>OY728148.1:1574312893-1579312893 GCA_963277665.1 Viscum album | reverse complement strand
TTCTCAGTTATTTACCTTTCCATATTGACTATTCATTATTGATTTAATAGACCTTTTCTTGTAATTAAAACTAATTGAGTATTTGAACTCACGTTTATTTTGTTTATTTTTTCTTGGATTCTATATATTTCACTATTTATAATATGGAAGGATATTCTATATGGAATAATGTTATTATGGAAAAAAATTGTGTTGAAAGTTTTCTACTCATATGTAATGTAATATTTAATATGTTTCAGGTTTACCAAGTTTAATAAAATATTTCTTCTTTTAGGATTTGATTTCATGTATCTTATGCCAATATAATAGAAGTAAGAAAAATCCATGGGAATGCTGGGGTTTGGTTCAGTACACAATAATAGTGAAACACCCAAGACACAACCATTAATGAGGTATATATTAATGAGTACATGAAATAAGAACCTCATATAGTAAACTATACTTTTCATACATAGATATCACATCTAATACATGAATATTCATTACATAAAATAATGTTCCACTCCAAAACCATATAATTCTAATATATCTGGATACATGGAAACATATGCAACTGGTTCATAAGAGTCTCCCAATTATGTTATTCATAATTATTACAGTTCATAAGCATATCATATCTAAAATATTTCTGCATAACATTCTGAATAGAAATATAATAATGGGTGAGCTTATATTATCTATAATGGTAAAAAAATAGAGATATTAGTGATCATATAACCATAACATGAGAATAAGGGTAAAATAACATGAGTTTAACATTTAAAAACTATACACTACATTTAAAAAATATTGAGTTCGGGAATAAATCATTAAATTTCACAAGACATGAAAAATATAGGAATCAAAAAACATGATCCATGAGAACATAATATAATCATAATGCATGATTTTTTTGAATACAAATATATTTTTTGCATATTTTTAAATAGAAACAACTACAATCATTACATTTTGGACCAAAAATTATGCCCTCACATAAACATATGGAAATGATATTAGGTCCCTGAATTATCCTTTGGACAAGAAATCCATGTCCAAGCATGAACTTTTGTAAATGATGAATATGACCATTAATGAAATAAAAATAAATAAAAATAGGACCTCACATAATGATATTGAAATGAAAATGATGTATATACTTAAAATAGTGAACATGTAATGAGGTTCATGCATAAATTATTTATGTCATGAGTTATTCATCATCACCTAATGAATTATTGGGACCTATAGGTCCCACCAATCATATATCCTTAGGCATGCATGGGTTTTTTACAATATCATTAAACATTCATCATATAATAACCCATAATAAAGTAAATTGGTTTAAAACAATTATCACGGTATAACCCATGTAAAAGAAATGGTATTTATTAAATATCATCATCATAATTAAAAAAAATCATAGAGACAACATGGATTGATTCATTAGAACATATCCCCCAAAAAACATAAGAAACAATACAAGCACTTGTCAGGGAAGAATAGAAATTACATAAAAATATCTTCAAAAACATTCTTGTGGAAAATATACTTTCAATTTTAATATCTCATCTTTAAAATATATAAAACATATAAAATATTGGGTAATTACTTTTATATGAAAACAACCATGGTGAAATTTAGTTTGGCTTGTAAATAATTTAGTTTTAATTATTGTGGTAAATTTTCATCCTTCTGTATACATTAAAAGAAAATATTTATTCCATATTATTGTAAATAGTTAAAGAGTGCCACTTTAGAAAAAAACCCACATTAATTTTTTTATAAAATTTCAAGATGTATTTAAATTAATTTTCAAAATCAATGGATAATAGGAAAACCCTTTTTTTTAATACATAGATATGGAAGAAAACAATTTTTTGATCAAAGATAGAATGTAAGTTAGTTTTTCATGAATACATATTTTTAGTTTTTTGAGTAATTAAGGTAATTAAAATAAAATTAAAACATTTATATTCAATAATTAATCATATTTAAAGAATATTTAAGAGTTTCAAGGGATTTGGATCATAATATTTCATTGTCGAAAACACATTCATAAACAATGTAGATAAAATATGACATTTTGACATAAAATCTTTACCACATAGGTAACATTTGAATCATAAGGCCCATGAAAAAAATAAATTATGGATATTAATATCAAATAATTTCCCTATAAATATTAATAAAATAAATTCATTGGAAGTATATACAACAATAAAAGATACAATTAATTTATAAGGCATGTGTCCAATCAAAATTAAATATGGATAAAAATATCATACCATTGGATCGACATTTATTATATGAATAGGAACCTAATATATAATAAATATATATTTATTATATAAATATTAAAAACCATAAACATATATTCCCCAAAATATAATTTTACTTATTAACTTTTATCACTAATGTTTCAATAATTGTTTTTTAAAACCACTTTTCCATGTGATATTTGTGTTGTTTTTCATTGATGTTTTGGTTTAGTAGTTTGGGTCTTTTTTTTCATGGTTCCGAAATATAAATAGTTTTAATAATGATATTAATATAATATATATTCATTATATACATATTTTGTGTTATTCATAATATATAGTGGCTGAAAAATGAATTACACCATTCATGGAGATGGTACACCGTACGTATACATTAATTTTATTTCCCTTTTTCAATAGATGGAATAATGAAAAGAAAAATATATAATCACAATTATATAATAACTATTCAATAATATATATCACATATAATAATTAATTAAATCCTTATTATAATCTTTGTAAAAATAAAAGGACAAATAACAGTGTTTCATGGAGGTGGTAGTCCACCTGTACGAACAAACAGGGTATTCATTTTCCAATGGTTTGGTAGGTAATATGGTAGATTTGATACTATCATTCCTGAAGTATTATTATGTCATAATTATTATATATAAATATTAAACCAATCATAATACCCAACCATAAATTATAGTGATGAAAAATGAATTATATCTCTATACGGAGACAGTAAGTCGTACGTACAAACAATCGATACCATCACCTCACATTTGATTGATAGTGGGTTAATAAAGGGTAAATAATAACTATAATAACATTTATTTACATTAATTATATTTAAGATATTATTTAATGAAAATTATTAAATATTTAAATGATTCAAAAGATGAAATAATAAGAAAGTGGTCAGTTATGAAAATTAACTCTTCTTTGAAATGACATCATTAGATCTTATATTAAAGGCCATATGGTAGTACATTTTGGAATAAAAAACTTATATAATTTGGATGGATAAGTTTATAAGATAAATTTTGTTGAGGATGGTTAAGATATCTCACTCAATATGATGTAAATAATATAAAGAATTTATGCTATATTATAATTGATGGTAGGGGACCTATGAAATTTATTAAAATAATAATTTAGTATAAAGTAATTTTAGATTACATTAGTCTATAAATTGATAACATATGAATATAATATTAGTATGGTTCAAGAAAAAAAAAAGTTTGGATTAAATATTTAGCCCTATATTTGTGTTATATCCCTTCCTTAAAAATTATGAAAATAAGAGTAATATTAAATGAGTCACCTCTTCGTGGTTAATGATATTACTAAAAACTACCACATAACCCATAAGAAGACCATTATTTATATTTAAAAACATATATCACTTGGTTTAATAAATATATTAATATAATATTTTTTATATAATCAAATTAAATATTATTTATTATAGAAAAACATAAATTAATTTTTAGAATATTTATTTATTTAACATAATGTAAATAAAGAATAATAGGGAGTTTAAATATAATTATTTAAAAACTAATTAATATATCATATCAATTTATTAAATTAATGGGACACATTAACCCATTTATATTATATAAAATTTCGCATTTTAAAAATCATTCATTTTATTTTATTATTCATTAGATAAATAATGTATCACTGTGGCATAAGTATTCATGGTTAATATATAATTAAAAAAATAGAATTAAATTGCTATCAGAATAAAATTTTTGAAATAGACACGTATATTAACTCAAAAATGGTTTTTATCTCTATGTGGAAACATAAGATATATTTAAAACTAATAGAGTGAAATTTTGTAACATTCTTCTATATAAATATTATATATGCCCTTTTCATGGAAAATTCAATATTATAAATTAATTTCTAATTCTATGGTTATTATATTTTAATTACCTTAATCTAAGAAGAATTTGGATAAAAATAATGTTATTATCCCTTAGTTTAAACCAATATTATACCAATTTATACATTACCGTGTTGATGAATTTTACAACTTTTATTATTCATATTGACAATAAATAAAAAAGATCTATTTGCCAAATTTAGACCTCAAGAATAAAAATTTGGAATATATATATTTATATAATTAATTTTAAAAAATATTTATAAAATCAATTTTCAAATAAGTGAACAACATACGATGAAAATTGGTTTAAAAATATATTTTTAATCATAAAACATGGTTTACTCATTTTTCCTGCAAATAATAAATGATAATTTTATATTACAAAATGGTTACATATAAAATATTTATATATTACTAAAATATTTCACTAAATTTTATTAATTTAATTTATTTAGATAAAAATAAATTTCTTTTATAAAAACATTTTTTTAGAAAAATATTTTTTCTTCATTCAATTGTCTTTATTTTTATATATAAAATTTGATGATAAAATATGAATTAATTTTATTAATATGTAATCATAAATTTTTAATAATTTATTTAGTCATTTTTAAAACATTTTATCCAATATCTAGGGTATATTAAATAATATTATATAATGGTTCTTTTAAAATTGGTGTTATCTGTAGAAAAATCTATCAAACTAACAAAATGGAACAAAACATATTCCATAAAATCTGAGGGTGTTACACTTGAACCACACGAAATAATTAAATAATAATTGAAATATATAATTAGTGAAGGTAGGTTTAGATGAATCATCTTTCAATGTATCATAAATTGAAAAAGAAATTCATGGCCTCTATTTGATCAAAAGTGGCGAATTTATTGTGTACATATCAATTTAAAAATGTTTATAACTATTTGAGTATATAAATACGTTTGAAAAGTTTCATAAAATATAAATCAATAAAAGATAATTAATAACAAGTTATAGCTAAAAAAATTTGTTTTCCTCATGTCTATGTGGTTATTGTGTATAATATTTAGAAAGGGTTTTATAATATCTCATAGGATGAAAAAAATAGTTCAATTTTTCATGGCTGTCGACTTTAATGATTAAACAAACAATAAAAATGTTTTTAAATCAATATCAATGAAAATGATACAATATAAAAAATAATTTAGTAATACATTATTTTCAAAAACTGGGGAATTTAACTAATAATTGACTAAATAATGTAAACTAATTTTCGATATTCCATTTTTTATTTTATTTATAAAACAAAATAAATAAACAATATGAAAAATTAAAAAAAAAATTGGTTTTTATCAAAATCATATCATATATACAAGATGTCTTTCTACCCTATATTAATAAATACAATTTTCTACAATGTATGAAATTTAAATAAATAGACATGAATATAATAGTAGTGGTAAAATATCCCATGCAAATTGAAATCATATTTCGAATCGTTTAGTTGTATTTTCTCTACAATATGCTTTGTAATAGCCTTATATAATTGTTTTAGATTATACCCATTAATTTTATACCATTATTCTCACTAATAATACAAAAACTATATTTAACTGATAGGATAAACAATATTAATATAATATTGTCATATTCATCAAGAATAATGAAAAACTAGGAGAATCTTTAGTCAATAACTATACATGAGTACATACCAATATGGTTCTTACTTATATGATTGAAAATTTCATCGATAACATTTTTATTATATATATATGTTAATGAAATATCATAATTGTTATGTTAATATTATTTGAAATTATATATTTTTAATATATAATGATCATCGTTATATAATTAATTCATATTACACTTTTTAGTAACCAATTATGCATAGCGAGAAACCTCTAGTGCGAGGGGAATAAAATTTCCAATGAAAATCATATATGGTAGAATTCTGATAGAGGACATAAAAGTAGTATGTTATTCCCAATGTGTATCATATAAACAGAAAATATATTTTTTCAATTTGGGTTATAATTTTTTTAAATTATTTTATTTACATATATATTTTATATTATGCCTATCAATTTGATATGGGTGATTTTTTGGATACTTTTTGAAAAATCACATATAAATAGTGATTTTCACGTTATAATTAATGAAATTAGAACCCTTTTCGTTGATAAAAACTATGGAAGCCTTAACTTACTAAAAATATATAATCTTATAAATTTTAAAGACACTCATTATTCATCAATATTATTATCCTATTATTCCACCCTTTTATATACATAATCAATATGCTATAGGATATACATAATGCCTGATTATTTTGTGAAGGGACCCATGAATGAAATTATTCATTAATCTTATAAATCAAAAAAACATTGTTTATTGGAACATTTAATCACCCATGGAGATGCTACATGTGAATTGAAATCATGAACACAACTTCAAAAATTAATAGTAATCTTTATACATTGTTGTCTAATAAACTCCATAGTCATTATCTTTTTGAGAATTACATTGAGATCCTAGGTGGACCCCATAAGATAGAGTATGTGATAATCTCATAAAAAAATTACTCATGGACAAGGACTAACCCAAAAAACAAGCTAATCAAATAAACTTTCTACAAGGATGGGTTATCCCAAATGTAATATCATGTTACTGGCTAGGTTATCTTGGATTATATAATGATAAAATTACTAGAGACTATATATGCTGTAAAATAATATTTAGAATCTTCCTACCAGGTCCTAAGATCAACTACATCACAATGGTTCTCATTAGAGATAAACTCCCCAATTAGGATAGATGATTCAACATATTGTTATAACTATGGGGTAGTACTATTAATGTGGTTAGAGACAATATTTTCAACTCCATTTATTTCTATAATCATATATTTTAAAATACTATTGGAGGATAATTCACTATTAGGAGGGGTTTAATATTGCACTTTATAAATAATAATCACATGAAAATAAGATAATAACATAGTCTATTAAACCAATTGGGTATGAATGGAATTTATATAAGGAAAATAAAATGGAATTATTCCATTTTTCAGTGGTTATATAGTTTTCTAGGGAAGGTTATAACTTAAATTAGGATTTTTCAATAATATTATGATCTCTTAATCCCATTATGATTTTATATCCCAAACTAAATATTAAGAAGAATAAAATATACTATTAAAATGGAGTTCCAAAATTTTTGGTCGAATGGTGGGGATTTATTTAAAACACCATTTTTTAGATGATTTTTCAAAATTATTATAAAAAACAAAATGAATATTTTTCTAATAAATTTGTTAGGGTATGTGAGATCATACTACAGTATTTAATTAATCATCATTATAAACTATAATTACCTATGAATGGTCTCACCTCATAAAAAATGTTTATTAGGAATAGAGGAAATATTTCAATTTTCAACTTTTCAACTAGAATTTTCTCAATTTAAATTACATTTCCACATAGTATTCCATTATGTACTATAAAATGGAACATAAATGTTTTTTATTTGATATTTTTTTCAACATAAATAATGGAGTATATAACTTATATTTTCCAAATACACATAAATTCAATACTATCTAACTATTAGGAACATTTGTGAAAATCATTCATTCCATTAATTTAACACTCTAATTGTTTGAGTTTTCTTAGAAACATTTTTTATTGGGCTGGAATACTTTCTTTCAGATATGGGATAGACAATCCCATAATTAAGTAAAATTTTTCCCATTATTTTTACCACATCATGTACGGTGTCATATAACTATCAGTGACATTTCAATAAAATATTTTCCTCATTATATAAATGTATATGATGTATTCAAATGGATGTGAAATTTTTCAATAACCTCATGATATGAGAATTTTAAATATAAATAAAGTGGTGTTAATTCCAACACATACATTTTTTTGCATAAAGGGAAGGGATTAAAATGGACTACGATTAATGAAATTTCATATCTTCAAATGATTATTCTATATAGAAATTTAATCAAAGGAAATGATATATTTTTAATAATTAATGATAATGGATAACTTGGATGAACACAATTATCAACTAACATATAAAAACACACTTTTCAAAACTCACACAAAACAAAAATACAATATTAAACCCCAAATAATTTAATAATGATGTAGAGGAAAAATAATCCTAATCTAGGTTGTGGAATTATTATTGTGTATCTGATTAATTGGGGAGAAAAGTCACTTAATAGATAGGATTTTTAGACTTCTTCTCAACTTTGTGTTTCATTACATCAGGATTGCTAAAAATTAAATTTCTTCTCCCCAAATAATTAGAATATTTTAAATTATTAATATTGGTAATCATCTTTAATGTTTTATTAAATGTTTATCCTAGTTTTATAAGAACATATCTATATTTTTTATAATATTTTATATTTTTAATTTATAATTATTTACGAAATTTGAAATTCTACACTCTCACGTGGACATAATTGATCCCCATTGTTTTTTATGTTGTGATCTAATTATCAATTCTAAAGACTATTCATACTAGTTGAAGCACAATGACCTGAAAATAAGTATTCATAGAGTGATTTATCATATTAATTGATTCGAAAAAATCCAAGGTTTCATCATAAATGAAATTATACTTAATGTCACTAGGTATTGCAATTGATTTGAGATCTTTGAATTATATTATCATTAATAATTAAATCATGGTTGATATATTCCTGTAAATTTTAACTCTCTATTTACCCTTCATTCATTACCTTTTAGTATATGGAAATTTATGAAATTTTATGTAGTGAGTTAATTTTTTAACTTTATCAAAGAGAATACTGTTATTTTTTTACCATTTTAGAAGTATTCATGATCGATTTTTCAAAGTCTCAATAAAATTTATTCTTATATGGAGTTTGAAGTTGTTTAATTATAGAGGAATTTGATATTCATGGGACTCCTCAATGATAATTTTCTATTTTTTAATCATCAAATAATGCTATTATTGGATGAAAATGGGAGTTTCCAATAGTAGGAAATATATATTTTATAGAACCATTACAAATGTAATGATTTTTACTAGTATAATGTGTAATGGAATATACATTAAATTTTTCATTTGGATTGAAAATATAATATTATGGTATTTTTTCAATATATTTAATATGAAACTTATCGTCAGTGTTTTCTAGTTAACCACTTGAGCTTACAGGACATCAATTTCATGATTTAGAGGTCTGTTAGGATTAGAGGTTCCAAGATTCCATTTTATTCACTATTTCATCATGGATAGGTTCATATTTTGATGGATGTGTATGACTATTCTTATATAGAGATGAATTAAATAAATTTCATACTATTTCCATATATATATCCATTGTAATGGGATAGAAAAAAATCGTTTAGGGATGATGGTTACATTACTATATTGATATAAGATTCAAGTGATTCCATCCTAAATGGTCAAATGATTTAATAATCATTCTGAAAAAATTCATAATTGAATATGACATCACATTTTAATACATGAAGTAAACCATAATGAATATTGAAATTTTCCATCATTGAACACATTCAATAATTGTTTATTCATATAATGGGTAAACGAAAAAAATAAGGGTGAGATCAGACTCTCATTAAGGATTACATATAGGGGAAGCTATCAAGAATCAAAAATCCATAATTAATATAACAAGTTAAAGAACATAAAACATAGTCTATTTAACCAATAACATTTATATTAATTAATAATATGGAAGGAATAAATGATGTTCAAATAATACCACTTAAATAATCACATTATCTATGGATAATATCAATACAATAATATCATGGATAATAATAAATTTTTTCTCAATGAAAAAAATTATTAATATTATATTTCATGATCTAGGACAATATTATATCTATAATATGAATACCATTGGTATAGAAAATTTATTTTAAGAATAATTATACATCAGAAAAAAAATTAATGATAGATTATAGATTCATTTCATATGTATATCAATTCAATGATTTTATATCTATAAAAGATCCCCACATTTCACTAAATGAAAAATTGATTCATCAGATATTTAATAATATATTTCATTAATGAAAATTATGCCTTTGTCAAAACCCATCCCTTGAGGCCCATGTCGTGACTACCCCAACCCCGCCTTCCATAGGCCAGGGGTTGGAGATTATCACCAAAGATGTAATTCCAAAAAACTGGGAAGGAATTGCCTTTAAAACCTATATATGAACACAATAGAGCACAAAACCGGATTCAAAACACTAGGTAAACTATATAACAAAAGATTACTAAAAAGTTAAAGGGGCCGGAAATACAAGCCCTACTGTAAAGTACAAGAAACTGGAAGTACAAGTAAAACTGATGAAAGGAAAAACAACTATAGGGTCATCCTCCGGGATTTCTATCTTAAGAGTATTTATAGATATCCTCCTCAGCACTCCATGTCTTCCAGTCTCCTCAATGTACCGACTCCTCGAAAGGTCCACCTCTGGTTACCGTCCAATCCTAGTACTCTCAGCCTCAGTCATCGTTGTCCGTCGTCTGCATCCAACACAATGTGGTGCGGGCATATCCCATGTAGGAGGTGAGTTTAATGATACTCAGTAGGGACCCCGAGACCCTTGAGGTCTCAAAAAATCCAACAAATATAAACCAAAAAGTGTGGTTACAATCACAAAGTATCATCCAAACCTACTTAAGAATATGCCCATATATATACCTATGTAATTAAATAGAAACTGGCTCCAACTCTTGAGCCCAAGCATAAACCATTCCACAAAAAAAGAGAGATACTGAATTGATAACAACATAGAGTCAAGGATCATATCACACAGTTATACAACATATGTAGAGAGATATAGATGATTATATATAGACAATGAATCATCTAATCTGTTGAACCCACGTAGGATCCTGGTATAGTAATCAGAGTTGTCGAACCCACGTAGGATACTAGAAAAATAATCAGAGATGTCCAACCAACGTAGGATCTTGGAGAAGTAATTAGTGGTGTTGAACCCACATAGGATCCTGCAACAGTAATCATAGCTGTCGAACCCATGTAGGATCCTGTCAAAGTAATAAGACCTATCGAACCCATGTAGGATCCTGGAACAATAATCAGAGCTATCGAACCTATGTAGGATCCTGGAATAGTAATCAGAGCTATCAAACCCACATAGGATCCTAGAACAGTAATCATAGCTGTCGAACCCATGTTGGATCCCTTTATCACAAAGCAGGCATCCACAGGGTTCCGCACAAAGCACTCTTGATTCCGAGAGGCCCCGCTCCTCAATCAAAGTGTCTATACATCAAATTCCATGAAGACCCATGTTTATGTATGAAAAAGATCTATCTTCCCATAAGAAAGCCAACGTGATAGACATCGCATCAATCAGACGCCCGGTCTGAGAGTTATTGGAATTTACGTTACAAGGGACCATTTGGATTTACATTCGATCCAACCCAGCCATACCCCAACTGCGTCCAAACATCATGTGGGTTATACCAAAAGAACCTTCTCCATCCAAGGTTTATGTCCCCATATACGGTTCGTTAATCGGACACACGGTGCCAAATTTATGTCCAAATGAAATGTAAAAGGCCATAGTGGGTTGGGGTCCGGTCTGACCCGGTCGGACCGACCTGACCCGACCCAGTTTAGGCCAACCCATTTCGAGTTTACCTGGACTGTTCTGTTGGATCAGGCCTGGCCCGTTGGGTGGGTCAACTGTTAGGTTTGGCTTGGCTGACTGGGCCCACCCCAGTAGGCCAAGAGGGATCAATAAGGGTCGTGAGGGCATAGACCGGTCGCGAGGGCACACACCGGCTGTAGGTCAGCATAAGGGCAGCTCATATTGGAGGGCCACGAGGGGCCGATTCGGCCGGGGATCTGTGAGGGGTACGAGAGTCCGGCTCGGCGAGGGAACTATGATGGGCGTGAGAGGCCAGATCGGAAGGGGGCGCTGTGAGGGGTGCAGCTCGAGTGGCTCGGCCCAGGAGGCTGGGGCCGGTTCGGCCTGCTGTAGTGCGGGGTGGGTGGGGCACGTGGACGACGGAGCTGCGAGGTGCTCGGGGAGCGTGGGGCGCACAGATGGAGGAGCTCCAGGGTTTGTGGGGTGCACAGATGACAGAGTTTCGGGGTGCACGGGGCGCATGGAGTGTACGAACTGCGAAGCCACAGGGCGCACAGGGCACACGGAGGCCTGTGGCTAGTTCAGCTGGGGCACGGTGCAGCTTAGCTGGTTCGGATGGCGGGTGGCGCGGCTGGCATGCGGCGTGGACGGGGCAGCTCAGAAGCTGTTGGGCGGTGTGGTTCAACCCTGGGCAACAGATCTCGTTCGGCCAGGGTGACGGAGTGTTCTGATGGTGGTGCTTGCAAATGCTGCTGGTAGTGTGTCCATTTCATTCGTCGCCTTCGTCGACTTCGTCATCTCGTCGCCTCTTCTCCATTCCGAAGATCATCTCAAACAAGAATGGTGGAGGGGTTGGTACATTTTGGTTTGATCCGAACCCTTCACGTTTACGGTGGTAGCCAGCAGTTCAATATTTCTTGAATTTCTATGAATTACCAAGAAGAAGATAAAAGAAAAAAATTCTATCAACAACCAGTATCATCCTGCAAAAAAAATTCCCAACCCACATGGAAAATTATCCAAAATGATTATTTGTTTTAGAAGTAAAGAATTAATTAAATAATATCATATTCAAATAAAATCCCTACCTTGCTCATAGTTGGTTGATTTTGGTACAAGAAGGCAGACGTCGATTCATTGTAGACCAACACATCCCATGTCGGTTGCCTCTACACGGTGCTTCAAAGGAATAAATTTAAGACGCTCCTCATCGGCGTTCTTTATGGAGGAAGTTCTTCATTACAGAGCTTTCTCCCTAAGTTACTCCTCTCCCACAATTCAAAAAAAAAAATATACCAACCAAAGATGAAATATTATAATATCCTATTAAATCATTGGAATAATATTCGAATGGGTTAATTAATTAATTGAATTAATTTTCTCAATTAGTTAATGAGGAGGATTTGGTATAATTAATTTATTGGAGTTTCCACACTTAATAAGGGAGATGGTGGAAATATTAATTTGGTAGAGGAGGTCTAGAGACTATCCCTCATTTATGAGGGAGTTGAGTTGTTTTCCACAATTATGAATGGGGGTTTATTCCCAAGTAGTCCCCACTATCGTAACCTCTACTGGGAGGTTTGGTTTGGGTTGGCCCCACCACCATAATCTCTCATGAGAGGTTATAGTTAGGTGGTCCCCAGACTTCAACTTCCACAAGGAGGTTTAGTTCTGTGGACCACACCTCTAATTTCCACCTGGTGGCTCAAAAATAAATTAAACTGCAGTTTACTTTATTTTATTATTTCCATGAAAAACTAAAAAACTATATTCTAATCTTGACCCACTGCCATCTAGGTGAAAGTATACTTAAGAGAATACTGGTGATGTGAGTTCAACAATGCCATCAGATTTTAGTTCCGAACACCGGTTTAAAAGTCATAAAAACCAGCTCATACTATTATTGAATGTTCGCCAAAAAAACATCAGAAATTTATTCAAGGCACACTGGGATTCGGAATCACGCGTTGTCGATTTTTGTAGACTCGTGAAATTATTATATATTTTAGAAAAATTACATGGAAATTCCGGGTCTTTTCAGCCTTATTAATAAATATTCACATTAAGTAATGAATATGGATTTATCAAGATTTTTCCCAATAAATAAAACAAATTTCAATATCCTACACTATTTTCAGAAATGTAATATGGTTTATTAAATAATAATATACATGATAATTATTATAAATATTTAATTTTTATGTAATTTCAAATTATTAAAACCAAGTGAATGTTACCTGAAAAATATTATAATTGAAAAATTAATCATAAAACTGAATGATAATAAATTCTTATGTCAAACTACTCAAAAAATATCAAAATAAAGAATAAGTATAGTCCAAATACAAAATATCACATATGTAGTATACATAAAATAAATGATTTCTTCATCTATGAATAGAAAGAAATTAAAAATAACATTACAAACAGTCTTAATGAAAATATATTAATAAAATTTAAAGTTAATTTTCAGAAACAATATATTTCAAGAATATTAGGGAAAATTGTTCATAGAAATTAACCTCGTAAACTTATATAATATACTTCAAAAATATAAGTGGCTACAATGGTTAGAATGTGACCTTCATGCCCTACAAGTTTAAGAAATATTCCTTTCACATTTTCGATAAAAGGACAAATAGAACATTGTTTGGAAATATAAGAACATTAATTTTAAAATAAATTATAAAAATTAAATCATGGGTAAAAATGACTTTAAATAATCATTGATGAATATTAAAAACATTACATAAAACATTATTATAAAACATGTATTTGGATGAAAAAGTATTTTCAAACAAAAAGGGAAATAACATCTAATTTTCGTGAAAACATTTTTTCAATCATTTTAAGTAAAAAAGAAAATAAAATGGAATTATTATATAAATAATTATGGAAAATCCAATGGATAATATAATTAAAAGATTATATTTTAAAATTATAAAATATTTTATTTCCATTTAAATTCATATATAAATGTCATAATAAAAATGAGATTAATGTAAAAACACTTACAACATTGGTAACATTTATGACATAATGCACATAAAATAAATAAAATAAAATAAAAAATTAAATACCATAAATATAATGATATTAATTATATAACCTATCATAGGGGTAGCAGATACACCTCATAAAAAAATAAATAAGTGTATAATACCATGTATATCTCGGTAGATTGGAAATTGATATGAAATATCATAAAAAGATAATACCATTGAAATAGGTATTAATGAATGAATGTATTATCTCTATAAATTGTATATACACCAAAAAAAACATTTAATACAATATAAAATAATCAAAACTTCTTGCATACATAATCATTGAAATCAATAATTATGAAGATGTAAAATAATTTAATTAAAAGACATTAAGTTATGAAATTCCTTACAACTTGGTAAAATTCTTATAAAATTACCTTCGATGAAATATTTCAAATAGAAACATAAAATACCCTGATTAATTTGGGATTCATTATAAATCCTAAAAATATGGTTGTTATATAGCATATTAAATAAATTTGATTCATAACATACATTTTTTTCAATAATTAGAAATTGAGAAAAATTACATACCTCACACTTCCCTTTAGTTGAATGTTATTTAACATCATATATAATGGTATTAAAATTTTATTAAATATAAAAAAACCATATTCATATTTATAATATCATATAATATCTTCTTATCACATCGTATCCCCCATTCATTAATAATATTTTATTTTATCCAACGATTTGGGGGTTAACTACGTTATTTTGTCAAGAATATTTTTTCATCGATTTTATGGTTCATGTGCATAGGATATATATACATAATATCTAGAATTATATTAATTTTAGAAATATATTAATTATTCTTTGGGTATTTTTTAATGCCATTAGTCAATGTTGGACGTGGAAAATAACTCACATCTCTTCTTGGATACCGTAGGTTGTATGTACACACGAGCGACTATATCATTTCATTAATGGGTGAAAGGGTAATGAAGTGTATTATTTATTAAAATTATAGAATTAATATAATTTCATATGTATAACTTAATTTCAATTTTTGCGTCATTATTACTATCCCTGTTAGTAGGCGATTAAAAATAATTTGATCAATTCGTGAAGCTGTAGCCTGTCATTAACACAAGTGATATAGTTTTTTTCCCATTTGATGGGGATGAAAATGTATAAATATTATTCCAAAGACACAATAACATCCCATTATATGGTAAATATTTGTTTTATTATATACGAATTTTTAAGACATAATTGACTGTGAAAAAATGATGCTTAGTGAAGATAATTAATTTCACATAGAATACCCTCCATTGGATCTCTTATCATGAACCCTAAGATTGGTCTTTTTGGGTTGAACAGAACCTATATAATGTTAAGTATTGTTTTCATGGATTCCATTGGGGTATCATTGATCCAAATGTCTTGATAGGTGTCAAGAAGTGATGTAATAGAGTGCCTTTTAGAATTGAGGAGAAGGGGAATTTTTGTTAATACCCATAAGTATTCAATAATCGAAACTCACTCAAACCGTATGTTCTTAAAAACTTGATAAATATAGAAATGGATGGATTTAATTATTGATAAAATCCTACAACTCAAAATATAAACAAGATTTACAAATTTTATTCTCTATTACCTCGATATTAACTTACTTTTACAATTTTAGTTTGCACAATGGTAATTCAATTTTTTATTTACCCAGGTAATCTAAATATTAATAATAGACATAAATGATACATATTAAATAATTCAACCGCAATTATTCTAAATATAAAACCCAATTTATCAAATAAAAATCCTATGTGTGTGTAAAAATTAAATTTAATATAGGTGCATAAAACGTCGAAAAATATTTTTTTAACCTCAATCATTATAAAATAATATTTTTCTAATCCTTATGAAAAATATAATTGGAACATATTACATAATATTAAATATTTTAATTAATGTTTTGAAACAAATTTTAAAAAAATTAGTTCACATATGTTGAATAATTTAATTTAAAAAAGAACATGTAAATGATGTTGAAAAAAATGCTTTTGCATGAAATATTTTTGTTAATTAAAAGCTGATACTGAATAAGATATATTACTATTTATCATAATTATATTGATTGAAATCCATATATTTTGATATATAATATATAAATTTTATTTAAATATATCTTTTTTAGGGTTATTTTTAACTAAAAAATGGAGAAGCATTGCACACAGAAATAATATTTTTAGAAAAATTATTTTTACACTTGAAAATAATCTTATAACAATGCCTGATACAATCATGATTAAAAGATATTAGTTATATTATATAAAACTAAAAAATTACCTATGCTACATTTTAATAAATATCAAATCATTATGGTGTTCTAAATAACACGATTTATTAAAACGAAATGACAGTTTTAGAAAAAGCATTATTTTTCACTATTCACTGAAAATTCAGTCTTTTCATAATAATTCAAAAATTTTACCCCCAGTTATTTTAAACATTATGGTTTTTCATATTAGGTACATTTTATCAATAAAAAATATATAATTTATTGAAAATAATATTAGTAAATATGCTCAAAGTATAACAAACCATGTTTTTAGAAAAATAAATTTAATAAGAATAAATGTTGCTTTATTCTTATCAAATTAAAAAATATTAAATGAATTATAAAAAAATTAATAAATATATAATATATAAAGATCAATAAAATAATTCATCAATAGTTATTAATTGACATTATTAAGATAAAAACATATTAGGTATATATAATATTATTTTTAGAAAACCATTTATTTTATTTTCAAATTATTTTTTTCCATTACCAACCAATTAAAAATAAATAAAATTATTTTATACATGTGTAATCTAGATAATATTAATAACATACTTAATCTTATTTATATATTCCAATATAACTAATACGTGACAACATTCATATTTAAATAATATATTTCACAGGCCGTTTAAGCTTGGAATATTGTGTCATATTTGTTATCGAACATTATTTTGTAATTTTAAAATCAAAGGGGTTTTCAAACATTATTATTAATATTAGATGCTTTATATTATTTTAAATACTAGGTTTTTGGTTTCCTTCTTTAGATAAAATTTATGTTGAAGGGTTATAGTTTGTACGGTTGTAATAACCGAAATGGATTATAACACCATGGGAATTTTTAAAAAAAATCTCGATATCAAACAAGACACGCAAAAATGAGCATAAATGAACCATAAAATAATATTTTTTCATATGTGACTATAAAACCAATATTTTTGTTAAATTATTATTATTTTTAATAAAATTAAATTATATGCTAGATTTTGTTTCATGATACAATCTGTAAAGCTTTCCATAAATGAAAAACCTAGTTAATAATGCACTACATAAAACATTATGTTTACACTATGTTAGAAAAAATTTATAGTTATGAATTTTTTACACACAATAACATGTTCCTTCAATAGTTAGTGTTACACATGAGGTCGAGTTTTACAAAACTATAGTACACATTTAAAATTTTTATTAAAACATTATTATAATTATCAATTACCCGTTAGAATGTGGGTATGAAAATGAATAAAAAAATTATGGATATATGGTTTAGGAATGTTTATAAATTGAATTATTTTGTATCCAATTAATAGGAAATTAACGTAATAACTATTTGAAAATAATAAAATTCAATTTATGGAAAATATATTTTTCTATTCTCAAATATGATTTAAATTAATCAAACAAATTTTAAAGAATTATTTTAGTGAATTATATATATTATATAATTAATAAAATATTAAATTTGTGTTTTATTAATTTTCTATATATGTGTTCAGAATAAATTTAATTTTAGTCATAAATAAGATATAATTTTCTATTAGATTGTTTTACCATCTTTTAATGGGGATATTATTTTAAATTTTGTTTATAATTTTAAAATTTATATTTGAATAAATATAATTTATTTTTAAAATAATAACAACAATATTACTTTAGGAATAATTTTATTTATTTTTTTGAAATATTTCATTTTTAGATGAATAGTGAAAATACAAAATTTTAATTGAATTGTTTATTGCCTTTAATTTATTTATATAATAATATTTTATTTAATTTTTTTTAATATATGTTTAGTACAATTTTAAATCAAATAATCAAATTAACGTAATTTTAATCAATATGACATTCAAGTTGGGTATAAACCAATTTCAAACATTTGAATATTTTCACATTAAAAAACTTTTTCCCTTCACATTTACAGGATTAATTTAAAATTAATTACATCCACTTAGGTGATTAGAATTTTGAAAAATATATACAATATTCGGAATCATCATAATTTCTAATTTATAATAATTAATGATTAATTTTTATAAAAAATTATTAGTGAAAACTGTTAAAATTAATCACGACTATTAATACAAAAATGAGTTTATTGTTGGACTAGACATTAAACACAATGGGAAAATTACCTAGAAAATTTTTCAAAACCCATTTTATAGAAATATTTTTATCATATCCCATATTTTATAAAAAACTTGTTCATTATTGGAGTCACATAATTGAAGGTATATTTCCCAATAGTGTTTACCATTTGATATTTACAATATTGCCACTCCTCCACTACAAATAGGCACTCACACCACTCACTCATTCAAACATCTAATGAAAATACGATCATCCAAAACCTTAACAAATAAACTGTAAAACATCATCCCTTATTATGAGATTCATTATTTTTGTCAAAAATCCAACCATGTAAGTACTTTATTGAGAAACAAAAAAGAGATACTTGAAGAAGAGGTAACATTCATCAATAAAAAATTAATTTTTTTTTCCTGAAATCCATTCAATTATTATGATTTTATAGGTATATAAAAAATTATCTTAAATTAATTAATATTTTTTTATGTAAAGTGTACAACCTAAAACATTACACACATATATCAAATTGTATATGAAATCGTCGTTCATGTGCACTACGAACTACAACCTCACGAACTGATGTCATTTGTTCTTTGATTACCTACTTTCATAGTTGGGAATAATGATTGACATAATGTATATATTTTATTTTTATATATTTATATAATTTATTGTTTATTTATTATTATTTAATAATATATAACACATAACTCTATATTTTCTATTTTTTGGGAATATTATATTGTCATTCATATGTACAGTAGTGCACCACCTCATAATGTGATGTAATTCATTCAAAAAATAGATGTGATTTATAATGAAATATTTTAATAGATATATATGAAAAATATAACTTATTATTTATCCTATAATTATAATATATATATATATATCAGCTACTTTTCTTTCATTCAATACAAAATGAAAATGGAAAAAATGTTCATGTGTGCGTACGGTCTACCATCTCTATAAAAGGTGTACTTCATTTATTTCTTTAAATATTATAGATTATTATGTGTACATATATACCTAATAAGTATTATATTTATATGACATTCATAATTATGGATATTATGGACTCATGATCAATGTAATAAGACAAAGAACCTAACAAATTAATACTTCTATGAAAAATAAAGCTCTTATTACCCAAAACCTAACTTTAGCATGAGATTGGTAATAAAAGGGTAACAAATTGTAACAGTAAAATCATATATGATATTATACAAATGAATGTGGTTATCTTATATATTTATAATTAACATATATTTACTATAAAGGATGATTTAATGATTACAACAGAAGTCAAGGTTTAAGCTAGGGGAATTTTATTCTCACGTTAATTCCTATGAGACTTATGTTATATTCACAACTCATTTTAGTTGTGTGACGTATATTAATTCCTATGAAATTTATACTATTCATTAAATTATATCTTGATATTTAAATTTTAAATTTATTTTATTCTTTTATGGGTCTCATGATTCAAAAGTCACTCAAGAAATAATATATATTTATCTAAATGTTTTACTTCTGTGAGACACATGTCACATTCCCAGCCTATTTATTTCATCAATGTATATACTGAACATGCATGTATATTATAATTATTAAACATAAATTTATTTGTATTTTCATATACTAATTATTATCTATCTTTCATGGGGTTTATATTTCAAAAGATACCAAATTGGTAATGTATTTTTGTCACAATTTTCCTTCATTGAGACACATGCTATAATATGCACCTATATTATTTATTGAGTTGTATATAAAACCCATTTGACATGTTATATCATTAATATTATTTTATTAATTATATTTATGCTATATATAATATTATTCTATAACTTGGATTGGATTCTGGGTTACCATAGTGGTCTGAGTGTATTGTTAAAATTTGATCCTTTATTAGGATTGTGTATAGTTATTCTTCCCCTAGTAAAATGGTATGATAGATATCAAATGAATAATAAATAATTTTATTTTACATTTTTAATTAATAATATCTTCAATAAATTTTACTTGTTTTATAGTCCTTGGTAATTATGATATTTACAAAAATGTTTTTAATAAAATCCGACATTAGTTCTCTCTCTGGTGAAAATCTATTTTATTAAAAAACCATGTTTTATAAAAATGTTCCAAAAAGTTTTTTTAATAGTATATTAACATAATATTATTGGAAAATTGTTTTATAGTTTTTTCAAAAAAATTTAAAATTGTTTTCAAATATACCATTATATGTGTTCAAGGTTATTTCAAATTAAAAATGTTTTCAAAATGTTTTAGGATTTAAAAACAATTATTTCAAGAAGAAATCATATTTTCCTCTTAAATTTATATAAATGAATTTTTAAATATTTATTTATAAGTTACTAATGTAATATTAAATGAAAATTATTTTTAAAATGTTTTTTGAAAGTGATTTTAAATGAATGGGTATTTTATTTATAAAATTTTCAATGTGATATTTCAAAATCCTTCTCCATATATGATGACATACTTAGTTATATTTTATGATTTATTGGGGATATGATCTAAGGAAAATATTCATAATTAGTCTATGAATTTTTTATATAATATATGAAATGTTTTTAATGAAACTTATTCCACTTCCATGGGTAATACCATGATAAAATACGTATTAAACCTACTTAATTTCATTGTTTATTCCCTGATAAAATTATTGTGAAACATCCCTCATTTTCATATGTTACTATATAATGAAATCTTTGTAATACCCATTTCATTTCGTGATTTGTGATATGAATTTTAAGAAACCCATCTATTTTATGTTTCATGATATGATGAATGATTAATTATCTTGTGTCACACGTATGAATAATTTATTACATTGATGGGTTGGACCTATATATCCATCAAATGTATTTGGTAATGAAAAAGGGTAAATAGTTGATCAATCTAAGACTATAATTAAGGTTACATAGGTAGTAATCCCAATCCTATAATGGAGGGTACACTGGTTGTTAGCCCAAGCCAGAAGAGTAGGGATCTTGGGTAATCATCCCAAGACAAACCAGTCATTAGGGTATCAATATCTATCCTTAAAATGAGATCATCTATTATTGAGTGTATACCGAAAATCTATGTCTTATTCTTATGATATTATCTCAGGGAACATATCCATTTATTACCTTAAGATTCATGGATTATGATCTACCATACATTATACCATGTCTCATATATATGATCTCTGATATGTATGGTGGAATTAAAAATGTTATTCTCATGTTATCAAACACTGTTAAGTCTATCTAGTTAGATACCATGAGAAGGGGGGGTGATTCAAGGTATGATAGATTAAAAAATTTAGCCCTTTTGGTCTTGTTTGGTTGTAATGAAAAGGTACCTTCTACCCCTCCTTCTGGTTGAAAAGTAGAAAAACAATATAAAATCATGCACTAGACGCACCAATTTCACATGGTTCACCCTCAATAGGCTATATCCTTAGAGAAAACCTTAGTGATGTGCCGATGTAACAAATCCAATATAAGCGCACTGTAGTTTACAATGTTTATAATAGACTGAATGTCCATCCTGTTTCCCAACCAATTACAATCTGAAAATTCACTGATCTCTCAACTGAGGCATGGTCACATCTTATACATAAGTTCCACTCATAGTTTATAGACATGTAAGTATCTTTATTATCACAAATAAATTATTCCAATACTCTATGTAGATGCTCTATTGAATTTTAACTTTCATCCATTGATGATTCATGCTTTACCTTAAATGTAATGGGTAATCATTCATCTTATACACAAACCTAGGAAGACCAACATGCTTCTTTAAGGCCAGCACTAATGATCCACACAACCAATTTCACAAAACTCCTTTCTCTAACTAAAAACTTGGGTCACTGGAACTATATTATGCCCAAACCAATATTGGCATGTTACTATCTAATAGTGCACAAAATATTATTAACATTATACATGCATACCCAAACCACATCTACTATCAGATATTGAATGTTCTCTAAGTGTTGATCTTTCTGTAAAATTATGAGAGTTATCAATCTATTTAAACACATTTTCAATACCCTAAGCTCCCGGTATACAACTTCCCTCAGGCATGTGTGTCTTGTATCCCAAGCCTATGTCTCCCTAGTCACCTTGTGCGCCCATACCAAAACATGTTCACCCCTCATTACTTTTCTATATTTTTCATTTCTAATATTGAAAAACATATGATGTAAAACGTTTCCAGTCTCCAAGATATAGCTGTGCAAGTCCCTTTGATAGAAACACTTTTCACCATTTGTTAATTTTGTGGCCCAAAAATTTGGATAACAATAGGAAAGAGTGGACACTTATATATGTTCTTTTTGTGCCACTTCCAGATCATTTATTCCTTTTTCCTTGTCATTTTTTCAATATTAATTTTCATAAATAACTCTTTTACTAGAAAAATCTATATAAAAATACAGTTTTTCAAAAACTGAACATCAATGCCCGTTTTGTCAAAAAAATGGAGGCCCCCTTTTTCAACAAACACTATCACATAAAAAATTATCCAATGAAACCTGGAGGGATTTTTTTTCCAATTAATCACTTAAGATCAAGTTATTATTATGTATCTACTTTATTTACCCTTAATTTGTTTCTCATCTCACCCTTTCTGTTGTTTCTTTTTCGTGGGTTGTAAATAAAGGTATTAAGTTAGAATACTAAAAGGGGTGTACTTTATGGGAATCATTGAATATCATTCATCATGTTAAAATATTATATTTTATGTTTCCAAAGATACTCAACTGTTAGGCTCCTTGGACATGTACTTTTTAATATGGTAAATATTTATCTAAAATGTTGTAGTACCCATGTTTGCTAAGACTAAGTTGGTATAGATGGTATCAAGGATAATTTTTATTCAACCATTGAAAACAAGTATGAGATAGATTTTTTGACATAAAAAATAATTTTTATAAGGATATTATTGGGATGTATCTATGTAAATTATATGGAAGAAGAAAAGTTTAAGAGAATGTCCTAGATTTGTTTTAAAGGATAGAGAGAGTGGTTTCAAAATAATTACATCTTCTTATAGATACTACAAGGGGATGTGTCTCTTTTATAGATGTTAATTTTGGTAAACACCTCATAAAAATTTAATTCAGATATACATGATCAAGAACTAGTTTACAAATTGGGCCTTACTACACATCTATTTTGTCACTCCCAAGGGATATGCTTTGAAATTAACAAACTATTTATGTCCATCATTAATAATTTAAATAGAATATGACCATGAATGAACTGAGATAAACCTAATTTATCATATATAATATATTTTTTTATAATTTATACATATAAAAATTCATTTCCATGATTATGCGGATCCTTACTATGAATACTATTTCTTACACTATGAATTTTAGTTTTAGTCAATGGATAAAACCCAAATGAATCCTGTTATTGTTGACTATGATGTATAATGCAATGATTTTATTTTCGATGATCCAAATGTAGTGGGAGTTGTAATGAAAAAACCCCATTACTAGGATCACACCGATTTCTCAAGCTATGAATCATGATAATCTTTCAAATGATAGAATGGAAGAAAAACGATTCATTAAGTCCTTCATGAGGAAACATCCACCACATTTCAATGGGTCTTCTAAACCACTCATTACTGAATAGTGGATTAGTACCACTGAAATGATTTTATATATTCTGTTGTTTCCATAACGTAAAAATTTAATTTTGGCTTTTTATTATTTGGAAGGTGTAGCAGATAAGTATTGGAATCAAATTATTACATAGGAGAAGAAAAAAAATTATTCCATGTAATGGTAAGAGTTTAAAGGGATATTATTCAGTAAAAAATTACCTTGTATTCTAAGAGAAAATATATAGAAATAATTCCTTGATATCATGTAAAATTATTATGAATCTATTGGTACTTAGGATGTTAATATTGTGATTCTTTCAGGGTATTATTCTTGTTTATCCATTAGACTTGAATAAAAAATTAATCAATTGTTTTGTGGCTTGAAACCAATTATTCAAAAATAATAGTTTATATGATACTTTGGTTGGGATGTATAATTATTTCAATTTGATATCATGGTGTAAATATAGGTCAGAGTTTCATATCAATCTCATGGTTTTTACAATAAATTGATGATGGTGTTCAATGTAAAATATTAGAACCATGGAGTAAAGAATACCTGCCATCCTTTATAAACAATGTGTTCTAAAAAACATGGATATAATTGTATTAAGGGGAATAATAATTGTTTTAAGTGTTTCATGGAAGGCCATCATGTGGATGAATTCAAAATTGATGGGACGAAGTTAGTTAATGATGTCAGTAATGGATAATACCCCCACAATGCACCTCCCAGACATTAGTGTTTCAATTCCCTGGTGTTTTGTAATTATTCTAAAAATGTTGACCAATATAAGTACTAATGTGGATGATAAGACACAAAAACATATGATGAAAAGGTAAAAAGAGAAATATTATGATATCATATTGGATGAACTAAATTATTATAATTAGGTAATACATATCGTCTTCTCCTTATTTGGGAATTTCATGTTTGTTTTGTATGAGTGATCCCTATGAAAAAATTATTTTCCATAATTAAGTGAAATTTCATGGGATTATCAACAAGGTTTTAGTAATAATGAAATGAAATATTTTATCGGTACAGGGATGAAACCAACATTCCAATGGAATGTTTTATAATATTAGAGCATATAAAAGGAAGAATAAACATGTTTGTTTTTAATATAGTTTTTTGTAAATTCATATTTTTTACAATGTGTTAATATAATTTATGAAAATGGTATTCATGTGTTTTTTATGAGATATTAGTGAGTTACTTCATGATATATATAGGATAATCATTTTGATAATTTTTTGACTATCTTTCTAATATTTGGAATTTTAATCTTTTAAAAGGGTCAAATCGTTAACCATTTATTGAATGATTTATGATTAACATCGAAAAGGATTTAGATATTAATGTTTTTCAAATGGATGATTTATTAATATTAGATAAATTTTACTAGACTTATTCTTTCAATGATAGCTGAAGATAGATTAAATGAATTTTTTTTCTATCTATTGATCTTATGTTCCCCTAGTGCTTCGAGGATAAAAGATTCACCTTCTTTTCTTTGACTATGAGATGATGTGGTAAATTATCAAGTCACAAAAAATGGAGATATTGTGTTTATGAAATGAAATGAAATAATATAATTATATCTTATCATTAAAATTATATAACTATAGAAATATGGTCTTAAAATAATATGTTATCTTATTGTCCACAATTTTTATGATTTAAATGACCTTTTTGAAGTATCATTGGTTTATGGTTTTTTGAATGTTAATATCCCCCTAGAAATGTTTATTACCATTCTAAGTCTGTATTTGGGAGTTATTTTTCACTTCCATGTCAATTTTTTCACTTCAAACATATGTTCTCCAATGTGGAATCCATATTATGAGTTACTTTGGGTAACCGTTGTGTTACCAATTTTTTGTTATTAAAGGATGTTGTAGAATTGATTTTTAAAGTGTGGGATCTTATGATAGTAAATTTCATGTACTAATATATTGATGAACTAAATTAATTTCAAAGGTAAAATTCATTTTAATGAGAGTACAATGAAACGCCACAAGTTTTTATGAATTTATTTTCATAAAATAAACTAAATTTATTTGGTGTCTTGTGTTGCACGGTACACCATGTAATGATTTATTTATACATAAATCATAGTAATTATTGAGATACATGAAACTCTATGATTTCTTATAATTACATTAAATATTATGTTTTTGTTATGTTACACAAAATATAATGTCCATTCAAAAGATTTCATTATAAGCAAGATCGTGTTGTACCGAACTACAATATATAGTTAATATTATTAGTAAATTATTATAATAGTTATCACATAGTCATTGAAATTGAAGTTATGAAAATAATTACCTAAATTAAGAACATAAGGATTATTCATTTTTATAAAAAATATTTATTTCTAAACTAATTAATTAAAAATGTATGACAAAACATTTTGAGAATAAATAAATTCCTCTTCGAAAAAAAATAATTTCCTAGGCACAAAAAGATTAAAATAATTTTTTTGTATTAATAAATTAATTAAATTTTATAAATTATTTATTTAGTAAACTATTTAAAATACTAGGTGATATCTAGACATGTGAAAATAATTAAACAAATTTTAGTCTTAAACACGATTTATTTTTCAAAAAGACATGTTTACCTACTTTTAATGGAAGAATAATATTTAAACTAAATTTTAAAAATATTATAAATTATTTTTTAAAAAATAAAAATTATAATTGAAATATTAACATCATAATTATCATATGGTTGTTTTCTTTATTTTTCAAATATATGTCATTTTTGGTTTAATAGTGAAAAATATTGAATTTCAAATGAAGACTTGCTTTTTGTATAATTTATTTATATAGTAAAATTTTATTCTAAATTGGATTAAAAGTTTATTAATTTAAATTAAAGATATATTAATCCAATTTCAGTAATATTATTAAACACAACAACAAAATTGGATATAAACCATTTCAAACCAATGAACATTTTCACATTAAAAACTCGCTCTCTCAGTACATCTAAAGAATTAATTTTAGATTATTTTTTCCACCATATATGATTAGGACATAGATAAATTGATAAAATATTTTTAATAATTACTATTTATAATATATAACATATACAACATATTTTTTAAAAATATTAGTAGTGGGAATAGTTGAAATTAATCATGTTGATTAATAGATAAATGAGTTTTCTAAGAGACGCATCATTAAACATAAGGGGATAGATGACCTATAAACATGTCCAAACCGCATATTATAACCATATATAAAACCTATAACTTATTTTATCAAAATTTATTCATTATTTGTTGCAATATTTGAACGGTATATCTTCCAAGAGGCTTTACCTTTTGGAATTGACAAGAATGAAATTCCTCATCTGCTATAAAAGGGCACTCGCCCCCTCACTTATTAACACCTCCCAAGAAATTTTTCAGGTCCAAAAACTTCTAAAAATGACTTCAAAATTCCATAAATTTATTTTATAATCCTTCATTTTAGTATAAATTCATCCAAACATGTCCTTCGGTTAAAACAGAAATGAGATACCCGAATAAAAGGGAAGGTTCATGAACAAACGTTTTTGTTCAATTTCTTCCTCAAACCCTTTTCAATATTTTTATATCATGATTATATACTAACCTCACTGTATTCAAAATAATAATATTTTATTATTTTAATTTTTATGTCCTAAAAATTAACAAACTTCCATCAAATGGGATATGAAATTTTTGTTTTTGTATACGACAGACTACCGCCTCGCAAGCCGATGTCGTTCGTTCTTCCATTATAACATTTCATTGTTTGTAAAAATGTTGGAAGTACTATTTATATATTATATATATAATATTTTTTATTTATTTTTTTTTCAATTATTATATTATCCATAACTTCCCAATATCTATTTTTTGATGATACGATAACGTTGTCTATGTGTACTGTGGACTGCCGCCTCACGACGCAATGTGATTCATTCACACATTACACGAAATATATGAATGATGTTTATCATAGACACAAATAAAATATATAGAATAAAAATTATAATATATAATATATATATATATATATTATCTATATGTCTTTCATTAAATATGATAAAAATAGAAAAACTGTTAATGCATACATAGAGCATATCGTCTGCGTGAATGGTGTTTTTTCATCCCGTCATTAAATATTATTTATTATTATAAATAAATATATAATAAATATATATGATATTTCAGTCATGTTTATAATTCTAAACATTATTAAATTACTATCAAATAGTTCCAAAAACATTACAAATTAAACATCCCTGAAAAACAGGATGGTTATTACCTTAAACAGAACTTTAGCAAGGAATTACGAATAAAATGTAATAAAAGAAAACAATAAAATCATACATGATGTGATATATATTATTAGTGATATATTATAGATTTATAATAAAAATTTATTAATTATACATGATTTTTGAATGAGTACGATGTATGTAAAGACTTAGGGTTAATGAATTTATAGCCTAGCTTTTATTTCTATAAGAGGTCTTCCATATTCACCACTCATTTCATTTATATGGTGTGTATAATGAACTATGAAATTATATATATCTAATTATATTAATATAAGGATATTAAAATATTAAATTGACTTTATTATTTCTTGGATCTCATTATTGAAATGTTACTCAATTATTAATGGATTCATGTCTCACTTTTAACTTTCATGGGACACATATCATATTTAGCACCTTTTTATTTTATGATGTTTATATACTAAATATGAATTCATTTAATGATTAATCTAAATAGAATTATTTTTATTTATATATCCTTTTTATTATTTAACTATTTTGGGGTTTTTGGTTCAAAATTTACCAAATTGGTAATGATTTGTTTTTTCAGAATTTCCCATTTCTAGATGTATGTTATAAATTGCACATATATTATATCATGAGGTGTATATGTGAATAATTTAACATGTTATATAAAAATAATGATAATCATAATTATATTTTATGATTAATTTAATGTAATTTTTTATGGTTGTTAGGTTACAAGGTTACAAAAGTCGTAAGAGCTTGTTTTTATAATCTCATCGTTTGTAATGATTTTTTTATTATTATGCTTCCATTGATAAAATATTATGATCCATATCTCAATAATAATCATGAATTTACTTATACTACATCAATTAATGATATTTTCAATTAATAGTTCAATTTTTACAATCTTTTTTAGTTAAAATAATTAAGAATGTTCTTTTAATAAAATTCGTCTTTTATTTCCCTCTTGATTTGGTAATCTATTTCATTAAAAAATGGTTTCAAAAAATATATTAAATAATTTTTTAAATGAATTTTAAACTCAGTTTTATAAAAAATTATTTTAAAAATGATTAATTTTTAATAAAAATTGGAATTATTTCTCAAATATTCCTTTATATGTTTTTATAGTTATTTTCAATGAATCTATTTTTCCAAAATAATTTATATATAAAAACAAATTCTTCAAAGAAAAAATAATATTATACTAAATAAATGTTTTAAATTAATTGTTAAAGAATTATTTATATGTTTATAATTTTTTTCAAGGAGTATTTTTTTGAAAATTATTTATGAGAATAATTTTATTTTACTGGTTATTTCCCATCAAAAAATTTCCATGTGATCTTTTAAAAATAATTCTCCATAAAAGATGAATTTCTTTGTTAATGTTTATTCATTAATGGTGATATGTCATAGAGAAACCATTATTAGTATTTCTTTTATTGGTTTATGTTTAATATTAAACCCATTCTTCTTCTATTGGTTATACCATAATAAGATGCTCATTAAAACGGGTTCCCTTCAAAAGTTATACTATGAAGAAAGGATTAAAAAACATGTCACATTTCTACGTGTTATGATATGATGAAATGATTATGATAACCATTTGATTTCATGGGTTATGATATGATGTTAATAAAACCCATATCATTTATGTGTCATTATGTTGTGAATGTTTTATTATCTTATGGAACACGTATATATGATTTGATTTTGTGATAGTTGGGACAAATATCATTCACCAAAAAATTGGGTAATGATAAATAATATTTGAGCACAGAGGATACATGGATGGTTATCCATATCTTGTGTAGGATGGTACAATTACAGATATATAAACTCTATAAAGGTTGGTAAATGGGTATTCATCCCAAGACTAACATGTTATGAAGGTCTTGGTGGCCATAACTGACAAAATATTTTCCAGGATTGTGTACATACCACACATCTTTTTCATCTTACAATGTTATGATGTGATTGAACATGTACTATTATTACCTTATGATTCATTGATTATAATCTTCCAAACATTATATAATCACTCATTTATATGTTCTTGACATGTAGGGTATTATTGTCAAATGATATTCTTATTTTATAATACCCTTATACTCTAGTTATGATTACGTGTCTCTAGTATTTATACTCATTGAGAATCTAAGATCACAATTTCTTATGTTTCATTTTCACTAATTTAGGAAAAAGGTTTTATTTTTTAATACTAAATAGGATGATATTTTTGGTAAATATTTAAAATCATTAACCTAGATGGAATATTATGTTCTATGTTTCTAAATATAGTAAACTATTATGGACCTCATGCGTGAACTTATATAATTTTCTTAATATTCATATAAAATGATGTAATATCCATGATTGTAAGCCTTGGTCTCTTTAATAACCATTATAACATATCCATTATGTGGGTGGGTAAGAATATTATTAATAAATTTATGAAATAAAAATATAAATTCCATAGATAGTCTATATTTATTGATAAATTACTAGAAAATAATCAATCAGTTTTTGTAAAATAATTTTATTCTTAAGAAATATATATTCTTAAAAAATGTTCTTCAATAAATTTTTTCTGAAAGTATTTAAATTTCTTTCTAGATAATTTAGAAATATTATTCTAAAAATAAACTATATCTTGGAAATCATCATATCCTAATTGAATTAATGTGAAATTTTATTATTTTTTGAAAAATACTGATTTCTACAATGAATAGTAAAAATAACTATTTTTATAAAAAATGAAATTTTTATTCAATATATTAAATAATTTAAATGTCAAGGATTATTTTGAATATATTTGAATCTAACATAATTATTAATTTTACATATAAAATAAAATTAATTAAAATTTAATCATATGTATATTGTATTTTAGTATAACTTTATTTCTGGTTTAAATATTGTTTTCAAAAAAAATTAATGTGAATAGTGTTTATCTATTTTATTTAATTAATATAGAACAATGTAAATAATTATCTAAATAAAATATTTATATATTATATAACAATAAATATGAGTATAAATTCATATATTGAATGTTACTAGTCATAAAGTTAACATAAAATCATCGTTTTTCCTTAAACAATAAACTTCTTGAAATCATTCTTTTACAATGCATGTGGGGGATTAATTTTGAAAATAAATTATATAAATTTCCTGAAATTAATTTTAAAAAATAAATTCCATATTTGGATTCATAATAATTTATATTATCTTCTAAATTAAAAATTATTTTTTTATAGTGAAAAGTGAAATAGTAAAAATCATTTACTTTTCATAAGCTAAAACAATGATTTTAGCGGGGTTAAACTAAAACGGTAAGGGTTAAAAAACTAAAAAAATTATAAAATCTATCATATTAACACATTTTGACCATATAATGTATAATACTCTATAATTGTTACTTTTTTAGCCTTAGATCGTGTGAGAAATGTGGGTACACTTTTTTAGTTTAAAAATTTATATGTATGACACTCACCTCAATTATAAACTCCCATCACATATCTCATCCTCTTAGAACCTTAAAATGATTATTTATTGGAAAATCCTCACCAAAATAACTTCCTTAAATAAATAACCATATGAATGAATCCTTTTTATCATAAATCTATCCTAATAATGGTTATTATGTTGAACTAAGGTGGTTGTCCGAAAATAGGTGTAACGATTAACTGACAATTTTTATTTTTGTTTTATCTTCCACATCCTTCAAATATAAGTCAATTATTATATTATAAAAAAAGTGTTGAGAATTGATTTTTTACATTTGATATTATTGAATATTTATAAAAAATACTTTTGATGTTATGAAATATGGTCGCAAATGATTCCTCCCCCCGGTGTGCCCAGAATTATTTTATTAAGATTTTAAATATATCTCATATTGTGACGACATTGTTTCTTAAATACAATTTTATAAATCAAAAAATAAATCTTATATCAGAAATTAAAATATGGGGTCGATTATATTAAGAAATGTTTACCCTAGGCATGAATCGAAACTGGTGAGGGCGGTGTGATCGGATATAACGACCATTGGATGTGCATTTAGCTGAATAATTGAATAATTAATTGGATTAATATATTTATATTCTAAATTCTTGATTATTAATAAATAAATAAATGTGGATATTTTCCTAGGGTGAGCCACATAACCCTATGATCATTAAGTGGATTATCATTTCTCCTCAGTTTTAGAATCAATATGTAATGATGATGAGACTCATGATCGAGGAAGATTTAGACGTTGTGTACACAAGGATTCATCCCCTTCACTGGAAAGCACAATATTTGATAAAAAAATCCAAAAACAAGGTTGGACTCATCAATTAGAGGATCATAACAAAATTTACTAATCTTTTGATCATGATAATCTTCTTGTCTTTGATATGAATCAATTATGAACCTTTTCATGGACCCAATTACTGAATTTAATTTGTTAATACAATTTTTTTCAATTATGCCATGACTTCTCAAAGAATTATCCCCATTTTGTTTTTGTTGGCCAAAATTTATGAGCAATTATTATTATTAAATTTTTTCATGTGCTCGCCACCACTTATTCTGCTCATTCATTACTAATTGTCCTATTGGGTATCCATTCGATATTTCCAGGCAAGATCAGGATAGATCAGACCCCCAAAATTGTAGAAGACTCACGTGCGCTGAATGATTTCGAAAATAATAGATATTAATGATGAATCTCAGGATAACGTGTTATTTTTTTATGTATTTAGGATATGAGAAAACAATGGTGTGATGGGAGGAACTCGAGGCATGTGGTGAAATCCACATGTTTATGGCTAACGATTTCCCGATATCTGATTGCTGGAAACACTAGTGCGAGAATGATACACAATTTTTTGGTGACTTGGAGTCGAGATCTAAATAAGATTCTATATATCAAGAATCAGAGAAATGAATACCAGATTTTGTGAAAATAACAACTACCCATCAAGTAGTCATTGAACACATGGTGTGTAGAGCCCAACATATAACATCTAGTGTTTTAGTATAAAAATGCTTGAGACTATGTGTGGGAGCCCCCACACACTGTATGACCCTTCTGCTTGTAAAGAGGTGTGTAATCTAGGATTAGTAGGTGAGAATCATGGCTAGGAACAAACTATGTTCTAAGATACACATACACAATAAATGAAATGGGAAGAACCCCATGTGGGAAGACACATCGTGTACCAAAGTACATAGACATAGGCATGATTCAAAGAAATCACCAAGAAGAATATGCAGGGTACTTGGTAGCTAAGGCCTATCAGGTAGTATGCATTTATGGTTTTTAGGTCTACATGGGATGAAATCCCTATACTTTTAGGTACATGACCATGCGATAGAAAGGAACCACATAACATGTGGGTCCCCAAACATGCTGGAAGCCCCTAGTTCCCATCAATGTAAACTTTAAACTCTCATATCACATTCGTTTATCCTTTTAGTTCATCCATGTAGAAGCCTATCCATAGTTTATTTACATAGAATGTGATGGTGGCCTCTGTAGTGGATTTTTATATACGATTTGAAAGGATATGGCCATGATACATATTTAACTAGTGCTACATGACATCCATGATCGGGTATGATCATTAGAGTGGTACCCCTGATAGACAATGGTGTGGGTTATCTATCTAATAAAAAATTATTAACCAAACACAATAGATTAATGTAGAAGGTATTCATGTTACTAAGTAGTACCACCCCCATGCAATTAGTGTGAGATTCCCCTATCCAATTATGTAGTAGTTCTCTAAATATAGTAGGGATTGGGTCCTCTTTTTGTAGAGTGGTACACCACTATTAGATATGTTTTAGGTCCTTATTCCTCTCAGTTGTACCCCCCATGCAATTAGGAGGAAGTTACTCTATATTTATAGTGGAACCCTCAATCAGACTAAGTCATAGGTCCTCTATCTATCCACGGAGTGGTTACTTATATCGGATAAGGTTCATTCCCTCCATACACTGAGTAGCAGCCCCTGATGTAGTAGGGAGTTGATCCTAAACCCGTTGAGTTGTACCCTTCTATTAGATATTTTACAGGTCCTACTTACACTAAGTAACACCCACTAATGGATAATGTTGTATGTTCTCTACATAGATATTGTGCCCCCTCTAATGTCCATCATTGTGGTCAAGCATGATCCATTCACATGCTTACTTAATTTCATAGATTTGTGAGATCTTTGGCATCGATGATGGAGTTTTGGTACTATTGTATCTCTTTCCTATGATGTGATGTGAGAAAGAGATACCCCTTATATTCCATTCAGGTTTAGCTGAATATTCCATATTTAGATCTATATCCATGTTGTTGGATTCTGTTTACAATATCTTGATTTGAGTTGAGTGGTATTTTATTAGTTCATATCGATCCTGTTATTATTCCACTTTCAACTTTTGAGGTGTCCTACTAGGTATGTATATACTTCCCCCTTCACGGGATCTTCCCACATGTTTCATATATTATACAAATGAATAAAAGTATGGATGTTTATATAGAGAATCATAGGTATAACTGGTGCATTAGACCACATATTATGCATTGAGATTGGAGACCATGATCTTGTCTCTCTCATCATTTTACATTACTATTTTTTCATGTTTATAGAAGTATCTAGTTGGTCCTGTATTTTTCCACATTACATCCATTTTTAAACATCGCACTCTAGTACACCCAAGAGACTTTTTCAAACATATGGTTAAGTAATAGATATTTTATTTTTTATTACTACTCATATTCACTTATATATTTGGATGGTCGGGTGTGTTCATACATGTACATTACGGAAAGTACACCAAATTTATATTTGTATTTCATCACTTTTCCACAGCCAATTTCCTGTGGAGGTGGGATTGGGGTAGTTGAGGCTGAATCCCAATTCGATCAGGTAATAACCATTCATTCCATGCTACAATATTTAGTTTAGTCTCCAGACTAGGAATTTGTTGGGATTCCGAGAAATAGTTTCAATGTTTCTTTAGTGCAGCTTCCAAGCTAGGTAATCTAGTATAGGTTTGGTGGTTGATGTGTCCATTAACATGGACATTGACTACCCTCTTTCTGACATGGTATACTGAGAAATTGTTTGTAGGGATCAAATTGAACATGCATAATATTGTATAGAGCATGTAACTTCCCTTATTGAGTTAGATCTTCATTGAATATATATGTTTATCTATTTGGGGTACATATTGACTAAATTTTTAGGATGTTTTTGGGATGAAAACCAATCAAGTAATAAATTTCAAAGGATTGATGGTAATATCCAAAAGGGAATAATCTAGAATCATAATGTTCACTTTCTAGGGAATGATAGTTCTATGAAAAAAATATTTCTAGAAACAGTGATGATTGATGCAGTGCTTTATTGGGATCCACCAATTAGCATGATAGAGGTTCAGAGTTTTCATGGATTTGAGGTGTACTACATGAGGTCTGATAAATAATAATCTATGATTTTAATGAATTTTTCAACCTAGACATCGAAAGTTAACCCTTTTCCTAGATTCATTAGTGCAAGAGAGCCTTTGGGGATGAAAGGCTAAGGATAAATAACGCTCTTATTTTGAGAATACCATATGAGGGTGTGGACTAGGTAGTGTATTATGATGTCTTAAGAGATTGACTCATTTTTTGGTAATGCATTGGAAGGTATTTATCTCAAATGGGGAAAGGTATTTGATACCCAAGGCGGAGAACATGGTGACTAATGACCTAGTGATGGAAATAGTAGTCTTCTCCCTTAGGATCTAGATGTAATCTTTTCTAAGAGGGGTATTTATGGATTTAATAAACTATCAAAGTCTCAGGTATGAATTCACGTAGAGAGACATCAACCTGAGGTAAATTTTTTTGTTTTATTTCCTGTAGACTATGAATTCAAAATATTATATAACCTAGGGAGTGGAAATGTGGTAGCAGATTCCCTTAGAATGGTATCCTAGGCACATTTGGTTAAATAGGATTCATAGGAGTTGGCTTACTTGTAGCTAACCCTAGTTGATCAAGTGTGTGCATCATTTATTCCATAAATTTTGTTTTCCCTTATACCTCTCATGAATGTGAGTGAGTCTTGTGTGGGAGACCTTGAAATTGAGATTTTATATGACAAGATATCTTACAGATATTCAACTAACAACTTTTTTGAGGGAGGTGATCATATAATCAATTTTTTAGGGATGGAAGGTGGTCTTAGTAATGATGAGGGAGGATGTCGTAAGGGGGTCACAGACGTATGTAATAGTATTAATATGATGTCGGGAAGAAGTATAGAGACCTTTGGGGTAGTTTTGGTGGTCTATCCTAATACAATTCATGGTCTAGTTTTCCTCTCAGTTCCTCGCTCATCATTAGGTAAAGGATGTGTAACATGTTATGATGTGCGTTTTCCAACCTCATGAAATCCAAAAGTGGAAATGGGATTTCATATCCATATACATTGCGAGAGGGATTATGTGGTCATTGAAGGCCCATAACACCATCTAGATTATATTTTAATAAATCATGAAATCACTACACTTTCATTCAATTAGGTACCTTATTTTTGTGTTTATTTTGTGATGATATATGTTCATGATATTTCTCTACATCATTGGGTCACCTTGACCATTATCTATTGTCAGGATGTGGAGTTCACTTCATTGATGTCAAGAGGCCTCTAGGAGGTATTCCAGACCCAATTTAGGATGATTATAGCCTTCCACCCCCAAATAGATGGTTAGAATAAGCATTGTATCAGGTTATTGAAGGATATGCTAATGTCATATGTGATAAACATTTTCAAAAGTTAGGAGGATCAGTTTACTTTATTAGAGTATTCATAAACAAATAGACACCACTCAAATATCAGTAGGTAACATTTCCTAGAAATTTATGGGAGACACTAAAGGTATCCCATTTTCTGGTCATAAATCTGTGAGGCACTTCTTGTGGATTGGATATGGGAATATGATAATAGATAAGGCTGGGATATTCTATTTTTGTATGAGAATATCCCAAAGAAGATCCAAATATTACAAAGATCGATATTTTTGGCCTATTTCATTTGATCAGGGAGACAAAATTTTTCTAAGAGTCACCCCATGAAGAGGATTTCAGATATTCAGTTAGGGTGGAATGATATCAAATAGTTTCATCAATCCATTCGAGATCTTGTAAAGTGTTTTCAAGTTTGATTACGACATTTCCATACCCCCATAGTTGGAGTTTATTCACAATATCTTCCATGTGTCAGAGCCGAGGATATACATGAAAGACACTACATAGGTTAATCACAAGGATGTGATGAGTATTGAGGATGGATCGACTTCTATGGAGAACATAATGGCTATTGAGGATTGGTAAGAGAGAACCCTATGTGGATAGGAAATTCCCTTGGGTTATCTGTAGTAGATGAATGAGATCATGTAGAAGATCACCTGGGAAAATGAGAGTGACATGCGGGCGATGTATCTCATGATTTTTGTCTAGTTTTTCTTTTTAGGGAAGAAAATATTAAAGGATAGAATGATATTGAGACACTATTTTTTCCTTGTAAAGAATGAGAATTTATATATAGATTTTTTCTCAATAATGCATTATGATGTCAATTAATCTTGAGGCCAAGTGTGTATAAAAATATCTTTAAAAAAATAATATTTTTTAAATTGATAGCACATAATTTATTAAATAAAATTAGATAAACCTTAAAAATATTCTTGTATAAGAAATATGATTCCACCATTGAGTCTAAAATGTGATGTTTAACCTAGTAAAGACATAAAATTTGTCTGTGTGAGGAATTAAAAAATCATGATAATTGGCTGATTTTTTTGTTGGTTAGTTAAATAAATAATTTAATTATTTAAAAAATATCCAAATTATATATTATCAACAAATAAAAATATATGGAAATTTTCATGTGGTTAAATACATAAATGTAACATCCCAAGTATGTAATGAATAATAGATATTTTATCTATGTCTATTAATGATTAAGATAGTGTTTTAGAGGCTTAAAATGAAAATAAATACAATCTTATGCATGGAATACACTAATATTCTTAATAGATTGTTTTACTGCCTTTTGACGGCAAACCCTTTTTTAAATCTATCTTGTGACAATTTTATAAACTATGTTTGTCAAAATAAACTTATTATTTATGATTGGGACATCAAAATTTACCTTGTGTGAATTTTTGGTATTTTTCTGACAATGTTCATTTTTTAATGAATAATGAAAAATACTGCATTTTACATCAAAACTGCTTTTTAATCTAATTTATTTATATAATTAGATTATCTTTTGAATTGGTTTTGAAGTGAAATTAGAATATATTTTTACCATTTAATCCAATGGTGGTCATTGGAATCAATTTAAATTTGAAATTGGACTTAAACTGGTGTCAATCTTTTGATACATATTGTTTCATAAAAACACGTTATTTGTCATAACAGCGTGAATTAATTATTAAATTAATTAATGTGACTTATATGTTTTTAATTTTGTAAAATAGACTTCATTTTTGAATTCGGAAAATCAAATATAGCTTAGGGTGAATTTTCGGTAATTTTCTGAAAAACTTCAATTATTGATGAATAGTGAAACCACTAAGTGGTAGTTAAAGAAACTGATTTTTCGTTTAAATGAAACTTTTCCACTTTTGTGTTCTGAATTTCAAAAATCCGACATATATGGTTGTCATTAATAAGTAATATGTGGTTCAATGAGATTAAAATAAATTTTTTTGGTGAATAGTAACTTATTAAGTTCTAATCGCGATTAGTGGTAATTACGGTAGTTTAAGGTAAAAATAATGCTTTAATAATATGAAATGACCTAGACACATGTCCTAACCTTATGGGATGTGTCATGGCCGACCACGAAAAGACATGAGTCAACTTGGGGACCCCATGGAGCCACTTTGGTTGGGAAATGACATAAATAACTTTTTATTTAATGTTAAAGTAAAACTGACACAAACATGAGTTATTTTAATAAAACAATTTTTATATGGGGTTATACAAGTTAGATGTTTGACCATAAATATTCATTGGAAAGATAAAACGATTTCCCACATCATAGTAGTTTTTTTATAATTTTTTGACATTAAATAAATAAATGTATTTATGACATCATGATGATGCAGCGATGACCTCATTATTTAACGATTTAAATAAAATGGAAAGATAATGTAATATCTAAGACCTAAACAAGTCCAAAACCTATAGGATGAGTGGATTTCGGACCCTTATCACCTTATCCTCGAATTATATCAATTTGGGACCTTAGAAATTCGAAACACTTTTGAAAATAAAATAATAGTTTCATGATTTCCAAAAGTGCCCCTCCTCTCCTCTTATAAAAGGCCCCCCACCTATAACTCATTTCACACACTCCTAAAGCCTTTGGATCGGCCATACCCTACCCATTTACTCTCTAAACATCCCTCTATTCATCTTAGAGTATTCCCTTTGGGCAGAATCCTTTCAAAGGAAGCCTTTAGGATCAAATCAAAAGGAGTTACACATTTAAAGGTAATTCGTTCTCTCATGTTCATTTGTTTTATTTTGCTTCTCCAACCCCCTAAAATCTTTTTATTTACTTCTTTTGTAACACCACCAGTATCTTCAATATACTAGGATGTTGTTATAATATTTATTCGAGCTACACGCTCACACACCTACATCTAATGGTTAAAGAACATACGGTTTCCGTGGATGGAGAATTTATGCCTCCCGAAACGATGATTGTTCAACATTCCTTTAACACCTTCAATGGTGGACATTAAGATGTCACTATATTTATATATGATATATAATATGTGTATGGTTTCCTTAAAGCTTCTTTTTTTTTCATTTTGGGCATACATTTATGGTTTCCATTATGGGTAAACGCGATATCTTCATTTAAGGAAGTGCGGACTACCGCACCCTCAAAGTGATTTGATTCGTTAAATACCATATGTGGGACGTATAAAGGATGGAACTATGATATTATATATGATATTATACTGGAATTATAATATACCTTTATATCATTATGATTCCATTCTACAAAATACGAAATAGAAATGAAAGTAGCGTTCATGCGTACGTACGGCTTACCGTCTCCATGAACGGTGCATTTCATTTCTTACCTCTAAATAATTATGTAATCTTATAAATTCATGCATGTACTAGATATATATGACATATATTATATCTACATCATGAAATACCATTCTGGATATAATGGATACATGAACAACTTGTAATTATAAAGGGATTATTTTTGACTCAAGTACCAATGATCGTTAAAACGGCCATTATTAACTTAAATAATTACATAGTGTTCATGACATGGAAATAAGTGATATAAAAGGAATAATGAACTTTAAAAAGTTTCTTAAACAAGTATAAATTAACTCAAGTTTATTATTCAGGAGATTAAAGAACGACCGAGTCAAGTCGGACCCGAGGTATGGGACTTCGTCTCAATCTCCTTTCATTGAGGCTTATTTTGTTTTATACACAACCTTCTTTTATACAGTGTATAAACCCCTTTGAATTTTAAATTTATTCAAAAGGAATCTTTTTTATATGAAGCATTTACTAAACGACAAAAGGGAATTTTTTTTGTCATACGTATACGGCGACAACGACTTCTCCGCCGTCTTGACCATTATTTGAGTTTTCGCTTCCTCTACAAGCCATACCTTCTTTTTAAAAGAAAAATAAATACCATGTTTTACTTTTCTTTTATTTGGGTATTGAAAATGGTTTTCATAATTTTTTTATATCAATGTGTTGTATTGATATCTTGTGATTGAAAGGTGGAAGTGTTATGTTTCCTTTATGCATGTTTTATATGATACGATTATGTTATGGTTATTGGGCATTATTATGAAGACGGGTGGTTCCGTGATAAACTAAGGGCGGGTGAGCCCGATATAGCTCTCCAATGCATTGGGTAACGCGAAGGAGTGAAACGTTAAGGTTTCTCCGAAGATATTTAGGGAATAAACTGTGATGGGTACTCCAAACGTAACCAAGAGGGTTACTCCCTATGTAAGAATGTTATAAATGCCTCAAGTTACCTTTATGTCTTATGATTTCTATGATTTAATCATGATTTGATGAGGTATGTTAAAGTGCTTATGTTTTATGGGTAAATTATGATTTCATTCTTATGTATATATGTACCCATGTTTCCTTTCCATGTTTTTATAACCCATACTGTGCTTTTTATGCTCATCCCATGTTTTTTTGAAATGATTTTCACAGGTCAAGGAAAAGGTACATGATATGATGATAGTGTCAAGGAAGTGTCAATAAAGAATCCATGTTTTATCTTAAATATGTTTCCATTGATGGGAATGAAGAATACTATCTTTATGTAACAAAGTTTGTTTATATGTGGAATGTAATGAAAGTTTTATGATCCAATTCCCTAATACTTTAAACCCGAAAAGATCCTCAATGTGTAATCTTGTAATAACTCAAGATGAAGTAAGGATTAAGGCTGGGGCCTTATAGTTGGTATCAGAGGTCGGTTTAGATAACTTTAGGAGTTAGAATTCTATTAAATGATTATTCAAAAAAAAATTGAAATGATATAGCATTTGAAGATTACCATGTTACTTCATCTAAGACATGTTTGTTCAGAATGGTTTTCCGCAGAGGGAACAGGTAAGCAGTGCTAGGAAGGAATACAGAAGGAAATAACCTTCCAAATCAGCATCCCGAGATGGTCGGAATTGGAACTGAACAGTTTGTTGCAGTGATGGCACAGTTGACTCAGGCTATAAATGGTGGTGGTATCCATGCACGAGATCATCCAGATCAACCGTAGAGGAACATGTCAGTGGTGGAACATTTCATGAGGCAACATCCCCCATCATTCAGAGGATCATCTGACCCTCTGTTAGTTGAAGGGTGGATTAAAGAACTGGGGAAGATTTTCGATGTCATGGGGTGTGCAGACAATCAAAAGGTTAGTCTTTCTATTTACCGTTTGGAGGGTGAAGCAGATCAGTGGTGGTCGATGGTTAAAAATATCAGGGACGCTGATGAGATTGATGCTCTCTACTGGGATGAATTCAAAGGTATGTTTCTTGAGAAGTATTTTCCTAAGGCTGTTCGACTTAGGATGGAAAAGAAATTCTTGGAATTGGGGCAAGAGGAAGACTCAGTGGCTACCTATGAAGAAAGGTTCACTTGATTGGCAAGGTATGCTCCAAATTTTATCCGAGACATTGATAGTAAAATCAATCATTTTTACTCAGGATTAAAGCCAAAATATCGAAGGGCATTATCTTCTCGTGAGTTTAAAAGTTATGAAAATCTTGTTCAATGTGCTGAGAAGGTGGAAATGGAGTTTTCCGATGACCAAGTGTTCTATAACAACCAGCAGAAGAAGAGACCGAGGTGGCAGGAGAAAGGTAAGAATTCTTCAAAAAAGTACGATGGTAAGAAAACTGAGTTTCCAGTTTGTGATAAATGTGGAAAAAGGCATGCTGGGGAAGTTCTTCTGAATTCTAGAAAGTGCTACCGATGTGGTAAGATGGGACATGAGGATCGTGATTGCACTGAAAATGATCAAGGTGAAGGTAAGACCAAATTTTATTTACAGTTAGTGAAATGTTATAAGTGAAATGAGATGGGTCACTATGCAAATGAGTGTCCGACAAAGAGCTTGAGTGATGGGAAGAAGTTGGACTACAAGCAGAAAGGGATGGTGAAATCTTTTGGAACTACTTCGGCAGACGTCGGGCCATCAAATGAAGTTGTATCAGGTACTTTGTTTGTTTTTTCAGATTATGCCAGTGTGTTTTTTGATTCGGGGTCTACACATTCATTCATCTCTGAAACCTTTTCTATTAAAATGAGAATACCTTCTCAAGAAATGACTCCTGAACTTGTGGTAAAAACACCTGGGGGAAATGTTGAGGCAAAAAGAATTTATAATAATCTTCCAATCCTTATCTGTGGAAAGAACTTACTTGAAAACCTTATTGTTCTACCTCTATTAGAGTTTGATGTTATCCTGGGAATGGATTGGCTCTCTATTTACCATGCTAAGATTGACTATAGAGCTAAAGAAGTTTCTTTTCAGAAAGACTTTCAGTTTGTGTACAAGAATGAACCCTTACTGTTGATAACTTATCAAGAGGCCGAGAAACATGTAAAAGATGGAAATGAATGTTACCTTGCACACATCATTGAAAATAAAGGAACTGTTCAGATTAATGATGTGCCAGTGGTAAATGAGTATCCTGATGTTTTTCCAGATGAGTTGCCCGGAATAATACCAGATCAGAAAGTTGAGTTTACTGTTGACTTAGTTCCTGATGCTAAGCCAATTTCAAAACCTCCTTATCGAATGGCTCATATTGAACTTTTAGAGTTGAAGGAGAAATTGCAAGATTTATTAGAGAAAGGTTTCATTCGACCTAGCACATCACCATGGGGTGCTCCTGTTTTATTTGTTAAAAAGAAAGATGGTTCTATGAGCCTATGCATTGATTATAGAGCCTTGAATAATATCACTGTTAAGAAAAATTATCCTTTTCCTCATATCGATGATTTCTTTGATCAGCTCCAGGGAGCTCAGTTTTTTTTCAAAGATTGACTTGAGATCGGGGTACCATCACCTGAAGGTAAAGGAGGCAGATATTCCGAAGACCGCGTTCTATACGAGATATGGCCATTATGAATTTGTAGTAATGCCTTTTGGGCTAACCAATGCACCTGCTGTATTCATGGACTTAATGAATAGAATTTTCCATGAGTTCTTGGATAAGTTTGTGGTGGTTTTCATTGATGATATTTTGGTGTTTTATAAAAGTAAAGAGGAGCATGAAAGACATTTAAGGGTTATCTTTCAAACCTTAAAAGAAAAGAAACTGTATGGAAAATTCAGCAAGTGTGAGTTTTGGTTGCAACAGATTTCTTTCCTTGGTCATATTGTTTCTAAAGATGGAATAACTGTTGATTGTGCAAAAACAAAATTTGTGGAAGAATGGCCAAGACCCACAAATGTAACTGAGATTCGTAGCATCCTTGGTTTGTCAGGCTATCACCGAAGGTTTGTTAGAAATTTTTCATGATTATCTAGTCCAATGACTAAGCTAACTCGGAAGGGTGTTAATTTTATCTGGACAAAAGAATGTGATGATTGTTTTCAGGAATTGAAAAGAAGATTGGTGAATGCTTCAGTTTTGGCACTACCTTCCAGGAATTGTGAGTTTGTTATATATAGTGATGCTTAATTGAAAGGACTTGGTTGCATCTTAATGCAGAATGATCAGGTAATTGCTTATGCTTCACGACAGTTGAAAACTCATGAGGTAAATTACCCTACACATGATTTGGAATTAGCTGCTGTTGTTTTTTCTTTAAAAATTTGGAGGCATCATTTGTATGGAGTAAAGTGTGAAATATATACCGATCACAAAAGTTTAAAGTATATATTCACTCAGAAAGATTTAAACATGAGACAGAGGAGATGGCTGGAATTAATCAAGGATTATGATTGTACAATTCATTACCATCCGGGAAAATCAAATAAAGTGGCTGATGCTTTGAGTCGAAAAAGTAATGCTTCATTAGAAATGTTGTGTTTGGAATGTGATCCTTTGGTTAAGGATTTGATGAAATTTGGCATAGAAGTTGTTGGTGTAGAATGTTATTCTGTATTGTTTCAGGTATCAGTGATATCATCTCTATCAGATAGAATCAAGCAAGCACAGAAGCAAGATAGTGAGTTGCAGAAAAAGGTAGAGCTGGTTCAGAAAGGTAAGTTGCCTGAATTCAACATTTATAATGATTGTGTTTTGAGATTTGGGAAGAGATTTTTTGTGCCTTGTGATTCACAGTTGAAGAGATATTTGTTATGTGAAGCTCATAGTTCTCTGTTTTCAGTTCATCCGGGCAGTACTAAGATGTATAGAGATATGCGGGAGTATTACTGGTGGGATGGAATGAAAAGAGATATTGCTGATTTTACTATGAAGTGTTTGACATGTCAATAGGTTAATGTAGAGCGGCAGTTACCTAAAGAGATGCTTCATCCTTTACCAGTGCCAGAGTGGAAATGGGAGAATATATCCATGGACTTTGTTGTGGGATTACCGAAGACATCTCGATGTAATAATGCAATCTGGGTTATTATTGATCGCTTGACCAAATCTGCTCATTTCCTTGCTATACGAGATACTTTATCTCTAGATCAACTTTCCCGTTTTTATCTTAAAGAGATAGTCAGGTTACATGGAGTTCCTCTCTCCATTGTATCGGATCGTGATCCCAAGTTTACTTCTATCTTTTGGAAAGGCCTCCAGAAGTCGATGGGTACAGAATTAAATTTTTGTACAGATTTTCATCCTCAATCAGATGGGCAGTCAGAACGAACAATTTAGACCTTAGAGGATATGCTACGAGCTTGTTTGATAGATTATCAGGGAAGTTGGAAACAACATCTTTCTTTGGTTGAATTTTCATATAATAACAGTTTTCATTCCAGTATACAGATGGCACCATTTCAGGCATTATATGGGAAGCGGTGTCGAACTCCAGCTTTCTGGGATGAAGTGGGTGAAAGGAAGTTGATGGGACCATAATTGGTAGAAGAGTTGGTAGAAAAAGTTCAGCTGATTCAAAAGCACATGAGAACAGCTCAGAGTAGGCAGAAGAGTTATGTGGACAACCGGAGGAAGGATCTATCTTTCGAGGTAGGTGATCATGTTTTTCTCAAGGTTTCTCCTTGGAAAAGTGTGATGAGATTTGGTAAGAAAGAAAGCTGAGTCCAAGATTTATTCAACCATATGAAATTCTGGATAGAGTTGGATCAGTTGCTTACCGAGTGGCTTTACCTCCGAGTTTATCTCAGGTAAACAATGTTTTTCACGTTTCGATGTTGAGAAAGTATATGCCAGATCCATCTCATGTTTTGAGTCCAGAAGTAGTTCAACTGGAAGAGAACCTATCATATGAGGAACAACTGGTCCAGATTCTTGACCACAGGGATCACGTATTATGTAATGAGGTGATTCACCAGGTAAAGGTTTTGTGGAAAAACCACATGATTGAATAGGCAACATGGGAATCTAAAAATACAATGAGGGATAAGTACCCCCATTTATTCGATAAGTAAATAAATTGCAGGGAAGCAATTTTCTAAAGGGGGAAAGATGTAACATACCAAGTAAGTAATAAATAATAGATATTTTATCTATGTCTATTAATGATTAAGATAGTGTTTTAGAGGCTTAAAATGAAAATAAATACAATCTTATGCATGGAATATACTAATATTCTTAAAAGATTGTTTTACTACCTTTTGATGGCAAACCCTTTTTTAAATCTATCTTGTGACAATATTATAAACTATGTTTGTCAAAATAAACTTATTCTTTATGATTGGGACATCAAAATTTTACTTGTGTGAATTTTTTGGTATTTTTCTGACAATGTTCATTTTTTAATGAATAGTGAAAAATACTGCATTTTACATCAAAACTATTTTTTAATCTAATTTATTTATATGATTATATTATCTTTTGAATTGGTTTTGAAGTGAAATTAGAATATATTTTTAAAATTTAATCCAATGGTGGTCATTGGAATCAATTTCAATTTGAAATTGGACTTAAACTGGTGTCAATCTTTTGATACTTATTGTTTCATAAAAACACACTATTTGTCATAACAGCGGGAATTAATTATTAAATTAATTAATGTGACTTATATGTTTTTAATTTTGTAAAATAGACTTAATTTTTGAATTCTGAATATCAAATATAGCTTAGGATGATTTTTTGGTAATTTTCTGAAAAACTTCAATTTTTGATGAATAGTGAAACCACTAAGTGGTAGTTAAAGAAACTGATTTTTCGTTTAAATGAAACTTTCCCACTTTTGTATTCTGAATTTCAAAAATCCGACATACATGGTTGTCATTAAGAAGTAAAAGGTGGTTCAATGAGATTAATATAATTTTTTGGTGAATAGTGACTTATTAAGTTTTTAATCGCGATTAGTGGTAATTAGGGTAGTTTAAGGTAAAAATAATGATTTAATAATATGAAATGACCTAGAAACATGTCCTAACCTTATTGGATGTGTCATGGCAGACCAAGAAAAGCCATTGGGAAAATTGGGGACCCCATGGAGCCACTTTGGTTGGAAAATGACATAAATAACTTTTTATTTAATGTTAAAGTAAAAATGACACGAACATGAGTTATTTTACTAAAACAATTTTTATATGGGGTTATACAAGTCAGCTTTTTGACCATAAATATTCATTGGAAAGATAAATAGTTTTCCTACATCATTGTATTTTGTTTATAATTTTTTAACATTAAATAAATAAATGTATTTATGACATCATGATGATGTAGCGATGACCTCATTATTTAACGATTTAAATAAAATGGAAATATAATGTAATATCTAAGACCTACACATGTCCAAAACATATTGGATGAGTGGATTTAGAACCCTTATCACCTTATACTCGAATAATATCAATTTGGGATCTTATAAATTCGAAACACTTTTGAAAATAAAATAACAGTTTCATGATTTCCAAAAGTGCCCCTCCTCTCCTCTTATAAAAGGCCCCCACCTCTACCTCATTTAACACACTATTCAAGCCTTTGGCTCGGCCATCCCCTGCACATTTACTCTCTCCACATCCCTCTCCTCATCCTATAGGATTACCTTTGGGCAGAATCCTTTCAAAGGAAGCCTTTAGGCTCAAATCAAATGGAGTTACACATTTAAAGGTAATTCATTCTCTCATGTTCATTTGTTTTATTTTGCTTCTCCAACCCCCTAAACTCTTTTTATTTACTTATTTTGTAACAACACCAGTATATTCAATATACTCGTATGTTTTTATAATATTTATTCGAGCTACACTCTCACACACCTACATCTATTGGTTAAAGAACATACGGTTTCCGTGGATGGTGAATTTATGCCTCCCGAAACGATGATTATTCAACATTCCTTTAACACCTTCAATGGTGGCCATTAAGATGTCACTATATTTATATATGATATATAATATGTTTATGTTTTCCTTAAATCTTCTGTTTTTTTTTTCATTTTGGGCATACCTTTATGGTTTCCATTATGGGTAAACGCGATATCTTCATTTAAGGAAGTGCGGACTACCACCCCCTCAAAGTGATTTGATTCGTTAAATACCATATGTGGGACGTATAATGGATGGAACTATGATATTATATATTATATTATACTGGAATTTCAATATAACTTTATATCATTATGATTCCATTCTATAAAATACGAAATAGAAATGAAAGTAGCATTCATGCGTACGTACGGCTTACCGTCTCCATGAACGGTGCATTTCATTTATTACCTCTAAATGATTATGTAATATTATAAATGCATGCATGTACTGGATATATATGACATATATGATATCTACATCATGAAATACAATTCTGGATATAATGGATACATGAACAACTTGTAATTATAAAGTGATTATTTTTGACTCAAGTACCAATGTTCGTTAAAACGACCGTTATTAACTTAAATAATTACATAGTGTTCATGACATGGAAATAAGTGATATAAAAGGAATAATAAACATTAAAAAGGTTCTTAAACATGTAGAAATTTACTCAAGTTTATTATTCAGGATATTAAATAATGAACGAGTCAAGTCGGACCCGAGGTATGGGACTTCGTCTCAATCTCCTTTCATTGAGGCATATTTTGTTTTATACACAACCTTCTTTTATATGGTGTATAAAACCCTTGGACTTTTACGTTTATTCAAAAGGAATATTTTTTATACGAAGCATTTACTAAACTACAAAAGGGAATATTTTTTTCGTACGTATGCGGCGACAACGACTTCTCCACCGTCGTGACCATTATTTGAGTTTTGGATTCCTCTACAAGCCATACCTTCTTTTTAAAAGAAAAATAAATACCATATTTTACTTTTCTTTTATTTGGGTATTGAAAATGGTTTTCATAATGTTTTTATATCAATGTGTTGTATTGATATCTTGTGATTGAAAGGTGGAAATGTTATGTTTCCTTTATGCATGTTTTATGTTATACAATTATGTTATGGTTCTTGGGCATTGTTATGAAGACGGGTGGTTCCGTGATAAACTAAGGGCAGGTGAGCCCGATATAGCTCTCCAATGCATTGGGTAACGTGAAGGAGTGAAACGTTAAGGTTTCTATGAAGAGATTTAGGGAATATACTGTGATGGGTATTCCAAACGTAACCAAGAGGGTTACTCCCTACGTAAGAATGTTATGAATGCCTCAAGTTACCTTTATGTCTTATGATTTATATGATTTACTCATGATTTGATGAGGTATGTTAAATAGATTAGGTTTTATAGGTAAAGTATGATTTCATTCTTATGTATATATGTACCCATTTTTCCTTTCCATGTTTTTATAACCCATACTGAGCTTTTTATGCTCATCCCAAGTTTTTTTGAAATGATTTTCACAGGTCAAGGGAAAGGTACATGATATGATGATAGTGTCAAGGAAGTGTCAAGAAAGAATCCATGTTTTATCTTAAATATGTTTCAATTGATGGGAATGAATAATACTATCTTTATGTAACCACTTTGTTTATATGTGGAATGTAATACAAGTTTTATGATCAAATCCCCTAAAACTCTAAACCCGAAAAGATCCTCAATGTGTAATCTTGTAATAACTCAAGATGAAGTAAGGTTTAAGCCTGGGGCCTTATAATAACTTTAGGATATTTGATATGTTTCCTCTTATATGACTATTTGAGAATCTAAATCCATTAATGGTGAGACTTTGTATCGAGGCTTATCGAGATGATACACATAGAAATATTCATCTTCATCATTACTGAGCATGTTCGTTAACAAAAAATTATCCAAAAACTCAGTTGGACTCATCATTTATTTTATTCTCCACTAATTAAGTAATCTTCTAATCATGATAATATTTTAATATTTTATCCTCATTAACTGTGAACTTTTTCATGCACCAAAGTATTGACATTAAATTTTTTATTCAGTTTATATCTTTCAGACCATACATTATCACCAAAATCTCTCCAATTAGTATACATTGGCCAAGAAATCATGTCAAAATATTATTTCACACTTGATTATTATTCATTCCCCCCCCTCAGTTCTTTATGTTCTTCGTTGATTGGAATATAAGGTATAAATTATTCATTTCATGGTGAGATTGGGCATGATTGGAGCCCTAGAATAATTGGGGATTCATGTACACTGACTGATTTTGAGAACAAAGGAAGAGAATGTTTGAATTGTGGGATAAAGAGTGATTGTTTTATGGGTTTAGGATATGGTAAAATGAAGCTGTGATGGGAGGACTGTGAGGCATGAAATGAACACCCATGGGTTTACAATCATTGGATTACATCCATCGTGTTGTTGGAAGCATCAACTGGAGAATGATTAGCCACTTTCAGCTGGCTTAGTGTCAAGATTCAATGAAACAACAATATATCTAGGACATGTATAATTGATATGAGATTCTAGGAAATTAATATGTTCACACCATATATTTTATAAAATCCACAATATGTAGGGACCTTGCTATAGCGGCTAGGGTTTTGGGTGAGAAAAGAAGCACGAACCGTATGGGCCCACACAAACCATGTGAGCCCTATAATGGATACATTTCGTGTAGTATTTGATTAAACGAGAATGGATAGGTAAAATATATGTTATGGGATACATAGACATGGCCAGGGACATGGGAAGAACCCTGGGTGGTGATACACGACATGTTCTAAAGTACACAGACATAGGAAAGATACAGTGACATCACCCAGAAGCACGTGTAGGACCTCGATTGGTTGTGGCACAATCTAGAGTAGCCCAAAACACTATTTAGGTTCATATTGGCATTAATCCATGTAACGGTAGGGACATGGATAGGTGAATCAGTGGAAGTACACGTCGTGTGGTTCCCATTACATTCCATGTACCCCTTTACATATCACCTTTGTTCAGACATAGATTTTGTCCCACAAGTAGGCTATCATAAGTTTTTTTTTCATTTAGAATGTTATAGTGACATCTATAGTGAAAATTGAGATATGATGTGATGTTTTTTAGGCCTAACACTTATTTATGCGTAGATCTATGATTTCAATGATTGGGAAAGATAGTTTGAGTGGTACCCCCATATGGACTAGGCACAGGTCCTATATCTATTTATAGAGTAGTACCGAGGATGTAATTTGGGTGAAGGTACAAAATATATTGAGGGGTACCCCCAATGAAATTATGGATTGGGTCCCCCTTTGTTTTTCATATTTGTTTCCCCATAATGAAATATGATTGGGATCCTCTATTTGTGGAGTTGTACTATAATATCGAATATGGTGGGGGCCTCCTTACATGGAGTGGTACTTCCTATGGAATTAGGGTTTGGATACTCTATCTGATAAGTGGTACCCCCCCCTATGACTTTTGTGGGGTTCCTCTATCTAACTGTTGATTGTCTCCCCATGTCAGATAGCGTGCATTCCATCCTTACATTTAGTGGCACTCATTGAAAAACTTGGGAATTGGTCTTCTTCCAACTCAGTTTCCCCCATATCAGATAGGGTATGGGTCCTCCTTACACTAATTTTCACAACAATAATATATAGAGCATGGGTACAATTGTTAAATATTGTTTCCCCTTGACTTTTTTACATTGTAGGGAGATGTGGGCCCTTCACAAGATTACTTATTTGGACAAACACATGAAATTATGGGCATCATTGATGGTCTTTTGGAACTATTGGATCTCTTTATTAGTCCAGGCTATGAGATGGAGATCCCCTTCTCTATCCTTTTAGATTATTTGTTATTAGAATATATATATATATATATATATAAATGTTTTTGAATTTTTCTAATTATCTCTTTCTTTGGATAAATCTATCTTCTACCTATTTCTATTGTTTCACTTTCGGCTCCCCCTTCAATTTTCTAGGCATATAACTGGTTATATATATAATCATACATTCATGGGATTTTACTTCATTTATTTGGTCTTATGTAGATGATGGATAAGTCAATGGTGACTAAATAGGATCGTAGGGTTACCAAGTTCATTGGAAAGCATACAGTGGTCTGATATGGGAACTCTAATCATTTTACTATCCAATTGTTTTGGTTGGGACATGATTCTAGTTGGTTGTTAATTTTTCCCCTTTTCATTTAGTTTGAGAATCCATACTCTTGTATGCCCAATATAGTTTTCACATTCATGGTTATATTCTACATATTTCACATTGATATAATTATTCCTATAAACTTATAGATTGTGATGGTCGTGTGTGTGTGTGCAGGTACATTAATCAAAGACCTCTCATTTAGCTCATGTATTTCAGTGCATGTCACCACCCCTAGCCTGTAGATGTGGGCTAGGGGTGGTTGCAGATTGAGAACCATTAGGTCGAGTCGCGATAACCCCAATTTATCCTATATTTATAGATGATATTTGGTTAATTTAATATCCTTTATCCATCGTGTATTCAATAAAATAGGTAACAAAATCACTATTCAAGTGCATAACGGACTACCACCTTGCAAACTAATGTCATTCATTTTTCATCATCACCTCTCACATATTGTTATAATGAAGAAATTAATGAATATATATGATATTTGTAACATAATTAAACATCTATAATTATAATATCATATATATCTTCTTACTTTCAATTACATTGGGTATATGATAAAAGCACTTGCTTGTTTGAGATACTACTTCCTCGTGATGTGATGAAATTCATTTCTCACTGACTATTTTCATGGAAGGTAATAAGTATAATGTTAATGAAAATATGTGACACATAAGACATCATTATCAGAGTCATAAAATATTTATCACTCTCAAATGATAATATAAATTATAATTTATTACCATTTTAGTTATAAAACAACTAATGTCATTCAACCATATGTGTCGACTAGCACCTCCATAATGATATGTGATGCATTTTTCATGGCACCATAAAATTATTGATATATATATATATAAGTATATTAAATGAAATTATATGATATTTATGATAATATGGTCATTCTATAATGGTAAAATGAAACATTTCTTATTTCCTTAATTGTAACATAACAACATTATAAAATAAGAACATTGTGTTCAATATAGAATATGATATGAAATATAACGCGTTAACATCCCCTAAAATAAATTTCTTTAAATTTATTATCTTATGTATCTTTTGAAATATGCGACCCATAATCCAAATGATCCATAATATAGGACACCATTATACCCTAACCGTTAAATTAGTGTGTTTAAATATTTATAAATAAATTATGAAAAATATATTGTTTACTCATGTAAAAAAATTATTGGTTATCATTTTTATTTTAAATAAAATAACACAAAATGATCTGAATAAAGAAATGTTTTCTGAAGAATTGTATTATTCTCTAAAAGGAGGTTTTATCACTCTTTGGGCAGATAATTTAAATTTTTTTACCACATTAGAAAATTTATTTTATGTAGTGAACATAATTTTGAAAATCATCATATAAAAATAATCCTAGGTAAAAATTTTGAGACTTTTTTTTAAAATGTTTCAGTTTTTCAAACAATAGTGAAAAATTCTGTTTTTATTAAAAATTCCTTTTCATTTAAGTAATTTATATGATTAAATTAATTTTTAAATTTTTTTAATTATTTTTTTGAATAATATATCAAGGAAATATGTTTAGTTCATTTTAATCTATTTCATATTAAAATTTTAAAATTAAAACCGTCTATATTTATGAGAATTTTCCCTATGAAAATACTTTTTCATTATATCTTGTAGTATAATTTTAAATTAGATTCTTCCAATTTGGTAAAATGAATTTAGAAAAATGGATGAATTATTATTAATAAGAAAAAAAATTATTATTTAATAAGGTTAAAATAATTTTTACCATTATTATCAGTATATGTAGTAAATATTAATTCCCACAGTAAAGGTAAAAACTGATTTACTAGGGGTTAATCTAAAAGGGTAACAGTTTAAATGACATACCTAAATAGTAAAAACCACTTATATGTCCATTTTATTGTCTTATAGGACATAATGGTCTATAATGACATAATTTGAAGGCTTTTATATTGATGAAAACATAAGAGTAATTAAATATTTTCAAATATACCATGCGTCTCATCTCCCCCACATATATAAGGCCACTTCCACTCCTCCCCATTTCACACATCCAAAATAAATTTTGTTCATAAAATACCTAATAAAATAGTTTTCTTAATTCCATATGAAAATCCAATATATCTTTTATATATCATTAATCCATTGTTGGAAGGATTTTTGTACCAGCATGAAGAATTTGTCTAAAGAAGAATAAACATTCATAAACGACCATTTTTTTATTCTTCCATAACATTCAAATATTATTAAAAAAATATTTTTATAATGATATAAATATCTTAAAAATATTTATCTATTCTTATGTTAAAGTAAAAACATATACTCATCTTCTTTTCAATCAAATGATAAATGAAACCGTTGATCACGTGTATGACAAACTGTCGTCTAGTGAATGAATGCAATTCATTTTCAAAACCACCATTAATGGTTGGATATTATGATAAATTAAATTTATATTTATTATATTTATTATATTATCATAATTATTTAATATTAAATCCATATATAACTTTTCATTTAAAATTTGATAATTTCTCTTTTTGGTACAACTGACTACTACCTCGTGAAGTGACATGAATCTTTTTTCACATACGCTTTATATGGAAAGTTATAAGGATAAATTTAATTTATTTCTGTGATATATATGACATGATATATATTATTTAAAATTAATTTATCCCCCACTTATTTACCATTTATGTAATTAATAAAATGATATCATCGCTCATGTATACATACGACTGACCACCTCTACAGAGATATGTGATAAATTTTACTTATCCAACCTTTAAGGATGATTCTAAGAATGTATATAATTATTATATATTTTATTTATAACATTAATATAATTCTAGATACAATGTTTCTATATCCTATACATAATAACCATAACTTTCATGATAAAACAGAGATGAAGAAACAAGTAAATTAACACTAGAAAATTATGTAAACAATGAAATATTATCAACTAATGGGTGAAAACATGTTATAATATGGTCATATAAAATGTTTAAAATTGAGAATTATTATTTTATTAATTAAAAATACCCCCAAAACCACTATAAAATATGTTAAATTATTTTTATCCAAAAGGATTCATGAGGTAAGGGACTGAATCTCAATTGCCTTCCATTTCAAAATATTTTATTATTGTAGACCTTTTTTATTTTATATTTGTGTACATAGTACCCCATTTTCTTGTAATATCATGAATTATTCATAATTCATTATATTTTGTGTTTCTAATTGATTTATTTCTTCCATTTTTATTTTAAATGAAAGTCGTCAAGAGGTATGGGATTTTGTCTCAATATCCATTTCATTGAGACATAATTGTTAATATGGACCTATTCAAATTTATGTTTTGTATATATTGACCGTTTTATGTATATTACATGAAAAACTATTTCTTCCAAATGAATAATTTTTTAAATGTTATTATTCTATGTTTAATAATTTAATGATTATGAAAGAGATCAATGTTTTTGTACATTATCACATTATTTTGTGACTGCGAAATTTCTCTTGTAATAAGGACTTTCTTGTTATTGTTTTCACTAGACAATTAATTTTAATGAAATATGCTTATTCGTGAAGGATTGACATAATTACATACTAAATCTAATTATATTTTTACATATTTTTTTACTATGAATTATATATTATTAAATTGGAAAATATTTATAAATCATTACCTTTTTATCAATACATATATTTGGGGATAAGTCATAGTGATTCCTGAGTTAAATAGATTATTAAATTTATAATGAATGATTTAGAAATTTGGATATGGGTGGGTTATATTGAGAGATATCCCCTTGATTAATTGGTAGTATTATTATATGAATCAATTTTCTATCCTTAATTTAATGTGTTACTGGTGTATACCTACAGATTAGTTTTATATTTTATGGTGAATGGTGTTGACTGAAGATATATCAAGATGGTTATGCTCATGACATCTAATAATAATTCATTTCCTTCATCAATAATTTAGCTATTCTTATACATTAGTTTTTCATAATGATATTATCTCTTGATGGATTTGATTCTTAGTTTATTAATTAAATGGAATGTGTTTTCAGTTATTTACCTTCCCATATTGAGGATTCCATTTCTAGTGATGATAGTCATGTTATTGATTTAATTCCATGTCGTTTTAGTTATTTAACATTCCATATTGAATATTATACTGAAACTAGTGAAATTGATTTTCTGTTTAATTATTTACCTTACGATTATTATTCTTATTGATTAATGACATCTTATATTGTACATAAACCTTCCCAAGAATTTAATATCACTCTCATTTTTTTCCTTTCCAAGGAATCCATGAGTTTTACTAAAAATGATATCCAAAGATATGTTTGAGGTAATAATGATACTATAAAAAAATGTGATAATTTTTGTTTACAAATGTAAATTGGGAATTATATTGGTATCCATTTTACCATGACTACCAAACTACTTGATCTTTAGAGATAGGATACCTAGAATAATAGGTCAATTTTGTAAATGTAGACATTAGTTTTAGGTTTCTAGATTTTGATTTGTTAGATTTCGTATGATAGAATGTTTATTAGAAACCTTGGGAATTGGATTTAGGAAAACATAAATTGGGGAATATAACCCTATGACAGACTATTTCATCATAATAATACATCTGGGTGCATTTATTTCAACATGATGATTGGTTTTGGGGGTTTTAGGGTATTACATAATCAATCACATTAGGTTTTGTATTATTTTTTATATTAGAAACACCCAAATATTCCCACAACCATAATTAGCTACATACTTGCTTTCCAATGGGAGGTGGTCAGTTAGGGATTCAGACCTAGTGGCCCTTAGGAACTCATATTAGTCTGGAGGATGTGACGTTGGGCTGATCACACCCTTGGGGGGGGGGAATTATTTCCTACTCAAGGAATCTATTATATATTTAAGATATGTTTGAGAATCTGTTTATAATTCTTATATAGAACCTATTACCGAAAAAATGATCATAGGTTAAATACTATTATATTTTAAGTGGAATCTTTCAGTGATATAATTTGTATATATTTGAGGATCTTCATATATTTCCCACTAATCGGTGTATTGTATATGTTGATGTCCTATAACCAGAAACTCTTGGGGGGGGGTCATCCAAAGTGTTGATTATTATATAAAGGTTCTGATTGAACCTCAATGAGTAGCTATACATATCATTTTTTAACATGGATCAAAACCCACATAGTTCAATATACCCATGCAGTTTAATATCAGGTGGGGAATACATATATCAGTGTACATTACCACTGTTTATTGATCATGTACTTTCGGGAGGCGTCCTATGTATTCTTGTTATGGTGGGAATCGGAGTTCTTATAGTATAGTCATTCCATCGAGAAAGGATTTGAGGTGGTTTACCATGTATAAGGCTAGTCATACAAATCCATTGGTCAAATACTATAACCTAAGGCTTCCCTGGTTGGTGGAGATTCATGATTCAATAGAGATTCCTTTTGAAAATCCTGAATCCCATTTTATCCCTGCTCATTGTGAGAAATGATGGGTATCATGTAATTATTTTCACTACATACAGATGTGATAAATATGTGCAGTTATATACCTTTTATGTTTTATATTGAGATCAGGCCTTAGGATGGTGTCCTTTATATCTTGGATATGGATGGAATTTGATTTCTCATAGTTCAGTTGACTTATCAATCTGGCGATGGATTATTTATATCGATAAACTAATTGGAAGGATTTCTTCTCCACTTCTTGATTTTTTGAGATACGGTGGGACTGATATCATGGTATATGACCATTTGAACTTGGTTCCATTAAAGGCATCTGTTAGTCGGAGTGGATACTCCAGAGGGGGGTGAATTGGGTTCCAACAAAAATTTCTGTATAAATATGCTTCTCTTAAAATCCACAAATTTAAAAACAAAGTTAAAATGTAGTGAATCTATACATAGTGTAAATTTTCAATCAATTTCTCAAAGATTTATTAGGTCTCAGTTGACATAATCTGAAGATTAAATTAACTTTTGAATCTAACTTACTGGTTTATAAGAAGTATAAACACTTGATAATTTAACTATCAAAGTATCTTTATAATAATTTTGTATTTCAAGGTAATAACAGTGGAATATTAAATAAATATATAGTATACTTATAGACTTAAATTAAAATGCACAGTAGAGTTAACCAAGAGGTTTAGTCTCAAGCCAAGACTTAGTCCTCTCCAAAAGTTATATAAATTGATCCACACCCTGGATCGGGGGTAAACAACAGTACAATACTGTCCAGGTCCAAAGACCTCTACCACAGTTCTTCATGGGAAAAAAGCAACAGTACACAGGCTGTCTAGGTCTTACTTGACCTCTACCACTATCAACAGTGGGGAACAAAGGGTTATATAGTTTGAGTGAGGATTTAAGAATCCTCCAGCTTAACACAGGAGTCAGTATGTGTGTAAAATAAACAGGGTACACACACTGCTCTAAATGTAAATAAAATAACCACTAAGATAAGTATGAGTGAGTTTAGAAATTATTTAGTGATTATCAGTGCAGCTCTGGACTCATTTGGTTTATCAGAAAAGCTTATGTGTCCTTCTCTTATTTCTTGTTCAGAAAACAGAGTGTCGTTTTCTTCCTTGGTTCTTGGTCTAGCTTAGCAGCCTGAGTGCAAGAAATGTTTGTTGTAGTTCATCACTCAAGATGTAGCTTGTGTTCTCCTCTAGAATAAGTTTCTTCATATATGTCTAGGATTCTTGGAGTATGGATGTAGACTAGTGAAAAATGATCCACACTTGAATGTTATTCATCTCTTGGATCTTTCACCCTTCGTGTGTCTTCTTAGTGCCTTTATTCTCTCTCTTTCAAAAATTGTGTATTGCGTGATCATTTTTTGTACCTTTATAGATTTCAGCTTCGGCAGAAAAGAATAATTACATTTTCCATGGGTACTAGGTACGGTTCCCTGACATGGAAATATAGATCATTATATAACATTAACTTCATTAAAAACATCAAATTTAACCATTAGGTTAATAAATAAATACTATGAAGAGAATAGGGTTTGACTGGTTAGTCAATCATTAGCTCGAGTTGGTAAATGTGTTCGGTGGACTTTGTGTAGCAGGTCCTTCAATCGGTAGCTCTTTGAATTTTCATCGGTAGCTTTTGGTATTGGTATCTCTATGTATTAGTAAATCATTCTATCGGCAGACTTGCTCTATCGGTGTCTCGGTAGACTGCTTCTATCAGTAGCTCTTGATCCATTAGTATCTATTACTCCATAGGTAGCTCCTTGTATCGGTACCTATTTGCACTCATATCGGTAGACTTATACTATCAGCAGACTTCTATCGGTAGCTATTTGTGAACTGGTTCTATCGGTAGACTTCCTCATATCGGTAGATCGTCTGTTCTGTCGGTAGACTTGGTGTCTGATTACCGGTTACTCTGTTTATATTAGTGACCTTAGTGTATCGGGGACTCTGTCTATAGTTAGACTAAGTCTATCGGTAGACTGAGTACCGATAGATCTTTATCAGTAGCTATGTGAAGATCAGTAACTTACACTTATCAGTTTTATGAAAAACTCATCTGATTGGGTTAGAATTATTTCAGAACTTATATTAACATGGATAAACAAAGATTAACATATCTCAGGGATTATTTTAATATTATTATCATCTTCATCACATATTGAAAGAATTAATATATATAAAAACATTAGATTGACATTATCGAAGTATATTAAAGAATAATTGGCATTATCAAAATAGGGGAGGTCAACAATCTCCCCCTTTTTGATAATCACAACTTAAGATATGATCATTTTAAAATAGTGAGCAGTTGTATCAGAGGATATATCATTAAATGCAATTATCTCAGTGAAACAGTATGTTATAGAATATAATGGATCATAGGTGGAAGAAAATGTTATAGTATTAGAGATAAAATTAAATGCAATGATATCAAAAGTAACATTTAGTGGTATCAAAGAGTTAAATGAGATTGTATCATAGAACTAAATGTAATGGTATCAAAGAATGAAAGTAAAAGAACTGGTATCAAAATGGAAAAGCATGATAGTTGTTCCTTAGATAAAATTTCTCCCTAGTTAATACTTTATCCCCACTATTAATTCTCCCTTTAAGACTTTTTCCCCCGGAGTGAATAGTTCTCCCCCTTTGTAAAATCTTGGTAAAATATTTCTCCCCCTTTGTGATAATCAAAAAGTGGGAAAGAACAATGAAAATAAGAGGAAATTGAAATTTACTTGTATTAAATGTTTCTAAAAGATACATTGATAGAACATAAAAGACAGATGATTCCCATCAAACAGCTTAGCCACTTGATCAATTCAAATCCTCAATGTGAGATTTGCATTTTGGTTCAGAAGAGGATTTAGGTGAAGTGTTAGGAATTCCGGAAATTACCATTGGAGGATGAGAAACTGACATTGTGCCTGGCCTATACTGAGTAGTTTTTTGAGTGATCATCGGTGCGAGGCTTTCAAATCCTTGGTCAGGAGTCATCTGAATTGGATAAGCAGTAGAGGCAGAGGCTGGTAAGGCTGGAGGTACAATTACTCGTCTAGCATCAACATGCAGGAAAGGCAGCAATAAATTTCTAAAATCCATAATGATTCCTCCTCCTCTCTCTATATAATATATGAAGTCATCCTTGTTCTCCATAAACTTGTCCAACGCTGGAGTCAACTCTCTTATCTTGCTAACTTGCTCTCTGAAGGCTTGATTGACAGGATGCAGTTTCATATTCTCAATCAGAACCTTGAAATGACTGGTCATTTGGGTCTTTGTGTAAATCTTTGAGAAATAGGAGTCCAATTTATCTTTTACTTTTTTCTGAGAGGCAGAAGATTCTCTCATATAATCTTAGACTATTTCCATTATCTCTCTGGCTGAATCTTTGGTAGAAAGCACAACTCTTCTCAGCTGAGATGAGTCCACAGAGCCACTGTTTGAAGCTAAAACAAGATCCTCCTTCATCACAGCTCGAAACTAATTAAAATCTACTAAATGTGTAGAGTAAAGAGAACAAAAAATGAATGATATCGTCTCTTTGAGGATTTTGGTCAATCCACTGATAAGATTTAGAACTTGGGAATCCAGGGTTTTAATATGATCTTTCATAGATGTTTTGAAACCTTCAAATACTTAAACCATCTGGCTTACAACACTATTCACATAGGCTAAGTCCTTATCTACTTGGGAGTTTTAGCTCAGGTAAGAGTCTATAGAAACAACAGATTACTTTAGAGCTTCAAGATCTTCTTTAAGTCTAGAAACTTCAGCCTGGAAGTCTTTAACTTCTTCAACTATTTCACCGATAAAGGTTGATAAATTACAGGCAAGAGAAATTTCAAAAGATCTTTCCAACATACTCATTTCTTCAGCAAAACTGTGCTTCATTTCAGCAACTGATGAACTTAACGATTCTTTCAGTTCTTCCTTTAAGGATTTCAGATCAGCCTTGGTAACTAAATCAGCAAGTGCAGCTGCAACAGATGTTCTTTCAGAAGCTAAACTGACCATAGAATCAGTCATAACCGATTGAACTGAAGATACCAGAGAAACTTCCTTCTTTTTTACATCTTCCACAATGCTGTCCTTATGCTTTTTCTTCAATGTATCCAGGTCATGCATTCTGACCACATCTTCAGGAAACAACTCAGATTCAATATTATAAACAATCTTTGGTCTATTGTGAGATACCTCATTATCTGAATATGGATAGTCTAAACCACATACTACAAACCCTGGGTCTTCTGCCCAATCTTCAATTCCAGTAGCCACTGTAACACTTCCAACATTGGTTTTTTACTCCCCCTCAATTGGTGTATCCTCAATTAAAACAACAATATTGTCAGCAACAACATTATCAGTAGGTCTTCCATCCTGAGGAGAATATTCTACTATCATTTCTTCTTCTGCAATAGCAGGAGGGTCTTTTAAAATAGGAAAGGGAATTTCAAATTCATTTGCATCATTAACAGGCATTAAATATTGTCCAATCACTGGACTAAGACTCAAATTAGCTGACAGAGATGCCTCACTCTCATGAACAGCTTCTTCATTCTGTACAACAGCCTCTTCAAAAGACTCTAAAGCAGCATATTCCTTATCTGATTTCTGTTGATCAGGATTTTCAGGAGCTGAGATAGGAGTTATGTAAGGGTCTCCTCCTTCATTAGCAGAGGAATCTTCCACTTATGAAACATCATTGTATTCTAGCTCCTCTTCACCAGGTCCCAGACCTGGATCCCTCACATCCTTAGGTCTTGAAGGATGATTCACAGGATTGAATTTGTCATACACCTTCTGGTCATCATTGACCCATTCTCCTCTACAAGGGTTCCAATTTATCCTCATGTATTTTCAGACTGTAGAGGTGATACAAAAATTATTCTTTAGTACTACTGTCTCATCTTGAGACTCAGCTACACATTTTACTTTAATCATCACATAGATCAACTTAGAAAAGAATATGGCATTTGTCTTTGATTTCAGCAATTCCATATCTTCTATTTGGATCATCAGCATTCTGCACAAATTTACCTTTACTCAATTTCTTAAGAGGTACAGGAGATAGATATCCTGATATCTCAAATTGGAAAAGTCTCCTATCCTTGGTATAAAGGCATGTTGAACAAATTTGAACAGCAATCTGTTCTCTCCATCAATTTCTGCAGTAACTACTTGTCATCGACATCAATCACCAGTCAGCTCTTCCAAAGAAGTCTCACAATCAAAAATATCAGTTGTATGTGGCATACCTCTTGAGAGATATCCGGATAAAACTTCATGCGGAACTTTTAAGCACTCATCCCACTCAATAGATGAAAAAGACATCTTCTTTCCATTCACAAAAGAGGTTACTTGGTTTTCATTCCCAGATTTTTCAAAGGTCACAAACTCGTAAAATTGTTTCACTAATTTTGGAAAGTAAGGACCATTGTTGTTCAAAAAACACTCTACCCATTTTTGATCTTCATGTACTTCGAGCACTAAAGACTTTCTAGGCAGCAGCCATTCTACGCTCAACTCCTTTTCAATCACAATAACTCAATTTTGTAGATGAGGATTTGTTGTTCATCTTCTTGATTTTGTTCTACTAGAACTTCCACATGTTCTAGCACAGACCTTTGCTTCTTTTCTTTCAGCTCATCAACAACATCACTAAAAGAAGGGAGTTTGGTTTTCGCCATATCGAATTTGAATGATTTAGGGTTCTCGAACGATTCGGGAGCTAGGGTTTTAGGGTAACGGTTTGAGGCTCAGTGGATTGAGAAGTAGATCGGACTTTAGTTTTTTCATTTAGGAATCATAAAACAAATAAATAAAATAAAATAATTCAAAAATGATTCATATTCTAGTGGCTGACATAAGTTTTAAAACAGCGCACTCATCGGTGAGAATTCATAATAGTGAGGTTACGTCGGTGAGAATTTTACATCGGTAAGAATTTCACATCGGTGAGGATTTCAAATCAGTGAGGATTTCACATCGGTGAGGATAGCTACCGATTGAGGTTAAACACTCCTAACACGTGTATAATGTAAATTAACATATCCGAACTCAAAGGTTTAGTGAAAATATCAGCTAATTGATGTTTAGTACCTATAAAACCAAGAATAATATCACCCTTTTGGTAATGATCTCTCAAGAAATGGTGCCTTACATCAATGTGTTTGGTCCTAGAGTGAGACATAGGGTTCTTTGAGATGTTTATTGCACTATTATTATCACAGTTGATAGAAACATGCCTAAAGTCATATCCATAGTCCAAAAGAGTGTGTTTCATCCACGGAAGTTGTGCACAATAACTACCTGCAGCTATATACTCTACATCGGCAGCGGACAATGCTACAGAATTCTGCTTCTTACTATACCAAGATACTAATGAATTTCCTAATAAATGACAAGTTCCAAAAGTACTTTTTCTATCCAACTTGCAACCAGAAAATTCAGCATCTGAATAACTCATCAACTCAAAGGACTGTCCTTTTGGGTAAAACAAACCTATGTTTATAGTATGTTTAAGATAATTAAAAATTATTTTAACAGAAAGTAAATGAGATTATTTCGTATTATCTTGAAATAATGCATAGATTCACAAAATAAACATAATATCTGGTCAACTAAAAGTAAGGTAGAGTAAGCTTTCAATCATACCTCTGTAATTGGTTTGATCCACTGGTTTCCCAGTTTCATCTACATCCAATTTACCGATTGTACTCATAGGAGTATCACTTTCCTTAATACTATCCAAACCAAAACGTTTTAAAATATCCTTTGTATATTTACTTTGATTCAAAATAATTCCATTTTCATTTTGGAAAACATGGAATCCAAGAAAATATTTAAGTTCTTCCATTAAACTCATTTCATATTTATTTTTGCATACGCTTTGAAAAATCAGTACATAAATAATGTTCAGAAGATCCAAAAATAATATCATCAACATAGATTCGAACTATTAAAACAACTTTAGAAATTATTTTAATAAAAAGAGTTGGATCAACAATCCCTTTAGTAAAACATTTTGAAATAATAAAATTACTAAGTCTATCATACCAAGCTCTTAGAGCTTCTTTTAAACCATATAAATCTTCAGACTGTTTGAAAAATTGATTTGGAAATTGAGGATTAGTAAATCAAGGTCGTTTCTCAACAAAAATATATTCAACAATAAAACCATTTTGAAAAGAACTTTTGATATCCATTTTATATAAATTGAAATTCAGATGAGCAACATAGGCAAGTAAGATCCTAATGTCTTCTAATCTAGCTACATGTGGAAAGGTTTCCTCATAATCTATACCATCCTCTTGACTATATCCTTGTGCAACTAGCCTATCTTTGTTTCTAACAATGTTTCCAGATTCATCAACCTTGTTTCTAAAAACCCATTTAGTTCCTATTGTCAAAGTGTCCTTAGGTCTCTCAACTAATTCCAATACTTTGTTTCTATCAAATTGATTTAACTCTTCTTGCATAGCCATTACCCAAAATTCATCATTTTTAGCATCATTGATATTTTTAGGATCTTGCTGTGAAAGAAAGGCTTGAGGATCAACATGGTTTCTTAGAGAAGCTCTAGTCTGTGTCCCTCTATCAAGATTACCAACAACAGCACCCAAAGGGAGATTCATTAGAATCCTTGTTGATCTAGTAAAGGTAGGACTAGAAATTTCAGGTCCATCTTCATGTTTGGGATCAAAAGAAGTAGATTTTGGAATATTTCCCGAACTGGATATTTTTACAATAGGTTCTTTAGATTCATCATTAAGGTTAAGAACAACTAAATCTTCTTCATGATTTTCAAGAGAGGTATTAGGCTCATGTGGATCAGTTTCATCAAACATGATGTGAATAGATTATTTCACACATATGGTTCTTTTATTAAAGACTCTATAGGCTTTTCTAGTCAAAGAATAACCAAGAAAAATTCCTTCATCACTTTTAGAAGAAAACTTGTCCAGATTATCCTTCGCATTAAGAATAAAAACTTTGAAGCCAAAGACTCTAAAGTAACTAACTTAAGGTTTTCTGTTGTTCCACAGTTCATATGGGGAATTCCTGAGAACTGGTCTAATTAAGACTCTATTAATAATATAATAGGCTGTATTTACAGCTTTATCCCAAAAGTAAATAGGCATATCATACTGATTAAGCATGGTTCTATCTATTTCTTGAAGGGTTTTATTCCTTCTTTCTATTACACCATTCTGCTGAGGTGTTCTAGGAGTAGAAAATTTGTGACTATAGCCATTGTGTGAGCAATAAGATTCAAACCCATGATTTTCAAACTCACGGCCATGATCACTTCTCAGAGTTTTTATCTTAAGTCCACTACGATTTTCTACATATTTGGAGTATTTAACAAAGTAATAACAAGCTTCACTTTTGTGAGCTAAGAAGTATACCCAAGTATATCTAGAAAAGTCATCAACTAAGACATATACATAGTGCTTCCCATTTAAACTAGAAACTCTTGAAGGTCCAAACAAGTCCATGTGAACCAAATCGAGAGGTGGATAAGTTGAAACTTCTTTCTTTGATTTAAAAGAAACATTATATTGTTTTCCCTTTTGGCAGGAATTACAGACTTTGTCATTTGTGAATTCAAGTTTAGGTAGGTCTCTAACTATGTTCATCCTAGTCAATTTTCTAAGTTAATAGATGATGTAGTGTCCTAATCTTCTTATCCAAAGCCATGATTCATTATGAAAAGCATTTAAGCAAGTAACATTTTCTTAACTAAAGCATTTAAATCAACAAAATAAACATTTTCATTTCATAAAGTAGAAAAGACTGAAACATTTTTAGAATTAAAAACATTACACGAATCATTTTCAAACATAACATTAAATCCATCATCAAATAATTGATAAATAATTAACAGATTATATTTCAGTCCATTAAAAAATAAAACATTGGAAATTAAAACTGAATCAGTGTTACCAATCTGGACTAGTGCGATGATTTTTCCATTAGAATTATCACCAAAGGTGATGTAGCCTCCATCAACCTTTATTATGCTTTTGAATCATGAATAATCTCCAGAAATGTGTCTCGAACATCCACTACCCAGGTACCATACCTTCTTTTGAGAGCTCCTCAAATAGGTTTCCTACAAAACAAGTTTAGACAGGAAATGATTTTGGTACCCAGATCTTCTTGGTTCCAGATAGGTTCGAAATCAAAGATTTAGGTACCAATATTGGTCTTATGGGACTCATATAATTCACAGAATCAATAGATTTTTAAAAGTAAACATTATTTGATCTATAATCATATGAATAACTGGTTGAAGCATACAAATTTCCAGAACTGGAATAAGAAGAATGTTGTCCAGACATAGGAATAAATCGGGTTTTAGTGACCTGTCTTTTTACAGGTTGGTATCCCAAACCAGCAGTGTATTTATGTGCAACTTTCTTACCTAAAATTTGAGTTAGAGTATCTTTTCCCGTTGTGAATATTTCTATGTCCTTTCTAATATTCTCATGAGACATTTTCAATTATGTATTTTTCCTTTAACAGTTGAGAATTATTTTCTTTTTCTATATCAAAGGTAGATTTAGTTGTGAAAGTGAGAGCATGTTATTTCTTTAATGACTTATATTTGTCTTTAAGTTCATTACATGTATCTTCCAGCATATAGCAATATTCAAATAGGTCAGCCTTAGACATATTTTCATCATTTTCTGAGTCACTGTTATTTCCAGAATAATAATCATTTTGAATATGGGAAACAGGTACCTCAAAGTTATTGGTCATAAAGCACATATTGGCACGATTCATCTCAGAATCAGATATTTTAGAATCACTTGTGATGTTCTATGAAGCACTCCAATTAGCATTCATACCCTTCTTGTACTTCTTGTCCTCATAATCATATTTATTTTTGACTTTTAATTTTTGACAATCTGTCTTGATGTGTCCTTTCCTTTTGCACTCATATCAGACTATTTCATCATCCTTGTCATCTTTATTCCAATAATTATTCCAGTGTCCCTTATTGTCATTCTATCCTTTGTAGTTAGATTTCCTGATGAATTTCTTTTTCCAATAATACTTCTTGATTCTCTTGGCTATTTGAGCCATCTCATCATCACTATCTAAATCATAATCTTTACTGGTTGAACTCTCAGTAGGTATTTTCATTTTCTCCTTGTCGTTACTCTTAGAAGCAGTGGACTTAAAACTTATTGATTTTACCTTGGGTTCATCATCTTCCACCTATTTAACCTTGAGTTCATCCTCATACATCATAAACTTACCAATAAGCTCTTTTACAAGTAGTGCTCCAATGTCACGTGACTCTCTAATTGAAATAGAGGTGCCTCTCCCTCGGTCTGGCAGACATCTCAACATCCTCGTAATTGGTTCCTTTGGTGGAACAACCTTTACAAGTGATCTCATTGTATTGACTATCTCATTAAACCTGAGATAAATATAAGAAATAGGTTCATCAGTTTTCATTTTTAAATTTTAATATTTAGTATTATAAGTATTCAATCGCATTTCTTTAACATTGGTTGTTCCTTTATTAGAAACAACCAAAGTATCCCATATTTCATAAGTAGTTTTTCAAACAGATATTCTATTAAACTCTTCATATCCTAAAGCACAATACATAGAATTCATAGCCTTACAATTATTATTGTAAGCAGTCTTTGTAGGATCATCCTAAGTTGTTTTTTCAGTTATTGGAATTTTATATTGAGACTTTATAGCCGTCCAGATATCAAAACCCATTATTTCTAAATTTATTTTCATTTTTAGTTTCCACTGGGAGTATTTGGATCCATTAAATAAAGGTGTCTTGTTAGTAGCAATAACCTCTAGTCTATAATCCAAAACTATATTTTAGAAAAGAAATTTTAACGAGATAAAATTTAGAACTAACAGAAATTTAAGATCATTAAAGATGAAATTAAAATCACAGTTGAAAAACAGATTGTTCTAAAAATCCTTTAACAAAAACAATCCTCTGATACAAAATTTTTGTCGGAGTGGACACTCATGAGGTGGTTGAATTTAGTTCCAATAAAAAATTTTGTTTAAAAATGCTTCTCTTAAAATACCCCAATTTAAAAACAAATTTAAACTATAGTGAATATATACAGAGTGTAAATGTTCAATCAGTTTCTCAAATATTTATTAGGTCTCAGTTGAATTAATCTAAAGATTAAATTAACTTGTGAAACTAACTTACTGGTTTACAATAAGTATAAACACTTGCTAATTTAACTATCAAAGTAGCTTTAAAATAATTTTGTATTTCAAAGTAATAGCAGTAGAATATTAAATAAATATATAGTATACTTATAGACTTAAATTAAAATGCACAACAGTGTTAACCAAGAGGTTCAGTATCAAGCTGAGGCTTAGTCCTCTCCACAATTTATATAAATTGAGACACACCCTGGATCAGGGGTAAACAACAGTACAATACTGTCCAGGTCCAAAGAACTTGACCATAGTTCTTTGTGGGAAGAACAAACAATAGAACAAAGGCTGCCCACGTCTTACTCAACCTCTACCACTATCCATAGTGGGAAACAAAGGGTTATAAAGTTTGATTGAGGATTTAAGAATCCTCCAGCTTAGCACAGGATTTAGTATGTGTGTAAAATAAACAGGGAACACACACTGCTCGAAATGTAAATAAAAGAATCACTATGATAAGTATTATTGAGTTTAGAAATGATTTAGTGATTAGAAGTGCAGCTCTAGATTCGTTTGGTTTATCAGAAAATCTTCTGAGTCCTTCTCCTGTTTCTTGTTCAGAAAATAGAATTTCGTTTTCTTCCTTTGTTCTTGGTCTAGGTTAGCATCCTGAGTGCATGAAATGTTTGTTGTAGTTGTTCACTAAAGATCTAGAATGTGTTATCCTCTAGAATAAGTTTCTTCATGTATGTATAGGATTCTTGGAGTGAGGATGTAGACTACTGAAAAATGCTCCACACTTGAATGATGTTCATCTCTTGACTCTTTCACCCTTCGTGTGTCTTTTTAGTTCCTTGATTCTATCTCTTTCAAAAAATGTGTATTCCATGATCACTTTCTGTCCCTTTATAGCTTTCAGCTTTAGGAGAAAATAATAATTACTTTTTCCATAGGTACTAGGTATGATTCCCTGATATAGAAAAAGAGATCATTAAATAACATTAACTGCATTAAAATTTTCAAATGTAATCTTTAGCTTAATAAATAAATAGTATGATGAGAATAGGGTTTGACTGGTTGGTCAATCATCAGCTCGTGTTGGTAAATGTGTTGGGTGGACTTTGTGTAGTAGGTCCTTCAATCGATAGCTCTTTGAACTTGCATCAGTAGCTTGTTGGTATGAGTAGCTCTATGTATCAGTAACTCCTTCTATCGGTAGACTTTCTCTTTCAGTGGCTTGGTAGACTAGTTCTATCTATAGATCTTGATCCATCAGTATCTATTGCTCCATTGGTAGCTCCTTGTATTGATATCTATTTGCACTCGTATCGGATGACTTATACTATCATTAGACCTCTGTCGGTAGCTATCTGTGAACTGGTTCTATCGGTAGACTTCCTCATATCGGTAGCTCATCTATTCTGTCGGTAGACTTGGTGTCTGCTTACCAGTAAATCTGTTTATATCAGTGACCTTAGTATATATGTGACTCTGTCTGTTGGTAGAGTAGGCCTATCAATAGACTAAGTACTGGTATCTCTTTATCAGTAGCTATGTGCAGATCCGTAACTTATACTTTTCTGTTTTATGCAAAACACATCTGATTGGGTTAGAATTATTTCAGAACTTATATAAACATGGATAAACAAATATTAACATATCTCATGGATTATTTTAATATTATTATCATCTTGATCACAGATTGTAAGAATTAATATATAGAAAAACATTTTATTGAGATGATCAAAGTATATGAATGCATAATTGGGATTATCAAAATAGGTGAGGTCAACAGCATCCTATGTATCATGGTTATAGATAGAATTAGAGTCATTATGGTACAGTTTGATCAAGGAATATAGAATGAGGTTTCCCTTAAATGTTTTTTGGACAGAACTCAATCCATAGGATAGAATCTTATATATCCGGTTCACGGAATAAATTAGAGTTTTATTAGTTCCTTTTGATATGGTACTACACCATAAGGTTTCCCTTATTTGTTTTTGGGATAGATATCATTAATTTGTATGGTGTCACACAGAAAATGTTTATGTAAGGAATTTGATTTCTACTAGTTTATTTTGATTGAGGATTACACAACGAGGTTTCCATTTTATGGGGGAAATATCAAATTATGTTGTTGATCAAGGTTTACACATTGAGGATTCCTTAATATAGTCACTTTGGTTAGGGAATACAGACTAAATATTCCCATGTATGTCAACTAGAAATGGTTATCATATCTTGGGTTTTCTACTTGACACAACCATTTTTTTGCCTGACATGTCGTTAGGATGTCTTCATAACATATCTGAGGATTTATGAACATGCCCTATTTTATTAATAGACTTGTATAAAGGATATCACATGATCTAGTTTACTTGTTTGGAAGACAATTCATAAGCTTGTTGAAATGTATAGAGACAACTGTTTGATCAATACAGCCTTTTTCAAAGGACATTGAATGATCTTGGTGACTAGTACATAAGTCCATCGAATGATCTATACTGACAAATTCATATGACATCACATGATCTGAGTTTACATGTCTAGAGTGCATCATATGATCAAGTCTAACATATCAAGAGGATTCCATAAGATCCAAGATGACATGTCAAGAGGACGTTGCACGATATAGTTTGTAATTTATAGAAGACATTGCATGATATGGCAGAACATCCTATATTCCCACAAAATAACCTTCCAAATATACTTAGAGGGTGTTGTGTGATCTAGATGGACAGACCAAAGGGATTAATGATACGTAGCTGGCACATACTTATGTCGTCACATAATTTGGGTGACCTATCTAAAGACATTGAATGATATGGATGGACATCCTAGAGGGATTGAAATGTCATAGGTTGTATTCTCATTGGGTGCAACGTGAATTTCTTGACATATCTGGTGGACATCACGCGATCCAAATGGAGGGTCAGGGAAACATCGCATGACTGGACAAACATGTCACAGTTCAACCGCATGATTTGGATGAGTCATGAAAAGCACATGAAGATCAATGAATTTTCAATTTCATTTTCCTCGTATATTTTATTCTTTATTCTATATTATTTTATTTCATATATGAAAAAGATTTTCTAGTTTTGGTCTCATGTGATTCATCAAATATGTAGGACCTTCATCACATAACTAGTCTATCAGGATAGAAGTCATTCACATGATCCCTATTGGTAACATGATATGCTTATTCATTCCATGTGACCCCATAAGTTTTTACATAGATTTTACATAACAAAAACCATTGAAATATTGAGATTGTTTATTTTGAGAAGTCATCTTTTTATGTGATCATATCTGAATTCATAAATGTGCCAATGCATAGGTTTCTCATTGTGGATCAATTTTTTGATAAGGGAGAGGAATTTATAGGCCTTAGAGCCACAGTTTTATGCCCCATGCTGTGGTTCCTATCTCAAAAATTTTATATATAACTTGTGGAGGGGTTATTTGTTATGATATTTAAACCTTTAACCATGAACCATTTTGGGGGTGTAAATTGATTTCCAGTGACTACAGGAATGTCTAATCATTGGACTATTTATTTGAATTTGGACATTAATACGGATTTTTCTAACAATGTGGTCATCTAAAGGAGATTTTATTAGAGTAGTATGACATGTCTATGAGTCTTCATGAGATCAAGATGACTATGGAAAGACATTTTCAAGATTGAAGTTGATTTTTTGAGGGGTTGTTTATGATACTACAGTAGCTTGTCAAGAGAGATCATATGAGATCTTGTTGACATGTTGATGGGTCTTATGAGATAATAATGGTTAGTTGAGGGGGATTTCATGGGATCACTATTGATCTATTTGGAGAATGTGGACCCATAACTGTAAATTACACCATTTTCATTCCTCAATAAGCTTCCAATATTTCCATTTTTATTTCCTTATTTATTGTACACGGGTATGGAATCTCTACAATGTGTATAGGTGTCATCTAAGACAACCACTATCTCAATCTGATATGTATTGAGTGACTAGTAAAGGATTTATTGGCGATGTGTGAGCATTATATTGGAAGAGTCTTATGTTTATCTGTAGATTTTAAGGGATATCACATAGATAAATATACATTTATAAAACCCTACGTATAATGAGGGTGAAAACCAGTGAACTTTTGTGGGACAAGGTAGACTTGTCTATGTGTCTTCCATCATTTATTACAAACTACATGGTTGTATCTGATAAAGATCAATGATCCTAGAAGGATTCATTATTTTTCATATTTTCCCCTTATTTCGCGAGGAATTTTGGATGGGTTTTTAGGTATCCACTGATTTAAAAGTCACGTGATGTGGAAGAGTTCACTTAGCTATAGTAGAAATATAATTGAATGTAATGGATTCCTTTTCCAAAGAAAGAGGATTGTCTAAGGGGATTAATGTAATCTAAAGAAGGCCATGTGGTGCATATGATTAAGTTACATGACTATCTATTGGCCATGAGATGGAATTTACTTTATAGGTTTACACAATATAAATTTTTTCCTCCTTCTTATTCTTTAGTATTTCAAATAAAATAATTCCCTTCTATCTGATATTTTTCCCTTCTAAATTTCAAATACTCATTTTATAGGAATGAACAACCCCCCTAGGAGTGATGTCTATAGGGAAAAGGAATCATTTTTAATGAATGTAAATTCTTGGTTGAGGCATTCAAGATATCACCAATCATTTTATTAAGTGAAATTTTCAAATGTATTTTAAAAAATACCCATCCTTCTACAATATTTTGTAAACATGAATTCATATATATGAATTGTTAAATCTGAAAATATTTTTCTAGAGAAATGCACATGAATTCCTACCAACCTGAGATTCCTCATTGGAGTATATAATTCTATTATAATTTGATTATATAATTCACAAAATGGTAAATTTGGTGGAATATAAGTACTACAGGAAGAATTCTCTTTCTTGGGATGACGTCAATGGACATAGAGAACTTATAGTGATTTTTTATGAGGCCATATGGATAGCCTCATATTTTTTGTATCAATTTATATTCATTTCTTACATTTTTCCCTAATATTCATTTAGGGGAAGACATAGAGGTTATGCACATATATTTTACTTACGCCACTTTTACATGGGTTTTTAGTGTTATAGTTTTTAAGGATTTTCCATTATATAAAAATAAATCATTATTTTCTTGTATTTTAAGGAATTTTAGTTCAAACCATCTATTGTTATTGTTTATGGAATTATTTATCATACCTACTATTCATGTAGTTTAGGTTCTTTTTTCTCAATCCTTTTTTATTGGTAATATATAATTTTTTATGTATAATTCACTATATAGAATAATGTCAGGTGGTAAGGACATATTCTGTTGCCTCATCCAATAAGCATTTGGATATGTTCTGTGATTTAAATTTGTACTTCCATGACATAAAATACTAATAATTTTAAATAATTTCTTCTATGAATTGATCGATAAATATGAAATATGAAGAACGCATACTAGGTATGACCCAAAATAATCTGATGTATGGTTTGTCACTGTGGTGTTACCAGTGCTCGGTAGGATTAGAGTTTGTTTCCAATAAAGAGAGGATTCCTCCAATTGGTAGGTGATGGCCCTTATGCCTCCACAGTATGTTCAAACAGCGGTTTCCCTGCTATTTTATAGGGTCCATGAAATATTTATGGGGGTAATATTATTTGAGGATGAAATATTAGGGAAATTGAGTGTACGTGGATAGTTTTAAGGTGGGTGATGTACGTCATAACTCAAATGTTTTAGATCATGATTAAAAAATGTGGTAGACATGTCTAGGATAATCCATTACACCTCGAAGTTTTGGGTTCATCCACAGTGTTACCATGTCTCACATGGATTGAGGATCCCTTTTTTGTAATGTGGGGATACCTATGGATTGTATTTCAAATACCTTATTCATTGATAGCATGGTCAAACATTTGTATTTTCATCCCTTTCCAATGGACATTCAATATTAACAAAGACTCAAACATACTTATGAAGAATTTTGGTATGGAATGAATGATATGGAATAAGGACTACGGAACCCTAGGAAAACTAGCTCTCAAATTCTTAATATAGTGGCATAGGCCTTATGTTTTTTGGTCATGGGGTTTGGTCCATATAAATGTTTGGTAATGGAGTGCCACACTTCTTATTTGAAATGGGTAAAAAAGATTATTATGTAACATTGACAATTTCAAATCCTCTTTATTACTTTTTTTATGGGAATTTTAATTCACGATCCAATGTTATTAGGTCATGAGGAAGATGTGAGACAATCTTGTTAGGAATGGTCCAAAACAATATGGTGTTGGGTTATACCATAGTTAGATTTAGGCTCATAAGTATCTAAAATGTAACTCCCCCACCCTAGTTTCCCAGAGTCGGTGCACTATTACATAACATTTTAATGATCACAAAAGATCAATTCTCGAAAGACCGATTAGTTTAGTGTCCTTGGAAGTACTAGATACATACATAAGTTTTACATTACATAATGAAATAAATAAAAATAACATAATTGTGTCCCCTTTGAACACACTCTTATCTAATAGCACAATCCTACAGGTTAATCATGAAATACATTTTCACATTCTTGAAAAAAAATAAAACATAAGAAATGGGTGAGCTCAGATGATCAGTAAGGATAATAATATAGAAAAAACATTCATAAATAAGCACAAACATTTAAGGCAATGTATAAGATGAAAACATAAGCCTTTTAAACTAAAACTTCAACATAATATGGAAACTATAAATCAAATAATTCCATTTACTTATTCACATGGATACTCAAGTAGTCTAATAATCACGTGAAATATAAATAGTCAATTTCATAATGATGGAATGCATAATGCCAGACTTCATAGCCAGATAATCAAGGCCTCTTGCAATACTACAAATAATATTTTATCAAGGACTTTTTCCAAGACACTAGTTTGTCTCATGATACCTACTAATGCTTTGAGGAATTATAGAAGGATCCTCCCATCACATATTGTGTCCAATGCATTCCTCATATGGAAAGAGTGAGACATAACATAAACATTCGAATTAAAACTAGCATACCAAATGTTATTACTTTAACCATAAACCATGAATGGTATAAAAATAACACATCCATTTTCAAACAAATCACAAAACCATCAATAAAATATGGAATATTGTATCATAATCAATTAACTTCAAAAAAGTGTAGAATCCATCAAAGGATCATGACATAGTTGAAATCAAAACCATTTGAGAGAAATGTCTATTTTTATTTTAAAATAATATAAATGTCACATAATTATAAAAGGAAAATTTTATTTTTAAAATATTCGTATATGATTTTAAGGTATTCATAGAATGTGTTATAATAGAGAAAAATATCCGCACTCACCATATAATATAAAAAACATTATTTCATTATTTTTTTTGAAAAGGCTGTAAATGACACTGTTTGGAAAACAATGGAAATATTCCTTTATAAAAATATGATAAAAAGTAAAAAATGGGTATAAATGACTTTAACCCTTAGTTAAGTAAATAGTAAAAATGTTTTGAAATACATTTTTAATAAACACTGATATGGATGATAAAGAGGTCCTAATTGATACTCACGTATAAACGACCTCGAATAAAAAGAGATTGTAGAATTAACCCTTACCTAGTACTTTACCTTGGTCGAGGGTACGTTAACCTATTGTATAATAGATAAATCATTTTTATTAAATTATACATGATCCACATACATACATACGATATCATATATGATCATTAAAAATTTCTCTTTTAATAATATTTCAGTAGTATCATTGATTTAGGTGTCAACTGATTCATTTTCATTTATATGTTTTGTTACATAGGTCATGTTTGAAATGGATAGAATGTATTTTATTCTTATCCATAATGATATTATATTCTTAAAAATTATTTTTAATCAAAAAATGAAAATTACTCATAAATGGTTTCGTTGGGGAATTAATTACACCGCGTTTGTGGAGACGATAATCTGTACATACGCACGAGCAACAATATCATTCTATTGATGGTCAAATAGTATTTAATTGGATAGTATATCATATATAAAGAATCCTTAAAATGTTATATTTATTATTTATATCAGTTAATTTCATTATTATACCCATTCAAATAATTAAGTGTTTGAATAACAAACTACACGACGACGTGTAGACGGTAAGTCGTACGTACTTATATATGGTGTCTTGTAATTCATTGGATGGATAGAATAATTAATATGGTTGTACTATATCTATAATAACATTGTTTTATGTATAAGCTACTAGAGATATTATTTTGGCATGGAAACAAAAAAGAAAGTGGAAGTGGAAGTGGAAGAAGAAACGAACTTTGAAAGACTTGGTGTAATTACTACCTCTTCTTCAGCTGTTTCTTTTTGAGTTGATCAAAAGGGCTCCTTATGTAGGATTTCAAGTCCGAGGATTATAGGGTGATGTGAAGGTATTATGGAGGATATTATAGCAGGGGTTGTCCTAGCCAAATGGTTTTGGAGGTGTATCTTTGAGAGAAGGGGAAGTACACTTTTATAAGAGAGGGGAGGGTCACTTTATAAAAATCTTGAAATATTATTTTATTATAAAATCATATTCAGTATATAATGGCTCTAAAATAATTTATTTCAAGGATAAGGTAGTGATGGGTCGAAAAACTCTCAACCAATAGCTTTTATACGGGTTAAGGTCACTATATTATCCTTATCTTTTAGATTTAACTCGTTGTTAAATAGTTTAACTTTTAACATGTATTCTTTTATTTTTATAATAAATGGTTAAAAACATACCATAAAAACCCAAAATAATCAAATGTGGTTCATTAATGACATATATATTATTATATAATTCTTTTTTATGAACCATAGATTTTTAAAACTATTATATGAATTAATAATATATTATTTGTTTTAAAAACTAATTTATGTCAATTTTGACAGTATTTGGTATTTTGTTTTGGTGAAAGTCATAAAAACTTTAAAAAAAAAAAAATCATTTAATAAACCTCAAAATGTCATATTAAACTATATAATTCGTTTAATTCATCAGAAGTCTCAATTTACATTTATTTGGATATTTATAATATTAATTATTTTAATCTTTCATTAAAAATATAATTATTGCATCATCATTGTGTCATAAATAAATGTAATTATTTAATGTCTAAAAATTATAAATAAAATACCATTTTGTATTAAATCTTGTAATATTTTTAATGAATGTTTTTAGTAATAATTTATCTTATGTGTAACCCTATATTAAAAATGATTAGTTATGAAAATTGGAATTTAGCACTTTTAGCTCTTCTATGAATAAAATAATAACAAATGTCCTAATCTAATCCAAGTGGACCAAAAGGAACATATTTTATTCCTAAGGTTGATTTTGGTCGAAATAGACTTATCAAATAGAATTAGAAACATGTGTTAATGTAATAATAATATCATTTTTACCTTTAATTGCCCTGTTTACTTTTAATCATGGTAAATAAAAGTCAAAAGTTACTATTCAGGAAATATTATTTTTATCTTATTGAACATCATTTTACATACAGATATCAACAATGTCTCTCATCCTTTTTAAATTCAATTCATAGAAGTGTTTAAATTACGTTTTATGAAAATTGGCAAACGTGCCTAAAAGAAGGGCAATTGATGTTAAAAAGTTCAAAAAAAATTTATATATCTAATATTATTATAAAATGACTCTAATGAATTAAATTGAAAATAAATAGGTATTATGTATCAATTTTTACTTTATATAAATTAAAAAAATAACTATTTAAATAATAATTCGGTTTTAAATAATAACGTAGTGTTTTTCACTATTGATCAAAAATTGAATGTTTTCAGAAAAATAACAAAAGATCACCCTAAGATAATTTTGATATTATGAATTCCAAAATAAAGTCCATTTTGAAATATAAAATTTATAAAATTTCCAAAATTGGGTATTACGTTTCATAATGGCGAGTTTGTTTGGTCATGGTGTGTTAAAACTCCAAGTTACATACAACGCAGGCTATTGTATTATTCAAAAGGATACGTATCGTAGAAGGTTGGGTTGTTACATAAAATCCCATTTTTCAAGGCTATAATTTGTTTTTTTGATGTCCATAGGCTCATATGAAGTATCCATAAGCATACATGTGTAGTCAACCAATGAGTCCCTTGAATATGGGTATATTTTTTCAAGGTCCAAGGAAGGTTTTCAATTTCTCAAGAGACTCAAAAAATGAAGTTCGATTTATAAAAAACATATCGTACAACATGTGTTTGAGAAACCAAATGGTATGTATTATCCCAGTGAAAATGTTATCATGGGGAGTAGATGTGATAAAGCATTACCCTAATCCTTTCATCGACCAAGGTGTATAGTGAGCATGAATCTACTTTTACTAGGGTTACAATATTGTCCCTATGATCCTTATAACTAATTAATTTATGCCTAAATTTACTCCTAAACTTTTCAGATGAAGATTTTAGAGACTAAAGACCTTACATTTGTTCAAAACACCCATTATTTTCTTTGAACCTGACATGTTTGGAATCTATTTTTCTATTAGTTTAAGGTCTCACTGTTTTTACCATCAAGGTAATGTGTTTAAAGTTCTATATATTTGACCATGGTATAATTTGTTTATGGTGATGATGCAAATGGAAATTGTATTATGGGAATGTTGCATAAGATCATAATTTTGATACATAGAGTTATGATTACACATATACCATTCTAATAAGTGGGTGAAATGTTGTAGTTGTTGGGTCAATATTCTCATTTTATGAGTAATGGTATGGGATAATCATACAAGGGAGTGGCCAAAACTCCCTCAGGTGATGAGTTCTTCTATGGTGATGTCATTTTCCAAGGATTATAATTCTCTTTATATATATCCATGATGTCTCTCGTTGGTAGTTCTACGCTCTTTTGCATCAAAATAAAATTCATAAATAGAGATCTATTATCCATTCCATGATCCATTGATGGTCTTTAGAAACCATCGAGGCTCAATACATGAAGTTTGGTTTCTGGGATAGGGGGATTCAAAGTTGAAAGAATCACCCCTTACTCTGGTTGATCGGGATCAAGACCTAGTGGTCGAATGATAATGAATGAAAATGGTTGATGTGATACACCTTTTAACGTCATGTATTAGGAATGTATGTATATAGTTTAAATTTAATGTGATCATGATTTTTTCTTTGCAGTTTAATGTCTTGCGGTAAGAACGTTGGAACCAGTGTCAAAATTATTGCATGATATCCCTGGTTACATGTTTCACTATTCAAAGGAATTTTGATATGGGGTTCAGCCTTTATCAACAAAACATCCTATTAGATGGTAACTATATCCTGGAGCCATTATTTCACTGATCTATCATGTATGAAAGCAAGCCATACATATATCTAACTCATGTGTTGGTAGAAAGAGCTAGTATAAATTTGAACTAGTTTAAAAGATGTATATTTTGTCTTTTTATTTAATTTTAATGTCACATTTCTTGGAAATTCACTATATAGTTCAATCCCACATGTAGTTATGGGTTAATATTTATCATGTATATGTTTTTATTAAACCCATAATAGAACATTTAGGTATCCCAATATACTATGTAATGATAGAAATCAAGCCTCATATAGTTATTTCATGAGATATCCCTAGGACGGTCTCACCCATTCACTAAGAGGGGCAATTTTTATGTTGATTTTTATTGTTATACCCAATATTAGATATTCAAGTGTCACTTTGTTTTCTAGAATAAATTAATCAAGACACACATAGTTCTTGAGTGGGAAACACTCTAAGCATATCTTTACCAAACACGGATGGGGGAATTGTACTAATTGATTTTTCCACCTAGACTTAGGATTAGAGATCTAAGCATCACAACATATCCATTGATGATAGAATCCAAGAAACATGTAGTTATTAATGAACTATGTAGGTAAAAGCCAAGTGGGAAGGATGTGAGATCCCTAAAAATAAAACAAAATCTTGTGAATTGGCCAAAATTGAATATATTGAAATCACAACATATCCTTTAATGACATGAATCAAGACATACATAGTTATATAATGGAGGTTTAGTTGGGGGAAACCCAAGTGTTATGGAACTATCCATCATGGTCTATTGTGATGTGAAATTTTATGTGATGAAATAGAAATCAAACATCTAGTTTCATGTCAAGATTTGAGGAATCTTGTAGTTCCATTAAAGGTCTTTCATTCAAGCCCATGCTAAACATATTTTGAAATGATATTCCATGGTCATGGAGGGGACCCCTTAGAAAAATTATTTTTCACATGTGATATATGTTCGTTGTGAGACACATCAAATGGAAAAGTTCCCTATCCAAGCATAGATGAAATTATATATTGGATAGAAATATTTTGTGTCATACTATTGACTAGAAAAGATATAGTATCCATGTATTTCTATGTATCTCATTTTAAAGATAATTTATATATACCTAGTCATAAAAACCCATAACGTTTGTTGTATTGTGAAATGGACATGATACATCTAGTTTAACATCATGTGGTAAGGATTAAGGTGACTCAATATCAATAAAGATGACTGTTTTTACTAATTCCAATAATTGATGTTGGGGAATCAGTATGTATCATGTGATGATAGGAATCCAGTCACAGTTAGTTATTGGAATCTGTGTTGTTTACTATGATGCAGCGAGGACATCATCTGTGCAGTTTAATGCTTTGCAGTAAGGATGAGCTTCATCTAAGGTGATAATAAAAACTGGGGATCCAAATTAGAAGGTTTCTTTCCTAGTATGAACGGTGTTATAATATCCAATACTAGTTCTCCATAAAAGAATTAATTGAGGTGAATATTTTATTTGAATGTTTTAGCAATCCGGTTTCAATGGACATCGGTGTTGTCAAGTTTATTAAAACATTTCTCATTGAGCCATTCCAATTAATACAAGTTATTTTTGGATTTCTCATTATCTAAGAGTCTCCCTCATATGTCTATTCAAAGTGAGGGAAGCTGTATTTCTGTTGGAAATAATTCCTTTGTTTTTCACCCCAATAAATACATTGTTTCTTATCAAGCAGAATGAATGATGGTACAATAGGCCCATAAGGAATAATAGATATTTCCCTAACAAGATGTATTGTCCATATTCACTCTCATTGGATTATATTTTATATATAATCATTGAATTCATAAATCATTCCATTTTCTACAATATGATATTAGGAATTTTGATTAAAATTAATGGTGGACTCCTGGAACATTTTAATAAATTCAATATAAAAAAAATTTAGTGTCATTGTAAATTAATATTATGTGAGGGAATCTAATCCCATTATTGACCTGGGACTTCATGAAGTTGATTATATTCATCATCGTGACGTTCTTCATAGGTATTTCTTTATCCCATTTGTAAAAGAATTCGGAAGATGTAAGAATGTAAATAATCTTCATAGTTGTGTATGGGGAATATTTCCTCACAACATCCATTCCAAAATATGAAAAACATCAATTAAAATTAAGTTTTATGTAATAATTATATGGTTTTATGGATGATGTTTTTTTTAATTTTTAATTCATGAAATTTCCATGTGAATTCAACATAGTCTTGTTACCTTTTTTTAGTAGTAACCCAATCTCTTGATTTAGTTGGAATGCCTAGTCCCCTAAAAATGGGAATTGTAGAAGACTATGTAGATTATTTCCATGATGGAGAGATTCTCTCTTTCTTATAAACATATGAGACGGACTCCATCAAATCCACTCTTTTAGAGAACTTTCTTATCATTTGGAACATCTTACATGGTGATGTTAGCTAATCAACGTATTGTTTATTCCTTTATAGATCTATCTATAAGGAGTGTCTTATTTTATAGATAAATGATTAATGGTTCCATCAGTCCGATGGTGGACATCAGTTTGTCACGCTCTGGGAGGTTTTGTATTGATTGATTACCTCCATATGACAAACGATGATAAATGATTCCATTCTTTGCTACATGATGTAGAACATAGCTTCCAATAGATCAGGGTTAACTAAGAATGTGGCTATATTTTAGAATGTATAACAATGATAATTTTGTGATATGAGGACATGAATCAATGAGGGTTCAAAAGATAACTCTTCCACTAATACCCTAACGTAGGTAGTGAGAGGGGAGTATTCCTCTTTTTTATAGAATATTAACCATTAATATTATTTATCACACTCTATGAATACCCTTTGATGTTCATATAATATATTTGAAGCTATATATATAGTTTAAAAATAGTGATGAGGTCTTGAAATTTATCCCTGTTATTTGTGAAACCTTCAGATAATGATAATGAGTTAGAAAATATTTCTTTTTAGAGAGAAAAAATATAGTATATAATCCAACCCAATTGAGCTTCTGGCCTTTTATTCTCTTACCAACATCAAATTGTGAGGCACCACCAAAATACATCTCCCATGTATTGTGAGTTTTATGGTAATTTAAAACCTCTTCATCCATATTTTTGATATCTACTAGTTTGTTTTCAGGGGTGTGATGTTCTATAATGAAATCATCCAGGTCATTCAATTTCACTAACATCTGGATAGGAACTAGTTATCATAATATTGTAGAATTTTTTCCCATTAGGCCATGTTCCAATTCAGTATGGGAAGGAAAATTATTTACTTGAGTGGATCAAAAAAATACCATGTGGACTTCATAGTTCTACATGAAATACCTCAGTTTCTGTAATAAACAAATGGGTGTGAGGCAGTTCTTTAGGACATCATAGTATTATGTCTCCCAACCTTTAATTGTTCGTCTTAGGTAATATATATTTTTCTCATTCCCCATAACATTTTTCAATGATATGATATCACCATGTGAACGTTCCATAGTGGACACATATAATATGATTAAAATTCATTCCACCATCAGAATCAGGACATGTGGGTGTAGAAGGTACTACTTGAGACTCTCAAATGATTATTGGAAATCATCATCCCATTGATAGGTGATTTCACTCTTCATTAGCTTAGTGATCGGGAGATATTTTCCAACCATGTTGGATATTAAATGATGAATGTAGGTGAGGTTCCCATGTATCCCCCTTGGTTCTTTAATATTCATTAGGGTGAAATTTTCAGGATTTCACTAGTCATTTTTTATTCAACATCAATGATGAAGTGTCATGCCACATAGCCAAAAAAACATCTCAATTGTTACCCTGAAATCACATTTTATTGGATTTGCCTTCATATTTTGTTGTCATATCCTATTGGATACAATTTTTATATTTTTGAATTCATTACATCGTTGTCAGGATTTGACCACCAATTCATCAACCTATAATTCAATTATTCGTCATAGGATGTTTTTAAATATTTTAGGCATGACATGTTGATAAGTAGTTCCATTATTCTTTAACCTAAAGGGATTGAACGGATAGCAATAGACTCATCGGGGTTACCTAATGGTAAATTTTTCTTTCTAATAAGGGACCATATTTATATGATTGTATGTGGAATAATGATCCATAAAAAAGGGCAATAGAATATGGTTGTTGCACTGATCAAGAGTTCATTAACTAGAAATGGGAATTATTCCTTTATGAAATGTTGATTAACATCTCTAAAATTAATGATGACCCTAATATGCTCATTCTTCTTTTTAATAGAGATAATTTTGGTGATCCATCATTGGTATTTCACTTTTTAGGGAATGTTTTCTTTGAAAACATTTTCAAATTATACCTCTAAATATGTATCTTGAAAGGCGAGCATCCTCCCAGATGCCTGTTATAAACCTCAATAGTCTTTGGGTAACCCAATATGCCATATATCCACCTCTATATTTATTCTGATACTTTTTTATAATTCCATGAAAACACCTATATGTTCTTCACTAGATATGAAATATACATATCTTTCTCTTTAAGAGGCATGGAAGAATTAATTAGTACAGGTTGTGGGTCTTCTTTTTTTTCCTATATTTTACTTCATAATCTCATTATTGGTGGTGGAGATGTATACCTCAAATATGGGAAGGGATTTATTGAGTTCATCCTCTTATTATTCCACCTCAACATTTTTAGTGGTATTTTCAGACTATGGTTAGAATCTAAAGGCATCTCTATCCTTTTCCGGATGAGAGAGGCTATGTAAAGAGACATTTGCATTCCATATTCCCAGCATTGTTGCAGATATATTAGGGGGGTGATTTTATTTGACAATGTCACTAGGGAAATAAGTGGCTTGTACATCTGTGATTGATTCATATTCCTCAAATAGGATTATGGGTTCTACTTAATCACTATTAAGTATACTCAAGGTATTTTTTGTGGTGGTCCCCAAGACATTAGGGGCTACAACCTATACATTTTTTTCATCATTGGTTTCTTTCTATACCATTTGTATAAATATGTTCAGAATACATCAGTTAAAATTTGTGATCGGAAAATTTTCACAAATTATTATGTCATCCATTCCACCAATGTGGTATTTTGGGAACATATGGAATGTTGAAGATACATGAATTTTTCTATGGGACCATAGACATCCCAGAAGAAAATTATATGTGGTGTCTTTTTAGGTGTGGTGTCTTTTTAGATAATGATATACTAAACATTTTCAGCCTATGTCGGATGGCCATGTTCACTTTCTGAAGTTATATTAGAAGTTTCATACATTGTATATGGGATTGTTATTGGTTTTCAAAGTTTTTTATTTGGTGCAATGAGCTCTATCAATTTTTTATGGTCATCCAGTTGTTTAACTTATATTTGCGCCTTTCTAGAATGTTTTTTCAATCATGTATTTATTCTTCATGGTAAATGGTTATGAAGTCCACCTACTATCAGAAGATATATAACCTAAAAAGTATAGAATAGACTCTGATTTGGAGTACATCATGGAAGACAAATAAATCTTGGATGTTATGAACTAAAATCCTATGGAAAGGCCTGCAGTCATTATGATTGGCGAGGTCGACCTCATTTGGCTTCTGGGGTTGTGGTATCTTTATAAGGATAATATTGATCATTACAAATAAATAAACAAGAAATTGTTTGATACAAAATGAGTATTATTTACTCATCCAATCATCACAGATAGGAAAAACCTGATTTATTTTTTCTTCATGGTGATGGTGATTTTGTAATCACTACCATTCGATTAGAGGCACCATGTGATTCACCACCATCTTCTGTTCTTGAATGGGATGTTCTACTAGATTTAGGGTAACAATGGAATTTTATTATATACCATGCCTTTTACCCTATTATGAGTGCATGAGTTGAGACTTTACCATGATATTATAAATGGAGTATTATATACATTTATATATTTCCTCAAATGCATAGAATCCCCATGGATATTTAATTGGAATTATAGGTATCTATTGTTCATCCCGATGATTTTATACACAAATTTCCCTAAATTTCTCTTTTAAGAGAGGGTGTGGAATAAATATGTTAAACCATTCTATATTGATATAAATTTAGACACCCCAATTTCTCAAATTACTTATAGTTTTTTAGTTTAAAAATTTTAATCACCCTTAGTGTAGAGTTAAACAAGTAAATTAATTGATGGTGAAGGTCTTCTGATACTACAATGGATCCTACTGGGAGGCATTTGTTCCAAAAAAGCTTAACCTACTAGATTTTGAACAAAATAACATTTCTTGGAACCCTCTTATTGATCTCGAGTTACCATCATCATAACACACTGGGGAATGAAGTGTGTGATGTGTTGTTCTGGGTCTCCCATATAGGGAGAGGTGGATAAATTTATATTAAAAATATTGGTGGGGGTAAAAGTATCATCGATCCATTCATAAAGTGATATTTTAGAAGGATTCATAGTTTTTATCACCCTTACATGCCCTCAATTCGAGTATCTAGGGACTCATTGGTGTTTAGTAGTTTTAGAGTTATAACTTTCAATGAATCCTCCCATTTATAGGGAATGTCAGGGTTTGTTATGATATCCCTTTTTCATTTCCTATTGATTATCTAACCATTTAAAGACCAAATTATTTCTCTAATTATGGAGAGACATTCTAAAAAATGGATGGATGTCATGATAATTTTTTTCAACATCATCTATGTAAAATGGAAACCCAGATTCAATGTTGGTTCGACACTCAGATTTAATTGTTGTAGGAAGATGAACTATGGGAGGGACAATATTTTTTCACTACCTAAAGTGGATACCTAGTAAGAATGTATCACATGAGTCTATCCTTTTTATGATTTCTAAGAGTTTGTATATCAATCTCATATTAAAAAAACTATTTCCCTGTATAAGGAATTTAATTTCATCGGGGTGGTGATTGGGTTTTAGTCAGATATTTCCCTTTATCATTGATAGTGCTCATCCATAGAGGTGGAAAATCTATTTTTGGAGGTGCTAGGTTTTGGATCATCTTCTAGTTTTGGGTACATGCATCCTCACTTGGTTTATCCAAACCCTCCTTTTGAGGTACATTTTTCACATTACATCCCAATGTATATGGGTCTTGATATATATAATCTACAATGTTGAAGGTGATGATGTTCAAGGAGGTATATTGGGATATGTAGTTATCACATTACTCACAACTCAACTAAATGATAGATAACATCCTACATCAAGGTTATTTCTTGAACAATTTTCCATACAAAACTTTTTTGATAGAGACCGAAGTGGGGCGTGATTTTTTACATCATACATTCTTTTATTCATTCATTGTGAATTGTCACCATTAGGGAGTCTCTAGTTTTCTTTTCCAAACGATCCAAAAATAACATGGATTCTTCTTACTATGGGACAAATAGATGGGATACGGACCATTCATATTTACCTCCAATCATGGAGAAAATTAATTCCCTTTTCATTAAAGATGTTTATAAAAATACCCTTATCCCTATGAGATGGGCAATATCCGGGGCCAAAATTGGAAATAATGGATATTGTTGTTGAATATCCAATGATTCCAACTGAGGATTTCATGATTCATGGTATGAACGTTGAGATATAAATTCTAAATCATCGATAGGTGTTTCCTCAGGAAATGGGGATGACCTCGTTTGTTTAAGGTTCAAACATTCCAAGCAGTTTCTAATGGGTTTTTTCGTAGAGTCGGAAACATCCAATGATTCTATATCCATTTGGACCTACATTCCTAAGGTAGGTGATCATTAGTTGTGAAATGATAAGACATAAGAATTTTCATTGGTCGAGAGGATGGGAGGTCGGACTCATCACACCTTTTTTAGGGAAATTATTTTCTACTATGGGACTCTCTTTATAGATTTATGTTATGTTTACAAATCCTTATTAAATTAAAAAGTATAAAATGAGCTTTCTTTTAGATCTGACAATCAATGATTGATATGTAGGATATTTAGAGAATCTTTTTATATGTATTTGAGCTTCATCATCGATAGAGAATCATCTTTTTTTGTTAGATATTCTTAGTCAATGGTATCCTTTAATATATTAAATCAATGTCTCTTGGCCATTATGATGACTATACTGGTTTTAAAGCCACTCAGTGGGATACGTGATGTTTATTGTCATTTATAAGGACATGGATTATTTTAGAGTTGGGATCGTACCTGCAGATGGGCTACCTACGTATCCTTTATTTAGAAATGGAATCAGAACCCGCGTAGTTCAAGTAAGGAGAATGATTTTTATGTATGATTGATGGCACAAAGCAATATGTCATTATTTCTTTTACACTCTAAGCTCACGCGTGTCATGCTCGGTGTGAGAAACAAGAGGTATTGGTGAGAAAAGACAATTTGTGCCACGAATGATGCAATCATAAGAAATGATGTGGGGCTTATGTATGGATGACTTCCCAAAATGGATGAAGATTGGGTTTTACTTTAGGGAAGAAACCCATGAACAAGGTCCATAAAGGTGTATGTGCTTTATGGAGATTTGGATACATAACTTTGTACTTAATCCTGAGAAGGATTCCCAAATTAGAGAGGACTTATGATTAGGTTTTATTCCTAATAAGGAAGACTGAAATCAGAAATGAAATTAATACTGGTTAAGATGAATTATGACTGGGGCCTACTCATGAAAAGGAATCTGATGTTAAAGGGATTTGAAAACTAGAGGTTACTCTTAAGGAGGATGTCCAGGTTAAGGGAATCTTAGAATTAATGGACATGGGGCTTACTCCTAAGGAATATGCCCATATTTGTAGACTTTGAGACTGGGGATTACTCCTAAAAAGGAATTCCATGTTAAGGGAATTATGGTTGGGGCTTACTCCTGAGGAGGATGCCTAGATTTTGGAAATTATGACTGCGGCTTACTCTTAAGGAGGATTCCCAGGTTAGGGGACTTGGGGCTTATCCTTAAGGAGTATGCCCAAATGAAGTGAACTTGGACTGGGGATTACCCTTGAAAAGAAGGCCCAGGTTAAGGATTCTCTCATCTTAAAGGATGAGGTTGAATGGATGAAATCTCTATCCTTAGTGTCATAAATATGTGTAAATCACTAGGTTTTTAGAGATGTTCCACAGAATTCCTTTCACATAAGGAATCCAATAATGTAACGATGCCATAAATGGATTTGAAGAGGTTTTTGAAGGTTGAATCTTGAATAGAAGAGGTGTATAGGCATAAGAGAGGTGAAATGGGCAGGAAGGGCACCCAAAAAGAGAGGGGTGTGCAAGTCCTATGTGGGTGCGCATGTCCTGGTTGCACATGTGTACATGTCTGACACATGGGTACTTGCGCGTTGGTCAACCCTTAAGGTAATACGTGGGAGATACTTGGATCAATCCCTTAGTATTATCCATAGGGGCTTCTAGACAGGTGGAGAACGACTTCTGTTGAAGGGGTAAGGTGGTGCACAAGTGTAGCCATTTCCCTTAAGGGCTGGCCACTTAGGTGTGCATGTGTTGATGAGTTTCAACATATAGGCCTTACTCACCCTCTTTAGATATTCCATTCTAGGTAAGAAATTACCTTAGAAGTGTTCGGAAGCATCGAGAAGAGACTAGGGTGCGGGGAGCTCAAATCTGAGTTTTTGAAAATTTTCTTCCTCAAATGGGGGGGGGGGGGGCACCAGGGGAATTAATAGGCTGGTGAAGACCCTGGGAGAAATTCAAAGAGGGCGTGAAAGTCACCTGCGTTAGAACAAGGCGGCGTGCAAGTTCACATGCGCGACCTTTGTGGAACATGTGCGACCCAAGTGCAAATGAATCTTTGTTCATGCCTTTGTCAATTTATTGTGTTTCTTTAAAGGATGAATCAATTTGGGTTCAAGGTATTTCCCTTTTCATTCGTTTATACTCTTTGATAGAAAGGAGGGTCAACAAAAGGCCCCCCTCAGAGTTGGATCCGAAAGAAATAAGGATGTGACTCTGAGGTAAAGAAGAAAACCGAGGAACATGCAGCGCACAAGTGTTGAGCGCGTAGAAGGCGGCGTGAAAGTGAGAGTCGCGCAGGAGTCGGTGCATAGGGTGGAGGCCTGGCCTATAAATATGTGGCCATTCTTGCACAAGGCACCCAGTTTTTAACAGTTCGAGCTCTCGTCGCGCAGGTCGCTCTCGGCGCGCAAGTTGCTGATTTTCCACAGTTCTTTGCTTCTATTCATGTCGTGCTGCTGTAGATATATTTGGACATTCACGGTGATACCTGCGTACCATTAACTGCGCGACACAGTTACACTTTCACGCCAAAATTTCACTTGCGTGCCTTAATTCCTTAGCAATTATTTCACTTTTCTTTTGAAATTTTATGAAAAATCAACTCACTTAAGAGTTAATTTATTCATCCTTTGTGCAGATTCAATGGCTCCTAGATGAATTGGATTGGCTGATGAGCTGTCTTGCAAGCAGATTGATGACATGATGAATATTGTTGGCCATGATTACTATGATATCTGCGACAACAGTCTCCCAGATTTGGCGAAGTACTTGAAGAACTATCATCTTAATTTCCCACAGAGCATCTACCTGCCACCATAGAGTCACGATCATCTACATGGAGTCAATGTTCCAGATGCAAAGATCTATATTCCTGAGATGCACCTGCACTGCTAATCCTCTATTTAGGTTATGTTGTTCCTTAAGAGGAACAATAATGGTGTGAAAATTCAAATTTTTACTCCATGCCATTTCCATCTAGATATGAAAATGGCAAACCCATGGGCTGAAATGTTTTCCGCTATCGGTTGGTGGAGAGATGAAAAACATGGCATTAGAACAATATCTGAAAAGAGTACTCTCTTCAAATGGCTCTTTACTTCCAATTCTTCATTATTAAATCCATGTATCCATCTTCCATGTCTCTTGGACAGAAACAGAGTCATTGTTTGATCAGAAGAAAAGTTTCTCAAACCGCACTCAAGAACATTCATTTTCAATTGTTCCAAGAAGAGATATTATCATTGCATCTCCTATTATATCCAGTTGAAAGAATGAATTACAGGTGGCAGCTGATAAAGCTCGAGATGTCATGAATCAAATGAAGAGTTATGTTCAAAGTCTTTTTTAATTCCTGAAAAAGAGAAGAGACTCTAGTTTGTGATTTACGTTTAATTCATGTGCATCAAATGGAAAAAACTCTTTCATATTCTATCATTTGTGCAGGCATTTTCCTTCTACCTACTTTAAATTTTACCTAATCCAACGGTCCTAGTAAGCATAGTTTGATTTTTTCTAGGATTATTATAAATAACTGTACAAACTTTGAATATTTTAATTTCTCAATATTACCAAAATCATACGAAATATATATTTAGTGAGATGGAACATGAATTTTGTTCAGATTTCCCTTGTCTTTTGTGGGCTGTTTAAAGTCATGCACATCGGACATAAAAAGGCTAATTTTTAAGTTCGAAATATCTTTGACCGAATGGATTAAAATTGAATCAATTCATTGACAATTTTTCTGAAAACATATTACCACACTCATGTATGAGGGAAAATATATAAACTATGACTTAAGAAATATTGAATCTGAGGGATGTCATGAAAAAGGGCTAAAAGGCATTAGAAGAAGTAGTTCCCAAGAATAAAGTTACCATTATTTAACAAACCCATTAGGGGGTTGAATTATGCAGGGCCTCCTAAGGGCATTGGCTGCATAGTCAAATAATAGCATCTTTTGGCTGACAGGTCCGTTATGTAGACTACTTATGCAAGGCCGCCTAATGGCATGTGCTGTATATTCAGGAAAAAGAACACTCAGAAATTTTCTTTTCTACTACTAAAAATCCAGTGGAAGTTTATGGGAATTCAAATTTTCCAAAGCATAGAGTTTTCTGTATGGAGAGAGGTACTTGAATATGGAAAAGATATTTCCAAACAAGATTTTCTATGAATTGGGTGAATGTCACACCTACAAAGGTCTAACCCAAGCGTAGGGAAGATAAATATAAACCATATACTTGAATACTTTCAGATCATGAAAAATAACATGGGACAAATATATTAAGGATGGATATTTTTTTGGATCCCTACATATTGTCATTGAGACCAAAAAGGACAAAAGAGGTTTTCATCCCAAGAATAAAGGTACCATTATTTAACAAACCCATTAGGGGGTTGAATTATGGAGGGACACCTAAGGAAAATGGATGCATAGTCGAATAATAGTATCTTTTGGCTGACATATCTGTTATGTAGACTACTTATCCAAGGCCACCTAAGGGAATGTGCTGCATAGTCAAGCAATGGAACTCTCAGGTTTAGGACATTTTGTGACCATAAGTCAAGAAATTTGTTATGAAGATTTGAAAATATTTAAGGTTAAGATTATGACACATAAAGATGGGCATCTTCCAATGAATGTAGAGATACACAGATCAATTCTAACCATAATCATGTTGTGGATGGGTCCTGAATTGAAATGTTGGGCTTCACTACGTATCCCATAAGGATGGGAATAAATCCATACGTAGTCCTTCAAATATAGATTTAACATCATGTGGGACGAGAGCATGAGAGATCTTAGTTTAGGGTCATAGAGCTCATACTGTAATAATGAATACACAGTGTGTGTTTTCACAGGGACTTTTCAGCCAGGGGACTGAAAGTGGAATTTGTGGTTTGGCCCAAAAAACATGGGGCTGGATTCAAGGGACACTCGAACATTCCTACATATCCCATAAGGATGGGAATCAATCCCACGTAGTTCTAGAAATAACCTTTTTATAGATTTAGTTCGTACACGTGTAGGGTGAAATGGGGACTTTAGTGCAATGATGGTTTTGACCCAAGATAAAAGGATAGGTAATTTCCATGTATTAACATAGTCTTTGGAATATAACATGATTGGAGATCAATATAATTAATGATTCCCTATCAGGTGAGGGTATCATAGAATTCTGTAGTTTATTGTCATACAGGACAAAAATTTTGTATAGTTCAACGTCATATAGCAAGGAAAAAGGTGACCCAATGTGATGATATTGATTCTGGGGGCGGTTTAACAAATCAACATTTTATGAGATGAAGGTGAACCTATGTGAAGAAATTGGTTTTGGGCCTGAAACTTGGGAGGTTGGCCATGTACACATCCTAGAAGGCAAATATCAAAGTCCACGTAGTTCAATAAAAAAACGAATTTGTGATCAAGATGTTCTTGGGGACAATGACCTAAAAAATGGTGTTGGGACTTACGCATAGTTAGCGGCCTAGAGAGGGTTTTATGGTTGAAGTTTACTCTATGTTCACATGAGTCATACTAGGTGTGAGAAACAAGAGGTAGCAACAACCCTAAAAATGAACATTTTAATGTCATCTAGGACATATGAAGGGACTATGAAATTTAAAGTCTTGCAATGAGTTCTATTGGTGCTGCACAGTTTAATGTCATGTAGCAGAGAAAAATGCAGATTAACGTGATGTAGGATATATTAAGGGATTCTGTACGGTTTAGCGTCATGTAGTTAGGATGATGGGGATAATATAGTTTAACGTCATGTTGTACGTATTAGATAGTTTTTCATAGTTTAATGTCATGTTGGAAAATGGTACGAATAGTTTAAGGTCATATGTATGGACCGTGATGGTGCATTTTAACGTCTTTATGGACATAAGGGATGCAAATTGTTTAAGGTCGTATGCATGGACCGTGGATGATGATGCAGTTTAATGTCTTGCTAGATGATAAGGGAGAAAATAGTTTAAGGTCATATGCATGGACCGTAGATGGTGTATTTTAATGTTTATATAAAATACATCTTCAGAAATCTAGCATTGGTTGTATTAGTGATGAGTTATCCATCCATTGAGATTAAAGAATAAGATCCATTAGAGTAGACCTTATATATTGAGTAAGGTCCTTCCCATTTTGGCTCAAGCTTGGGAGGTTTCTTTCCTGGTATAATTGGAGTTTTGAGAACTAATACCAATTCTCTTGGAACTAATGAATGGAGAAGAAATTTTTGGTTGAAATCTAGTGCTATTCGATTCGGATAGACTTCCAAGTGGTGTAGGGTGAATAATATTTTCTCATCTAACCGTTCCAATTCATTAAATTTCTTTTGATATTGTTAGTTATAGATGACTGATCAAAAATGGATACTTTAAGCGAGGGTAGTTGAACCTCAATGGGAAAGACTGCTTCGTTTCTATATACCAAATAATATGGAGTCGACCGTGTTGCAGTGCAGGTGGTGGTTTGATAAGCCCATAAAACATGAAAGAGTTTATCAGGCCATGACTTCTTATCTTTATCCACCATACTTTGCATTATATTTGACAGAGTCTTATTAAAGGCTTCTATCTGGACATTGGCTGCTGCCTGATACCGAGATGAATGATTGGGTTTGATGTTGTATTCGTGATACAACTTCCTCACCTTGGATGAATAGAAGTTGGTGACATTTTCCGTCAATATGGTATGAGGGACACCAAATCTGGTAATGATGTTAGACTTGATAAAGCTAACAATTCTATTAGAACTAACTTATTTGAGAGGTATTGTCTCTGCCCATTTGGTAAATAAGTCAGTAGTAGTAAGTATATACTTAAAATGATTGGTTGTAGCCAAAGGATAAGGTCCCCCATACACCCATTCCTCTTGTGGCAAATGGCCACGAGTATTTAGCTATATGAATCAACTCGGGGGGATGATGAATAACTTTGGCATGTATATGGAAAGAATGACAATTCTTTGTGAAATCAACACAATCGTGTATCATTGAAGGCCAAATGTATCCAAGCCTTCGAATTGGATCATATAGTATATGTCTAGACTGATGGGAACCACAGACTCCTGCATGCACTTCTTTCATGATAGCCATTGTCTCTTCACCATTAATGCATCTGAAGAGAACTCCATCAAAACCTCTTTTTTAGACAATTTTTAAGAGGTGATTAGGGCTGTCATAAAGAGTAAAATTGACCGCACGTCTCCGAACTTGTTCTTTCCCGTATCTATCAGGTGGAAGTGTTCCATTTTGAAGGTATTCTCTGATAGGTGTCATCCATCCTGTAGTATGACCATATGGTTCAGGAATGGGACTAATTTCATTGATTTACTCTGTTTTGGTTTGAACATAAAGTGAAATTGTACGAAGGTGGGAAATACGGATAGTTTCTCGTCCCGATTTGGATCTTCCATAGCTGTGGCAATATTAGCCAGTGCATCATCTTGGGCATTTTGTGATCACGAGAAATAAAAAATATATCAGTTCTGTAAGAAATTCTGTCATTAAATTTCTAACATAATCATACAAGGGGATTAGTTCTTCTTTTTTGATGGCATAAACCACATTGACTTGTTTGATTACCAGGTCTGAGTCACCTGTCACCTTTATGTGATTCACTTGTGCATGAAGTGCCAACTCCAAGCCAGTGATGAGAGCTTGGTATTCTGCTTCATTATTTGTACCGCATCCAAAAAATGAGAAAGAATAGGGTAACACTGCCTTTTCTGGAGAAATGAGCACAATTCCTAACCCAACTTTGTTGAATTTAGGATTTTCCATTTTACTCCCTGTTGGACTTCTGGAAGCACCATCAAAGTACATTTCCCATGTTTGAAGAATATCCTGAATAAAGAAGACTTCTTCATTAGGAAGATCAATATCTGGAGATGTATCTTTCACTGAAGGGTGTTGAATAAGGAAATCAGCTAGAGATTGTCCTTTTATTTCCCTTTGAGACACATACTGAATATCAAATTGCTGCAAAATAACTGCCCATCTTTCCAAACTTCATGTAAGCAATGGACAACTAAGGATGAATTTGAGAAAGTTATTGCGAGATACCAATTGGACCACATGATGTTGCAGGTAGTGTCTCAACTTTTGAACTGCAAAAATTAATGCTAGGAAGCACTTCTCAATATTTGAATATCTGATTTCTGATTCAGGCATAGTCTAACTGAGATAGTAGAGGCTATTTTTATTCCAAGAATCATTCTTCTGAGCAAGAAATGCACCCAATGATCTCTCTAAATCTGTCACATAGAGGATAAGTGTCCTTCTTTCAACTGGTGGCATTAATACCGGTGGACTCAAGAGATACTTATTGAGAACATCGAATGCTTCTTGACATTCTTCAGTCCACTGGTAAGTGACTCCCTTCATCATCAATTTGGTGAAGGGAAACTTTTGCCTGCCAAATTGGCAATGAAATGCCGAATATAGGTTAAGTATCCTTGAAGCCCTCTCAATTGTTACAAATTTAGAGGAGGTGACATACCAAGGATTGACTTTGTCTTCCCAGGATCAACTTCGATACAACGATGGTGTACAACAAAGCCGAGAATGTTTCCTGAGGATACCCCAAAAGTACAATTTAAGGGGTTCATCTTCAAATTATGTTGTCGATGTTTGTGTAATATGACTTTTAAATCATCCAAGTGATTAGAACGATTCCTAGATTTAACCACCAAATCGTCCACATGACATTCAAAAAATTTCCCTAAAAAGGGTTTGAAGATGTGGTGCATGGCATGCTGATATGTTGCGCCTGCTTTCTTTAGGCCAACGGGCATTACCCGATAACAGAACACACCTTGAGGGGATCTGAAGGATATAGATTCCTCATCTTGTGGAGCCATTCAGATTTGATTATACCTAAAATATCCATCCAAGGAGGAAAGTGTTTCATAGCCCGCTGTAGCATCAATTAAGAGTTCTGTGACCGGAACTGGAAAATCATCCTTAGGACAATGCCGATTAAGATCTCTCAAATCAATGCAAACTCAAACATGCCTGTTATTCTTTTTCACATGGAAAATATTATCATACCATTTTGGATATTGAACTTCTCTGATGATGTTAGCATTAATAAGCTTATCCACTTTAGCTTCAATTTTGGAAGCATAAGGTGGGTGTGTTCTTCTAGCAGCTTGTTTGAATCCTCAATGTTCTTCTGGAAAACCCAATCAATGAGTAGAAACATCAAGATAAAGCCCTAGAATCTCTGTATAGTTCAAAGCAAATATATATGAATTTTTCTTTAAAAATGAAACATGCATCTCTTTCTCTTAAAGAATAATGGACGCACTAATTAATGTGGGGAGTGGATCTTGTTTTGTACCCAGATTTATTTCTCTGAGTTCATCCACGGTGGTAGAGATACCCTATTAAAATGCTGTTGGATAATCCCTGATATCTTCCTCTTATTCTTAAACATGTGTTATTTCTTCTGTTTCTACTTGCATAGTAGATGATGAAGTATAATTTCCATGATCAGAAGAGATTTTAAAATTTGAACATCTTGAAGAAGAGGCTTCCATTTCTGACCTGATTGATCATGAAGGGTCTTACCTGGTTAATATAGAGGAGATGATGGATTGAGAATCGACATCATCATTCGACTATGGAATTACTATAACTTCTTCTGTCTTGATTGGCAAAGTATAGACTTGCTGGATTTCAGCAGATGAAATGAAGACATCCCCATTTGAGCTTTCATCGTTGCGTGGTGAATCACCAATTTCTCCCATGCTGTCTAGCTTTATTGTCGTAATTGACAGTATGGGAGTTTCCATAAGAGTATTTTTATTTGGGTCTATGCTGTCAATTTGACTGATAGGCAACACATAATATGTACTCGCATGTGTAAATCGATTTACTAGAATCTTTTACAAACCAAATAGAGCATTAACATTGGTAATCTCCCTTGTTGTGGATTTCTCCTTTCCCTTCATGTGTTAGAATTCTTCCTTAATGTATTGAGATTCACTGGTCTTAAATGAGACCTTATCACCATAAAATGTCCCAATTTTACCATTGAAACAATATTTGAGACATTGATAATATGATGAAGGGACAACCGCATGTTGATGTCGCCAGGGTCTTCCAAGAAATATGTTGAAGGCTGATTCTTGATCAACAACTATGAAATCAGAATTGGATACAAGATATCTAAACTGAGTTCTGAGTGTAATCTCACCCAGTGGTTCTTGTTCAATTTTATCATATCCCTATAATATCATAGTAGAATGAGATAAATCAGATTCGGTGAGGCCCAATCAACGAAGTGTATGAATGTGGATGAGGTTGAATCCTAAACCATTATCAATGAAAGATCATTGGATGTCTACACCATTGACCTTTCTAGATAAATACAAAGGTCTGATATATCCATACATGACATCATCTTCATCTTCATCTGTGAAAGATATCACTGCATGGAATTTTGCATGATTATTCTCTACATAGTAGGCTTCAGCTGCATCAATTTCAGTTTCAAACTCTTGAGTACTTGACAAAGCCTCAATGAGTGCATCCTGAATATCTTTTGGTAAATTCAAGGCATCCAGAATTGACAAAATGGCTAGTACATGGGACAGGAGTTTCAATACATCGTATTTTTGATCCAAAGGTCTGTGTTTCCCAACAGAAACATGTGGTTTGGTAGGTGCCTTGGAAGTTGATGCCTTGGAAGTTGATGCATCTTGTATCAGGGTAGGAGTTGGTAATATTCCTAGCTTTGGAGGATTAGTCCAATTAGGTCTATTTACCTATTGAGAGGAAGAAGGTGGAACCTCCAACCGATCTTCCAGAATAACTGTGCCAGGACTGAATCTGCTATTGGTGGAAGAATTTTCTAGTTCTTGGTGAGCCGGCTGAAGGGATCTACCACGAGTTTCTGTTGCATACTTAGTTCTGGCTAGGGTAGAATTGGAATAGTGGCTTCTGGGATATCCATGTCTTCCTCTATATCCTAGACCTCTGGAACTTCCTCTGATTCCTCTATTTGATATAGGGAACCCAGGATCATCAAAATTGAAACTGTGACTGACATAAGGATCTGTTAAGTGAATCATATTAACAGAACCAAAGATTAACTCTTCATCCAATTAAGACTCTGCCTGATTAGACAATTTAGGTTGTGTCGTTTGGTGGGGTGGTGCTTGTGGCTTCGAAGTAGATGGCATTAAATCTGACACAGTTAAAGACAACTTCGGCTTTGACATTATCTCATATTTTTCTGATTGTTCCTCATTCATTGAATTATTTCATTTCTTTGAGTATTTTCCCTCAAATGAAGAGGGTTTTTCTGTGGCATTCAGAGCAAGAGACACAATTGGTTTCTTCAATTTCATTCGCAAAATAGTATGAGTTCGGTTGATCGTTTTTCTGGCCATCCAATCATTATATTTCTCTGCATTTTTGTTTTTGACTTCGTGACACTCACCTTATTCCTCTGAATTTGTAGTAGTAACACATGCTACCTGAGCTGAAAAACCATTCAATTTGACTTGTCCTGAGTCGAGCATTTTTTGCAAGTGTTCCTTGAAGACAAAACAAACATGAATGGGATTCCCCAACATCTGATGAAATAGAAAATAATTGGGACGGTCTTCATCTCCTTCATTGTTCAGCCTTTTGGACCATGGTAATTGAACAAAATTATTTTTCAGTGCCGAAATGAAGTAGCCAGGAACTTGTTCATTTTGGATAGAGTAAAATGTGAACTTCAAATCCTCAAATTGTTTTCGTCTTTGACCCCTTTGATCATCTTGACGAAATGGCCTCCGTTTTTGATGCTAAGGAGATGGAGCCCTTAGATAATATGACGGTTTGGAAGTAGAAGCACGTACAAGTGCTTGTTTAAGCATAACTATAGTAGTTCGTGCTTTACCCATTCATCTTCCTGGAGCTGATGGAATTAAACGAGTTTTTTTCTTAGTCTTCATAAGAGAATCTTCAATCTGTTGAGCGATTAAAGTAAGGTCTCAAAACCCTCCTGTTTATTTCACAGAGTTCAACGGAATGTGTAATTCATCACACAAATTTGCACCATAGATTGGAAACAATTCTACTTAAGGGAGCGCTAAGCTTAGGGAATATGTTAATCCCTTCCAGCAAGTAATGAAATCTGAGACCCTTTCATTCTCCATTTCCTTACAAAATGTAATATCAAAAACTAATGTCTTTGGAAAATTTCAGCTGAATTGAAGAAGGAATCATGGATGGAGATCCTCCCACTCAGTAATTGACTGAGATTGCAAGATTGTGTAATAGAAAAAAGCAGGCCCTTGTAATGACTATACAAAATATCTAAGCTTAACTACTTCATGTTGCTGAGGGGTTCCCATTATAGGATCAAAACGAGAAACAAAATGTGTTAAGTGTTTCTCTAGGTCTCTCAAACCATTAAATATTGGGAATGTGGTATATGAAAAATTGGATGGGGGAGGAATTTCATCAACTCATTCAGGGTAAGCTCTATTTTCTGGTTGAATTTGAGCTCGTTTTCCCTCCATAGCTTCCAAATGAGCTGTTAATGACTCAATAGTAGTTATTAACTTTTGAGAATGTCCAGTTGAGCTTAGACCTGAATAGGTGCAATGACTGGAGCTTAGACAAATGTGGTGGCTGGTACTGCAACTGATGATAACACCACCAGTTGTTGTTGCACCTGACCCATAGTATTAGACCTGTTAGGGTATACTGATAAATGAGGATATTCTGAATCCATATCTGTAGCCTCTACAAATTCCCTTGGTTGACTGAATCCATCATGCTTAGGAGGAAGACTACCCTAAAGTAGTTCTGCATTCATCCTCCTCAATTCCTTCATTTCTTCCTCCTCTTTTGAAAATCTTTTCTCTAGTGAGAGAGATTGGCCTTTTACAGAGGAAGGGTATGTAACATGATTATTTCCTTTACCCTTGTTGGATCCCTTTCAGAGAGGGGGAAGTGGGTTATTTGAGGGAACACCCGGATTCTAGGTAATCTTTTTATTTCGTGTACGCACACCTTCTTCATTTGTGTCTGTGCGTACAAATTCTTGAGTAGGAATCTCTTCATCTGATCCCTCCGAGTGAGCCTCATCTAGTAGAATAACGACAATGGAATTAATGAAATTAATTGATTCATATTACATTGAATCCCTTTTATCATCATTTCTATGATAATTTATTCTTCCATGTATCTGATGAGACATTGCCTTTTTTGATTTGATCGCTCAGGAACTTCTTGACGAACCAAAATTTGGAGGGAATCTCCTGATAATCTGGCTCTTCGTTAATCTTGGGGCTTCTTCCCTAATCAAGAGAGGACTGAATTTCTCTATGGAAGATATTGATGATTGGAAAAAGTCCCCAGTCTGGAGGACTGGGGCTGTTCCTACTATTCATGCTCAACTCCTCGAATCCTATTTGGTTATTCTGAGGGTTGGGTTAATAGAGTCCCTAGTCTGGAAAACTGGGGTGGTTCTCGACATGCTATATCTGAGACTTTCTTGAAATCTCTCTTGATCTTACAGACTTTAGTCCAGAAATTGGCTGGATGCATCAACCTGCACCCACTTTTATCACCCGGCTCAAAATACCGTTGGATGATTTCTGACACTTCTGTCACTTGATGATATTTTTTCTCCAAACGATATGCCTATTCAATATTCTCATTTTCTTGATGTAGGATTAATTCAACAATTTGTTATTTTTATGCTTGATTTTGAGAACAACTAGTTGAGGCCTATTCTTGGGAAAGCCTTTGATTACAAACAAAGCCAATTTACTGTGACCGGCTATGGTCAATAACATTGCATGAGACCATTTTCAGCAGGCTTTACTGAGTGGGGAGCACAGTGAAATTTAGTGCTCCATGAATACCCCATCCACTTATATGAATACCATATGGGGTACTGGCAATTAACTGGCACAATCTTCTTAGTGCGCCAAGGCATGAACGCTGAAGGGATCTCTGTTGCTTTTCATCCTTCAGATACCGACAAACTAAGAGAGATGCCAAAACAATTTGGCATTGTAACCCTTCTATTATCATTACATGATTTTCATATTCATCATAAGATAATATTTTCTTTTTTAACTCAGAATTTTTTTTCCATATGTAGATAAAAATATCATGAATTCCATCTTCCATCAACATCTCTGGAATGTCATACTGAGAGTCAGCTGAAGGCCAAAACATGACTGGCACTTCACCTTTCTCCAGTTGTATTCTCATATTCATCACTTCCTCTTTATCATTTGATGGAGATTCTTCTACCTGATTAGACCAGAGCTAGTGCTTCTTTGTTTCTTCATCGGATTCAACAAGATCATTAGAGAATTCACTGATCAAACTAGAAGATGAATGACCCAGGGGTGGTTCGGAGAATGACCTACACCCCTGGCTATCTTCTGATTGAGAATGTATTTCACCTACTAATGATAAAGCATTAGACATGACTAGATTCTCATTTTCAAGTGCCTCAAGATAAGAGGTATTTCTCATCACTACATCATCCATTGGATCATTTTCTAGGAAATGTGCTTTATATCTCTGGGGAGGACTTTCGCAGCTAAATTCATCATCATGGGGAGGACCACCATGGTGGGTTACAAAAATAGATGAAACATATTTCTCCTTGGTCTTCTAACCATGCAAAGGGTTCTTGTGGCTATAATATAATGATGAAACTTTGAGATCGACTGAATTTTCATGAGGCAAGCCTTCATGAAAAAGTATCTTATGAAAACCTTCAGAATTAAAGGTCCCACTATTGGGAAATTAGGGAGTAGAATCTTGAATTCCAACAGATAATGGTTTGAGGGCTTCAAGAACTCTAGCATTGAGAAAGGCCTTATTACAGATTGTCTCTTGATTTCATGAAAGTGTTGGGCGTGTCTTCTTAATAGATGCCTTCTTAGTCACTTTAGGATCCACTTATTGATGAAAGTTATCATTATGGGCAGGTGTATGTTCCTGATAAGGAGAAATGATCAGGTCAGACTGATTATCTCCACTCAAATCATGTGTATGTGCCTGACTTGGTTGTCCGTATGATATGGGGGAGTACGCCCCACAACCCTCTTGGACTGGAACAGAGGTGTGTGTCTGTTCCAGAGTGAACTGCGGATATGTCACTCCACTGGTAGGGATAGATTTATGTGTATGTGCCTGACTTGGTTGTCCGTATGATATGGGGGAGTACGCCCCACAACCCTCTTGGACTGGAACAGAGGTGTGTGTCTGTTCCAGAGTGAACTGCGGATATGTCACTCCACTGGTAGGGATAGATTTATGTGTCTTTCCTTGAGATGTTGCTGAAGCTATTGTAATATCCTAGCAAGAATCCAGAATATGAGCAGCTATTTGTTTCTTCTCTTTCACCCCTGATAGAATATTCTTGGTGACTTCAGCTACCGGAAATGGAATATACATCCATTCAATTCTTGGAGTAGGTGTATATGCCTGCTCCTATCCTCCTTTTCCTGTCAGTGAATCCTGACAGTACTCATCTGTGGGGGAAAAGAGTTGAGTCTGCCTCCTGTTTGTCATCGGAGCATTCTGACTGACTACTCTGAATGATACCAAAAGAGACTATTGGGAGGCTTGATCAATACTAGAAGTTGTATGTGCCTGCTGATTGCACTCCACTGAACATGGATGACAACCTTCCTTCAATACTGACCGATGAAGCTACTGGTAGGATTTATGAGTGTAATCATGTGTATGTTCTTGTTTACCAGTTGTAAACACATTGTGTTGGTGGGCTCCATCGAATGTAATCAGACGATCCTGCTGACTAGCTAATGATTTATAAATAGGTGTATGTTCTTGTCTATAGTACTCCACCAGAATTGCCTGGCGGGATTGGCGTGGTGCTTCCAAAAGAGTCTGCTAGAAAATGGAATTAAAACAGATGGGTGTTTGTGCTCATTCGTTGCTTTCCACCATGTTAGGTTGGTGGAATTTTATAGATATGGAAGAGATGAGAACATGCTCACTGTTGACCGGATTTCACCTCGGGTGGTTCGTCTTGCCTGCTCGAGTTCGAGGAACCTGAGCCGAATGCCTGAATATGATACCCTCATCTTGTTGAGGGCGCACTACCACATGAGTCTGGCGGCGATTATTGATGGGATACCTCTGGAAGGACTCCAGTCTCCTTGAATTAAGTCCCTGAGGGACCTGCTCATTCACCTCCCATTAATATGGGAAATAATGGTGATTCCGTTCTGGGGATAAAGACCTAAAACGGTTGGAGACGGTGGTTGGAACCACCTGATTCTTGATCAATGTTCGTCACTATCCGGACAACCTGGGTGAATTATTGACATGTATGGCTTGTCTAGTGGCCTCCAGATTTAGAATAGTACCATTTTGATGGTACTCCTAAACCAGTGCATTTGATACCCAGCGTTGAAGATGCTGAGTAGCTGATGTCGTCCTCAGAGAGAACGATGATCCAACAGGAGTAGCAGTAGAGGCATTCACAGCAGAAGTATTCACAATATAAGTATTTACGGGTGTGAACTTAAGAAAATATATTTCTGTAATTCATAAGATCTTGGAAAAGAGTGCATGTTTGATATAAAAGACATAATCATGATAATTCTTGACACTACATCTTTTGGTTAAGCACATATGTTATTGATTGTCTTGTTGGCCATCCCATTGAGTTTAAATAGGGGCCAAACAAATAATTAAAACATTATTTTAACTTGGTTAAGGATTCACATTGGGTTCAACATTTTTTGGTTTCCTCTAGAAATGGGGATGACCTCGTTTGTTTACTATTCAAACATTCCAAGCGGTTTCTAACGGGTTTGTTCATAGAACCCAAAACATCGGATGATTCTATATCCATTTGGACCTACTTTCCAAAGGTAGGTGCTCATTAGTTGTGAACTGATAAGACTTAAGAATTTTCATTGGTCGAGAGGATGGGAGGTCGGACTCATCACACCTTTTTGAGGGGAATTATTGTCTACTCCAAGACTCTCTTTATATATTTAAGTTATGTTCATGAATCCTTATTAAATTACCATGTATAAAATGAGCTTTCCATTAGATCTGACAATCAATGGTTGATATATAGGAATTATAGAGAATCTTTTTATATGTATTCGTGGTTCTTCATCAATGAAGAATCATCTATATTTTTTAGATATTCTTAGTCAATGGTATCCTTTAATACATTATATCAAAGTCTCCTGGTCATTATGATGAACATATTGGGTTTAAAGCCTCTCAGTGGGGAACTTTAAGTTTATTATCATTCAGATGGAAATGGATTATTTCATAGTTGGGATCGTTCCCGCAGATGGGCTACCTACGTATCTATTATTTAGAAAAGGAATCAGAACCCACGTAGTTCGAGTAAGGGAGTATGATGTTTATGTATGATTAATGGCTCAAAGAAATATTTCATGATTACTTTTACACTCTCAGATAACGTGAGTCATTCTCGGTGTGAGAAACAAGTGGTATTGTGGAAAGCAAAAAATTTGTTCCCTGAAAGATGCAATCATAAGAAATGATGTGGGGATTATGTATGGATGAATTCCCAAAATGGATGTAGACTGAGTTTTACTTCAGGGAAGAAACCCAGGAACAAGGTCCATAAATGTATATGTGCTTTATGGAGATTTGGATACTTATCTTAGGACTTAATCCTTATAAGGATGGCCAAATTAGAGAGGACTTATGATTAGGTTTTATTCCTGAGAAGGAAGCCCAAAATCAAAAGTAAATTAAGACTGGTTAAGGGGAATTATGATTGGGGCCTACTACGGAAAAGGAATCCCAGGTTAAAGGGATTTGAAAATAGGAGCATACTCCTAAGGAGGAGGCCTAGGTTAAGGGAATTTTAGAATTAATGGACTTGGGGCTTACTCATAAGGAAGATTCCCATATTTGTATACTTTGATACCGGGGATTAATCTTGAAAAGAAAGACTAGGTTAAGGGAATTATGGTTGGGGCTTAATCATGAGGAGGATGCCCAGATTTGGGAAATTATGACTGGGGCTTACTCCTAAGGAGGATTCCTAGGTTAGGAGACCTGAGGTTTCTCTATAAGGAGGATGCCCAAATTATGAGAACTTGGATTGGGGCTTACTCCTAAAAAGAAGGCACATGTTAATGATTCTCTCATCTTAAAGGATATGGTTGAATGGATCAAATCTCAAACCTTAGTGACATAAATATGTGTAAATCACTAGGTTTTGAGAGATGTTACACTGAATTCCTTTCAGATAAAAAATCCAATAAAGGAACGATGCCATAAATGGATTTGAAGAGGGTTTTGAAGGTTGAATATTGAATAGGAGATGTGGATAGACATAAGAGAGGTGAAATGGGCAGTAGGGGCACCCAAAAAGAGAAGGGCATGTAGGACCTGCGTGGGCACGTAGGTGTACCTATGCGACACATGGGAACTTGCGTGACGGTCATCCCTTAAGGTAATACATGGGCGAGACTTGGCTCAGGCCCTTAGTATTATCCCTAGGGGCTTCCATAAGGGTGGAACACAAGTTCTGTTGAAGGGGTAAGGTGGCGCGCAAGTGTGGCCATTTCCCTTAAGGGATGGCCACTTTGGCATGCAACTATTGATGAGATTCAACACCTAGGCCTTACTCCCCCTCTATAGATCTTTTGTTCTTGGTACGAAATTACCATAGAAGTGTCCGGAAGCTTCGAGAAGAGACTAGGGAACCGGGAGCTCAAATCAGAGTTTCTGAAGAAAAAAATTCCCCAAATGGGGGGGCCCACCGGGGGTATTTATAGGCTGGTGTAGACCCTGGGTGTAATCTAAAGAGGGAGCGCACACCACCTGCGCGGCCACTAGGCGGCAGACAAGTATACTTGTGCGACCTTGGTGGAACTTGCGCGACCCAAGTGAAAATGAATCTTTGTTCATTCCTTTGTCAATTTTTGATGTTTATTCAAATGAAGAATCACTTTGGTTTCAAGGTATTTCCATTTTCTTTTATTTAGACTATGTGGCGGAAAGGAGTTTCAACAAAAGGCTAGGGTTCACCTTGAACCTTCCCTGATTTCCCAAGAATCTACTCAGACATGACAAAACTGGTGATGAATATTGAGATAAAAATGAACCTAGTCTTATGGTATTGGGATTATATTAAACTGCTACTGATATTTGATGAATCCTCTTTGGAATTGATGATCCTTGGGATGTAGGTAGTGGTAGATATTACCCAATCCCATCAGTTCGGTTTTATTCCCTGATGGATGACATAGTATCTACAATTGTAACCTATTTAATATGGATCATGAATTCTCATGTAGATATTTGTTATATGGAATCCCTTGATGGGATCCATTCATTATATGGCTTATTATAGTTGATTGAAACATCAGATTCAATTTCTAAAATGTATTCCAATTTCTTTGAGGGGACTACTTCAAATACCAATTCCTTATCCTCTTCCTTTATTCATAATTGTTTGGAATCATTGAATTTAATTTCATTATAGTGACCATCTATCTCATGTGTTTCCCAGTCTCATGATTTCTCAAGAGGATATGACATTGTAGGATAGTATATCTGATGGGATATGTAGTTCTATGTGAGAATTTAAGTTAAATGCTCCACAATTTCCCCATCCTAGAATATAGATGTATAAAGCATATTTAGAGATCAACTACCAAAGAGTTTTGATGAAGTGGATGGAAGTTTTTGGTAATCTTTTGCTCTGATTTTCTAGTTTTGGGTCCTAGTCCATGGATATAGCACCAAGGTCTAGCTGGAAACGGAATATCATGATGGTATGATGGTGACCCTCATATCCTAGATAATAGAGGAAACTACCCTTCAATCACTGATTAGTAAGCCACATATTTTTTAATATATAATTAATTAAATCCTTTTCTAGTTCATCTTTAGTCAGAATTATCAAGGAGATATATTATGGTTGAGAGGATGTTTCCAACTAAACCTATTCATATGTCAATGTTATTATCCCTCACGTCAGACATAAATTCCTCCTTCTAGAAAGACCATTGTAGATTCTTCTTTGGGTTACCCGCTAACCATATTGGACGGTATCTAGTAAGTTATGGGGAACTATATGTTGTAAACCATAAGGTTTTTAGAACTTCCATATACCAAGGAATCTATGATTGGAGCACCAATCTATAATTTTTTTTTCAGAATGAGAATTATTTCCTTTTCCTTTGAAGATATCATCATGGTGAGGTTAAATAAGTTATATGCTAGGAGTAGAGTCCATGTGATCCATCTACACACTACCACGAGGTGGATAATCATTTTAATTATCACATTATGCTTCAATTTAAGAGTTTAAAGACCTTTGGGTTGTCGATATTTTACGTTGAGCAACCTCAATGACATCAACATTTAGAGATTTTTGGATATTATACTCATTTTATTTCACAGCCAGAATATGTATTACTTACTTTTGTAACTATTTTGGGATATGATCATTTTCTATGATATCTATTGGAATATATTGATAACCATCTGGTTCTGTGAGAGTATGATCCCTCACTTGATAAAATGATCTCCAATGATCTTCATCATTATTAGTTATAATATGATCCTCCACTAAGGCATGTTCCAGTCTCACTTAGTGAGTCTGAGTTAGAATAGGGATATGAACCAAATATTGGGCCTTCACAATATTCCTCTACTATTTTTCATCATGGATATGAGTTTATCCTATGGCATTTTATACTCTCACATTGTGATCCCTAGTAGGAATAGTAATATGAGGCTAGTATAATTTTAATTCCCAAAAATAATATGCCAATCGGCCTCTATAATGGAAGAAGGTATATGAGCCTCATCTTTTATTTCCTTGGAGGGATTACTATATAGTTTCCTCAATGATAGTCATAACATTATCCTAGCATTGTAATCTACTAGCATATTCTTGGTAGATTTACTAATACAAATTCGAGCCTTTCTGAGGTCACGTCCCACTCTCTCTTATTGACATTTGGTTATTATTGGAATATGATCATGATCATGAGCCCTTATTGTATGCCATATGCCTTTTTTATATTAGAATATGAGCATGTACAAAGCCATGTGCCACTCAAACATTCTGATTCCTAGACAGAATTGGGATTTGGGCCCAATCCTCAGCCTTTGGAATATTCCAGTTGTCATTTTCAACATTAATGATCCCCTATCCTAAAGAATGTTCCACTATGACATGGTTGTCCCTATTTCCAATGATAATATGATCATTTTCTGATACCTCATACGTTACTCTTATATGTAGATAATCCTCTAGATGAGAGCAGTAATGTAATATTTCTCTAGAACAACTGCATGTTCACACTCATTATATTTTTTTCCTTCCCAAGCTTAAGGGATAGTAACGTAAACATGCACATGTATATATACAAGTGATAAAATATTCTATTTAAGTTAATCATCTATTTCTAAGTCTTAATTTCAATTTAAAATATGTGTGTATTAATGTAATATTTCATAATTTCTATATCGACTATATACTTGCAGATAACTTCATTTCTTTTGGGTATTGAGAAGAACTATGTACTCCTTTCTCCATTGGAATATCACAACGAGTTTCATGCACAGGGGTTGGAATCTACTCCCCACCCCATGCTTGCTGAGAGAATATCCCCACAAAATTTTTCAAACTGTGCAAGTATGTGAGCCTTCTCGATGGTTACCGCATAAATATTTGAGAAGGCACCATTAGTGGGAGTGGGGATATGATCCCACTCATGATTTTCTATAGCCTTTTAATCCTAATGTGTCTCCATGTTTCCTATTCATGGGTATCATAGGTGGTACCCTCAGTAGGTGAATGAAGGGAAATATTTAGATGGAATTTGAAATGGTGGTCGACAAGATCTATCCTAGGTGACTCTTGAACAGAAAGGGAGATATTTTTAGCTCTTTGGTCTTGTTTAATCTGATAGTGAAGGATGCGTTTGTCTTGTACTTGGGATAAGGTCCTGAATTGGTTGGAAGTTGTGATGATCACAACTGAATTTGATACATCATTCTATGGATGATGTAGGATCATCATTTTGAACACTTGGAGAACCTCATCAAAAGAATTAAGGATTGGGATTGTACCATGATGATGGTATTCGTAGAAAATTTAATTTTCCTCCCTCTTGATGATGTTTTTAGCTAGTTGTGGTTATTTTGAATCATGTTGGGGTTTTAGATGTAGTTATTTTTTCAAAAAGGTCTATGGATGAAGATATAATCTCATATCAGGTTGTTTTTTATGATAACACTATCTATAGTCATGAATTCGACAAGGAATGAGGTCACTGATTAATACATCATCATATTAATGTTATGTTATCAATCTGACAAGAATGGTTAACACAATTTTCCTTTCTTATTCCTTTTCTATACATTCTTTTCAGGTGGACTAGTTAATGTTAACATAAAATTATTTCATTAGAATTCTTCTTAAAAAGGATTGATTATAAGATTCATTCCAGGATCTCCATTTTTTTAAAAGATATCAACAACATCACACGACAGATGGTAAAATAATTATTCTATTATTGAATATTTTCTTCTTAGGTTCTCTATTTCTATTTTTTAAAAAAAGATACAATATAGGTTGATTTGATTTGATCATATTATTGGCTTCTGGGTTTTAATCTCTTTAAAATTTATTCATGTTTGGTTCACCATTAATGTTCTTAATAAAAACTCCCAACATTTCATACATCCATAACTAAGTAAAAAATTTCCTTCCAATGGAATGTGGTTAGTTGGGTTTTCATACCCAATACAACATGAGTAATGACATTGGTAGAGAGGATGAGAGTTCAGTCTCACCACACAATTTTTTAGGGAATTGTTTCCTACACTAGGACTATCATACAAGTTTATGATATTTTCATGAATATCATTCTAATTAAAAAATCATACTTAACATAACAAGATTATTATTTGTTAAATCTTTTTATATGTGGAGGGAAAAATCATAGTGATTCCTTCTGTTTTTATATGTGGTTCATCGTCTATATCTAACTAAAGGTTAGATTCTTATGTGTTGAACCTATATAATAATAAACTCCAGGGTTTATCATCATCTATGAATATGATTTACATTTCAAGGATGTGATTGAAGATCTAGGAGTATTTATATGTATCTTATTTATAACAAGATTAAAAATCCGCATAGTTCCTTATCCTCATTCAGTTTAATGTGATACTAAAAAATCATATTTGAGGTCACTTAGGAACTTGGTATGGAGATGAGGCTTTAGGGAGGCATCCTATGTATGCTGGTTGTGGATAGAATCTGAGTTCTTGTAGTTTGAACATGAACTAATGACTATCCCTGAGGTGTATTCCCATGTATAGGTTTAGTCATTTCATGCCACTATTTTGGTTATATACACTAAAATTTCCTTGTTTGGTAGAGATTCATATTGCAAGAGATATAAGTGTTTAAAATCTATAATACCATGTGATCCTTGATCTATGTGAGAAACATGGGTTGGAAAGAAATCAGTTTTACTATATTCAGATGTGGGACTTATGTGTTGGAAAACCCATTGTCATTTCATATGGATATAAGGCCCTAGGAAGGATTTATACATATTATGGATATGTAAGGAACCATATTTCTCATAGATAAATTGATTTCTCATTCCACTGATGGATTTGGTTGAATGATCCTCCCATGGTAATGATTTGGTCCCCATGGTTTGAATGTTGAAGGAATGGATGGACTTATATGGAGGTAGTTTCCTATTTTTGATTGTGCCCTAGGAAGGAATTCCATGTATCCTTGAAATATAAGTAATCATATTCATTGTAGTTCATTTTAATCAGTTCTTACACATTTAGGTTTTTTGTATATGTGTTTGGGATGGAGCACATGTGTTAATAATTCATTCTTTGTCTCATAATAATGGAGGTAATAAAAGATATCAAATTTAATTTTTATCAATGATTTTACACAATAAATTCCCATATATGTGTTTGGTGTGGAGGTTGCACCTTTGGAATGTGTCCTACATTTTGTATTTATGGATGGAATTGGAGTTCTCATAATTCATTTAGATTTCGGATTGCATCATGAGGTTTCCCAAATGTGGGGGACATAACATATTATGATGCTGATTTGGGATTACACACCGATCATACCCAAATATGTCCACTTGGGTCATTTAACACACAAATAGGTTACACTAGTATATTCACTGGACATGATATAATAACTTTTGATGTATGCTTCACATAACACGAATTTCTTCCTAACATGAATTAATTATGTCTCCCAGACATATCTAAGGATGTCCAAACATGTCCTAGTTTTTGATTTAAATTTCTAAAGAAAAATTCATAATCTAGTTTAATTTTCCTGTATAAATCACATAAGCTTGATTACATGTATGGATATTCCATATTATCAAGGATAAATTGTTTACAGGACTCACATGACATGGATGACTTTTCTAGGAGGCCATCGCATGGTCTATGATGACACATCCAGAGGAAAACCATGATTTAGGATGACATTTCTAGAGGAAATACTATAATATTGGATGACATTTCCAGAAGACGTCGTGTGATCTAGGATGACATGTTCATGGGGAATCACATGATTGAGGATGAAATGTCTGGGAGAAACTTCATGATCTTCGTGACTTGTCCCAATATCATCAAAAAACTATCCTGAAACGCATTTTTTGTGTTGTGTGATCTAGTTTGAAATCTATAGGACATCACGGGACCTGGATGACACATAATAGTGACGTCACATAATTTGGATGACCAATCTAATGAAATTGTAAGATATTGATGGAATGTCTGTAGGGATTTAAGAGACACAGGTGGTATGCCTTGGGGGTTTCATGTGAAATTTGTGACATTTCTAGATGAAATTACACGATCCATGTGTAATTTTTGGGTAATTCATCATAAAATGAGTGACAATTACCACTATTGTCATATGATCTATATGATTCATGAGAAACACACGAAGATCAGCGAATTTATCTTCACATTAGTATTCTATCTTTGGATCATTATTCTATTATTTTTATTGAATATACTACATATATTATCTTTTTTAGTATTCAAGTAATTCATAACATATGAAGGACATCATTATCATAAACCATTTATCATTCCAAAATTACTTCATGTGATCTCAATTGGCTATATAAATTTCATATGCATTCCTTGTGATCTGATAAGTTTTACCCCATATTTTTTTGTGGTTGGAAACAATTGAGATAGTGAGATTGGATTCTCTGAGAAGTATTCTACGTATTCTATCAGTCACCAAATCATAGATGTGTCCGTGAGTAGGTTTCTCATATTGGATACATTTTTTTGAAAGGATGAATGATTTATAGGCCTCACCACCCCGATTATACTCACTGTGTAGCACATATCTCATATATTTAGGCTAGAGTTAGGGGAGGGTTTTGTTATTAAGTGATTCACTTGATCATGTTGTGGACCATTGTGGGGGTGTCACATAATTTTTGGTGACTATAAGAATTTTTTTAGTGTCCCATTTATTAAAATTTGGCCGATTGAATGGATTATTTCTTACAATATGGACTTGTGAAGATGATTTTATGATATTAGAATAACATTTTTAAGAGTCCTATTTAAATTAAGATTCTTGTGGGAAGTAATTAATGTGTTAGAAGATGATTATTCTGGGGATAATCATGGAAATTCAGTACTATTTAAAGAGATATCATATGGGTTCATGCAGACATTTTTAATTGTATTGAAAAATCAAGCTATCTTTTTTAGGTGTCTTCTCTGGGACCAATGGAGATCATTCAAAGAATGTGACCCCATTCACATAAATTCCATAAATCCTCAGTATAAAATAAGGTCCCCTCAATTTCCGTTTTTATTTCCTTTTCTATTATACAAGGGATGGAAATCTCATAAATATGTATGTTTTATTTTGAATACAACCACTATCTCTATTGTGATGCATCACATGAAAGTAAAGGGTATTGTTTCTACATGTTACAATTATCCTATAAAATTATTCTATTAATATATATATTTTTAGGGGAGATCATGATCGACTAGACTTGTATGAAAACATTATTATGATGAAGGTGAAATTCTAGGAGGTTTTTTTACAACAATCTAGACATGTTTCAAAGGCTTACACAGTGTCTTACAAGTAGTGTAGGTGAGTTTCATGAAGATCAACCATATAAAAATTGATTCCTCTTTTTATATACTCTTCATCTCATTTTATAAGGAAATTTCAATGGTTTTTGAGGAATCTACTAATTTACAAGTCACATGATGTGGATATGTTCAATTAGATACCACTACATTGTATGAGAATATCTTTTACTCCTTCACACGAATAAGTGAATTCTCCAATGGCATCCATGTGAATAGACGTATGTTATGAACTGTGCATGATCCATTCACATGTCTATCGAAAGATCATGCGATTGGATGTCTTTTGGAGGTTTGTCTGACCATCATATTTTAGAAACCATATTCTATATTTTCATTGTGGTTAAAATAATACCACTATTTCATAAATTTCTTCCCTTTTAGATTTTTTAATGCTCACAAGGAGGGCATCAACCAAGACAGTGATGATAAATATAGAAGTAGATCCTAATGTTTTCTTGATAGTGATATTATATAGTTTACCAATAATAAATCAATTCTTTGATACTATTTGTTAATTTGGTTCTGGAAAAAATGTATATAGGGGTAAAACCATGAAAAGGGAGCATTGGGATTGAACCGATCATCATGTAGTGCACGACAACAGGTCTAATTTCCAATATGGTTTGATACTCCTGGGGTAAATACTTAAAATAATTCACATATTTATAACAGACCGTAATGATGGATTTTAGTAGATGGTGAAAATGAATGACCTATGTTAAACTTGAGGTTTATTTAATTGAAAATAATCTATCATGATTTAAAAGTATTTTAAATGATTATATAGTTTTCTTACTATTATTATTGTTTCTCACATTGTTATTTTCTATTTTAGGAAATAGTTTGAACATGATGGAATCATGTTAACATTGAAAATGAAGGAAAATATGCTGACTATGAGAAACCAAATGGGATGATGATAAGAGTGAAATATATTTTGATTATTCCAAATCTGTTGTCCGAAAATATTTTAAAAAACATACACCTTAACTAGCTCCCATAATCACCTTAGAAGATTTATATGGATCTCTCTAAGAGCTCGAGTGATGGATACCATATAGAAAAGAAGGTTTTATTTCTTTTAGGTAAAATATTGGGTAAGAGAAACCCAATAAAGTGCATGAATTGAATGTGAAAATAATTTTTATGTGGATAATTTGGGAACAAAGAAATTAATTATTGGTAAAAAATAAGAGTGCAATGGAATGGAACAAATATCACTCTTGGGTTCCATTTATTGTTCATTATATTAAATGTAGGGAGTATGGATTTATTTGATTCAATTACCTCTTCAAAAGTTTAACCCTTTGACTGAGGAATTACCTATGCTAAAATAAAATAGATGAACTATTTATGTATAATGATTCCAAAATTAAATTTTAGATGCATTTTTAACCAATTGTTTTTTTGTTTATAATAATTTTAAATCTTCTAAGGATTATGTTAAATTTTATAAATATATATTAATTAATTAACATAAAATTAATGGATACAATCATGGGTTTATGATTTTATGTTTGATCATAAGTTCAAATTACTAAACACTAATTTTTAATTTTTTATGGTGGTAATGTAACATTATTAAATAAATTTTTGGTTGAATTTAAGGGAATAAAAACCATTTATTTTGTATATCAAAAAAAATATTTGAGGAAGAATGTAATTTTATTTTTTTGGAATAATATTGAATGTTATAGGAAACTATTAATGATCAAAATATTTTTCATTTTTTATTAATTATTGGCCATGAAAATTTGCGAATTTTATAGTAAATATATTAATAATAATTATTTTAAAAAATAAAACTCACATAATGGGTAAGAACACACTGCATCCAGATTGTTGTGGGGCTTATACCCACAATTGAATAATGTTAAGGGTTTTGAGACTATCTCTAGAATACATGGTGTCTTTGCCAATATATCATTATTAATAGTAACAAAACAGTACATATAAATATTACTGTTTAACAAGTGGTGTTAATTTGTTATTTATTGAAAAATTTATTATATTAGATAAAGTTTCCTATCCATATTGGTTTTGGAAAATAGATATAGAAAGAGGGAAATACTTTTCACTATTTTAGGGATCATAAGATCTGTTAAAAGTGGATTTTTGGGATTTTGGTATAAAAAATAATTTTTGGATATTCTTTTATATGATTAAGAGATAAATTGTATTTTTATAAAATCAAAACCAATGGATGAAATTATTCTTATGTATTAAAAATATATCTGTTGTATTTAAATATATTATTAGAAAACATTCCTCAAAATTAGGAAATGGTTCTTAAACCAATATGTTATCCTTTTACCTTCATATATGTTGAATCAAATGGTCTTTAAAATTGTAATGACCTGAACTATTATAAATAAAATTCCACTTACGATTTAATTAAATGAATTATTATGTAATATTATTATAGAAAACACATGGGATTATTTGTTTTTATTATATTATATTGAATTTATTAGATATTTATATATCATTATTTTGATAATATAGTTATTTAATGGTGATCCCATGATTATTATAAATATAGGGATTTAACAAATCCAATTGACATTGAAAAATGTTGTGATGACCCCAACCAGCATGATCATACCCGATGAAGCCCATTTATTGGAGCTTCCAATAGAGATAAAATATATGGTATTTGACCTTGATCAAGACCAATATAAGATCCAATGTCTTAAACAAAATATAAACAATTTATATGAGAAGATAAATCTCATTACGATCATGAACCAAACCATGTATGAAAAAAACCACCATGAAAGGCTTGTCATCACACACCTTACTCTTAGTGAGTTTTCTGGTGTATTAAAGAAATATATATCAAGATTATAGAGATATGAGAAAGTACATTAATTTTAAAAGAATAATGAATATAATTTCATTTTATTATTATTAGATTATAAATGAATTTAATTTTGATACAATAAAACAAAAATATTATTTTTTTGTTAATATTCAAATTCCACTAAGGAATTAATTTTGTAGTATTAATGGATTATAGAAATAAATATAATTTTAATAAAATCATATTATTATAATTTTTTTAATTATAAATGATCATATAATTTCTTTATGATAAATGTAATTTTTATAAGGGTTTAAAAAATGTTATTGCCAGAAAAACCCACAATTCCTCAATAAATTTCAAATATTATATTAAAAGTGAACATACACATATTAAGAAAATAATTTTAATAAAATTAATTTTATTTTTTGAATTATAATATCCAAATTCTAATAAAATATATTTTTGATTATTTTCTGAGCCATATGAATTTTTGGGTAAAACATTAATACCATATAAATTTAAGGTGTGTATTAGGATATCATAATGACCCAAAAGACATGTAATAAATAATATAATTTGTTTTTAAGACCAAATATATGTTTTAAATTTATAATAATTTTACTTTATGTTTAGTTTTTTTATAAATCCATAATGAATCCTACAAATCTTATAATATATCTTAAGGTCTTTAAGTCATTTATTATAGATAATAACTCACTTCCACATATACAAGGTAATTATTTTATTAAGTTCATTAAATTGTATTATAAAAGTTTTAAATCAAATGAAATTTGGAAGAAAAAATTGGAATAATCCATGGTAAGGTTGGTATTTTTTATTATTTTATTATATGTAGTCCATAACCAATGTCTGAGAAATGATAAAAAATTTCTCAGTAATTTCCTATAGAAACCCACCCAATCTCCCATTTAATTTCACTAATAGTCCTTTTAACTCACCCTCAATATCCCCTACCCTCTCTAGAGTCATCCTATGGTTCCCCCTAACTCTCACAAATCCTCTCCCTAGCATTTGGAGTCACACTATCATGGTAAGATACCCTCACCTTCTTATCTTTATTCAACTTCATTTATTATCATAAGTCATATATTCCCAATTAAAAATGTTGGAATTTGAATTTAAATATACCTATTAATGAAAAATTTATTCAAAAGATACAATATACCCATTTCATTCTCATCAACATATTTTTTAATATTATTTCATGCAGTTATGCTGCCAAAATTTCACCGTGATTTTTCATCCCAAAAAAGATGTATAGTGAATACAATATCCTTTTTTTACCAACTTTGTTCAAATTTTCACCTCTATACGTCATTTATATGGTAATTAAATTTATTTATTAAAAACTACATGATCATAGAATAAAATATTATGATGAATTAATCCATGTTGTATGCTATATGTGGCACACTTAAGGATGAAAATCAACTGGAACTGACATGTGCACCCTAAATTATATACAGCTCTAATGCACTGTGTAATGTTTAGTCTCATGATATGTAATTTTGGGAAATTAATTGAACCTAATTTCTTTATTTTAACTTTCCCATCATGAAATCGTATTATTTTTCCTTAATCCATGTATGTGATGTGGTATTTTAATTTGTTGCCACATTTCCCATGGTCCCTTAATGTTTTCATTCACAATTGATGCATCGTTGTTAATTGTTATGAATATAACCAATTTTATACCACATTGATATGAAAATTTTATAACATTTGTTAATTTTTCTTGTTACTTCATTTTTATCACCGTATTGAGCTTTATATCATACCATATTCTTTGTATGTCTCCATGTTATCCCATGCAGATTGAGGTTTGATGGAAAATTATGATCATGTTAAGGATGTTTTCCACAAATAAGTTTTATTCACTATTTTTAGATGTTATTAATGTACATAATTCCAAAATATAATAGACTTATAAATCATACCAGTTATATTTGGTGTAATATTATATTATAAATCATGAATTAATGTGAAATAAAGAGTAGATGTGTCATAGTTAGATTCAAAGGAAATGGATTTGTACATTTTGAATATGGATTAGAAATTTCTAGTGAAATACTTATGTATAAGTGTATGTATCGGAAAAACCCCCTAAATATTAGTAAATATATATTTAGTGGTTTTAAATAGAAATACCTTAATGGTGGATACTATTTGTGTATGTGGATCTATCACATATATACATAGGGGTAAAAGAAAATATGTTGAGATCGACTCGATAAAAAATTAGTGCACTACAATGGGCCTTGCTACGCACATGGTTTGAAACTCTTAGGGTATATGCTTTCGTAAATTTATAAGAACATTAATGAAAATTATTAAGGGAAAATATGGCTATAAGAATATATGTTAGGAAGTAGATCATGGACAACATGTATTGAATACTATAAATTCATAAATTTAGGAAATAAATGAAATTTATAAGTTATATATTTAATTATAATGCATTCCATTCTATGAATTCAAAGTTTAAAAATACTCAACCATAATTTTCCATTATTTGATCTAAGGGACAGAAATCAGAGGAATCAGTTCGACAATCAATGCGTTGGGAAATGTGATGACTTCCCCAACGAGATACAATGTCTGATGGGAGAAGGAATCAACAAATCTATGATATTACACTTTTAGATGAATAATGTTCTGAATAAAATCCAACATCGTTAGGAGCTTCTAGATCTCATAAGAAAGAAAAGGATGTTTATGGGATCTTTATGAAAAAAGTCCCATAACTTTAAATAGATCATTAATAACTAAATCAGATAACAGTGAATCGAATTCATTGAGATGATATTCTTCATCATTCAATGTTTTTGGAAAGACAAGTATCTAATAGATATTTATCACATGGTTGGATAATCTGATTAGTGGTGGAAATTGATCTAAAATACAATGCATGAAGAAGATATCTAATCTATGGGCCAAAAGGAATTCTGAATAATGTTTCTGATAAATATTTTCCTCACTATCACATATATAAAATTTGATATTATTTTCATTAACTCATGAAAAAAGATGATTAATTTATAAGGTATAATAATGAATAATTTCTAATAAATGCATGACACACCACTAGCTTGGTCATTAACATAAAATGAAATGTTGAAAACTTGTTTTGTGGGATAAAACCTTGTATATAAAAACCCCTGCCGATTTGAGACATTGATAGTTGTGAAGAAAGTGATTGATGTGCCCTAAATGTCAATATGATGATTGATAAACCTCAAGCCTATCATTAGGGTAAGATTTGGAAGGAGGAGCATAATTCTAGAAGTTTGATGAAGAAATATAACATAAAAATGAAACCAAAATATCCCACTGGTCAAAGGTGTGGAAATAAGGACCCCAAAATTTTCATAAGGGGATGGGGAAATTCATTAGGTGTGGGAAGGAAGGTCCCCTAGCTACTGATTGCTGGAAGGATAAACCAACTAATGCGTTGGAGTGAGAAAATTATTAGGTTAATCCTCCGCACGATTTTCTTTTCTTCAACGTCAAGGAATAAGGGAACATTGAAAACCAATTCACTAAGTCAAATATTTTCAGAGGCAACTAATAACCTCTATGGAAACAAGGGAAGTTATTTTCTATCACAACCACTGAGGTGGATCCTAAAAAATGTGGTAACATATTCCCATGTAATTCATTCAAGAATATATAATATAATTTTTTTTATTTTAGTTCTACAAATTACATCATGTCAAGAATTTGTAGTATAACTATTCAAACACCACCAAAAATCATGGAAGTATAGTTTTCATTGAGAATAGAGAACGGGAAAATTATTGCATACTCAGTATATAACTCCACCCCTATCAAAAAAATTTGTATGAAATTTTCCAGGGAACATTTCCATACTCCCTTTGTTGTAATTTGATGTAATTATTATTATGTTTTATATTTTCCAATATAGATCCATCATTAATTATCATGAAAATGAAATCACTCTTTGTATCACGAATATTCCTTCAGTTATACACAAACTCATAGAGATTGAGGAATCTAATATATTACCAACAACTTAGGCATGGATATTAAGGATTTAGGAGAAATTATATCTATCTCAAATAAATTAGTCTAAGGAAAATATCATCATTGAAGACATTACCATTTTGATGGAATATGGTGATGTGTTTCTTGAAGAATTTCCCAGTCATCCTCCTTGTCAAGAGGATAAATTAGTAATCGAGCATATACCTGGGGTTTTTATATTATCCAAAATTATTTATAGAATGTTTGTACTGGAACTTGGGGTGCTGGGGAAACAACTAATGGATAATATTGTTAAAGGTTTCATATTCCCGAGCGCTTCACCATGGGGGGCAATAGTACTCACTTTCACCATTTTAGTGATTATCATGACCTCAATAAGAGCATGAAAAAAAAAGTATCATATTATAGGTTTTGATGAATTTTTCGATCTGCTGTGTGGAGTAAAATACTTCTCAAATGTGTATATATCGAATAATATTACCATGTTTGGGTGAAGAATGGGGATATCCACATGATGGTATTTGTACATGGTACGAGCACTATGAGTTCCTAGTTTTCCATTCAGAATCACTATTTCTCCAAAAAAAATATTCATGGAAAACATAATTAATGTCATTAGAGATTAACATAAATAATTTTGTGGTAGTACATCGATATTATATTCTAATATTCTCTAAAACCAATGATTATAATATTAAAAACACACCAATGACCTTTTGAATGGATATAATTTTGAAAAGTCTAAATAAGTGTATGTTCTTATTGAAGGAAATCACATTCACGGAGCATATCATCACAAAAATTGTGATATATATGGATACTTAAAAAATAGATGAAATTGAAGGGCGGATGATGCCATAAACTATGATATATATTTGTAGTTTTTTTTATTAGTTGGGTAGTATCATCAATTTTTTTGAAATTTATCTTGATCTTCCAACACTCTAAACAGGATAACCTAGAAGGGATTCTAGTTTCCTTGGAATAATGAATTTAAAGAGATAGTCATGGGTCTGAAATGGAGTCTTATCATTTCACATGTACTCACACTATGCACGACTAGATAACTTTTTTTGGAACTCAGTGATGATTCAAAGATGTTCTATGGATTTGTGTTAAATCATAATGACAATGTGATATCCCATGCTTCAAGGAATTTGAACATTCATGAACATACATACCCAATGCATAATCTGGAGTTAGATTTAATGATTTTCATACTAAAAACATGGAGTCATTGTATACATATAGAGGATTTTGAAATAAATATGGATAAAAAAATCCCCAATTATAAACTCAAATATAAATAGGTCAATATACGATAGTGAAGATGGTGGCAGATGAACAAGGAATATTACTGATCAATTTACTACCATCCAAAGAAAGCAAAAAAACTAAGAAACAATCTCTGTATTATGGATTGGGAAATTCTAACATTGATAAGAGTTGATAGGGATTTGAACATCTTATATTAGTAATTTATTTACAAGGGAATCATAATGGATGTAATATAATAAATCCTACGACAAAGGTTTTCTCAACATACCTTTTGGATATGTAAAAGGATGATCAATGATATGATGTGTGAATTCAGAAGAAATTGGGAACTATATGAATGGGGAATCCCTTGGAGTTAAATTTTAATGAAGAATAAGTTTTAAGATTTCATCCATGACTACGTGTACTATCATATCCTGTGCTAAAGGAGTTATTGGATGATGAACTTATTTTGACATTATAGGTTCATATTGAAAGAAAAAAGACGTATCAAGATATATAATAGGAATATTTGTGGTAAAATATGAATATGAGGATCACAAAATATAAATCAATATGTCTATTATGACATCAAGTAAAGGTATAAAAGAAAACATATAAGGTTATGATGCATCCTTTACCCATACCTATATAGAAATGGGAAAACATAACCATGGAAATTTTCACTATTATTTTGATGAAATAAATTGAAAATAAGTCATTATAGGTTTTTCTTGATCATATTAAAAATAATTCACACAACATTTTAATTGTAGAGGATTTTAAACATGGTCAACATGCATGTACATACTTTAGAGCAGTGGGGAGGCTAAATGGAACAACCCTATTGAGTGTATGTGATTGAAATACCAGATTTATCTCCACGTTCTGGAAGAGTGTCCAACATGATATGAAAACTGATTTGAGCATTATCGTGACTTATCACCCTAAATATTATGTACAATATGAGAAGTATATTCAGAAACATGAGTATATGTTGAGAGCATACTAAATTGTCTTCAAATGAGTATGGAATCAACATCTTCCTCTATTCATGTTCTCATACAATCACAATTTCTACATAATCATACATGTTTTCCCTATGAATACCTATGTTGGATTAGTTGAAGAACACCTACATGTTGTGGTGATATTGGCGAATGCATAATACAAGGTCCAGAAATGATCAAGGAAATGGTGTAAAATATCATGATCGTTCCGTAGTACATCAAGGTTACTCAGATTTGAAAAAGTGTATTTGCTAAGAATCATCAACGAGACCTAGAGATTGATTTTGGAGATATTATTTTCCTCTACATATCTCAATGAAAAAATTCATGATAATTAAAAGTAAGGGAAATGATATTCAGAGGTACATAAACCCCTTTTAGACCCTTGATCACATCAGAGCAGTGGCATATCGACTAACACTCCCACCCAACCTATTTCATGTACATAATGCATTACATGTATCCCTATTGAATAAGTACATACCAAACCAATAACATGTACTCAATCCAAATGTTTTGTCATTGGAGAATGATCTCTCATATGAAGAGTAGACTGTTAAGATCTTGGTTCACTAAGAGAATGGCCTTTGAAATAAGACAATTCACCTTGATAGTGTGATGTGGATAAACCAAAGGTTTTATGAATAGATGTGGGAACCAAAGGAATTGGTGAAACTGAGCTACCCAATTCATTTTCTGTATGCGAAATGAATATTTCCTTGGAAAAATTTCAGAATTAGTAAGGATTGTAATAACTTGAATTGTTGTATATAAAATTCTCTTTATGATTTAATCAAATGTATTATTATGTAATATGGTTATAGTAAACACATTAACCTATTTCATTCTTTTATATTCTATCATATTCAATTGACTATTAAATATAATTATGATCCAAAATATATCCATTGAATCATGATATCACTACTAGTATAAATATAGGGTTTTGAAAAATCCAGTTGACACAGACATAGGAAGTGATGACCTCAACCAGTAGAATCATACCCTACTAATCCCATTTTTTCAAAGATTATGTGGGAGATAACATCTCTAGGATTTTCCCATTATATTTCAAAATATCAGATCCATGAAAATAATCATGAGAGAAACCGTTTATTGGAGAATTCTAAGCTAATCAAGATCACAACCCAAACATTGTGTGACAACCCAACCCACAAAGTCTCAAAGTAGCAAACCTTACCCATAAGGCGTTAACATGTGAATTAAAGGCTTATATATCAAGAACATAGTGAAATTACATTGTATGTTATTTTTATATAATATTGTATATATATTTTTATCCTATTATTGTGACTTTGTAAATGTTTCTTATTTTTATACAATAACAGTTTAGTACTATCTTCGGGTAATATTCAAATTAAATTAAGAAAATTATTTTTTCGGAATTAATAGTTTTTTTAAATAAAAATTATTTTAATATTAAAATATTTTAATGTAATGTTTATTAAATATAATTGATCATATAATTTTTATGAAGTCAAATGTAATCTTTATATGGGTTAAAAAACTATTACTTTAAAAAAACCAAGCATTTCTTAATATATGTCAATTAAAAATTAAAAATTAAAATGAACATATTTATAAAATTATTTCTTATAAAATGTATATTATTTATTGAATTTTAACATTAAAATTATCCTATGATTAAAGTTTCCAAATTTTCTGAGGTATTTGTATTTTGGGTAAAAATTAAATACTGTAAGAATATACAACTTGTATTATGACATGATAATGGACCAAAAGTGATGTAATAAATTATATCAGTGGTATAAAAAAATAATATATGTTTTCCATAAAAATAATTCTATTTTTAGTTTATTTTATTTATTTTTTATGCCCATTACAAATCCTCAAAAAACATTTAACATATTTTATGGTTCTAAAGTCATTTCCTTTAAAGAATTACCCTCTTACAAATAAGAAAAGGTAACATTTTTTTTATTTAGGACCTTGGACAAATAAAATAATTAAAACACTACCATTTTTCAAAAACAACTAGAAAAACAGTGCCATGGTTTTTTGTTTTTATTACATTATTATATAGAGTCCAAAACAAATGCTTCAGAAACGATAAAGAATTCTTCACACATTTCCTATATAAACCCACCAACATCCCATTTATCATCTCCCAAAATACACTGATAACTTCCTTAATCTTCCATAACCTTTATAGAGTCCTCAAAAGGTTCTTAAAATCTCTCATTATTCACCTCCAAAATTTTCTTATTTATTCAAGTTTCTTTATTATCTCATACCTTATATTACAAAATAAAAATGTTTGGATATGTATTTATATGAACCTATTACTGAAAATTTTATGATAAAATTATGAGAGACAAACTTCACTCTTATAAACATATTTTTAGGAATATTTTAGTGTTGTTGTTATGCTTCAAAAATTTCATCTGGATTTTATGTTCCAAAAAAATGTATAGAAAATACCACACCAATTTCTGATCAAGGTTACTCACATTATTCATGTATACTTCTCAAAATTTGGATTTACATGTATGTATTCCACAATCCTTGATTTTGAAATAAAATATGGTGATGGATGAATCCAAGTAGTATGATCAATTTGGAGCACCTAAACCTGTAAATGAAATGAATGTGATAGGTGCAACAAAAATTATATTGTGGTCCAATGCATTGGGTAATTTTTAGTCTCATTAGATTTTCTTATGGGATCGGGATTGAACTTAATTTCTTTATGGAAATTTTTTTCTCATGATTTCTTGGCATTTACCATTAACCTGTGTTCATGATGGAGTGTTTTACATAGTTTACACCATTCATGTGTCCCATTTATGTTATCATGTTATTTCATCCCTCATTGTTCCTTTTTATTAATTTCAACCATTTTATACCTCATTTACTTTCCTATTTCTGAACATTTATTAATTTCTTCATGTTATTTCATGTTTATTCATAATGAATATCAACAATTTTAGGCCCCAATATCATTATTTTTTCCATTACCACCTCTCATGGTGACGTATTATTATGGATCTAAAGCATATTTTTGATATTTATAAAATAAATATACATATAGAGTCATTATATAAAATATCAGTTTTTATACATTCAATTTTTTATTGTATATGATAACATCCCTCATGTGTACGGTGGACTTCCACCCCGTGAAGTGATGAGATTACATTTTCACTATCACTTTACATGGAAGATAATAAAGATAATTATAGTAAATGTATGTGATATAAATGAAATTTTTATTATCTTAATGACATATTTTTCATTATTAAAATACAATATATCATTTATTTATTTCCTTTTTTACTCACTGAATGATGAAAATATCAGTTATGTACATGTGGACTACCACCTTAACCAAGCGATTCGACCCTCTCTTTTCATCACCACTCCCCATGAATGATATGTATAAGAATATTTTAAAAAATAATATTTTTACGACATTTTAATAAATATTTAATAATTAAATATTACATACCTTATTGATATAATTTTAATTGAAACATAGAAATGTTACTCTTGTGTATGTATTGCCTAACGTCTCCATGATCATAATGTACTTAATTTATCAAAACCAGATTTCATGAATGGTCCTAAAATTATAATTAATGAATAAGAAATAAAATTATGTCATAATTTTTATTTTTAATATTATTTAACTATTTTCAATGTAATATGACCAAAACTAAAAAATCATAACATATACGAAAAACAAAGTGCTTATTACTCAATGTGTAATTTTAATAAGGAATTTGTAATAAATGAGTAATAAATTGTCCTAAGTAGATAATATATGGTATAATATACTTATATAGGGTTATGTTTTAATTGTATAATAAACATATATTTACTAAACATGGTGTTCCAATGTGAAAAAAGGAAGTTGATACATAATGATATGGATTTACATCCCACTTTATACATCTATGAGACATATGGAATATTCTCCACCTATTTCTTTTATGTAGTGTATTCCTTGACCATTAATGTATTTTATAACTATTATCATGAAAGAAAAAAAATTATTTAAATATATATTTTAGGTTCTCTATTTAATGGGGTTCCTAGTTCAAATGTTACCAAAGTGGTTAGATAGTTTTATCTCAAATTACCATTTTATGAGACATAAGTAGGTTATGCACCTATATTCATTTACGAGGGTTATATATAGTCCAATTGATATGTAATATCTTAAATTTATTAATTATCATGATATTTAATGTTCCATTAAACTTTATTTTTTCTTTTGGGAAGAAAATTAAAAATTACCAAAATGGATAGGGTTTTATGATGCAATCTCATTTTTATCAAAATTGTTTATGATTATGCTTATGATGATAAAAATTTATGATCTATATATCATAAAACACATATATTTAATTTTTATTTTGTTATTTCATGATAATAAATTTTTTCCTTTCAATTTCCCCATTATGTACTCAAGAGTTTAATTAATTCTTTTAATAAAAAAATATTTATTTATCCCTTCGGTTGAAACCCCATTATTCATCCAAAACCATGTTTTTTAAAAATGATATAAAAAATGTGTTTAACACTATAAAAATAATATATTAAACAAATTTTCTAATTTTTTCCATTATAAAATAAATTAATTGAATCATCATGCCATTTTCGAGACAATTCACATTTGTATTTTACTGAAAATGTGAATGGAATCGATGTTTTAATGGGCATGCAATGAATATAATTTTATAATTCTAAGAAAATTATTTAATTTGAATCCTAATTTATATTTTCTAAAAATGAATATAAAATAATTTTTTTTCAAAATGTTTTATGATTTAATTTTTTTTTCAATGTTAAACGGATAATTTTCTGTTGATTTTTTATATGATTGTTAATATTCTTTTATAAGATAACATCGTCAATATCAATCAATATGATTTTTTTTTAATTTTTAAAAATATTATTTTTGAAGAGAAATTTTTTTTCTCAAGAAATGATCAATGTGATCTTTCAAAATCATTATCCATCAAAGATGGCATACTTTTATGTGACTTATGATTTATTGGGTATATGGACCAAGGATACAATTCTTCTAATTTATCTGATTGGTTTACGATAAAGATATGTTTCTGAAGCCCATTTATATTCCAAAGGTTATAACATGATAAAATAATTATGAAACCCACCTTCTTTAAATGGGTTATGATATGATGAAATGATTATCAAACCTATATCTTTTCAATATTTTGGGGTATGATTATTGTTTAATAATAACCATTTAGTTTTATGTATTATGATTTGATGAATTTTTAAAATCCTGTTGTACATGTACATATTTATTCATTATGTGATAGGTGGGATATATATTTCCATAAAATGTATTGGGTAAATATGGATAAATCATGAGTAAATGTGTTATTCATGAAACTAATTAAATTTTCCCAATGTTATGTGTTAACGTGATTATATGTACACAATGTCATGTGTGAACCTGATTTCATGTTCACAATGTTATGCATGAACTCGATGGCATGTTCGCAGTGTTATGTGTTGACCTTTCGTTCATATCCATAATGTTATGTGTGGACATCACAACATTTCCATATGTTTTTTGTGGTCCTGATTTCATTGAATTAACATAATTAGTGAACATATACCTATTTATAGATGTTTATATTGTCATAATATGTTTTGAATGCCACAAATATATGTCTTATTCCAATTTTATACTCACATGAATCATGTTCTTCAATTACATTATGACTTATGACATTTGAAATAAAAATATTTATGTCATTACTCATTTTTATGATCTATGATATGTTATGTATGATTTTTTAAAATGATATTATGATATCCACATATCAATATTCTCATTTTATTTGAATATAAACTTTCTTTACTCTTTCTAAGATTCTGATATAACTTTTTCAAATGTTTCATCTCCCCAGGTTATGAAGAATTATTTTAAAGAGGCTATGAATATGTAAGAGTACAAAATTGGAAGATATTGTTTTGGATACATTTAATATCATTTCACAGCTTATATAGTTTTGTAACCTCTATCCAATGGCACTAAACTATTACAGTCCTTAAGCATGTATTTGTGTAATATTTTGAGAATTCATCAAAAAAGATGTAATAACTATGTATGTTAAGCATGGGTAACTATATTTAATTGGTGAGGAAAATTTTTCCAGAAATAATGAAGAAAAATTAAACAAATTTGATATGTTGAAAATGATTATATTATAATTCTATTTCTTTCATGTTGATCTAAAATTTAAATTATATATAGAGTTCTTAAAATTTAATAAATATAATTTTATGATAAATATATTTTATTACATTTTTTACATAATAATAATATTTCAAGGGGAAATTTGGAATGATAAATGGTCAAAAATTCATTCTATTTCAATTTTGATCCAATTTTTACTTAATAAGTAAATCTATAAACCTATAATACAGAAAATGTCATTCCCAAGATTAAGGTAAAAATCAGTTAACACATTGGTTAAAAAAGAAATGTTTTTAAATGATATCTACACTTATAAACATTTTATTGAATAACTAAAATAAGACCGTATATTCTATATCATAGAGTCCATGTAATTTTGGAAACATTTCACCAATGTTAAACCCATATGATATAATAATATTTCCTGTATTTACATAATTTATATTAATAATATTTCATTATAAAAATTATTTTATTAAATGTTTTCAAATTCATAAAAATATTAAATTAAAAACCCTGAATTTTATATTATTTATTATGAAAAAATTATTCCACTAGTCGGTAAATATTCCTTTTTAATAACCTTCATTATCTACATATCGAATAGTATTCTGATATTGTAGTAACCATCTAGTGGGTTAGGGGTTAAAACAATGAGATAAGGGTGAAAAAATAATCTAACATTTTCCAAATTTTAATTTATGAGAGCCTTTAAATTTATCCTCATCCTATATTATAAATATATCAATTTAGATCCACATAATTTCAAAAATAAATTTATATTAATCTAATACTCTAGCAAATTCCATGGGAGACCCTCCCCTATGTTTTAAAGGGGTACCTCCTCTCTTTCATTATTTTTTTGAGAACTGTATATCTAAGAAACCTTACATGATATTTTTGTATATTCCGTAAACATATTATATAGCTTATATTAATTGAAAAATATCAGTAATTCAATTATTAAGGTGTAATCCAAAGTAGGATTCCCATCGAAGAGATACAACTCCTTACTAAGAATTTCAAATTTTATTCCATTTTATTCCTCCTATAAATTCATGGTATATATTATAATATAATTAATTCATTATTTTGAACATGTAGAATTACTATTATGATATTGTAACATCAATTATCATACTTCTTTTAATCTGATGGGAAAAAACATTGGTCAAATGTATGTGTGGACCACCACCTCCATGAAGTGGTGTGATCTATTTTTAAAAACCACTTATCATTTTTGTTACAATTATATAATTAATAAATATATATGATATTATAATGGTTTTAAAAAATTTATTTACAATTTACCTTATCTTCGTTCCATTTTTGAAAAAGATAAAATATTTTTCTTGTGTACGTACGACCTACCATCTCCATGAATAGTGTAATTCATTTTTCTATATAAATTCATTATGGATTACTATAATCACTTATAATAGTTAATTATATATTATATGTATATCATGAATAAATTTTTGGTGATTATGGAACGTAGAAAATGTCTAGTGGATTAAATCTACAAAAAATAATTGTACATGAAAAATGAGACAATTAACACTCTAAAATTTTGATTTTATTTAAACATTAATTAATAAATGGGTACTGAAATATTAAAAGTTGATCATATAAGATATTATATTTATATATATAGTTTTTGAATATAATTATAGTAAATTTAAATTTATTATATATGATTTTAATGACAATTTAACTATGTGGATGTGTGGGGTAAGAGGTTTCTTAACTCAATATATTGTCGTTAGATTATACTACTACTTCATTGGCAATGTTATGAAATTATTATGTGTGGAATTACCTATAGTTGATTATTTTTAATTTTCAATAGTTTTTTGTCGACTTATATTTAACACACATAATGACTCTATTGATTAATTCTCTCTTCAATGATATGATCATTGTAAGTGATTCCTGATCAATTTATACTCAGTTGATACAAATTTTATATTCTGCACCTATTTAATTTTAAGTGGTGTATATATTGATCATTTAATTAATTTAACATCAATATATATATATATATATTAAATATTATTATTATTTCAATTTATATTTATTATTTAATGGTGTTTTAATTTAAAAGTTACAAAAAATGTAGAAATTTATTTTATAAAATATTTTTTGGGTTTTATTATCTTTTTTATGGAATGAATCTTATAATATACCATTAATAAACTCCATATATTTTATTATACTCATAATATTAAATGATATTCCATATTAGCTTCCAAATATTTCTCTCTTATGGATTTTAATAGATTAAATAAATGTTTAAAAGAAAATATCATTTTATTTCTATTTTTATAATGTATATTTTTCCATCTATGTATATATATTATTAAAAAAAATAACAAAACTCATTTTTTATCAATTTAATTTATTAAAAACATATTATGATACCCATTAATTTTTACAAGGATTCAAATAAATAGATTTAATGTTATCGAAATGTTAATTTTCAACAGTATTTATAAAAGGTCAATAGAAATGTTTTTTCAACAGATACAATGTCAATAGTAATTCTTTTCATCCTAACCATTTTGATATTTAGGTTCATATAAAAGTTCCCAATTCCTTTAAAAATATAACTATTTTAATCAAAACATATTTCTAATGTTTCAATTTAATTTTATATTATTCTAAAAAGTATATGAATTTATTAAAAAACCTATATTCTTGTTGAATTTATTGTCAAAATTTATTTCTTATTATCATTTTTGTCATTAACATTATCTTGAAACATTCAAATTTAAAAAATAAATTTTTATTAGATAAAACATTTCTCTAAAATATCAATATTCATTTTACCATGCATTTTATAATTACATAAAATATATACCATTACTATATATGGTGTCTTCCTATGAAAGTTGTAGGATTTACATGGGAAATATCGATATTCTATATCCTTTATTCAATACATATAATTAACGATAAATAATATAATTTATTATTTAAATGATCAAAAAATATTTTAGGAATTAATTTCACATCCATTGAATGTTGTATAATGTGTTTATATATCCCCGTATGAAATGATATGTCTCATGAGACAAGAATAGTTTGGTTGCCTTATTGTAACACCCTAACCCCAGTTACCAAGAGTCGGTGCATTATTTTAATACATTGGCATGATTACAAGGAATCATGTCCCGAAGGACCGTTCAGTTTAGCAGTCTTGGAAAATAGATCACATACATGAATGTTAAATTATACTTTATAACATACAACACAACATAAGTAATACTTTATGAACTCCATTATTCCCTTTGCTTAACCCTGCATATCAATCAAATTGCACTTCTTGGAATCTTGGGAAAAATAAAACATAGAAAGGGGTGAGCACAAATTCTCAGTAAGGGTAAGAAATACAACGGTAAATTTCATAAATAAGAATATACATTTAATGCAATGTATAACTAAAAAAATGCCTTTTAAACTTGAAATTCATCATAATATGGAAAAAATAAAATGAAGTAATTCCATTTACTTATTCACAAGGATATTCTACTAGTCGAATAATAACATGAAATATCACTAACCACTTTCATAAAGATGGAATTCCATAATGACTAACTTTAATTTCTGTGTCAAGGACTCGTGCCAAGACCAAAGGGACAATTGTATCCGAAACCCAACCCTGTTAGCCTTTGTAATCGGACTCCATCCCGGAGAGCCTCTGTAACCGGACTCCAACCCAGAGTGCCTCTAATAACCGGACACCAACCCGGAGTGCCTCTAATAACCGGAAACCAACCTGGAGTGCCTATAATAACCAGATACCAACCCCTAGTGCCTCTAATAACCGGAAACCAACCCAGAGGGTCTGCTATAACCGGACCCCAACCTGGAGGGCTTACTTTTACCTGTCCCCGACCCAGAACATAGTAGTCCAACACATTCATCTTAAGAAGATGATGAAAAATAACATAAAAATTCGTATTAAAACTAGAATACGAAATGTCATTACTTTCTCTATAAACCATGAATGGTATAAAAATAACACATAAACAATAAAACATATCACAAAACCTTCAATACAATATGGAAGTTTTATATCACAATAAACCAACTTCTAATAATCTTAAAATCCATCATTGGATGTTAACATAGATGAAATAAATACTATTTGAGAGAAATATCTCTTCTTTTAAATCATTTAAAACTAACACATTTATAAAGAAATTAATTTAAAATAGATTTTTCAATAGAAGTGTCCCATACCACTTTTAAAATATTGAAAAGAATTATCATTTCAAAACATTCATGTGCATATAAATAAATCCTTAAAATCAATTTGAAAACATTGACATTAACTAAAAATATCTAGAAAGATAAATCTTTAAAACATTTAAAATTATGATCTTGATAAAGAGTAACTTTCAAAAATTCTTAAAATATTCATTTTGAAATCATCTTTATGAAAAATTGGCATGGATAATAAAAATGTCCCAGTAAATACATACACATAAACAATCATCTATAATAATGAGAGTGAGGAATTAACCATTACCAATTTGGTAACATACGAAACATACACCCCATGAAAGTGGTATCATACAATGAATATGTAAATAAACATAAATTAAAGTGTATTAGAAGAATAATAAAATTATGGGCAACACATACACCACACAAATGGTAATAGTGGCAATATGGCATGAATCTCACGATAATAAAGAGTGAGATGAAACCCCTTAGCTTGCACTTTCTTTTAGTCGAGGGTACGTTTAACCTCCTGTATGAAGACCATAGTATGTTATTAAATTATACCAGAACCATATTAATATTTATGATATCATAAATTATTCATTTATAACTTTATACTACCCATTTAATAATAATTTCAATGTTATATTAATATTTCGGGTAATAATCGTTTTCTTTATCATATGTGTTTTAACTTGTTACTCTTGATTGTATCACTTAGATAATGATTTAAATACTTACAGAATATAAAACATGATTTATATATCATGTATATTTCGAATATAAATATCTATAATATACATATATATAAAATGGAAAACACCGTGTATGGAGACAGTAGTCTGTACGTACGCATAAATGCTATTTCCGTTTTCATATCGTATTGAATTTGATATCTGCATGTACATATATATATATATCCAGTAGAATTATTATGTCATATATTACAGACTTATTAGTAATATATTTTTATAATCGTCGATGAATGGTGGACTTGGAAATGAATCTCATCGCGTTGTGGAGAAGGTACTCTATACGTACGCACAAGCGACAATATCATTCTTTTGATATGAAAATAATATATAATTGGATGGTTTATCATATATACAGAATAATTATCATGTTATATTTGTAATTTACATGAATTAAACTTCATTATCATACCCATCCAAATAATAATGTTTTGAATAACAATTACACCACGATGTGGAGAAGGTAAGCCCTACGTACACACATATGGTGACATGTCATTCAAAGTATGGATAGAATACTGAATATGGTTGTACCATATTTATAATAACATCACAATATATAGAATATACTGTAGTAATTATTTTAGAATGGAAATAACAAAGAAAGAAGATGTTGAAAAAGAAAGGAACTTGAAAGAGGGTGGTGAAAACATTACCTCTACTTCGGGATCTTCCTTTTGATTTGATCAAAAAAGATCCATAGGTTGGCTTCTGATCAAACTAAGGCCTCTAGGATGAAGTGAGGATAGTTGAGAGAATATTTGGGTAGGTTTTGGTAGAACCAAAAGGCTTTGATGATATAAATAATTGGTTAGAAGTGGTGTCCTTTTATAAGGGGTGGGAAAGGGGCTCTTTAAGAAAAACATAAAGTATGAATTTATAATAAATTCATATTCTGTTTATAATGCCTACAAAGTAGATTATTCAAAGTATAAGGTGGGGATGGGTCTAATTACACTCAACCAATAGATTTTATACTAGTTTGGGTCACATTATTAACCTTATCTTTTAGTTTTAACCCTTAGTTAATTAGTTTGACATTCAGCACGTCTCTTTGTATTTTTATATTATATGGTTAATAAACAAACTATAAACTTCCAAGAGACGCCAAAGTGGTCCATTAATGATTAACCTATCATGATATAAGTCTCTTGGATGAGCATTATATTTTTAGTAATATAATATCAATTAATAATATAATATTTTTTTAAATATTAATTTATGTCAATTTTGACACTATTTGATATTTTGTTTTTGTGAAAGTCATCACAACTTGATTACTTCGAACCAGATAAATTTAATAATCCCTAACATGTCATAGTCACCTAGAAAAATCTTGTATGTCTTAAAAACATTAAAATTATATTTATTTTAATATTTATTGTACCATTTATTTGATTCTTTCATTAATAAGGTAATTACTTCATCATCATTATGTCATAAATAAATTTAATTATTTAATGTATAAAAATTATAAATAAAATATCATGATGTAGGAAATAATTTTATATTTCTAGTGATTATTTATAGTCTAATTTATCTCATGTATTACCCTATATTAAAAATGATTTAGTTAATACACTTTGAATTTAACACTTTTAACTCTTCTTTAAATTATATAATAATAAATGTCCTAATCTAATCCAAGTGGACCTAAATGGTAATATTTTATTCCTTAGGTTGTTTTTCGTCGAATTACTCTTATCAAATAGAATTATGACATTTTTTAGTGTAATAATAATATCATTTTTCCCTTTAATTACCATATCTACTTTTATCCGTGGTAAATAAAAGTAAAACGTTACTATTCAACAAAACTTATTTTCATCTTATTGAACCAAATTTTACTCCTTTATATTAACCATTTATCTAGGATTTTCAAAATTTCACTCAGAGAGGTGGTAAAATTATGTTTTATATAAATTTGAAAATTCTCCTAGGATGTCGGTAAAAGACAGTGAAAAGTTCAAAAAAAAATTTATATATCTAAAATTATTATAAACTGACTCCAATGAATTACATTGAACTTATATACATATTATGTATCTATATATACCTAATATAAATTTAAAAAAAATAAAAACTTATTTAAAAAAAATTCAGTTTTAAACTATTACTCAGTGTTTTCACTATTCATCAAGAATTAAAAGTTTTCAGAAAAATACCAAAAATTTACCCAAGGCTAATTTTGATATTCAAAATCCAAAAATGATGTCTATTTTACCAAATTAAAAAGATAAGAGCTTCATTTATTAATTTAAAATTAATTCCCATTGTCAAAACAAATAGTGTGTTATAAAAAACAATAACTATCAAAATATTGACACTTGTTTATGTCCAATTTCAAAGTGAATTTACTTCCAATGACCAATATTGGCTCATATGGTAAAAATATAAGATAACTATGCTTCCAAACCATTAAAATTTATAATTTAACACTATAAATGGTTTTGATTTAAAAACAATTCATTTAAATTATAGTATTTTTAACTATTCACCCAAATACGAAAGTTATCAGAAAAACACCAAAACATTATTGAAACTAAATTCTTATGTCCCAATTTAAAGAAGAAGTTTTTTTGTCAAATTGAATATAGAAAAGTTTCAAATATTGTATTTCAAAAGGCTTCTCCATTAAAAGGTAGTAAAATTGTATTTTTGAAAAATACTTCTTTTATCTGAAAAAATGTATTTGTTCTTACATTATGTCTAAAAAACTCATAATATGGATTATAAAATTACAAGGATTATATAAAGATCAATATTCAGTTAATATTATTCATAACTGTCATGACCTGCCTTCATAAAAAAGGATGGAAGGGTAAGCAGATTGTCAGACCCTTCCTTCTTTAAGTTGAAGGAGAGATAATGACCCACGAGACCCGCCTTCAATAGATCCTGGAGTCGCAACTAGCACCAAGGGTAAAGAAATTTCTCACAAATGGAAGGCATTACCACTTTTTGTTTTATAAGATAGAGAGGTAAAATGACGAAACTCATCAACACAAAGGTAAAAGAAAAGTAAGGCCATAAGTAAACCATCCCCACTTGCATGTTCCAAATGTAAAGCCACAAAGTACAAAAGGTGACTACAAAGGTAAGTACCAAGAAGAAAAGAAACAGCTGCAACTACCCCAAAGGTCTGAGCTAGTATGGTCCTGCGTGATCCCTGAAGTCCTCCTGAAAACCTAAAAGCAGTTTTATATACGTAGGGTGAGCATACAAGTACACTTAGTAGGGAAAACCAAAAACTCTTGTGCACAAGTGTGGGAACGTACTAAAGTCCCGTGAGAAAAAAGAGTAAACCAAACACCTATCAAGGTAAACTATCCACCCCAGGCCTCACCAAGGCACACTCCCCAAATAATTCAAGTCAAGTAATATATATAATCATAGCACATCGATGTTTGGGTACCCCGCGCCACTTTTCCACTGGTTATTGAGACATCCTACGCATCGAACCAATCCCGCCATTCTCACAGTAGTCCCACTACCACACCCGCCCGCACACACCTGGGCCACAACTACCACATGCAGTCCCACTGCCGAATCCCGCCTGCAAACACCTGGGCCACAACTATCACATGTAACCACGCCTGCAAACACCTAGGTCCGAACAACCACCACCACGCCCGAAGACACCTGGGCTAGAAAATCCACTGCCACAACCAAAGAAACCTGTTCCTCATCCCAAAGACACATGGGAAACCACCTGCCGCACTCACCTGGACAACCACTACACTACGCCTCCCGAAGGTTCATGGGCTCATAATAGAGCACATTCCATCACAGCTTGCCCGAAGATACTTGGGATATTCGGGAAAGGGAGCAGAAAGGGAGCTAATAACCAGCCACCAAGAATAGTGTTGGTAAAAACACCCTCCCCAATGAAATGGGGGTGTTCGGCACCAAGTTCTCAACTTGGGTGGGGCGCGAATAAGAAACACAAAACTACAAGTATAGATATAGGTAACAAGCACTCACCCAAAGTCTAGGTTTTTCTAACCAGCCTACAGAACACAACACCACTACATCCAAGTCAAAAGTCACGACTCTCGCCAACAAAACCCATTTGTCCCATTCTTGTTTCAAGTTTAGTGATAATGTTCAGTTGAGTTCAAGAACTTCTGGGTAACTAGTAAGCATAGGAACATGTCCAGGAAAGTAAACAGTCAAGCATCAACCATAACGCCCACACCCGGTTCTCAACAATAGAGGATCCCACCCCAATTTGTGATATAAACAAGTAACCACTGGGTCTTAAAACTCATAACCACCGAATCCATACCAACAGGGGATCCCATCCCCAATTTCACACAACAACTGAGGGTATAAAGACAGGGGATCCCATCCCCTCCCACGTCTATAGCAATCGGCCCGAAAGGAAAACAACCAACTACCACCACTAACACAAGTCAGGGCCATGTCGGTATTTTCAGATTTAAACGACTTAACACACTCCAAGATTTCAATTTTCGTGTGTTTTAACTGGGGGTTATCAAGGAAGGATTGATCTTGGTGCCTCAATTTATTTTTCCAGATATACGTGATTAACCAATTAATTTTCACAGAAGGAGTTTACAACCACAATAATCCATTTAAAACATCAGCAGGGGTTCGTTAGTGCACAGACAACGACCACCAATGGCCTCGATTTTCAGAATGCGTAATCCAGCACAACTCAGAAAGATGATTTTAATATAACAACATTAACGATCACAGCCCCCCCCCCTTAATTCTTTATAGGATTCATTCATTATCTTTAATTAGGTCTAGTTTACCCAATTATACAGAATCAAAAGCATGCCCACCCCGCATGATACACAAAAGAGAGAGGCAAAGGAGAAATTCCCTACTTGTTGATAGATGATCGACGTTTAGGCCGAGCGTGGAACTTTACGGATAACGATGCAGCGCGCCCGATGCACCAGAAACTGTTTGTGAAAAGCCACGATCGAGGATAGAGAAACCACGGCTAACCCTTGGTTTATAAGATTCGGGGACGGTTGAGGTGAAAACATGAAACCGCGTAAGGCGCGGGGTTCATGAATTGACCACACCGTTCCACTCGTCATTAAAGGGGGTTGGGTGGTTTAAACCGACTCAGGAATTGATTAAGTATTTAATTAAAACTCTTATGCGCATTATGGGTCTTTAAAACATGCTTCAATGAGTCAGAATAGGGTTTAAAACCCTATTTGCGCAAAAAGGAGTGCTACTGGAAACAACTCGACAAGGTCGGGTGACGCCAATCGGTCTCGCCGATCGGTCGCACCGATCGGTCTCACCGATCGGTCCCTCTAATTGGTCCCCCCGATCAGTCCCACTGATCGGTCTCATGAAGACGCCACCCCTTTAGGACCCAGATTTTGGCAAAGGGAAGGACCAAGAGAGTCTAGGTCATCACAATAACCCCTTTTGAACGGCTAGTTCGGTAAGTCATGATACACTTGAACTCGGTGTTGCGTGTAATGAAAGTCATTGAATCACTTTGAAGAAATAATGTACTATGAAATCATGGGGTGTTACATTCTTCCCTCCTTCAATAAATTGCGTCCTTGCAATTTGAAATTATTTTTCGAAAATAAAAGGTTGAAAATAGAAAATAACCTTGCGAAAACCCACATCGGAAATTAGGTTAACAAAATTTAGTCTTAATAAGAGGAAAAGGGAAATGAAAGGGTCACCACTAAATTATGATCTCAATTTGGAGATCATTGGTGGAAATTAGAGACATATAATTGGAGGAAAACATAAATATGTATAGGTAGTTATTGAGGTCATCAATCACAAACAAGTGTAAAATTGAGGGCCTTAAATTCATCAATCTATGATGATTTAAAATACCATCGGTTTAACAAAACATATTGTATTGGGATACCAAATTTTTTTGTTTTATGATCCTTTCACTAAAGTATAAGAATTAATTTCATCATAGAATAAATGAAGAAGAAAACTATATACTTGAAAAGTTGAGTTACATCATTTAACTAATTCATACCACAAACTCATATTTCACTCCAAAAGATTTCAAAAAAAATATTTTATTTATCCTAATCATGTAGTGTTCCAAAAATAATGAATTTATAATTCACCTATCAGACCTTTTAAAGAAAAACTACATTATACAATCCAGGACAGCATGTGGTTCAGTGATAGGTGATACACCCTTGCCTCCCTTCGATTACAGGTTAAAGTCTTTCAGCCTTGTCAGATGTGACGGGTTGCCGCCCAACCTCCGGGTTGTTCTTTATATGGAAATCTAGAAATAACATTAACAGTAGTATCCAATTTCAAAATTAACCCATTAAAACCTTTCGAACTATCCAAAATACTTATATCCAAACTCTCAGTCTAATTTTTATAAGGAAGTTAAACATAATGAGGATCCTTTTTTACCAGGTAATAACATGTGAATGCCTTCATCATGTATTCTTTTACAACACCACAATATCCGTAATTACCATAATCAACCATCTCTTATTCCAAAATTACTACCTTAGTATTAGGACCAAATAATCTCAAATTTCCAATGAAATAGCACTGTAGTACAATCCTTATTTATCTCAATAATTCATGTAACCAGTATAATGTTGATACAACACTCAAATGAAATAATTCTATAATCACAATATAAGAACACTAGTCATTCTTCTTCATCTGAGGTAGTATCATAACTTGATTATTATCCAATAACATCATTTGTGGTATACTCTTATGAATGGGACATTGATTCGCGTAGTGTCTCAACGCCTTACAGATGAAACATTTTACATTTGAAAACTTTTTCTTACCCTTTCAATCACGTACTTAGTGTCCTTTTTCTCCACACATATAACAAAATCCCATTCCCTTCAAGAATTTACCAAGGTGATTCATTCCACATTTATCACATATTAGAAAATTATTCTTTCCCTTATTCCCTTTATCTATATTTCTTTCTACCATCCTTTTCTTCTCTGGCTTCCCTCCAAATCCATTGGATTTAGAGAATTCTTTACTGATCTTATTAACACATGATACTATTTTTTCATATGATGATAATACGTGGGAGAATATTTCCTTCTAAATGTTGGATTAATATAATGAATGATATGACCCTTCATACTCTTTGGATCATACGTATTACTGGAGTTCTCATTCCTTCTAGTGGGTTCCATTTCTAAACAATGACATACACTAGGTCAGTTTATGAATCGTAATTCATAATTCCAAACAATTAAAATACCTAAGGTAAATTGAACAGTTTATGGATATAATCTATAATCACAAAAATGTTTTCCTTGAGGAGGTATATACTCCTAAACCCTTCATAGTGGTTTGTAAAGAAAATAAGAATTATCCTAAGCATATCCCCTGAGAGTGTCATAACCAAGAGTGCAGCAAGGGCCATAGTCGTGCACTAGTTCCCTTTCGAGTCTAGCTCAATTTGGTGTTTTTGGGTTTTACCCCTAGGTACATCTGTGCCAGAGTCACCTCTACCTGATCGTATCTAGACAGGGATGTATTTTCTGGGAAAAGTCTCAAAATCATTACATTACCAAAATTCTAGGAGGTTCTTCTATACTAATCTTCAAAGTCTACATTACGATAATGTTCTCTAATCAGAGTTTATATAAATCTAGTTTCCAAGGTTATTGATAAACTTTCTCTGATACCATCTCTAACACCCTGACCCGAGTTACCCAGAATTGGTGAATTATTTTAATACATTGGCATGATTACAAGGAATCAAGTCCCGAAGGACCGATCAGTTTAGCAGTCTTGGAAAATAGATTACATGCATGAATGTTACATTATACTTTATAACTTAAAACACAACATAATTAATCCTTTATAAACTCCATTATTCCCTTAGCTTAACCCTACATATCAATCAAAATTCACTTCTAGGAATCTTGGGAAAAATAAAACATAGGAAAGGGTGAGCTCAAATGCTCAGTAAGGGTAAGAAATACAACAGAAACTTTAATAAATAATCATATACATTTAGGGAAATGTATAACTAAAACAAAATCCTTTTAAACTTGAACTTCATCATAATATGGAAAAAATAAAATGAATTAATTCCATTTACTTATTCACATGGATATTCTACTAGACGAATAATCAAATGCAATATCACTAACCACATTCATAATTATGGAATTGCATAATGCCGATAATTAATTTATATGTCAAGGTCTCGTGCCAAGACCTAAGGGATAAATGTAACCATAACCCATCCCAGAGAGCCTCTCTAACCGGACTCCATCCCAGAGAGCCTCTGTAATCGGACTCTAACACGGAGTTCCTCTAATAACCTGACACCAACCCGGAGTGCCTCTAATAACCGGAAACCAACCCGGAGTGCCCCTAATAACCGGACACCAACCCGGAGTGCCTCTAATAACCAGACACCAACCCGGAGGGTCTACTATACCCAGGCCCCAACCTAGAGGGCTTACTTTTACCAGTCCCCAACCTGGAACATACTAGTCCAACACATTCATTTTAAGAAGAGGATAAATATAACATAAGCATTCGTATTAAGAATAGAATACATAATGTCAATTATTTCTCTATAAGCCATGAATGGTATAAAAATAACACATCCACAATCAAACATATCACAAAACCTTCAAGACAATATGGATGTTTTTTATCAAAATAAACCAACTTCAAATAAGCTTAAAATCCATCAAAGGATGTTGACATAGATGAAATAAAAACTATTTGAGAGAAATATATCTTTTTTTAAATCATTTAAAAGTCTCACATTTATAAATAATGTAATTTAAAAGATATTTTTCAATCAAAGTGTCCCATACCACTTTGAAAATTTTGAAAATAATTATCATTTCAAAACATTCATGTCCATATAAATAAATCCTTAAAATCAATTTGAAAACATGGACATTAAATAAAAATATTTAGAAAGGTAAATCATTAAAACATTTAAAATTTAGATATTGATAGAGAGTACCATTAAAAAATCCTTAAAATATTCATTTTGAAATCATCTTTATGAAAAATGGACATGGATAATAAAAATGTCCCATTAAATACTTACACATAAACAATCTCGGATAATAATGAGAGTGAGAAATTAACCATTACCAATTTGGTAACTTACGAAACCTACACCCCATTAAAGAGGTATCATAAAATGAATATGTAAATACACATAAATTAAATTGTATTACACAAATAATAAAATTATGGGAATCACATACACCACACAAAAGGTAATAGTGTCAATATGGCATGAATCTTACGAGAATAAGAAGTGAGATGAAAACCCCTTACCTTGCACTTTATTTTAGTCGATGATACGTTTAACCTCCTGTATGAAGACCATCGTATTTTATTAAATTATACCAGAACCATACTAATATTTATGATATCATACATTATTCATTTATGACTTTATACTAACCATTTAATAATAATTCCAATGTTATATTAATATTTCGGGTAATAATAATTTTCTTTATCGTTCATGTTTTAACTTGTTAATATTGATTGTATCACATAGATAATGATTTAAATAATTCCAGAATATAATGAATGATTTATATATCATGTATATTTAGAATATAAATATGTATAATATACATATATATGAAATAGAAAACGCAGTTTATGGAGACGGTAGTCCGTACGTACGCATAAACGTTGTTTCTGTTTTCATATCATTTTGAATATGATATATGTATGTCCATAAATACATATATATATAAATATATATATATCTACAGTAGCACTATTATGTCATATATTACAAACTTATTAGTAATATATTTCTATAATTGTCGATGAATGTTGGACATGGAAAGGAATCTCATCTCGTCGTGGAGACGGTAATCCGTACATACGCACGAGCGATAATATCATTCTTTTGATATTAAAATAACATAAAAATTAATGGTGTATCATATATACATAATAATTTTCATGTTATATTTATTATTTACATTAATTACACTTCATTATCATACCCATCCAAATAATAATGTTTTGAATAACAATTACACCACGATGTGGAGACGGTAAGGCGTACGTACGCACGTATGGTGACATGTCATTCAAATGATGGATAGAATACTGAATGTGGTTCTACCATATTTATAATAAAATCAATGTATATCGAAGATACTGGAGTTATTATTTTAGAATGGAAATAACAAAGAAAGAAGATGTTTAAAAAGAAAGGAACTTGGAAAAGGGTGGTGAAAACATTACATCTTCTTCGGGTTCTTTCTTTTGATTTGATCAAAAGGGAACCATAGGTTGGATTTATGATCAAAATAATGCCTCTAGGTTTATGTGAAGATATATTAGAGAATATGTGGTCAGGGTTTGGCTGAACCAAAAGTCTATGAAGATATGAAGAATTGGTTAGAAGTGGTGTCCTTTTATAAGGGGGAGGAGGGGCTCTTTAGGAAAAACTTAAAGTATTAATTTATAATAAATTTGTATTCAGTTTCTAATATCTATATAGTGTATTATTAAATTTCTATGGTGGGGATGGGTCGAAATACACTCAACCAATAGGTTTTATACAGGTTTGGGTCACATTATTAACCTTATCTTTTAGTTTTAACCCATAGTTAATTAGTTTGACATTTACCATGTCTCTTTGTATTTTTATATTATATGGTTAATAAACATACTATAAACTTCCAAGGGACACCCAAGTGGCCCATTAATGATTCATATATCATGATATAAATCCCTTGGCTGATACTTAGGTTTTTAGGAATAGAATATCAATTAATCATATAATATTGTTTTTAAATATTAATTTATGTCAGTTTTGACACTATTTGATATTTTGTTTTTGTGAAAGTCATCACAACTTTATTACTTCTAAAACGATACATTGAATAATCCTTAACATGTCATAGTCAACTGGAAAATTCTTTGATGTCATAAAAACTTTAAAAATATATTTATTTTAATATTTATAATACCATTTATTTGATTCTTTCATTAATATGGTAATTACTGCATCATAAATATGTCATAACTAAATTTAAATAATTAATTTTGAAAAATTATAAATAAAATATCATGATGTAGTAAATCGTGTTAGCTTTCTAATGAATATTTATAGTCGAATTTATCTTATGTATAACCCTATATTAAAAAAGGTTTAGTTAATACACCTTGAATTTTACACTTTTAACTCTTCTTTAAATTAAATAATAATAAATGTCCTAATCTAATCCAAGTGGACCTAAAGTGTCATATTTTATTCTGAATGTTGTTTTTGGTCGAATTACACTTATCCAATAGAATTATTACATGTGTTAGGGTAATAATAATATCATTTTTACCCTTAATTACCCAATCTACTTTTAACTTTGGTAAATAAAAGTTAAAAGTTATTATTCACCAAAAATTATTTTCTTCTTATTGAACCAAATTTTACTCCTTGATATTAACTGTGTCTCTCGGATTTTCCAAATTCCACTCACAGAAGCGGTAAAATTAAGTTTTATGTGAATTTTCAAATTCTCCTAGGATGTGGGTAAAAGACGGTGAAAAGTTCAAAAAACTTTTTATATAACTAAAATTATTACAAACTGACTGCAATGAATTAAATTGAACTTATATAGGTATTATTTATCTATTTTGACCTAAAATAAAATAAAATAAAATAAGTAATTATTTAAATAAAAATTCGGTTTTAAACAATAACTCAGTGTTTTTCACTATTCATAAAAAATTAAGAGTTTTCAGAAAAACACCAAAATTTACCCTGGGATAATTTCGATATTAGAAATCCAAAAATGATTTCTATTTTACCAAATTCAAAACATAGAAGTTTCATTTATTAATTTAAAATTAATTCCTCCTGTCAAAACAAAAAGCGTCTTTCAAAAAAACAATAACTATCAAAAGATTGACACTTGTTTATGTCCAATTTCAAAGTGAATTTACATCCAATGACCAACATTGTATTTAATGGTAAAAATATAAGCTAATTATACTTCCAAACCATTAAAATTTATAATTTAACAGTATAAATTATTTTGATTAAGAAAGTTGTTTTTAGTTAAAATATAGTATTTTTCACTATTCACCCAAATACGAAAGTTATCAGAAAAACACCAAAACATTATTGTAACTAAATTCTTATGTCCCGATTTTAAAGAAAAAGTTTATTTTTGACAAATTTAATATATAAAAGGTTCAAATATTGGATTTAAAAAGGATTCTCCATTAAAAGGGGATAAAATTGCATTTTTGAAAAATACTTCTTTAATCTGAAAAAAATGTATTTGTTCTTAAATTATGTATAACAAACTCATAATATGGATTCTAAAATTACAAAGAATATTTATAAAGTTCAAAATTCATTTAACACTATTCATAAACACTTTTGAATGTCTAGTTTGGTATGTCATGATACGCTTGAACTCGGTGTTGCGTGTAGTGCAAGTCATTGAATCCCATTGAAGAAATAATGTACTCTGAAATCTTGGGGTGTTACACTTATTAAGTGGGATTTCAGGTATACCTAACCATTGATTATATTTTATCATCCCACGGGTATGATGGTAAAGTTATCACCATGCCAGAGATCATGACATGCATCATTAATAATTTCATTCACTCTGAATTTAGATATATATATCCAAGAGATTACAACATTAATAAAACCCATAGATGAATTTTGTGACCATTTTCACGTCCTATCCCTTAGGGCCCATGTCGTGACTTCCCCAATCCTGCCTCCCAAATGCCAGGGGTTGGAGACTAGTGTTGAAGGCATCAACCTGCATGTGGGAGGCATTTCCCTGAGTACCTCTACACACCCAAAGAAAAATAAATCCCAAAACCGGAATGAAAAACAAGAATTCCACTATAAATAACCACTGAGTACTAGTACAACTTAAATTTAAAAGAGAGAAAATATAAATGCACAAAAATAATAACTAAAAAATAGGAAAGTAAAAAAGTAAATCTTGATAGCCATCTGTGGAAAGCCCTACATAATGAGTATGTGTGGAGTAGCTACTGGATGTTTTATAAGTTTTCTCCGCCTTCCTGGTCTAACTAGGAACAACCGGGTTCTAGGCCACAAGGTCCTCCATCAAGGCATCGATTGTCGGCACCAGACACAACATGTGTGAAGGAATCCGGGCAAGGGTTAGTAACAAAATAATCTTTAGGGATCTCGAAATACCAAGGAAATTGTATAGTGAAATCCAAAAAACAATCCATGAAGCTTGATCACAAATAAAAATAGCTCTCATTTGGTATAATCTAGGGAAGGAAAGTAGAATCGTCATTCATATCATCAAACACCATAACTTCTCGAGAACCCCTCCTCAATTTTTACAGTGGGCCTATCTAGTCTCACATAATCTACTTCCTACTATTCTTTGACTGTTTTGGTACTCATCCCTAATGATTACCATGGGTATGTCAACTCACAGAGAGTATCTCACCACTGTGGGCCTTCCAGGTCACATTGAGCCACTTCCCACCTTGTTCATACTGTGGTACTCCATCCTATCGTGTATCATGGTTATAATGAGTCTCATAGAGTTGCTACCCACATTAGGCTAACTGGGTCACATAGATCCACTTCCTACGGGTCTATCGTAGTTGATCCACATAGGTTTGATCTTTAAGAGTCTTCGAATCTCTGCGAACTGTAGAGTTTCCGCACGTAGCACAATGTATCAAGGGAGAATTTCTCCCCAACCCATTCTACATATTCCATCTTCCATGGCAACCACCATATAGTATACCAAAATATCCTTCTCATTACGAGGGTTCAAACTCTAAAAAGATCTCATCAATCGGTTGCCCGGTTTTCATGTTAATTTAGTTTTAGTATATAGGGGTCTGTTGCATCTGGTCCTGGTCTGACATGGTCAGAATGACCCGACCAACATGGCCCGGGGGTACCACATGTCCTAGTTTGATTCGACTGACCTGAACTAACCCGGTTCAGGTCTGCGTTGGTAATTTTTTTCTTGGAATGTTTTCCATGCCCATTGGACTTTGTTTGACATGACTTGGTTTGGCTGGGGGTTCATCCTACCGAGTCATCCAGCAAACAACTCTCATTTTCCCCAACCAGATGGCACAAGCCCAGCCCGATGGCATGGGTCCAGCACACTAGTGTGGGTTCTATCTTTAGAGTCACATACCCCTTGCTCGGACCACCTATGTAGGTCCCTGTCTGGCTAGGATGTGGAAGGTGGCCTTCTCCGCCTCCTATCTGGTGGGTCACCATGAGGCCGCCTCCTCCAGCCCAGACACACAACACATTTGGGATGCCTCCACGCGGTAGCACAACCATCTACACATGGTTAGGGGAACTCATTCCCCAAGAACCATGGCACATGGTTGTAGGCCACTCCACTGACACAGATGAGGATCCACATCCTTCCGCCAGCCTTTGGCTAGACTGAAAGATCCTCCAGCTGTGTTGCAGCCCGACCTTGTCATGGATGACTTCACCGATGCGTTGTCGTGGCATACCAACGAGTCCTTCCAAGGTCTAACAGGTCTTCACCGGTGGTCCTTTCCTCACGTCGTCTATGCCTCTATCCTCTGTGGGGTGTCTCCTTCCCTACGAGGGCCTCAAATCCGCTTTTTTCATTTATAAAACACTATGACAAAGAATGGCCAAGAAGAGGGGCTCAGGCATTTTTCTTGTCAGCCCGCAACCTCAAAATTATAATTTCAAAATATGTGGTGTTTCAGGGATGATTTTATTTAAAAAAATAATAATAAACTATCCACAAATATATAACTGAGACTATTGGGGATGGATTATTCTGTAAACCTCTTACACATCAAGTAGGGTCACCACATCATCAATGAAAATACCACTGCTTCTAACTCTGGGTCATGGGTCACATAGTTCTACTCATGTTGCCTTAACTTCTGTGATCCAGTGATGATCAATGCTCACTCCTACATCCGGATACAAGACATTTTAGTCTCTAATGCGTCATAGAAAACTACAAGCCCAACTCCCTCCTCTGGAAGTCTCAATATGAAGGAACTCTTCACTCACTGCCTCATCTCCTAGATACTATGTTTCCCACTCTTTGTCCACATGAAGGGTCGTTCCTACCATGTCCAAGACAATAAGGGTACATCTACAATGGAAAATTTGAGCATGAACCTCCAGTAGTATCTAGCCAACCCCATGAAACATTGAACTTCAGTCACACTCTTAGGTGGTACCCAAGAAAGTGTTTCCTCAATTATCACTGGATCTAACAAAACACTAGCCTTTGAGATGCCGTGTCCCAGAAATTGGACCTCCCGTATCAATAAATGGAACTTTTTAGAGAATACTATAATGTTGGTGCTCTTGATGTGTATCCAGGACAATCAATAGGTGTGTAGTGTGAACCTACTCTAACACCTTGTACACCAATATGTCATCAATGAAGACCACACAAAACAAACAAGGTAATGTTGGATGATCCTATTCATTGGTCCCATGAACATTTCTTCTGTATTGGTCATGCTGAAATGAATCACTAGAAACTCTTACTGACCATACCTGAATTTAAAAGTTTCCTTCTGTACATAATCATCTTGTACTTGAAGTTGATGATACTGAGGTTTATCTTTGGGAAAAATCACACACTGCTCAGTAGATCAAAGATTTCACCAATACCCCACAATGGATACTTGTTCTCCATGGTCACCTGGATCATTCACCATAAGTTCATGCACCAACTCAAACTCGCTTCGGCCTTCTTGTCAAACAACACTAGGGTAGCCCATGGGGAAACTCTGGGCCATACAAACCCCTTCTCTTGAAATTCCTCCAGCTGTACCCTCAAGTCATGTTCCTCCAAGGGAGACATCTAATATGTTGGTGTGTATATCGATGTCATCCTGGGGAATGGGTCTATTAAGAATTATACCTCCGTACGAGGACATAATACTAGAACCTCCTAGGGATGTACATATTCATACACATCCACCACTATAGGAAATCTTAGACTCCTCTCGTCCACCACAACATGGGTGAGGCTATCCAACATGTGAGTGATCAGCTACACCATCCTCTAAGAATTTACGTCCTGTTCTGCATAAGTTTCATTATCACTGTTGAAGGAAATCACATTCCCATCCTCACAAAGACACCACACTATACACCTAAAATAGTCAATCTGAGCATGGATTGTGGATAACCAGTCTATACGCAAGATGAATTCGTATGGACTTGATGCCTCTACATGGAGATCCCAGCAAATGATCTCACCTTAAAGAATAACCTCACACTACTCAAACCAGTGTGTAATCAATGAATCCCCTCCTATAGAAGTTTCTAGTAGTAAGGATCGAGCCAATAGCTCTATCGGAATCTCCAAGCATCAAACAAGAGGTGTGTCATGGGAAGAGTGGTGGGAACATGTGTCTATAATGACTATAGCTAAGGTAGAGATGATATATATCATACCACTAATAATATCCAATGTTCCATGGTTATAAACCTCTAATTAATGAAGCTGAACTCGCCCCTATCCCCCTGCTCTCTGAGGTCGGAGTGAACTATCTAGGAGTGGTAAATAATATACCTCAAATTGTTACCCACCACATGTTTCTCGGCCTACTCCCTATCCACTTCTGCTACCTTAAGGACCTCCTCACTCGAACCTATCCCCCTACTCCCAGAGGTCAGAGTGGACCATCTAGGAGTGGTGGTGGAAGTACCTCAAAATCTCACCCACCACATGTTGCTCATCCAGCTCCCCAAACACGTCTACAACCTTAAGGACCTCCTCGCTCAAACCTCAACCAATGTCGTGATGGTCCCCGAACCATTTTTTGACTGTCTGTATGATAGGTCGGGCATCCATGAGCCATGTGTCCCTACCTGTATCATGTGTAAGAAATCTTGGTTCCCTACTTACTCACTCGGGTCTAGAAACCCCACACTTCTGAACCATAGTCCTGAGGTCCTCCCCTAAAATACCTGGCCCACTTGCTCCCCCATGTCAGTTTCCTGCTACTCACCACTGAAGAATATACCACTTATGGTCTTCTGGTGGCTCTAGTTGTCGATTCATGGTCCTCTAAGAAGGTCTCTAGAAGAAGGGATCACTCCAACACCATATCCTATGTAGAGATGCTAAGAGACACCGTCGACATCCTGATATCCTGTGGAAGTCCCTATTCAAAGGCTTTATCCATGAAGAATGGGTCTCTCAAAATATTTTTAGAGTAGGGAAAAATATCATTAAACCTCACTGAGTTCATAGCCACCATCATGCGACCTTGCAGTATGTGAAGAAACTCCTTAATGCACATAGAGTGGAATGTCACGGGAAAAAACTCTTCCCAGAAAATCCTTTTGAAGTGTGTCAAGTTGAGGATCACCTCACCATTCATCTAGATGGTCATGATCCACTATATCCATATTGAACCCTACAGAAGGCTTGCAACCAACATTTTCAGCTGGTCAAGCGGTGTCCTCATTAAGAGGAAGAATCACATAACTGCCTCCAGCCAGTCCTCAGTGGCCTAAGAATCCTTTTTCACCCCTGAACCTGAGAGATCTCTGTATCTAAATATTTTTCAAGCCTCTATGACTATGTACATCCTATAATGGAAAACATAATAGTAACTAATGATCAACGGGTGGTGTAAACATCGATGCACCACCCTGTAGGGCCATCTCAGGATGTCGTCCCAAAACCAACACCTTATCGCTAGGTGGCCTATCCACAAAATCCTGTATCAGAAGCCTATATTGATGTCTACATGGAGGAATCCTTATATAGATCAAGATGCACTGTAGTCCGAATATTATAACTTGTTAGCCTACTCTTATTCAAGAACATCATAAGGAGACCCTTATGAAATCAGTGTTTTCATGTATAGATCCAAAAAAAGAATTCAAGGTCCTGGAGAATGGATACATCGACCACCGCATCCACACTAGACTCCCCGAATATAAAAGTTGAACATGAAACAATCAAAATCATTTCCCCAAAAACAAACAATAGATTCATAGTCTTTGTGGTAGAACTGACCACCCTTTGATACAACTTTTTCATGAACCAACCCTTAGGGCCCATTTCATGACTTCCCCAAGCCCTCCTCCGAACGGTCATGGGTTTCCGACTAGCCCTGAAGGCATCGACCTGCAAGTGGGAGTAATTTTCATGAGTTCTTGTACACAAACAAACAACCATGTACCAAAATAGGAAAGAATAACATGTAGGCCACTATAAATAACCACTAAGTACAAGTACAACTAAAAGTAAAATGGGCTAGAAAATAAACACAACAAAGGACTAACTAGTAAATAGGAATGTTCAAAAGAAACTATGGATTTCCATCTTCTGAAAACCCCACCATATGGGTAAGTGTGGAGTAACTTCTAGAATCTTTAGAAGTTTTTCCCACCTGCCTAGACTGACTGGGAACCACCAGATCCTAGTACACTAGGTCCTCCATCAAGGAATCAATCATATTCACCAGACACAACAAGTGTGTAAAAAACCTCTGTAGGGGTGAGTAGAAAAATACTCAGTAGGGATCATGAAACACAGAGGAACGTCCACAAAAAATCCACAAAACAAAGTACATATCATGATCAAAAACAACAGAATCTCATAGTAGGTATAATTTAGTGTAGGAATGTAAAATCACTATTCATATCATCGAACGCCTCGACTACTGGACAACTCATCCCCAATGAGTTCTATGGGCATTCTGGGTGACAAAGAAACCACTACCCACTATCCATGGAATATTGTTGTATTGATCCCTGATGAGTACCATGCGTATGTCGAGTAACACAGAGTCACTCCACACAATGGGAAAACCGGGTAACATAGAGCTTCTTCCCACCATAGCCTTAATGAGGTACTCCACCCCATTGTGTACCATGGGTCTTCGAAGTCACACATTGTTTCACCCCACCATGGGTCTGTCAGGTCACGTAGAGCCTCTTCCCACTAGGCCTTCATAGCTGATCTACATAGGGTCACTTTTCAGCAGTCTTTAAGGATTATCCAACCATAGATATTCTACACGTAGCATGCTTGATCTCGAGGGATCCACTCCCCAAGCCATTAATCATATTTCAACTTCCATGAAATCCTCATTAATGTATTCCAAAATATGATTCTTGTCGTGAGGGTTCCAACTATGTGGATTACTTGTTAATTGGATAACTTTTTTTCAATTTATTTTCATTTTTGTAAACAGGGGTAGGTTTTGTCTCGGCCGAGTCAAACTAGTTTCAACCGACCGGACCATATAAGCCAGAGGGCCCTACATTCCCTAGTTTGATTTGACTGACCCAAACTGACCCAGTTTGGGTCTGGTTTGGTCTGGTTTGTCTTGGCCAATGGGCCTGGCCCATCGGGCCTCACTGGAAGTTTCAGGGTTTGGATGCTATTCCAGCCCGTTGGGTCGCCATGCAACCTAGTCTCGTCCAGCCAATCACGAAGGGGTGGGTCTAGCTCACTGGACGTGGGTATGGCCTACATAGGGAGGGCCCTGTCTAGCCAAAATGTAGCAGGTGGCAGCACCAGGAAAACACATCCCCCTCTAGCTCTGTGGGTCACTGTGGGAATGCCTCCTCTAATCTGGATACACAATGCATCTGGGGCGCCGCCACAGGGCCAACAAACTGGCCGACTGACCTTCCACCTGTGGTTAGGGGACCACATACCTAGAGAACAGTGGTCTGTGTTCTTCAGCCAACTGTCGACCCGACCATCGTCTCCTCCCACTCCATCGGAACCCGATCTGGCTGCGACATACCTTACCAGCGCATCATCGTGGTGTGTTGGTAGGTCCACACCAGTGTTCTGTTTTTCACACCATATGTGCCTCCAACCTCTGTGGGGGTATTTCCATCCTATTAATGGCCTAATATCCACTTTGAATCCCTTTAGAAAGCATTATCCCAAAGAACTCCCAAGCAGTGGGTCTCGAGCCTTGTTCATGTCGGCCAACACCCTCTACATTTGAATTTCAATATAGGGGGAAGATTGAGGATGATGCTCTATCAAACAAAATAATTAAATCTAGATTCAAAAGTCCCCTAAGTAAGAGGCACCCTCATGCATTGGCAACAGATCTAGGGGTCAAATTTTTTGTGTTTTGACCCACAATTGTTGTTTTAGAATAATGAACAGGGAAACATAAAATAAATCAAACCCCTAACTCGATTGGCATTCATCACTGGAGGGTACCGACTTTGGGTATTTATGTTCCGATCAAAGTCATCGGTGTTCGTCGCTCACTGGTCCTGTTCTTCATCGATGTTGTTAGAAGTTTGTTGGGATCTGATGCATATCGTTGGAGAGATTTCATGGAATAAGTTCCTTAAAGAATTTACAATTTTTAATTCCTATTTCTCCATCGCATTATCCTATTAAAAAGAAAACACTCTCCAATTTTTCGGTTATGCTGCGTTGTCAAGTCATTACGTTGTTTCATTGATGAAACATCATATTTGTTATGCTCCATTTTATGAATCATTATAAGTCAAATTTATGTTACATTAATGGGAATAATGTAATTAACCTCATCATCACTTCAAAGTTCCACCATCCACTCACCTAATAGTAAAAAAACCAAATATAATATCTTTTATGTTAATTTTTTTTAATGTCTGAAAATTATATTTTCCAACAAACCCTTGTGTGTCAATGATAGGTCTTTTATAGGTTAATCCTGGAATTCTAAGCTCAATGGTGACCTTGGATATTTGATCCAAGCACTAGTTAAAATGTTAGAAAAACCTGCTTGCACCTTTACTTAAACTAACATAAATAAGTTCAAAATTCCATTCCAGGCTCACCGGGACTTGGAATCTTCGTTCCCCAAATCATCTTATCTCAAAATAATTCTATAAAATTAAAAAAAACAATTATACTAAAATTCTGGGACATTACAATTATTTTTATGATTAAATGAAATTGGTTTTCAATTATTTTCATTTCCATTCTTGTTATGTATACTTTACTTATGATAGCTTCCACTATACATAACACATACTGAGAATCTAAGAAAAATATTTATTTTTACAACGTTCTCTAGGATTTCAAGAAGGATATTACCAATAATATCGAGTATTTGATATTGTTTCATATGCTATATTTATTTAATATTTCTAATGTAATATGGGAATCATGTATGTATCTTGTTCTTCAAGACTACCAAATAGATTGAACCTTACTGATTTGATCCCATGCATCTTATGTAAATGTAATAATGTAGTAATAAACATCATGTTATAGGATTTCGGGTTGTTACAGTTAGTATTAGATATATTTTAGTAGAAACTATGGGAACTAGATTTAGGAGAACAAAGATAATAAAGAAACCCTTTGGAAGAAATTGTGGATATTTATTATTATATTGTTTTATCATAATTCTTTGTGGTAATTTATATATTATATGGTGTTAAAATAAAATTTACCTTTAATTACACTAAAAGAATATTTTGTTTTGTTATATATGAATCTAGGGTTAACATCCGTAAAAATAGTTAGTTGACTATATCCGATTGTAATTTTGATTCATGGTGTGTGTTACCTTACTATGAAACTAGTTTGACACTTCATAATGATATATCAAAGATAAATTTTGTCTTCATGATAAATCAGTATGATGGATTGGATTATATGTTTTCTAAGAAATACTTGTGTTAAATTTAATGTGCCTTCAATTAAAAATGAGGAGTTGTGATTTAGATTTCTTAATAATTATTTTTCATAATTTCTCACTATGATTAATTTTGTCACACTATGTTTATTTTTTTCAAGAAATGGATAGAACTAGAAGGTATATTGTAAACACTAAATGTGATGGAAAATTAAATGACCAACCTCATGGAAAACTAAATGAAATGGTAAATGGAATGTGAAACCATGTTGTTATTCCTAATAATTTATCTCATTATGTGATTAACAATGTTAACATTATTGAATTTATTGAAACATCCAATATGAGAAACATGTATTTTCATGAACACCGTGTTATATAGAGGGGGAATTTTTTTTCATGTCATGTATGTGGGAATAGTAAATATGGAAAATAACTCAGATGATTTTGAAAATGTGTTACGAGTGTAAAATAATGGCATAGAAAAGCAATTGATAAGGAAAAATAAAGAGTTCAATTGAGTTATATGAACTTCATCAAATTTCACCATTTATTATATAATGTATTATATGTGGGAAACAAGGGAATTATCGATGTTAGTTCACCAATCTGAGGAATAAATTCTACACAAAAGAGTAACCTATATTATGTCATTTGAGTGAAAGGATTAAACTGTTTTCATATTATGATTATAGATTTATGTTGTTGAAATGTTATATCGATTATATTCAACTAAAAGCAGTCATGAATCATCTATGGAATTTTATATAATATTTTTTCTTTTATGGATTTGAATTCCTCTGTTTAATGGAACAAATAACGAAGAAAAAAATATTTAGTGCTATGGTGATATTTTTTAGAATAACTGATTAAGGGAAAGATAAACTTTAATATGTTTTTGATTATGAGTTAACACTGTGTAGTTAGGTCAATGAGCTGTTTGAAATTGAAAAATATAAATTGGATACTATTTCTAACCATGGAATAACATAGGGGTTTTAGGATAATGTGGTTTACTGTGACATTTGGATTTTATTTCTATCATAAATAGGCAATGATTTTATTTTAGGAATAAGGACATAGTTAATTTTATTAATCATTTGTGATTCCATTGAGCTTTTGTGGTTACCTATTTTCTTATTATAACTTAAGAGGATTTAGGATCAGGGTATTCACAGGATTGGTATGTGACACTTAGAGTCATTTTTCTATTTGAGGATAAATTTTAATGTTGGTATTAGTGAAATAAGATAAATTATTTAATTTTATTGTTTTTTTATTTTTTTGAAATATTTAGGAGGATCCATATTGTTAACTATATATGGAATGGATTACAACGAGATTTAGTTGTTGTTGTTTAGGTTTTTTATATTAATGTATTATATTCATTAATATTGAATAACTTGTTACATAATTTTTCTTTTGTTAAATATTTAGAAAAAATGGAATGTATTATAATATTTTTGTGGATCCTATAATCCATTATTCGTTTTTTTTGTGCTTCATGCTACAAAAAAAATCTCTAATATTAATTTTATAGAGTAAGCGATAATGCAGAATTAATAAAATCCAAACCAAAGTATGATAGTTTAGTAATGAAATAGAAATAAATAATATAATTTCTTGTTATTTTTTTTCTTTATCATAATAGTAAAATAATACCTAAATTTGTTTAAAGTTATCAAAAAATAAAAATTGTATCCTCTTGTATTCCTTTTGGGTGAATTGTTGTTTTATAACCCCTCACCAATTTATGGTTTTTTGGTTATAATCTCTTAAATGATTGTATTATATATCACTTTATATTTTTCATTGGAAGATATTTTTCTTCTCCATGTACATAATTTCAATTCCCGTAAATACTATCCATATATAATAACCTAGAAATGTCATATTAAAACTAAAATCTATGCTTCCCACTTACCCTATTGAAAGGAAGATTTATTATCCCTCATTACAATGTGAGTTTACGGTAATAATATTTTCAAATTATGAACTATTGATGATAATGATAAAATTTTGAAGATGAAATTTATTTAAGGGGTTGAATGAACAACCAAAAAAACTTATTTTAAAATAATAATATTGTTGATAGCTTTCTTAATATGAATCAACAAGAATTAAGATAATTGAGATATTATAAAAATTTTATTATTTAAATGTGTCTATATTAACCTATCTGTTGAATTTGAAAGTGTGAATATAATTAGAAAAATTATGAATTTTTTTTATAATGTCCCAAATAAATAAAAAATTTCATAATTAATTTTTATGAATAAAGAAATGAATTTTCTGTGAAATCATTTTTTAATCAAAATTTCATTTTCATTAAAAATGATTTTTCTTCATTTTGTTCTTGTAAATAATTATAAATATATGAAACTATTAAAAATTTTATATATAATGACCTTTATTTTTTAACATAAAATATTAAAATAATATATGTGGAAATTGTTGTGTTTCTTTCTAAAATGAATTATTTTACCGTGAATAGTTAAAATATCAACATATCAATGAATCTCATTTCATTTCATTAAATCATGTAATTTAAGAGTCTCATATTATACTAATATTTTTATTAAATGGAAAAATTATCCATTTTATAAAAAAATTCTAATTATTTCTATTTGAATGAAAAATATTCATGATTTCGAAATAATTTCATTTTATGCATAAAATTTCATTTTCACGACAAACTTTTTTCATTTCCAATTATGAATTTATATTAAAATTTATAAATTCCATTTATAAGAATTAAATTATTTTAAATTAAAATCATTTTTTAAATATAAAATTTATCATCAATTTGTTTATAAAGAAGTTACTTTTATCTTAAATAATAAAAATTTATAGATTTTATGAAATTCAATATCTGTTATGACATCTAATAGATATAAATATGATATGAAATTTTTAAAATTAATTGAATGAATAATGTATGGGAATATAATAAAAATATTATTCAAAAGTAATTCGAATAAGATAAATATAAATTTATTTCATTATAAATATGAAAATCAATTTCCGCATCGTCATAATGCTTAAACAACCCTAGAAAAGACAAATTTGGTGTCTTAAAGATAAAATTTTAGAAGGATTAAGTATTCACTTAAAATATATTTTAAATATGGATTATTGTCGATAACATTCATGGTAATATTTGAATTTTGGAATTATATAAAAGGTGACTTATGTGAATGCTTGTGTAATTCTTATGCAATGCTATAAAAGTCATAATGAAATATTAAATAATTTTTCATGACATATATGTGAGTAATTATACAATTTTCACTAATCAAAAGAATTAATTTTAAAATTAATTATTTATTATTTTGGTAGTGATTTATTTACTATTTCTATTTATGTAATAATTATTCTAAATTATTTTAGAACACTGACAAAATTTTTGTGAATGTAGTAAAAAAATAAAGTAAATATTTTTTTGAAACCCTAATAGTAAAATTGATTTGGTGATTTATAATGTCCCATAATAATTTAATACCTATATAAATTATTATAATTATTCTACTGGTTTATATTCTAATTAAATTGTTTTTGTTTTTTTTTTCAAAGTCAAATTATATGAATAATTCTTAAAATAAAATTTACAGAATTTATTTTTAATATATGTTATAAAATTATTTAAAAAAATTAAAAAAATTAAATAGGACAATTTTCATGATTTATGGCCTAAAATATATTACCTTTCCCATTTATGATCCAATTTTCACCATGTTAATAAAGTTATAAAACATTGATAATGAAAATTCAATTGTCATGTTTATAGTTAATATTAGTGTACCAGGGGATTAAACCAATGATATGGATTATAATGAAATATGAACCATTAAAAAACATCATTTTACTATATTAAGACCATAAATTCATTATCATAAAAAAAATGTAATTCTGGAAACATTTTACATGAGTTAGACAAATAATAGACTAAAATATTTCAATTATTTCAATAAGCGACATTAATAATATTTTATAATTAATATCATTTTATTATATGATTTAAAATTCATAAAAATAATACTTTAATAAAATTTAATAAGATATGGTTGATAATATCAACCATAGAATATTTATGGGTCAATTTTCCATTTATTGTAATATTCTATACCCCTTAAGATTAAAATACAATGATATCACTATAATGGTCAAAAGAGTTAAGAGGGGGTTTAAACTAAGATATAATGATAAAAAAACAAAACATTTCCCTATAATATTTTTGAAATTATTTTATCTTATACTCATCCTATAATCAAAATATATCAATTGGGAGAAATATTACTATCAAATTTTACACTTATTAATTAAATACATTAAATAATCCCATAGATGCCTCTCCTGTAAAATATAAATAGGAAAATCACAGAGTAGTTATCATCCTATTATTCATAAGCACATACTTGAGTTTATATTCTTTCTAAAATAATATTATATCATGAATTAATGTTCAAACCAAAATCGGTTTCTTAATAAATATGTAAAATTTTTAGCTAAGTGTTTTCAAGTTTATTTATTATTATACCTCTAATAAATCAAAGGTATTCATTCTCAAATAGTTATTTTTTATTTTTAATATAATTAATTTTTTATAATAATAATTTAACACCCATTATCCACCTATTTCCATCATGTCAGAAAATAAAACAGTGCTCATGTGAACATGTGGACAACCACAACTAAGAAATGATGTGTTTAGTTTTTCATAACCAGTTAACATTTATAGTGTAGAAGACGAACTTCAAAATTATATATGATATTTATGATTTTATTATGGTTTTATAATGGTGAATCATTATTTATCTTTCTCATATTGTATCTGTTGGAAAGGGAAAACATCATTCATGCGTACGTATGATATACCGTCTATATGAACAATGTAATTAATTTTTCTATCTCTATCATTTTTGGATGAATCTGAATATAAATATTAATATATGTTTTTATATATTTAATATCTAGGTTTTTTATATGATGAATATACTTAAACATATAATGTATCTATAATAAATATGCAAGAATCAAATCTAATTAAGTGAAACTTAAATGAAAAAAAAAACAATTAACAAAGTAAAACAATTACTTTAATATATTATTATTAGGTAAAAGGTATTTAAATGTTTTACATATATCTATTATGATATTTTAATTATGTATATTTATTCTTTAGTTAATTATATAATTAATATTATATTATTATAGATGAATATAATGAATATTCAACTATGTTGACACATGAGGTATTGGGTTTCTTAACTCAATTTTTAAAAATTGGGTTATATATATACCTCATTGACTATGTTATAATATCATTAAGTGTGAAATTTCCTTCAATTATATTATTTTTTGTTTAAAATAATCATTGGTAAGTATTTTTTAAACCTAATGACATCATTGATTAATTCTCTCTTAAGTGATATGATCTTTAGAATGGATTTCATCACAATTTCCACTCTATTGATACATATTTGGTATTATAATTTTATTTACATTTATGGGTTGTTTATACATAACCTTTTATTTATTTAATATGAATATCTTTTTTTTCATGATTATTCATGTTTAAATTCTGTATTACTCTTTTAAGGTGTAATAATATTAATGGAATGATGGATTAAATAATTTATTTAAAAATATAATTTTTATGGTATTTATTAAATTTTTTATTGATGAAATCGTATATTATATCCTTCAAAAACACCATATATTTTTTATTCTATAATGTTTTAAAGAGTATCTATTTTTCTCCCAACATTTCTTCTCTATATAACATAATTCAATAAAATAAAATTTTGAAATAAAATCCAAAATTATTTCTCTTTTTGTCAGATAATTGTTTTTATCAATATGTTTTTAAATTATTTGTATAAAATATATTTTTTAATTTTAAATTTTTTTATTGTGAATAAATTAATTTTAGTTAAGTTTTTAAATGGTTTAAAAAGAATCGTTTTAATGCTTTTTGAAAGTTCAATCATTAACTTTATTTATAAAAATTTAAAAGGTATGGTTCTTATAAACTTTTACATCTTTAAGATAAGTCCATAGTTATTTAACTATTTAAACTATATATATTATTCTACCATATTTCATTGGTTTTAAAAATAATAATATTTAATGAAAACATTTTTTTTTCATATTTCACTTCCATGTTTTTCAAAATTTCATGAATTTATTAGAAAACATAAATTTCTTTTTAATTACTTGTCATATATTATATCTTATTAATTTTGTGGTAATTAAATTTTTCATTAAACATTCACTTTAATGTGATTATTTTCCATTGGTAATATTATTACAATTCAATATCGATATTCATTGTATAGTGGATATGGTTATTTTCTAAATAGTGTACTATTTATTCATATATTGATTTACTGTGAAATTATTTGGATTGACATGGGTAATATTTATATTTAATATCTTCCACATCATATATATATATATATTATGATAATTAATTATATTGATTATTCAATATAAGATGAATGAATTTTTCATGTAGTGATGGGTGGGACCTGATTAGAGTAGGCCTCCTGACTTATTCAAAGGTCTAATGAGACAAGTCAGTTGTCTATCCTTTTTAAATTGTGTTTTGATTTATATCTACACATGAATTAATCTATATCAGCACAATGATTCTATGATAATTATTTCATGATCTCTGAGATCATGATTTAAAACATGAATCATTTCCTTTGGTGAGAATTCAATAATTATTATCCATAATATTTCTCCATTGATAAAATCAATCGATGTATTTCATGATCTTGTTATTTATTAAATGGAATGGTATTTCTTTTATCTACCATTCAATATTTCTTATTACTTATTTGAGTATTACTACTCCCACTGTACTAAACCCTTATTGAGAATCATATCTCAAACATTAGTTGTCTTCCTTTCCCCATGATATGGAGAAGGATATTATGAATCATATGAGGTATGAGATATTGTTTTTTATTCTAGGATTTTTTATTATTCTGATGGTATTTGGGAATCTTGTATACTTTTTTCATCAAGAATACAAAAAATATCGATCCTTGGAGATGTTATACCATGTATATTATGCCAATCTAAAATAGTATATAGAATCTCGGTGTTACTAGATTTGGGGTTGTTATAATTGGGGTGTATGGTAATCCATAATCATAATCAAACTATGAGCCTAGGATTTTTCGGCTAAACTTAAATGTTCAAACCCTAAACCCTTGGATTTCCCTTATGATCCATTCAAACCACCCTATAAGATAATTTCTTGTTTAAAATTACGTTATAGAGGTCCCTAAACTCTCAAATCCATATCTCAAATAACAGTTCCAAAATTGGCCACTCCACTAAACCAAAATAAAAATTCCCCCTTAAAGTTTTTAATTTTGATAAGTTTGAGAGCATTACAAAAGTTGATATCGACTTAGTGAATCGACCGTAATATTTTTAAATAGGAATAGGTTATATCATAAGATATTATATTAGATATTATACACTATCAATATTATAAACCCAAGAATTTTATATTTATCATGGATTAAAATATATTATATTTGATTTAATTATATATGACATGACCCAAAATTAATAATTCATATTTTATCACATATTTTATGTTTAAAAATATGATATTAATTTCCCCATTTTCCAATGTGTTTCTATTAATCTATAATAATTTATCATTGTAGTAAAAATAAAAATTTTATTAGGGGCCTAATGACTCATTTTAGACCCAAAATAATTCAAAAAAATATTGATCATAAGATGTCATTGAAAAGAAATTTGAAATAAATGTGTAAAAATAAATGAATAATATTATAAATTTAGTTCATTTAAATGATTATATACTCCATGATCTTCCGAATTCCTAAAACGTTTATTATGTTAATTACAATTGTGGAAAAAAACCCTCCATCATGAATTATCTATAGGATGCACATAACTATCTAAATATTTCAGTGGGTGTCTCAAACCACTGTTTATTACTAGTGCATCATTATGAAATTTTGAGAGGATAAGATATAATTGGGTTTATGGGATATTCTAATGAGATTATGGTAATCAAAAATTCATTATATATCATTACAATGTCCCCTTAATAACACCCAATGATGCTCCACAATAGTGTACACAATAACTTATGTCTTATAACACACGAGTTAATGTGTCAACAAAAACATTAAACCCATTCTTAAATTAAACATTATCTTTCATTTTAAAAATCATATAATGTTCCAATTAAATTTTATCCATCCATTCACGATCAATCAAGTTGAATACCACCATATATATCACATTAGTAAATTATTTCTCTTATGATAACAATGGTTATACTCTACCACTAAATGGGTGGATACAGGAAATGTAAATAAATAATTATTTAATTCATACCTTACAATTTCAGAAATCATAAACTCTTATAGTTCCATGCATATTACATAGGATGTAACTCATAGTGTTCAACGATTTCCTCATATCATTAAATATAATTGATTTGGTAGTGGTATAGAGAATGATATTTTATTTTATACCATAATTCCATTTATGGATCCCCCTATTTATATCACATGTAAATAAGATGTAGGGGAATCATGGAATATAAAATCATTTAGTTCATATATAGTTAGAAAAACCAATAACATTATACGTACATAATACATCATTATAGAAAATCATCCATTACAACTCATAATAAATAACCACCCTATTACCTAAAGATGCAGTGTGTTTGTAGATAATCTATATATCTGTCAAATAATATAAACTTATTTGATAGTATCCATTAAAATTGAAACTCATATAATGAAATCATACATAATACACTTATACATTTACAATGGAAAAAAGAAAACATGAGAAAATGGTGGGCTCAGATTCTCTATAGAGGTTAAAATAAAAGGGATATCAATCGAATCTATATAGGGGACCATAAAATAATATTATAGAAGAAAAAAATAAATATGAAATATATTTTTACAATATAATTTTAAAATAATACCCAACATAGTATCAACATAACATGAATAATAATATAAGTCACTGACATAAAATATTATTATGGTGTTTCATCGAAACATGTAACATGTATAAGCCTAAAAAATCATATCATATGTCAAAGATCATTTCTAAGACCATCATATCAGAGAGTACAAAAATCTTATAAAATAATAAAATATGATTACCTATCGTGTCCCATTACATAAAATATCATTAGATATAATCAATACATAATACATTAGAGAGTTGTATAATTCAAATCCCACAAATCATAGAATGATAAACCAAAGGTATTTATTCCAAATGAGGATGAAAAATAATAAATTACTCAAAACATAATTTTCCCATGAGACTCAAATTAGTTTCTCAAAAATGATAATATGAAATAAAAAATAATAATATAAATAATAAAATTTGGTAAATTTCGGAAAATATTCCCCTATTTAATTATGAAAACATTAATAAATATTGATATTGATTAAAAACATGTTAGAAAAACATTACAAAATAATTCAAAAAATAAAAAACATATCATTTCAGCTTTGATGAAATTAAATAATTAAAAATAGATAAGTAAATGTTTCATTAAATATATTTAATAAAAATAAAAATAATTCAATAAATTATTAAAACATGAAATATATACTTCATAAAAGCCTAGAAAAAAGTGGCAGAAAATAAATGAGTGAGAAAGAAAACAAAATAATGATTGAAACATTTATTTAATACCTTCGAAAATAATCCATATTCATATAAAATTGAACATTAAAAAATTGATGAATATATAATAAATTTTTTGTAAAAATATATTGAATATACACATGTTGGAGATCAGTTTCAATCCAAATAAAAGCGATACATACAATTCCTTTAACATATGCTATAATTGGTAAAGTATGAATCATTGAAATGGGAATGGTAAAAATGCATGTAAATTTATAACATTACTACATGTTTTGAAAAAATGTGTATTTAAGAAGTTCGTATAAGAAAATTCTCCCAATATAGTCTTATGTATAGATAAACACAAATAAGAAAAGAGTTTTGGTGATAAACCTTGATGCATACTTATACCTTCCTTAAATGCTCTATAGTTCCCTTCATAATAAACATCGATATCCAAATACATTATTTTAGAGCATTATTTGAGTATATAAACTTCAATAATATAAAATTATATATATTTATTACTTATATATTAGTTATTTATACTTTATATTCATCAATTGGTGTAAGTTGTTTTGATTTTTACATGCTAATTTGAGAATTGGGATGGAAATTAGTATTATTAATTAATATGATCATAATTATATGATTAGTAAATATAGTGAAATATTAATTTTTTTTATGATTTATAATTTCTCCGGTTCTCTTCATAGATGGGAAAGGTAGGTTTTACAATAATTCAATTCAAAACATGTATGTTTTAAGAAACATTACCAATTAACATGAGATACAATATAATTATTTTTTACTTCTTTGTAACCCTTTAAGAAAAATAATAATAACATATATTACTATTTTATATTCATATTACAATTATAAATTTATTAATAATAATCCATGATGAAAATAATGATTTCTCTATAATTTCATTCATGGCGGTTGTAGAACTAACTCGGACCAAAGAATATTTTAAATATGAATGATTAATATTATAGATTTATATTCTAGTAAAATAATTTCCAAAAAGAATAAATTTGTTAATTGATCATGATTATTGTAGTGATTAATATTTAGGATGTCTATATTATATGTTAATTTAAAAGACACCAAAGAACAAGATACTTGAATTGATGAAATTGCTCTTTCACGTAATGGTCTCCTTCGAATTTATTGATATATTTCTCCTTTATGATGATGAAATTTAACCAAAGTGATAAAATAATCTAAAATTGGAATATTTTTTTGATATTAAATAGGATACAACATGGAGATTAAATTTCTGATGGGTAGAGGAGGGGTCCTTTTATAGATGATCAGGAGTGGCATATTTTCATATTATCCTTTTGTACTAGATATAAAATGTCATTTTATCAAGAAAAGTGTATTATATAGAAAACAATGGGTCCTAGATTATCTCAATAGAAAATATTCTCTCTTTTATATGTTTTATATATCATTTTCCAATATAATATATTTTAATATATTTAATAATTCACCAACAACACTCACTATTAACCTTTTTAACTTTTCATTCATGAAAAAATAAAATTGAACCTCTTATTTAATTTGTATTCCATAATTCAAAAAGACACATTTTAATAAAATTCAGATATTTGTATATGAAATTTATGTTTCAAATAGAAATACAAAATAAATCATGAAATTAATTTTTCTTGAATAAAATAATTTCTTATAAAGTAATTAGTTTTATTTTACATAGATATTATTTCATATTTTTTATAGATGATAAATATTTGTTATAAATTTTTGATATATAAATTATAATAAACTATTCCCAAAAAATTATATTTATTTATTACATTCATATAATGAACATATTTCTCATTTTACACTTATATTTAACTATATATACTTCTATAAATATCATTCATTATAATAATTCATTTATATATAACATTTATAACATTTTTATAATATTTTACCTTTTTCATTAATATAATCTGGGGTATGGTCTTCAAGGAAACCCACAAGGAATATAATTCAATTTTTTAAGTCGTTTAGTTTACTGGGGGTATTATTATTCCTGAAAGTTTCATAATAATGTTTTATATTTATTACTCATAATGTATTAATCTTTATTATTTTATAAAATTATTTCATAATAAAAATATATTTATGTGAAATATGTTATTAAACATAGTTAATAAATACAAATGTGGGGTATTACATTCTATGTTCAATAGGTATGGAAACAACCATTTGTTTTCTTATGGTTCATCAACACTAACCCATATATATACCCACACATTATACATAACATCATATTAATATAAAAAAATAAAAATACATAAGAACACCTTAACTCTATTTCCTAGAAACCCAATAATCGAATATTTTTGGGAAAAATATCCAAAATTGGATGAAAATTAAACACCTAGGATAAAAACTATGAAATAGAAATTTAAATGAACAAATAAGACATAGTGAGAAAATTCCTGGATAATAGGAGGATAATGATTAATTTTACCCCAAAAATATTATGTGATTTTTGAATTCAAATTAGAGCATTAAAAATGATGATTGCTTCCTAATAAGAGAGAAAATAAAGTAGGGATGGAGTTAGGTCATAAATTCATATGAAATGAGGATAGGAGATGTTTTATAATATTTTAAAAAAATAATTTATTTTTTTTAAAATAAAATAAATAATATATTAACAGTAGCCATCAGTTCCTCATTCCTTTTTTAATCGGGTATTAGAACTTCACCATTTTACCTAATAAAAGATATTGGGTTATTGTGGCCCCATTAGGGAATTCCCTGTCCTCTACCCAAAAAAATGGGTAACAAATACTATAACACCATGTAATTTTTTTTTCATATTATGAAATAATAGATTAATTCCCTGAGACCTTATCCTACAATATATACCCCTAACCTTCTATAACTCCTCCAACAATAATAATATATAAACTTTTAAATGGTTTATAAAAAATTTATTTGAATTCAAATTATATTATTGAGGGATCATTACAAAATCTCCACTATACAATTACTCATTCAATTAATTTGAAGTTGATCATTTATGGTGAAATACTCTATTATATTTACTATTTTATCCACCACCCACTCCCAAGTATCATGCATGATATATATAGGCAACAACCACACACATATAAAAGTGATTGATTTTCTTGAAAATAGTAATCATACTTTGTTATGCTATAATAATCAGTAGTTCCTTATATAATGAATTGATCTGAAAATCTACATTATTGGCACTGATTATATGATATAGATCTATATTATATCTCCGTATATATGATATATATAATACATCATATATATATATATGAGTAATTGTTAATTGGTATTCCACTATATCCATCCTCTTGACAACATAAAACCGCCCTATGAATTTGGGTACCAAAAAACCCAGTCTATACTTTTTCTTATGTCCTAATTGATATGAAAATCTTTAGAAGATATAAAATCTTAATCTATAATGTAAAACCTTTTTAGTTATTTTTTGATTTTTTAATTAATTTCTTCTACAATAACATTCCATTAAACTGGATATGCGCCAACACATATTTCAAGATACTCTGCCCAACAATAGAATACTCATTTATATCCAACCATCATAGAGATATTTGCAATGGACTACAATATATTAACATGAAATTTGGGTTATAATATATTTATAATTACTATTTGTATTTGTGAACTCATCCAATAGATGAAAAATCACCCATGATTCACTATTGACTATTATTCGTTCTCAAAACATGTACTCTAATAAATGAGTTTTATTATCACAAGTACCATTATTATATAGATGATATACATTACAAAATACCCCAATGTATACAAGTCTATAAGAAACCCATTTTAGATTTGAAATAAATTATCAATCATGATCATAGATGAAACTCATCAGCACCCCATGAAGTTATACATTATCATAATAATAAATCAAGTTTAACACGTAAATAGACCAGGTCTACCTAATTGGACTGAAATGATAAACCATCATCAACTTTTCATAAATCATCTATACCAAATTACTAAATCCAGGTGACAGAAAAATAACTATTATAAATTCTATAATCACATTTTTCAAATTATAATCATTAATGGGAATCTATTTAATAAGATGCATTTCTCTCAGGTGAATAATATTTTTTTTCTAATAGCGGAAAATTTGGGAAGTGAATCCCCAAAATTTCATTCTTCATCTTTGAATAACAAAACATCCTATGAATATTTTGATAAATATTTTACAAAAAAAATTTAAACAACACATCATGATCCATTAGAATACAATATCAACTTTTCATACATGATCATAGGGTGACCTGATACATATAGTATCCCATCAAGTTGAATAAACAATTTATTGTCGTATTTTTTAAATCAAAACCAGTGTCTATTGTTTTTATAATATGAAGAGGTTTGAATATATGTTTAGATTCTAGGAATTATGCTCTGATTATTCTAGGAACTTTTGGAATATTTTTTAGTTGGAGCTCATGGGACACACCATGAATAAAGTTTATGTATAGAACAATAGAAATTTCTCTTTCTATGTATGGATTTTATTTGGGATGCATATGGATTTTTTATGTTTCTATGTTTTTATAATTTTTTTATTTTTTCAATAGATAATATAGATACAACATGATATAATTGTCCATTACATGAAATATAATATTGAATAATTTGGTAATTTTTTATCCACAAAATGATATGTAAAAGTAAATAATAACATACATATGGGTACAATGAAGACCTATAAAGAAGGTTTCTAACCTTATATAACTATATGAGTGAAAAATATTAGAAGGTATATGAAATTATTATATCCTACACATTAAAATAGATATAATAAAATAAGATTTAATTTTATCTTTCTGTGAATGAATTTAATTGGAATGACTAAAGGAATTTCTATGGGTCATCTGGCCATGTAAAAGTTCCTAGATTCATAAATATTATACATTAGTCAATTTTGCAACTCAATTAATGTTTGGACCATAAATCATTTTATCATTCCATAATAGTATTTAAGATTTAGTGGATTCTTTAGGATAACAAAATAGTATTTTTATGATTTATATACCGGATTTAGTCATATAATATGGATATGATTGTTGGACATTAATCATGATGTAGTAAAAGAAATTTCACCATTATCTATGAGTTTCTTTTAATTTTCACATTGTGATTCATATATTCATTCCATGAGTAAGGTAAATTCTGAAAAACCAAACTGTTTAAACCCATTATGGATATTCTGGGAGTCTAATTTATTTAGTTGACTATGTTTGTGTTTAGTGTATGTTTTTAAGAACCATCATGTTATTTTCAAGTGACCGATTTTAAAAATCAATTCTAGAAATACAACCCTAATTAAAAAAATATTTGGGGAAAGTAGATATGGAATATAAGAATTTGTAAAAAGTTATAAAGAGTTATAATGGGGTACTTCTTAATAAATACCATTATTGATTAGGATATTGAAGCGAAACTAAATCTTGATGCAACCCCCTCCCCGGAATTGTATTTTTTCAATAAAGATTCATCATAATCATTAATCATATACCATGTAAATATATTCATTATATTTAATTATTATTTAAGGGTGGAATAATATTGTGTATACCTATTATTGAATGAGTGACCTTCTTAAAATATTGTAACACATATTGCGGGGAGTTTTATTCCTTGGTATATTGAAAATTTGTTATTTTTTCTCATTAGATTATCCTTTTTTTGTGATAAATGTAAAATCCTTTCATCGCTATATTTAATTTCATTGTTTGGAATATGTATATTCATTTAGGGATAAGGTATAAATATTTTTTTACTGACATGAGAAAACGATCTAGTGAATGAAATAATAATTGAGAACTATAACTCAACCATGACCATTTAGTTTATTTTGGGCCTATGGGTAAAAATGTTTGTATCATACACAAAAGGTAATTTCATGATGAAAATTTCATAATTTTTTTCTACTAAATAGAACCTAGTAATGTAAAATATTTTCCTCATTTTATGGTTATAAATTTTAGATATGAATGAGTTTAATGGAATCTTCAAAAAAATCACATATACCAGATTTTTTTTTGGAATTAAATCAATGAATTTAGATCAGTGATGTTTTATGAATTTTAGTTATATATGATGATAGAAACTTATTTGTGTTGGTTAAAATTCATAAAATTCCCTATCATGATCCTTTTTCAAAAAAATTTATATGAATTCTGTGAACTAAAAATAAGAAAATTTCAGTTATGAAAAAAATATTTACGATGTTTATATCCATATAACATTAGAAATATTACCAGTGCTTAATAATAATCCTGATGATTTTTTAATGAGTGAAAATAAAATATATGTGTTTTCTTATAATGATTAATTGATGTTATCAATTCCATTTGTGATATATGATATAAAATAAATGATATTGATTTAATGATGAAAATTAGATGCAGAATATATTCTTTCTATAATTCAATGACATTATCTCTTTTGTATAATGATATAATATAAAATTCTATTGATGATTATTATTGAATTTTAGTGGATTATGAAATGCATGTAAAACCAAAAATCATATATAACTAATCATAAAAACAAATTTTGTGTATATCAATAGAGCATCTAATTTTTCTTTAAGGTGGTGGACCTTTTTACAATATAAATGATGAATTTATTTCACTGGTTGAAAGTAAATTTTATGCAAGGAAAATTTATGTATGAAAAAATTAAACCAATGATGTCCCCTAATAGTGAAAATATTTTACATATCATAGAATCATATTCTGATAAAAAAGACAATAGAGTTAAGATTATGTGGAATCAATAAAAAATGAATTTTTTAAGGATAATTCATTAAATCATTGAATTAAACTAGAATTTACTACTATAAAAATAACATATTATATAAATAGGAATAATTTAATGAAATATAATTTAATTATTTTAAGCTATAATTTATATCATATAAATTATATTATGGGGAAAACATTCAATAAAACTAAAATTGAGGAATAAAGTCAACCTGAAAGATTTTTTATATGAAGTACTGACCAAAAGGATATCTTATAGTGTTGTACATTAAAAAAATTAAAGATAAATCTCCTACTAAATGATTCATCAAAATATATAAATCAAATAATATCTTAAATTTCTTAGTTAGAATTTTTTAATGACCTTTAGGATACTAAATTAGTATGTCAAAATGTGACTGATTTCAAGAAAGATTTTAGTGATAATGTTGAAATGAATAAATATAATCAATAAAAAATATAAGATAGAAGGATTAGAGATGAATATATCAAAACATATGTTGTAAAATTACAAAAGAATAACATTTTTGTGGAAAAATATTTCGGTGAAAAGGGGGAGATATATTTTATATTGGTTTCTAATAAATATTACATGAACTATTGAAAAGATCATAAATTTTCATAATCATAAGAAAATGTGAATGCTTTTCCTTAGTAGTGAGGATAATACATACATGGAAAGTTGTGTTTTTTTATGGATAATGAAATTATGGATATTAGAAAATATTTCAAATGCCAAGGACTATTAATAATAAAGAAGGTAGTAATCGGAATGAAATATGTTTAGAGGAAGAAATGAAATGATCTCTATAGGGATGAAATACCATTTTTTGAATTCTTGTTAAAAAAATAACATAATTTATGTTTGAGGAGAGGAAATTGAAGGGTAAATCTCTAAATAAACAAAAAGAGATTATGAGAACATATCCAAGAAGATATAGAAAAACCTCCTTTTATGGATACTTTTTTTTTATTTTTTATGCCATTTTCCACAAATCAATAAATTTTATGGAATTTTAATGTCAAAATTTATTCTATAAAAAATTAGGTGGTTTTAAAATAATTAACCATATCCACTTGAAAAGAAACGAATATATATTAGGGTAATAGGTTTATGATGTTTTAGTATATCCTAAAATTCATTTTTTGTTAAATATGATCCACTTTAATTGGTTCAAGTGGGAAACTACATTAAAAACAATACAAAAATAATATTACACAAAATAAATATGAAATTAGAACATAAAAAACCAATAAATTGTTCTTTCAACTTGAGGTAATCATTTGAAAAATTTGATCTCTATTGAATCCTTATGAAATGGATAACCTGAGGAAATAACCACCAATATGAAACATATATTCTATCTACCACTAATTTTAAATGATGATTACATCATTTCATTAACATCCACAGATCTCCATTTACTAGAAAAACTGCATTATATCAAAATACTATTGAAATATCAACAAGAGGACACCAAACCAACCAATGAACCATCCAAGACAATATAACTCCCACCAAAAACATACTAATAATGGAAATGATAAATAATAAAATTAATTCACCACGAAAATCCAATCATGTCACTACCCGACTCCTCAAAGACCAGAGGTGGTGTCTAATACAATTACATTAGCATGATTATAGGGAATCAAATCCTACAGACTCTAGGATTTTAGTTGTGTTCAAAAAACTAGATACATACAGGAGTCCTGTATTACAAATGAATAGACTAATAAGAACACTTTTTTTCTTTAGTGGATAACATTATTTGCTCTACCATATCAATTCATATATTTCTTAGAAAAATTCTTGGATTTTTTAAGAAATGGATGAAAAATAACAATGTGATAAAATACTAAGTTAGGGTCCAGTATGGAAGAATAAATAAAAAATAAATTAGAATAGTCAGTATAGATATTTCATAACTGAAGACACATTCCATGTAATAAATAAACTGAGAAGGAATTGCGTAAATAATATGGAAAAGTAAATAACAGAAGATACATTCCATTTAAATAAACATATAAGGATTTATCAATATTTCTAGGTCATAAATGTAAAATAAATTCCATTTAATCAATAAATTGATAATAAAATGAATCCATATATTTCTTCATTGTGAAAATATTGAGGATAATAAATACTGAATCAAAATGAAGAATTTTTTTCATTTTTTGATATCATGTTTGGGGCGCATGATAACCAATAACATAATGGAATTTCACAAGATGTTTTAAAAATATTACTATAATCCTACATAATTTCTATAAATAATTTGTCTTATGATAACTTTTCAATCAATCAAGGGGGTATATCAATTTTGGGGACCATACATCATCTCATATCCAAATAATTTCTCATATCAAATTATCAATTTAATTAATAGACTATATTGCTTATCAAATAACTTTTTTGAATAAAAATATGGACATATAAATATATATTTAGATATTTAAACAGCTATCAAAGTAAAAAATATACCAATAATGGTATATAGTTTAGGTAATGAACAAATCCATGATAATTGATATGGATAATTAGAGGAATTTCAATGTTCAATGAACATACACAATTTTATATTTCAAGGGGACTAATAAAGGAATAATGGAATTGAATTTCAATACTCTCCTCAGGAAAATCTATCAAAAACCATCTAGATAAATAATTTTTATGGTATTAAAAAAACAAATCCCATGTGGAGTAAAAACTAAAGGGTTGTTTTGGTAAAATTAAAAATACCTCTGAAAAACATTATCGAAGAAAACATAATTTTTATTTTTAAAATAATTTTGAATGGACTTATCTTTTAATATAACTATGAAAGAATTTTGTTCAAAAAGTAACCTTTTAAATATTCATTGGATGATTCGATGAAATGATGGCTGGTAAATTTTTACATTTTAACTTGGTGAAAAAGAACATTATCATTGCACGGGAAAATGATAAAAAAACCTTTTTAAGAATGTGAAAATTAGCTTACCTTAAAATAATTAAAACAAAAAAGTGTGGAAATTATTTAATAATTCATTTTTAATGGTTAGAAACAATTTTTATACCATTCAAAGAACATGGGTTTTTGAAGAAAACTGGTTCTGCAACTAAAGATATAAATGAAGTAGGGTTTTCTTAAAAAACCAATTCCATAGTATTTTTAGTACCAAAGAATTTTAAAATGATACTATCACACAAAAGCGTTCATAGATATCAATAGGATATGAAAATTAAATGGTTTACTAATAATTGTTCCAAGGATTTTCTATGATGTAAAATCAATTATACAAAATACTGAGAAAAATAAGATTGTGATGTAAAACCTTGAAAGAACCATAGAATTAATTTGAGACTAATTAAATCAATATATTATGTGTTTAAAATTTAAATCCACCTAAAAAAAGTGAAAATAAAACAATATATAGTAAAATGGTTTAGACATATAATCTTAAAAATCTTAAAAACAATGAGGATATAATATAACCCAATGAAAAATAAATTTGGTTATGAAATTATTTTCCAATTGGTAATGATTAATTATAATATCCATAGAAACAATTACTCAAATTAATCTCAAAATATAATGAATAATTATTTAATCTTGATATTACATGTCATAGTGATAGTATTTATACCATATATAATAAATTAAGAGCATAATAAAAAGTTGACGAATTCCCCTTACTAATTATTATGCATTGAATCATAAGCCCCATAAAAGTTATGAATTCAAATGAAACAATAAATTCCATTAATAGTAAAATATAATAATATAATATTTCCAAATTTTAAATAGATACACGACAAAAAATAAGTAAGTGGTGAAAATGGTGTCTGCCTCATAGAAAGAAAAGTGATACAAGAATCCCTTACATTCTATTTTCTTTTGAGTGATCATCCTATATGATCATTTTTAATGGTTTTAAACATTTTTTTGTAATTCATAAAATAACTATAATTATATTTACAATATCAAATATGATTCTTTTATAATATCGTAATAATTTTTTTTTAACATATGTTTATTATTGTCAGTATATTTTGTGTAAATTTCCTAGTTGGTTGTGAATGTTTTAACATGTTATTTTTGTTCCTATAACATATATCATGATTGAATCATATCCATAATGTAAAAATGTATGTATATTTCATATATATTCAATATATATCTATTATAATAATTGATAATAATTTGATATAGGAAATGAAATACACCATTCATGGAGACTATAGGTTGTACGTACGCATAAAACCTACATTCATTTTTTATGTATTTAAATTAATAAAAATTAAATGATATATATTGATATGTATAGTATAATTATAGAAACATATTTATTTCAGATATGACACATATGTCTAATAAAACCATCATTTATACAATCCATGTATATTATGAATGAATCACAACGATTTGAGGATGTGGTAGTCCACACATCCACAAATGATGTTATCATGTTCCCACAATATAGAAATCATGATGTTATGTTCTATATAAAAATTAAAAATGAAAAAATACATTATAAATATAATATATATCATATATAAAAAGGCTTTTATCATAATTCCCAACAAAAATATTTGGTAAAGGAAAAAAATAATGACATCATTTTTAGAGTTTGTAGTTCATCCTACACATAAATGGTAAGATTGTTACCAATTAGATGGAAAGTGTTTATAATTGTAGGTAAAACTATTAGAAAAGAGAAATACAATTATATTATGGATTTTTTTTATTTTTTAACCATGTATTAAGAATATTTAAAAAGTGAATAATTAAAAAAATCAGAAGAGCATGAGGAAGGATGATTCCTCTTATGCGGGTAAATCCTTTTGGTTTGTAGAAAAATGATTTTGTGGACGGAATTATTTCCAAAGTAAGGATTCAAGTATTATGTTAGGAATCATGGGAGATTATTCTAGAATATTTTGATGAAGGGAAAGTGTATTGTTAGGTTTGATGAAATAGGAAGGGAAAGTTCCTTTTTATAATGGAGGATGAGGGACATTCATGTCAATTATTTAAGAGGGAATTACACATACATTTTTTCTATTAAATATGTATCCAATAATAAAAAATTGAGTTAAAAGAGTATAGGATCTTAATATAACCATTAAATTTCTTTTGAACATGTTTATTTGTCATTTTGGCCATATGTTTATGGATTTTTCCCCTTTTAAGCTAATTTTTATGTACATGTGATCATGTTTTTAATTATAAAATAGAAGAGAACAAGGAAATAGAAGAAGAAAAAAGTATAAAGTAATTATTTCATAAAGAATTAATGAAAAAAGTTTTCCATTAAGTTGGATGATAGTGGTGAAGCCTAAGGGCATCACTACTAATGATATTCACCCCTTGGGAGGAATATACTTCTCAAATAGATAATGTGTAAAATTAGTATCATGTGTGGATAAAGAGGAATGAATATTATCAACGTTGTTTCATTCGTTCCATGTGTGAGAGATCTCGATCAGGTTGCATATAAGGCACATTCATCTTCTTGTAATGTATTCTATACACCATGGTGCATTATATGTATTCTACAAGGTGTTTAAATAAAATAAATAGTCCATATCCATTGGCCTGAGGTTTAAATTAAATTGTCAACATAATTCCATTCCATTTAACATCATAATTTATTCACCTTTGAGGGGATGGGAACATCTGAAAAATGATGAGTAGGTGAAGGTGAAAAAGCTGCTCAAGTCATGTACCAATCCCCCTTTCATGAAACCCATAGAGAAATATCCATCAGTGTTGAGATTATTTCTGTATCCATGTGTATTTTGGCGAACTGAGAGGCTTAAAGAGGTGCCACTTACCAAATGAGAAAAGGAAATACCTTCCCTGATGGGGAGGAGGGTGGGATCATCCTTCAATTTTTCACATGTCGAATCATGTACAATAATAAAAATTTAGTTCTAATCGCGAGGGTCTTTCTTGATTAGTCACCCCATTCTAATAGACTCTTGATCATAGTGTTCCAAAAACAATAACCACCAAAAAATAGGAAAATTACTCACTCATTTCTTTCAGGCCCAACTAGCTCCGCTCATTGGGACCTACTACTAAGGAAAGAGTGGTCCCATGCTAGTGTGTCCATTGATTCATGTACTGTCACTGAAGCATTTCCATATCATTTATTCCCTCTCGTTTACATAATGTAATTACTCAATACTCTCCTCCCACCTATTCTTATAGTAGGTTCACTGAGAGACTAAGTTGATACCGAGCTTCCTGAAATTATCATCAGTGGGTATGGATTTGTTATGTACTCCCTATAAGATGAAATTGTATTTAGAGGGAACTTCATTAAAAAAATAAAAAACATCCCAAGGATCTCGGTTATTCAAAGAAGATATCATTCAGTATTAGTCCATTACTAAGAATCTACCTGAGGATTATTTATTAGACATAGACCATTCTGGATCATTGTTGATATTGATGAGATCGAAGATTCCACATTTTTTAGAGTTTTGGACTGCATTGATGAATTTCATATGGTCTATATTTTGTCAAAAAGAAATATAAATTTCTAGACAGTCCATGAATTCAAGCACTAATCCTTCCCAATTATGATGCTATAACTGGATCTCCCCTCACCCCACAATCCACAGATCATGGTCATGGAGAGTCATGAAATTCGGTTGGATTAATTTCCTTGGGGATATTCTGGAAGAATCTCTCTCCGTTCAGAATAATCTCCCATCGCACATCCCCAAAGTGAGTTTCCTTCAATCAGAACCCAGGAAAATTTCGTGTGCAGTCCCTAAAAGGTGTCCAAAATGTTTTTGGCTTATAATCATTATTCATTTGTGGGTTTCGTAATTCTACACCATGAATACCAATGGTTTTTCCTATCACCACTATCATCCAAGATTACAGTTCCCATAATTTTATCAATATTACAAATTAATTCCTTTATATCTCTACATACTAAAGAGCATGGATGGGAATAGTTTCTAGCACACAATTAACTTGAGTAATTATCCCACCGAAGGCATGTTAGAGGTTCCTCTAATTAGTTATGCTACTCGTAATCCTATAAAAAATTGAGTCAAAGAGTTGTATATGAAATATTTCTTGAGAATTGGGGTACATAGATAAATCATATAGAAGCTCTTCTTTTTAATATCAATGAAAATAATAATCACACTAATTCTACCATCTGAAAAGTGTTGAGTGAATAGTTTGTTTCTCATTCAATGATTTATTATTTTTCTACTCCAATTGAAATAGTCATCAAGAACCCCAATCATTCCTCTAATGGATATAAATTATTCATTGAATAATGTTTGGTTATCATCCACAAATATGACATGAGAGATGCAGGTGGAAATAACCCAACAATTGTAGGGTAGAGGGGTTTCATTGGATAATTTCATGTTTGTGTTTATTCTTAACACATCTTCAAATAAAATGATGATTGTTGGGGATTGGGGATCCCCTTTTCTAAGACCCCATTTTTCTTTAAATAACCCATATATCTTTATGGATAATGAAATTTCCAACCAAGAGTCACTCAAACATTTGAAAATGTGGTCATTTTCTAATGAAGAGAAACCCAAATTCATGAGCACCATAATGATGAAATTACATTCAATGCTGTCATAGGAATTTTCCATGTAAATCTTGACAATTATGTTTTAGGAATGGAACATATTTTTTTAGGTTATTCACCTTCTCATGAGTCATAAAAATAGCTCCATAAATCATTCCCTATTTAACTAACCCAGGAAACTCCTACGATATCCAACCAAGAATATTGGTAGATATTCATTGGTTGATAATAATACAAGGCACATTCAATGGGAAGTTACGCATGTTAATGGTCATGTAATGATTAATATAGGTGGGGGGATTTGATATTTCAGACGAGGAAAAGGGTGGCATCCCAAGAAACGCATGGTAGATATCCACACATGACAAAATCCTTGATTTCCTTAACCATTCCATTCCAAATCACATCCCAAGATGATCAAGAAAGGATCCTTAGAATCCATCAGGTCTAGGTGCCATATCTAGATTGAGTCCATTGGCATCCTTTATTATATCTTCCAAATCCGGAACAACTTCAATGATATCATTGAATTCACAAAGAACCACTTGGGGAGTCACTTCGAGAAGTGACAATAATTATTTTGGGAAAGCCTCTATTATAAGAGGGTTTGGGACCAAAATAAGAGGAGTAAAATAAGAAACTAATATGTTTCCAAAAAACATATCGACCATTAGAGTATAAACCATACTCCATAAAAATATTAGGTCTCTAGATTTGGAGATTTTACATGATGGAAGGGTGGATGAAATCTTAGTTCCTATCTCCTTCATGAATCAACTATATATATTATTTTTCTCTAACTCAATGCCCTCAAGATCTTATCATCAACAATGTTCTTCTTGTGAAAAAGATAATTAAATAGTTCTTCACTCCACTTATCATCATGTATAATTTACTGTTCTTCAATCACTTTCATGACTTCATCCATATCAAGGGATGTAGTAGGTTGGATACTGATCCAAGAAGAGAGATCATTTTTTAGATAGAAAATATTGTTTTCAAGAAAGATCCATGAATTCCCCAAGGAAGGCATGTACCAAGACTCACTAACAACCTGATGATAACCCGGTATGTCTTTACAATTTTGAGAATAGCTAAAGTGACCACCTACTAAACAGCTCGAAATAAGGGACAATAGGAGAGGTGAGTGCTTAGAGAGGCTTCAAACCAAATGTGTAACCTTTACATGAGGAAATGAGTCAATACTATGGAAATTAGATAAGAACCTCTCAAAATGACACACATAATAATGGGGACTTCATTGTTTGATGTACCATGTGGACCCATCCCCAAAGTAGACCAAATCAAAATAACCACAATAAGACAAGTAGTGCGTGAACTCCTCCCTATCCTTCCTAGGAAAGACATCCTATCATTTTTTTCTCCTCTGGAAAAACTAAAATATTGAAATATTGCCCTGTGATCCATGTTAAAGGGTCTAGGACAATGGAATCATTCTCCTTCCACAAAAAATTCCAAACTAAAGTGAAACAATTTTCATAAATGAAGGAGGAATAAAAGGAATGACACCTCTCTAGTATCTTAACTATAATAAACCACTCAAATATGTTTATGAGGTCCACATTAATCAAATTATTCAAAAAATCCAGATGTGAATGTTACCCAGGTTGGCATTCAATGATGATATCATTTTGATACACCTTGAAAACTATGAGAAATTTATAATGATTTTATTTTTCTCATGAATTTCTACAAGAGAGATCAAATGATTTTGAATTTCTCCAGAGATGAAAACTATTATTCCCAAGATCCCAAACCTCAAGCATAAAAAATGAGGAAAGAAATATTTGAAAGGCGAGTTTTTTTCTTTTTTACTTGGGAAAGAGTATTCATTTTCATGAGAAAGGGATCAAACATTTCAACTCTTTGATTGAGACCTAGTACATATTACACTTGAAAATGGGGAGGAGATACTTGTAATGGGGGGGGGGGTAAGGGGACATGAGGTTAAGATTGGATCTTCTATAAACCTTGGAAAGAAAAACCATGTGGCAAATAAGAGAGACAAATATAGAGGAGGAAGGATGACATGGACATGAAACTTCTTGAGTAAGAGATAGATTGAGATGGGTGAAATCCTTAGAAAAAGGTAAAGAGGAAATGAATTTCAAGCTATGTTGAGATGCCAATAAAAATGTGGAAATATCGAGAAGAGGTATATCTAAGAGGCATCCCTAAACTGAAGGTATTGTCTCTTGAAGGGAAGTATGAGCTGGAAGAGTGTATGAAGCTTCTTTGCTATGAAGTAAGTCAAAGGACGAGGAAGAAATGGAACAGGGAAGACCGAAGCTGGGAGGCTTCAGTACTACAAAAGTAACTAAATCATGACATGGATCAGCATCTAGAGAAGGATAACGAGACACCAAACCCACTAGGGAATCCCAAACTGGAGCACCCAAAACTAATCAAAATATTACAAAAACGTGTTACCCACTTCCTAAGAAAGAAAACGAATTCATTTAGATGAAATATATAAGGAATATGATCCTTGATATAACTTCCTTCATGATGATAACCTATGATTCTGGAAATTATGCAAGGGGTTCCCTTGAAGGAGGATGAAGGATATGTTTCTAGGAAGAAAGGAACTCACAAAGGATTCATTCCATTCAAAGGCTTCATGAAATCAAAGGCAATTCCACTATGGGAGGGGTTGAGAGTGTTCCATCTCAATGCAGATATAGACCTAGGAAGATTTATCAAGGCAATGAGAAATATCATCTTCAAAAAAAATGGTTCTATTAGAGTCTCTAACGGCTTGAAGGAAGCTTTCATTATGGAAGGGGAGAGTGAGGCCCAAAGGAGAGATCGAAAACACTAATCTAGAAGACCCTCAACTAAAATGTGAATCTATATCCCAACCAGAGAGAGATAATCTCCAATTCTCCAAAGATATGGGTGATACACACCAAGAATGCATGAAATTTTAATTCATGTGAAGAACCATGCAAAGTCCTTCCAATTCTGAATAGAGACCCGTTCTAGAGAAGCCAGAACCCATGAATCCACAAAAACATGAATGAGAGGGAGGGGAGGTATTTCAACCAGTAACCTAGCCACTATTTTCCACATCAATGAATATGAGGACTCCTTGAATGTTGAAAGAGGGGCCCAGAACTAGGAAATTAAAATCAGAAATAGTGTTTGGGATACACAACGACACTATCAGGGTATGATGAAGGAAATCACATGACTTAGTTATAAAAAGAGCATCCTTTTAAGAAATCCCTAGACTCTGAATTTTAATAGGAGAAGATAGAAGTTTGGATAAAGGATAATTGGGTGGCCAATTAGAGGCCACATCTAGTAGACCAATGAGATCCATATCCACAAATGATACTTTTATGGAAGAAATGGTCAAAAGGGTTTGAAACTTTTGTTGTGCACCAGCTGAATTCTATAAGGAGATATCCATCTATTAATTTTTTTTCTGATTTGATGAAATGACTTTTAATTACATTCCGTAATATTTTTGATAAAATAATATCGTGAAATTATTTGGAATTAAAAAGTAATATGATTCCAAATATGGAATCCATTTATTCAAAATCCAATCATATATGTGGTATAAATTTAATTTAATTTAATCCCATGGATGGGACAATATTTATTGTTTTTGAATTAAAAACGGCCATAAGTATGATATGTGTTTATATCCAATTTAAATGAGAAATTTATACTAATTCACTAAATTGGATTAATTTTTTGAAAATTTGATTTAATTTTACATTAAAACTAATTTAAAATATTATTTAATTTTACAAATAAATTAGATGAAAAATATTTTTTGAATTAAAATATTGTATTTTTTAAAATTCATAAAAAAATGAAATATTTTAGATAAATACCAAAATTTTACCCACAAAAATTTCAACATTAAGATTTTAAAAAATTATGTTTATTTCGAAATATACAATTTATAAATGTTCCAAAATTTGAATTAGAATAGGTTCTCCATTACAAGGTTGTAAACCACCATTAGAAAAATACTGATTTTTATACAAAATATTGGGTTTATTGATATCTTATTTTTTCAAATACATAAGATGAATGTAAGGTTTATTTGAGTGATTATAAAATAAATATAAATATATATATATATATTACAATAATATCACTCACTAATTGTGATTTAAATTAATTTATTATAATAAAATAGCTTCTTTTGTATAAAAATAGTTTCCTATAAAAAATATTTTTTATAATAAATTTGTTCGTATATTCTTTTCAAATTAATTTACAACAAATGAATTAATTTTTATTGTAACTAATATATTTTTATTTGTTAGTTAATATTTGTGATAACTGCAATATTATGTCTAAGTTATATATTAGTGTACTAAATAATAATATTTTTAACAATATATATATTTTTTTGGTAAAACTCAGTCATTTATGTAATGTAAGATATTGAACAAGGTCATTCTTGTATGTAATGAAAGATAACATACTATTTATGTGCATTTAAATCAATAACCTAGATGAAATTTATTTAAATTAATATTTATATCATAAATATTGATCTATTGTATTCCCTTACATCCTTGGTGTTATATTTTCTTCATTTTAAAGAATACGATGTTCTTAATTAAGAATTTTATGGCGTTAAATTCTCCCAACCATAAATAAATTATGTCCTCAAAATTTATATACAATATTTGGAATATTTTTTTTAATAGATATTTTTAAATCCCACATACTGAGAAGGTTTCATAAAAAATCTTCTTGAAAGAGAGAATGGGAAGTAAAAAAGGAAATATCGACTAACATATAACTTTGTCTCTAAGAAATAGAACATTAGTATAATTTAGAAACATGTACATGGAGGAAAATATTAAATATATATTAAGAGTTATTGAGTTCATCAATCCAAAACAAGTGAATGATAATTTGAATATGGACGGCCTAAAGTCCATAAATAAATGAATATTCAAAATAATATTTGATCAAAAAAATAATGGAATTTTGATTACATTTTTTGGTGATCATCTTACCATTTTTGTGAATTTTTTTTTAAAAGATACATATATTTTGAAATTTAATTACATGAGATATTTATGTAAAAAATCATCACTTAGTTGTTCTTTGATCAATTTCTAATTCATATATTTCTTTAAAAAATGAAAACCCTAAAATTAACTTTTTATGCATAAAGCATTAATATTTACCTTTTTCAAATCATAAGATCCATAATTCTAGTTTTTAAAACTTCCTCTATGTATTTTAGAAAACTAATATTGTTAATATATTATTCTCTAAATGTGATACCTCTAATTCATCATTATCTTTTATTCACCAACTTTTTTTCGAAAAAATAATTACACATTACCCTATACATCGTATAGGGAAATGGTAGGAATGAACCCTTATTATAATTTATCCATGAGGTCCAAACCCTCAACATTTTAGGTTTTCAAGGGTTATCATTAAGAATATTTTTTTATTTAATAAAACCATATTAATATAAATTTTAAAATAAATATGAAGGATACCCATAAAATAAGGATAATCACTAAATATCCTTTTAAATATGTTTTTCAATAATTACCCAATACATAAATACTTCATCAATTTTTTTTCATATAGGTTCTTCATTAGCATAATTCCTATCCTAGGTCATCAATTATCATTATCTATTCAAATCCTTCATAATTCGCTGTAAGGAAATTTTGAATTATCCAATCTATATCTCCCGTGAGTTTTAAATGAGGTGAACAATAAGGAATGTTTCAATGTACCATGTAATTCTCAAGTCAAGCCTGATTCACAATGTTCGAGTTCTTATCCCTACATATATATGATCTAGAAACCAGTACACTTGTTTTGTCCATATAGGGATGTATTTCTCAGAATACACACATAATAACTACATTACCGAAATTATATAATTTTCTCCTATACATACCCTCAAATTGTACCTTATGGTTATTTTATGTAATATATATTTTCCTAAATCCAATTCCCAAGGTTGTTACTAAACATCATATAATACCAACTATAGTGACCTGACCCTAGAAATCCCATAGCTGGTGTCTACTACCACTAAATTGTCATGATTAAAAGCAATACAATAACAAATCATCAAATATTTTAGCAGTCCCAGTAAACTATATAAACACATGAGTCTTCTATTACAAATGAATACACTAATAACAAAATATTATTTTTTATTTGAAGGATAATGTTTTTTGATTGAGCCTATCCTTTTCAATATTTCCTAGAACACTTCTTGAATTCCTAGGGAAAGGGAAACAAAATAATGGTGAGCTCAAATGCATAGTAAGGGTCAAGTGTAGTGGAATTAATAATGAATCATTGAGAATAGTCAATAATGTAATGTAATAACTGAAGACCCATTCCATACAATCAATAAAATTATATGGAAGCTATTAAATAATATTTAATGGTAAATAATTAAATAACAAGACATTTAAAGGGATGGATAATTAAAAATCAATATGAAATTATATGAAACTGAAAACACATTCCATTTAATCAATAAAATGAGTATGAAATTCATCCATAAACATTTTCATGGTGGAATTTTCATGGATAATAAACATAGAATCAAAATGGGGAAAATTATTTATTCATGGATGTTATGTCTGAGGCATGTGATAAAATTTACCATCGAGACATTTCTTAAGTTGTTTTAAAACTACAGGTTGAAACATGATTAATTTCTAAAATTAATTTTTCTTATGTGAACCTATAAATATATATAGGGCCTATATAACTTCTGGGGCCCACTCATCATTTCATGTCTAAAGCATTACTAATATATAATATTCTATTTAATAAACATACAATAGGACATATCAAATAACTATATTGAATAAAAATTACACATTTACCGATATTTTATGAGATAGTTAGTAGCATTAAATGTAAACACTATATGAAAAATGGTGTACGGTTTATGAAATTAACATATCCATGATAAATGATAAGGATTATTTGGGGAATGAAAATTTTCAATGATCATAGTAAATAAAATAATTTACAAGGACTAACAACAGAATTGAGGAAGTGAATTTCAATACTATCCTTGTACAAATTAATAAAAACCCATCTAGAGAAAAAAAATGTTGGTATCAATATAACTTACCCTAAGTGTCGTGAAAATAAAGGGTTTTTGTCATTGATGAATTAAAATACATTAAAAATTAAATTTAAACACATTGTTCGGGAAAATCTCTTTTTTTTAATTTGGAAAAACATTATGAAAATAATTTTCATCAAAAATCATTTTTCAAACCCTGTTTTATAAAATTTAACCTTTTAAATTCTAAAAGGGTTCTTTGAAAAAAATTATGGTGACTTTATTAGTACATGTCATACAAGGTAAGAAGAACATTCATTTTACATAGTAAAACGTTATAAAATTTAATTATTCATTAAGATACTATAATATTCCTTTAAGATAGTTTTTAAATGAAATAAATGATTAAAAATTTCATTAATACATCATTTTACATGTTAAAAACATATTTGAAAACCTTTTTAGAAAATAGGGGTTTTAGAAAAAAAATGTTCTACAATTAAAGAGATATATGAAATAGGGTTATATTATAAAAATTTTTAAAACTTTATTAGCACAAAATAATGTAAAATTACACTTCTTGCTAATAAAGGTCAGGAATAAAAAAGAAAAATAAAATAAAGGTTTTATTGAATAATTATCCAATAATTTTATGTGATGTAAATTCTCATGTATAAACAATCAAGAAAAAATTGAGACTATGAAGTTAAAAATTTAAAAGACCATAATGTTAATGTGAGATTCAATTAATTAATAGATTACTAATTTAAATTTTAAATCCATATAAAATCATTTTAGGTTAATTTTTTTTTAATTTTATTAAACATGTAAACTTAAAATATTATCGAATGTGAAGAATTAATATAATTCAAATAAAATAAATTCCATTTTCAAATTAATTTATACTAGGAACCACTTAATTGAAATCACATTAGATGAAATTATTCAAATGGAAACTCAACATATAATGTTAAATGGATGAAACATGATATTAAATGTATATGTTGTGTTATGTACAATATATATAAGAAATTTAATGCACATCAATTGAGTATGATTCAAAGAATGAAAATTGTGATGGAGTCCCTTAATATATAGTAACTATTGAATCATAATCTCCATGAATGAGATAAATTATAAATAAAAATTATTATAAATTAATTCATGATATAATATTTCAAAATCGGTATATATACACAACATAAAAAATTTATTTGGTGAAAATGGGGTATACCGCATGGAATGAAAAGTGAGGCAAGAATCCCATAACTTGTGTTTCCTTTCAGTTGATTATATTTTAACCTCTTATTTAGTGGTTGTAAACATCTTATTTACCTATAAAAGAGAAATATGTATTTTTATAATATATTATATGATTATATATAATATCTTTTTACCTTTTTGATAGTAACATTTGATTATTTTCTGTATTTTGGTTGTTAAATGACTAGTTTTTCAGGTATGTTTTAGCTTGTTATTTTTTTCCTATTACATAGATCATGGTTTAATAATATCCATATTTTAAACAATGATATAAATATTATATATATATATATATATTCAATATATATTTATTTTGAATAATCCATAATATTAGGAGATTGAAAATGAGATTCATTGTTCACGGAGACAGAAGATCGTACGTACCCATGAACACATCACTCATTTCTTTTACACATTTAAAAGAATGAAAATTAAATGATATATATTTACATGTATAGTTTAATTTTATTATAATATTTATTTCCGATATGTCACATATGTTTAATAAAACTATCATTTATATGTTCCATGTATACTGTGAATGAATCACATCGCTTTGAGGAGGCGGTAGTCCAGAATTCCACAAACGATGTTATCATATCCACAGAAAATGGAATGTATGAAGGTATGTTCAATATAAAAACTAAATAATATTAACTAAAAAATAAATAACTTATATGTATTATATTAAAAAAATTCCATCATAATTAATAACAATGGGAGATGGTAAAGGAAAAACAAACAACATCGTTTTGAAAGGCGTTAGTTCTTCACACACATAAAAAGTAAGTTTGTTACCCATTAGATGTATGTGAGTGTAAGTGTTGGTGAAACCATTATAATTAAAAAAATAAATTATATTAATAATACTATTTTTATTATTTAATTATTTAATAAAAATATTTTATGTGGTGGTTAATGAATAAAAAACAGATGATCATGAGGATTAATGGTTCCCCTTTTCAGGTTACTCATTTTGGTTTGCACCAAAGGGATTCATTGTATAGATTTCAACCTAAGGGGTGGGGGATTATAAGTTGTCGGAGGAATATTGGTTGATTAAGTTAGTATGGTTTTTTTGACACAAATTATCTTAATATGTCTTAATAAGTGGGAGGGGAGAGTGCCTTTTCTTATGGAGGATGAGTTGCATTATTATAAAATTTTAAAAAGGGAAGTCCACCCACATTTTCTTATGACAAGTGGATCCAATAATGAAGATTTTTTATAAAAGTGAGTACATGGTATAAATGTGGAAATGAAATTTCCATTGAAAATTTTTGTAGTTAATTGTTTGCTTTATTGTTAAGGTTTCGTCCCTTATATGCTTATTTTTCACTTAATTACTCTAATTAATTTTAATTAATTATACTAAAAAATTGGTAAAAAAATTATATTATTTTAAATTATAAATTATTATTATTATTCAAAATATATAATCCAATTTTAAAAATTCAAATCAAAAAAGTTGCGGTGTCACTACTTGATGGGATAATTATTTACATTCTACTCTGATCACAAGAGTCTTAGGTATATCTTCACATAGAAGGCCCTGAAACTGAGACAGTGATGATTTCTATAGAACCTCTAAGACTATGAATTTGAGATATTATATATTCCTAGGAAGGGGAACAGAGTAGTAGACACAGTCAGCAGGAGTTCTGGTCTACAATTGTCGAGTGAGGCGACCTAGAAGCTAACCACATTATAGATATCCTTCGTGGATAGAGATGGTGTATCTTACCTAGAGTCTATGAATGTCACTCCCCCACATCATCAATCAAATTAGGAGGCACAACATGGGGACATTGATTATGAGGCCAGAAGTGCTTAGATATCCACAGGATAGGCTCCTGAGAGATTCATTGATGGTTGGGTGCATGTTGTTCTCTTCATAGTATGAACCATGGAACCAATGATGATACTGGAGGAGATGTCAGGGGATTTTCACACATACCCTTTATAGGTACATCCTCTAGTGGACAAGATGTATCAAGACTACTAACATCAATACTAAAGGCTAGGGATGGAGAAATAATTGGAAGATTGGTATCTCGATGGCTCATTTGTCAACAAGTGAAGGCTGAGCATCAGGTACGAGTGGGCATATCACAACCACATGAGGTTCCAGAGTGGAAGTGGGATGGTATTTCCATGGACATTGTGGAAAATCTATCACATACATCTAGGGGCCATGATTATATTTGGGTGATCGTTGACAGACTGACCAAGTCAGCCAAATTTCTACCCATCTGAGAGTAGGAATCAGTATATAGCTTGGGACTCCTCTATGTGCTGGAGATTGTACGACTTCACATGGTTCCAATGACGATAAAATTAGATCATGATGCACATTTTACATCCCTCTTGTGAAAGGTATTGCAAGAGGAGTTTGGGACTCACCTATGCATGAGCACCACCTTTTATCCTTATATAGATTTTCAGATGGAGCTGACCATTCAGACGCTCGAGGACATGCTTAGTTCTTGTGTCCTCAACTTTGGCCGCAGTTCAGAGGAACAACTGCCACTCGTAGAGTTTGAAAACAAAAATTTTTATCACTACACCATCATCATGGCACCATTTGAGGCCTTGTACGGATGACCATGCATATCATATATTTGTTGGAAAGACCTAGAGAAGTTTGTATTTATTCATACAAAGTTGGTGCAGGCTACCGCAAAGAAGGTGCATATCATCCAGGAGTGGATGAAGAATGCATAGAGCTGGCAGAAGTCTTGTGTTGATAGTAGACAGTGAACATTGGATTTTGAGGAGGGAGACCATGTCTTCTTATTAAACTTTCCCTAAAGATGATTACGGGGGGTTTAGATGGGGTGGCAAGCTATATTTGAGGTTCATCATACCATTCTAGATACATAGGAGAGTATACGAGGTTGTGTACCATTTAGATCTTCCCCCACAGGTGCACCAGGTGCATAATGTATTCCATGTGTCGTAGCTAAAGAGATATGTGCAGGATCCATCACACGTTCTCGACTAGGAAAAGATGGACATCGACTATGGGGAGATGTTTGTAGAGCTCCTAGTGGAAATAGAGGATCAAGGGGAGTGGGTACATTGTGGGTATTCAATCCCTCTAGTGCGAATTAGTATGTAGTATAGGAACCTCCAAGAGAGAACATAGGAGCAGGAGGCTCATATTCCTGCACAGTACCCCTTTTGTTTTACCTAGTTTTGTTATAGGTTTTGAGGATGAAAATCCCTATGTTGGGGAGAATATTAAGATCTAGACATTCCATATGAAACTTTTTTAAATTATTTGGGATTATTATGAGTCTTTAAAAAGTTTTAACACTTGATTCCGAAGAAGGGTGTTCCTGAAATAAATTTCTGAAAATTTTTAAGGTATGTTCAGTAAACACCTTGGAATAATTTTTTATTTTTTCAACCGTTGCTTGGAATCCAAATCTGAGAGTACTGTTTAATCCACATTGCTGATATTAACTTAAGGGAAGTTTCACTTAGACCATAGTAGGTTGGGATAAAAATTTATTTTTTGGACCTTACAAAAAAATAATTAAATAACTTTTCAGGTTATTTTATTTCTTTCTTTTTCTGTAACCGTTGGGAGACAAGGTGGGATCGCAGGTTAAAATGAGCCATTCAAGGGCATGACACTTTTGTTGCATAACCTTGACATTGGAACCTTAAATGTGGTTTATAAATGAATTCCAATAATGTTTTCCAACACGATTTGTTTCCTCCACATTTTTATGTGAGGCTCGGGGTGGAATTTTGACATGACATCATCAAGCATGGAACCTCTAGAGAAGTGACGTGACACCTTCCACCGATGAGGATTGGAATCTTGGAGTTCATTGTGGGAATCGACGACAAATGATAGTGGCTTCCATGGACAGGGATTCTTCATAGACCACTGCAATGCCTCCAACGAATAGAGGCAGTGGTTTTTTATTAATGTTATCCTTGATGGATTAAAATTACTCTTGCATGTTATTATGTTAACCTTGAGGGTGTGGGCCCAATGAAGAGGGCTCGTACCCATTTCTGTTGCATTCATGTTTTTTTCATCATGTGGAACTTCTTCAACTAATCAGAATCTAGAATCTGGGAGTCCACATCGACTGTGGCATCCTAGGAAGCCCGTAGGCATGAGCAGAAGTGAAAATGGAGCTCCGGAGTGTAGCTGAAGCCCCATTGAACAAGTTTCAGTAGACAAGACCAGAGGTCGGAAACCGCCTACCATGGTGGAAGAGCGATTCCACTTGGCACTATGGCATTTAGACAGGTGGCTGATAGCAGCCAACCCTAGAGGTGGAGGTGGTGTTCCGTCGTGTGTCGTCCTGAAGGAAGTTGTGACAAAGATGGAAAGGGACCCGCTCCCTGTGAGTCCAGTGGATGACGAGTAAGCACTATGTGGAACCACAAATTAATGTTTTTGAATGGATCCTTTGAGTCATTCAGATGCAGTGGACCATGTGACCCCATATGGGCGGCACCAGCCAGTGGGCCAGCCCCTCTGCGCCTTATTCTAGCCAAAGTGGGCAGCACCGGTCTGTGGCCTGGAGGGCAAAACCCACCACCGCCCCAGCTAACCGAGCTTGCCCATGCCGATTTGAGAAGGTTCGGGTCAGACCCGGACCGGGTCAGGTCACCTGAACCGGGTCATGTTGGCCTAGGCCAGGTCATGTTGGACCTAGACCCCTCTCAGGCTCATATACACTTAAATGACCATAACATATGAATCCGACATCCCTTCGACAAACTATCTATAACAGTGGGATTTTTGGAATGAGGCGTTATTTTTACGATTCTCCATGAGATATTTTGAGAAATTTTGTGTATGATTAGGTTTGATCGACTCGAAATCCAACTAGGCCCTCAGCACTAAAATACCAATAACATACAGACTGGGCGTTTTGTTGACCTGTCGCCTGTTACATTGGAACCCTTATTAATTGGCGGATCATTGGGAAAATTCTAAGTGGGGATTCTTTCTGGTTGGTATAAGAAAGATGGCTTGAAGAACTGTTTCTCCCAGAGACAAGTGTACTATGATTAATATCTTGGGTCCGGTTGAGACGTGAAGAATGAAGAGAGATTATGTGTCAATCAACACCAAGCGATTCTATGTGAATCATCACTGAGAGATTCTGTGTGACTCAGCACCCATCGATTCTATGTGATTCAGAACCCCGGGATTCTATATGAATGAGCACCCAACGATTCTCTGTGATTCAGCACCCAGTGATTTGGTGTGAATTAGAGCACAATGATTCTGTGTGAATCAGTAGCGAGAAATTCTATGTGGACCAACGCCCATGGATTCTGTGTGAATCTACACCCAACGATTTTGTTTGAATCAGCATCAAGTGATTCTATGTGAATCAGCACCCAGAAATTCTGTGTGAATTAACTTCTATCAATCATGTGTGGATCTAGAGGGGATTTGTACCTATCTATCCTGTGTGGGTCAACAGTAGTTCCTCCTGACTGAGTAAGAGGATATATCTTTATGAAAAATCATATGTACTATAGTACTTTTGTTATACCAAGTTTAATATGTGTCTATTGTTTTGTGCTTTTTTGATTATTATCATTCTTATGTTATTCCTCTGTGGAATTCTAAGAGACCTTTTGGGGTCTCGGGGTCCCTACTGAGTATTATTATATTCACCCCTGCATGGTATTTTCTAGCACCTTTTGTGTCTTCTGAAGAGGACGTGAGACCTTGACTAAGACTCAGGGAGCTAGGAACTGAGGCTGGATAGAGGTTACGATGATGGGTGATGTGGAGAGCTAAAGAGACACGTTCTATCTACCCTTTAGTTAGGATTCCTGGTGGACAATCTTAGGAGCTGTTTTTCTATTTATGTTTAAAGTTAAATCTTTTCAATTGGGCTTGTATTCTGGCCCCATTACTTTTAGTACTCATATTTAAAATAGTAGTTTTACTTTGTGGTTAATTATTTTTTTGTTCTTCGTACATCTGTTGGTATATATTTTAAGGTAATGTATTCTCTTTTTATTGATATGCCTTTCTATTGCCAGTCTCCAACCTCTAGACAATGGAAGGTGGGCTAGAGGTAGTCACAGCACGGGCCTCATGGGATATGTCATTTCATTAATAAATAATATTAAAAATTGTAAAAAAATAAATTAATATTTATTTATATATCTTCTATAAATTTATTCTAAACATTATTCATTGTGTATTATTCTAATTAATTAAATTTGTGAAACATTATTCATTTTAAAAATGTTTTTTGAAAAAAAAATATTTTTCAAACCCAAAACAATCCTATACTAAAATCCATTATAATGATTATTCAGAATTTATTTATATATTTTAATATAAATAATCATTACATAAAATAATTTAAATTATAATCAAAAAATTATTGAAATTTTAACTTTTTTAATTTATTTAAAAGAAATGACATTTTCAAATAAATCGTTATTTTTCATTATTCACTAAAATAAATATTTATCATTGAACCTCAAAATAAAATCCAAGTTAATTTTAATATTCCTATTAAAAAAATAAATATAATTGTATCAAATATATTTTATAATTGTTCCAAAAATTTATTATTTCATTCATTCATGAAAATAATAAAAATCATTTATTAAGAAAAAATATTTTTGAAGGAAGAATTAATTTACTATTTTCTGAATATTTCAATAACATTATTGAGTAGGATATATATATATATATTATCATAGTTAATGATACTTGTATATATATATAAATTTCTGAGAAGGATATAATTGTTATATATTTCACAGGTCATTTAAGAAAGGTTTGGCGTGTCAAAAATAGTATCAAACTTAGTTTTATTTTTTGAAATTCATTTGCTGTTACATCCTACCCCCCTCCCATATTATTAAATTTTGTCCTAAAAATTTTAAATATATCTGGATAGTAAAAGGAAGTATATTTGAAAATACATTTTTCGTAAACTCACATTGTAAAAAGGGTTAATAAACATTCTATTGATATGAGAGAAATGGTTGTTTGAAGTAATTAGGAAATAACACATTCTGGGTTTCCAAAGTGGATAAAATTGGTGGGATGTGACGTTTTGTACATTGAGTAAAATAATAAATAATTATTGAGAGATATATAATAACATTAATCAAGTGAAACTGAATAATAAAGAGAAAATTAACAACCATAAAACTATAAACATAAGAGGCATTAAATTATCATTGATTTCATCAAAAATGATTGTAATCGGAATTATTTTTGTTTCAATATAATTTTCATATAGTTCAATAATTTAATTACGATCTATATAATGGGAATATAGAAATATACTTTCTTTATTATTATAATAGCATTTATTTACCAATTTCCACCAAAATATCATTTTTTCTCCAAACAATGATTAATCATGATATGTTTATTCATTTCATTCATAATTTCATAAAATAAAAAATTAATGTACTGCATTATCATAAAATATATTATCAATTAATTTATATTTTCTTTTGAAATTAACTAAAACCAATATGTTTATTATATGGAAATTGTTTTTCTAAACTTAATAAACTATCATCCGATGATATTTTATATTAATCTCTAAAATTGAACAATAACAGTCAATGTTCAAACTAAATCATTTATAATTGTTATTTACATTAAATTATAATTTCACTTATTATTTTTTCACATACATTTCAACTTTTAAGAAAATGAATATGTTGATATTTTTTATTAAATAATATTAGTCACTTAGTCCCCAAGTAACTTTTCAAAGAGATGGTTATCTAAATGGTAAAACCTATGTTCCGATAGTTACCTCAGTATCCAAGATCATGTAAAACCTAAGGGATATAAATACCTTAAATTTCATAACTTGTAAATGTAAATTCATACTTCATAGTAAACCAAAACTTTATATATACCTCTACCTAGTAAAATGTCTCTAAAAATATCATAAATTACATTAATATATCATCTATTAAAACCTCAAAGTGGTGTCTAATAATGTGATCTTATTATGATGTTGAATCTTATAGACCTAATATAGTATCCCTAAATCTTAAAAAATCCTCACATTAAAACATAAAAATATCTAATTTTTTATAAACTATTCCTTTGATACCAATTATATTTTCCATGAACCCATACTATCAGATCTAGTGACCAAACATGAAAATTATATTTTTGGATTTGATACCAATAAAGGTAACTGAATTTCGTCCATTAAAAAAATTAAAACATAAAATGTGAAAAATTCTACCACATTTATCCTCAAAGAAATTTTACGGTTAGAGATTCATATAATTAAGAAAAACTCGTACCTAATCTATACATAAGACTTCAAAGGATAATATCTCCCACCTAACCAATTTTTTCGAAAGACATATTAAGTCATCATCCTAATCCATATGTAATCACATATAGACATAATTAATTAAAATTCAATCCTAATAACTAGGTTATATTTAACATTATATTTGTGGGTTCAAATGGTCAGTAAGGGTGCACATAAGAATTAATAATTGAACATAATTAGAGATAATAAGGGTATTAAGACAAAATCAAAGTTCATGAGAATAAAATAAGAGTATTTATACTCATTAGTACATAGATAATCCAAAATAAAAACATGGAATAAGGAATTAAAAAATGAAAGGGTAATCAGAATCAATAATCATAATACATAGGATATCAATATTGATTCTAAGAAACATTATGAACCCACAACGAGCATAGAAAAACATGTTGGTATCCTGAAAAATTATATTCACATTACATTATTCAAATGGGATATCAAATATTGTAAACATTAATCTCTATAGTACCCAATTACTTATAGATCTCTTGCTTACCCATACATAATTTTTTATAGGAGAACCGTCATTCCTTGGTTAAGGATGTGACCACCCATCATGAGACTATTAAGAAACCTCCATTCATTGGTTTATAACATAACCTCCCATCATTATAAATAAATTTAAATAAATTTATCTTGAATAAAGAACCTAAATAATTCATTTAACAATAAAATAATTGGATCAATCATTATTACTTTCTTAACTTTACTAAACTTTAGATAATTCATAGGTTCCGTGACAAACTCTTCGAAACATGGTTAACCCGTTGCATAGAAAAAGGTTTTATAACAATATCTCGGAAACATGAATAACCCATTGAAAATAAATCAGTTCTATAAAAATATCATTTAATAATGATTGACCCATGGAAAAGAAATTGGTTCTATAGTAATCAATTGTAAATATGATTAACATGTAGAGAAGAAATGTGTTCCATAATAATCTCTTTGAAAACTGAATAACTCATTGAAAAGAAACTGTTTCAATTATAATCTCATTGAAATATTTATAATCCATATTGAGAAAACATTTGGATGTAATCACTAAAAATATCAGCATCTGATCATACGTAATGATCAGGGTTATTTCTTTTGATGAATGGGAATACCGGTAACAGATCATGAAAAATATTTTCATGGAAAATAAAATTTTCATTTAAAAACCATATTAAAATATAATGACCGACAAATTTCAATGATAATACATTTCTTTTGAAACAACTTTGGAAGAAATAAAAGAACATTTAAGGAAAATATAGGAAGTGGTAGTGAGAAAATCTATTCATATCATATATGTCAAAAATAAACATTCAATTCAAAATTGTTTGAAAAAGGGGGTCATGAGTGAACCAATTGGAAAATGTTAAAAAAATATATTATTGAATCCAAATAATAAAAGGAATGAGATCATGGTAAATGGAAACTGGAAAAAAATATAAAAATAATTTTTTAAAACATTTCAGAATGCATTTTAGAAAAAAGGATCAATAAGATAATGATAAAAGATCTAAAATCAAATACAGGTTCGATGTCACTTACAAATGGAATTCTTGAAAATTCATTAATCATTAAGGGATGAAATGGATATTAAATATTTTAACAACATTCATATATATAGGGGACTAACATATATGTTGTTCAAGAATACAATATCGTATTATTCCCTATAAAATAAACTTGAATATAAACAATCCTGAAGGAAAGGATAGTATAAAATAAAGCATTTGCCTCTTCGGTAACCCAGTAATTATAATCCCCAAGAAATAATAAATTCAAATGAAAAATTTAATATAATTCACATAAAGATATAATCATATAACATGAAAAAAATATTCACCTTCTAATTAGATAGGTTCATATAAAAATCATATGTCATAATGAATGGAATTCAAGATGACTAAACATTACATTGGTCATATCACTAAATGGAGAGTTATTTAAGAGAAATATTTTGTGAAACCAATGTAAATAAATACCCAAAAATTTAAAATATAAAAAAATAATTTATATAACAATTAACAGGTAATTGTATCATAGAATAGAAAATGAAGAAGTTTCATTACCCAACAAAAGGAAATTGAGGTAAGAAACTCATTATCACTTGGTAATATTAAATTCAATAAACTAGGATAAATTAATTAAAACTAAAAATTAAAATTTCATGAAATATTGATTATTCATGAGAATACTTGTAAAAATTACACTATATACACCAAAAAATAAAAAAGTGGTGAATATGGATTATATCACATATATATAAAAAGAAGACATGAAACACTTAAAATAAATCCAAAATTTCTTTGATTGTCCTTCAACTCCTATATAATAACCATACATAAATATTATTATTTTTTAATAAAAAAATATAGGATTAATACTTTAAACATTAATAATTAATTTTATTTCCTTTCAATTACATATTAAAATATTTAATCTGTTATGTCCAAGTGAGGTGTTTTGTGGATGTTTTGTTCATTGATTCCAAATGGATTTGGTGTGATGATTGTGATCAAATGGACCATTATATCAGCATATATGGAACAATAATATTGATATAATAATCACTTTTTTCAAAACAATTACTATTAATACCTATCAAAAAAAAATGTTTTGAAAAACGAACTATGTTATGATCATAGTGATCATAGGTCGTACGTACTCCAGTGTAAAGTTACCATTTTTTTATGTTCATTATGGAATCAAGTTGTATATTATTTTATCATTCCAATATTATAATAATATCATATAATATTTTTATTTTCTTTAAATATATTTATATATGTAATTCATGTGATGTGGTGATGAAAAAATAATTGAATCATTTCATTGAGGCAGTTGTCCACATGTATATCAATGACATTATTATTTTTCTATTAAGAAAAAAATGATATATAATCTCTTAATAATGATAAATATGTAATTAATATAATTATTATGTCATTAATATAACATATACTCATTAAAATGTTCCTTATTACCTTCAATATATAGCATTAGTAATGAATGAATCACCTCTCTTCATGTGGTGGTAGTCTGTCGCACACATAATTGATGTTACCGTATCCCCAAAATAATAATCATTAAGAATTTATATATCATAAAATATTTCCATAAGTATAAATTTCTTAAAAATAGAATATATTGAGTTTAAATTTGTCATTACAACAAGTTGTGAGGGTATAGGATGGAAAACGAATAACATCGGTTCATTAGGCGGTAGTCCCCCATACATATAAATAATGATTTAGTTTCCAATTTAATGGATGGGTATATAGATTTAAGTTAATATAGTTAAATATGAGTATATATTATATAATTTTTTTTTCATATTATCATATATAGTGAAAATTTAAATTAGTTGGAATTAAAAATCAAACATGTACTCATAGTTAGGAATTTTATATCTTCTTAGACCACTTGTTTAAGAGTATTCATAATGTATTCCTAGAATGGAATAATATAAATTTTGGGATTCTAGGAATATTTTAAGGGTGTTTCTATGTGATTTTGGTAGGTATTGGACGCACCAAAAATGGTTTTATAGGGTTAATAAGAGTTGATAGGTGGTGCCCTTTTATTAGTGAGGTGAGTGGAACCCTTGTAATTTCAGAAAAGAAAATTTTGTAGCCTTGTTTTTCAAATTCCACATAGGTCCAAAATGGAGTATTCTCAATCACCATACATTATAAGAGAAATATATATCAATAAAATATTTTTTATATATGATTTTAGGTCATTTTGACACAAATCATTTTAGTTTATCCTCTCATGAAACCAATTTTTACCTTAACTATAGTAATTAATTTTTACAGTTTTCAAAATTCATTTTGGTAAAAAATTAAGTAAAGAGTTTTTATAACATAAATAATTATTCTTAAAAATATTTAATCCATATTTTCCAAATTAATGTCATTATATATTATTTTAATTAATTGGATGGAGAATCATATGTCACTTTAGAATATGTTTTAGAAAAATCATGTTTTTGAACCTTAAATGAAAGTTACACTAAAATATAATGAACAGTCTATTAAAAAGTAATTATGTGGATACGATATATCAAAATAATATATATTTTATTTTAAGTAATAATGAAACCCTAATATTACTATTTACCTTTATTAAAATATTTAAAATAAAAGGCATTTTTAGAAAAATTAGAATTATTCACAATTTACTAGAAATATAATTGTTTCTAAAAGATCTAAGAATTTCTCAGAAAGTAAATTTTGATATTCCAATGTAAATAATGAATTTATGTTTTAAAAATAAATTTTTTCAAAGTTTAAAAAATTAATTGTAATATTTTTTGATGAAAAGTAATAAAAACTCATTCGGAAAAAACAATGACTTGATAAATTACATTACTTTACTAAACAAATCATTAATTATATTCAAAAAATTTGTCAATAATTTATAATGGTTATGAAATTTAAATATATGTGTATATATATAATAATGTATTTAATACTATTTAAACATGAAAATTTAATTTCTAGATTTTAGATGTTATATATTTAATGGGTCGTTTAATCACGGTGTTGCAAGTAAAATATGTTGTCGAACATAGTTTTATTTTATCAAATAATATTTTGTTATCATAAAACTAGAGATGATTGAAAATTTCAAAACTATAATACATCACTAATATTTATCAATTAACAAGGATACTTAACTACCAGTCCCTATTATTATTTATTCTGATAGGGAGAATCATTATAAATAATTTTTCTAAAAAACCATTTTATTCAATCCCCTGGTGTTAGTTTAAATGGACCAATTTATGCCATCAATTCTTCAGTGATATTCATAATAGATTCATCATACGATCTATCCTCTTATTTAGTAGTATCAAAATTTTATGAAAAATCATCTATAATGACTCATTACAATACTCACTAACTTTTGGACAATCCTTGAATAAAAAAGATGTTGATGTATCATATTAAACTATCTATTAATTTTAAACATTGATGTTACATATCTATGTACCCCACAACCTAAATAGTATAATAAATTCTAGAATCTTACTCTGATATTATAATTCATATCAGTTATTGGAAAAATGAGATTCAATATCCAACTCTGAGTGAAATGTTTTGTCCTAAACCCCTTTTCACTCAATTGCATATAGAACTCAAGGATGGATTAGGTGATGTTGATAGGTGAGAATCCGTGGTACAATCTTTTTATGAGTTTTTTTACTTTTTAATTAAAAATATGAAACATTATATGGTTCTAATTCTAATCTATGATATATCTCAATCTCACCCTATCTACTATACTAATAATAGAGAATCTACACAAAGTGTTTAAAAGGTTTTGTTCCAAGGCCTACAATGTGACCTTTTGGTTTTACCCCAATATATACTCCTTATTATAATCATTTTGTAAATTATTATTTTTAGATATGTAATGGATATATCCCTTAGTACTGAACCCTCCAGTTAATTCTAATTATACCCCCTTGTAATTAAATTCTTGTACCTTGGGTGGTTGTACCCTATAACCATCTACTACACCCAACCCCAAATGAGTAAAATCAACTTATAACGCCCACATAAAGAATCCCTCTAATCATGGATCTAACCAAGATTATAATATCATTCTTCAAGGATTTATCCACTATATGATGATATGTTGTTCTTTCTCTATGTTCTTGGTCAATCACACTTTCTAAGGTACTCTTTAAGTGTCATTTACATCCAATAAATGAGTGAGATAGTCTTTCTCAATAATATAGATCACATGTAAATAATGGGTTACCTTAGTGGAACCCTTTGTCTACTATGCACAAACCTAAATGCGTGTCAGTGAATATTTATTCTTCATACAAGTATCATAACTCTATCATACTATATTTTACAATAAATTATGTTATGAAACATACATATTATACACACTCTTCTCAAAATTAATTCATGTGATGATCAAACTCATGGGGTTGAAGTGCTTTGTGCAGCCCAGATGGTTGTATAAGCCTTATCCTTCACAAAATACATCAATATATTATTCAATAGTTTTTGGATAAAGATATTTGTGAACCCTTAAGTGTGTGAATCACAAGTGAATTTGGTCATTATTTTTCCTCTTCCTCGCATAATTAAAAGAATTAAATATTTCTTCTATTTGAAATATTTGTTTCAAAGTAGTTTGGTTTCATAGAAATCTTGATAAATCTGATAGTTATCAATTGTTATATCTTTTATTCTTCTTCTCATTTTAAGGTATTTATCCACTACCATTGGTTCATTCCCTCTCCAACTTACCTCCATTAATATCGATGAATCAAGAAGCCTCTATTTTTGTAATGTCACCACTATTAATAAACACTAAAATATTCGATTTTTCTAAACTCATCAAACACTATGATTCATGGAGTCACTTATCACAAAATAATTAGTTTTTCTATTTTGTATTTGATAAATACTAGATAAATCATTAAATATTGAGATCCTTCATGATTGTAAATTTCCACTAAAACTTTTTTTCTCTCAACCGTAGCTTTATCGTCAATATATCCCCATTAATTGAAGATATATATTATATGAATAGAGGTTTTAAGCCTCACTATTTGAAATAATTTATTCATGAATATCCAATGAAACTATTAATTTTATAGATTATGGTCTAGCCATTTTCCCTATCATGTGGAACCCTTAAAGCCTCACTAGAGGTAGAAGATGGTGTATGCTCGAATAAACTATCCCGATCAATAAGACCAACAGTTATGGAAATGCATGTATAATTAAATGATTGAGGAATATAAACAATGCCCATATTTTTCCCAAATAGAACATTAATTATGGTTAGTTCTTCCTTTTGATATAAATTGTTGTGATTTCATCTTCGACCATTGAAACAGGGGATCAACACCCACATAAACTTTCACACACATAGGTCATAGCCCGACCAGGATCATCTTTATACCCAATTGGTAACACAATCCTGTAGTAAAATACCTTGACCACGAAAATTACATTTCTATTATGTATTTTCCTTAGTTATACTATCCCAATTGGTTGACCCTTGGGTCCCTTATATGTTTAATATGAAATAGCTCATGTAAGATTTGTAGTGGTTGCACTATTTTTTTACTAAGGGACCATTCATGTATATTGTAAAATAATAAGTTTGTAAAAAAATATAATCAAACCTCATGTATTCTTTAAGAAATATTAAAATTATTTTTTCATGGAAACCATTTTTCCATATTCTATGAACTATTATCTATAAAAATGAATGTTTTCGTTAAATTCATATATTCTTTTACAAGATTTTAAATAATGGTCAACTTTTTCAATATTGTTCAGTCATTAGAATATTTCATTAATCATTGAGTATCATTTCTATAATATTCAGAGTTATAATGGAGAATTTCTCAAATATAATAAAAAATTTCATATTGGGAATCAATAAAAATTCACTAAGCATAGAAACTTCTCGCAATTAAATCACAAAAATCATATTGGCATATCATTGAAAACAAATGAAATGTTGGCCATAACAATATCCAAACTTTTTTTATTTTCAATATCCATTAATATATTTAAAATTAAAATAATGGGGTAAAAAATTCTCCCCCTTATTTTCAATAAAATAAAAATGATATGTGGGGTCCTCTCATATTGTATTTCTTCACAAATATCTGATCTTCTCCGTTATATGAAGATTTGTTGATCCCTTCCAATATAAGTATAATCTAACTTAGATATCTTATCAATAAAATTTTAGTAAATAAAAATTAAGCATATTTAGGAAAAAAAATTTATAAAACAATAGAAAAATATCTATGGTGGTACATTCTTTCAAAACAAAACCATTCAAGTGAAATCAAGATCAGAAAATCTCAATTATCGTGTTTGGGGTTGAATGTAAACACCTTTATCAACGAAATTATAAAATTGCACATATTTGAATAAGTAAATTATATTGTTCATAGTATAAAATAATTATCCATATTTTTTCATCCTAACATTAATCAAACGAACACCCTTAATTGATATGAATATCAAAATTAATAATGAGGGATGAAAGGGGGATTGACATACCCCACCTACTAATTTTATACAGTTTTTCATAAGTTCTATATCAACTATATAAGGAAGATTTAACATCTTTATTTCATAAATTCCCCACACAATGGAAGAACCATATATTTAATTTTCCTTTTTATAGTATAACACCATAAATATAAAGGGGAATAATGGGGACCTTCATGTTCATCATGAGTAATATTTAAGCAAAAAAATGCCTCTCAACCTGGTCCATTATATTACACCAATTTCATTAGACTACCCATCAACAAGCTGTATAATAAATATTTCCACTAATTTTCTATAATAACATTATTTCATTTAACTTTAGTATGTTTTTTAACTTTATGAAATTAATTTTCCAATTTTAAATACTTTTACCACACAACTATGCATTCTTATTCTTAGAATATCCATAAGAAATGTCATTGTTTTTCCATAGAAGTTTGTTCTCATTATCATTATAGGTATCATATCCTAATAGTCATATAATTAATATATTCCTATGAATCCTTCTGATTACATCTTCAAAAATATTATTTTTGGCTTTAATATTGTTTTAGTCTTGCCAGGTGGGATGAATTTGTAGTTATAAATTTATTTTTATGAGGACATGATATCATATATTCTTCAATATTATCCCTTGATTGATGAATATTTTTATGTACCATGTTATACCTTTGAGATTAATCAATTTTTTCATATATTTCCCAAAACCATAAAAACCCATTAACCTAGATTTTCCACTATGATATTTATTTTGGTCATACTGTTGTTATTGTTGTACTTATCCATACTAAGAAATATCACACCAAGGGGGTAGTGATATTTATGAATTTTTTATTTATACCTTATATATATGATACTATCTATCTCTTATATTCTTGTTAACTATTTTTACACACTTATTCCGATGTTCATATCCCAAGGCTGACATTTCACCATTCATTTTATAGATTTAACAAAAATGGTAAAGGTCATCATTTTTCATCATATTTTATCCCCTAAAATTCAATTATTCTATTATCCTCACTAATTTTAATATCATTACATATTTTTTATTCCTAGTTCACAAACAACTCTCAACCTCAAAAATATCATATTACACTTTATATCCTCTTTTTTGGTGTACTCTATTTTAATTTCACATCTTGCAATCCTTGTTGATTTTGAGAAAACCCACCACACTTTAGAAAACATCTTGGTGAGAAAATAATAATTCTTATTTTAAAATCCTCCCTTATTGTTGAGGGTTTACAATTATCTTTCACCATCCCTACATTCCCATAGTTTGGTTTACAAACTATTCTAATAATTGAAGCAATATTAGTACTCATGATTGTTTCTAGTTTATTTAATACATTCTTCTTAAAGGATGTATCCAATTGGATAGAGAATGTTCTAATGATATTCTTGGATTCATGATCCTTAAAGTCTAATTATTCATCAATATATATTATTACATCAAAGTATAAATTTATACATTCTTGTGATTATGGATTCTTTAATTTTAACTCCATATATATACACTTCACGTTGAGGGATTTCTTTTCATCCTCAATGGATCTTAGCATATATTCAAATAGCTAATTTATCTTCATTATTTATGTTCATTCATATTTCATGATTCCTACAATGAGTTTTCAGTATCCATTAACATGCTACCTTTTTCCTCTTATTGATAAACATTGAAAATAATATAAACATTGTGCAAATTTTTAAATTCATTGATATCTTATAAATATACAACCACAATTATTAATTTATCACTAACAATTCCTTTCTATTATTAAATAGTTTCATCATATCATTCAAAGAAAACATAAATTATTTCAATGTTTTCTCTCACATGTTTTTTGAGGGTGTAAGATATGAAATCCTTATTAAGAAGTGCCTATTTTTTGGAATTAGACTCTTCTTCTGGCTGATATTTTTCATCTTGAAGATCCATTATTCCTTAAACAATATTTTGTACCACTTATTGGGGAATTTCAGTAATATTTTTCTTAAAATACATAATGAACATAACTAAGTGATCTATAACGTTCATATTTTAACAATTCTTTAAGAGAATAATCACAATCAAACGAATTAATTAATCATATAATCCTTTTATTAACTTAAATTGGTTGTGTATTTACTGTTACTACAATTTTCTTCTTCATGTTCATTATCTCTATGTGCTTTATATTCTAATGTGTCTTGGTAGGAATTTCCATCTGAGATATATCATTGATTTCATATAATATACACTTCATAAAGACTCACATGGATCTTTATTGTAAAAATTGTCTGTAATACGAGTAATATATTCCAAGGCCATGTTATATGCCACTGAGATGAGGTTGAATTAGTTGTTCACTCTTTTAATGAATTCATTTCCTTTTTAATTCATATTGTTGGACTTTTAAAGAATCTCAATCCACTCAATGATATTTCTAATCTCAACTCATGTGTAGTAGTAATAATAGAGAGATAAAAACATTATAGTTACAAGGTTCAGTTCAATGTATGACTCTTTGACATTTTTGTTATACCCACCAAAATGAATTCTATTTTATAATCATATTATTAGTTACAATTTCTTCAGAATCAACTAGTTAATCTCACCATTAGTCAGTCCTATAGTTTATTATAGTTTTACCCACTCATAAATCCATCTCTTCTTCCTAGATTGGTTATACCCCCCAGAAAACACTATCTTTATCATAACCCAAATTGAGATAATCCTTCTTTTATATCTAATAGAAATACTTTCTATGGTCTTGGACCCAACTGCTATACTTAAAAATTCTCACTTGGATTGATACACTATTGGGAATAAATTAACATTATCTATGATATTGACAAATCATTCATTCTCAAGTACCCTTCAAATATCATCAATATCGACTAAAAAGTATGTTTAATATCACAAAAATTATTATCACCAATAGAAAATTAGTTTTCATACAACAATAAATTCCTAGGATGTTATATCATTATTCTAAATTATGAATTTTTGACCTCACTTATTTGTGTAAAACACGAGCACACAAATTATTCAGTGTTATTTATTGTATGAATAATAATTTCACACTCTCGATTTAGTTTCATAAAATAATTTTAGATCCTAATGCATGTGCAATACAGTATATGGTGTTCTTAACAATAAAACATTATCACATGTAACTAGCACATGAGCCTTAGCCCGGATGGTGAGGACTCGGTATGTGCATCCATGAGACTCGATACCAAATCTGTATGGAAGTATTTTTTCGGGTAACTATAGAAGGCATAATAGAAGGTACTGAAGGAGGTATTGTTCAGTACTGTAGCAGTCGGAACTATTTATCCATCTAGTCCTTTGGGCCACCGATTTGGTCCTTAGGTCCTATAAGACATTTGGGCCACCCAAGGCATTTGTGCCAGTGGAATCTCAAGGCCTTTGGGCCACCATAAAGCCTTTGGGCCACCCCAAGGACTTTAGGCCACATGAAATGTAGATGTACCAGTCAGAATACAAGAGAAAAGGCTTTATAGGAGGATTAAGGGAAAGAAAATTCACTAGAGTAGAGCTAACTAGAATTGGAAGAATGAGAGGGTATGGATTTTCAATCAGTACTAGGCATATGTAGCTTTGTATAGGACAACTAGCTGACTAGCCCTATGAAGGTGTAGTGCTGATATCATAACATATGATGGGGTAGAGAAGTTCTATGTTATCATGTCTAGGTGAATACTCAATGACCTGTGGGTCATGTAATTGTCTCTAAGCCTTCAGGCCTTGTTAGAGTTCCATCTCACCCCTTGAAAGATTGATTATCAAAATAATACGGAATTGAAGGCCTTCGGGCAATTCCAAAAGACATGTAACTAATTAATTTGATATTTTATTTTAGATTTTTCTTCATTTTTTGGGTATTCATGAGTGTTTCTAAATTCATGAATAGAAGAATATATGTCCTTCCCTACATGAAACCATATCTCTGCTGTGAAAACCCCTGAATGGGTGTGAGTTCATTGTTCTTCATCACAAAACTATCATATATCCCCCACACTATCTTCTAAGTGAGTAGAATTTTCACTATTTATTGAGCACACACATTATTTCCCTATTCATGAATGTGAAGATCAAGTGCACGGGTTACATTTTCATCATTAAAACCGAATTTTTATTTTATACATCTCCATTTCACAACATAATGACTTATAATTCAGTGGTTCACAGAACATTATCATTACAAAAATTATGTTTTTTGGTTCATAGTTCAAGAAGTCCATTTCTTCTTCTCTGACACATGTATAAAAAATCATGAAGGATATATTCTTTTTCGAAATAATGGTTTTCATGTGGCTCTGTTTACATGAAAAAAATATTAATCTTGTGATTGACGGTGGTATTTTGTACATGGAATCCACTCATTTTATAGGTGATCTGTAATTATTTTAGTTCATTCCTTTTCCTCCTTAGATATCATAATTACCCCCCATCAAGCCTCAACCTTTCTATTTTGTGTCCTATCACTTACCAAAAATCAAAATATCAAATCTTTCTAAAATCATATTACATCATGATTCATGTAATTTTTTATTATAAATTTATATTTATTATTTTGTGGATGTAATTAGGATCACATATATCTCTAATGATGATGCTTCTCCATGTTTTTTAAATATAATATATTTCTTCTTTATCACTTATCTAGAGATATTTATTTAATTCAACCACATGAATACATGATTTAGATTTCATGTATGGATTTTTAAGCCTCTCAGTCATACAATATCACTCTCAAAATAGCCGCGGTGACCATGACATAAATAAAATATTTTCTATCCATTTAATCTATAATTTGGAACCATTTTAACTTCTCTATAGGTAGAAGATAGTGATAGCTCAAACGAACTATCTATATCAAAGATATTAGATTGATCCAAATATTTCCTTATTATAAAATATTGGAGGAATAACAATATCCACATTTATCAAACACCAAACTTTATTTAATGTTGATGCTTCCTTTTATTACAATATTAAACAGTTTCAGTTTATTCTACTGTAATAGGGGATTGTCACCTGCACCCACCATCATACACATAGGATAATGGATATCATGTCCCATACACATTCACACTCAGTATTCCACTCCTTTGATCCTATTGACAATCCATATGCATTCCCCGACTACTATGTAGGATCCTTAGACTAACTCTACCACATTATTGAACCATAGGTTCCTCATGTGTGTAAATGGTCAAGACTATGTGGGATTATAGTGGATGGTCCATATTTCATAATTTTTTATCATTCACGTACAATATAAAATCAAATAATAGTGAAAAATTAAAAGACCAAATCTTGTCTTATACCTAAAATTTATAATTTCTTCTTTCATGGAAACTATTAAATATTCTTTAACAAACTATTCCCCATTAAAATGAATATTTTTGTGGTGGTCTTATATTATTCTTAATCTAGGTAAGGAATTCCAACTTTTTGTTACATTTTTCACTCTATTGAACATGTATTTCATCATTTATGTTCAATTATTCAATCAACTAAGTTAATATGGACAATTTCTAAATTATGATATATAATTTCATCAATTGAATCAATAAAAATTATACAAGCATCACCACTTCCCGCCCTCAACTCACATTACTCATTTTGACACATCAATGATAAAAAAATGAATCAATGTTTCCAAAAATGAATCTCTTAGAGGTGTCATAATGATGAAATTACAAATGAAATACCAGTACGTGTCTATCATAATTATTGATATCAATATTAAAGGAAACCAGTAATGGGAATTGTGTATCTCTACAATAGACACACACACACAACCAATTATACAAGGGTATTATATATTGTTCATGAATAAATCCTAATATAGCCACTATTGATGATAAGTGTAAAATAGGGCTTTTATTCACATAATTAGTCAATTTATAACAACAACAAAAATAACTAGCACCCATTGTTTAATTAGGTAAATTTTAACCAATAACTTTTATTGTAAAATACTAAATCTTATGGAAAATACATTAAAATAGTAAAACTCATTTAGAATCTAGGAATTCATAGGTATTTATTATTTTAGGGTGATCATCACATCGATGGAGGAAGCTACATAAATTCACAAGACCCCTTTTGTGGGAATTGTGGCCTAATGACAATAGTAAGAATGAGGATGATAAAAGATGATTTAAATGACCTCATATTGAAATTATAATTGGATTCCAAACATAAATTCATGTTAGGATAGAACGGGAGTATAATCACTTTCATTAAATGTCAGAATTAAACTTAAATTTTTCCACCCAATTGATCCCATTAATTTAAATCAACTTGTATAAAAGATATATAAAAATTTACAAAAGAGGTGGGGCCCTCGTATCTATTGTAATGGATGAAATATTCATTGTTTTTAAGGGGTGGATAGAATTATTCATGGTGGAATTATAATTTATGATTGGTTTTTCACTTTACACCCCAGTCCAAGAGTAATATTATAAAATATAAATCAAACACTATATTCATTGAAATGTTTAGATTATATCTTTCTAAAAAATAATAAAAATCCCATGTTATGGTAATCTAACAATCCAAAATTTTAGTGTTAGTTGGTTATGAAAATAATGTATATCATTAGTTTTAACCATTCATATATCTATATACAATGTCATAAATAGTAAGATAAAAAATACTCGGATAAAATAGTGTGGCATCCCGTCCCAACTCATAAGTATAGTGACAAAACTATAGAGTCCCATGACCTCATGTGAACCTCCCCAAACACTAAAAACCACTGACTAGCATATATTGTGTATATATAATATAAGAATACAAGTACCCCTATCAAAAAGTTGTAAATAATAATTGAAATCTTGATAAATCCTTATATAAAATGAATAATATTATAATGATATTTTAGTGATAAAACAAAAATAATAAATAAAAATAAAATTTTATAATAAAACATAAAAAATTATGTCGTCTTACAAGGAATTCATCAAATGTAAGATCACCTTCTTGGTCGGTCGTGTAAAAAATATTTCCCCAAAATAAAAAAAGTATTGTGATATATATAAAAATCAAAACACACCACTCTACCTCGTTGGTCCTACCAAACCCACTATACATTCCAACACAACAATTAACTATTGTTCCATTTACCATACATGTTTCCCTAATCATAAAATATATATGTGCACAAAATTTCATTTGTAAGGTATGATAAATAGTACTTTGTAGGCCCCAACTAATGGTGTCCTTGAAAAATAAAGTATTATATTAGTGTATGCAGAGTATAATATGATAAAATCCAATATTAACACTAAATGTATCTATCTTGGAATGATTGATCATTAATTAAATGATTGACTATAATTTATTCAAATATTAATGGAATTTTATGTTCATTAAATAATTTTACCCAAAAGGTATGGTGAATAATCAACCAACACTTGCACCAATATCCTAGGTGGACGATTCATCATTATGTAATCGTGAATTATGAATGAGGTATCAACATCATATTATATAGGGTGAACAATTCATTCTAATAATGATGAAAAAATGTAAATAGGGAATCAATTTATCATAACACATGGTATAATGATATATCACTTAACCAAACTAAATGATAATTATTTATCTCTAGAATAAGTACCAAATTGTAAAAATTTCATCGTCAATACGCTCATAAAGGTGAATGTTATTTCACTGAATCATACCTTAAGTGAATGATATAATACCAACCCCATTATCAAAGGTGAATGATAAATTATCATACTAATCAACAATAGTGGATGATTTACCACCAAAACTATAAGAAATATAATTGATAAATACATATAAAAACCAACCAAGTTCAATAAAATGGTATCCAAAAATTAACTCTGGTGAGTGGTGTATATGCCCTCTAATCAATAAACTGAGTGAGATTTCCCCAATATACTAGAAAACGAGAATAATTCCTCACTCTTACACAACCCATAAGGTAAAATATATATCACTGAACAAATCAAACCTCGATGATAAGTTCATCACGAATTACCAAATAGGGTGGATGATTTACCACCAATTTACTAAACATGGTGCTCTATATATCATTCATATATAAAAAGTTAAGGGTTAATCATATATCAATAATTAAGTAAATGCGATGAATAAAATATCACCATGCACATAAAGAGGGTTGAATGAAGGATTATACTACTATAATCAAATAATGATGGTATACCACAAACTAACAAATATGGTGAATATGTATCAACAAACATAAATTAGTATTAGTCACAATTGAATCATGATATCACTAGTCTATGGAAATTTATTTTTAGTAATTTTGATCATAGAGAGATAGCTTGTATTAGTACTATGGAATCACAAGATCATTTCCTCGAGTAGATACCCATATCCATGTATCAAACTACAATGATATTATAACGTCTCTATCCATCCCTGAAATAATATAAGATTCATTATGACCCCTCTACCATAAAGGGTCAAACTATATTGGACACTAATAATTAAATTTATATTATAAATATAATTACTCACAATATTTACTATGTGTAAGAGTTCTATCAATATAAAATACCCATAAACATCATATATATACCCTAAACCAATGAATAGGAAAATATGACCCTCAGGGTTTCTATTTCTTTGGTGACACGCTTCCTTCCTTATGGTATCATAGAAATAAATGACCATGAATGTGATGTGTAAGTCTTAAAGGATCCACCATATGCGTGGTAGTATAAAATCAATGCTCAATATGAATGGAAACCACATTTGGTTATATTATGTGAAGTTCACACTCACCGACCAATGTTGATAGATTGAACTATACATAATACTCATATTAACAGATTGAAATATATTGGGACCACTTACCATAGAGTTGAAAAACTCATGTATTTGATTATCATTATGAGAAGCATCGATTTTTGAATGATTTCATTAAACAAGACCTAATCAACCAAAATTAGTATTTTAGGCAACTACAGATGAAGTGGTAAAAAATAATAAGACTGGATAAAGTGTACATATTATTCATAAACATAAAAATCCCTTCATATATAATAATCTCAAATCCAAGAATGAACTATGAGTATTAATTCACAATAATATAGAGTATTGAGAAGGGACGGTCCAAATCACTACTACATGATAGATGATTGAGATGGTAGGTTTACAAAAATTAAAAAACATAATTAAATTTTAAATACATAATAAATAAATAAATAGGTTCATACTCCATATATATAATATCTTGGAACCCACACTCCAGGATCTAGTGAAGAAAACATAATATTTTCATTTCTTTCCCTAATACAAATAAATGTTTCTAATTTTTTCCATACGAAATATCCAACAAAAATTGAAATATTGGATCACTTATATAACCAAGGACCTTTTAGGATTATAGTATTATATAATTGGGAAAATCTCATACATAATATTTCAAATTCCTTTAATTGGTCATTTTATCACTATATATTGCCTTTCTTATTCTACCTTATGTAATTATCATCTTCCACATAAAACACATATGTACATATCCTATATAAAATCATTCATTATAACCTTCATAAAATTATAAATAATAAGGTTGAGCTCAAATGATCTATATGGGTGAACATTATAATTTAAAACTGAATGTCTTTAGTGGTCATTTTTGTGTATAATTAATTAACCAAAGTACATGAGAATAACATAGGATAAATTAAAACCCCTAATAACATAGAACATAATTCAAGATAATGGAATACAAATTTAACATAATAAATAATTTATATTAGTCAATATTCATGAGCAGGATGAAAGTAGTCTTTGTTCAAAGAAATCATTAAATATAATATCTAGCAAACATGGACAGTGTTGGTATCTTAGGAAATGAACATTCATTATGGAATAACCTAAACATGATAATTAAATAAATGTTGTATGGTCAACTTACATCAATTAACTATGTCATATCATGGTTGTTACATGTAACAATACTTGTTTTCTCTGAGTAGTGAGTAATTATATCATCTCATTAGAGTGAAATCTATCCAATTAACTCTATCTCATAACCCAATGTAATCGAGTTCTATAACTTACCAACCCATATTATATCAAAAAATTCTCGTAGGTATTTGGGTTTACTCCCCAATCCCTCCTTAATAATTAATATCAAAGTACCATATCACGAAAATAATACATGGATGCTTGAATTTCATCAGAAATTTCAATTAATGATTTATCCATTAAAAAGAATCTATTTTATAGAAAATCCCTTTATAAAATCAACAAAAAAAATAGAGAAATTGAGTAAATTGTATCTTTAGATTATATCCTCCATTAAAGTGTAATAATCAGTCAATTATATTCATAATGTTGAAATACTTTTAAAATATCATTTAAAATATTTCATTAAAAACATGGGATAATACTATTTACATTCAGTATCATTTTACATAAAAATTGCCAAAATATTGAAAAAATCAATTTCATTGAAAATATGAACAGTAATTTATAATTTAATAATAATTTAAAATAAAAATTAATTATTGAAAATATTCTTGTTTATTTCAAAAATGATAAAAATGTAATTTCCATTCAAATGTTTAAAATGAGAATAAAAATAAAATAATATTCAAAATGATAAGAAATTTCATTTTGAGAAATTTTTACAAATAGACATATATAATTGAAAAATATTTATTAAATTAGTTATGTCTATAAGAGAACATTATCAAAATAAAAGATAAATATGGATAAGTTTTGTTATAATTTTTTAAAATCATTACATAAATGTTTAAATAACATTAATGGCCTTTAAAAACCCAAAAACCATATAAAATAAAGAAGATACAAAAGTAATATAAAAACCTTTAGTATAAAAGGATTAATGGTATTATATTTCAATTGTCATTATACACCCATATAAATGATAAAAGGTTTATTAATAAAAAATGTCTCAAAAAGGGCATTCGAGAGAATAAACCATTAAAACATGGGTAATTATTGAATTAAAAAAGTCATTTAATGAATCAATGAAACATAATTATATAATACTAATAATTTTAATGATTTGATTTTTGAAAAAATGTTCTTAGGGTAGTATATACACCGTATGAAATAAAACATGAAATGTGAATTATGTCTCAAGGAATATAAATTGATACCATCAAAATGGTACCAAAATCACTTTAATAATAATAAATAAATAATTATCATTTTTATACCAAAAATTAAATTTCATAATAAAAAATTAATGGAATATATAGAAAAAAAATCACATCGCTTCATGGAGGAGGTAATATATATGTACACATGAATGATGTTGTTATTTTATAATGGACAGAAGTGTATGAATATTGATGATATCACATATTTAAAGAAACATAAAAAGGACTTGAATATAATATATATAAATTAAATCCGTAATTAAAATTATCCATGATAGGTGGTGATGGAAAATGAAACACATCACTTCTAGGAGATGGTAGTCCAAACATACACACGACCAATGTTTGTATTCCCCATATATTGAAAAGGGTGTAAAATTATATTATTATATTAAAATAATAAAATTTTAGTATATGGGAGATATAGATTTTATTTTATTTGAGTGATTAGTTTAGCACTGAAGAAAGTAGAAAAATAATGTAAAATGAAAACACTCATTTATGAAAATTATATCCCCTTTGAAGAACCTCCTTAGGATCTCTCATCAAGAATCCTATGGATTGCCATTAATTATTACCAGAATGACTTTAATGTACATAATGATGTTATTAATATTTTTTCAGGGTTTTTTCAATCTATCTAGATCAATTAGTGTGAGGAAGAGAGGAGGGGGTTCCCTTATATAGAGTATAGAGGGGAACCATTGGAATTACTTAATGTATGAAATTATTATAAATTAAGTTTTATGTTAAAGTTGATAAAAATGATATATTTATAATATTATATAGATATTTATCTTTAAACTCTCATTAAATAAAATTCATACTTGTTAAAAGATGCTTTAACCCATATCTACTAGATTTATCCATCATTAACCATTTTTATAATTTATGAGATATGAATGTTTATAACTCTTTAAGGGTCAAAGAAGTTTAAATTTAAGGAAAATTTAACCACATGGGGATAAAGTATAAAATTTAGGACCATATACTATTTAACTATCTAATTATAATAATTTTATGATTTTTATATTAATTAATAATATATTATTTGAAATGAAATGAAATTACTATCACATTCAGGACTATAAAAATAATTTGACAATAGAAAATTAAAAAATTAATTTACTTATAATATAATCATTTAATATATCAATGATAAATTTTATTTATGATAAATAGTACTAAAATATAATAAATCACCCAATAAATATTACTAGGTATGTTTCTATAATAATTAATTTATCTTCCCAAATCTTCTATAATCACTAGGTCGTTATTGTGTAATCATTTAATATAATTATTCTATAAATAAAAATTTAAAATAAATTATCATGATAAATAATTCATAAATATTTTAAATAATTATTTCTTATCAAACATAACCTCATTTTTTCTTTATGAAAATTATTACATTTATTAAAACAATGAGTGTGATATTTTAGATTTTTTTAGATTAAATAAAAAAATTTCATTATCAAATACAAATGAAGTAACATTTACATATATTAGAATATTTGATGAGTATTTTTAAAATAAACTCAAAAAATAAAATTAATTTATTCTTCGTATTTATTTTTAAATCATTCTCATATTATTTTTACCTTGACTACCCTATTTACCCTTAATGTGGTGATAAGTATTTACTATAGTTACTATTAATAATGAAAAAAATAATGATAAACTTTTTACTAAATTTGGAAATTATAATTAAAAATATTTAATATATTTTATAAAATTGAATCCCTATAATAGGTACAATTCACCTATAAAATAAACCCACAAATCAGGATAAAAAATAGTTTTTCTTAAAAATGAATTTTTAGGTATTAAAATATTTCTATTTCAAAATTAATGAAATTGTAGATTAAAATGAAATTTATTTGATTAATTTTAACAAAAAATAATATAATAAAACTTTTCAGTCAATTAATAAATTTTGACTTCATAAATAATTGAATTGAAAAGATAGGTTTCTATAAAACCATAATATTTTATTATTTGATAAAAAATTATTCCCCTTAGAAGAATTACACAATATAACCATTAGATAATATTGAAATTATTATTTAAAAAATATTTAATTTTTAAAAAATAAAAATCTCTAAAAGTGGAATAATATAATTATAATGTTTTCTCACATTAATCAATAAAAACCATTTATGAATAAAAATAAATTTTTCAGTGTAAAATTAATTTACTAAAAATGAATATTTTTTTTCTTATGAATTAATATATAAATTTGTATTAATTGTGACTATTATAAACATATTTATCCTTGAATTTATTCTAATAAATAATCTTCAATTCAATGGATATATTAAAACAGTTGCATTTAAATAATAATCATTTTTATTGTATATTGAAATTTTTATAAGTCTTTGTGTTGTGTGTTAAGAAATTTAACAACATGTTGTTATTTTAAAACATATATTCTATTTATTATTGTAATAGAATTAACTGTTATAAATAAAACCCCCTTGTGATTTAATTTTATATCTTATTATGTATTATTGTTATAAAAAGGCATTAAATTATTTGATTTTATTAAATCCTATCAGATTTAAAATACCATTAATCATCAGGACCATTTAATATATTTTTATTTAATGGGGATAATATTATTGATATAAATATAAGGTTTTAGGAAATATATTTCACACAGAAAATGAATTTGGTGGCCTCAACCAGTAGGATCATACCCTATGAATCCCATTTATTGGAGTTTCCAAGGGAGATAGAATCTATGGTATTTTCCATTGCCTAAGACCAATATGAAATCCAACAACTAAATCAAGCATGAAACTATTTATAGTAGAAGTTAATGCCAATTGATATCATAACCTAAACCATGTTAACCAAACCACCCCGTTAAAGTCTCACCACTCATCACCTTACCCATAGGTTGTTTTCTGGTGTGTTAAAGAGATATATATCAAGAATATATTGATATGATAATTTAATTTTAATTTTTAATAGGATAATGTTTTCATTTACTTCAAATTTTTACTTAATTAATGACTTTGAATTTGATAAAAATGAACACACATTGTTTTTCTGGTAATATGAAAAATAAAATTAATAATTTGATTTCATAAATTAATTTATATTTGAAATAAATAATTTTTTCTTAAAAATTTATAAATAATGCTTTTCTACAAAATATAAATGATCATATAATTTTGATGAAGTCATATGTAATATTTATAAGGGTTTTAAAACCATTATTATCAAACAACCCATAATTTCTCATAACTGTTGATTCTTAATTTAAAATATTAAATGCACATATCAAGAAAAAAAATTTGAAAAAAATTATATTATTTTGGGAATCATAACATTGAAATTACTGGACTATGAATGTTTCATGATCTTCTATGTGAGTAGAATTTTTGGGTATGAATTAAATACTTCATAAAAATATGGTGTGTATTATTTATTTATAATGACCCAAAAGTGATGCAATAAATCTTATAAAAGGATTCCACAAAAAAAAATATTGTTTAAATTTAAAATAATTATATTTTTAGTATATTTTACTAATATTATATATCCTTTATGAATATTACAAAACCTATAACATATTTTATGGTTTTAAAATCATTCATTAAAGAGTATTACTCAACTCCCCATCACCGAGGATAATATTTTAATAATTTCATACCATGGACATAATAAAATAATAAAATCCACCCATATTCTTTATAATATATGGGTGAAATTTGGGTATGGGTATTGGTTTTTTTATTTTATTATATATATTCAAAATCAAAAGTTTGAGAAATGATAATGAATTCCTCACTCATTTCAAATATAAACCCACCATATCCCCCATTTCCCTTCACTGAAACTCCATGGAAAACATACATACCTTTACATAAATTCTATATAGTCCTCCCAAGGTTCCCGAAATCTCTCATGATGGTCCTCCAAAGAATTAGGAATCATAATCTCAGGGTAAGGGTTTTTTTATTTATCCTCTTTATTCATGTTTCTTCATTATCCTATGAATTATATTTCAAATTCCAAATGTTATGATATGGTTTCCCATTTATCAATTGTGAACCATTTTTTATAAAAATTATTATAGACCCATTTCTCTCTCATCAACTCATTTTATGAATCTATAGCAGACTTTGTTATGCTACCAAAATCTCAACATGAGTTTCCTTGCCAAACAATTGTATAGTGAATACCCATACCCAATTCCTATCAAGGGTGTTCACCATATTGGGCTTATAATTATGGATTATGGATATTCATGTATTTCTTCCAAACTCATTTATATTTTAATAAAATGTGATGAAGAATGAATCCGTTTTGTATGATCTATATTAAAAACTTAAGCATTTTAAAGAAATGAAAGTGACAGATTCACTCAAAATATTATAGTGCTCTAATGCATTAGGTAATTTTTTAGGATCATGAAACATCATGAAAGGGATTTGGGAGTGAGCCTAATATATCCCACAGTTTACTCCATAATTATTTATTGGTTATCCATTACCTCTGTTTATGATGCAATGTTTTATGATGTTTCTATTTTCCCCATGTTTCATTGTGTTATCTTGTTATATCATGTCCTATTATTCATGTTTAGGATTATTAGCCCTTTTATAACCCATTTTCATTTTTTTCCTAACATATTTCCTTATTCATGTTATTACTTGTTTATTGCTTTACTGGGCTTTATAGCTCACCCCGTTCTTATGTATATCCCCAGATTATCCTATAAATTTTAAGTTCGAGAATGTTAAATAATTATTTAATAAATATGATGTATTTAATATTTTAAGTTGTTATGTAAGGTATTTAATACCCACATACACTATAATTATTGATATTATGGATTTTAGTATGTGTAATTATAAGTAATTAGTCATGAATTAATGATTAATAAAGATAAGGGCTTGCATATTTATATTCTCGCCCATTAAATGCCTTTTTACCCAAATTATTATCTTGATAATCAATGGTGAAATATTATAATACACATTTTTAAATTACACACTTCATCTGAATGATTAATAAAACATCTTTAAAATATGATCGTGGGAAATAGAAAATTATACTTGAAATAGCACATAATCAATTTCCCATGTAGGATAACATTGGTTAGATATGAAAATATGGATGTGGAGATGAAATAATAACAACAATGGAATAATTGAGAGTGATAGAGAAAAAGATCATGAAAATGTTAATTTCCACAAAAATATAAATAATTACATGATTAATAAGATTATCTATACATCATTAATGATGTTAGTATGATAAAATTTATATTTCAAGAAACCTTTCCTAGAGTTGATCAATTCATTTTTTATATAGACTATTAATGTAAGGGAATTTATTTTCGGATTTTATTCAAATCCATAAAAATTTAATCATTTGGTTTAATGTTTTAATTAGATTCCCCCTCAATCTCATCCTTTAATACAAATTATGATAAATTAATATTAAATTATTCAAGAACTAAAATCAACATGAATTAGACTATATGGAATATAAAATGATGAAAATGTATTCTTTATATCTTCTCTGAAACAAAAATAGTCATCATAATATAATAAAACATCCAAATACTAATTTATATGAATATATAAAACATTAATCACCAATTATTAAATAAAAAACCTAATTATTAATATAAGTAAATGTATAAATAAATAAAAACGAAAATTAATTAGAATATGTTTTAGTAAAAATAACTACAATCTTTATTAAATCATATAATATAGTGAACATCGCCAAATTAAAAAGAACCAACTTTAGATATTAACCTGAAATATTATCCTTATCTAGGTTATAAAAAATAATTAAAATATTACCTTTTAACAAAAATCACTTTTCATCCATCAAGGTCAACCCAATATCAAATATTCCACAATTAACTAAATAATGTATCCATTCTAAAGTTGAGTAATATGTTCAAATAATATTAAGTTATAATCATATGGGGCTATAAAAAATAATTTTCTCCACTTAACATATGATAAAACATAATATTATATACTCATTATAATAACCTTAACACTTAACTTAACCTCAAATTAAATCATCATAACCTTCAATTATAAATAAACTCTACCTTTATAACAAACTATAACAACCTTAAACCCAAAATCCCATATCCAATTATAAAAAAACTAGTCTTTAACTTTTTATACTTCTTACCAATAAACATGACTAATTATTACACATCTAAAACATACAAACTAAATGAGAATAATTGGATCAATTAAATTCAAAATTGATTTTTTATATTAGAGTTCTTGAGAATTATGATAAACTATTATATAACATTACCCATTCCTTTAAGTGAGAACATTTCCTACTATACCAATCCATTCATATTCATCATAATGTCCTCATCATCTTCCACATGAAATCCCAATAGAAATATCTTACATCACATAATTATTTATAAACTATAAAAAAGGAAACATATGAAGGGTGAGATCAAATTCTCATTAAAGGTAAACATAAGAATTAACAATTGAATAACTATGGTGAGAATATACTGGTATGATGACATAATCAAAGTGCATGGTCAAAACAGTAGTGAATTTCATAACCATCAAAACATAGATCATGTGTCACAATAAATTCATAAAATGTTATCATAATAAAATATCCATATGATTCAGAAATAAAGAGCTATGTAAAAACAATCCTTTATCAAAGGAATCATTATAAATCATATCAAGAAATAAAAAACTGTGTAAGTATCTTCGGACCTTAAAAATTTATCTTTTAATGAAATATTTTTGATAATTATAACAATATATTTGGATTAAATTACGTCTGTTAAATCTATCATCTCATTAGAATTATTAATATAACAAAACTTTTACATGTCTTAGTTGTATCCAAACTCTATTAACTATTAAGAGTAACTTCCATCAATAAAACTCATTTTCCTTTCCCATTTAATTGAAGGTATAAAACAAAACAACCTTCACTTATAAGAAAATATTGATAAGGATTTTTTTACTTCTTATCATGATTTAATTAGTAATGTCCGAGTACTATATCATGAAAGAGAAAACTTGGATTCTTCTATTTCATCACAACTCTCATAGATTGATTTACCCCTGTAAAAAGAAGAGGTTATCAAAAAATATTATTAGAACATAATCATAATGAATTCAATGAACTGAATTGAATGGTATCAATAGATTGTATCCTGAGTGAATCATATCAATAATCAAAGGATACTAACAAATATGTAAATACAATTAATATAAAAATTAAAAAAAATTTAAATCTAGAAATATCCATGTCTACTTTGTATTATTTTCAATAAAAAATCTCATAAAATTGTGAAAATTTATTTATTTTAAAATATCAAAGCTAAAATTTTAAGGAATCATCAAATAAAAAAATGTCATGATTTTGTGAAAAAGGATCGTGTTAAGAGAATTACAATAAACATTTTATTTAATATTTTTTAAAGAGAGCTAAAAAAGATAATTTAGTAAAAAACTATAAGAAATTCCTATCTAAAACATTTTAAAATAAGGTAATATTTCATTGAAGATACCTATATGAAATAATTTATTCTGAGAGAAGATTTTTTTTAAATAATATAAATAATATAGATGAAGAGTTTATTTAAATGTCTTTAAAACAAAAAAAAGAAACCTTTTTTAGGAAGCCATATTTTTGATCATTTAAAACAAAAAACCTTTTTAAAAATATAATATAAAATTGACCATAAAATAAATTGAGTATAAAAATTGTTAGGGTATTTTATTTCATATCCCCAAATATACTCCATATAAATGAAAATAGGTGTATTAATTAAAACATGTCTGTTAAAAAGAAGTTTGACAAAGGAAAATCTTGCAACAAGGGTAGTGATTAAATCAGAAAACCATTAAATGAGTGAAGCTAACAAGATATTAAAACCACATAATTTATATGATATTATAATAGATTAAATGTTCATTGGTTAATAAGTTTACCACCTAAAATAAAACATGGTGCATATCAAAAACAATATCTCAAATAATTGAAATTCAAACCATGAAAACCCTTGAAACTTTTATAGAAATTGAATCAAAATATCATCAATGAGTTTATAGAAAATTACAATTAATTATCATGATAAAAAAATCAACAATGATATAATATCTTAATATATAGTTTATACACCATATAAATGAATATTGGTTCATTATAACAGAAATTTTTCGAAGAATCAATATTCAAATGAACAATGGTTACAAAGACATTATAATAGATTAGAAAATTAATCATTGAAGTAATTACGTGTAACAATTATAAAACCATGAAAGAATTAAAAAAAGAATTCTCCATTTTATATGGAACCATGTAATGACATTTTCAATGAAGTAAAATTATAACTCAATGAATGGAAATTGAGTTAATAATCCCCTTACAATGAGTCATGAATTTCTATGTATGTCCTCTAACTAATGTATAAAATATAAATTAACATTTTATTTGTTCAATAACCATTTACTATTAAAATATATAATCATTAACAAAATTATTTCAATGAAATAATCAATTACATAATAGGTTATGTTTTTGTTTGTTTTTTTGAGGATGTTATGTTCAAAATTACAAAATGACTTTTGTAGGTTCACCACAGTAAATATTTTTTCTACAATCATTTAATTAATAATGATCAGAAAATTATAATCATTATTGTACATTAAATACAATTTTATAGACATACATGAAATTTATACATGAAAAATGTATCACATTTCTTTGTGGAGGTGGTAATCCACATGTATGCATAAATGATGTTACATTTTTCAAACGAATAGAAGAGTAGTAAAAATGATGAAATCTTATCTCCAAAGAATGATTGTCATATCATGAATATCATTTGTATACACATTAAATGCATTATTTCAATCATCCTTGACAGTAAAAGATTCAAAATGAATTACATCTATTTGTCGAAGTGGTATTCCAAACCTACACATCAGTGATGTTTTTATCCCCCATATGATAGAAAATTGAATTATATGGTTATAAAATTAACATAAAAATGTCTCATCATATGGAATTAAATTATTTTATTATATATTACTTGTTTTTATTGAATTTAATAAGGCGTAATAAGAAATAAAATTAATATGGACGATTAAGTTGCTTACCTCCTCTTTGAAGAGCCTCCTTTAGATCTCTCATCATGGACTATAGGGATGTTACTTTATTAATAAAAGAGAAAATAAAATAGATCTATGTTTTTTTAAGAATATTTTTTGTTAGGATTTCGTTTTAAAAATTTTATAATGTGTTCTATGTAAAATAGGATAGGTGGTGTAATAATATATAATGAGAGGGCACCCCATGAATTAATTAATGTATAATGTTATTATAAATTACTTTGCATGTTAAATTTGATATGTGATGATATAAAAATAATATTTTAGGGATTTAATTCAAAATACCCTCATAAATTATAATTTATAAGATTTTTTTGTCATGTTATAACCCATATATCTATGTCTAAATGTCAGTTAACACTTTTGACTATTACTACAATATCAATGTTTTTTAATCATTATGGGTCAGGAAATTTAATATAAAAGGAAAAGTGATCCATTAGCGGAAATGGTTGAAATTATCAACTATATCCCATTTGATTTTCCTATGATAAATATTTTTTAAATTTTAAATCGTTTAATATAATATTATTCAACATTAAATACCATTAATGCCAGTTTTGGGAAAACATAGATAATTTGATTATAAAAAATATTGGAACAGTAATTTAATTAAAATATAATGTGTTAAAAATTCAATAATTTATTTTATTTAACCACACAATTTGATTGACTAAATAACTCACCCAATAAATATTACTTTTATGTTTTTATAATTATTTAATTGATTTCTCTACTACATACACAAGCACTATGCTATGGTTTTGTAATTATTTAATGTAATTTTACATTAATAAAAACATTAAAAAATTAAATGATAAAAAATAAATTTATATTCCAATAAAAGTTTATAACTTAATATAACACTCTTTTATTCGTTTGAAAAACATTATATTTATTAAAAAATAGAGGGTGACATTTTTTATTTATTATTTACCTAAAATAATACTAAGGTCATTATCATAGAGAAATGAAACAATGATTTAATATAAATGAATAATGGATAACTAAATTTTATCCAAACACATAGAATATAAATAATTTCTGTCTTATATTAATTTTTTAATCCTATCCATATTATTTTTAACATTAATTACAAGATTTACCCTAACTGAGGTGACAAATATTTACCATGATTACTATTAATATTGATAAAAAAATAATGTTTTAAATGGTTAATAAATATTTTCTAGTTGATAAAGAATATGAAATCTATTTTTTTGAACTAAAACCCTATAATTTTAGAAAATTACTTTTAAAATAAACCCACAAAAGATGATAAATATTTGTTTTCCTAAAAAATCTATTTTCATGTATATAAATTATTTCTGTAAAACTTTATCAAAATATATATTATAATGAAATTAATTGGATTATTTTTAATAAAAAGGATCTAATTAAATGTTAAAATAAATTAAAAAATATATTTTTTTATATACTTGAATAGAAAAGATGGATTTCTATAAAATCTGTATTTCCATTGTTCACATAAAATTAATATTTTAAAAGTAAAAAACAACAAATACACCCTAATACAATTTGAAAATTATTATTACACAAATTATGCACTTTATAATAAATAAAATTTTGAAACATTTTTAAAATTAATTTTAACATTCACTCAAAAAAATAAATTAAACACATTTTGATGATAAATCACTTTTCAAGCATTAAATGAATTCACTAGAATATTGAGTACTTATTTATTAATAATTCTTTAATACATTTATATAGATAAAGACCATTATAAATTTATTTCATTATGAATTTACTCAAATTTTTTTGATCCATTTTTATGACTAGGTTATAAGAGTCACATTTATATAATTATATTTATACAGTATATAATAATTTGATTAAATATAGTTGTTGTGTCTTAAGAAAGTTATTGATCTAGTTATTATTTTTGACAAACAAATTGGAGTTCATGAAATATTACGATATCACAGGGTACATATTACATCATTGAATATCATCCTAAAGTCCAACATGTGGTAAATAACCGCATTGGGCCTACCCCCTCCCATACCTAAGTTGTATGGTACTCTATACCTCACTTCATACCTAACCAAAGTCAACATGGTAGTAAATTTTCCATTTCATCCAACCACATATAATATTTATTTAATCATTTACCTTCTAAAATACCACTAATAACTAATTCTATATGTATCCATTTTACCCACTAGTCCTCTTCCCCGAACTACCAACACCCAACCTCTATTAACTCCTTTAGTATTAAAATAACATGAAAATACCCTTGGGTTGTTATTTTTTCAAATTATTTCCTCAATATATACTATCCATAATAGTTTAGTTGTGTTATTTAGTAATTCGTAGAGTATAGAATTCTTTGGTTGAGCTATTAAATAATCAAAGACTCATAAATGTCCTTAAATTTGTGGTAAGTATATTGATATCTAGACCTATTTTGGGAACAAATAGTATGTTTGATGAAGAATATATTTATTCATATTTTTATTGTTACACATTTAATATTACTTTTTGATTCATGAAGATGATAATTCTTACAAGATGATAGTTTTTAATGATTCCAATTATGTTCTCATTTTCTATTTTGAATTTTATTTTCCATGAATTATTCATAACTAGTTAGGTTTTTTTATATAAACTATTATGGTATGGGTAGAAGAATCTTTTTAGACTGTGTATTTCATTATGTATTGAGATTAAAATCTATTAATAATTTTTGAAGATTTATTTAAATCCTCAATTATTTAATTTAGTATATAGTGACGTGTTCTACTATGGTGGAAATTTATAAATGAAGAAATAATTTTTTAACGTAGTGAAATGGTTTTAGATAAATATATAATCATTTCCATGAACATTTTTTGTTTATTAAGGTATAATATGGTAGTTTATATTTTTTCTGAAAGATATTAGTGAAATTTATGGGGAAGATATTGAAAATATAGAATATAAAATTTACTATTTGAGGTGAAAATTTATTACACATTGTTATATGAAAATTCTTGTCCAAATAGTGATTTATGCACTTTTGATGCATAATTACTTACTGAAGCACTATATCCATAAAATCTATTAAATTAATAAAATTTTATTTTATAAAACTAACATTTCATACATCTTTTGTGGGTATACTCTGGTTATTTCTATGACCAACTCCACTCATTCCTTAATTTATCAATTGATCTTTAAGTAATTAGTGGTAGTTTCCCTTCCCCTAAAAGAATAAAATAATATAATTTTGTATCCAATACTACTCCAATTGATTTGAAATTTAGTTTTAAAACAAATTTTGATGGTTTGGGGTGGGTTTCTAGATATCTATAAAATCAATATGAATGATTGGTAATTTTTTTAATTTGATCCAACATTTCATAGTAGAAGACACCTAACCTTGATGAAGTTTATAGTATTATGTTTACGTTTACAAATGCATTGGCCTATTAATAGTGTACACAAGGAAACAATGTGCCCCTTATTGTTTAAAAATAATTGTGAGACGCTTATTTTTTCCTTGAGTAACATTCTACACATGTTAACCTAAAATTATGATGAACAGATTAATATTTATTTATTAAGGACACGACATTTTTATATAAAATTGTTTTTTATATAATATGTAATTTAGCTAAGTAATATTATTTTTAAATAATTTAAGGGGTTTTATTAAATAATCGTGTAATATACCATATGTTCATTAGTTAAAAATAACTATAAATTATTATGGGAGGTTTTATTTGTGTATGACATGTGCTTATTAACAATATTATGATAGTGTTATAAGTATCATTACTATTAATGACATAGATGAATGATAATTAAATTTTTGATCATGAAAGGTACCACCATTTTTTTATACATGTTATTATTCATGATTACATAGATATATATATATACATCATGTTTATGAATTTTGATAAAAATTTGTATGATATATTATAATTTTAATATGATTTTATATTGATTTACTCTTGTTATATGAAATAGGATACATGAAACGTTAATCAATTAATATGATATCATAATTGATTTTATTATGGACAACTCACTTGTATGAGTGAAAAAAGTGGAATCAAATTTTGGTGGATGTTATATCATTTTCATGGGTTATCATTGATTTAGTATTTATTGTGTCCCCTATTTAAATTCATTTTTAGTCTTTATTCATTGAGATATTATTTATCATGTTATACCCTCTTAGATTTTCATTAATGATTCTATTGTGATATTATTTATTGATCTCTTGGGTTATATTTGGGTTCAAATTCACATAATGGGGAAGTTTAATATATGAAAGAATAGTGAGATTATCCTCCAACTAGTAGTAGATAGATCAGGATTAGGTTTACCATAATTATGTGTGTGGAATATTAATTCATTCACTCGGGCTCATAGAGTAGTGTGACTAGGTAGTGTCTTTTCCTATGATTAGGGAGAGAAAGGATAGTTGGGTCTTCCTATGTTTCTATTGTGTAGGCTTGAAGGTAATATTTATATTTTTTTCTATAGAGACATTGGGCTAATGTGATATGTTTTTCATTTTCATATAGATTTCGTTTTGATGAACACATTATAACTAAGTCACTAAGGTCTATACTCAATAAATAACACCCACAAACATCGGTCTGAGCGATGAGATACATATTTTCTAGGGGAAAAGTTCTAATAAAAAATATTTATGTTCAATATGGTTGAAAGGTATGTTAAACAATAAAAATCTTAATAATCATGACTGAAGAAAATTAATATTAGAAGGTTCATGTTTTTTATTGTGAATTTTTTTTGAATGTTTTTTTATTTTCATGTGTCTATGAATATTTGGGTGATTTGAAGTATAGTGTGAGGAATAACTTCTGCTAGAAGAAAGAATTTTTTTCATATTCATAGGCATTCAAGAAAGTAGAATTTTTAAAATTGTAATTACAATTATCTATTCATCATTTAATGAGGTTATTTAAGTGGTTTCAAGGACGTGCATGAGGATGGTTTTAGTGGTTTTTTTATTTTATGTGTAGTTATGTAATGGGTATTTTATGTTGTGGATACTTGGGGTTGGAATTTTCTTTATACTTCATAAGATATAATGGATGTTTAGATGTACATTGAACTGCAAGGATTGGATATTCATATATCAACCATTTAAAGGGACTCTGGGTCGTGGTCCTAAATTTTTTTCAGGATATTACATCAGGTTTTTTAAAGAAGATATAAAAGTTATATAAATATTTTCAGGAAATAAAAATGGAGGTTTGAATAGAACCATTTGTGGAATAACCTTCATTTTTTCACAGTTTTGGTGAAACCCCTTTGGGATAAGATATTGTCAGGTGTGTTACTTCATATTCTTTTTTTCTAACAAGACTGCATAAATTTTAGACCCCTACTTAATTTCAATTATACAACCAAATATCTTTCAAAATAGAGGTTAATCGATGGATTATTTTATATACTTTACCCACTATTTTATAGTTTTTATTTATTTTATTCTAGATATCATTCAATATGTGATCTATTGTTAGTTTTTTTATATTATGAATGTTTTTTCTCTCTCGTTCACAATTTACAGGCTATATAATATTGTTCCCATTATTTTTCATATTATTTATATTAATTATTTAAGTTTGATTAATTATGAGATTGTATCCATAGGTATCATCAGTTCCTCATGGGATAAGGGATTTTACATCTACTAAAATTTATCAATTCATTCTCAGATAATGTTTTAAGGCTCGTATTGAGGTAGAGGATTCATGAATTAAAATTATTTATTTTTTCACGTATGATATTTAGAGGATTTTCCTTGTCTTATATAAAGATAATAACCAAAAATATTATTAAACATCAATGGGATGTAGTAATCCCATGTGATTTATACAATATTTATGGTGCCACTAAATTTTTTCTAAATAGATTCTTATCTATTTGTTGTGATAATTTTGTTATCATTTTCATTTCTATATTCTTCAAATTTGAAAAAAATAATAAATATTTTAATATGAATTGATTTTTAAGGTTTAATATGGAATTAATTACCCTTCTTCATTGAGATTAATCTGATAAGAGCATATTTCTTGAATCATTACTGTATATGATTACTGGATATTGTTAGCTATTGATGCTACATTTCTTATCATTGGATCCTATGAAAAATTAATCAAGTAATTCAAGTTGGTAATTTAAAAAGTTCATTGTTAGAAATAACTTTTAGGGTTGTAGTTATCCCATCATTATTTTTTTGGCTTGTATTCCATAGTGTTATGGATTTGTTTTCTGATAAGATTTATATACTGAAAATATAATTGTTATTATATAGGTTGCATAAGGTTTTTATAACCCTTGATTTGAATTATTATGGGTCCCTCTATGGTTAGGATAATTGTTGAGGGATCAGTTATATTGATTGAGAGTGGGGTTTTTTCTTATTCCATGATAAGTGGATTATGATGCGTGAATGAAACTAGTAGAGATCTATAATTTCATTTTTTCTATATTATTGAGCTGGGTTTTCATTGGGTTTACTTATTCGGGTTGACATAAAGAAAAGATAGTTTTATTATTGATTTTTTATGATAGATTGGTAGATCTCATCTTATATATTATCCGTCAATAATATACTTAGGGTAATTCATATCATTTTATTTATTATATATAATATGTTCAAGTATCCTACCATAACCTATTATAGGTAGGGTTCGGGATCAACCACATCTTCACTTCTAACCAATAATCGGTAACTGTAGAGTGGGATTGAATCATAGTAGTATTAGATATGATGGTTGAGATATATGATGAAGTTTAGAGATAGTCATAAGTTGGTATTTCATGTTTTGGTAAGTAAATGATATAAAATGTAAATAGTACATGCTTTGATCAAGGGATACTGAATATGAAATTAAAATCTATGGCCCCCTTTGATCCATTGTGTAAACCACAAAATTTTCATACAATTCTATGTGAAATTATGTTGTATAAAATGTAGATTCCAAGTTAATGATCTTGAATCCGAATTATCTATCCCTTTGTTTTATTTGGATATAAAATATTAATTGGGTCCAATATAAAATAATTAACCATTAATATTTTATATTCAATGTTTTGGAAGTCTCTAATGTTTATTCTTTTCCTAGATCTAAGTCAATGTCCCCATCAACTTCATGGAAAATAAATCCAAAAGGATATTCCAACAGATCAATTTATATCTGAGGATAGTCGGAATTCATGGAGGAATATTTTTTAAGAGTTTTAATTATACTAAAAATGAAAGAATAATGGATACATCTCAAATGTGAATATTGTATATTTTTTAATGGTGGTTCATTTTTCCATCAATTTATTTTATTCATGGTGGGAACACTGATCTTCATTTATAATTACTATGTCATATGGGGTATCTTAAAAGTGGTGTTTATGATTCCTTATGGATCATGAGGATTCATCATATTTGGGGGGGGGGGGGGGTCATGATCAGTTTTAGGGCGTGTTTATTTCTTCAATCAAGAAGGAAAACTCTTCCAGGGAATTACTATATTGTGGGAGTTTTGTATTCAATAAAAGATTAAATTTTTTATTATATATACCTTATTATATATGAGTTGGATATGTAGATTAATTTATAATAGGATTTGTTCCCATATATCTAGAACTAGGTTAACTCATTCATGTATTCCACATATTTCATGGTCTTGAAGAAGGAAGATGTTATAGAGAGGGCGTTGGATAAGAAATTTCCATCATGGGATGTGAGTCACCTCATCTCTCTATGGAGAAGATAATTTATATTTTTCATTAATTTAATATTACATGGAATATCCAAAATTTATGGATTCATTGGTATCATTACTCATCTAATTTCAATAGTGATATAATATATTAAACACATTCCAGTAGACCAGGAATGGTTTTTTTTCATGTGTAGGACATGGACAGTAAAATCATGAGTTCCCAAACATATTTTGTAGACATTATGGTGTTTGTGAAACAATTCATGAAAATTTATTGTAGTGTTATCATATAAAGAAGCAGTAACATTGGGTTCTTCTAATTTTTATAAGGAGAGAGGGGATGTGGTAGGAAGAGAGTATACATGTAATTTCCCTCTTCCCATTGGAAAATGATAAGAGTATTTCTATAGATGTGGACACTATTAAGGAATGAAAGATCATAGATATATACATGAAAAAATTAATACCTTATAGTTACCATAACTAGTTGAAGCAATTTTCATGTGATTTATTATATATATTAGGTGATTTTGGGGTTCAATGACATCATATAAACTCACACCTCACACAAAATGGCTTTGAAATGGAGGACATAGCCCCCCTCCCCTATAGGATAGTCTACCATATCAGACCCATATAATATTATATCAATATATATGGGTCTATAAACCCCATATGACATTCCCAATATACTTTCCACTGGCATGGTTCCTTTATAGTAGCAAGTCGCCTCACCTCACTACCCACCTATTAGGACACAGTCAAAACCACACCCACAACCTCGTACACTTATTTTGGAACATCACCACCGCATCCTCCCATCGATCCAGAGCTCCTCATACCATCACAAAACAATATTTCACTCATCCCTAGATGCTTGTGAAGGTTTATAACCACCACATTCCCATCGATCCACCCATAATTTCGAGCATTCACACTCCCATCATTTGATCTTTGCCTATTGTCACAACCACATATCCACATTCACCCTCTTCTTATTTGTATCATGGTCCAGACATCCCTCACAACACTAACCAATTCAAGGCATTCATCATCAATCAAATGTTCTCTCTGCTCATTCACATGCCTTTCATTCATTCCTCATGACAAAACATTCACCTACTTCCTTTTTAAATTATCATCCAACCAATCCCCCAACCACAACTAAGTCATGGATTTCACCCCACCCAACATCCACTCAGACATTCAACTGTGTAACCAAATCCACAGATTTTGAGTTTTTGGGGGTTTTATCCCAAATTAAATGCATTATTATATTACAACATCAATATTCTGTTTCTACCACAATTGTAAAAGTACGAATTGGTTTTTTTCTAGGGAGTTTGAAGGTATTGGTGGGCGATCACCCACCACTAAACACCTTTATATACTTCCCCAACCATAGGCCCAATTGTCATGTAACATGGGCTTTTAGTCTGCTTCCAGATATTGGTAGAGGGACCATAAATGATTTATTCATGAATCTCATACATTCCCATAGTAAGGACTCAATCCTAGAACTATGGTGATAGACTTCACAGTTGTAAACAACTCAACAAAACTGTAGTGGGTAATATTTAGATTCTTGTTAGATATTATATATTAATTTTCTACTTATCTATATAACATTTTTGATTTAGGATATATACACTCATTCATTTAACCCATCCTTGTCTAACCATTGGAACTTCAGGTTGAGTGTCTTCTATTTCCCATGGTGTTGACTATTCCAATTCAAGGTTGATCAAGATCGTATTAGGTGTGAAAATGTTTTAATTTGATATTAGGGAATCATCTCCATTGAAAATATTTCTTTTATTTTCATATACAACCATATGATATCATACTAAGAATGGATTAATTATATTCCATATAGGATATTATATATTCGTTATGTAGGTGTGTTATATTAAAAAATTATAATGTGGAGGATTTTGTGATTGTGGGTGAGAGGAACTAATATATGTGTAAGTGGTCTATCGAGTCCTTGTCTTCATTAATAGATTGTTATTTATTAATTATACTATAGGATCTACGAATACTATTTCTTAGGGTTATCATATAATACCTTGATGTGTGTTTGGAAGAAATTATATCACTACCACATTAATATGAGATGTATTTTGGTATAGTGATACAGTTAAGGGACACTTTGATATTGATTTCCCCATTCATGATGGAAACCTTTATCTTATGGGACATGAATATTCGAATTGATTTAAATCTACAAAAAAATATGCATTATTTTGTTTTTACTTATGGTGTAGTAGTTTTCTTTGTTTTGAGGTATGATGGAAACATATGTTTATGTATTTATTATTATCATATTAATAAAATTAAATTGAATAATTTCTATCCTCTTCCATTGATTGATTATTTATTTCATCAACATAATGCTAATGGGTTGTTCTGGAAGATTGATTTCATGATTGGATATCATTATATGTGAGTGAAGGATCCTGAAGAATGTTTTCAAATGGAATTATAGAAATTATGAGTTTATCATGAAGATGTTTGGTGATGTAAATTCTCATTTATAATGTATGTTATTAATTTATTCTATATTTTGTTTAATTTATAGATCTTTTTATGGTATATTTTATCGATATCATTCTTATGTATTCGGTGTTTGAGGAGAAGCGTACAAAGAACCTACGAGATTATTTTTTATTTCTTCTACATCATAAATATTTTGGGAAGGTTTAAAAGTGTATGTTTTTGGCCTGTGAGTACTATTTCATTGGGAATATCATGTATTCTTGTGGATTATTCCTGGATACTTCAAGTTTTTAGATATAATTTTCATAGGTATTTCACTGTGAATTTTGTAGGGTTTTGTTAGTTTTCATGGTCTTATTGACTGTTAAATGAGTATTATAACTAATTTCTATCTCATTATAAATGCAATGACAATATTTCATTGAAATTAATAAGATTCCTTATTGGATCACTGGTTCTATGTTTCATATGGGTATTTAATATAGAATACATTTAGTTCTCCTATTATTTATTTTCCTAATGATTTCATTGTGTTTGAGTTTTTTTATGATCCTTTGCATCATGGATTGGGTTGTTTCATAATTTATAAAATTGATATTACCTCCTATGACTCTTGTCTATTATGGACTTTTGAATGTAACTACACCACCCATGAATATGATCTTTACATAGACATTTTTCTCAAAAAAATTGGTATAATTTTCTAATTAGTGACTGGTTTTTCTTAACATTAATCATAAGGGCCTGAGGTATATATTCTCTAAGAATGATTTTAATTTGTCATAGTAATGGTGGATTGAAATATTGTATGATTATTACTTCATTATTTTCTATAAACTTGGTAAAACATATTTTTTGGATGATTCATTATGTTATAAGTTGTACAATGATGTTATGTTTACGTTTCTGAATGTTTTTATGGAGATGGAGGAACCCTTTAATATACATATTGATATGAGAGATATTTTGTTTATAGGGATTAGTTATTATATAATTGTGAAATCATCTTTAGTGTATCATAATGTGGAGTCCTAGTTGTGGGACTTTGAGGTTATAGTTTAGAGTAATGGTTTCATTTATATAGATTCCCCTAATGGATAATATAGGGATAGTCAACATTTTTTGTTGTATTATGAGGTGATCTTCATTCATTTGATGATCCATGATTAAATCACTATGACTTTAACAAGTCTCCCATGCTTTTATATCCTAGTGTGTCTATGATATATCATTCCTGGAATGGTTGGTTTTGGTGATCTAGTGTGATGTGTTATATTTTATATTTTATGTCTTGATGTTTTATATATTAGATGGTAAAGGTGAAGCTCAATTATATTAATGGGTTTATTTATCCCCTTGATGTTTCCCAATGTATGTTAAAAAACATATCAATTTACTTTTTTATTTGGTTTTCGTGTTCATGTGGATTATGTGATGTTATATGGGTGATTATGGTCAATTTGATGAATACATTTCACTACTAAGTGATCAAGGATTCGTGATCATTATATGTTGTGTTAAGGAAGAATCTAGAATATTTTGTGGGGTATCTTGGTGTTTTGAAAATGATCATCTGGGATTATTATCCCCCTTTTACTATATTTTTTTAATAGATATCTATTGTAAATTTGGTTATTAGTTACTCCTTTTCACTGATAATCTTTTTTAGAGGGAATTTTAGATAATGAAAATTACCAAAAAATGTAAAGACATGTTGAACACAATAATTTATGATTTTTTATGTTTTTGGGTGAGACAGCTACCCTTGGGGGACATGTCCTACAATATTATTTTCATTACACTATTGGTATCAATTTTTTTGAATATTTATATTGATGGAAATTATAATTTCTATTATGATTGAAGTAGTTTATAAAGTTAACTATTCTCTGAAAAAAATCAATGTATAGCATAATTGAAAAGTTTTGGGAAATCCATGTGTGGATGAAGGTACTATAATATCCTAAGAAATATTATATTGACCATGGGGGGATGCCTCTATAGTTCACCATTGGATATCATGTGTTCTTGGTGGTATATCCTTTATGTGGGAATAAGCGGTTCAATAATTGAAGTAATATTTATCCTCAATTTTTTAACATTTGGAGTGAATTTCATGTGTTAGAGTTGTTTTTTATTTTTTTAAACATCACCCAAATTCATGACGTATTATATGTGTTACAACATCATAGGAATCTTCTTATTAATTCCAATTTCATTTACTAGTTCATGATAGAAGATAAAAAATTATTCCTTTTATTAATTGCTGACTAATAAAATTGATTATCAATAGAATGTATTGTGTGGGTGTATTATTCAATTAGTTCATCTCTTGTGGTGACATAGTGGCTTAGAGTAGAGCACATTGTGGTGGAAGTTTCCAATGGCCAGTCAATATATCATTTTTTAAATGTTTTTTTGAAATATATATATATTAAATTTAATAGATATATTAGAAATTATATTATATTTTGTTTTTATGATCCTTATTCCTATAATGTTTTAGATTAATTCTTATTATAGTGTGATCCATGAGAGGTATCATTCTAGGTGGTTGTTTTGTTCTCCCATGTTTTCATTCATGGATTTGGATTAAACTCTTCATGAAGACACTTGTTTGAGAGGTATCTGATGTGATGCACATGGTTTTACTAATCTATTACATTAGGTTATTGGGTATTTATAGGATTTAAATAAATTATGGGTGACCATTAGTGTATTCTAGGATAAATCTTTTTTTAAGGAAGAGGTTACAATGTGATCATAGGACAAATAGTGTAGAGGTTGAGATGTGAAAATTTGGAATGGATAATAAACCATACATAGTATAATTGTATCATAAGTATTGATTTTACATAAAGAAGGTTGTGGATGAATATTTTATTGGTTTTTCTATTTCAATGGTAATAGTATCATTAAGGTAGGTTATGGCAAAGAACCTCATGGGGTCAAGCGAAACTCTCTACATCCTATGTGATCATTGGGGTATGGGTGTATGTTACATAATGGGTCCTTGAGGATTGGATTTTCTTCTCTATTCCTTCTATTGATATGGAAAATGTTTCACTATAGATTCTGAAGGGATTTTTTACTAGGACCCATAGACTCATATTCTCATTTTTCTGCCATTTTTTTATTAAAAAACTCAAGCATTGTGTCATGGTATTCTATTTTAAGAATACTATATAAATTCAGGACCCCTGTGATATTTCACTAAATTCTTACGATATCATTTTGACCCAATGAAACCATGGTGTCTAATATATAATTTTTAGTGTCTTATATAAGTCTCCAGTACCCATATTCTTGTGATCAAATCCTGGTAAATTCAATTAATGTTTTCATATTTTTTATTGGATATTTTCTCTCCAGTTCTCACATTCATTCTATTTAAGATTGTTTAATATGTTTTTTCATGGGGAAGATATCATTTATTTATATATAATTCATGGTGGGTGAAATCCATATGGTCATTAAATTCCTCAAGGAAGAGGTGATTTATGATCTAGGATTTTTCTTCCATTCTTCGATAGCAAAAAATGGATGTGTCAAATAGAGCAAGATATTCATTAATCCTCATTAGCTCATGTGTATGTGTGGGATTAAAATGATTTACCTTATATGGGTACTAGTATAATTTACCTAAATGATGTTACATGTCACACCCATGATTTAATTTTTCCTCGCTATTGCCTCGGGTTTGGGTTTGGGTGTGTCCATATTTAATTTTTTTAGTTTTTATTGAAAAATTCATGTTTTGGGTTCAGTAGAAAATGGAGAATGCTCAGAGCCTAGTTTATAAATAATGTGGCTCCACTTGGGTATATGTGCGGCCTTCCCATCGTCAAAAAATAAAATAATAATTAAATGAGTAATAAAATTAGTTTTAAAAGATAATTAGAAAAAATAAAATGCAATAAAAGTTGTTGATAATATTATTTATCGGAACATTATTGTTATTACTATCTTTATTAATATTAATAATAATAATATCAATATTATTATTATCATAATTATTATTATATATGAAATTAATATTATTATTACTATTATTTTTATCATTATATTTTTATTAAATATTTATTATTTTTCTTGTTATTTCTTTTTTTAGGTTGTGTGCAGGCATGAAACGATTAGCGAAATCCATGTGGTTTTCTAGGGTACCCATGCAATACCTTCTGTAATGGGTAGAAGTTATCTCATAGTTCACTCACGGTCACCGATGCCATGTGTGAACCATGTGGTTTTTTTATTAAAAAAATATTAAATAAATACAATGAGATGAAAATTAAAATTGAGCTAATTAAGTTTTTTTACCTTAATAAGGATAATATAATTTGGTCATGGTTAATAATATTTTTATTATTAAATAAATTGTTATTATTATTTGTTATTAAAACTATTTTTGTTATTGTTATTGTTATTTTAAAAATTATAATTAAAATTAATATTAGTTAGTGTAATTATTATTATTATTATTAATGTTATTAATTATAATTTAAATATGATTATTATTAGTTGTTTTAAGGTTTTAATAAAAGAAGCGAAATAAATAAATAATGTGGAAAACCCTAATCTCTCCCGGTAATCCCTTGTGCCCCACTTCCCTCACCTATATAGTATGTGGTCCACCACCTTGAACACCCCTACTTCTCATGACCTCCCTTGGCACCTTTGACAGCCTATCAGCCTCCTCTTTGGTGGTCGCAACCTCACCTATGCACTTTCTTCCAGAAGTGGTCTCCATTATTCTCCCTCTAGTAAAATCTCTCTCGTTTCAAGGGTATTCTTTGAGATTTCGGATTTCCTGTGGCTAGGGTCCTTATTTTGGGTGATTTGTTTTGAGTTTTTATTCTATATTCATGGTTAGGGTTTTTTCTTAACCCTTAAAGGTGAATTTGTTGTGTTATTGAGGTTCCACATCGGTTTTTGGCATGCATTTTTTATTCCTCGATGGTTTTGAGGTAGGATCCCTTTGTACGTAGTCTTTAAATTATATATTTTGTTGGTCAATTTTTTTCACTCAATCCTTAATTAATTTTTTGTGATGGAATATCTTTTATAATAGTTATTTTAGGTGAAATATTCTGTTTTGTTCCACTTTTGTTTTTTATGAGTTTGCAAATTATTCAATTGCAGATACCATGAGTTCGCTAAAATAGCTCAGTTTTATTTTTAATTTTGTTTAAAAAATTTAGAAGAAAATTTTTGATGCATGAGTCATTTCAATAAAATTTCAATTGGTGTTCATAGCTTAAAACCCCTTAATTAGTTGGTTATAGAGTTTTTTATATTTTTATAACATGTTAAAAATAGGTTTTAAAATGATTCTTTCAATATTATTATGCAAATTTGTACCAAAAGTGTTTGATAAAATGTTATGTTTGAAATTATTGGTCATTTAGTATTTTTAAATGATTTTTTTTGTTTCATATATGTTGGACTCCTCATGTTTTAATCATGTTTTAATGATCACAAATCCTATTACTATTAATCAATCTTAATCTTCATTGCACATCTTGATGATGCTCTTCAATCTTAGTAATAACTACACATCATGTTTTAATGATAACAAATATTATGGATGTTAATTACTCTCTTTATTATTTACAAGTCTTATGCATGATCACAAATCTCACTTATATTATCAGACCTTTATATTTATGATTCAAGTTCTCTTACTCTCTAATGATTAAGCTTAATCCATATTCTGCATATTACTCTCTATGTCTAAATACATATATTGGTCTAATTATGGAGACACCGTGAAGGAATCACCGTGACCCAGACACCGTGACCCAGACACCGTGAACCAGACATCGTGAAGGACTCACCGTGACCCAGACATCATGACCCAGACACCGTGACCCAGACACCGTGAACCAGACACCGTGAATGACTCACCGTGACCCAGACACCCTGAACCAGACACCGTGACGTGGACATACTGTGAAGTTCATACTGTGAAACTCATACCATGAACAATATACCGTGAAGAATAAACCGTTTACATAATCACTGTGACACAGTTTCTTAACTTTTATTCAATATTATATTAATAATGCTAACGGTCATATTTGATGTTTTTAATGCAATTAATGTTATTTAATGTTAGTTGTTGGCATGTCAGGAAACCATATCTCGTACCTATAAAGAGGGAATCATTCCTACTGCCAGAATTTGAGGAATATAAGAAAGATTGAGATGCAGTACACGAGCAAGCATTGAAGCAAGAAAAGTGTGAAAATACAACAATAAGAACATACATACGCCCAAGAGCACTGTGCAGAACAAGAATAACAATCCATAACAAGAAGGAGATTCCAAGACGTTCAAAGAACTCTTATGAATGAAATCCAACACCACTAAAGAACACACGACAAATCAAGAGATCATTCTCACTCATGTAGAACACATGATTAACTACGACAATCTGTTTTTTAACAGAAAAACTAGAGAAGGACTCAAAAGCATTCCTGCTGAATCCAACGAGTCCAAATCTGCATTGATAATCACTAAATATTTTTAAACTCTTATCTGTTATCTCTAAGGTATTTATTTATTAAATTTCGAGCAGTGTGGTGTACTATGTATATCTTATACACACACTGTCTCTTGCACTGAACTACAGGATATCAAATTCCTCACTCCAAATATCTTAACTCTTGTTTACCCACGTCAATTGTGGAAGAGGTCCTTGTGTGGCCTGGTCCTTGTTTTGTTTCCCACGAAGAACAGTGTTAGAGGTCCCTGTGTGGCCTGGACAGTTTTGTAAACTATTGTTAACCCCAATCTAGGGTGTGGATCAAATTTATATAAATTTTAGAGGACTAAGTCTCGGCTTGAGACTGAACCTCTTGTTATATCTTCTGTTCATCTTTAATTTGAGTTCAAAGTATACTACATATATCTTATTTATTCCTCTCCTATTACTTTGAAATACAAAGCTATTTCAAAGATACTTTGATAGTTAAATTAGAAAGTGTTTAAAATTATTTTAAATCAGTAGGTTAGTTTCAAAAGTTAGTTTGATCTTGTGGTTAAATTAACTAATACTTAATCAATCTTTGACAAGCTAAGTGTACATTTCAAATATTTATAAATTCACTACAGTTTAAATTATTTTATAAATCAAAGGATTTTAAATAGACAATATTTTAACATAAATTTTAATTAGAACTCAATTCACCCCCCTCTTGAGTATCCACTCTGACCAACATTTGGTATCAAAGGTTTTGTTTTTTTTAAATACTTTTGAAATACTCTGTTTTTCAACTGTGATTTTAGTTTCATCTTTAAGGATCTTAAATTTTTGTTAGTTCTAAATTTTATCTCTTTAAATTATCATTCTAAAATCTAGTTATGGATAATAGACTAGAGGGTGCTGCTAATAACATGCCACCTTTCTTCAATGGTACAAACTAGGCTCAGTGGAATCATAAAATGAAAATTCATTTAGAAATCATGGGTTTTGATATCTGGACTGCTATAGAGTCACAAATATAAAATTCCAGAAACTAAAGGAACAACTTGGGGTGAACCTGCAAAGACTACCTACAATAATAATTGTAAATCCATTAATTCCATGTACTGTTCTCTAGGAGATGAAGAGTTTAATAGAATTTATGATTGTAAAACTTCTTTTTAAATTTGGGATACTTTGGGTGTTTCTCATGAAGGAACAACCATTGTTAAAGAAATGAGATTAAATACTTATACTATTAAATATGATAATTTTAAAATGAAGACTGATGAAACTATTTCTGATATGTATCTCATGTTTAATGAGATAGTAAATACAATGAATTCACATGGTAAAGTTGTTCCAGCAAAGGAACAAATTATTAGAATCTTGATATGTTTACCAGACCAATGGAGAGAAACATCTGTTTCAATAAGAGAGTTATGTGACATTGTTTCTCTACCTGTCAAAGAACTCATTGGTAAGCTTATGATGTATGAGAAAGAACTCAAGGTGAATAAAGAGGAAGATGATGAACCAAAGAGAAAATCTGTGGCTTTCAAGACTACTTCTTCAATGAGTAAGGACAAAGATAAAGCTCAAATACAAACTAACAGTTCAATTAGTGAAAATTCAGACTCTGATAGTGATGCTGAAATGGATCAGATATCCAGAAGGTTTAAGAAATTTTATAGGAAGAAGAAATTTTTCAGAAAATCAAATTATAAAGGAAAATATGACAATAAGGGATATTGGAAGAAGGACTGGAAAAAGCCAGAAAAAAGTGATGAAGTTGTTTTCTATGAGTACAAAAGAAAAGCACACATTAAAGTAGACTTCCTGAAGTTAAAATTCAAGAAGAAATACGATTACAATGACAGTAAGTACAAGAAATCAATGAAATCAATGTGGAGTGATTCTAAATATAGCACAAGTGAATCTGAAATGTCTGATTCTGAAAGAAATCATGCCAACATGTGCTTTATGACTAAAACCTCCGAGGTAACCTTAGATACTCTTATTTTAAATTCTTATTATTCTAAAGATGATGAAGATTCCGATTTTGATTCTGAAAACATGACTAGTGAAGAACTATTTGAATACTGTAATATACTGGAAGAGACATGAAATGAACTTAAGGATAAATACAAATCATTAAAGAAATAGCATGCTCTCACTTCAACTATTAAACCCGAACTTACTATTGAAAAATAGAAAAAAGCTCAACTATTAAAGGAGAACACTGAACTGAAAATGTCAAATGAGAAACTTAGAAAGGACTTAGATAAGTTCACAAATGGAAAAGATACACTAACTAAAATGCTAGGAAAGCAGGTTGCACCAAAATACACAACTGTAATAGGCTACAAACCTTGACAGAGACAGATTACCATGAATAGATTTATTCCTAAATCTGGACAGAATACTGCTAGTTCTAGTTCTGGACATTTCTATGATTCAAATAATTATTCACATAGTTATAAATCAAATAGATTTTATCTTTCAAAATATTTTGATTCTGTAAATTATATGAGACCCATAAGACAAATTTGGGTACCAAAAGATTTTATTGCTATCCTTTCTGGACCCAAGAAGATCTGGGTACCAAAATCATTTCTTATCTAAATCTTTTTTGTAGAAAAAATTATTGAATAGTTCCCACAAGAAGACATGGTATTTGGACAGTGGATGTTCAAAACATATGTTTGGGGATTACTCATGATTCAAGAGTTTAATAAAGGTTGATGGAGGTCATGTCACCTTTGGTGATAATTCAAAAGGTAAGATCATCGTCCGAGGCCAAATTGGTAACACTAATTCTATTTTATTTTCTAAAGTTTTATTTGTTTATGGACTTAAATATAATCTTTTAAGTATTTCCCAATTATGTGATGATGGTTTTAATGTCAAATTTTAAAATGAATCTTGTAATGTTTTTAATTCTAAATATGTTTTTGGATTTTCTTCATTAAAAAATGAAAATGTTTAGGTTGTTGATTTAAATTACTTAGCTAAGAAAAATGTTACCTATTTAAATGCTTTTCATAAAGAGTCATGATTATGGAATATAAGATTAGGACACTACAATATACATTCACTTAGAAAACTAACTTGGAAGAACTTAGTTAGAGACCTACCTAAACTTGAGTTTCCAAATGACAAATTTTGTAATCCCTGTCAAAAGTGAAAGCAACATAAATTTTCTTTTATATCAAAGAAATAAGTTTCAACTTCTCAACCTCTCGAGTTGGTTCACATGGATTTGTTTGGACCATCTAGAGTTTCTAGTTTAAATGGGAAGCACTATGTCTATATCCTAGTAGATGACTTTTCTAGATATACTTGGGTATACTTCTAGCCCACAAAAGTGAAGCTTGTTCTTACTTTGTTAAATACTAAAAATATGTAGATAATCATAGTGGACTTAATATTAAAACTCAAAGAAGTGATCATGGCCGTGAGTTTGAAAATCATGAATTTTAATCCTATTGCTCACACAATGGCTATAGTCATAACTTTTCGGCTCCTAGAACACCTCTACGGAATGGTGTAGTAGAAAGAAGAAATAGAACCCTGCAAACAATTGCTAGAACTATGCTTAATGAATATGACCTGCCTATTTACTTTGGGGATGAAGCTATGAATACAGCTTGTTATACTATTAATAGAGTCTTAATTAGACCTGTTCTTAAGAAGACCCTATATGAGTTGTGGAACAATAGAATACGTAAAGTCGGTTACTTTAATGTCTTTGGCTACAAAGTTTTATAACATCCCAAGTAAGTAATGAATAATAGATATTCTTATCAATGTCTATTTATGAATTAGATAGTGTTTTAGAGGCTTAAAATGAGAATAAATCCAATCTTAAGCATGGAATACACTAAAATTCTTAAAATATTGGTTTACTGCCTTTTGATGGAAAACCATTTTTAAATCAAACTTTTGACAATTTTATAATATCTATTTTTCAAAATAGAGATATTCTTTATCATTGGGACATTTAAATTTACATTTGATAAATTTCTGGTATTTTTCTAACAATGTTTATTTTTTAATGAATAGTGAAAAATACTACATTTTACATCAAAACTGATTTTTCATCTAATTAAATTATATGGTTAGATTATCTTTTTAATTTGTCTTAAAATGTAATTTAAATATATTTTTACCATTTAATCCAATGGTGGTCATTGGAATTAATTTCACCTTGAAATTGGACTTAAACTAGTGTCAATCTTTTGTAACATATTGTTTCATAAAAACACGCTATTTTCTCTGATAGCAGGAATTAATTATTAAATTAATTAATTTAACTTATATGTTTTGAATTTTTTAAAATAGGCCTAATTTTTGAATTTTGATAATCAAAAATAGCTTTGGGTGAATTTTTTGGTATTTTTCGGAAAAACTTCAATTTTTGATGAATAGTGAAACCACTAAGTTGTACTTAAAAAACTGATTTTTGCGTTTAAATGAAATTTTACCACCTCTGTGTTTTGAATTTAAAAAATCCGATATACATGGTTTTCAATAATAAGTAAAATGTGGTTCAATGGGATTAAAATAATTTTTTGTGAATAGTAACTTTTAAGTTTATTAATCGCGATTAGAGGTAATTAGTGTAGTTTAAGGTAAAAATAATGTTTTAATAATATGAAATGACCTAGAAACATGTCCTACCCTTATTGGATGTGTCATGCCCAACCAAAAGAACCCATGGGTCGATTTTTGGGACCCCATGGAGCCACTTGGGTAAGATAATGTCATTAATTCCTTTTATTTAAAGTAAAAGTAAAAATGACACAAACATGAGTTGCTTTACTAAAACAATTTTTAAATGGGGTTATACAAGTCAGCTTTTTGACTATAAATAGTCATTGGAAAGAGGAAAATATTTCCTACATCATAGTATTTGTTTTATAATTTTTAGACATTATATAAATTAAATTATTTATGACACCATGATGATGCAGCGATTACCTCATTATTTAACGATTTAAATAAAATGAAAATATAATGTAAAATCTAAGACCTACACTTGTCAAAAACCTATTGGATGGGTGGATTTAGAACCCTTATCACCTTATCCTCGAAATTTATAATTGTGGGACCTTTTTTATCTGAAAATCATTTCATAACAAAGTATCTTTTCTTAACTTTCCAAAAGTGCCCCTCCTCTCCTCTTATATAAGGCCCCCACCTCTACCACCTTACCAACACTTACAAAGCCTTTGGATCGGCCAACCACTGCCCATATTGTCTCTCCAAATCCCTCTATAACTCTTAGAAGCATCACTTTGGGCAGAATTCTTCCCAAGGAAGCCTTTGAGATCAAATCAAAAAAAGTTACCCGATTTAAAGGTAGTGTCTTCTCTTGTGTTCTTATGTTTTATTTTGATTCTCCAACCCCCTAAACTCTTTTTATTCATTTCTTTTGTAACAAAAAAAATATCTTCCATATACTAGGATGTTGTTATAAGACGTATTCGAGATACACTTACTCGCACCTACATCTAATGGTTAGAGAACATACTGTTTCCGTGTATGGCGAATTTCTGCCTCACGAAACGCTGATTGTTCAAAATTATTTTATCACCATCAAAGGTGGAAATTAAGATGAAACTATATATATATATGATATATAATATTTTTATGTTTTACTTAAGCTTCTGTATTTTTCATTTATGGCATACCTTTATGGTTTCCATTATGGGTAAATGAGATATCTTAATTTTAGGAAGTGCGGACTACCGCCCCCTCAAAGTGATTTGATTCGTTAATGCCATGTGTGGGACGTATAAAGGATGTAATTAATGATTTTATATATTATATTATACTGGAAGTATTATATACCTTTATATCATTATGATTCCATTCCCTAAAATACGAAATAGAAATGAAAGTAGCATTCATGCGTACGTACGGCTTACCGTCTCCATGAACGGTGAATTTCATTTCTTACCTCTAAATGTTATGCCATATTATAAATTAATGTATATACTGGATATATATGATATATATTATTTCTACATCATGAGTATAACTCTTCATATAATGGATAATGAACAACTTGTAATTATAAAGAGTTTATTTTTGACTCAAGTACCAATGATCGTTAAAATGACCATTATTAACTTAAATAATTACATAGTGTTCATAAGATGGTAATAAGTGATAAAAAAAGAATAATGAACTTGAAAAAGGTTCTTAAGAAATTATAAATTAACTCATGTTTATTATTCAAGAGATTAAAGAACGATCGAGTCAAGTCGGACCCGAGGTATGGGACTTCGTCTCAATCTCCTTTCATTGAGGCATATTCTGTTTTATACACAACCTTGTTTTATACGGTGTATAAACCCCATTGACTTTTACGTTTATCCAAAAGGAATATTTTTTATACGTAGAATTTTACTAAACGACAAATGGGAATGTTTTTTCCGTACGTATGCTGCGACAACGACATCTCCACCGCCGTGACCATTATTTGAGTTTCGGCTTCCTCTAGAAGCCATACATTTTTTAAAAAGAAAAATAAATACCATTTTTTAATTTTAATTTATTTTGGTATTGAAAATGGTTTTCATAATGTTTTTATATCAATGTGTAATCTTGTAATAACTCATTATTAAGTAAGGTTTTCCCGATATAGCTCTCCAATGCATTGGGTAACGCGAAGGAGTTAAATGTTAAGGTTTCTACGAAGAGATTTATGGAATATACTATGATGGGTATTCAAAACATAACCAAGAGGGTCACTCCCTACGTAAGAATGTTATGAATGCCTCAAGTTACCTTTATGTCTTATGATTTCTATGATTTATTCAGGATTTGATGAGGTATGTTAAATTTATTATGTTTTATGGGTAAAGTATGATTCCATTCTTATGTATATATGTACTCATGTTTCCTTTCAATATTTTTATATCCCTTACTGAGCTTTTTATGCTCATCCAATTTTTTTGAAATGTTTCTCACAGGTCAAGGAAAAGGTACATGATATGATGATAGTGTCAAGGAAGTGTCAAGAAAGAATCCATGTTTTATTTTAAATATTTTTCTGTTGATGGGAAAAATGAATACTATCTTTTATGTAACCACTTTGTTTAAATGTGGAATGTAATGAAAGTTTTATGATCTAATTATCTAAAACTCTAAACCTGAAAAGATCCTCAATGTGTAATCTTGTATTAACTCAAGATTAAGTACGGTTTAAGGCTGGGGCCTTATAGTTGGTATCAGAGGTCAGTTTAGATTACTTTAAAAGTTAGAATTCTATTAAATGATTATCCAAAAATAGTTTTTTTTGGTCAAATTGAAATGAAATTGCATTTAATGATTACCATGTTGCTTCATCTAATACTTTTTTGTTCAGAATGGTTTTTCTTAGAGGAAACAGGAAATCAGTGCTAGGAAGGCATACAGAAGGAAATAACCTTTCGAATCAGCATCATATGATGGTTAGAATTGGAACTGAAAAGTTTGTTGCGGTAATTGGAGCAGTTGACTCAAGTGATAAATGGTGGCGGTATCCATGCACGAGATCAGCCAGATCAACTGTAGAGGAACATGTCAGTGGTGGAACATTTCATGAGGCAACACCCCCATCATTCAGTGGATCATCTGACCCTGTGCTAGATGAAGGGTGGATTAAAGCACTGGAGAATATTTTCGATGTCATGGGGTGTTCAGACAATCAAAATGTTAGTCTTGTTATTTACCTTTTGGAGGGTGAAGCAGATCAGTGGTGGTCGATGGTTAAAAATATCAGGGACGCTGATGATATTGATGCTCTCGACTGGAATGAATTCAAAGGTATGCTTCTTGAAAAGTATTTTCCTAAGGCTGTTCAACTTAGGATGGAAAAACAATTCCTAGAATTGAGGAAAGAGGAAGACTCAGTGGCTGCCTATGAATAAAGTTCACTCGATTGGGAAGGTATGCTCCAAATTTTATCCGAGACCTTGATAGTAAAATCAATCATTTTTACTCAGTATTAATGCCAAAATATCGAAGGGAATTGGATTCTCGTGAGTTTAAACGTTATCAAAAGATTGTTCGATGTGCTAAGAAGGTGGAAATGGAGTTTTCCGATGATCAAGTGTTCTATAACAACCAGAAGAATAAGAGACCGAGGTGGCAGGAGAAAGGAAATAATTCTTCAAAAAGGTCTGATGGTAAGGAAACTAAGTTTCCATTTTGTGATAAATGTGGTAAAAGGTATTCTGGGGAATGTCTTCTGAATTCTGGAAAGTGCTACCGATGTGGTATGATGGGACTTAAGGCTCGTGATTCCACTGAAAAATATCAAGGTTATGGTAAGTCCAAATTTGATTTACAGTTAGTGAAATGTGTTAAGTGCAATGAGATGGGTCACTATGCACACAAGTGTCCGACAAAGAGCTTGAGTGATGGGAAGCAGTTAGACTACACGTAGAAAGGGGTGGTGAAATCCTTTGCAACTACTTTAGCAGATGTCGAGCCATCAAATGAAGTTGTATCAGGTACTTTGTTTGTTTTTTCAGATTATGCCAGTGTGTTGTTTGATTCGAGGTCTACACATTATTTCATCTCTAAAGACATTTCTAGTAAAATGGGAATACCATCTCAATAAATGACTCCTGAACTTGTGGTAAAAACACCTGGGGGAGATTTTGAGGAAAAAAGAATTTATAAGAATCTTCCTATCGTTAACCGTGGAAAGAACCTACTTGCGAACCTTATTATTTTACCTCTAGTAGAGTTTAATGTTATCCTCGTTAAGTATTGGATCTATATTTACCATGCAATGATTGACTTTAGATCTAAATAATTTTCTTTTCATAATGACTTTCAGTTTGTGTACAATAATGAACCCTTACTATTGATAATGTATCAAGAGGCCGAGGAACTTGTAAAATATGGAAATGAATGTTACCTTGAACATATTTTTGAAAATAAGAGAACTATTCAGATTAATGATGTTCCAGTGGTAAATGAGTATCCTGATGTTTTTCCTGATGAGTTTCCTGGAATAATACCAGATCGAGAAGTTGAGTTTACTGTAGACTTAGTTCCTGATCCTAAGACAATATCAAAACCCCCTTATCGAATGGCTCAAATTGAACTTTTTGAGTTGAATGAGAAATTGAATGATTTATTAGAGAAAGGTTTCATTCGACCTATCACATCACCATGGGGTGCTCCTGTTTTATTTGTTAAAAAGAAAGATAGTTCTATGAGACATTGCAATGATTATAGAGCCTTGAAGAAAATCACTATAAAGAACAAATATCATTTGCCTCATATCGATGATTTTTTTGATCAGCTCCAGGGAGCTCGATATTTTTCCATGATTGAACTGAGATCGGTGGACCATTAGTTGAAGGTAAAGGAAGAAGATGTTCTGAAGACCGTGTTTTGTACAAGATATGGCCATTATGATTTTTTAGTAATGCCTTTTGGGATAACCAATGCACCTGCTGTATTCATGGACATAATGAATAGAATTTTCCATGAGTTCTTGGATAAGTTTGTGGTGGTTTTCATTAATGATATTATGGTGTTTTATAAAAGTAAAGAGGTGCATGGAAAACATTTAAGGGTTATTTTGGATATCTTAAAAGAAAATAAATTCTATGGGAAATTCAGCAAGTGTGAGTTTTGGTTGAAACAAATTTCTTTCCTTGGTCACATTATTTCTAAATATGGGATAACCGTTGATCCTGTAAAAAAATGGTTTTTGAAGAATGTCCAAGACCCCCAAATGTAACAGATATTCGTAGTTTCCTTGGTTTGGAAGTATATTACCGAAGGTTTGTTAGAAATTTTTCACGGTTATGTATTACAATGACTAAGATAACTTGGAAGGGTGTTAAGTTTATCTGGACAAAAGAAGGTGATGATTGTTTTCATGAACTGAAAAGAAGATTTGTAAATGCTCCAGTTTTGGCACTACCTTTCCAGAATGGGGAGTTTGTTATCTACATTGATGCTTCATTAAAAGGACTTGGTTATGTCCTAATGCAGAATGATCAGGTAATTGCTTATGCTTCACGTCAGATGAAAACTCATGATGTAAATTACCCTACACATGATTTGGAATTATCTGCTGTTATTTTTGCTTTAAAAATTTGGAGGCATCATTTGTATGGAGTAAAGTGTGAAATATATACCGATAAAAAAAGTTTAAAGTATATATTCACTTAGAAATAATTGAACATGAGACAGAGGAGATGGATGGAATTAATCAAGGATTATTATTGTATAATTCATTACCATCTGGGAAAAGCAAATAAAGTGGCGGATGCTTTGAGTCGAAAAAGTAATGCTTCATTAAAAATGTTGCGTTTGGAACATGATCCTTTGTTTAAGGATTTGATGAACTTTGGAATAGAAGTTGTTGGTGTAGGATGTCCTTCAATTTTGTTTCAGGTTTCAGTGAAATCTTCTTAATCAGACAGAATCAAGCAGGCACAAAAGCAAGACAGTGAGTTGCATAAAAAGGTAGAGCTGGTATAGAAGGGTATGTTCCTTTAATTAAACATTGATAGTGATTTTGTTTTGAGATTTGGGAATAGATTGTGTGTGCCTCATGATTCACAGTTTAAGAGAGAGTTGTTATGTGAAGCTTATAGTTCTCCATTTTCAGTTCATCCTGGAAGTACTATGATGTACAGAGATCTGCGGGAGTATTACTGGTGGGATGTAATGAAAAGAGATATTGCTGATTTTACTATGAAGTGTTTGACTTGTCAACAGGTTAAAGCAGAGCGGCAGTTACCAAAAGGGATGATTCAGCCTTTACTAGTACTAGAGTGGAAATGGGAAAATATATCCATGGACTTCGTTGTGGGATTTCTGAAGACACCTCGAGGTAATAATGCAATCTGGGTTATTTATGATCGCTTGACTAAATCTGCTCATTTACTTGCTATACGAGATAGTTTTTCCCTAGATCAACTTTCCCGTTTGTATATTAAATAGATAGTCAGGTTACATGGAGTTCCTCTCTCCATTGTATCTGACCGTGATCCCAGGTTCACTTCTATCTTTTGGAAAGGCCTTTCAGAAGTCGGTGGGTACTGATATAAATTTTAGTACATCTTTTCATCCTCAATCAGATGGGCAGTCAGAATGAAGAATTCAGACATTGGAGTATATGATACATTCTTGTTCTATGTATTATCAGGGAAGTTGGGACCAACATCTTTCTTTGGTTGAGTTTTCTTATAATAACAGTTTTCATTCCAGTATACAGATGTCACTATTTGTGGCGTTATTAGGGAAGCGGTGTCGAACTCCAGATTTCTGGGATGAAGTGGGTGAAATGAAGTTTTTGGGAATAGAATTGGTAGAATATTTGGCAGATAAAGTTAACATGATACAGAAACACATGAGAATAGCTCAGAGCATGCATAAGAGTTATGCGGACAATAGGAGGAAGGATCTCTCTTTTGAGGTAGGTGATCATGTTTTTCTCAAAGTCTCACCATGGAAAAGTGTGATGGGATTTGGTAAGAAAGGAAAGCTGAGTCCAAGGTTCATTGGACCATATGAAATTCTGGAGAGAGTTGGATCAGTTGCTTACCGAGTGGCTTTACCTCCTATTTTATCTCAGGTACACAATGTTTTTCATGTTTCAATGTTAAGGAAGTACATGCGAGATCCATCTCATGTTTTAACTCCAGAGGTAGTTCAGCTGGAAGAGAACCTATCTTATGAGGAACAACGATCCAGATTCTTGACCACATGGATCAAGTGTTACGAAATAAGTTGATTCATCAGGTAAAGGATTTGTGGTAAAACCACATGATTGAAGAGGCAACATGGGAATATGAAAATGCAATGAGGGCTAAATGCCCCCACTTATTCGATAAGTAAATAAATTACGGGGTTGCAATTTTCTAAAGGGGGGAAGGATATAACATCCCAAGTAAGTAACTAATAATATATATTCTTATCTATGTCGATTTATTAATTAGATAGTGTTTTAGAGGCTTAAAACGAGAATAAATCCAATCTTAAGCATGGAATACACTAATATTCTTAAAAGATTGTTTTACTGCCTTTTGATAGAAAACCATTTTTAAATCAAACTTTTGACAATTGTATAATCTCTATTTTTAAAAAGAAAGATATTCTTTATTATTGGGACATTGAAATTTACATTGGATAAATTTTTGGTATTTTTCTGATAATGTTCATTTTTTAATTAATTGTAAAAAATACTACATTTTACATCAAAACTTCTTTTTCATCAAATTTATTATATTGTTAGATTATCTTTTTAATTGGTCTTAAATTTTAATTTAAATATATTGTTACCATTTAATCCAATGGTGGTCATTAGAATTAATTTCACATTGAAATTGGACTTAAACTAGTGTCAATCTTTTGATACATATTGTTTCATAAAAACACGTTATTTACTCTGACAGCGGGAATTAATTATTAAATTAATAAATGTAACTTATATATTTTGAATATTTTAAAATATAAATTATTGTTGAATTCAGAAGATCAAATATATCTTTGGGTGAAGTTTTGGTATTATTCTGAAAACTTCAATTTTTGATGAATAGTGAAACCACAAAGTGGTACTTAAAAAACTGATTTTTGCGTTTAAATGAAATTTCACTACCTCTGTGTTTTGAATTTCAAAAATCCAACATACATGGTTGTAATTAAGAAGTAAAATGGCGGTCAATGGCATTAAAATATTTTTTTTGGTGAATAGTAACTTTTAAGTTTATAAATCACGATTAGAGATAATTAGTATACTTTAAGGTAAAAATAATGTTTTAATAATATTAAATAACCTAGAAACATGTCCTACACTTATTGGATGTATCATGGCCGACCAATACAACTCATGGGTCGATTTTTGGGACCCCATGGAGCCACTTGGGTAAGATAATGAAATTAATGCCTTTTATTTAAAATAAAAGTAAAAATGACACAAACATGAGTTGTTTTACTAAAAAAAATTAAAAGGGGTTATACAAGTCAGAGTTTTGACTATAAATAGTCATTGGAACGATAAAAGGATTTCCTACATCATAGTATTTGTTTGATAATTTTTAGACATTAAATAAATTAAAATATTTATGACACCATGATGATTCAGCTATTACCTCATTATTAAACGATTTAAATAAAATGAAACTATAATGTAAAATCTAAGACCTACACTTGTCAAAAACCTATTGGATGGGTGGATTTAGAACCCTTATCACCTTATCCTAGAAATTTATAACTGTGGGACCTTTTTATCCAAAAATAATTTTATAACAAAGTATCTTTTCTTAACTTTCCAAGAGTGCTCCTCCTCTCCTCTTATAAAAGGCCGCCACCTCTACCACCTTACCCACACTTCCAAAGCCCTTTTCATGGACAAACCATGCCCATTTTGTCTCTCCACATCCCTCTATAACTCCTAGAAGCCTAACTTTGTGCCAAAGGATTCCCAAGGAAGCCTTTGAGCTCAAATCAAAAAGAGTTACCCGATTTAAAGGTAGTGCCTTCTCTTGTGTTCTTATATTTTATTTTGCTTCTCCAACCCCCTAAGCTCTTTTTATTCATTTATTTTGTAACTACACCAGTATCATCCATATACTAGGATGTTTTTATAAGAAGTATTCGAGATACACTTACACACACCTACTTCTAATGGTTAATGAACATATTATTTCTGTGGATGGCGAATTTATGCCTCATGAAATGATGATTGTTCAATATTCTTTTAAAACCTTTAATGTTTGACATTAATATGACACTATATTTATATATGATATATAATATTTTTATGTTTTAGTTAAACTTCTGTATTTTTCATTTATGGTATCTCTTTATGGATTCCATTATGGGTAAACGTGATATCTTCATTTTAGGAAGTGCGGACTACCACCCCCTCAAAGTGATTTGATTCGTTAATTCCATATGTGGGACGTATAAATGATTTAATTAATTATATTATATATGATATTATACTGGAATTATAATATACCTTTATATCATTATTATTCCATTCAATAAAATACGAAATAGAAATGAATTTAGCGTTCATGCGTACGTACGGCTTACCCTCTCCATGAACGGTGCATTTCATTTATTACCTCTAAATGTTATGTAATATTCTAAATGCATGTATATACTGGATATATATGATATATATGATATCTACATCATGATTATAACTGTGGATATAATGGATACATGAACAACTTGTAATTATAAAGAGTTTATTTTTGACTCAAGTACCAATGATCGTTAAAATGACCGTTATTAACTTAAATAATTACATACTGTTCATGACATGTTAATAAGTGATATAAAAGGAATAATGAACTTGAAAAAGGTTCTTAAGCAAGTAGAAATTAACTCAAGTTTATTATTCAGGATATTAAAGGATTTTCGAGTCATGTCGGACCTGAGGTATGGGACTTCGTCTCAATCTCCTTTCATTGAGGCATATTCTGTTTTATACACAGCCTTCTTTTATACGGTGTATAAACCCCTTTGACTTTTACGTTTATCCAAAAGTAATATTTTTTATACGTAACGTTTTACTAAATGATAAAAGAGAATTTTTTTTTCGTACGTATGCGGCAACAACGACTTCTCCGCCGCCGTGACCATTATTTGAGTTTCGGCTTCCTCTAGAAGACATACCTTTTTTTAAAAGAAAAATAAGTATCATGTTTTAATTTTCTTTTATTTTGGTATTGAAAATGGTTTTCATAATGTTTTTATATCAATGTGTTATATTGATAACTTGTGATTGAAAAGTGGAAATGTTATGTTTCCTATATGCATGTTTTATGTGATAAGATTATGTTATGGTTCTTGGGCATTGTTATGAAGACAGATGGTTCTGTGAAAAACTAGGGGCGGGTGAGACCGATATAGCTCTCCAATGCATTGGGTAACGCTAAAGAGTTAAGCGTTAAGTTTTCTCCGAAGAGATTTAGGGAATATACTGTGATGGGTATTCCAAATGTAACCAAAAGGGTTACTCCCTAGGTAAGAATGTTATGAATGCCTCAAGTTACCTTTATGTATTATTATTTATATGATTTATTCATGATTTGATGAGGTATGTTAAAGTGCTTAGGTTTTATGGGAAAAGTATGATTTCATTCTTATGTATATATGTACTCATGTTTCCTTTCCATATTTTTATATCCCTTACTGAGCATTTTATGCTCATCCCAAGTTTTTGAAATGTTTTTCACAGGTCAAGGGAAAGGTAAATGATATGATGATAGTGTCAAGGAAGTGTCAAGAAAGAATCCATGATTTATTATAAATATATTTCCATTAATGGGAAAAATGAATACTATATTTTATGTAACCACTTTATTCAAATATGGAATGTAATGTAAGTTTTATGATCTAATTCTCTAAAACTCTAAACTTGAAAAGATCCTCAATGTGTAATCTTGTAATAACTCGAGATTAAGTAAGGTTTAAGGCTGGGGCCTTATAGTTTTTATTCTCAATACAGAATATAATATAGATAAGTTTTCTTCTAAGAGTGATGAAGGAATCTTTTTAGGATATTACTTAACCAGAAAAGCTTATAGAGTTTTCAATAAAATAACCAAGTGTGTGGAAGAATCTGTTCACCTCAAATTTGATGAAAATGGTCCACATGAGCCTAAAACCTCTCCTGAAAATCTTGAAGAAGATTTATCTATTTTGGACCTTAATGACAAATCTAAAGAACCTGCTATAAAGACAACCTGTTCTGGTCTTATCACAGAATCTGCTCCAAATGAACTCGAACCTAGAGAAGTGCCTGAAATTTCTATTCCTACCTTCACTATATCAACTAGAATTCTAGAGAATAATCCTTTAGATGTTGTTGTAGGTAAACTTGATAGAGGGACACATACTAGAGCTTCTATTAGAAATCAGGTTGAACATAAAGCCTTCTTGTCACAACATGAACCTAAAAAAATTGATGATGCTATTAATGATGAATTTTGGGTAATTTATATGCAAGAAGAACTCAATCAATTTGAAAGAAATAATGTTTGGAATATTGTTGAAAGACCTAAGGACACTTTAACCATAGGCACTAAATGAGTGTTTAGAAATAAAGTAGATGAATCTGGAAACATAGATAGAAATAAAGATAGGCTATTTTCACAAGACTATAGTCAAGAAGAAGGTATTGAATATGAGGAGACTTTTCCTCCAGTAGCAAGATTAGAATCCATTTGGATTTTTCTTGCTTATGCTACACATATAAATTTCAAACTATATCAAATGGATTTCAAGAGTGCATTCTTGAATGGATATATTGTTGAGGATGTTTTTGTTGAAAAACCACCTGGATTTTCAAACCCTCATTTTCCAAATCATATTTTCGATTTATCAAAAGCTTTATATGGTTTAAAGCAAGCTCCAAGAGCTTGGTACGATAGATTAAGTACTTTTCTAATTTCCAAAGGTTTTATAAAAGTTATAGATGAACCTACACTTTTTAAAAAACGAATTTCTAAAGATTTTTTTGTTGTACAAATTTATGTAGATGATATTATTTTTGGATCTTCAAAAACTAAATTATGTACTGATTTTTCAAAAATGATGCAAAATGAATTTGAAATGAGTTTAATGGAAGAACTGAAATTCTTTCTTGGATTTCAAATCATTCAAAATAATGATGAAATTATTTTAACTCAAAGTAAATATACTAGAGATATTTCAAAAAGATTTGGATTGGATAGCACAAAAAGTAGTGACACTCTAACGAGTACCACCTGTAAGTTGGATCTTGATGAAGATGGTAAATCTATTGATCAAACCACATAAAGAGGAATGATTGGAAGTATACTCTACCTAACTGCTAGTCATACTGATATTATGTTTAGTGTGTGTATGTGTGCTCGTTTTCAAGATAATCCTAAAGAGTCACATTTAAATGTTGTGAAGAGAATTTTCAAATAACTCAAGCATACTCCCAATTTAGGACTGTTCTATCCTAAAGGACAATCATTTGATTTAATTAGTTATTCTGATGCTGAATTTTCTGGATGTAAGTTAGATTGAAAAATCACCTCTGGAACATGTCACCTTTTAGGCAAGTCACTAGAATCATTGTGTTGTAAGAAACAAAATTTTGTTGCATTATCTACTACAGAGGCTGAATACATAGCTCCTGGCAGTTGTTGTGCACAAATTTTGTGGATGAAACACACATTATTAGACTATGGATATCAATTCAGACATGTCCCAATAAATTGTGGCAACACAAGGGCTAATAATATTTCTACGAATCATGTTTCTCATTCTAGGGCAAAACATATTGATGTAAGACATCACTTTTTGAGGGATCATTATCAAAATGGTGATATCATTTTGGAATTCATTGGTTCTGAATATCAACTTGCTGACATATTCACTAAACCGTTAAATTTTGAAAGACTAGACTACATCATACATAATATTTGTATGATTAATCATAAGTAAATATATTACTGATCTTAATGTTTAATACTTTACTATATTTTACTTTACAGTTTCATACTCACTGTGTTACAGTTACTATTTCATGCTCACGGTCTCACTGTTAGGACTTTATGCTCACGATCTGTCTACTCACTGTCTCATCGTGACTACACAGAATGTTCACTATCTCACCGTGACGACTACCAACTGTCTCACCGTGATGACTATTTTTTATCAAACCTTAATGCCAACTCACGGTCTCACTAGGAAGATTATTTATATTATTATTTTCAAACTGTATCATGATAATTTTTATTTTACCGCTATTTGATTTCCCACGTTTTTGTTTTTATGATGTTTGACATTCCCAAATGATAAAACATAAGGGTTTAATTCGATTATTTTCCCGAACTCTATCCTGAACCTTCTCGTCCCTCTCGCCTGAACCTTTAGTGGATTCCAAGGATGAAGTGTCCATCTTCACCCTCGTCTAAGAAGCTCCTCTCTAAGAAACAGAAGAGGATACCAAGGATAGCTCCTAAAGGACCTCTAATCCCAAACCTGTTAAGTCGTACTATTGTTCCTGAAAAAGAATTTTTCCATGAATGGTTTTTGTCTAGAATGTCTTTAGTTTTGAATGTTTTAAAAGAACAAGGATGGATTGAATGGTTCTCTGGATAGAATAGACCGATTTACCTGAGGCTGGTATCTCAGTTCTATCAGCATGTGATGTTTTCTTTTATGTTTGGTGAAAGATTTATGGTGACAAGATGGATAAATGGTCATAAGTGCTCTTTCTCTTCGAGGATGTGGGATCCATGCCTAAGAATTCCACATCAATGAGTTTGTGAAGGTTACCAGAGAGAGCCTCCTCCAACAACTGATATCTTCAACCTGGAGAATGCTATGGAAATCCTACTAGAAATGGCACCAAGCAAAGGGCCATAGCTGCAGAGCTAGATGGAGAATCTAGACTTCTGCTCAAATTTGTTCAAAATTTGATTAGTCCAAGAAAATGAGATTTTAATAGAATGAAGTATCAGGATGTGTTTCTATTCACCTGTTTAAGAATGGACATAAGATCAACCTATGCAAGTATGTTATTAACCATATCTGTGAGCTGATTAAAGTCACTTCCAAATCCACCTCCTTGTTTTAATCAAGGACAATTTTAGCTATGTTAGTTGCCAAAGGTATGGTTCAACCAAATGAAGAAAAGTTAGAGGTCTTTGATTTCTACCTATCCATGCCTATTATCAGAAGGATAAAGATTAGCTGGAACCCCTGGAAGAAGTAGTGGGTTTAGGATAATAATCAACTCTATAAAAAGTTTAATCCTGTTGACTATCCGAGAAGGCCTAAGAACTTATCTGATCCTATTTTGGAACAAGATGAAGTGGATGAGTTTTTAGAAGAATAATAAGAGGAAGTAATAGATGATGTACCACCTAGAGAACAGGTTGAAATACCTCAAATGGAAATAGCTCCTGTTGAAAAAGAAAGGATTGTTGTCCCTGTTGTTATCACTGCTGAATTAACTCAAGGAGAGGAAGTTGTTGTTGGTTTGAGAGAAGAGGAAGATCCTACTTCTAATGAGGATGTCAATCCAGAAACTCATCCTACACCTTCAATAAAGTTGGTTTTTCCTGATTTAGAACAGCAAGAAACCTTTGAGATAGATCATGTTGAAGAGGATCTTTCTATTGAGAAAGAAGGATGTCTGGATGCTCAACTAGTGGAACAATCGGTTCCTGAGATTATTCCCTCTACTGAAGAGAGGATGGAAATTTCCTTTTAACTTCCAAGGAAAGTGTTTACTGAAGAGATTAGAGATGATCCTATGGATCTTGACCATGTTCCTGAGCCTCAAGAATCTGAAAGGGATGCACAATTTGAGGGAGAGGAACCTCAAAACCTTGAGATTATAGAAGCTGGATTTGCTGAAGCTTCTCAACATTATGTCTCATACTCTGTGCACACCCGATATGTTTTCCCAACCTTTTATGATATGAATGAGTCAGATAATGTGTCTAAGACTAGAATGGATCTTTTTTCTCTATTTCAACTGAATTTTGTAGCTCATCCAGAACTAGAACCAGAGCCCCAACCACAATCAGAATCAGAATCTGAGCCTGAAGATAACTCTGAACCTCAACCAGAACCTGCTCCTCTATCTTTACCTACACCATTACCCGAACTACACTCCTTTGTGACCAAAGATGATATGAGATTTTTTGGAGAAACTTTGTTAGCTGGAGTTGAGAAAATTGTCTCCACTCAACCTCATCCAGTAACACAGTTATGTCAAGAAGATGCATCAATTTTCATAGAAAATATTATATTGCATATTCAATCAAAGATGATACGAGAAATTCAAGAATTCAGAGTGGAAAATAACCTACTGAGTGATGATGTTGCAAATCTGAAAAATATAGTAGCAAATTTGCAGAATGAGTTGTCTTTGAGATTAGAGCCTACTCCTGTTTCTTACCATGCACATGTTGCTGCTTCTCCTGAGCCATCTTAGTCCCTCCTTGCTAGGGAGATTGTGTCTCAAGTTCATCCATATCTACTTTCTTTTGATTAAAATATTGGAAAAAGACACACCATGATGCTGGAATGCATGTGGGAGCTTGTAGAAAATCTGAATAAGCTTACAGATGAATACACTGGATGACTTCAAAAAGTTTTGAAATAGCTCAAAGTTCTAACCGAAGCTGTCAAGGCTTCTCCTGCATCTGGTCAGACCTCCACATCTTCTTTGGATGATTCTATGCTGAGATCCATAATCATGGAAGAACTTCAGAGTGCCTTCAGTGGCTTGGATTTGTCTTCTTTGTCAGATGTTTTTAAGAATAGTGATAGAGCATTGGACTTGGTTAGGATTCATTCTAAGATAGCCAATGATTCTCAATAGGAGATCACCAAGAAAATAGATGTTTATCTCACCCGGATTTTCTCTAAATGTGATATGACATATCACTTTAGAATCTTGTGGAAAATTTGAGAATCCCTCCGGTGACTCAAGCTTTTAAAACTCAAGTTTAGAAACTTACAGAGTTCACCAGATTGTTGGAAAAATCTATGCAGAATAAGGACGATTTTGAAAAGTCTATTAAATAAGGTGGTGAAATCATTACTAATTTCTTAAATCTTTTGAAGCCGTATATTCATGTGCAGAGTACTTCTATAGTTTCTCCAGCTGCTGCACCCCTTAGACCTGGTCTACCTACCTTAGCCTCAACTGCCATGACAGTTAGCCAAGATCATTCTCAGATCCAACAAGTCTTTCTTGACCAACCAATGCCTAGATCTTCTTCTATTCCCACTTTTGATCCATCTACTTTTGAAGTTCTACCCTTACACTCTTTGTCTACCACATCTATTCCTTCTTCTACTTCAGCACCAGCTCTTGCTGCTGATAAAGGCAAGGAAAAGATGGCTCACTAAAGAGTCCAGGGACTGTTTTTGATGGGATTTCATTTTCTATTTATTGTTTGTAATTCTCCTATATGTTCTCTTCTGAGACATTTTTAATGCAAAATGTAGTGTTTCATTTCATTTTCTCTACTTGTTGATAATCCCAAAAGTGGGAGAAAAACTACAAGTATAAAAGGGGGAGAAAAACTACAAGTATCAGTACTATAATGAGATATGTTATTATCGAATATATTTTCTATACTTTTTTCTATTATAATATGCTAGTTTCTTTAATGTTACATTGCATTAATATTTTGACTATATATGATTTATGATCATCGAAAAGGGGGAGATTATTGGACTCCTCATGTGTTAATCATCTTTTAATGATCAAAAATCCTATTACTGTTAATTAATCTAAATCATTATTGCACATCTTGCTGATAATCTTCAATATCAATAATAACTACACATTATGATTTAATGATAAAAAATATTATGGATGTTAATTACTCTCTTTATTATTTACAAGTCTTATGCATGATCACAAATCTCACTTATATTATCACACCTTTATATTTATGATTCAAGTTATCTTACTCTCTAATGATTAAACATAATCTATATTCTGCATATTACTGTCTAAGTCTAAATACATATATTTGTCTAAGTATGGAGACACCGTGAAGGACTCACCGTGACCCAGACACCGTAACCTAGACATAGTGAACCAGACAATGTGAAAGACTCACCGTGACCTAGACACTGTGACCCAGACACCATTAACCCGACATCATGAAGGACTCACCGTGACCCAGACACCGTGAACCAGACACCTTGACATGCACATACTGTGAAGTTCATACTGTGAAGCTCATAATGTGAACCATATACAGTGAAGAAGAAACAGTTTACATAATCACTGTGACACCATTTCTTTACTTTTTTTCAATATTATTTAAATAATGCTAACGGTCATATTTGATGTTTTTAATGCAATTAATGTTATTTAGTGATAGTTTTTTGCATATCAGGAAACCGTATCTTGTACCTATGATGAGGGAATCATTCCTACTGCTAGAATTTGAGGAATATAAGAAAGTTTGTGATGCAGTACACATGAAAGTAGTGAAGCGAGAAAAGTGTGATGATACAACAAGAAGAACTTACATACACTCGAGCCCACTGTGCTGAAAAAGAAGAACAATCCCGAACAAGAAGGAGATTTCAAGTCTTTCAAAGAATTCCTCTGAATGCAATCCAACACCACTGAAGAACACACGACTAATCAAGAGATCATTCTCACTTTTGTAGAACACATGCTTAAATATGACACTCTGTTTTTCAACAGAAATATCATAGAAGGACTCAGAAGAATTCATACTGAATCCAACCAGTCCAGAGCTACATTGATAATCACTAGATCTTTCTAAACTCCTATCTGTTCTCTCTAACTGATTTATTTATAAACTTCGGAGCGGTTTAGTGTACTCTGTATATTATATACACACACTGTCTCTTACACTGAACTGCGGGATATCAAATCCTCACTCCAAATCTCGTAACTCTTTTTTACCCATGTCAACCGTGGAAGAGGTCCTTGTGTGGCCTAGTCCTTGATTTTTTACCAAGAAGAATAGTGGTAGAGGTTTTTGTGTGGCATGTACAGTTTTGTAAACTATTGTTAAACCTGATCCAAGGTGTGGATCAAATTTATATAAATTTGAGAGGACTATTTTTTGACTTGAGACTGAACCTCTTGTTATATCTGTTGTGAATCTTTAGTTTAATTTCAACGTATACTACATATATCTTATTTATTCCACTGCTATTACTTTGAAATAAAAAACTATTTCAAAGCTACATTGATAGTTTCATTAGAAAGTGTTTACACTTATTATAAATTAGTAGGTTAGTTTAAAAAGTTAGTTTGATCTTGTGGTAAAATTAACAAATACCTAATTAATCTCTGAGAAGCTATGTGAACATTTAAAATCTGTATGAATTCACTATAGTTTATCATATTTTATTAATCAGGGGATTTGTAATAGAAAATATTTTAACAGAAATTTTAATTGGAACCCAATTCACCCCCCCTCTTGAGTATCCACTCCAGCAAACAATATATATAAGATTGTAGTATCCAAATGCACTTAGCCTTAAAAAAATTTAAGCATAAATGGTGAATGAAATTTCCTTATATGGATTTATTATGTGGTTCAACATAAAATTGATTATATTTTTTGTTGTTTTTTTGGTGTTATTTTTTAGAAAAATATTTTCTATAAATTATTTGAAAGGCATGAACCTTGTTTTTAAGGTAACGTATGGCACTGATAAATTTGGAGTGACGTTTTAATGGAAAATGAATCACAAGACATGTATAACATGGTGTGTTATTTTTCAAAATTAATTGTAAAATTATAATGTTTGAAACATGTGTTTTGGAATTGGACATTAATTCATAGAGTGTTTTATAAAAATGGATTTATAATTTGTTTTGTTATTGAAAATGGCTTCTGTTTGGTTATTCATAAAAGGGTTTGATGCGTGAAAATGTTCTGTGGATTTTTTGGAATCATTGAAACTGTGTATTTTGAAAATACTTCTAAACTGATTATTTCCGTGTTGATAGACCATGTGATGGGAACATACTTGGTATGAGACCTCCCATGTTTGGTTAATGTTTAAATGAATGTACTACTCCATTATATGGTCAGGTGGTGTCGTTTTCTATGTTACGAGTGATGTCATGTATATAGATTACTATTTGTAAAGTGAAGAACACACCTTTACAAATATATCATGTGAATCTATCATAGCGATGAGGATTACTGAGAACTATTTTCGATCTAGTAGGTGACTTAATAAACTGTGGACTATAGTAGGTGGATATATTTCGTTTAATGTAATGGGATTGGGCCCCTTAGTCTGTCCTCAGTTAGGGTGGTCCGGTATTTGGGCATTTTTATTTCATTATTTGTGGCATGCTACCGTGTATGGGATCTCTTTTATTAGTATGTTCTACTTCTCCTCTGATTTCCTACATTTTCCCACATTCCCCCTTATACTAGTAATGTTATTTCTATTTTCCTTATTGTTTATAATCATGATCCTTGTATGTGGTTTTGGGTTTTTCTTGTTAAATTATAAATGTTTGGTTTACTAATGATTCTTTTAAGAAAAAAATGTTTTGAACAAAAAATAACTCTTTCCATTGGTAGATTTATGAATAATTAATGATTCCTTTTTTGTCCCATTTTACCTCCACTTGATCCTTATTTTAAACTTGTTGGAAACGGATTATGATTCAACTTTTTACTTTTAAATGAAATGCTTATAAAATTATATATTTATATATTTGATTTTAAACTTGAAATAAATGTTTTTCTATTTAGAAAAGTTTAATTGGGAATAGATTTAGTTGGGCCTACCTACTGTGTTTTAATACTACAGCATATAGTTTTTCTTTTTGTATAGTTTTTAATCCTGTTTCTATTATATTTTGATAACCTTGGGAGATAGTTGATTTTGGATTAGAGTGTGACCCTTAAGGTTACATGGAGACATCATGTTTGATAGTTTTTATTTGGTTTTTCTAGTTTTTTATGTTGTTTAGTTTGTGTTTCATTTATTTATAAATGTTAATAATGAAATGTATGAAAAAATATCAGTTTGGTTTACCTATTTATTTATTTTTCTCCCTTGACTTATTTTCATTGTGTGAAATTGTTTCTTTTTTTATTATATTTATTACCTTGGTGCTTTTCTCTAGCCTGGGAGGATCAGTAAGGCCTTTGGGGCCTTACTTCCGATCTGTTCAGGTGAACTGTTCTGGGTCAACATAGGTTAGTTACTGAAAAACACGGTATCAATGTAGGTAAACTCATTTGAGGGCCTTTATTTTTAGAGACCCAATTTTTATTAGGGGTTTTTATGGTATAAGAAGTAGGATTTTCAGGATTGAGGTGTAGGAATAGGAATGAAATTATAAACTCTTACTCATTACGAACTTCAAGTCTCTATGGGATGTTTGGGATTAATGGTTTCCTTTTGTTGCTGTGGATTATTTGGTATTAGAAAATGAAATGGGAGTTATGAAAGTGGTTTCTTTGAGCCTAATGGGCCAAGAAAGCAAATTGGGGATGGGGTCATTACCCTATAATTCTCCTTGTAGTGGTAGTGTGATTGAAATATGGCCTCCAACCATATGTCTTAGTCACCCACCGATAGTAGTTTCCTCCTAGTGGATCTTTTAATATTTTCTTAATTCAAGATGTTATTTTGAAAAGATCAATTTTGGCCAAAATACGAATGTGGTATTTCCCTTGGTTTCTCCTCATTGATTAGTGTGTGCCCCCATGAAGAATGAATGTATGTTAGGAATGTGTTCATGAGTGACCAACCCAATGGTGATCATTCCAGTTGATCAACAATAGGAGTTCCATCTTCGAATTTGGAACTCAAATCTACCACTTTCATTTTTTTCGTTGAACGGATCATCTAATAGTGATAGGTAAGTTTTGAATTGTTAGAATAAATTATTACATTCTTGATTGTCTGTAATTGATGACAATAGAATTTGACATTTTTGTGTCTGAAGTTTCAATCTGGTAGAAGTGAAGGGAAAGGTAAAGTTAAGAAGCAAGGAAACATGTTCTGATGCTATTAGTGTTAGATGATGGACTATAAATTATCTCTCTATCATTTGTCGGTTTCCCCTAGATATGCTCATTTTAGGCCACCAAGGTTGTGATTTTGGTTGCAAGAGGTTATTATAACCACTTGCACGTATTGTGTGTTTCTTGGGACACGGGTTGAGATCCTTCTCCTTGTAATGTTTCCCTCAGTTCTAGGGGCCATGATCGGTGGTGTATTGAAGTGTTGTGATTTCTCTTAAATGAAAAGGTGGATGTTGTGGATCCTTTTTGGGTCTTCTTCATTGAAAAAAATGATGTCTTTACTTCTAAAATCTAGAGAATCTTGGTTTTATATGAAAGTGTCTCTCAACGTATCCTTTCATTTTTTGTTCCCTATTCATGGTGTATATGATGATGCATGTGAATCACCTAAGTCCCTATCATTGTAATGTTTTATGTTAAGCAATAGTGAGTCTTGAGGTGTGTTGGGGTCTGTTTGTTAGGACTGAATTGTGGTTTGGTTAATTGTGTCTCTAGAAGGAGAAGTTTTTTTTGGTGGTTTCTAAAGTATGACTATGATGTAATAGATACTTCAAACATTAGAGCTCCAACCATTGGTCCTAGAGTGAAGGTGGTCCATATTAGGGAGAACCGTAACAGTTTGATAAGACATTGGTTAGAATCATATCCTCAGCATGGGAGAGGGAGATAGTTAAGCCTCTATATGTAGGTCTTTATTAAAGGGGCCTTTTGTGGGCTTTTTGTGTGAATCGAGTGTGTATTTGGTTGTGTTATTCTAGTTGTGTTATGTTGTTGGGATGTATTGGTTGTGGTTGATACTCCATTAATTGGTCCCTTCCCTCCCCTCCCATGGGGGTGTGGGTATATGGTTAGTTCAATAAGGTTTTCGAGTTTGTTTAACTCCATTAATTCATAGGGTGGGGAGACCCATCATGGGTCTCATTGAATTCAGTGTTAGAATGTTCCCAAGGTTGGGGATTTTTTTCATTACTCCACATGTCAGTATCATATCTATGTTCCTGGTATCAGTTTGGTGGTAGAGGTCTTGTATAGATCAACCTAATTCTATATTTTTTCTTTGAGTGGGTGTTGGGATGGGAGTGTTTATGTGGATTTGTTAAATTAAGGTTATAATGATTTTACAAATATGGGTTTTCAATTTAGATCGTTTGATAGAGTGGATGGTATGAGTTCTATTTAAATATTTCTTTGGTATTCATTTTTTAAGGTCATTTTGTTAATTGTTAAATTTCTATGTCTTTTGGACTGATCAACTAGGGGTGATTATGCTTTTTGGGGATGTTGGAACTTACCAGGGTGACATTTCTAGTCTCATATGTACATCATTGCATTAATATCATTATAGATGTTTTCTTTGATCTCTCTATTTATCGGTCTTTGGCTATATACTTGATCTATAAAGAATTCTCGGTTTATGTTTTGTGTGTTCGGTCTTGTTATGGATTTTTTTGGGGAAGAAAACATTATGTTTGGGAGAATTGTCACACTCAGGTTTTAATTCCTCCTAGCTTATGACTTGGGATAGGGTTCAGGTGAGTCCCCATTTAAATTTTTTAATTTTAATTGAAAATTACATGTTTTGGGTTTGACAGAATCTAGCCCATAATCATAGATTGGTCAAGAAACCGTGCAATTTCAGCCAAGTATCCGTGCGACCTCCCCCTCTTTGAAAAATAAAATAAGAATTAAATGAGTAAAAAAAAGATGATTATAATAAAATAATAAAAATTTAAATATAATAAAAAATGTTGAAATTATTATTCATAGGAAAATTATTATTATCATTATCATTATCAATAATAAGAATAATATTTTGAAATCATTATTATCATTATTATTATTAAAAATGAAAATAATAATATTATTATTATCTTTATCATTATGCTATTATTAATTAATTAGTTAGTTATTATAATTATTATTCTTTCGGTCGGTGTGTGGGCACCACACGGTTAGTGGAAACCATGTCGTTTTCCCGAGTACATATACTATAACTTCTGGTATAGTTAGAAGCTACCATATGGTTTGCACACGGTTTCTTGAGTCATGCGCAGACTACGCGGTTACAATAAGTATATAAATAAATATTATATAAAGTAAATGAGATTAAAATTTAAAATTGTTCTAAATAATTTTTTTACTATAATAATGATAATATTATATTATCACAGATAATAATAATATTATTATTAAACAAATTTTTTTTACTAAAATTATTATTATTATTATTATTATTATTATTATTGTTATTATTATTATTTTTTTAATTTCAAATATTATAAATAAAATATAGATTAGTTAGTGTTTCTATTTTCATTATTATGAGGGTTATTAATTATTATTAATATTGATTATTATTTGTTTTATGTTTTTAAAAAAAAGAGATAGAGAAATAAAAGAAGGCACAAACCCTAATCTACCCCCCTAATCATACACAAACCCCTTCTTAACCTATGTTGAACGTAGCACACAACCTTACGCACACATCCTACTCACAAACTCCATTTCCACCTCTGGTGACCTTTCTTCCTCCCTCCAGTGAGCTCGCCTCTGCTCGGCGCACATCATGCATGGTTCACCCCCTGTCTGTCTCCCACCTCTCCCATATCTGGTGCCTCTTCGACACTCCCACCCTCTTCCAATCGCACAACCAGCTAGCATCTCTTCCTCCCCCCCACCCGGGTGCTATCTCCCCTAACCGACGACCCCTTACTCACGCCCTACCTAGCTGGTCGACCACTCTAGCACGCTCCACTCTCCATCACGACCACCCTACCGAGAGGTCTCCCCTCCGACGACCATTATCTCATCGGTGCACTCCTTTACTATGACAGCCTACCGTATTCACATACATATTAGCTCTATCTTGTTTTTATGGGTCTTCATTGAGATTCTGGTTTTCCAGCATCTTGGGCCCTTGTTTTAGGGGTATGGTTTTGAGTTTCTTTATTTGATCTTCATGTTTTGGGTTCGTTCATCACCTTCGAAGGTGTGATTGAGGTGGGATTGTGGTTTCGTACTATTTACATCCATGCATTTTTCATTCCTTCATAGTTTTGAGATAGGAACCCTTTGTACAAAATCTTTAAATTTAAGATTTTATTGATTTCATATTTTTTCACCATACTTAATTATTAATTAGTGATGTAGTATCTTTATAATAGTTGTTCTACATGAAATAATGTGTTTTGTTCCCCTATTTTTATTATATGGTGTGAAATTATTGAATTTCACATTATATGTGTCTGCTAAAATAGCCTATATGGGCTTTTAATATCGTTTAAAATTTTTAGAAGAATGTTATTAACGTATGATACATTTCAATGAATTTTAAAATGTTTTTCACAACTTAAAAATACCCTTTATTATTTGTTTATTGTTTGTTAATTTATTTTAAACATGTTAAAAATAGTTTATAAAATTATTCTTTTCATTTTCCGCTGGGAATTTACACAAAATGTGTTTGATAAATAGTTATGTATGAAATTTTGGTCTATTTGGAATTTTTTAAATGATGTTTTGGTTTTATATACATTTTATTATAGTATCCAAATATCCTAGTACTTTAAAAATATGGTTTAAAATATAATGGTGATTAGTGTTTCCTAAAATGGAATACTAAAGTGGTTCGGCATGAAATTGTTTATATTTTGTGTTGATGTTTTTGGTATAATGTTTTAGAGATATTTTTTTATAAATTATTGGAAAGGTGTGAAACTTTTATCAAGGAACTTAAGGTGAAGATGAATTTGGAAGGAGGTATTAATATAAAATGAAACAATAGATGTGTTTAACATTATGTTCACTTTTCCAATATGAATTGTAAAATTTTAATGTATGAAAATCATGTTTTGTAATTAGTCTTTGTTTTATGTAGTGTTTTAGAAAAAATTATTTCTAAATTGTTTTGGTAATGAAAATGGATTATCTGTGGTTAATCATAAATGGGTTTTTTGCGTGAAATTATTGTGAGGCCCATTTGGAAACTTCAAAATGGTTTATTTGGAAAAAACAATCGGGGAGTGAGTCTTACCTTTCTTGTTGACCATGGGATTAGAGCGGCCTCGGTAGGGGACCTCCCATGTGTGGTTATTGTTTAAAGAAAATGACTACTCCTCGAGGTGGTAGAGATGGTGTAATTTTTTGTGTTATGTGTGATCGAATGTATATAGATTTCTATTTGGAATGTGAGGCACACCCATTTACAAACATAACAGGGGAACCCATCATAGCTATGAGGATTAATGAGAATGATTGCTACCTGAGTTGTTGATGTACTAACCAGTGGACCATGGTAGGTGGATATATTTGGATTTTTTGTTATGGGATTGTGCCCCTTAGTCTATCAAAAGATAGGGTGGCCATATGTAATGATGTATTGATTTCATAATGTGTGAAATGCTATTGGGGATGGGGTATCATATATTAGTATGTTCTTGTTCTCCTATGAGTTACTTGGTTTTCTCATGTTCCCTTGATACTTGTACTCGTAATATTATTTCCCTCGTTGTGTAGAATCAGGATCCCGGTACATGGTTTTGGTGTTTTCTTGGTCAATTTTAAATTTTTGTTTTTCTAAATAAGTTTTTAAAAAACAATGAAAAAACAATTAATATTTCTATTATTACATTTATATAAAATGAAAGATTCCATTTTTGTATCTTTTTTTCCTCCTCTTGATCCTTGATTTATACTTGAGGGAAATGGATTGTTATTTTTCTTTGTTTACTTTAAAATTAAAATTTTAGAAAATTATATAATTATAGATTTTATTCCAAACCTAAAATCAATTTTTCACTATTTAAAGAATGTTCATTTGGAATAGATTTAGTTGGTCCTTCCTATGGAGTTTTAAAACTCACGCCAATAGTGTTTTCTTTTTTTTATTGTTTTCTATAGGTTTAAGTTTGAATTTCATCTCCTTAGGTGATGATGAGTTGTGGAATAGAGAGTGTCACTTAGGGTCACTTGGATATATCATTTTTTTGAGGTTACATTTGGGGTTTCTAGTTTGGTCTCTTATTTAGTTGTTGTTTCTTCAAATTGTATATATAAATAATGGAAGGTTTGAAAAAAATCATTGTGTTATCTTCATTTATATATTTTACTACATTTATTTAATTTTAATGGAAGATATATTTTCATTATTATACTCTATTAATCCCATTATGGATTTTTCCTGTCCCAAGAAGATCGATAATGCCTCTTGGGCCTTGCTATGGATCGGTTCGGTTGACCGATTGGTTCCTAACATTATTAACTAGAAAATAATAATGATATGATATCAGATTTAGTAATAACATGTGGTTTATTCTACATTGATAGTGCATATTGATTTTTTCTAGGTAGCCTAACATCAATTTTTGGTAATTAATGTTGTTTGGGAACATTCAATTTATGTTTGAAATTTGATAAAAAAATATGTAAATATATTAATATGAAATTATTTATGAATGATTAATTGGGATTTAAATACCATTATTACTTGAATGTAATAGTATATGATATAACTTCTAAATGGATCCCTGCAGTTTGTTCTTTTCTTTTGGAAGATACAGATGTTATTTATCTTTTCAATAAAACCTACTCATCATGAATCAGTTAATTCAAGATGGTAATTTTAAAAATATATATATAAAAAAATATTTTTCTGGTGTTTCTAGCCATAATTTTTTGTTATAGTATTGTATTCAAAGATACAAGGGATCTACATTACCCTTGAGTTTTCTTATAGAAAATATTCAAGTTTTATCTATGTGTATTATCATATCTAATACATTATTATTTAATTTTTTAAACATGTTATGGATTGGATATTTAGAAATGGAAGGTTAAAAAATGTTTAGAGTATTGATTTTTTGTTTCATATACATTGAGATGAGGGTGATGTTCAGATGAAAGTATAGTTTGAGAGTTATGATTTCATATTTGTCATACTATTTTGTTGGGTTTTGAAAGGGTTGGTTGGTTCATATTGATAATATGGATTTCTAAATTATTTTTTATTTCTATTTTCATACTGATTTTTTGGAGTATGTCATTTTATTTCTTATCCTCCAATTAATATATTGAGGGTAAATTGTCCTACTTCTATTTATTTTATACCCTATCTTTTACTCTCAAACATTTGGCCTATTTGTTGAGGGATTTAAATTTCACCCCCATATTTACTATGGAACCACGAAGAGTACTAGTGGGGGGGGGGTAAGAATGTTCTACATATTATTAGGTCCAATTATAGCGTACAAGACAATATGTACCACCGCCTTTTGGACATTGCGATGTTTATATGATATAATTATCTCTCAAAAGACTCCCACTAACATCAGTTGATATGTATAGTTGTGTCCCATGGATTCCATGTATGAATAAAGGGAATGGTGACTATGTTTCCAACTTTTTAAATGATATACTATTGAATAATTTAATTTTATACTCTTTCATTGTCATGCCATCTTGGTTTTTTTACTATTAGTGACATTACACCACTCTTGTATACTCTATAATACTTGTTTGATTTTTAGAGACCTATTGTATCCAAATTCTGATTATTACTAATAATTTTCTTATATGCTTCATGTACTTATATACATGATGTTTTTCATACAACTTGGTATTGGATTTTTTTTATAAGAGTTGGTTATTTATAATCATGAGATTTATAAGACTTACAAGAATATTGAGACTATCTAGGGATTATTGGAATTTTATTATTTATTTTATATAAATAACTTGTATATAATGATATATTGTAGGATATATGACATGTTATATAACTTTATGATATTAATTTATTTTATATATGATGTTTTTTTATTTTAGTATATTTAGAACATACACATTTAGGTAATTTATAAATTATTTTTATGTTAAAATTTATTTTTATGTCGTGGTTTTGATATATACTAATCCCTTTTTCAAATTTAAATTCATTGAATAACAGTTTAAAAAAATAATTTTGTAGAAAAGTTTATTAATTTTTTTATTATTTATATTTATTTTTCATGTACAATTTGTTTTATTTTTTTTAATATGATATTGAAGTTTTTTTTAACAATTCTGTGTTTATATTTTTGAAATTATTTTTTGATAAAATGTTAAATTTATTTTAATTATGGATTTGAAATGTAATATTTCATGTTAATTTATTAATTCAATATTTGAGTTGATATTGAGACTTGGTTTTAATTTAATTTTAAACCTTTTAGCTAAATAATAATATTGGTAAAATTAAATATAAAAATGATAATATTGTATAAGGGTTATGGTGGAATCATATCATACATTTGAATAATTGTGTCTAAAATTAATTTCCCTCAAATTACTATAAATGGGGACCCTCACATGATTAATTATTCCATGGAACATTAAATTCTCTTGATTGTTTAATATTTATAAATCATTGAAAGGGATTAATTTTTGTTGATGAGAACATATGTTAGATTAACCAACATGTATCTCAAATAATTTTTTAGAAGTAACAAGATGTGTGCACATAGTAACTCAAATTAATTCATTCAACTTAGTAACTAAATCAAAATAATTTTTAATCCCATTTTTGTATAATAACAACTCTGTTACTGAAGCACAATTTGGTATTGACTTCTATGGGTTATTTTCATTGTATGAATAACTAAAATGGAAGTAGAGTTATGATTCACCCTCAATGAATAATCATAAATGACCCAAAAAATAAAAAATAGAAATTCATGAAGGCCAGATAAGAACCAATTAGGTTAAATGGGATATGTAGTATTAATTTAAATGTTTTATGAAAATTTAAAATCTCAGTGAATCAAAGGTTGAACCTTATTTTCTCACAACTTTCAATCTAAAAAATGAAATCAATGCTATATTTTGTGAGATGAAAACTATGATTCGGAATGTTAGGTAAGATCAATAAAATTGTGTTGAGTTTATAATAAAATCTACATATTTCTAACTTAGTATAGTAGACTAAATATAACCATTCCATGATTACAGGATTTATAGAAAATATTTATTTACTTAAATTCCCATAACCATTATGGTTTATAGATTTAGATAAGTATAAAATAATTACATATAAAAATTAAATAAATTTTTATTATACGCAATCTTTTTCTATTAAACCAACCTCTTTACATTAAAAAAATACATTTATCAAAAATAAAAAAAATCATAAGACTAGACTTTATAATCATTCCTAGTCATACATAACAACTATAAAAAATATATGAAGAAATAGGAAGAACATAAAACTAATTAATGGTTACTAATATAAAAAAGAAAATCTTCTAGTCTTATAAAATACATTGAAAAACATGGAAAAGGACTTTCTTTAAAAAATTCATTGAGCATGTAAAATAATATGAACATAATTTCAAACAAAAAATCAACTTCTTTTCTCAAAAAGATTCATGTTAAAATCTCAAAAAAATTAAAATTGTACTGGAATAATCATGAAGGTTACATCAATCATCATATTCACATAAAACATTAAAATATAATAAATTACAATCAAAATCCCTATATCATTCATAATGGAATAAAAAAAGTTAATTCCAACATTATAATCCCATAATAGATTAACATTACTAATTTCATCCAACATGATATATCAAAATAATAAAACAACACTATTTTAATTAGATGGATACACAAAACCCACCCATAATCATATATAATTTTGAAGGACCATAAAAGGAGAAAAACAGATAGGTTTATTCTCATTACTTATAAAACTCATAAAAAGATTCATTTGAACCCACAAACATAGGGAATTATAATTATCAAATAAAAATAAGAGGAAATATTTTTTTATATCTTCTCAAGTTTAAAATATCATAAAATAATATAACTTTAACTTTTTTAGAAAACAATGAATCATTTAAATATTATATTCATAAATAAAATTATTCATAAAATTGGTTAAAGGAGATTAAGCGGAAAATGTTCAAAAAAATTCAATTCAAATAATTATAGTGGAACTAAAAAATAACTAATACAAAAAAATTGAAAATAATTCCTTTTATATAATTTCAAAGGACTGTAAAATTTATGTTAATAATTTATTTTATAAATAATATATTTATTTAGAAGTAAATACTTTAATCAATATAAATAATATAAACATGGAGGAAAAATAGTTTAATGGAAAAATTAAAACCTATGAAGTATTAATTTTAATTAAAACCTAATACCTCAAGTCCCAACATGCTTCGTACATCATCCACCCTTTCATGTAATAAAATTATATTAAATATTAACAAACTTATGAACTTTTTTCATGATAATTTATTTATTATTATTCCTTTTATTTAATTTATTATCTTGTTTCATTTATTTACTAAATCTATATAGTTCACATTGGTAATTTTGGGGTTCTTTGGTTCATAATATCTATAAAAATATTATTTATCATTGAATATAAGAAAAATACATGTAAAATGGTTCTTTAAGATCGATATGTTTCAGGTAATATGGTTCATATAGTTCTAAAAACCAAATTGTTCAATAAATTAAGAAATAGTTACTTTTCAGGGAATTTTCTTTAAAAAGAATGATTTTTAATCATAAAAATAAAAAATCACTTTTAAATCCATTATTATGACATAAATTTCATAATCACATAATATTCATGAAGATATATTATATATTTTTGATAAATTTGTACAGTCATAGGGTTATTTTATAGAATTTATAGGGATGGTTCATGTTATACAATTAAAAATATCTAGTTTATAACTTTTAATTTCATAAAATGATTTTATTTTATTAAAAAAATATACATATATATATATATATATATTACAATTACATAATAATTGAAAAATATTAAATTATAATTATTCAATGAAAATACTAGTATTTAGAAATATTAATCATTCATAACTAAAACATTATAGATTTGTTTATGCTAATTGTAGCACGTCCCAAATAAGATAAATTTATAATGACACAATGATTAACAATATAGTATTGTATTGTAATTATTACACTTTTATAGAATATGTACTGAAAATATTAATGTAATAAATCAAAAAAAATGGAAATATATATGTGAATATACTAAATGAAAGAGTATGGTAAGAATGTTTTAATTATAATTTAAAGTGGTATACTTGTTTATTGTGTTTAAATTTTCTGATATTAATATAATGGAAATATTATATTTAAATAATCATAATAATTTTATCCATTTAATTTTCATTAAATAAATAAATTTTCAAACAATCAATTTCTGGTTGTGAAGAAAAATGAAAAATGTCATTCATCTAGTCGGTAGTTTCCAAATATTATGGGAAACATTTTGTTTTTCTTTTGGATTGAAGTAAGGTAGATAATTATTAACATGTTAATGTAAAAATATTTCATGATAGTGAGGATATTTATTTAAATATATGAGTATGACTACAATAATGTTTTATAAGGTATAAAAAAAGAATCGTGAATGAACTCAATTAAGAAATTTACATCTTCCTTTGACATCCTCCTTCAGACCTCTCCTTAATCATTATTAGAATGTTATGTTGTGGATAAGATAGGAAATTCAATACAATGGTAATATATTTTGGGAAGTTTTTTTTGAAATTTTTGGTATATTTATGGTGTTCCTAGTGTGTATTAAAGTGGTGTGGTTAAGAGATCCTTTAATATGTCTGTTTAGTGAAAATATTTTAAATAAATATTTTTTAAATATATAATTTATTTAATAATCAAGGAAGGTGGAAAAAAAATAATAAAATTTAAAACATACTATTTTTAGGGTAGATAATCATTTCAAAAAATAAATTCAATATAGGGTTTTTTATTGCATGATTTATTTTATCCTCTTTTTTAAACATGTTAAGCTTTGTTTTGGTGAATATATTATACTACTATATTTTATTTGTATAACCAAAACTCAATGGATAAAATTACCTAATTTTTTCATTTTTATTAAAAATAAGAAAATAGTATTAGAACATTCAATTTATAGTGTTTGTAAAAAATAATTTAAAATTAATTACGTGTAGTAAAATGAAAAATATTTTCTAGAAAAAATATTTCTTAATCAAGAAAATTAATTTTCACCAAATTCATATTTATTGTTAATTGCCATAAAATTTATTATATTATGTATAATTAAATTATATTTATTTGATTTAAAAAATAATCCAAAACCTAATTTTACCTTGTCAATACTTAATCATTGGAAAATGAAAAAAAATTATCTGAATAAATTAAGACTAAGTTTCTATAATTTCGTGCATTGGTTTTAAATTCACCATGATACATAATATTTTTTCACTACATAAATTCAGATTTTATCAGAATATAATTTCATAAAAATTAATGTTCATTCTAATACAATGATGATGTTATAGTTGTTAGGCTATTTGTAAAAACAATTTTTTCCATATTCAGCCTAAAAATCAACCATTTCATTAAGACCCAAAAAATATACACTCTATGATAATTTATAAATTCAAAATTTAAATGTTAATTTGATTTTAAAAAATAATAATTCTAAAATTTTAAAATTTATCATTTTTGTAAAACCATAAAATACATGGAAAAATCAATTATTTATAATAAAACATATTTGTTTTCAAATGAAAAACAATATATTTATTTAATACCCTGATAAAATTGATTATCATAAAAAATAAAACTATAAATTTATAAAAAGAAAATCAATATCAAAATATAAATTTTTTAATATCTTAAAAATTATACTAATAATTCAAACTATGAAATTATTAAATGTGGATTTACTTAAACATTAAATAAATTATCCCTTATTAGATAAAGTAATAAAAATAAAGATAGAGTTTTTATGAGTTTGTGAATAATTATTTAATATAGTTTATACATGATATACACATATATATGTTTTATAATCCCATATTTAAATTAATAAACACTACTATTAATAATCTATAAATGTTGTATCTTATAAAAAATAATATTATTGTCATATTCTTCCCCCTAAATAAATTATATCTTTTAAATTTTACTTATTCCATTAAAAAATATAAAAATTTCCTAAATCACAAAACCCAATATAAAAATACTTCAATCTTGGCACTTCCATTATAAACCCTTAACCCTGATTTTTCATCTTATTCATTAATAATTCCTTACTGCAATTTAAAATATGAAATATGTAGAAATATTTTTCAAAATAAACCTATTCATGATTCTTATTTTGACCAAGAGAACACCTTTTATAAAAATAATTTATAACAATTAAATGTCAAGCCAAGCTTCCCTATATTCAGCTATAATAGAATATTACTTTTATAAACATTTTGTTCAATACCATATTTATATCTCTCTCTCTTGATATTTAATCCTTGGACATCAACTAGAATACTACCTTATTCCATTATTATTGAAAACACTTTCTATTGGTCGGAGATCTTGATAATCCCTTAGTTCACCATATTTCACATTATTGTTTGTATCATGACCTATTTATTTTCAATATTGAGTTTTGTGTCTGAATTTACCACACTTATAAAACTAATAATTCCCAATAATTCACATTCCAAAATGAAATTTACTACATATAAGATTTTAAAGAATATTTGTTCTTATACCACTAGATTTTATCATATCGGTGCCCATTTCTTTTTTTAATGTTTTCGATATCTTATCATCATGGTTTTGTGTTTTATATAAATAAATAAAATTTATATCCACCTTCTATACATTTCAAAATATTTCCTCATGACATAAAATATTATGAGTCCAATTCCCCTTATAATCATGGTTTGATACCTATGTAAAATTAATCAATCTTAATTTCATTCTTGAGAATAAAATCTCACACATTTCATAGAAATTTTATAATATTTTCCACAAAAATAGCGATCAAGACATCTTACATTCCCTTATAATCTAGAAACCTATTTTACATTATAAATAAAATCACTTCCTAAAAATATTTTTCATTTAAAATAACATTTAAAACCATACCCTCCATCTTATAAATCTCATTCTTCACCATTGTATTATTAAAAACTGACCAGTACTAATAGAGTTTACTAGAAGAATGAAATATTTCATGAGTTTCCATATGATGAACTAAACAAAATATTACATAAAATATATTATTCAAAGAATTGATATATCATTTATCTACCACTGATCCATTTGTTTTCACTAAATGAAAAAGGTTTTTATCTTATAAAATTATTTACCGTTAACATTTTTCTCCACAAATAATTTGTCTTTTCCATTCATGGGTAACATCATTTATAGATTTTCGTAATGGAAATAACACAATGATAAATTGACATGATCTAACTGAAACTATTTTTTTTCTAATTTAGAACAGATTTGTCCTATTTTATTCTTCCTTATCCACAAAACAAGTTAACACTATAGAAAACTATTAAAAAATATCCATAGATTAGATGAAGGATCACAAAAAGTTTTAGTTTAATAAAAAATTTACTTATTAAGTTAACTATATATTATAACCATGATATTATCATTATTTATCAACATCCTAACCTATAATGTTATATAGTCCCTAATTTGATACCAACTATAATATTCAAAATGTAACCTTCCTATGATTTCATGATTTATTGAAAATATTTTATTACTTACTTTATCGAGTCCTTTTAGATCAAAGATTTATAGAATTCAAAAATTCATTCACAAAAAACATATAATTTTTCTATAAATGGGAATTTTTATAATAAACCAAACATTTTATATTATATTTTTTCATTCAATACCCACATCTTCCAGATCTACAAATTATAATCATTCCAACTCATCCATGAACTTGTGAATATTTATTTTCAAGACATGGGATGTGGATAAAACTTTGAAAATGGTAAAGAAGATAAATGAAAAACATTGGGACATTGAATTATAAAAAATCCCTTTTAAAAATAATCTTATTTATTTAATGATATTTGAGATGGAGAAAGAAATAAATATACTTTCAAACATAAATTTTAATTCTTCTCTCAAATTTTTTGTAAAACAATATCATAATCAATAATTAATGTAACAAAATAATCATGATGGATATGTATAACATCATGTACATATAACCAATAAAAAATAATAACATCATTAGTTAATTATATAATCATTAATAATAAAATAACTTGAATTATAACTTACAACATCATAAATCCACAATGGAATAACAAATACAAATAATTAAACTATCTTATCTATTTTGAATAAATAATTACAGATTATATTGAACATATATATCAGGCCCACCCAACATTTTATATAATTTCCTTGAACTATATTATTTATAAAATATTTATGGACTGTCAGAATCACCATAAAAATAATAAAAACATTCATTTGAACCCATATTCATAAGCACTAATAGTTTTCACATGAAATAGAAATATTATATTAATTGATAAAAATACAGAAATAAATACTAATCAGGAAAATTAAATAACACTAGAAACCTAAGAAAACCTGATATTTATGAATCATACAAAATTATGGTCATTATAAATGGAGAACATTGTCATTTAATAATAATTAAAAACATTTTTTATCATCTTTATAAGAAATTTAATGTGAAATATAATCCTTTTGAAACAAATTTAATGAAAGTAAAAGATATTTTAAAATGAAATTAAATGATCATTTAAGTATATATAATATTTTTATTGAAATAATATAATGAATGTACACATAGAGGGAAAGTATTTGAAAAACATATTTAAAAATTATAAAGTAAATGTTTTTAAAAAAACCCTTAACTTGAGTCTCTACTCCCTTTATACATCATATAACCTGTTTAAGAATTAAATTATATTAAACATTTAATTTTCATTTGAATTACAATATTATTATTCATTGTAGTTCATTTGTTATATGGATAAATTTATTTAACAAATCTTTATGGTTTAATTTTTTCATTTTGGGGATGTTAGGTTCTGAATCCACAAAATAGATAAGGTATTATGTAAAAAGTAAAAATGTAATATCAAATGTTTCAATAAATTATATATGATTAAACATATAGAGATCATATCAATCCCTAAAGATAAGAGTTCAATAGGTTATAAAATAGTAACATTCGCATAAATATTCCTTGATAAACATCTTTTTAAATGTTAAAATAACTATCATTGTTCACTTTTAATCCCATTGCTATGATGTATATTTAACCACTACAAAAGTTTCACATAGATGTAATTAATTGTTTTTGTATAATTATGTTTCCTCAATTTAATTTTAGAGAACATATGGTTATGGTTCATGTGAAACACTAACAATTTTTTTTTAAAATTATTATATCTTAAAAAACTGATTTCATTAACAAATATAAATAATTATATTTCCATTATATAAAAATTAAATTATATTATATTTACCATAATTACATAATATTAACATTATATTGGTTCTATTAAACATTATTGTCATAAAAATTATTACATAGTTTATATAGGTGGTGAAATTGACCCAAATAATAAATGTAATAAAAACCAATTGAGTAAGAAATTATATTTTTGTAGTATTAATATTAATTTTATAGAAGATTAATTATTTAATAAACATGTCATTATTGTGATTAATTAGATTCGATAAGTTATAAATTGATAAGATAGATTAATTTGAATGGTGATAAGTTTTTTATATAATGTGTCTTGACTACTCTTTTTTGTGTTTAAATTTTTCAATGAACAGTTATTGTTAATATTTTTAATGTGATGCGGTAATATCATTTCTATACCATTATATTTTTATAAATATCATTTTAATTCATTATATCTATTTTTATCACCAGACATATTAGGTAGTGATAGAAAATGTAATAAATTGTTTATTCAGGCAGGAGTCTTCATGTAACACCAGTGGCGTTTTCATTTTCCAATGGAGAGGGGAAGGTAGATAATGGTTTTTTCATCGACGTAATAATATTTCATTATAATAGTTATTAATATATAATTTTATTAGTAGATGTATAAGAAATCTATATTGGTGGAAGATGACAGAATCATGAGATATCACGGTAATGAAAATTATTTATTCCTTGGATATCCTCCATTATGCCACTCTTTAAGACTTCATAGAATATTCTTGGGGGGAGTAGAGCCACTACGAAATGTAAAAGAGAATTTGGTAAGAAATTTTCAGGTTTTTCTAGAGGTAAGGTTCTCAATGGTTGCTTATAAGTGAGGTAGTTAAGGGACCATTTTATAATTGATAGGAGTTTCACTCTTATAAATATATATTTTATTAATATATAATAATTATGACACTTAATGAAATTTAAAAAAATTAAAAAAAAAATATAGAGATAATATAGTGATGGTAGAAAATCCACCCAAAAAGTCAATTAAAGTATTTATTTTTATCATAAACATCAAATTACCCCCTTCAAACCAATTTTAGACTTTACCATGGTAACCAGATTTTACTCTGGTAACTTATTTTTATGCCTAAAATTAAAAATAACATATTGTGTAATTTATACGTAATAATTATAGCCATGAATAAAATTTTATGAAATATATTTTCTCTAACTGGAAAAAATTAATTTTAACATAATTTTGTATGACGTAATGATTTTTTTATTAAAATACATTTTATATAAAAATGAATTTTCACCAAAATCATATGTTGTGTTTATTTTCATGAAATATTGTATGTTATGAAACAAAACATGAGTTTTGTTACATTAAAACTAATCCAAAACATAATGTCACATTGTGAAAACTAAATCAAAATGAAATGACCAAAAATATTTTTTTATAAAAATAATCTAAAAATTTGGTTCTAAATTTTCACAATTTGGTTTATAAATTAAAATAAATACATTTAAATTATTCATGTTACAACATAAAAAATATTTGGTATAAAATTTATTTTATTTATTATTTTTTTGATTAGTATATCATTTTGATGTCATAGATATTTATGTATATTTGAAAATGATATTTTAAAAAAAATTATTTATAATTCAACCATTTCAAAAAATATATCAAAAAATAATCTTTTTCTAACTTTTCATTATGAATTTAAAAATGAAATTTATTTTAAATTTTAAATTTATAAGACAGAGATTTATATAATAAATAAAACCATATAATATATGGGAAAAAAATTCATATAAAATAAAACATATTTGTTTTAAAATGAAACACCTTAGCATTGATTCATAAATTGATAAAAATATTTATCACATCAATTAAAGTAAGAATGTATAAAAATAGAATGAATAGAAATTTAAAAATTATTAAATAATTAAATAATTATTTCAATAATTATGAGTAAAAACTATGTTATGAAAATTTACATTACACATTAATAAAATATCCCTTTATTATATGTAGTGAACAAAATGATCAAAAATATATTATAACTCTATAATTTATTATGTAATATCTTTTTAATCATGATATAAACATATATAATAATTTAAATATTATATATAAATTCATTTTTATATAATATAAATAAACTATCACAGTTATCACTTATTAAAGATACATGGGTGGTAACAATTGATGCTAATAGGGATTAAGGTGTAGATGAGCCTTCGATTATTGGGACTTAACTTAAGAATATTTAGGAAGTAGTATGAATAGATTAATATTCAACATTGTCATTTATAGTTAATATTATTGAGTTAGTGTCTCTGAGGAATCATTTGTATGAATCTATAAAATTAATTTATTGTTCATTAATAAAAAATAAGCATCCCAAGAAACATATTGATGTAGGTAAACTATGAGGTGTTATTAGGATATTGACTTTCCAGTAGGTTAGGTAATGCTATTCTAATCCAATCATAGTTATATGCTCTGTGGATATTTGAGGAGTCAAATTAAATTCTATTATTCTTCTTAATCATTTATAATGTTCCTTATTTGGATTTTTTTTCATGTATAGTTTCTTATATACTTTTTTCAATAATGATTATTCTTGATTTAATAACAAAATTTCTTCATCATATTTTTAATTTTTATGGTACCTTATTAGAAAATTTGTGATTTTTTTAGTAGAATAAATTCAAATCATATCTCAATGTTTAGAACTTTTATTATTTTTTATACACTAAGACCCCCAATGAATTTGGTTTACTGTTTTATTTTGAGGTTATTAGATGATTTGATTATAATTTCCTGGTTAGGATAATTTTATCACTGAGAGGGTAGGGTTGATCAGTGATATATTTTCTTTTTTGTATCCTTTTGTATGAAACAACCTTATACTCCCATTAAATATTATTTTCCTTAATGAAAACAATTCAAACACACTTTTTTTAGGAACAAAATTATTTACAAGATTAATTATTCAACAAGAATAGTTCAGTCTATTGTATGGTTTAGAAATTATCTAATACCAAACAATACCCTTGAAAACCATCGATCTGTGTTCAATACTATTAGTGGGATATACTTTTTCACTCATTTAGAACTATGTAAACAATTCAATGGTCTATCTTCTTCTTCTAACACAAATTATTTAATACAATGTTTTGAAAGAAAACATGTTATATTACAACTTTATAGATTTTGGGAAATATATAGATTCAATGAAATTCTTCACTTTCGTACATATAATCAGGAGAGAACTTCCTGGACTTTGTTATAAAACTCATTCAGATTTCTCAATATGGAAAAATTCATATCTCTTTCACAATATGATTGAGACAACACTAAACTACATTTTCTTCAATTCAGAAATCCTATTAGGTTCATACTAACCAATATTATATTTGGATTAATATAATAATTATCCTAATATGATAATTGAAAAAATACCTTATAATATTGTCTCTTCTCCCTTCACTTCTGTTTAGAATGGGGTTTTTAGGAAAATCAATCCAAAAAAAACTTCTTCTCTCTATAATTTCTTCAGAGAACTACCTTCTCTCTACCATTTATTAATTTTACACATTCCAGAATATACAAGGTAATTTCCCATTTGTAATTTCCACAAATATAGTTTGAGTGGTATTTTGGAAATTTTTCATTCTCAACTAAATTTACCCAAACCTTGAATTTTACTTGAATTTATGGAATAATTATGAATTTATCAAAAATTAAAAAATATTATCATTTAATCTAGATCCTTATAGAATCATTCAAAACATCAACATGCTTCTTAATTTCATCAAAATAATTAATCAGAATCTGATTCTCCATTATGATTACAATCTACCCCATTACGAAGAATGAAAATGTAAAGCAATAAATTCTTCCTCTCCTTTTGTCTTGACCCACTAGAATTGGAAACAAAATAATTGAATCCATTTTAAAATATTGAATAAATTTTTGATTAAAATATAAAATTCATATTCATATTGGTCACCACATACATTTATTTTTCATTTCATTCTTCGATCCCAAACAATTATTTCTCCATAGATTGAGATTCCATACCAAGCTTGATGGACCGGTATTAAAAGCATCAAATTCAGTAGCTTCATTTTCTTCAGAATATTATACCAATGACTTTTCTAGAGTTAATGATTCTTAATTTTATGAATGTGATGATACAATGAATATGATAGACCAGTTTCAGTAGCTTCTACTTCAAAAAAATCTTTATTTTCTTCATTAGGATCGTCATTATCATACTTTAATCACATCTGTATTTTTTAATATCATTAAAATGATCTTGAGACCGTAAAAATTCTTCTTCACCAACTTCCATATACTTAAATCATTCAGCAAGTTTCATGTTTTTCTTTAGAACAATTAATCCTTGGAAGATCAGTTGTAGAATCATCTGACTTACTGAGGACATTATAATAACTTCCCTATCTTCCATCAATGCCATTCATTCCAACCATCCTCAATACAATTTTCCTAAATATGATTGGAACAAGGACACTAAGAGTAAATATGATTCTAATAATAGTTTCACTTGTAATATGATTCTCAATTCAATGTTCTTCATCAATTATCTATGTTTCTTTCATCATTCTTATATGATGTGTTTCACGTCTTAAGTTTTAAATGTGGGAAATGCAAAATAACATAGCATCGTCAGATTTATATCAAATCCATGGTGAGTCTAATAATAATAAAAACCTCATTACAACCACATTTTCCTTGATTGAACCATTGGTGGATCCTTTTATCCTTTCCAGCAAACACATTCCAAACACAATGGAATTTCTTAACCATAGTGAATGTTATTATCATTCGAATGATGGTCAGTCTGATTTCCCCTAATTACAATGTACGGTGAATTTTTTTCTTGTCAACTTCCTTGGAAAAAAAAATGAAATACCTCAATACGATACCAACCCTTATTATATTGGTCCTGATAGTCTCCCCCTTTTATTTCTTTCCACCAAGGTTTATAAATCAATAAAATTTATAACCTCAATCTATGTATTTGTAATCTACAATTTAACGAATAAATTAGGTGCCACATATAAGGAAACTAAAATTATTGATAGTAAATCCATGCTATCCAAAAAGTAGATATTAATAAAATGTCCTCAACTTCTTTCCTCATCTTTTTAAATTTCCTAGATATAAATATTTTTCCTACAACGACTCCAACAAACAATTAGAATATTTCACACAATTATAATCCATAATTTGTAGCATACACACAACTCCCCATTTATACAATTAAGTGTAGATTTATGAAATAATTATCCCCCTTGACAAAAATAAGAAATAGTAAGATGGGAAATTGTAAAAAACACATTCTTTATCCTTGATGAGAGAGAGGTCAGAGGCCCATGTTCAACTTCAATTTTAATAAAGGTTCCTTCAGTAATAGTTTTTTTAAAATGAAAGAAGCTTTTTATAATATGTGAATATTTTATATCTTCAATACATTCTTCTAGACATGCTATTTTATTAAATTATACAAGACAACAATATGTTTTTAATGAGAATTTTGAAAAGGATTCCAATTGAGGTTGATTTCCCTTTCATTATCATAAATTAAGAGCAAGGGTAACTTCAATTAAACATAAAAATCTTCTCACAAATTCTTCATCCACATGAGTTGGGTAGGGGCTTTAGTAGAATCAATATACTCATCTTCTTCCATACAGAGAGTTACTAGATTCTGTTCCATTGTATGCCAACTAGTACATATTTTCCCCAGAAAGAAAAGTCCACCTGATTTGGATCTTCAATCATCAACATTTCTTGTCCAATAAATATTTGAATACTAAAAAAAATCAATACATTAGTATCTATCATACCTGATTCCAATTATTTTCTTTTGATGTATCTAATAATTCATTTTCCAGTATGTAAATGTGATTCTTTAGAAGAATAGTAAAATCCTTCACATAAGGTAATAAAATATACAATGTCCATTATTGAAGTACTCCAATATAAAAAAACATATAATAATCATTTATATCTATTTCTAATCAACTTCATTTCCTTATCTATATTTATACAATTTTTTCCCCATGAAACTGGAATAGAAACTAGTTTCATGTTCTCTGTAATGAAATTTTTTAAAAGTTCCTTGGTATAATTACCTCGAGAAACAAAAACGTATTTATTATTTTGTAAAATTTGTTACCGAAAAAAGTATTTCATTTCCACTATAATGGACATATGAAACAACTTTTTCATCTCATAAATAAATATTTCACAACTAATTTCATAATTCCCAACAAATATATTGTCATCAACATAAAAAATTATGATGATAGAAAAATATTGACTTATTTGAAATAAAGATTGTTATAAACTCTTACTTTATTGAAACTCATCTTCCTGAAGAAAGTATGTAATTTGGAATATCATTCAATTAGATATTAATTCATCCCATATAATGATTTTAGGAATTTACACACTTATATTTCATCCTTCCCAATAAAAATGCCACAGGGTTTTTCAATTTAAACATTATCATCAAGATCCCAATTCAAAAATTTAGAATTTACATCAATTGGAATGATTTTGAATGTTTATTGTACAGAAATGGAATGAAATATTTTGAATTTTTATAACCTGGAAATGAGATAAAAAATTTCATCAAAATAAACACCTTCAATTTGTGTGTAACATTTTTACAGTAATATTTTTTGTTTCTTATTACTTAACCTTCTTAATTCAGTATGTTCTGGAATAACTACTTAGTACAAATATCATTTGAATTATCTTATTTATGTATGATTTCTGATTTACCAATCTTTTCTATCTTATCTAGCTCTTTATGATGGCCTAAACCCATCTAGGATACTCAAAATCATGTTTCACACCAGTCGACTCTAATTTTGAATACAAATATGTATGTGTAATTTAATTTTATGTTCTTCATGTTTGGAATTTATATGTTGATGAAACATAATTTTATGAGCATCCAACTGATTCCTAATCCTAGGATAATATTTTCATGTATCTTCCTCATCACTGGAAGGTGGTGATTTTAATTATTATTCTTGAGTATTATTAAATTTTAGGTATCTTCATTAGAATTGTTAAGAAATGTTTCACTATCCCACTCTACATCCTTATCTGCATTAGACTATTTATCATCCTTATCTTTTTCAATAACATTAATATCAAAATAATAAACAATAATTCATGTTTCTTTGTTGAAACATATATATCCTCTTCCTTCAACAGAATATTCCTGAAAAATTCCATCTCTACATTTACGATCATTCGTTCTAAGGTTCACACCTTTCTGAATTATAATGCATGGAATACTACTAAAGTCTTAAGTGTTTCAATATTGTATTTTGGTCATAAATTATTTTATAGAGTCACATACGAACTTGACTTGTTGAAACATTAGGATTTAATATATACTATAGAGCTCATGGATTAAATCTAAGAGTAACGAGAAAGACCATGTACAAGTAATACAGTTACACTTATTTACATCAAACATCTATTATTCTTTTATGTAACACCATTTATTTTAGTGGTTTAGGGGGAACTATAATTATGATAAATTCCATGCTTCATAATAAAACTTTTAAATAATTAATTCTTATACTCACTACTATTATCAGTTCTCAAATTTTTTAATAAATACATCCATTCCTTATCAAATTTCCTCCAAACATTTAGAAAGTTTTTGTGCATAAAATTTAAGTTTCATATAAATAACAAAATTAATGTGAGAAAAGTCATCAATGAAATTGATGAAGTGATTATCTCCATTTTTTATTATTTTCTCATTAGCCAAAAAATATAGGAATGAATAAGTTCCAGGGGTTGTTTTAAACAAATATCAACAATATTATACACTGATTTTGAAATTATTCCCTTCTGGAAGATAGTTCAACACAAATATCTTCTTCTATAAAAAGTAGGAATATCTTTCAAAATATCCTTGTTTGACAATTGGATCATTTTTCATTGACAGATGTTTCTTGGAATATTCTTCTACATCTAATTATCTTCCACAATACTCAAATAACAAAAATTTTATATTTCACCAACATGAAACAAGTTTCCTTTTGTACATTGGCCTCTTGTAACTATCTTTTCATCCTCTTCAATTTTCCTAGAATATTAATATTTTATGAAAATAACTTTTTTAACCATATCAAAAAGTTTTTAAACAATTAGAAAGTTATTTTTTATCCCATCAACATATAAATCATTCTTGGATTTCAATATTTCATTACCAATGATGCCTAATATGACACATTTGACTCTCATGGATTCATCATCACCAAATTTCATTGTTCCTTAATTATAGTCTTTCACATTCTTCAAAAACTATATATATCATATCATATGAGAAAAATATACACTATAAATAATCCAAATAAAATCTCTGTTTATAGCTTTCAGAGTGGTTTCTACAATAGTATAATTTTTATTCCTTTATCTATGGATTTTGAGAATTTATAACAAACTTTTGTTGTACCAATAACAAAATAAGACAACTTTTTTAAAGATGTCCAGGTTATTCACACTATTAAAAAATAGTTTCGAGGGATTGGAACATATATTCAAAAATTTCACTAACATTCCAAAGTATTATTAAAATAACCTTCTCAAACTTCTTCCATTGAGGTGATTGAATCCCCATTAAAATTTTATTTCATTAAATTTTGCGAATTGTAGTTATGTATTTTGTTGAACCAAAACATATTTTTCATATTTCTAAATCCACAAAAATACTAGTAATATCTATAGAAATGGAATTTTCATCTAAAATTTCTTATACTATATGGACTTGTGAAGTTGTTTCTTAGCAACCTTCTTGTCGTTCTTACCTAAAACACTAGCCTTTCAATTATAAATCAGAATATTCTTTTTCAAATCAGTTTTTCATATATATTAAAATAATAAGTATTCGAAGAATTTTTAGAATCATAATGTTTACAAAAATTTTCACAATCCAGATTTTTAAAATCATCTGAATTAAACACTTTTTTAATCTTGGCCACATACATAACTATTTGTGCATTATTCATTTACCAAACAATTCCAGTTTCTTTCCAAACCGTTAAATATAATTTTTTTGAAACTTATTATGTTTCTAAATATGAGAACATTCATTAACTTTATAGATATATTTTTTGAAACTTGTACCATTATGTTCATCTTTAGAATGTATTTAATGGAAAAGCTCAAATAGATCTTCCTTTTCCATCACTGTTACTTCTATATGTTCATTATGAATTTTTCCTATTTAATAGAATTATTAAAATATTTTATATCCATAATCATATTTTTCGTCTCTTCTGAAAAACATTCTTTAATTGTTTTGTAAGATTCATCATCCAACTCCTGGTTCTAATTTTCAGGCCTTATAATCAGTATCATACATTCATTCAACTATTCTTTAAAATGAAATTCATATTGAGTTTCATATTCATCGGAACAGCTACTTTTGAATTCTTTATCATTCACTGTTATAATAAATGTATTATGACTATCATACTCAGTATACTTTTTGGATTCAACTTTACTAAATTTTTCCTTGTCATTTAATATATGAAATTTATTATCTCTTATACGAAGAATCACTTATCATTCCCTCTAGAAAATTATTTATCATTATCACCATATTTATTCCACTGTATTCTTTCTCTAATTTTTTATTCATTACTATATTATTATTTCTTTTATATTGGATTATTTATCACAATGCTCCCAAGTAATCAACAAAAAAAATTCAAGGGATGTTTCCTGTAACATTTTCTTATACCTCTTCTAACATTTTTTGAAAACAAGGATAAAATATCATCAATATTTTTAGAAACCTCATTTCTGGAATTAGAACCACCAGCTTCTTCTTCAATAATAATCATAATTGACTTCAATTTCATGGAACCCTTGAAAAAATTTCTCTATCAACATTTATTCACTTTTCATAATTTTCTCCCTTATAATTTCTTAAGGGAAGAGAGTTCTTTCTAAATCATCTAGAGTTAGTGTTTCAATATATCTATCACCAAATGAAGAAACATTATCATCAAACATTTTGGGAAGAGTTATTAAGATATTTTAAACAATTTTTGAATCTTATAACATTCCACCAAGAAAACTAATAATTGTGAAAATGTCATTTACCCAAGTGAAGAAATCCAAAACATTTTCATATTCTCAATTTTTTAAAACAACATATTTCAACCTTCAGATTTCAAATTATTCCATTTTCACATTTGTATTTCTTTTGAATATGTTTTTTAAATTGTCCTATTTAATTTGTTTTGTGGAATAACCATTTACCCTTTAAAATCACTTTCAGAAAGTGATGATTGTAAAACATTCTTATCCCTTCAATTATTCTAAAGATTCTTTTTATCAACATATTTAATAGTAAATCTTTCATCATTTGATTGAAAAAATCTATTGGAGCTTTGGGAACATTATATACAATAGAAATAAAATAAGGAAACATTATATCTTTCAAGATAATATAGTCATTACCATCAAATACGAAGGTACCATTACTCTTTACAAAATTTAGATTCTCTATCGTCTTCTCTTCAGATATTTAGTAAAGAAAAATGAAGGGAACCGTCATCTCTATTACCAATTATAATTTCACTATCAATATTAGTGTATCATTGAGAGGGGGAGTGTTTGAATCAGTTATTCCTATTCTTCTATGTTTATTTTATTATAAGAAATAATTATCCTCATGTTAATCATTAGATTCTATACAAAAATTAATTCAAACACACATCCAGAAGAACACATGTATTTACAATGATCGATATTCAACAAGAATAGTTACCTCCATGGTATGGTTTGGAAATGATCCAATACCAAGAAATACACTACAAGACAATAATGTTTTTAAGAATTATATGACTAGGATATTCCCTTTCATTATTATATCACATTATAAATAATTCAGTATTTTGTGCACTCCTTTTCTCACAAATGATTTAATAAAATGTTTTGTAACAAAACATGTTATGTTTACTCTTGATCAATTTTAATAAAATATTGAAAATAAAAGATTTAATTTCTTACCTTTAAGATATCAAGAACTAAATATATTTATTATAAAACTCATTCTGATTTCCCAGTCCAATTTTCTAGACTTATTTCACAATAAAAAAATGTATATCTCTTTCATAATATGATTTTGACAATACTGAATCACTTATTCTTCAATCTGAAAATCTGAATATGATAATCCTTCCAAATACTATAATTGGATGAATATGTTAATCTAATGAATATTATCAACAACTAAATATATTGGGAACTTGTATTTTCTCCTTTCAATTATGAAAGCAACAATTTCTTTAAGAAAAGTAATTTGGAAACCACTTATTCTCTATAGAATTTATTCAGAGCTCCACATTCTCTCTACCATTCATGAAAAATACACACGTGAGAAATTACTAGGTACATTAAGTTTTTTATATTCCCCAAAGATAGTTTGGAAAGGTTTCCAAAAAAATTCCTACTCAATGAAATTTACCCATTCCTAAAAGTTTCCATGAATTCTGAGAACAGTTATGACTCTGTAAACTCTTATCAAATCTTGTCAATTATTTTCGATCCTTATCAAATCATATAAAAACTTCAACTCAATTCTAAAATTATTCACAAACATGAGTCCTATTTTTATTCCCCATTCTGATTATTATCCACTTCATTACAATGAAAAGAAATTTAAAACAATAGATTCTTCTTCTCCTTTTCTTTGGACCCACACGAATGAGAGACAAATTATTTCAACAAATTTTATATTTTTGAATAAATTTTTTAATTAATATTTTAAATACTTATTCATATTATTCACCTAAATTTTTTATTCTTTTTCATTCATTGATCCCAAACAATTCTTCCTTTGATAATTATGATGACATTCAGCGTCTGATGGACTAGCATCAACTTAATTAACTTTAGCAGCTTCATTCTCTTATAATTATGATCCCAATGGTATTTCAGGCTCAATCAATTATACCTTTGATTAGTACAATGATACACTGAATATGATGGATTGGTTTGAGTATCATTGAATTTATAAATTTTTTTATTTCCTATATTACGACCATCTTTATCATCATTTAAACAAATATACATCTGATAATATCATTATAATGATCTTGAGAATAGAAATCATCAACTTTACAAACATTCATCTTCTTAAATATTTTTTCAACTATCATGACATTCTTCATGATGTTGAATACATTGAATAACGTCTTTAAAATAATCTGACTTGTCAAGGAAGGCATTTTATCTTCTCTATCTTATATTAACACCTTTTTTCCAACCAGCCACAATACGATTTTCTTGAATAAGATTGTAATGATTACACTCTGAATGAATATGATTGTAATAGTATTTTCTCTTCTAATATGATGCTCAATTAAATATTCATCGCATCTTCTCTCCTTTCATTCATCAGGATTGAATCAAATGGTCCAAAAAAATGTTATTTTTGGGGAATAAAAAATTGCAAAGCGTCATGAGATTTATATCGAATCACTGATAAATCTAATAAAGATCAGAACCACATTATGATTAGATTTTCCATAATCAAAATAACGGAGATCAGATAATCCCATCAAGAAAACAATGCACCCAAAATTATGCACTTTATTAAACAGAGTAATTTTGTTTATCTTAAATATGATGGTCATTCTTCATTTGACTAAATACAATGTTTGGTGGTATATTTTCTTATAAAATGTACTTGAAAAAAATACAACACCTAAATATGATCATCACCTTATCATCTTGTCCTTCAATTTGATCACTCAATTTTAAACAAACAACACACACAATTATGTTTGTGTTTGATTATTATACATTGGAATCATATGTTCGTTTTATTGTTAAAAATTCTATATTATGGTATTTAGAGTAGGAACTATATTTTTTCAATGATGATGATGACTAAAAAAGGATAAAAATAGTTCAAAAACACTTTACAACGCCTTTTCTCATACACTTTCACAACAATTTTTATTTTTTCCATAATATTAATAGATATTTCATATAAAAAACCACATTGTACTTATAAAATATAAAAAAAATTGTAAATATGGTGACATATTAGAATAAATGTAATCTTATATGTGATACAACCTTATAAAAATCATTATTTCATTACATTTATAATAAATAGTGATTATAGCTTCCAAATAAACATCTATGTAAAATTGGAACCAGTTATAGTGTGGTTTTCTAGGTAATTTTTTCCAAAAAACTCAATAATTTCCATTTCAAATCCATATTTTTTTATTTTTTTCTCATATAAATACTACTTGTATAAAATTTTCTCTTTAAAGTTTTCCACTATATTAACTAGAGAGAATAATTTTAATTATCACATTTATCTTTTGACAACCCTACTTTCTATTACACACTGAAACCTAATTTAATACATAAAATTCACTTCATAAAACAATGAATATCAAGAGGTCTAGTGTATTTGTGGATCAGGAACATTACAAAACAACTGATAAAATAAGACACACAACACTATTATTGAAAACTTCATTTACATGACCATTACCCTCCCTCGTACATAGCATTGTCTAGGCTAACCTGAGGACATGCATAAGAAAAGGGCGAGCGATAAATCCAGGTAAGGAAGTAAAAACAGAATAATATGAATATTAAAATACATTTTAGTCAATAGGAATATCAATGGAGTGAAAGAGAAATATAAACAAAAATTTATGATAATCATAACATGTACATGTGGAAACAATACTTAACATGGAATTTTCATGAGCCAAGGCTCTTCACACATGAAGCCTGAGTGAAATCTTATTTCACATGAAGAAGGAGAAAACCCATTTTTCACTTAAATTAGAATGAGTGAACACTAATTTCCCATGATGTATCATGATACTATAACTTACCCAACGCATTGGAGCGCTATTAGGGCACACCCTTCTTAATCATTTCATTTCATGCATAAGTGTGCCACCTAAATCATATAACATGGAATCAATCTACATCATAAGTTATTCCATGATTAAGGAATATGGAATAAATACATGAAATTACCATTATATATATATATATATATATATATATATGTGTGTGTGTGTGTGTATAAATTTGAATACCCTTGATAGAGACATTTTTATGGTATTCACTACACAATGATCTTGGATTGGAAAAACGCGATGCAATTTCATCATCATAACGGTGTGACATAAGAATTCATAAAAATGGTTGATGAGAGAGAAATGTGTGTCTCATAATATGTGCATGAAATTTAACGTAAGGGGTTAATGTAGATACATGTCCCAACAAATGTATTGGAATTTATATTTGTAATACAAATGAATTTCTTGAATGTAAATGAGGAGAGAGAAATTTGTTATAGAATTTTGGCATAGTCATCGGTGTACATGGGAGAAATTAATGAGAGAAAAAGGGGATATATCATTATTCAAAAATGAGGAGGGAAGTATGAGGTAGGATATAAATCATACCCCAATATTTATAATTGAAAATAAAATGGAATACAAATATAATGAAATGCGGAAAAAAATAAAGTGAGAATCCCTTACAGGGAAGTGTTATCCCAATGGCTTGGGGGAGTCATGAGAGAGGCTTCCTGGGAGATTGGGGAACCATGAGAGAATTTTAGAGAGATGAGGAAAGAGGATGGATGAACTAAAAAGGCTCCGATTGAAGAGGAAGTGGGTTCTTGGGTTGGTTTATATAGGATTTGGGAGGGAATTGTTTATTATTTTGGTTTGGGACACCACATATTAAACTAATCAAAACCACAAACCACACCATTTGTTTGCCCATGGTTTTGGAAAAAGGGGAGTGAAAAAAATATTTTATAAGTTCAATGGTCTAACCTCTTAATATAATAGTGTTTCTTATGTGTAGGTGGGTCACACTTTCAAAGAAAACAATTTTAAAAGGATAAATGTTTTATAAGTTTTGAAGGGTCCACTAATGCTTTATAAAATAAATCAAACAAACCCAAAATCACATTAATATAATTCTAAAACATATATTGTCTGAACATAATTATTATATTATTTTATTACAATACTATTAGGTAATTATGATGTCATAAAACACATTATATATTTAAACCATATTTAATTTTTACCCAAAAATTCGACTATCTCAGGAAACTATGAAAAATTCGTTGTTGGATAATTTTGACATCTTGAATCCAAAAATAATTTTTATATTATCTAAATAATTTTCAAAATATTTGTATTTTTAATTTTAAATTAAAAAATGATATTTGTCGAAAATTCATGAGTTTTGACAAAAATAGCTTTCAAACCTTAAAAAAAATTATAATTGCATTCATAAAATTATATGATCATTTATATTCAAAAAAAAATTATTTAATAATAATAATAATATTTTATTAAAATATTATTTAATTAAAAATTCCATTGATTCATCTAAATAGATTTCATAGTTTAATATTAACTACAAATGATATTCGGTCTTTATAAAAAATTGAAAAAGTAATAATAATAAAAAGAATGTATATTCTTTATACAAGAATAATGTACATAATTTTAGTACTAGGGTCTTGTTACATAACCCCTTAAAACACCCGCATAAGACCATAATTTAAGGTTCAATTTAAGAACCCGGTTTTTTTTGTGAAAGACATTGGAATACTCTTGATGATATTCCAGAGTAGCGCCCTCAGACGGCGTGCGATTCCGAGCCCCGGCGTGGCCGGAATTAAATTTTTAGTGCGTTCACACTGGAAACGCTAAATAAATTTGATAATTCCTAAAAGGTGCACTATATCAGGGATCCGACTATACGGATGGGTCCATAATGGGGTGTTTACCCTAGGAACGACATAAAATGTGTCGTCGCGGGACGTTTGGACCCCTCGCTCGCTTTCGGAATGTTTAATGTATAAAGCAATTAAATAATTTATTCGTTTAATGTTGAAATGCAGGTATCTCTTAAATGGTGGCTCGAATAGGGAAACCAAGGGCACCGTTGAGTTTGGAATGTGTTGTTTACCCTAGGAGGGGTGTAAGTTTCACGGGCGCGGGCCATTTGTGAAAAATGACCCCAGGGGCATTTTTGTAATTTGGCGCCCTCGGGCGTTGAGTTTAATAACATCAAAACAGATGCTCAGAATCAAATTCTGAGACCACCGTTGTGCTCGGGAGGTGGTGTTTACTCCAGGGGAGGCTTAACCTCGACCCCGTCGGGCGTTTCGGGTACTGGGCCCATGGCGGGAGTTTAAGTGTTTTATTTTTTATACACGTCTCCCCCCCCCCCTCTTGGTGGTTCTCCCTAGTGTGGAAACCCTTTCCCTCTCCTCCTCTATCTCCGGCGAGGTGGTCCAGCGCGGCGACTCTGGCGAAGTGTGGTGATGCCGGTGGATCGACGCGAAGCTCCGGGCGAAGCCCAGTGAGGTAGGAGTTTATCATTTGCATTTTTATTTCCCGCACCTCCTTTGAACCTAATTTATACCCCCTAATTTTTGTTTCATCATCGAACAAAACCATTGGATGCGTAGTATATTTTATGATCTTTCTATCTCCCTTTTCGGAATTGAAATCAGAGTTTAGAGGAACCAGGAATACCTCGCCGAAGTTTGCGGGTTTTTGAAGGTGTTTTCCGGCCGGTTTGGGTGTTCTGGCGGTCCGAGGTGCGGTGGTGCGGGCGCAAGGCGGTGGCGGACTCTCTTCCAGGTGATGGGTGCTCATATTTAGTTGGGTGCGGCTTCTGTTGGTGGGGCGCGGCGTCTGTCGGCGTGGCAAGGCAGAACTCGCCGGGTGCGCGGGGGAGCGCCGGGGCGCGGCGACCGCGGGGTCGTGGTGTGCGACCCCCGCGCGGGGAACAGAGACCCACTGAGTGTCGGTCTCCATGAGCGACCAAGACCGGCCCTTCATGGCCGGTCTGCTCTTGGAGGACCGGCTGTCCTCAGTCGGCCCGCGTGGCTGAGCCGCGGGCCGGCCCAGAACGGGCAGACCAGTCGGTCATGGCCGGTCCAGCTCAAGTGGATTGTCCCCTTTGGTGTTCGGACACCGGTATCTTCCACTATGGGTGTACGATTTGCTTGTTGTCTATGGCAGTGTCTTCTTGACATTGAGGGTAAATTTTTGAGTTGCTTTTGTGAATTTTTAATTCACAAAACGAGGGGCCTCGGAGGGGCGATGCATCGTTAAGTGGACGAGCGTTTTTTCCCAAAATTCTTTTTTTAGATGACGCGGACGCGTCCGACGTCCGATTTAAGCGCCGTCAGCAGCATTGGAACCCTAACATCAAGGTGAAGGTTTCCAGTGTAGTTTCGGGTGTTGATACTAGATTTGAAGCATGGGCCCCACGGTCCGTCTTTCGAGCTGCGTGCATCATTTCACGCCTTTCTCACCGGGCATCCATTCGGGGCATGTGAACAGTGGATTGTGGATGTTTTTCCGAGGGGATTTCAATGGTGCAATCTGCCCACCCTAATTCAGCACGATGGTGTGGGGCCCACGAGGGCCGTTTGGGTGTCGACGGTGATTTTCCATCTTTATCACCGGGTGGCCGTTTTGGAGAAGTGAATAGTCCATCTTGGGTTCCTTTTCAAGAGGATCGCAACGGTGTGATCCGTTCGTTGAGTTTCGGGATCGGGATACGGGTCCCACGTGGCATCTCTCGTGTGTGGTGCACCGGAATGCTCCTTTTTTTCAGGATATCTGTTGCACTCAAGTGAGAAGTGATTTTGACGTGTTTTCCCGAGGGGATCGCAATGGTGCGATGCGCTCGACTGTTTTCAGGGCTGAGGCTCGGGATCACAGGATGACGTTCGGGCGTGAGGCGGTGTTGGTGACTTCTCCGTCGGATATCCATTTGAGGCGAGTAAGTAGTCGATATCTTGTGTTTTTTCATGCGGATTACAACGGTGCGATCCGTTTGGTTATGCAGAGCCTCTTGCGTGATCTTATTAAATGTGGAAGCATGAAAGGTGCTTCGGTGGCGGTTCATCCTACCATGTTTTTAGTGGACCCTTAGCGTATGATCTCAAATTCTTGGGAGAGTGACATAAATGCCTCAGAAGATGTGGTTGGTCATGGATGGGCCTTTGAGGTGGTAGGTTGGAGTTGTTACGTCACACCTTTGCATTGATGTTGGGTGTCGTGTGCACGATAGCCCTTGGGCTGGAGACGAGGTATACTCTGGGAGTATACGGGAGTGCTTGGAGGTACGTGTGGTTTGTACCTGATATGTTCGTGCGCTTGGATGGGGTTGACTTGGGGGCACACGTCCTGTGGGACCCATGTGTGTGTCGTGTTCTTCCTTGCGTAATTTGACCTCTCGCGACGTAGAGGGTCCCTCTGTGCTCATTTGTTTGACCAGTAGGGTGGATTTTTTCCCCTGGCTCTATGATCATTTGTTTGACTAGCAGGGTTGAGTGGCCTCCCCCTGGTTTTGTTCTCGATGGATCGGACGGTAGCGGTGCTAGTGTCACCCAGTGATGGAACGGGCGCTGAACCTCTTTTGGGGTGAGTTGTTCTGGAGTTGGGTGGTTGCGTGTTACCCACTCCGTGTTCGGTTGGCCAGTGTTGTGCCCTCTAGTAGAGATGGATAGAGCAGTTCTGAGTTCTACCCACCAGTGGGGCTGGGCAGTGCGTTCCTCATCGACTTCCTTGGGTTTACTCTCTAGCAGAGACTGGGCAGTGGGTCACCCGACACTATTAGGGTCTACCCTCCAGTAGAGACTGGGCAGTGTGTCACCCGACGCTATTAGGGTCTACCCTCCAGCAGAGACTGGGTATTGGGTCACCCGATGCACTTAGGGTCTACCCTCCAGCAGAGACTAGGCAGTGGGTCACCCGATGCACTTAGGGTCTACCCTCCAGTAGAGACAGGGCAGTGGGTCCCCCAAAGACCTCTTAGGGCTTACCCTCCTGCAGGGCTAGGCAGTGGGTCACCCGTCGTCTAGTTCCAGGTCTCCCTTACAGAAAGGCTGGGCAGTGGGTCACCTATTGACTTATTCCAGGTATACCCTCCAGCGGGGCTGGGCAGTGGGTCGCCTGATGATGTATTAAGGTCTAGCCTCCAGCGGGGCTGGGCTGTGGGTCACCGGATGATGTATTATGATTTACACTCCAGCAGGGCAGGGCAGTAGGTCACCCAATATCTTATTATGAATTACCATACAGCAGGGCTGGGCAGTGGGACACTGGTTGGCATTCCAGACTAAGTCCTTTCGACTAGGCTAGTCTGTGGCTTTCCTACGTGATTATCAGAGCGGGACCCCTGGTTATACGGGTCAGTGTTGTGATGGCTTGACATTGAGGAGACCTCTCGACTGCGGGGCAGTGACGGGGTGTGGTTTGACGTTCCCCCATAACTCCTAAGTACGAGGGGCGCTTTCCCTACCGAGACGCGTCCTTGTGACGCGACCTAAAACCGTGCAGGCGAGTCAGTGTCGCCCAAAGAGGATAGTGTCAAGGTACGGTGATTGAGCCCCTTGGCTTGCGGTTCGGGGAAGATGTGCAGGATGCTAGGCGTCGATTAAGTTTACTCCTAGGAATGTTGGCTACTCATTCTTGGGCTGATCTACGGGATGGAGATCCCCTTACGATGTTGTTCGGGCTTCTTGATTGAGCATAAGTATATGTATATACCTAGTTCTAGTACCAACTTCTTGGGTTTGGATAATCTCCTTCCAGGAGAGGCGAACACGCGTGGGGTATGCCACGTGATTTCCATGTCTAGCTTCTCGTGGTTGGATGAGTCTACTCTCCTGCTATATGTAGTGAAGACTCTACGACAAGTTCATCTTCTCACCGTTTCTATCTCCTTGTGTTTGGACGAGTCTTCTACCTTTCCCTTGTTGGGTTGACCTGGAATATTTTCTGCACTCTCTGTTGTAATCCCTTTGCTTTCCACCGTCCGCTCTACTGCTCACCATTTGGTACCTCCTCTTTGTTTCTCCCTCGAGCCTTCGGGGTATCCTACTGAGTATTTTTATACTCACCCCTTCTTGGGCTTTTCCCGCACTTGGTGTTCCCTTGCAGACGACAGACAGGTGGAGCATGGCTTCAGTGGAGTGTAGAAGCTTGGGAGATTGGACCGCGTGCGGTGGTCATGGATGGGTTCCAGGTGGGAGGCCCGCCAGCTGTTTCTTTTTGTTTACCTGTTTCCGGGTTGTGGCACTTTTTGGTCGGGCGCATTTTTTGCCCCTTTTCTTTTCATCTTTTACCCTATACTTTGTACTGTTAGAGGTCGATGCACATTGCGGTTTATTTATAGATGTTTCCCTATACTTTTATTTTTACTCTGCACTTTTGTATTGAGTGTGCTGCTTGTGTGTGTGTGTACAGGTGCTTAGGAAAAGGCCTCCCCGAGTTGTTGTGCCTTCGGCGCTGGTCGCCAGCCCTGGCCTATGGAGGCGGGCTTGGGGTAGTTGCGGCTCGATCCCGTGTAGGGTCGAGTCGTGACAAAGTGGTATCAGAGGTGGTTCATTCCTTGGGACGCTGTTCGGACATCCCTAAAATAAAAGGAATTGGTTGGGATATAGGGCAACAATGTTAATGTGTCTCGAGAGCGGCTCTCAGGCTAGGGAGTACAGTGATGGTGCGGCGGCCGACGTATCCATTCACCAGGACATTGATAACCCGCTTGTCGACTCAGCATGCTAGGACACGTGTTGTAGGGAAAATTGGTTTGTGCATTACATAGGATTGAGTCTTTGACTATCCTTCTTGAGTCAGCTCCCCATCGTTGATATTGGTATATACATATATGCTCATCTGACCACGGAACACCTTGATAATAATCAGGATGTCTCCGTGAAGACAGCCAGCCAGGATACCAGCTCTGGTTCGTGGCGATGACCCTGTGAGCTACGAGGCCACAAATTAGGACCCATCATGCAAGCCCCTTTCTCCGGGTAGGCCAGTAGCAGCACCCCCACCTGTTGAGCAGCAGGCAGTTTCAGCAGAGCAGGCTAAGCTTGAGCGCAGGTTGAGCATGTTCCGTGAGTTCCAGCAGCAGGGACCGCTGAGGTTCAGTGGTGACCCAGACCCTAGGCAACATAGGTCTGGATCGATGCAATGGTTAGTCTCTTCAGGCTTGTGCAGAGGCCGACAGATCAGAGAGTGGCATTGGAAGCTAGCCTTTTCTGTGGATCAGCTTGGAGTTGGTGGAGTCTGGTTACTCAGTTTCTTGACGAGTCGTCGCTTTCATGGGGTGACTTTAAGTTATTTCTCTGGGAGGAGTTTTACCCCTCCTGGTTGCGCTTTGTTCGGATTAAAGAGATCCTGTAGTTTTAGCAGGGAGGGATGACAGTGGCCAAGTACGCGGCTAGTTTTGCAGACCATGCACGCTTTTACCCGGACTTGGTCCATGATGACAACATCCGAGCGCGGAAGTTTGAGAAGGGTCTCCGCCGAGAGATTTGCACTGTCATATTACCCTTGGTCATTCCACATATGTCGGGGTTCTAGAGCTGGCTTTAATGACAGAGGGATTCCTGTCGCGTTCTAGTGTTGGTGGTGGCAGCAGGCACGTTGGAGCTGAGACGTCTGTCTCAACTTGTGGGCGTCGGCAAGAAAAACCTTAACACATGTGGCTTACTGACAACTGGACTCAGGGGTGTGGTCGTACCCCATAGCGGCGCTGGAGGGCACCAGCACAGCCCAGAGATAGTCGGTGCTATGCTTGTGACGGGTGAGGTCACTTGGCACGAGACTGCCCGACCCGAGTTGCTGGGAGCTTCGGGCATGCAGCAGGCGCACCACCATGGCAGAGGCACCGCCATGATCGGAGTAGTACCCAGGGAGGTGGTGCTAGCAGTGGAGCGAGAAGAGATGGTATAGGGGGATGAATTTACGAGATCTCCCCATCACCAATAGGTGGTCCACTTCAGGCTCCGGGAGCTGACGGTTGGGACCACAGACAGTCGCGAGCTTTGGATGTCTATGATCCTGCAGAGCATGGGATGGTGAGAGGTACCCCTTGAGACTCTTCTACTTCTTGCAGTAGAATTTTTGGGCTCTACGTGTGAAAGGATTGTCTCCCTACTCTTTGTTTGAGGTGTTTCCAGGGTGACGCAGGGCATCAGGTGTAACCCTATGTTGGTAAGGAAAAAGGCGGGGGACCTTTTCCTTTAGTCGATGGTGTCGACTCCATCGCTCATCGAGCATGTAAGAGAGCCTCGGTTGTGGAGTCTTTCATGATCAGATATCCTTGGGTGTTCCACCATATGAATATTTGAAGGAGGGAATCACCGTGCCTTGTTTCAGTTGCGGGTGGTGATTCCAGTCGCGGCATGCGACGTAACGGTTCATTCAGGGAGGTCAGCTACCCCCGAGAGCCTTCGGGACGTTTGCGACCGTGCAAAGGGATGGCAAGGTGCCCTACCACCTTTCCCTAACCCTGAAGTCGGATGTGGGTGCGCGATGTCGGCAAGGGATGACCTCACGTGAACGGATCAAGCCTTTGGTCTGTGTGCGGTGACACAAAGCTGTGTGTGGGTTCTTATGGGTATGGGAATGCTAGGTGTGGGCTTAGTACCCTGTGTTTCTCCCTAGTTTTTCTTTTCGGGGATGAAAATATTAAAGGAGGGAATGATGTAAGTACCCAGTTTTTTCTGTGAAAGACTTTGGAATATTCTTGATGATATTCCAGAGCAGCGCCCTCAGACGTCGTGCGATTCCGAGCCCCGGAGTGTCCGGAATTAAATTTTCAGTGTGTTCACACTGTAAACACTAATTAAATTGTATAACTCCTAAACGGTGCATCAGATCAAGGATCTAAGTGTACAGATGGGTCCAGAATGGGGTGTTTACCCTAGGAATGACATAAAATGTGTCGGCGCGGGACGTTTGGACCCCTCGCTTGCATTCGAAACGATAAACGTATAAATTTATTAATTAATTTATTCGTTTAATGTTGAAATGCAGGTATCTCTTAAACGGTGGCTCAGATTGGGAAACGAGGGCACTGTTGAGTTTGGAAGGTGTCGTTTACCCTAGGAGGGGTATAAGTTTCACAAGCGCGGGTCATTTGTGAAAAATGTCCCTAGGGGAGTTTTCGTAATTTGGCGCCCTCGGGCATCGAGTTTAATAACTGCTAAACAGATGCTCCGAATCAAATTCTGAGACCACCGTTGTGCTCGGGAGGTGTTGTTTACCCTAGGGGAGGATTAACCTCGACCTTGTCGGGCGTTTTGGGTACGGCCCCATGATGGGAGTTTAAGTGTTTTATTTTTTAAGCACTCCCCCCCCCACTCTTGGTGGTTCTCCCTGGAACGGAAACCCTCTCCCTCTCCTCCTCCATCTCTGGCGAGGAGGTCCGGAGAGGTGACTCCGGCAAAGTGGAGTGATGCCGGCGGATCGATGGGAAACTCCGAGCGAAGCCCAGCGAGGTAAGAGTTTATCGTTTGCGTTTTTCTTTCCCACACCTACTTTGAACCGAATTTATACCCCCTAATTGTTGTTTGATCTTCGAAAAAAACCCATGGATGCATATTATATTTTATGATCTTTCTATCGCCTATTTCGGATTTGAAATCGGATTTCGGAGGAACCCGCAACACCTCGCCGAAGTTTGCGGGTTTTTGAATGTGTTTTACAGCCGGTTTGGGTGTTCCGACGGTCCGAGGCACGGTGGCGCGGGCGCAAGACGGCGGCGGCCTCTCTTCCTAGCGACGGGCGCTTGGCTTCAGCGGGGAACGGATTCTGTCGGTGGGGCGCAGCGTCTGTTGGCGCGGCGAGGCAGAACTCGTCGGGGGCGTGGGGGAGCACCGAGGCGTGGTTACCGCGGGGTCGCGGTGTGCGACCCCCGCGCGGGGAACAGAGTCCTACCGAGTGTGGGTCTCTGCAAGAGATCAAGACTGTCCCTTCGTGGCCGGTTTTCTCATGGAGGACCGGGGGTCCTCAGCCGGCCCGTGTGGCTGAGCCGCGGGCCGGCCCAGAACGGGTGGACCGGCCGGTCCAGGCCGGTCCAGCTCAAGGGGGTTGTCCCCTTTGGTGTTCGGACACCCGTATCTTCCACTACGGGTGTCCGATTTGCTTGCTGTCTATGTTAGTGTCTTCCTGACGTTGAGGGGAACATTTTGAGTTGGTTTTGAGAATTTTTAATTCCCGAAACGAGGGGCCTCGGAGGCGCGACACATCTTTATGTGGACGCGCGTTTTTTCCCGAGATTCTTGTTTTAGACGGCGCAGACGCGTACGACGTCTGATTTAAGCGCCGTTAGTGGAATTGGAACCCCAGCGTCAAGGCGAAGGTTTCCAAGGCGGTTTCGGGTGTTGATCCTAGATTTGAAGCGTGGGCCCCACGGGCCGTCTTTCAAGCTGCGTACAGCGTTTCACGCCTTTCTCACCGGGCGTCCGTTCAGGGCGTGCGAAGAGTCAATTATGGATGTTTTTCTGAGGGGATTGCAATGGTGCAATTCGCACACCCTAATTAGGCACGATGGTGTGGGGCCCACGAGTGTCGTCTGGGCGTCGACGGTGATTTTCCATCTTTATCACCGGGTGACCGTTTTGGACAAGTGAATAGTCCATCTTGTGTGCCATTTTGAGAGGATCACAATGGTGTGATCCGCTCTTTGAGTTTCGGGACCGGGATGCGGTTCCCACGTGGCACCGCTCGTGTGCGGTGCGCCAGAATGCATCTTTTACTCCGGATATCCGTTGCACTCAAGTGAGTAGTGCATTTGACGTGTTTTACCAAGGGGATCGCAATGGTGTGATGCGCCTGACTATTTTCGGGGTTGAGGCTTGGGATCATGGCACGTCGTTCGGGCGTGAGGCGGCATTGGTGACTTTTCTGTCAGATATCCATTTGAGACAAGTAAGTAGTATATCCCGCATGTTTTTACATGAGGATTAAAACAGTGCCATCTGTTTGGTTTTGCGGAGCCTCTTGCGTGATATTATTAAATGTGGAAGCATGAAAGGTGCTTCGTTGGCGGTTTGTCTTACCATGTTTGTAGCGGACCCTTGGTGTGTGATCGCGCATTTTTTGGAGAGTGACATAAATTCCTCACAAGTTTTTGTTGGCCATGGATGGGCCTTTGAGGTGGCAGGTTGAAGTTTTTACGTCACGCCTTCGTGTTGACGTTGGGTGCCATGTGCACGATAGCCCTTGGGCTGGAGACGAGGTATACTCTAGGAGTATACGGGAGCGCTTGGAGGTACGTGTGGTTTGTACCTGAGATGTTAGTGCGCTTGTTTGGGGTTGACTTGGGGCCACACCTCGTGTGGGCCCCATGTGCGTGTCGTGTTCTTCCTTTGGTACTTTGACCTCTCACGATGTAGAGGGTCCCTCTATGCTTGTTTGTTTGACCAGCAGGGTGGAGTTTTTCCCCTGTCTATGGGATCGTTTGTTTGACTAGCAAGGTTGAGTGGTCTCCCCCTGGTTTCGTTCTGGATGGATCGACCGGTAGCGGTGCTAGTGTCACCCAGTGATGGAACGGGCACTGAACCTCTTTTGGGGTGAGTTGTTCTGGAGTTGGGTGGTTGCGCGTTACCCACTCCGTGTTCGGTTGGCCAGTGTTGTACCCTCCAGTAGAGATGGATAGAGAAGTTCTGAGTTCTACCCTTCAGTGGTGCTGGGTAGTGGGCTACTCATCTACTTCCTAGGGTTTACCCTCCATCTGAGACTGGGCAGTGGGTCACCCGATGCTATTAGGGTCTACCCTCCAGCAGAGACTGGGCAGTGGGTCACCCGACGCACATAGGGGCTACCCTCTAGTAGAGACTGTGCAGTGGGTCACCCGACGACCTCTTAGGGTCTACCCTCCAGTAGGGCTGGGTAGTGGGTCGCCTGTCGTCTAGTTCTAGGTCTACCCTCCAGCAAGGCTGGTCAGTGGGCTGCCTGTCTACTTATTCTTGGTCTACCCTCTAGTGGGCTGGGAAGTGGGTCCCATGATGATGTATTAAGGTCTACCCTCCAGCGGGGCTGGGCAGTGGGTCTCCGGATGATGTATTATGATTTACCCTCCAGCAGGGCTGGGCAGTGGGACACCCAGTATCTTATTTTGAATTACCCTCTAGCAGGGCTGGGCAGTGGGACATCGGTTGGTAATCCAGACTTAGTCCTTTCGACTAGGCTTGTCTGTTACTTTCCACCGTGATTACCGGAGTAGGACCCTTGGTTATACAGGTCAGTGTTGTGACATCTTGACTTTGAGGAGACCTCTCGACTGCGGGGTAGTGACGTGGTGTGTTTTTACATTCCCCCAGAACTCCTAAGTACGAGGGGAACTTTCTATACCCATACGCGTCCTTGTGACGCAACCTAAAACCGTGAGGGCGAGTCAGTGCAGCCCAAAGCGTATAGTGTCAAGGTGCGGTGATTGAGCCCCTTGGATTGTGGTTCGGGGCAGACATGCGAGATGCTGGGCGTCGATAGAGTTTACTCCTGAGACTGTTGGCTACTCTTTCTTGGGCTGAGCTACGGGATGGAGATCCCCTTACGACGTTGTTCAGGCTTCTTGATTGAGCATAAGGATATGTATATACCTAGTTCTTGTACACACTTCTTGGGGTTGGTTACTCTCCTTCCAGGAAAGGCGAAGACTCACGGGGTATGCCACGTGCTTTCCGTGTCTAGTTTCTCATGGTTGGATGATTCTACTCTCCTGCTGTAGGTAGAGAATACTCGACGAGAAGTTCATATTCTCACCATTTCTATCTCCTTGTGTTTGGACGAGTATTCTACCTTTCTCTTGTTGGGTTGATCTCGACTCTTTACTACACTCTCTGTTGTACTACCTTTTCTTTCCCTCGTCCGCTCTACTGCTCACCATTCGGTACCTCCTCTTTGATGCTCCCTCGAGCCTTCGGGGTATCCTATTGAGTATTTTTATACTCACACCTGCTTGGGCTTTGCCCGCACTTGGTGTGCCCGTGCAGATGATGGATAAGTGGAGCGTGGCATCGGTGGAGCGTAGGAGCTTGGGAGCTTGGACCGCGTGCGGTGGTCATGGACGGGTTCCAGGTGGGAGGCCCGTCAGCTATTTCTTTTTGTTTACCTATTGCCGGGTTGTGGCACTTTTTGGTTGGGCGCGTGTTTTTCCCCTTTTTTTTCAGCTTGTACCCTGTACTTTGTATTGTTAGAGGTCAATGCACATTGTGGTTTATTTATAGCAGTTTCCCTTTACTTTTCTTTTTTACTATGCAATTTTTCATTGAGTGTGTTGTCTGTGTGTGTGTGTACAGGTGCTTAGGAAAAGGCCTCCCCGAGTTTGTGTGCCTTCGGCACTGGTCACCAGCCCCTGGCCTATGGAGGCGGGCGTGAGGTAGTTGCAACTCGATCCCGGGTAGGGTCGGGTTGTGAAAAAGTGGTATCAGAGGTGGTTCATTCCTTGGGACACTTTTTGGACGTCCCTAATATAAAAGGAATTGGTTGGGATATGGGGAAACGGTGTTAATGTGTCTCAAGAGCGGCTCTTAGGCTTGGGAGTCCAGTGATGGTGCGGCGGCCGACGTATCCATTCACCAGGACCTTGATAACCCGCTTGTCGACTCGGCATGCTGAGACACGTGTTGTAGGGAAAATTGGTTTCTGCATCACATAGGATTGAGTCGTTGACTGTCCTTCCTGAGTTAGATCCCCATCGTTGATATTGGTATATACATATATGCTCATCTGACCGCGGCACTCCTTGATAATAATCAGGATGTCTCTGCAAAGACAGCCAGCCAGGATACCAACTCTTGTTCATTAAGACGACCCTATGAGCTACGAGGCCACAGTCCATGACCCATCATACGAGCCCCTTTCTCCAGGTGGGCCGGTAGCAGTACCCCCACCTGTTGAGTAGCATGCAGTTTCAGCAGAGCAGGATGAGCTTGAGCGCAGGTTGAGCACGCTCCGTGAGTTCCAGCGGTAGGGACCATTGAGGTTCAGTGGTGAGCCAGACCCTCAGGCAGCAGAGTTTTGGCTCGAGGAAGTGGTTAGTCTCTTCAAGCTTGTGCAGACGCCGACAGATCAGAGAGTGTCTTTGGCATCCAGCCTTTTATGTGGATCAGCTTGGCGTTGGTGGAGTCTGGTGACTCAGTTTCTTGACAATTCATCGCTTTCATGGGGCGACTTTCAGTTGTTTCTCCAAGAGGAGTTTTTTCCCTCCTACTTGCGCTCTGTTCGGATTCAGGAGCTCATGTAGTTTCAGTAGGGAGGGATGACGGTGGCCGAGTACGGGGATAGTTTTGCAGACCGTGCACGCTTTTACCCGAACATGGTCCATGATGACAACATCCGAGCGCGGAAGTTTGAGCAGGGTCTCCGCTGAGAGATTCATGCTGTCATAGTACCCTTGGGAATTTATATATATGTCGGGGTTCTAGAGCAGGCGTTAGTGATAGGGGGCTTCCTGTCGCGTTCTAGTGTGGGTGGTGGCAGCAGGCACGTTGGAGCTGAGATGTATGCTGAATCTAGTGGGCATCGGCAAGAAGAACCTTGACGCAGGTGGCTAACTGGCAACCAGACTCAGGGGCGTGGTCGTACACCATAGTGGCACTGGAGGGCACCAGCGTAGCCCAGATAGAGTTGGTGTTATTCTTGTGACGGGCGAGGTCACTTGGCACGAGACTGCCCGACCCGAGTTGCTGGGAGCTTCGGGCAGGCAGCAGGCGCACCACCACGGCAGAGGTAGCGCCGTGATCGGATTAGTACCTAGAGATGAGGTTCTAGTAGAGGAGTGGGAGGATCTGGTAGTGGGGGATGACTTTACGAGATCTCCCCATCACCACAAGGTGGTCCACGTCAGGCTCCGGGAGCTGATGGTTGGGACCACAGACAGCCGCAAGCTTTGGATGTCTACGATCCTACAGAGCATGGGATGGTGAGAGGTACCCCTTGAGACTCTTCTACTTCTTGTTGTAGAATTGTTAGGCTCTGTGTGTGAAAGGATTTTCTCTCTGATCCCTGTTTGAGGTGTTTCTAGGGTGACACAGGGCGTTGGGAGTAACCCTATGTTGGTAAGGAAAAAGGCGGGGGACCTTTTCCTTTAGTCGATGGTGTTGACTCCATCGCTCACCGAGCATGTAAGAGATCCTCGGTTGTGGATTCTTGCGTGATCAGATATCATTGGGTGTTCCAAAATATGGATATTTTGAAGGAGGGAACAACCGGGCCTTGTTTCAGGTGCGGGAGGTGATTCCAGTCGCGACATGCGACATAGCGGTTTGTTCGGGGGGGGGGGGGGGGGGTGAGCTACCCCTAAGAGCCTTCGGGCCGTTTTAGACTGTGCGAAGGGATGGCGAGGTGCCCTACCGCCTTGCCCTAACCCCGAAGTCTGAAGTGGGTACACGTTGTCAGCAAGGGCTGACATCACATGAACAGATCAATCCTTTGGTCCGTGTGCGGTGACGCAGAGCAGTGCGTGGGTTCTTCTAGGTATGGGAAAGCCAGGTGTGGGCTTAGTACCCTATGTTGCTCCCTAGTTTTTCTTTTCAGGGACGAATATCTTGAATGAGGGAATGATTCAAGAACCCATTTTTTGCAGTGAAAGACTTTGAAATATTCTTCATGATATTCCAGAGAAGCACCCTCAGACAGCGTGCGATTCCCAGCCCTAGAGTGGCCCGAATTAAATTTTCAGTTTGTTCGCACAGGAAATGCTAAATAAATTGGATAACTCTTAAATGGTGAACCGTATCAGGGATCTGACTGTACGAATGGGTCTGTAATGGGGTGTTAACCCTAGGAACAACATAAAACATGTCAGCACGACACGTTCAGACCCCTCGATCTCTTTCAAAACGTTAAACGTATAAATTAATTACTTAATTTATTCGTTTAATGTTGAAACACAGATATCTCTTAAAATTTTTCTCGGATTGGGAAACCGAGGGCACAGTTGAGTTTGTAAGGTGTCGTTTACCCTAGGAGGGGTGTAAGTTTCGCGGGCGCGGGCCGTTTGTCAAAAATGGCCCCGGTGGAATTTTTGTAATTTGGCGCCCTTGGGCGTTGAGTTTAATAACGTCCAAAAGGATGCTCAAAATCAAATTCTGAGACCACCGTTGTGCTCGGAAGGTGTTGTTTACCTTAGGGGAGGCTTAACCTCGACCCCGTCGGGCGTTTTGGATACGGGGCCCATGGCAGGAGTTTAAGTGTTTTATTTTATAAACACTCCCCCCCACTCTTGGTGGTTCTCCCTGGTGCGGAAACCCTCTCCCTCTCCTCCTCCATATCCAGTGATCCGGTCCGGCACGACGACTCCAAAGAAGTGCGGTGATGCAGGCGGATCGACGCGATGCTCTGGGCGAAGCCCAGTGAGGTAGGAGTTTATCGTTTTCATTTTTCTTTCCCGCACCTTCTTTAAACCTAATTTATACCCCCCGAAATGTTGATTTATCTTTTAGAAAACCCATGGATGCGTAGTATATTTTATGAGCTTTCTATCTCCCTTTTCAGAATTGAAATCGGAGTTCGGAGGAACCCGCGAAACCTCGCCGAATTTTGCATGGTTTTAAGGTGTTTTCCGGCCGTTTTGGGTGTTTCGGCGGTCCAAGGCATGGTAGCGCGGGCGAAAGGCGGTGGCGGCCTCTATTCTAGGCGACGGGATCCTGTCTTCAGCGGGGCATGGCTTCTGTTGGCGGGGCGTGGCATCGGTCGACGAGGCGAAGCAGAACTCACCGGGGGCGCGGCGACCGCGGGGTCGCGGTGTGCGACCCCCGCGCGGGGAACAGAGACCCGCCGAGTGTGGGTCTCCACGAGCGACAAAGACCGGCCCTTCGTGGCCGGTCTACTCATGGTGGAACGGGGGTCCTCATCCAGCCCGCGCGGCTGAGCCGCGGGCCACCCAGAACGGGCGGACCGACCAGTCCAGGCCGGTCCAGCTCAAGGGGATTGTCCCCTTTGGTGTTCGGACACCCGTATCTTCCACTACGGGTGTCCGATTTGCTTTCCATCTACAGTAGTGTCTTCCTAAAATTGAGGGTAACGTTTTGAGTTGGTTTCAGAAATTTTTAATTCACGAAAAGAGGGGCCTCGGAGGCGCAACTCATCTTTAAGTGGACGAGCGTTTTTTCCCGAGATTCTTGTTTTAGACGGCGTGGACGCGTCCGACGTTCGATTTAAGTTCCGTCAGTGGCATTGTAACCCTGCCGTCAAGGAAATGGTTTCCAGGGCTGTTTCATGTGTTGATACTAGATTTGAAGTGTGGGCCCCAGGGGCCATCTTTCGAGATGTGTGCAGTGTTTCACGCCTTTCTCACCGGGCGTCCATTCGGGGCATGCGAACAGTCGATTCTGGATGTTTTTCCAAGGGGATTGGAATGGTGAAATCCTCCCACCCTAATTCAGCATGATGGTGAGGGTCCGATGACGGCCGTTTGGGCATTGACGGTGATTTTCCATCTTTATCATCAGGCAACCGTTTTGGACAAGTGAATAGTTTATCTTGTGTGCCTTTTCGAGAGGATTGCAACGGTGTGATCTGTTCGTCGAGTTTCAGGACCGGGATGCGGGTCCCACGTGGCACTGCCCGTGTGCGGTGCACCGGAATGCATCTTTTTTCCGGATATATGTTGCACTCAAGTGAGTAGTGATTTTGAAGTGTTTTCCTGAGGGGATCGCAATGGTGAGATGCACCCGATTGTTTTCAGGTCTGAGGCTCGGGATCATGGGACGTCGTTCAGGCGTGTGGCGGTGATCGTGACTTTTCTTTCGGATATCTATTTGAGGCGAGTAAGCAGTCGATCTCACATGTTTTTTCATGAGGATTTCGACGGTACGATCCGTTTGGTTTTGAGGAGCCTCTTGTGCTATCTTATTAAATGTGGAATCATGAAATGTGCTTCGGTGGCGGTTCATCCTACCATGTTTGTAGCGGACCCTTGGCGTGTGATCGCGCATTCTTGGGAGAGTGACATAAATGCCTCACAAGAAGTGGTTGGTCGTGGCTGGGCCTTTGAGTTAGAAGGTTGGAGTTGTTACATCACGCCTTCGCGTTGAAGTTGGGTGTCGTGTGCACAATAGCCCTTGGGCTAGAGACGAGGTATACTCTGGGAGTATACGGGAGCACTTGGAAGTACGTGTTGTTTGTACCTAAGATGTTTGTGTGCTTGGTTGGGGTTGACTTGGGGCCACACGTCATGTGGTCCCCATGTGTGTGTCGTGTTCTACCTTGCGTACTTTGACCCCTCACGACGTAGAGGGTACCTCTGTGCTCGTTTGTTTGACCAGAAAAGTGGAGTTTTTCCCCTAGATATGTGCTCGTTTGTTTGACAAGCAGGGTTGAGTGGTCTCCCCCGGGTTTTGTTCTCGACGGATCGGCCGGTAGTGGTTCTAGTGTCACCCAGTTATGGAATGGGCGCTGAACCTCTTTTGGGGTGAGTTGTTCTGGAGTTGGATGGTTGCGCGTTACCCACTCCATGTTTGGTTGGCCAATGTTTTACCCTCCAGTAGAGATGGATATAGCAGTTCTGAGTTCTACCCTCCAGTAGGGCTGGGCAGTGGGTTACTCATCGATTTCCTAGGGTTTACCCTCCAGCAGAGACTGGGCAGTTGGTCACCCGATGCTATTAGGGTCTACCCTCCAGCAGAGACTGGGCAGTGGGTCACTCGATGCTATTAGGGTCTACCCTCCAGGAGAGATTGGGCAGTGGGTCAACCGACGCACTTAGGGTCTACCCTCCATCAGAGATTGGGCAGTGGGTCACCCGACGACCTCTTAAGGACTATCCTCCAGCAGGGCTGGGCAGTGGGTCGCCCGTCGTCTAGTTCCTGGTCTACCCTCCAGCAAGGTTGGACAGTGGGTCTCCTGTCGACTTATTCCAGGTCTACCCTCCAACGGGGTTGGGAAGTGGGTCGCCTGATGATGTATTAAGGTCTACCCTCCAGTGGGGCTGGGTAGTGGGTCGCCAGATGATGTATTATGATTTACCCTCCAGCAGGGCTGGGTAGTGGGTCACCCAATATCTTATTATGAATTACCCTCCACCAGGGCTGGGAAGTGGGACACCGGTTGGCATTCTAGACTCAGTCCTTTCGACTAGGCTAGTATGTAGCTTTCCTCTGTGATTACCGGAGCAGGACCCTGGGTTATACGGGTCAGTGTTGTGACGGCTTGCCTTTGTGGAGACCTCTCAACTGCGGGGCAGTGACGTGGTGTGGTTTGATGTTCCCCCAGAACTCCTAAGTACGAGGGGCGCTTTCCCTATCGAGATGCGTCTTTGTAACGTGACTTAAAACCATGCGGGCAAGTCAGTGCCGCCCAAAGCAGATAGTGTCAAGGTGCGGTGATTGAGCCCCTTGGATTGCGGTTCGGGACACACGTGTGGGATGTTGGGTGTCGATGGAGTTTACTCCTGGGACGGTTGGCTACTCTTTCTTGGGCTGAGCTACGGGACGGAGATCCCCTTACGATGTTTTTCAGGCTTCTTGATTGATCATAATGATATGTATATACCTAGTTCTAGTACCCACTTCTTGGGTTTGGTTACTCTCCTACTTGGAGAGGCGAAGACGCGTGGGGTATTCCACGTGCTTTCCATGTCTAGATTATCGTGGTTGGATGAGTCTACCCTCCTGCTATAGGTAGCGAAGACTCGACGAGAATTTCATCTTCACATCGTTTGAAGCTCCTTGTGTTTGGAAGAGTCTTCTACCTTTCTTTTATTGGGTTGAGCTGGACTCCTTACAGCACTCTCTGTTGTACTCTCTTTGCTTTCCCCCATCCGCTCTACTGCTCACTCTTCGGTACCTATTATTTGATGCTCCCTCGAGCCTACGGGGTATCCTGCTGAGTATTTTTATACTCGCCCCTGCTTGGGCTTTGCCCGCACTTGGTGTGCCATTACAGACGACAGAAAGGTGGAGCATGGCTTCAGTGGAGCATATGAGATTGAGAGCGTGGACCGCGTGTGGTGGTCGTGGCTGGGTTCCAGGTGGGAAGCCCGTCAGCTATTTCTTTTTGTTTACCTATTGCCAGGTTGTGGCACTTTTTGGTTGGGCACATGTTTTACACATTTTCTTTTCAGCTTGTATCCTGTACTTTGTACTGTTAGAGGTCGATGCACATTGTGGATTATTTATAGCAGTTTCCCTTTACATTTCTTTTTTACTCTGCACTTTTTCATTTAGTGTGCTGCGTGTGTGAGTGTGTACAGGTTCTTAGGAAGAGGCCTCCCCCCGAGTTGTTGTGCCTTCGGCGCAGGTTGCCAGCCCCTGGCCTATGGAGGCAGGCTTGGGGTAGTTGCGGCTTTAGCCCAGGTAGGGTCGGGTCGTGACATGCACGATAGGGTCAGACTCTGGAGGTAGCTCAAATAACATTGCATGAGTGGTAATATCAATCAACTTATACTTATATCATAGGTATTTCCACTAGAGCATAACATATTTAGGCTTGGATTGGTCTTGGTCAAGAGTGAAGCCTAGTGACTCCACCTCCTTTCTGAGCTCCAAAAAATGCACTCCGTATGGAGAAGGACTATAATATGCGGTCATCGATTCCTTTTTTGAGTAAATTGGATTTATTAAAGCCCTATATTTATAAAAATCATGTGATCAATGTTCAACTGCAATATTAGCAACGATCATAATTCTAAAAGGTATATTAAATATCCAAAAAAATAAAACCAGATAAGTTCAAATTTTATATAACTATTTTACAAAATAAGATATTTAATCAGATCAACATGGATTTTTATTGATGAATTATCGGGGCATTAAAATATTCCCCCCCTTATGAAATTTAGGTCTCTAAATTTCCTTTTCGCACACTAAAATAGATGTGGGTAACTCTGTATCAACAATTCATCTGATTCTCACATCACTTCTTAAAACTTGTGGTTTTGAATGACACCTTGACGAGGGGCATTTTCTTATTTTATAGAACATTTTCTCTACGATTTAAGATCCTCACAGGTTTCTCCTCGTAAGAAAGGTCATTCTCTAGTTGTACTACCTCTAAAGAGAGTACATTTGAAGGTTCTAGTATGTAATTCCTTAAGAGGGATACATGGAAGACATCATGTACTTTGCCCATAGTAAATGGATGTGCTAGTCGATAGGCCACAACTCCGACAATATCAAGAATCTACAAGGGGATGATGTACCTGGGACATAACTTCTCCTTCTTTCCAAACCTCATGACCTTATTCAATGGTGATATGCCTAGAAATACCAAGCCTCCAACTTTAAACTCATGGTCTTGTTGACGGTTATATGCATAACTCTTCTGTCACCTCTGGGAATCCTTGATATGCTGTTGAATGGTTTTCACCTTTTCCACCATTCCTTCTACAATTTCTGGTACTAGCATCTTACGCTCACCGACATCATCCCAACATGCCTTTTTTTCACGTCTTCCCACATAGGGCTTCATAATGTGCCATTCAGATGCTCGAGTGGAAACTGTTATTATAGGAGAATTCAACCAGAGGAATAGGTTTATCCCATCCTCCTTTAGTGTCTATTGACGGGATCATAACATATGTTCCAGTGTCTGAATAGATTTCTCAGATAGGCCATCAGTTTGAGGATGATAGGCCATACCGAAGATCAGTTTAGTATCCACAACATGTTAATGAATCTTCCAAAACATAGAGGTGAATCTTGGAACTCGATCAGATACAGTAGATAGTGGTACTCCATGTAGCCTAACAACATCCCTGATATATATCCATGCTAGTTGATCCAATGATTAATCCTTCCAAATCGATATAAAGTGTACAGACTTAGTAAGATGATCCAAAACAACACATATTACATTGTTACACTTAGAGGTCTTCAGAAGTCCTATGAAAAAATCAGTGGTGATGTTCCCCCATTTCAATGATGGTATGGGTAATGGTTGCATCATCCCCTTAGACTTTGGCCTCTTTTCCATCACATGCAGACACACCAGGAACATTGGTGTATACTTAGTGATCTCCTTCTTCATATTATCCCACCAACAAGGAAATCATATATCTCAATACATCATTGTGTTTCCTGGTTGAATTGATAAATTTGAACTAAGTGCATCATCCAAAATTTCCTTCTTCAGCTCCGGACATGATGGAACACATAGTCGTTTCCAAAATCTCACAATTACTTCTTCGTTAACATTGAACTCTGAGCATTTCCCTTTTCTGAAAACTACCAAATTCTTCTTAATTACCACACCATCCTTTTGAGCATCCTTTATCTTTTCCAAAACAGACGTTTGAGAAATAATTTGTTAACGGATTGATGATGTTCCCTTTTTTATGATTCAAATTTCCATATTCATCAAATCTAAGAAGATTGAGACCATTTCAATTCTCATCAATGATATAATCATGGGTCCTTTCTACTTAGAGCATCTTCCACCTTGTTCTCTTTCGTAGGGTGGTAATGGATTGAGCAGTCATAATCATTGATAGCTCAAACCATCTTTTTTGGAACATATTCCATTCTTTCTATGAGAATATATAGTTGTGGCTTTTGTGGTCTGTATAGATTTCACACTTCTCCGCAAAGAGATAATGCCTCCAAATTTTTGAAGAAAGTATCACTGCATCTAACTGGAGATTATATGTTGGAAAATTCTGTTAATAAACATTCTATTATCTTGAAGCATAGGAAATGACTTTGTCATTTTTCATCAACACACAACCATTCCCTTATTCGAAGAATAATTGAATACCACAAAATTTTTTCCACTTGTAGATAAAGTGAGCATGGGAGTAGTGATAAGCCTCATTTTCAACTCTGTGAATCTTTATTCACATTCATCAGTCCATGCTAACTTTACTCCCTTTCATGTTAGATTTGTAAGAGGGTTGGAAAATCATGATAAATTTCTCACAAATTGTCGATAATAACTAGCTAACCCCATGATTCTACGGATATTTGTTACTAATGTTGGCCTTGTCCATACCTCAATTGTAGCTTTCTTGAAGGGATCCATGGATATCCCATTGATTGTGATGATATGACCCATGAATGAGACCTCCTTTGACCATAACTCAAAATTTCTATATTTTTCATAGATCTTCTCCTTTCTCAATGTCTCTAGTATAGTTCATAGATTCTCCTCATGATCCTCCGTGGTGTTGGAGAATATTAAAATATCATCTATAAAGACTACCACAAATTTGTCGAGGAAATCACTAAAGACACTATTCATCAAGTCCATGAGGATTGTTGGAGCATTAGAGAGTCTGAAAGTCATTTCTATGAAATCATAGTGCCTGCATCTTGTACGAAAAGCAGTATTGGGGATATCTTCCTTCTTCACCCTTAATTGATAATATCCTGACTGCAAATCTACCTTGAGTAATTATTTTGCTCCATGCAGAATATTGAACAAGTCATCAATTTGTGGGAGAGGATACTTTTTCTTTATCATGATTTTGTCAATATCATGATAATCGATGCAAAGGCGCATTGACCTATCCTTCTTCTTAATGAATAGGACTGGTTCACCGCATGGTGAATCACTTGGGTGTATATACACTTTATCTAGATTCTCCTATAGTTGTTTCTGCAGCTATTCAAGCTTCAAAAGAGCCATTATATACAGAGTCTTGGATATTGGAAATGACCCAGATATAAGATAAATTGATAATTCAACATCTATTCTTGATGAAAGACTAAGAAATTCCTCATGAAACACTGCGGCAAATTTCTGCACAATAGGCATGTCTTCAATTATGGTTGCCTCCTAAGACTCTATCATCTGATCCAGATATGCATGCTCATAGGGGAGTAAAATATTTGCTTGAAATGATGGAGATAAAGATGATTCATTTACCTCCTTGCACTTTTACAGAATCAAGGGTCAATTCTCCACATAGAGAGTGATTTCCATCTCACAAGAATTTATGTTTTCTTTATATAGGTAAATCAAATCCATGTCAATAATAGAATCCAATTCAACTGGAGAGAGTATGATGAGGTTTTCTGGGATTTCCAATCCACCGATTATGATTGGGGAGGAGTTATATTAATGGGATGCAATGATTTTCCCACTTTCCATACTCACCGACATCTTAACTTCCATGATTTTTGGTGGTGTTGGGATTGTTCTACTAAAAATTTGGGATATAAAAGAATGTGTATAACATGAATGAAAATGTATTTTCACTATAATCGAATAAAAAACTAGCATACCTATCACCAATTCATTTTTAGGGTTCACTTCAGTGGTAGTGATGGAAAAAGCTCACCCTTATTACCTTTGAGGTTATTGGTTGCATTCGAATACCCTTGGCTTAGGAAACTGATTTTCAAGATGCCATGGTTCTTTGCAGTTGATGTAATGTACAATATGTTCAGATTCAAATAGATTATTCCACTCCTCTATCATAGCTGTGGTTTTTTCGTGCCAGCTGTTAATAACTAGGTGTTCTTCTCTTCCACACCAAAAATAGTTCCTCGTCCCCTTCTTGAAATTTATGGGGTGATTCTTTTGGCACCATTGGCAATTGTGGTGCTAGATCTTCTTAGAACAATTAGATTTATCCATCACACCTCCAGAATAGAAATCCACCTTATGCTTCTTATCAATATGATTCCCCTGAGATTCATTGATCTCCATTTCGACATTAAGGGCACATTAGCTAATTTCCACATAGCTATCGAAGTCACGGATCCCCAGGGATTTTTGCAGGCTAGGTTTCAGTCCAACAATGAAGTGGTCAACCTTGAATTCGGGGGTAAATAAAATGCTGGAGGCGTATCATTCAAGACTTTTGAAGACTACCTTGTATGGTCTGACAGATTAACCATATTTTTTCTTGAGGTAAAAGTAGTCCCTTTCCATTCTAAGTCGAAGGGTGTGCAGAAACTATTTATCAAAAAACATATTCTAGAAATCATACAATTCCAACGCCTATATATCCTTTTAAGGATTCGTATTTTGGATCAATGTCTACCATTGATCAACTTCACCCTCCAAATGATAAGCATCCAGGAGAAGCTTCTCCTTTTCAGAACATTGAATGATGGAGAAGATATTTTCAATGGATTTGATCCATTGTTTGGTAATTGAGAGATCAGATGATTCATTAAAAGTAGAAGGCCTTTGTTTCCTGAATCTCTCGATAGAAGATTGTTCTTTCTTAGGGGGAGGTTTAATGTTCTTATTGACCCATGTTTCTATTCAAATCATGTGTTAACTGAGAGAGAATCATGAAAATGTTTGTGATTACCACTCCTATAGGATTTGGCATCTCATTAGCACAATCATCACATTGATCATCACATGGGTTGTTAGACCGAGTCATCATATTACCATCCATTGGTGGAAATAAAAGAAAAGTTAGTGGTAAGACAGAAATGGTAATCCAAGGGAAAATTGATGACTTATATATATCATTTATATCCTTAACTTATGAATCAATAGGCTTCAATCTTGGTAATCCATGATTAACATTCTAACAAATATTCATTGGGGAATTTTTTATAATTCCCTTAATAATGATTCTTACTAAGCATGTGAATATACCAATGCATATCCCCTGGGAGTTTCATAACCAAGTGTGCCACAAGGCCCATTGTCCTGTACCAGGATACCCTTGGTCACACCTGAAACTCCTTGTCCAGGTTTTCACCCATAGGTATATCTATTCCAGAGCCGCCTCTACTTGCTCTTATCCAGAAAGGGATTTATTTTCTTGATAAACCACTTACTAAAGTCCCACCAAAACATAGGGATTTTTTTATTATACATAGACTTGTCTCTAATGCTTCACTTGGGTTTTCTAATCCTAATCCCCTAAATAACTAAACCTATACCTTGATACAAACTATGACAACCCTATTTTTTATTACACACGTAAACTTGATTTATTACCAAAAAATCACTTGATAAAACAAAATAGATATAGAGTTATAGTGTATTTGTGGATTAGGAAGATTACATAACACCATAGAAAATAAAACACACAACATATTTATTGAAAAAAATCCTATACTTGACCATTACATTCCCTCGTACTTATCATTGTATGAGATAACCTGAGGACATGCATAAGAAAATGGTGAGATATAAATCCCAGTAAGGGAGTAAAGAATGAATAACATGCACATTACAATACATGTTAGTAAATATGATTATTAATGGAGTGAAAGAGAATCATATACATATATTCATGATAATCATAACATGGAGAAGTGGAAACAACACTTAACATTGAATTAGCGTGATCCAAGTCTCATCACACATTGAGCATGAGTAAAACCTCATTAAACATGAAGCATGAGTAAACCCATATTTCACTTGAATTTCCTTGATTCAACACACATTTTACATGATGTATCATGATACAATACTTTACCCAATGCATTGGAGCACTATTAGGGTGCACCCTTCTTAAACATTTCATTTCATGCATAAGTGTGGCACATCGATCATATAACATAGAATCAATAAACATCATATGTTATTCCACGTTTAATGAATGTGGAATAAATACATGATAGAATCATTAAATATGTATATGTACATAATAGCGAATACCCTTGATAGAGACATTGGTATGTTATTCACTACACAATGATCTTGGTTCAGAAAAACGAGATGCAATTTTGGAAGCATAAGGGGGTGACATAAGAATTCATAAAAATGGTTGATGAGAGATAAATGGGTGTCTTGATATATGTACATTAAATGGACAGTAAGGAGGGTCATATAGATACATTTCCTAACAAATTTAATGGAATTTATATATGTAATACCAACGAATTTCTTGAATGTAAATGAGGAGAGAGAAATTATTTATAGAATATCTGCATGGTCACGGGTGTACATGGGAGGCGTTAATGAGAGAGAAAGGGGATCTCTCATTATTCAAACATTAAGAGGGAAGTATGGGGGAGGTTATAAATCATTCCCCAACATTTATAATTGAAAATAAAATGGAATAACAATATAAGGAAACATGGACACAAATAAAGAATGTGAGAATCCCTTAATGGATGTGTGATACCAAAGGCTTGGGAGAGGATTAAGAGAGGCTTATTGGGAGCTTGGGGTGACTTGGGAGGATTATATTGAGAGGAGGGACGATTTTGGACTAAATGAAATGTCATTGAGTGAAGAGGAAGTTGGGGCTTGGGTGGTATTATATAGGAAAGGAGAGAGAATTCATTATTATTTATAATTATGACACCACACATTAAACTAATCAAAACCATAATCCATCCGATGGTTTTTGTGCATGGTTTTTTTCCAAAGAGGAGTGAAAAAATAAATTTATATGTAAAATGGCCTAAATTATTAAAATAATATGGTTTATTATGTGGAGATGAGTCACACTCTCAAGGAAAACAATTTAAAAAGACAAAATGTTTTATATGCCTTGTAGGGTCCACTAAAGCTTTGTAATATAAATCAAACAAACCCAAAATCACATTATTTTAATGGTAAAACATATATTGGCAGAAAATAATGTTTATATAATTGTATTACATAACTATTGGTTCATTATGATGTCATAAAACACGTTATATATTTAAACGGTATTTAATTTTTACCCAAATATTTGACTGTCTCAAAATATTATGAAACATTCACGGTTGGATAATTTTGACAACCTGATTCCAAAAATAACATTATTTTTATCTAAATAATTTTCTATATATTTGAATTTATAATTTTAAAATAAAAAACTGACATTTATAAAAAAATCAATGGTTTTGACAAAAACTGCATTCATACCTTAATAGAAATTACAATTGCATTCATAAAATTATACGATAATTTATATTTAATAAAAATTAATTTAATAATAATAATATGTTATTAAAATATTTTTTAGTTATTAAATCCATTAATTCATCCAAATCGATTTTTTAGTGGAATATTAACTAAAAATACTATTTGGGCTTTAATACTATTTACAAAGTAACAATAATAAAAATAATTTATATTCTCTACACAAGAATAATGTACATAATCGTAGTACATGGGCCCGGTTACATAACCCCTTAAAACACATGCATAATACCTAAGGGTGAGGTGCACGATGGTGATAGAATCATAGGGTGGCTCGGATTACATTGCTAAATGGTAATCTCTATCAACTTCCACTTCTCTCATAGGCGGTTCCACTAGAGCTTATCATATTCAAGCCTGGATTGGTATTGGTCAAGAGTAAAGCCCAGTGACACCACCTCCATTCTGAGCTCCAAAAAATGGGCTTTGTATTGGTAAAGTCTACTGGATGAGGCCATCACTTCCTTTTTCTAAGTAAATTGGATTTTTTAAATCCTTATATATATCCTAATAATGTGATCACTGTTCAACGAATATATTAGCAATGGTCACAATTATTAATTGTTTTTTAAAAATTCAAAAACATAAAACCAAATAAGTTCATATATTATTTAAATATTTTACATAATAAGAAATTTAATCAGATCAAATGGGATTTTCATTAATTAATTTTTGCGTCGTTACAAATCTACCCAATTAATGTCCTAGAACAGACATAATGATATGTTACAATAATATCCCTTTAACTCTTGAGTTACTACAGTGAGAGTAAATGAAACAATAAAACCTTTGGACCTATTAGTGAGGATATTGGGAAGATAGACCAAAACCATTTACTATATGGTGTCACGAATTATCTAACCAAAAAGAGAGTTCCCAAAACCTGAAACATAATTGTAATCCAAAAAAATGTTTAAATAATTAGCTACATCATATGAGGAATATCCAAAACAATAACAAATTATGAAATCTACCAACTGGTTTTAAAAAAAATGAAAACTCAAACTTACACTAACAGAATTATGTAGATATTAGTGAGAAGATCAACAAAATAACCATTATGAATTAAATCAAACATAATTTTCTTATAATGAATCAAATTGTGGTAAATTGAATCGAATTAAATCTTCAAGAATTTCCATTTTCCTTATATAGTGTGGGTATGGATTGGTTCTAAAAATACCAATATAATTTAATGAGAAATTGTATGTAACTAAAGGAAATATTCCATGAATTGTTTTTCCATACTTTTAGGATAGCCAATAATGATATATATATTTATATGTTGAATTTTTCTTCTGATATATAAATATATCTTATTTAGGATAAAAATATAGTATAAAATGCATGAAATGAATAATAAATCCAAATAATAGTATATTTTATTAATTTAGAGCATTAAATTTAGTGAATAAATATACTCCATAAAATTTAAAATAGTACAATTTGATAATAAACATAAAAAAACTAAAAGGAATAGATAAAAGACGATCATTTTGAAATCCAATAATTATCATACCTACTATATAGATAATAAAAAACAAAAAATATCAATTGTAATCATTATTGGGATTATTTATAGTAAAAAATCTCTAGAAAGTTTAATTCAATGATGAATGGTGGAAATATTAGGTATTCTTATGACATATAAAACTAATATGAATATTGGAATATTAAAATTAATAGTTTGGAATAGTAACATAACTGTGAATAATAGTAACCTGAAAATTAAAATATTAATTTGACCAAAAGAATAGTAAAACAACATTAAATAATAATTACTATAAATAAAATAATAATAATAAATATTGGAGCGTTATAAAATAGATTTTAAAATTATAATACTTAAAATATTGTATAATTGCGTTTGTAATATCATGTTTTATATATTTTCAAAAAATATTATTCTAAAGAATGTTTTAATAATAAAAAATCTATATAATTATTTGTTAAAATATAACTCATTTTCCAATAAAATTTTTCTAAATTCAATAATATTAATTATTTTTCATTTTTTGAAAAAAATGATTTTTATGTGAATAATAAAAATATAGTATTTATGTAAATGGAAAATTATAATTATATAATTATATAATTTAATGTGTATATAATATATTCTAGAATGGTTTTCTATTCTAAACCCATATTTAAAAAGATAAATAATTCATTTAAAAATAAAAAATTCATATCCCAAATCAAAAAGTAATTTTCAATGTCTAAAAACATATTGTATTTCATAAAACAAAATTCATTTTTCCCATTTGTAATGTAATTAATTTAGTGTTACTGGAATTTTAAATTCATAATAATATTTAATTTTAATAAACCATAATTATTAGTTTACCAATAAAATATTTAGAATTTTTAAATTAGAAATAATAATCTATTAAATATTTTATCGAAAAAATTCCCATCCCATCCAACATAAATACTCTCTCTCACTTCTATTGGAATATCATTTCACATCCATATGTCAGTACCTATTATCTACCAATATACCTTATTCTATGGTTCCTTATATCTTTAGGTATTTTATGGTGTCATCCAACCCTAATTCCTCAAGACATTATTTTCATTATAATGGAGTACAGGTGTAATGAATTTATAACACTATTATCCTCTTGTTTACATTTTTTCCATTCAAAATTACAAATATTTTTTTTATAGCCCAAGAAAATAATTTAATATTATATAAAATATTTATTTTATTATTTTGAGGTATAACTATTTTAATTCATTTTTGACATATATACTCTCACTCTTGCTCACTCTTATTGGAATCGACCTTTAATTGTTGGTTTTATCGGGCCACAAGGTCATTTAATATTCTTTACCTGTCACCTTCTATATGGATATATAGTATAAATTATATAAAATTTGTAAACACATAATCTCATATAGTTCTAATTTTTCAAAAATAATTTTTCACATTTATATATGACAATGAATTAAACACATTATATTGAAATAACATATGATAATTTTAAAAACAATCAATCATACCAATTCATATTTATCAAAAATATAAAAAAAAATATTGATCATCGTTGATCAAGAATAACATATGTAAATTAATTAAATATTTTTATTAGGGGGTACAAATATATATGATTCTTATATAGGCCTTCTAAACATTATAAAACAAAATATGACTATAAGTAAGGGTATTCTCTCTTTATCATTCACATTATGATTATATATTATTATATAATTTGAAATGCAAAATTCTTAAATTCATTATTTACCCCAATTGTCATATTAATTTACTTATTGAACATTCATAATTATTTATAAACTTATTCACCGATATCCCAAAAAAATATGTTCAATTCAAACCTTAAAAAGTTTATAAAGGGACTCTCGAACTCATCACTTCATTTAGGTTTACTACATCTTCATATATATTTTGACCATGATTATTTAAAAATTTATTCAAAATGAATTTCACTTTTCTTTCCCTTTTTTCATATGTGGGTATGCATATTTCAACTTTATTCAAATGTGTTAATTACAACCTTTCTATTTTTTTATAATGACATTTTCTTAAATATCTCATTGATTTATCTTATGTTTATTATTCTTCTATATCATAAATATGATCTATTATTTAATAATGTTTCCCTTAAGGATAAAAATAATTTTTCCCTTCCTATATTTGAAGTAATGAATATTTTGAAATAACTATGGAACTCATTCTTTTTCATGTGTTCAAATCATTTTTTTTATTAATTTATAGTTTCCATTCCATGTTGTATGAATTATTATGAATGTATTTTGATATAATGGACATAAAATAATTATATATCCTTTTAATGCATCTATTATCATTAAAAATATACTGATAATATAATTTTATTCCAATATGGTGCATTCTTTTGTCTATTTTATAATGTGATAATTTTTGAAAATATATTTTCTAAGGACATAATATGAACTTTGTTCACAATATTAGTTTGGTTCATTCCTATTCATGATCCAAATTCAATGACTCATTTAATTGATTATAATTTTATTTTTATAATTGTATTATTTTTGTGATATGATTATTATTATTCTCACACTTTTCCTCATATTTTTTATTGTCTCATGCTCATTCATATTATCCCTCCCCTTAGGGGATTTTATCTCACCCATTAATTGGTGCATATACTTTAGTGTTTAATTTCACGAAGGATAACATTTATTCTTGATTTTGAGAATGAATACTTATTTAATTATTTTTATAATTTTATGTGTTTCCATGTTTTATAAAAATATTTTTCTTTAGATACAAAAACATTAAATTAATGAATGTATTATTTTTTTTTGTTTTTTTAATATAAATATGATTTATCAATCATGTATGAATGACATGGGTAATAATAGGTAGTTTATAATTAATGTTTATTTAATTTTTGGAAAAGGTTTTTAATATATAACCTAGGATAAAATTAGGTACCTCGTATATTAAGACTTCATTATTGATTTAAACATGTGAATAATTTAGTTACCCTATGTTTAATGATTTTTTTTGTTTATACCATTCCTTATAATGATTGTTATGGGAACTTGAATCGATAAAATGAATTTCTTAATGATACCGTTAATATTCAGTTAGGTGTATTGAATGTTTAATTTAATTATATTTTAAAATTTTCATTTTTATCTAAAAAGTATTACAAAATTATTGAATCACCTCCTCGATACCTTAATATTGAGGTATCTAAAAAACAATGTGTTTCAATAATTTAAAAACAAGTGATAGGATGTTCTAACGTTTATGTCTATGAGGGATTAATTACTAAAATCTCATAATACATCATTTATTTGAAATTTATTCTATACTAGGAATGGATTGGATCTCATTATATAGATCTCAAATCAAAAACCTTGAAAATGATATCTCATTCCATATACCAAAACATCCTATACACATAAAAATATTAAATGAATATTATGAAACCCTATTATTAAATCCTTCAATGGTGTGGGTATTAATACCCAATGAACAAGAATATCATGTATAAATGGTTGAGAAATAATTAAATCATCAACTATGATGATTTTTCCACTATAACTGAATATATTGTTGTATTAAAAGATTAATTTAAATCCATCTCCTTGGTTATGAATTTGATTTCTCAATAGACATTATACCTAAAGAAGAACTTATATCCAAAATCCAATATATTATATACCAAATATAATTGTATGTTTTAATGATGAAACTAAAATTTCAATTTTTAAAAGCATTCTATACACCATATTGCATGTCTTTGGGGTCCACAAGTACTAATTTCCAAGAATAAGTATGGGTCAAAGTGTATTTTAATTTACTATTGAGTGCTAAAAAAGATCACTATAATTAAAAAAATATTCACTATCAAGGATTGGTAACTTTTTCAAAAAAAATCACAAAGCTAAAAACGTTTCCATAGTAGAGTTTTGATTTATATGTCATCATTTAATGGTAAAGGGATAATATATTCAAAAGTTAACTTTAAATTTGAGATATGGATGCTATGAGGTCATAATAATTAAATTTTGACTTATAATCAAACCTTTAATATTCATGGACTTGATGAATAGAGTCATTTGAGACATCATAGAAAGATTTTTTATTTTCATTATTAACAATAATATTAGACACTAAAAGAGAAAATAGGAACAAGAATATAATATAAAGATATTTATAGACTCATTATGGAAATATAATTTTTATTATGTGTTCAAAAAGATGAAATTTTGGGTATTTAAATTAAAATTATTGTGGAATTCATCATGATTAATAGAATTGCTCAGATCCCTTAAAAGTTAAATTTGATTGAATAATTGATCAAACAAAAAAATCTCTCATAGGTCAATATTTTTCATAGATTATATGGGTACTAAAAATGATTTTTGAGATTATTCTCTTGGATATCTATGTTAACTCTTGTTGGGGTAAAGTATATCTAGGTATATGAATGTGAGGAAAGAACTATAAATCTCATGAAAAGGATAATCATCATACAGATACTCATACTCTAATCAAGTGGACTAGGTATTATGTTATATATTTATTCATTAAAGGATGACAATATTTACCCATTTATAAGGATTAAATTATATTATATACATATTGGTAATTTACAATGCACAAAAATAACTATCTAACACAAGAATTGGAGTTAGCTGTTTTCTTCATTTTAATGATGTTATGGAGAAACATCCTCTATAGAGAGAATTCTTACAGAACAAATATCATAATGTTTTAAATAATATATTCCTAAAAAATTAGATGAATATTATTTAGTGAATATGTTTGTAGTTAGTCAAACACTATGAGTTTTAATTGACTACCATCTTGGAAAAGAAAAATAAGGAAGTTGATGCTCTTAGAAGAAAGAAATCTATTACTCTTTCCCAGATGATGATTTGGAATGATATTATCATAATGGATATATAAAGTGAGATTTGGAAACTATTAATGTACACAATATATACTACCTAGCCTAAATGGTATCCCAACCATCAATCTGTGGTAAAATCAAGACAGAAAAAAGGATGATTTTGAGAATCAATATAAGATGAGATTAATAACGTAAGGGAATATTTATGAATTCAACCATGAAAAAAGATAGAGTCATTTGGTTTGAAACTAAACAATGTGCAAAAAATTTCTATAGATAATGGAGGAGATATTGGATGATCGACATAGATTTCCATTTTCCACACATCTTAGACATACTAGGATGTACTGATATCTTAAAAAGAACTTCTGGAGGGATGAAATAAAGAAAGAGGCTGTTGATTAAATATAAATGATCACAGTTTTTTATCAAGTCCAATAAAAACATTATAATTCTGAGGTGATGATTCAAAAAATTCCACTAAAATAATGAAAATGATAGAACATCACATTGTACTTGTTTGTGGATATTTTGAAGACATTTTAGTGATGAAATTATATATAGGTTATAGTGGATCAACTCACAAAGAAAAATGACATCACCACTATTCATTATGATTTCACTCTCAAACAACATTCCTTGATATATATCCGGTAGGTGAACAATTTTCATAGTGGAACCCTTTTAGTAATAGTTATTCATGAATTGTGGTGTATCATTATATCCAAGATGATTATTCAAAATGCAATGAATAATGAGTTTAAATTAAGTACATCATATCACATCTAGACTGATGGTCATTCTTAAAGGAAAATTTTGAGGCTTGATGGAATGTTGAGATATTTCACAATAAAATTCATGGAGGTAGAGATTAAAATTATTCAATTGTTTTGTTCCCATACAAAAAAAGTTTCCACCTAAGTATTTAGATGGCCTTATATGAATCTCTATATAATAGGAGGTTAAAATTTAATAAATGGTGGGATTAATTTGTGAATATGGAATTTTTGAACAGAAATGTTTATAATTGTTCTCAAAGATGGTTAAAGTCATTCAATAGCACATTATAATTCTATAAATATTAAATAGAAGAGTTGCAATGACATATATCAAATAGAACTAGAGTTTTAAGTTTGAAATAAAATTTTCCATTAAATATCACCAAAGAATAGGATCATAATGTATAGAAAAAGAGAAATTTGTTACCCAGATATAATGTGCACATTAAGATTATTCATCATTTTGAATATTTTTCATGACATCCTCAACTTCTTACTAATCCATGATTATATTCATGATGGGTTCTCAGTATCTATAATGACTAAGTACAAACAAAATCCTTCAAAACATTCTAATTCTATAGGGGGTGAGGCAAGTGTATGACCTATTCTATTAGTTGAAATTAGTTATTTTTTTACTATAGAGATAATATTCACTGTAACAAGAAAACTCACCTTATCTAAATAATTTTTTAGAACCATAAATATAAAGAGGAAAAAATAGAACATGAGGATATAATGAAACAAAAAATTGCCTCCGTTTATTCTAAATCTTGGATAGGTGTTGAAATTAAATGGTTAAAATTTTTGAATGGGGGAACAATGTAATGGCATATACAATTTCATATGGATTTATCCTTTTTAATATTCATGTGTGTTATATTTTGGAATATAATATAGTATAAAACACATATAAAATATAATAAAAACCCAAAATACTTTTGGTTCTTAATTACAAAAATGAAATTTAGTGAATAAATATACTTAATAAATTTTCAAATAGTATAATGTGATAATAATGAAAAAATATGAAAACTATAATATATAATTTTGTATAATTTTACTCTCCTAGAATTATTATATCCATAAAAAAATTTAACAATGAAAAAAATTAAGTAATTTAATAGTAAATTTAAATGTAAATAATATAAAAAATTATAATGAATTGAATTTCACGGTGAATGATGGAAATAAAAGGTGTTTATATAGATTTTAAAAATAATATTACAATTGAAATTGTAAAATTAACGCTTGGCAAGAATGACCTACCTATTATAAATAGTATCTTGAATGTTAGAATATTAATAAGACAATTAGAATAGTAAAATGATTTATAAATAATATATACTATTTAAAAAATATTTATATTTAAATATTATGGTGTTATAAAATATATATTATAATTGGAAAAATAAAAAATAACTATATTGTTATTTTTAATAATATTTATATATATATATATATATTGTAAGACATTTTTGCAATATTAAATACTAATATATCATAACTAATAAAATATTTTGATATAATAAATATTAATATTTTAACCATAATTCCATACTATATAATGATTATTATATTTGTTAATTTTATACAAAATAATAATTATATGGTGCATAGTAAAAAATATATGTTTTATCAAAAATGTATGTTTTAATAACATTAGTTCTTAATGTAATAATTAGATAATAAATTTTATAATTTTGGACTCAACAAAAAAAATATTTAACATGATAAACAATTCTTTTAAAAATAAGAAATTTGAATTCCCAAACGTATGGATTATTTCAAATGTCTAAGAAGATAAATTATATCATAAAAACAAATTTCCATTTTCACTAATTTGATTTTAAATAAAAAAGTAAATTCTAGTCTAAAGGTATTATAAAGATCTAAAAACAAATAAATTTAATCAAATACAATCTATAACATCAAATAATATAACTATTATAGATTTAACTATGGAAATAATAATCTATTCATTATTCTAAACAAAAAATACTACTCCGCACAATTTTAAATACGAATATACCTTCCCATTGAAAGACTCTATAAATCCACCACTAAAAGTTAAATACATCTCCAATTTACTCTACCTAGTAATATTTAGAAATATAATGATTTTATGGTATCATCATGCCCCATGCCCTCATGGTTTTGTCCAATATCAAAGTAGTAATGCTTTAATGAACTGATAATCTCATAATCCTCTTATTTTAATTTTATTCTCTCTATCATATTTATCTATTTTCATATAATTTAATTCAAAATTAAAAAAATTAATAATGTTATTTTGATATTTTAAAAAAAATTATCTATTTATTAAAAATTAATCCTCTTTTCCTCTTACAATAAACCATTATTTGTTGGTTTTATCAACGTATGAGGATACTTCCAGTTTTTACATCACACAGATTTTAGAGACAGAAAGAATAAATCATTTTAAATAATCAAAACAATCAAATTTTTTTTTATTATGGATGTTATTTAACTAATTCAAAATTAACAATTAATCAAAAGCGTGAAATAAAAATAAAAAATTACGCTTTAAAGAATCTTTTAAATAATAACATTTTATTATTGAGATTCATAAAAAAATAATATAAATGATTGTAGCTTATTTAGAATAAATAAACAAAGTATACATGTTATAATTTTTTTAATAAATATATTTCTCTTATAGAGGATCTAAAAAAATGATGAGATAAAAACATAAGGAAAAGGGATTCACTCTAGACTATTCACATTGGGATTATATTTTATTATCTGATATTTATTTCAATGATTTATCTTCCTGATATACCCCAATTCAAAATAGCATTTACATGTTAAGCTTTTCTACAGATTTACATGCCTATTAAAAAAATCTGAGGCAATTATAATCAATTAAAATATTATAACATATTTTTGGGGACTCCCAAATACAAATCTATTTTGGTGTTTAACTTCTCTATTTATATTTCTTAACTCTGGTTATTCTAAAAAATAAAAAAAATCTCAATTTTTATTCCATTTTGTTAAATTATAGATATATAGGTTTCTAATTTTTTTAAATATTTTCGTAGCTCAATTTAAATTTTTTAATAAAATACTATTTTTAATATCCCTTTTAATCCCCTTATATTCATTATTATTCTGGAAAACAATATGATCTCATTTTTTCTAAAGATTCCCTTTCATGAAAATAATAATGTTTTCAATTTTTATTTTAGGAAAAACCATTTAAATTATTTTATTTATTATTTATAAAATCACTAGATAACACATTCTTTTATCATGGGTTTATGTCATGTTTATAAAGTATATTTTTTTTCCTTTCCATGTGTAAAAAATGACTATAAAAGTATTATAATATGATGGGTTGGTAGAAAATTATAGCATTTTCTCTGGAATTGAGTAATCTGACATATATCACGATATTTTTATTATCTATCTACATGTTTCAATTTTTTCACACTATATAAAGTGATTATTTGAATATATTTATTATGTATAGATATAATCATATAATTGTTAACAATGTTTTCATGTTTCATTCTTATGAATGTTCCACATCCCATTTCTACTTCAAATAAATCCAAAAATATTATCATGATGATCATATGATTATGATATGTTGTTGATTATTCTCACCCATATCCTCACATTTATCCATGTCCCGTGTTCATTAATATTATCCCACCAGTAACTCAGATTTTTGGATACCCTTTCCTTATTGTATTTCCTTAGGTGATAACTTGTACTAAGGAAAATATGAAAGAATAAGAATATATAAAAAGTTAATAAGTATATATTTATTAATATTTTATTAACCTTTTTCCAAATATAATCAACCTTTTAATTTTGGAATATAATATTTTCATATCATTTATATAAAAATTCATGTGATAATTATTTATAAATTAGATGGGTTGGTATACATCTACAATTTTTTATGATATTTTTTTGTATTTGTAAATAAAAGGGTGATACATAACTTGAATATTGGGAGTTCATAGGTTTCAATTTATTCCCCCATCCATCAAATTATTGAGTAGTTGTTGATCCAATATTTGTATGAATGTGTTCTTCCATTGATAGAATCATGTTATATGCTACTATTGGGGAATATTTTGTAGATAAAAATTCAAATTTAAGTAGAAACCATATGTCTAATATATACTAAAATTCCAAATAAATTGGAATTAAGGTCTTGATACGTGTTAAAACTCATAAGGAAGTTCCAAAATCATATTCGAAAAACAACATGATTTTGATCCAATATTGTGATTTAACTACAACTGTGAGGTCAATGATATTATCTAACACTTCACCGATATAAAAAAATCTCAACAATATTATAAAATCAATTTATTTATGTAATGTTTTCCCCACCAGATCATTTTAGTGACATGCTTCCCAAACTGAGAGACATTACTTTGTTTTTATTGGAGAGTATATAAGGAGAATATTCAAAAAAAAATAGTCAATTTGGGGATATAAAAAATAAAAAATATATTCTATAGTTATCCAATAATTTTATAAATGGGTTTTCTATATTTCTAAGTGAATTGTTAATACATTAAAAATATACATGTCTGAGGACAATAATAGTTTAGTTCCTTTGGTAACATAGAAACCCAATCATGTAAATTTGTAAAATATATTAAATGTATCCCAGAAATATATTCACCTTTATTACTCTCACTTAAACCCATTATTAATATCTTATGGAAAGGAAACATAATAAAGGGTTATCTCAAATTTTAAATAAGGATAACAAAGGTGTTACCCGAGAATAACATTTTTTAATGGTATGAAAACATGACCACATCATTTGAAAACCATACATTTCCTATAAAATATCATAATAATGATTCTTAGAATAAGGATTTGTTATTCATTATACATGAATCATAAAGGAATCAAGATAAAACCCAAGGAGAGAAAAATAATCGAATAAGACATGGAATTGTGGTTGAAAAATATTCAAAAGAAATCATTCACTGGAATTCAATGATTATTTCCAAAACATATTAGGGAACTTCATGGCATCTATACCTATTGGGAGGGACCCACCACTATCCCCAGTCACAGTGATTTCCTTATAGTAGAATGAGCTAACTTCCCAAAACTCCATAATAATAAAAATTACCTTACCATACCATGTTTACTCCCTCATTTCATCCATTTTTATCACATGATATATAAATCATTTCCCAGTGCATTAAAGGGAGATATAGGTCTCACGCATAACATTATGAAATCATACACATGAAGTCCAAAAAATAATCAAAACCATCATATCATGACCCATTAATTGAAATGGGTCTGATATATAATTAATTAAATCATAATCTATTTAAAATAGATAGTTTTCCTTATCAATTCATCACATAATAACCTCTGAAAATAAGAGGGTTTCATAGGAATTTTATCAGAGTATAACCTATGAAAGAGAAACATCGTTCATAAAAAACTTGTGATCATAAAAATTAAACAATCATGAAATAATAACAAGGGATTACGTGGATCATATCACCAGTAAAGCATAAAATATATCAATGGATTTAATATTTTATGGAGAAGGATTTTGACTAATCATATGGAAATTTTTTGAAGGAAAATGAATTTTCTGTAAAAATAACATTTTTAAAACAAAAAAATGAAAAAAATTATTTTAGTATAACTTTTAAAACATATATTGGAATCTTTATAAATAATTTAGAAACATTTCTTAGTTAAAATATCCTTCTCACTTTTAATAAATAATTTTAGAAAAAAACGTTAGGGGAAAAATTTTCATTGAAAATAACCATGAAAACATATAATTTAATGTTATATAATAATTTAAAAACAGGTTAAAACCAAAATAAATATAAAAATAAATTTTATTGAATAAGAGAATAAATTATAGTTTAAAAAAATTATAACATTTCGTAAAATATTTTTTTGAAAGAACAATGTTTTCTGATTGAAAAGATAAATAAATTCTGATTTCCTTAAAAATGACTTCTTAATTACTTAAAGTGAAAATAGGTGAATTATATTACCATTACATGAATATATAATTTATAAAAAAAGAATAAATATATTAAAGAAATATCATGAGATATGTTTCATAGTATTTCACCAATTGATGATTATTTATATAAAAACTCGATAAACAATGATATTATAGCTATAGACTCTCCTAAAATTGGAAACATTGAATAGTACACCCCATGAAGTAATAACATAATATAAATCATAAAATATCATTAAATTTAAAACAAATAATGTTATTAAAAACCAAATTTTATTTAGGAACACATTTTAATGTTATATAGGTTCATAACATAACGTACATCCTAAAGAAGAAAAATTTAGAAAAAAATATTGTTGTCTGGTTAAGGATGATTGTACTATAAACCCCATGAAATTGAAATACGAAAATATATTTGTAAATAAAAATAATTATATGTATAGTAATCATAAAATAAATCCATTGGTACTATACACACCATATACAAGAAATAGATGGTGAACATAACTTTTATGTCATAAAAAAATAAAAGCAACAAATAAATCTCTTACCTTAAGTCTTCAATTATGTTTTAATCATTCAATCATCCTATTAAATAAATATATTTTTATTATACATACATTATAAAACCATATCAAATTATATAATACCAAATATTATTTATCTTACGACCTTTTATTAACTGCTTATTAATAAATCCATGTTAAATTTACTTTTTTCCTAATAACCTCTTTGTTTTTCATACATGTATTTATTTTTTTATTTGTGGCCCTATTTATTTATTCATGATTTCATAATATCATTAATGAGGAAAAGATATAAATATTATATATATATACTTATATATATATATATTTATTATATATTTATTTAAAATAATTTATATAAAAAATAAATATAAAATGAAATAAACTATTTATGTAGATGGTAGGTCGTATGTATATATTAACGATGTTTCCATTTTAATTTTTCATAACGAAAGTAAGAAAAGTATATGAGAAATTAAAATTATTGAAATATTTGTATGTCGTATTTATAACATATTTTTATTAAACTCTTCCTTAATACATTTCATGTAAAGAATGAATTAATCGCTTAGCTTCGTGAGGAGGTGGTCTATCTTACAAAGAAACAGTGTTATCATATTCCTCAAAATGGAAAGAATTCTAGTATATTTCATGTTAATATTAAAAAATAATAATAATATCATAAATATCATATATAAATTTTTTCAATCATTATTCATGATAGTAAAAGTTGTTAATGGAAAAAAATGGCATTAGTTCGTGTGGCGGTAATTAGAGGTACACACGAATGATGATATAGTAACCCTTTTTAAAGATTTTTAGGTGTTTTAGGTATAAAAAATAACATAAAAATATATAATTATATTTAGGAAACTCATTTTATTATATAATCATGGTAAAAGTAATTTAAGGGGGGTGAGGATGAACTATAACAAATATATTCAATGATTAATGTTACCAATTCTTCGAGTACCTTATTTTTATTTTAACCAAAGGAATTCCTTGGTTAGATTGATTCCAAAATTAAGTATTCTAGTTTAATTAAATGGATTTTGTGAATTTATTAGGTCAAATCTTGTTCAGTCAAATTTTCTTAAGAAGTGTGAATTAGCGGGGGAGTGATTTCCTTTTTATAGTTGAGGCATGGAATTCATGTAAATGCTCAAAAGGTTTTAGTATTGGGATGTTAATCTTACATCAAAGAGCTAAAAAATTTATAATTGATGCTTTTGTGGGATGATGTGGTGAATAAACACCTCCAACACGCATTAATATACTTAATTTAAACATTTCTTTCATTACCACTTAGGTTTCATTATTTTACCATTTTGGATTTACACTTTGTCAAATCATTTTCAAACATATGTAATTTACTGTTAAAAAAAATTAGAGAGACAATTATTATATAATTTGGACTCACTAATTATAAATAATATATTTAACTTATAAATTATATATCCTACATTTTTTTTGAAATTATAATTAATACAAGAAAATGAAATGCTCAAAAACACCACTTTAACTATAATCATTAATTGATATTTTTCTATTCAATAGTTGATATATTCATTATAATAGTAAAATTTGTCCTCAAAACGAAACATAGTTGATATTATTTAATTTTTATAAATCATTTTATAGAATATAAGCTTTTTAGTAATTTTAATTCATTTTATAAAACATCATTTATTAAATGAAGACATTAATATCATGCATCTTAGCATCATCTCTTCCCTTCTCTATTGGTTATGGTTCCCCTTTAGAAGAGATTTTGAGGGGGAGGGATTTGCACTATGTTTGGCAACACCTCATCCTCTTATATGTCTTCCTCAACTTCTTCCTCCATTTTGTGGTCTGCATGCTCTCACCCATCATTAATTCTTGGAATCCCTCTCTTCAAAAGGGTTTCCTTCTTTGTTTTTTTGTGAATTTTGGTTGGAGTTACTTGTAGTATTTTTTGTGGTCATGGGATTTTTGGGTGTCAATATGGTTGACATCTATTTGATACAATGTAGTCTATTCATATATCATATTTTACCTTTTTTCTCTCCTCTTACCATCTCTTTTTTAGGTTCAATCCTTACTGATCTAGAACACATGTTTCTTGGGATTGTTTGGGAGGTTTTGAATGAGGTGTCTCTGGTGTCCCAGGAGGATTGGCATGTGGTTTATGAATTCATTGGAGGTTAATTTATCATAATTTTATGAAATTTATGAATTTTAATTAATAATTGCAATTTTCATGTTGTAGTTGCGATGTTTTAGGATTAAAGTCCAGATCAATGTGGCATTTTGATATGGTGGAAATACCTTTCATGAACTCTACTTTTCCTTCTTTATCTATCTATTCTTTTAAGGTTGTACTGGTGAAGTGGTTATTAAGTAGATTTTTTGTATTTCAGGTTCACACAATCTTTTTCATTTAATGTGGTGCAATATTTTTCAGATTTCTTTTTTTCATATGGAATTTTCCATGGTGTTCAGGTTGGTCCAGTGATTGAGGGTATTTCATCCTCATATTGGATATTTCATAGTCTCTTGATTGTTTTCTTGTTATTTTTCATACCCTATTTTTGTGAATGGATGAGTGTCTGTATAATTTCATGAATCTCTCTAGTGAAGGAAGAAACTATTTTTTATCATGATGATGTTGATGGATTTTGATAGTGAGTTTTTCATGACAGTTCCCTTATGGGTTGTGTATTTATCTACTACGAGGGATACTTATTTTTTACCTCATGATGATAGTGATGCTTGAAATTGAAGTTTCATTACTATTTCAATGTTTGGTTGGTTCTCTCTGTAATGTCCCAGATCCTGATGCCACTCAACATGTGCCCTGAACCCAGTTGGTCAAATGACCTCAAGAGAATTTCCCTAAATGCTAGAGGCTATTGACTATAAGTGAGGGCCCAGGTCTGGTAGTGGGGAAACTATGCCGTCATTTTTCAAAGTGTACTGTAGAAGAGAAAATAAATAACATTCAACAAAAGAAGTAGTAGACAGTATACAACTAAAATGTAAAACTAGGGTAAAAGATTACCAGCAGTCATATATACAAAGATGTAACTTGTCACTAATTCTCTGAAAGTAGTCAAAACAGGATACACTGCAAAACAATACAATACAACTCAAAATACAAGGTACAACATAACAAAACAAAGCTGAGTAAACAGAACATGACATCATCACAAGCCTAAGATCGGTCCCATGCTCTTCATATCCTCAACTACAATCATATACCTTTATAGGGACTCATTCCCATGTCGACACATGTAGCAATATAGTCTATTTGGGCTGAATACATGACCCAAATAGGGTGTGAGAAGTAAATCCCAGTAGGCACCCACCAAAGGCCCATGCCCAATTGTCAATGAAAATTTTCAACAACAGTTTGTAGTAGGAAATGCAATAAACTAAGCATTACTAAAAAGTAACTAACTTTACTAGTTATATTTCCATTTTATTATTCATTTAACCATGTCAAGACCATGCTTTAACTTGGAAGGTATAACATATAAAAATCACCACGGTGAGTATCCATGATAACACTGTCGTCGGACATACCATACTTACCCTCATGTAACTAGAATTGAATCCTGCAGGTGATTGCCCACAGGAAAAATAAATATTGCCCTCAGGTGTACGACGTGTCTCCCACAGGCACAGAATCTACTGCCAACAGGCATAACAAATATTTCCCTCATGTTAAATGAACCATTTCCCCTCAGGCTAAAGGAAACACTGCCTGTAGGCTAAGCGAGTAACCGGGCCAAGCCCAAAGCATAAACATGCAATTTATATACACATTCTCTAAAGAAAATTAAATACAAATTATAATCATGGAATACCCTCGGGTATTCAGGCCAAACGTCTAAATAGAGGAACACACCTCCAGGGTGGTCCTGGATCCTAAAAGTTCTCCCAAACAATAGTTTATAATTACATTTAATTACCTATACAATTATAGTTATTTAAAACATCCAAGGCCTCATCCACATGACACCCCAGCATGGGTTCGTAGCACAACAGTACACAAAAACACATAGCAGTTGGGATTTAAAAACCAGACCACTTAAATCGATCGTCTCTGATCGGTATTAGTGAACAATGCCCCCCAAATCATCCAAGATCGAAGAAGATCTGAGGTGAACACAAACCTTTTCAAACTTAAATACCTTTCCCTCAAGAAATAATTGGTAATAAAGTTTATATTATAAGGAATATATTACTCGTGTAGTTCCAAGGAGTTCGAAGGATACAGAATCAGGTTAGCAGTGTGCGGTCTGGAGATCCTCCAAACTCTGGTCATCTCTCTCGTTCTCCTCCGGCATTCTAAGCTTCCTCTATGAACCAAGGAGGCTACTTCCCATTTTAAGAGAAAAAAACAAACTACATTGCATGTACTCTCAATTACACGTCATGTAATTTTCTCATTTAATTGTTCCTTGGGTGGCTACTTTTTCCACCGTCGAACTGTTCATCTGTCGACATGAGTACACGGTGTGTATTTCCAAATACACGGTGTGTACTGTCTCTCAGCTGGCGGCTACTCCCACCACATTACTATTCACCAACCGACTGACTAAACAGCATGAAAATACTCACTACACTATGTGTAGTACCTTTTTACACCTTTCATCGCTGACAGGGCTACACGCCCTGTGTACTCATCCCATAGGGCTAAAGTACCAGGAATGTGGAAAATTACACGACATGTGGCCAAAATATTTGGGATTTTTCCCCATTTTCCTTATTTTCTCAAAAAAACTTAAGGTAAAAGGAAAAGAAAATTCACATAACTCAACAACAAGAACCGGGTTCTTAAAACTTCCCCACATAAAGCAATTCATCCCCAAATTGGCCTCCCAAGGGTGGTGAAGATAAAGCTCAAAACACCTCTGGCCACTGAGCACAGATGTCGGTCTCCCGCTCCTAGGTTTCGTCCTGCACTCGGCCATGCTGCCATAACACCCGTAAGAGAGGAACTAATTGGCCTCAAAGAAACTTTGTTCTCCTTTCAATGATACGAATCAGATGCTCCTCAAAAGGCGAATCAATCTGATGCTCAACCTCCTCAGGAAAAAAGGCGTGAGATGGGTCTAAATGATAACAGCGCAGCTAAGATACATGGAAGACACTGTACATGGACTGGTACCTCTGTGGTAACTACAACTGATAGAAAACCAGCCCAACTATCTCTATAATCTCAAACGGCCCCACATACCTCGGTGAATGTTTACCCTATCTCCTGATTCGCATGTGTCCGAACCTTGGTGAAACACTCCAGAAAACATGATCCCAGACCACGAACTCCAAGGGTCATCTGCGGCGATCAGCCTAAGATTTTTGACGAGACTGCACAGTATCCATCTGCATCTGTATCAACTGGACCTGCTTTGATGTCTCCAGCACAAGTCATGGTCCCAAAAAATTTACCTCACCTACCTCTAACCAGCACAAAGATTATCAGCAAGGCCTACAATATAAAGCCTTGTAAGGTTCCATATGAATAGTTTCATGAAAACTGTTATTATAGGCAAACTCGACTAGAGGTATGTGCCTCTCCCAACAACCACCAATGTCCAGGACGCATGCACGCAGCGTGTACTTTAGCAACTATATCATACGCTCTGACTGGCCATCAATCTAAGGGTGGTAAGCTGTGCTCAGAAGCACATGTTTACCTAGTGACCTCTGATAACTCTGCCATAAACGAGATGTAATGCGAGCGTCCATATCTTAAAGGATAGAATGAGGAACCCCACGAAGACGCACTATCTCTTGATTATAAAACATCCCAATATCGTCAACACCAAAGTTATCCTTGATTGGATAAAAAGTGAGCTACCTTTGTGAGTCTTTCAACAAAAACCCTCATGAAATCATTACCTCGAGGTGACCTCAACAATCTGGTCACGAAGTCCATCACGACATCATCCCATTTGTACTCTGGGATGGGTAACTGCTATAACAGTCAGGCCGGTCTTTGATGCTCCACCTTCACCTGCTGACAGGTGGAACATCTTGTAACAAAGTCATCAACCTCACTCTTCATACCCGGCCACCAATACTGACGTCTTAAGTCACTGTACATTTTGGTAACTCTGGGATGCACTGACCAAGATGAAGCAAGAACCTCCTGCATCAGCTCCTCGCGTATATACCATGGAAATCATACTCATCTAGGGAAACACAATACTTTTCATCACATGTCTTCCATTGAGGAGGAGGGTCCTCACTTTCCACAGACTCCTGTAGGACTAGGCCTTTTTGAATTAGATAGATGTCTCATCCTCACTCTATCCATGAGGGTAGTGGTCACAGCTAAGGAAGAAAGATAGGTCTACCCATGACTATATTTCACCTCCAAATGCATCTCAGAGAACAAATCCATAAGTTGTCACTCAACACTGGCCTCATGCACTACATGTATCTGAGTCCTCCTGCTCAGTGCCTCAACTACTGCATTACCTTTACAAGGTGTATAGGCTAGCTCAAAGTCGAAGAGATGAAGGTATTTGATCCACCTTTTCTGTCTCAGGTTAAATTCATGATTGGTAAAGATATATTTGATACTTTTGTGGTTAGTGAAAACCAAAAAATACTCCCCCAAGTGACAATGTCTCCAACAGTGCAACGCCTAAACAACTGTTGCCACTCGAGGTCATGTGTCAGGTAATTCTTCTCATGTGGCCTCAACTGCCAAGACCCGTAAGCAACAACTCGATCACCCTACATCAACACCACTCCCATCCCAATATCTGATGAATCATTGTAAACTTTATAGCTATTCCCTTACTCTGGAAGTATCAGGACAAGTGCTGATGTCAGCCTTCCCTTCAACTCCTGAAAGGCTGTCTCACAAGCTTCTAAAAAAATGAACATCACACCCTTCTTAGTCAACCCTTTCAATGGTTCTTCTAAGAAAGAGAAGTCATGTATAGTGTCCCTGTAGTAACCCTCCTGCCCCAAGAAACTCCGTACCTCAAACAGGTTCTATGTCTGCTCTCAGGAAACTACTGCTCTCACTTTCTCTGGGTCCATGGATACTCCTACCTCAGAGATGATATAACCCAGGAAGTGTATCTAGGCCATCCAAAAGTGGCACTTTGAGAGCTTAACATATAGATGTTTCTCACTCAGTGTACTCAAAACAATCTCAAGATGGGTGGATTGGTCATGTTGAGTGTGAGAGTACACCAAGATATTTTCTACGAAGACTTCTACAAAATAGTCCAAATAAGGGTGGGCCACATGATTCATCAGATCCATAAAAGATGCTTGCACATTGTTGAGTCCAAATAGCATAACCAAGTACTCGTATAGACCATATCTACTTTGAAAAGGTATAAGCGGTATATCCGATGGTCTAACTCGTAACTGATGATATCCGGATCTCTAGTCAATCTTTGAAAACACTCGTTCTCCTCGAAGATGATAAAAATAACATCAGTCCTCGGCAACGGATATCGGTTCTTAACAGTCAACTGGATCAGCTTTCGATAATCCACACAAAGTCTGAGGGTGTCATCCACCTTCTTCACAAAAAGGATAAGAGAACCCCAATGAGAAGTACCGAGTCAGATAAAACCCTTTCCCTATTACCCCTCTAACTACCTCTTGTGCTCCTACAACTCTAGTGTATCCATCCTATAAGGAGGAATGGACACTAGTGCTTCTCCTAGAACAAGCTCAATAAAGAAACCCACCTCTTACTTCGGAGTTAGACCCAAAAATTCGTCCGGGAAGACATCCCTAAAATGATCAACCACTGGAGGGAAATATTTCTGACAAGTCCCCTTATCATCTAGATATAGACACGCAATCTGCGCTGTCACCCCACCTCACCCATGATGCTCAGGTCCAGCTCGACTCGCCTAGACATCCCATTCACCTTTTATAAAAACTCTCGGCCCTCTACTGATGTGAAACTCACCCTACGATGATAGAAATCCACAATGTCCCGAATGTGTACCAACAAGTCCATCCCAAGAACCACATCACAAAATGTCATCTCTAAGACATATAGGTCCCATAGAAAGTGACACCCACCAACCTCTAGGGGGAACTCCCTGCATTGATGCACAACTTCCGTTCTAGTTCCCAACGGAGAGTCTAGCGTCGTATCATCAGAAGAAAAAGAAACACCGAGCCCAAGGCTCTCCACAATGAGTACAGATATAAAGCTATGTGTAGCACGCATATCAAAAAGTATATAAGACAAAACAGAAGCAACTAGAATAGTACCGCTGATAGTAGAAGGTCTGAGATCCTGATCTGGTTGTGTCTATTGCACTGAATATGCATGCCCAGTGCCATAGCCCTACGACACAGCCTGGCTACCCTGATTTGTACGGCCCAGCTACCTCTGAGATCCTGGTGTCTGGCTACCACGGCAATGACCACCATCTCTGCATGCACGCCCTGACGTATTCCAGTTTTCCAACTAGTAAGAAACTGCTGGTCATGCTCCCGCATTCAGAGTCTGCATAGAAGCCCTCTCACTAGCCACTGGTTGAAACACCCTTCAAAAAAGATGAAAATGACCCATCTTGTGTTAATCTCATCACTCCACCAGGTTTTGAGGACACTGAGGTCTCTTGTTCCCCTATATACCGCACTGGTAGAAATTAACCTAGCCACCTAATGTATTTTTATGACTAGTACTACAACCGTGAGAGAAATCCATCTGTGTATTCCACTTACCGGTAGAAATAGTACTAGAAACTGGTGTCGAACTGCCCTGGTTCACACCTCTAGCTTCCTGCATGTTCTGCTCGGTAATCAGTGCCTGGTTCACAATTGTGTGCACTGTAGGCAATCTGAAAACATTCACCAAAGCTCAGATTCCATATCAAAGACCATCATCAAAGCATATTACCCTAAACATCTCATCAGCCACCATTAATGGTGAAAAACGCTGATGCTCATTGAAGAGAGCAGAGTACTCCATCACTGACATGGCGCCTTACTACAGATTCATGAACTCTCTAGCTCGATCTTCCCTCAGCATCTCAAGGAATATAAAGTCATTGAAATATATGTGAAAATATTCCCATGCCATGTCGTGGTGATTCTTAGACTGGGTGGTAACATCCCACCACCTATTGGCAGAATCACGCAGCATATAAGTTGCGAGCATGACCCTCCACCCTGTAGGCATCTCAAGATTCACTAAAATAGTCTGCACTAAATCCAGCTATGACTGCGCAGCCTATGGTCCACCATCCCATGAAAACGTAGGCAGATGCTACTATGGGAATATACGCGTCAGTTCTTCCCTAGATGTGGTGGCCTGCGGTGCTCCCTGGATGGTCTGCATGAACCGCATCAAGCCTTCATGGAAATGTGCCTCTGTTCCTACGTCTGGTATAATGGCTGGCACCACACCTGGCACTACTGGAGGATCAACTAGTAGCCTATGGCCTACCATCTCAGGAGTATAATCGTCACCGCTCTCTTGGCGAACAACTGGTGGTCGTCTCGGCCGCATGACTCTACAAGGTGAAATGCATGCCTTAGATCAAGATTATCAAAGACTAAAAACAACGAGTGTAAGAAGGGAACTTGGAACAGAAAACATTCAAGTTTTACAAAACAAGACTACAGGACGTGTATTATAACTACACGACGTGTTTCTTCAAGTCTTCTACATGAGTGTGTACTCTCTAAAAACTGGTCATTTAACACCCCAAAACACACGACGTGTTGTCCACACACACAACATGTTATTGAATTTTCCTCCCTGCCTGAGTCCCTCTACATGGATTAGCTACACAGCACTCTTTTAAACAAAACTACACGGCGTGTCCCAGATAGACATAGTGTGTATGGTTTAATTTCCAACTTCCCATGTTGTTAGTGACACAGCTGACCACTCAGCTCACACTACACGGTGTGTTACACCCACACATGACATGTACACCAATCCTTCATCCCTGCCACATGGCCAGGTCCACACGGTCATTCCTCTGTCAAGACTACACAGTGTGTCCCAAAGGTACATGACGTGTTCAAGAAGAGGTAACACCGACTCGTGTTTGTTAGCTACACGGCCGGGTCCCTAGGTTAAACTACACGGCGTGTTCATCATTGACCCTACGTGTACAAGAAAATATTTTCTCCATCCGTGTTGTTAGTTACACAGACATACACAGGGTGAACACAACCTGGCGTGTGAAATAACTACACGATGTGTTCCCAATTGAACCTCCCCATCCTGTGTCTCTTCCCACATGACATATGACATGGTTAGATACTACACGGCGTGTTCTTAGGTTACACGGTGTGTACTCAGGGTACACGATGTGTACATAAATTTTTTTCTCTTCCTACCAAACAAAAGAATACAAGTTGTGTAGTCAAAACTACACGGTGTTTATTGTGGGTTTTCCAGACAGAAGGCATTAGAAACTTCTCTGGAGCCCATGAAAACCCTGAAACCAACACTTAAGTTCCATGTTCTGATCCGTGAGGGCCTATACTCCCCACGAATCAAAGTTTGGCATCTTACACATGTTATAACAAAATAAAAACATCATTGATCCACCAAATTCCGATCATTGAGGGCCCATACTCGCTAAAAACCAATGTTTGGTGTTCATCCTATCAAGGCCTCACACAAAAATACTCAATAAAATAGTAGGTATTTATAAAAGTAGCTATCATAATAGCATTTTTTTAGCACAACAACTATCACAACAACATGCAATTTCTAATGCACCTATATGGCATGAAAGAATGCATGACATGTGATTTCTAGCATGTTCCTAAATGATGCATGAGATGGAATACCCTCATCTCATCGGGTTGCGACTAAATAGAACCCAGTATAAAAATATAACCAGTACAACACAAGTGTTTCACCCAATGGTGAAAATCAAATCAACTGTAAAATTGAAAAATTAGAAAAATTGCAATAACCGAGGTAGAATGGATTTTCCCTGTACACGGGTTAGCTACTCCCGGGAACATCTTATTACCATCTACCATTTCCTTCATATCCCTGACTAAGGCTCCAAATAGTAATTCAAAGAGAAGAACTCCTCTTATACCACTTTGTAACGTCCTGGAACCGGGTTCTACTCAACAGGTGTCCCGAACTCGGTTGGTCACATGACCTCAAGTGCATTTCCCAAAACGCCAGAGGCTTTCGACTAGTAGTGAGGGCCAAGGTCTGATATTGGGGAAACTATTCCCTCCTTTTTCAAAGTGTAGCGCAGCAGAGAAACTAAATAACATGCAATAATGGAAGTAGTAGACAGTATACAACTGAAATGGACAACTGGAGTAAAAGATAATCAGTAGTCATATATATAAAGATGTATCATGTCAATAATTCTCTGAAATCTATCAGAATAGGATACACTGCAAAACAATATAATACAACTCAAAATACAAGGTACAACCAAACAAAAAAAAGCTGAGTAAACAAAACATGACAGCATCAGAATCCTAAGCTTGGTCCCATGCTCTCCAACTATACAATCATGTACCTGTATAGGGAATCTTTCCCCTATCGACACCTGCAGCAATATAGTCTGTTTGGTCCGAAGGTGTGACCCAAATCGGGTGTGATAAATAAATCCCAGTAGGCACCCACCAGAGGCGTGTTCCCAAATATCAGTAAAAATGTGCAATAGCAGTGTGTAGTAGTAAATGAAATAAACTAAGAAGTACTCAAAAGTATCTAACTTTATCAGTTATATTGCCACTTTATGATTCATTTAACCATGCCAAGCTAATGATTTAACCTGGAAGGTATAAAATTTAAAAATCACAATGGTGAGTATTCATGATTACATTGTCCTCATACATACCATGCTTACCCTCATGTAACCAGAATCGAAACCCGCAGGTGATTTCCCCCAGGAAAAACAAATATTGCCCTCTGGAATATGAAGTTTCACCCATAGGCAAAGAATCTACTACCCACAGGCATAACAAATATTGCCCTCAGGCTAAAAGAACCACTACCCTTAGGCTAAATAAAACACTGCCCGCAGGATAAGAAAGTAATCGGGCCGAGCCCAAAGCATAAAAATGGAATTTATAGACACTTTCTCTCAAGAAAATTAAATACACATTATAAACAGGCATACCCTCGTCTATCTAGGCCAAATTAATAAACATAGGAACTCACCCATGGGGTGGTCCTGGATCCAAGCAACAATCCCAAGAAGTAGTTTATAATTTCATTTAATTACCTATACCATTCTAGGTATTTAATCCATCCAATCTCTCAGCCACATGATACCCCAACATGGGTTCATAGCACAACGGTACACAAAATCACAGAGCAGTTGGAATTTAAACATCATACCACCTACCTCGATAATCTCTGATCGGTATACGTGAACGACGCCTCCCGAATCATCCAAGAACGACGAAGATCTGAGGTGTACACAAACACGTTCAAACATAAATAGCATTCCCCTGGTAAAGAGTTGGTAAGAAAGGCTCTAGGATAAGGAAGAGCTTACCCGTGCGGCTCCAATGAGATAGATGGATATGGAATCGGGTTCCCGGTGTGCGGTCAAAAGATCCTCCATGCTTCGGTCGTCTCTCTCGTTCTCCTCCAGTGTTCTAAGCTTCCTCTATGAATAGAGGAGGCTACTACCCATTTTAAGCGAAAAAACAAACTACATAGAATGTACACTCAAGTAAATGGTGTGTACATTTCACATTTAACTATTCCTCTTGTGGCTACTTTTTCCACCGTCGAACTGTTCATCTGTCGACAAGAGTACACGACGTGTATTTCCGAATACACGGCGTGTATTGTTCCTCAGCTAGCGACTAATCCCAACACATTACTATTCACCTAAAGACTTAATACACGGCGTGTAAATACCCACTACACGGCGTGTAGTCTGTTTTTACACCTTTCATCACTGACAGGGCTACACGCCCTGTGTACTCATCCCACACGACCAAAGTACACAGTGTGTGGAAACGTACACGGCGTGTACCCACAAAATTTGGGATTTTTTCTTCATTTTCCTTATTTTCTCAAAAAAACTTAGGAAAAATGAAAACAAGAAACTTGTACCTCAAAAACAAGAATTGGGTTCTTACACTCTTTGGTGAATTTGAGAAGACGAATGAGTCTGAGTGTCGGGGTCCATATCTTTTGTTGGCCTATGATTCCGAATCTCATATCCCAATGTAGTTAGGAGGAGCCCTGATCATTATGTAGATATTAGTAGATGTAATGTTTTAAAAAATTATTTTTAGTAAATAAAACTTCTTAATTTTTAGTTTTTATTTTGAATCATAGGTTGCTATGGTTTTTGAATGTGTGGTCACCGCTGAACATTAATAAGGATTTTTGAAAATTGAAAGAAAAAAATGGATTTTGAGGACATTAATGTCAATTTTGAAATAATTTAATTTAATTTAAAAAATATGAGGACATCAATTTAAATATAATACATCATGTTCACATTAATTTAACATGAAATATTCATCTAAAAAATATAATTAAATAGTTCATTCAATATAAATCACTTTTAATGTTTCTAGAATCATTTTATTTATTTAATTTTATACTAAATAATAACGCTATTGGTGTTTCATAAAAATTTAATGTAGTTTTTTATCTCAAAAAATGAAGATAATTATCATGACAACAATGACTCCTTATATTCCAAAATAATATTAATAAATGAAATTATGTGGTTGTTATCTCTATTCTGAAGCTTTATATATATTAAATAGAATAAAGACAAATTTTTCCCATTGACAATACTAAACATATATTACGGGTCACATTCATGGGAGTGATCCCAATGGTGATAAAATTGGACAATAAGGTCGTAAGAGATGTGATATTTCTAGAAAATATGCTTCGGAAATTTTTTTGTGTCATTCTTCAAACTTATATTTTTTTTTTGACAGCTATTTAATCTCATTTTTTAATCATTGTAATTAATTTTAGTTATTTTCACAAATCATTAGGGTAGTAAATTGTGTTTCCACAATTATAAATTATAAATTAGTATATTTCCAAATATTGGATCCTTTTTTATAAAATCAATCCACTCAAGTGGAAATATTTGATTTAAAATTAATCTAACATATGTGTTGAGAATGTGGGTTTTTAGTGAGAAAATGTTAAAATGCTTTACAAGTTTCTATATCCAATTTGATTGTGGAATTTATTAAAATTACCTAAATTGGATTTCCATATGTATAATTTTACTATATATAATTTAAAACCAAATTAAAATATAATTTAACTATAATAATGTATTAAAATAAAATGCTGATTTAAATTGACATTATGTATTTTTGACTATTCATCAAAAAAAAGAATATTGTTGAAAACAAAACTCACCCTAACTTTATTTTTAAATTATTTTTTAAAATATTAATTTTATTTTATCAAATAAAAATTTTAAAATTGAATTTTTTTTAATATGTTCTCCATTGAATGTTGAAAAAACAACGTTATAATAAAATATAGTTTTTAAGAATAAAATTGGATTTATTCTTATCCATTTTTTAGAAATCATATATGTTGAATGTAAAAAAAATTATTTAATATTACATATATATCATTAAAATATTTAACCAAAAATTATTTGTTTAATTTTTTAATATAAGACACATTTGAGTGCCTAAATAATTTTTTAGACAAACATTTCCATTTATTTTCAAAATGGATTAAATTTAATTTTTTATTAATTGGTTACAAAATAATTTATTTTATATACATATTTAAACCATATTTTTATATTTTTATCCTCCATTAAAATATTTAGTTTATGTCTGCAATATTAAATTATAATATTTTAATAGTGTGAGACATTTTATTAAGACTCAGTGTTGCGTATACCACAAGATAAACTCGTTGTTGAATGTATCAAAATCTTTACTTGGTATTTCATATAAAGAAATACTAACATGGGGTATCATGAAACACAATATATCAAAGAATATTAATTTATTGATAAAAAACATATTTCATGAAATCTTAGGGTATTACATTCAACCCCCCCCCACCACTCGAAAATTAATTTCGCTATAGAAAATTTTCTAGGTCATCAAAGGTTTATTACATGAAACATTCTTCATAGAAACCCATATCATAAAAAATGAATAATAAAACATATCATAAACAAGTAAATCTAGAAATATAATGGTTACATAATGTAAATAATAATTGGGTTTCCATTGAAGAGAACATATCTAGTAAGTTAAAACATTAATAAAGAAGGAAAATCTAATGTCCCAATACTGATGGAGGGTGATAGAAAACATGGTATGAATAAAGTCAATAACAAAAAATACATGACCCAAATTTTCTAGAAAAAGGTCACTAATATCATAAAAAATGATGATGATGGTACAAAATTTTAATTCAAGACACATTTCTTAAGGTTAATTAACTATTGAATTAAATTATACTTAATTGTATTCCATTTCATAAGAACAATATCACCCTTGGGTTGGTCCTTCATCAATTTACACTACATAAATTTAATCAATAAATTAATTTTTCTTTGTAATTCTAGAAGCACTAATAGATCATATGATCCATAAATATAATGATAAATCATTCTTTCTAAAATCACAAAAAATTTCTCAGCACATGTTATCCAATATGAAAAAAAATCCATATGTAGAAGTGTTACATTAATCACAAAAACCCCATTCTATTTTTATTTTAAACCATTTCATAAATCGTAAAACATTACATTCTTACAAAAAATAAAAATCCAAAACATTATAAAAAATATCTATAAATTTTTGAAACTCAACATAACATTAATATCCTATATATCATGACATATTTCATGATTTTCACATATCAAACACGTGAATACCTTTAATATGTATTCTCTTGAAACATTGTATTAACATGAATTACCATAAAATCATAGTAAAAACATAAATTATTTATTATTTATTAAATTAAAGAAAGATTATTGGATATATTAATTAAATCCAAAAACTATTATAAACAATATCCACGATAGCATAAACAATTTTTTCAACAAGTCATTAATCCATTTCTAAGGTAATGAGTACTATCCAGTTTACTTTATACTTTTCCAATATCTCATTATCCATAATAAATATCATTTTCTCAATATCCAGAACACATTAAGAGGGTCCATCCCTTAATCATTTATTTTCTATAATAATATAACCTTGTCACATAATCACTTATCATGTTCATTAGTACAGTACAATATATTAAATCTAATCATTAATGAAAAACTTGTATTAATAATTCTTATATAATTCATAATTCTTTAATCTAAATACATAAATACTTAAATCCATCCACATTAACGATTTTCATGGAATAATTCCTTCCTTAGTCTATAAGTTAATTATTTTTTAGGGGCATTGAGTTAGTTAATTCCCATGTTCTCCATACATATAAAATTGAAATCCTTGAAATTGTTTTTCTTTTTGAACTATTCTCCCAAAAAAGATATCATCTCACTCTCCATTTGATATATTCTATCTAGTTATTATTCCCACATTTTTGACATATTTTATGTCAAGACCTCATTATTTTATTTCCATTACCACGTAAACATTCATAAATTTCAATCATCCTATTATTTAGTGGGTTAGAAATCTCACTGATGATAACATTGTTAATCATATATCTTGAGAGCTAATTATGCATAATCACAATAGATTTCTCTCCAATCATCATCCAATTTGGTTTCTTATAGTCATTGAATGGTCTTTAAGATTCATGTTAACATGATATATATGGTTCAATCCATCTACTAAAACTATAATAGTTCTATAAACTCTAATTATATTAGAAAACAACATAATCAGGAAAAATCAATCATACGATTTCGAAATAATAACACATCGTTTTAATCTGTGAAACCTTATGTTTGACCTATGTTAATAACAATTAATATATATTTAAATCCTTCTTGGTGGTTCATAATGAGTTTTATAATTTATAAATCATATCCCCTGGGTGTGTCAAACTAGTCCTGTATTAAGTCTTTTGGTCGTGGTCCAGATTCTGGTCAATTCTAGCATACTATTATGTTTTCATGGTTGTTACCCCTATATAAATTTGTTCTACATCCACATCCACTTTTAAAATCAAGAAATTTGTGTATTTCTAAGAAACCACTTTTTCTATAATTTACCAAAATTCTATAATATTTTCCTATAGTTTGAATCGTCTTTAAACTTATCTTTAGATATATCTCTAGATATGTTATAGGAAATATCCCTAGGTACTTAGCTAATATTTTTTCATCCTAGTTTGTATATTTTATTTAAATCATTCCATTCATACGAAAAAATAGTGAAATAGTCATTTTATCCATGTATATTTCATATTTTTATATGAATATTAAATACATTTCAAAATTAGACACTTGAGGACCATTATACTTTAGTTCTATTGAAACATAGAAACATAATATTCTAACTAGGTAAAAAATCATAATTGTATCCCATAACGTTCTTCCCCTTTAGTACTCCTACATAAAACCTTTATTCATAACCATGGTAAAATAAACATAATAATGGGGTGGGATTAAATGCTCAATAATGGTAAATGAAGTAAATACACAAGAATAACATGAAAACAGCCATATTATAACAAGAACATGGCATTTTAAAATAATACCCTTATTATAAATAATCATATTCATGAGTCATGGAATAAAAATTTTAAATTCATAATACTTGAATCGTAAGTAAATTATATAATGAATCATAACAAAGTATTAATAAATTTAATTTTGTTAGACACATAATAACATAACAACATTACCTAGAAGACAAGGATTATTTTCAATATCTTTAGTCCCTAAGGATGTGGGTCAGGACACATAGAGGTAGTTTTCAGTTGACTATAAAACTTTTGAGAATGAAAGCTTCATTATCCATATATTTTATCTTATGTACATATATGTTTCATAGTAGAATACAATAATAGAGGGATCTCTCTTTAGATCCCACCACATTCCCTAGGACAAAAAACACACTGAATCCAGTTTAAACTGAGTCACCGCTGTCGTGAACTAAACCACCTCCTCTCATGATACCCTAGTGACATTTTCCATGTTTCAAGACATTAAATCTCTTCATTCCACATATAAGAGTTAGTTGTGTGGAGATACCTTGGGGATGTACCACTTCTCACCTCTGTTATATTTTATGTGTTTTCCCATCCTTCAATAGAAAAATAGATAGTAGATTAAGGCTTATTCTTGAAACTCATTGGGGTACTTCATGGGGGATACACCTACTGGGAAAGTCATACAAGCATCACCAGTCAAATCGCATTCCTTATAGTTGAATGGGATCACTCCCCAAACCATAATAATAGATAAATTACCTTATTTTACCATGTTCACTCCTTGTTACCTCCTTGTTTATCTCATGAGATATATATATTTATACAATTCCTAGGCCCTCCTCATCACATAAGTTTCTCATAAATATGTTTACCATAAGATAATAAACAATAATAATTTTAAAAAACATTAAATTAAAAGGTAATCATAAAAAATTTTATCATATCGTAACCTTTGGTAAAGAGACATGTTTTGTAATAATTTCATCAAAAAATAACCTCTTCAAAAAAGTGGGTTTCATAAGAATTTTATCATGCTGTAACACATGAACGAGAAATGAGATTTATAAAAACCATTTCATCATAAACATAAAAAATTAATGAATGAATACATATAGATTCCTTATATCATATCCCTATTAATTAATGAACTATATCAAAGGATGTTATCTTAGATATAGATTTATTTTGATTTATCAGTTCAAACATTTTTAATGAAAATTACATTTCATTGAAAATAACAATTTAAAACAAAAATCATTTTAAAAATATTTTTTATTAAAGCCCAATTTTAAAACATATAATAGATACATTAAAAATCATTAAAACAATTCTTTAGGGAAATATATTTTTCATTTTGAAAAATTATTTTTTGAAAAAAAAACAATTCAAAAACATTTTTCATTGTTAATGACCTTGAAAATGTATGAATGAATCTTTGAAAATAATTTTAAAGCATTTTAAAAAATAAAAAATATAAAAAATATTTTTATTTAAAAATTATCTTAATGGATAATTTAATTACATATTAAAAATATAGATATAATTTTTTTTCCAGATGACACATATTTTAGACCGTTGTGAGAAATAAAGTTAGATTTTCTTAAAAGAAATTAATAATTATCTTATATAAAAATGTGTAAAAATTATACCATTACATGATGATATAATGAATAACTATGGGATAATAATTTTCACAAGAATATTTGAGATATAGATCATAATATTTCATCAATTGAATCATATTCCTAAAAAATTCAGATAAATGGTCACATTATTGAAATAATCTCTTACCACTTTGTTAACATTGAATCATAAAATACATTAATGAATAACATAAATTGAAATATAAAATATTATTATTATTTATGTATTCAAGGTATTACATTTTAAAGGGTATGTATATAAACATCATTAATTAATATAGGTGCATAACATATCATACGTCTCAAAGAAGTTAAATTGAGAAAAAATACCATTACAACATTGGAAATGTTTTAACAAGAATCCAAATGAAATATAACTCCTAAAATTGATATTTAAATAAAAAGTCTATTTATATGAATAACAAAATACATAGATGGATAGTATACACACAACATACCAAAAATAGGTACTGAACATGGCTTATGTCAAACAGAAAATAAAATCATGATGGAAATCCCTTACCTTATGTCATGACATACATTGTACTCATTCATCCCTCCTATTTAAAAATTATAACTTTATTATACATATATTATAGAACTATATTAATTCATATCATTCTATATATTATTTTTATTATGACATTTCCTTACCTGTTTGTCAATAATTCCATGTTAATGTTACCTTTCATGTAATTACTACATTTTTTTTCATATATGTTTTGATATGTTAAATTTTTTCCCACGTAATTTAATAATGATTTAATATTATCAATAATTATAAACATTATATAAATTTCATATATATTAAGTATATATTTATTTATAATTATCTATAAAACATATAAATATGAAATGAAATGCGTCGTTCATGAAGTTGGTAGGTTGTACGTAAACAATAATGTTGCTTACACTTTTATTATAGGATTTCAATATATAAATTTATATGAAAAATTGTAATTATATGATTATTTTTATATAACATATTTCATAAATTGTTTTTAAAGAAATCCTCAATACATTCTATGTAAATCATGAATGATGAACATCGCTTTGTGAGGCGTTAGTCCGACGTACACACGAACAACGTTATAAAAATAATAAATATAATATATAAATAGTGTTTCTGTTATTTTTATCAACCCTAAAAGGTAGTAATGGAACATCAGTTCGTGGGGAGATAGTCAATCATACACACGAATGATGATTTCAAACCCCATTTGAATGAAGTGTGTGTTGTTGTGGGTATAACCATTAACATGACCACATATATCTATATTTATTACAATTATGTTATTGTATAATAATTCCGTAAAAATTTTAAGGTGTTTATTGAATAAATAAATCAAAAATGTTCATTGATGAAGGTTACATATTCTTCGGGTATCACCTTTTAGTTTGAAAAAAATGAGTTTTCTAGATGAATTTCTACAAAAATTTGGCCTTCATGTATTATGGGTTAGAATTTGGAATGTTATTTTCCCAAATATTTTTTATAAAAATATCTTGATAGGTATGAATAAGTGGTGAGAGTGAGTTCCTTTTTATAATTGTGGAGCTGTGGCATTCTTGTAAACTCGCAAACATATTAACTATTGGGAGGTCGATTATATCTCAATTTAATTTAAAACTGATTATTAATGGTTTTGATTGATTATATGATTTATATAAACCCATAAAACACATTCATATTCATGTATGAAACACTTTCATCCATAACTTTTATGTTTCAATTTTTAACATTATAGTATATTCATTATGCTAACTATTTTTCTAGCTTATGTAATTTATTCATTAAATATATTTTAGAGTGATACATATTATAATATTTAAATTCATTGATTCTATGTATTATATATTTTTTATAAATTATAAACCCTATGTGTTTTTGAAATTAACATTAACACAAGTGCCTGAAACATTTGAAAAATATATCTTTAACAATAACCATGTTTAATATGTTTTTCTATTTAATGGTCAATATAGTCATTATAATATACTAATTGGACCATTAATAGACTATATATTATATTAATTAATATTATAAAATTAATTTAAAGTTGATAGTATTTTTAGTAACTTTAAATCAAATAATAAAATAGAATTTATTATAAAATGATATTAATACAAATTTTTCCATTATTCATTTCAATTAAAAAGAATTATCTAGAAAAAAGAAAGAAAAATATATTATTTTCACACCTATGTAAAACTACATATATATTTTTAAAAAATTAAATTAAATAATTCCTTTAACATACTTCACTTTTAATGTTTTTAGTAACATATGATTTATTTAATTTTTAACTAAATAATTCATTCAATGGCCCTTCTAAATAATTTATTATAATTATATTATATCCGAAAAATTAAAATAATTATTATGATAAAATACACATATATATTTTAAATTAATATTTATAAATGAACATATGTAATTTTTCCTCTATTCTAAATCTTTTTATATATTAAAAGGAAGAACATAACATTTTTTGTTTGTTTCGTTACTTAAATTCTTATATTGGTCAATTTCTTGTAAAAGAGTTCCAAAAGTCATTAAATTTTATCTTATGGTCATATATGTGTAAATAATTCTATAAAAACGGGTTTTAGAAAAATTTTGGGTCATTCATGCACCATATATTCTATGTTTATCCACTAAGAAAAATTATTTTTTTAATCATTGTGATTAATTTTAAATGTTTTCAGCAATCATTATGAGAAAAAATGTAAATAATTTATTAGAAATTAGAAATTATTATTATTCCAAATACGGAATCCATTTTTTCAAATTCATTTTATACATGTGGGAAAAATAATTTAAAATTAATCCCACAACTATGTTGAGAAAGCAGGTTTTTAAAGCGAATATGTTCAAAAGATTACATAGTTTTTATATCCCATTTAAATGTAAAATTGATTCTAGTGAAATAAATTTGATTAATATATATATTTGTTCACTAAATATACTTTACCTCCAAATTAAAATATAATTTAACTATGTAAAGGAATTTAAAAAAAAGGAAATTTTCAATTATAATTCATTATTTTCACTATTCATCAAAGAAATACGTTTTTCCACAAATCAAAGAAATTATCCCTAATATAATTTATATATTCCAATTTAAATAATGATGTTTATTTTATCCATTAGAAATTAAGAAAGTTGAAAAAAAAATTATAAGAAGTATTCTATTAAAAACTGAAAAATCAACATTTTAGAAAAATATAAATTTTAATTAGATTATTGGATTTATTCTTATATTTTGTCAAGAAATGACATGAGCTGAATGTTATAAATTTATTAAATAATATATATATATATATATATTTCATTAAAAAATTTAAAAAATTCATTTGATAAATTTATTTATATTAATCATAGATGTGCATGTAAAAATGTTTTTTCAAAGAAAGATTTCCTTATATTTTAAAAAGGGTTTTATTTTCATTTATAAATAATATGTCTCAAAATAATTTTTTTTATACATATATAAACCATATATTCTTACTTATATCAACCATTCAATTTTCATGGTTTACACTATCATATTAAATTTTAATATTTTAAAAGTGTGGTGTGTTTCATTTAAACTAAGTGTTGTGTGTACCACATTCTCAATCTAGTGTTTCATATAGCCCAAGATTAAATCGTTGTTGAATATAAAGAAAGATTAACTTGATGTATAATTAAATGAATTCTATATATAGTTTTAATTTATTCAAAAAATATTAATTCATAAAATCCCATTTTGTTATATATTTAGTGCTATAATAACTAATTAACTCATATTTTAAGACATCATGAACAAAGAAATGGGATTTTACATTTATACAAAAAGTAACAAACATTCACGATAAACAAAATATAATTCTAATTCTAATTCAAGAAGGAATTTATGTCCTGTGTAACCCACCCAAAAATAAGAAAATATTCTTGAAGAGATAATTACAGAAAAAATATTGTTGAACAATTTGTTAACTCAAATATATCAAATAGACATAGATATTTTTATCTTAAGTAATCAAATTTGTAGAGGTATTATATAAATAACTAAACAAAACCTTAAATAAAATGAACATGTGAGATCCATGAAACAGAGAAGTAGAACATAATTGAATAACCCCCATGCTTCCAATCATGGATATGAACATTTTTTGAATAGTTTCAAAAAAAATTCATCAGATTTAGAGCTTGTTGAATTAAATCGAACATATTTTTAATTTTAATTAAAATTTTAACTTTATATGATTGATAACCCATTATAAAAATTATTTTTATTTAACAAACCCATAGATACACAAGTAGATTAATAGGATCATAATGTGTGAAAACTAGTTATTAATGTGACCATAAAATAAACAAACGATGACATAAATCTCAATATGTAAGTCCCTAGGTGGAGAATAATGTGGATGGTGAGTTCTATACAATTATTTTGAAAACATTTAAAAATGATCAGGTTTGTATTACTTTATTGGATATAGTGAAGAAAATACCTAAATATTCCATGTTTCCTAAATATATATGCTCTTATAATATGATTTTTAATAGAGGAGACAAAATGAACATTGTGAGAAATTTTTCATTAATGATTAAATAATCCTTAAATATAATGTGAAAGATCAAGTAACATTCAATATACATAATATAATTGGATTGTTTGAATTTAATGACATTTTTAATGAATAGGGGCTTCCATAAATGTGATAAATTACTCTATATACTATAATGTTTTTATTAGATAAAAAATATACCTAAATAATGATTTAAATGACTAATAGAAGCAAAGAAACATCTACTATAGTTATTTTGAATGTGTTGGTAGTAGATAATGATTTGGTATTTTGCTAATTTATATGTTTCAGATACTGATGATGATAGATTTAGAATACATGCACAAATAATATAAGGTTTTTTGTTTAATAAAATTTCTATGGAAATAATTAGCGTTCACAAAGACATTATTTCACTATATCTTGAGAAATAAATGTTTCACTTTATTATATTTGAGTCTATGAAGTAACTGGTGGAGGATCGTTCATTAAACAAAGTTAATATGATTTATTAGTTTTCAACTAATTTATTCTAGAATTTACATGTATTAAGCCACTATAAAATTCCTTTAGAAATTATTCTTTTCCAACTATGGAACATGATTTGAGTTATTTTGATAATTTATCCTGTAATATATATTTATTTACGATCAATTTAATATATGGTTCCTATAAAAATATTTAAATTCCATATAAATTTATAAAAAAATTTGATATCTTCTCATGTTATCAATATCATTATTTTTCACCTAATGAAACTAGAAAATTGTTCTTTAAATCATGCTTTTAGTGATCTATATTATATGAAATTATTTTGATAATTCAAATATTTATAAAATTAATGAATATAAAAAAAATTCTAGACAAAACAATATTGTACCGCAGTCTAAGCACTATTCTACTACTAATACCAATATAAAATTAGTTTCCATTGTGGATTTTTTAGAAGTTGATTTAGATGTTATAAATCTAATAAATCCTGCTTTACCATCTATGGATATCCCACGTGACATAGTGTTGAAAACCTCTCTTGAAAACATAAAATACATCATTTTAGAGAATAATGGGAAACATTATATTATCATTAATAATGGAATGTCCAGATATCAATAGAATCTTCTTGTAGGAGACCATAAAAAGAAAAATATGTCGATAACATAGTCCCCAACAAACTAGCCTAGATTTATCCCTTTCTAAATTAATGAATAGATTACTTTGAAATGATAATTCAAAAATTCTAAGGTGGGATCAAAGGATATAAAATCCTACTCTTCTGAATATTTTAAGAGAATAATGTCCCCACAATATTTTCTACTATAAATATTATTATAATTTTTGATAGAATAGGGTTGATTAAAATTTTAATATTACCTTAAAATGGTATTTAAATTAATTCAAATTATTAATTTATAGTCCATGACAAAATTATATTCCTAAATAAATTGATTTTATATATAAAAATTTGTAAACTCATCATTATTATGTGGAAGGATCACTTCCCTATTTAATTCCATAATTATAGCCTTAGGAAACTTTCCATAATGTCCCATTATTTACTTTTAGATGGATTTTCAAGTATATTATGATCTTTATATCACTATAGGATTAGAAAAATACTACCTTTACCTATAATTTAAGAGTCTTCAATTGAAATGGAATTCCCTTTGGATAATTTAATGCTCTAGGATCCATTTATGGGATTACAAGGAGTATTTTTACTATGTTTATAGAGAACTGTAATGAGGTTTTAATGGATCATTTCATAGTGTTTGTATCCTCATTTGATAGTTTTTTGACATATATAGTTGTAGAGTTTAAAATTTCATTGGGAATAACGTTATTCTCAACATTGAGATAAGAAATTTCCTAATGATGAAAGGAATTGTTCATGGAAATTTAATTTCCAAAGATGGAATCCAAATTGATAAGAATAAGGATAATTTTATTTCCTCACATACATAAACAAAAAAAATTCAATTATATAAGATATTACCTTATACTTAATGGTCTATATATGGGGTCTATCAAGGATTTTAGAAGTATATCCCTTACCTCGTCAATATTACACAGACATTGTCTCCATATTTCCTTGGTTACAGTAATGTCCTTTAGATATATGAAGAAAAACATTGTTTACTAACCCATTATTCGGCCACCTATATTGGATATTCATTTTAAACTATTGATTGATGCATTGCATTTTTATCAAGGGGTTTTTTAGATAAAAGTGTGGAAAATAAATCTCATATAACTATTTAAAAATCAAGGGCTCTAAATTCTACGCATTCTAATTTTAGTAAATATAAGAATGAGTTATTTCATGTTTTCATAACATTGAAAATGATTTTGTTTTTCATGTTCTGTTAAAAATTTGTACTGTTAATTTACCATTATTCAAGATTAAATTTATTAAGGATGTATGTGTCAAAAAAATCGTTTCTTAGAAGAATCATATTGTTATTGGAATATTATTTTAAGATAATGTATATGATGGGATGTGAAAATATAGTGATCATATATTTATATAATCTACTTATTATTTTTTAAAGAAACCAAAATTATTGTACCACCTATGTAAACCATTCATAATTTGTAACTTCATATTTTTGAGAGTTTTACACCATGGTTTCATGACCACTTGAACTACTTAATTACAAATTAAATACCCCTATTTTTCCAAAAAAACACGTAGTCTTGTTTGCGGGTGAATGTAACACTCAGATGTTTTCATGAAATATTTTCACAAAATAATTTCTATTCAATAGTTTTGATTACAGACATTCATGAGTTTAAATGGACAATGAGAAGCACTTAATATAAAATGACCATAATAACCTAGCTGTTATGTTATTGGGAATAAATATAACTAACTTATGAAAATATATAAAAAATAAAAATCATTTATATATTTATATATTTTTTGTGATAATTACTATTTTTAAATAAAATATATATTTTATATACTTAATTAATTTTTTATATATTCATAAAATGGATATTTTTTCATATAATATTAATAAACCTTATTTGATGTATAGAAACATATATTTTTTCAAAGGTAAATTTTCCTCCTTTTAATGGAGAACCTCCATTAAATTAACAACATGACACATTAATAAATATAATATGATATCATAAACATTTTTATTTTTATTCAGGATTTAAAAATGTACTTTGGATTAATTTTTTATATTTTATGATAACTTTTATGTTTTAATAAATAGTAAAAAATACACTAAAATTTACATGAAAACAACTTTTTTCATCCAAATATTTTATATGGTTAAAGTTTTAAGTATAAATAGAATATATTTTCATTATTAAATATAATTTATATCATTCGAATTAATTCTTCATTGAAATTAGACGTAAAAACATTTCAATCTTTTTTAACGTTTCAACTTTTTAAAACTCGTTCTAACATTACGAAAACAGGATTAATTTTAAATTAATTACTACAAGATCTACGTTTTATATTTTAAAAAATTTACTCCATATTTGGAATCACAAGTTCCAAATTATGTTAATAGATTTAATATATTTTTTGAGTTATGAATAGTGACTTTGGTAATTTATATTAATATGATATAAGGGTAAACCACATAATTAATTTTAATAAAACTGTTATAAAATTAGCCTAACAGTTATATTAATATCATTTTATAAATTTTTTTGACATAAATCATACTTGGGTCAAATGGTGTCAATTTTAATCCACATGGATGAGCTTATGACATTTAAATAATTTTATTTATTGAAATGTAAAATATATATCACTCAAATTGTAATAATTAAATAATTTTTTATATTAGGTTATATAAAAAATAAATTCACTTATAAATACTCATTTTAAATATAAAATAATTTTATTTATCATGGTAATTTATTTGTTATTTTTAGTAAATAAATAATTCCTATAATATATTCTACCATAATGATGCTGAAATTATTTAATTGATGAATAATAAATAATATACTTTTTATTGAAAATTTAATTCTCATTAAAAGACAAAAACACTTGATAATTTTATTTCAACTAAACCCCAACCATAATCATCTAAGGTTCATGTTATTGACTATTGAAGTGATTAATACACCTACATTATTTTATTTAATGTGATTTTAATGTTGTCACCTTCATAATTAAATAAATATAACTTTTTAAACGTTTGGTTTTTCAGAAGATAAATTGAACATAAAAATATTATTTTTAAATAGAGTAGATTTATATTCATCTTGGTATATTAATTTTTATTTATACTTATCGAATAAGTATGTTAAAAAATTACACATAATTAATATACTGATTATCTTATTAATAGAAACAAAAAATAATTATTTTTTAAAATGTTAAAATAAATATTATTTTGGATAATTAATAAATATAATTAATTTCATAATTTTATTTAAAACTTTTTAATATTCCAAAATATTTTTTTATATGTTTAATTTTTATATTAATATTTTAAAAATCATTGAATTAAATAGTTTCAAAATTGACACTATTTACTTTTTATCAAAACAATGATTTATTAAATTTTTTTAAAATCATAAAATATTATTAAAAATATATAACAATTATGATATGGAATATAATGATCTAATTTATTTATTTATTTCTTATTTTATATCAAATAATTAAAAATTTCACCTTTTTAATATTGAATTATTTATTACCATATTTAAATATTAAATAGAATAACTAAGTCTTAATTAAAAAGATAAGGTTTAGATTGATACAAATACTGGTCAAAAAAATTATTGGTCTATATTATTACAACCCTATCTCATATCATATTCATAATTGGGGCATTTTAGAGATTATTTGTGTAGGTTTTGATATCGTTATACATTATTATTTATGGACATTCAAAAAGTACCCCTCACTGTGATTGTTAAAGGGAACCTCTCCCTCACCTATTAACTTCACATTGAAATTTCAATCTTGTCCATGCCCTACCATTTTCCCTTATCAATATCCATACTTACATTATATAGTTCTCAGTATTCTTCAATGCCCAACTCACATTCTCTATGAAGAGATTTAAATGAATCACATCGAAGTAGATGTAATCTCCTGTACCGATTCGTTGAAAATTATTTCTCCATATAATTCATATTCATAATATGTTTCATTATAAAGAAATAAATACACTATCACTTATATACAGATATTTTATTATTGTTATTAAACAACCATATTCCACATTCTATCTGTCTTATAAAAAATAGAATCATCTTTTGTGTGTACGTAAGACTTATCATCTCCACACTGTAGTATAATATGTTTTTCACCACCACCATACATGGATATGTATAATGAAAAAAATAATAAATATATGTGATTATTAAAACATGATATTAATTTTTAAAAATTATACACAATCTAGTTCAATACCAGTCAACAAATATAGAAATGATATCAATGCTCATGCGTACATATGACCTACTGTATCCACGAAGCGAATGATTAATTCTACACGATCTTCATTAAAGAATGATTATATAAATTTAAATAATTAATTGATATGTTATATGTTATGTTAATATATTTTTAAATGATATAAATATAATCTAATTAGTATAACTTGAATAAATTTGACAGAACATGCATAAGAACATAAAGTAGTAAATATCTGAATAACATTTATGAATGAAATTTCATTACAAAATGGACGCTAATATGATCATATATAATATAATAAAAATTAATATTATTATCAAATAATTCAATGTGATTATTTAAATCATCATATAAGAGGATTGGACACATACAATGGAAATTATACCTAAGGTAAGATATAGTTTCACAATCTCATTATTAGTCGAGAATATTTATACGTAAATTTTTATTGGGGTATATTTATCATCAACGTCCCTCTTTACTAAATATGTAATATTATTTTTATTCTTATAAAAATTTTTATATTAAATTTTACCAATTGGTGAATTTTTATTAAATGGTATGAAATAAATCTTTTGTCGTTTTAGGTAAGAGGTACATTTTGACATTTCAGGAAAAAGTTTGATGGGAATGTTTTTATATCTTATAAAGAATTATCATATTTTTATGTATTAATAATTCCTTATTTAAATGAGTCTTCCTTTAAAAAATTTCTTGTTTATTTTGAAATAAATTCTTTTCTTTTAAAATATTTTGGCATTTTGAGAGAAGAAAATGTGTTTGAAGAAGAATTGATATCTTCCTACAGAATTAATTTCAACTGTTCAATCTAAATTATTATTCACCTAAGATGGAATGACTTAATAGGCTTATGTTCAAAGTATAATATCTTTAACATTATATGATTTTTATTTGAGTTTATAATGGAATGATATTAATTAAATCCATCCGTTTTACATGGATTACGTTATAGTGTCATTGTGATTAAATAAACCCATTTTATTCATTTGGTTATATTGAATGATTTATGTTATTGTCGAACATGTAAGAATAATTTAATTATGAGATGGGTGGTACCTATATCTCTATCCAATGAATTGCGTAACAATTTATATCTCATTATATATACAAGTCTAGAACTGAAATTAAATCAGGTTCAATAATATAGGTCCAGAATGAAGAGAAAACATAGTTCAACAATGGAATTTATTTTCAATGATTTTCCTGGAAATGAGCCTTAAATAATATGAAATAATTTTATATGATTATGAGTATTCCAAAAAATATCATGTATTATGTTTTGAATTTTGGTATTACATTGATCTTTTATGGTTTATCCCATCACATGATTTCATGGTTTTTATGTGAAGGATAATATTTTCAAATGTTATGTTTTTATGTCCTATGATTATGTAGTGATTGATATCTCCCATGTTTACCATTATTGAGCATTTGAGCACACCTATTCTTATTTTTTATTTCCCCATTTCATGAAGAGATATATTAAGTGAGATATTTCAATAAGGTGTCTAGTTATGAAGAAACAGTTGCAGACAGTGTAGATGTTTTATGAACTCGTTGTTTATGTTTAATAGTTTCGAAATAAACTGTACCTATAATGTATTTTCATGGATTTATTATATTATATAATTAATATTATTAAATTTAGTGGTAATATTAATGTTTATAAAGTATGGTTCATTATATTTTATATCAGAGGTAATTTATAGTTAACCATTGGAAACTTGGATGACAAAACATTAGTAAGTACCCAAAGGATATGCTGATGAATAGGTTACAACCCTAGTGTTTTATAAATGATAATGATTAACCTAGGATAAAACATAATGTGCTCTAAATTGAATTTTCATTCATGATTATGTTGTTTTCCCAATTTGATTAGTTTTTATCACACTATACATCTATGTTTTAGTCAATGGTTGGAACCCTAATGATCCTTCTTAAGGCTATATGTGATGGGAATTATAATTATTTTTCTCCTATGAAACCAAATGTTATGGGAGATTGAATGAAAAATATTGTAGCTATGCTCACACAACTTTATTAAGCTATGAATCATAATAGATTTCCAAATGGGAAATGAGGGAACAACATTCTATTGAGTCCTTCATGAGGTAGTGACCACCATCTTTCAGTAGTTCTTTTGATCCATTAGTGGATGAACCATGGTTCAGTACAACTAAAAAGTTATTTTTTGTTCTCCAATGTTTAGAACACATAAAATTCATCTTAGTAGTATATTATTTAGAAGGATAGGCTGATAAATATTGGAACCTTATCAATAAAATGAGGCAAACCGATATAATTGAGTCCATGAAATGGAAAGTGTTCCTGAAAATATTTTTTTAATAAGTACATTTCTCTTATTCTTCAAAAAAAGATGAAGAAATAGTTTCATGAACTTAATAAAAAGTACAATGAATCTATTGTTACCTATGAATAAAATTTTTAAAAACATTCAAGTTACACTTCTTGAATTATTATCGAATCAAAGATTAATATTGATCAATTCATTAGTGGATTAAATCCAAGCATACAAATGGAATTAGCCATAAGGGTCATTAATATCTATGAATAAATAATTCTATGTTCTCTAAACGATGATGTGGTGAATGTAGTAACCCATCGGTCCTATGGGTTTGATAAAAAGTGAAAAATGTAATTCAATGTAAAATATAAAGACCACACTAAAAAGAAGATTATCTTTCCCGTATGATAAAATTGTAGAACGAAACCTGGATAAAATTGTCTTAATAGGAATAGATAATTTTTTTGTGGAACTAAAGGTCATTGGGTAGTTTAATGCTAAAGTAATAGGAAAAATATGTCTAATGAATCAAATATTAAAACGTCTACAAAGAATTCACCTCCTACACTTCAATGATACAAGTGCAAGGAAATGGGGAATTATGATAATTATTGCCCTAAACCAAGGGTTATCGATGATAGTCGACATCAGCAAACTCAAAAAGAAAAATATATAGGAATGTTAAATGTGATCACTATCATCGATGTGATGTACGATAATGAATTGTTGAAATGTACATTTACCATCCACTCTGATGTATTGAATTTTATATTTGATTCTAGGTCCACCCTCCCTTTTTGTTTCTAAAATGTTTTCAATGGGTTTCACCATATTACATGAATAATTAGATGTTGAGTTAGCTATGAAAACTATTAATGGAACTATGATCACATGAAAATTATATATTTCCTAACTGATTGAAGATTGGGGAAAAGTCATTCCTGTAAATATTGTGATACTTATTATAGAGGAATTTTATGTTATTCTTAGAATGTATTGTCTTTCCCTATATGCAGATCACAATAATTTCCAATGAAGGAAAGTCGCATTTCATATTCCAGATCAATCCAGGATCATCTATCAATGAAAGGATGAGTATGACCTTACTGTGAAATTTTGATCTATCTTATGGGCATTTATTCCTATAAATTAAGGTTATCTATCTCAAAATATGGGGAGAAACTCTCAACTACCAATACTCCAATTGAATGGGAGTTTAATGATTTCTTTCTAGAATAATTACTAGGTCTTCCACCGAATCATGATGTTGAGTTTTCAATAGAACTCATACTGGGTGATACACCTATTTAAAATATGCCTTATATAATGGCCCCAATTAAATTGCAGGAATTGAAGAAGAAACTCCAAGAGAATCTTGAAAAGGGATTCATATACCCTCGTGCATCATATTGGGGTACACCTATTTGGTATGTTAATAAGAATGATGGATTAATGAGACTCCACATTTATTATTGGGAACATTTCAAGATCACCATCAAGATCAAATTTCCTCTTCCACACATTAAGTACTTATTCGACAAATGACATGGAGCTATATAATTTTCTAATATTGATCTTCATTTTGTATCTCATAAATTAAGGGTCAGGAAATTGGATATACCAATGACGACATTCCATAAAACTTTTAAACACATTGAATTTATAGTGATGCTTGTTGGTCTTACTAATTCCCCCACTTCTTCTTGTATCTAATGAATAAATTATTTAGAGACTATATTGATACGTTTGTGGTAGTATTTATATAAGATATTATTGTCTATTCAAGTAGTAGGGAAGAATATGAAGATTACATGATAATTGTACAAAAGACCCTTAGAATGGATAATATATTTTCAAAATTTCCCAAGATTGAATTTTGGATTTATAAAGTTTCATTTTTTGTAACATAATATACAGAGAGGGGATATATATGGATCTAGAAAAAGCATAATTTGTTAAAAGATGGCCAGGTAAACAAAATGTTAACTGAGATCCATTGGGTTCTTGGTTGGGAAAGATATTATCAATTTTTTGTGAAAAATATTTCATGATTATTAATCCAAAAACCATTTTGACTCGGAATGTAGTTATGTTTTTGTGGATGGATGAATGTCAAGAGAATTTTAAATATCTAAAAAGAGGGTCATCTAGTTCACCTATGCTCACACTTACTTATAGTGGATACAAGATTGTGATCTATAGTAATGAATCTAAATAGGGGTTGGGATGTGTTCTCATGAAATTTATATGGTGATATATTATGACAAATTATAATTGAAAATACATGAGCAAAATTACCCAACTCATGAATTGGATATAGTTGTGGTAATATTTACTCTGACAATTTGGAAACATTATCTTTATGGTGAAAGGTGTGATATATATACTGATTATAAATGTTTAAATTATATTTTCACATAAAAGATGTTGAATATGTACTAAATAAGATGGTTGTATTTGATTAATGATTAAAATTTATCAATACATTACCACCCTATAAAAAACTACAACGTGGAAGATTCATTGAGTCGATAGAACCATACTAGCCTATCCATAATGAGGATAAAAGAAGATCCAATGTGTATGAATTTTCAAGGGATGGATCTTGAAATTTTTAAAGAAGGGGATAAATATTTTCTTTCTCAATTGAATTTTCAACCATCTATTCATGTGAAGATTAAGGGGGCATGGAAGTAAGATGTATAACTACCAAATAAGGTGATAAATGTTCCAAAATTCAACCTTGATTGTGATGGAATAATAATCTTCAACAATCTGGTTTGTATTGCTCCCATTCCAAAATTAAAGAAGGACTAGTGGGATGAGTCTAATAGTTATTTATTCTCTAATAGTTATTCAATAACAGAATATCTTTCACTCAAATATTTGTATGGCTCTTTATGATTCCCTCTATGTAAAGTAGTGTAGAACTCCAACTTTCGGGGATGGAGTTTGGAGAGAAATCTATTAGGACCTGATCTTGTTGATGAACTCTTATAAAATTTCAGATCTATTCAACAACAGATAAATGAAACTCGGAGTCATCCAGAAAGTTATGCTAGCGATATATGATAAGACATATCATTTTAAGTGGGTGACAACTTTCTTCTATGAATATCTCCCTAGAAGAGAGTAAAGTGATTTGGAAAGAAGGCAAATATGAGCCCAAGGTATATCAACCTTTTTAAAATTATAGATTATGTTGGAATTATAGAATACTAATTGAGTTTTCCATTGAATCTATCTCAAGATCATGATGTATTCCATGTGTCTCTCATGATAAATTCCATACCTGGTCTTTCATATTTACTAATCTCTGAATTTATAACGCTGGAGCATGATATTTCTCATTATGAACAATCGATTGAGATTCTGATTCATAGAAAACAATTTCTGTGAAATAGACCACATGCTTAGTTAATATTATCGAGATAAACAATCAATTTTAGGAAGCTACTTTGGAACATTATAATGTGATGAGATAGAGGTATACTCATATATTGGTATCCAAGTGATGAATTTTGAGGCAGAAATTCTATTTATGGGGTGTAGAATGTAATACCTCTATATTTTAATGAAATGTTTTCTTAAATAATTTTTTTAAAATAGAATTCATTGCATGAAATTTTAAGTTTAAAAAAACCATGATTTACTTTAAAATAAAATTACCATTATAACCTAGCTATTTGGTTAGGGGAATAAATATAACTAACATATGAAAATGTATAAAAAATATAAATCTATTATATATTCGTATATTTCTCAGTGAATTACTATTAGTAAATGAAATTAATGAAATATATATTTTATATACATAATAAAATAATTTTTATATTCATCTAATGGATTTTTTTTCCTAGGATATGAATAAAACCTATTTGATGTATAAAATCCAATTTTTTTCGAAACAAAAATTATCCACTTTTTATGAGAGAACCCCTTTTACATAAATATTTTTACACATTAATAATCTATATATGAAAAAATAATCATGTTATCATGATGTGGGAAATAATAAATTACGTTTTATTGATTTCTAATATATTTCTGATAATATTCAAGTTTTCAAGAATTGTAAAAATACACTAAATTTTAAGGGAAAACTACTATTTTCATCAAACAAATTTATATGGTTAAATTAAAATATTTAATTTTTTAAAAGTATAAATAGAATATATTTTTATCATTAAATATAATTTATATCATTGTTATTAATTTTACACTAAAATCAGATGGAAAAAAATTTCAAAATTTTAAAATGTTTTATTAAAAAAAACTCAATCTATCCTTCCAAAAATACTATTGATTTTATATTCATTACTCCATCTTCAATATTTTGAATTTTTAAAAATTAAATACATATTTCTAATCATTAGGTCCTAATTATGTAAATAAATTTATTTTATTTTTAGGTATTATGAATAGTTACATCGGTAATTTTAATTAATACCGTAAAACCATAAAATGGGTAGTTAAAGGTAAGAATATGGTTATAAAATTTTCCTAACACTTTTCTTAAAATAATTTTATTATTTCTTTACTTAAATCATACTTTTTTCGAAACAGTATCCATTTGAATCCACTTGGATGAGATTAGGACATTTAATTTATTTTATTTAATGAAAAGTTAAATATGTCTCACTCAAATTTTAATAACTAAATCATTTTTTATATAATATTATACAAATAATAAATTTGATAATGAAAAATAATTTAAAATATAAATTGTTTTATTTTTCTTGGTATTTTATTTTTTATTTTTATTAAATAAATAATTATCTTAATAGATTATACATTATTTTCGCAGAAATTATTAATCAAAAGAAAAATTAATAATATTGTTTTATTAAAATTATAATTCCACTTAAAACACTCAAACTCTTGATTAAATATTACAGGTTTAGTATATATAAATCATAGTCATCCAACGGTTGAGTTATTGACCATTTGGAGCCTTATAGATGGGATTATGACCCAAATATTTTTTTTAAAGTGATGTTAAAGTTTCCACCTTCATAATTAATTATTTTATGTTTTTAAATGCTGGATTTTTCAAAAGATAAATTCAACTAAAAATATTCTTCTGAAATATGATATATTTATATCCATCATAGTATTTTATTTATATTTTAATGACTCTTATTTCCATATGGAGGGTTCTTGTCACTTGGTCGCAACGGTCAACATGGAATAACCAATCATGTAACTCTAAATACACTTTCTATGTAAACATCATACTAACGGTAGAGTATATAAATTGATACAAGTTAAACAAGTATTTAATTAAAGGTTTACAATGAACAATGATTAATCAACCCAACATGGAACCATATAAAACATTATTGAAAACATTTTACAGTTTTATCAAAATAATTATTTAAAATTTACACCTTTATATCCCCATGTTTTATGTTTGGTTATATTATTAATTTTAGAAAAAAATTATCATGTTGTAGGTGATTCCTGATAATCAGTTGGATAGTTAAGACCACAAAAAGTTAATAAAAATGATCTTTCTAAATTTATATTTCTATATAGAAGAAAATATGTTCCATATAACTCAATTCCAAAAAAAAAATAACCTAATTCTATAATTCCATGTAACATAAATATCTAAAACTATGTTAAACTTGTGTATATAAACTCTTAAATTACTCTGAGCACATATAATCCCAATCCATGATTTTATCTCTTATATTATCATTTAATTTCACCATAAAAATATAAATTATCGTTAATAAATATCAAGTCAATATTCTTACAATGAAAAAATGACGAACAAGTATAAAAAATAACTTTAGAAATCATGTGATATTTGGGGAGAAATCCCTAATGATTTCAGATTAATTTCACTATGACCTATTACAATTCATCTTAAGATACCTATCAAAACCAAAAAAAATCTAATGAGATAAAGGAAGACATAATATAAGATTAGAAATTCGTAATTACTATATATTTATCATGATAAACATCATCTAATCAATAATCAATCATGGATCTAGGAGTCTTATAATAATAGGAGTAAAAGAAGGCCTTTGCGAAACTAATAGTTTTTTAGGGGAAGTGATTTAGAATAAGTGGAAAATGAATAAAAAATTATGGATTATGGAATATCTAAATACACTTTTCTTATATGATAATTGTGATGCATCTACTTGGTACACGATATCAGTTTTATTCAAAGATTATATGTGTCTCCCATTCTTTCCTATACCAAAAATTATGAATTCCTCCAAAAATGTTAACGATATACCAATAACCTTAATAATCCATCCATAAATTAAAGATACCGTAATGAAATCCTAAAAGCTGAAAATGATGCATTATCAGAACCAAAATATAAAATGGGACGAAATATTAATTAATCAAGTTCGTTAAAATTTATCTAAAATTAAAATTAATGGGAGAGAGGTCAATTCATACTACCCACCATATTTTTTGTTATAAATATAAAATTATTTTGTTTTACATTTTTACAAAAGGGATTTTTGAATTGGAAAATATCATTTTGGATATTACTTCTATTAGATAATCTATGAAGCGTGTTTGAATATTCGAAAAAATAATTTTTTAAAAACATGAGATCACCAAATTCATGAAGTAGTTTTGGAGATATTGTTCAATCACATGTTGTTATGGGAAATGAACCTGGATTTAAAGTAAAAATCTCATGATGATTCATGGAGAATTATTAATGGGATAGATCCCTTGATGATTTGGGCTGTGGACAAAAAATATTGATGCCTAGTGGAAATTATGAGGGGATGAAAACTGTAAAAGGATAATATATTCTAGAAATAACTTTTATTAAGTGATTAAGGATATTTGTAGAAAATTGATTCAATTCAAGTTTGACAATGCACATATTATAGGTTGTGTTACTATGAATATTCCCAAAATGGGGAATAAGAAAGGGACTTTGTCATAGTGGACCCTATGGTGGAGGTTGTGTGCACTTATTCAAAATAAGGAAGGATTCAAAAGACTCAGGTGGTGTCATTGTGCTGTCATTTTATATTTAATTAAAATTTTGTGAAGAATTTTTTAACACACAAAATGTAGAATTACCATGCCTATAGAAACATATAGAATGGTTTGCAAGGGTATTTATAAGAAAACATTTCCACACTAACTATATTTCATCAAACACTTTTCGGCATGACCTGAATAACATTACTAACATTTTTAAGACACACCATAGTGAATATGTTTTGTTCATGTTTTTGTTATATAATTAATATTCATAGTTCGAAACAGAAATCATGGGAATGATCACGTCATATAACATTCCATAGTGAAGGTCAACTCATCTTTTCTAACAAAGTGAAGAATAACATGGAATTTAAGAAGCCATGGTCATGAGTTTTTTTTTAATTTCAGAATTATGAAATTAGTGGAAACAAGGACAATGATCCACCATGATCAATATATTATATTATTTTGTAGTAAAGTTTCCTAAAACCTTTTCATGAGGAACCATCAAAGTTGTATCAATGGTTGTGTCAACTGTTGACATGTAAAATTAAAACTACTGATTCAAGAGATACATTATTTGGATATTTAATGATCATACATCATGATTATCAGTTTTAGGTCATGATCCAATCGAATATCAATGGATATTAAATATTTTCAAATATGGAATTAATTGGAAATTAAATTTTAGAATTGAAATAGGATGAGGGACAACTATAGAGGAGTAAATTGGATAGTAGTTATGATGGGATAGTGATATTTTTTGAAGGAGTTATGGGTTTTTTATTTTAACATAATTATGTTTATAGGTCCCTAGGTTATTGGGAAAATAGACTCCCTACTTCATGATGGGATATCAACTAGAAACATATATGAGTAGTTATCAAATAGCTCTATCCAAATTTCATATATTAGAGTAAGAGATAATTTTTTCTAGGATATGGGATATATGTTTGAATAATTGGAAACCACTAATGATTTGAAAAATAGGGTATTGACAATAATACTGAAATGGAGTGGAGGTTATTCTAGAATTATTATGTAAAGTGAAGAAGAAAGTGCTTTCATGCGGGAATTTTCCAAAAGTATAGGAGAAACACAGTGTGGATACAAATAGTCATTAATCCTTGTTCAAATATTTATTGTATGATAATATAAAGGGACATAAATTTACAAAAAAATTTATGGAGATCCTATCCTAAATCAATTATCAAAGGAGGGGGGAGATGGAAGTAATCCAACAACATCAACGAGATAAGGAAATGATATTGAGCCTTGGATGAAAGTGGGTCAACCCAAAACATTAGAGGTAAGTGATCCTAAGAAATTAGTTATCTAGCAGGAACCCTATGATTTTTTAAATGTGTAGTGGGTTTTAGATCATGGAACATCATGATTGAATTATACTTGGACTATCCCATTGATGTTGAACCAATTAAACTCCTTGTGTACTATTTAAAAGATGCATGGAAATAAAAATCAGTTCAAGAAACCTTGATAAAAATCCTGTAATAATAAATGACCTTGAAAATATGTAATTAGTTAAATTTAATCAAAAGAGAATTTTTTTTAACCAATATGTTAAGAGTTTAGGATGCATATAATGAAATTAATTAAATTAATGAAATGTAATTTTATTTGGAATAAATCAACATACCTAGATTACCCCCGCGCCACTCCTCTTTTGGTAGATCTCACTCTGAAACCATTTCAAATCTAAGAAATGGTATCAATGGGATAAATTTTCTAATTTTCTTTATTTTTTTTAATAATATAACCTAAAATTATGTTTCTCAACGGAAATTGTATCCATAGTAATGGATAATATCATTAATGTGATGAATTTTTAAGAATTTAAAAAAATTTCCTTTAATTTATAAAGGATTCTCATCGAGTTACATGGGATTTCATTGAATATTTAATTATTTTTTTCATATGATATATATTTATATTTGAAACAAATAAATTAATTATTGAAATTTGTGTTTAAGTCCAGGAATAATTAAATGTATAACCACAAAAAAACCACATTGTAAAATTCAGTGCTAAAACAAAATCATTATATTTATTGATTTGATAAAAATAACTATGATTTATTTTTTATCAACTAAACACACAACATAATCAAAAAAAAATTGAATCCCTTACATACCAAGGGAACAATAATGATTAGATTATCATATAATTAAGAAAATATCTTACATAAAAATACATACGTCATTATGTGAGAATTTTTTCAACCATACCCATCTTTTTTTATTTAACATTAAGACTCCAATATCACCCAAAATATTATGCACATATGAACCCTTTCTAGAAATAACTAATTTAACATAATTATTTATATCATGGGGAAATGGAAAACATAATAAGGGAGAGTCCAAAAACTCAGTAAGGATAAACATAATCATTAACAATTTTATTATATTAGAATGAATAATATTTCAATAATGGCATGATGAAATAATCAAAGTGTATGAGCATAGCATAATATAATCCATACCAAAAAATGTGAATAATAATTCATGATACGTGGAATATTGAGTTGAAGAAATATGTAATTCATATAATGAAATATTCATGATCTATTTTATTTCAATATTTTTCAATGGAACTATTAGATACACGTTGAAAAAAATAGAAATGTTTTTTTAACATGGAACAATATTATAATGACACTCTTATAAGAATTTTTAAAAATTAAATCACCAACCTTGAATATTCCAAAAATAACATAGTATGATATTTTACCTGGTTAACTCCATATCTTTTCCTTATTCATTAAGGACCTATTAAAGAAACCACACATCCTTTTTTACAAAATAACCACCCATACAGGTTATAAAATAGAACAGGACATCCTTGTTCGATAATATAATCATCTTTAAATCCTTCATATATATATATATATATATCTATATAAAATATAATGAAAAACAATTTATAACCTATCCCTTTGGAATATAATAGTAAATATTGTTTTTCATAGTTTGAATTATCAATGGAAAATAAATGTGTTCATTTAAAATCTCATTTGAACAATAATAATCCATCAAGATAATGATTCAGTATGTAATCATTATAATAAATCCTAATTGGAGTATTTTTATCCTCAATTATTTTTTTCATTTATGAATATAAATACCATTATATTTTCATTAAAAATATTCTTGAGGAAAATAGCCATTCCCCTTTGAAATTTATTTTTAAACACACAAAAAAATCAATACAATAGAGAAGAAATTATATTTTAAAATAAAATTGAATTCATTAATAGTAATAATCAATGGAAAAATATTTATGATGGAAAAAAATTCATTTTATCTATATACGTTATAATAAAAATTTCCATTGACACTTTTAAAAAGAAATTCACAATGTTTCATAATAACAATGTTAAAAATATTACTATTTAAAACTTTTTTAAATAATTTAAAAGATAATAAGAAATAAACAAAATAGATCTTTAATTTATAAATAATAATATTCTTGAAAATATTGAAAAAAATTGTATATGAAGAGAATGATTCTTGATTTAAAATGAGGATACAAGATCAACATCTCCTACAAAAAAGATTTCCTGATGATTTACTAATCAATAATGTTTTATTTTCTAATTAAACATGTTAACCACATTAAACACTAGATGATAATAAAGGTGATAGGTTTTAAGAAAACATGATCATATGAATCATCTCAATGTAACACTTAACATAGAAATCCCAAAAATAGTACGTGGTTGTATCATAAAAATCCTTTACATTTCATAAACAGTTTTTCTTATTAAAATGAAACAAATGAATTCAAATGAAACATTAAATATAATGAATATAAGGAAATAATTTATATGACATTTAAAAGGGTAATATATGAACCTTATAGGATAATATAGCTTCCTCTCCTATTTCTCCCTCTTTCTCTCTTTTTGTGGAATCCCTGCTCTTTCCCACTGATTCCCCTTTCATTATCCCTCGTGGTGGTTATTTTCTCCATTTTGATATCCACTCTCAAATGAATTCTTTAGGTTTTCTGGTTCTATTTTCTTTTTTTTATTTAGGTTTCCATTTTTATTGTGGTTTTGTGTCACTCAAATGCCCACTGTGGATTTGGGTTTTATGATCGTTGCTTGCATGCTATTATCATCAAAACCGTTGTGTCAAACCCCAATTTGTTATTCCCCAAATGATATATGGAGGTTAGGGATTAATTTAGTATTGATAATCGGTGATTCTTCTGATTGGACCATTCTTCCACCTCTTCCCTTACAGACTGTCCCTTTTTACTGGACTCCATATCGTTCTAGTAAGAATGTGCTTGTTGTGGTTTTGGGATTGTGTTGGTGGATGCGATCAGTGCCAACAACTTGCCTTAGTGGTGTGGCTCAAGATGATTTGTGTTCATTTGGGAAGTGTTCTCATCCAGATATGTGGTTTTGTTCAGGTGATGCATTTGGAGGCGATGTATTTGGTGATGGATTTGGTCCAGCATCCGGTGATGATGTTGTTTCCCGATGATGATGGGTTCTAATGGTCTGATGCATGGTGCTAACGATAGTGTTCCATTGGTTTGTTATGTGTTGGTGAAGGTAGAAAATAATGGGTTTTCAGCGTTCGTATCCCTTTTTATGCATTATGCATGGCTTTGGATAGAACTTATTTGATTTATGGTTAATCAATGGATTTTTTTGGGTTTTGTTTGATTTTATTCTCTTTGTGGGGGAGGTGTTTGAGGAAAAATTGTTGAGATTATGGTGCTGAGGTGATGGGATGGTGGGTTTGCGACTCAAGGATTCTTAGTACCCATTGAGTTGAAAAAAGTCACTGGGCTCGATGTTGGATCTTTCAATCTGCAATTTGAAATTTGAATTTGATGTTATGGGTTAGCATATTTCTATGTTTTATAACATTATATTCATGGGTTGTTCTACTGTAGGGTTCCCATTTATCTATAAAAATAGACTACTTAAAAATCAAAAAATAGATTTTTAGGATGAAGTTAGGATATAAAATAATTAAAGAAAAATAAATTAAGAAACCTCTAACCTTGTGTCACAACACACTACTTGTAATATTTAACTCATGCATAATAAACTAATATTATTTAATTCAATTTTTTGGATCCTTCTATTGATTTATTTATTTTTTATTAAATAATTTAATTAATTTATTTCAATGAAATATTTAAATACTAAATCAATATAATTTAAAATGTGTGGTTTTTTGATCATCGAGTCATAGTAGAAAAACAACTTCGGTTTGTTGACTGTGGTAGAGAAGTGAATTATTAAATATATCTAAATTAATAATCCTAAAATATTTTTAATTTTCATAAATTTTTATAAATTTATAACCAACTTTGAAATATATACAAGAAAATAAAATCAGATCAATCCATGGATGTGGTTTTCCATATGTATAAATAGTCGATGTTTTCATTTTCCAATAGATGGAATGGTAACAAAATAGATTATATATTGTTCTAAAATAATTTTATTTATTTCATGGATATCATATATGTTAATTAAATCCATAAATGAACCATAAATTTATAATGTAAGTGGAAAATGAAACAGATCGCTTCATTGATGTTGTAATCCTCACATACACTTAAACGGTGTTTTTATTTATCATATAATGTAAAAGGAGACTAAAAAGGGTTGTAACATAATCATAATAATAATTTAGTTTATGTAATATAGTGATGACATTATCTAATAAATATTTTAGAATATTTTATATACGAAGAAAAATAAATAATAAATAAATAAGATTGTTATGAATTTTAATATATCTATAGAAAACCTCTTGGGTAAACACCTTAAAACTTACAGGGTTGTACTTTTCATGAGACCATAACCTCTAGGCAATAGGGAATGATTTTTGTGATAGAAATTGCAGGGTATTTTTTAGACTAGAGTTCTCAAAATTCCATTATGGGAGAGGATAGAAGGTTCCCTTTTATAAGTGAGTGGAGAGTCACTCTTGAAATTACATAGAGTATCAAATAAATATAATATAGTTTTAATGGATAATTTTTAAAAATGGTAAATTTCAACGATAAGATTAGTTTTAGCCTAATACATTCATCTTATAAAATAATGACACATTAAGGTGATTTTTTCACCCTTATCTCTTTCTTAACCCCCCAACCCCAACCCTTTTAACAATTAAAATGATACTAAATTACTTTAATATTCTTGAGTTAAAAAGTTACAATAAAAGGAAAAGTTCCTCAAAATCAGAAAATGGATTATTCTCCCAACCATATCCCATTCACATTACCAAAAACTCAAATTTATATGAATTTTAACTCATAAAATGAAATGTTATTTTCATAATATTTTATTGTAGTCATTTTTTGGACTATTCACATAGTTTCACAATAATGACATAAATATGTTATTGGAATTTGAAAATAAATTTTATAACATCCATAATAAATTACAATTATCTTAAAAATTCATAGGCTACTTTAACTCACCAAAATTAATATAATATTATATTTTAAATAATCATTTACTTGATCTTTCTACTACTTCGACAAGCATTTTATCAACATTGTAAAAGCATTTAATGTAATTATTTGATCTCTAAAAAATAAAAATATATTTCCATTCTAACAAAAAAATAATTAAAATCACCTATTTTCAAAATTCATAAGTTTTTTGACACCATTCTCAAAATATTCTAGATATTAAAATCAATAGAGTGAATTTTTTTACATTATCCTTTAATGAAAATAATATAAATGTAATCATCCAAGAGAATCATAAAGAAAATTATAAATTTAAAAATCATGGATGGTAGTCATAAAAAATCATATAAAAAGAATAAATATAATTTTAATCGAAATTTTTTAGCCTTATCCTACATTTTTAATACTATTATACTCGGTTTTCCCTTACTAGGGTGACAAATATTGACTACATTTCCTATTAATAATGACAAAAAATAATAGGGTAATAGTTTCAATATTTTAGCCTCATGAATAAAAATATATAATCTAATACTCATTAGTCTATTTTGAAAAAAAATTAAAAAATCAATTTATATATAAATTTATAAAACCCAATAGAAATCGTTTTCTAGAAAATTATGTCTTTAATTCCCAATATGGATTCCAAAATAATGTATAAAAATGATTATAATGTAATTTTTTTTCTTTTATGTAATTTAAAAATATTTATATTACATTAATATCATATGTTACTTTCAAATTAAATTATTTCATAAAAATAAATGATAATTTTACAAAAATGTTTATTTATAACTATTCACTTGAAAATGATTTTTTATCATAAAAAATACATAAAATCAATATAGATATATTTTTTATTATATAATAAATTCAAATACTATTATGAAATAAAATTTCTATAATAGTAATAAATTAATTGTAATATTATCTAAAAAATCAATAAAATCCTATTTTTAGATAATAATTGTTTTCATGTAAATTGGATTTAAAAAAAGTAAAGGATTATTTCTTAAAAATTAATAAAACAAAATAAAAAAACTTTTTTTTAAAAACTATGGGTGTTACATTATTACACCCTTTAATAAATCATGATCTTGAAATTTTAACGTCATTATGGAAAAAAGGGTATAACATTTGATGATACATTAATTTAAAATCCATATCATAAAAAATGATAAAATGACTCTTCTGAAAAGAGTTAAGGGGAAATACAAAGGACATCTTGAACAAAATATAACTAGGTTTACAAATAAGAGAACATTATTAAGATGTGAACATATTGATTGGATGGAAATATTAAATGTCTATGTAATAATGGAGAGTAATAGATACCAACGATCGGAATAAAATGAATGATCAAGAAAATATAAATGAACCCAAAAACATATACCTATTAACTGTGAAAAATACTAGAACAACGTCAGAAATGAAGTTAATAGGATAACATTTTTTGGTTTCATGATCTCTTCCAAATATTAAAAAAATCAATAACCATCTACACTAATGACTTAAAAAATATAATTACATCCATTATGTTCATTTAATGAGAATAATTTCATCCTTTGGATATAGTTCAATAAATTCACACATCTATCAAATCACTTATTCCATGAAATGAATATAAAATATAAATATTTCATCACCTTCAATCATTTTTTTTCGATTTTCTGAAAAGACACTTTGAGGGTTAGTGGGAACTGCACATCCCAGATATCCAAACCAAACACCACCAAATTCCAAAATTCAAAGCAACCATCCAAACCAAATTAAAAATGATGTGATACATCATCCAAATCAATAATAAAAAATTAAATTAAAATAGAAGATGCAACTCCAATCACCTCGGGCCAGCAGTCTGAGCCATGAGTTTCCACCGTCCCTATGTCATCATCCCAATGTAGTAGTCATCGACTACACACCACACCAGTCTGGTAGAGACCATCAATCAATAACCACAGGCGAAAGATACCCCCCAGAATCTAAACACCGCTGAAGAAACTCAAAACAGAACACCTCAAATACACAAGAACCACCAGCCGAAGAATATTACATCCATTACAAGAGCATTTCAAAAAAAAACAAAGAACATCATCAACACTATCACAGAATGATGCATCTGAATGAAAACAAAACCAGTGAACACGAACATAGTATCAGTAAGAAAATCAACATCCCATCACGGAGATAGAAGTCGTCAATCAGGAACACCATCACTGAAAACTTTTGATGACTTCGAGAAGAAACCATGAACAGATCCAAAACATCATGAGTACGAACATAAATCGCGATTGAAACAAAAACCACACGGATTAAAAAATCACCCAAAAATAGAAAGACCAAATCACACTTAACGTAGAAGACAGAAACCCTAAGGGACCAACACGAAATGCGGTTCAAAGAAAACCAATGATCTCTCAACCAACACATCCAAAACCCCCATGAGTGCCACTACATCAGACCAAAATGGAGTATAGTGTATTAGAACTGGGAACAAGAATAGATATTGAGAAGACGTAGGACTTGATAGCGAGCCATGAAATCAAAATAAATGAAACCATTCGGGATAGGTTGAAAGAGAACAGATAAGGCAGAGATGATTGGATGAAGTAACCCTGGAGAAAAACCAGGTCCCCTAAAGAGAGAAGATAATTAGATAATGAAAATCGAAAGAGAAACTAGAACAAATAAAAAGATAGGGAATAGTAGATGAAATAAGAAGTATCCAAAGAAAGATGAAATGAAAGCTGGAAGAGGATGCTCCATCACCAGGGGAAACCCTAGATAGGGGAGAGGCACTGCGTGCTCGGGGATACATGATATTCCTCAAATCATTAGATGTTAATCGAAACTCTAATTTTTTGAACAAGGTAAGATAATATCCTAAATGTGTAAGCCTCCGCATTAAAGATAATACATTTTACTATATAATTTCTATAATAACACCAAAGGTTAAAATTAGATCAATCTATAAATTAATAACCCTATATCCCAATTTTCCTTAATAATATAAAAATTAAATAATATTTTAACCTCAATGGTTGTCTCGTGCTTATGAGAATTCATCCCAAAAAATATAATATAATTCATATGGAATAATCAATCACGTTAATCCTAAGGGTTACATACTTGAAAACCTGATAAAAAAAATCCTAAATAACATTAATTACCATGGAATCCCATTTCATAAACCCTCAAAAGGGGTTTCTTGAAGTTTTATATTCTTATCATCCTTAAACTAATAAATAGATGATGAAACTCATAATTCTTAAGTATTCCCCACATAAAAACATAATTAGCTCCAAATTTATCAAAAACACTTCTCTAATACCTACTATAAGAGCCCCAAACAACACATCCAGTTTCAGCACTAAAAACATAATCTTTAAATTTATGTATTTGATACAAATAATCATAACCCAATTTTATTAATCTTGAACATAAAATAGCATCATAAAATATTAAATAAATTACATGACCAAAGGAATTTTATGACTTTAGTTTTAGTGATGTATGTGAAACCCTTACCTAATAATACACATGTCATTGGGTGAGTGTTTTTTCTAATATAACTAGATTTACTCATTCCACATTAATTATTTAATGGAACCCATAAAATTATTCACGTGTGTAACCTTTCTTGAAATAATTAATTTAACATCAAACATTATAACAAGTTAAAATGAAAAACATAAGAATGGCTAGATGAATCACTAATTAAGGATATATATATATATATGAATTACCAATATAATTTCCTCAATGAGAATAATATGTTCATGATTGTGTGATGACATAATAAAACATCATGATCATTTCACAATAGAATTAACAACCCTCAAAAGTTTGATCAAAAATATTTATACATGATAAAAAGATTTAATATAACACTAATGTTTTATAAATGAACAATAATGAGACATGTGATTTTAATCATTATCAATGGAAACATAAAAACTCTGGGAATGAAATTATAAAATATATTGTTATATTAAAGCATCATTATCATATCACTCTGATAATCTTTATCAGAAATGAAATAATCAACCATGTAAATTCCCTTAATCCTATAAATGGTTAACTTTATATCTTTACCCAATATATTGTAGGGATAAAATAGACCTACTTATCCTTTGTTTATAACATAACAACCCATCCTTGGATTATAACGGAACCTTTCATCCTTGGTTTATAATGAAACCACCCTTTTACTATTTATAAAAATTTCTATTTCCTATAAAATGAGGTAATCCATTAGAAGCTTTCACATCCCAACAAAATTGTTACCATTGTTCTTATGTATCCCAATTTACCCAAGGACAATAAATGAGTTCCATGAAAATATATATGAAATAATTATTATATATCTAGGTTATGTAATAGGATTGTATCATAACAACATAATAACTACATATTATTATTAACATAAATGATTATTTCTGTTCAGGAATGGAAATGCAATAAAAATATCATTAAAGACATACCATGGTAAAATACCCTCTATACATTGAAATTTCCTCCACAAGCCCGAAGGCCTTCTTTATTTATTGATTTTGATAATCCACCATTCAAGGGGTGAGTTGGAACCCTTACAAGGCCCATAGGCATAAGTATTGCATGGCTCATAGGCCTTAGAGGAATTCATTTCTTATAGGCTTCAAACATTACATAAAACCCAGACTAACTAAATGGAACTGCTCCTCCCCAGCATCTTCATCGTGAAATCAGCTCTCTACCTTCGCATTGTTGTTCGGCTAGGTATTATTGTTCATGCACATTCCTTTCCGGATGGCAGGTTCCATACCCTCTCATTCTTGCAATCCTTTAAGCTCTGTTATGGTGAAATCTCCTTGCTCATCATCCTTGTAGAGCGTGTTCCTTCTATGTTTTCTGGTTTTCATCTACAGTAAAGGTGGCCCAAAGGCCTTGAGGTGGCCCTATGGTCTTATTGACCTGAAGGCCTAGGTGTCCCAAAGGCCTTAAAGGACTCAGGGACCAAATCAATGTCCCGAAGGCCCAAATGGGGGCATATTCCCCACTGCTACATTTCCAAACAATGTCTGCTACAGTACCTGCTACAGTACCCCGGAAATTCTGCCTTTGCCTGGATTTGATCCCTAGTCTCTTGGATGCACTTACGGAGTCTTTACCAACCGGGCTATGGCTCATGTGCCACTGAAATTTACTTATAAACAGTAATAATTTATAGAATATAAATAAAAGAATCATTTCAAATAACAATACAAAAATCAAATTGAATCATTCTTTAAAAAAAAATTGTGTAAAATAATGGTGATGTTGTATGTGATTAAATTGAATAATCCTTATACAATTTGGTAATGAAATTCAAAATATTCCATACAAGAAAGGGAAAAGTGTTTCCTTTTAATAAGAATTTTGATATATTAAAATATATTTTAATATAACATTCTGAAATATTTTATTTTCAAATAATATCATTCATGAAAACATTTTAGAAAACATGGATATTAAGAGAGTGATTCCCAATCTAAAAGAAGATACAGGAACGAAATCACAAACACACAACTTCTTTATTTTTTCATTATTCAATAAGGTAGAGAATATAAGTTAATCAAATAGTTCAAATTCATAATAAAAGAAGACGAAGATGTGTTTTTTAGGAATGTAATAACATATCATTCCTCAAATATTGTAATTTATCCTAGAAAATCATTAAATAAGAAGTGATTGATTAATAAAAATCCTTATTTTTTGGTAAATTTTGAAACATAATGTTATGAATGTAATGAATTCAAATAAAACATTAAATATAATGAATATTCATAAATCCATGATATAAAATTTCAAATGGTATTATATACCCTACAAGATATAATATAGGTGCATAACAGATACATTGTTCTAAAAGAATAAAACTTTTACATGAATAACCATTACAAAGATCATATAATTGAATTAAAAATTAATCAATTGAGATATTGTGTGTAAAAAAATTAAATCCACATAATAAATTTGGAAATAACCCATAAATATAATAAATTTCATTACATACATAATCATGGAATATTATAATCAATTTTGAAGGGGTGTAACTAAATAGGTGAAAATTGGGTTAAGATACCCCTTACCTTGAGTATCAAATCACTATGTATGTTTATTAACTCTTGTATAACAAAATTATATTAATTATTTACTCTTTTAAAAATATAATATATTTTTAATAACTTATCATTAACAAATTTAATTCATCTATTTCAATGACATATTTAATTACTTAATTGATTAATGTTGTGTCATGTGTTTTTTGGATGTGTTGTTCACAGCTTCCAAATAACCTTATATGTGGACCATCATAAAAAATTAAATTCATAAATCATTTAAACAAATATATTCAGTACTTATTTATAATTTTTATACATTATTTACAAATTTATAACCATCTATGAATCACATGGATGAAAAAGGAATTGCATCGCTTCATGGTGGTGGTAGTCAACATGTACACAAAAATGAATTTATAACCTTTAATTGGAATGAAATGTAAGAAAAAAAAAGATATATTATATTTAAATAGTGATAATTATGTCATTGTTATCATATACATCACTGAGAACCATCATAATTACCATCCCAATTTTATGATCATGAAAAATGAAACGCATCGCTTCGCGGATTTGGTAATCCACATGTACACACGAGTGATGTTTTAATTTCATAGAGGATGGGAAAAATATAAAATAGGTATGTAATATAATCCTAATAACATTTTATTATATTTAAAGATGTATTTTTATTTTTTATCTTGTTTAAAAAATATTTTAAGGAGGTATAAGAAAAAATAAACATGAAACAGTTTGGTTAGGACTTTTACTTTCTCCTCAAATAAACTCTTTGGAATACACCATAGTTCAACTAGTAATAGTATTTTGCTAATACTAGGACCTCTATGAAGTTTTTATTCATTATATGGAGACACTTGGTTAGGGATATCATGAACAAAATGTTTTAAAAATTTGAGTATGAGATGAGAGGGTTCTCTTTTAAAAGTGAGGGGACTGGCACTCATTGAATTACAAAAAGTAATAAATTTATATAAGCTAATTTCTATTGAAATGTTAATATAAATTGATATATCTAGAATATAAGATAATGATTAGACGAAATCATATCATCTGATAAAATTTGAGAATGTTTAGGTGATGTCTTCGTCCATATATCTTATTTTTAACCCTCATCATCCTGTTGAATAAATACAAAGATATCTATGTTTTTTTACCATATATGGGTCATAAAAGTATGTATAAAAGGAAATTGGAATCATAAATTGAAAATGGATGATATTGTAGACCATATTCCATTAAAAATTTTTAAGTAACTTTTATTATTAATTTTGAAATCATAAATTAAATTTTATTTATCTTAAAAAACCATTATAGTCATATTTATTACTATTCGCATATTTTGAATTCAATGATATCAATATAGTTATTTAACTTTAATATAAAATTTTAAAACATCGATAATATTTTATTTTTCTTTTAAAAAAATAAATGGGAAAATATATATATTCAAAAATTATTACTTTAAGATATTTCAAAATCATATATTTGAATATTCAACGACATTCATATGCACTTTATTAGTGTTTCCTAAGCATTTAAGGTAACTCATTCATCACAAGAAACTAAAAATAATTTAGTATTATAAAAAATTTCTGTTAAATTGAAAATTTATAATCAATAATTATTTATTTAGGCCCATATCCAAAAATATTTTATATATTAAAATCAGTAGAGTGACATTTTTAATTTATCCTTTAATTAAATAAAAAATTACAAGAAATTAAGAGTCAATAAATTTTCACATTTTTAAATTTTTGACGATTATTGTACAAAATATTAAAAAAATAACGATTAGTGTTATTAACATTATTAATCCTTATATCACGGTTTTAATTATGATTTAACCAATTTATTTGTGTCGATGTGATAGATGTTAAATGTAGTTACTATTCACTATGTTGAAAAACGAAAGCTTCATCTTTACAAAATTTAAACATCCTAATTTAAAAATATTGAATGTAATTTCTATGAATAAATTTATATATGTTTGTTAAAACATTTTTTCATGACATTGATGAAAACCTGTCAAAGGAAAATATCATAGAAGGAAGAGAAGAATAAATACTAAGAAGGCCAAGGATCCCAAATCCACCAAGGGTCATTCGCACAGGTACCTAGTGGCACTGTCAGTGTACAAGGTACCTAAGAATCATCATTCATGACAAACCTGCACATCAATTAGTGTAGTACACTTGATCAACAGAACTAAAAGAAAGATTCCCTTCACCTAGGGTCCAATATATTCCTATAAATAAGAACATGTTGTCCTCATTTTCACGAATAAAATTTTGCAAAGGCCTCCTAATGCTCTGGTCGCCCTAGTACTTCCCTTAGGACCTCTTAAAATTTTTAGGTAGTCTTTAAAACATTATGTAGAGGGAATGAAATAGGTTTAGTGAAATAAATCCCCCCCCCCCCGAGATTAAAATACCTACCACCCATGCATATAATTTTCTCTCCTGTGATTGACGAACACTAAAGCAAGGTCCCCTTCCATAAATAGGGACCTCTACGAGCCACGTATGGGAACACCTTTGGAGGCCTGTGGAGGCTTGAGTAAAGACTCTCCCATGTGTTGATACCTAGGTGGTCTATCGCCCATGGTACAATAAACTCACCCAGGTCCACCTAGGGGAAGCACCTCATACATGTGCCTTCCTTCGCTCTCCCAAACCAACATGTGTGGCCCCTCTTTTGACTTTACCTAGCTTCTATCCTACACTGGAATCTTTTAAAAACCTCTTCAATTTCATACATGGTGGGGACTCTATAATTTCAGATCCCTTGTTCAAAATGGACAAAGATGAAACTTCCATCGACGCTTCTAGATATGAAAAATCATAAAGTGTGGAACACTAGAATGTCTACCATTTGGATTTGCATTCATTAGGTAATAGAATTATTATACATTTCCTACCAATTGTTTTGGGTCCTCGGGGTTCATGTGTATTTTCATTCCTTCGATCATGAGAACCTCGATCCTGGGTATAGTGTTGGGAGCTCTTGGTCTCACATACAATGGTTAGGACCATGTCCTACTTGTGATGTTCAAAGACTCAGAGGCTCTAGTTCACATCATATTGGTTTATTATTTTCATTGATTTTTTATTCAGCATTCTATTATATCCTTCTCCATTACAAAATAACCAAATTTAGGGAATCCCTTTTGGATTAAACCCTTATCATTTCATATGGGAGGATTCAATCATGCTCCCCTTCACCTCTTGGAAACTGATTCTGAGATGGGATGAGAAATAGATCCCCCTCCTCTCTCTCATACCCTCAACCTATTCAATTAGCATTATAGGATAACTTTGTGGTTTTCAATATCTTCCACTTCCCCCAATCCCTCACATTCAAGCATGATACACCATAACTTGTGCACATAGAGGCTATCCAAAATTATGGAATCCACACATTCAAGATTTATGGTTTGGGAGGGGTTCATCCATCGAATCCTCTTATCACTTTCTTTTAGAGTGCCTCCATAGGCATGGGTCCTCATGGAAAAATATCCTACCTTAGGGAAAAAATATTGTCTCTTTTCTTGGATCTTTTTTTCCTATTATTTGTCTCATCGAGCATGAATCGTGTGGGATTATAGGTTTATTGTGGTCATGACATCCACATGACCCTGATCGTTTCATGAATCCTAAGATTAAGCCCTAAAATCTAACCCATGGGCATCCCTTTCATGGGTAACCCCATTCAGAATATTCATAAGTCATCATTCTCAGGAGTAAACTCCATTCATATCATTCAACAAGCCTCATATTTGTTATAAGCCCCAATACCTCATCCATATGTGTTCTTATCAAGAGTAAGCCCCAATTATAACCCTCATTCACCAGGGAATACTCTTCATGAGTATTACCCAACATAATCATCTCAAATGGTCATACACCCCTATGAGAAAAACCATTAGATGGTCTACGTAGAAGTAAGTCCTCATAACTGAACTATGTGGGATTTGATTCCAATATAAATAGGATAGATAGGAAGCCTCCATGAGGTGAAACCCCAAATCCCAAAATCACCCCTATTATCTCTATGAAACGTTCCCACTAGGGTCAAATTCAACCTAGGAATTCATATACTGTCTTGGTTCCTTGTTCAACTTCAGCATAAGTCTTACACCAAAAATTTACTACGAACCTTTCTCCTTGATGTCCCCGCCCCATGAAGTTAAACTCCATGGTTATTTCTTCTTAAAATGACCATAAAAGGTATAATGTTCCCCCATTATGTGGCACCAAACTATGTGGGATATGATTCATTCCAAAAGGATATGTTTGAAGCCCATCCATGAGTTTGATCACAAAATCGAAACAACTCCCACCTCCCTAGATGATAACACACTCCATTGAATCCCACATTAGTGATAGATGAACAACATCATTGTAATAATGACCAATAAATATCTTATTATTACATAATATATTACCATCAATGAAGAACCGCATATACAAATTGATATCTCTATTGATGAATAACCGCATATAAATAGAGATGATACTAAATTCCAAACATGGTAATAATTAATTTTTAATGGGTGACCCATATCATACATTATAATTAATTAATTATTCTCTAACATGTATTAAATATATAATAGAGTCCCGATATAGGAAATAACTCCCCATAAAAGGTTCTGATGAGCCTGACCTCTCATCCTCTTGACCAATGTTAGTTATTAAGCAACATTGGACAAACATGACAATGAGATCCTACCTTTTGAAAGAAGGTCCCCATGTATACAGAATTGTTGGTTGTTTTCATTCCAATGAATAAACATGTTGGAAACGATTTAGAAATAGTGATCCAAATGTAAATTAATGCACACAAAAAATCCCAGAAATCGATCATCAGTTGAATAAAATATAATTTTGTTGGAAACAAAAAATGGTGAACTCGATGTTAATATTTAACTAAGAGTTAGTATCACCCATAGGTCATTCTCTTAGAACACTATTTAATCCATTGGTGGGATTCAATCTTCCAAAAAAATATATATTCCAGCTATTGTTCAGGTCAATTCATCATCTAAGAAGATGATGTTTTCCTTAACCCCGAATCATCAAAACTCATTCTATAATGCACTAGTATAGAATTATCTTCAACATTGTACCATCCGAAACTTCTAGGATTCTCGATAGGATCTCTACCTCATTCTCTAATTTTTTATGTTTTGTGAGACCGATAGTAATTTAAATCATCTGAGATTGATGGCTTTGAGGCCCTCAATTTTAAACTTGTTTGTGATTGATGACCTCAATCACTCCCTATAAATATTTACGTTTTCCCTCCAATTATGTGTCTCTAATTTCCACCAATGTTCTCTTAATTGAGATCATAATGTGGTTGTGACTTTTTCATTCCCATTCCCTTTTATTAAGACTAAATTTTATTAACCCAATTTTCAATGTGGGTTTTCCACAAATGAATTTTTCTTATTTTTAAATGTTTTTTTTCGAAGAAAAATTTACAATTTCAAGGATGAAATTTATTTAAGGAGGGGAGAATGTAACAACCCAATATTTCTTGGTATGTTATCTCTTCGAATTAATTCAATAACTTCTATTATATGTAACACTATGTTCGAGTGCACCACGACTTACCAAATTAGTCATTCAGAATATGGTTATAAATAGTATTAACTGGATTTTGAATTTTATATACTCTATATAATTTTTACCTTATGTATTATTTTTTTCTTGGACATCTATAAGAACAAATTCTATTTTTCAGACAACAAATATATTTTTCAAAAAAATGAAATTTTACCACCTTTTAATGGAAGACCCTTTTAAAATCCAATATTTGACAATTTTAAATATTCAATTTTTCAAAATAATATTCTTCTTTATAATATCGATAGAAAATTTTACTTTGGATGAAATTTTGGTCTTTTTCTAATAATATTAATTTTTTATGAATAGTGTGAAATACTGTATTATAATTCAAAATGGTCTTTTAATCTAATTTTTTATGTGGTTATATAATATTTTAATTGGTTTTAAATTTTAATTAGATTATATTTTTATCAATTAATCTAATTTTTTTTGTTTTTCACTTTAAAATTTAACATAAATAAGTGTTAATCTTTTGATAGATAATATTTCTTAAAAACACGCTTTTTTTACAATAGAAATTAATTTTAAATTTATTAATCCAACTTCTATTTTTTTAATTTTTTAAAATAGAAATAATTTTTGAATTAGAAATATCAAATATATCTTAGTCTTAATTTTTTGTGTTTTTCTAAAAAACATCAATTTTTGATGAATAATAAAACCACTAAGTTTTAGTTAAAAATTTGTCTTTTTCATTTAAATTAAATTTTACCGCATCTATGAATTGAATTTAAAAAATCCAACATACATGGTTGTTATTATTATGTAAAATTTGGTTCAATAACATTAAAATAATTTTTGGTTAATTGAATCTTTTGACTTTTATTTGCCGCAGTTAAAGGTAAATAGGGTAATTCAAGTTAAAATGAATATTATAATAATGAACTATTACCTTAAAACCTATTATAACCTTATTGTTCGACTCATTTACGACCTTAGGAAACTTTCTGTCGATTTTTGGACCCCATGGAGCCAATTTAGAATGATGATGACACTTTAGATTAATTAATTTAATGTAAAGACCAAAATGAAAAAAACAAATATTTTTAGTAGATTAATTTTTACATGGGTTTAGATAAGTTATCATTTCGACTATAAATATTCATTGGAAATATAAAAATATTTTCTATATCATGGTATTCCTTTTATAATTTTTATAAATCAAATAAATAAACTTATTTTCGACACAAAAAAGATGAAATATTTAACTCATTAATAAATTATTTAAATAAATAAGATTATAAATATTAAAATAACATCCAAAATTTATCCAATTATTATTGGATGATTTTATTTCTACCATTGGTCATCTTATATTTGACATTAATTAGTTTGGGACCTTTATAAACGGAATATAACTATACAATAAAATAATATTTTCACACTTTCCTAAAGATCCCCACCTCCCCCTTATAAAAAGCCCTCACTTCAAACCCATTACTCATACCTCTAAATCCTCTTGAATCATCAAACAAATGAAAAAATAAACTATAAAAATCCCCTTATTCCACTTATAAATCTTACTTTATAGAGAAGGCTCCTCAAGAGGTTCGTTTGGTTCAAACCAAATGGAGTTACCCAAATTAGAGGTAATAGTTTCTCTTAAATTCTTTTCTTTTATTTTACTTCTCCATCCCCTAAACTCTATTCATTACTTTATTTTAAAACAAAAAGAGCATACTAAATATAATATGATTTTGTTATGATATGTATTCTCACTACACTTGTACATACCACTATCTAATGGGTAATGAAGATATTGTTTCTGTGGATGGAAAACTAACTCCTCACTAAACGATGATAGTTAAATTGTATCCTACCACCTCTCATGGTGGCCATTAAGATGGAACTGTATTTATATATGATATATATTATGCTTATGTTTTATTTTTGTTTCTATGTTTTCCATTTATATCATTCCTTTATGGTTTCCATTATGGGTAAAACGCGGTAATTTCATTTGAGTAAGTGCGGACTACCGCCCCCTCAATGTGATATGACTCGTTAATGCCTTATGTGTGATGTATAAAGGATGAAGTTAATGACATTATATATGAAATTATACTTAAATTATAATATACATATGTATCATTATTTTATAATTCCATTAAAATACAAAATAGAAATGAAAGTAGCATTCATGCGTACGTATGACTTACCGTCTCCATGAACGGTGCATTTCATTTCTTATCTCCAAATGTTATATACTATTATAAATACATATATATATATATTGGATATAATATATATATATGATATATAAATCGTTTATATCATTGTAGAGATAATGGACTTTTGAACACATGGAAAAGTTTTAATTATAACAAGTTCATTTTGACTCATGTTCCGAACATCGATAAAATATCAAATATGAACTCAAATAAATAATTAATTGTTATAGAAAAGTAATAAGTGATATAAATCAAATAATAAACTTGAAAAATTTTCTTAATAGAGTGTAAATTATCTTATGTTTATTATTCAGGAAGAACAAGGACCATAAAAGACAAGTCGGACTTGAGGTAAGGGGTTTCTTATCTCACCTTTAATTTTGTGAGATTTCCCTTGTTTGGCACTTATTTATTGCATGTGGTGTATTGTGTACTACCATTGGATATATATTATAATTATTATATTTTTATTCATGGTATTATGTAATTAATTTGGTGGTTATTATCTTTTTTTATATGAGTCATTTGATTACAACATGGTAATGGTTTTTCATCTCACATTCATTCCCGTGAGATCCATGCTATAATTGCCAATATTTCCTTCTGTGTGGTGTATGTAGTGACTATATTTTATTATTTGTCTAATATAATTTAACGTACGTGTATTTACATCTTCATTATATGATCCTTCTTTTATGGGATGCTTGTTTCATAAGTTTCCAAATCGGTAAGGGAATTCCAAATTTCAATTTTCACTCTTTCAGTTTCACTTGTACTTCATTGATTATTTAACTCCAAGATTTTGTGTGGAATCACTATTTATTTATTTATCCAGTAATTTCCACTCCCATTTGTTTGGATATACTTTTGAAACACATAATCACTCCATTTATTTCTCTAGTCATTGATATGAACTTGATAAAAGTAATCTTAACTCAATTTCCATTCATTGTGTTAAACATCCAAGTCATTGGTGTTGTATTTACAAGAATATGTGTGAATGTCCACTGATTGATATAAACTGAATATCTGATCATATTGAGTGTATTTATATTTTTCACACATAATTATGTTGTTGATTTATCCTTAACCTAAGGATATGATCTTTATAGGGGATTTCATCTCAATTTACATTCCATTGAGACTTCTTTGTTTTTATACGCCAATTCACTTTTATAAGGTGTATATAATGTAATTTGACATAGTATATCATGAATCCCATTATTCTCATGATATTATATATTTTTTATTACTTCAATTATTTTTATTCAAGTGTCTCACTTTTGGTTAGGAACTTTAATTAAAGTATCATTTTCAATGTTTTAATGATTTATTCTTCTAAATCTTTCTCTTTAATGTCCATGTTTAGAAAATGGTTTTATGGATATATTTATATGGACACTGATGTTTTAAAATTAAAATTAAAATTAACTTATAAAATTTCAAAAAGGTATGGGACACTTTGATTTAAAAATATATTTTAAGAGACTTCATGATAAATAGTGAGAATTTTAAATATTTTCAAGGAAATGGGGGATATTTCTCTCAAAAAGTTTTGATTATTATTTTAATATATGTCAATATTCTTAATTATTTTCTATTGAGGTTAATTTATTATAATAAAATCTTTCATAATGTGTTTATTGGGTTATGATTGAATGTGGATGTGATATTTTTATACCATTCATGTTTTTTGGTTAAATTATTGACATATAGTATGCTAATTTTAGTATGAATGTCTAGATTATTTTTCAAAATTTTCATGTTAGGAATGCATTGGACTTAGTAAGAGATAGGTGAAGCCCACTATAGGTCCTCGATGAATCAGTAGGTCTCATGAGACAATTAGATGTGGAATTGGTCGAGGCCTTTCCCAATTTTGATATATGGTTTTGGCCGAGGCTTTATTCATTTTTAGACCTCTTGGTTTAGACCTTAACAAAAAGTTTCAGAATGTCCAGTATTATGCATTCCATAATTATGAGATTATCTATTGATATTTCCTGTGGTTATTCGACTAGTAGAATACCCATGACTATGTTTTATTATGGAATTATTTATCTAGCTCATATTCCTGTAATAAGGTGTTCATGTTTACTGTTTGTAAAGGCATGTGTTTTAAATTATTCACCCTGGCTAATGTTTATGTTATATTCTGTTGTATTTCTTACTCTTATTGAGTGTGTGAGCTCACCCCTTTCTTATGTTTCATTTTCCCATTATATGAAGAAGTTAGTTATGTGTGACTTACAGGAATAATCATGGAATCGTGGATATTTCAATGGAATAAATAAGTGTTGTTTTTCTTTTCATGTTTTAATGTTGAACATATGTATGTATCTTGATTCCAAAACTACTAAAATGATCGTTCCTTCGGGACTTGACTCCTTATAATCATGCCAATGTATTAAAATAATGCACCGGCTCCTGGATTCAGGGGTCGGGGCATTACAGTTGGTATCAGAGGAAGTTTAGTAGAAACCTTGGAAACAAGATTTAGATAAACTATTATTAGAGCATAATACCTTAAGATAGAATTTGAAGATTAGTTTAGGAGAACATCCTAGAATTTTGGTAATTTAATTATTTTGCGTATTTTCCATGAAATACATCCCTTTCTAGATACGAGCAGGTAGAGGCGGCTCTAGAACATATTTACCTAGGAGTGGAAGCTCTGACAAAGAGTGTCGGGCTTGACCCGGGTTATCCTGGTACATGACAACGGGCGTTGCTGCACTCTTGGTTACGACACTCCCGAGGGATATGCTTAGGATAATTTACATTTTTTTACTAACCGATTTTATGGATTTTAATATAAGAAGAGAATAAATGATCTTGGTAAATTTTAAGGTTTTTTAAATTGAAAATAAGGCATCACAGTATTGTCTAAAAGATTGTATTACTATTGTTACTCACAAAATGTTTTCTACTTTTAGTCAATGGCTAGATTCCAAGGAATTCATAGTAACTTTGAGAATGATGTACAAGGTGGTAACAATGGTGGAAATGAGAAACAAAATGGAATGTTGAAAGGCGTAAAAAAAATCATGTTCATGCCGAATTAGTTTTCCAAAAATATGATCAACAAAATATATATTAAGCAACTCCTAGACTCAAAAAACAAGAGAAAGGTAGTGAATGAGAAAATCTATAGTAGTGGAGACCATGGAGAAAAGAAATGTCAATTTCCATCATGCAGTAAATATTGAAGGAGACACCCAAAATGCGTCTCAATGGAATAAAGAAATTCTCTATGTGTAGGAAATGACATAAATTAAATAATTGTTGAGGAAAAATGAAGAATATTTTGGTTGAAAAAAAATAGTCCCAACAATACATTATATTCATTTTCTATAAAAGTAGGGGACCTATCCGTTACCCGAGTGAATGCCATATTCTATAGGATACCCTCTTGGTCAAAGAAGATGATATATGGAAATAAATGGTAGGTGAAACATTTAAAAGTATTAGTAATCTTTATTGATGAGATTACTTTGGATGAATATTCTCTTGTATGTGTAAATGTGAAATTTATCATGTGAAAATTATATTTGAGGTAGAATTATCTTTTCTCTTGTGGATATAGTTATAAATAACCATTTGGTTTTATATGATCCTTGAATTTGAGGAAATTAAAAGTTATTATCTTTTGGTATGAAAATTCAAGGTATGAGATAACATTTGGGGTTAAATTATGTTATGGTTATTTTGTGGAATTTATTTCATTTTGGTAATTTAATAAAATATAGTTTTTGAAAAAGGACAACACGCCGACCATGTGAAAACTCGTGACGTCGGACAATGTTGTGGGAATCGAACCCACAATCAGAGTGTGATTAGGATTTATCGCCTACCACTAGACTACGTGAAGTCCCTGGTTAGTGTTACTAATTCATTTTAGTTAAATTATTTTATTAAGTTGATTTGGGAAATTATGTACTATCAATTAGATATCCTTAGTTTTGTAAAATGATTTGTTGATTAAGTGATAAATGTTATTTTGGATGACGTTTGCTCTATTGGGAACACTATATGCCTATGTAAAACAGAATACTATGGGATTTCCGTTGAGGAGTAATGGTTGATATTTTTCAATGTTTTTATTTTGGATTTATAGAGATTTGAGTTATTTATGGAAATTATTAACCTATCAAAGATAATATTTGATTTGGTTAATTAGTTTTAAGTATGTGACTTTAAGTGTAGTCGATGTTATTTGGAAATACAATTTAACGTGGAAGACTACATAATCAAATACTTCTGAGTTTTTAGTTTCAATCTAAGTTAGGATTATATTGAAGGATTTTAAGGACAATTGTTCATTAATGGGTATTTTTTAATCTTTGGGTATTGTTTATTGAAATTTTGGAGATTAAGAGTAGTATTTATTTCTATAAAGGATTGTCCTTTTTGGGATAATATGATCATGTACTAACCATTTTGGTATTGGATAATGTTTAATGATAATGGAAATATATAGTTCATCCTTTGTGTATTATGTGATTTTCTATAAGTTGATTGTATCTATTCAGGTATAACCAAGTCATATTAAATACTCATCGTTTGGAGTGAAAGATGATTTTGTGGTAATAATTAGACGAAGGATGAAACTCTACTTGTATTGTATGTTTTTTAACTTATTCAATGAATAAATTAATTATTATAATTTAGGGAATTGATCCTAAAACCAAAAATGTGTTATCCTAATGGTTTATGTTTTGGTGGACCGATGATATTTTAAATCATCATAGATTGATGGCTTTGAGGCCCTCAATTTTAAACTTGTTTGTGATTAATGACCGCAATCACTCCCTATAAATATTTGTGTTTTTCCTATATATATTTGTGTCTATAATTTCCATCAATTTTCTCCTAATAAAGATCATAATTTTTGGGTGAATTTTTCATTCCGTTTCCCTCTTATTAAGACTAAATTTTATTAACCAATTTTTTAATGTGGGTTATCCACATTGGAATGTTTTCTATTTTTAACCATTTATTTTCGGTGAACAATTTCAAATTTCAGGGATACAATTTATTTAAGTAGATGAGAATGTAACACCACAATATTTCTTGGTATGCTATCTCTTCAATGTAATTCAATAACTTGTACTATAAGAACCACAATGTTCGAGCGCACCACGAAATACCAAACTAACCATTCAAAAAATGGTTATGAATAATATTAACATGATTTTGATTTTTATATACTCCATATAATTTTTAATTTATGTATTATGAGTTTATTAGTCATATTATAATAAGAAATTCAATTTTTCAGTTAAAAAATGTTTTTTTCAAAAAAATACAATTTTACCACCTTTTAATGGTGGACCCTTTTTAAATCCAATATTTGACACTTTTACATATTCAATATGAAAAAATAAAATTCTTCTTTAGAATTGGGACACCAAAATTTACTTTGGATGAAATTTTGGTATTTTTTTAATAATATTCATTTTATTATGAATAGTGCGAAATACTGTATTTTTTTTCAAAAATTCCTTTCAATATAATTTATTTATATGGTTATATTATCTTTTTAATGTGTTTTGAAGTTTAATTAGATTATATTTTTACCATTTAATCCAATTCTGGTCCTTTGAAGAAATTTCACAATAAAATTTAACAAAAACAAGTGTCAATATTTTATAGTTAATATTTCTTAAAAACACGTTTTTTGTTTTAATAATAGGAATTAGTTTTAAATTTATTAATTTAACTTCTATGTTTGGAATTTTGTAAAATATGAATCATTTTTGAATTCTTAATATCAAATATATCTTAGTATGATTTTTTGGTATTTTTATGAAAAACATCAATTTTTTATGAATAGTGAAACCACTATGTAATAGTTAAAAATATGAATTTTTCATTTAAATGAAATTTTACTGCTTCTGTGAATTGAATTTATAAAATCTGACATACATGGTTGTTATTAGTGAGTAAAATTTTGTTCAATAAGAATAAAATATTTATTAGTTAATAGTAACTTTTTACTTTTATTTACCACGATTAAATGTAAATAGTTTAATTCATGGTAAAAGAATATTATAATAACACACAATTACATTAAAACATGTCCTACCCTTATCATTTTAGTCACTTACAACAATGGGTATCTTTGGGTCGATTTTGGGACACCATGGAGCCACTTGGGAGTGATAATGAAACATTAGATTAATTAATTTAAAGAAAAGACCAAAATGACACAAACAAATATATTTTAGTAAATTAATTTTTACATGGGGTTATATAAGTTATCATTTAGTCTATAAATATTCATATAAATATAAAATTATTTCATACATAATTTTATTTGTTTTATAATTTTTAGACATCAAATAAATAAAATTATTTATGACACAAAAATGATGCAGTATTTACCTCATTAGTAAATGAATTAAATAAATAATATTATACATATTAAAATTACATCCAAAACCTGTCCAATTCTTATTGGATGATTTTATTTCGACCATTAAAAATATTATTATCGACTTTAATTAGTTTTTTACCTTTATAAACCAAATATAACTATATAATAAAATAATACTTTAACACTTTCTTAAATAGCCCCTCCCCCCTCTTATAAAAATACTTCACTTATAACCCATTAGTCACACCTCTCAGGCCCCTTGGCTCGTCCAAAACCTACCGAAATAATCTATAATTATCCCCCAATTCCACGTAGAAGACTTACATCAGGTTATGTGAACTTCTAGAGGTTCTTTTTTGTTCAAACCAAAGAGAGTTACCCGAATTAAGGGTAACAGTTTCCCTTAAATTATTTCCTTTTATTTTACGTATATAGCCCCTAAACTCTCTTCATTCCTTTATTTTATAACAACACCAGTATCCAAAATATACAAGTACATTGTTATGAGAAGCATTCAAACTAAACTTACACACACCTCTATCTAATGGGTAAATAACATATTGTTTCTGTCTATTGAAAACTAACGCCTCATGAAACGATGATTGTTCAATTATATCCTACAGCCTATCATGGGGGCCATTAAGATGGAACTATATTTATATATGATATATATTATGTTTATGTTTTATTTATAATTATGTATTTTTTATTTATGTTGTTCCTTTATGGTTTCCATTAGGGGTAAACGCGATAATTTCATTCATGGAAGTGTATACTACCTCCACCTCAAGTGATACGACTCGTTAATGCCTTATGTGGGACATATATAGGATGGATTTTATTATATTATATATGATAATAAAATTTAATTATAATATACCTATGTATCTTTATCTTTTAATTCCATTAAAATACAAAATAGAAATGAGCGTAGGGTTAATGTGTACGTACGGCATACCGTCTCCATGAACGGTGCATTTCATTTATTATCTTCAAATGTTATATACTATTATAAATACATATATATACTGGATATTTAATATATATAAAATATCTAAATCATGTATATAATTCTATATATAATGGACTTTTTACCACATGAATAAATTGCAATTATAACATGTTCATTTTGACTCAAGTTCCGAACATCGATAAAATATCCAATAAGAACTCAAATAATTAAATGTTTGTTATAGCAAGGTAATAAGGGATATTAAAGGAATAATAAACTTGAAAAATGTTCTTAATTGAGTAGAAATTAACATAGTTTTATTATTTATTAAAAACAATGAACATACGAGACAATTTAGACTTGAGGTAAGGCATTTCTTATCTCACTTTTAGTTTTGTGATATTTCCATTGTTCACCACTTATTTATTTCATGTGGTGTATTGTGTGCTTCCATTTGATAAATATTAGCAGGATTCTATTTATATTCATGGTATTCTTAGATTCATTTTGTGTTTATTAACTTTGTTCATATGACTCGATTGATTACAACATGGTAATGGGTTTTCATCTCACTTTTACTCATGTGATATCCATGTTATATTTTCCTCTATTTATTTTAGTGTGGTGTATGTAATTCCCATGATTGTATTATTTGTGTAATATAAATTTTCTTCTGGACATTTACCTATTCATTATATGATACTTTTTTCCTGGGGATTTTTTTCGTATGTTACCAAATCGGTAAGGGAATTCTAAATTCCAATTACCATTCATTGGGTTTCACTTATACTTCATTGATTATTTTACCCAAAGATTATGTGTGGAATCACTATTTATTTATATATATAGTAATTTCCACTCCCATTTTTGTGGATATAATTTGGATATAGGTAATATAAGGCCCCAGCCTTAAATTTTACTTAATCTTGACTTATTACAAGATTACACATTGGGGATATTTTTAGGTTTAGAGTTTTAGAGAATTATATCATGAAACTTGCATTAAATTCCACATTTAAACAAAGTGGTTACATAAAAGACAATATTAATTCCTCCCATCAATGGAAACATATTTAAAATAAAACATGGATTCTTTCTTGACACATCCTTGACACTATCATCACATCATGTACCTTTCCCTTGACCTGTGAAAAACATTTCAAAAACATGGGATGAGCATAAAAAGCTCAGTAAGGGTTATAAAAAAATGGAAAGGAAACATGAGTTCATATATACATAAGAATGAAATCATACTTTATCCATAAAACATATTCACTTTAAAATACCTCATCAAATCATGAATAAATCATCGAAATCATAAGACATAAAAGGTAACTTGAGTCATTCATAACATTCTTACGTAGGGAGTAACCCTCTTGGTTACGTTTGGAATACCCATCACAGTATATTCCATAAATCTCTTCAGAGAAACCTTAACGTTTCACTCCTTCTCATTACCCAATGCATTGGAGAGCTATATAGGGCTCACCCGCCCTTAGTTTATCACAGAACCACCCTTCTTCATAATAATTCCCAAGAACCTCAACATAATCGTATCACATAAAACATGCTTAAAGGAAACATAACATTTCCACCTTTCAATCATAAGATATCAATAAAACACATTGATATAAAAACATTATGAATAACATTTTCAATACCAAAATAAAAGAAAATTAAAACATGGTATTTATTTTTCTTTTAAAAAGAAGGTATGGCTTGTAGAGGAAGTCGAAACTCAAATAATGGTCACGGAGGCGGAGAAGTCGTTGTCACTGCATACGTACGACAAAAACATTCCCTTTTGTCGTTTAGTAAAACGCTTCATATAAAAAAGATTCCTTTTTGGATAAACGTAAAAGTCAATGGGGTTTATGCACCATATAAAAGAAGGTTGTGTATAAAACAAAATATGCCTCAATGAATGGAGATTGAGACGAAGTCCCTTACAAAGACGATATCCTTGGTTTAAGGATAAATCAATTATATAATAATGTGTGACAAACGAATAAACCAAATATAAGTGGATATTAAGTGTAAAATAATCAAAGGTCATTCAAACATATTCAAAGGATGACATGTTCAATAGCTATATGTTGAACCCAAAGAAATCGAAATTGGGTTAAGAAGTTCCCTTGACAGCCTAACGGCGTCACATCAAAATGAGTTGATCAGAGATAAATAAAAGGGTATCTCATCACATGGACATAAAATTTACATCAATATGGATATATGATAACATATCCCAACATAACAATATGTAAATTAAAAGACCCAACAAAATAAGTATTTTAAAAAGAAGAGGGTGAAAGGTTCCCTTACCGACTTGGGTATCTTTCGAAACATACACCTCGTGAAAGAAGGACAATACAAAATTTATGTAAATACTCATAAAAGATAGTATATTACACAATGAGTAAAATAATGGGCAGCACATACACCACTCAAAGGAAATTATGGCAAATGTATCATAAATCTCACGGGAATAAAAGTGAGATGAAAAATCCCTTACAAAAACTCGGTAGCCTAACGACGCCACATAAAACTTACAAAAATGGATTGATGAGATCAAATAGGGTATCTCATCATATTAACTTAAAGTTTATATAAAGAGGAATATAAAAGAACATCCCCCAACATAACAAAGAGGATCTTAAAAGAAGTGACATAAAGGAGAGTACTTAAAAAGAAAGAGAGGTGTAGGATCCCTTACCTCGTATCCGACTTGACCCGACCGTTCTTTAATATCCTGAATAATAAACTTGAGTTAATATCTACTTTCTTAAGAACCTTTTTCAAGTTCATTATTCCTTTTATACCATGTTATGAACATCATGTATGAATTTAAGTTAATAATGTTCATTTTTTCGGTATTTGGTTCTTAAGTCAAAAATAGACTTCTTACACTTACATGTTGTTAATTTGGTCAAAGGTTCATTATATCCAGAATGATATTAGTGATTTGGATAACATATATATCATATATATTCATCATATACATGTATTTATAATATTACATCACATTTAGAGGTAAGAAATGAAATACACCGTTCATGGAGACGGTAAGCCGTACGTACGCATGAACGCTACTTCCATTTCTATTTTGTATTTCTCGAATGGAATAATAATGATATAAGAGTATATTATAATTACAGTATAATAACATATATAATATCATTAACTTTATCCTTTACACATCCCACATATGGTATTAACGAATCAAATCACTTTCAGGGGGCGGTAGTCCGCACTTCCTAAAATGAAGATATCGTGTTTACCCATAATGGAAACAATAATGGTATGCCATAAATGAAAAATACAGAAGATTAAGGAAATAATAAACATATTATATATCATATATAAAAATAGTGATATCATAATGGCCACCTTTGAAGGTGTAAAATGAGTATTGAACAATCATCGTTTCGGGAGGCAGAATTTTTCCATCCACGGAAACCGTATGTTCTTTAACCATTTGATGTAGTTGTGTGAGAGGGTAGCTCAAATAAATATTATAACAACTTCCTAGTATATTAAAGATACTGGTGTTGTTACAAAAGAAGTAAATAAAAAGATTTTAGGGGGTTGGAGAAGCAAAATAAAAAAAAATGAGCATGAGAGAATGAATTACCTTTAAAAGTGTAACTCCTTTTGATTTGAGCCTAAAGGATTACTTTGAAAGGATTATACCCAAAGGGAATCCTATAGGATGAGTAGAGGGATGTGGAGAGAGTAAATGGGCAGGGGATGGCCGATCCAAAGGCTTGAGGAGTGTGTGAAATGAGGTAGAGGTGGGGGCCTTTTATAAGAGGAGAGGAGGGGAACTTTTGGAAATCATGAAACTATTATTTTTTTTCAAATGTGTTTCGAATTTCTAAGGTCCCAAATTGATATATCTCTAAGCTAAGATGATAATTCTACGAAATATTCCCATCCAATAGTTTTTGGACAAGTGTAGGTCTTAGAGTTTATATTATCATTTCATTTTATTTAAACTGTTCATTAATGAGGTCATCGTTGCATCATCATGATGTCATAATTAAATTAATTTATTTAATGTCTAAAAATTGTAACAAAAATATCCTGATGTAGGAAATCTTTGTATCTTTCCAAAGAGTATTTATAGTCAAAATTATGATTATTATAACCCCTTCTAAAAATTGTTTTAGTAAAACAATTTATGTTAGTGTCATTTTCACCTTTATTTAAAAAAAGGCATTAAAGTCATTATCTCACCCAAGAGGCTATATATGGTCCCCTAAATCGACCCATGGGTTGTCTTGGTCGTCCATGACTCATCCAATAGGGGTAGGACAAGTGTCATGGTGTTTTCATATTTTTATAATATCATTTTTACCTTAAATTACACTAATTACCTCTAATCGCGATTAATGAAAAAACGTTACTATTCAACAAAAAATTATTTTCATCCTATTGAACCACATTTTACATAATAATTACAACCATGTATGTCGGATTTTCAAAATTCAAAACACAATGATGGCAAAATTTCATTTAAACGGAAAATCAGTTTTTATAAGTACCACTTAGTGGATTCACTATTCATCAAAAATTGAAGTTTTTCAAAAAATTACCAAAAATTCACCCTAAGATATATTTGATATTCCAAATTCAAAAATGAAGTCTATTTTAAAAAATTCAAAACATATAAGTCACATTAATTAATTTAATAATTAATTCCCGCTGTCAGAGCAAATAGCATGTTTTTATAAAACAATAAGTATCAAAAGATTGACACTAGTTTAAGTCTGATTTCAAAGTGAAATTAATTCCAACGACCACTATTGGATTTAATGGTAAAAATATATTCTAATTTCACTTTAAATACAATTCAAAAGATAATCTAATCATATAAATAAATTAGATTAAAAAGAGGTTTTGAATTAAAATACAACATTTTACACTATTCATTAAAAATGAACTTTATCAGAAAGATACCAAAAATTTACACAAAGTAAATTTTGATGTCCCAATTCATAAGAAGAGCTTTATTTGGTCCAAAATAATGTATCATATTGAACAAAACTATATTTAATGACGGTTCGCCATCAAAAGACGATAAGTGAACCTTTAGTGAAAACTAGGGCATATACGCCTAAAATTGAATTCTTTCTGTATTTTATGCCTTTATATTTTATTGGATAAATGTAAAAATATTTAAAAACATATATAATCATATTTTAGTTATTTCTATCCATTCCCGCCAATACAACGGCTACATGTTAACTACCATTTAAAATAATATAATTTTATTATTAGAGTGCAACGTAAGATTCGCAAGAAACTCATTGTTGCGTGTTGGGTATGCCATCGAGCATAGCGTCCCCTTTAAAGACATATTAATATTTTATTCACAAATATGGATAAATATGAAAATGTCATATTCTTTATTTACCTGGGGTGTTACATCCTTCCCCCCTTTTGGGAATTGCATCCTCGAAATTTTTAAAATTGATCTTGGAAACATCCTTGAAAGTCCCACATTAGAATAAGAGTCGGTAAAACAATCACTTTAAAATAAAGAAAGTTAAGTACAAAGGTCACCCGAGTTAACCCATACTAGGATTAAATGTAGAAAAATATGGACATGGAGGAGAAAATATAGGGTCATGTTCTGATGGAGAGTGATAGAAAACATGTTTAGGAGAAAGCTAACCACAAGAAAATCCCAAACTTGTGATGGGTTAAATGGTATTCGATTCCCCCGTAGGAAAAGTTAATAGACAACATTTTTTTTAAGTTACTTTTTATTGAGTAATTTATTCATAGGGAAACATAATCACTTATCATGTTGACTTTCAACTTTTACACAAACTCATATTTTCTCCAAAAGACAAGTATTTAGGAAGACCTGTTCACATTAAGAGTACTATAATCAACTTCTAGAGAATCACATAATCCACAAAAGAGAACTATATACATCCCATGTCTTTAGGCTTTAACCAAAACCAAAACCAAAAAAAGTTAGTAAAAGGTCAGATAATCCAGAAAAGGATAACCCTTTAAAAAGAAAATCTATGCTTAATCTCCAAAATCTGTCTAACAAAACCCAAAGTTCAACGAGGACCATCCGATAAACAATTTGTCCATAAAATTATTCAAATTAAACCAATATAAGATTGAAACCCAAATATTTGAAGGATTTAGTCACATAGTCTTCCAAGTTAAATTGTAACATTTATCTCCAAACAACATTAGTTGCTCTTAAAGTATCATATTTAAAAGTAATTAACTTAATCACATATCCTCCATAATAGGTTAATAACTTTCATAAATAACCCAAAATCAACTTACTCTTAATTCATAAAATCATATAACTAAAAAGAATCAGTCAAACTAACCAGGGACTTCACGTAGTCCAGTAGTAGGCGATAAATACCAGTCGCACTTTGGTTGTGGGTTTGATTCCCGCAGCTTTGTCCGACGCGATGGGTTGTCACACGGTCTGCGTGGTGTCCTTTTTATAATACTCCAAAAATATCCCTAACATGTTTTAACCTCAATTGTTTCCTTATACCTTTAATGTTCATCCAAATTCCTTACAATCTCAACATCTTAATTCGTGAAGTCTTATTTCACCACCATAAGAAAAAATAAAACAATTCCCAAAATGAATAACATCATACCTTGATCATGGCGTTCACTTGGTTTCATCGTCATCTTGCTCACGTAGGTAGAAGTCCCATGCATTACAACAATGATTTAGAGATCCTTGAAAATCATTTGATTCCTCCATCCAAATACACCTCGTACAACATGGGTCTTATGGGTGTTCACAGAAAAATAGTTTTGGAAAATAATCATGTATGACATATAATTCCAAAACATCTGATAAAACCTGATTTCTATAAAATATTCGGACCGAAATTGAGTTGAATCTTTCTATTACTGGTCCTTTTAAAATACCATAAGTATGTGATGTGAGAATATATTTTAAAAGCAAATATAAATAGGTTGCGCAAGGGTCTCCTTCCTCAGCACCATTTCTAAAATCATAATATACTTCAAATTCTTGTGATAAGGTAAAATATTTGAAAATACCTTGATAATATTTACCTTTCTTGAAAATATGAGAATATTGTGAAAATAGTATTTTTCTAAAAACAACCCATGATCCACGATGATAACGAGGTATAGTGGAGGTGTTTTATATCTCAAACAACTGCTTGTAAGTGAGCTGTATGCTAGAAAAAGTTTCACAATCATCCGAATATGACTTTGCAATAATTATTGCAAGCATGTCATCAGGAAGATATAGGAATGTCGTTTGAGATCCTTCTCCTTCCATTCGTAACCGACTTTACTTGACCTGAAAATAAAAAATTTATAAAACAAGTATTTAACTGAAATAATAAATATAGGGACTAATCATGTGTCTCACAAGAACTCCTAATCCCTAAAGTTGTCTAAACCGACCTCTGATACCAACTTTAAGGCCCCAGCCTTAAACTTTACTTAATCTTGAGTTAATACAGGATTACAAATTGGGGATCTTTTTAGGTTTAGAGTTTTAGATAATTAGATCATGAAACTTGCATTAAATTCCACATTTAAACAAAGTGGTTACATAAAAGACAATATCCATTCCTCCCATCAACGGAAACATATTTAAAATAAAACACGGATTCTTTCTTGACACATCCTTAACACTATCATCACATCATGTACCTTTCCCTTGACCTGTGAAAAACATTTCAAAAACTTGGGATGAGCATAAAAAGCTCAGTAAGGGTTATAAAAAAAATGGAATGGAAACATGAGTTCATATATACATAAGAATGAAATCATACTTTACCCATAAAACATAGTCACTTTAACATACCTCATCAAATCATGAATAAATCATCGAAATAATAAGACATAAAAGGTTACTTGAGGCATTCATAACATTATTACGTAGGGATTAACCATCTTGGTTACGTTTGGAATACCCATCACAGTATATTCCCTAAATCTCTTCAGAGAAACCTTAACGTTTCACTCCTTCGCGTTACCCAATGCATTGGAGAGATATATCGGGCTCACCCACCCTTAGTTTATCACAGAACCACCCGTCTTCATAATAATGGCCAAGAACATCAACATAATTGTATCACATAAAACATGCTTAAAGGAAACATAACATTTCCCCCTTTCAATCACAAGATATCAATACAACACATTGATATAAAAACATTATGAAAACCATTTTCAATACCAAAATAAAAGAAAATTAAAACATGGTATTTATTTTTCTTTTAAAAAAAGGTATGGCTTGTAGAGGAAGCCAAAACTCAAATAATGGTCATGGAGGCGGAGAAGTCATTGTCACCGCATACGTACGACAAAAACATTCCCTTTTGTCGTTTAGTAAAATGCTTCGTATAAAAAATATTCCTTTTTGGATAAACGTAAAAGTCAATGGGGTTTATACACCGTATAAAAGAAGGTTGTGTATAAAACAAAATATGCCTCAATGAATGGAGATTGAGACGAAGACCCTTACAAAGACGATATCCTTAGTTTAAGGATAAATCAATTACATAATTATGTGTGACAAACGAATACACCAAATATAAGTGGATATTAAGTGTAAAATAATCAAAGTTCATTCACACATATTCAAAGGATGACATGTTCAATAGCTACATGTTGAACCTAAAGAAATCGAAATTGGGTTAAGAAGTTCCCTTGACAGCCTAACGGCGTCACATCAAAATGAGTTGATAAGAGATAAAAAAAGGGTATCTCATCACATAGACATAAAATTTACATCAATATGGATATATGATAACATATCCCAACATAACAATATGTAAATTAAAAGACCCAACAAAATAAGTCTTTTAAAAAGAGGAGGGTGAAAGGTTCCCTTACCGACTTGGGTATCTTTCGAAACATACACCTCGTGAAAGAAGGACAATAGAAAATTTATGTAAATACTCATAAAAGAAATTATATTACACAATGAGTAAAATAATGGGCATCACATACACCACTCAAATGAAATTATGGCAAATGTAGCATAAATCTCACAGGAATAAAATTGAGGTGAAAAATCCCTTACGAAAACTCGGCAGCCTAACGACGCCACATAAAACATAAAAAAATGGATTGATGTGATAAAATAGGGTATCTCATCATATTAACTTAAAGTTTATAGAAATAGGAATATAAAAGAACATCCCCCAACATAACAAAGAGGGTCTTAAAAGAAGTGACATAAAGGAGAGTACTTAAAAAGAAAGAGAGGAGTAGGATCCCTTACCTTGTATCCGACTTAACCCGACCGTTCTTTAATATCCTGAATAATAAACTTGTGTTAATCTCTACTTGCTTAAGAACCTTTTTCATGTTCATTATTCCTTTTATACCATGTTATGAACATCATGTAATCATTTAAGTTAATAATGTTCATTTTGTCGGTATTTGGTTCTTAAGTCAAAAATAGACTTCTTACACTTACATGTTGTTAATTTGGTCAATGTTTCGTTATATCCAGAATGATATAAATTATTTGGATAACATATATATCATATATATTCAGCATATACATGTATTTATAATATTACATCACATTTAGAGGTAAGAAATGAAATGCACCGTTCATGGAGACGGTATGCCGTACGTACGCATGAACGCTACTTCCATTTCTATTTCGTATTTCGGGAATGGAATCATAATGATATAAGAGTATATTATAATTCCAGTATAATAACATATATAATATCATTAAGTTTATCCTTTACACATCCCACATATGGTATTAACAAATCAAATCACTTTCAGGGGGCGGTAGTACGCACTTTCTAAAATGAAGATATCGTGTTTACCCATAATGGAAACAATAATGGTATGCCATAAATGAAAAATACAGAAGATTAAGGAAATAATAAACATATTATATATCATATATAAAAATAGTGGCATCATAATGGCCACCTTTGAAGGTGTTAAATGAGTATTGAACAATCATCGTTTCGGGAGGTAGAATTTCGCCATCCACGGAAACCGTATGTTCTTTAACCATTTTATGTAGTTGTGTGAGAGGGTAGCTATAATAAATCTTATAAAAACATCCTATTATATTTAAGATACTGTTTTTGTTACAAAATAAGTAAATAAAAAGATTTTAGGGGGTTGGAGAAGCAAAATAAAACAAATGAACATGAGAGAATGAATTACCTTTAAAAGTGTAACTCCTTTTGATTTGAGCCTAAAGGCTTCCTTTGAAAGGCTTCTGCCCAAAGGGAAGACTCTAGGATGAGGATAGGGATGTGTATAGAGTAAATGGGCAGGTTATGGCCGAGCCAAAGGCTTGAGGAGTGTGTGAAATGAGGTAGAGGTGGGGGCCTTTTATAAGAGGAGAGGAGGGGCTCTTTTGGAAATCATGAAACTATTATTTTATTTTAAAAAGTGTTTCGAATTTCTAAGGTCCCACATTGATATATTTCAAAGATAAGATTATAAGGCTTCTAAATATTCCCATCCAATAGTTTTTGGACAAGTTTAGGTCTTAGATTTTATATTATCATTTCATTTTATTAAAAATGTTCATTAATGAGGTCATCGTTGCATCATCATGATGTCATAATTAAATTAATTTATTTAATGTCGAAAAACTATAAAAAAACTATCCTGATGTAGGAAATCTTTTTATCTTTCCAAAGAGTATTTATAGACAAAATTATGATTAGTATAACCCCTTCTAAAAATTGTTTTAGTAAAACAATTTATGTTAGTGTCATTTGAACCTTTATTTTAAAAAAAGGCATTAAAGTCATTATCTCAACCAGGAGGCTCCATAGGGTCCCCTAAATCGACCCATGGGTTTTCTTGGTCGGCAATGACTCATACAATAGGGGTAGGACAAGTTTCATGGTGTTTTCATATTTTTATAATATGATTTTTACCTTAAATTACACCAATTACCTCTAATCGCGATTAATGAAAAAAAGTTACTATTCACCAAAAAATTATTTTCATCCCATTGAACAACATTTTAGATACTAATGACAACCATGTATGTCGGATTTTCAAAATTCAAAACACAATGATGGAAAATTTTCATTTAAACGGAAAATCAGTTTTTATAAGTACCACTTAGTGGTTTCACTATTCATCAAAAATTGAAGTTTTTCAGAAAATTACCAAAAATTCACCCTAAGCTATATTTGATATTCCGAATTCAAAAATGAAGTCTATTTTACAAAATTCAAAACATATAAGTCAAATTAATTAATTTAATAATTAATTCCCGCTGTCTGAGCAAATAGCGTGTTTTTATAAAACAATAAGTATCAAAAGATTGACACTAGTTTAAGTCTGATTTCAAAGTGAAATTAATTCCAACGACCACTATTGGATTTAATGGTAAAAATATATTTTAATTTCACTTTAAAAAAAATTCAAAAGATAATCTAATAATATAAATAAATTATATTAAAAAGAGGTTTTGAATTAAAATACAACATTTTACACTATTCATTAAAAAATGAACTTTATCAGAAAGATACCAAAAATTTACACAAAGTAAATTTTGATGTCCCAATTCTTAAGAAGAGCTTTATTTGGTCCAAAAGAATGTATAAGAGTGAAAAAAACTATATTTAATGACGTTTCGCCATCAAAAGGCGATAAGTGAACCTTTAGTGAAAACTACGACATATACGCCTAAAATTGAATTCTTTCTGTATTTTATGCCTTTATCTTTTATTGGATAAATGTAAAAATATTTAAAAACATATATAATCATATTTTAGTTATTTATATCCATTCCCGCCAATACAACGACAACATGTTAACTACCATTTAAAATAATATAATTTTATTATTAGAGTGCAACGTAAGATTCCCAAGAAACTCGTTGTTGCGTGTTGGGTATGCCATCGAGCATAGCGTCCCCTTTAAAGACATATTAATATTTTATTCACAAATATGGATAAATATGAAAATGTCATATTCTTTATTTACATGGGGTGTTATAGGTAATCACTCCATTGATAATTTCTCAAGTCATTGATATGAACTTGATGAGAGTAATCTTAACTAAATTTCCATTCATTGAGTTAAACATCCAAGTCATTGGTGTTGTATTTACAAGAATATGTTTGAATGTCCTATGATTGATTTACACTAAATAACCAATCATATTGAATGTATTTATATTTTTCACACATAATTATGTCGTTGATTTATCCTTAACCTAAATATTTGGTCTTTATAAGGGATTTCATCTCATTTTCGATTCCATTGAGATTTTTTGTTGTTATACACCAATTCACTTTTATATGGTGTATATAATGTACTTTGACATAGTATATCATGAAGCCCATTATTCTGAAGATATTATAAATTGTTTATTACCTCAATTATTTGTATTCAAGTGTCTCTCTTTTGGTTAGGAACTCTATCTAAAGTATCATTTTAAATGTTTTAAAGATTTATTCTTATAAATCATTCTCATTAATGTCCATGTATTAAAAATGGTTTTATGGATTTATTTATATGAACATTAATGTTTTAAAATTAAAATTACTTTTAAAAGATTCAAAGTGGTATATGACTCTTTGATTAAAAAATAAATTTTAAACCGCTTCTTGATAAATAGTGAGACTTTTAAATGTTTTCAAGAAAAAGGGGGATATTTCTCTTAATTAGTTTTTATGATTATATTGATCTATGTCAATATCCTTCATTATTCTCAATTGAGGATAATTTATTATAATAAAATCTTAAATATTTTATTTAATGAGTTACGTTTGACTGTGGATGTGCTATTTTTATACAATTCGTGGTTTCTGCTTAAATTATTGACATATCATATGCCAGTTTTAGTACGAATGTCTAGATTATGTTTCAAACATTTCACATGAGGAATGAATTGGACTTAGTAAGTGATGGGTGGAGCCCTCTATATCTCCTCGATGCATCGGTAGGTATCATGAGACAATTATATGTGGAATTGGCCGAGGCCTTTCACAATTTTGATATATGGTTTTGGACGAGGCCTTAATCATTTTTAAACATCTTGGCCAAGGCCTTGACAAAATGTTTCAGAATGTCCTGCATTATGCATTCCATAATTATGAGATTATCTATTGAAATTTCATGTTTTTATTCAACTTGTAGAATACCCCTTACTATGTTTTATTATGGAATTATTTACTCCGCTCATATTCTTTCCATAATGTGTTCATGTTTACTATTTGTAAAGGAATGTGTTTTCAATTATTCACCATGCCTAATCTTTATGTTATATTCCACAACATTTATTACTATTACTAAGTGTTTGATCTCACCCCTTTCTTATGATCCATTTTCTCGGAATCTGAAGAATTTTGTTATGAGTGACGTGCAAGACTAATATTGGAAGAATGAATATTTCAAATGGAGTAAATTAGTGTTGTTTTTCTTTTCAAGTTGTAATGTTGAACTTTTTTATGTATCTTGATTCCAAAAAAACTAAACTGATCGGTCCTTCGGGACTTTATTCATTGTAATCATGACAATGTATTAAAATAATGCACCAGCTCATGGATTCTGGTGTTAGGGCATTACATAATCCTTCATCAACCAATGAAAAACTAAATAAATGGTATCTTTTCCTAGATTTGATATATCCAAACCTGTTATGAAATCCATAGATAGATCATACCATTTCTACTATGGTATGATAAATGGTTGTGAAATCCAACTAATTGATGATGTTCCACCAAAACTGTCTAACATGTTGAACACCTTGTGATAAATACGTCTATCTTCCAATTCAAAGTAGGACACAAATACTGGTGAAGTAAGTCTTCATATGTCTGGGTGACACTAGAATGTACTATTTAAAATGATGAATGAGATTCCTGCATCAGTTCCTCTCAGTTATCCAATGGATCATATACATGTAAATGTATGTGTAAGATCTCATCCTCATCCATATTCGTAAAAATGATATATCCTCATCTGATATACTCTTCCTAAATCCTAGGAACTGGGAATTTAATTTTTTCCCTTTATTTACAAGTCTATGAATTTTAAAGGTCACTACTAAATCTAAGATGATAGTTTTCCTATAATCCTCATGAACTACAATAGGCATCTCTGAGAATAAGTCCATAAGTCACTACTTACCAATAGTCTCCTAGACCACTTAAGTCTGAGTCATCAATCCTAGAGCATAATCTACTTTATTATCCTTCCTATGAGTATAAGTTATATCAAAATTATATTACTACAAGTATTCAACCTATCTGCGCTACCATAGATTCAAATCATGTTTTGTAAATATGTACTTGTAAATTTTTTGATCATTGAATACAAAAAAAAATATCCCCAATAAAATAGAGAATCCAACAGTGTGAAGCATGAACAACATCGACTATCTTACTTTCATGTTTTTGTTAATTCCACTCATGAGGCCTTAATTAATGAGACTCATATGCTACAACCTTCTCATCCTATAATAGATCTTCTCCCATCCCGGTAGAAGATGTGTTACAATAAACCATTTAACTCCTTCTTAGCTCTATCAAAATCTGTATTGGGACTCAATTCAATCATTATCTTCTCCTAAAAGGATTCTTCGAAAGATTATGACCATAAAAATTACAAATCCTTCTTATTCAAGATCGTAAGAGGTGATTTAAGTCATAAGAAATCCTAGAGGAAGCATCTATAATAAGTTTCAATCCCCTAGAAACTCTTTCTTTCGAAAATGTTCATTAGATACTCATTGGAACCTACATCTATTATATTCTATGGGTCTACTGATACCCCTAACTCTAAGACGATGTGTCCCATGAAGTAGACTTTTTCGATCCATATGTGGAATTTTTTGAGCTCATCATAAAGATGTTTCTCTCTCGGAATATTTAAAATGATCTCAATATGTTTTAAATTTTTAGGTTGGGTATGAGAATACACCCTGATATTTTCCACAAAGACTACCATGAAAGAATACAGATATAGGTGGAAAACATTATTCATCAATTCCATTGAAAGAGTTGGAGTGTTCATGAGACCAAACAACTTTACCAGGTATGCATAAAGACCATACATTCTCCATAAATTAGTATAATATATTTCTAAAGGCCTGATATGAACTTGATGATAGACCAACCTCAAATCAATATATAAGAATTCCCTCATTCATCATATCTAATCATAGATGTCATCTATTCATTGTAGTGTATACAAATTCTAAATGGTATGTTTTTTTAATCGTCGATAATCCTTGAAGAGCCTGAGTGTACCATCCATCATAATGAAAAAAGAACCAGTAAACCCCATGATAAGGCACTAGTTTGGATAAATAATTTTTCCTTTAGGACTTTTAAATACTTTTTTCTCTTGGATCATGGTATGTTCAAACCTATAAGGATGAATGGACATTGGTTCTGCTCGAGCCATGAGCTCAATGGTGACCTAAACCTCCCTTACCGAAGGTACTCTAGAGTTGTTTTAAGGGAAATTTCCCATGAAATGATACACCATAGGAGGTAAAAAATACAGTCATATTCCTCAATCATATAAGAATGTATTAGAAATCTGGGCTATCACTCTACCCAGTCCATGATGGTTTAGTCTAGCTCAATGTACATGGACATACAACTCTCCCTTGTGGATTTTTCTACCACAAAATAGTGATGTTAACTCCACCCTCAAGAAATAATAATTTATATAGGATCAATAGTTAATCTACCATTACATCATATTAATTACATCAAACCATGTCAAGTCAAGGATGAGATTATTCCATGCGAAAAATATGCATATTCTAAGGGGAAATTCCTAACATCTATGAACACTCTTTTAAATGATATCCAACGAGGTATTGAGTGTGATCACACAACAAAAGTACACTATTTTCTACACCCATACTCTTGATTATTCCCACATATATTAAAAATGGTGATGCATATATTTAAAATAAGGAAAAGACTAGGTAGATGCTAATAAAATAGTACCTCAAACTGTAAAAGGTCTTGCGCTCTGGCCCTCTAGTATAGGTTGAGCTTCTGGTAACTGGAAAATATTGTGTCCCTAATTCACTACTTGACTACATCTAAAAATTTCTTTTTAAATAAAATTTATTTTCCTCAATAATTTTTCCATGTGATTTTTTATATCAAAGTAATTCTCCATATAAGATGAAATCCTTTGAGGATAAATATTCTTTACTCGGGATATGATCCAGGGATACCATTATTTTTCATTCTATGAATGATTTATATTTATGATGAAATTATGTTTACAAAACCTATTTCCCTTTTATAGTTTCTATTTTTATTATATTATTATCAAAAAATTTTATTTTTCCATAGTTTATACCATGATACAATTATTATGAAAAAACACTTCTTTTTTACATGGGTTATACAATGATGAAATGATTATAAAATCTATTTTTGGGTTCTAATATGATGAATTTTTTATGATATTGTTTAACACATGAATATGTTTTTTCATTATGTGATTGGTTCTATATATATCTCCCTCCAATAAATTGGATAATGATTAATGTTATATGAGCTCCAGAGTTACATGATAGGTTATCCTATGTCTGAAAGTGGGTACATAAGAGGTTATCCCAGTCTAAAAAGATGGTACATGGGATGTTATCCCAAGACCAAAAGAGGTTACATATGAGTTTATCATATTCCCAATGTAGGTACATGGGTGGTTAGACCAATTATAACATGTTATGAATATCTTAGTTGATAGCCTTAAATAATATTTTCTATGATTATGTGTAAAAAAAATTCTATGTCTTATGAATATATTATTCTATCATGGAACATGTTCATTTGTTCCATTATGATTAATGTATTATAAACTACCAAGATTCATTCCATTACTCATGTTTATGTTCTATGATATATAGTGTATTGTTTTAATATTTAATTATCATGTTTTTATACCCTTGTGCACATGTTATTTTGATATCTCTAATTATTACCATTATTGATCATCTTAGATAACCCATTATTATCTTTCCCTTCCACAAGATATGAATAAACATATTATGTATTGTATTTACAACAAGGTAAGTAATTATAAACAAATTAGGGGGAGATGACTTGTCCCACTTATGGAAAAAAATTATGTGTTCAAGTTTACAAAGGCACTAGACCTAAATGATTATTGCATAAATCATGGTGTAATATAATTAATATTCATCAATTAAGATGAAATATTTATTTAATAAATGTTTTGGTAAATAGAGAGTTTTCCTTTTTCATTAGACAACCTCATGAAAAAATATATTTCATTACATATGGGACATAATTTTTTCAGATTATTAAAAAAGATGTTACTTTCAATATAATTTTTTGTTCCTATTTTTGTTTCAATTTGTGGGAATTTTTTATAAAATTATTCAAATAAATGTGTTGTTTATTTATTTCTATTTTCAATTTATCATTTCAATTTATTTGATTTTAATTATTTTTATAGAGGAAAATCTCTATAATTTTTAGGTAAGGCCCTCGTTAACAGTTAGTAACTTGTAGAAAATACTAGGGTGTGCTTTACTTGAAATTTATGTTTTTCCTAGTAACTAATTTGGAAATACATAATTGTAAGGGGATGGAAATGATTGATAAACCACATATTTTGTCTGATTTTCCGGATTTATACCCTGGTCCAACCATACCTACTTCATATACTATTATAATTTCTTTGAGAAACATATTTCCTCCTTGTGGGATAAAGGACCCAGCTTTTGGATTATCAGAAATGGCCACAACTAAATATGAAATACAATTATTCATATCGAAAGGAAATCCTATAGAATGGGAATCAAGTAGGATCCTATGTCCCCTAGTCATATTACCAAAGTCGTGAGTCAGCAGTAGATCCAAAAATATATATCAGAGTTTGATAATCCAGTCTGATGTCAGATTCCAATGTCCAACTTCATACGCTATAAAGACATTGAAACATTGATGAATTCTTAATGTCTATGAACCTTATGAATTTTTAACAAATAATCTTCAAGTCTAACATAATAATAATAAATCCAATAACTACTAGCTCAAAATTAAATTCCAAAATAAATCTTAGTAATAAAATAATTGTTCATCCCCTCAATCCTGAGGAGTATCCCACGAAATGATAAAGGAGATCATCATCAATCATTATGTATATCACATGAAAAACTTTATTAGGGTAAATATTGACACCTACCAAAATTATACATTTATTAGATCCTATAAATCTTGTAATCCTAGGAAATACACTAACTAAGTGGTGCTTCTGAAGTGCACTTGGAAAATTCATCTATGTTCCCTGAGTATAGAGGAATCCTAGTTACACCCAGCATTCCAGTATGGTATAATTAACTCAAATATGTCATGTAATATATTACAGCCATAATCATTATTTTGTATCAAAAATTGATTTATTAAATAAGACTTAACTTAAAACAATCCCAATTTTAGATAAGTCTAGTTTATTTTTAAATTATGTACATTACATAACTATATAAAATAAGGAATACACCATTTTTATTGAAAACTCCTTTCACATGCAAAAAATTGTCCTTAGAACTTAAAACTATATAGGATAAGCTAAGTACATATATATGAAATGGGTGAGATATAAATCCCACTAAGGGAATAAATATGAAATAACATGTAGATGATAACACATGTAAAACTATAGGCATATCAATGAGGCATAAAAAGAGTAGGAATCATGAAAATGAACAAAGAGACAAGATATAGTAAGATAATCCTAACATAAGAAATGTGGAAACAACATTAAAAATGCATCATAAACATATTCCAAGGTTTAACACTCCAAGATATCATGGTGGAAAATGTATCATAAGGAATTTGGATCACTCTCTTTCCCAACAAGACATATCATGATACTGAACATTACCCAATGCATTGCAGCACTATCCAGATGAACCCATCATATTCATTTCATACTCATTATTAAGTGTGACACATAGATCATATAATGCGGATTCATTCATGATAATAATTTATTTCATGATCAAGGAGTGTGGAATAAACATATTTAATTCCAAAATAAAAAATTATATGTGCATAAATGTGAATACGCTTGGTACGAAATTAGTATGGTATATAATACAAAATTGTTTTGGCATGGGACATTTTGGGGACATTTTAGCAGCACAATGACATCACATAAAAATTAGTATCATTAGTCAATGAGAGAGAACGGGTTACCTCATAATTTATACTTCAAATTTAATGTAACAGGGACATTTAATTGCATGTACCAACATGAGGAATTATAAATAGAGTGTATATGTTCTTGAAGAACTTTAATAAATATGATAATGAAAAGAACCCATAGAAATTTTAATTATGGTAACAGGTGTCCGTAGGGGTTCATAGGGGGTAAATGAGAGTGAAATGATCCTTGGTTATTTTTAAATCTAACAGAAAGTATGTGGGAAATGTAAGAACATACCCCAACATATAAAAATTTAAATTAATTATATAACATGAAAGGATTTCTTTATAAAATAGGATACTAGATGATCCCTTGTGGAATATCAGTATAGTAAAAGCTTATAAAATGCTAAAAATGAGAGATAATAATAATATTTCATTAATATAAAAATAATTTGACACTTTGTTGATGATTATAGATGAAAGGAAATATAAAAAATGGAAATTAATAAGTCTAATTTCAAACAATCTACCTGAATTGAAAGTAGGAGAGGAAGGTGATGACTTCTTACTTGAATGTGTGACTATAATTTCTTGGTAAGGACTTTTGGAGACAATGGGGAACCTTAGGAGGACATTAGAGAGTCTATTTAAGAGTATTGGTGTTATCTAAGGAGTTTTAGTGAAGTAAAATGGGAACATGGTGGGTTTATATAGGAAATGAGTGGGATTTAATTATTATTTTGGTTTTGGACTCTATATAATAAAATATCAAAAACCACAAACCACCCCATTTTTTTAGCCATGGTGTCTAAAAAATGTCACTTTTTACATTATTTTATAAGTAAATGGTTGTAATATATTATAATATTACCATTGTTGATGTGGAGGTGAGTCACACTCTAAAGGAAATGATTTTAAAACCTTATAATATATCATTAGTTTTGGATGATTCACAAAGGATTTATAAACTAAATAAAATAAACATAAAATAACATAATTTTAAATGAAAAAAATATTTTTGGTCATGAATCTCATATATATTACTTATTACCGAACATTTGTGTTATTATTATTTCGTAAAACACAATGTATATTTATACTGTATTTAATTTTTACCAAAAAAAATCAACTGACTCGGAAAATTATGAAAAAATCACTAATGGGTTATTTTTATGGTCTAATTAAAAACAAATATTCATTTTATCTATATAATTTTCTAGATATGTTAATTTTTAATTTTAAAAAAATAACTGGAATTTATTGAAAATGATAGGTTTTTTTGAAAATGATAATTTTTAAACCCTTATAAAAATTAAAATTCACTTTATAAAAATTATATCATTATTTATATTTATTAAAAATTAATAAATAATATTATCTTAATAAAATATTATTTTATTAAAAAATAAATTAATTCAAAAAAATAAATTCCTTGATTCAATTTGAATATAACCCAAAAATATTATTTATTTATTATTGTTTCAAAATAAAAAACATTTTTAATATAACAATAATAGAATTAAAATATGTTATTTATCAAATAAAAAATAATTTAAATACTCATAATCTTAGGGTCTTGATACATATCACTTTAATAAAACAGAAAACATCCTGAGAGTAAGGTGGTGAACGTTGGAATTTCATGGGGTTGTTCAGCGAACATGGTTTTTTTTGTGATCTTGATGATCATGAACTTCTCCTGTAAACAGTTTTTATCATGATTAAGTTATTAGATCAAAGGTTTGGATTAGTCAAGGTAAAAGGACAAAAATTTAACCCCCATGGAAATTCTGATAAATTGGATTCATGGGGCTTGATTCGACTGGTTGAGGCAATCAATTCTTTTGTTTGTGTCAATTAGATTTTTAAGACTATATTTACACTAACCCTGTGATCACAATTCAATTGATATATTATCAGTGATAAGGATACTTAAAAATATTTAAAATCCAATAGGATATAATAAGAAAAATAATTGAATTCATTTTCTATAACCATGTTACATAGTAATACATTTAACTAAATCAAAAGTGAAATATAATTTATAATAGTTTGGTATGTTGGAATCATACCCCATTATAAAATTTCACCCTTGGAATTTTCATTTCTCTTATTAAAATATATGAGGGTAACTCTTCTTCATTACTTCCTGCAATTCCCTTATTTATTCTTCATACTAGTGGTTTATCCACAACACTTTTAAATGGTTCATTGTCTTATTTCATAGAACTTTTTCTCCACGACCTAATATTTTTACCATATTATCTTCATAGGAGTGGTAATTCTAAAATGGATCAACCTCTGGATTGAGTATAAGTGATGGGTCTGGTATGTACTTCTTTTTGAGGGATACATGGAATACATCATGCACTTAAGACAGGTTTGGTGGTAGTTCTTGTTGATTGGCCACCTCTATGATGTGATCACAGATCTCAAAAGGGTATATGTTCCAAGGAATATGCTTTCCCTCATTCCAAAATATCATAACATTATTCATTATAGATATTTAGATGAATATCATTTCTCCAACATCAAACTTTAGGTCTCGTCAATGATTATCATCATAGCTCTTCTATATACTCTGACTAGGATTTATGTGCTGCTGAATAGTCTTAACCATCTCCATGTTTTCTTCAAACATTTCAAGACCTTGAATTTTTGATTCCCTAACTTCATCCTAATGTGATGGTGTTATGAATCTCTTCATATAAATAGATTCATTCCGAACTATTTGTATGCTTGATTGGAAACTGTTGTTGTAAGAGAACTCGACCATAGGAAGATATTGGTCCCAACCTCTTTTAAAGCCAGTTGAACATGCTATCAACATGTCCTCAACTATTTCTATAGCCTACATAGATTGGAAATATTTTTGAGGGTGATAATACAAATTTAAGTTCAACTAAGTATTTAGAGCATGCTCAAGACATTTTAAAAACATAGAGATGAATATTGGATCTCAAACATACACAATTTATAGTTTTAGTCCATTTATTCTCACCAATTCTCTTATGTACATCTGTTAATTTTCATCTAGTGGGAAATACTCTAAAATCACAATGAATTATGTAGTATTTGAAAGATTATCCAAAACAAACTAGATAACATTGATTCCTTTGGATTTCTTTATAAGTATAGTGACAAATTTCATAGTGTTGTTTTCCTATTTCCATGTTGGTATGGGTAATGGTTGTGTCATCCCTTTAGACTTATCCCTTTTATCCATCACTTGATAACATACCTGGAACTTTGATGTATTTTAAAATATATCCTTCTTCATGTTGTCCAAAAATAGTGCTCTTGGGTATCTTGATACATCGTTTTCATTCCTAGGTGAAAAAAGACAATTGAACTATGTGCATCATCCAATAGTTCCTTCTTTAACTCAAGATTTGATGAAACACATAGTCTTGACCCAAATATGAAAATTTCTTCATTATTAACATTGAATTCTGAGGTTTTTCCATTTCTTATATTTTCCACTTTCATCTAAATTCTCACATCATCTTTTTGAGCATCCATTAATCATTTAATAAGACATCGTTTATAAATCATTTGTGAATGGATTGATGATTTTCAATCCATTATTTTTATCATGTCTATCCTCTTAATTTATAATAATATTGGATCCTTCTCAATTCTCATAATTGATAAAATTTTTGGATCCTTTCTACATAGATCATTTGTCACTTTATTCACTTTTCTAGGATGGTAGTGAATTGAGTAGTCAGACTCCTCGATCAGCTCTGACTATCTTTGTTGGTTCCTATTTAACTATTTCTATATGAATATATATTTGGGACTTTTTTTATTCATATATATTTCACACTTCACCACAAGTAGAGAATTATGCAACATTTTCAATGAAAATATCCCTACAACCTACTCTAAATCATGTGTTGGGTTGTTCTATTTGTGAAAAATCCAATACCTTGAATCATAGTCATTAAATTTTTCATTTTCCATCAACACACATCCCAATCCTTTATTTAAATCATTGATAAATATTATGAAAAGTTCTCCACATATGGGTTTTGTGAGTATATGGGCCATGATAAGCCTCATTTTTATCTAATTTAATCTTCCCTCACATTCATCATTCCCAAAAATCTTGACTCTCTTCCATGTTATCTTGGTAAAAGGGTTTGAAAATCGAGATGGATTTATCACAAATCAGTTATAATATCCCACTAACCCTAGGAAACTAAGGATATTTGTGATGGATTTTAGCCTCATCTATCCTTTAATTTCATTTTTCTTTTAAGGATCTACAAATATCCCATTTCTAGTGATGCTATTCCCCAAGATTGAGACTTCCATTATCCAAAACACATACTTTTTGTACTTTTTATAAATATTCTCCTTTCGCAATGTCTTTTTCATAGTTCTTATATTATCATCAAGATGCTACTTGGTTTTTGAGTATAATAGAATATCATTTATAATTACTACCACAAAAAAGTCTACATAATCTCTAAATACTCTATTCATCATGTCCATTACGCTTTCAAGAGAACTAGTGAGTCTGAATTTCATTACTATGAATTCATAATGACCACATGAAAAGCAGTAATGGAAATATCCTCTGTCATCTAACTAACTTGGTAATATCTCAACCGTAGATCCACCATAGATAAGTATTTTTCTCCACATAGCTGATCAATCAATTCCTCAATCCATAAAAAGGGTACTTGTTCTTTATCGTGATCTTGTTGAGCTCACGATAACAAATGAAAAGGTTCACTAACCCATCCTTCTTCTTGAGGAAGAGGTCTAGTGAACCCCATGCTGAAGCACATGGGCATAAAAACCCATTATCCATATTCCTAGGTAGTTGTTTCTTTACCTATTAAAGATCCACAAAATAAATACAATATAGAGTCATGGATATTGGCAACTCCCTAGGTATATGCTTCATTGAAAATTAGACCTATCATCTAGGACTAAGACTAGGGAATTCCTCATGAAACCCATCTATGTATTCCCCCACAATAGGAATGACTTCATGAAATATCATTTCCAAATAATAAAACATTTGAGAATTATACACATTCTATTAGTGTAATAATATACATGTGTAAGATGATGGTTTTAAAGAAGATTCATCCTCCTACTTGCATTTTTACAGAATCATGGGACAACTATCCATATAGAGATTTATTTCTTTCTCACAGAAATTTTTGTTGTCTCTATATAGGGAATGATAATCCTTTCTAATAATTTCATAAAAGTACACAAAAGGGAGTGTAAAAATATTCACCAATAATTTCATCCTACAAACTATATCAGGGGAGGATTTATATACATGGGATGAAATAATTTCCCCATTATCTGTTTTCACCGACCTCTCCACTTACATGATTTTTTGTGGTCTTTGGATAGTTCTACTAATCATTTTTGATATTAAGGAATGCAATAAACCATAATCAAGATTTAAATTTTCTATTTTTGAATGAATAACAAGCATACATGTCACCACTTTGTTTTTGGGATTCACTTTGGTGGTAGTGTTGGAAATAACTCACCCTTGTAACCTTTGAGGTCGTCAGTTGTCTCCAAAAACCCTTGGCTTGGGGAATTTGTTTAAAAATTCAATGGATCCATGTAGTTGAAGCAATGAAGAATGATCTGAGCCTTGACCAGAGAATTCCATTCCGTCATCGTATTCATGGGTTTTTCATGTTATCAATTTCAATCAAGGTTTCCTTCCTTCCCACACCGAAAAATTTTATTTGTTCCCTTGAGGAAATTTCGGGGGTTCTTCATCCCACACCTTTGACAAGGGAGATATTGAAATTTCATAGCATTGTTTGATCTCCCTATCAGACTACCAAAATTAAACACCAATTTTTGCTTCATATCCTTATGATACCATTGAAATTTTCTAATCTCCATTTTGACATTGAGGGAACATCAATCAATTTCATCATAGCTATCAATGTCATCGATCACCACAGTTTTTCATATACTACGTTTTTTCCCACCAAAGAAGCATTAAACCACACATTCAATGGTAACGACACATCAAGAACCATATCAAGTAAGTATTGTGAAGTTTACTATATAATCCCCAATAGATTCATCATCTCTTTGTTTGAGGGAATGTAAATCAATTTCCATTTAAATTGGAGTCTGTGGGAAAAATAATTATTGAATATGATTTTCTAGAATTACTTTTACTCCATTGCTTCAATATCATACTCAGGAATCATAATTTTTATCAATTTCCACCAATGATCATTTTTTCCTTCTATATGATAAACAACTAGTACAACCTTATTTTGATTGAAACAATAATGGATGGATAAGATCATCTCCATGGAGTAGATCCATTGTTCTGTGATTAAGGGATCAAATGATCCATTAAAATAAGGAGTCATTTGTCACATGAAACTATTTATTATGGATTTATCTTTTTTAGGGGGGTTTGGGTACTCCTCTTGATACAGGATTCTATTCAGAATATGTGTTAGAAGAGAGAATATTGGGAAGACATTTGTGAATCCTACTCCCATCGAGTTGGGAATCTCATTAGGGAAGTCATCACATTTCCCTTCGCATTGGTTGTTAACAATATTCCTTATATTTCAAACCATTGGATTGAATAAAACATAAAATTGGGAAGAGTATCTTTAACTATTAAACTCATTAAGGGGAATCCAATGAAAATAAGGGGATAACATATAAATTAAATTTATTTCCTCAACTTATGAATTTTTATGATTTAATCTATGTTATCCATCATCTATATCCTAACAGATATTCTTATGGGACTTTTTTGGTACCCTTATTAATGATTTTCCATAATCTTGATTTACCAAAGAATATCCCCTTGGATTTTCAAACTAGGTAAACAGTAAGTCCCATTTTCATGTATCAAGTTACCCCAAGTCAGAATTGGAACAACTTGTCAGATTTTGTAGTCCTAGGTTCATCTATTCCAGAACCATGTGCACCTGTAGTATCGAGACTGATTTTTATTTTCATGATAAAAAATATACTCTATACCAACAAACATTTAATGATTTTCTCCTATACATATTATTATATCTAAGTATTTTTCTATATTTTTATAATCATTATCCCAAAAATAACTAAAATTTTCTTTTGAAACCAACTATGACAACTTTGAACATTATTTTTCATTAAAACGTGATTTACTACATAAAAATACACATAATAAAACCAATATTATTGATAAGTCTGGTTCCTTTTTGAATAGAACATTACATAACAATATAAAATAAGGAATACAACATCTTTATTGTAAACAACTTTAACATGGTCAAAATAAACCATCAAACATAAAACTGCATGGGATAACATGGGGACATATATAAGAAAGGGTTGAGATATAAATACCAATAAGGGAATAAACAAGGAATAACATGGAGAGGATAATACATATAAAATAATAATCATATAAATTATACACAAAAATATTAAGAATAATAAACATGAATAACGAGACATGATATATTATTATAATCATAACATGTGTAATGTGGAATCAAATTAAAACATTACAACATAAAGATATAGCTTGTCTAAACATTCCATGAAATAATGGTGGAAAAAGTCACATAAAGGAATCAGGTTCACTCCCTATCCAAACATGACATATCATGATACAAAACATTACAAAATTTATTAGAGCGCAATTTTAGTTCACCAATTAAATTCATTTCATATTCATGCTTTAGTGTTCCACATAGATCACACAATAATGATTTATTCATCATCTTAATTTGTTCTATGATCATGCAGTGTGGAATACACATACATAAGTACCATTTGAAAATTATATGTTCATAAATGTGAACACCCTTAATATTAAATGGTTTTGTTATTCACTACACATTAGTTTTGTCATGGAAATTTTTGTGACATTTCAATAGCACAACGATGTCGCATAAAAATTTGAAAAATGGGTTGGTGAGAGAGAAAGGTGTCTCTCATCATTTAGAAATGAAATTGAAATTAATTGTACAATGGAATTCTAGGTCCCAACACAATTAATTAAAAATATAGGGAACATGATAATGAAAAACATTAACAAAACAAATAAAGAAAATAAACCTTACAAAATTTCGTCATGGTAACGGGTGTACATAAGGGTTTATAGGGGGTAAAAATGAAAGTAAAAGGGGATATCATAATTTATACATAAAATGGGAAGTACGGGGGTATGGAAAATCATATACCAAAATTTTAATATTGAAGTTAAAATATATAATATGAAATGAGTGTTTGATAAAAGAGAAGAGTAGAGAATCACTGGTGGAATTTCGGCATTGTAACGACTTAGGTATGAATCAAAATGAGAGAGAATAATAATATATAATTTATATAAAATAAATTTTATTGTAAATTATTGGTTTTATATGAATTAAAATATATAAAATCAAAATTAATAAGACTTATTTTAATGAATTTTCATCAATTTAATGGAGGAGAAGAAGGTGAGGGTCCCTTACATGAATGTGTGAAACCAATGGATTGGGAAGAACTTATTGAGATCTTGGGGAAGACATGGAAGGATTATATAGATTTAAGGGAAGATTATGTATGTGCTCCAAGAAGATTTAGTGAATATAAATGGAATCTTTGGATGGTTTATTTGGAATTTTGGGGTGTTTCTTTGTTATTTAGGTTTTGTACTCTACATAATAAAATATCCAAAACCACAAACCATCCCATGATAGTTTACCATGGGTTCATAAAAATGGGATTGGTTAAAATTATTTTATAAGTCCAAGGTCCTAAATTATAAAAATATTTACATTTGTGGAGGTGACACACAGTCTTAAATTAATGATTTTAAAGCCATAACATATGTCATATGTTTTGAAGGATTCATAAAGGCATTAAAAAATAAATAAATTTAACATAAAATAAAATTATTTTAAATATATATATATTTGGTGTTGGATCCCATTTATATTATTTATCACATCACATTTGGGTCATTATGATGTCATAAAACACAATGTATATTTTTATGATATTTAATTTTTACACTAAAAATTGATTGACTCAATAAATTACAAAAAATTCACCATTTGATAATTTTAACATTATGATTCAAAAAATGATATTGATTTTATCTAAAAAAATTATAAATATTTTTAATTTTAATTTTAAAATAATAACCAACATTTATTGAAAATGATGGGTTTTTTTGAAAATAATAGTTTTAACACTTATAATACATATTACTTCATAAAAATTATATGATCATTTATATTTATTTAATATTAAATAATAATAATATTTTATTGAAATATTATTTGATTAAAAATCCATTAATTCATCAAAATAAATTCTTTAATTGAGTTATAATATAACCCAAAAATATTATTTGTTCTTTATTGTATTAACATAAAAATAATTTTTATTGTAACAATAATTGGATGAAAATATATTCGTTGTCCTATAAATAATAATTTAAAAATTCACAATGCCAAGTTATCAACACATTTCCCTTTAATACACTAAAAAATGCCCTAAGAGTGTGGAGTGTGATGGTTGTACTTTCATGGGGTCGTTCAATGAACATGGTTTGGGTCATGATCTCGATGAGCTTACTCATCTCATGTTAGTGGTTTCTCTCATTCATAATTTGTTGATTCTCAGTTGACTTTTCTTAAGGTCAAATCCCATAAATTCTATATCCTAATAAATATTTGATAATTGGGATTCATAGGGGATGATCCTACTTGTTGAGGCCATCACTACTTCTTTTGTGTTAATCTAATTGTTGAAACCATATATGTATAATAACTGTTTGATCACTATTCAACAACTATATTATCTATAGAAAATATAATTAATACTATTTTAAATCCATTTAGATATAAAATAATAATATAAGTGGATGTTTTTTCTACAACCATATCATATAATAAGTCATTTAATTAAATAAAAATAGAAATTTTATTAATACAATTTGAGGTCATTACATAATCCAAATCCAAAGAAGTAACTGTTGTAATCCCCATCATGTTAGCACATATCATTAGGACCATAGGATAAAATCACATAAGCACATACATCATCCATAGAAACATCCTTAATAACACAGTGGATGCATAAATAAAAGTGTTGGTTGGTAGAGAACCTAAAACCCAATTTAACACCAAATCCCTTCAAGATCTCATATTTGGTATAGGATTTAAGGTTACACCAACTACTATCTATATATAATCTAATAACTCACTCTATTAGCATCGGTCAACCACTATGGCACCAACAATGTTCCCCTAGGTCAGTGAACTAATGAATAATTCATTGTGATATCCTTAAGGTCCAAAAACAACTAGAGGTATTCTTTTTTGTATCCTCTAAGACAAATCATAAGAAGGCACATCCCCCTTGGGACCCTTATAATTTAATGTATGTGGAGAGATATAAATTTAAATATACTCGGTTAAATTCTCTATCTTGGATCCAAAACTATAAAACTAGACATCAATTTCCATGGCATTGTTAATGGAGTAAGGGGTCTTTCCAGCTACAAGGGGTATTCCCACTACAATAAAATTCATGACATTTTTATGGACCATATAAGTGTTAAACGTCACAATGGGGTCCTATAATCACTCAACCCTATACTACTCTGCATATGGTCTATACACCTCAGCCAATATAATGGATGAAATGACTCACCTTCCCCAAACTCAGCTCCTGTGACGTTTAGAGACTACTTGGTGTCTCTAGGGTCTTCATCTTAGCCATTAGGTTACATGTAATAAATATAGGATAGAGGGTTTGTTAGTGACACCTAGAATCCATTTATTTCAAGTACACTTAATAATTTATTTAAATATGTTTTGGAATAAATTTAAATTGGTCATTTCACCCTCAATGGAGAGGCTGAGAATTCACATACTATAATAAGCATACATAAACAACAAAGAGTATGTACAATAAACCACATACCTCTTAAGAATATTTATATTGTTTTACATGGACTACTAGTAGCTTCCATTTACCATCCAAGCCCATATAAGAAATATAATAGTTTTCCTCTCAAAAAAACTACCAATAAATTATATATAATAATTAAATTATAATTAATTTATTAATTTCAAAAGAATATACATTTCAATAAAGTTAATTAAAAATTATTAACACCAAAAACCTCACCATCTAATCCCATAACTTTAAAAATATAACCAAATTCTTGTCACTAACTATGGGCAGAACCCCTACCTTTAATCGGGTATAATACCTAGAGATAACATAAAAAATAACACAATAAATTTAACTTTTATCTTTAATTCTTTCTAAAATCATCATGGTGACATGCCTCAATGAAACTAAATGTGATGAAGTGAAAACTACCACTCGGGACACTATCTTCATAAGTAGAACAAAATCACCATAACCAATATCTAATTATAAGATGCTTTTATTGAATTATAATTCAAAAAACATAATCAAGGAAATGGGATATTGGTAATGAAGTGAAGGTATGATTAAGGTTGGATATTTTTAGTATTATCTTAACTCAAAATTATATAAAATCCATAAAGAACACCCCAAATAGAAGGGGGTAATTGAAGAAGAGGAGGGTATACCCAGGTCATGCATGATACAAGCTAAGAAATTAATGGGATTTCATCTTTAAACATATAGTGGATATTTTAAATTACAACTTCTAATGGTTATAATAGTTTTCACACACTATTTTCTTAACTATGTAATAATTATTCTCTTACCAAAGACTATAAACTATCCACCTTCCAAGGTTATGAAACACCATTTAATATACCATGAACTAACAATGAAACCTTTATGAAATTAACTATATATTCCAATATGGTATCACCTTGACTACAAAATAGTTTCTTAATGCTTGTGACTAAAACATCTTGGCCACATATCTAGGAAACATATTAAGCACTAATTATGCACCCACCATGTACCCAAAGATGTACTTTTACAAAACATATTCTATGGACCCCTAAAATAGATGATTTACTTGAAACCTTTAATATATCATTCAACCCTCATACCAGGTACTAAAGAATGACCTTGGGGAGTTCCAATCTTTAGTATTCCACAATAAATATCTGATCAAAATTCGAGCTCTCTAGTATTTGAAAACTCAAATCCCTATAGAAATTTACTACTTTTATGGATGTGGGACCTTACATACTCCCCAAATTGATACTTCTCATATCCAACTAGTCTTGTTGGAAATAAAACCAAAAATCATGAGCTATTATGGTCAGGAATTCCCACTCAAATGGTCAAATTTTATTTCTAAATGATCAATTCATTTCCATGTGTCAAATTCAAAATACAGAGCTTAATCCACTTAAACTATAGAAATCTCTCCTAACAGTCATTTAATAATCAATATGGAGATTAATTATGGACTTTGAAACTAGACATATGACCACATAATCATCTAACATACCAACCAACTTATGGTACACCCCAAAATTTATTTTTGATATTTATGGAAAATTTCAAACTAAAATTACTCTATAGTTTGAATTTCCTAATGAAACATAACTTGGTGTACTAATGATTCTCTCAGAACATTTCTCAACATGATACACCTGATCAATCATTAATACACTTCTCTCAATCCACAATGTGATCTAAATAGTCGAATTCAAATTGACGAAGCTTATCTCAATCACACCATCTCTTCTATGAAAAGCTTTAGAAAACACCTAAACTACAATAGTCTCACTACAATGGTGTTCTTGATGTAGTTCATCACTAACCACATCCAATTTAATGAGTCGGTACAAGACAAACCACCTTTGGTAAAATATTATTAAAAATAATAAGATTCAATAGTTAATTCATCCAAAAACTGATTTTTATGATTTTTTCAAAAAGTATACAAATATTATTAACCACAAGGACAATAATGAATTTAATTGACATCTAATGATATTTCATATCAAAAATATCTCCTTTCAAATTATATTCTAATTCCATAACACAAAAACTGAATTTTTACCAATCCAATTCCCTTAGATCATCACCAGATATACCATGCATGAATCACACACTCAAAATTCTCCATAACCATTACTGAACTACTATATATGAGTGTTACACACTAGTAGGAGACATCCCTCTACCCATTTTATGAGAATCATTTTCTTCTCTCTATATAAACGAGTCCCAAAACACTATATCATATGCCTTGTCCTTTTTTGGAAATAAAAACAGACATGGATAAGAAAACATTAATTCTGTATAACTAGTGAAAATATCATAGGGTTCCCATCCCTAAATACATGTAATTGGAATCTATGCCATTCATCGAGTATCAACTTATAATAGGGCCAACATCATTGAGACATGCCTCAAAGGACTCTACCTTTAAACTCTTAATACAATGGAAAATATATGATCGTTTAAATGTTAGCTTCAGTTTCCTTTAACTAAACCCTACCATCACATATCATGATAGTTTAGGTCATGTCCTATACTTGGTTTAACAGTATCACCACAACCGATTTATTTCTAAGATATCATTCATCAGGAGGAACATCTCATAATTTATCCAAATATTAGGTACTGCACACCTATATGAACCAGATTCATAAGCATTAATCATTTCCCCACACCCTACTAATCACCATTATTCCATTATAAACAGTTATCATGAGAAATTGGTGGGAACTAAACTCACCGAAAACAAAAACTATAAAAACTTATACCACTGAAGTCACGCTCCTGTCAGTAGAACATTACAGAGTCTGAGCTAACATTAATTCTAGAAATTATGTCCCAACACAATAGGATCTCAGATACCACATTTTCATATGCCACCATGGCTTACTCTATAAATAATAACCAAACCCACAATGCCACATGATCTCCTCTATATACACCATAGGCTACCGACTAGCAGTGGTGGAAAAGGGTGTGTTTGTGGGGAAACTACATCCTAGAATCAATAAATGGAAATTAGTGTAAATATAAAATTACCACCAATAGAATTAAATAATTTCATGGTATAAGAAATCAACATAATCAAGAAATTAATAAAATGACATTCAATAATGACCTTAAAAACATTTCATTCAAACAAAACTAATTAATAATTGGGAAGACTACATATATAGAAAAAAATTAAAGAAAAAGAAGTAAAAAAGTACATTTCTATCATACCCACACTAATCCATACCACGTAACAAGCAGCCTATACATATCTGATCCATTAATCTGGATCAATCATTGGAATAAACCTATCTTTTTTCTAAAATGAATGATCATATACATAGGTGACCCATTGTAATGGTGGCTTGAGTGGGGTGTCTCTAAAAGAAATAGAAGGAAACCCCCAATATGGTCTCAAACAAATCCAACAAGACAAGTCCTTTTATATTTGAGATACTAAACTTAATAATAATGTAAATAAAAATTTCTGAAAATAAATAAATAACTAAATTCATAATGAGGACCTAATTGTTACCTTGTTTAGACCATATATGCATCGATAAACATCAGAATATATTTTAGTAAGAAACATCCCCATAGGGGAATAAAAGTGATATCTATAGGATCACTGATTCTCTAATCCACTAAATACTAAATAAAATTCTATGTATCAGCATAACATTTAGTAAATGGGGCATTGAGTATGATCCTAGGATTCATATGCTTACAACCAAATTCCATACAAGATAACGGAACCCAAATGATGGCTTATCATTCCCTAAACAGGTCTAATGTAATATTCCTATGTTGAAGTCCATAGTTCACCAAGACATTAGAATAGGTAAGATATCCTATGTGAAATTAATCTTAAGAAATAAGTAAGGAATACTATCTGGGTCCATGATAATAAATCGCCATCTAATAAATATTTTCTCAGAATTATATTATTTGGATGTTCTAGGAAATAAAATAATAGTGCATTAACTCCTTTCGAAACAGTAGTAAAGTAAATGAGTGTAGTTATCATCATCAATCCTCTAGAATTTTATTTTAATTAATTTCTTGGGTTAAATGAGGCCACCTAGAAACCTCTAGCATCACCTAGATCCTAATAAGATAGAAATTCTAGGAAACACACTAACTAATAGGTGCTTCTTAGGTGAACATAGAGACTTCCACAATGTTCCCTAAGATGATATTAATCCGAGTGAAACTACAAATTTTGATAATATAACATTTAATTAAATAATATTCATAATTCAGATCCCATTAAGTGCCTCTAGGTGTCTCCACCATTCTATCACATCATTCCATGACCATATATCGAGTCCTACATTCAGTTCTAGAATCATTTATTGCATCTTCAGTAACTAAGTGAAATAATAAATTAAATGTACGAATTTTTAAAGTTCTTAAATTAGTCCTTAATATTGAATCATCTCCTGATGACATGTTTGGAATGGTTCTATGTTGAAACCTGATACCATCTCAAATCGAACTCGTAACTCACTCGCTTAGGGGAAATCAGTCATTGGGGTACCCAATGGGATCCGATATATCAATACACTGATGAGGTATCCCTTTTGAAATCCTCAATGTGAATATGTAATTAGATATAACCCTATTGGTATTCTCTAATTGAAATCATAAGTATATGGATCCCTCTCAGGACCCTTAAAATCATATGAAAGTAGAGACATCCCACTTGGGATCCACTAGGTTCAGTCCATACTCTCTGGTCAAATCCTATCTCACCAGGGCATTATTTCCCACATCATCATGAACAAGTTAACATGACCATACTAGCTACATGGAGTCATTTCACCATGGAAACCATCAGGTGACCTAACACGACACATATTAGTTCTCATGGTCACTCTAGAATAGTATACTCACCCAACCCTATATTGTTTTGCATTAGTTATATCCATCTATTCCTATACATGGTCTAAAATTTTTCACTGGGTCTAACCTCACTTCCTATGTGGCTTGAATACAACTCAGTGTCTCAAGGGTCTCAGTCTCGACCATCTGGGGAAAATGAATAAATATAACACACAAGGGGTTTAAAAGACCTCTAACATCCATCCATTATAATTATACTAATTAATTTCATTAAAATATTATTTGAATAAATTTAAATAATCATTTTCTCCCTTAATGGGGGATCTTGGGCATTCATATACAACCATAATCATGCATAAATTCAAGAGGCTAGGTAAAACATAAAACCTACTACATAAGAAGCTTTCCAGTATTTTCCAAGAGGTCAGAACAATTTAAAAGGCCCATCCAAGTTTATCCAAGGAATTTTGGGTCCAATATCACAAGCAAAACTCTATAAGTTAATTAAGTATATTTATATAATATTTAATTAATTATTTCACTGTATAAAAACAATTAAATAATAATAATTAAACAGAATAAGACAAAAAATTGTCACCACTATATCCTATTGTATCATAAACATGACCAAACAATTATAAAAAACCAATTACACATACCCCACCTCATACAATGAACAATACTTATAAATGGTGGCGATGAAATCATGCATGAAAAATTATTTCTCTTTAATTATTTGTAAAAACACTACATTAATGTACTTCTATTTAACAACATATAGTGAATTGTTGAAGGCCTCCTAGTTCACCATATTCTTTGAATAAAAATATCCTTGTAATCGTTATCTAATTCAACCATGATTTAGTGGAATCATAAATCAAATATATAAACATGTAATAGTTAGGAATAAATAGAGGATAAGAGTAATGAAGTATACCATTGGGATGACCATACCTTGAAATAATTTATATGTCCACCAAGAACACCCCAAATTGAAGTGTTTGGAAGGGAGGAATATGAGATATATGTCTATGTTTCACACAAGAGAGGTGGAAAATGACAGGGATTCCCTATTAAAACCAATAATGGAAAAGGGGCATATTTCCAAATTTAATGGGTTTCATAGTTTAACCAAAATGGTTTTCCATACTTTTTTTTAATTATAAAGTTCTAACTACCTCTAACCCATCCACCTCGCATAGTTAATGATAATGGTTTAACATACCATGAACCAACTGTATAATGTGTTTACTATTAACTATATAAACAGGAATGGTTTAACCTAGCCTACCAAAGTGTTTCCCAACCCCTTCCCCTAAAAAATCTTTGATGCTCGGTTTCACCAAAATCTTAGAACTTATTTGCAACCAACCAAGCAAAACTTGTTGTAACTTTCTAGATCATCAACTTTAGGACCCAAACCCCTCTAATTCTCTTAAAACCTCATATATTCCATTAATTCCATGTACCACATCCAAAAAATCACTTGAATTCACTCTGACCTTCATAATTCCATTCAACGTATCTGATCAAAATTTGACATGTCCAGTAATAAAAAACTATATTTTATTATGTTATTTCAAACTCATATGAATATAGGTTCTTAAAAATTCATAATGAAAGAATAATATAGATATAAAATTATTTGGGTTCATGTCACTGATAAATATATTACTGATAAATTTGAAGATATCTATAAAGTAATAAAATACTTAAAGGAAGAATTTGAAATTAAATACTTGGTATGAACTAAATATCTATATTTTTTTGAAAACTAATAAATTCAATGTATAAGATTTTTTTGTAGTCATTTTATACTGAAAATCCATAAAATAAATTAATTAGGAATATCAAATCATTTATGTATAATAATGGTCATCAGAAAACTAAATATATAAAAAAATATCCATTTTGATTTTTTGAATAAAATGATCTTCTAGATGTGATATATCCTAGTGAAATGGGAGTTCTTATATATATATAGAAAATTATTTTAAACAAAATATAGTTTTTGAATCTAATTTAGTTACATGATTTGGATGATATCCTGTAAAGATGAATTATAATTAAATTAAATATATCTTTTATTTTATACATTAAACTCTAAATTTTGAACTATTATACTACAAAAAAATGAAAAAGAATGTGGTTTGTGAAAATGTGATATATATATATATATATCTGATTCTCATGAGATGAGATCGAAATATTTAATATATTTTTATAATTTTACAAACATTAATCTCCTATAGATCACAAATGAAAATAATTATTATAGTATCCTCTAATTATGAAGTGATGATAACACTACATGAGTGACAAAGAGAACATTTATGGTTATTTTTCCTAAACTAATACAATAAATTGGGAAGTGAAATGACTACATAAAGATTTTAGGTCATGTTATCTATGGGTAATGTTTCAAATGTCACTAAGATAAATAAAAGTGACATCAAATGGATTAGACGACACAAATTTATAAATTTTCTTCTTATTTTATGTAATAGTTGATAATGAATAAATATATTATCATTACATGTGATTGATAATGAAAAAAATAAGGTAAACCTATTCACAAAGTCCCCATATAAAATAATTTTCACAAAAATCCAATGTAATTGTACACTTTTATTTATTATTGTTTTAATAGCATTGATTTTCATATAGACATTTTTTTTAATGAGGCCGAATATAGGAAATAATGACTTGATACACCCTAACATATTATAGACATCAAAGTGGGATATTAAGGTGATTTTCTGTGGTTTGGAACCCCTCATAAAATATTTTTGGATGTTTTAACATAGAATGAGGATGAATTAGAGGATTGATGATCATTTTTAATGCCTAGTCTAACCTATAAATGATGAGATACCACCCTTTACATATAACACATAAAATTTAATTCATTAGGGGATATAATAATACTTTAGCAGATTACATTCATTCTTAATCGTGTTTATTGAAATTCTCTTTTTATTACTGTAATATTTTCAATAAAACTAAATTCAAACTAATCCTGAATCTTTTGGAAAACAGATTAATATTTTCATGGAATATATGATATTAGTGTATGATCACATAATAAATATATAGCATATAAATATAAATATTTTTTGTGATCATAGCCAATGGCTACATGAACCTAACCAATATTTTTATTATGGGGGTATTAACCCAGCTACACCCACACTATTATACCTTTATTAATGTTCCTACTATTGTATAGTTTTCTATGATGGATATGTATGGGCCACACCATACATAAATTATATTGATGGGAATATGAGTAGTCCTTATCCTCAATTTTATTTAAAAGGTATTTAGATATCCATCCTCCTCCTCATCTGGATGGCTCAATTAGGCTAACTCATAAATCACATTTGGTAGTTGGAATAAATGCATGGGTAGAAATGTATTTCTCTTTAAATTGTGGAATAAATAATGATGTTTTGGGTTTCATAAATGTTTTTCTCATCTTCCAAAATGTTTTTTGGTAATTAACCATCATAGGAAACCCCATCCGAGTGCCATTTATAATTACTAGTGTTGTTATATGTTGTGAAAATTGAAGTGAATTTTATTTTTATATTTTTAAAAATATTTTTAATGTGAAATGGTAAATTCACCTTATTTATTGTCTTAGAATAATTTTTAACCACACCATTTGTCTCATAAAACACTATTTACCCTAGGGATAGAGTTTAATAGAATTCTGAATCATTCGTAATTTATGGAGTATTTAATATTTAAAAATTTAAAAATTAATTATTCATATGCGTGAGATTGGTGATATATTATTAATAGAACATCCGATAGAAATACATATTTCGTGGTTATTTTCTAGAATTTGGGGCTTTCAAATGTGATCTTTATACTTCATTTGAGTTTTATAGCTCGAGTTGAGCATTTTATTTTATATTCTTATTATTTTTATGATTATTATTTTTCCAGTCCACCCCCTCCCACCCCCCCCCCATAATTGAAGATTCCAACATATATGTATGAGGGGGTGGATTCTCTACATTTTAATGTGATGACTATAATAAATGGGGGATACTTTGGTTAGAGATCATCGTCGAGGTGTCTGATTAGACCTAGAACTTGTTGTAGTGGCTACATGGCATAGGTTCAAGCTTGAAACATTCATTTTTTACCCACCATGTATAAAATTAGTTTTTTCTCCCTAAATCCCATAAATTATTTGTATCTAACTTTTATGTTATTTTTTTGAGTTTTTCTTTTCCCATTGAGGTTAATTTAATGTTATTTGTGTGATATTTTGGTGTTTTACGGGCTTCTTTAGGGATTTTTTGTGAAAATAATCTACACATTTTGTAGTTATTAAGAACACATAACATGTATTCACTGGTTCTAATTATGGGTATATGATGAGTGTTAGAAGACATTTTTTTTCCAAACAAGACATGTAGCGTGTCTTATGGTGTGGGTGATTTCTTATGAAGGCACCCCATTTAGGGGTATAAAGATATGTAATATACGTGATCAAATTCCATGTGCAGTACAATACAAGTGGATGTATGGAAGTTTTTTCCAGACCCCGTGTATTATAAATTCATAGGCACCTATTATTGGTTACATGAAAAGGAAGTTAAGAATACACTATATACCTGGATTTTACACTATAGCTTTAACTGAGGTACACATCTATGGAAGGATATTAGGGGAAACATGTTATTTAGATGAGGTGTATCTCATGTACATCACCTTTTGAGGTTTATTTCCTATTTTTTTCCCCATAAGGCTTTAATTGGACTTGTAGATAGTCTATTCTAGTTATTTATTCTCATAGAATGTGATTTTTTAATCGGTGTAGAATTTAGAAGTTGTTTGTGTACTATTTTTATTATAAGCGGCTTCACATGTGGAATATATTGAGTGTTTGATCTATATTCCTCATAATGGGGTTGTGGTGTGAGGCCTAAATGATTGTTGGGAGCATGATGGTTTTTATTTCTTATCTATTTTAAGGGGTTTAAATAAGCATATTTCTGATAATTCCAGGAATAATGGATGAAGTTGTGATATGTATGAGGTTCTTTTTATGGACTTTGGGTTTTCATTTTAATCTCTAGGATTAAGATGGTTAGATTCTTTGGGATTGGATGACACTACAAGGTGTTAGATACAATTGGGTGTCACTAATTAGAGGTTTAGTTGGGTCTATGTGACACTAAATAATACCCTTGTTGGTGCAGTGGTTATCAAGGATAGGATATGTACCAGAGAGGTTGGATGAGATTTCTTATGATGGGATTTTCTTGATGGTGGGTTGTATTAGATGATCTTCTATTGTGTGTCTGGTTTTTGATGTGGATTATAGGACTGATGATACTGACTCATGTTATATTAACCCCGATCAGTTTGGATTTGGTTTTAGTGTTCTTGATGATGGGTTTGGTCATTGGATGAAATGCGTGATAAATTTTATTTTTTTTATAGTGGATTCATTTTTTGAGTAATTGTATGTGATAGGATGCCTTTGGCATATGATGCGATTATTTGTTATATGTATGATTGAATGGATTCTCTCCTCATTTGGCTAGTGGATGGTATGTATTTATAATTAATGGATTATCGGTATGAGTTAACCTCCTCTAGTTGTGATCTATCTGGGGATACTGGTTTCTTACTAATGAATTTTAGGATCTAGAATATTGATATATAGAATAGGAATACTATTGTTCTTCTTGGTGATAGATTATACTCAACTAATTTTGTAGAACTTTTGATATTTTGAGAGGTTATCCTCAGTTGATCTTGAGTTCATGTTTCTCATTTAGAATTTGATATTAGTGTTCTAGAGACTAGTAATGGTTTGTGGTATTTTCATGAACACTTATTGTGATATCCTAGGGTTTGGTATTCTTACATTTTGGTATTTTATTCTTATGTATTCTTATTTTTGGTCCAGTAGACACATGTAATTTTATGTGCTTTAGTGATCCATGTGTAATGATTCTTCTAAATCTAGATAAAGCGGGGTAGTTTTTTATTTTATGGAACCATATAAACTATTTGTTTTTGGCGTTTTATGTTTGATTTATTTTAGCTATTTATTTTTCTTCAACCATTTTTTATTTTACTATGTCATGAATATGCATTTTATGATGAGAGATGTTAGGATCCACTATTATAAAGACTATTTACAATTATTTTATCACCCCATATGTGGGAACCTCAGTTCATGTGAATACATGTATACATGATTTTAGGTTGAGAATGGGATACACAATGGATTAGGTGTAGGCCTAGTGTTTCATGGTTTTTTGGGATCACTCATATGAATTATGGGGATCAGGATAGAGTATCTCAACTAACATTAGAGTCCAGGTGTGAGGTACTACTCAAGGGTAGTAATAGATCCTTGGATATTTTATTTTATTTAATTATTATATATATGTGGTTAGATAGGTGGAAAATTGGTTATTTTTTGTTAACATGATTGTGAGTCTGTATGAGTCATTCCATTTATTATAACATGCATCTCTTTTATTTCTATTCTGTACAATTTTTTTATTAATTTTAATTTTTTTGTTATTTTCATAGTTATTTGACATCAGTATAATGGAATATTCACCCTATTAATTCTCATTATATCCTTAGTACTAGTTAGTATCCCATAGAATATTAGGAGATCAACAAGATGTCTTGTTATGTGATGAATCAGGTAATGTATTAGGTCCATCTCAGTAGATTCATGAAAAATGGTATCTTGGAGTCCTTATATTTTCCCAATATTTAAGGGATTATAAGAAGGATAACTAGGAATGTTTGACATATTGTGATGGACCATAGATAGGTTCTTGATGAAAACCATTTTTAGAAGGGTAGTCCAGGTAACCAGATATCAGGGATTTTTCTATTGTTTTTATGTTACATTTTTATGATTCCACCACTTGTGAAACACTTTCATTTTTAGGTTTTTGTTTATTATGATTTTGGATCTTGGAACATTAGTAATATTTATATTTTCATAAATAATACAAGGTATTTAGTTTTCACAAGCCATAAATTTTTGGGTGATTGGTATCATTAAAGATTGAGGTTTTTCTATTTAATGTGTCAAAAAAACATATATGATGTTTTCCCAAAGAGATTCATGTTGTAATTGTAATTTACTGAGTTGTGGTTATTTTCTTATAATGTAAATTCATGTGGATATTATGGAGAGATTCTCTACCGTCATGGAAATACAGTCCCTTTATTGAAGGGTGTTTGGAGACCCCAGTGTCTCAATGGAGTATTTAGTTTCCCTGATGATAGTTTCATGAGTCATGGTATTTTATAGTGGTTCCTAGATCTAGCATGATATTCTTAGTGGTTGTCATTAACTAAATAGGTTTTGGGTTAGAAATGTGGAATCATTTGTATTCAAAGGTGAAGCACTTGGACTGCTCTGGTTTCATGTTTGGATTGAGAGAGAATGTTTTTCCGGATGTGGGGACATATTGTTTATATTTTCATTTATATTGGTGCAGTGAGTGTACAGGTAAATACTTTTAGTTTTATAAATGATAAGAGAGAGGATTATGGTCAGGGGATTTTGAATTTTAGCCAATTTTCATTGGGATGTGCCTATTGTGAGAATGGGTATGATTGTACGACTGGGTTGTGTGAGAGCATGCAATTGTTAGGTTTGGGTGAGACTCATATGGATAGTTTGTGAGGGTATGTGTGTTATAGTTAGGTATGATATCTATTTTTTCATCAATAAATTGATTGGACTGTGTGTGGGTTTGTTGAAAAATTTTGGGTATTATTAGAACCCAACAGAAGTATACACAATGTCCCTATTATGGTTGACACTCAATGTATGGTTTTAGAAAATATTTATGGATGGGAGTGCCCCATAATCCATAAGAGGTAATGGTCCTATTTATAAGTTCATTTTTTTATCAAAGAGGATTTCATTCTTGGTGATATCGATGTTTGAAGTGGTCATTGAATCATGATGGCACTCATCTCAGAGTGAGTCTGTCATGTCTAGTCATTACATTCATTTGTGGATGGAGCATGAGCCATGGAATTAGGTATTTTGTTTAAGGGGTGATGATAAGGATACACCTATTGTGGGTAGTTTATCATATACCATCGATGAATGGACGTATGAAGATATGGGGGTGTGTGAGATCGATTGGTGGATAGTCTATGTGGAATTAGATATCAATGCATGGTTTGAATTCATATGTATTAGGATCTACATAACACACAAGCATTGGGAACTATTTTAAAATGTGTGAAAGATATTTGGTTTTTATAGGGGACTTGGGTTGAATAATATCTTACTATAGATTGGTATGAATTAGTGGTGTGATCATCCTCAAGGTGAGATCATGATGACGGGTTAGCCATCGAGGATTCCTGGGGGTGATTAGTCTTATAATGGGGAGATTTTAATAACCCTCATCATTAAATTTTACAAAAATTAGGGTATATATTTTTTACATACAAATTTTTAAGGGGTAAATAAAATTCACCCTTGAATATGATATCAAGATAATTGTTTTATGACTATGTTGGTCTCAAAGTATTGTAATTTCATATGGCTAATGTTAAATGAAATTAAGAAGAAATCATTTTTTTACGAAATATATAATAATAAATAACATTAATATTAAATATTTAAACACATACAAATGGAGATATCATTAAAATAGTGTATTGGATTTAAATTTCTTTATAGTTGTTGTGTCTGGAATAAGGGTTTAGCCTATGTAAGCTGTAAAAATTCATTATATTTTGAGGCTTTAGTCTGGTGTTTTATTTTATTTAACTTTTCATTTTTTATATTTTTTATCATCCTCCCCTTTTGTGTATTTATATATACATGGTATTTACGGATGAATTCTCCCTTTTTTTCTTCTCAGTGGATTATAGAACTGGTAAAGTTATAGTGGGGGATCAATATTTGTAGTTATGGTCAAGCCTATATCAGGATGTGCTGGTTCTATAGTATAGATCGAGGCTTGAAGCTTCAGTGTCTTATGCCCTGAGTTTTTCTGTTTATTTTATTTTTCTCCATGATCTCTATAAATTAGTTTTTTCTAGTTTTAAATTTTTATAATGAGTTTACAATGTCCCATTGAGGTTAATTTGGTGTTTTTTAGAATCATGTATTTTTGGGTACATATAAGGATTTCCATTCAAGAAACCCATCTACACATTAAGTATTTTCATAAAATTTAATGTAGTGTGGCTTAGGGTGTGTTGGAATGCTCGGTTAAGAACCTTGTGCAATGGAACATGATCATGTATTATATATTTTCAGACCCCATGTGCAGTACATGACCATTATACATGATATGTATAATTCTAAACCTCATGTGGGGTATATTTCTTAGATCCCCATGACAGTGATATGCTGTAAAGGTTCAATACACACTTTATACATGGGTTTTACATGCCATTTATGGATAAGGCACATATCCTAGGAATAATGATGTAGGTGTATGTCGTCTATATTAAGTAAACATAAAGTAATTTACCTATTGTGGGATTACCCCTATTTTATAACCCTAGAGATAGAATATGGCATTTACCTATTCTATTATGATTTTGTGTACATGTAGTATTTTATGGTGGAATCATCACCGTTTTTATAACCATTTGAGGGATTTTCTAGATTCGAAAACATTTTGATTGTGTATTCCTTGAAGGGTTTGATCTTAATTTCTCCTATGGGTAGTGTGATGTGAGGAATAGGGAAGGTTTGGGATATTGATAGTCATCGTATATTGATAATCTGAATGGGTATGGATTATGATATTTTAGATGGTTCTTAAAATGTTGGATTGAGTGAAGCCTTGGATGGGGTTCTTTGGATGGTATTTTGGTTTTCAATCTAGATTCATTAGATATAGTTTAGTTTTATTATTTCTATGATATGACATATGGGGGTGTTTGTTAAGGTTGGGATATTTTAAATAGAGTTTTACTTTGTTTTTATTTCCCCCAGAGGATTCCCTTTCATGAGTAGTGTTGTTTGAGGATAGGTTGATTGTTGGATAGTCTAGATGAGGTTTCTTATGATGATCTTGGCCCAAGGGTTGGTTGTATTATATGATCCCCTATTGGGTGTCCAATTTATAATTTATATTAGATGGATAATGAGGTTGCCTCAGGTTATATTCACCCTTAGATGTTCGGTGATGGTTCCAGTGTTGTTGTTAATAGTGAGCACATTGGTGGGATCCTGTTTTATGCCTTAAATATATTTTGATATATTTTTCCCTTGCAGAGGCTTTAGAGAAGTGAGGATAGATTTGGGATATTATTGCAATAGACATTTTCCAAACTATTCAATATATTTTTTCCTCTTTTGGATGTTATTGTAGAAATCCATACTTTTTATACATGTATATTACATTTTAAAATATGAATACTCAATACAGAAATATATATAATCTATTTAATAATTGAATCTTTTTAATGTATTTGGGAAATTTGATTTAATAAACTTTTTTACAAAATATGTACATCATATCCAAATAGTTTTAACATTTCTATAAACCTTTTTAATCCCATCATTCTTGAAACCATTCTTCATAACCTAGGAAATCGATACTTAAGAATTATAGAGATCAGATACTCGGTAATTATAAACAAGTGAGATATCAATGATCACCTAAACATAAATTGATAATAATGGTTTGGGTGTATTATCTTAACAATTTAAAACTATAACCAACATATCATATATCATAATCGTGATTCTTAGCATAAATCATGTAAGTTCCTAATACATGAATAAAAAATGGATCAAAAACATGATCTATTAGAGTATAAAATTTTAATAATTAAAGTTAGTTTATAATATAAATAATTAAATAAAATAGTTTACATAGTCATGGATCATTATAAAGACTATTATAGTGAATTGGGTTCACTAAATATTCCATTATATACATATTCAATGTTCACTCTAAAGACTATCATAGTGGAAATTGTTCCTTACTGAACTAGGTTCACTTCCAATTATAGTTCAAATTATCACATGAGATATCCATTTTACCCAATAAATTATAGGGATATAAAATTCTAATCCAACTCATAATATAATAAAAATCAATTCTATGTTTTCCTTAATAACATAAATCCATCATCATATATCAGAATATATGGTACGGAAATGATTTTGATAAACATTTAAACACTTAGTCGTAACATAAACCATTAAAAATAAACAGGTTTCATAAAAAATCATCATAGAAATAAGAAAACATTATTCATAGAATAAATAAATTATCATTGGATTGTATCCCTATTAAATCACAATTAATATAAAATTATGTTATCATAAAATAAAATTATCTTTAAAAGATCTATGAAATATTTTTTGAGGAAAATACCATTTTAATTTTCATAGAACTTATCAAAATATAAATAAATTATGAAATATTATGGAAATTTTTTTATTTTAAATGAATAATGTAATAATATATTTTATGTTTCAAGGTATTTAATTTTCAAAATTTTGGAAAATTCGTTTCATGTCTTGTATGTTAAAACAAATATTATTTTTCATGTTTTGACAAAAATAGTAAAGTATCTTGTTTTGAAAATGGAAACAATTTTCTTTATAAACCATTTTCCAAAAATTAATATATTTTCAAAATTAAACTAAATAATAAATTTATATTATTAAAATATTCTTGAAAACATTTTTAAATAAAACATGAATAAATATGATAAATTACTTTTGATCCAAAGGAAGAAATAATTCAATAATTACTTAAAAAAATTATTTATATATCATGAGTTTATTTAGGAGATATAAATGAAAGGAATACATTAAAAATAAATAAATATTCAATGTATTAAAATATTAGTTTTGTTATATCGATATATATCACAATATTTCATCTTAAGAAACCTAATAATAAACAATATCGATAAACGATGAGATTGAATCATAAATCCCTTACAGAATTTGTAGCTTTTGAATCAAACCCACCTGAAAGATAGGATATTAGATTTATATTTTTATCCCATTATTTTTCTTGAAAATTATTATAAAATACATTCATGGTTATTATTTAAAAAAACATAAAAGAAACTAGGGAGGAATATGTAATGTGTGTCCTAAAAATAAAAGTGTGATGAAAATCCTATAACACTTTTGTAACATTTGAATTGTAATCCCCATGAAATAATAACAACAAATTATACAATAAATTTCATTTTCACAATTACATACATGATAAAACACTTCAAATGGAATGTATATAAACATCTTACAAAAATATTTCTTAAAAACATGACATATTTTCTAATGAGGACAATTTAAGATGATAAACCCATACCTCAAGTTTGAATTTCTTTGATATTACTCTAAAATTTAGTTTAATAAATTTAAATTTATTATAAATATATAAATGAATAAATTACATACTTGTAATAACATATATTACCCACTTATAACATTTATACCCCAATTTATTAATATTTACTTATTAAATTTATCGACTTCGGGTGTTAAGTGTTGCATATTTCATGGGATGTTTAGTTCAGTAGTTTCGGTCCATCTGTGTTGATCATGATCCCATCATCTCTAAAATTTTATTCATGATATGAATAAAAATATATTCATTATACACGTATATAGTCTGATCCTTAAAAATCATTATATGAAAATGATTTACATCGTTCATATAGATATTATCTTTTACGTACACATGAATGTTGTTTTCATTTTATAATGAAAAGAATGAAATAAATATAGATATTATATTATCATTTCAGAAAAATAATGATATCCCATATAATATATATATTAAATCAATTTTTATTATCATCCAAGTAAAAATGAAATGAAAAAAAATCACTTCACTTCATAGAGGTGGTAGTGCACATGTAAGCACGAGCGACAATGTTATTTTTAAATAGATAGGAAGGTAAGAAGGAAAATATGATATTATAAATACATAATAATATTTATTTCCAAAATATAATTAACTAATTTTATACCAATTTTAACAAGAATCAATGAAATATACATATGGTGAAGAAATTGTATCACTACATGCAGAATGTAGTCCATACATATGAATGACTGACAGTTTAACTTCCATTTTAATCGAATAGTGGGTTTATATTGGTGGTTGCATTGTAATAATATTTTTTATTTATATTTAGGATATTTAATTTATAACTTTATGATGAATAAAATATATTTAGAGTAGAAATATGAAGAAATAAATTGAATGAATTCGGGTAAGATGATTTCATGTTCTTTGGTAGGCGTACTTTAGATCCTTTATTAAAGACCCTTAAACAGTATTTGAGGAATAAAAGAACATATAACTAATTTATTCGTGTGTTTATAGTATAATTGTTTTGGTTATGATTAATCTGTATGGATCAATGTGGTGTAAATAAGAGGAAGGAGGGTGTAAAGTTATATGTATGGGAGATGGCTATAAAAACCATGTTCTTTATTACACATTTAAATATGATTTATTAAATAAAATATCACATAATAAAACCCAAAATATCAATAGTAGTAGTTTATTTGTTTCATATGTACATTAAATAACAGCTTAAGACATAAAATACAACGTATTTATTAAAAACCTCTTTTACATGACCATAACATTCCTTCGTACAAAGCATAGTCTGAGATAACCTGAGGACATACATAAGAAAAGGGTTCGATATAAATCCTTGTCAGGGAGTAACAAAGGAGTTACATGAGGAATACAATACATTTTAGGAAATAAGAATATATATGGATAATAATATAAACATGAACATAAAGGCAAGATATAACATGATCATCAAAACCTGGAAATGTGGAAACAATATAAAACATTACATCATTAACATAAAGGAATCTGGTAAAAAAATGTCCCAACATGATGGAAAAAATACTATAAAGGAGTCAGGTAAAACCCTATCCCAACATTACTTATCATGATACTAAACATTACCCAATGCATTGGAGTGCTATCAGGGAGCACCCTTCACAATCATTCCAATCTCATGTTTAAGGGTGCAATCTAGACCATATAACTTGGATTTATTCAACATCATAATTTATTTCAAGATAAAGGTTTATATAATACATACATGATTGTGTATAATAAATAATTATATGTTCATAATGGTGAATACCCTTTATGTATAAATGGTCATGGTATTCACTACATGATGACTTTGGCATAGAAAATCAATGTGTAATTTTGTCTCCCTAACGGCATGACATAAAAATTGATAACAATGGTTGATGAGAGAGAAAGGGGTCTATCATAATATATAAATGAAATCGACTGTAAGGGGTCATATACATACATTTCCCAACTCAAATAATTTGTAAATAAAAGGTGTAACATAATAAGGATACATGAAGAAGTGGAGAAATGGAATAACTCTTACGAAATTTTGGCATGGTAACGGGTGTACATGGGAGGGATTAATGAGAGAGTGGGAGGTATACCATCATACAGATATAATAAGGGTAGTATGGGGGAGTTTTGAAAACATACCCCCATCATTTCAAATTTAAAAATAATAGGGTATAACATTTTAAAGAAACTTGGACAATATGAGAAAGGAAGGAACCCTTACTTCAATGTGTGATCCCAAAGGCTTGGGAGGGTCGTCGTAGGAGCATGGGGCACCTTGGGAAGAATATATGGAGTGTAAAGTATAGTATAGATGTTCTTAAATTAGTTTGAGTGAAGAAGAGTGATTTCTTGGGTGGGTTTATATATGAATAGAAAATAAATTCTTTATTATTTATGTTTTGAACACTACACACTAAAATTTTCAAAACCACAAACCATCCCATGGTTTTAACCCATGGTTTCAAGCCAAGGGAAGTGAAAAACATTATTTTATAAGGTAACGGGTTGAAAACATTAAAACATTAGCCTTTCTTATATGGAGTTGAAACAAAACCTCATGGAAATGAATTTAAAATCATAAAGTATATTATTCATTTTGGATGATTCACTAAGGCATAAAAAATGATTCAAATAAATTTAAAATCACATTATATTAAATTTAAAAAATATATTTGTCTGAATATACCTTTTATATTATTTATCACATCACTATTAGGTCATTATGATTTCCTTAAACATACAATATATTTATATATTATTTAATTGTTACCCAAAAATACGACTATCTTATAAAATTATAAAATTTTCACTGGTGGATAATTCTGATGTCCTGAGTCCAAAATTAATATTCATTTTATCTAAATAATTTTCAATGTATGTAAATTTCTTCATTTTAAATAAAAATTGACATTTATTGAAATTTTATAGGGTTTGAAAAAAAATAGTATTTTAAACCATAATAAAAATTACCTATGAAATCATAAAAATTATATAACCATTTATTATTAATAAATTTTATTAGATAATAATATTTAATTAATATATTATTTATTTTTAAAAATTCATCAATCCCTCAAAAGATATTTTTTAACACTATTTCTATTTTATCATATAAAAATATAATTATTATGAACCTGATTAATTAATCAATTATAGATAATGAATTGATATAATCAATAATTTCTTAATTATAATAACATTATTATTTAAAACTCTAGTTTAATATAATAATTTATATATTTCATAAATGTACCATTTTAACATTAAATTATAATTTATCAACATCATCATTTTTTTGGAAAGACTCTTTTCATTAAAGAATTTATAGACTAATACCTTTATTTATATAACGGTATAAAAAAATAAGTAAATAATACCATATTACATAACCCCTTACAACACCCACATAATACTTATGGGTAAGGTGTGCTTTGGTGACAGACTCTTGGATCAACTCAGATAACATCACCCAGGTGGTAATATTAACTTGAACTTATCCCATATGTGATTCCTTTTAACATTAACGTTTTGAATCTCTTATTTGTCTTGGGTAAGAGTGAACCCTAATGATGCTACCTTTTTTTCATGCTCTGAAAAATGAGCTTCGTATTGCCTGAGTCTACTGGATGAGGTAATCTCCTCCTTTGTTCTATTTCAAAAGGATTTGATAGAAACTTATATTTATATTAGATATGTGACCACTATTCAATGGATATATTATGAAATTCAATGATACTTATCGTTCATTTAATCTGAATAATTATAAAAAAGTGCATTTTTTTTCTATATCCATAAGACATTAAAATAATGATAATTTTATACATAAATGTTTAGCTAATTACAAAATTCCCCCCATAAGAATTTTATCCCTTTAAATTTTCTTTTCCCACACTATAATAGATGAGGGTATCATTGCCTCATCAGTTCCTCTGATTCCCATGTTTCTTCTTTAAACATGTGGTTTCTCCACAACACTTTAACGAGGGACATTGTCATATTTCGTAGAACGTTTTCCCTATGATTTAAGATCTTAAACTACTTCTCTTCATAGGAATGGTCATTCTCTAATAGTCCCACCTCTAGATTTAGTACATGTGATGGTTCGGGTATGTAGTTTCTCAAAATACATACATGGAAAACATCATGTACTAGAGATAGGTTTGGTGGGAGTGCTCGTTGATAGACCACTGCTCTGATGTGATCATGGATCCCAAAAGTGTTGATGTACCTTGGAATAAGCTTTCTCTTCTAACCAAATTTCATCACTCTCTTCCATGAAGATATGTGGTGGAAAACCATATCTCCAACCTCAAAATCTAGGTATCATTGATGGTTATCAGAAAAGCTATTTTGTTAACTATGAGTAGTATTAATGTGTTGTTGGATGGTCTTAACCTTCTCCACAATTTCTTGGACCATTTGTGGACCTAAAATTTTTCTATCACTAACATCATCCCAAAATGATTTTGTTCTTCACCAATTCCATAAAGGGCTTCATAAGGATCCATTTTGATTCTTGAGTGGAAACTATTGTTGAAGGAGAACTCAACTAGAGGAATATGTTGATCATGTCACCCTTTGAATTCCATTAAACATTATCTCAACTTTTCCTCAAGTGTTTGGACAGTCTTCTGATATTGGGCATTAGTTTGGGGATGATAAGTTGTTATAAAGTTTAACTTAGTATTTAGAGCATGTTGTAGACTCTTCTAGAACATAGAGGCGAATTTTGGATCTCGATAGGATATAATAAATAGTGGAACACCATAAAGACTTACCACTTCACTAATGTATATGCATTCCAGTTGATCCAATGAAAAATCCTCTCAAATCACAATTAATTTTTAATTCTTTGTAAGATCATCAACCACATCCTAGAAAGAACTGTATCATTTGGATGTCTTCGGATATCCAGTGTCAAATTCCATGGTGATGTTCTCCCATTTCCATGTTTGTATGGGCAATGGTTGCATCATCCCCTTAGAATTTTTCCTCTCAACATTCACTTCCTAACACACTTGGAACATTGATGTATATTTTGATGTCTTATTATTCATGTTATCCTACCAATAATGTTCACAGAGTACTCGATACATATTTGTGTTTCTTGGGTGAATAGAGAAATTCGAACTATGTGCATCATCCAAAAGTTCATTCCTTAACTCCTGATTTGATAGAACACATAGTAATGACCCAAATATCACAATTACATCTTCAATAACATTGAACCATGAGGATTTCCATTTTTAATAGCTTCCACTTTCTTTAGAATTCCCACATCATCCTTTTGGTCATCCATTAACATTTCCAAAAGAGATGGTTGGGCCATCATTTCAAAATGGATTAATGTTGTTACCTTCTTTATTATTCCCTTGTCCATATTCATCAAATCTACAAAGATTAGTTCCTTCTTAATTATCATCAATGTTAGAAATGTTGGGTCCTTTCTGTATAGAGCATCCTCCGCCTTTTCCACTTTCCCAGGGTGGTTTTGTATTGATTAGTTGTAATCCTTGATTAGATCTAACCACATTCCTTGGAGCATATTCATCTCTTTCTGTGTGAATATATATTTGGGGCTTTTTTGATTCTTATATATATCACACATCTCCCCAAAGAGATAATGTCAACAGATATTTAATTCAATGATTACAACTAAGAACTCCATAACATGCATAGGGTATTATTTCTCATGAATTTTATACTTACTTGAGGAATAGGAAATGACTTTGTCATTTTACATCAACAAACATCCCAATTCCTTTGTTGATGCATCACTGAAGATTCTGAAAATCTCCCCATTTGTGGGTTCTATGAGAAAAGGGGTTCTGATAAGACTCTTCTAAAAATCCATAATGCTTGATTCACATTCATCATTACTAGAAAACATGACTCCCCTCTGAGATAACTTGGTAAGAGGGTTTTACATTCGTGAGAAATTTCTCACAAATCTGATATAATATCTAGCTTACCCCAAGAAGCTATAGATATCCATTAAATATTTCATCCACTTCTATCCCTCAATTTCATTGGTTTTTGGAATTATCCAGAGATATCCCATTTCATGTGATTATATTCCCCATGAATGACACTTCCTTCTATGGGAAATCACACTTACTTTACTTTCCATAGAGCTTCACCTTTTTCAAGATATCTATAACAATGATCATATTCTCCTTATACTCCTCCATGGTGTTAGAGTATATTAGAATATAATCAATAAAACTACCAAAAATTTGATGAGGTAATCTTTAAAACTCTATTCATCAAGTCCATGAAGATTTTCAGAGAATTAGTGATTCTAAAATGAATTACTATGAATTCATAGTGCATGTACCATATTCAACAAGTAGTCTGGCGGATATCCCCCTTATTCACCCTTAAATTATAATATCTTGACCACAGATCCACCTTCGATAACTATTTTACTTCACATTGCTGATAAAAAAAGTCATCAATTCATGGAAATGATACTTGTTCTTTATCCATATTTTGTTGAGCTCACAATAATCAATCCAAAGGCACATTGACCCATCCATCTTCTATATGAAGAGGACTGGGTCACACCATGGTGAAGCACTTGGGTGTATAAACCCTATGGCGATATTCTCTTATAGTTATTTCTTTAGCTCATAAAGCTTCACAACATCCATTCTATATGGACTTTTGGATATTAGAAATGCCCCACGTATAAGATCAATCAAGAATTTAACATCCCTTCTAGGAGGAAGACCATGGTATTCCTTGAGAAACACATTAGTGAATTACCATAAAATAGGTATGCCATTGAGGATGGTTCATTCCATAAATTCAATAATCTGAGAAAGATGTGTGTGCTCATAGGGAAGTAATATACATGTTAGAGATGATGGAATTAAATAATATTCATCATCCTCCTTGCACTTGTACAGAATCTGGGGTTGACTCACCATATGGAGAGTGATTTCCCTCTTGTGACAATTTAGGTTGGCTTTATATATGGAATTCGAATCCATTCCATGAATTGTATCAAATTCCACCAAGGGATGCATGACTTGGTTCTTCAGGAAGTTAAATCCATAAATTCTGATAGGAGTGGAGATATATTCAGGGGATGCAATAATTTCCCCATTTTTCATTCTCACTGATATCTCTACTTCCATTATTTTTGGTGTCATTTGGATTGTTCTACTAAACTTTTGGTATTTAAAGAAATAAATAGAACTAGAATCAAAAATTATGTTTGCTATTCAAGAGTGAATAAATTGTGTACCTTTCACCACTTCATTGTTAGGATTCTTCTTAGCATTAATGATGGAAAAATCTCACCCTTTCTTTCTTGGAGGTTGTTGGTTGCCTCAGAAAACCCTTGGCTTAGGGAACTAGTTCACAAAGATCCCTCATTAGTTGATGTTGTAGTAATGAACAATGCGTTGGGGATCAAACAAAGTGTTCCTTTCCCCTATCACAGTAGTAGGTTTTATTTGTCAAAAATCACTAGCTTGGTTCCCTTCCTTCTTTCACCTATATCATTCACTCATCCCCTTCATGAAATTTCCAGGATGCTACATTCTACACCTTTGGCTAGTGGGATGATGTAATTTCATAGCATCGTTGGATTTATCTATTACAATACCATAATTAAAGTCCACTTTATACTTCTTATCCCCATTATACCCATGATATTCCTTAGTCTCTATCTCAACATTGAGGGAACATCAGAAAATCTCCTCATACCTATCAATGTCGTAGATCACCAGGGCCTTCCGTAGGCTAGGTTTTTCCCTACAAAAGTTGTTTTCAGCCTCTAATTCAGGGGTAACACAATTCCTGATGTGTATTATGAATATATAGTGATGTTTTAATTATACTACCCAACATATTCATTGTCTTTTTTCAGGCTTTTAATGAAATATCATTCTATCTAATGTTGGCGGTGTAGGGGAAATATTTATTTAAATTTTTTTTCTAGAAATCCTTTCACCCCATCTCCTCGAACAGTTCCTTTGGATTCGTATTTTTTATTAATTTCCACCATTTATCAGCTTCACCCTCCATATGATAAGTAGCTAGGATAACCTTATCATATTTGGAACATTGAAGGAAGGAGAAGATTGTCTATGTGGAGTTGATCCATTGTTCAACGATTGAGGGATCAAATGATCCATTGAATGTATGAGGTCTTAGTCTCAGGAAGTTATCAATTCTGCTTGTTATTTCTTGGTAGGGTGGGTGGACATTATTCTTGAACTATTTTTCTATTAAAAACTTGAGTTAGGAGAGAGTGTATCCCAAAAAAATATTTGATTTATCCTCCCATCGGATTGATCATCTCATTAGAACAACCATCACATTGATCTTTGCATCGATTGTTAGTCTGAGTCCTCATATTACTAGTAATTGGCTATAATAAATGGAAATTTAGGGGTTAATATTTAAAACTATTAATCACATAAAGGGTAATTCAATGAAAAAAGGTATAACATATAAATTACATTTATCTCATTAACTTATGAATTTATAAGATTCGATATATGTTACCCATGATCTATATTGTAATGTATTTTCATATGGGATTTTTTTGTTCCCTTAATATTGGTTCAAACTAAGCTTATGTATTTACTAACGTATATCTACTATGAGTCTCAAACCAAGAGCGCATCAAGGCCCAATGTTGTTCACCAGATACAGTTCGAGTCTAGTTCAAAGCGGTATTTTTGGGTTTTACCCATAGATATATATGTTATTAAGCCACCTATACATGTTCATATCTTGACAAGGATGTATTCTATAAATAAACCACTTACTCTATACTCAATAAAATTTTGGAATTTCTTTCTTATACATATTCTTATCCCTAAGGATTTCACTAGGGGTTTCTAATCCAAATCCCAAAAATAATTAAACATATCATTTGATACCAACTATAAGAGCCATGTTCGTTATTACACAATTGAAAATGATTTATTAAATAAAATTTCACTTAATATAACCCATAAGATAGAGAGGTCTAGTGTATTTCTAGAATAATAAAATTACATGATAACATAATATATAAAATACAACATTATAATTGAAAACTTCTTTTACATGACCATAACATTCCTTCGTACATATCATTTATTAGGATAACTTGCGGAATTACATAAGAAAAGAGTGAACTATAAATCCTGGTAAGGGAGTAAAAAAGGAATAACATGAAGAATAAAATACATTTTAGGAAATAGGAATATTAATGGATCATAGGAGAAACATTAACACAAAGGCCTGATATAACATTATTAACATAACATGGAAATGTGGAAATAACATAAAACACTACATCATTAACATAAAGGAATCAGGTAAACCCATATCCCGACATGATGGAAAAATTTATATAAAGTAATTAGGTAAACCATTGTGCCGACATGATGTATACTAATACTAAACAATAACTAATTCACTGGAGCGTTATCAACGATCACACTTCCTAATAATTTCAATCTCATGTTTAGTTGTCCCACATAGATCATATAACATGCATTTATTCAACATTATCATTTATTCCATGATAATTTAATATAGAATACATACATGAAAGGTTATAATCAATAAGTATATGTGAATAATTTTGAATACCCTTGATAGAAAAATGGGCATGGTATTCACTACATGATGATTTTGGCATGGAAAATCACGGTGAAATTTCATCAGACTAATAACGTGACAGAAAAATTCATAAAAATTAATGATGAGATAGAAAGGGGAATCTTATAATATATAAATGGAATATAAAATAAGTGGGTCATATAAAATCATGTCCCATCATAAAGAATTTATAAATATAAGGCATAAAATAATAAATAAATTTAAATAAAGAGGGTTAATGGAATAAGTCTTGCGAAATGTTAGCAAGGTAACGAGTGTACATGGGAGGAATTAATGAGAGAGAAAGAGATATAACATCATAAAAACATAATACTGTCAGTATGGAGGAGGTGATAAAACATACCTCTTCATTTGTAATTGAAAAATACTGGTTATAACAATATATGAAAACATGGAAAAAATTTAGAAAAGACGGAACCCTTTTATGGATGTGTGATCCAAAAGGATTGGGAGGGGCTTCTTGGGAGCTTGGGGGAACCTTGGGAGTATTCTAGGTAGTGGATATCATAGTGAGTGTGAGCTTCACAAAGTTTCAGTGGATAAGAATGAGTTCTTGGGTGGGTTTATATAGGAAATGAGGGGGAATTATTAATTATTTAGGTTTTGGGTACTACACACTAAAATATTAAAAACCACAAACCAAACCATGGTTTTCCCCTAGTTCATATCCAAGGGGAGTAGATAATACTATTTTATAAGTTCAAGGTACGAATCCCTAAATATATTCCACTTTATTATGTGTATGTGAGTCACGCCATCAATGAAATGAATTTAAAATCATAAAATATATTATCCATTTTGGTGGATTCACTATTAATTTTAAAAGAAGTCAAATATATATAAAATAGAATTATTTTAAATTTAAAACTCATATTTGGTCTAATATACATTTTAAATTATTTATTACATCATTATTGGGTCATTATGATGTCATAAAACATAAAATATATTTATATATTATTTAATTTTTACCCAAAAATTTAAATGTCTCAAAAAAATATGAAAAACTCACTATTGGATAATTTAAACATCCTAATTTCAAAAATAATATTCATTTTATCTAAATAATTTTCTAAATATGTGAATTTTGACATTCAAAAATAAATATTGGCATTTACTCAAAATTGAGGGGTTTGCACAAAAACAAATTTATAATCCTTAATAAAAATTACATTTCACTTCATAAAAATTTTATAATCATTTATCATTAACAAATTTATTTTGATAATAATATTTTAGTAAAATATTATTTATTTTAAAATTTCATTATTTCCCCAAAATAAATTATTCAATAAAATTTCTATTTTATCATAGAAATATATAATTCTTATCAAACTTCTTACTTAATAATTTGTGGTTATGGAATTGATATAATCTTAATTTATAAATTAAAACATTACATTAAAATAATAATTTATATATTTCATAAAATTTCCAGTTTTTTAAACAAAAATAAAATTCATCAAATTCATCATTTTCTTAAGAAAGACTATTTTCATAAAGGAATTGATGTTATAAGACATTTATTTATATAAAGGGATTACACAATAAGTAACCAATACATTATTACCCAACCCCTTATAACACTCACATAAAACCTGTGGGTAAGATGTGCTATGGTGACAGACTCTTGGGGTGACTTGGATAACATCGCATGGGTGATAATCTTTATTAACTTGAACTTCTCCTGTAGGCGATTCTGTTCAAGACTAACATTTTGAAGCTTAACTTGGGCTTGGTCAAGAGTGAACCCCAAGGACTCTAACTCCTTCCCAAGATCTGAAAAAGGAGCTTCGTATGGCCCAAGTCTATGGGATGAGGCTATCACCTCCTTTGTCTCTGTTAAAAGGATTTGTTAAAACCTTATATTTAAATTAGTTGTGTGATCACTGTTCAAGATCTATATTATCAACGTTAATGATACATAATGTTCATTTAAACCAAATAATTATAAAAAAATGTGCTTTTGTTTTCCATATACCTAATTCATTAAAATAAAGGTGATTTTATTCATAAATGTTCAGGTCGTTACAAGGACACACTTGAAATTTCTCAAAATATTGAAATACAATAATTTCATACTCAATCAAAATGATTCAAAACTGATGGATTTTTCAATATGGGAAATGATAATGAAAAACTATTTCAAGGAATATGTATTTATACAATTTTAATTTAAAAAAACCAGTATATCCAGGTTTACCCCCCCCCCCCCCCCCCACCCCCACCCCAAGGTAAACCCGTTTTAACCTAAAGAGCAGTGACAAATTTTTACTGATTTTAATATTCATTAAGACAAAAAACTAATTTATCCTTACTAAATAATATTTTTTTAGGATTCGACATATGTAAAATATTTTATAAGATTAAATTAATTTGAATAATTAAATATCAAATTTGACCCGCAAAACCTAATTAAAATGGATATTCTAGAAACAAATTACTTATGTATGAGAAGTTTATATACTGAAACCCTACTGAAAATTAATTAAAATAACCATAATTGATTATTAAGAATATAATTTATATAATGTTACATTTAATTCATTTTAAAAACAATAATATTTTAAAATTATTAAAATGAAAAGTTTATTTTAAATAAAAATTAATATTTCTAAGAATTAGTTGAAAATCATTTTTTTAGAAAAATCCAAAAAATCTAATGCTATGATAATTTTGAAATAAGGATTTAAAAATTTATATTAGTTTTTTAAAATATATTTTCAAAATATTCTGAAAATAAATTATATTATTTATTCACAAATATAAGTACACCCTGTTTTTTAGGGAATATGTGTATTTGAGGAATATAAAGGCTTTTCTAAAAATTAATTACTTTATTTTACCATATATTTCTTCTATCAGAAACCACTATAAATATTTTCAAAATATATTATTCTTATAAATATGTTATTTTTATCTAAAACATATATAAATGTTTTTTAAAATGTTTATATTATTATTCATACCACCAATTTAATGTCTAGGTTATAAGTTTATACAATATTTTGAATCATTTATACTTAGTGTTTCTTGAAATGAAATATATAAAATATATTGGATTTATTTATAGAGAAATATATCATTAAATAATAGTGAATTACATTCTTCCCCCATTAAAATTAATTTCATCATCAAAATTCCATCGGTATGATGAAAAAAAGTGCATGTCATTGTTTCACCACATCCTTAGGCTCCCATGTAGTTTCGTCAAATTTTAGTTTCCTTTAGATAACTTAAACAAAGTGAGTATTCTTATTTCCTATTACCTTATCTCTATGATACAAAAATTCTATTGGTCATTCATCATCGTAAATATCATGATTTAGTGGTATTCCCTATGATTTCAGTATGTAATGGATCTGGTGTTTACTTCCTCAAAAGAGATACATGGAACACATTGTGAAATTGAGAGAGGTTTGGTGGATGCATCAAGTGATGAGGTACCTCCCCTACGCAATCAAGAATCATGAATGGGGAAATATACCTAGGTCTCAAATTTCCCATTCCTTATAAATCACTAACCTTTTCCATAGATAAATTCAAATGAATGCCTTCTAACCATATTTTAATTACCAATCTCAATGATGATTACCTGAATATCGTTTCTATAGACTATGATCTACATTGATGTCATACTCAATTACTCGAATTATCTCTCTAATATAATTAACTAACTCAGGTCCCAATATTTTTATTTCTGAAATTTCATTTCTTTATGATGGAGTTATACACTTCTATCCAGGGATGGATTCATTGGGATTCATTTAAACACTCGAGTGAATGCAATTATTATAGTACAACATCACTAGGGGAAGGTGTTAATCCTAACGACCTTTTAAATCTATAAAATAATAACTATTAACATCTTATGGGGTTTGATTAGTTCTCTCACACCTACCAACTATATAAGGTTGATAATAAATATTGAAACACAACTCTAAATCATGATCTTGCTGAAGACAAAACCAAAAAATAAAGGTAAACCATTTATCCTAATTTGATATTATATATTGGGGTACTCCATGTAACATTAAAACATCCTTAATCTATATTATGTAAGTATGATCTAGAAAATAATATTATCTAATAATAATAATGTTTGTTTAAATCCTATGTAGATCTAATAGAACCCAAATATAATTATGACCATTTGAAATTTGTGGTAATTAAACAATAAAATCGATGACGATTTCTTCCTATTTCCTTTTTACTATGGTTGATAGTTATAAAATCTTATTACAATTTTTTGCCTTGAAATTAACTATATAAATACCAAGAACTAAGAAACATACTCTCAAATATCCCTACATATTTTATGCAACTAGATTTTTTTCAGATCTCTATACATCTTCATATATCCATGATTAATAAAGATTGGTGGACTCTGATCTTCTTCCTAGAGGTCATTCTTTCAATTTATTATAAATTAGACACATACATGGTTCAGGAACCTTATTAGAAAAATATAAAAAAGTTTGAACATAGAACGATTTCTCACATTCTTTTATAACTCTACATCTTCCTTCTATTCCTTTTTAATATTCACTTGGAACGATGGTTGAACACTCATCTGACAAAGATATGATTTCTCACATTTCATCAATGTTTTTAGATCCATTATTTTAAAATCTAGAAATATTGGATCATTTGAGATCCTCATCATAGATAAACTATCATGATAGTTGTAACTCAAAAAATTAGACACCTTTTTCACATTATGATAGTGTTAATGTATTGAGAAGTTATAATCTTTAATAAAATGCAACCATCTTCTATAGAACACAATAAAATCATTATGAATGAATATATACTTAAAACATCTATTATCATTGTATATGTCACACATTTATTCGTAAATATAAGTCCTCTATATATTTAATGAAAAAAATTACCACACAAAAAATATGAATAATGAGTTAGATTTTTTATCATGAACATTTTATTTTCATGATGCATAATATTTCACCATATCATTCTGCATGATTAAAAATCCCCACCCTTTATTTAATACACCACAAAACATCATAAATACTTCACCATTATAGGGTAGTGTAAGCATTGGTGTGATGACTAATCTTTTATTTAGTTCCTTGAAATTTTCCCCATGTTTATATGTCAAAGGGTACTTGTCTCCCTTCTATGTTAACATGGTGAGTGGATTAGTCAGTCCTGAAAACTTCTCCATAATGTTTTGAAAATAATTGTCAAATCTAAGAAATCTATGGATCTCAATAACAATGGTTGGTCTGGGGAAACATTCAATAAATTTTTCTCTTCTACGGATCCACCAATATACCCTTTATTGGGATTATATGACCTAAAATTGAAACATTATACAGCCCAAATTCATACATTATAATTTTTTCATACATATTATCCTTCCATAGGGTCTCTAGAATAATACTAAAGTGATTTTCAAGATCTTCTTCTATTGTAATAATATCATATATAAATACTACCGCAAACTGATAAAGGTAATATCAAAATATTCTAATCATAAAATCTATTAAGATGGAAGAGGAATTAGTAATAATAAAGGGAATCACAGTAAATTCATAGTTTCTATACCATGTATGCAAGGATTTCCAAAGATTTTATTCATTTTTATGCCACAACCGATAGTATACATATTGAATATAAATTATTTTAAAATATATATCTTCTTATAATTAATCAATCAAATCAGTTATATGAGGTAAAAAATACTTATTTTTTATTTTAATCTTCTTATGTTCTTGGTAATCAATACACAGTCACATTGATCCATTTATCTTATTAATGAAATAATAGGTACATCCCAAATTGATTCCCATTGCTAAATGAATACCTTTTCAAGATTATATAAGAGTTTCTTATTCAATTACTTAAACTCAATCAAGGCCATTCAATATAGATTCTTTCAAATATGAGTTTCACCATATTTGAGTTCCATTGAAAACATAACATCGTGATTTGGTGTAATATTAGGAAACTATTCTATTAATACTTTATAAAACTCCTAAATAATATGTATATCTTTTATTTTGAGTTTATCATAAACCAAATTAAATAAATTCCAATTTTAAGGAGTAATAAATGCCAAATAAATGGATAAAATTTTGATATGAAGTTCACAGTTAACGTCTCATTGATATATGATAATATGTTAGGTTATAAAATCAAGATTGTATTATTTTACTTGGAAGTTTATGTGGGGTATATGTAAATAAAACTAGTCCATAACTATGATAATATAATGTTTTAATTGAGGGATAATAACTAGATTTTCCAAAACCACTTCCCCAAAAACATAAATCAAGTAAGAATAAAAGACTTCAAATGTGATTATCATAACAATAGGGGTTTTCACTGATAATTAAAAATTTATAATTGAGGATATGAATTAAAATTCTTATATTATTTTCATTATTTCAAGGAAATAATATGACTAGAATCAAATAATATATTTCCTAATTTCATGTCTTATGTCAACACCTCGACTTCATTGTTCTATATTAGTTCTTTTACTAAATCCAAAATGGTTTTCATGCCCATAAATATTCATTGTTTTGAGTGTTTAATCCTACATAATAATTAAAATAATCTCTTATTCGTGATAAATTATTTTTAATCTATGAAATCATAGGTATAAATAAGGTAATCTATAATCATCATAAATTTAAATCATTTATAATGGTTTATAAGGGAAATTTGACTTAACATAAGAATGTCACCTTGGATTATCAAACTAGGTTTGCAGGAAGGAAAAACACAGCATACACTAGAATAGTTGTTGAGATATACTAAAAAAACTCATTTTTGTTTTATTACCCCTAGATGAATATATTTTAAAGCCATACCCCCTTGTAGTATCTTGAAAATATTATTTTTCTTGTAAAAACAATTATTTATTTACTATAGCTTAGTTTATTATCTTATACATAAAATTATCCAAAACATATTCCTTGAAGTTTTCTCATTATAGTTTACCAAGCTAAATAAACCATACTTTGATACCCACAAAAGTGACACATAATTTTCATAAAATGATATTACATCTTAATTGATGAATATTAAATATATAACATTATGATCCACTCTAGAATCATATAAGTTTGTTGTATTTGAATATATGGATGCACAAATAAATTATTCTTAAAATATATATCATCTCCCACTATGTTCTGAATAACTAGTATCCTTCATAGATATATCATACATAGATCCTTAATCATTACCTAGGGAATATAATCTTAAGAAATGGTGATCATAATGTTTCGGTAAGGGTAAAAATATAGATATCAATTGTCACTCAATCATAAAATGGGTATAAATGTATGATAATATGCATTTAAAAATTAAAAACTATACCTATAATAATATATATCATAATACTATGTAATGTCAAAAGCCATAAAATTTTACGTGACATGAATCATAAAAGAATAAAACAACATGATCAGTGGGAGTATAACACCAGTATAATACATATGTATGTGTCATACACTAATCATGGAAAATAAATTCCACAGTCAAGGATCACCATCAAGATAATAATAGTGGGTTGGGATAACTCCCAATTATATCATGTCATTTTTCAAGGTTCACCCCAATACAATTTTAGTGGATATAGTCCCTTACTCAACCAGCTTTACTCTCTATTCTAGTCTTTATTATTTCATGAGATGTGTATATTCACCCAATAATTAGATAGATATATAATTATGTTCTAACCCATAACCTAATTATATTCCATAAATATATGTGTCATAAAAAATATAAATCATTTAACATATATCAAAACCCATGGAAAGGATATAATATTCATAAAAATTTCAAAATTTCATCATTTCATAATCGATTTAATATAAGATTGTTTCATATACACCTTATAATCACAGTCGTAAACAATATTAATAATTAATAAAGATAGTATCCTTGAAAAATATCTCTTGTTAAGTGTTAGTAACATTAAATTTTGTTAGAATAAATGAAAAGTTTCTTTAAAAGAACTCTGGAATATTTCATTAGTAAAATAACATTTTTATTTTGAAATAAAATCATTAAAAAATAAAAAATAAAAAATATTATGTAACAAATTTCATTCAAATAGATCATGTAACTTTATATAGGATGTTTCAAAATATTTAATGGTCTTAGGAGTCATAAATTATATTACTTGTGTTTATGTTAACATAAACATTGATTTCACATTTTTGATAAAAAGGTCAAAAGTTCATTATTTAGAAAAAAAATAATATTCCTGTAAAACCATTTTATAAAAATAAAAACATGGTAGAAATGAATTTAAAAAATCATATGAGTGTATTAAAATAATTTTTTAAAATATTTTTATAAATAACATGGATGTAGAAGAAATAGGATTTTTGATTGAAGGGGGATATAACGTCAAATTTACTTAAAACGTTATATTATAATCTTGAGATATTAAAAAAATAAAAATAAATGGAATATGTTTATTCTCAAGAAATATAAATATATTAATAATATTAAAATAATTATTAATATATAGGTCATAATATTTCATCATTATTAAACAAAGTAATAAACAATCACAATAAACTAATAGATTATAACATATATACCTTGCCACATTGGTAACATTTGAATAAAATCCTAGTGAGAGGGAAATAATATATAGATCTTTATATATTCATGATATTCTTGTGAAAAATCATAAAATAAATTCTTGGGAAATATAGACACCACCAAAAAGAAATAAGTCTGGAATTTGGCATGTGTCTTACAGAAAAACCTGAGAGAAAAATCCTTTACCACTTCGTTCACTTTTGAATTATATTACACATGAAACATAATCATAAAAAAACTATAAATATCAACATAAAAACTATATTCATGATATAAAATTTCAGAAGGTATGTATATGAACCTAATAGAATATGATAGGTCCATAATATTTCATATGTCCTAAAGATGAAAATTTAAGGCCAGAAACCCAAACCTCAAGTTTGAAATGATTCTAAATAAATCTATCATCCTATATAATATATTTTTATTTTATTTTAATTATATAAAATTATAATTAAATACTTATAATATCATATATGAACCACTTATTACATTTAAAACCCCATTTTTTAAAAATTCCTTATTAATATTGGGGTTTTTATGTGTTAACTATTTCATTTTTCATGAGCGTTTCTGTTCATGAGTTCCTATCCTCAGATGTTGATCATAGTTCCATAATCATAAAAATTTTATTTATGATATTATAATATATTTATTAATTATATATATTTATATTTATATTCATCTATTAAGTACATAGATATTAATATTTTTACACATTTCATGGAGATGGTCTGTTATACGTTTGCACGAACACTATTTTACTTTTCTAATGAAAAGAAAGAAATAATTGTATATATTATTTAATAATTTAAAAACAGTAATTAAATAACATAATATATTTATATATATATTAAATATATCCTTATTATGATCCATATAAAATTGAAATGAAAAAATCACATTACTTCGTGGAGGTGGTAGTATGCTCGTATACACGAGCATTGTTAAGCTCTTCCAATGGAATGTAATGTAAAATGTTTTATATGTTATGATTATTAAAATAATAATAATTATGTAATATATATTATTTAAAAACACTAAACCAATCATAAAAATCATCCATGAGTTACGGTGTCAAAAATGGATTTTATCGCTATGTGGATATGGTAATCCACATGTATGAATGAGTGATACCTTCACTTGTGATTTGATGGAATGAAGGTTGATTTTAGAGTTAAAATTATCATAATAGAAATATTTATATTTTGGATAATAAATTTATTTTTATATGATTAATAAAAAATATTTTGAAATGATAGATGAATAATTAAATTTAAATAGTTCATGTAATATAATTATAACTTCTTCAGTTGACCTCCATCAGATCATTTCTTAAGGATCTTGGAATTTTCCCTTATGAACACTAGAAGCTATTAGGATTTGGTAGATAATTTGATAAGATATTTTTGATGTTAATGGTCAATATAGTTGTCTCAATGTTTCTTAAATAAGTGAAACGTGGGGTTTCCTTTTATAAGTTGGGGAGAGGATACACTCGGAATTTCATAAAGTATTATATTATAATAATTTCATACTCAAGAAAATCTTTTCAAATAACCATATATGTGATGGTAGGATATTAAGTTGTATAAATATAGGTGGAAAATAGGATTTACACAACTTTAATTTAAAATAGTACCCTTATCTTTTGGTTTAATCCCTTCCCCCCTCATTAAACTCATTTTATCCATAACCATGATGTATTTTTTTTCCTATTTTTTAAAATTCCTCCAAACCAAAAATTAATCATTCCATATTAAAAAAATTAATTATTATTATTCCAAATACAAAATCCATTTTATCTAATTAAATTCAACGTAGTGGATGATTTTCATTTAAAATTAAACATAAAATAAGAGATAAAAATCATCTTCCATAAATAATGTTTTCATAAGTATAAAACATTTTTCAAAAAATAAAACATAAAATTATTTATAATGAAATTAACAGGATTATTATTCATATTAATGAACTATTTTTACTATTAAATAATTTTTAAATATAATTTAACATTCTAAAATCTTAAAATATAAAAACATTATTCATTTAAAATCTATCATTTCACTATTCCTGGAAAAAGTATTTTTTTTATAAAATTTTCAAAAAAATCATCTACTAAAATATTGAAATGATAAATTCCAAAATGAATATTATTTTTTCAAATAAATTTTCTAAAAGTGGAAAATTTTAATCATTCTATAGGATCCTAAAAAAACATTAAAAATAACTTTTGAGTGAAAATGAATTTTTATTGAAGATAATGTATTTTCTAAAAATTTACTATTTTATTTATCATTATATTTTTATATAAAAAAAATATACATATTATTTTTCAAATATATTATTATTCCTACCACCAACATAACGGCTGGATTTTAATTGTATACTATATTAATTTTCATTTAGACTTGGGATTTTATATATCGCAATATATCAAATAAATTAAATTTATTAGAATATAAATATGTCATCAAATACTACTTTTCTATAGGTGTGAAGAATTTATAGAAAGGAAATGATGATTATGATGAGTTCACCCCTTTATCTAAGATTATACTCTTCCTAGGGGATTATTACCTTAGGATTTTGAGGCTCCCGGATGGTGTTATATGTATTGTGTATGTTGCTTATCTTCTTGGAAGTTTATTATACCAATATAGTTCTCCAAAACTAATTTTATGTGGATATGTTCTACCATGTACACTTGCAGTTATTATTTCTAGTTCAAATCATGATATTATAGTCATATATCCAGGTAGTGGTGTGTGTTGTTATTTAGGATGCCTATAGTGATATCTGAGGGTCAATAATTTCTAAATGTTGTAATTTTAGATGTCTGAAATATTCCAGGTGATCTAGAAACAATTCAACTCTTATATATCAAGTTTATTCACATGATCTGGGTATTCCAACTTTTCCTAGAGTAGGGTATATCTTCCTCAGAAGTCCATTTTAAACCTGAGGTTTGTTGGTATATTGTTTTTTAGTTATTTCGGACATTAATTTTTATGCCTATGTAAATTTTTTAAGTATGATAGGTATATGACATGTTCATGGACTTTTTATGATAACATATCTTAGGTACCACCATTGGGGGTAACCAACCAAGAATTATTTTCCCACCCCCAATAGGGGAACCATAAAGTGTGTGTATAACCCTATAGTTACATTTAGGTTGATCATTGGATACATGATGGATCCGGAAAAGGATCAAAGTTGCATGATCGTGTGGGACCCCCCTAATATATTTTTAGGTTCATTTTGGTTGTAATAAACTAATTTTAGATCTCTAGTTTAAGGCACATCTCAAGGATAGTAGTATATCTTTGGTTCTTTTATTTTATTTTGTTATTTTTTATTTGTAGTCTGACAAATGACCACTTAGTTAATGTGTATTATAATTACAATGATTAGGTATTCTAAATTCATTTTATTATATCATGATTCACAATTATTTATATTGTGTAATAGTGTGTTTAATGATTTAGGTTTGTTTTCTTATTTCCACTATTATTGAAAATTTATATGAGTGTATAGATTCCACAATGAATCTCTTTAAACCTTCATGGATATTCATCATCCACTTACATGTGGGGATCCACAATTGAGGCCTTAGTGAGAGATGGATCAGTTGACATATCAGGTCCAACCAGGCTGGTTTTTGAAACTGTTAAATGTCCCAATGTTGGTTCTTGATCACCATGGGGTAGAAAATACTGCTAAGGAATCACATTAACAACACTTGGAATGATATCATCCAAGAAGGAATTAAATGACAATGCTAGTTTCGCCCCAAAAACCTAGAATTACCCTATTATACATTGGTAGATCTTTTACCCTATCAATTATTTTTATAAATAAATAACACAGAAGAGATATAATAAAATAAAATATAAGAAATCCATAAAAATTTAAAAAAACTAAATTGAAATAAACATTACCAAGCTGCATCAATGTATATAGGAGAAATCTCTAAAAAATGATACATTTTTCAAAATAGGAAAATATGAGAGGGAAATCTGAATATGTGGAATATATGACTAACCAATATGTATATAACATAGAATAAAAGCGCAAAAATCACCATAATACCCTTCTCATCATGATAAGTTTGTGTCCATCATCTATTCTCTCCACCATACTAAACTAACACAGAGATCAATTAGTCTGATATCACATAGTGATTCCATTCCATTACCCATATTAATGAAAAATAATTTTGTATACTCATGAAGAGAGTATGTCGTGTGTGAGAAAAATAATTCAAATTGGATTCCACCATATGAAATATATATAAACTCTATAAAATAAACCAGTTCATGTTAGATTGAAATATATTAGGAAGTTATATGTTTTACCATTTATTAAAAATGAGTGTAGATTTAATATAAAAAGTTTTCTGATGAGTATGGGGTACATATAAATGAGGATTCCAAAAAAAGAAAAATTATTGAAGGATATTGTTTATTATGAGAAACAGATAAATGAATCATGGGTTTATACTCAGTTACCAATCATGGAGAGTCATAAGATCATGAGAAAAACAAAATATACATATGATTAATGTTAGGTCTACTAGGCAAGATACATTGAGAGTGGGGTGTATCAGGGAATGAAAAATTAAAACAACTTCTCATTTTCGTATTTTTTGTTGTTAGCCAAAACTCTCTTCTCTCTCCTTCCCATAGCAGAGTATGAATAAATTTTAAAGCATGCACATGACATAGTGATTATAGTTGGTTCACCCTCATCGGGCTACATCCAAGGAGCATACACTGGCAATGTGCTGATGTACCAAATCCACTAAAAGCACACTGCTATTTATAATGTTTCAAGAAAACTCACTGTCCCCCTGGTTTATAACCTCTCATAATATGAAAGCTCACTTCTTTCTCAACTGAAGTGTTCTCACTGCTTCTTCATAAGATCTAATCACGATTTAAAGAATTTTATTTCCCTTAATTATCACAAATCAATGCATCTTCCTCTGTTTGTAGATGATCTGTTGAATTCCAACATTCACCCATAGTTGAATCTCAATTTTCACCGGATGTATTGGGTAATCTTCCAACATTCACACAACCCTAGAATGATTAGTGTGCTTCTCTATTCCAGGTACGCTTCACAGTCCCTAGTGTACAAGTTTCACTACACCACTTGTTTGAAACACTCTTCTCCAACTCCTAACATGGCAGACTCAAACCCTTTTACGCAAAAATCCATATTGGTATGCAACTATCAACTGGCGTGCAACTTATGAATAATTTTATACTTGCATGACCAAACCTACTTGCAAGGTTGGAACTCAAATTATCCCTAAGTGTTCATATTATCCCTAAATGAGGTGGTATGGACCACTATTTATAGGCATTTTGGGTACAATTAGTATCGCGTACAAGTCTCCTCCCAGCACGTGAGTGCATCCACCTTAGCCACTATCTTCCCAGTCACCTTGCACACCCAAACCAAAATATGGGCTCCCCACTATCCTTTTCCATATTTTCGTATTATAATCTTGAAAAATATATGGCATGAAACTTTCCAATCCTCCATGAACCTGATGCGCAAGATCCTTTTATAAAAAAACTTTTCTCCATTTGTTGATTTTGAGGCCCAAGAATTTGGAAAACACTAGAAAATAGTGCAACCTTGTATCGTCACTTTTTTGTACCCCCACTAGATTGGTCATTACTTTATCAAGGATATTCTTTCAGTCATGGATTCTCAACAACATCTCTTGAACACGAAAAATCACCATTTAAACCCCCTTTTTTAACAAATTGATCATCATGGTCTGCTTTGTCTACAAACACATCATGGAGGCCCGTTTTTTCAACAAAAACAATCACCTCAATAATGATTCAATGATACCTTGATGGATTTTTTTCCCCAACAATCTCCCCCTTGGGTTTGTTGATAACCCTTCACATAATAATTCTCTGCACCTAGATACCTCACTGAACCACATTCCATCATCTTCCACCATTCACCTCATGTGATTCAGATATCAACCAATGATTCACTCAACACAAACACTAATCCCACATGAACAACGCTCAGCGTGAGACACAAGAGTAAATGAAAAGTTCATTAATGAATCACTTAATTTCTGACATGAATTGTTGATACCAAACTGATACCAATTTCCGATCACTGGAAAACTTATGACACCATTCTAACATCACTGTTATTCTTTTATCATGATCCCCAGCTTCCATGATATCAATTCTTTGATTGATCACGTCTAGCATCTTCATATTTAAATCTCTCCCTCTATAGTTCTTGGGTTATTGTGTTGTCCAATCTATTCTCTGGATGAAATCTTTGAACACCTTATACGCTCATCATGGTGCTCCACCTATCATCTTCTTCACATTTCTTGATAAAATCCCCTTCTATATTTGAAACACAAGTCAGCTTCTCCTCGTGTCTTTGAAAAAGAAACTGTCTCCCTTCATGAGCCACAGTCCCCCCCTTAGGAGTCACTCTTTCTCCCCCTATTTCAATGAACCCAAATATCACTCCATTATGGTCTGCAATAGAGTAGAGTGTCCAGATTAGTACAGTTAGGAAAACACGCCATAATTTGGTGAGAGGGGGATGCCACATCCACACTTTTTCTTGTGTGGGGAGTAGATTGGACTCCTAGATCCAGTTAATGTCTCTCAAAATCTTTATTGGGTAAGGCCTTTATTAGAATGTCTACAACCTGTAACTCTATAGGAGCATTCTCCAAATTCACTAGTCCTTGCTCCACATTCTCTTTGATAAAATGATATCTTATCTCAGTGTACTTTTTCCTTGATTTATGGATAATATTTTTTCAGATATTGATAGTATTTGAGTTATCACACTAAATTCCGATCGAAGATTGAACGACCATGACCATGTCATCAAGTTATTGCTTCATTCATAATATCTATGTGAATGCTTCTGTGGATACAATATAATTAGCTTCTGTGGTGCTTAATGATGTGAAATCCTATTTCATATTTTTCCAAGAAATACAAAATCCCCCAAAATTGAAAGAACCTTCTAATGTTGATTTCATGTCATATGTTGAACCGGCCCAATCTACATATGTAAACCCAAATATCTCTGATTGAGATTTTCCATTATATATCAAGACGAATTTCACTATACCCTTGAAATAATGAATTATTTTTTTCATTTAAATAATGTGTCTTTCCTTTAGATTATATTGATATCTCAATTATTGGCAAGTGTAGAATACAATGCCAAACCTGGTCCTGGTCAAGTATAGTAAGAATCCAATAATTTTCATGTATTCTATGATATTAAATGCATGGCCTTCATCAAATTTTGATTGTTTCATCCGAGTAGAAACTGGTTTAACACCCCAAGTATCCACGAAATGTTTCCCTTTGAATAATGCAATAGCTTGCGTTGTACGCAACTTCAAGATTCTAAAACACCGCAACCAATCAAAATAGTCATTATGAATAGTCATACCCACTTTTTTAAAATTTTATAAATTTTATTATTCAAAATGGACTTCATTTTTGAATTCATAATATCAAAATTACTTTAGGTTTAATTTTTGGTAGTTTTTATGAAATCTTTCAATTTTTGATGAATACTGAAAAACACTACGTTAGTGGTTAAAGTCGACTTTTCATTAAAATAATAATTGATTTTATTTAAATTTATTTTAGGTAAAAGTAGATACATTATACCTATACAAGTTCAATATAATTCATTGGAGTCATTTTATAGTATGTTTAAATATATAAAAATTTTATTGACCTTTTTACCGTCTTTTACCCAACTCAAATGAGCATTTGCAAATTGGCATAAAACATTACTTTACTGCTTCTGTGAGTTGAATTTCAAAAATCCAAGAGATGTGGTTAAAATCAGTAATTATAATTTGGTTCAATAAAATACTATCCTCTTTGGTCCACTTGGATTAGATTATGACACTTATTATTATTTTTTTAAAGAAGAGTTAAAAGAGTTAAATTAATTGTTTAATAACTAGTCCATTTATCATATAGGGTTATACATAAGATAAATTCGATTATATGTATTAATTAAAATGATAAAAATATTTCCTACATATTGGTATTTTATTTATAATTTTTAGAAATTAAATAATATAATTTATTAATGACACAACGATGATGCAATAATTACCTTATTAAAGAACGATTAAAATAGTTGATATTATAAATATCCAAATAATTGTAATTTGATACTTTTGATGAATTAAATTAATTTTAGAGGTTAATATTACATATTATGCTTGATTAAATAAATTTTATTAGAATTTATAAAGTTTTTATGCATTTCAATAAAACAAAATACTAAATACTGTCAAAATTGACTTAATTGAGTTTTTAAAACAAGTACTATGTTATTAATTGATATAATATTTCTAAAAATATACGGATCAGAGAAAGGAATTAGATAAGGTTATATATATTAATAATGAATGACGTGGGGTTCTCTTGGAATTATATAGTAAGATTATTAACCATGTAATATAAAAATACAAAGAGACATGGTAAATGAAAAACTATTTAACTAAGAGTTCAATATAAAGGATTAGGATAATATGGTGACCTACCCAGTCTAAAAACTATTGGTTGAGATTTTTTCGACCCATAAACACCTTATTATTTAATTTAATCATTTCGGAGACATTATAATCCGAAAATTATTTAATTTTAAAATCATATTTAAAGATTTTCCTAAAGCGACCCTCACCTCTCTTATAAAAGGGTACTTCCGATTCTCTTACTTTAACACCTCCCATGCCATTTGGATCAGCCAACCCCTTCCCAAATATACTCCCAACATTCCTCCCTTAATCGTAGAGGCCTTCCTTTGTTCATAAAGCCATCCTATGGAACCCCTTTGATCAAATCAAAAGGAAGAACCCAAAGAAGAGATAATTATTTCATCACCTCTTTCAAGTTCATTTCTTCTTCCACTTCCTCTTTCTTTGTTGTTTCCATTATAAAATAATAACTCCATTATATTATATATATTGAAATTTTATTAGAATTGTACAACCATATTCATTATTCTATCCATCATATGAATGAAAAACTCACCATACGTGCATGTGTACGGCTTACCATCTCTACGTCAGGGTGTACTTCGTTATTCAAACACTTTAATATTTGGATGGGTATAATAATCAGTATAACTAAATTAATTAATAAATATAACATGTTATTTATTAGTTATATAGTATATACCATCCAATTACATATTATTTCATCATCAATATAATGATATTGTTGCTCGTGCATACGTACAGATTATCGTCTCCACAAACACAATGAGATTCATTCCCCATCATAATAATTCAAGAATAATATTCATTTTATAATTAAAAATAATTTTTAAGAGCTTAATATCATTATTTATATTAATAAAATAAATCTTATCCATAACAAATATGGCTTACATTGCCGATCATATATAGAAAAACGGACCAGTTAACACCCGAAACGATGATATTACTAAAATATTATTAACAAAGAAATATTATAGGATCATATATGATATCATATTTATGTATATAGTTTTTGTATAATATCATAAAAATTATTTAACTATTATATATGAGTTTAATATACCCTCATCAAATTAAAAGTAAAAGGTAATGGTTAATTTCACAGTCTCTTTTTTATCCATGTTTGTTTTTACGTAAGTATCTACTGGGACCTCTTTATCATTTGGAATTGTGTTTCCATAAAAAATATATTTCAAAACATTTTCAATATTAACTAGAAAATGGTTTAAATTCATTTTTACCATTATTTTACCCTATATTTTTTGAAAGAAATCTTTCTGTCATTTTCCAAATAAGGTACTTTATGACCTTTTTGACAAAATTAAGGTAAGAATGTTTTTTAACTTATACGCGGAGTGCTTCTATTTTCTACCGTTATAACATCCTCGAAGCTTCCCATAAAAGCTTATAAGAATATTTTCAAAAAAAAGTTTTCTATTATAATTATTTGACTTTTAAATGGTTTCAAAATATAAAGAGGTATTTCTTGTAAAAAGTTTTCATTTCATCTATGTCAACATCATTTGATCGATTTTTAACTTGTTTGAAGATGATATATTATCATAAAAATATTCCATATTGTATTGATGGTTTGGTGATATGTTTGACAATGGATGTGTTACTTTTTTACAATTCATGGTTTATGGATAAATTATTGACATTCCCTATGCTAGTTTAAATATGAATGTTTATGTTATGTTTAAACCTTTTCATTTGAGGGATGCATTAGACAATGTAAATGACGTGTGGATCCCACTATAGATACTCGATGCATCGGTAGGTCTCATGAGACAAACTCATGTCTTTGCACAAGTCCTTGACAAAATCTTATTTTCAATCTTGGCACAAGGCCTTGACTATGTGGTTGTGAAGTCTGAAATTATGCAATCCATCATTATGAAAGTGGCTATTGATATTGCATGTGATTATTTGAATAGTAGAATATCCAAGTCAATAAGTGAATGGAATTTTTTGATTTCTTCATTTCCATATTATGCTAAAGTTTATGTTTAAAATGATTTTGTTTTAGTTTTATACATTTCCTTAAATGTCTATGCTTATTTATGAAGGCTTCCACTATATTTTTATCCTTACTCAGCATCTGAGATCACCCCTTTCTATGTTTTATTTTTCCCAAGATGTAATGAAATATTTTATGGTTGACCTGTAGGGATAGTATAAGGATATATGTCTTTTCAAAAGGGAAAAATTGTTGTTGATGTTTTTATTTCATGATGTAATGTAAAACTTATGAATGTCTCTAGTTCTTCCAAGGATAATAAACTGATCGGACTTTAGGAAAATTCTTTCTTGCATCAATCCAATGTCATATAATAATTCACTAACTCTGGGTTACTGGCTCCGGGGTGTTACAGTTGGTATCAGAGAAAGTTTTGTAAAAACCATGTAATCTAGATTTAGAAAAACTCTAATTAGAGAACATTACCCTAAGATAGACTTTTAGGATTAGAATATAAGAACTTACTAGAATTTTGGTTATGTATATATTTTTTGAGTTTTCCATGAAATACATCCCTTTCTAGATATGAGAAGCTAGTGGTAGCTTTAGCACAGATGTACCTAGGGGTAAAACCAAAAAATACCTCTTTGAGATAAACTCAAATGGGAACTGGTGCACAACAATGGGTCTTACTGCACTCTGGGTTAAAACAATCTTAGGGGGTATGATTAGGATAATTCACATTTTCTTTACAGACCATTACGAAGGTTTTAAGAGTATACACCTCCTCAAAAAACATTTTTATGATTATGGATTATATCTATAAAATGATTAATTTATGTTAAGTGTTTTACAAGATTGGAATTATGTATTAAAATTCATAAACTAATCTACTATATGAGATAGTTAATAAATGGAACCTAGTGGAAGGAATGGAAACTATATCAATGCACGTAATACATGTAGGGATTTCCCTCCAACTCATGATAATTATAGTGGAGCTAGTGAAGAAACTGATACTGATCATCTTATCACTATACTGGGACAACTCACTCTGGTTATGAATAATAACCTTACCTGTATAGAGAACATTGATACACAACGTGGAGGATAAATGTTAGACCAATTCATGAGGCAACAACCACCAACATTCAATGGGACTACAAATCCATTTTTAACTGAGTGATGGATAAGTTATTTAGAAAAAATAGTACACCCTTTGGGGAGTAGCGAAAAGGAAAAAGTTATCATGGAAGTTTATCACCTCATGGGAGATACATATCAATGGTGGTAATTGATTTAAAACCTAAAAGAAGATTATTAAGTATCAAATATGGAATATAGGGAGTTTAAATAGATTTTATTATAAAACTATTTTCCTCATGACCATCGAGCAGATATGGAAAGGCATTTTTTGACTCTGAGGCAAAAGGAGGAAGAGAATGTTGCAAAGTATGAGGTTAACATTAGAAGGTTAGAAAGGCATGCAGTATATTATATATGTAACCCAATGAGTAAGATTTATCGATTCATTGATAGGTTAAATCCATTTCTCCATCGAGAATTATTCTCACAATCCTTCTTATCATATGAATATATTGTCTTATGCGCTATCAAGACAAAAAGGAAGTCTTTAATTGTTATGAATTTAATGATAAGAAAGAGAAAAATAGATCTACTGAACACTCTGGAAATGGAAATAAGGGGAATAAGGGAAATTTTGAATATCTATCCTATGGTAAATGTGGGAATAAGCACCCTATTACTTGACTGATGGGAATGGGAGTCTGTTACAAGTGTGGATAAAAATGCCAACAAGCTCGTGATTGCAAAGAGATGAAAGAGGCTGTCAATGTTGAATTCTATAGTTGTAGTTAAAAGGGTAATTATGTAATGAAATTTTCTAAGAACCAAGGGAACATATATCAGAAAAGTACAAGGTTGAAACACCAATCTTATGCAACCACAACTGCTAAGGTTGAAGTTCCGAAAGATGTCTTGGTAGGTAATTTAATGGTTTCCTCAAGTTTATCCAATTCATTATTTGATTCTGGATCATCGCATTGTTTCATATCTTCCCAGTTTTCTATGAGAATTATATATTTTCAATTTGACATATCAGGGGAGTTTTCAGTCAAAACACATAAGGGAATTATCATTGGAACAATGTTTTGTGAATCAGTTCCCATTAGGGAAAACAAATGTTCTTTATCTTCTGATCTCATCATCATACCCATGATTGAATATGATATAATCCTTGGAATGAACTGTTATTCGGACCATGTTGTGAATATTTATTGTAAGAAGAATGAGGTTACAATTTTCGTTGATGATAAGGAGTACATTATCTTTAGAGAAGAAACGTCACCACCAGATTCTAATCTAGATCAGCCCCAGCAGCTCTACTACATTCAATTATTGGGGAAGAAGAGAATGAAATAACTATAGGTGAAGAATGGAAAGTTTCAATACAGAAAATACCTATTGTGCAAGAATATGTTGATGTGTTTCTTGAGGATTTACCTGGACATCGTCCAGAACGAGAAATTGAATTTACCATTGATTTAATTCCTAGTTCAAGGCACATATCAGAGACCCTTTGTTGAATGGCCACTGTGGAATTACAGAAACTAAAGAAAAAACTAGAGGAACTCAGTAACAAGGGATTTATTTTCCCTATTGTTTCTCCATGGGAATCCCCTATCCTTTTTGTTAGAAAAAAAGATGGATCTATGAGGTTGGGCATAGTCTATAGGGAGATCGATGCTATAAAAATAAAGAACATGTATCCCCTAACTCGCATTGATGATTTATTCTACCAAATTCATTAAGATACATATTTTTTAAAATATTGACCTTCGATCTGGATACCATCAGTTGTGTGTGAATAAGGAAGACTTTCTGAAGACAGCATTATGAACCAGGTAAGGGCATTACGATTTTACACTAGTTCCTTTAGGATTGACTAATGCACCATATATCTTCATGGATATAATGAATAAGGTTTTCAAGTAATATCTTGATGACTTTTTAGTGGTATTTATTGATGATATATTGGTATATTCCAAAAGCAACAAAGATCTCGAAAATCACTTGGGAATTGTTCTAAAGACTCTAATAAGAAATGAATTATATATAATGTTTAGAAAGTGTGAATTATGTCTTTAAGATATTTCATTTCTTGGCCAAATTGTCAATAAGGGTGGAATATCTATAGATCCTTCGAAGACCAAGGCAATCCTAGAATGACTAGCACCGAAAAGTACAACTGAGGTATGCAGTTTTATTTGATTAGAAGGTTATTATCGACATTTCATCCATAATTTTCCCCGTTTTCTAACCTAATAACAAATCTCACATGTAATGGGGTTAAATTTGTTTGGAAAAAAGTGTGTGAAGAATGTTTCAAAGAAATAAAGAGATGATTATTCAATGCTCCTATATTGACTCTACCATCGGGGAATGATGGGTTTGTTATTTATAATGATTCTTTAAAGAAAGGAATTGGTCGTTCCCTTATATAGAATGATAGAGTTATTTCTTATGAATCATGAAAACTAAAAATTCATGAACAAAACTATCCCAGTCTTGATCCTGAGTTAGCAGCTGTAATCTTTGCTCTGAAAATATTGAGCCACAATCTCTATGGTGAAAAATTTTAGATTTATACTGATCAGAAGATTTTGAAGTTATTTTCTCACAAAAATAACTCAACATGATTAAAATATTATGGCTTGATCTATACAAGGATTATTATTGAACTATATACTACCACCTGGGGAAGGTAAATAAGGTGGATGATGCTTTTAGTAGAAAGGATCACGGAGTTTTGAACAATATGAGAGTTGAAAAAGATCAAATTTTTCTGGATCTAGTAAAGATGGATATGGGAATAACCATGGAAGTTGAAACATCAATACTTTTTCAAATGGTTGAAAAATCATCTTTACAAGAAATGATAAAGAGTTCTCAGACTAATGATGAGGAGTTTCAAAAGAATATTAATGTTGTGAATGATATTATATTTAGTGACTTTGTATATGAAGATGGAATTTTGAAATTTGGGAAGAGAATTTGTGTTCCTAACATACCTAATCTAGAAAGGTAATTGTTTATGATGCTCATTCCTCCAATTTCTACATACAACTTTTGAGGACCAAGATATATAGAGATTTGAAGGAACATTTTTGGTTGGACAACATGAAGAGGGCGATTGCTGATTTTATGATAACATATATGGTTTATCAACAAGTTAAAGATGGAAGGCAACAGCCGAGAGGAGTCATGCAATATCTCCTCGTACTTGAGTCTAAATGCGATAATATTACAATGGACATTGTCAAGGGGATACCAAAGACTCCTAGAAGGAATAATGAAATATTGGTCATTATTGATAGTCTTACCAAGCCAAAACATTTTCTTTTTTTAAGAGATGATTTACCACTTGAACGTATGGAAAGACTATATATTAATGAAGTTGTTAGACTTCATGGAGTACCCCTATCGATTGTTTATTATTTTGATCCCTGTTTTACATCAAGATTCTTGAAAATTCTTCAGAAGGCCCTAGTTAATAAACTTAATTTGAGCACTACCTACCGCCGTCAAACCGATGGACAATTAGAAGGAACAATTCAAACCTTAGAATAAATATTGAGATATTTATCACTTAAATTTCAAGGTATGTGGGAAAAATATTTACCTCTAGTAGGATTTTACTATGATAATAGATTCCATTCATTTATTCAAATGGCACCATATGAAGCATTCTATGGAAAGAGATGTCGCACACCAACTTTTTGGGACGATGTTGTTGAAAGAAAACTCATAGGCCCAGAACATGTTGAGGAAACAATGGAAAAGGTGAAGGTTAACCAAAACCACATAAAAGAAACTTAAAGTAGATAAAAGATTTATGCCGATAACTGAAAGAAGGATTTGGAATTTCAGGTAAGAGATCATGTTTTCCTGAAGATATCTCTATGGAAAGAAGTTATATGATTTAGTAAGAAGGGTAAATTAAGTCATAGGTACATCACAACTTTAAAAATTATAGAACGAATGGGGGTTGTAGCTTACTATTTGGAAATACCTCCATGTCCCTCCAAAGATCATGATGTGTTCCACATATCACTGTTGAGAAAATTCATGCCTGGCCCAATGCATGTACTCGCCTATGAAGAATTAAAACTGGAACCCGATCTATCTTATTGTAAAGATCCTATCAAAATTCTTGATACCATAGAATAAGTATTGAGAAACTGGAAGACTTTTCTGGTGAAAGTTCTATGGAGAAATCATAAGATGGAAGAGGAAACTTGGGATCCAGAGGAACTTATGATGAAGATCCACCTGAATCATTTTATCTAGTAATATTCTAAAAATTTCAAGGATGAAATTATTTTAAGGATGGGATAATGTGACACCCTAAGCTTCCATAGTACGTTTTCCTTTGAATAATGCTATAGCTTTCATTGTACACATCTTCGATATGCAAACACACCAAGACCAATAAAACAAGCCGTTATGAATAGTAATACCCACATTTTCAAATTTTATATATTTTATTTTTCAAAATTGACTTCATTTTTGAATTTGGAATATCAAAATTATCATAGGGTGATTTTTTGGTATTTTTCTGAAAACATTCAATTTTTTATGAATTGTGAAAAACACCGTGTTATTGGATAAAACCGACATTTTATTTAAATTATTATTTATTTTATTTAAATTTATTTTAGGTCAAAATAGATACATAATACCTATATACGTTCAATTTAATTCATTGGATTCATTTAATAATAAGTTTAAATATATAAAAATGTTATTGAACTTTTTACCGTCTTTTACCCACCTCTTAGGAGCATTTGAAAATTTGTGTAAAACATAATTTTACCGCTTCTATGAGTTGAATATGAAAAATCTAAGAGGCACAGTTAATATCAGTATGTAAATAAAAATATTTTTTTTGGTGAATAGTAACTTTTGACTTTTATTTACCACGTTTAAAAGTAAATAGGGTAATTAATTGTACAAATGATATAATATTTACCCTAAAACAATTCCTAATTCTATTATATAAATATAATTCGACCAAAAACAACATTAGAAATAAAATATGATCCTCTTTGGTCCACATGGATTAGATTATGACATTCATTATTATTTTATTTAAAGTAGATTTAAAAGAGTTAAATTCAAAATTTATTAACTAGACCATTTTTTATATAGGGTTATACATAATATAAATTAGACTATAAATATTAATTATAAATATAAAAATATTTCCTATATAATGGTAATTTATTTATAATTTTTTTAAATTAAACATTGTAATTTATTTATGACACAATGATGATGCAGTAACTACCTTATTAATGAATGATTAAAATAATTGATATTATAAATATCGAATAAATTTAATTTAAGAATTTTAATTAATTCCACTAATTTAATAGGTTAATATGATATATTAGTGTGGATTAAATAAATTTTATTCCAAGTGATAAATTGTTTATGGCTTTCAAAAAAATCAAATACTAAATAGTGTCTTAATTGACATAATTGAGTTTTTAAAATAAATACTGTATTTCTAATTGATATAATATTCTTAAAAACCTAAGGTTCCGCCAAAGGACATAAATATGGTTATATATATTAATAATGAGCCACTTGGGTTATCTTGGCTTGTTATACTATTTTTATTAACCATATAATATAAAAATACAAGGAGACATGATAAATGTCAAACTATTTAACTAAGAGTTAAATCTAAAAGATTAGCTTCATATGGTGACCTAAAACTATCTAAAACCTATTGGTTGAAACCTTTTTGACCCATCCCCACTATATCCTCTAAGAAATCTTTTTGGAGCCAATAGAAACCGAAAATTATTTTATTATAAAATAATATTTCAAGCTTTTCCTAAAGTGACCCTCACCTCTCTTATGAAATGGGTACTTCCCTTATCTTAAGTTCACACCTCCAAATCCATTTGGCTCGGACAAAACCTGACCAAATATCCTCCCAACTTTCCTCCCTTAATCCTAGAGGCCTTCCTTTGGTCATAAATCCAACCTATAGATCCCTATTGATCTAATCAAATGGAAGATCCCGAAGAAGAGGTAAATATTTCATCATCTCTTTCAAGTTATTTTCTTCTTGCACATCCACTTTCTTTGTTTTTTACATTATAAAATAATAACTCCAGTATCTTCTACATACTTTGATGTTATTAAAATGGTACATGCATATTCATTATTCTATCCATCATATGAATGACAAAGTCACCATACGTGTGTATGTATGGCTTACCGTCTCCACATCGTGGTGTAGTTTGTTATTCAAACACTTAATTATTTGGATGGGTATAATAATGAGAATAACTGATTTAAATAATAAATATAACATGTTATTTATTATTTATATATGATATAAAATCCAATTACATACGATTTCACCATCAATATATTGATATTTTTTCTCGTGCATACGTACAGATTACCGTCTCCACGAACGCGATGAGACTCATTCCCCATCGTAATCATTCAAGAATAATTTTCATTTCATGATTAAAAATAATTTTTAAAAACATAATATCATTCTTGATATGAATAAAATCCTTCCAATCCATAAAAAACATTGCTTATGTATCCGATCATATAAAATAAAACAGATCAGTTAACACCTGAAACGATGATATTACTAAAATATTATTAACAAAGCAATATAAGAGGATGATATATGATATCATATTTGTGTATATAGTTTTTTTATAATATAATAACAATTATTTTAACTATTATATAGTATTTTATCACACCCTCGACCAAGTAAAAGTACAAGGTAAGGATTAATTTCACAATCTCTTTATTATCTGAGGTTGTTTTATGTAAGTATCTATTGGGACCTCCTTATCATCTGCATTCATGTTTACTTAAAAGATTATTTCAAAATATTTTTACCATTTACTATAAAATGGGTTAAAGTCATTTATACTCTTATTTGACCCTATATGTTTTGAAAGGAATAATTTCGTCATTTTCCAAACAATGTACATTATGACCTTTTTAGAAAAACATTAAGGGAATAATGTTTTTTTAACTTATACTGTGAGTGCGACTGTTTTCGGCATTTATAACATCATCGAAGCATCCCATACAAGCTTATAAAAATATTTTCAAATTAAATTTTTTCTTTATAATTATGTGACTTTTAAATGGTTTCAAAATAGAAAGAGGTATTTCTTCCAAAAAGTTTTCATTTCATCTATGCCAACATCCTTTGAGGGATTTTAAACATGTTTGAAGTTGATTTGTTATGATACAAATCTTCCATATTGTATTGATGTTTTTATTATATTTTTGATAAAGGATGTGTTATTTTTGTACCATTCATGGTTTAAGGATATTTTATTAACATTACGTATGCTAGTTTTAATATGAATTTTTATGTTATGTTAAAACCTTTTCATATGAGGAATGCATTGGACTTAGTAAGTGAGAGGTGGATCTCGCTATAGCTCATCGATGCATCGGTTGGTCTCATGAGACAAACTAGTTTCTTAGCACAAGCTCATAACAAAATCTTATTATTAGTCTTGGCACAAGGCCTTGACTATGTGGTTATGAAGTCTGGAATTATGCATTCCATCATTTTTGAAGTGGCTATTGATATTGTATGTGATTATTTGACTAGTAGAATATCGATATGAATAAATAAATGGAATTATTTGATTTTATGTTTTCCATATTATGCTTGATTTTATGTTTAAAAGGATATGGTTTTAGTTTTATACGATGCATTAAATGTTTATGCTTATTTATGAATGTTTTCGCTATACGGTTGTCCTTACTGTGCATCTGAGCCCACCCCTTTCTATGTTTTATTTTTCCCAGGATGTGAAGAAATATTTTATGGTTGACCTGTATGTATATGATAAGTATATAAGTTTGTTTAATAGGGTACAAAATTATGTTGATGTTTTTATTTCATGATGTAATGTAAAAATTATGAATGTATCTAGTACTACCAAGTCTATAAAACTGATTGCTCTTTTGGGACATGATTCCTTATATCATGCCAATGTTATGTAATAATGCACTGCCTCTAGGTAACTAGGTTTAGGTTATTAGAACTGAAATATTTATTTCCTTGTAATTTTTTTATCCCAATTCTCCTCATAACCTCCATGGTATATTTGGATTGAGAGATAAATGTTACATTCTTTCCTTGTGTTACTTGAGATCCAATAAAAAATGTAATCTCTCCAATCATTGAAATTTCATTCTCACTTTTTAAAATTTCTGAAAACTGTCTACACTGAGCTTCATCTGATCCATCAAATATTATGTCATCGACATAAACCAGCACCATCATCTTTCGATTACTATAATTGTTCACATACAAATTTTAATCAAATATATCGCATTAGAAACGAAGCATCTTCAAAAATTGATCTAATGTTGAATACCATACTTTTGGTGCTTTCTTCAACCTATACAAATATATCTTCATCCAAAACACTTTTTTCTCCTCTTCCTGACTGAGAAACCCATCTATATGGTTAATATACACTTCTTCTTCTAGAACTGCATTAAAAAATTCTGACCCGAAATCCATCTGGAACATGTTGAACTTCCATTGCACTACAATGGACAAGAATAATCTGATTGTTTCCAGACTAACCACAGTTGAAAAAGTCTCATTAACATCTATACCCTCTATCTTGTAGTATCCTTTTTACAGTAGTTGTGATTTGTTTCAAATCATTGTTCCATCTTCATTCATCTTTTTGAGATGGACCCATTTTGTCCCGATTACATTCTTATCTAATAGCCTCAAAACATTCTCCCAAGACTTTTTCTTCTCAATCTAGTTTATCTCTTCATTAGTATATTGAACCCAGTTGCCATATTCTTCTGTATTAGCAAAACATTTTTGTTAAACATGAGATAAAAGATATTCCTGCTGTTGTGACATCATTCTTCTTTTCGAAACTAGTGGTGTTTGATCACTAACGATATTTTTCCTATCAATTTCGGCTCAACTCATTAGATTCTTTGTATATATAGACTTGACCTCTTCTTGTTCACCATCAGTATAATTTTATGAGTCAGTAACTTCTACTTTTGTGCCCCCTATGTTACTTACCTCGTTATATCATTCATCAAGAAATTATTCACTTATATGTTGAGTATTCTCTTCCTTTTCCACAATAATGACATCATTTCTCTCAACTAATTCTCCCATCCTCTTGTTAATGAATTTCTATGTATTGCTTCTCTCTGAGTATCCTAGGAATATCCCCTCATCTCCATGGGACTAAAATTTCTTATGTTTTTATTTTTTTAGAATAAATCACATCCTAAAAAAGATTCAAAAGTATTTCATTACTGGATTCTATCTTGTACCACATCTCATATAAATTCATTCCTTCTTTTGGACACAATAATGACATATTGGAAATGTAGACTGATATCGATAATGCTTCCTTCAAAAATATCTCTGGTAGGTCTTTTTCAATAAGAATTTTTATGGACATGTTTTTGATGATCATATTTATCCTTTAAACCACTCCATTCTATTAGGGAGTTCTTACTTAAGAAACTTGATGCCTTATCCAATGTGTCTTGAGATAGACTTCCACCTGACTGTTTTCTAATTCTGTACCATTATTAGTATAAAACATCATAATTTTTTTCCCAATCATCCCTTCATATTCCCTTCGATGCTATTTTAAGAAACTGAAGACATAAATCTTATGCGCAATGACAAATACCCATACAATTCTGCAATAGTCATCAATTAAAATAATGTTGTACTTTTTCCCATATATGGATCATTGTGAGATAGGTCTATAAGAATTAGCAGGAAACAATTCGAACACTCTAGTTGACTTTTGTTTCTTTTCATTGTATGTCTTTCTGATGATCTTCCCTTGTTGACATAAATCACACGTATGACTACGATCATGTGATAGTCTAGGGAGGTCCACAACTGAATCACACTAAACTAGTTCGTCCATGGATGGTTGGCATAGATGACAAAGTCGCTTATCCAACAACTTGTTTTCTTCCTCTCTAAATAATAAGCATTTATCTTCCTTCCACTTACAAGGTATTGAATTCCCTTTTTAATTTTCCCTGTAAAAAAATTGCACCACCTTTTCCATTGACAATAATCATATTCCTGGTAAATCTAATATATTTTCCAATGTCACATAGTTTACCAACACTAAGTAAGTTGTGACTGAAACCTTCTACTAACAATACAATAGCACGTCTCATTTTATCCCCAAACATGGCCTTTCTTGAGCTAAAAATATTTAGACCTTCATCATTCCCAAACTTCAAAACTCATTCAATGTCATATTATATGCCTATAACAAGATCCTTGTTCCCTATCATATGGGATGTCCAACCAATTTAAAGGATCGATACACAAAAATAGTCTTATTCTTTAAGGGATATTTCTGCAACCAGTACCTTATAATCCTTTTTCTTTTGGTTCCATATCTTTTACATTACACTCTATGTAGTTTGAAACACTGGTTCTTCCTAATAATTTGATAGACCGGCTTCATCCTATTATTTTGTAAATCAATTTTGTGTTTTTATCTCACTTGATTATTATAATATTTGCTGCAAGTGACCTCTTGGGTTCTTCTTTTGAACATTACTTTGAATTATTGAAGTACAATATCTAGACATGTGCCAAAATCCTCTACACCAAAAACAATTTCTCTCACTGGATGTTCTAAAATATTGAGCTCTGTTTGGCTGTAATTGTTGTTCTTGGGTCTTGTGGTATCTTTTGGTTATAGATCACACATTCTATGAATTCCCCACCTTTACACAGCAATAACACCTGGTGTAGGGTGTATTTCTATGTGTCACTTCTACACTGTTAGTTTTCCCTTAGGATCTTTGAATATTATGATTCTATTTTGTGCCCAAATTAACATTCAATCTCAGAATGGGTGCTTGGGGTCTGACTTCAACTTTTATGACTTTATGTTTTTGATCAAGCCCCAGTTCATCCTTACCATCTGAACATAATTTTTCCCTCTTTACTTCTTGGCTACAATGGTCCACTTCCTACTTTTTCACCTTCTGAACGATCTGATTTCAAGATGTCTCACTAGGAGTCAAGAGTTTTTCCTGTTCCTTAACTTTTGTTCGTAGTTTGTAAAATTCTTCTTCAAGTTCTTTAATGCTCTTGATTTTTTCTTATACTTTGAAATTCAATCCATCAATCTCTATTTTATATTCCTCAACCTTGATTTTATTCTCACTTAGTGTTCATGAGTCCTTTATCAATGGGGACTTCAGATTCTCAAACTTATTCATCAAATCAACCTTCTCCTCATCATGTTGTTGCATTTATAGTTTGATATCATGAACCAATTTTTTGGATTTCTTTTTTTTTCTCTCTCCAAACATCTATCTCTTCAAGAGATGCTTCTAATTCAGCCTCCATATCAACTCTTTCTTCAATTTTTTCTTCTTATTCATCATTATTGATTTCTTCATTTTTCTGAGAACTATCAAAAACTACCACCATAGCATTTTCTCCATTATCTTTATAGTTCGCTCTCTCTTCAACCTCCCCCAAACTCAGAGTCATCTAAATAGTCACATTCTTGTGAAATAAGATTATTTTTCTGAAAAAACATCTTGAATTGTTGCTTTCCTTTCACATAGGCTAAAGACTCTTTCTTGGTAATTTCATTTTCATTTTCATCATCTTCATGGATATTCTTAGGGAACCTTGCCACAAGATATACAACATTTTCACATCAAAAGAAATCCATTGGATGTTTCCCATTGAAATTTCCTTTTCCTCTTTGCAGATTTCAAGAACGAAATGACATCACCTCACATTTCTCTTCATTTTATTGAGAATGTTCAAGGGTGAGCTTCTTCATGACCTTGAATACCTCCTATATAGATTTCCCCTTTTCCACAACCTTGTTATCATCATTCCTATTTTCATATGACACTATGGTACTGTGAAAATTTTCAAGTTCCAACTCTTTTGGATCATTGTCTTCCAAAAATAAACTTTCAGAATGAATAAAGGAGGGATTTTCCTCAAAATGCGCATCATAATATTTATGTCTTTAATAAATTCACCAAGACCTCTCATGTATTCCACTAAAATATTTACCCAGTCAAAGAATACATCAATAGACTCATTCAGGTTCATTATAATATCTTCATACTTATTCCAAAAAACTTGCAGCTTTGTTTATTTGGCCATTGAAACTCCTTCATATATGTTCAAAAGTCTTCCCCACCTGGAATATAATGTTTTACATGATATCACCTTTGTATAGATATCATCTGATAGGGTTCCACCTAAATCATTGATTCCCTTATAGTCAACATCCAATTCACTTCACCCAGCATCCAATAAAGCACCACTATTAAAATTGATAGTTATACCATGCATTGCAACTGTAAACACATCCATTCTCAAAGATCATAAGTAGTATTGCATCTAAATCTTCCATAGCAGAAAATTTTTCTCGTCAAAGATCAGAATCCCTTTTTGACTGGTGACCTCTATTTGATAGAGAAACAATGATATCATCATGGCTCTAATACCAATTTTTTGGTCCACTATAATAGATACACTGAGAGGGGGGTTGAACCATGGTATGAAAAATTAAAACGACTGCCTATTTTGATCTTGTTTTTTTGTTAGACAAAACTATATTCACTCTACTTCCCATCACAGTATATGAATAAATATTCAATAATGAATAGGATAAAAAAATCACTTGGTTCAACCCTACTGGGCTAAGTCTAAGGAGAATACACTAGCAATGTGCTGATGTTCCAAATCCACTAAAATCAAATTGTTGCATACAAAGTTTGAAGTAGACACACTACACCCTTGTTTACAACCACTCAAAATATTAAAGCTCACTACTCTCTCAATTGAAGATTTCTCACTGCTTCTTCAAAAGATCAACTCATGATTTAATGGCTTGTAGGTCACTTCATTGTCACAAAATAATGCATCTTCTTTTGTATGTAGATTCTTTGCTGAAGTCCTACATTCACCTTCAGATGAATCTCAATTTTCACTAGATGTACCATGAAATGTTCTAACGTTCTTGCAGCCCTAGAATGATTGGATCACATCGCTAATCTGGGAGGACCTCTCGATGCCTGGAATGCAAGTTTCACTAATTAACATGTGTGGCACTCCCTTCTCTATCTCATAACTTGGGTTACTCACACACTTTTATGCCCAAACCAATATTGGCATGCAACTTATAAACAATTTAATACTTTTGTGACTAAACCACCACTTTTGTGACCAAAATTCCTTGTTCAACTAGAGATAAAATTATATGTGTTGAGATTATCCTTAAATGAGGAGGGTGGCCCTCTATTTATAGGCATTTTGGGTTCCTTGAGCACCACACACAAGTCACCTCCTGGTGTGAAATCCCATCCACCTTATCCTCTATCACCCTAGTCACCTTTCATTCCCAAACAAAAAACTCAAGTACCCCTCTTTCCTTTTCCATATTTTGATGTTATTATCTTGAAAAACATATAGCCCACAACTTTCAAATCCTCCACGAACAGGGCACGCAAGTCCCTTTTCCAAAACTACTTCTCTCTATTTTCTGATTTTGAGGCCTAGAAATTTGTAAAACACTTGAAAATTGTGCCACCTTGTTTCAACTATTTTTGTACAACCTCCAGATCATCCATTCCATTATCGAGAATCTTCTATCAATCATGGATTCTCAACAACATATATTTAAATTGACAACTCACCATGTAAACCCCCTTTGGACATCAAATTTAACATCATGGTCAGCTTTGTCAATGGACACATCATGGAGGCCCACTTTTGCAACAAATAGAATCACCTCAAAAATGCTTCAATTATACCGTGATGAATTTTTTTCCCAACGATTAATTATCATCATTATCTTGCTAAAAAAATTTAAATATGTATATCTATCTATGTATATTATCCACTTTATATGGACTCATCCTACACTACTATGAGGGATATAATAAGGTCAAACAGAGTGAATTAAAATAGGAAATGAAAGAACCTCCTAATGAATCATGGTACTTATCATAGCAACCCTCATAAAACCAATGTATCTTCCTATGATATAATTTTAGTAATAGATTCAATTCACATGATATATATCAATAAGCTACCTACTTACCAATATCCTTTACCATATCATAAGTAAAACCATATAAAACAATTCAATATAAAATTGAGTATCCATTTTAATGGTGAGTCAAGAACAAGTACTTTTAAATAAAACGTTTCTACCTTACCTGATGTAATTTAATTTTAAATCAATCATGTTAAAACCTTAATTAATAATTCCAAATTAGCTCAAGAAAATATTCACATTAAATTCAGTGAAATAAATTGTATACATTTCAAAATTTTCACAGTATGAACATTTTATAATAAAACATGATAAGATATTTTTGAATAAATAATTACCTATGTCATAAAGAATATACCAAATTAATGACATTATAATCAAAAATATTATCAAAAATATTTATATAAATTTTATCATATTAAAAATACCACACAAAAAATCAAGAATTCATTATCTATATATTATAAGTAATTTAAATTTATATATTGAGCTTCAATCAATAAATACATTGGTAAATGATACTATTCAACTCAATAAAAAGGGATAAAAACATTGAGATAAGGGAAATGACTGAAGAATGAAATTCCCCATCACATAATTTGGAAAATATAAATTCTTGGCTATTATAGCCTTATAGTTGACATAAAATAGAGAAGAAGGTAAAGATAATATTTGGGAATAGTAGAATAATAGTTTTTAAATCACATACATTGAATAATTTATCAATGGATGGCGTAATCACAAAGAGGAATTCCCAAATAACATAGGATCCTAATGAGAGAACTTATAAAATGTCTAAGAGAATATTTTTGAGCAATAAAAAATCACACAACTATATAATGAGTTCAATGATTATGAATAATTATATTTCTGGGGACCTATAAGTTTTAGGTTCACGTTTGGACTATCAAATTACCATATCTTAATAAGGATTAGTATAAAATTTTGAAACTCTTGTATTTTTTTCACATATTTGGTCCAAATACGCAATAATCTTGTGAGAGGAATTGGAAACCCATGTTTAAGTTATGTTGTAAATTTTAAAGATTATGGAAATGTTAAACCAAACTATGTATATAGGAAATTTCTTTAAAAATTTTAAAAATCAGACTTTAACCACAAAATAAAATGTATAAATAATAAGTAATAATTTATATACCATAAAATGACCTTATGAGTGTTATAATTCTCATCATCAAATCATATCCTACCTCTATAAAGTCTATTTGTGAATTTTTCATACAAAAATGTTTTGTTTATTAGACTCTAACATATTATTCGATATCCATTTTTTCAGGACAATAATTCTTTTGTTTCCATAAAACTCAATATTGTGGTATTATTTTCCCTCAAACAAATATATTAAGAATATTAAATCTATAAATATTGTTTTACTGGAGGAGAATGTATTTTAAATTACAATTCCTCTGATATTATAATAATGGAAGAGTCAGGTTGATACTTATTTAACTATGATACATGGAATACATTGTGAATTTAATTTATCTAAGGGTGAAATATAAATTAAGATGTGACATTCATAATCCCTTTTATAATATTGAAATGTATTATATACCTCAGTATTAGCTTTCCTTGTCTTTCAAGATGTTTTTCACCAAATTTGGGTTAAAATTTCTAGAATACCATGTCGGTAATTAAAATTTTTATATGTATATAATGAGGATCATCACAAGACTTATAGATACTATAATCCATCAACAGTCTTTTAAATATAAGATTAATCTTATTTTTCATCTCTTAATATTTTTATTCTGACTAATGAAGTCCCACCATCCTTAACCCAATAGAGTACTTAATTGAAAGAATAGATATAAAAGGAATTAATTGGATCTATATTGATTTTTGGTTTATGGTTTTCTTATGAGAAAATTCATCCAATAATAAATGAGAATCCCATGATCCCCTGAATACCATCACATAAGAACGAAGCATAAAATCTAAAATTTTGATTTCCCAGTCTCTATTACCCATCAGTTTGTGAGTGCCATAACATGGACAATTTTAATTGATATCCCAAAGTATCATTAAGTCTATCATATAACTAGGATTTTCTTTACAGTTCCCTATAATAAATCATCAGAAAACGAATCCCTTATAAATTCACAATCACATATACGTAAATATTTTCCAAATTCACTTCATGATTTTTATCATTGGATAATAAATAAATGGGTTTATTTGGTCATTAAATAAATGTATAAAAAGATTTAATTTTTCCCATATTGGTACAAAATTATCCAATAATAAATTATATGAATATACCATCTCATTACCTAGTAGGTAAAGGTAAATTTTGAATCATACCTGATGGTTTATTATTTTATTCCTTCATATGCTAACATCTGAATCATTTTAAAAAAAATAATTTATGAAACTTCTCATTATAGGACATAATTGTCCGCATTTCATATCATAATATGTTTTCATAGTCCCTATGTCATCTACCCACAAGGGTGAAGGAAATTTTTCATCATTTAATATCTCATGGATAACAGGAAAATATAATGATTTCAAAAATATATGATGCCATCAGGGGATAGTGAATAGTGAATGATACCCTCTAAACCATTTAAAAATCCCCAAAAACCCCAATATTCATCATCCCATGGAATATTAAAATGAATTAATTTAATTATAGATTGATTATTTTTTATGGTATCAAAAATCATTACCCCCCCAACTCTTCCTTTACCACAATGTTTATTTCTATATTGATTCATGTTGGGTTCAATTCATCATTAGGCTATTCCAATAATAGAAATTGAATCTTCATTAGCTGGTAATTATTCAACATATTCCCCTTAATAGGTTTATTGTAATGATTGAAATCAATCATTTTTAGATACTCTACCCATTTCATTTGTCTTAGGAGTAAATCTAATTAAAATAAAATGTAACACAAAAATTTATAGTAGGTGTACACTGTAGAACTTTCACTAAATATATATTATCTCTAATATTTATCATCGTGCATATCCACTACAAACTCAAGGTCATGATCTATGTAGTATTATATGTGTGGGAAATGTTAGTGAAAACAAAATTCAGACAAATGATCACCATATACAAGATGATGACCTAATATTGTACCTATAACATCACAATACACCACAAAGACATCCTAAAGTTAAGGTAAAATTAAGACTATATATAATTTCAACCACCATTTTAATTAATTAATGTAATCTTGATATTCTGGAACATATATTATGTTTACTCCCTTACGAGTGAGAGAGACTAGAGGAGAATCCAATTTCAACAATTTATTCTGAAATCATCTACAATATCCTTAAAGACCCAAAACATACATGAATCCAAGAAATTCATTGTCTATTTCGGTGTAATAATGGTTTTTACCTTCTTAATTTCAGAAGAAATGACTTATTCTAAAACTTTATATCCAATGATCTTTACCACTTTGATCAAAATATTTTACTACAGTTTCCATATATAAAGGTGGTGATATGAAAGTGTTCATTAGAAAATCCTAAAATGTATATCATGATCTTATTTGGACATATAATATAACATAATATAATTAAAAATGTCCATAATTAAATAATCAAGTTATATATATAATATTTTATTTATAAGATCAATAAATACCTTATGAGGACTAGTCAAGGATAATATCATTATGAGAAACCCAAGTTACTGTATCTCATTATAAAAGTAGTCATACATATTCCAGACCCTTTTATCCTGATTTAAAGAAAACATTACATGATGATAATTATATAAAACCACATTCATCTTTTTAATAGATTAAAAAGTTCATCAATGTGAGGCATAGAGTTTTTTCTCAATGTCTGTGTGGCTTAACATGTTTTGTTCAACGTATAGGAATAATGTTTTATCAATCTTATTATAAAAGAGAAAATAAGTGAATAGTGGAAATAACCTATGATAAATAAATCTTTTAGATTCATGATCATCCAATTCGGTTTTCACTTCTATTAATTATATTTTTTCTATCTTATAAGAGGGAAATGACATCATAAATATCCCAAGAATTATCTCAATTTAAAAGTAATCTTTGCATTCATGCATAATGCCTAATAATTCATTATGTAACCACTGAGTAAAATCCAAAACCCTATGTGAATATAGTTTTAAAAAATACTTTCATCATCCTCTGTAAAGTGAGACACAATCTACCATGAATACCTTAAGTCATTACGTTTTCGTGGTCCATCCCAATCAGATCTCAGGTCCCACTCACATTGACAAAAATGAGAACATTCATCTGAAATGAGAAGTACTGACTTTAATGATTGAAATGAATACATTCAATAAATGAGACCATATAATCCATTCTAATAATGATTTCCAAAAATTACTATTTCAAGAATGTGAAAAAAATTATAACTAAACTTTGAATACTAAGATATGGAGAGAATAAAAATGAAAGTAATTCTCCTTCTTATTTTTTATTTGAGTGGACATCTTCATCAGATGCGATATAGGTTAAGATGATAGATTTAATCATTCAAAAAAATTAGAGGATATAAATGAGTGATATTCAACTTTATCAAATATAGTAACAACTAGAGATGATTAATAAGTATTCCACCTTATAAAATAACTAGAAAAGATTTAAATTTTTAAATAGGATATTGTATGGAATGTATTTTCGTGTAATTAGATCTTGTTGGGGGCCTCCATTTATTTATGGCCTAGTAATTAGTTGTATTTTCCCATGAGAGTTATGACCTCCTCCTCTACTATCTTTTTACTAAGATAATATTTCCTTTAAAGTTCTAGATTCAACTTAGATCCCCCTTGGATTTAAAGAACCCTTAAAACATCCTTGAGGATAGTGTGTCCTATAGAATCTTAGAAAATGAAAAATAAAACCAAAATATTTAAAAAACTATACTTACTCCAAAAATTATTGCCTTTTATGCCTTTATTTACCATATTTTAGGTAAATAAAAGGATTGTTTTTCATTGGTGCAGATTAGGATGATTGAGATAGATGCTTTGAGCTACCACCACATTTTTAGCGAAATTCATCCTATTTTATATTTTTATCAAGGATACCTCATTGACATCCACTTATAAAATTAATGCTATAAAGTGAACATAATAATTTTTCTTTATCCACAATATTAATCAAGGCTTTATCAACCACCATAATATAGGTTGGTAGTTTCAAAAAAATTATTCAGATTAGATGCCTGGTTGTAATCTATTATAAAATTAGTGAGCATTCATTTAATCATTTGATGTTATCTATAATGTTAAGTGAATGAGCTCAATAAATCAGTTCTCATATTATATGACCATTTGATTATACTAAAATATATAAAAATTTATTTAAATTTATTAATTGTGTAATTTCATGATAGAATTCTTGATTAAGAAATACTCTAAAGCCTTTAAATTTTAATTTAATAAATATTTTTTCATTAAAAAAATCGGAACAACATTCAATTGTGTCCCTTGAGCTTAAATAAATTTAACATAACCATTATAGGATATATATTTTATAATAATTCAATGATCTTATTGATTTTATCCAGCTAGTTTTTATTATATTAAGGATAACATAATCCTTGTAAAAAGAATTATTATAGTGAAGAAACTCCTGAACTCAAGGGTTGCACTGGGACTTACTATCATACGTTAAACTAGACTTTGGTTAGTTCCATGTTCCATGCATGAATCATACAACCCAAAATCTCATTAATAATTTGATCCAATGGTTATTGATTTAGTTAAATTAGACATAAGGTCATTTTAGAGGGTTCACTGAATCTCTACTCATAAGAAATATAATATATTAAATCAAATGAGGAAGTAATTTTTAAAAAATCACTTTAAATCCCAATTATAATCTTCTAAAAATCATCAATTTAAATTGGGAGTAATTATTATATGATGAAAGGTGTTAATTAAAATCATTTAAATGGTTATATAATGTATGATCTCATATTTTTTACAATTCTTGGTTAAACTAGAAGTATTCATAAATCATTTCATAACCCTGAAAATATCACTAGATAGTTAAAATATGGATACATGGTCAGACTACATGATTTAAAATTCATTTTATATCTATAAAATGCTTACTAGATCCCTTCTAAATGAGGTTATTGTTGATATTGGTTCTCGAGAACAAACTACTATATACAAATTATTATATTAATATTATAATACTATAAAATTTATTATCTATCAGATCATATGAGATTATTCTTCTATATAAAATCAAAATGAAAATGTTCTTATATTTGTTGACACAAAAAAAATTTCCAAACAATTCTATTCTATTGTCAGATCATTGAAATACTATGATAGAATTCATGAATATATGTTTTCTGGAAAAATGAATTCATCTGACTGGAAATAGATGATATAAACTATCAGGGAAAAAATGATTAGAAGAAACTGAGAGTTCTTCTCATGAAGTGCTCCCCAAGAAATATCTAAGATACGAGGTTATGATAGCACTACCATGTGTATAAATTCCATATGTTATGTGTAATTGTACATTTATACATGTGAACATGAATAATGATCCTTAAATATAAGATTTTTATTAATTCATATCATAAGTATCATGGTTTGTTATATAACCCAGAACAATGATGCCCTATCATTTTTGAGAAATAGTATACATTTGTGTGTCAAAATAGATATTTTATTAACGAATAAGTCATTCTCAGAATTTCCCCTTCAATTTAAGGAATTTGGTAACTCCAAAATTTGGATTAGGGTGGAACTGTCAAAATATATCCATGTTCATGATGTATTGATATGTTAATTTTGAATCTTCAATGAAATATTAATTAATCACAAATAATAAAGAAACATAAATGAAACCTAATTGATTATCAGTAATTAAAACTAATGGATTATATTGCATAGTGATTTGTACGTGTGCGATTGTCTTTATTAAAACATTAATTTCTTCCATTATTGGTTCATTTACTTGTTAGATACTAAATTTAGACTTTATAGAAGACCACTTAATGCCACTGAGGAAGATTCCGTGATGGTCACATACATGGGGTTCCAATTTTTCTCAGTTAAAATATATTTTTACTTAAAAGATAAAATAAATAATATTATCTTGTGTTTATAATAATATTTACTCAAAATTTTACTCAGAAAAAATATTTTGTTTCTAGTTATATTTGATTTAGAATATATGTGTGTTGAATTTATATTGACCTGACGACCAATAATATTTATTTATTTATTAAATAAATATTCATTTATTTTTATAAATATTTAAAAATATTTTTTTTCAAGTCTACTAAATAGAATATCTATTTATGTCTCATTTTAATTAAAATGAAATATATCTATTAATTATTTATTAAAATAAATGTTTTTAGTTCAGTAATAATAAAATAATTATTTATTCAAAAGACTGTAAAACAATATTTATTTATTTTTCATATCAATAATATTAATTTATGTAGGCTCTATAAATGCTATGGAAGATGGACAGGATAAGTCAAGAGCATAGTATCTAGAATGATATAACTGTGAAATATCTTTAAATAAATTTAAATTTAAATATTCATTTTAAAATGATATTAGAAAAATGGGCGTCTAAAAAAAGCCAATGTAAAATAATATAATTATTTTAACATCCGGATTATATAGATATTAATATTTTATGAAGGATCATTTTATAAATTTTAAATATTAAAATACTAGCTCTATAATTCATTAGAGATATCATTTTCTGTCTGAGACTTGGTCGAACACTTTTTTTTGTGGGGTAGAATGAATCTCTCCCTATGGTTCCCTCATAATTAATAAAGGCTTGATGGTTTCCCTAAAGACCAAGATAATGTATACCTCTTCCTACCTTCTCTCAAGACTGATAGAAGAAGTGATGTGATCATTTATATTGAAGGATCAATTATTGTGATTATTGAAAAAAATTCATGGTGGTTGGTTCCTATATGCGAGGACCTATGGAATCATCAATGATATTCCAAGTCCAAGGATCGTGTGTGGATAACCAATATAAGTATTCTACTTAGGATTATACTAGCATAAAAATGTTATAGAATTAATGTGGTTCAAATTAACAACATATTCTTTGAAGAAATAAAATAAAATAATGGGTTAATTTTCATTATTAAATTAATTATAAATTTAATGTAAAAAATCCTCTATTCTGTTCCAATATTATATCATGAGTATCCATATTTTTTTACCATGATACATGTTGTTATTCATCGTGTTTATATGTTTTATTAATTGAAAATGGGAAACCCCATCATTGGGGAAGGAAATTACCAACTTCCATAACTCCAAGATCCTTTAAGTAGTATAAGAGATATACATTTAAATTTATAATTATTTAATTAGTCTTTTGTATTTTTATCATAATTATTTGTTTTCATTTAGATAATCATTCATTATATATAGAGATGATATAACATGATCATTCACTATCATATAACAAATAATAGGATAAGAACATGTGAAAATCGAAATAACGTACCATCTTAGGGTGTTAGATATCTCGGCTATATAAATACAATATATGTCATGTACCGAATAACATGTCTTGTAGTGTCAATCAACCACATGTGTGTATTGTTTCCACACTCATGAAATTTCTTATGGGGTCATTACATTGAATTTAATTATGTATTATTTCCATTAATTGTTAACCTCTAGGGTGTCACAAAACATTCAAGGTCACTCAGTATGTAACTAACTTACACACCAGACAAAACCCACATGACAAAATGTTCATATGGTCAATGTTCATGGTATGTAATTAATTACATCAAATTTAATTAGTTACACAATGTTCATGGACTTCCAACTGAGTAATATGGGACAATTTTAATTACAACTTTTTTAGCTAGTGTACACGACAAGTGATATGGTATTATCTAGAAAATATTACATACCAATTTTGTACGAATGTAATATGGGATAACCATAATTCATTTAGAAGTGCATGATGATCATTGATCAAGGAATTTAAGTGATACATACATAGAGGGAATGTGAAATTACATTGTATCTCTTGTCAAGTAATGGGAGTGATAATGAAAGAATCATTTTGTATTATTGTACTTGATCATTACCACAAGATTTTAAACTCATTATAATGGGTGAAGCAATTTTCCTTCACCATCCTCCCCCCACCCACAATATGTGTAATTTCGTTGAATAAAAAAAGTTACATTTGAGTGAGTATAATGTATATTGTCCATAAAATAATTAAATTCATTTTGGTTTGTGTACACTTTATGTAATTTAGATTTGTTTACACATATTACACTCTAATTCCACATGTGCACATTTAAAATTAATTACCGAATGTAAAAAATTAATTTTTTATTTCAGACTAAACAACAACATGTGTAATTATAGTACCCATTTTGTTATAGGGTTTAATAGATATTGAAATACTTAATTATGTTTCATATAAATTACTGAATTATACACCCTGTATTCTTCGTAACCATAATGTATGTTACAATATAAATCAAATAGGTACATGTAATGTTGGTTAAAATAATCTATGTGTCAATAAACACTGAGATAACTATCCAATGTGACATTAGTAACAACACATTATGTATCCAAGGGACATGTTGTGTTTGATACATGCTAGGTAATTATACAATATAGGAAAAAATTACTAAACAGAACTCTTTGAAGTGATGATTGTTAAATTCCATGGTACCTCAAAGTAATAATTGTGTTCTTATGTAATTTTATGTAAAAATGATATTTTCAATTTAAGTAAAAATTTATGTGTATGGAATCTTATTTATATTTTGTACTTCAAGGATTAATTATTATGATAAAAAATTAATTGATAAGACCATTAATTTTTAATCCAAGATAAATTTATATTCATCGACATACTCATTTAAAATGAATGATATCATGTATGAATTCAAGCACGTTTCATTATTTTGGATGATCATAATCATGAAAAACGATATATGTGTTGGTTTTATGATTAATTTATTATAATTTCATTGTTTTTTATATGTGATAATTATTTATTAAATTAAATCTGATTTCATGTGAGTCATACCTCCCATTTTTATTATATTGGACAAGAATATCCATGTGTATTTTATATATCCCAAGCCCCTAGATCCTCGCACCTATGTGTGAGTATAAAAAATTAATGTATGGAGAACCAAGGAGGAAAGGTGGTTTAAAATTAGACTTATGGGGAAACCAGACAAGAATATCTAATAGTGAATGGGGGAATTATATAACTCAATCCACGCCCATCTCAATGAGTTTTTCCCATATGGTTATATCTTTATTTATCATCCACTCGATAAATCAACTATTATAATATCATGATCTAGTCACATTATTTATTTTATTTTTTCAAATTGAATGGTTATCTAGGTTTTAAAATGAAAGTGTATGTGTTGTTTAATTTAAATAAATAATAATAATTATATAACAAGAAATTAAATTTAAATTAAAATAAACATATTAAGAATAAATTATTTTATTAAATTAAATTTTGTTTGTTATGTAGAATAAACACAATATCAACACAGCTTGTAAAGGTTAAAATTAATATATTTTTTCATTTATAAACTATATCCCTTAATGAAATATTAAGTCACAAAGCCTTCGATTTTATTAGTTAATATGGAACTATAGTTAAAAGTGAGTTTTGGCCAATTCTTTGGTTCTTTAAATTATTAGGGAGTTCCAACTATGGTATTGGGTTGACATGACTAAGTAGCATGAAGGGTTTACTACCAAAGCAGTACTTAGTGTAATATAGTGGCATGGGTTGAGAAAATTTGAATTAGGATATCTAGATTGGGGATTCCACTAAACTGATCAAGGAGATGTGAGTTATTAGCTATAATGATGATCTAACTAAATATCTTTTAATAACTTATAAGGCCAAAGTATGGTTTATAAGAAGGTAAATCTAGATCTTTTCCATTACAATGTTTTTGTGAAAATATATTCTGAGTCTAGTAGTTAGGGTGATTTGGACATCATAAAATAGTGTGAGACTAATAATATAATAAAATTCAGTACATATTTTATAATTTAGAAATAAATATAATTTAATATTATTGTTATTTTAATATTATATAAACTAGAAAATTCAACAAATTTGAAAAATGAGATATTTCTTATACTCAGACCAATTCCTCCCCAACACAAACATCCAAGAGAGGTAAAGTCACTTATCTGTTTTTACACTACCAAAAGGTTTATATTATATGTTTTAGTTCTGTATAAATATTCAACCACATCACCAATAAGACAAATGTGATATAAAATGTTTCCATTGATTTATGGAGGATGCTTCTTATATTCATTGCATCATCATATCAGTTATTTATGGAGAGATACTAATACACCATAAATAATTGATGCATAAAACTTGTTATTTAGTCTCTTATAACTTGAGAAAAAGTATAAAAGGATAAATATAAATGAGATTTTCACTACACTATACTAATGTAAACACAAAGAGGGGTGCTTAATTGGTGATAAAGCATTCATAATACAAGATTATATTGACCAGTTTGAAAATTTGGGCTTCCATTTGGATATTCAATTAACAATTATTAACATATTACTATCCTCACCATCCTTGTTTAATAGTTTCATTAGGAATTATCAAATAAAAAACATTGATAATTTTCTTGAGAATATTTTTTTCACTGGGTTTTTAGGTGGATAAGGACTGGTGGGGATGGGGCTCATCACTTTTTATAGTGAAAACATAAAGCTCTATGTTCAAAATCCCATGTCCAATATAAATCCAATAGATCATAAAAAAAAATCTAATATAGGATAAACAATATTTAAAAATAATTCAATAAATATGAGGTTGTATACTTATCATGTGGCTATAAAGGTCATTGTTAACAGAATTGAAATGAATTGAATAAGAATCAATTAGATGTTTATAATTTAGTTGTATTAATTATTATATGTAGACATTATGATAAAATTATTAGGTATATGTTCCACATATATAAAACAAAAAAAGGAAAAATTGGAAAATGATTATAATATATAATCTGAACACTCTATATAGGGTCAAATACTTATATCTTTCTTTAACGTACATAATAAAAATATATATATATATAAACAAAACCACTTCATATCATTCATAATTTTACTAAATTTATTTTATATTATTTTCATATTATTAAAACTTTGGATCTATATAAATAATGGCATTTAGACTCTCTGAAATTTCAAATATAGAATTAAATTTGATTCCTTTTCTCTATCATGATAAATTTAAAAATTGTGCTAATTTCACTCCACAGAATCTGTATATTAAAAAAGTTTCCATGTATACATCACATTTTAGTCATGTATACTCTTTTTTGTCCTCAAATATTATTTGAAAATATTATACTATCTATATTAAAAATAATACTAGAATCGTGACATGAGATTCATTATATAGATTAATTTAATAGCAAGTTATAGTTTATTGAACGATTCTTCTCCTTCTTCAAATTTTCAATATACTGCCTGAATCACCATAATTGGATTTTGATATTTGAAAATTTCAAATATAATATTAAATTACATCATCATATTCTTGTATTATAGGACATCCGAAGTATTAGGAAAATAGTTTTTTCATATTCATGTGAATAAACTCATTTGATATGAAAGTAATAAGATCAAATTCATATGACCAAAAAGTCACATGATCAAATCTATATTCTTAATTCATATGATAAATTCATTGACTTTTCATGATTCATCAAAATCTAAATCACGGATAGAAATTTATGTGGTCTTTACATTCTGACATCCCATGTGGTCATCATGATCCTCTCCATCTCATTGTCATGCTATCCATTTGGAATAGGTAAACATTCAAAATAAAATTCTTACTAAACATATCTACTTCCTGGTACTCTAAATTATTATCTCTAAGAACAATTCACCCACATGTTACCTTGAAAACCACCATTGAACAACCTAGCTCTCCATTTTTAATAGGATAATTTGTCTATACAACATTCTGTTCATGATTCATGTGTTAAGGGTTGGTTGAATTTTTTCACATCTTAGATTGTCTTCGTACTTGTTTTTATATACTTATATGGTGTGGTTTTGTTGCCTATAACTTCTAGACCCCGCCTACCAATATTCTTTTTTTCTTCCAAACATCTTACTTTATCCAAATTTATGATAATGTTACCATAAATTCTTCCAACCTCACATACTGTTTTAAATAACATCACATGTAACTTATTTATTCACTTTTTATGGAGAAAAAATATTTTATTCAAAAATTCATCTGATAATATTCCCATGAAATTCTTGAAAAAATACCTTTTCTTCTTCCAATGATATTTTCTACTTTATCATTCTACATTAACTATCTTCCTATTCCCTTAAATGATTCTAAATGAAGCCTTATACCACTATTAAATATTATGATTAATCATTGATATTTCAAGGAAGGTTATTCATCATGTCAGGTTAACCCCGTGGTGTTTTGAATAGATCTGATTATGAGTATGAAAATGATATAACTAATGTTTAATCTATTTCAAGTGATAGGTTCTTATGCTTTCTTATGTGAAAAACAGTAAATGAAACCCCCAAATCTCAAATCAGTTTATAGATTGTAATTTCATTGATTAATAACATGTCTCTCTATTTATATGACATGGTAATATCAGCCATGGTCGATTCTCTCAAATGGGGTTTTATTCCACTATGCATGGTGTAAGCTAAGCATCAAATCACGCTCTCACACACATGTATCATCTCATACAAATTTTTGATCCATTCACACAATGATCTTTAATGGTTATATAAAACATAAGCTTCTATGGGTCATCTGGTTTGAATAGAATGGCTAATAAGGTGCACGGGTAGTCATGGTTTGAAATATTCAATATATGATCTTCCAAAACACAAACATTTATCATCATATAATTCCAATAATTCAAGGAAAAAATTCTAGGGTCCACTTCTATCCATTTCATCAACTTTTATTTTTAGTCTTCAACATAATAAATGTATGGATATACAAATCCTTCTTTATAGAGATAATAGATTAATAGTTAAAACTTATCCATGGAATTCCAAATCAAATCATAAAAAATCAATATTAATTTATTTCCATAACATCAATGATAATAGATTCTTCACAAAAATGAATTTTTGTCTCTTATTTAAATACAATATCCTATTCTAAATTGTGATTATTATTCAATATATTTACCTTTCTAATCGAAATTACTTAAACTTAATTAGAATGAAATAAAAAACATACAAGGTGGGGTCAATAATATGTTTCTATATGGTAGGATCTTGTATTTATTGGATTATTAAGAAGAAATATTTAATTTCCATCGGCATCAAATAGGTTAATATATTACGGTTATTAAATAATATACTAAATCACTATGGATGATACAATTAAATGAGGTTGTTAGAGTTGATTTGAAATATCCTATTGAAATTAATTTTGGTAACTCATGTGCTCTCAATCTTAGAAAAACTATCATTCGACATTCAAGAAAAAATAACATTAATATAAAGTATCACTTAGCTAACGATAAGGCTAAAAATGGTTGATGAAGATAGATTATGTATCAAAACAATATCAAGTTATAGACATTATGATAAATTTATTACCCAAAGTGTACTTTGAAAGGTATTGGTTGGATATTGGAGTCCACAATCTCCAACAAAATAAATGGTTTGGAGGAATGAACCCCCACTCCCCTGTGGTATTTTGGATTTATAGAAAATTTGGTAACTCTCTTAAAATATTTTTTAGGATTTATATCCATATTTTGTTAGATATTATATAATTATATATCGGTTTTATATGAAAAGGATAATTTTTCTATTATTTATTTGGGATATTCTCTTTTTAATTGAATTGGGTTTGGAGTGTAATGTCTTATTTACAATAGGGGGTTCATATGTTGATGGTTTTTAATTTGGTATTGTATTTTAATATTTAACCATGGGGAGTGGATTTTTGGAGGATGGTCAGAGTAATAATTGTTTAAATAATATAATATAAATAATGTTAAGAAAATTATGTATATATAAACCACTATGTCTTATAACTATATAAAGGAGCATACTTAAATGGTTTAGATTTTCAGTAAATGATTGTTATAATAGAAAAGGTGTGTTCCCTAGTCATGCATATGGTAGTGAGGTTTTTATCATAATATAATGTAAATATTTATAATCTTAGTTATTTTCATTACTATGTGATATTTATCGATGATATTATTTTACATTCTAAAAGTAACGAGGAATATGTAAAAAATATTAGGTTATTTATTCAAATTATTTGTTTAATTTTTTTGAAGTATATACTGAATTATATCAATAACCATGAAAATTTATATGATGACATTGTTATATTTTATTGTATAACTATTGGAGTACCCATGGTTGATGTATGTCCAAATATTAGGTTTAATATATGCTTAATATTGAGGTAATAATGGGTTGATCGATTCTGAGAAAAGTTATTTAAATATATTGATATACTTATAATTGATTATTGATTTCATGAAAAACATTGTCCATGATATTTTTGGTCAAGTTCATCCCATTTTTTTTGGATAATGATATATATTGAATTGTGTGTGACTTTAAGAACTAGTGGTTAATACATTTGATGGTTAATTATAGAGTTAATTTATTTTTAGAATGTATGGTTTAGTTGTAGTTTGTTGTCATGTCAATTCAGATTGTTTTGGGAAAGGAATATTTTTTGGAATATATTATTAGGATATATACATACATTGGTTTATGATTATATGAATGATTAAAGATGTTTGAGTAATGGTTAGTAACTTGATATAGCCTAATGGAGTGAGGTATATTTTATATTAGATGTCATATCCTAGTTGTGGTATATGTTAAAAATCCCCTCACCTACATCCATTGGTGGTTAATAATTAAAATTTAAGGGGTGAATTTTATTTAAGTGGTTATAATGTAATGATCAGAGATTTGGATCCTTCAAATTAATATTATCTTTGATAAATTGGGTTACAAGAAACACCAAACACACAAAAACACCGAAAAAAGAAATACGTGCTATATTAATTGATTATTATTTAGAAAAACATATGAAGAATAAAACCCCTTGAAAACACGAGGATATTAATTAATTTAAAATGATTATATTTTTAACATAAATAATTGAAATTAATAAGGATTTTTTTCAAAAAAACTTTTTTTTTTAATATATATTGTAATATACATTAATAAATGAAAATAAAAACTTTGAAAAAATTATTTTAGTAACATATGATATTTCAACATATTAATTAATATTTTAACATTCTTAAAATTAAATATTAGTATGAATTAATCTTAAAAAACATTAACGTTTCAAAAAGTAAAATTTTAAACAAAAGAAATTTTTCTCTATACATTTTATTTTCATTTAAAAGCTATGAATATTAATGTTATAATTTGAAATTTATTAAATGATATAAATTTTTTAATTCATCATTTCAAATTTTTCATATAGTGAATTTTCGATATTTTTCAAAAATAATTGATGTTTGGTTTAATAGTGTAAATACTGATTTGGCTACCAAGTGTCAATTTTATGATTTAATCTTAACACAATGATGGATTAAAATTTTATGAAACCCATTATTTATAATACATATATATATATATATATAATATTTAGTATAAAATAATTAAATATATTATTCTGAATTTATAAAACACACGTCTAACATTTTAGAAACTCATGTAATATTTCACACTAAAGACTGTTTTTTTCACTTAGATAAAAAATTAGATTTTATAATATTTATAAATTTAATATAAAAGGTTTATATCCCATTTGAGATAAAAAATTTCCTATTGTTTTATAAATTAAATTTCATTTTTGAGCATAAAATTTTGATTTCTAAAATGAAATTTAATGACTATGATAATGGTAAAACTATTGTTTTCAAATAATTAATTTATAAATATTGTCTAATTTTTATCTAACCAAATAAGATAATATATTTGAAAAAATAAATTTAATATAATTTTTAAACCCATATATTAATAAATTACCACTCATTAGGTTTTTAATCATCACTAAATAACATTAAAGACACCTAATAGTGAAAACAACATTTTCTTGAAAATAATGTTTCATTATATAAATTTTATTAATTTAAAAATAATTTTATATTTTTAGATATTTAATTATGTTAAATTAAGATTAAATTTAATTTTTTAACACCTAAATCTTATAAAATGTTTTAATGATATTTTTTTAAAACATAGGTCACATTGGTAGAATCTATTTAACACTAATAAAAACAAAAAAAAGGTAAAATTAAGAGTATATGGTTAACTGAATTCTAAAATGTTTAAAATATGTTTGGAAATAATTTTTTGCCTTTATGAACCTTAAATATCCCTACAATTATTAATTTTTATATTTTGGAATTTTTTACGCTTGAATATTGAAATGACATCATTGAAAAGTAAAGGGTATTCACAAAATTTTCATTTCTTCAATTAAAAAGGGGGACACTTCCAACCCTTCATTCAACACACATTACTTTATATTCCAACCTAAAACTATTTCATTTTTATCATTATATAAAACTCTCACATTTTATTAATCCTAAAGTAAAAATTAGTTGTCCTAATCCATTCATCTCCAATGATAATTTCAAGAGAATCTTTATGGTGTCTATGTGAGTATTACATACTACATACCTTTTAATCCAGATCTATATCTTCCAAACCAACCATAAAAATAGTGATATAATGTAATTATTATAATTATTATACTGAATTATTATTATATTAATTGAAACCCCATTATTCATTCTTTTCCATCAACTTAGAGAAATAACATAATGTTATTTATTCATTATGCAAACAACCACCTCGGGGAAGTATCACTTCTCCTTTTTCATATTTATTTTATTTCTTTATCCAAATAAATTATAATAATATTCAAAACAATAATAAAACCTAAAAAATATCATTAATATTTTTATAATGATATTATATAATTCCTAATATATATTGAACCATCAAGATATAACATGTTCTTTTTGGGGTTGGTTTAACCACAAACGTCAACAATGCTAAAAGTTTCTATCATAGATTACTATGGGAACATTATTACTAAAATTATTATAAGTTAATACAAAAATAATTATTTGTTTATGGTTTTGTAATGTTCATATTTTTATTTTACTTATTATTAAAATATCATATTATGTCTCTAAAATTGTTGAAATAAGCTGACATTGATTCAATTTTAATGAAAGCATATGAAAACATATATAGTACATAAATATTATATGATAATAAAGGGTAAATATTAAATTAAATATAGAAAAATAACATCCCTAATAATGTATATAATAATCTTAATTTCATTATTCATGAATTTATGTTCTTGTATAGATTGAATTAAGAACAAGGTAAGGGTTTTCTATCTTAAATTTTCACCCTTTGAGACATATTTCTAATTATACACCAGGTTTTGTTTTTAATGGCGTGTATACTACCCATTTAATATTTTATGTCATTATTTTATTATATTTAATTATATTCAAGGATATATTCTATGTTCTTTCTCCTATTAGGTTTTGACTCAAATGTTACAAAAGATGTAAGGGTTTGGTTGTTTCGTTGTCAACTCTATGAGACATTTTTATCTTTTCACACCATCATTGTTTTAATATAATTTATTTACATCCTTATTGACTTATCATATAATATTTTAATGGTAACTCCATCATGATAATTTATTATTTTGTTTACATTATTGTGATATCTTTTGTTAACTCAAATCCATTTATTAGTTAACATTATTCTTGTAGAACATTGTTCTTACGGTATTGGTTTATTCCACAAAAATATTTTATTTTAAGGTAATTTATATTCCTATATTAAGAAAAAATTTCATTTCACTCGAATATTTTTTCTTCATTAAAATTATTCCTAAAAATTATATCTTTTATTATAATAATTAACAATCTTTTTAATGATGATTTCTCTACCTTGTCTATATTTCCATTACAAAATAGATCTCCTTCATATTTGGAAGATTAATTTTTCTACATATATTATGACCTTCACATATCCCATTTCCGATTTTGAAATGAAAATTATTTAATCACTTATTGTGATGTGGGTTTTAAAAAGGGTTACATTGAAATATTTAAAAATGATTTTCATCTATCTAAAATATATATATTTTTCTTTCAATCTATGTTTTCTCTATAAATTTTTTTAACTTTTTCCCAAACTACTTAATAAATGATTTATTAAAAATTAATATTTTCATATATCTCAAAATTTCTCTTTCAAAATGATTTGAAAATTTATTTTCAAAAGAAATAGGGGATTTTGTTTCTTATAATTTTTTTTATAAAAATATTAAAAGAAACATCTTTTTAATCCATTTTATAAGAATATATTTCACATAATTCTAAATATTATTTCTATGTATCACTGGTTTTTAAAAATAATCTACTTTTGAATTATTCGATGTGTTTTTTAATGGTTTTCATGGAAAAAGATTCATTTTCACCAATATTTTCAAAGTAAATTTTTTATTACTCTTAAAACATTATTACTTATCAACCAGTTGACTATATATCTATGTTTTTAAAAAGGATAAATTTTAAATTTATAAAAGATAAATGATCAATCAAAAACTTCTTCTTGAGAAATCATCTTCAGTTTATAAACATAATTATTATTCCATTTCATTTTCTCTTTGAAGACACTATATTTTATTCTATTTATTGATTTTTGTTTACCTAGATTCCAAAATGTTAATTTATTGGGAGAATTATTACCTAAACCTTTTACTCTCTATCTATAATGTGTAAATACCATATACTCTATTATATTTATTTACTAATATTTACCAATAATTTTACTAAATATCAACCAATACCCATTTCTTTTCTATACATATATCATGTTATGATTATTGATGGAATTATGAATGTTTTCTATATGCTATTCCATTTAAAATGGATATAAACCCCATTATCATTCTATGGTTTCTTTAGGATAAGTTGATTTCTTATTTTATGTGTCACAAAAATGTATGGATGGTGATGGGTGGGGTCCTATATTACCCTAAAATTAATTGGATTAATTTTATATCTCATGAGATAGTCAGGCGTGGGAATAATGAGTTTTTCAACATAGTTATGGGGAAAAAACATTTTCTAAATTTTTTATACATGGACATAATTATTTTTTTCACAACGTCATGGTCTTGATGAGTTTTCTTAGAATGGTTTCATATGATTATGTTTATTCCATAATTTTATTTCTATTATAGTGATTGTTATATTCTAATGGATAATTTTTATTGTCTGATGTTTCCATAATCTCTTAATTTGTTTCTTATGTTATTCCATATCATAATCCATGACTTATTTCTTATAACATGGGATTTTTTGGGAAACAATTTTCTTATGAATATTGATTATACCAATAAAATCATCATATGACCACTTATTATATTTGACTTCTATAACTTATTTATGAACATACTATTTGTTTAATATCATCCCTTTCTTATTTTTTCTATTTTCCCAGGTTATAAAGATGAGTGTAACCTTTGAGAAGTATTGAAGGGGTCCTGTATTGATCAAGTATGGCTAAATGTTCACAAGTTTTATAAAATCTATTCAATATGTAAATAGTGATGAAAAAACAAAACCAAAAGTTTCCATCCGTGGTGTGTGATTATTGTGATATGTAATATTAAAGTGAAATTTATTCATGTTTATCTTGAATAATATCACAAGGTATCACAGTTAATTTGTAAAAGTATGAATTTTTATAATGACACCTTAGATTGTGGGTTTAGGCCCCGCATAATGATTATAAATAAATTTTATAAAATTTTATATGCAAGTATAATATTATGAAATTTTTCATTAAGATAGTTATTGTTTTATATAAGAGTTCAAATATTGTTTGTCTAAATGAGATTTACTATATAGGTTTTTTCATCGTAATTTTTCTTCATTAGGATATGATTCATATTCACTTTATTGGTGTATATATCATACAAATAATTTTTTACAATAATTTATATTTAATTCAAGCGATTGAAAACTCCATTTCACATTCTGTATTTCATGGGATTTTGATTCAAAAGATACCAAATTTATAAGGGTATTTATTGACTCAACTCCCTTTATTGATTTACAATACTCCTCATTGGATTTTTTTATTTGAAGATTGATTTCTTCCATTATAAGATTATATTAATGGTAATTTATATTCTAATATAGAGAGAGTGTATAATTTTTTCATATATTTTACCTTATTTAATTTCTTTCTAAAAATCTATATCATTGTTGTGAATGATTATCATCCTCTTTAACAACAATCTCCCCTCTTTATCTATATTTTCATTCCCTATCATATTTATCCTCTATAATTGGAAACCCAATTATGTGTTATATCATGTGGTACTTAAATTACCCATTTCCTCATTTCAAAATGAATTTTTATTATCCTTTATTATGGAGTATAATTTCAACAAATGATTTTTACAATTATAACCTTTCAGAGAAGTATATTTAATCATCACATCCATATTTATTCTAAACCCCATTATATTCTATTCAATGATCCATTGTTAAATAAATTGTTTTTAATGTAAAGGTTATAAAATAATTTAATTCAGCTTTTCAAAAATTTCTTTTGAGTGTGGCACATAATGTCATATATTATGGTTATGGTAAAAACATTTTCAAAATCCTATTTATAGTTTCATTCAGTATTATGAGTAATATAGTATAATAATTATCCTACCTGTGTTTTCAAATGGTTTAAAAAATAAATATAATTATTATTATTATTTTAAAAAATATATTTAGTAATATATTTTTTAAATGTAAACTTCTTATTGTAAAAAAGGATTCTTGATCCTAAAAGATGTTTTAATGGATATTCCTTTTTAGAAAAAATGTTTTCAATTATTTATTAATATATTCTCAAATAATTATTTTGAAAGAAAACATATCTTGAGAATAATTTTTATATACATTTTCTGAAGTATAATTTTTTCAAAGGAATAATCAAGATAGAAGTATTTGTTTTTAATGGAAACATTTTTAACTATTTTTCAAGGATTTAAAAAAAGTTGTACTTCAAATTATCTTCAAAGGGATTTCAAAATTGATATTGAAATGTTATTTTTTATCTTTTTAAAAATTAAAAAAATGTATCATACCACCCCACCACATTTTGTTGAGATTTTTATGAATTGCTAGAAGGTCTTAGGTGACATCCTAAAGACACAAAATTAATGAAATAAATGCCAAGGGATTCATTAAAAATGGGGGGATTATTTTCTATTTTTAAGAAAGAAAAAACCATGATAACCAAAAAAACCCACTACATGATTCTAGATAACAATTTATACCAATCAAAGTAACTAAACCAACAACAGATCATCATAGAATATAAGGTGGAAACGAGAACCAATATCAAATTATGAAGTGGAAGACAAAAACGACAAATCTCATTGAATCCAAAGACACAAAAATTGAATTTTCCAACAACCTCCATGATTATACTCCACAAAAAATTCCCATGTATCATGTAGAATAACTGAATAAATGTGATATCATTACTTTATTGGTGTCCTGATAAACAATATCTGCAAACACACAAACGTTTCCATGTAGGGGTGAGTATAAAAACATAGTAGGATTTCTCCAAATGACATCCCTATTCACAACAATATTAAAAGAAATTTTATAAAATTAATATGAAATTATTTATATAAAAACCTAAAATAGTTTATATCATATCCAAACCATCTCTAAGTAAAACAACATTCATACCAAAAGAGTTTTCCAAACCAAATCTATTTCAAAAGGAAATAATCCAAACAGGTCGTTTAATAATTTCTCAAGCCCATTAGACATGACTAGCTCCATTTCACATAACCACACACACACACAATATTGGTGTTACTATATATGGTGGGACATCATATCAACAACCTATCCCATTGATAGTGGTTCTTCATAAACATTATCCATCCTATTCCATTCAGGTCCAACCATTAATTCTAAAATCACGTAAAACACATCATTCCAACCCATTTAAATAAAACAATACTTTTATTGAAAACACTTTTTCAAAAAAATCCATTCATCAAAACCAATCACCCATTTTAAAATCATGTATCCAATTTCACTTTCCACAAAAAAAAACAATTTGTACATTTCTAAAACCCATCACTAAAGAGGGTTTCCACCCAGTTTGCATAAAAGAAAAATTAAATCAAAACATTAAATAAATTAAAAACATATCCTTAATGTTATAAAAAAAAATTCATGATTCAAGCCACATACCTCATAAAAAATGATAAAAATGGATAATGTCAAAAAATCATCAACAAAATTGGGTTGAAACTCCAAAACCCTTAGATATTGTTTTCCAAACATAAACCTATACATATATCATCATGATTGAAATATAAAAAACTAGATCCATATCAAAGGGATAGGATCCAAAATTCAAATATAAGGAAGAAGAATAATCTATGTAAAAAATGAAGAATAGAGACATACTAAGGAATTGAAGTTTCAATGCACTAAGAAACACCATTGGATCACTCCTAGATCAAAGGGAAGTGTCTCCATATCCTTTGAGATGAGAGTAAATCATGTTTGGGTTGACATTGAGAAAAAACATAGTTTTATAGGAAAATCCGAATGAGATCCATAATTTTAGGATCTAATTTTTAATCATGTATGGTTAGGGCGCACAATTTGGAAAATTGTGCGCTAACAGTGCATATGCCTCTATCTGCAAAAGCATGGTTACTATTGGGTGACTACATAATTTGGGAAAACTATGTGCCTAACTATTCCACCTATGGAAATCCCACTACCTCACATTTCTTGGTTTTCAATATTATTTCCATAGTTTGTGCCTCCTATTATAAAACTATGCTCCTCCAAAAAATCCCAAAAAACATTCAAAAAGTCTTCTGAACTTTCCAAAAATTCACTAAAACGGGTTAAATAATTAAAATTCATATATTATCGGGTTAATTAATTTATACCTGTGGTGCTAATTTATGCCCAAAATTATCTTTTCCATCCCCAGAAAGTAGAAAACCACCAATTCCCTAAAAGTGTTCGGTCCATTACTCGACCATTTCCATTTCCTCTTCCCATGTTTATTCCGGAATCCGACCATGTTGCCAAAAAACCCACAATAGATAGATTATTTTTCAATGCAATACATTCTATTACTTATCCATAATCTTCACCAGAATATGAACCAAAAAAGCATATAGATCTAAGAAAATGTTAACCCATCACATCACATGTTTAAGATTAGGATGATTCCTTTTCAATTGAGATATATGAAACACATTATGCACTACAGTTAACTGTGGTGACCAAGCAAACCTATATTACACCTCACCAAACCATTCATGTTTCTCAATAGGTATTCTATATCTAATAGATAAATTACCTTGATTTCCAAAAATGAAAATTCAAGATCCTGGGAGAGACTATTAGGAACACGTGATCACTCACCACAAACATCAATGACCATGGAAGATGATCTGCATATGATTTCTTTTTCCCTTGTTCCATCACCATACTTTTCCTGATCAAATGAATTTTCTATATTAAAGATTCTACAACGCTTATCCCAACTAGTGAAGTCAAAGATACTTCCACCCAAAAAATTCAAGAACAATAAGGAATCCAATACAATGCTTTAAAAGGATCCATATGTATTGAAGTCTACAAACTTTGTTTTGTATGAGAACTATACTAATGGTATTTTCTCCTCCCAGAGGACACCAAAATTCATTACAAAAGCTGAAATATTTTCTTTCAATGTTTTTATCATATTTTCAAAAAAAAAAATCATATGAGGATGATACATTGTACTCAGAGTCAACTAAGTCACAATGAATTAATATAAGGATTTCCAGAGATGAGCTGTGAGTCTTGGATCTCTGATTGATAAAATCAAAACTGATATTATAGGAATATTTTTCACTTCTCATATATAGATTTAGAAAAATAATTCACCATATGAGATTCACAAAGAGTGGTGAAATAGAATAACTTTTTTTGTTAATCCACTTTCACGCATATGGAATCATGTTTCTGAACCTTCATTGGGAGACCTGTCAAAAAATACATTGATATTTTTTCCCATTTATAGAAAGGAATAGGTAAAGACTAAAATATACCCACTAGTCGTTGATTCTCAACCATATTCTACTAACATGTTAAGACTATTGAAATAGACTTGTCCTAAATTATTTCCTTACTGATCCACCAAAACTATGTTTTCAATTCAATATACATATTCTATATTCTAGGTAGAATACCTCATCTCCAATGGTTGTAAGCATGAAGATGTTGTTCCTTTCATTCCATATATATGAAAAACATTTCTTGAAACCAAAAAAACTAAACATCCATCTAGTTTTCATCCCTGAATGGTCTCCCCACCATTTAGTTTTTACCTTATCTCCACACATTCTTAATTGGACATCTATTGATTTTTAATCATGTTTTTTGAATTAGGGACAAAAGAAACTAAAAAAGAAAACTACAACACTTCCATGGTATTCACAACCCAAGTGCATGTCAACTATCATTGATATCAACTACTATTGATCTAAAACCTATTTTTCAACTAATTAAATGATTGTTTACTTTATTCACCTTCTATATAATTTCATTTACCTAATGTATACATCAATTCATAGTCAAATATTTGGATATACTCCATACATATTCTTTGTCGCACGTTCAAATTTATTTTTAATAAAATATGTATCAAACTCTTATGATTTTTAAACACTATAAATTTCTCACCAATGAGGTAATGAAGATATGTCTTCAAAGCATAGACTATATTAGCTAACTCAAAATATTATTTTGGGTAGATATTATCATACAAATGAAATTATTTTGAGCTAAAAGAAACAAAATGGCCACCCGAAATGAGAAAACATCCCAACATAGATCTCAAAATATCCTTATAAACCACATATCCTTGTCATAATTCAAGAATTATCATGATTGTTTCTAATTTAAGGTGAAACATTATCTCTTTATTAGATTTATAACATTCCTCCTTCCATTGGAATATAAAATTATTCCTCATAAAATATTTCATCGGTGAAACTAGTGATTAAAATAATGAACAAACCATCAGTAATGACCAAAGAAAACAAGGAAACATCATGTCTAAAAGACAGTCTTTGGTGGTTCCCAAGAGATAACAACCTCTGTTTTTTAGGGAAAAACAAAAAACACATCTTTAAAAGATAAAATGGCCAAGGAAATGTACCTATGGTATTGAAAAATCACACTTGGAACGTTTGGATGACAAACAATGATCTCTTGGGATTCTCAACATTATCTCCATGTGTTGCTCATGATCAGCCCTTTCCCTTGAAAACAAAATTTTTTATCCACAAACATCACTATAAAATAATCCATATACATATGAAATATTTGATTCACCAATTCTATAAAGTATATTGGTGAATTAATAAGGCCAAAAGGCATAACCATATACTCATAATGGAAATATCTATACATGAAATCTATCTTTTGAATATCCTCCTTTTGAACCCATAATTAGTGATATCCTGAACACATGTAGTTTTAGAGAACCAAAGGGATCCCCTAAATTAATCGTTTTGATGATCAAGTAATGAAAGTGGATACAGATTATTTAATTTAAATTGTTTAGGATTATGATAATCCACACACAACCAAAGGTTTTCATCCACATTTTTTTGCAAAAAAGACCCATGCCTCCCACGACAACGTGATAGGATGAATAAACCCTATGATTTTTAACTCTTCTAACTACAAATTAAATTCCCTTAATTATGTTATTTCCTTTTGATAAAATTCAAGGTAAATAAGACTCGTCCCTAGAATGAGATCAATAGTAAACTCAACGTCCCTTTTTAGTGGAAAACATGAGAAATTATTGGTAATGACATTCAGAAACTTATCATAAAATGATGGAAAGCTACTTTTATCAATCTCATATATGGATTCTAAAGTCAAAAATTTAATCTATTATGAGGTAGTTCTAACTAATTGTGCCAACAAGCCTATTACACCTATATTTACATTTGGTTATCCTCTAAAGAGATGCTCAACTCCATCATTATTCATTAACCTAACCATTTGAGTATAATAGTTGATTTGAGCCATGGACATTGTAAACCAATCCATACCCAGGATTATATCATAGAAATATATCTCAATTATAGAATAATCTTATATCAACCAAACTCCATAAAGAACTATATAACATGTTCTATACATAAATGTTCGACATTCTCTATCACCAATATGAGTTTAATACTTCAAAATAGAAGGTGCCATATCAATATTTAAACATATCAAGTCAATAGAATGAGAAGAAATAAATATATGGGATGAACCCATACCAAATAAAGAATGCATAAGGGTAGTATTCAAAAAAATCATACCTCTTACTATTGATGGTCTGTATAGATCATCCTGAATCACTCTCTTGGTTCCATATAATTGCTTAATTGATACAAAATATCTTTTATTTACCTATTTATAATTCTCATTCGGTGGAAACAAGGTATTCCCTAAATCACTATGGATAGCTGTGTTCTACTATTGAGAGGTATTTTGTTACCCTCCTCCCATAGAAGCAGACGAAATCTGGGAAACATGAGATGTGACCCAAAAACCTGACCCTAGAGAGCCACCCAAATAGTGTTGATGATTCTCTATATAGGTGATATTGTAAAATGATTTAGGATGTTCTGTGAAATCTTACATCATGTGATCCAAAGAACCACATCCGAAACATCTTTTCTTGCTATTAGATTTTGGAGTAAGATTAACCAATTTATCTATTTGATTTTATTTAATCCCAATACCTTGGAAATATCTATACATATTCCTCGTATTCCCAAAATTATATTTCCCAACATTTATCATATGTATAAATATAATTCTTACTCCTACATCTCCAGTGATAACAATTTTTTCATTTTCACTCTATTGACTATCTATGTATAATATGTTATACAAAGCAAAACAACCATTGTGTGAATCTCATATCTCAACCCCAATTCAAAAAAGTGTTCCTTAAAGGATTCACTTATATAAAAATTAGTTTCAAAGAAGTCTAAAGTCATCAATTTATCCACATGCTCTATCACTTGTAGGTTCTCTTACTTGAAGCTGAAAATGGTATATCATTCTTACAATCCTGAATGTATGAGGATAGAATTGTTTTCGGAAAAATTCATGGAAATAATCAGATGAAATTTTGGGTCCCAATTTAAAATGAACATCTAAATACCACCACTAGTGTGCTAGATCATCCATCATGTATGATTCCAACATGAATTTCAACTCTATTGGTGTGCTATGGGAATGGAAGATTCAATTAATCCTATTCTTCCACACCTCTTCTTTCTCTAGTTCTAAATCTCCCCGAAAAATTGGTGGATTATACTTATAATGTTGAATGTAATGATCCATATTACTTGGTCTATTAATCATGTTCTATCTATCAATAGCTTAAAATGATTGAACTATACTCCAAAACCTCTGTTGGTTTAATTGTGGCTCAAGTGAAACCACATTCTCATTAGCATCTTCTGGAATGTTTCTACGATTCCTACTAGGTGTAATTTTCAATAAACACAAAAAAAATCAAAAAGTAACACTCTCTTTTAAATGAATTCTTAGAAATTTCAAATTATCACATCACAACTATCACAGCAAAGCTTTCCCAAAATTCAAATTTTGTCCACATCCAAAGATATTTTTAAAAAAATCCACTATGATTCTGAAAATCAATCCATTTTCAAAATACCAAAAATATAATATTTTCAAAATCTCAAATTTTAAAACATTTCAACACTTTTTATAAAATAATCACTATTAAAAAAAACATAAATCATGACTCAAAATGAAATATACATCCTAGTGGGAATATGTTTTATTCTATTCTCATTAGCTAGACCCATGACAATGAGGTAACACTCTTATATGTGTATCCAAGACACTTGTGTACCCAAATACCTAATCACATGAGGTTTAGCATTATTACTATAACTATTCCTTTTTGTGCTCCATATTTCATGTTCTGAAAATCCCAGTCCTTCTACCGTCCCAAATTAATGGCTAAACTATATTGATTTTCCAACTCCTATACCAACAGAATTGATAACCACGGATCAAATAAATAAGTGCCACTTATAAAATCCCACCCCTCCTCATTGGATTGAGATGTGTTATAATTTCTACAACGCCTTAAGTGAAATCCCCAAGATACAAATGGATGGAAATGAGTTCTAGCATATTCATTAACAATTGTGGTAAAATTTCCCCTTTTAAAAATAAAACAACCAATTAAGAAAAACAAAACCAATAACCACTACATTATTATTGATAAAAATGTTTAAAACTCAAATTAAACAAACAAAAAAAAGACTAAACTTGACTTAAAAGAAAAAAACCAAAACCAATATCAGAGTATAAAGTAGATGAAAAAACTAAAAACGATTAAAGAATCCAAATACACCAACTCTTCATGTACAAATAATCTCCAAGATCCAACTTTACAAGACATTCCCTTGTATCAAAAAGAATTACTAATAATATCTGATTACTTTCCTTTACTTTTTTCTCAATAAACAATATCTTCAAATGCACCATGGTTACCAAGCATGGGTTGAGTATAAAAACCTAGTATGATTTCCCTAAATTACATATAGAATAATTCAAATATGATAGAACTTGTTATCATATATATATATATAATATCTGAAAATAGGTTAAATCAAATCCAATCCATCTCCATGAAAAATAGTTTTCATTCCAAATTAGTTTTCTAATCCAATTTTTTTTCAAAGAAAAACAACCAAACATGTAATTGAACCGTTTATAAAATAAATATTATTTGACCCATTCAATTTCACATAACCACGCAAATACGCAAAACCTTGGTGTTTCCATTGATGGGGTAATTTCATGTTTATAACACATCCCTTTTTTGGTGGTACTTCACGACCAATTCCATCCAATTCCATTGGACTCAACCATTAATTCCAAAACCATTTAATAAAAATAATTCCAATCCATCTAAATAAAAAATTAATTTTATTTTAAACACTTTTAAAACCAATTTACATTCATAAATTACAATTAACCATTTTAAAATCAGAAACCAATTGTACTTTCCACCAAAATACAGAGTTTCCACAATTCCACAAACCATCACTAAAGAGGGTTTCCAAACACTTTTTACAAAAAATTAAAAATTAAAAAAAATTAAAACAATTTAAAACAATTAATTTAATTTCTAATAAGATGAGTTGGGATTCAGACCTCCAACCTTGGAAACTATGAAAAAATGAAGAATGACACAAATTCATCAACAGAACTGTATTAAAACTCCAAAAAACACACCTTTTATCTTGTTCCATAACATCAACATTGTTTAATATCATCATTATTAGAATTTTAAACCCTAGATAAATCCACAAAAAATTTTATCTTAAATTCCAAGATATGGAATAAAAATAATCAAATGAAAAAATAAATAATGGAGACTTACCAAAGAATTCATCCTTCAATGCGCTAAGAAAAACCAGAGGAAGTCTCCTAGAATATGGGGAAGGATATATATAACCTTTGGGAAGAGAAAAATAATATTAGGGTTGAATTTGGGAAACAAATTTAGGTTTGTATGCAAATTAAAATTAGATCCTGAATTTTCAGATCTAATTTTTAGCCATTCATGGTTAGCGTGCATGGTAAGCTAACCATGCGCTAACCATGCATATGCCTCTATCGAGAATAGAAAGGATCTAAATGTATGGAAACATGGTTTAGAAAAACTATATGCATTACCATTCTCCTAATTGGATCCCACTATATTTATTTTCATTGTTTTTTAGAAGATTCGCGATTTTTACTAACCAATATCAAGCTATTCTCTTCTAGAAAAGCCCCAAAAAAATTTATTCCAAACACTCCCAAACATCACCCAACCACATCACATAAATAAAATAAATAAAACATGGATACTTAAATGAAACTGGGGCGTGCTAATTTAAATATTGTTTCGTTTTACTAGTGATATTTTTAAGCTATTATCCAACAACATTCTCTACATGGATTATGGAATATTTTAGGAATTTTTTTCAAGCGATACATATATTTTCCTTATATTATATAGGTAATGTTTTAATTATGAATATTTTCATATTCTAATTGAACACATATGTATGGATGATTGAGGGTTAGGTCTTATATCACCCTCTAATGGATTGTTTATGGTTTTATATGTTATGAGGTAATTATGTATGGTTATTCTTTGATTTTTTCACAATATAAATTTTGGACATACATCGATTTTTAAAAAACATAATGGGTAGAAATTATTTGATTATTTCACAGAAAGAATGGTGTAAATACTTGTATTTGGTCAAAATATAATATTTGTTTCTTATGTTTGATCCATATTTCCTTTTTATTTTATGTTTCAATGTTATACCACATTTCATGACCATATACATGTGATTATGTTTTGTGTATCATGATTATATATCACACTATTATAACATGGACAAATTTTTTTCATATCATATTACATGTCCTTATATTAGGACTTAAGTACAATTCATTTTATTCTGTGAACTTTTTAATAATATATTTCTCCCCAAGTCATATTCTCTCATAATATAATGCTTGAAGACATGTTGCTATGTTTTCTCTTTCTTGGAATTTGATCTCAGCCCATTATTATGTTTCCCTTAACTATATTATGAATATGATTATAATATATGAGACATCTATAAGTGAGTCTAGTGGGGTTCAATTATTTAAAAAAATTCAATAGGTTTCTTATGTAGTTGATCATCAAATATGTTAAACCTTCCATTCTTGGGATTATGTGACTATATGTGAGATGTAATGTTTAACATATAGAAATTTTGTAAGAAAAGTAATATTTAGAATGGGGAAACTCAATTTATATCAAATAAAGAGTTTAAAGGATATTTTTTTAATATCATACATGAGAGTAAGGGTCTATGTTAGTTAAACTTTTAGTGATTTTCTACTAAGTAGAAGGATAAAATCTCCCCTAAATTCATCTCTAGGTCTAAAAGATGTTTTTTTGTGGATATATAAGTAATTCTTAGCTCATTTATTATGGATGATAGTATAGGATTTTTGTTTGGGGGTTTCAGTATATACCACTGAGTTATATGGTTGGTTTTATTTTTTTACATTGATGGGATATAATAGCTATTTTTCTATATTTTTAGTTTTCTTTCATTTTTTTATATTGTATAATATTAATGTAATATACATTAATTATTATATTATATTGTTGAGTATTTCTTATTTTTCATGGATTGGTTACTTACATTTTATTAAATAGTTTTCTACTGTGTTCCTAGATTTTAATTCCTCCCATTTATGTAATTTATACCCTCTTCACTAGTCCCCACATTATGGCCTATTATAGGTGGGATTTTAGGCTCATAGTTGGTTTATTTAAAAATCTAGATGGGTTTTGTAGGAATCATGTCATGATAAATAGTTATAGGAGATATTTGTTTAGAGATAGGTTAAATTTTTTATTAGTACCTTTTGAGGGTTATCATATGGTTGGAAGGAATAAGTACATCAGAACTAATGTTTTTATTGAGACACATAGACCGACTATGGATATAGAATGAAAATGTATCCCTATACACAATACCTAACCATTTATTGACTATTCCATAGGGAATAGTCTCTCAAAATAGGGTACTTTACTATTTATGGTGTCTTGCATCATATTTTATCATCTACTCCATGGATATTATGAATAATGGGTAAGGAATTTTGAATCATATTGGTTGCACAAAGGAAGTAGTTAATGTCTTTTTCTACCTATAACCATGTCCCATAAATCGGGTTGGTCAACGTTTTATTTATACAAGGTATTTATATCATATCCATATATAGAATATAGGATCGAGGATGTATATATAACATTTTAAATAGTTTATATTTTAACAATATATTTAGGGTGGTGAATTATTTTAAATGTGATATAGTATCATGTTGGGATATTTTATGTGAAGTCCTGAGTTAACATAAAAATGTTTAAACCTTCTATAGTATTTTAGATTGAGAAACTATATAGGATAATACCGATCATGTTGATGGGGTATTATGGTATATGTATTACTTGATATAGCCCATGTGGTGGGGTGAACTTGGTTCCCAATGATAGATCCCCAGATGGATGAGATTAACATGTTATTTTCTTTATTTAATATATTTCTATTCATGTTACTTCTTTTATTGAAGATTTTGTTTCATGAATGGTAGGTGTTTATTATAAGATAGTTATTTTTGATTAGGGTATGGGTATATTTATCAATGGATATTTTTTTCTTATTTATTTTCATTCGTTCATGATAACAAATATGGTCTATTTTTTTGAGCTACGTGATTTCTGATGAATTATATGGGAGGTATGGAGAATACATTTTTGTGAATGAAAAATTAGTTTCCATTAGAGATTGATTGATAATATTTTTCAGAATTTTAATTATTATTAAATTTCACTAGATCTGATCGATCAATGATATATATTTTTTATTTTCATTCTGGTGTAGTTATAAATGATCGGATGAATTAATTTTAGTGGTTCTTGGATTCAAATTTCCATTAAAACAGTATTTTACCTAGAAATTGGAAAAATAATTGGGTTTTTATCTCAAAATAAATGATTATAAATTCTTATCAATGGTAACATACCCTTTGATAATGTGATAAAAAATTAACTTACTCTGTGTGATGGGTAATTTTCTTAAATTTTGAACATTTTGAGATTAAATAATCAATATTTCATTATGAATGATCATCATATAGGTAAATTTATAACATTAATTTCTTAATAAAAGTGTATGTTTTCTTAATGAAAACCCCAAATTCGTTCCATCATGAGTGATTAGACCTGATTATGAATTGTTTATACTTGATTATAATTTATTAGTTTGTTTTATGTTTTCCTAAAAATTGAGAAGACTGATTAAAATTTTTAGGGTGACCATTACTTTGTTTTTTATGCATATAGAAATATCGAAGTTTACTATTCTTCATGGTTAAATATATTTTTTCATAAATGTATGTTTTGATGGTTTGGATCTCAATTTTTATTTTGGAGGTTTTCTCTATTTCCACTTCCATAAATGAATTAATAATTATTGAACCATGATTTTTTGTAATATCTAATATATGAGGAGATTATGGAAGTTGGTAATGGTATATTATACATTGATTAAGAACATGAGGAAGATAAAGGTGTCATAGAAATTGTTGAAATATTTAATATTAAATAATGACTAGTTTTTTGAATTATTTGTGAATTTTAGAGGGTTCTATCATGATATTTGAATTGTATTGACATTAAATAATTTTTCAACTCATTTTATATTGTGTATGGAAGTCTAAGAATAGATATATAAAGAATATATTAAACTAAATAATGATTACATGTTTTTAAATCATATATAGGACTGGAATAACACACCCAAATTAATAATGGTGATATTAATCATTTTATGGAATGATGTTTTGAACCAACCATCCCTTGATTGGTGACACACACATATACTATGATATGGTACCATGGATTATGGAAATGATATTGTTAATTGGATTAAGGATAAATAGATTATTTTTCTCATCAGTGAGGAATATTATATTTATGGATTGATTGAAAAGATTTATAGTGAGTAGCTTAAGAATATGAGGTAAATAGACAGTGATGAAACCAAAAATGTAAAATAGTTAATATATTTTTATAATCATAATCATTTATAATTTTTAAATTTTTCTAATATTTTTTGTATAAACTGTTTATAAATCATATTACATTACTTATTTTCTTATAAATAAATATTTTTCAGAATTATGATTGAGTAATATTACCACTCATGAAGAATCATTAATTCTATTTCATAGAATGTGTTTATAAATTATATTACTCAAACAAATATTAAAAAAAAGGGAACAATATAGTGAAAACATGAATCTGATACCATCAAGAACTAGGTATCCCAGTTATGAATTAATAAACCTATTTCTTTATAACAAAAAATTCATGAATCTAAATCAACTTCTAAATTTAGATGGAATAAAGTAGATTACTGATCTTGTCAATTATATAAGGATGAAGAGAAACAAGCTTGGGAAAATCAACTTCCATGGATGAATTATCATTAAATAAAATAATTCTACATAAAATTAAAATTCAATAAAACTCAAGGTTGTGTGATAATAATTTTACTTGACATCCATTTTACTTATTTTCTATAATACTTGTTCAATATCTTTACTCTTAACCAAAAAAATAATAAAAATAGTTAAATATTATTATGTTCAAATTGAATGTGTAAAATAATAATCCAACTAAAACTAGTGAAAATTTCAAAAATGATGAATTTATTTTGCTCCAAAATGATACTAATGAGTAATATCAACTCAGTAGTGAAGAAGAATTAAAACAATTTTTATAGAAACTCCTCCACTGATCAATCTCACATAAATTAATTTATCTGTTATTTTTCAATTTAAAATCAATAATAAATAAAAAATCAGAGAAGATAGAATATAAAAATTAAAAAAATTAATTGAGAATGAATTTAAAATAGACATATGATAAGAATTAACCAGATAATGAATCCTATGATTACACAATTATAAAGCTAAAGGGATAAAAGAAATCAATACTAATAATGATATCCTAGGTGACCTAATCATTCTCAATGTGGTATTATCCTCCTATTATAGATATATATATATATATCCGAGGGTTATCTTGGGAGTTCCCAAGGGTTTTCATGGTGATGGGTGGTTGGCGTGGTTGGTGGGCGTTGGATAGATGGCGTGGATGATGGGTTCCCTAGTGGCAATGTGATGGACAAGATGGGTGATGTTCTTAAGGGCCATTTTGTAAGGCGAGGGTTCTTGGTGAGCAGACGTGGTAGGGGTAGGTTGCGAGTCTAAGGTAGTGCCTTGTCTAGGAGTCAAGGTAACATACTGATTAAGAGGGTACTCAAATTGCTGTGAAAATCCAACTCACCACCTAGTCATCGATGAGACCTATTTATATGAAGAGATCAATACCATATTTAATCATTGTCATTCACTTTTGATGATGAACACTTACCAGATTTTGATCTGGATCTAATGAATCTTTGATGCAAGGATGTTAGCATTTGAGGGTTTTCTTTGTGAATTGTGACTATGATGATGGATGTTTTAAGGAATTAATTGAGGCGTTGACATAATCAGTGGCCCTTTTCCCTATTCTACCTAGTTTCCCTCTCACTACATCCTATGTATCTAGTTTTCAAATTGAATTCAGCATTTGGTTTGGGTTATTCCTCATCTCTGATCTACTCAGTTTCATGCCAAGAGTGTCACTTCTAGTTCATTTCAGCTTGGATCCCCTCATCGAAGATTCGCCTTTGAAGTGGAATTTTTGTTATTCAGTCTTGGGTGTTATTTTCTCGGCCTTTCATACCTTCTAGAATCTACCTCATTAGGATGCAACAAGACTGCAGCTACTGTGTTGAAGGTAGCCTTGTGGGATTATTGTATTATGGATTCCTTTTGGAAATAGTTATGGTGGTCCATATACATATTTTATAGCATGATGTTTTAGTCCCCCAAGGGCCTTGATGCCTTAACACTACCCTATCCTAGAGTCCCATCCCTCCTCTCTAGGTCAGTCAAGATCAGTGGTTTGTCAGAGCATTGGGATGTGGCGTTTTGGCATGCTTTGATTCTCTAGGGAATGATGACAAGGTGAAAATGACATCGAAAATGTTTTATAGATGTATATTTGAAATTGTGAATAGATTGATAGTTTGATGATTCAAGTGACATAATTTTTGAGTTTTTTTGTTACACTGACTAGCTTATGTAGTGGTGTGATTTTGTTGTGTGGCCTCTGTGGTCCGTAGTTCGATGGTTATGCAACCAGACCTACTACAAGGGGATTATCCAGATGAGGTTATGTGTAGGGAGTTTTAACCAAACCATTTCTATCTGGATTTTTATGTTTGAGAGGGTATGAAAATTTTCATCGGTACTAGGAATATGAAATTCTTCGTAGGATAGAAAGATGAGTAGTTATGCAAAGTTTTAAGCATGACATAACGTTATTGTTAATAGGGTGTGGCATTTACTTATAGTACTAATTTGGGTTGTTTAAAGAATTTTTATTTTAGGACTATTGGGGCATGTTTTTGGTCTTTATTTATTTGATTTCCTATTGGGTTCCCCCTCCACCCATAAAAATTTGGATTATGTTGATAAGAAATTAATTTTATGTCAGTACATCTCTATATCATTCTGTATCATTCTCAATTTCTTTTCCATATCAATCTCCATTAATTATGGAATAAGTCTACATGAAATGGGCCTTAAATTTCATCCAAATTCATCTATATATAACCATAAGAAGGAAGATGAGCTCAAATGTTTATTTGAGATTTTGTATCTTTAAAATTTCTAATTGTATCCCTTAAATTATATGACACTTGTGGTTACACAACAATAGTGTAGGTACAGTAAATATAAGAAATTATTGTATTATTATATCATTTTGAACGTACTCAATAACACAAAAAAATTGGAAATGAATACTTTTATATAAATCTCTTTGACATGAAATTTGAACCATATCCCAACAAGATCATAGAGAAGGTCTTCAAACTCTTAAATCGTCATATTGAGGAATCTAGAAATTTCATTTCTTATAATCCTACTTCCTTTTTATGATTTAAAATCAATGTTTGATGGCCTATTTTACAGTATAATAGGTTCATTTCATGTCCTCTAATTATCATTCATCCATTGGGCTTTTTATATATCATTATATCCCCTAAATATACCCTTTAATCATAGTGCATGGATGATTGTTAGGGCATCATATGCTTATCTAAACATTCTTCAAATTTAAATTCCTAAAATATCATAATTCAACAATAAACATTTTAACCATGATTTATATCTCCCCCAATATTCCTTAGGATTGTTTTGGAATAACGTTTCATGGTTGTAATGTGATAATTTGTTTGTTAACTAGTTAACTCCTTTCATTTATCTTGGTATTAGTTGATACATCATAGTGTAGCAACATCCATCTCCTCCATGTTTTTCATACATAGATTTAGTTTAATATTACATATCCCTATGTTACATATATGTGGATCCATTGAGGTATAGTATCCCTCGTAACATTATAGTGAATCCTTCCATCAAATTCATCTGTAAATCATACACAAGGGATTTAAATCTTGATAAATGTGGATTGTAGCATGGTTTTTTCCTCTATCATAATCTTTTAAAAACACATAAAATAAAGATGTTTTGTTATAGCATTATTATTCTACTTCCATAAAAATTAGTATCCAACCATATCCCAATTCATTTGTATGTTTCATTAGACCATAAATTATCAAAGAAAAATTGAATTGGGTAGTATTATGTACAATAAACATTTTTATTCATGGTAAATATATATTTTTAGATTAGGTTACAAATTTCCCTATATTTTAAATTTTCATTTTCTACAACAAAAATCTAAACATCCAATCATAATGAATCTATACTTGAATCTAGAAACATTAAATTAAAAAAACTGATAAACATAAAATTATAAGAAAAAGATTCAAAATAAAAATACTTTCCCAAAAAGAGTGTAAAATAATGTTTCATGTATAATTCATATTAAAGAATATTTTTTTTAACTCACATTTTTGAATCATTTATTAATATCCATATGAACTATGATCTAACTTATCAAAAATTAATTTCTCCCATCACTCAAGATCATTTAATTGGAGTTGTTCTCCAAATTAGGTATATGTACACTATCAATAGTCTTGATAGTTGTTTAAATATCCACTTTCAAATCAAATAACAATAATCATGAGGAGGTTAATAATGGTTGTAATGACTCTAAGGTTTAAGATGGTTGGTTAATAATGTGAAAATTAAAAAAAATAAAGTCTTTAAAAATAAGTATGGTTTATCAATGAATAAACTGTGTTTCTCAACAATACTTAATTAAATATGGTTTCCTACTCTAAATGATTTAAAATATATCAACTACCATTTGCCTTTCTCTTTTTTCTTGTAAGATCACAATGTGAACATTCAAAATTGTGATTATTATTTCCTATTTTTCTTTATTTATTCTCTTTTAATTTTTCTAATTTTTTTTAAAAAAAGCAGTAATAATGTATGTATGGTGACAATATAATTTGGGGTCTAATATATCTAATAAATAATGGTGGATCTATAATTTTCATATTTATGTAATTTTAATCCAACACAACTATAAGTCACTAAACTCCCTCTTTATAGATCAGAAACAAAACATGATATTAATTCTAAATAATTTATTATGGTAAGGATGAGTAGGAATATATTGTGGCTCTGTATAATGTATTTAATGGATTCTAAATGCTTGATAAAATATCAAATGAATTGTGGGTTGAAAGGTTATATGGGACCAAAATAATTAATCAATGGAACTAGTCATCTTAACGTGGTTAAAAATAATAATGATTTCATAATAATATATAGGAACATTATATTAGTGAATAATATCCCATTAATATCTTAAGAAACATGGTATAATAAATAATATGAAACATTAGGTTGAGAATACATCTCAGAAATGGGAACCATAATATTCGTCAATCATGTCCTGGAATAAACACTAATCGTTAGCCTAATAATTAAAATAATTTATAAATAAAAATATATAATAGATATTATTTTATAAATCACATAAAAACAAGTCAAAATATTAATACATGTATTCCATAGGTTAATTTGATTCTTTTTTTCCATGAAAAAAAAATCCTTCAAATGTTTATGATAGTAAAAGGGTTGTGTAAAATAAATGAATGTTTTAATAATAAACCCCCTTTTAATAAATTCCTTATTCACTTTTTCTACATTTTATTAAGTCTACATCATCTTTAGAACATTCCAAACCATATTAATAAATTTAATTGAAATATTAATTCCATTAAAATTCTAAAAGATAAAGGATTTAATATCAACCACTATGAGTGTTCCTAAAATACTTCATAAACATAAATCCTAACAATGTAATAAAAACATTTGGTTCCTCTCAGAAGTTTTTTGTTTACAATATTTTTTCTAGACCATACCTTATTGTGTGTTACATGACTAGAGAAGGTAATGATGTTATTCAATATGAAATTAACCATTCCATGGAATTATTCTTATCGAAATTTGTTGTTCTCAATCTATTACATGGTATTATATTGGAACCTTATTGACACGAAATAAATATTTTTTATGGTTTTAAATAATTAAAAATTATTTCAAAAATTCACCAAACATTGTATTTATCCTTCTTCACCACATCAATTTTACTTTCCCTATTCGAATTAATTAAAGTATCTTTGAATTTTACTAGCTTTATCCTCTAATTAATGTGTTGGAGGCTCTTATTTATTAAAAAAACATCAAATTTTATGAACATTGATCTTTCTACTTTTTCACTTTAATAACTTTATCCTACCCTATTTTCTATTTTTCATTTACTAACCCTTCTCATACACCATCATATAGAAATACATTTTATGAAATGGATTATAGATACATAAAAGATTCAATGGTGTTTTTTACCATATCCTTTTATTCCATGTATATTTCCTCATATTATTTAATCTTCACTTCTTTGATATAGTGTACTTAAAAATCAATGATAAATCTTTCCGAAAAATCATTATGTTTTTTATATTCAAATCCATTATATCCTTGATAATAATTCATAAACCATCGATAGTTTTTTAACTTTATAAATTTAATATCTCCCTAAAATGGTTGACTGTAGGTGTCAATCCATTTATTATTTGTAAATTTTTTATACTAATCTGTGTATGAATCTTTCCATCCATCAACTTGTTATCACAACAATTAAAAATTTCACATCTACAATGAAGTATAATTATCTCCATGTTATGTGAAATCCAATGGATATTTTTAATATCCTTTCATCATGTAATTCATGCACCAAAGACCACCATAAAAAACCAATCTTGTGAAAGAGTAAAAATAAAACCAAAAATAAAATTAGAGATTTGAAATATAAGAGAAAATAATATATTCTAATCAATAGATTTTTACCAATTCAACATTTTCCAATATTCCATAAAAATGGTTCCAGAAACATGACCTCCTAAAAGTCTTCATTAATTCCATGTGGTGGAATAAATTTAAAAATTATATTACAAATACAATTACTAACTACAAAGGTGTAATAGAGTGAATGCATAAGGTCGATCCCACATGTAACATGGTATACTTGTTATGACTTAATAAATTAATTTCTATATCACTATAAACATTTCATGAATATTTTTAAGATTCTAAATTAAGATAAACTAAACAAAATTAATGATCTAGTGAATTATCATGAATTTAGAGAAAGAACAAATGGGAAATAAACTTCTAAATATAGTTTTTTATTTAATGAAAAATTGAAATTAAGTCAAAAAATAAATAAAATTCATATTTGTTCAATTATAATTATAAATGAAACACATTTAGTCTATTTCATTCAATACTAACTTAATATTTGGAATTTTAATAATCATAAGAATCAAAATAATTAAAGTTAATTTTTTTCATATTGAATTTAAATAAAGAATAATATAACTCAACTTTCATGAATAAATTATCTTTTCCATGTTGGGTTTTCTTCATTATTAATAATGACTGATAAATGATTTAACAAAAAATATGATGAATTAATTTAGTTTTGATAAGATAATAATAAATAAGTTCATACCATTAATGAATAATAATTAAAACATGTCATATGCATCCTCTTCCATCAACCCCAATAACATTTATAAATTTATCCTCTCATCATCAATTGAAAATCAACTGATAATTAATGAAACATTGTAAAATAAAAAATATAAGAATAAAATTGAATGAATTAATAAATAATTAAAAACATACATAAAAGAAGAATATTCCAAAGTATGATACCGAAAATTACATAATTGAGGACCTAAAGATAGAAAATAATAAAATCCAACAATGGAATCCCATGTGGTCAATAATTTTTTTGGTTTGTACTACCCTCGTTTCATAGAGATATAAATCTATATATTTTCCTTTATCTTTATCAATTCCTTATCCATCTAAAAATCCATTAATATTTCCCAACTCATACTCAAATATTCCATAAAAGTCATCCAAATTCATTTACATGTCACCCCAATAAGGTGTGTGTGTTCCCATATCTATATAATAATTATATATTCAGAAAATTTATTTTTAGGAAATTCACACTATAACACCCTTGGTCATGCTGAAATAGTGTAGGCATTGATGACATAAGAAAGTATTTATTTTCTATTATGGCATGATGATACCATAGAATGCACAAACATTTAAATGATTATTAAAAAAATTAATGGGGATAAACTAACTACATATTTATAACATCCAATGATTTTATGAAATATTTTCTTCAAATAGATTTAATTTCTTCGATAGCTTCTGTTACAGCCAACACTGGGTTTTAAAAAAATACAACATACAATTATTTAATATAAAATTTCCATTATATTTATGGGTATGGATATGAATTACTAACTAATTAAAAATATATGGTAACATATGAAAAAAATTAATTCATTTGTTATCAATAGATTATAAATGAAATTAAAAAACATTTGAAATAAAAAAACATATTTTTTATGAGAAATAGTTTTTATATGCCTAATTTATTTTTATATTAATAAATTAAATAAATTACTATTGTTGAATGATTTTAATGAAATTTATATAATATATATTTTAGAAAAAATTAAAAATTATTTATTTTTTACTAATAATTGGATAAGAACACACTATGTTTTATTCGTATAAATGTGTTTTTTAATGTGATTTTTATCACATGTTACATGCATTCTTTCAAAATATATTTTTTCCACCTTTATAAATTGATTTTGGTAGAATAATTTTTTCATAATCAAATATTTAAATTTGATAAATTAGACCCTTGTATTTTTGGTCAATATCAATAATAATCATTGTAAAATTTATCACCTTAGTAAAGGGTTAATTAGGTTAATCTTGGTTAAAATTAAGTTATAAGGACATATGTTTTCATCATAATTAATACTAGATGATGTTAAATCTATTATAATCATATTAGGATCTAAATTGAATCATTTAATGGAAACGTTTCCATGAAAAATTCCAATATATTATTTAAATCAGATAAAGATAAAAAAATTGTCACTCTATTAGTTTTAAATGTATCTTACGTGTCCACATAAGGAAAATATAATTTTATAAATTAATATATTTATCTATTTTTAGTATAATAAAATTATTTTCCAAATATAAATTTATTTCCATTTTTTATCAAATATATAATGTCTCTAAAGGCTTATGCGACACTGATTGAATATTTCTCCAATTAATAGAAAATAAATGATCTTAAAAATACTAAAAGTGAAATAATTTGATTGGGTTAATGTTTCCCATGAGTTTTATTGATCCAAGTGGCATAATATAGACATTTTAAATCATTTTATTTGAATTCATAATGTTTTTTGATGCACATAAAATCAAAATAAATTAATAGTTTTATAAAAGATAATAATGATATTTTACAATAAATAATAATTTATTAATTGATATAAAATTAATAAAATTATAATATTCATCCAAATCAATGGTGTATGGTTTAAAACATCAACCACAGTCAATTTATATGTATTTTTCATTTTATTGTAAAATTATTATCCAATAAAGTGTAAAAACTAATAATATTATTGTAATTGTAAGAAGGGTTAATGAATGGTTAAAACAACAAGATTATGGTAAAAATCGGATCCGAACAATTTAAAATTTTATTTTATGATATTATTTAGAATGGTAATAATATTATGTAAATCTATTATCAATTTTCATGCACTTTTACACCATAACTAATTTATATTAATTTAATATTTTATGAAATTCTGAGAGGGTCTCTCCCCTCAATTATGAAAGGGTTCCCTTATTTCCGTCACATACACCACTTTGAGATTTATATATCGACCAAAATCTATAAATATTTTTTTATAGAAACATAGACACATTATAGAGTTTTTGTTATTCCCAAAATTTCAACCAGAGAGACCTTAAGAATAGACATACTAGATTCCTTTCAAATAATAGGTAATTTCCATAACCAACCACTTTCTTTTTAATTATTCTTTTACCAACTCTAAAGCAGTTTTATTATTAATAAAATACTAAATTAATTATAATAAATATAATTAAACTTTATTATGATTATGAAAACAAAATTATTCATCTTCTTTCCATCAAATGGTAAGTGAAGGTATCGCTCATGCATGTGTATGGCTTACCATCTCCACATAGTGATACAATACATTTTTCCTAACTATATTTTATGGATGTGTATTATGATGGTTTTGTTATTTATATATGATAATTATGTCATAATTATACTTATATAATGGTAATATAATATCTAAATTCTTACCATTCAAACTATTGGAAAATGATAACATCATTTATCAATAACTGTGGACTACAACCTCCACAAAGATATATGATTTATTTTTCGTTTAAGTTATAATTATAGGGTAATAAGGATGTAGTTAATTAATATATATGATATATAAGATATAATAAAAATTCTATAAATGTGTTTTAATTTTTATCATTCTTTCATTCTGTCCATCAAAAACTGAAAACAGTGTTCATGAATACATATGACTTACTATCATCGTGAATGATTTATTTCATTTTTGTGTCCATATATTTTATGAGTGAATATTAAAATTTATATAATTAATATATATGATATTTATATATTTTATAAAATAATGGATATTATTAAACCAGGATCCAAACATAAGTATCAATGCTGCTGAACCAAAATATACATGAAATACGAAGCAGATATCATCAAGATCAGATATTTGAATAAATAATTGTTAAACAACAGGTGATAAAAGGTTATAAGTAAATCATATATTGTTCCAAATATATGAGTATGATTCATGAATATATTTATAATAAATATTTTTTAATTATACATAGGTTTCATATTCTTATGAAGGAATTTGGACTGAAGGTAAGGGATTTTAATCTCACTTTAATTTCTATGGGATACATACCTTATACACAACTAGATTATTTTGTTTGGTGTATATACATCCCATGATTGTATTTTATAATTACTATCATGAAAATTATTGGATAATAAAATCTATATAAGGTTATTTCCATGATGGGGATTATTATTCAAATGTTAATAATGTGATAAGCGTTTTATTGAGATAGTTTTTTATTAAGCTTCTAATGTTGAAATATTATGATATACCTCTAAAGAAACTCATTAACCTTTTTATAATATAGTTATTTCATGAAAATACATTGTTTCCTTTCATTTTACTCACCATAAGTACTCATAATCCAGAAAATATTTTTTTAAGAAAAATTGACTCTACCTCTCCCTTAGGTTGAAAAAACCTTATCTTCCATATACATGTTTTGAAAAAAATAAAGAAGGTATTTTCTATCATTAAATGAAATTTTAATATAATTTTATCATGTTTTTACTTTTTATAAAATTATTTAAAAGTGATCTTCTAACCATTTTATGAATGACGTACTTTTTTAATTTTATAAAAATGTGAACAAAAATGTTTTCTTTTAATATATACTGCATGATCATAATTCCCCACCATTATGAAAAATAAATTATTTGTAGTTTTCTTTAAAAAAATTAATGTTTATTTTTATGGAAAATATTCTCAATAGTACTTTAGATTTTGTTTAATATTTTTAACAAGTGATTTCAAAATGGAAATATTATATTTATTAAGATTATTTTATAATATATTTTAATGGAATCTCAATTCATCAATGACAACAACCATTCATGTTACTTATATTTTACTAGGGATATGATACAATGGTATCATCTATGTTATTTCTTTTTATTGTTTTTAAGTAGGATGATGAGATGTTTATAAAACCTATTTATTATCGGTGGGTTATACTATGATGAAATGAATATAAAAATCATTTATGTTTTCATGGTTTATAATATTATGAATGTTTAATTATATTACTTAAAATGTATGTATTCTTTTCATTATATTATGGGCGGGACCTATATCTCCATCAAATTTATTTTTTAATGATGTATAACTTGTGAAGAAAATATGTTATGCATGAACCAAATTTCTTGTTCAGGATTTTATTTGTGAAACTAGTTTTTATGGTCATAAAATTAATTAAGGACTTATATTTCATGTCCATAAGATTATTTTTGAACTTGTTTTTCCTGTCCATATGTTCATTCATGGGCCTTTATTGAATTTCCGTAAGATTTTACATAGACCTAGTATAATGTTCTTAAGTTTATGTGAGGTCATTAATTCTTACCCAAATATTAATGAGTGAACTCATTTCTATTTACACATATTCATGAAGTTGCAGACATGTGTATGCCACAATATCATGTCTTATGATAGTGTTTAGTTTTAGTGTCTCATGTTCTTTGACTCATTGAGGATTCATGTCTTATGAACTATCAAGTTTTATTCTATGAAACAAGATTAATATTCTTGATATATAGGGTATGGTTTTCAAATTTTATTCACATTTAATATATCATCATTGATTTATTCCTTTCTTATAATTACTGAGCATCTGATATCCCCCTTTTTTTATTTTCTTTCCCTATTTTATGAAGAACTATTTTACAAATGATATGTATTCAAATGGTTATAGTTATTAAGCACATAATGTGACACTATTATGAATTGTTTTTTAATCCAATTTTCCAAATATAATAGACCTATATGATTCTAGTGTTGATCATTATTTTATATAATTAACATTTACATATTAAATATATATATATGGAAAGTATGGGTCAATATAGTTGGTATCATATCAAGGTTCATTTAGACATTAGAAACTTGGATTATAAAACATCTCTGAGGAACACTAGGAATATGTCAATGTATATGATAAAATCACAAAGTTTTGGTCATTATCATGGATGACCTAGGATAACCCCAATGTTTTATATAGTGAAAAATAAGTTTTCCAAATATAGGCATACAATGAATGATCATTAATGATAATTAGGATTTCCACAATGACATTATTTTCCGAAACTCTAGTTTTTAGTTTTATTCAATGGTCAGAACCTGTAGGAATCTTGTGAACAATAAATGTGATGGTTAATGAAATAACCATCCCCATGAAAAATTGAATGGATTAAGAGCATGTATGAAATATATTTTGACTATTCATCCTCAACTAATATCATTTTAATTGTTGTAACATCAATAATTTTGAGTGTTGTAATGCATCAAGGAATGAGAAACATGTTATTGAATCTTTTATGAGACAACATCCACCCTCATTATATGGGTAATTTACTCTACTAGATTTTGAGAAATAGATCAATGTAATGGAAATGATATTTTCCATTATTTAGTGCTTAGACCATGAAATGGTTTTTATAACTATTTATCATTATTAATGTGAATATGATCAAGGGTGGAATATTAATAATAATATTAGGAATGAAGAATAAATTGACTCTATTCACTGGTATGAGTTTCATGGAATATTTCATAGTAATTACTTCATTTTTATTCATATATATAAAAATGTTGAAGTAATTCCTTGAGCTTAGGTATATGGATGAAGAATTAATTGGTGTCAATGGCACATATTTTACCAGACATTCAAGGTATGATTCAAGTTTAATCATCAATACTAATATAAAAATTGATTGATTATTTTGTGGTTTAAATCCATGTCACCCGAAGCCCTATCTATAAGGGAAATTGGAAGGTATTAGGAAATAATTCTATCTATAGTAAAAGTAAAAAATTGATGTTGGAAACCCTCAAGTTTATTGTGTTATAAAAAGTAATATTTAGCTTCATGGAAGCTCCAGTAGTTTTCCAAATATAGGGAAGAAAAATTTTGGACCCTTTTAATTCTAAAAATGTGGGAAGGAGAAATATGGTGAATACCTAAAAGGAACAAGAAAATGTTTAATGTGTGGAAATCCTAGCCCTCGAGCAGTAAATTGTAGAAGTGATGTAAAAAGTATAATAAATGAAATTAATGGAGACAGATCCAAACTAAATACCTTATTCTAACATAAGTTCTATTAATGAAAAGAGTTTTGTAATTATGCGAATCAATTTCCAAATCCAAATCCTAATGATGAAAATAAACCCCAAAAAACTCTAAAGTCAAAGTACAAAGGAAATTGTCATACAATAAAAATATTTTAATTGATTCATGATGGATAGGGAAAACATATCCTTCAATCTAGAATTTTTAATTCCATTTTGATGTTTGTATGAATAATACTTATGAAAATATTATCCTTTAGTGAAATTTTATTATATTCTAAGAATTTATTAGCTCTCTATATATGGATTCTATATATATTGATAGAATAAATAAATCATATTTGATATTCTAAATCATTTTATGATCTTCTATGAGTAAAAGGATGAACCCAAAACTCCAATAGAAATATTTTTGGCTAAGATAAGATCTTATTTAAAGAATAGGGATAAATAATATTTTAGAAGAATATATGATTTTATTATGATTTTAGTTTGGGAAATGATTAGTACATATTATAGAATATATGATCATTTTTTATAATTTTTCGTATGAGGCTTTATTAGTGATTAAAAATATTTTTATTTTGATCGCAGAATGATAGGAAGTTAAATTATCTTTTGTTTTCCATCATAGCTAGGAAAATTTTACATAATTTATATGGTTAACTAGTTATGGAAAGAATTGTGATGAAATTTAGGATAAAAGAATGATTTTCATAACCTATACTAATAATTTTGGTTTTAGTATATATATATATATATATATATTAATGAATTTTATTTTTTATAGATCTAATGATCCTTTAAATGTTAATATTAGTGATTTAGGTGTCACGACCCGTCGCAATAGGGCCCAAGTCCCGACTACACCAAGCCATCCTCCATAGGCCAGGGGCTGGCGACAAGCGCCGAAGGCATAACAATCTCGGGGAGGCCTTAGCCTAAGGTACATCTACACACTCACCCACAAATGCCTCCATACAATAGTGCAAAGATATCGAAAACAGAAAAGTAAATGTATTCATAAAAACTATCCCAAACCAAAGTCCAACAGAAAAAGTACAAAAGGGAAAAACATGGCCCACCAAATGAAAACTACAAGTGCATCCAACCTGCTCAGAAGAAGGGGGAATCTTCCACAAAAATCGCTAGAAAGCACCCTCAGCACCACACCGGCAAACACCCTTGTCAGTCTCGCTCACTCAGCTCCGCCGGCTCTGGGTCCTCCTGGGACTCCGTCGAAAGGCCTGTGGTCTTCAAAAGACACAAACATGTGTGGGCAAAGCCTGTACATGGGTGAGTATAAACATACTCAGTAGGCACCCCAAAAACCCAAAACAAATGAGAGAAAATGAAAGGCAACAGTCTGCTCATCCCAGCCAGAGGGAACCTAGATGAGATAGAAACTCCATCTCGTGACCATCTTCGGCTAACACAACTAGTCAGCTCAACTCAGGTGTATGCCCATACATACACCTTGAACAATCCAGATATACCTAGCTCACGCACTAAGCCACAAGAGGTACCGACCTCATCACCAGCGACTGTCCACAACCTGAAGTGTACACCACATGATCACAGTCATCCCAGATGACACTCATCTGAATGATACACTCCATCGGGTTTCTCTCAAACCTCTCAGACGCTCACCTGAGAGATCACGCTTGTGAGATAGCATCACTGAGGATAACTCACCGAAACAACATAACCACCAAACTCCTCGGATTGGGGATCACTCCTAGTGTCCTCTAGGGGATACCAAAACCCACTCAAGTATACGATGATCTCACAGATAGGGGATCACTCCCAGGATCTGCTGGTGGATACCACAACCCGATCTGGCATTCATAGGTCTAACAGATAGGGGATCACTCCCAGGATCCGCTGGTCCCACACCCCAATCTGGCACTTGACAAAAACAATTCACTCAGATAGAGGATCATCACCCATATAAAGGTGGTCACGATGAAAACGGAACACTATCTGGTATAACTCGCATTGTAGGTGATCAAATCGACGATACCACAACCCTACCGAAACCACGCGCTGATTAGGGGATCACATAACCAACGATACCGCAACCCTACTATAACATGATGCTGAGCAGGGGATCGTATACTTGGCAATGCCACAACCCTACTGAGAAAGGCCCACTACATAGGGGATCATATTCCTGATGATGCCACAAACCCTACAGGGTTAACCTGCTAGATAGGGGATCGCCACCCGTGAATAATCGGTCACATCGATACCAAGAACCCGATCTTGGGAAAAGATGCTAGAGGATACCACTTCGGGCCCACCAGAGGGATGCCACAACTCTAACAATTTAAAAATCCCATCAAGAAGATCAAAAACCTATACGAAGGTTGTGATTCCACACGAACCCTCGTGGGAACGAACCAAGGGAGTACCCTCAACCACTGCTGGTCCAAAACATCGCTAACCCGAACGACCCACAACAACACCACACTGCGCACCTCCAAGGCCAATACAGAGGCCACCGTCACGATCTACGAAGAAAAACATGCAGGATAGGTTACTTACTCACCCAAAATGGAATACAGGTGAAAAATAACTATTCACCGTAGCTAGCTCGTGCAGGGACAACAGAATGATCCCGAAACCCATTGAGCGGATCATACCACGGCGATCCTCTTGGAAAAACAAGCGAAATAGACTACTCGCTCATCCGAAACGAACACCCGGAGGAAAATGTACTATTCACCAAAGGCCAGCCTAGGTGGGACCCACGCCTCGAACCCGAAACTCATCGAACGGATCACACCATTGCGATCCTCTCAGAAAAACACACAGGATCGACTATTTATCCATCATAATCGGACTCCTAGTGTGAAAGCTTCATTTCTCTGTAAACGCCAAAACCCAGCCTGGTGAGGCCCGCACCCCGTTCTTAGTCCCAACACCTGGAAACCATCTGAAATGAAACATCGTACAATCAAGGTCACAAGGCCACTGACAGCACGTCAAACGGACACTCTGGGAAAAAGATACGGCCGGTCAAGTCGAATAATAATTAAAATATTAATATTCTTCGAGGTTTCATGACCCCGGGCCATGGACCAAACCCGAAAAATTCACTAACCTATCCCAAAAAAGTTCCGCTTCGATCCAAGGGTCGTGTTTCCGCAGACGGCACGTGAAACGGACTTCTGGTTTGTGAGATATAGTGGATTCCGTCAAAGCCTGGCTCGTCGGCCCTCCACCGCTGGCCCTGCCAGAGCCACCGCACCACCTCGCCGGACCACCGTGCCGGAGTCACCGCACCACTGCGCCGGAGCTCCACCACCACGCTGGAGCGCTGCCACTCACCAAAAACCTGCCCGAATTGGCCCCCTTCACCGGAAAAATTTCGCGGACCTCCGGGAGCTCCCCGGTGGTCCGTTTTTCGATCATGAAGAAACTGTGTGACCCTCAGGACCTCTACCACAATGCAATGGGTTGGATTTGAAGAAAAAATGCTGCATAAATGTGATCAAGGATTAAAACCCAAACCTCCTACCTTTGAGAAGAACATCGACGCTTCGCACCCTCCGCAACTGCCATTGCACAATCCAGGAACGCTCGACGTCCATATCTGAGCTCTTCGGCACCTCATTTGCTCGATTTGGCGGATCGAGCGACGAAGAACAGAGGAAGGGGTGGTGGCCTCCTGCGCTACACATATAGGGTGGGGAGGAAGGTGATAATGGGGTTTTATTATTTAATTTTATTAAATAAATCCCCTTATTTCTCAGCTCCTGACTCGTCGTCGACCCCGCGCCCGAAGCAGACAAATGTAAGGTCGCCCCTAGGGTAAACGCAACGTTCTTAACATAAAGTCGGGATCAGATTTGCGATCTGAGACTCTGTTCAAAATTTATACGCTCACACACTAACTTCTCCATTTAATTACGGAAACGCCCCTGGTGGCGTTTCTCACCGCAGGCCCGTGCCAGCAATGTTTACACCTCGCCTAGGGTAAACGACAAGTTCTGGATGCAACTGTGCCCTCGGATTCCTGTTCTAATCTACCGTATAGAAGATATCACACCCTCGCCACGTGCATAGTATAAAAATAGTTAATATTTTTTATAAAATTAATTTCGGGCACACTGGGCATCGGAATCACACGACATCTTCGCGCCTAGCTCTGGAATTATTCTCAGAAATATTCCAAAGTCTGATAGGGCCAAAAAACCCGAGTTGCTACATCCTCCCCCCCCCCCCTTATAAATTTTCATCCCCAAAAATCCCTAAGCATAGGGAAAGCGACTGGACTCTCAATTGGGACTCGGACACCAGTGGGTTCGCCAACAAACACCCCTGACTGAACGCATAAGTCAGAGGGACTCATCCACCACACCTCAATACTATCCGCTTTGGGCGGCACTGACTCACCCGCACGGTTTTAATCGCATCACAAAAGCGCATCTCGTTGGGATAAGGATCCCTCTTCCTCACGCATTCAAAGCATGCCGAACAACACCCACACAGGGTCTTACCAGTGCCCTGGACAAAACTCGAGCAAGAAACAAAAAGGAAAGAGTATCGCAAAATAGTGTCTAACAAACTATTGCAGTTAGTAGAAAGGACAGAAGGCGTACCTATATCCATTCACGGTGCCTCTTGGTCAACAGCCTCTAGGGAATGCAGCTGTCCTCGCCCTCGACCACCAGCTCCCTAAGTTTGGTGTGGACCACCTGGGGGTGGGGGTGGTGGCAACTGATATCGCCTACCACCCCCTCCTACTGCACCCGCTCCGCCGCCACGCCCACTGCCCTACGGACCTCCTTGCTCGAGATGCTGCCTCTGCCAAGGCGGTCCATCGACCATCTCCCTCTCAGCAGCACGACGGGTTGGACAATCTCTATCAAGATGTCCCCGACCATCGCAATCATAACACCGCCTCTCCTACGGCTGACCAAAACTGTCCTGCGAGCCCTGTGATCCCTGAGACTCAGATCCTCCATCCTGGGGTCACCTTCTGAAACGTTGGCCATGTCCAGACCCCTGAGTCTGTCATCGGCTACCAGATGCTGATCTAACTGAAAAAGTATCATCCCTCGAGTGCCCAACACTAATAGGTGGGATCTGCTCAGCCAGAAAGCTCTCCACCACCAAAGCCCGCTCCAATACTCCAGCATATGTGGGCAGGCACATGGAAACCACACCTTATCGGATGTCCCTGTGTAAACCCTACTCGAATGTCCGAGCCATAAAGAATGGGTCTCGAACCATATCCAGGGATTAGCGTGACAAAACCATGCTAAGTACTCCAACACAGTCATGCCCTCCTGCCGAAGCTACAGAAGCTCCTGGATCCGCACTGATCCCAGCGTCACCAGACCGGATAGAACTCCCTCCAGAAGAGCCAATCAAACTCTGCCCACATGAGCGTATCCTCATCAAGGGACTGCATCACCAGGCTCTACCATCACCCGGCCGAACCATGAAAAAGGCTCGCCGCTAGGACCACCATCTGATATGGAGGTGTCCTCACTAGGCAGAAAACTCAGGTGACTTCCTCAAGCCAGTCATCAGCTACCTGGGGATCCGGATCACCCCGAAACCTCTGAGGTCACTACCTCTAGAACTCGTGCAGCACACTCAGCCTGCGCGGAACCTCCTTCTGCACTGCGGACACAACCAGCTGCTCGACAGGTGGTGGCTCAACTGTCAGACCACCTGGAGGTGCAACCTAAGGACCTGCTCCCCGCTCCATAGCCTCTACACGGAGCGGGTCATCAGCACAATTATGTTGTGGAAGCCTCGCTGGTTGTCGTCATGGAGGAATGATGAAATACATTCAGGACGCACCACAGTCGAAGAGTATATCTGGGGAGCTGACTCAAAAAGGACAAGGAAAACCCAAAACTCATTACTATATGATGCATGTACCATTATGTCCCTGCGACCAGTGTACGAATGTCTCGAGTCGAAAGGCAGGTTATCAGAGTCCTGGTGTTTGGATACGTCGGCCGCCGCACCAACACTGGAGTCCCTGGCCTTAAATCCGAACTCGAAACATCCTAACACTGCCGTTATGCAACCCAAACCAAACTCGCAGCTAGACCAGCTATGCTCTGAGATCCCCATGGTGGAACCTCCTCTAATACGACTCTGGCATGTCCCGACCCAACCAGGATCGAGCCGCGACTCCTCAATCCCGCCTCCAATAGGCCATAGGTTGGCATCCAGCGCCGAGTAGGCTATCACATGCATGGGAGGAATTAGCCTAAGGTACCTATACTAACTCACCCACAAACACCTCCATGAAACAGTGCAGAGATATAGAAAACTGTAATGTAAATTCATGCATACAATATATCCCAAACCAAAGTGCAATAGAAAAATCCCAAAAGGGGAAAACAGGGCCCAACAAAAGAAAACTACAATGCGTGACCAACCTGCTCTGAAGAAGTAGAATGCTGCCACACACCCACTGGAAAGCTCCATCGGCACTGATCCGGTAAACACCCCGGTCAGTCTCGCTCACTCAGCTCCACCTGCTCCGGGTCCTCCTGGGACTCTGTCGAAAGGCATGTGGTCTTCACAAAACACAAACATGTGCAGAAAAATCCCATGTAGGGTTGAGTCTGAACATACTCCATAGGCACCCCAAAAACCCAAAACAAAAGAGAGCAACTGAAATGCAACAGTCCGCTCATCCACCCAGAGGGAACCTAGACGAGAGAGAAACTTCATCTCGTGACCATCCTCAGCTAAACACAACCAGTTAGCTCAACTCAGGTGAATGTCCATACATAAACCTTGAGAAATCCAGATATACCTAGCTCAAGGTGTATGTATGTGCATTCACATGAGTTGAGCTGACTAGTTCTGTTTAGCCTAGGATGGTCACAAGATGGAGTTTCTCTCTCATCTGGGTTCCCTCCAGCTGGGATGAGCGGACTGCTGCCTTTCAGTTGCTCTCTTTTGTTTTGGATTTTTGGGGTTCCTTATGAGTATGTTTATAATCACCCCTATACGGGCTTTTCCCGCACATGTTTGTGTCTTGTGCAGACCACAGCCCTTTCGACGGAGTCCCAGGAGGACCCGGAGTAGGCGGAGCTGAGTGAGGGAGACTGACCGGGGTGTTTTCCCGAGCGGTGTCGAGGGAGCTTCCGGTCGGGTTTGTGGAAGCATTCCCCTTCATCAGAGCAGGTTGGGCACGCTTTGTAGTTTTCTTTTGGTGGGCCCTATTTTTCCCTTTTGTGCTTTTTCTGTTGCACTCTGGTTTGGGATAGATTGTATGCATGCATTTACTTGTCAGTTTTCTATATCTCTGCACTATTGCATGGAAGTGTTTATGGGTGTGTGTGTACATGTACCTTAGGCTAATGCCTTCCATTGTGTGATACCCTACTCGGTGCTGGACTCCATCCCCTGGCCTATTGGAGGCGGGCTTGGGGTGTCAAGGATCGAGCCCCGTTGGGTCGGGTCATGACATTAGTTGAGTCAAAATTCACCTTGAATACTCATCGTTTGGAGAAAGGGATTTTATTGTGGTAAAAATTTATTAAAGTATGAAAATATAAATGTAAGAAAATTATATTTCCTTATTTTTTTTATTCTACATTGTAAATTAATTCCTCAACTCTAGGAAAATGATCTTAAGAAAAAAAATTACATATTTTCCTTATTTCTAATTAATTGATATTCTTTTAACCCCTCTCTGATTCATGGTTATGTAGTGGTTAACCTTATACCAACCATATTCTCTATCACAATATATTAGTCCTTAGGAGTTATTTTCTCCTTTATTTCCATATTTTATCATCCCACCAATTTTTTCATTATCTGGAAACCCGATATTATGTTATTTTGTGTATCATTTTTATTATCAATGTTCCCTTTTTAAGGGATGTTTTATGTTTCCTTTATACAATATGGGTTTTGAAAAATTAATTTTATTATATTAATCCATTTATTATACATAGAAATTATGAGGTAGAAATTTATTTAATTGAGAGAGAATGTAACACCGTAAGAATTTATAAAATACTTTTTTTTCAAATTAATTTAATTTCTTTGACTTCTTGTGTCACACAAAACACTAAATTTAAATGAATTGAGATACTCTATTATTTAATAAAACTTAAACACTAGATTGGTAGGTATTAATTAGAATAAATACATTATAAAAATTTTATTCTTACATATGTATAAAATTAATTCATTTTTTATCAATTTATAATTAATTAAAATAAAAAACTTTTGAAATAAAAAGACATATATTTCTGAAAAATATTTTTATGCACACACTATATTTTCATCCTTATAAGATAAATTACTCACTAATAGTGAATTATTTTAATTAAATCTATATATTATTTATCCAATAAATAATTTAATATTCATTTAATGTTTTTCTAAGCATGGGACAAGAATAAAACATGTTTTATTATTTCAAATGGATTTAAAAAAATTCATTACGTGTTGTGTTCTTATTCTAAAATAAGTTTTTTTTAATATTATAATTTAAATTTGATAAAACATATTCCATATTTTAAATAATGGGGTTTAAATTTGGTAAATAGATCCCTTTGATTTTTGGTTAATATAAATAGCAACTGGGATAATATTTATCACCTTGATAAAGGGTAAATCAGGTTAATCTAGTTTAAAACTAAGTGATAAGGCCATAATATTCTTTCATAATTCTTATTTAATGAATATAATTCATCCCTTATCACCTTAGTATTTAAATTGAATTATTTACAGTACATGTTTCCATGAAAATGACATATATAAAATTTAAATCAAAGAAAGTTACAAAATTTCACTCTATTAGTTATAAATATCTCTTATGTGTGCACATAGAGACAAATGAAATTTATGAATAAATATAAGTGTATATTTTAATATTAATGAAATTATAATTCATGATATAAATTTTTTACTAATTTATAGTGAGTGTATAATGACAATAAATTCTTATACAACAATAATGGAGTACTTCTCCAACTAATCAAAAAAAATAAAATAAATGACATTAAAAATAATAAAACTGATATAATCTGAATGTTTTAATTTGTCAGATTAATTTTATAGATCATTGTAACATATTAGTGAGTTTTTTAAACATTATATTTGAATTTTAATTTTGTCTTCATGTACATAAAGTAAAATAAAATGAATAGTGTTAAAAATGAAATTAATGATATTTTATAATAAATAATATTTTATAAAATGATATAATTTTTTCAAAAAATAATTGATTGGTTTGAATTAATGATATATGTTTTGAAATATCAAACATAGTCCATTTATGGGTCTTTTTTAATTTTATTGTAAAGTTATTAGCACTTAGATTATAAAAAACATTAATATTATAGTAATTGACCAAATGGTAAATGAAGGATTGAAATAAAACAATAAGCATAAAAATATGATCCAAAATTGAAAAAAATTTATTTTATGAGATTATTTAAACAAATAATCATATTTTATTTTAATATTATCAATATTTTTCCATTTTTTAATTTCAAATTAATTTATATTAACTTAATATTTTTTGAATTTCTGAGAGTTTCCCTCTTTATAATTATAAAATAACACCACTCCTTTACATTATTTACACCACTTTGAGCTTTGTATAATGAAAAAAAACATGAAAAATTATCTTATTAACTTACCTATACACATTATAGTGGTGGGAATATTTCCCATAGACCAACCCTATATCCATTAAGAGGATATCTAAAGGAGTCATTTCGAGGAAGAGGTAATCTGCATTACTGATTAATTTATTTTTAATTAATATTTTATCTCTTGTAGATCTATTATATTATTCTTCAAAAATTAAATTAATTATCATAAATATACATTAAATTTATTAATATTATTAAAACACTTTTATTCAACCTCTTTCCACCAAATGGGATTTGAAGGTGTCGCTCGTGCATATGTAGGGCTTACCATCATCGTATAATGATATAATTTATTTTTCATCACTATCTTTTATGGATGTTTATTATTATGGGATTAATGTTTAATTAGGATACTTATTAAATAATTATACTTCTATAATGTTAATATAATAAATTCTTTATTACATTCCAAACCCCTAGTAAACGATGACGTCAAACATGAGTATATGTGGACTACTACCTCTATGAAGCCAGGTGATTTGTTTTTCATTTCCATTTTACAAGGATATTGATAATGATATAATTAATTAATATATATGATCTAAATTATCTAATAATTATTTATTAAAATTTATTGAATATTTAACTCTCTTTCATTACACTCATAAAAAATGAAACAACACTAATGTGTATGTGATATACTATATCCATTAATAATGTAATTAATTTTTCCATATATATCAATTATGAATGAATATAAACATGTATAAATTTAATATATATGATATTTATAGAATTATAAAAAATTTCTATATTATGTAACCACGATCAAAACCTAATTACTAAAAATAAAAAACCAAAACATACATAAATAACAAAGCATATATCCCTGGAACCATGATTTTAATAATGATCTTTTAACTAAAAGGGTGAAACAAAGTCATAACTAAATAATATATGGTTTTATATATATGAATATAGTTACATATTGTATTCATAAAAAATATATATTTATTATATATGAGGTTACACTAGGTACAAAGAAAGCTATACCAAAGGTAAGGGATTTTCTTATCACTTTTTTTCTATAGGAAACATTTTTTATACCCCTATTATTTATTTTGTGTCATTTATATAATAAAAAAGAATGTATTTTATGATTATTACCTTGAAAATAATGGGATATAAATATCCATTTATGTTTATTTCTCTCATGGTACATACGATTCAAATGTTACAAAAGCGGTATGGGTTTTATGTCACAATCTCATCTTTTATCGTGATTGTTTATGATGAAGTTTAATATGATGAAATATTATGATCTGTCTCTTACAAAACTCTTGATTTTTATATCATACTAATATTTATTTAAATTAAATGTTTTTATTTTATTTTACTGATCTTAATTAATATATAAAATAATTATATTTTTTTAAAGTCAACTTTTTTTCACTCTTTGGTTGAAGAGCCTTTGTCTTTCACATCGATGTTTTATAAAAATAAATAAGGTTTTGACTATCTTAAATTGAATATATAAACTAATATTTACCCTCTTAATTTTTATAAAATGGTTTAAAAGTAATTTTCTTATCATCTTATGAATGAGTTGCTTTTTTATTTTTTATAAAACAATGTAAAAACATGATTTCTTTAAACGTATATAGAATGATCATAATTTTCCACCATAATGACCACTTCATCATTTGAATCATACTTTTAAAATTTTCCATTTTTATTTTTATAGAAAATAATTTCCATAATGTTTTAGAATTTTTTTAGATTTTAAAAATGTGATTCCAAAGTGGAAAGTGTATTTTCCAAAAGATTGTTTTCAATATCTTTTGATATAATTTTTTTTCTTCAATTAGAAAAACCTATTGTGTTTATTACATTATTGGGGATATGATAAAATTTTAACATCTATGTTATGTAATTGGACTTTTTATAATTATGGTGATGATATTTTTATAAAACCCATTACTTTTCTTTTGTTTATACTATGATGAAATGTTTATAAAACCAATTTTATTTTTCATGGGTTATGAAATAATGATTTTTTGTTGAAAATTTTCAATATATATATATATATAATTATCATTATGTGATGGGTGGGACCTATATATACCTCTAATTCATTGGATAAATATGGATAACATGTGTGGAAAATATATTATACATGAACTTGATTTCATCTTTATAATTTTATGAGTTGACCAAGTTTTCATGTCCATAATATTAAGCGATGAAATATTTTTCATGTCTATAAGTTCGTGCATGGACATGGTTTTCATTTTTATAAGTTCATGTGTGGTCCAGTCATTCATGTCTATAAGATTACATGTGGACCTGGTACTAGTTCTATATGTTTTTGTGGGGTTTTGATTTCATACCCTCAAATTAATTATTGATCCTATTTCTATTTATATATATTCTAAAAGATATAAGATTATATATTCCACAAACTAAAGTATTATTCTATTGTTATTTTATCATGTATCGTGTTCTTTGATTTATCTAGTAATAATTTTTTATGAGATATCAAGCTTTATAATATGACATAATATTATTATTTTTTATATGTAGCATATGATTTTTAAAAGATAATGTCATGTCTTTATACCCTTATGTTTATGTTATAATTATGTGTTCATGGCTATATCCATTATTTTACCTTACCATGAATTTTAGGGAACCCATTGTTTTGTTTAATTTCCATTTATTGTAAATAAATATTTTATTAATGATATGTCTAAAAAGGGTTCTAGTTATAATTAACATAATAGGAGACTCTTATGAAGCAATTTTTTATGTTTACATGTTTTCAAAGAGAGTATACCTATACGATTATGGCATGAATCCTTATGTTATGTAATTAATAATCATATACAAGGATGTGGTATCTATTTTTTAAAATTAGGGGTTGTAGTATTCCAATGGGTTCATAAGGAAGACACTGAAACTCTTAAATTTCAATTTTTATAAATCACAAAAATCATTATTTTAACAATATTTTTTCATTTATCTTCTATAAAATCATACGGCGAATCCCTCTATTCTATAACAGTGTATTTTTTATCAGGTACTCAACTAATCATACCTTTTTAAGGATATATATATATATATCTTAATATCCTCTTAAACATACCCTTTAATCAGGGCAGAAGGCTAGTATTTTCAATGTGAAATACTTATCTCAACATTTATTAAATTTTAATTCTTAAAAAATCATGATAAACCCCCCAAAAAATAGTCAATACTTGTTTCTACTCTAATATTCTTTAGGAATTTTTAGTAATAAAGGGGTGAATTTATATATTTTTATTATTTGGGGATCACTCATTAACCCATTCTTTACATGATTTCAGCATGATGTGTTTTATCATAGTGTGTCTCCATATATCTCCTCCATGTTATTCTTAGATTAATATTTTATAATCATATATATATCACCAAACTACTATAACATATCTCTATTATATCATAATTTTCATTTTATGGCACAATTACTCCTTCCCTAAACTTCTAATGTCATTCATAAAAGGTAATTATATATGGTAAATGTGTATTTCACTGTGGATTATTCTCAGTTATTCAACTTCAAATTACTCTGAATGTATTAAAGCTATAATATATGTATTTTGATGTGGATTGTTTTATTTTATACAAAAAAGTCAAAAATATCTATATTTTTCTTCAAGCTTCATTCAATCATAAATTTTCACAAACATATCAAATTAGTTAATATTGTGCGAAATAATAAATGATATTTATATAGAACATATATCAATAAATTAGGTTAATATAATTTTCTTCCCTCTTAAATAGATGATTATGTTTTTATGTGATTATTTAATGATAAATACAATAAAACATTGGCCTAATTTTTAAATCATTTATATTATCAATTAGTTGTTAGTGTATTAAAATAAAAAAGATGAATTATCATGTGTTATTGTTTTGTGGCTTGTGGCATGATAAAGATTATTATGGATTAGATATTCAAGTGATATGGTATTCAATTAATGTCCACATTTTATTATAACATCTATTTTACTCTTATATTGGAGTATATGTTTAGTGTCTATAAAAAGGTTTTATGATATTTGATCGGGATTGAGTGTAGCATAAAGGGTTCTTGTAGTCCCATAACCAATATTCAATGTGAAAGTGGGTGAATATTTTAATTCATGTGTGAATGTTTTAAGGTGTATATTGTGGAGTTTAAATATAAAATTGAGATTTAGTTAAATAAGTTGTATACATTTCCATTTTCAAATTTATAAGATTTAGGGTTAACATGATGCTATTGAAAAAACTGTGAATATGTAATTATGAGTTATTAAAGAAATTTATTTTTTAGATTTTTGAATTATTTAACTTAACCTTTTAAGGTATATTAATCATGGGGATTCATGTATTAATTTAGGGACTGACCAGGTTTAAAGCAGTTTCTTCTGGAAAAGATCATGTATTAAACCTTGTGATGGATAAGAATTTAGATGTCTTGAGGTAGCATATCTAATTTAGCTATTTTCAAGTAAGAAAATTCTTAAATATATATCAATTATAAATATTTTGAAATTTAATTTTTTATATTTTATGATTTTTCATGGTCATTCTAGTATTTATGCAATTTATGGACAAATATAAATTTTAACTTAGTTAGTAACCCTAGAAAAATAAGGATGGTTTCACTGAGTTTGGAATATTGTGTTTACCCTGGGATGAATATTTATAATATATCATTATATTTTTTAGATTAAGTGCATTACATAGTTTAAATAATTATTATTTAAAAGGTCCACACATGTTTTTAAAATTTTTTTATAAATCAATTCTGAATTTTGATAGATGGCTCTATGAAAGTTTTCCAACCATAACATTTCAATCGAAATACATTTTTTCCTGTAGTGAGGGTGTTTGGTGTAACTTATAGAACTATAAATTTTAAGTAATATGTAAATTAGTTAATTTAAATCTCTAACTAATTATATTATTTCATGATTTGTATTCATAATTTTATTCCAAACTATAATTTCATTTAAAATTTCATCAGTTACATAATTATTAGGGATAGGTTTTTATTTTGTGTTGGTGTTAGTTATTGATTGGCTCTAAACATAACTCATTCAAGTGCTAGGGGCTTATTTTTTCTTCAAATAATGAAATATTTGTCAAATATATATCAGTGTATGTTGTATAAAAGCAATAATGGTACCCTAAGGTTGAGTTCTTTGAACTTATGAATTAAATTTCATTGCATTCCAAAACAAATAATCATTGAATGTGTCCTAATAAATCAATTTTATGGTAAATGTTGTATTCATATTATATTTTTATATAAATTATACATTTAAATCCACGAATTTCTTAATTATTCTAATTGAATTATCAAATATTATATTATTTTATTATAAATTTATTTATTTATGTCAATAAATATTTGTTAGATAGTTGTATTTGATTTATATAAAGAAACATAATATTTGTTCATTGTTGATTAAAAATTCCATAGCCGAAGGAATAATTTTCCTTGATTAATAGGTTCACATTGATTCAATATGGAAGGAGGGATAATAGTCAAGATCATTGGTCATTTATCCTAAGTTTGGTGGCTAGGTAGGGGTATCATGACGAAAGAAGTGGCTGTGTGACACTTGAGGAGAGGGGAAGATTAGTAGTGAATCAATATATTATTTTTTGGTCATTGTTGATATAAATTTTGGATTGTCTAAGAATATTTCTATGGTTGGGGGATTTTAGAGTGGTATAGAGGTTGAAGCATAAACAAAGGTGTAATTCTTATAACCCCAGTCACCCACAACTAGCAGGTTATTATTACATGGTAAAAAAATACATGATATTATGTAACAAAAATATAGTAGTCCTTAAGATACTTGATAAATAAAAATTACATCATTACAAGATATATCACATCATTTTAGTATAAATAAGTTTTTTAATGGAATCCATAGATCTGGTCAAACATATTACTCCTCGTCATTATTAATGGAAAGCAGAAGCATAATAAAACAATTTTCTTATATGATCTGTATGAGATTAGAAATTATGGAAGATAATGAGGAATAAAAATGGCACAAATGAAAAATACATTTTTAATAATCAATGGCTCTATGTGAATACATAAGAATAATATAATCAATTTTATGACAATTGAAATAAATAATCATACATATAGTAATAAATAATATCATAATAATGTAGATGATGGGAATTCATAATTTTATACATTATATATGTATTGTTGATGAAATATTTCTAAACACCATACATAAAAGGGAAGGACCACCCCATTACCATATCATAGTTGTCTCGTGAGATATACCAGTGCATAAGGGGATATGTTATTTTATACCCCACTAATAAAATAATTATTTAATTTTTTATATAATATGTTAAAGGAGAATAATAAATACATGGAATAATGTTCAAGAGTGAACACCATAAAAATAAATTTCATAACTGCCTAATTAATCTTATCTTACCTGGTTTTCCAATATATAAAAATGGATTTTACAGATTTTTCAAAAGTTCTCCCCATTAAATGGATTAATAAGAATGCCTTAGATAATTCCAAATAAACATATCAATTGTAATTATGTAATAATTGTGTTAGAATAATTACTATTATCATGAGATGAATATTCAATTATACTGGTTCAATACATATAAATATTAGTAATATAAATGTGTTTACAGAACTAAATTCATGTATTTTTAAAAGTAAAGAAACAATAAAATTTAGGATTAATCCCATACAAAATATAGGAGTATGGAATTGTATATATTTAATATGTATTAGAAATGTATGAATTCCTTATAGATAATCTTTCAATCCTATATGATTTCATGTTATATGTGAACTTTTTTGGAAATGGAATTTAATTCACATGGGACCAAATGGAGACTCCACCAGCTATATCACCATCAACCGTCACTGTAAAATATCCCTATATTAGATATAATACATCTTTAACAAACAAAAATACATTGAATAAATATGTATTTCAATTATATTACAATATTGATCTTCATGCCTCATAGGATAATTTCAGCATAACAAAAACATATGAAGTGAGTATGAAGTGAGTGGAATAGAGTTTCACATGTATAGAATATCATAATGATTTTAATTAAAATAATAAAAAAATGATATTGAAATAATAACATGTAATATGAAATGCATACAAAATTGTAAATATAAATAATAATATAAAATGGAGAGAAAAGTACCCCTACCTTGTTTAATCTTATTATCATTGATTTAACCCATAGGTCCAACAAAACTCTAAAATATTGAAGAGTGAGATATGGGAAAGACGTTTTGAGGGAGATATAAATATATAATGTGGAATTAGTGTGAGAATAAAAGATAATAGGGTGGATATTTATAGATGTGGTGAATGGAATTCCATTAAATAATGTAATGAATATTTTATTTTCTCATTATCTTAAGTTCTATACTACCACCACCCCCCCCCATTATTGTTTATTACCTACCTTCATTATCCATTATAATTTTTAGCTCCACAATTATAAAAACATAACTTCCATGAAAACATTTAGTCCTTGGTATAGATATTTGGTTTCGTATTTATATTTTTAACCATATTTCACTACATTTTACCACATTTTTGTATTTTTACAAAATACCAAATTTTTCAACTTATATCACTTTTTTACACTAATTAAAAATATGAAATTTATTTTTTTAAAATCCATCCTATTATAATATGGAATGTTTCTTTTAAATAAAGGTGATATATTTAATAAAAATATGGGATTGAAATAATGACTATTTTGTTACGAACATAATTTTCACATTAATACCACATAAACCACACATTAATAACCCATTATTACACAAGAATTATTATGAAGGATTAGTTTTTTAATGGATACACTTTTATGGGGTTATTCTACCAACATTGATCGAGTACTCATTTCCACTAACTTAAACTTCTCTCATAGAAAGTTCTTCTTGAACCTCAATTATTAATTCTTAGTTTGTGAATAGTCGACAAAAAACCCTAGTGATTTCACCTAATTCCCAATAATTGATAAATTTAATTCATAAGGTATTTTCATACTAGTTTAATATATATTTTATACCATCTATATCAATTTACACTTGTTATTTCCCTTCATATAACCAAATTATAAGTCACGTTATATTGGATATATCACCATTTCTCCTAGTGTATTAAATTCATACAATATAAATATTTACTCTTATTTTTACAAATTTATTTATAAAAATACATTGAATAATACTATAAAAAAATTCTTTAAAAATTCCAGTTTTATATATTTTATTATTTTTTATTTTTATTATACTTATTATAAAAATTATTATATTAGAGAATATAATACTCTATACATTTATATAATACTCACATTATTTTTTATCTATTGTCCATTATTATTTATAGGGGTTTTGATAAATTAATATATTTGATTTATACTACACTATTTTGTAATAAATTATGTTTATTTGTAACTAGAATTTATTGAGTAATATATTTCCCCATATAATAATTTAAACCTTGAAATTGTTAATCATTCCATTAAAAAATGTGTATACACCTTTATCATTACATCCATGGGTTCCCATGGTTCCTCTTTTAGTTAGTAGTTTCTCCAAAGACCATTCACTCATTTATTTATCTGTTATCTTAGTATTTAATCTCTTATATCTAAAATTGGTATCCACTGTTTTTTATATGATAATTCAAGCACAAAATGAACATGATGGTTTTTAGACCATGTAAATAGTCGATAATAGTATTCCTTATAGGAGATATATATAATCTAAAATGTGCTTGTGAATGGTTTGGTGGCATGTCTATGTGATATTCAACAAATATTATTTTCTATAATATTTAAAATGGATTAATATTCCTTTGACAAATATTTCTTATTCTTTCAAGATTTCATAACCACTTTTCATAGATATATATTTATGAAGAAATGTTCCCCTTGTAGAAATTAAAGATCCATATTATGGTTGTCAACCAAACTTTTATGTCTACTCTATGATAACTTGATATGATTTTGGATTGATATAACATTCTTTGATGTCACTTATACATGTTTTCGACACAATATCTTTGTTTCTCCAACAAAATACCAATATTTAAAATTTTAACATCTATTTTCATAAAACGATTCATATGGTTTCATTTGAATACAGGATTTGTAACTAATAATAGGTATTTTCATGAATCCATATCCATAATTTCTTATCATAGATAAGAATTAATTAAATTTCTATAACCAAGATTCATTATCTCAAGGATGCCACTAAAAAAACATATAATTCATGTTATCACTATTTGTAGTAAAAATATACTACTAAATGTAAACTAAAATAATGGGGACTTTTAAATTAATATGATATAAATAAATATATGATAAAAATATAAAATTGTAAAAAAAATGAAAAGATGTTAGAATGAAATAATATTGGTTATATTAAGTATTAATATTAGTGTTATCATTATCATTTTAAATGTTATCATTATTTTATAAAATTATTAGAAAAATTCTCACTAAAATTCAATATTTTCATAATTTTTAGTTTACCACATCAAGACCTCTAAATTCATGGTAACACTCTCTCAAAATGTGTCTTGGAAACCTCTTCAGCACACATAACAACTTTCATACTACTACAGTATATGCAATATTGAAATGATGAAGGAGAGGAAAAAATTTGAATGATAAAATGTAATATACATCATGGAAAATGGATTTAATTTGTACCATAATAATTTTAACCACTTATAATATCTTAAAATAAAATATAGAGAATAATTAAAACATAAATAAATCAATGAATAATATTACTCCCACATTTCAAAAAAAATAGATGAATTTGGTTCTATATTTTCATGGAGATGATAATCATGGATGGATAAACACAAAATATAAAACAAAATATAAATAAAGGAAAAAACAAAATTTATAACCAATATAAATAAAATTTTAGAATACTACACAAGAAAAAAACACCCATATTTAGCTATTAAAATAGATAACTTTATAAAATAGTGTGTAAGTATAAATTTAGAGGCAACTTGTGTGGATAATTTTAACTCTAAATCCATACTCCGAAATTCAACATCTGTTTATCCCATAAAATGAATGATCCTAAGATTTTTTTTCTTTGTTGATGTTGTTCCTTTATGTCTTAGATTCACACCAAAAACATTTTAGCTACTTTGGAAATGTGTTGAAAATTTTATTACCACATTACTAAAGTAAAACATCTTATCTTTTTTTTCATCTCATGATGGTTCCTTTAGCTACATAAATCCATTTATTTCTACCATATTGTTTTAAGTCATTTATAAAGTCATTTTGAATTACTTTTGAATGTTTTATTAGGTTGTTGAGCTAGTGCATGATTGGAGTATGATTAGTGAAAACCTTAGAAGTCTTCATCAGAAATTGTGTACCTTGTATTGGAGTCCTAGAGTATGGATAAAATTTATTATAATAGTTAGTATGATAAGAGTGACCATACCTATAAATTATTTTATTTGAGGTAATTTGATTTCCCATGTTTTGTTAAGTGTTATTAAAATTGTGTGTTCAAACTATAAATCTCCTCTAGTATCTCACAAAGGGGTGCATGGTATTTTAAATTGTGTGTCAAAACCATGAAACACATATTAATTAACCAAATTTTTCTTTTAATGTCCTTAAATTTGTGCATTTTACCTCATTATTTTTCTAGTGGAATAGTCCTTAAACTAATTAGGCTTCACTTAGTGATTTTGGATAAAACTTTTCTAATAGTTAATATTGTTGTAGTATCCTTAGGTTTGGGATCTATATTTTCAATTTTATGTGTCTTTTATTTATCATTATTGATTTTACTTCTAGATACACCATTATATCCTTGAATGTAACCTTAAATAAGGGTGGTTGATGATGGATCCAAGGTTTGTGAATTGATATAATTGGGTTTCTTATAGATTTATAAACGGGATTGAGATTTATTTTATGGATATTTATTTGTGAATTGTGGTTCTAGGATCCTCTATTGGTTGGTTCAATCCATTAATATCATCCAATTTGTTTCCCTTCATGGGTAATTTCTGATACATTTAATTCATTTTGGTTGTTTCATAGTGTACTCCCAATCAATTGAAATGTTTTCTTGTTATTTGAATTTAAATGGATTTAAAATTTATTTCAAATGAAATAATTGTGATTCGAGAAAAAAAAAATTAATTTCATGGCATGTGATGTGACCTATTTTTTAATAGCTTTTGAAATAAAGAATTTATTCTTGGAAAATTATTTTTAATTGAAATTTCTTTTTTCAAGACTAGTTATAATGACTATGTTTGAGAAATTTAGGTATAAAATGCTACATGTAATTTTAATTAAATGATTTATTTTGAAATACATGTGTTTTTGTTAGAAATGTTTTATGTTTGTTTTTTAAATAAAATGGAATATTTGAAACTCTATTTTAGGATTCTTGAGTAATTTTTTAATGAAAATGATTTCAGTTCAATGAATTCCCCTTGAATGATTTCTTTTAATCACGTAGTAGCATGGGTAGATATGTGGTTAGTCCATGAAAATGATGATATGAATGTATTATATTTACCTAGAAATATATTGATGATGAAAATAAAAAGGTATCTTTTATGAGGAAAGGGATTTTATTCATTTTTTTAGAATACAATTCCCCATAGGCCTAAGATCTAAAAAGGTTTGTATGAATATAGTTATATTTCACTGAGATTTGTGAAGATCATTGATAATTTCCATAACTAGACCTAGTTCCTATAAAAATGGTGATATTATTGGAAATTAATAATTACATTATAATGTTCACAAAACTATTTACGTGTGTCTATTTTGATCAAGGTGGTTATACATTATTGTATAGATGGAAATTATTATGCATACATACATTATATTTTCCATTGAAATTATTTGAAATGAATGTTTTATTATGAATTTTAAAATGATTACCATGATAACTTTTAATTTAAGTCAATAATATTTGGTTTACTTGATATATAATTATTATATAATGATTTGTGGGATCCTACTAGGATAGTGTTTCTCACAGCATATATATGACTTTGGGGACGTGTAGAATTTCTTATTCCATGTGTTGGAAAAGGGAAAGCACAACTTAGAGGTGGTGGGTATTATTGATAGTGGAACCCTATGAGTTGGATATGACAAGAGGATTATGCGATCCACATATTATGATAATATCTCGGTGAATATGTTTTTGTGGTTTATTGTTTTGGTTTGGATTGTTGTTCAATATCAAATTATGTACTTTCCAATTTTGGGGCACTTTTCTTTTGTTAACTATATTACAATACCTACTATTTTTGTTTCGTATCCGTTTCCTTTTTCTAGATAATCTATTCTGGTGATGAAAACATTCCATATAATTTTTTATGCTTGAGAAATAGTCGTCATCCAATGGTATAGTTAATGTCATCCAGGCTATGTCAAGGAAAACTCAATTACCTGTTTATAGGGCTATCTGGGTGGGTTCATGAAAAATTATTATTTTTGATAAGTTTTTTCTCTTCTTGGAAGGAGTTATGTTATTTGGGATTATTTGGTAGTTATGATATTGGATTATTGAGATATGAGGGGTAGGTTATGAGTGAGTTCCTACCAATATCTCCTTGTAGTGAGCCTTCATATATAATTGGTGGTTGGAAAAAGATTCTTCAAGGAATTATGTATAATGATTCAAGATTTTCTTGAAATAATAATATGGGATTTGTGTTCCCATTTGAGTTTTGATTGATATAGTTTATCTTCTTGTGTCTCCTAAATAATGATTCTTTATTACATGTTGATGTTTTATAGTGCCAAACCCCCAAGAAGACAACCGATTAGGAATTATGTGGACACTACTAATTAACCATATTATAAGAACCCTCTAGTCAAATATATACTCATAGAGGCAGTAGTGTGTCTATTATGGGCTTTGGATTGAGGATCTTCACCTTCCCACACTAGGGATGAAATGGTGGAACCTTGAAGGGATGGTATTAGATATCGTTCCCCAGAGTAACTTCATCAGAAACCACTATAATTTCAAAGAAAAAATGGTCCAATGGAAAAAATTATTGGTTGGGAATTATTGAATGAAAATTTTAGTTCTTTTATGTTTTATATTCAATTAAGGTGAAGTTTGTCCAATTCAAGCACGATGGTTCTGGAAGGATATTGTGGTATTCTATAGATTTGGAAAAACGGAATAAGGGGTTGGAATGGAATGAATTTAAGAACCTTTTATAGAGAAATTCAAGTGAGAGTTGATCTTATTGGAAAAGACCATGTATTTTCTTAACATTTAATAATTTTATTAGATAGTGACTCATTATGGAAATCAATTTTCTAGACTTTCTCAATTTTCATCTAAGATGTAGTTAAATGAAAATTTCAAGGCATGGAGGTTCTTGATGGTTCCTCAATCATATATCATTTCTGAATTATGTAGTCTAAATCTTACCTCATATATTGATGATCTATATAAGTATTACATGGAGAAAATTTAAATTACTGGTAATTCAGGTTTTACATGAGTTCATCCTACTATTATTGGTAGCTATAGTGGTTCATTTAAGGGTATAAGAAAGTGAAATGAGACCTGAAGTAGAAAAAATGGTTGTGGTCTTTGATAGAAAAATCTCCATACATCATTTTTAGTGTTTAGTAAATTTCCAATAACTTTTATAATATGTGTAAATATTAGATACTTGGTGAATTAATTCATGTTGACAATAAATATTTATATCTCAAACACAAATTAAAACTACTTTGAAGAGATTTTCAATTTTTACTTCCCTACATAGTGGAACGAGCTCCATTTCACCAAGAAGAACCATAACATAGTGACATTCTTCTATAATAATGGAGTCCTAGGAATAGGAATCCGGAATAAAGATAATTGATATGGTGTATTGGTCTCTAATGCGAACTAATATGGGTCTTTTAAAGGTAAAAGTAACCATTTTTATTTATTTTTCTTTCGTGAATTCTTTATTTGATATGGGTGCCTCTAATTCTATCATATCAACCTGCACTTTGTAACTATTAGATATATCAAAAGAGATAATTCCTTATGTGATTATATCAAAACACCCCTTGGGATGAGGGGAGAGAAAGGTCTCTAATACCCCTCTTTTATTTTCACTTTTTTGGAGATCAATATCGTTTATGGATTTTTTGTTCTTAAAATGAGTCTGAGGGGTGTTATTCTCAAAATTGGCAGGTTGTTTCCTCACAAAGCTCGAATTAACTTCTAATTGTTGGTGAATATCATTTACTTCCCCTAATGGGGAGTTCTAATTTTTTTCCACAGAGAATGGGGCCTAATATCTAGCCAAGTCATACATCCACATTCAGTGTTAAATAGGTTGATATACTAGTATGTTGTTGAATTTTAGTAGCAATCCTCTTTTAGTAAACTTCCCAGAGTAGATATTAAATTTTAAAAACTGTTTCCATTAGAATTTTCTAACATTCCTCATAATATGTATGTGGAATTATTTACCAAATTGGTTATGGGTTCTAATCTAGTTTATATTCCATCTTAACATTCAAAAACATATGAACTAGAGAAATTAATGAATCAGTTGGATGAGTTTATATTCAAAGGATTCATTTTACCTAGTATATCTCTTTATCAATCACTATTACTTTTCTCCAAGAATGATGATGAAACACTTCACTTTTTTGTTGATTTTAGGAATCTAAATTGGGTTACGTTTAATAAAAAGTACATATTACCCCATATTGATGATTTATTTGATTAGTTGAATTGGTTGAACTGGTACCCTTTTATTAATATTTAGTCTTGTTACAAAAATCTCAATATCAAAGAGTCAGATATTCCTATGTATGCATTCAATAGTAGGTTTAGACACTAGGAGTATATTTTTTTTACATTCATCATTACCAATTCTCCTTCCATGAATATGGTGTTGATTAATAGGATTTTTCACTAGTATCTTGAATATTTCATTATGATATTCAAGGATGACATATTGTATTATTAAAAACCAAGGAGGATCATATACTTCATTTGATATAAATTTTTGACATATTTAAGAATAATTTAATTTACACCCAACTGTTAAAGTTAAAATTATATATTTATGATGTGATTTTATTATGAAACATTGTATTTGAATATATTATCTCCTTTTATCCTTAAAATTTTAAATCTTCCATGTCATGGGAGGAACCATAAAATGTCAATGAGATTTGGATATTTTTGGGTTTAAAAAGGTATTACCACCATTTTACTAAATTTTCTGCAAAGATGGATTTTCCGTTAATTTCTCCAACATTGAAGGGAGTGGTGTTAATTTTGGAATAAAAATAATAAAATTCCTACAATAAGTTGATTTTTTTTAATTTCATATCATTTTTTAACTCTTTTAGGGTTTGGTTAAGCCAATTTCTTCTTTTTTAATGCTTTAACTTCGGTTTTGGGTTGTATTCTTATGTAGGGTGGTCATGTGGTGGGTTATGGTTCTTAGTACCTTCATCCACATGATAATAACTACCCCATACATGATCTACAACTCTTATGTTTTATGAAAATACTTAATATTGGGTGGAACTACATTTTTAGTGAAATGTTCACCATTTACTCTAATCCCAAAATCTTAAGTTATATCTTTTCAAAAAAAGACTTGAACATATGATTGAGGTGATGATTGGTGTAGCTAAAATTATTTCAATATGACATTTCTTACACCCTTGAGTAGAGGAAAAGTTTTTATGATGCTCTTCATGGAAATTTTCCATCCTATGTGGTGGAGGAATCATTAGATGAGGGGAATCTCCAAGATCTCTTTTCATTCTTTCACAAAGAGTCTAGGAGGATGAGATTGGGTTTCTTCTATAAAGTTTTATGTTAATATCCACTCCTCTTAAGATATTCCTCTTAGACTAGAATCTGTATTCTAAGTTTTGTGGTATCATGAATTCATTATATGGTGTAGAGACCGTTAGAAAACACTTTCATTCTTAAAATGTAAATCTATGCGTTAGGAACAGTTATGTAATTCTATCACATATGATAATGGTTTTAATGGTTGGTTTTGATAATTCCCAATGTTCAGTTCACCTAGTTATGAATAATTTATTTTATAATATGTTGTATCAATTTTGGTCTCCATGTATGAAACATCACATAACTAATTTTTTTTCCTGTAGTTATAACTTTCTACAGTTCAAGGATGATAATTAGAAGCCTTTTGGATTTCTTCAACCCCTCCATCTATCAATATAGAAATATGATAAGGTTTAAAATTAATTTATTATTTTTCTTTCACATACTTGTTGAAGAGAAAATGATATTTTTGTGGTGATTTAATGATTGAAAAAATCATCACACTATATCCCTATTTTTTATACCACTAAAGTTGAGGCTTTTGAAAATCTTTTTGTACAAGATATTTGTAGGTTTAAGGGGGTTACAAACACCATTTTTTTAGAGAGACCCCTAGTTCACATCTCATATTTGGAGAGACCTCCAAAATTTGATTGAATTCCATGTAATGTTGAGCACAATATACCATCCATTAAGGTATGTTCATGAAGAATAGGCTATAGATATTCTTGAAGATGTATTTTGGGATTTCATCCCTGAATTTAGAGACATATGGGATCCCTATTTGGGGGTTATTTGAGTTTTTTCCTAATAATAGCAACCATTCATTCTTTAAAATGAACCCTTTGATTCCTTATATGTCCATACATGTAAATATTCACTCAATTGGTTAGATATTGGTGAAGGATCCCTAGTGGGACCTGTCATAGTCTTGGAGACAATAAAAAATATCCAAATGATTTATCAGAGGTTTGTGATGGCTCAAATTAAATATAAATAATATGAATATCCTAGTCGTTTTCCTTTTGAGTTCTTGGTTGGTGACCATCTTTTATTGTAAGTCTATCCTTGGCTATGTCACCAATAGCTTAGAAAACAAGGGGAGTTGGAACCAGGATATTTGGGACCATTAGATATTGTTGAGTGGATTGAAAGGGTGGAATTCTATTTGGCCTTTCCACTAAATGTAACATCAGTGAATAATATGATCCATGTGTCTTGTCCTTTGAAATATCTTTCATACCAATCTCATATTATGATTTTTTATGAACTTTATCTATAAAAAATATGGAAATGACTGGGAATTTAGTTGATACTATTGGTTCTCAAGTGAAGATATTATAGAATAATTCTATTACCTTATTCCAGGTCCTATAGAATCATTGTTCATATTTTCATGTGACATGGGATCATGAGACAATAATGATGGAGCAGTGTCCTGATAATTTAGTGGAATAGTATTCCTAATGTGTTTTTCTACAGGTATAAAGCAATATAGTGGAAAGAATTGTTGACTCCCAGTGTTTCTTTCAGGTATATAAATAAATTATCATTTAATATATTTACTTTGACTCATTTATTTGTTCATTTTATGTTACTTTTGTATTTTTTTATTGGTTTCTATACTTTTGAATAGTTTTTGTATGATTGGATAAAACTATGTGGGTCATCCTAAAAAATTTTACACCTTATGTTGGAGTCCCTGATGATGGTGCATAGTTAGTCTAAACCATGATGCCTTCCCATCAAACCATTCTACTAGGGAAAATGAATTTCACACTATTTTCATTAGGATTATTAAACAATGTAACTCTTCTCGTATCCCAGAAAGGGGTTCATAGTTGGTGCATGGTTTTTTAAACTATGTAGACAAACCATTTGACATAAATTAATTAATGTGGATTTTTATTTGATGGTATAAAGTATATCTTTTTTCATCATTGTTATTATATTGGGATAGAGTCATTACTAAAGATAATCCACTTGGATATTTTGGAGAATCATTTTCTCTCGATGATTTTTTTAATATATCTGTATTTTCTGTATCTAGTTTCCAAAATCAATGTTTATATTATTTATATTTCTTCACTCTTGTTATAGAGTCACTCTTTTATCCCTGAGAATAACTTTATACAAGGATTTTTTATGCAAGATATAGGGTTTTTTATTTTATGAAATTATGTTTCTTATAGTTCAATCATGTGATTGATATTTATTTTCTGGATCATTATTTGTGAGTTTTATTTTTAGGATCCCCTCTTGGTTGGTTCTATCCCTTTGTCTCTTTAATTATAGGTCCCTTGTTGGGTGATTTTGGATACCATGAATTGAGGTATGTATTTTTCTAATGTTGTCCCTATCAATTAAAACCATTACTATTTGTTATAATTAAATTGGATTCTAAATTAATCTTTAAATAATGAATTGAGATTCTTGATAAATTTTTTTACAACATAGTGTGTGTTGAATCCACTTGAGAAATGCATTTTGAAATAAATTTTTGATTCATCATAAATTACTTTGAATTAAAGTTGGTGATTTAAAGATTTATTTTGGTGATGATTTTGGAGAAATTAAGTCATGAAATGTTCTATAAAATTCATATGAAACGGTTTATTTTGATAGGAATGAGTTTTGATGAAACTTATTTATTTCTTTAAATGAAATGGCATGTTTGAAACTTGACATGAGGCTTCTTGAATGATGGTTTACAAAACTGATTTGAGATGAATGATTTTCCCCAAGATTTATTTATTTTAAGCACTTGGGAGATATAATCATACATGGGATATTTATATATCACCATAGTCCTGTTAAAATTATTATCTCACCACAATATTAGGCATCAAAAAGGACATTCATTATAATCTTTCCAGGTGATTTTTCTAGATCAGGGTTGTTGTGTAAATAAAATTAAATTTTCAGAGTGAAAAGAAAATGTATAAATCTCAACTATAAAACATTAATATTCCAGGGAAATTTTACAAAATACCTCACTTAGTTCCCCCTTAAAATATGTTCCACATATTATATTTTTTCACATGGGTAATGAGTCATATATTGAATAAAGTTAATGACTTAATCCAAATTCCCCTTTTTTGTTGTTTGAATGTTTCCATTTTTTCATTGTATTCATGGAGGATAAGATGAAAATAAAATAAAATTAATGATTTATAATTCATTGTAATGCTTTTTTAGAGGGAAATGATTCAAAAGATTATGTATATTGAATAATATAATCCCTATATATTAAAATTTTTATTTTTTTTCTATTTAGTTTATTATTATTATTATTTTTAAAAATTAGATGATATGAATATAGAAATAAAATTAATGACTCATGGGAATTCTCTATATCCATAGTCAAGAATAGTTAAATAAACCCTACATGCCCAGAAATCAGTTTATTACCAAATAACACATGTGAGCGGCCCTTCCCCCACACTCAAACATCAAATTTTCATGGTTGAATATTATTTGTTATGATATATAAAGAAAAATAATATTTTATTATAGCTTAAACCAAAAATAAAATTAAATTATTTTGATTGATAAAAAGGGTATATGTAAAGGGTATTTATCAAGTTAAAAATATAGTTAGCCAAATAAATGGATCAATATCATGAAATAAAATATAAATTCAATAGCTTTAAAAGAGAAAAAACTCAAGTTCATGTTCACCCGATATGACTTAGGTAACTTTAGAAAAATAAAAATGAAAATATGATTTTAGAAAACATTTTTGAAATCCTTGGAGTTTGGTAAGATATTAAATTTGGATAGTTTTAGTGTGTATGAGTTTAAAAATCAATCAAACTTCAACGATTATAATTACTAGAAATTAGGAAATAAAATTTCATTGAGAAATAATTTAAATCATCATATACTCAAATAATGTATTGTACTAAAATTTACAAGATGTTATGAATTTACCAATATATTTTGTTAACCTAAAAATCTTAAAAACACTTAAACAGTCAAAAAAACATGAAAAATTATATCTAAGATGTTCGAGAACCCTCCCCCCCCCCCAATTTAATATCAAACTACTCTTTAATTTATGCAGAAGATATTCAAATGAAAAGGGAATTAAAACCCAAGAGTTAGAAAGAAATATCTTAGGATTATTTTGGAAGTGGCATACTGGAGTTAATTTCCTAACTATTGTAACATTAATCATAAAATAAATAATGAATGAAACATAATAAATTTATTAAATAAAATACAAAAAAATATAACGCTACAAAAATTAAAAATATTATTGATCTTGGTGGAAACCCCCCAAAGATGTGTTAGGAATTTACATCGCCAATTTTGGAAATTCCATTTGGTCATCCCAAATCAGAAGGTAGATGGGGTTTTATAGCCTAAATCATCACATTTTAATTATCCCAACATCTACAAATGGATGCTAAGAGTGAGAACTCCTATGTAAAAGTATGAAATTATCAATACCAAAGAATTAATAAAGAGAATAATATTACTATAGTTGGGGAGGGAAGAAAAGATATATGTGATACCTATCAACAATATTGGTGTCCTCGTCTATTAGGTATTTGGTATAGTGTTTATATGTTATTTGGATCATCATGGAATCCTTGATCTCTTCTTATTTATAAGACAACTTTTCGAATTCTAGCACTAATTTATTCTTGAAGGTGTCATCTTTATCATCTTTACTACTCTCTAAGAAAATAAATGTGTTACCTTAATAATTAAAATAAAAGTAGTGGGAGATAATACATAATTTGTTTTCAATATAATTATAAATAAATTATTTAATGAAAATATTATCTCTCTATATTAAATAATATTTTAATTCTTTTTTATATCTGAATTCCACTTGATGTTTCTTTTTCAGAGTTGGAGGTATGTATCAATATCCAAAAACATATCTTCAAATTAAACCACCTTAGTTGTGTATTCACGTGTGTCAAAGAGAGATATAGATGATTTTATTTTTCTTTTCCAATTATTTTAGTATCACTAAACATTTCATTTCTTACAGAATTATCCCAATAATTATCCAAACATTATTAATCTCCCATATATGTATATCCAGGCATGTCTGCATTAAAAACCTCTTCCTAAAATTATTGAGTTAGGAAAAATTCAATATCAAAAAAAAATTTCCTATCAGACTCCTAATAATTTTCAACTACAATTATTGGTGGAATGGGAATAACATATTCTTCATCTTTATTTTTTTTCATTCACACCATAAATCATTGATTTCATTAATATAAGTGGAAAGTATCTTCATTTGGATTATCACTTGATCCATCATTCAAAAAATTTATTATACATTAATCTAAAAATACTCATCCTTATTAGACTCAAAACTATTCTATAATTATGAAAAATAACTAAAAATAATCTTAACCTAAGAAATTAAACAAATTAAATGATTTTATTTATATATTTTTTTTGGAAAAAAGTGTGTGAAATTGTTTTCACACCCTAACAATGATTTTAAATTGATGAATGGATTTATTGTGAGTCCCAACTAAGTTGTTTTATTTTCATAACAATTATATTGAGTGTAATTATACGGTTGATCTCACAATGAGGCTAATTACTCGTCAGAATTCTTCTATTGTCAATATTTATAAATAAAAATATAATATTTATGAGATATGAAAATATGGTAGTGGTTTTTTAAATATTAATATATAAATATATAAATATATATTCATACATAAGAATAAATACTAATAGAAGTTAGGATGGAATAAAATTGATGCCCTTAAGAGTTCATTGTGATGTTATCATTTTTCATTAAAATGATCAATAATCAATTCAATTTTGAGATCAAGAACTATTACTCAAAAACCATACTGTTTAAATTGTTAATAATCAACATAAATACCCTTTCATGTGAGTTAATACCCTCTATAAAGTAATCTAGGAGTCCTCTTCACTGACCATCATCACATAACTCAAACTCTATTGTATGAATGAATTGGATAGTGAAGAAAAAGAAAATTTATGAACAAAGAAAAATAAAATAGTAGTAGATAAAATTTAGGGATCGCATAACCTAATTTTTTTAACCACCATTGAAATATTAGGAAAAAATAAAGAAACATTTTGAGGTATAGAAAACTAAAACAAACACAACTCCCACACACAAGCATAAAGTGTAGTTATTTATCTATTTTAATAAATATGAGAATTTTATAGTGATATAAACATAAATACTTAAATGAAATAATGAGAAAATAATAAGAGTAATATATATTCAAATTTAGAAAACTATAAACAAAAGACTACTCCTTAGAAAATGATATTTTCTACCACCTTTAAAGGGTGTGGAAGTTTAAATTTATAGGAAAGAGGGGTGAAATTTTATAACATGGGATGTTTCATCTAAAATTTAGAATATGTTTATACCATTAAATGAAAGAATATCAAAATGTGGTATTCAAGGAGTTTATTCATTTATGTATTAATTTTTTCCCATAAAAATAGTTTCTTTGGAAACATATAGATATGTTATTACTACATTATTGAAGTAAACTTTAATGTTCATGATGAATCCTTATATTCCAACCCTTTCGATTATCATGCATTTATTCCCTTAAAAAAGGCTTAATCTTGAGAAGATATAGTTAAATAAAATATTCCTCAACCTCTTCTCTACCTTCCATTATAATTTTATCTCATTTTTACTTTCCTTTTGTGCAATGTGCCTCCATAGTAAAAATCTATAATACTATGAAAAGATTTCTAGGCCCCACATGGGAGATTCATTTGGTCCAGCTATGGTGGGAAAAAAATTCAATTGAATTAAATGTAGAAAAATTAGCATTTGATCAAAGAAAAATAATTTTAAAATTTTTTCAATTGTGAAATATTGTATTGTTTAAATACAAAGTTAATATAAAAATAAAAAATTAAAAGATTTTCTTAATAAAGGACAAATTGTTCCTCAAACCAAAAAAAATGTACCAATTAACCCTTAAATTTAGTTTTGATTAAACGGTCCAGTTATAGGATAAGATTTATGAAATTATGTTTTTTATTAGGAATTGTTATTGTATACAAAGTCCATAAGAAATTAAAAAAGGGATTGAATTCTTAAGAAGTTTAGAGAGTGTGACATTAGTATACACTCAAATGTTTCGATAGTTATTTCTTGATATCCATTTATTTTATGATAATCCCTTGTGATAATATTTACCTTTACATATGATTACTTTTTAAAACTCCTCGAAAACTCTTGATATAAATATTAGATCATGTTTAGAAATTGTTGATAAGGTTGTACCATGGAGCCTCAAAACATCATTTATATATGAACTAGAAAGATGGTTTGTAAGAAAATATTCTCAAATTTCTCACAAATGGGATGAATTTGTAAGAAGTTATATAATAGCCCCTATTGAATTATTCTCATAGAATTTATTTGGAATACATGAAATTAAATACATTTTATTAATATCCCACTACTATTCTGGTATAGGTCAAGGTTACATAATTCCATTGGGAAGTTATATTTCAACCTTCACTTATTATAATACTAATAATCTTATAGTGAAATATAAAATATCTAAAACAATATTATTCAACCAGAAATTATCTTAGATATATCTATATGTATTGGTGTTAGAAGGATTCATTCATAAGTTTGAGATATGAGCTTTATCCAACAAATCATTTTTTAAATATAGTATTTGTTAACCACATAATCTCTTACCAAACTTTAAAATTAATTATTCACCCATATTTAACTATGAAAATTTTCAATTTATCATATCTTCCATCCATTTTTATTTCACCTTATCTTAATATTAATACTTTTAATCATATCCAGTTAGTGGAACTAAACATTTATTAGCATAAACTTTTCATTGAAGTCCACCAATGTATTTCAAGGTTAGTGATCTATTTTGATGTCTCCTCATGAGTTCAATGAGGTTTATTTATTTATTTTTTCATCTATGGAGGATATAATTCTAATTAATTGATTTCTATTCATCACTTTGATAGGTTTCTGAATTAAGAATGGGGTTTAACCCATCATGTAATTGTTGGGATCCTAGCACTATGATATATCATCACTTGTTCTATGATGAGTAAGATATGGTGAGATCCTAGTCTAGGTTAGTTAAATATGTTAATGGTATTCATTTTCATTTTATTCACTCGAATTTCAACATTTATATGAATAAAAACACATACAAGTGAAAATTTGTATTAAAATTCATACTCTACAAATACCCTTTTAGAATTTGGATATTCTTATATCTATAGGGGACTTCATTGGTCTTTTTTGTACTGATCATAGGTATTCTACAGTGAAACTCCCTATTATTCAATGAATCTATGTTAAAATATAACTCTTAAACCCCCCCCCCATTAAATGTAGTATACATCATGGTTGAGGGAGAGTATAGTTATTATTTATAAATCCATTTTTATACCTGATGGATAACTATTCAAATTTGTATAGGCATGGTTGTTGTCACCTTGGTTGTCATAAAATGGTATCGTGTGTTCAATTAGATAAAAAATATTTTCCTATCCAAATAGAAATATCACATATTGGTCTTATCATGACTCTTAGTATTCCTGATATGAGAAATATCCCTTAGTTTAATGAGGTTTCCAATTCTATGAGGGAAGGTGAATCCATATTTCTCATGAACACTGGAATGGTGGGAGGATTCTTCTCCCTAGACTACCTATAGGTATTTGACATCATAAGATTAGTCTACTTGACCTTCTTATCTTGTGGTGAACATTGAACCATTTCTATCTAGATTTGAGGGACCTATGTAGTTGTAAATAAATAATCATGATAACCATTTGATGTCCAAGATGATTCAAATGGAGATAAATGATGTAAATATAGATCATATCAGCATCAAATGATTGCTTGGGGAGGTAGGTAATGAAAACATATCAATATAGTGTTCTCACTAGCTAATCTCGATGTATGTGTATATTTTTTATTCATTGTAGGATCATTCAGTTTGTGTAAAGCTACATAAATGATCCATGTGATTAAGTGAATATGTAATAATAAATTATGAAAATGAGTTATTGAAATTGAAATTGGCTGTGTTCCATGGGGCATAGAATTTTTATGGGAATGTTTTGAGATCATTTTTTAGGACCTTATTATGTTATTTCTTTATGAATAAAAACTATTATATAGATTGGTGAGATTTTTTATTAATACATTTTTGATAAAATATAATACTTAATTATAATTTATTATAATTAATTAGTGTATCATTATGGCTTGATGTAGGAGATCAAGTTATGGTTTTATAATGGAAGAGACTATGAGAGTGTGATCACAGTTTCTTAGAGGGAATAATTTTGAATGAGTTAGGTGGTCCCTAAAAAAACACCCCAAATTTATGCATTTATTTATGTGCATTTGTTATGAAATATCAACCCTGATGTGTCATTGAACTTAAATATAAATGCTTTTTTATGAAATTCCAAAAAAACAAACAAAATTTCAAGGGCTATGATGACCTTTGAACACCAAAATGATGACTTGGTCATTTATGGCTAAGTGATTTGTTATAAATGGGTATTTTGAGACACCATATACCTAGGTATGATCTATCTTCAAGCCTTATGTGTGGATTATGTGATCCTATTATGTTTATAGAGAATGGAATCATCTTGTGACTATGTCACTAAGGGGGAGAATAAATTGGGTGTATTTACATGAAGAGTGAGATATAACTTCAAGCTTGAGATAAGATACAAAAAGATTATGAGATTTTCTCAAGTATTTTTTGGAATTTTTGGGAGTCTTAGGACTATTTTTCATGGGTTATATGGTCATATGTCACAATTATGATGGTAAACACCCTATTAAGGGTGTATTGTACATTTAATTAGTTCTTTGATTGGGTTATGTACTATGGGGATTTATGAGGTGTGTAAAAAGTGTTTTCTCTTGTTTATGGGTTGAGATCACCCATAAGAGAGGTGTGATATGAGATCATGGTGTGGTTTTGTGTATTCTATAGATGAATTGGTTTGAGGATTCCAAACAGCTAAGCATGAATTATTTTAAGGTTATTTCGCATCAATAGGATTGGGTTGTGATAATGGATTTTGATGAGGTTATGGACCATCCACGTAAGTCTAGGGTCAATAAATAAGTTATTTACTAAGATAAATCCATAAGGTGTTGTATTATTTCTTGGTTCTAGTGAGAATATGGGTATGAGGGACCCAAGTGGATTTCCAAGTAAGTGACATTAGAATGTTTATTGAATCAAAGTGTTGTGCATATCTAGACAGAATGGTTTTGAATAAACTCATCTTGTGAGGATGGATGGATGAGGATACATTATTCAAGGGGTAGTATAGGCCTCAAGTGAAGAGTCCATATTTTCATTTTAAGAGGATATCCTAGGGAATAATCTATAGTTTAGGGTGCATGTAAAACCCATAGAGAATGTGATTTGATATTATATAGTGATTTTTTCCCTGAGTATGTTTGATTTATATGATATATGAGGTTATGTGGAGGCATAGTACCCCCATGGGGAATGTGTTATTAGGTTCTAGGATAGATAAGACCCTTAGGTAATTATGGCCAGGTAACTATTCCCGGTTGGTGATACAACCCACTTAGTGGCTGATAAATGAGTTTTCAAAGTAAATTTAAGCCCCTGAGTGTATCTGATATAAGGTATTATGGTGGGTCACCCCTGGGGTTGTATGATTCCTGATGGATTTTTGTAGGGGATGTGTGACCTGGTTGATGTGAAATGAGGTTTCATGGAAATATTTTTCATGGTTTTATGATTTATATGTGTTTTTTAGGTGTATTTTCCCTTACATGTATGTAACCAATGAGGTTAAAGGGAGTGTCTACCCCAATGTGATTTTATACAAGTCTTTATGTAGGAATAGGTCCCCCTGGGTGATGTTATAAAATAGGTTTTGGTGTAGGATTTCGATCCCATTGGATGGTTGTGTCACATGCTTAGAGACACCTGACATTGGATGATGTAGTAATGTTTGATCCTAGGTTTCACCATAGAACATAGAAATCAATGGTGGGTGTTTTATTATTCATCAATGATAGATTTATTCTGAAAAAAATGTAACATTGTGTTTACATTGTTTTTACTAGTTTAATTTGGACACCATTGGTGGTGGCCTACTGAGTTTTACTCACACCCTATTTGGGTAGACTTGGTACTTTGGCACCTAAGAAAGCCTAATTTTCATAGGTTCATGTAGTTCTGACATCGAATATTTTTTGATTTCACTATAGTAGCTCGATTGAGATTTATACACAGGAATAGAGAAACTTGGGGGTGATAGTAGAGCCTCATTATATTTTATTTGTTTTTTTATTTATAAATGATAATCCTAGTGTGATATCAATTGATATGTATTTTTTTATAATTATAATTCATTTATTTTACTTTGATTCTTATTTATTGGGATTTTAGTACTCTAACTATTATTTTGGTTTTTTTAGTCTTTTTCTATTTGTTTACTCTTATATGACGTTCTAGACTCCCCATGATATCATGTTATACCCTTGATGCTAATAAGTAGCCTTTAGAACATAAGAATTCATTCATGATGTCATGTGACTCTTTTCTCAAGATGCTATAGAGTGTTCTGAGGATAGGGTATTAAAAAGGGGTATCAGAGTTTCTTTTTCATTGTATTACTCTTTGGTGCGTAATAATTTAGGAATTGGTACATTTGAGGGATTATTATGGAACTTGGTCAAGTATTTCAAGAACTTATTTTTCAACGGTAACTCTGGGTTGCTATGGATATTGGATTATTGTTCTTGGTTTTGAAAGATACAATAAATGTATTTAGTCAAGTATGATGTGTGTGTTTGAAATTATATTTATAGTTTAGGGTCTTGTATCATTTGGGAAAGGGATCTGTGTATATGTATCATTATTGGATTATATGATTAAAATGAAATTTTTGTGATTTTGTTGGATTTATTTCAATTACGGATGACTGTTCACCTATTTAATGTAATAATAATAACTTATATAGTGTTTTAATAAGTAAATTTTTTTGTGTAATTTTACTCAGATGAACCATGGTATAAAATTCAATGGTATTTCATATGGATCTCATCATGGGAGGTTCTTTAATTATATATATATAGTTCTTATAGTGAACCTAGTTGGACAATAAAAAAATTTGATAACTGTGTGAGGCATCCCATATGAGTGATTGTGATTATTATTTAGATACTAAAATTATTAAAAGTAATCTTTATGTTGTTTCCCATATATTTTCTTGGTGGAAATATTATTAACAAAACCATTTGACTATGGTTTTATTTAATAATAATAATCATAGGATAATTCCATTATATGTGCATGGATGTGATTGATTCTAATGGGGTAGTCAGGTATGTAGATTCCTAGTGAGGAAGTGTCCCCGGGAGTGGTTGGTTAACTTTGGCATGTGATTTCTAATATCTATATGTGAGACCGCTATAGTGATTTGTTGACACATCAGTTTCCTTGTAATATTTTAGTGGGAGTAGAAATATTGTAGGTGATTTATGGTTTATATGGTTCATGTTTTCAGGGCTATGAGGGATATCCTAGTGGTTTATAGGTATGAATCAAGACATTGGTGATTCAAGTACAATAATTGTGTAAAAGGAGGTTTTCCTGCTATTGCATGTATAATTCATGAAATATGAGGGTATCCTAAGAGAGGGGATATCATATGCTTCAAATTTCCATAGATATGGGAAACATGGGAAAATGCATTATGTTTTAGTATGAATAATGGTAAGTGATATAATAAACGTGATGTATGAATATAGATGCCTTATGTATCAAGTAAGTAGAATCTTGGGCGGTTCTTGAGTTGTTGTTGGTCTAATCTTTATGGGATTCATGGTCAGTTAGCTAATTAGGAACGTGATACTAAGATGGACTAGATTGGACTGTGTATTTCATGATTGATATTTATTTTGCCTTATGGATGTTAAGAATCAAGTAATGATTATAATTTTAATATATTGACATGAAAGGGACACATATTCAGTTATTTTTCTTGTGAGCCTATGTTTGGTGATGTGTGACTCATGGGATCATAAGTCAGGTTCTCTGTTTGTGTATTTTGTGAAAATACCTCTATTTTGTTATGATTATAATGATATGGATAGTAAATAAGAACTTGTGAAGGGGTTCATGGTCGATCACCCTAATTAGTATTAGAAGAGTGAGTGTTGGTATAGATATTTGAGAAAATCCTCAATTCATGAGGGTATGTTCAAACTTTTTTTTGCATAGTGTCCATTTGGTTTGTAGATCCATGAGTGTTCATGTGTGGTAAAGGATCAATGGTTTCAATGAATGTTTTTTGAGAATGCTGGACAAGGGTGTTAGTTTAGAAGGGATGGTGTCCCTCTATGGTTATAATTGATATTAGAAATGGATTTGAGTGATGGAAAATGTATGGGTGATTCTTTTTAGGTGTGAAAAATGTTTGATTTAAATACCTTTTAGGTGTTGGAGTAATGTAGTGGTGTTATGGATCTTTATGGTAGATAGTACACCATTGGTGGTGGAAGGGTGTGACCCTTATTGTTGATGGATTTCGGTGGGTGTCTGAGATGATGTTCCTGTTGAGCTGGGAATGTGTAGTGAATGGTGTTTTATTTTGGTGATTCAGTGTGACAATGATAGTTAATTAAATTCATTTCATGCAATAATTTCTTTTTTATGATCTATGGATATCATATTTTAGTTTAGGGATGTGGTGATAAGGATACTCCAAGGGTGGGGAGCATCGAATCAGTCATAGAGGTAAAACCATTATGTTTTAAGAGTAATCTATTAAGTCAATCTAGTCATTGGATGGTTGAGACACCACTGATATGTTGGGGTGTACATAGATACAATTTTATTTTTATTATTACCAAAAAATAGATTTAGTGTTTAGATGTGTATTTGGATGGAGTCCATATATCGGTATCGGGTTTGAGATGGAATTGGGTGTCATCTGAGATTGATTCAATTTAGAGGTGAGTTAGTGCTTGTTATTGGATTCTGGTGGAGGATTTGGTTGGTCAAGTATCCAATCATGGAGTTATATTAATTAATTATTTAAAACATCAGTTTTTTATCTAGATGATCTCAGTATTCCTTTTATAGTTTATATATCAAGATCAGTTGATTTGATGGTTCATAAATAGGTGATATTGGGCATTTTTTGGAGTGGTCATATGGTAGAGTATTGAAAATTGTTTTTATATGAAATTGGTTATGGTTATGTGGAATCAAAAACAATAATATTAGTGGAACTCTAGAAGTGTGTTTGGTAAAAAATTCATTTAGTGGGGAGTATTATGATATTGAATTGGACTTTGTGAGAAGATTCTTTTGGTGTGGAACACTATAAACCTTAGGATAAATCAATTGAATAAAATTTTGTGTCTCGGTATAAATGAGTATAGTTGAGTTTTATATCATTATTTATGTTAGTAAGGAGTGGGTATCTTATCCTTTTATGAATATTTATCTTTCGAGTCTAGAGTTGTGTAGTAGAATCTCATTCCACATTTGCTGATAGAACATAGTGAGTATTGGAGAATTAATTATTGATGATGGTATGGAATATTTATTGAATGAAAACTAATACAATTTTAGGACAAGAAGATCTATGCTGGAGAGATTATAAAGACCTAAATCTTTAAGGGTTTTGAAATTTATATTATTTTAATTTTTCTATTAAAGAATTATAATTTTTTATAATTGGTATTTAGATTAATATATTTAGGGTTGAAACATCCTTAAGTGATGTTTTGGGATATTAATATATACATAGAAGAGGTTTTCGGTTATCTATTGATTTTTGGGAGATTTGGGAGGAATTTTTAATTTTGAAATGGTATTTCACTCTATCATGTGGTTACCAGACAGTTAGGGAAAATCATGAAGAGTTATAGAGTAAACAGTTTTGGTTAATTTTTATTTGGGCTAGAAGGACATGGGTTTCACGTGGTTAGAGAGAACCATGTGATTTAATCGCTCATAGTGTGGTAATTGTTTAGTGTGTGCTACATGATTAGAACGCTATTTGGTCAATTGTACATCCAAATCATGTGATGGGTTCATCTTAGTATAATATAGGTTTCATGGGTATAATATGTTTTGCAAAGGCATATAGCCGCCACAAAATTTTTAATTTTTGAAATAACTGGTTTTACCTATGTAATTTTATGTTTTCTCTTTCATTTTCTTCCCTTTTTTGTGGTCGAACCAAGGAGGCTTGAATGTGTTATTTCCCTTTCCTTCCTCCATTTTTCTTCTTTGTATGGGGTGATACTAGTTTTCTTCCATGGTGTATTTAGGGTGATTGCTTCCTTATTTTACCTTTGTAGTTCCACTACTTCATTATCCTTGGATTTCATATGATTTCGGCTAGGGTTTTATTGATGATTCTACTAATGTGAGGAGGAATAATCCCAGAATGATGGGGATTTATTCAGTATGGATATAGTATGTCCTAGAGCATAAAAAATGTTTTTTCTCACCATTTGGATTAGTTGTTTCACTATATTAAGGTTTATATGGTTTTTATTCTTATGGATAGATTTAATAATTTATAGGGTGTCATTAGGGATTTTGAATAGCGATGTATAAAGATCTTCCCACAGGATTTGGACATGATGTTTCATGAATTTTTTAGAATTTTTATGCTAATAAAGTATTTTAAAGGTGATTATTCCTATTAGGAATAAAAAAAATATTTAATTTTAAGTTGATATAATTAATTAATTGGACATTATAGAATGAGACAGGATATTGGGTGATGGTACCTTCTTGCAAGATCCTAGGTAATGGCCTTTTTTCATTCTTAAATGGAATAACACTGAATTAGTAGGTTGTCCTTGAACCATCCCCAATTATTTTTGAATTGTATTATTCTCATTTGATATGTTTTTTCACCACTTATTTGAACTTTATTTTATATATAAATACATTTTTTTAAATAACAGCCACAAAATTGAAAAGAACATCCAATGAAAATAAAGGACCCTTGAGTGCCTGCTTGATGCTTCTACTACCAATGAATGTGAAATTAGTAATAAATTGGTTTCATGAGAGACCATTAACCAATATATGGGATGGATTCGTTCCCTGGTTCCATAGTAAGTGGTGTCAGAGTGTTTTTAGAGAATGGAGTATCCCTATGACTATGTCTCCAAGGGGAAAAGATTCGGATTAGATTTACAAGAGGATTGAAATAGGTCCTCTGTCTTAATAAGAGAAGTTCATACAATAGGAGAGTCTCTTAAGGATTTTTTGTTTAGTTTGAGATTCGTAGGCCCAGTGTCAATGGGTGAGATTTTATTACATATAACATAAGACCACGAATACCCTATTAATGTTGGATTGGGATTTTGGTGAGGTTTATGAGTGAGATAAATTCTCTAGGAATTTATGAGTTTTCATGGGATGGTTTTCTTTTGGGTGATGGGTTTAGTGATACCCTATGGGAGATGTGAGATAAGACCCATGTTCTTATCATGGGGATTTTATAGATGAATTTTCATTTGAATTCAAAGAGGATTAGTTTGATTTTTCTCAAGATAGTTACTAGTTAATAGGATTGGGTTGTGATGTTTAATTTTTGAAATGTTTCAGACCGTCCTCTTGAGACTAGGGTTGGGAAAGAGCTTATGGGTTGAGAGAACACGATGGGGTGTTGGACATGGATTATTTCTAATGAGGTAGGGCTAGGATGGGTTTGAAAGACCCTATAGGATCTCTAGAGGGACAGATGAGGATAAAATTGGGTTTGGAGGGTTGTTGTTGTTTGATTAGGATATTATTAGGGGAAATCATCTTTTTAGGTTGGACTGATAAGGATAAGTACATTGATATATGGGTTAGAACTCGAGTGGTGGGTCTAGATTTAGTGTTTAAGAGGCTAGCCTAGGGAACGTTTGTTAAGTTCATGTGTGTGGTATTCCTATGTGTAATGTAATATGAGATTCTTGTGAGTGGTTATTCACCAGGAATGTATGATGTATATGATATATGAGGTTTCTGGAAGGAATTATTTTTCTTGGTATATATGTCATATAAGTTTGTTATGAGAAACTAGGTGGGATGTTGTCCTCCGGTAATGATGTCCTTAAAATGGTTCCAAAAAGGGGACATATCCCCATAATATATGATATATAGGGTTAGAGGGTGATTAATGGAATTAAAATATATATGATATAATGTTATACAGTGGTACAACCTTTGATTTTTATGATATATGATGGGTTGTGTAAGGGATGTGACCCCCATATGGATGTGATATGTGGTTTTGAGGAGTTTTATCCACATGTGTATGATGTATATGAGGTTTCTGTGGGATTATACCTCTTGGTGCATATTATCTATGAGTTTCTAAGGATATTCTTCCCTTGGATGATATTCCACTTGTTTTAGGGTGGAACTCTATCCCCTAAGTTGATGTTCAAAGACAAGTCTTGGGGTATGACCTTGATCATGTTGGGTGGTTGTGTGATACGATTAGAGACATATGGAATTCAAAAAATAGGTATGGTAAATCCAAGGTGGAAACATAAAACTCAAAAATAAATGATGGTGTTTTATTGTTTTTCCATGTTGATGGAACTGGTTAGGTAGAAGAAGCCACCAAAATTTGGGATTTTAAAATCTTTCACTGACGATAGACAAGAACTTGTCGACATTAGCGAATAGAAGCTCGGTTTATGCCGAGGATCACATGTGAAGACTTTTAACCACAAAAATAAAACCATAAAAACATGTATTAAATCTTAATCCATGCACAACATCTTCTCATCATCAGTGATCACTACTCGAAGACTCCAAAGATAAATTCCTCTATATCATCCAGACGTGCTTCAAGAAATCTGTGGGAGCACCAATAATTGAATTGTTGGTGCTAGCACGGAGATCCGACGATGCCTTCAATGTACCAATTATCACCACATCGCTTTGCCTGTAATTCCATAGAGAGATCTTGATATGAGGTATTTTGATTCTGATCTTATATCTCTAGATCATGGGAGAGAGGAGAAGAGAGAGGAATCCTATGAATAGTTTTTGGTGAACTGCCCTCCTCCTGTATATATAGTGTGCTAATAAAAAACCTGAAAATGCCTCTCCATTCCCTGAATACCTAACACACAGTTGACGACATGTTATGACTACTAATCTGAGTCATAAATATTATTAAAACTCTCTTTTAATATATTCAATATATTACATGATAATAAATGATTCATTAACATGACTCATCCTTCCAATAAATATTAAGTGAACAATAAATAATTTAATAATCATTCAAATAATATTTTTTCATGTATTTATATAAAAATTGTAAATACATTAATAAATATATACAATGCTCATTATTATTAACTTGAAAATATGAATTTATTTATTGAACTGTTGATCCTTTAACCATGGACAATTCTCAGACCCTAGTGGTGGGTCCCACCATGTCCAAAACAACTATTCAAATAAACAGGGAAGATTCTTGAATATAATATTATGTGTGACCCTTTAGGCCCTTATCTCAATAATAGTGAATATTATTCACTGAACAAGAGAAGGATATAGCAACCAATCATGTTCCTAGAAGAGATAAGGATTGTCATAGTAGCAACAACCTACCTACGAACATGTACTGTGTAATATAATCTCCTTATTATTAATATATCACAAAGTTGAACACACACCTGTGTAATCTTCCTTTTCTTACATTATTTTTTGTTGATCCAACTGGATGGATTTACCCTCAACTTCCATGGTCATGGACATATAAAGGTACTACCATCCTTATAAACATGGCCTAAGATAAATTGCTTCTACAACACGGAAGAGACATATCCTTTCTTAACCATTCAACCAATGTCTTGACATCAATGAAGAACCAAACACAAACTACCTCACTATGATTTCAAAATAATGGTTTTCGTCTTGCATCAAATTACATGATCAAATGAAACACACTAAGAGTGATCTCATGTTAGAAGACCATTACACATGATCGTAGATATGAACATCCAAAGACACCTAAAACATGTGGTGTTCTTATTGGCGAGTTAGTCCTCATGATCTCACTACTAGAGATCACCAAGTGCGAACTTTATGGGAATAAGTCTCAATGTTTATTATCCCCCAGCACATAGTAGTAAAATATCTATTGTGTTTTATTAGTAAGATATACATAGACAATAGAATATATATTTAAGATAAATGTCATAGTATCTTGAGGTTATCATTATATCATGGGATCTTCTATAACCTCTCGAAATGAAAATTAATCTATGGAAATTACCATTATATAGTGGATTCAAAAATATCTACAATATAATGTGAAGAATATATCATGTATAACTAACTATACACATGATATGGTAGTCAAAAAAACTATATAGTTTTGTCTAGGAAACCCACTATTTCAACACTCCCACATACACTCGATCCAACTTGCTAACCGAAAATGTTAGCTACTGACATGATAAAGATCATGTATCCACTGAGTAATAGATTTAGCTATTGGGCTCGCCATGTTTTCGTTGCGTGGTTATTCTACTATAGAGACCTTATCTCCCTGAGTAAAACTTATCAATAAATAGTTCCCCCAATCATATCCCACTCTATCATTGTCATAACTTTATATCTTTTCAAGTAATAAAAACATAATTTCCATTATGATAATATTCTCTTTACTAGGTGTGATTCCATGAACTGGAACAAACCATTTTGTTTAACTACTTCATAATTTCCTCAGAAGCGGCAATGTACTCGGTATTTGTAGGTATGGGTACCACTTGCTTATATGAGATTGTCTCACTTATCACCTTAGCCTAACTATGATACTAGATCACATTGATCTAAGGAAGACTAGTTTGTGTCACTAGACAAACAATTATCCTTTTATTATCTTCTTTCCAGGTATATATCTTTTTTACATTACAAAGTAAAAATAAATTGTTCTGACTGCTTCACTTGCAGTACTCCTAGAAATAATTTATATATGACTACTATAAATCATATCTAGGCAATATCAATTTCTGTAAATATTATTTCATACGTGATTGATCAATTCCATAAGTGTATGGACTTTAACTCACCATGTATAGCTCTTCCCATGTCATAGACATGTCAACCTGGAGAGATTAAGCCTTGTTACATCAGCAACAATTCATCTCTTGAATTTTTCCAAATTGTATTTTTTATTACTATGTGACTATATGTATGATTGACTAGGTCCAAGAAATATTTAGATCCACCTCAGTAGAACTTGTTCCCTAGAACTTAGACTACTACATTAAGTCAATAATTGGATAATAAATATAATCATGATCATAAATAACATGATAACCAATCTATTTTACATATGTTGTTGAATATATTGTACTAGGAAAACATTGTCACTCCAACTAACCTCTCGTAGACAAAAGGAAAAAATTTATTCAAAATGAATACTCTAGGACCAAGATACTTATTTCAATCCTAAATTTTATTTTAGTAACTTTCTTATTTTATTAGCATTCTATGTCTTGACCATCCCATTATAGTTGTGTTATATAGACACTTTCCATGATTGGTGGTCATCACATCAAATTTTTAATATAATGATCATAGAAAATATGTATGATGAGTAAAATTATAATCGATTTAGGAATATCGATCTGGTATTACAAACCAATCCTTATTGGTACTACACGTATACCATCCTTGTATTTATTTTCTTGAATACCCACCAAAGTATTCATAATAATAAGCCCCTTTTCATTTTGATACAAGGAATCCATTACTGAATTTTGATTTCTCTTGTCAATCTTATCTAATTTTCATATACTGCTTCACTTGTAGAAAATATTATTCTCAATAAATAATTGATTACCATCCATGCTGAATAAAAAGAAAATCACCATGGTTTTATCATTCCTACACAGTATGTGTATCTGGAACATACTTTTCTCCACATGCGCTAGTGGAATAAGTTCCTATGACAACTATTTGTGCATCTGAAGTACTAACTATGATTATGTGAATCTTTCTCCCACTATCTCTAATAGAGATGTGAACCCTTATATTGAACCATAGTTTATCACTTGACTATATATTTTCTATATAATGAATTTTTGTAACATCCTAAGAAACTGTTAGGATAATTAAAATTGTTGCACATTGTGTTTGTTCTTGGTGCAAGTTTGTTTATGTCCAAAGCCTTTTCATCAAAACGTGGGTCCTTATGACATAATAGATTTACATCATATTATGACTCATATGATATCCATTTTTTATTTTAGTTGGTATATAGTTTTGGGATATATCTGTTATTTACAAAGAACATCATGAAATATAATGAACTTCTCTACAAGTTTCCACATTGATACTACGTACAACATAAATTTGATATATAAAATGTTCATTTAGGAATTACTCCATGCTACACTTTGTTGATCAATGATAACATGTAAGACTTCATCATTGATCCTCCTCATTAACATCAATGTCATGATATATATAAGGTAATGTTCATTTGTGAATTACTCCATTCTACATTATCATGATTGATAATTGCATAGTTAATATATTCTTCATCATGCCAGCTCGAAGAAACTAATATCTCATGACCACACACATACTTCACTTTTTCATTCCTTTAATAATTAAAGGAATATTATGAACAAAATATATACCCTTAGTTGTTCCTTGAAACAGTTTATACTTGTTGAATTAATTTCCAAAGCTTTGTGACATAACTTTATTTGTAATAGTTTCATTTTCTAAGCTAAATATGTTGATAATACCATAGGTGTTTAGCCGTACCAAGCCGAAATACCAGACATGGTATATTCTTGATGTCTAATTTTAGTCCCTTGATAAAGAATTATATTTCCACAGCTAGGTTTGAATCTTACATTTGTATATTCATCACATATTACCTATGATTCAAGTATTACTGAACTATTGGTTGAGTATAAAACATGAAAAACAACATTACTTTCCTAAACCTGGAATAATTTATCCTTCTTTCTAATGACAAAAGAGATTATTTTCTTGGTTATACTCAATAATAGTTCTACATGAACCTTTCTCATGGAAATTAATAAGTCATGTACTTCTCACCATTTGCCTAGGTATCACCCTTTCTTGGCCACTTGAAGAATCCACCTAACTTCCAGTAAGGTTTCTATACTTATTGGTTACTATTTTAGAATACACAAATGTCACTAGAATATTTTATTAAATATCCATATAGTAAAACTGAAACATTATAATTGATAAATATATTTGGAGAAGAAGCAGGAAACTTTCTTCTTTAATTAAGTTTATTTCTTTTAAACTTTCATTGTTTTATTTTATGATCTGAAAAAAATTACCTTTGTTAATACATCCTTCATTGATGTACATTTAAATTGTGCCATTGGAATTACATGCCAATGGCTATTTCTTAGTTTCTTTAAATTTATTTTCCATAATAATTAAAGATGAAACTTTCATGGATGTTCTGATTCACTTGGTGATCGTTACCTAAATTGTTAATGAAGCGTTTACTCAATACTTGTTCATTTTGTAAATGAAAATGAAATTAGAGTAAAGTAATGAAAATGATGTTAGAATATGTTGTATTAAAATATCATTACCTATTTTTAAATTTTACAGAGATCTAGTGTAATCATTACCTATTCATATTATTGATTCGGTTTATCCTTTCAAACCTCTCAGATATGAGACTTCATGTAAAATCATTTGTTTCCTAGTGTAGAAATCGTAACTAACATCAGACATTGATGAAAGCATACTAAAATAACTTTCATATTAATTGTACATTAGTTCATATAATAATTTAACCTTTGCTTCCTAAAGTACTATAATAGATTTTTCGGACACTTGTACATTGAGTTTCCAATAATATTATGTGCTTCTGCTTGTACTATTCTTGGATGCTCGTGCTAGTGTGGACATTGATTCTGTACAATAGTTTTCATAGTTTTTAAACTCATGGTATAACTTTCCATTTTTTACCAAAAAAAATTCTAGTAGATTGGTACGTTTTTATCTAGATTACAAGTTTAGACATTTTTATTATATAATTAAATAATTAAATCCTCCCACTATTTTATCAAATTCTAGTAACCCTTTGTGCTAGAAGCTGAATACTATATCGCTTGAGTATTATAGTGGCATGGATCCCTGAACCACCCCTCAAGGTCTACACGTTTTGGCTACACCACTATTTAGAGGGTTCAAGGTATGCGTTTCTCTGGCCAATCACATGAACTTGTGATTCTTTGATCTGTTGAGTGAAGTCCCAGCTTCTAAAATCAGAACATGATTTACTCAACGCTTGCCTATAAGATTGTAGAAAGTTAGCTATGGATAATCCTTACAAGAACATTAGTTAATTCCACCCCTCACTCTTATAAGGAACACTTAGTAATAAGCGACACTCTCATCTATAGCATGACGGATACCCAAAACACATGGTTTTTTTCCAAAATTTAATGAATGAAGGCTGTTCAGACTTAATATATCTTTGAGGGTTTTATTATTTTTAATGTGATGAAAGAAATTATTTTCTCTCTTCTTAGCACATACTATGTGATCGCACTCACAATTGACCATGCATGAAATATAAAAATATATCACATCACAAGTTCATTTTGTGTTGTATGATTGTTTATTATTGTACTTTGTCATCACGCATTAACTACACATTCACAAAAATAATAATCCATGCAAAACAAAAGGACGACCTGATCATGAGACGGTACTAATGGTTGAACTGTTGAGTGAATAATGGACTAACATAAACCTTGGGGATAATACATTTACTTATGTTGCTTTCAACTCGAATTATAGTGTATTCCCATCCAATTAATTAAAATCTTCTATGGTGTGTCTCCATCACTCAGCACGAACTGCGTCACATGTCATCTCTTCATTATAAAAAAGTACTCCCATGTAGGTGAGGCAGTTTCGGGGTGTGAAAAAACAACTATGAGAATTGGAACACGGACCCTTATATATATAGAAACTCTGAGATGACATGAAGATCTCTCTTTAATTAAAATAATCTAATTATTAAAAAACACATTGAACTAATTAAATAAATTAATAACATGCACCAGACATAAATTGGATGGCTTCAGGATCATGAACAGTGTATGCATTAACTCGCACATATAAATAAGTGCAGAAATAAATTAAACTTGCATTAAAATAAACATGAGTTCATGTATTTGAATTAAAAATTTTCACCCTGATTTTATAATTCATTATTTACATCATTTGGTCTCGTTTAATTAATTTAATTTTAAAACTAAAAATTAAAATTAATTAATTAATTTAACTAAATAATAATAAAATTAGTTATGAAGCAATAATTTTTAATCCAAAAACTAATATTTAATTAATTTAATTATCTACTATAATTAAATTAATTATTTAAATCAATTTCTGATTAACTTAAAATAAATTTGGGCCACCGAAATCCTGTGTAGGGTCTGTGCGGGTTAGGGAAAACCCATGAAAACGCATTTTAGGATATTCCATCCTTGTGTGAGGATATTTGGGCCAAGTTAGTCCGCCCAAGGCCATTCCAAACATAGAAGACTTATCTAAGAGCAAGGTAGATTACTTGTCCGCAAAGTGGATCGGCGGTGGCCTGAATGGGATGGGTCCAGGAAGAGGTGGAACTAGCCAGTGGGAATGGGGTTTGGAAAGGGTAGCCCCGCTAGTTAGTGGTTTGTCGTAGGTGCTTCAAGCAGCATGGTGGCCATAGTTCTGTTCTGGCGGATAGAAGAGCGTGATGGGGGTGGTCCATGTAGGGAGGGACTGATGTGGGGTGTCGAACATGGGCAATGCATGCTGCCTGAGTGGTAGTCGAAGAGGGGGTCTTCATTGGTGAGGTTGGTGGTGGCGCGGTACGGGGTGCCAGGCGTCAGCTGCTTGGGTTATGGAAAGGGGTGGTTTGTGTGGAGGTGTTTAGGAACGGGGCACCGAGGTCACTGGATGGGGTGGCGGTGGTGCCAGTTGTAGGAGACGACGCAGGGCGCTGCTGATGGTGAGGGTCGTGGTTGGGTGGTAATCCAAAGGCGGTGTGCTCAGGAGGAAGGTGTTGGCCGGCATGATCATGAGGGATATAGGGCGGCCTCCAGGGCAGATCCATAGGGAAGACGAAGGGATACAGAGAGGGGGCTGCTCATCCCACACCAGTAGACCATTTTTAATTTAATTTTTTTATCATAGACATACAAACCAGGTCCACCCCCCTTTTGTTTTTAAAAAAAGATGTCATTCCACACTCCCAACCAAAAACAAGGACTACCCCTTGGAAAAATTCTAAAGCCTATTTATGATTTGGAAATTAATAACAATATTAAAATACTAAAATGATATTATAATAAAAAATATAATAAGTTAATTATTATTAAGATAAATCTATTATTACTATAATATAATTATTATAAAAATCATTATTATTAAACCCACCGAAAAATACTATTACGGTGACCATCTTCCAACCCAATTCAGGATTGTAGAAAACTCTTAAAAATATCTTCAAACAAATAACCCACAAAAAAATTTCTATCCAAATTCTTAACATCAAATGTCTGTAAACTGGACATCAGACATTCAATTCAGATTCCTTTTGTGGCGTTCTGATAGTATTGATTCCCTCTTCATATAATAACGAAAATTTAATTTTTTCAATTGACTTAAAATCATCATGCATCCCTATGATACCACTAGAATGAACCGGGAAGATAGCGAAAGCACCCAAAATTTGGGATTTTAAACATTTTCACCGACATTCTACATGGACTTGTCGACGTCTGTGAATAGAAGTCCAGTTTAAGATAAGGATCATGAAAGATTTATTTTAAGAAAAGAACATAAATCCATAAAATACCTATTTAATATTCAAATTTGTCCACGACGTCTTCTTATCATTGGTGATCGCAGCTCGAAGAATCTGAATCTGAATTCCTCTAGATCATCCACACATGCTTCAAGAAATCTATGGGAGCATCGATCATCGAATTTTTGGTGCTACCATAGAGATCTTTTGATGCCTTTGATGCATCAACAATCACCACATCACTACCCTTACGATGCCTGAGAGAGAGCTCGACATGAACTCTTTAAATTCAGAGCATATCAATCTAGATCATGGGAGATAGGAGAAGAGAGATAAATCTCATGAATAGTTTTTGGCAAATTCCCTTCCACCTCCATATATAGTGTATTGGTAAAATACCCATAATTTCATCTACAACCCCTAAATACTTAACTCACAATTAATAAAATGTTATGACTTCTACTTTGAGTCCTAAATAATATTAACTCTCTCTTATAATATGTTAAATATATTACATGATAATAAATGAGTCAATAAATCGACTCTTCGTTCCTATAAATATTAATTGAACATTGAATAATTTGATATTCATTCAAATAAATTTTTTACATATATTTTCTTAAAACATTAAAATACATTAATTAATAAATTAAATTCTCATAATTTGTAACATGAATTGTATGAATTAATTTATTTCACTGCTGATCATTTAACTTTAGACAAACCCCAGACCCTAGTGGAGGGGTCCACCATGTCTACAACTCCTATTCAACTGAATAGGGAAGATTCTGAAATATACTATTGTGTGTGACCCTCTAGGCCCTTATCCTGACAACAGTGAATAGTATTCATAGACCAATAGTGGGATCTAGCAACCCATCAATTCTTTTCAAGTGATAAGGATGGTAGAGTAGTGAAAACCAGCCTACGAACATGTACTATGTAATATAATCTCTTTTTACTTAATATCTCCTAAATCAGGATGCACACCAATGTCATCATCCTATTCTTACACTATTTTTTTATCCAACTATACAGATTTACCCTTGACTGACTTGGCCATGGTCTTATTAAGGTGCTACCATCCCTATCAACATGTCCTGAGATACATTACTTCCATAACCCGGAAGTGAAAAATCCATTCTTGACCATTCAACCAATTTCATGCCATCAATGAAGCAACCAACACAAACTACCTCTCCATTATTTCAACATCATGGTTTTTTTCCTGCATCAAAATATACAATCAAATGATATACACTGGAAATGATATCAAGTCAAAGGACCATTACACATGATTGTAGATAGTAATATCCAATGTCACTCGAATCATGTGGTGTTCTTATTGTTGGGTCAGTCCTCATGATCCTACTACTATAGATCCCTATGTGCATGCTTCATGGGAATATGTCTCAGTGCATATGATCCTCCAGAACCTAATATTCAAAAATCGACTGTGTCTGATCAGTAATATGTATCTAGAACATAGAAAATATATTTAAGATAAATGTTATAGTGTATTTAGCTTCTCATTATATCTTGGGATCTGCTATAACCTCTCAACACGAAAATTAATCTATGAAAATTACCATTATATACTGGACGCAGAAATATATGCACATTATTGATAAGAATACATCATGTATAACAATCTATACACATTATATGGTAATCAAAAACACTGAATATTTGGGTCTAGGGAACCCACTATTTCAACACATGTTATATTTATAAAGCTAATAATATCACATTACGCATGCACTATATTAACAGGTTTTGTTTTGGGAACCATTGGTGGTGTCCTACTATGTATTACTCACATCCTACATGGGAACATTGTGTACATTGGTTCCCATAAAAGCATCATGTTCAAAATTTCATGTAGGTATAGTAACCAGTATTAGTTTATTGTGATTTATTATCTTTCTGGTGATTTAATTACGAAAATATACTATAACGGGGATGGTAGTAAAGACTCCTTTTATTTCATTTATAGTTTCTATTTTTTATACTTGATTGTCCTGGTGGGTGGAAAGTTGAGGTGTAAGATTATATGATATCATTTCATTTTTGATATCATGATTCTTGTTTATTGGGTTTTTCATAAAATTGTTATTATTATGGATATTGTTTCTTATTTATTATGTTTTTATTACTAGGATTTTTTGTTATGTACCCCCATGATAGCACATTAGACACTCACTAATAATTGGAAGCCTATGAAATATGAGTAAGCATAACATAGGATTTATGACTCTCTATTTAGGCATTTTTTATGGTCATGGGCCATGGTTTAAAATATTTCCTGAAAATATCACTGTCAATAACCCTAAATAATTAGTTGGATAATTAATCTCATGTGATTTTGACTAAAAATATGCCTAATCTACCACTCTATAAATTTACATTATAATACATCAAATACCATTCCATGATATATCACTAAAAATAGAAAAATGTTCTTTACTAGATAGAAGAGCTAATATTGGTGAATTCCATAATATTCTCTTTAATCCACCAAATTTTCAATCATATTTTTTTGTCCCTATAAATTTTACCACCTTACATGTAAAATTTGTTAATTGATTAGTTAATTGAGAAATGTTTCCAAAAAACATCTATTAGTGTCAATCTAACACAGAGAAACTACAATTTTCAATTATGCTTATAGAAATTTTCCATTCTTTAAAAACTTTTTCTCTTTTAAAGTTTAACCAATGTATAATATATGTATACAATATTTTAAATGAAAGTATATTTTTTAAATAAAAATTTACATTTATTAAATATCTTATATTAATCTTTTTCCTTAAAACCATCAAGATTAATTTCCAAATAAATTTTATTCTCATTGTAACCCTTAGAGTATATAGGAATATAATCAGTGGATAACACCAGAAACATATCTAGAAAATCCATAATTAATCTATTCATTAAATAAATTAATAGAGATGTTTTATTTATTATCCCAAAATTCATTACATTGAACTCATTATGAGCATACCTTGTATGGAAATAAACCACTAGGATACCCTCCTTCTTAACACTTAGCAAAAGATAACCTAAATTAATATCAATCATTGTGATGTATTGGTACACTTAAATTCAATTAAACATATCATCAATATGAGATGGTTAATACTTAATATTAATTTAAATTCCATTTATTTCTGTATGATCATTTCATAACCTCATTGAACCATCTTTCTTCTTAACAAATAAATTATGTGCTCCCCTTAGTGAAATACTTGGATGAATAAATCCCTCATCGGAAAAATATTGTACTTGCATCTTTAACTCAACTAATTCCAATGGATCCATTCAATATGGTTTCCCACTTATGGTTTGTTTTAGGTATTAGATAAATAAATAATTAAAATCCACTATCAAGGGGAAATAGATGCAATTTCTCAATAAATGGATTTGTATATTCTTTTATAATGTGTAATTACTCAACTCTCACAGCCACATTATCCTTTGTATATATTTTTCATCTATTTCTTCCCCAATAATATAATTATGATGATCTTAAATTGTTTGTTCTAAAAATAATCTAGGTAGTAAAATATTTCCACTAAAAATAAGTAATTTCATACTCATTTCACAGACACTAACTTTTTTATTTCTATAATAAATTATAGTTTTATAATTAGATCGATAATCCCAACCCAAAATTACATCAAAATATACAGTTGTTTTGAAAATTAGATTTTTATCTTGATAACCCTCTATTTATTATAATTTGGGTACTCGATTGATCTATATTTTTCTCAAAGTACCACTAAGTGTTCTTAGTTGTAAATAATTCTTGAATTTATCATGGGATGATTAGATATTCATTGTAAACATGCTTTATATAAAAGGGTTTGTAGATCAAGAATCCAATAATATACTATCTAACTTTTAGAATGTAATAAAATCACTTAATATCACATCATTTCTAGCTTCAAATTAATATTTCATTATTATAAATGCCTAGCCTTGATCCCCATTCCTATTTTGGGAAAATTCAATGGGTACATGGGGAATTGGATAAAGTAATTTATCATCACCTTTCAATTAAAACATTTCACATTGGATACCTATTTCATTCCTTTAAACATATGGGATTAATGATCATTCTCTACAGATTTAAATCATAATCCCAATACATTTAATCATACCTTGGGTTTTTTCTTCCCACGATTATTATATATAAGGAACTCAACTCTTCCATTATTTTCCTTTCTAATGGTTCTTTCCGTATGGTGACTAGCTATTATCTTCTTCTAAATTTTTAATTTATAATTGAATTATTTTAAAAACTTCTTCTCAGTATTGATATCATTGTTTACTATATATTCATATATAAAATAACCTTGAGATACAAGATATATTTTTTGACTGGTGATCTTTGATGACTTGGATTGTAACCATCAAAAAAGTGATCAATATTTACTTTTGGGTTACAGAGAAAATATACAACATACCTTCAAAACCATATGAATTTATATTCATGCTAATTCATCATCTCATTTAACCATTGTTGTAAATTCAATTATTTCCTTCACATCTCAACAAACTTCTCCTGATGAAAATATGTTTCTAGAAAAAAATATCATAAATTCATTGAACTCGTTGTTTTATAAATTCCCATGTTTCCTAGTATTTAAAATTAGTGACCGCCATTTGTTAGCAACACCCATTAAAAGATATATAATCATGAGAACATTTTACTTCTAAATACACCCTATTATAATTAATATATTTTCTAGAGATATTATATATTGTTATTCTGAAATAGGATTACTGGATCAATTGGATAATGGAGGTTTTTATCTTATAAATTGATATAATTATGTTGATAATTATTGATGGGAAACTAGTTTATATATACGGTAAATATTACTTTTCATAGCTAGATTTAATTTCCCTACAAAGGTAATAATTTTTAAAACACAATCATTATAGTAATTATCTTTATTATTCAAGAAATCCTCATATTTTTGTTGATAATTTCCTATGTTACCATTTCATAAAACATGTATCATTATCTACAAAATGGAATATATTAATTAGAAATGTTATAAACTACTAGTGTATGAAAAAATAATTATATTCATGTTTTTCTAAAATTATGTTTTATAAATTTTATATAGGATAACTTTCATTCTAATTCCATTTTAAAATATAGAATTTTATAGAGGTAAGATCTATGTTCTAAACCTATATTATCCTAAATCTAGTTCCTAGTGTTTCTACTAAACATTTCTTAGATACTAACTTAGGGCCTCTAACCCTATTCACCCAGAGTCAATGGGTAATTTATTACATAGTAGTCATATTACATGTGATTACATGCATAAGATCAAGTTTTATCTGTCCTTAAGAGACTAGATACCAAAAAACATTATAAAAAGATATATCACATCATTTGAGTATAAATTAGTACTCCTTAGTGTTTTATATAGATCATAACAAACATAATATTCCAAAATGTACCTAGGTAAAAGGGAAACATTATAAAATGGTGAATATAGATGATCAGTCAGGTATAGCATATAACAAAATCCAAAATGGCCTAATAATGACAAAAGTGACATAGAAGGAGAATATAATAAATTGTTCCTTATGAATATAAAATAATAATAATGTGGCTTTATTTAATACTTGTTTTTCATTAAAAATTTACAAATTTCTTGGGATTTTGATAAAATAATGTGTTTAAATTGATAATAGTTTAAGTATTTTTCTGTTTTTATATAGAATATAAAAATCCTAAATATTCAAATGAAAATGAGGATTTTTTTTCTAAATTGAAAAAAAAATATTTTATTTTTTTTAATTATTCTATAGATAAATATATGCTACGTTTTTTGTGAAATTTAAATTGAAATTTTTCTATTTAACTTTTTAAAGATACATATTGAATATTTTCAATGATACATGATTTTTATAATATGTTTCAATGTAAAAAGTGTTGATTAATTATATATAACTATAAAAAATAATTAATTGATCTGTTTTGAAGTTCCATTTTGATGTTGAATTCTTCTTTATTTTATCATAATAAATCTAAGGTGTTATTTTGTAGGTAGGAAATTTTTCCCACATGTAAGAATCATTTTTGGTGGATAGAAAAAGGGTAAGTTACATTTAAAGACCTAAATATCCCCTTAATTCTAGTTAACCAGTAAATTGTTTGATCAAATAAAAATCTCATTTTATATGAAAAAACAAAATCCTTTTGGTCCTTAAATGAAATTTTATGTATTTTTTTGTCCCAAAATAGAATTAGCTATACGTTTTGCTCACATATTTTCATTTTAACATAGATAATATTGTAGAATTAAAAAAAGTATTGTTCAAACATATAGTTCATAGAAAAACAATATAGAGTTACCAAGGATCTCCATATAGGGTTCATATCCATCCTATGTAGAGTTCACAAGTAGCCATATAGAGTTCAAAAACTATATGTAGAATTATTATGTACCCAATTACAGATAAAAAATTGTGGAAACTAGTAAAAAATATCATTATTTGTTAAACACATTGTGTTAAAGATAAAGATAGTTAAGCTGGTTGAATATGAGTTTAAACTTACTAGAGATCTCTCATACTGAAACTAATACCATGACCAAATATAAGAATCCATTTTAAATAGAGGAAGACTAAGAACAAAAAAAGTATATATGGAGGGAGAAATAACTTAGGATTTTTTAATTAAGTAAATTTTGATGTTAATTTAATCACAATTCATGGAAACCATTTGAATATATTGAATGTGGTTTATCCATAACTGGTGGAGATTCAAACAAACCAGAGTTATAATGAGATTATCTGACCAAGAATGATGTTTGCGACATGTTCATATTTTTTAATATATTTTGGTCTCAATATATTGAGTTATCATGATGAAATTTTGATTTTAATACTGATGAAATACCATGTTCGAATATTACACTTTGAATAAACTCGGCCAAGTGAACCTCTATGTGAAATAAATAAAGGGATTAATTAAAAACAGACTAATAAGGAATAAAGATCATATAAGTATTAACATCAAGCTAATGGTACTATCCAAATCACCATAGATCCAAAAATGTAGAAGAATCCAATTAAAGACATAAACTAAATTGGAATCCACTGAAGAATAATATTGTATTTAACTAAGAATTAATAATTTTAAGACAAAATCTACTGATGTTTATTTTTAATTTTTTATAGTATGTCTTCTTCGTATAGATATAGTCAATGTGGATGGGTGGGGGCCTCCATCCTCCCAAAAATACAACTAAATTAATACATGTTAATACACACCAAATGCTCGATGAAGTGACTTTGAGGAGTTAACTTTACTTAGATTGATTAATTATTTGTGATTCACATCAAAATATCACAGTCCATATTCTTATTTTTAATGGGAAAAATGATTTCTCATTCTAGAAACAATGGGTAAATAATATTTTTTCTCGTTAAGAGATAATGAAATAAATGAGTAAAAAATTAAAGAAGTTAGAGAAGACAAGAATTGATGATTGTAAAGATACGACAGATTTTGAAATGAGTCCCGTTCAATTTTATTTGGTAGAAAATAATGTTTTAGAGGGGATTAGTCTTACATATCTAAACGGGCTTTGGAAGAAACTGGAAAGAAGGTATAAATATAAATCTCTATAAAATCATTTGTATCTGAAAAAAAAATTGTATCACCTACAAATATTGGAAATTGTGGATTAAGGAGACCATTTGGCTGATTCCCCCATAATCTGAATGGAATTATATTTAGTGGTGGTCAAAAATGATAAAAATGTAAATATGTTGCCAATCAAAATCGAAGAACAAGACAAGGTTTTATGTTTTTAGGTTATTTTCCATATTCATAGGAAAATATCATCACCACATTGTTATTTGGAAAGGACACATTGAAATTATATAATTTTATTTCATCATTTCTAATGAACAAGACTTTGCAAAAGACAAAATATGATGGATCATGTCATAATAATCGGTTTTTTTGTAGCGATCAGTGGATGTAACAATCATGGAAGGTTGATAGAAAAAATGAATTGTTTAAGAACTATGAGTAATCAATGTTAATGAGGACTAAGTGGAGGTATTTTATAATAGGAGTGTATAAAAAAATCATATGATAAAGAACTATGAAATATTTCCTGAGATAATGAAGAAAGAATAAAAAGAAGTGTAAAAGGATAAAGAAATGGTTGAGGTGAATTTCATGACCCAAGATGATCGGTATGCACGTGGTTTATTTTTTACTATTAGGGATGATGCAGATAATTCATACTGGATTTTTTATTCTTTTTTATATTATAATATATTTTAAAAATTGATTGTTTTGATAGTTTTGAGGAGTTTGATGTTGATATAATAAAATTTAATAACAAGTCTGAAAGTATAATTGTTTTAATTTGTATGATGTGATTTGTTATGTTTAATGGGGTTATCGCACACCATCCTATGTGAGGTATGTACCTAATTTGTGAATGAACCAGATTTATTTGGCTATGTTGGATTCCAATAGATTTATGATTTCTGTTAGTGATGGATTTATAAAAGTTACCAGAGGAGTAATGACCAGGATTGAAGGGTTGAAAATTAGGAATATGTACAAGGTGATTAAAGAAATTAAATCTTCTTTGATTCCCTAGATTACCATTATAGGTGATGATCAGATAGATATTTATACAAATTTTTATTTGAAAAATAATGTGACATTTTCTTTAGTTGTTCATGGAACATGGAAAACCCAACATTGTTTTTCATATTTGAGTACTTGAACACTCGTTATGGGTGTGGTGAGTCATGTCAATATTGGGCATGACATTAATGGTTAATATGGATGATGATTTGGAGAAGTAATTAAATTTTTATTCCTGTGGGATATTGATGGGAATATTTTTAAAATTATAATTATTTTGATAAGTTTTCTCTTTTCTTGACTAATTAATAGTAGAAATATAGGGATGTAATAGTTTTTAGAAATCCAAAATGTATCAAAAGTTATGTGATTTATTTTTAAAAGTGTGTCGGGAAAGTTTTATGTGATATAAATTGGAAGGTGATTGGCATGATATTTTATCACTGGGTGGACATTGGTATTAAAAGAAGTAGTGATGGATATGATTGGTTTTGTGGAAGTAAGGTGAAAAACAGAGGAAGACTGGTAATAAAAAGTAATTGAATAGAGGAATGTGATTATTTTTCCAATATGTGGGCATGTGGAGTTGAGTTTCATCATGAGACTTTTGTTATTATGATTTTATAATAAAATTTAAAATTATTTGGTGGGGTAGTATTTTTCTGAACCATAGTATTTTTTAGTTTTCATTGATTTATATCTCCTACATCGGTATTTTTCATACCCAATATAAGGCCTTGATTAATATAAGTTATACAGCTATATGATAGGTGGTTTTTATACTGTTGATTCTTGATTTTTTTCTTTTTGTAGGGACTGATGAGAAAAAAAGTCTGACCGAGTCTCTAAATTGTGGTGGTGTGTATTTATGGATCCAAGATGATATTTAATTGATGTAACATGTAATATAAAATGTTGTGGACTAAGTGATAAATAATTCTCAATGGAGGTGAAATGATGTAGAGAATTTTATTTGGATCTAAGAGTTGAGAACCATTTTCATCTATAACAAATTTCAATTCTATTTTCTGATTGATAATAATTTGATTCCTAAAGAAATTCGAAGATAAATTAGACTGAAAATATGACTGATAAAGATAAGATTTATAATTCTAATTCAAATAATTTGAACATATTAAATTAGTGGATGAGTATTCAAGATGGGAAAAAAGGTTCTGGGGTTTTAATTGTGTTTCTTAGCAGAGTTGGTTACAGGTTTGAAATGCTGGATTTGTCACATGGATTTTGAAAATCCTAAAAATTATGTAAATTAATTAGTATATTGTGTTTTTGATACCTGATAGTTAAATTTCAAAAACAATTTTATTAGATTAAGTTTGTTGTATTTTTTTTTTAAAAATAGACAATTTGTAGAATTGGGGAAGATTCTAATTCGGGTACATAAACTAATTCTTAGAAAGATATAGATACTTTTACTAAATCATAGAGCTCGAGGGAAGGATTACTTTGGGAATAAGGATTCAGTGTTGTAAAGTAGAATGAAACATAAAATCATTGGGGTAGTGTAAATATCACCTCAATAGAGAATATTCCTTTCTTCCCTATACTTATTTAATTAAATTTTTTGATTTCAGTACACATTTATTACCCTTTAATTTTCCATGAATGTGTTGTGAGTAAAATTCAATAAGGATATTTGATTTATATGGTTTTTAGTTAATTCTTGATATTATTTCTTCCTTTAAGATTGTAAATCACTCTTCTTGGTATTTAATTTCATTAACTTTGTTCTTAAATTATCATGATTCATCAATATAAGAAAAACAATATAAAGGATGTTTTAAATTACTTTACCCTTAATATAAAATCTATGGATTTATTCATTTAGACTAGTTGAGTGAGAATTTATAGATAAATGATCATTTTTCTATGAATTACTTCCCCAATATGCTGTTATTTCTAATCTCATTTTAAATATCTTCATTTTTATTTAACCCACTTCAATTGGGCACTCCATAATATTTTTTTGGAATGTATCATGTCCCACTAACCATTTTTTTAAAAACATTATCTCCCTTATTAAAATTTATCTTGTTCCACACACATCTAACTATTAATATCATTCCTTATTTTTAGTATTTTTAGAAAAATAAGTCATTAGTTTCCTTTCCTACCTTCCCTTGGGTTTGACCCTTCATTATTATGATAATGTAGGAATTATAAATGATATTTTGAGTACTTTGATGACCTCTATACTTATAAAAATTTTATACATTTTAAAGGGATGGCTAATGTAGAATGTTTAGAGGTAATGAAATTAAAAAAACAATTCGGTTATCAATATATTGTTTGGGACTAATTTTTTTTTAAAAAATATTCTTTTAGTGTATGTTTTACCTTTATAACTTTTTTTTTATCTATTGTGTGTTACTATTTAATTTTCTTGAAAATTATTATGCTTGATTTCGATTCTGTAAACACTATTAATTATTAATATTTATTACCAGTTCTGGGACTATATTATTTTTGAAATGATCCATAAATTCATGATTGCGTAAAAATGGTCCCATTTGATGATTATAATAAAAAACATAATATATTTTTGATTTTATATAGATATTATGAGAATACTTCATGGAATTGTATCTATAACTATCCATGGAAACCTTATCACATTTAATAAGACATGATCATTTTTTATCTTTAACTCATAGATCATTCAATTTTGAGAAAACTGATGATGGAAATGAAAGATAAATGTTTCCAATTATAAGAATCCTAAGAAAAAATGTATTCAAAATTTACAAACTAAGTGTGGGTGATGAGTAAAAAATGAATGAACAATACCAAGATGAAATTGAAGAGAGTTATCAAGAATATTAATTGGAAGAGAGTATGAATAAGTATATTGTAGAGAGTTGTAACATCACAGTAATACTTCTCCCTTGCATGATCGATATTGGTGGTTATGTGACCTCAAGGATGCCACCTAGTACGCCAAAGGCTACCAAATAGTAGTAAGGGTTTTCACACCACTAGGGTGGCTACAAGTCATGTCTCAATGTGAATTGACCCAATGGGATCTGAGGTAAGTCTAAGAATATGAATATATCAATTTCAGTGGTTTACCGATTATGTTAGGTTATTCTAATGGTGTTATGGCTTGATCATACATGTTTCATATACTAGTAAATAAAAAAAGTCTTTAGGGAATTTTTATAGGCCTTCCACCTCTAGAAATAAAGAAAACAAAAACCAAGATCAAGTGCAGGATCAACATACAACACAATTATACCTATAGGAAAGAAATTAAATCATCTTGTTAATTATAAAAAATGATGATATAAGGAGGAAAGAATATAATATCTCTATATACAAGACACTTACTGATTTTGGAACCCCATAATGAAGAAACAAATTAAAGAAACAAAGAGAATTGTTGGTGGATACTTGAGATCCTTAAGGATCCTTCAAAATTCATAAAACACAAATTACAGTTTAATTAAACATATTATATGTTTAAAAGGTGTTATGTGGGTATAAATACAATTTTTTCACCCATAATCATAGCCTATATCAACACCCCTAGGTAGCTGGTGGGCACCACTAGCTTCCAGGTGGTGTCCTCCAGTTATCCAGCATGGTTGGGAACTCCAACTAATATCTTCTGGGTTACCACTATTAAGACTATGAGTATCTTGTAGGATACCCAATTTTCCAAGTCCCACTAGTAAAATAGTGGTCTAGGCTACCTTTCAGATGGTATTATAACACCTCTAAAGTAGTATGTCGTGGATCAAATCCCATAACAAGGATTCTCATAATCCTTGATGCCTTCTAATATGGGAATAACTTGTGGATATTATTATTATCTATTTTATAATGTGATATTGATTCATATTTATATTAAATTTATGGAATTTTATTGTTAATTAATAACCTCTCAAGAATAACTATTTTATCCTGATTTAATGGATATTATTATTACTAATAAATTCTTAATAACCATTCTGGTATGATCCATAAAAATCGTTATGGAAGAGATATTAATCCATGGATATAAATCCTTTTATGTGAAAGAATATCAAGGAGACTCAAATTTAGAAATTTCATTGTTTCCGGGTGTGTCTTATTCTATTTTTAATATTATTCATCTTGTTATGTGATAAATATGGAATTCATAGTTTTATCCCAGTTAGTTTAAAACTATGAGAGGGGGTGAATCATGGTGTGAAAGATTAATAAAAAACCCCTTCAGATCTTGTTTCGTTGTTAAAAAACACTCTTCAATATCTTTCCCATTAAAATGTTTGAACATAATTTAAATAATGTACAAGACATAAATATTTACATGGTTCACCCTCAATAGATCACATACAAGGAGTAAACAACGATGATGTTATGATATAAAAAATCACTAAGGCTCACTTCTAAAATACAAGGTTCGAGCTAGATCACTTTTTTCCCATGATCACTACCTTTACAGTGATTGGGTTCATCTCACTAATTAACCAAGGGTCTCTCCCTGAGTCTCCTTCTTTAGATCACTACTTGTGTAAAGGATCAGCATATTCCTCTTCATTTTCTCACTGATCTAGAAGGGATCCACTCACAGTTTATGGACATATAGGTCCCTTAATTTTCATGAATACAAGCATCCTCTATAGCAAGTATATTCTCTGTTGAAATCCATTTTTCAATAGTAGATAAAATATACTTTTCTGCACAATATTATTTTATGGAAATTTCTTTCGTGAACTATCCACGAAATATCCTACTTACTTTGGGAACAATCTTTCACCATGTGGTGCAAGTGCTTCATGGACCCCCCACATTTTCTGCAAACTGCCTCTTCTTCTGTGGACAACCTATTGTTTTCGGTTCTGTATCTTTTGTGGAATACATCTTATTATATAGACCATTTTCCATTTCAATATTCAAATCCCTATAAAAAAACTATTTTGTGAACTGTTTCACAGACTTCTTCACCCATCATGGAATTTTCCCTTGTGAACCGCTTCACTCCACTGAATCCTCACATGAAAACCACTTCAGACTTTACCGAATTTTTTCATGGTGCAATTATATTCTCTAATGAAATTATGTATCTCTTTAATATTCTAATTAGTGGTCCTTATATAGTAAAATAGATCCACCAAATCCGTTAATGTGTTTTTCCCAAAACATTTAGGCGGTAAAACCTTCACTGTGGAATGTGTTATGTGGTATGTATAGTGATTTGATCCTCTATGGAGTCTTGTCTCCCCCATGAATGAAACCCTTTGCAGATCCACAAATTAAAACATAATTTATAAAAACATCAAGCAATCTTGAAAACTGTAAGCCTTCTGTAGACTTCAGGCCTTATGAGAACTATTTTTCATTTTCAGTCTGTGTAGCGCGCTTCCCCGTCTGCATTGTGCTGTTGTGCGGAATTTTTTCCTTTGAACATTTTCCTTCTCCATTCTACACACCTCCTTTTTGGTCAATGAAGTATACTTCACAGTCTGTGAACCGTGTTCTTCAAAAATACATCCCTTTTTCAAAAACCAAACATCCAATTTTGAGGCCCAAATTTTTAAAAAACACTGGGAAATTGTGCCACCATAAAATCCTTCTTTGAAAAACACCAGTCATACTCATTTATGGTCATCTCGTTTTTTCAAAAATCCCAATCACACACAAAAACACTAAGATGAAACCTTTATGTATTTTTTCCCACACAATGATCCTAAAATAAATGAAAATAACATACATGTGGTATTAGAGGAAAGGTTATAAAATACATGTTTTTAAATCATTAAATTTATTATATGTTACATTTAATTTAGAATATTGAAGTCAGAATACATTGAGAAAATTTTAAAGTCAAAATACAATGTGAAAAAATTTTAATCCAAATATGTTGCCTCTCCTACTGAATTTTGAATGTGTTATGATTTATTTATTATTATTATTGTACATTAAATTAGCTGAAGATATAACTTTTCAAATGATTTGCCAATTTTTTCTGGATGTGGGAATCATTTTATTTTTGAATTTTTTATTATTATTAAATTTCCATTTATGATGACATTTAATTTAATGAGTAAAAAAACAATGAAATTAAATAATAGAGTATTATGTTATTTAATTTTTAAGAAAATCGTTAAACATTTAAAATTTATTAATAAGATGTATGATTTTTAAATTGATTTATTTAGAATTTCTACTATTTAGATGAGGTTATACAGTTTTATTCCTAAATAAATAAATATAAATTTCATTATGGATATGTTTTTTAATACTAGTAATTAAGATTTTAGGATATAATTTGTAAAAATGGATTTTTCAATGAAAAAATTGATCAAATCATAAAGTTACTCTAGTTTCCAAAATTATATAAAAAATATATATATGACAACTCATAAATTTGATAATATTATGATATTTTATGTGCGATTAAAATTAATTATTATGATAAATTTATTAATTTCCCAATGTTAATTTTCATATTCATATAATTTTTTACATTATATATGTGCACTATAATATTTATTTATATATATAATGGTAATAAATAAATTGAATTCATTTCATATGTTATTTACAAATAAATTTAATTTAACTACTATCAATTGTGATTTTTTATTAGTGTATCACCCAAAGGAGAACAATAACACACATTTTATATTAAATAATTTGTCTTAATTGGTGTATTATTATTATTTTTTTAAGCACTAATTTTAAGCATGTATATATTGTAGTTATCTTTCTATCATCATTAAACTCACATGCATCAACTTTTACAAACATTAATGGAATAAATTTCTCTAATTAGAGTAAGAAATTTCAATTTCACCTGGGTGTATTGGATCTTGATTTAGAACCCTGAGTATAGAAACATGCTATTATTATGGTTGTTGTTCATGGGAATGATAATAGAAAGTAACATCAAGTCTAGTCTCCCCAAAAGTTGAAGTGCTAAAGAATTTATAAAATTTGTGGGAAAAATATCAAAATTACAGCTAATATCATTCAAGGACATTAATCAGTACATTAAACACGATGAATTTTGATTGTTCGTGTAGTTTACATGTTCATTTTAATGAATTGAAAAATATTGTAGCAAGACATAACTCTTTAGGAATTGAAGAGGTTAAAAGGTTCCAATTTGTTTTAAACTCATTACAATCTATGTATGGGTGATTATAAATGAACTAAAACGCTAAAAATGATAAATTTAATGTACATAAATTACAAATTATTCTAGTTCAAGAGGAAACATATTTAAAGATTCAAGGAATCCACTCCATCCATTATGTGCATCATCAAGTAGAATATAATTTTTGAATAAAGAAGCAAGGAAAAATAAAAGGGTCCATTGAAAGTAAATGTTTACTCTATCATGAACCAGAAGACATAAATAAATATACATGAATCTTTTGTGGGAATTATGTAAATTTCCAATAGTATAATCTAAAATTAAAGGCTTGGTTTGAATAAAATGTAATAAAAATTCTTATACATGTTACAAATCAAACTGTCTAGAGTTAAACATAATACATAGTAGATTTATTATGGTTATATGACTCATGTTTATAATACGATTTACAAATTCCATTTAACACAAATCATAAGACTAATTTAAAAGTTCATCTTTATGTGTAATATAGTGATGGTTATAGTTGAAGAAGTCGAGACATACCACTTGATTCATGATAGGTGATATAGTTTGGTTTTATGTGATACCTTTTGTGTACCAAGTATATCAAGGAGTTTGGTTTCTTCATAAAAACATGATGTTGTTGGATACTCTTTTAATTTTTGGCATAGGTAGCATAGTTTGTTTAATCATACATGATGGATTGGATCGAGTTTATTATATGATGGTTTATATGAAATCAATATTTTTTATGTGTATACTGAAGCACTTATGACCTTACAACATAAATTTGGAACTTAATATGGTTTAGTAAATGAAAATTCTTCTTATTTTGTGAATAAAAATTTAGTTCATATTTACATTGAAGCATTAGAGATATTTATTAATATTTCAATCCATCCAAAATTTGGATTTTACCAAAAAAAATATTTTTTTGAATTGTATTAAAGGAAAACAAACAAAACCAAAAAAATAAATTTGATTTAATATGTTCTCAACTCCTTTAGATCATACATGATGATATATAAGGAACATTTGATATCAATTATTTCAATAAATAGAAATATGTAATTAGATTTATTGATAATTTTTCATGTTATGGATGTGTCTATTTATTACATGAGAAATACCAAGCAAAAAATGCCTTGGCGATTTATGAAAATGAATTTGAGAGGAAATTATATATAAAGGTTAACGACATAAGGTCAGATAGGGGTGAATATTATGGAAGATTTGATGAAAGTTAATGAGACCCTTTTTCATTTGAAGAGTTTCTATAAATTCATGTCATATGTGCTCAATACACATTGTAAGGTACACCAAAACAAAATGGTGTTGTGGAAAGTCATAAAAGAACATTAATGTATATTGTTACGTGTATTCTAAGTAATTATTATTTACCCTTAACATTGTGGATATATTCTTTAAAACCTATATTATATCTTTCGAATAGGGTTCCTAGTAAAATAGTTCCAAGTACTCCCTTTTAACTTTATAGAGGTATGAAACCTAGTTAAAGACACCTACATGTATGGGGTTTTTATCCAAAAATAAGAGAATATAATTCACAATAAATAAAACATTATGTAAGAACAATCAGTGGATATTTCATTCGTTTTCTACATAAATAAAATGGGTGTAGTTAATATTATCTTAACCATATTATGAGAATTTTTGAAAGTATGAATGAAAAATTTATTGGGAATATTGAATCTAATGGGAGTGATGCTTCACAAAATATGGAAATAAAAGAAGATAGAATTTAAGTTATATTTTCTTATACTCCAACTTATAATTTTTTTATTCATAAGCTTATTACATCACAAAATAATCATGTATAATAAAAATAAAATGTTTCAAAAATTCACAACGAATAAATGGTTAAAGAACCACAAGAAATATTGTTAAGGAGGTCCCAAAGAGAAATAAAGTCAATTAATTCTGATGACTCTGTGGTATATATGCATGAAATGGGAGGTTATATTGTCAATGATAATGATCTAGCTTCAAATTCTCAAGCCATAAAGTATGATAATTCTAATAAATGAATATATTCAATGAAATGTGAGTTGAATTTCATGGAAAAAATAAATTATGGGACCTTATATAATTTTTTGAAGGATTCAAGAGAGTTGAAAGTCAATGGGTCTTTAAAACCAAATGTGACTATAATGGTAACATTGACCATTACAATACCATACATGTTGCAAAAAATATTCACTCAAAATGATGGTATTGACAAAAATGAAACCTTCCTAGAAGTTTCTAATAAATATTACATCATATTTATTATATAATTGCAAGTTCAGTATGATTTAAAGATATATCAAATAGTTGTTAAACATCCTTTCTAAATGGAAATTGAGAGGAATTTGTACACATGGATAAAAATGGGTTTTTACATTAATGGAAAGGAACACATGGTATGTGAATTAAGTAAGATAATATATGGACAAAATAAGGGCTTCCTGGTAATGGTATATTACTTTTAATGATACCGTTTTGTCTTTTGGATTTAAGAAAAACATCATTGATTGGTGTATATAACATAATATCAGTGGGGGTAAATCTATATTCTTGATTTTATATGATGATGACATATTTCTTTTTTTAAATGATATTGTTCTATTATGTGAGACTATTAAATTCCTCACAAATAATTTTTAAATGATAGACATGTGAGAATCCAAGTATGTGGTTCAAATAGAAATATTTTGTAATAGAACCCAATTTTTATTGGTATTATCTCAAAATTCATACATTAATAAAATTTTAGAGAGGGTTCGGATGGAAAATTGTTTAGAATCATCGGTTATAAATATGAAAGGATATAAATTTAATCTCAATTAGTGTCCAAAATATGATTTAGAATTAAAACAAATGTAAGTAATTCATTATGCATCTATTTCTTGATTTTTGATGTATGAAGAGACATGTGCTAATATGTTTAATCCAAAAATTTAAATAGGAACAAACATGGGAAAAGATAGTATCTTACAACATCCCCCACCATATAATAACTCATCCCCAAAGTGTGCTCCCAAGTATCAATGAAAAAGTTGTTCCACTATTCCCATAGATCATACTGCCTCCCCCAGGTGTCCTCTTCAATAGACCCATGAATCCACTACACTCACACAAGAGGATTGATCTTCCCACATATTTGTGCCACTTTTTTGTATGCACGGGTCGCTGGTTCTAGATAATGGCGGGGTCATCATCTCCTACCTGGGTCATTACGAGGTCGCAGAGGGAGACTTCAGGAACCCTTGGGCTCGAGGAGTCCCCCACCAGTTTTCTCCGGATTCGATGATCGATGTGATGTGTGCTGGTGGTTTTGGTTTCCGGTTGTTGGCTACTGTTTTCATGGGTGGTTTGTTTTGGTACTCACTTAGCCACAATGTGATGTTCATGCGTGTTTTTTGGGGTGTTTTTTTGGGTGGGTCTGGTCCTAGACAGGGTTCTCTGCTCAGCCCCTCAATGGTTTCTTGTGATGGAATACTAGTTCTCATATAGCCTCAAAGTGAATTGTAATGGCGGGTTCTCACTTAACCAAAAAGTGTTTTTCAAAAATCAAAAAAAAATGTATTTTCAGTCATAAATACTTCTCACTACGATCTTCGATAATGATCATTTTCTCCATAAAGTACATATCAACATCACACTAAACCTCATAAATATTTATCATGTTAGAATATTTTGGGATATATATATGAATTTGGGACATGTGAAACAAAATTTTCATGGAATTGTAGTACTATGGAGGGTTTAAATAGTATGACACTGGATTGACCCCTTCCATTATTCTGAATGGACTAGAAAATCTTGGCACTAGAATTCCATCCATTCGGATTCCGAATTTCCCCAACCTATATTATAGATAAATAAAAACCTAGTTACCAATATAAAACTCTAAAGGTATTATTTGAAATTTAGTGTTATATTTTTTACTAATATTCATGGTCACCAACCATATTATAATCAAATAAACCTACACAAACGTCTCCTAGAAGAGAGTAGTTCCAATAAGCACTGACTAAACTACCTCTAACCAACACATAGGTGAATGGTATGAACACCCACACAAGGCCTCATAATGATCCATTTATAATGATTCCTAGAAGTTATGGTTATATAATAACACCATGAGTTTCAGAGGATGATCCCAAGAACCAATGATGTCCAAAATATTGGCTCACAGCATGTCCAAAATAATATGAATTGTCTACTCAGATTGGACTTCGGTATAAGGATTATATGATGTACTCAAAAGAACCTATGATCTTATACCTTATAAAGGTCCTACTATAATCATATAATAAAATAGGATTCCTGAACATAAATTATACTCCTCAAAACCCCTAACAGTAAAACTATCTCCTTCATTTAAATACCACCCATATCATTAAAGACAAAGGTATCCATGATAGGAAATTATTTTTTTACCTTCATAAATCTATACATGATCACCCATACTAAATAATTTTTACAATGTGTAATAGGTAATCCAACAATAACACTTCCATTCCATAATTGGAAAAGTATATAGTAATACAATAGACCTTTGGTTCCTCGCCTTTTTATACTGATAGGTGAAATATCATGCCACAAATACTGATACATCTTTATTAATCCCTATCCATCAGTATTACCTATATTGATATTGATACATCTTCTTTAGACTAGGATTTACTTCCCGTTTAGAAGAATGAAATTCCATCATCATCACCTCATGTAAGCTCATAAGAATATATACATAAATGAGAATAATATCACTTCTACCAGGAAACAAACCCAATGGTGTATCCCCCCCATATATGTTATCCCTCATATATAATCCCTTGGGATCAAACAACTTCCTTCACATGATCTGATAAGGAATCACGGGAATGAAATATATTGAAGAGATCCTCTTATTCTTGAGACTCTTAAATATCTTCATGTATATCTATATATAGAATCATCACCCACCAATAATCATAATATTCCTTCACTACCTCTATCTACATATTCCTAATCAAGGAATCAAAAAATATGACCCTTACTAGGAGTGTATGACAACTCGAAGTTGAATGACTTCAAACACTGGACTAAGATTTTTTTTTGAAGGTTCATGTCTCTCTTTGGAAATATGTACCTATAGATGTTACGATCTATGTACACAAAAAACCTCTCACACAAAACATATTGTCTCCATCATCTCGGGGAATGTACCATTATGGATAAATCTAGATCATGAGTAGTGTAATTATTCTCATACAGCCTCAACTATCTATATCCATAAGAAACAACCTGATCCTCCTGCATAAAAAATGCTCTAATACTGGTCTCTAATGGGTCCCATTACAAAAAAGAATCCTTACTCGACTCATGTTAGTCGAGGATTGATGTAAATTTCAACCTTATCTTAAAATATTGTAAATATCTCTCATACAAATCTAACCAAATGATCTTTACCCCTTTATTAATCATATGGAACATCATTACTACCAGATGGAAGAATTCCAAGATGAAACATCTATAATTACATGATCAACCCAAAAATATCCAAACATTGAATAAATTATTAAGTTTTATCATGAAATCATGTCTACCACCTTCTCTATGTCCACATACACACAATCCTCTCAGAAAATGGGACCCAATGAGTTCAAATTGTCAATCCATAAGTTACCTTTAGATAGCTTGATGTATAGTCGTTCGTATCTTATTATAATCAATATGATGTTATGATGTTAGTCATAAAAATTTCTAGTCTAGGAGTACTCTAAGATTTCATCAATGAAAACCACCACAAACTAATCTGGAAAAAGATCAAATATTTTATTTATCAGGTCCACGGATACCTCGGGTGCATTCTTCCTACAAAATGGAATCACTACAAAAGTGTACAATATATATCTACTTCATAATGTCGATTAGGTTATATTAGATAGTATCAACCTCAACAGATGGTACCCAAACCTAAAGTTAATAGTATAAAATATACATGCAATTTTTAACTAATTGAGGAGATTATTGATACATATAAGTGGATACTGGTTCTTTATCATCTTGCAGTTAAATCACAAGTAATCCATATATAATAAAAAATTCTCATCAACCTTGTAGGATAAAAGCACTATAAAACCCCACAGTGAAGTAATTAGCCATATGGAAACATTATATTCCAGATCTTACAACTATATTTTAACTCCTAGAACACCATGAGTTCCATATTATAAGGTGGGATATAAATTTTTTTGGTTCTTATCCCCAACGTGATATTTAACTAGATCTCTTGATCAAGTGTTACATTGATGAACACTTTAGGAAATAAATCCTGAAATTATTTTTTTACTAGAAAAAAATCATGTTATTTCAAGTCTCTGCTTTCAAGAACAAGGATAAATATCGATGTTTTGATATAATTTAATATATACTAAATTAGTCTTAAACGACCAACAAAAATATCTCATTCACCCTTATAGATATAAATGCACAAATATGGAGATAGAAAAGTAACTCCCCTATGATAAAAACTAAAATGATTTAGGTATATAATGGTCCAATACGTACTTATAATCAAATCAAATCATATCATTTCTAACAAAAATATTTAACAAATGATTTGATAGCCATTAATTTTAAGAGAGCACTCCCTAAAGTGTATGATATCCTCTGATATCACCCCTAATAGTGTGTTGTAGGTCATAACACCATTTAAGATCTCCACATCTAAACCTAATCGATTAAAAATGAAAATATATAAAATAATGTGATTCCCATGTGTTAAAAAAATCAACAAAAAGGGTAGATGACACAAAAATCATACCTCTAGCGGTGGAAAGTCTCATATATAAACTTGTAGGGGTAGACTATATAAGGTAAATTTGGTTCACCTCTCTTCCCTAGGACATAGTCTGACTCACATAAGATTATCCCTCTTATAGATATTGTTTATCCTGAGTTAGAGTACCATGTTCCCAACCCCAGCTAGAGTATTCAGTGGAACTCCATCTACCTGGTCATTGATAGGTATTTGAGTCCTTCCTAGACTCTAATGCCTCCCCAGATCCATCATCACCACCATATTATTGAGTATTACTACAAAACCTATATATATCGGTTATCTTGCAAAATTATCAAAACTCTACTATATTTTTATGACATTGTGGGTTCTTTGGGACATCCACAACACACTGAAATCATTGATGATATCCACAATTCTATGATGGATTTTCACATCCCTGCATGTTCTTCCCATCACTTCCTTGGAAGAAACTGTTATATAGATTCCTCTTTCCTCCTAATAAAGAGCACCAAAATTATCTTACTCAGACTTCTCACCTTCCATTTAGGCCCCCCCTTGAGTTACCTTCCATGATGATAGCCTGATCTATTACATCAAAAACATTTCTCATGTGAATTATTTTCACCTAATTCATAATCTCATAAAAAATACCATAATATATGTTTTCCCTAGTTATCCTCTCTACTTACAAGGAAGGAGAAAAAACATTTCACTGTAGTAAAATTCCTAGTGTATTCCATCACTTACATGCCCCATACATTTGGTGCATGAACTTACAAGTATTCTCATACCTCAGTGTCTCAAGATATAAGTGACTCACCATATTCAGCTTAAATTACTTATAGGTTAGATCCTTTTGATTTTTTGTATTTCTATAGAACATCACATCAGTTCTTTAATAGTACTCGAAGCATATAATCAATCAGCTTCACCCACCTATCTATGGGTGTCTAATGTTTCTTAAAGATTATATAGACTGTCTCGATCCAAAATTCAATTGTGTAGGCTCATCCCTCCTTAGTGAATGAGGAGAAATTATACATCTATAAATCTCTAGTTCGATAATACATCAATTTTATGGTATGAAAAGTGTCCATTTACATAGATTGTATGACCCATAGTAAATTATGATGATACTGATCATCCATATGGTTCCCCAGGCCCACGGTAAGTTCTATCCCAACTATGTTAGGTGTGTTCTAATTTCAACGCTCTTATTGCTCAGCCCAACATGATGATGAGTCATTTTCTCAAAAAAGGTTGTCACAATCTTTATAAATTATGATACATAACATGGTGAACCTAATAAGGTCAATAAAATAAAATATAACCAATGAAATACTCTTACTCTACAACTTGTCTTAAAAATTGAAATGGTATCTCATAACAGTTCCATTTATTTATTTTAATAGTTATATCAAGGGATTTCATTTCATAGAATATATGGGGAGATATATAATGTTCAATAAATATATCCCTTTCCTAAATGATTCATGTCAATATATTCCACCAATGTTTGTGTTTTGTTGCATGCATTTTCACCTCATGTTGTACCATCACATGAGTAAAATTTCATAAAATATTAACATCACAAAATAAGAGAATAACTCAAGGTGAAATAAAATCACAACTATAAAAATTGAACACCAATAAAATCAATCATATCCCTATGTAATTGGTTTTTCACCTACACATGGGTTCAATAATCCAATGCATGATCTCATTAACAATCCCTAAAACATCCTAGTATCCTATCTAAATTCCTAATTAAGTAAAGAAACTAAATAAAATATTCTATTACACCAATTTGTAATTTATTCACCCTAATTACTCCTCAAGTGGCTAAGACAAGCGAGTATCTGACTAATATGGTGCATCCCTATATACCATAGGTTGATGACTAGCAGTGTGGTTCTACCGAATATAGTGGGGAGATTGAACCCTTTATAATATATTAGATATCACAATGTATATATGATAAATAAAACACGACATACAACTCATTTGGTTGATAGATGGATTCCAAAAATCCAATAATAATAATAATAATAAATTGTGTCTTGTTGTACTATATGCCTACTAAATTTCATGTTGATTCTCATACAAGAAAAGAACTAAAAAACAAAATCCATAATAAAGACTCAAAAACCCTAGTCCCAAAACACATGCTTCATCCCATATCCATGCACATTTCCAATCCATAAAATCAATTGATCAAGTATAGTTCCACTTTTGATGATCATGTCCTACATTTATGAAATCTTCTAAAGTACCATATGGTGTGAGAATAGGGTGTGAGTACAAATTAGTAGTATGACACCCACACTATCCAAACAATCTGGTCTGAATAAATATTTCATGCAATCATATGATATATAAGGTAATTAATTAATATATTAATGAAGAATAACAAATAATCTATTGACCCGCAGGATTTGGGATGACACTAAAGGTCATCCAAACCTACTTCAGTATAATGTCATGTATCTTTATCAATCAGTTGATTTATATCTCTTGAATGAATTACTCATACCATTAGAATATTACATTCTTGTTGACGAATATATTGTATAATGAATCAATAATCACTTTCACAATCCCTTAGGTAATCAGGTAACAAATCCTCTCACCCTAGGGCATCAAATATAATTATACCTCTCATCCTCATGAATCAAGTAACCATGAACCAAACCCTCAAGTGGTATATACCCATTCAAATATCCCTTGGCTCTTATGTTATATTCATCTATCCTTCATGTGGTATGTAACCATACATATAACCCTCTGGTGGTACATTACCATACATTTATACCTCAAGTAGTATGTAACTATACACCTAGCTCTCAGGCAGAATGTAACCATGCATCTAGACCTTATCGATGAAATAAAATCAAGAATTATAACAAGATATTAATCAAAGTATTAAAACTTTCATAACAACCAAAAATCAATCTGAATATGTTATAATATGCCACATTAGTCAATTCTAAAAATAATTCATTTTTAGATTCCCCATAGGCCCAACCATGTTTCCAAATGGATCATCAGACAAGTTACATTCCCCATAGGAAAACAAAAATTCTTTTCAGTGTGCCTTTTCCTCACTCACACAAACTCAAGGAAATTCCCCTAGTGGTCACCCATATTGACGCTAATCAAAGTCCCGAACTCTTATAATTGGAGATATAATCAGGTACTCTCCTTAGAGGATAGATTATACTTCTTTAGATGGGTAGTAAAAATTATCCCTTTGATCATTTAATAATCTACGGTGTTACGTTCACCCCCCCCCCCCCACCCCTCTAGAGATCAACATACTCATTTTTACTATAGATTTTAACCCAGGTAGTGGCACTACACTTCTATGTGGGTATAAACTTTGATAATAATGTACCAACTGGGTCATAGAGTTAATATAAACACTGGGGATTAAAATGTTCATTTGGTCCTGGCCCGCCAGACACCACTATTTTCCCCAAAAACATATGGTCTACTAATTGGGGGACATACACAAGCCTATACAGATCATCATACTAATGATTATCCCCATAATAGAACACATGTTCTTTCTAGTGTTATTTTTACTCACTTTCACACACCCAAAGAAACATCAATGGACATCACCCATCTTGAAATTAATCTAAGACAAGAACATATAACTACAAGGTTCTAATCAGGTAATATCTCAAAAATAAAATTGTACCTTATTAATATGGGTAGTACTATTTAGCATTTTAGCCCTTTAATATTATGGGTTTGTACATTATGTAAATAAAAAATTGGGAAATATGAGCCTCCCCTAAAATGTCCTTCTTCAAATCTATTATGGATAGAACACATAAATGGTTCTTAAACCTTATCATTCCATCATAGTTAAGGTTAAACATCGAACATTTCTCATGTTTTTCTAGAGATCCACATCTTCCTTATTCTCTTCTTTAATAGTCAAATGGATAGATTGTTAAACACTTATTTGAGAAAAAAAAATTTCCCCTTCCTTAATGATTTTAAGATCAATATTTTTAAAATAAAAAAAGGATCTTTTTTGATTCTCATCATAGATAATCTAGCTTGATCATTTCGACTCAAAGCATCTAAAACCATATTTTATTTCCTATAGTGGTAATGTATTGAGAATTCATAGTCTTTAATAAGTTACAACCATATTATCTAGTGTACATTAAACTATTTTTTTCTGAATTTATAAGTTAAACTTTTATGATTAGTAAATACATCACACTATTCTACATAAAGATAATTCCTCTGTATATTTCATAAAAAAAGACAACAACTAACTCCAAATCATGATTTGGGTAATTTTCACATGGAACTTAAATTTTTATGAGGAATATGTTATCACTATATCATTATACATGGGGATAAATCTTTTTACCTTATTTTATGAATAATTAGAGATTAAAAACTCTATCTATTTTAGGGTAATGTAAGCATGGGTACACTAACTGACCTTCTCTTCAATTCCATAAAATTTTCCTCATGTTCGTATTTCCAAATATACCCTTCTCCCTTCCAAGTTAACCTGATGAGTGGATTAGAAATATGTGATAACTTTTCCAAAAATAATCAATAATATATAATCACACCAAGAATAATATATATCTCAGTAACATTTGTTGGCCAAAGTTGATGTTAAATAGACTTTGTCTTTGATTGATGGACAAATATACCCTCGCTTGATATTATATGACGAAAAAATGAATATTTTTTAAGTGGAAATTTAATCTTTGTAAATTTTTCATACAAATTCACCTTCCATGGGATTTTCAATACAATCATTAAGTGATCTTCATTCCCTTCTATTCACATTGAATATATAGTAATAAATTCTGTAAATACTACCAAAAACTAATCAAGGTAATATCAAAACACTCTTTTTATTAATTCCATGAAGATATGCGGGAATTAGTAAGAATAAATGGAATAACTATCTACATTAAATAAGTGTAAGGTTATATGGAGTATATTATTCCATTATGTCTGATCATGATTCGAGGTGCACCGTGAAGTTCCAGAGAAGTATTTTGTAGGAATAAGATACAAGACTAAGATTCAGTGTTTTGTATTATCCTCAAATAGATGATCTGTCTAAGAGAACCATTAAAAACCTAAAGGATATGTTGAGATATTATTCTATAAAAATATAATTTTGTTTTGAACAAAATATTCCCCTAGTCATTTTTTCTAACAACAACAGCATTCACTTGAGAATTTCGAAGGATCCTTATAAATCCCTCTATGGAAAGAATTACTCCAATATGTTGTAATGGGTTTAACAAAAGAAATCCATTAGGACCTGAGCTGGATTTAGAAATGGCACAGAATGTATGATCCATTCAATATCACATTAATTCATCTCAAATATGATAGAATAGTTATTCTAACAATTATTAGCATTGTCTGTAATTTGAAGTTGGTGAGAAGGTTTTTTTGTGAATTCCTCCATGGAAAACGTTTATCATATTTGGAAAGAGTTAAAATATGATCCTTATATATATTTTCCTTATCAATATTCTTGATCAATTTTGGATGGTATCTTATCTCTTGGAGCTTCCACTGAACCTCTCTCAAATTCATAATGTGTTCCTTATATCATTCCTAAGGAATTATATAACTGAGCATTAACATTTACTAAACTCATAGGCCGTAAAATTGGATAAATGTATCAATTATGAGGAATAACCATTATAGATTTTAAATCATAGATATATTGTGCTACGAAACAAGCCTTCTCACTTGGTCTATAGTTTTTGGGGAAACTTTCAATTTAAGAAAGATATATGGGAACCTGAAGATATAATAATGTAAAGGTTTCCTCAGTTATTTGTATCATAGTGACTTAATTTAGAGTTCAAAATTATTTTTAAGGGGGTATAATGGAGAACACATTTATTTTATGAAAAAAAATCAAATAAAAATAGTTTCTTTTGTAGCATGTATTATGCACAACACTGAGTTTAAACGAACTGTGATATACTATTAAAATATTATTATTTAATGTGATAGTTATCACCAAGCCATTGGATAGGAAGGTATAAATAGGACTAACTAAGTTATGAAAAAATATTTTTTACATTTTTATTAAATGAATTATTTTTTCTCATTTAATTTTAAATGAAAATAAAAAACCAAATGAAATTAATGGATATCTTTTATGCAATGTGTTTTTATATTAATAAATTAAATTGACTGCTATTGGTTATTTTTTTAATAAAATTTATATATTATATATTCAATAAAATATTTTATCATTCATCTAATGGTTTTTCTAGTCATAGGATAACAATAAATATAGTTTTATTCTAAAAAACAGAATTTTTCTAAAAAGTGGTTTCATAGTGTTTTGGGAACTTATTTTAAAATTAACCTTTTCCTGTTTTATAAATGGTATTTAAAAAAATTATATTCATTCAAGAAATTATTGTTTAAATAATTTCATTGAGTGAATTTTAGATATTTGTTTAAAAAGATTAATTTTTTGATGAATAATGAAAACTAATTATATTTATTTAAAACCACATTTTCATTTAATGAATTTTAAAATTTATATTTTTAAAATGGTTTTAAAGGTTAAATTTGATAAATTATATTATTATTAATCAAATTTTGGTCATTCTAATTAATGTTATGTTTAATTTTCATATAAAAACGTTTTCTTCTTCAGAAATCCTTTTCTTTAGAGAATCTCTTTTGGAAGTATTTATGACTTAAATTTTTAATTAAACTCTACCACTTCAATGAATTGAATTTGGTAAAATGGATTCTATATTAGTAATTAGTGTAATTAATATTGTGTTATTGTCCAAATATTTTTAATAATAATTAGTAAAAAGTGTAAAAAATAATTATCGTGGTTATGGTTAAAAAAGGTTTACTAGGGAAAACTAAAGGATGATGGTAATTTTAAAAATTAATGATTTCTAAGTCTTATTGGATAGAACTATTTTGAACTTATCCTATAGAACCATTTAATATTTGTCCATTTGGAAGCATTTTGTGTAATATCCCAAAACCCATATACTAGGAAACAATGCTAAAAACAAAATATTTACATTTCGGTCATGATATTGATAAATGTTCCATAATTTTAGCCATAAAAATTACAACATTATATGGAAATATTGGATCAGTTAAATACCCAAGGACCTTTTTGGTTTATAGTATTAGGGAATTAGGACAAACTCTTACATAATAATACTCATTTCTTTAAGTGATCACTCTTTTTCAAATACTCTCAGTTTTTCTTATTTCACAATAATTCTTCAACATATCCCCTAAAATTATCCAAACATGAATCATTTCTATACAAAAATCATTTAACATCATTCCTTATAACATATTGAAAAGGAAACATGATAAGGGTGATATTGAATAGTTTTTTAGAGTAAATATAATCATTAATAATTGAATTTCATAAGTGAGAATAAGACAAGCATAAGGTTATAATGATATAATAAAAGTGCATGAGCATAACATAAGGGAATTCATACTAGTCAATACCTATATCATCATTCATAAAAAATTGTATAAATATTTAAAAAAGGAAATATTCATTGGAATCAATAATTATGATTAATTTGATATAAATATTGATCAAAGAACTCATTAAAACCCTTATAAAGAATAAATAAAAAATGATGTTATTTTAGAACATTATCTTTATAGAACCCTTACAGAACCCTTCCAAAATGTTTCAAACACATCTTCAGCATCAAATATAATTACTAAATCCATTGAACGGATATCACCGACCCACCCAAACATGATTTATAATGGAACCACACATTATTATTTATAACAGAACCACCCATCATCATAACCATTTTCCAAGACCTCTATCATGTAAAAAGTACCTCAAGGTTTCATCTCATTATAAAACACATATAAATATATGTTATTCATTTCATAACATGATTAACCCATGAAATATAATTGTGGTACATGAAAATATATTTGAAATAATTACAATTCACCTAGATAAATAATGAGAATCATGTAATTGAGAAAAATCCCTATTAGAACATATTTACCAATAAGGGTTGTTGGATTTGATGAGTGGAAATATCATTAAAAGTTCATCAAATATATTGTTGGCAAAAATACCCTTTTTTCATTGAAAATAACTTTTAAAATTAAAAAATCAAAATAATAAAGTGAAAATCATTTTCTTTGAAAATAAAAATGGAAAAATAAAAATGAATATTCAATTTATATAATAGTCATGGTTATTGGAAAATCAATTCATTTTTTAAATGTTAAAAATAAATATTCTTTTCAAACATTTCATAAAAGTGAATCAAAAGTGACCAGTTTTGAAATTATTATGAAATTTTCTTTAAAATTTTATGTAAAGAAGGTATTATATCTTTTAAACTACTATTATGAAATAATTTATGTTTTGAAAAGAACATTTTTGAAATAATTTTTGAAAACACAGATTTGGAGGATAAATATTCTCAATAAAAAGGAAGATACAAGATTTGTATCACTTACAAGTGACTTTCTTGATGATTATTTAATAAATAAGGTATTAAATTTAAATTAAACATATAATACACATTAATAACAATATGATAATAAAATATATTTGGTTCATGAAGATAAGAGTATATGATTTCCCACCAAGGAACCTTGAACATAAATAATATCGAAAATAAAAGATACTGCAACGTAAAGCCTTTGACACTTTGGTAACTTTAAATTAATAAGAACCTTGAAATAATAACATCAAATAAAACATTGATTATCATGAACATAAAAAGGGTATCTCACCTTCAGTAAAGATCACTATCTTGGGTTTCCCTCTCCATTAGCTTCCTTGGTGGTGAATCCTCATGGCTCTCGATGGTGACTACGCATGATATATTAGCCTTGTCTTTGGAGATGAATCTATGGTGGCGATTTCATTTCTTAGAGATCGTCGATGGATTTCAGCCTTGAGACTGGAGATGTGGATGGATATGGCTTTGTCGACTCGAGCAGTGGATGGATCGGGTGTCTCACTTATAGATCTTTTCCAGATCAAATGTTGGAGCATCATAAAGTTGTTGTTCGGTGAGGGTCCAGGCTTACTGGTGATGTGGTGAGTAGAGAAATGTTCTATGGGATACCATGGTAGAAGTGGTTACGATGAATTACTTAGTGATGGGTGAAAAATGTAGGTAGTGGGTCTTTGGCTTTGATGGGTGTAGTGTATGGGATATGTCTTCCGTTTCTTAGAGTGGTTTCTTAAGATACATGTTGTGGGGTTATATATAAAGCATTGATCTATGTGGGGTGATTCTATTTTTTGGTGTGGTTGGATATAGGTGTGTGATGTTGGGATCTATTTGTGGTGTTAGTATGGTTCTGTCCATCGGTGATGGTGGTTCCAGATTCAGTGACCGGACGAGAACGGGCAGTGCACAAATCTGGTTGTGGCGGGGGTCCTATGGTGTGTGTGGTTGCGGGAGGAAGTTGGGTCATCTTTTTTTCCTTGGGATGTATTTATGACTTTTTCATGGGTCTATAAGACTATAAGACATGTTATTTTGTAATGGTTTTATGTCATTGGGATTTTTCTATAGTGTAGTTTAAGCCCTATGTGGCTATGGGTGGTTAGATCTCTTTGGGATCCCCATTTTCCCACAAAAGGGGTTTGTATGTTGTTTTCACTTTCTTAATAAATGGGCATGCACCAAAATTTCCTAATATCATTAACATAAGTATTTTTATAATATGACTTCTCAAAACAGAATTATATAAACTATATAAAATAAATTATGTACTTACCAATAAAATATGCGTTAGTGAAAGTAAATTGAGGTGAAATTACTTATAAAGATATTTATGTTGAAGTGATAATTAATCAATTAATTTATTATGGATATAAAATTTAAAACAAAAAAATAATTGTAAATAGATAATTAATTAAAATTCATTAAAAACATAATCTTAGAATATAAAAGGAAATTAAGAATTAATATAACCCAACGAAGTGAAATTGAGTTATGAAACCCCTTACCATGCAGTATCTTCCAAGTTAAACCCCCTTGGATGAAATAATTCAAGTTGAATATTAATAGAACACGAAGTATTAAGGATTCATTATATAACATATAAAAGTGGAAACTTATACACCATATAAAATAAATTTGGATCATAACATTAAAATATTCCTCAATGACTGGATATTGAGATGAAATACCTTAACATGAGTCTAGAAATTCCATGTATTTGTTTTACCTCTTTTATAATAAAATCATATAAATTATATTATTTGTTAATAAATATTCCTATTTTTATTCACTATCCATAAACCATTTATTTTATTTATTTTAATGAAATAATTAACTATATAATCAGTTAATTCCACGTTGGTTATTTTGAATACGTTTAGTTCATAATGTTCAAAAGAGCTTTGTGAGTTCACCATGGTCAATGGATCCATTATTCCATCATATCTAGAATAAAAATCCTGAAATTATTATCATTTTTATACCTAAATTATACTTTTAAATTCAATCATGAATTATTATTATGAAAAATTAACTTTGTTACAATTATGATGATGTTATGTTGTACAAACGCATGAGTAATGTTTCCATTTTTCAACAATCATGATAGAAATAACTAAAGTGTTATTTTTTAAATAAATAATGATAATTTTATCATAAATAAAATATTATTTCTTTATATAAACTTATATATATCATCTATATGATATGGTTTTGAAAAATGAATAACATTGCTTCATGGAAGTGGTAGTCAACACGTATATGCAGACAACATTATCATTTTTTAATGAATAAAATAGTAAAAAAATTTGTGATATATTATCTTTTAATAATGATAAATATTTAAAGAATAATATATATATATATATATATATATAAATTCAATCATTATTACCATCCTCGATAGGGGGTGATGGAAATAAAGTATATCAGTTTGTGATGCGGTTGATCTCTATCGACAATAACGATGTTTTTGTTTCCCATTTTATGGAAGAGAAGTTTGATATAGGTTATGATATTATCATTAAAAATATTTATATATGTAATATAAATTTTTTATTATTTTTTAATTATTTATTAATATTTGATGGAGGTAGAAGAAGAAATAAAGTTGATTTGCCTCGTTAAAAGCTATACCTCATCTTCATAAAAACACCTCTACTTTACACCATAATACCACTAAGGTTTTTATTCTACCAAAACTAATACCTATATAATGTGTTAAATGATGTTAGAAAGTTATTTTTTATGTATTAATCAAACATAATGGTTTTTTAAATTTGAATAAAATATTAGACAAGGTTCTTTTTATATGTGAGGGGAGGGGATCTTTTGGAATTTACTAAAGCATTAAATTAATATAAATTAATTTTTTGGTTAAAATGGATCTGAACAAATTTATCAATAATATGGTATTATTATGGGTCTAAATTTTATCATAAAATAAAAATTTTCCAATTTAATATTATGGTTTCGACATTATATTTTTTTAACCCCATGTTTACCATTTTGGACGATTATCAGAAAATAAAGTTTGTTTAAATATTTTTTGGGCCAATACTCTCATTTAAAAATGAAAACAACCCTAAAATGGACCATGGATGATATATTAAACCATATACCATTTATTTTTCAAAATAAAATATTTTTTTCAAATTTTATATCAATTAAAATACATGATTTATTATAGAATAACATTACTGTCAATTTTGGAACTATTCAGTTAATTTTAATTTTAAAACTAAACTAAAACAATTTAATTCAAATATAATTTATTGAAACATATATAATATTTCATAAATATATAAATAAATTTAAAAAAAAACATAATCAAATAATATTTTATTTTTTGAAATAATTTTATTTATTTTTTTGTTGCTTGTGTCGGCACTATGTATATGTTGTATAAGCATTAAAGGTAATTATTTCATTAAGAAAAATTATAAAAAAATTAATATAGGGAAAATAATTTATATTTAAAATAACCATTTAAAACTAAATATGTCCTATATTTATCCATATTTAAAAAATTTATAGATAATTAAACAATGAGAATGTCATTTTTTACATTTCTTTATATAAAATAATATAAAGGTCAAATTCATGGACAAATTGCACAAGAATTCCTTATATTAAAATTTGGATGATTATGGATGATATATATACAACCTAAATGATTAATTCATGTTTTATGTTCATTTTTTAGTCCATTTCATTTTCCTATTAAACTTAATTATCTTATTTACACTTTACTGTAGTAAAACAAATTACTAAGGTTACTATTCATAATGTCCAAAAATAAAGAGAACATATTTAGAAAATTTTAAGCCGATGAATTAAAATATGGAATAAATTTTTCGACTTAAATTTATGTAAATGGTATAATTTTATTTAAAAATATACACATAAAAATTGATGAAAATGACTTCTTTGAAAATTGACTTTTTGTATAAAAAAATTATGTAACAAATTAATTCAGAAAAATGATTCCAATAAAAAAAACATAATTATTATTAATATAGTATAAATGATTTTACATTAAAGTCATTTTATAAAAATATAACTTTTTAATTACTTTAAATTATAATATAGTTTTTAGTGAAATTTGAAAAATTCAATATTCACTAGAAAGTAAAGATTATCAAAAAATAACTCAAATATAGTTTTTTTTGATGATTTCTAAAATGATAAATTTTTAATCCAATGAAAATTATAAACTATATATAAATGAATTATAATATTTACTCAATAAAACAAACAAAAACCAATTTTTAAGAAACTTATTTTTGAAGAATAAAATGGATTTACTAAAAAATATGTTCTTATTTCCTAAAAATTAATCAATACATTTTTATTTATTTAGAACTTTATGTGTATTTCATAATTTGATTAATCCTACTCATACCATCTAAACCATGGGCTATGTTATAACGGACATATTTAAATTATAATATTCTATGGTTTATTTAAGATCAATGTTACATATCTTTTACACTGTTGAGCAATGTATTTATTTTAAATTTTATATTTATTAAATTTTAATTTATATTGACTTTATAATATTGTATTCTTGAAATAAATTTCTATATTGGACCCCTCCCCACTTCTAATAGGACACCTCTTCTCCTCTCCTCTCCAACTTCAAGATCATTTTGGTTCAACAAATCTCGGCCGACACCCCTTACTTATATCCATTATCACATACTTCATGCATTTTTTTATTATAATTTCCTCCGTGGAATGATTTTGGTGAAAACATAAAGAGGTTGTCTAAAGAAGAGGTTTCATTCTTAACCAAGTATTTTTCTTCCACCTCCTTCAAATCTTATCCAAATATGAAGAATAAAAACACTATTATCATCCATATAATGATATTTTATTATTTTAATTTCATAACCTATATCCATCTCTTATTCCATAAAATTGGAAATGAAAACATCAATTATGTGTATATTGGAATACAACCTCTCAATCTAATGTAATTCATTTTGGATAAGTGTCTCTCATGAATGGAGATTGTGATGGAATTAATTTTTATATAGTATAATTATTATAAAATTATTATATTGGAATTATAATATCATATCTTCCTTCTCACCTTACAATCCATTTGAAAATGAAAAGGTTGCTCGTAAGTACGTGTGGCCTACCCCATCCACAAAGTGATGTGATTTGTTTCTGATTTTATTTTTACAATTATTGTGATAAATTTATATTTAAAGAATATATATGATACACATGACATAAAAAATATTTTGTATTAGTTAAATATTATTTACCATTCTTGCATCTCACCCATTAAAAAAATTGAAGCAAAATTCATGCATATGTAAGTCTTACTATCTCTACGAATGATGTAATTCATTTTTATATCTATAAATTTTACGGATGAATATAAATATGTATATAATAAATATATATGAAATTTATATCATTATTAAAATTATCAAGATTATGTGATGATTATAAAATTAAAAGGACCAAAAACTCCTAAACTAAAAAATACAAGAAAAACGATGTAGTTATCACCTGAAATAGTGATTTTAATAAGAATTGTTATTAAACGGGTGATAGAAGGTTATATGTGAATAATGTACGATATGATATATATGATTATAATTCTATAATATACTTATAAAAACCTATATTTATTATAAAAAAGTTTTTTATGTGAAAGAAGAATGTCGAGACAAAAGGTAAGGGATTTTGGTCTCGCATTTATTTTATGAGACACATGCCATATTAACTACTTATTTCTTTAATTTGGTGTATATATTCTGCCCATGAATGAATATTATGATAATTTTTATGAAAATTATTGGTATTTACATACCCATATAAGGTTATTTCTTTCCTCGGGTGTATGATTCAAGAGTTACCAATGTGGTAAGGGTTTTAGGTTATGATTTCATTGATTGTTGGGATTATTTATGATTAAATTTTCAGTGAATAAATATTTTAATCTATATCTCAATAAACTAGTTTATTTTATTATCCACTATTTATTTATTTAGAATAAATTATTCACTTCAATTTTTATCTCTTTATTTACGTAATAGTCCAAATTAATGTTTTTAAGTAAAACCATCTTTATTTCTCTCTTTGGTCAAAAATATCATTTCTTACATATCCATATTTTCTAAAAATGTTTTCATAAATATTTTAAATATTCCTATATGATTTTTTAATGTAATTTTTACCAATTTTACCATTTATAAATGGTTTAATAAGAATATTATTATAATTTTCAAAACAAGTTACATTGAACTTTTAACTCCAAATGTGAAATGAGTCTTTGTTTTAACATTGATTGAATGAAAAGTGTTTTCCACTGACATGACCACTAAATTATTTAAATATTACTCTTATACTTTTTAAGGATATTTTCTAATAAAAAAATTCCTTAATATTTTGGAAAAAATTATTTTTTATGTGATTTCAAAGAGAAAAGGTTATTTTCCACAAGAAATGTTCTAACCGGACAATTAAATGAATTTTTCATCTATGATGGTATCCTTTGATGTTACATAAGTTTTAATGTGGATATTATTCAATTATACAATCATTATTTATTCTTTGTTTTTTTATGATTATGATGATAAAATGTTTGTAAATCGTGTTCCTTTTTCCATAGGTTATGTTGTGATGAATTGATGTAATAATTATAAATATTGTTTCTTTTCTTTAGATAATTCCATAATGAAATGTTTATAAAAATTATTTCATTTTCAAGGGTTATGATATAATAAATGTTTTATGATCTTTTTTAATACATATGTATGTTTTTCATTATGTGATTATCGGTAATAGAATTATATTACCATTCAATGCATTGGCTAAAGATTGATATATCATTAGCTAAACGGGACTTGAATGGGGAGTGAAACCAGTTTAGTAAGGGAATTTTCCCCAATGAATGTATTCAAAGTGAACATAGAATACTATGATTATTTTTTGGAGTGAACCCATTCCACTATTTTTGACTCGTTAATGATCCTTAAAAAGTAAATAAATGGTTCTCTATTCATATGTTTGTTCCAAAAACTTTTGCCTTATGCTAATGTAATTATATCATGGATCATATTCCTTGATTCATTTATGATTCATGTCGTATGAATAGAAAATATTTATTCCATGTATCATGATTATGATCTATGATATTGAGGGTATATACTTAAAATGTTATGCTCATATTCTCAAAACCTTGTGCATAGGTTATATTTATGTTATCATTGATGTATATCTTATTTAACCTTACTGAGAATCATAGCTCACCCTTTATTACATTTCCATTCCCCAAGTCATGAATTAATGTATTTTATATGATATGTATAAGAATTTTGATACTTATTAAAAACTTAATGGTTGGTTATTTTGTTCATTTATGAACTAGTTTTTTATGTATCCAATTTTCCAAAGATATTATAACTATATGATTTGGGACTGCATATTTTTGTTATGTAATGAGTATTAATATTATAATATATAATATAAACATATGAAAAATATGGGTCACATTATTTTTAGAACTAGTATAATTAATATCGTTTAATAAGGTCAAATTATTTTTTCAATGACAAGTAAAAAGAGTAAAAATTAATTATCATGGTCAACATTAAAATTAGGTTTTATGTGTTACATTCCCATGTATCAAAATTAATTTTCCAAAAATATAGTTTTTAATTTGATAATTAATATATCATATTTATAATCTATAATGTCTCGAAAATTTGGTGTCATTGTTTTTAATTTTATGGAATTATTCTTAGATCACACGCTTTGACGGCATGTGATTCTGAGGCCTAGTGAGCCCAGAATGGAATTTTGAACCTTTTTAAGGTACGTTCAGTAAACATGTGAGATGGTTTTTATAAATTTTGAACTGGTGCTCAGATCAAAAATTTGAGGGCGCTATTGGATTCAGAATGTTATGATTCACCTAGAAAGGTATTAACATCGGCCGACAAGGGCCAAACGGAAAAGTTAATTTTCAGAATTTTTGAAAAATAATAAAATAACGTTAAAAAGTTATTTTCTTTTCTTTTCTCATCCATTGAGCAGAGGAAGGTAATGCTGAAGTGAAACGACAAGCTGAATTGATGAGGCTCAATATTATCTCATCAACTGGTAGCATAATGATACCTTAATTAAACCTAACAACAACGCTATTTCATAAATAGGATAGCGTAATGATGCAACATCGCAACATAAGACGTGTTTTCCTTTTGGTTGACGCGTTGGTGGGAGGAGGAATTAAACTACGATGATTATTTGATGAACCTTTGAAGAAATTCTTCTCCAATGAAGAACTACAAATGAAGATGAACATCAAACATCTTCGACGCACCATGAAGAATAGATCTGGAAGCGATGAACGACGTCGACGTCTTGAAACCTTCAGGAAGTAGCACTATAGAATCAAACATCACAAGGGTATGAGTTATGTTATTTTAATATTAATCTTCATTCTTTTCTATAAAAAATGAATGCAGGTCAACAAAAAAAAGGTTGATCTATGAATCATACTTTTATGCAGGAGGGTAACTTTTTGGGATTTTCATTATCTAGGATTTAAATTATCATTTGTTGACTGAACTGAAATCCTTGGATCTCCCATGTTTTTAAACCACTAATGTGGAATCCATGGGATAAAAATAATAAGGTCCAAGAACCTCCATCACGTGAGTTCACTGTGGTTGTATCCTCAAAGTGGTGGTAAGAGGAGTTCGGGGCCAAGGTAGGGATGGAGGCCACCCGATAGGCCCATAGGTGCCGAAAAATCGTAAAATGGACCACCAGATCATTTTTGTTGGCCAGCATAAGGGATCACCAATAGTAACCCATGGAAACGGCTACAGGAATAAGACTAGGGTGCGCCCATCGGCACATCATGGGGTGATACAGTTCCAGGTGGGCGCCACGTGGAGGGGTGGCCCGCAATCAGGATGTCCGGGTTGCTGGTGAGCCGTAGTCTCCCAAGAGCGGCTGGAGGAGCCTCGTACATCTGTATGGCAGGCGGGAAGATCGGATGTGGCTGGTTGCCGCATCCTAGGGGTGTGATGCTAACCGTCCATGCGACCAGTCTTTGGGAAAGCAAGTCATGACCCTAACAAGCGGTTCCGGCTGGACCCACGACCCAGCGGGCTAAACCTACAGCCTAGTGAGCCGAACCCATGGATAGAGGTCTGGACCCATGCCGGTGAGCCAGACTCGTGACATTCATGTCGAGGAAAATGAGATTGGGTCACCGAGAAACCCGTTGAGCAGGACCCCGGTCTAAACTAGGCCAATCCCAGCGAAGCCCTTTTGGCCCTAGCCCACTAGCCATGCCAGACCAGACCGATGAAGGCTCAAACTGGGTTAGTTCATTTTAGTCTAAACTAAACCAGTGTATGTGGGACCTCTGGGCCGGGTTGGTCGGGCCAGTCTGACCGGGTCAGACTGGACCTAGATGCAACCCACTCCTGTTTACTAAAACTCTAATAACTCACAAATTAGGCATTCTATTGATGATCCATTTATGGATTTGGGTCCCTCTTAGTGAGGTGGATCCTTTGTAATTACCTAAGGAGTATTTGATGGATGTTGAGATAATATTAAAGAGTTGATAAGTGGTTCTCCTGGACGTGCTATGTACGAAACCCTATGGTTGGATGAGACCTGAGGACTACTGACATTAGACTTGGTATGACTCGAATATGGCCCAGTGGGAAGCACATCTGTGTGACTTTGTAGACCCATGGTGGGAAGCACTTCTATGTGTATATTTGGGAACATGGTACACGATGATGAGGAGTACCTCAATTGGCCACGATTAGTGGGAAGCACTTTTGTGTGACATTGCAGGACCATGGTAGGTGATAAATAGGGTTACCTAAGCTATACAAGGTTAGTGGGAATCACTATTGAGTGTCATGTTAGGAACATTGTACTCTTTAGATGAGGAGTTCTCATGTAGCCGATGTGTTCGATGATATGACTAATGATTCTTCTATCCCTACCCTGAACATGTACATATTGTTAAATGTCTTGTACTTTGTGCTTTACCTTTAGGATTGTTTTGTGGTCTTTCCTTTTCATTTTGGGGTCCCTACTGAGTATCTCATTACTCACCCTTGAATGGGATCCTCCCACTCGTGTCATGTCCCATGTAGAAGATCCGAATTTTGACAGAGTCTTTGGTGGACCGAGATGTAGAGGTGCTCTGAGAGATGAAACTGATGGATGCTGCGACAGTGGACTTGGTGTCCTAAGACCAAGAAGGACCTAGTAAGACCAGGTGGACATGATTTACTACTTAAAATTCCATTAGCTACACTACTCTTATGATAATGTGGGGTTTTCTGTGAATGGATATCAGGGTTACTTTTGTACTTTGCAGTTTTAGTTCTTTTGTTGGGTTTGTATTCTATCCCACTTGTAGTAGTTTTACGTTTAATCAGCCTTGTTTTAGTGATACTTGTTTCCATTTTAGTGTGTGGGACTTGGTTGGGCATGTGTTATCAAAGTGGTACTCAAGAAAATGTCTCCCACTTTCAGGTTTACACCTTCGACTCTAGTTTCCATCCCCTTGCCTTCGAGAGGCAGGCTTGTTGTAGTCACGGCACGGGACCTGGGGGATGTGTCATCACAAAGTGGTATTAGAGGGTAGTATGTCCAACTATAAAGACCGGGCGTCTGTATTTTGTTTTGGGGAAATAGTGTTAAGTGTTTTGAGTCTGACTTCTAGATTCAGGGAGTCTAGTGTTAGTGTAGTGGCCAATGTATCCATACTCCTAGACCTTGAATTCAACTTTTTTGGATCTATACATGAAAGAATGGGTTGCATAAGTTCCTCCTTTTTTATTTTGAAGAAACAAATCATTACACTAGTTATAAACTTCTGATCGTGGTATATCTTGATATATCTCTGGATACCTCCATGAGGAAGACCATCCAAGATCCCGATACGAGGTCTTGAGGATATCCCACCTAGAGATGTGGTGTCCGTTCAGGGACCAGTTCTAGAGATGGCCCCATCGGGTGGTGCACCTGTGCTACCACCACCCGATTGTCAGCATCTATTGTCTGCAGTTCTGGGAGAGGATGTGTATAGACTCAGTGCCCTACATGAGTTTCAGAGATAGAGAACTCCCCGGTTTAGGGGATAGATTGATCCTCGGGTCGCTAAGGACTAGTTGGAGGCAGTGACATCAGTCATTCTCTTCGTGAAGACACTACTTGACAAGGTATCGATCATAGCTATGAGCCATCTTTAGGGATTGGTAAGGAGGTGGTGGAGCTTCACCACCCAGAAGCATGATGAGGTTACCCACACCTGGACAGACTTCAATCAGCTTTTATGGGATGAGTTTTTTCCCATGACCTTGCACTCTATGCGCATTCAGAAGTTGCTTCACCGTCAGTAAAGAAGAGTGATGGTAGTTGAGTACTCAATGAGGTTCACCGTGCTATATCTCTACTCTATAGATATGGTACAAGATACTTTCTTAAAGGATGGATCCTTTGAGTAGGGATTCAAGCAGGTGATCTTAGTGTTGGTGTTGTATCTTAGAATTCCTACTCAGGTTGGGGTGCTAGAGCGAGCCCTTCTAGACAAGAGATTCTTAGAGTAATAGGTACCCATAGCTAGATCCTTCAACAGACATCAGATAGTATAGTCTTCATCAGGTAGAAGATAGCAGAAACGAGGGCCCAATTGGGCTAGGACATTCAGAGGATGACCTCGTGACTCAAGGTCGTAAGTACAGTGCTCCCAGACCATAGGGAGTCAGTAAGGAATTAGGATTTTCTTCTCATGAAACAAGAAGGGACACATGGCACATGACTTCCCAACTCTCCGTACATATGGACAACATATGGTCGAGGGGTTTCCAAGGCATAGTAATTGTTTCGATTGAGGAGGTCTGCATGGCGGTGGACGTAGTATAGGAGCAATCAAAGAAGCAGGTGGTGGGTAATGGATTGAGGCGTTATCGCCACCACCCCAAGTGGTCCACCCTAACCTTAGGGAGAAGGAAGAAAGGGGCGAATACAGCTTTAATCAGTGAAGTCTTATGACCACGGTTCTCCAAAGATGATCTGAGGTACGATCTTTATCTTCTCTACCCTAGATGCAGTTCTTATAGACACATGTTCATGTCACTCCTTCCTTTCCACAGCTCTCGTTTAGAGCTCTTAGATTCCGGTGGAGCTATTAACTCAATCCTTAATACTAGAGACTTCTATGGGAGGAGATTTTATGATTAGACACTAGTGTCGATAGTGTTATCTTACACTAGTAGGTGAGAGTTTTTTCTAGGATCTACTAGTATAGGCTTCGAGAATTTACGACATCATCTTGGGTATAGACTAGTTATCCATAGTCCATGATCAGGTCAAAATTATTAGTTGTACTGTGCAGTTTGACCATGGATAAGGGATTGTGTTTTCCCTCATCAGTGAGAAAGAAAACCCTTACAGCGCAGGATGAAATTTCTCAGAGGAGGGTGTATCCAATCACTCAAAATTTGGCTGGCCTCACCATCGGTGTAGTGGATGAAAGGAGTCAACGTTTTCCTATAGTGGTGGATGAGTACAAGGATGTTTTTCTTAAGGATGTTCCAAGACAACCTCCTTCTATGGAGGTAGATTTCTACATTGACCTATACCCTAGTATGGTACTGATATCCACACTGGTATATTTTATGGATCCCATGGAGCTTCGCAAGCTGAGAGTACAGTTGGAGGACATGTAGAAGAAGGGGTATATAAGGCCCAGTGTTTCACTAGGGGAATCCCTGGTGTTTTTTTCAAGAAGCATATGGGAGTTTGATGTTTTTTATGAACTTCTAGTGCCTGAACCAGGTGACTGTGAAGAAAACTTATCCACTGCCAATAATCGATGATCTCATCAACTAAAGTAAGGGGGTGATGTGGTTCTCAAAGATAGACCATAGATTAGGCTATCACAGGCATCGGGTATGGGAAATGGATGTACCAATGACATTCTTCAGGTACCAGTATGACCACTATTAGTTCCTAGTGAAGCCTTTTGAATGATGAATGCCCCAGCAGTGTTCATGGGACTCATGAATGGTATATTTCAGCCTTACCCTGACCAGTGTGTTGTGGTCTTCATTGATGACATCTTGGTGTACATGGCATCAGAGGAGGAGCATGATTGACACATGCGGATAGTCCTAGATACACTGTGAGGGAACCAACTTTATGAAAATCTCTCAAAGTGTCTGTTGTGGATTTTATGAAGTCCACATTCTGGTACACATCATCTTGGAGGATGGGGTTGCAGAAGATCGAGAGAAGATAGAGGTGGTGCTTTTTTCGGAGCCACCCGGGAGAATGACTGAGGTCCTAAGATTCTTGGGGATAGCTGTTACTATAAGTGGTTTGTGCCCAACATTTTCAGATAAGCAGCACCCTTATTGGCTTTGAAAAAAAAAGTGAAAAACCTTCGTGTGGATAGAGAAATGTTAGTAGATTTTCCACTCACTAATGCAAATACTGACTAATTCCCCCATATTGAGACTACTAGAGGAGGTCATTGGGTGTTTACTTTACTACAATGCATCAAGGACCGGAATGGGTTGTGTCCTGATGCCTGACAAAGAATTGATCACCTACGGCTCATGAATTTTGATATAGTATGAGCAGAACTACGCAGCCTGTGACTTAGAGTTAGTAGTAGTGGTCTTGTTGTGAAGATGTTGTGACACTATTTTATGGGTGGACAGTTTAAGGTTTATTCCAACCATAAGAGTCTCATGTATATATTCTCCAAGAAAGAAATGTACCCAAAACACAGGTGATGGATATATTTCTTCTAGAACTAGGACTTTGATATAGTCCTTACTCCTAAAATGAGGAATGTGGTGGCATACTTTCTTTGCAGAAGGACTGGTTTGCAGCTGTTGTGTAAGGAGATGGAGAAGTTGTCCACGATATAGATATCCTTCATGGATGATGGTAAAGTTTATTACCTTTAGTACTGTTGGAAAGGGATAATGAAATAGTGGCCGAGTTTGTTTCAGGATGCCTCACATTTCAGCAACTGAATGCTGAGCATTAGGTTCCATCAGGCCTTGTGTAACCACTCGAGGCACCAGAGGGGAAATAGGACAAAATCTCGATGGAATTTGTATTGGGGTAACCACATACAACCAAGGGAAACGACTCTATCTGGGTGATCATTGACCGACTCAAAAAGTTGTCTCACATCCTACCCTTCAGGTAGTAAGGATCGGTAGATAGCTTGGGATGCCTCGATGTCCAAACGATAGTGTGACTTCATGGGGTTCCTTTGATGATCATCTCAACTCATAACGATCTCTTTACATACCTGTTGTGGAGGGGATTATAGGAGGCATTCGGGTTGTAGTTATGCTTGAGAAAAACTTCTCATTCAATGATGGATGGTCAGACGAAGCTGACCATATAGAACTTGGAGGATATGCTACGTGCTTGCATCCTGGATTTTGGTCATAGTTTGGAGGACCACCTACCACTGGTGGAGTTTTTATATAAAAATAATTATCACTCCACCACTGGCATGGAAATATTTGAGGCCTTCTATGGGCAGTCTTTCATATCACCCCTATGCTGGACAGACCAAGGGAAGTAGGAACTCATGGGTTTGAAGTTTGTATGGGCTACCACCGAGAAGGTTCAGATCATTCAGGAGCGGATGAGGACTGCATAAAGTAGGTTAAAGTCTTATTCCAACAATATCCAGAGACACTTGGAGTTTGAGGAGGGCGATCATGTATTATTTAAGGTCTCACCCTCACGAGGATTGTAGAGATTTTGCTGCGGCGGAAAGATTTCTCAGAGGTACATCGGACCATTTCAATCCTGATTAGAGTTGGAGAGGTGGCGTACCACCTAGTTCTTCCCCATAGATGCACCGGGTTCATGATGTTTTCCATGTATCACATCTGAGTAGGTACGCGCATGGTCCATCGTAGGTCATCGACTAGGGAGATCTAGACATTGACGATGGGGAGATGTTTGTGGAGTTTCCATAATAGATAAAGGATCGAAAGGATAGGTTTCTACATGGGAGGATGATTCCACTAGTGTGATTTTTGTGACCGCATGAGAATCTATGGGATAGTAAGGGAGCAGGAGGCATAAATTCGTGCTAAGTACCCCCCATCTATTTGATTAGTTTTTGTTTTTGATTTTCTGGATTTAAATATATAATATGGGGATACTATAATGTCTCTAATATCCTAGGTAAAAGTTTTTTAAAAAAATTATATGGAATTATTCTGATACCATAAGCTTTGACGGAACGTGATTCTAAGGCCTTTTTAGCCTCGAATGAAATTTAGAACTTTTTTTAAGGTACACTTTGTAAACATTAGAGCAATTTTTTTCTAACTTTTGAACTGGTTATTAGGTCAGAAATCCGAGGGTACTGAAGAATTCAAAACGCCAGTATTCACCTAGAAATGACTTAACTTCATCCCGAAAGGGCCGAACAAAAATGTTAATTTTAAGAATTTTCAAAATATAATAAAATAACATTAAAAAGTTATTTTAATTTATTTTATAATCCATTGAGCGGCAAACGGAGGCGTTGTGGTGCAGTGACGAGGCGCATTGATGAGTCTTGTTAATGTCTCATCAACTCACAATGTCAAGATGCTTTAATGATGCGTAACAGCAACACTGTTTCATAAATGAATCAATGTAGTGACATGACATTTCAGTGTAACAGAAATGTAACAACCTGTATTCCTTTTATTTTGGTTGATGTGTTAGTGGTAGGAGGAATTAAACTATGAGGATTCTCTGATGAAACTCTGACAAACATCCTCTCCAATGAATAATTACAAACACTGAAGAACATCAAACATCTTCGAAGAACCTTGAAGAGTGTTGCTGGAAGTGATAAATGACATCAAATTCTTGAAACCTTGAGGACGTAATGTTGTGGCATTGAATGTCAAATAGGTATGAGTTATTTTATATTATTGTTCTTCCCAGTTATTTTCTAGATACTAAGAATGCATATCTTCCCAAGAACAGTTTGATCTGTGAATCTTACATTTATATAGGAGGGTAATTTTGGGGATTTTCTTTATCCAGGATTGAAATTATCATTTTTTTATTGAACTAAAATCAATGAACCTCGCTTGTTTTTAATCCTCTAACGCAGAAGGAGTGGCCTGACATGAAAAAGTTTGGACCACCTCCATCATGTGTTTTTATTGTGGTTGTATCCTCAAAGTGGCAGAAAGTGGAATCTGGGGCCACGGCAGGGATGGCGGTGACCTGGGAGGCCCATATGTACATACATAACAAAAATAGACCATTGGAAAATTCGGGTGGCCCTCATAAGGGATGGTTCATAGAAAACATAGGCACGAGGGCAGCAGCGCACTCGTAAGAGCACTGAGCTGGAAGGAATCTTCGGTCAGCTCGTCGCGGCAGTCGTGGGGTGATGTGGCACAAGGCGGGCACAGCATGGATGGGTGGCCTTCATTTGGGCCTCCTAGGTTGCTGAAGAGCTATGGTTACTCGACCACGGCTAGAGGATCCTTGCGCTTCTGTAAGACATGAAGAAAGACCAAACACGGCTGACTCTCATGTCCCAGGAGTTCCCCACTGGCCACCAACAAGGATAGTGGTCAGGGTGGCGGGCCACACCCTCAGCCAATGGGGAGGGCTGGTCCCACACCCAGTGGGCCGATTCCCCACCTGGAGGTAGGACCTGTGGCCTAGCAGGTCGGACCCATGCCGTCGGGCCGGACCCGTGCCCTTTGGGTCGGGCCGAACGGGATCGGGTCATTGGGTATCCCGGCGGGCTAGACCATTGGCCAAACCAGGATAGGCCCAATGAAGCCCTTTTGGGCCTATCCCACTTTCCAAGCCAGACCGGACTGACCCAGACCTAAATCGAGTTAGGTCGGGTCACTTGGAACTAAATCAGGGTATGTGGGAACCCCAGTCCAGGTAGGTCAATCGGTCCGACCGGGTCGGACTGGACCCAGACACAGCTGGCCCCTATTTACTAAAATGATGCTAACTCTCAAAGAAGTTGTCTGATTAATGATACATTTTGGAGTGGGGACACTCTCGACGAGGCATATCTTTTGGAATTCGCTGAGGAGTCTTTCATAGAAGTTGAGAAGCAATGAAAGGCTTGAGGAGCAGTTCTCCCAGGCACACTATGTAACGAAACCTGCGGTTGGTAAAGACCTAAGGACTGCTGACCTTCAACTCTGTATGACTATACTATGGCCTAGTGGGAAGAACTTCTATGTAACTTTTCTGGTCCACGGTGGGAATCACTTTTGTGTGACTTTTCAGGCCCACGGTACACGACAAGGGGAGTACCTCAGTTGCCCAAGATTAGTGGGAATCACTTCTGTGTGACTTCTCAGGAACATAGTACATGATTAGGAGGGTTACCTAAGTAGTCCAAGGTTAGTGGGAATCACTTATGTGTGATATGGTAGGCCCACTATACTTGATAGAGGAAAGGTTCTCCAATAGCTGAGGTGTTCAATGATGTGAGTGATGATTCTTATATCACTACCCTAAATGTATACCTGGTGTGAGATATATTTTTCTTTGGGATACTATATGTATTGTTGTGTGGTAGTTCCTTTTCATGTTTGGTTCCCTACTAAGAATCACGTTACTCACCCCTGCACGGGCTCTTCCCACTCATGTTGTGTCCCTTATAAGAGATCAGTATTTTGACCGTGACTTTGATGGAACGGGACCCAGAGGTGCTCAGGGATACGGGACCAACGTACACTACAATGGTGGAATTGGAGGCCTAGTACTTGGTGGGGCCTTGTAGGACCATTCGAATAGGATGTACTACATTGGCTTCTAGTAGCTACACTAATCTTACGGTCAGTTGGGGTTTTCCGCAGATGGCCAGCAGAGTTCCTTTTGTACTTTGTAGTTTTTAGTTCTTCTGTTGCGTTTGTATTCTGTCCCACTTGTAGTGTTTCATCTTGAACTCAAATTTTTTTGTTGAAACCTATTTCCTTTTTATTGTGTTGGAATTGGTTGGGTGTGTGTTTTCATACAAGTACTTAGGAAAATGCCTCCCACTTTTAGGTTGACACCTTCAGCGCTAGTCGTCAGCCCTGGCCTTCGGGAGGTGGGATTGGGGTAGTCACGACACAGGCCCCAAGGGACGGATCATGACATAATAATTACGTATAAATCATCTATTAATTACCATTTTATTTTTAGTCTTTAAGGATTAATTATCTTGGTAAAAAACTAGTTTTTGTTGTGGAAACTAATATGATAAAAGTGAGAAACCTTAGAGATAAAGGGGATAATATGTTTAAAACATGTTTCTTATTTAGTTTTTGAGGTTTGGATCAACCTTATATTCCTTATAATCCATTATTTAACAATTTTTTAGTCACATGGGTTGATAGTTCCTTCCAATTATTAAATATTTTTTGTTATTTACCAAAAACATATCACTCCTTCTCATTTGAAAAATGGAATATTCTTTCCTATTTTTTCGTACTTAAAAATAATTTCGTTCAAAAAATGATTACCAAAATCCCATACATACTTACCTAACAACATATTATAGGTATTTTTTTATTATAAAACCCAAATATAAATTCTATTGGTGGAAACCAAAGAAGGCTTTCTGGAGAAGATGTATCATCCTTAACTGAGAATTTTTATTTTATTTTTTATTCAAACTCATTTAAAAAAAATTCAACTTTTTTTGGAATAATAAAAAAATTATATTAAATATAATATTATGTTATTATGTTAATTTACAATCCTATATTCATTTCCACTTCTATAAAAGGGATACAAAACCCTTGATCGTGTGTACGAAGGACAACCGCCCTGCGAACAGTTGTAATTTGTTTCCAATCGTAGCCTCTCATAACTAGATGTTATGTATTATTTAATGTATGTAAATGATATTTATGAAATAATTGTACTTATATACTTATAATAACATATCAATCATTTTACATTTTAATTCATTGTAAAACGATAACGTCGATCATGTGTATGTGTGGACTACCGCATCTATGAGGCAATATGATTCATTTTTCATTTCTAATTTAAATTTTCAGTAATAAGGATTTAGTTTTTTAATATATATGATATGATAATAATTCATTAAATTTTAATTACTATTAATCTTTTTTTCATTTCATCCACTTAAAAATAAAAATATATTTCATGTGTAAGTACGACTTACTGTCTCCATGAACGATGTAAACCATTTTTCTATCTTTATCTTTTACAGATGAATATAAATATGTAAAAACTGAATATATATATATATATATATATATGAAAATTATATCATTAAAATAATTATTGAATATATTTAATTAGAATAAAAATTTCAATGGAAAAACAAGCAAACCAAAACGTACATGAAAAACAAAGCAATGATCACAAAGAAAAGTGTTTTTAATTAATAATTTTTAATAAATAGCTGATAAACTGGTTATAAGTAATTATATATGGTATTATAAATATTATTATGTTAATTTAATTTATTTATAATAAATATATATTTACTATACAATATTTTTTAAGATTTTTAAAGGAATTTAGGTCTAAGGTAAGATATTTTTGTCTCACATTTATTTTTGTGAGACACATGGTATATTCACCACTTATTTCTTTTCTGTGGTGTATATACTTACCATGAATGTATTTTATGATTATTTTCATGAAATTTTTATTTATTTAAATATCCATATATTATTATTTATTTTTTGGTACTTATGATAAAAAAGTTACAAAAGTGGTAATGGTTTTATGTTATAATATCATTCTTATCGGGGTTGTTTATGATTAAGTTTATATAAATGAGATCTTGTGGTATATATATCAGGAAACTCATTAATTTTTTATAATATGTTAATTTTGTAATATTACATGTTTTCATTTAATATTATACTCTTTAATTACTCATGATTCAAAAGAATATGTTTTTGGGAAACTGACATTATTTCTCTCTTCAATCAAAATTGTTTTTCCTTCCATAAGCATGCTTTATAAAATGTTTCAAAAAAAATTTAATAACAATATATTTTAGTTTAATTTCATTGTTACCCATGTTTTATTTTTTAAAAAAATATTTTAAATTAATATTCTTTGCATTTTCATAATGAGATACTTTGGACTTTTTTACTGAAAATTTGAAATGAATCATTATTTTAACATACACGGCATGAATAGAATTTTCCACCTTCACTAACACTCATGTATTTAATGATACCAATATAGTTTTTTATATTCATATTAAAATATAATTTTTCATTAATATTTTGGACGTTTTATTATTTTTAAGTATGTGATTTCAATTTGGAAAAGTTATTTTCCTCAGAAAATGTCCTAAGAGATCTTTCAAATTTATATTTTCATCTAGATGAAATCAGTCGATGTTAAATTAGGTTTATGGGGGATATGGTCCAAATATATCATCCTTGATTCTTATATGTATGGATTATGATTATGATAAAAAACATATTTCTGAAACCCATTCCTTTTCCCTAGTTTATACTATGATAAATTGATGAAATGATTATGAGACATGTTTCTTTTCCCTGGGTTATATACTGGTGAGATATTTATGAAACCCATTTATTTTCATGAGTTATGATATGATGAATGTTTTATGATTTTATAGATCTCAGTTATAAGATTTTTATTATGTGATAGTTGGTCCTTGAATTATATATCCCTCAAATGTATTGGGTAGAGATGGATATATCATGAGATAAACCATACTAGAATTGGAGTGAACCCTATTTAGTTAGGGACTATGTCTACTCTTAAATTATTTGGAGTAAACCTTGAATATTAAGATGTTTTGGAGAGTGATACTAATCCAATGTGATAGCCATGTAATTAATCCTCTAATACTATGGAAATTATTTTTTTCTTTATTTTTATTCCACTAATCAATGTCTTGGGCCAATGTTATTCTTTCATGGTACCTATTTTTTTATTATTTTATGATTCATGTCTTATAAAATTCCTAATATTTTTCAATTTATCAATATTATGATCTTTTATGGGAATGATATTGTTTTAAAATATTAATATAATGTTCTCATACCCTAATGATTATGATCTTATGTGATCAATGATTACTCCTTAGTTTTCCATTCTTGTGTAACAAAGAACACCCATTCTTATATTTCATTTCCCCATGTTATTAAGAAATTTATTTAGTATGATATATCGATAAAGGTTCTTAGTTTTTAAAAACATATTTAGTGATGATTTAGTTTACTTATGAGCTCGATTCTTATATATATAAGTTTCTAAAGATAATGCAACTATACGATTCTGAAATGCATCATTATGTCATATAGTTAACAATCATCTAATAAGATGAAATATATATGTATTAAAAGTATGATTCCTGGTATATTCCATGTTAATAATTATTTTAATAATTGTAAGAGTTAATTACCCATATAAATTAAGGCATGTAAAACATTTAAAAGCTATTATACCCACATTCCATCATGTTATAGTTCTAATACATTCACATGCCAAAATAAACACTTTCAATCCAAGTATAATTTTCAAACATAATTATCACAATTACCTTGTTATTCCACCTACATGTTAATTAAATTCACACATTTAAAATTTCCAAATACATATAAGGATATGGGTTAATTCAATCTATGTTTCAACCTAAAGTCAATGGTTGGCACACCACTCGAGTAGCCACAAGTCTAGTCGCAAATCCAACTAACCCAACAAGGGGTAAGGGAAGTCTAGGAATATAATTTATCATTTTTTTGGGTTAAAAATTAGTTTTGGTCATTTTAATTTCTTTATATCATGATATAACTTTCTTTACATATGTTGAAATAATAATGTACTCTGGGGAGTTGTTCTAGACCACCAACCTCAATCAATGTTGATGAAAGAAACCAAGATTTAGCACCAGATCAAGGTTGAACATAATGATTATATAATAAAAGTAATTTAATAATCTATTCAAGTATAGAGGAGTAATATATATGGCGGTAAGGGATTTTCACTAAATATAAGTTAGATTTACTTATTTTGGTTCGCTAAATTGAAGAACCAAAGAGAAGTGTTAGAGGATCCTTAAGGGTATTGTATTACCAAAAAATTCCCAAAACCCAAATTAGCCTCAAATTAGAGGTGATTAAGTTTTCAATAAGTGGTTATGTGGGTTGATATATAATTCTACCCCTCATAATCATCGAAAAAACCATTCATCATCTAGTATAATGTGGTGTCCTCTAGAATCATGCATGGTTTGAAACCCAACCGGCTAGTTGGAGGGTATCCTATAGGTGACCCAATCTATCCATGATCATATTGATGTTGGGATTCACTGGATATTTGGTGGCATTATAGTTCTTCACTAACTACATTCCAAAACTATACTTCATATATCTCAGTTTATATATGTCCCTAATTACTCTAAGGCCATGTTTTAAATTGTAAATAACGTTTTTTGCCGAGACTAAAATAGTTTAACAAAAAAAGGTTTTTTTATAACAAAACAATAAAGAAGAATAGACATATGCAAATATGGGATCTTACAAGAATGAAGAGTATAAGAAAACTATCGATCAAGAACCTTGTAATTATAAAATATAAAAAATACTCCACTATTACATTAAAGTGGTTTCCGAGGTTGAAGAAAAATATTTTCTCAATATTATAATTCCAAATAAATATAATAAAACATGTTATATTAAAAAATTGAGATTATGGTTTCTTGGAATTAAGATAACACTGAAAATAATAATATAAATGTGAAAACACCTTCAACCTATTATTATAAGATCATGATAAATGATATAAATCTTGTAGTTGGGGAATTTAATGGTGAGACCCACAAAATGGAAAATAGTAATTTAAAAAAAATCAAACTACACATCAATTTTATATTCTATATTTTAAAAATTATTATTAAATAATTTTTTTAACTAGTTTCGTATTTTTAAGATGAGTATAACACTTGGTATTCAATTATAAAATGTTTCTCTTTCAAAATAAATTATAGCATAATGTACATAGACTTACTCAAGGATGTGATTAAAACCTATATTCATAAATTACATAATTTAAGTTAAAATAAATTAATTCCATATTTGAATTCATAATTTTAAATTTGTATTAGGATTATTTTTTAGTATTCTTTCAGAAATAGTTAGTTTATGGATGAATAGTGAAAATAGTGATTTTACAAAAAAACTCACTTTTTACAACATTATAATGATGTAATAATTATATTAATTTAGACGAAGACTTTTTAAGAGAATAAAATATATTTAATAGATACTCTTAATTCACATTAAAATATAATTTTTAACTCATAAATATATGCTTAACATTTTGTAAATTTTATTAATGTTCTTGTCCAACTAAAATTTGTTTTTAATTATTTTCTATTATTCAATTATTTACAAGGTTCCTTTTGTTTTTTTTTTTACTTTATAGAAATATAAGTATAAATTTATTTAAAATAACAAAATTATTCCCATTTTAATCGACATTATTCATTATTAATCTATAAAATAATTATTCTATTTGAAATAAACATTTTTCTATAAATAGATTTCATTGAGCTATATGAAATTATGTAAATATTAATTTTTGTAAGTTCTAGGAGTTTAATAATATAAAATTTATCCCATATTCTTAATCGGAATGTTTAATATTACTTAATAAGTTCAACGTAATTTTTCGTTATGATGAATAGTAATAATAGTAATTATTTATCACCGCAGTTAAGGGTAAAATGGGTTTCAGGGGTTAAAAATAATGGGATATAGCTTCATGATATGAAAAAAACATACTAAAACATAGTTATTTGTTTTTATTTCAACCTTAAATATATTATCATTGAATATAATAAAATATGGATCCACTTTCACAAGAAAATGACTTTATATTAGAAAAATATTTTAAGGAATCCCATGTGTGTCTCTCCCTTTATTTATAAAAGGGTGTCTATTATCCTAACTTATTAATTATCTTTGATCCCACTATATTGGAAAAAAATACACAAAAAATATTCTAGATTAATTTAATTAATTTTTTTTCTCTAGTTCTTACCCGAATACCATCCTAATAAGGCTTATGATATAATTTAATGGACCTCCCTCAAAGAATAGCTAATAATCATAACCAGATCTTTCGAGGTATATTTCCTCTTCTAAAACCTATAAATATATTGTATACATCATAAAATAAAAAATTAAGTATCACCAATATAATTTTATTTTTTATTATTATATTACAAACATTTTTTCACATCCTTTAAATCTTATGGAAAACGAATACATCACACATGCATACTACGGCCTACCCTCTACACATAGTAGTGTAATTTTTTTTTCATCACCATTTTACAAGGAAGTTTATATGTATAGAATTAATTAATTTTATATTATATTTATGAAATAATTATTATTTTTTATATATAATATATCATTTACCTTATTACCCTTCAATCTGTTATAAAATTATATCATCAATCATGTGTACATGTGGACTACCACCTCCATGAAGTGATGTGATATTCTTATATAACCATTTTTAAAAGATGTTTTTTAAATTATATATAAGGAATAAAATTTATATTCAGGTAATTTTTAACATTAGGGTGATGATTTAACAATTTCATGACACATTTAACAAAAAAAGTCTACGTAAGTGATTTTTGATTAATTAACTGAACAACCTTAATGTGGTTTGTGTAAGAAATAAATATTTAATTAATAGGTTTCAAATGATTATAAAAGGACCTCAAGAATAGAATATAGGTGAAAAATATTTTTATAAATATATTATATAATTCAAATTATTTTTATAAGAGTATCAAATATGTATTACTAAGAAGATACCCATGGTAAAATATCTCATTTATAGTCTAATTTTATTTTAGGATTATTTATGTTCATATTTACTTTAAGAAAATTATTTTAACCTAACCAATTAAACCCCACATATTTTATTTTCCTCTTGTTATTTTTTTGTTTTACATGTTTATATTCCATTTTTTCTCTTATTAGATCAAGATTCAATAAGTAACTTATATCAAAGATACATTAATTTAAAATACATATTTTATAGCTTATCATCCAAATATTTTATTATGTGTCAATGTTCTATTAAATGTTTTGATAATTTTATTATTTATGATTAAAGGTTGATTATGTTCATTTTCATAAATTTTTTAAATTCATTACAAATTATTAAAAATTAATATTCTCAAATTTTACCTTATGGGTTATTTTAATTTTTTACCAAAGTATAAAATAATGAATTGACATATATGACTTGATCACCCATTATCACCATCATAGTCTCTATAAATTATCTAGATCACTATAAAATTTTCTTTGTTTTTTTTAAAAAATATTTTCCTCCAGCTTTTTCTAATTTTTTATGAAATGATTTCAAATAAAAAGGGTATTGATTTCTTCACGCAATGAATGGAATTTTTAAAAGTTATTTCTAAAATAGTTATTATGAAAAGCTACACTTATTTTATTTTAAATGTAGTGTTTCTATTTAATTTTCTAAATAACTGGTTTTACTATGAAAATTTAATTTGTGATCAAGAAATAATATTCTATTATCCATTAATGATAATGAATTATACCTTTCTTAGATTATTCATTTTCTTCTGAACCAGTTATTTATCACTCTCCATTATTCATTGTATATTATTTTTCTCCTTTATGTCCATATTTTTTATATCATGGATGAATTAAAAATAATTTATATTACTTTTAAGTTGTTTGAACTATGTAACATTTCTATATCTGGAATTAGTTGAATGAATCATATTAAGTATGTTATTTAATTTACTCAGAAAATATTGATGTTCTATATTCATGACTAAATATGGATAATGCTTTACCTATAATTAATTTTGAAATTTATTTTTACTTATTATTAAAAAAATTGGAATGTATTTGATGTGTAAGTGATGGGTGGGGTCTAGTTATATATAACTCCTTGATGCACAGATGAGTATCATGAGGAAAAATAGTGGTCATTACATATTAGATGGGTATTTGGTTAAAACCTACCCATTTATTAGGACTAATGACTTGTTTAAGAGGTATTTATTGAAAGATTCATAATAAAATAGTCAAGGAATTGATATAATGTTCGTGAATTTTAGAATTTATTTATTTCCTTTATTGAGAATTAATTTTCTATTATCCATGTTAATTATATATTTATGTTATCCATTGATGTCCATTGAACTACCATTTTTGAATAAATTTCTTGTGTTTTGATTAGATACTCTACCATATTGATTATTCCTTATTTCCTCATGATATATTTTTCTATATGTAACCCGTACTAGGCATCAAAGCCCGCCCTTTATTTGCTTTCCTTTCTCCAAGAGAAGAAGAATGATATTATGAATGATTTAAAGGATGCAAGAATATTTTTTCATACTATGTTTTTATATTTAAAATCCAATATGGGAATCATGTATATATCTTGTTTTCCTTGAGTGATAACCAAATCATTCCTACATGCAGAGATATGTCATAAGTTATACCAATTTAATAATGTAAATAGAAAATTATGGTTTCTATAGTCAATTTGTTATAGTTGTTATCAGAGGAAGTTTCGTAGAAACATTTTGAACTATATTTTAAACGAACATAGCTAACATGAAAATTATGATAATTCCAAAAGGTATTTGAAACTTTTACCATAATAGGTATTTCATTTTATGGATCAATATTCATTATTATTGTGAACTAACTCAGTGTGTGTCATTGTTTAATGGGGGAACATATGATAATAAATGGAATCAATACTCGTACTCAGTGTGTATATTAACCTATTGATCAAGATAATACAGTTGGTGTTATAGATGAGTATATCATTGATATATTAGAAATGATGACTCATGTTGTGATGAATAACCATTCCTATATAGAGAAACACGTTGTTCTATATCATATTTAATATATGTAAGAATAATTCATGTAATTGAATCCATCATATTTTAATGTAACTACTAATACATTGGTAACTAAACAATCGATTAATTCCATTGAAAATATATTTTTTTCTATGGGATGTAATGAAAGGTAAAATGTTATTATGGATATTTATTTTTTGAAGGGTTATGTTGATCAATGGTGGTGATGATCCAAAACACTAAAGAGTTTGATTAAATAGAAATTATTGAATGTGGAACTTTTAAAGTGATCATATTTGATAAATAATTTCAACAATCGTAATAAGATAAAATGGATAGGAACTTGTTCACTTTAAAGTTAAAGGAATAAGAAAGTTTTGTAGAGTATGTGGAAAACATTATAAGATTATCCAAGTATGTTTTAAACTATATATGCAATCTATAAAATAAGATTAAATATTTATATGATGGTTTTAAGTTAATTCTCTGAAGGGAAATTATTTTTCAAAAAAATCAACACATGATTATATAGTATCAGGTTCCATCAAGATAGTAAAAAAAGTATAGGTGTTATATATTTAATGGAAATTAATAAAAGAAGTTGAAATATGAGAACTACGATAAAATTAATGTTTTAAAGAATAATAAATGGGATATGGGGTTTACAACATGTAACACCCCGAGATTTTATGAAAAATATTATTTTAATTTCATTAATGTCTTGTGTTGTATTCTACACCAAGATTACCTTGCGTTATACGCAACACCGTATTAGCTTGCAGTATACGCAACACTATTCTTGGACCGTGTTACACACAATTTTGATAATAGTTATTCTACGCAACATTGAGTATATATATATATATATTCAATGTATAAATGAAATACGGTTGGATTCTGTTATACGAAACAACGAAGGATTCTTTCACAACACGCAACCCTGACTTGGCTTGCATTACACGCAATCACGACCTTCCTCGATAGCGTGTGTTGTACGCAATACCGGGTTTTAAAAAAATGATATATTATTATAATATTGTCATGAACTAGCCGTTATTAATAGTATTAACTAAATTTTGAATTTTATAACATTATTATTCATCTTACACATTTTCTAGAACATGTTATAAGAACAAAATAATTTTTTTGGGTAAAATAAGTATTTTTCAAAAAATGCAGTTTTGCCGCCTTTTGATGGTGCACCCACTTTAAATCTAGTTTTTGACATGTTTATATGTTCAATTTGACGAAATAAAATTCTTATTTTGAATCAGGATGTAAAAATTTACATTAGATAGAGTTTTGATATTTTTCCGATAACTTTCATATTTTTAAGAATAGTAAAAACACGCTATATTTTAATTAAAAACAACTTTTTTCATCATAATATCTTATGTGGTTAAATTATAATATTGAATGGTTTTAAAGTATAAATAGAATATATTTTTACCATTTATATAATTTATGTCATTATCATTGATTTTACCTTGAATTCATAGGTTAAATCAATTCAATCTTTTGCAATGTTTTAAACAAAAACCCGTTTTTATTCGACAATGGGATTAATTTTAATTTAATTTCTGAAACTTCTGTGTATTGAATTTTAAAAAATTGATTCTATATTTGGAATCCGTGGGTCCCAATTATGTTAATAGGCTACTTTTAATTTTTGGGAATTATGAATAGTAACTACGGTAAATTTTATTTACCATAGTTAAAGGTAAATCGGGTAATTAAGGGTAAATATAATATTATAAATTTACCCTAACACATGCCAAAATTCTATTTGATGGCTAAAATTAAACCCATATCAACTAAGGGTCGGATTAGATTCATTTTATGGACTTTTGACCATGAAAATAATTTAATTATTATTAAAACCAAAGAAAGTGACAACATGTCACTCTCTTAAATCTTAGAAGTATAATAATTTTAACTTAGTGATAAAAATCATAAAACTTTGAACATGAATAGTCTCCAGAAATCTAACAAAATTATATACATCATGATAATTTATTAAGAATATTTTGGGATTAAATAATTATCATTAATTGTGACACAATAGTGATGCAGAAATTATTTATCTCGTGAAAAATCAAGAATATAGTTTTTATTAAACTAATAGTGACCATAAAAGGCACAAAACCCTGACCAAAACTTATTGGTCATGTAACTTGAAACTATAATCATCCAATGGTCAAATATTTTACCATTTGGATTCTTATACAAGCAATTATGACACTTATATTATTTTATTTTAAATTATCCCAAAGTTGTCACCTTCATAATTTAATAAATATAACAATTTAAATATTGTGATTTTAAGATGATAAATTAGAGTAAAAGTATTATTGTGAAAGGTAATATATTTATATTCATAATAGGATTTTATTTTAAATTTTTATGAAACAAATATGTATATTAAATAATTATACAAAAATGATGTAGTAATTATTTTATTAAGAGATAAACCAAATAAATGGTTTTAAAAATAATAAAATAAATATTATATGAACTATTTAATGTGATCCACTAATTTTATAGATACATATGACCTTTTATTAATATATTAAATCTTTTAGTTCGAACATATCTTCTGTATATATTTTATTTAAATTCAAATAAATGAATAGTTTCAAAATTGACACTATTGTTATTTTACAAAAATAACATATTATAAAATTGTTTAAAAATCACAAAAATACTTAAAAATTATAAATTTAAATTTATATGGTCTATAATGTTATAAAGTAAAAAATTATGGAAAATTCAAAATAAATAAGTAATTATTTGTTATAATTTAAAATTTATAATTTTATTACCACATATAAACTTAAATAGATTAAATAAGGATAAATCAAAATGATAAGGTTTAAAATAAGCTCCAAACATGTCTAAATTTGATTGGTTGACGATATTACAACCCTATCTCATCTAATATTATAATATGAGTCATTTTTGGAGGTTTTTAAGTGGGTTTAGACTTATTATAAATTAATATTTTTAATAATTCCAAAGGTGCCCCTCTCCTCCCTTATAAAAGGGCACCTCCTCCCTCTCTTCCTCACACAACTTTGAGACTTCAAGCTCGGTCAACCACTTCCAAATTCTCTTCTCCACTTCCCTATCAACATCCTAGAGGTTCTGGTCTTCCTCAAAGACCAATTTTAGTGCCCTAAGAGGAGGTCTCAAAAAGGCGCTTCAAAGAAGAGGTAATTTCCGTTACCGATTCTTTCACATTTATTTCTTCTTCCACTTCTTCTTCTTAGGTTGTTTAATTATGAATTAATAACATCAGTATCACTCATATACTGATATTTTATTATAAGTATGAAACAATCCTATTTCACCATCTATCCATCCTACGGAAAATGAAATTACCGCGTGTGTGTACGTACGGAATACCGTCTCCACGCCGTGGTGTAATCTGTTTTTCCACCGAAACCATACTTGGATGGGTATTATGGTGTAAAGAATAACTATACATAGTTATTATAAAATCATAATGATTCTGATATATTGTATCATCCACTCCAATTCAATTCAATAATTATTGAAATAATATCATCGCTCGTGCGTACGTACGGACTACCGTCTCCACGACCCGATGAGATTCATTCTCCATGTTAACCATTTATGAATGATTATAAAGTATATATAAGAAATAATAATGAAATATATGACATTATAAAGCTACTGTATTTATGTGTATATATATGTATGTCATCTGCTTAATTCCACTCAATTCAATAAGGAAACGAAAACAGCGTTCATGCGTACGTACGACCTACCGTCTCCATGAACGGTGTATTTATTTCCATTTATCGATCCATTATATATATGTATATTCTGAATATATATTATATATAAATCATGTTTTATATTCTATAATTAAGTAATAATGATCTAAGATATCATATGAATAACTACAAGTTAAAACACGAACGACAAATGAGATGATTTTACTCAAAACGCTACTTTAACATGAATTTACAAAATAACGGGTAATATAAAGTCATAAGTGAACCATATATGATATAATAACAATGATTATGATTCTGTAATAAGTAAATGACATTATTTAAATCATTATACAAGAGTTTCGGACACTTACGAAGCAAATCGGACCTAAGGTAAGGGAAATATCACAATCTCATTTTTATCCGAGATTGTTTATACTTTGGCATTTACTGGGGTGTATTTTATCATCCACATCCATGTTTCCCCAATATGTAATATTTATACCCTTATACAATTTTTTAAATCCAATTTTACCCTTCAGTGGGTTTTTATTAAAAGATATGAAAGAAATCTTTTGTCGTTTTTCGTATGAGGTACTTTTTGACTTTTCCGACAAAAGTACGAGAAGAAAGTTTTTTTAACTTATACGGCATGAATGGATTGTTAAAACATTATTTCCAAGAATGTTCCATTACAAGTTTTCACGTTTATTTTTAACCAACTTCTTTTATTTTAAAGTTTTATGACATGTTAATAAAGGAAAAATGTTTTTAAAGAAGAAAAGATATTTTCCTCAAGAATTCATTTCAAGTGTTTTTTTTTCAAAACTATTTTCCATCTAAGATGACGTTATTTGATATGTATGTTTCCAGTAAAATGACTCTATGATTTAAATGGTTTCAATTTTCTTATGATGAAATGATATCAATTGTTTATGGATTATGATGGCATGATGTTTAAGAATCCCATTTTATTACATGGGTTATGCAATGATGTATGATTTATGATTTTGTGGCACACATAAGAATGGTATCATTATGAGATGGGTGGGACATATATCTCCCTACAATTAATTGGGTAAAGATTTTATATCTCATGAGATAGACATGGCTGGAATGGTAGGTTATACCGGTTCAGTGAAACAGGACTGAAACGAGGGTGACTCGGTTCAGAAATGGACTTTGTCCACTAAGATAGTCTTGGAAATGAGTCTTGACTAACAAGAAATGATTCTATATGATTATGTGTGTATGCCACAAAGGTTCATGTTTTAAGTTATGATTATTGTGATTACATTTCACTGCCATGAGTTATCCCAGGTTATGAAATTATGATCTCTTTTACAGGTTAAGATTTCCAAAAGTTATGTGCTTATGTATATGATGTGATTGATATTTCTTTTGTTTACCCTTAATGAGCATTTGAGCTCACCCTTTTTTGTTTTCTTTTCCCCAGGATATAAAGAAAGGGTTTAGGTATTAAAAAAAAGGAAGATCTTTGTGGGAGATGTTGAAGATCTTTCACCAGGATTAGAAGATTATATTCCGAGTTTCCAAAGACGCTAAACTATTACGATCCTTGTGTGTGTGTTTTTGTTATGTACTAAGTATTCCGAAAATGTAATGTAATGTAAATATACGTCAAGATATGGGTCTCTACAGTTGGTATCAGAGGAAAGGTTTAGTCAACCTTTGGAAACTAGGACGCGAAAACGTTAGTGAGATCCCTAGAGATATTTCTATGGTATGTCTAGGGATGTCCCTAAGGATAAGTATAAATATAGGATATAGTCCTAGCACTACGGTAATGTTCTTAGAATTAAACCTAAGATGTTAGATATTGAAGTTAATTCCCCTTTATTATGTTGTTTTACCTATCATGATTTTTGTCACTCACACTGTTTTTTTTGGGTTTTAGAAAACGGTTGGAAATAAGATGATTCACGATAATAGAGGATATGAGGGACAATGGAATGATATTATTCATGAGCAACCAAATGAAATGGGATTTGAAAGTCCAAAAATCATTATTATGCCGAATCAGCAATCTCATAATATGATCAATAAACACAAATTTGGTAAGTTTCCTGACTCGGCTAATAAGAGAAAGATGGAGTTTCATGATGATCATAGAGGAAAGAAAGTTCAATTTCCCCTATGTAAATAATGTGGGAAGAGGCATCAAGGAGAATGTTTCAAAGGAACTGGAAGATGCTTTGGGTGTGGAAAAGAAGGACACAAAGCCAGTAAGTGCAAAAGAAAAGGTTCAGTTAACACCAGGGATGAGGATAATGGTATTGCTATGACATCAGCAATAGTTAAATGTTTTAAATGTGGAATGTACGGGAATTATTCAAACAAATTCCCTAAGGGAAAGTCTCATGAAGAGAATCAGTATGGTCGTATGGGTAGTATTTATGTGTATGATGATGAAGAGACTACAAATGATATGGGAGATGAAACAATTGTTGAAGCTCGGTCAATGGATTAAGAATTTAGTGGAATGATTACATGTTTATCATGTGTAATGTTGTATAAGTAATATCATGCTACTATGGAATAAAGAGACATCTATGGATTGTTACACTGTTGTCTTTCCTTCATTTTTGAAAGTGTATGATTAATGTTACCAGTATCCATGAAAGGTTATTCAGATATTTTTGGAATGTAGATGATACGCACATAATGAAGGGATAAAGAGAAAATTAAATGTTTGATAGTATTCATGAGCACAGAACTGATATAAGGAGAAGGTTATATCATGGGTTGAGTATATAGAATTTTTGGATTTTGGTATGTGGAAAGAGTTAACTTTTGACAGCATTCATGTTTTCACTAAGGTTTAATGGGTATTCATTATTCAAGAGAATACATGATTAAGGTATTCACATGTTTGTAATTTGACCAACAAGATATATCTTATGATATATGGGGGATAAATAATGGCATTCACGTGATTGTTCTGGGACATTTCATGTAATCATTTTCTTTATACTATGAGCTTGAACCGAAGTATTTTAGATAATCTTAAAGATTAGAATGGATTATGTTGGACATAAGTTAGGATAAAACGTTTTTCGATATTATTGATGGGATGTTATAGTAATATAGCTTTAGAAAAAGGACAACCTGCAGGACGGGCGACAACCCATCGCGTCGGACAAGGCTTTGGGAATCGAACCCACAACCGAAGTGCGACTGGACTTTATCGCCTACCACTGGCCTACAGGAAGTCCTTGGTTAGTAGAAACTTGTTTTATTTTATTAAGAGGTATGATATATGAAGTATAAGTTCATTTTTGGAAGCGTATAAGATTAACCTCACAAAAGACAGACTTATGAATATTTGATAACTATTGCTAACCTTTTGTTTGAAACGGATGGAATGACCCATCATTCTATCACATGATCTTTTAACACTTCATTTCTTTAAGAGATGAAGTGGAAACTGTTCAAAGCTGGAACAACAGTGAGATTGTACCAAAATCAAGTAAGTATTTCTTCTAATTCAAAATTTTCAACTTTAGGGAAATGATATTGAAAACCAAAAATGTTGTCCTAGTGATCTTATATCCGATGAATCATACGGTACCCTAGATCATCACAAATTTATGGCTTTGTGATTGTTGGCTTTTTCATAGCCACGTCCTCTACCACTCTCCATCAGAACATGACGGTTAGATTTCTCTTCCATGTCCATATTTTCACCTATGTTCTCCTATGTGGATACCCAGTGATTAGTTAACATGGGTAACCATTACGTTTTATACTTTAGTTTTTAAAGATAATATTTGGTATTCCTTTTTACGATGTGGGTTTCTATCAAAGAAACTTTCAAATAGTAAACCATTTATAACCTCGACGAATTTCGAGGGAAAAATTAATTTTAAGGGGGGTAGAATGTAACACCCCCAGATTTTATGAAATATATTATTTTAATTTCATTAATGTCTTGTGTTGTATTCTACACCAAGATTACCTTGCGCTATACGCAACACCGTATTAGCTTGCAGTATACACAACACTATTCTTGGACCGTGTTACACACAATTTTGATAATAGTTATTCTACGCAACATTGAGTATATATATATATATATTCAATGTATAAATGAAATATGGTTGGATTCTGTTATACGAAACAACGAAGGATTCTTTCACAACACGCAACCCTGACTTGGCTTGCATTACACGCAATCGCGACCTTCCTCGATAGAGTGTGTTGTACGCAATACCAGGTTTTAATAAACAATGATATATTATTATAATATTGTCATGAACTAGCCGTTATGAACAGTATTAACTAAATTTTGAATTTTATAACATTATTATTCATCTTACACATTTTCTAGAACATGGTATAAGAACAAAATAAATTTTTCGGGTAAAATAAGTATTTTTCAAAAAATGTAGTTTTGCCGCCTTTTGATGGCGCACCCACTTTAAATCTAGTTTTTGACATGTTTATATGTTCAATTTGACAAAATAAAATTCTTCTTTTGAATCAGGATGTAAAAAATTACATTAGATAAAGTTTTGATATTTTTCCGATAACATTCATATTTTAATGAATAGTAAAAACACGCTATATTTTAATTAAAAACAACTTTTTTCATCATAATATCTTATGTGGTTAAACTAAAATATTGAATGGTTTTAAAGTATAAATAGAATATATTTTTACCATTTAATATAATGTATGTCATTAGCATTGATTTTACCTTGAATTCGTAGGTTAAATCAATTCAATCTTTTGTAATATTTTAAACAAAAACCTGTTTTTATTCTACAACAGGATTAATTTTAATTTAATTTCTGCAACTTCTGTGTATTGAATTTTAAAAAATGGATTCCATATTTGGAATCAGTGGGTCGAAATTATGTTAATAGGCTACTTTTTATTTTTGGGAATTATGAATAGTAACTACGGTAAATTTTATTTACCATAGTTAAAGGTAAATCGGGTAATTAAGGGTAAATATAATATTATAAAATTTCCCTAACACATGCCAAAATTCTATTTGATGGCTAAAAGTAAACCCATATCAACTAAGGGTCGGATTAGATTCATTTTATGGACTTTTGACCATGAAAATAATTTAATTATTATTAAAACCAAAAAAAGTGACAACATGTCACTCTTTTAAATCTTATAATTATAATAATTTTAACTTAGTGATAAACATCATAAAACTTCGAACATGAATAGTCTCCAAAAAGATAACAAAATTATCTACATCATGAGAATTTATTTAGAATTTTTTTGGATTAAATAATTATCATTAATTGTGACACAATAGTGAGGCAGAAATTATTTATGTTTTGAAAAATCAAGAATATAGTTTTTATTAAACTAATAGTGACCATAAAAGGCACAAAACCCTGACCAAAACATATTGGTCATGTACACGGAAACTATAATCATCCAATGGTCGAATATTTGACCATTTTGAGTCTTATACAAGCAATTATGACACTTATATTATTTTATTTTAAATGATGCCAAAGTTATCACCTTCATAATTTAATAAATATAAAAATTTAAATATTGCGATTTTAAGATGATATATTATAGTAAAAGTATTATTCGGAAAGGTAATGTATTTATCTTCATCATAGGATTTTATTTTAAATTTTTATGCAACAAATAAGTATATTAAATAATTATACAAAAATGATGTAGTAATTATTTTATTAAGAGATGAACCAAATAAATGGTTTTAAAAATACTAAAATAAATATTATATGAACTATTTAATGTGATCCACTAATTTTATAGATACATATGACCTTTTATTAATATATTAAAGCTTTTAGTTCGAACATATATTCTGTATATATTTTATTTAAATTCAAATAAATGAATAGTGTCAAAATTGACACTATTGTTATTTTACAAAAATAACATATTATAAAATTCTTTAAAAATCACAAAAATATTTAAAAATTATAAATTTAAATTTATATGGTCTATAATGTTATAAAGTAAACAATTATTGAAAATTCACAACAAATAAGTAATTATTTATTATAATTTAAAATTTATAATTTTATTACCAGAAATAAACTTAAATAGATTAAATAAGGATAAATCAAAATGTTAAGGTTTAAAATAAGATCCAAACATGTCTAAATTTGATTGGTTGATGAGATTAAAACCCTATCTCATCTAATCTTCGAATATGAGTCATTTTTGGAGGTTTTTAAGTGGGGATAGATTTATTATAAATTAATATTTTTAAGAATTCCAAAGGTGCCACTCTCCTCCCTTATAAAAGGGCACCTCCTCCCTCTCTTCCTCACACAACTTTGAGCCTTCAAGCTCGGCCAACCCCTGACAAATTCTCTTCTCCACTTCCCTATCAAAATCCTAGAGGTTCTTTTCTTCCTCAAATACCAATTTTAGTAGGTCTCAAAAAGGCGCTTCAAAGAAGAGGTAATTTCCGTTACGGATTCTTTCAACTTTATTTCTTCTTCCACTTCTTCTTCTCAGGTTGTTTCATTATGAAGTAATAACCTCAGTATCACTAATATACTGATTTGTTATTATAAGTATGAAACAATCCTATTTCACCATCTATCCATCCTACAGAAAACGAAATCACCGCGCCTGCGTACGTACGGAATACCGTCTCCACGCCGTGGTGTAATCTATTTTTCCACCAACACCTTACATGGATGGGTATTATGGTGTAAATAATAACTACACATAGTTATTATAACATCATAATGGTTCTGATATATTGTATCATCCACTCAAATTCAATTCAATAATTATGGAAATGATATCATCGCTCGTGCGTACGAACGGACTACCGTCTCCACGACGCGATGAGATTCATTCTCCATGTTAACCATTTAAGAATGATTATAAAGTATATATAAGAAATAATAATGAAATATATGACATTATAAAGCTACTGGATTTATGTGTATATATATGTATGTCATCTACTTAATTCCACTCAATTCAATAAGGAAACGAAAACAGCGTTCATGCGTACGTACGGCCTACCGTCTCCATGAACGGTGTATTTCTTTCCATTTATCGATCCATTATATCTATGTATATTCTGAATATATATTATATATAAATCATGTTTTATATTCTATAATTAAGTAATAATGATCTAAGTAATCCTATGAATAATTACAAGTTAAAACACGAACGACAAATGAGACGATTTTACTCAAAACGCTACTTTAACATGAATTTACAAAAGAACGGTTAATATAAAGTCATAAGTGAACCATATATGATATAATAACAATGAATATGATTCTGTAATAAGTCAATGACATTATTTAAATCATTATACATGAGGTTCGGACACTTACAAAGCAAATCGGACCTAAGGTAAGGGAAATATCACAATCTCATTTTTATCCGAGATTGTTTATACTTTGGCATTTACTGGGGTGTATTTTATCATCCACGTCCATGTTTCCCCAATATGTAATATTTATATCCTTATACAATTTTTAAAATCCAATTTTACCCTTCGGTGAGTTTTTAGTAAAAGATATGAAAGGAATCTTTTGTTGTTTTTCGTATGAGGTACTTTTTGACTTTTCCGGCAAAAGTACGAGAAGAATGTTTTTTTAACTTATACGACATGAATGGATTTTTAAAACATTATTTCTAAGAAGCTTCCTTTACATGTTTTCAAGTTTATTTTTAATAAACTTCTTTTAGTTTAAAGTTTTATGACATGTTAAGAAAGGAAAATGTTTTTAAAGAAGAAAGGATATTTTCCTCAAGAATTCATTTCAAGTGTTTTTTTTCAAAACTATTTTCCATCTAAGATGAATTTATTTGATATGTATGTTTCATGTAAAATTTCTCTATGACTTAAATGGTTTCAATTTTGTTATGATGAAATGATACCAATTGTTTATGGATTATGATGGCATGATGTTTAAGAATCCCATTTTATTACATGGGTTATGCAATGATGTATGATTTATGATTTTGTGGCACACATAAGAATGGTATCATTTTGAGATGTGTGGGACCTATATCTCCCTCCAATGCATTGGGTAAAGATTTTATATCTCATGATATAGACATGGCTGGAACGGTAGGTTTTACCGGTTCAGTGAAACAGGACTGAAACGAGGGTGACTCAGTTCAGAAATGGACTTTGTCCACTAAGATAGTCTTGGCAATGAGTCTTGACTAACAAGAAATGATTCTCTATGAATATGTGTGTATGCCACAAAGTTTCATGTTTTAAGTTATGATTATTGTGATTACATTTCACTGCCATGAGTTATCCCAGGTTATGAAATTATGATCTCTTTTACAGGTTAAGATTTCCAAAAGTTATGTGCTTATGTATATGATGTGATTGATATTTCTTTTGTTTACCCTTACTGAGAATTTGAGCTCACCCTTTTGTGTTTTCTTTTCCCCAGGATACAAAGAAAGGTTTTAGGTATTAAAAAAAAGTAAGATCTTTATGGGAGATGTTGAAGATCTTTGACCAGGATTAAAAGATTATATTCCGAGTTTCCAAAGACACTAATCTATTACGATCCCTGTGTGTGTGTTTTTGTTATGTACTAAGTATTCCGCAAATGTAATGTAATGTCAATGTACGTCAAGATATGGGTCTCTACAGTTGGTATCAGAGGAAAGGTTTAGTCAACCTTTGGAAACTAGGATGCGAAAACGTTAGTGAGATCCCTAGAGATATTTTTAAGGTATGTCTAGGGATGTCCCTAAGGATAAGTATACATATAGGATATAGTCCTAGAACTACGGTAACGATCTTAGAATTAAACCTAAGATGTTAGATATTGAAGTTAATTCCCCTTTATTATGTTGTTTTACCTATCATGATTTTTGTCACTCACAGTATTGTTTTTTTGGTTTTAGAAAACGACTGGAAACAAGATGATTCACGATAATAGAGGATATGAGGGACAATGGAATAATATTATACAAGAGCAACTAAATGAAATGGGATTTGAAAGTCCAAAAATCATTATTATGCCGAATTATCAATCTCATAATATGATCAATAAACTCAAATTTGGTAAGTTTCCTGACTCGGCTAATAAGAGAAAGATGGAGTTTCATGGTGATCATAGAGGAAAGAAAGTTCAATTTCCCCTATGTAAATCATGTGGGAAGAGGCATCAAGGAGAATGTTTCAAAGGAACTGGAAGATGCTTTGGGTGTGGAAAAGAAGGACACAAAGCTAGTAAGTTCAAAGGAAAAGGTTCAGTTAACACTGGGGATGAGGATAATGGTATTGCTACGACATCAGCAATGGTTAAATGTTTTAAATGTGGAATGTACGGGCATTATGCAAACCAATTCCCTAAGCGAAAGTCTCATGAGGAGAATCAGTATGGTCGTATGGGTAGTATTTATGTGGATGATGATGAAGAGACTACAAATGATATGTGAGATTAAAGAATTTTTGAAGCTCGGTCAATTGTTTAAGAATGTAGTGGAATGATTACATGTTTATCATGTATAATGTTGTATAAGTAATCTCATGCTACTATGGAATAAAGAGAAATCTATGGATTGTTACACTGTTGTCTTTCCTTGAGTTTTGAAAGTGTATGATTAATGTTACCATTATCCATGAAAGGTTATTCAAATATTTTTGGAATGTAGATGATATGCGCATAATGAAGGGATAAAGAGAAAATTAAATATTTGATAGTATTCATGAGCTCATAACTGATATAAGGAGAAGGTTATATCATGGGTTGACTATATAGAATTTTTGGATTTTGGTATGTGTAAAGAGTTAACTGTTGACGTCATTCATGTTTTCACTACGGTTTAATGGGTATTCATTCTTCAAGAGAATACATGATTAAGGTATTCACAAGTTTGTAATTTGACCAACAAGATATATCTTATGATATATGGGGTATAAATGATGGAATTCACGTGATTGTTTTGGGACATTTCAAGTAATCATTTTCTTTATACTATGAGCTTGGACCGAAGTATTTTAGATAAGCCTAAATATTAGAATGGATTATGTTGGACATAAGTTAGGATAAAACTTTTTTCGATATTATTGATGGGATGTTATAGTAATATAGCTTTAGAAAAAGGACAACCTGCAGGACAGGCGACAGCCCATCGCGTCGGACAAGGCTGTGGGAATCGAACCCACAACCGAAGTGCGACTGGCCTTTATCTCCTACCACTGGCCTACAGGAAGTCCCTGGTTAGTAGAAACTAGTTTTATTTTATTAAGAGGTATGATATATGAAGTATAAGTTCATTTTTGGAAGCGTATACGATTAACCTCACAAAAGACAGACTTATGAATATTTGATAACTATTGCTAACCTTTTGTTTGAAATAGATGGAATGACCCATCATTCTATCACATGATCTTTTAACACTTAATTTCTTTAAGAGATGAAGTGGAAACTGTTCAAAGCAGAAACAACAGTGAGATTGTACCAAAATTAAGTAAGTATTTCTTCTAATTCAAATTTTTCAACTTTAGGGAAATGATATTGAAAACCAAAAATTTTGTCCTAGTGATCTTATATCCGATGAATCAGATGGTACCCTAGATCATCAAAAATTTATGGTTTTGTGATTGTTGGCTTTTTCATAGCCATGTCCTCTACCACTCTCAATCAGAACATGGCGGTTAGATTTCTCTTCTATGTCCATATTTTCACCTATGTTCTCCTATGTGGAAACCTAGTGATTAGTTAACTTGGGTAACCATTACGTTTTATACTTTTGTTTTTAAATATAAGTTTTGGTATTCCTTTTTACGATGTGGGTTTCTATCAAAGAAACATTCAAATAGTAAACCATTTATAACCCCGACGAATTTCGAAGGCGAAATTCATTTTAAGGGGGGTAGAATGTAAAACCCCGAGATTTTATGAAAAATATTATTTTAATTTCATTAATGTATTGTGTTGTATTCTACACCAAGATTACCTTGCGCTATGCACAACACCGTATTAGCTTGCAGTATACGCAACACTATTCTTGGACCGTGTTATACACAATTTTGATAATAGTTATTCTACGCAACATTGAGTATATATATATATATATATTCAATGTATAAATGAAATATGGTTGGATTCTGTTAAACGAAACAACGAAGGATTTTTCACAACACGCAACCCTGACTTGGCTTACATAACACGCAATCGCGACCTTCCTCGATAGCATGTGTTGTACGCAATACCGGGTTTTAATAAACAATGATATATTATTATAATATTGTCATGAACTAGCCGTTATGAATAGTATTAACTAAATTTTTAATTTTATAACATTATTATTCATCTTACACATTTTCTAGAACATGGTATAAGAACAAAATAAATTTTTCGGGTAAAATAAGTATTTTTCAAAAAATGCAGTTTTGCCGCCTTTTGATGGCGCACCCACTTTAAATCTAGTTTTTGACATGTTTATATGTTCAATTTGACAAAATAAAATTCTTATTTTGAATCAGGATGTAAAAATTTACATTAGATAAAGTTTAGATATTTTTCCGATAACTTTCATATTTTAATGAATAGTAAAAACACGCTATATTTTAATTAAAAACAACTTTTTTCATCATAATATCTTATGTGGTTAAATTATAATATTGAATGGTTTTAAAGTATAAATAGAATATATTTTTAAAATTTAATACAATGTATGTCATTAGCATTGATTTTACCTTGAATTCGTAGGTTAAATCAATTCAATCTTTGGCAATGTTTTAAACAAAAACCTGTTTTTATTCGACAACGGGATTAATTTTAATTTAATTTTTGAAACTTCTGTATATTTAATTTTAAAAAATGGATTCCATATTTGGAATCAGTGGGTCCAAATTATGTTAATAGGCTACTTTTTATTTTTGGGAATTATGAATAGTAACTACGGTAAATTTTATTTACCATAGTTAAAGGTAAATCGGGTAATTAAGGGTAAATATAATATTATAAAATTACCCTAACACATGTAAAAATTCTATTTCATGGCTAAAAGTAAACCCATATCAACTAAGGGTCGGATTAGATTCATTTTATGCACTTTTGACCATGAAAATAATTTAATTATTATTAAAACCAAAGAAAGTGACAACATGTCACTCTCTTAAATCTTATAAGTATAATAATTTTAACATAGTGATAAACATCATAAAACTTCGAACATGAATAGTCTACAGAAAGATAAAAAAAATTATCTACATCATGAGAATTTATTTATAATTTTTTGGGATTAAATAATTATCATTAATTGTGACACAATAGTGATGCAGAAATTATTTATCCAGTGAAAAATCAAGAATATAGTTTTTATTAAACTAATAGTGACCATAAAAGGCACAAAACCCTGATCAAAACTTATTGGTCATGTAAATGGAAACTATAATCATCTAATGGTATAATATTTGACCATTGGGAGTCTTATACAAGCAATTATGACACTTATATTATTTTATTTTAAATGATGCCAAAGTTGTAACCTTCATAATTTAATAAATATAAGAATTTCAATATTGTGATTTTAAGATGATAAATTAAATTAAAAGTATTATTGTGAAATTTAATATATTTATATTCATCATAGGATTTTATTTTAAATTTTTATGCAACAAATAAGTATATTAAATAATTATACAAAAATGATGTAGTAATTATTTTATTAAGAGATAAACCAAATAAATGGTTTTAAAAATATTAAACTAAATATTATATGAACTATTTAATGTGATCCACTAATTTTATAGATACATATGACCTTTTATTAATATATTAAAGCTTTTAGTTTGAACATATATTCTGTATATATTTTATTTAAATTCAAATAAATGAATAGTGTCAAAATTGACACTATTGTTATTTTACAAAAATAACATATTATAAAATTGTTTAAAAATCATAAAAATATTTAAAAATTATAAATTTAAATTTATATGGTCTATAATGTTATAAAGTAAACAATTATGGAAAATTCAAAACAAATACGTAATTATTTGTCATAATTTAAAATTTAGAATTTTATTACCACAAATAAACTTAAATAGATTAAATAAGGATAAATCAAAATGATAAGGTTTACAATAAGACCCAAACATGTCTAAATTTGATTTGTTGAGGATATTACAACCCTATATCATCTAATCTTCTAATATGAGTCATTTTTTGGAGGTTTTTATGTGGGGTTAGATTTATTATAAATTAATATTTTTAAGAATTCCAAAGGTGCCCCTCTCCTCCCTTATAAAAGGGCACCTCCTCCCTCTCTTCCTCACACAACTTTGAGCCTTCAATCTCGGCCAACCCCTGAAAATTTCTCTTCTACACTTCCCTAGATACATCATATAGGTTCTGGTCTTCCTCAAAGACCAATTTTTGTTCCCTAAGCGGAGGTCTCAAAAAGGCGCTTCAAAGAAGAGGTAATTTTCGTTACCGATTCTTTCACCTAAATTTCTTCTTCCACCTCTTCTTCTTAGGTTGTTTCATTATGAAGTAATAACATCAGTATCACTCATATACTGATATGTTATTATAATTATTAAACAATACTATTTCACCATCTATCTATCCTACGGAAAACGAAATCATCGCGCGTGCGTACGTACGGAATACCGTCTCCACCCCGTGGTGTAATCTGTTTTTCCACCAAAACCTTACATGGATGGGTATTATGGTGTAAATAATAACTATACATAGTTATTATAACATCATAATGATTCTGATATACTGTATCATCCACTCCAATTCAATTCAATAATTATGGAAATGATATCATCGCTCGTGCGTACGTACGGACTACCGTCTCCACGACGCGATGAGATTCATTCTCCATGTTAACCATTTAAGAATGATTATAAAGTATATATAAGCAATAATAATGAAATATATGACATTATAAAGCTACTGGATTTATGTGTATATATATGTATGTCATCTACTTAATTCCACTCAATTCAATATGGAAACAAAAACAGCGTTCATGCATACGTAAAACCTACCGTCTCCATGAACGGTGTATTTCTTTCCATTTATCGATCCATTATATATATGTATATTCTGACAATATATTATATATAACTCATGTTTTATATTCTTTAATTAAGTAATAATGATCTATGTAATTATATGAATAATTACAAGTTAAAACACGAACGACAAATGATTCGATTTTACTCAAAATGCTACTTTAACATGAATTTACAAAAGAACGGGTAATATAAAGTCATATGTGAACCATATATGATATAATAACAATGAATATGATTCTGTAACAAGTCAATGACATTATTTAAATCATTATACAGGAGGTTCGGACACTTACGAAGCAAATCGGACCTATGGTAAGGAAAATATCACAATCTCTTTTTTATCTGAGATTGTTTATACTTTGGCATTTACTGGGGTGTATTTTATCATCCACATCCATGTTTCCCCAATATGTAATATTTATATCCTTATAAAATTGTTTAAATCCAATTTTACCCTTCGGTGAGTTTTTATAAAAAGATATGAAAGGAATCTTTTGTCGTTTTTCGTATGAGGTACTTTTTTACTTTTCCAACAAAAGTACGAGAAGAATGTTTTTTTAACTTATACGGCATGAATGGATTTTTAAAAAATTATTTCCAAGAAGCTTCCTTTACAAGTTTTCAAGTTTATTTTTAATCAACTTCTTTTAGTTTAAAGTTTTATGACATGTTAAGAAAGGAAAAATGTTTTTAAAGAAGAAAGGATATTTTCCTCAAGAATTCATTTCAAGTGTTTTTTTTTTCAAAACTATTTTCCATCTAAGATGACGTTATTTCATATGTATGTTTCAAGTAAAATGTCTCTATGATTTAAATGGTTTCAATTTTCTTATGATGAAATGATATCAATTGTTTATGGATTATGATGGCATGATGTTTAAGAATCCCATTTTATTACATGGGTTATGCAATGATGTATGATTTATGATTTTGTGGCACACATAAGAATGGTATCATTATGAGATGGTTGGGACCTATATCTCCCTCCAATTCATTGGGTAAAGATTTTATATCTCATGAGATAGACATTGCTGGAACGGTAGGTTATACCGGTTCATTGAAACAGGACTGAAACGAGGGTGACTCGGTTCAGAAATGGACTTTGTCCACTAAGATATTCTTGGCAATGAGTCTTGACTAACAAGAAATGATTCTCTATGATTATGTGTGTATGCCAAAAAGTTTCATGTTTTAAGTTATGATTATTGTGATTACATTTCACTGCATGAGTTATCCCAGGTTATGAAATTATGATCTCTTTTACAGGTTAAGATTTCGAAAAGTTATGTGCTTATGTATATGATGTGATTGATATTTCTTTTGTTTACCCTTACTGAGCATTTGAGCTCACCATTTTATGTTTTATTTTCCCCAGGATATGAAGAAAGGTTTTAGGTATTAAAAAAAGGAAGATCTTTATGGGAGATGTTGAAGATCTTTCACCAGGATTAGAAGATTATATTCCGAGTTTCCAAAGACACTAAACTATTACGATCCTTGTGTGTGGGTGTTTTTTTTATGTACTAAGTATTCCGCAAATGTAATGTAATGTAAATGTACGTTAAGATATGGGTCTCTACAGTTGGTATCAGAGGAAAGGTTTAGTCAACCTTTGGAAACTAGGACGCGAAAACGTTAGTGAGATCCCTAGAGATATTTCTAAGGTATGTCTAGGGATGTCCCTAAGGATAAGTATACATATAGGATATACTCCTAGAACTACGGTAACGATCTTAGAATTAAACCTAAGATGTTAGATATTGAAGTTAATTCCCATTTATTATGTTGTTTTACCTATCATGATTTTTGTCACTCACACTATTTTTTTGGGTTTTAGAAAACGACTGGAAATAAGATGATTCACGATAATAGAGGATATGAGGGACAATGGAATGATATTATTCATGAGCAACCAAATGAAATGGGATTTGAAAGCCCAAAAATCATTATTATGCCGAATCAGAAATCTCATAATATGATCAATAAACTCAAATTTGGTAAGTTTCCTGACTCGTCTAATAAGAGAAAGATGAAGTTTCATGATGATCATAGAGGAAAGAAAGTTCAATTTCCCCTATGTAAATCATGTGGGAAGAGGCATCAAGGAGAATGTTTCAAAGGAACTGGAAGATGCTTTGGGTGTGGAAAATAAGGACACAAAGCCAGTAAGTGCAAAGGAAAAGATTCAGTTAACACCAGGGATGAGGATAATGGTATTGCTATGACATCAGCAATGGTTAAATGTTTTAAATGTGGAATGTATGGGCATTATGAAAACCAATGCCCTAAGGGAAAGTCTCATGAAGAGAATCAGTATGGTCGTATGGGTAGTATTTATGTGGATGATGATGAAGAGACTACAAATGATATGTGAGATTAAAGAATTGTTGAATCTCGGTCAATGGTTTAAGAATGTAGTGGAATGATTACATGTTTATCATGTGTAATGTTGTATAAGTAATCTCATGCTACTATGGAATAAAGAGAAATCTATGCATTGTTACACTGTTGTCTTTCCTTGAGTTTTGAAAGTGTATGATAAATGTTACCAGTATCCATGAAAGGTTATTCAGATATTTTTGGAATGTAGATGATATGCGCATAATGAAGGGATAAGGAGAAAATTAAATGTTTGATAGTATTCATGAGCTCATAACTAATATAAGGAGAAGGTTATATCATGGGTTGAGTATATAGAATTTTTGGATTTTGGTATGTGGAAAGAGTTAACTTTTTACAGCATTCATGTTTTAATTAAGGTTTAATGGGTATTCATTATTCAAGAGAATACATGATTAAGGTATTCACATGTTTGTAATTTTACCAACAAGATATATCTTATGATATATGGGGGATAAATGATGGCATTCACGTGATTGTTCTGGGACATTTCAAGTAATCATTTTCTTTATACTATGAGCTTGGACCAAAGTATTTTATATAATCCTAAAGATTAAAATGGATTATGTTGGACATAAGTTAGGATAAAATGTTTTTTGATATTATTGATGGGATGTTATAGTAATATAGCTTTAGAAAAAGGACAACCTGCAGGACGGGCGACAGCCCATCGCGTCGGACAAGGCTGTGGGAATCGAACCCACAACCGAAGTGCGACTGGCCTTTATCGCCTACCACTGGCCTACAGGGAGTCCCTGGTTAGTAGAAACTAGTTTTCTTTTATTAAGAGGTATGATATATGAAGTATAAGTTCATTTTTGGAAGCGTATACGATTAACCTCACAAAAGATGGACTTATGAATATTTGATAACTATTGCTAACCTTTTGTTTGAAACAGATGGAATGACCCATCATTATATCACATGATCTTTTAACACTTCATTTCTTTAAGAGATGAAGTGGAAACTGTTCAAAGCAGGAACAACAGTGAGATTGTACCAAAATCAAGTAAGAATTTCTTCTAATTAAAATTTTTCAACTTTAGGGAAATGATATTGAAAACCAAAAATGTTGTCCTAGTGATCTTATATCCGATGAATCAGATGGTACCCTAGATCATCACAAATTTATGGCTTTGTGATTGTTGGATTTGTCATAGCCATGTCCTCTACCACTCTCCATCAGAACATGATGGTTAGATTTCTCTTCCATGTCCATATTTTCACCTATGTTCTCCTATGTGGATACCCAGTGATTAGTTAACTTGGGTAACCATTACGTTTTATACTTTATTTTTTAAAGATAAGTTTTGGTATTCCTTTTTACGCTGTGGGTTTCTATCAAAGAAACTTTCAAATAGTAAACCATTTATAACTCCGACGAATTTCGAGGGTGAAATTCATTTTAAGGGGGGTAGAATGTAACACCCCGAGATTTTATGAAAAATATTATTTTAATTTCATTAATTCCTTGTGTTGTATTCTACACCAAGATTACCTTGCACTATACGCAACACCGTATTAGCTTTCAGTATACGCAACACTATTCTTGGACCGTGTTACACACAATTTTGATAATAGTTATTCTACGCAACATTTAGTATATATATATATATATTCAATGTATAAATGAAATATGGTTGGATTTTGTTATACGAAACGACGAAGGATTCTTTCACAACACGCAACCCTGACTTGGCTTGCATTACACGCAATCACGACCTTCCTCGATAGCGTGTGTTGTACGCAATACCGGGTTTTAATAAACAATGATATATTATTATAATATTGTCATGAACTAGCCGTTATGAATAGTATTAACTAAATTTTGAATTTTATAACATTATTATTCATCTTACACATTTTCTAGAACATGGTATAAGAACAAAATAAATTTTTCGGGTAAAATAAGTATTTTTCAAAAATACAGTTTTGTCGCCTTTTGATGGTGCACCCACTTTAAATCTAGTTTTTTACATGTTTATATGTTCAATTTGACAAAATAAAATTCTAATTTTGAATCAGGATGTAAAAATTTAAATTAGATAAAGTTTTGATATTTTTCCGATAACTTTCATATTTTAATGAATAGTAAAAACACGCTATATTTTAATTAAAAACAAATTTTTTCATCATAATATCTTATGTGGTTAAATTATAATATTGAATGGTTTTAAAGTATAAATAGAATATATTTTTACCATTAAATATAATGTATGTCATTAGCATTGATTTTACCTTGAATTCATAGGTTAAATCAATTCAATCTTTTGCAATGTTTTAAACAAAAACCCGTTTTTATTCGACAATGGGATTAATTTTAATTTAATTTCTGCAACTTCTGTGTATTGAATTTAAAAAATTGATTCCATATTTGGAATCAGTGGGTCCAAATTATGTTAATAGGCTACTTTTTATTTTTGGGAATTATGAATAGTAACTACGGTAAATTTTATTTACCATAGTTAAAGGTAAATCGGGTAATTAAGGGTAAATATAATATTATAAAATTATACTAACACATTCCAAAATTCTATATGATGGTGAAAAGTAAACCCATATCAACTAAGGGTCGGATTAGATTCATTTTATGGACTGTTCACCATGAAAGTAATTTAATTATTATTAAAACCAAAGAAAGTGACAACATGTCACTCTCTTAAATCTTATAAGTATAATAATTTTAACTTAGTAATAAACATCATAAAACTTCGAACATGAATAGTCCCCAGAAAGCTAACAAAATTATCTACATCATGATAATTTATTTAGAATTTTTTGGGATTATATAATTATCATTAATTGTTACACAATAGTGATGCAGAAATTATTTATCTAGTGAAAAATCAAGAATATAGTTTTTATTAAACTAATAGTGACCATAAAAGGCACAAAACCCTGAAAAAAACTTATTTTTCATGTAAATTGAAACTATAATCATCCAATGGTCGCATATTTGACCATTTGGAGTGTTATACAAGCAATTATGACACTTATATTATTTTATTTTAAATGATGCCAAAGTTGTCACCTTCATAATTTAATAAATATAACAATTTAAATATTATTATTTTAAGATGATAAATTAGAGTAAAAGTATTATTGTGAAATTTAATATATTTATCTTCATCATAGGATTTTATTTTAAATTTTTATGCAAAAATTAAGTATATTAAATAATTATACAAAAATGATGTAGTAATTATTTTATTAAGAGATAAACCAAATAAATGGTTTTAAAAATAATAAAATAAATATTATATGAACTATTTAATGTAATCCACTACTTTTATAGACCTAAATGACCTTTTATTAATATATTAACGCTTTTAGTTTGAACATATCTTCTTTATATATTTTATTTAAATTCAAATAAATGAATTGTGTCAAAATTGACACTATTGTTATTTTACAAAAATAACATATTATAAAATAGTTTAAAAATCACAAAAATATTTAAAAATTATAAATTCAAATTTATATGATCTATAATTTCATTAATTAAACAATTATGGAAAATTCACAACAAATAAGTAATTATTTGTTATAATTTAAAATTTATAATTTTATTACCACAAATAAACTTAAATAGATTAAATAAGGATAAATCAAAATGATAATTTTAAAATAAGCTACAAACATGTCTAAATTTTATTGGTTGATGGGATTACAACCCTATATCATCTACCCTTCGAATATGAGTCATTTGTGGAGGTTTTTAAGTGGGGTTACATTTATTATAAATTAATATTTTTAAGAATTCCAAAGGTGCCTCTCTCCTCCCTTATAAAAGGGCACCTCCTCCCTCTCTTCCTCACACAACATTGAGCCTTCAAGCTCAGAAAACCCCTTCCAAATTCTCTTCTCCACTTCCCTAGAAACATCCTAGAGGTTCTGGTCTTCCTCAAAGACCAATTTTAGTGCCCTAAGAGGCGGTCTCAAAAAGGCGCTTCAAAGAAGAGGTAATTTCTGTTACCGATTCCTTCACCTTTATTTCTTGTTCCACTTCTTCTTCTTAGGTTGTTTAATTATGAATTAATAACATCAGTATCACTCATATACTGATATGTTATTATAAGTATGAAACAATCCTATTTCACCATCTATCCATCCTACAGAAAACGAAATCACCGCACGTGCGTACGTACGGAATACCGTCTCCACGCCGTGGTGTAATCTGTTTTTCCACCAACACCTTACATGGATGGGTATTATGGTGTAAAGAATAACTATACATAGTTATTATAACATCATAATGATTCTGATATATTGTATCATCCACTACAATTCAATTCAATAATTATGGAAATGATATCATCGCTCGTGCGTACGTACGGACTACCGTCTCCACGACGCGATGAGATTCATTCTCCATGTTAACCATTTAAGAATGATTATAAAGTATATATAAGCAATAATAATGAAATATATGACATTATAAAGCTACTTTAGTTATGTGTATATATATTTATTTCATCTACTTAATTCCACTAAATTCAATAAGAAAATGAAAACAGCGTTCATGCGTACGTACGGCCTACCGTCTCCATGAACGATGTATTTCTTTCCATTTATCGATCCATTATATATATGTATATTCTGAATATATATTATATATAAATATTGTTTTATATTATATAATTAATTAATAATTATCTAAGTAATCATATGAATAATTACAAGTTAAAACACGAACGACAAATGAGACGATTTTACCCAAAACGCTACTTTAACATGAATTTACAAAAGAACGGGTAATATAAAGTCATAATTGAAACATATATGACATAATAACAATGAATATGATTTTGTAATAAGTCAATGACATTATTTAAATCATTATACAGGAGGTTCGGACACTTACGAAACAAATCGGACCTAAGGTAAGGGAAATATCACAATCTCATTTTTATCCGAGATTGTTTATACTTTGGCATTTACTGGGGTGTATTTTATCATCCATATCCATGTTTCCCCAATATGTAATATTTATATCCTTCTACAATTGTTTAAATCCAATTTTACCCTTCGGTGAGTTTTTAGTAAAAGATATGAAAGGAATCTTTTGTCGTTTTTCATATGAGGTACTTTTTGACTTTTCCGACAAAAGTACGAGAAGAATGTTTTTTTAACTTATACGGCATGAATGGATTTTTAAAAAATTATTTCCACGAAGCTTCCTTTACAAGTTTACAAGTTTATTTTTATTCAACTTCTTCTAGTTTAAAGTTTTATGACATGTTAAGAAAGGAAAAAATGTTTTTAAAGAAGAAAGGATATTTTCCTCAAGAATTCATTTCAAGTGTTTTTTTTTCAAATCTATTTTACATCTAAGATGAAGTTATTTGACATGTATATTTCAAGTAAAATGTCTCTATGATTTAAATGGTTTCAATTTTCTTATGATGAAATGATATCAATTGTTTATGGATTATGATGGCATGATGTTTAAGAATCCCATTTTATTACATGGGTTATGCAATGATGTATGATTTATGATTTTGTGGCACACATAAGAATTCTATCATTATGAGATGGGTGGGACCTATATCTCCCTCGAATGCATTGGGTAAAAATTTTATATCCCATGAGGTAGACATGGCTGGAATGGTAGGTTATACCGGTTCAGTGAAACAGGACTGAAACGAGGGTGACTCGGTTCAGAAATGGACTTTGTCCACTAAGATAGTCTTGGCAATGAGTCTTGACTAACAAGAAATGATTCTCTATGATTATGTGTGTATTCCACAAAGTTTCATGTTTTATGTTATGATTATTGTGATTACATTTCACTGTCATGAGTTATCCCAGGTTATGAAATTATGATGTCTTTTATAGGTTAAGATTTCCAAAAGTTATGTGCTTATGTATATGATGTGATTGATATTTCTTTTGTTTACCCTTACTGAGAATTTGAGCTCACCCTTTTATGTTTTCTTTTCCCCAGGATATAAAGAAAGGTTTTAGGTATTAAAAAAAAGGAAGATATTTATGGGAGATGTTGAAGATCTTTCACCAGGATTAGAAGATTATATTCCGAGTTTCCAAAGACACTAAACTATTACGATCCATGTGTGTGTGTTTTTGTTATGTACTAAGTATTCTGTAAATGTAATGTAATGTCAATGTACATCAAGATATGGGTCTCTACACAACATGTAATAATTGTGGAAGTAAATAGCCATGTAATTTCTTAAAAAGAATAGTTGTTTGTTTAGAGAGGGGAGAAATGGGGCATAATGATCATGAATACAAGGGAAAGAAATATTCCACTATTATCTAGTTCATGGGATATAGTCAAACTAATGTCTCAAACCTCAAGGGAATAACCTATAGATGTGTCCATGGAGATAATGCTATGATTTTGTGATTACTAAATATTTGGTTTAATTTTTTAAGGGTGTGGTGGTTGATACTTTGATTATATTCTCTGATTTTCTTTTTCTTTTTTTATTATAGATCATTGTGATATTTTATTTTTTCCATGTTTCCCAAAAAAATTATATATTTCACTAGAACCCTAAGAATATAGTTATCAATCATAACCCATAATGGAAATATTATTATAATAAGTATGTGTTATTCATTTACCATTATGTCACATAAACATACCCTATTTGAAAACTTGATTATTGTACCTACAGTTAACTTTTATATAATCCTTCATATTGATTGGATTCCAAATTATAATTAAAAAAATTATTTCCAACAGAAAGAGATTATGATTTGTAATGGAACTACGGAATCCATTATCTTTATAAGGGAGACTAAATCATCTTAACAATTTATTTATTCACATTCTATAGCTCCCCCTAATGATATTTTAGGAGAACAAGAGAAGACACAATCTATGAATAGGAAATTCATCCTCGGATTAGAGGATGTAGTTATTATGAAAGAATACATTGTTGTGTTTCCTGAAAAACTTCTTATACATCCACATAAACTTGATGTTTTTATTTTTATTGATATCATTTCTTATTCAAAACATATATATTTGACAATATATATAATGGATATGGTGGAATTAGTATTACTAAATAAAAAAATGTTGATTTTTTTATAAGGGATTTTATAACCCTAGTATTTCAATAAGGGGATCCCCTATTCTTTACTTTAAGAAAAAAATTGGTCTATGAGGTTGTGCATTCGTAATTGGGAAATTAATTCACTTTCCATTAAAAAGGTATCTTCTTCCTTGCATTGATGAATTATTTTATCAACTTTAGGGAGTTAAATATTTTTAAATAATGATCTTTTTTTGTGTCATCAAATTATTATAAATTAGGTATTGAAATTATGATTATATCGTAATTTCATTTGAATTTAATAACATATCCTCTTTTTTATGGATCTGATGAGTATAGTATTAAAGGATTATCTTGATAATTTCAATATGGTATTTATTGATGATATATTTATATAATATAATGTTTATAAAGATCATAACAACCATTTGTGAAGCAATCATAGGACTCTTAGAGAAAATGAATTATACGGAAAATTTTGAAAATTTGAATTATATTTTCAGGAAGCTTCTTTTCAATTACATATTGCCTATAAGGATAGAATATCTATTAATTATTCAAAAAGAAATGAAGTGATGGAATAGTAAATGCAAATGAATGAAACTAATGTGTATAGTTTCTTTGGATAATCAAGTTAGTATCGATGATTTCTTCAATGTTTTTCATAATAATCTACCTATTTAACCATGTTAACACATAAAGGGGTTTGTTTCATATTATAGAAAGAATATAAATAATGTTTTCAAGAATTAAAGAGGATATCGGTCAATGTGGTGACATTAACATTACCATCAGGAAGGTATGTATTTGTGATATTTACTGATGAATCAAATAAAGGACAAGTATGTATACCTAGGTATAATGATAGAGTTATTACCTATGTATTAAGGTAGTTAATGATTCTTTAATAGAATTATCCTACCCATGATATAGATTTGGTATTGATAATTTTTTCATTAAATATATGGAGGAATTAGATTTATGGTGAAAATGGTAAATATAAATGGGTCACAAAAAGATTTAAATACATCTTCTCATAGAAACAGTTCAACCTAAGGAAAATGATACAGGTAGAATTACTCTAGGATTATGAGTTCTTATTACACTACCACCCTTGGAAGGAAAATAAAGAGGTTTATGCATTTATTGAGAAAGATCCTAGAGTTTTAAATAAAATGAAGATTGAAAAGGATTTTTTATTAAAAGATATTGTAAATCTAGATAAAGGAATCAATAATTAAGGGAAACAACACATGTATTCCATATTATTCAAAAACCATCCCTATTAGAGAAAATAAAAATTTCCTAAATTGATGATAAGAATATTACAAATATAATCAAAGTAATGAATAATGGGAAGTTAGTATATTTCAATTATGAAGATGGTATATTGATATTTTGAAAATTATATGTCTTCCAACATTTCTTGGGATAAAAATAGAATTATTAGATAAATTTCATAGATATAATTTCATTATAAACCCTATTAGAACAAAAATTTATTGGTATATGAAGGAAACTTTTTTGTGGGATAATATGAAATGGGTTATTGTAGAATATATTTTAATATACTTTGTTTTCTAATAGGTGAAGGCTACGAGACAATATTATAAACGATTCATGAAACCTCTAACTATTCTGAGGTGGAAATTGGATGATTTTACAATGTACGTTTTCATAGTATTTCCAAATACTCTAATAAAGAATGATGTTATCTGGGTTATTATTGATCACCATAATAGGTCCACACATTTCCTCAATATAAGGGATGATATACCACTTTATTTCCTCATTCTACTATATTTTAATAAACATGTGAGGCTTAATAGTGTACCACTTTTGATTGTATATACACGTGACCCATGGTTTAAAACTAAATTATTACTAAGACTTTTGAACGATCATCATATAGAGATACATTGGAGAAATTCATACTATCCTCATTTAGATTGAAAGTCTAAATGAAATATTTAGACATTAAAAGACATATTAAGGTCATTATCAATTGACTTTCAAGGTATGTGGGGTCAATATTTATCACTGGTTTAATTTTTTATATAATAATATATTCTTTTTTATAATTCAAATAGAATCGTATGAAGTATTGTGTATTAAAAGATGGTGTGTAGAAACTTGTTGGGTTAAAGTTTGTGAATATAGTCTTTTAGTCCCAGAACATGTTGAGGAGATAACAATGAATGTGAGGACTATTTAAAGCCATGTCAATGTAGATTGAAGTAAAAAAAGTGTTCTTTGAATAATAGAATAATGGATTTATAATTTCAATTGTGAAATCATGTACTCTTGAAGTATTCTCCATAGAACTGTGTTATAATGTTAAAAAAGAAATTAAAACAAAGTCCAAAGGAATATTAGGCATTTTAAAATTTTGGATGGAATTGGAGCTCTGGTTTACTATTTAAAAATTACACTTAACCTCTCTATAGTTAATGATGTGTTTCATATCTCTTTATTAAGTATGTTTATACTAAGCCCAATGAATGTTATCAACAAAAATTAATAGAATTTTAAGTGGATTGATATTTCTGTAAAGATCATATCTAGGTTTTTAACACTAGATAACAAGTTTATTTGAATTTTATGACGCGATGTGTGAAGTTAATTTGTATAAATAATAATATAGAAAAGGAAACATGGGAACCTGATGAAGTTCTGATGAATAATGACCCACATAAATTCATGAGGTGACATTTTCGATCTTGTAAGGATAAAAAAAATTTGATGGGATCATGTGATACTAGATATTCAATTATAGTAAGATTTTCTTTCTGAAGAAACTATAACATAATACACAAATCATTATTCAATAATGTAATTAAAAAATAAATTATAAAAATTATAAATTTAAATTTAAGAAATTAATTATATTATTAAATTTATAATTTCAAAATTATCTTATAATTTATTTTTAATTTTTCTTTTGAAAATCCTGATTTTTTGGTGATTAGTAAAAAATACTGACTTGCCAAAAAATCTCCATTTTATGAAATTATAATGATTTTTGAATAACTTGTATTATTACGGAAAAAATTAAAGAAAATTTATACATTTAATAAGTAATATAATCTATATAAAAATATAATTTTTATCTTAGGAATATATTCTTATGATTTTTTATATTTAAGTAATGTCTTTTTTCAAATAAAAATGGTTTTAGTTGTTTTCATTTAATCCAGTATTTACAATGTTAAATACAATTTTATTTTGATTTCACATACAAATATGTTTTCTTTGATTTAATATAATAGAATTTTAATATACATTATAATTTATTTTTCAATAAAATCATTTTCATTCTTAGAATATACATTTTCCTAAAAACGGTTTTCATTGCATTTTATAAATTTATATTAAAAGTAATTTCTAGAAAATCTCGGAGTTGAATCATGTAAAATGGATTAAATATTTGGAAACAAAATAATTAATAATATTTAATAATTTCAAATTAGTGTTTGGTCATAATGAATAGTAACCATGGAAAATATATATCAACTCGATTAATGGTGAAACGGTTTAAAGGGTTAAAAATAAAGGGATAAGAACTATAGATACCACAAATAGTTTAATAAAACTCATTGATTTGATTTATTTTCACCTATAAATTAATATGTTTTTATCTATTATAATTTTTATTCCACTTTCACAAGAAATTACTTTATATTATTAATTTTTTAATGTAATTCCATGTTTGTCCCTCCCTCACTTATAAAATAGAACCTCTTCTCCGCCCTTATTTTCAAACATTAAGCCCCTCATTATAGCCAATACAAACCAAAAAACAATATTATATTACATATAATTACTCTTGAGATATTTTTCTTACACCAATACCATCTATTGAAGGCTTAAGGTGCAATCCAAAGGAGGTCTCTCAAAGAATAGGTAATCATCTTTTCTGACTCTTTATAAGTTTATTTCCTCTCCTAAATTTTCTAAATATTTTTTATAAATCCTAAAATAATTAATATTGTATCACCATTATAATAATATGTCATTATTATTAGGTTATGGCCATTTTCGACTTCCTTTACATTCTATAGAAAATGAAAACAACTCTCAGGCGTACGTGCGCCCTATCATCTCTACATAGCTGTGTTATTAATTTTTCCTAATCATTTTACATTGATGGTTAGAAATTAAATTAATTAATTATATAAGTTATTTATGAAATAGTTGTGATAATTAAAATATAATATATCATCTACCATCTTACCCTTCAATTTTTTGGAAAATGATAAGGTCGCTTATCTGTGTGTGCATATTACCACCTCAACGAAGCGATATAATTTTTTCTTATACTACCACAATGAATGGATTATTATAAAATTGTGTACAATGAAATAAATTTATGTTCATGAAATTATTGAAACTATATAGATGATGGATTTATTTAAATATACTATTAACCATGGAAAATATACCGACGTAATTTTGGAGAAATTCATTAAATAGCCTTAAAGTAGTCAACATAAGTAAGTTACTTCCAATGAATAGATTTTAAAATATTACATAAGGATATTAAAAATATTAATATAGATAAAAAACTATTTTAATAAAGTATTTAAAAAAATAAATTCATTATATAGGTGTATCAAAAATGCACGACTAAGCAAAACCTCAAGGTAAAGGAAGTCATTTACAGTATAATTTTATTTACGAATTTTATACATTTAGATGTCCTTAAGGGAAATAATATGATCCTAGACTCTTAATCCGAACATATTTTCATTACCACTAGTGTTTTTTAATTTTAAATATTTTTATTCCTTTTCATCTCTCTTAGGATCAATAATTAATAGGTATGTTACATATATCTGACTTTCTTTTAAAATTCATCTTATAATGTCTTTTATACAACACATTTTATTTCTTATTAAAGATCTTTAAAATTTTTAAAAATTATTTTTATTATTTTATTATTGATATAGAAACAACCCATATTATTTTAAATGTTTCAAGAGTGTACTTAATTACACATAAAATGTTTATAATGTTTGTTTTCTTGTATTTATTCTTTTTAAAGGAATAAAAAAATCTTTTAAACATATACTATATAGGTTATTTTCTACTATTTTCAAAAGTGTAAAAATATATTCTTAATGTATATACATTGACCGACCATTACCAAAATTATAGTTGTTATGTGTTGTAATGATTCTTTTATAAGTTTTTGAGGTTATCTCCAAATAAAGGCTTCTTCTCAATATTTTTTGAATATTTATTTTAAATGGTATCAAGAGAAAAGTGTGTTATGCTCTTAAAGTAAAGTATGGAATTTTGAAAAGTTATTTATAACCTTGTTTATATAAAATGTTACAAATAAGTTATTATTAATATATTTATACTATTTTCTTTTATAAAATATTGGTTTTATTAAAAAAACATTAATTTTTAATGAATCAGTGTTCTTTCATCATCCTTTTCTGATAATAGATTATAACTTATTTTGATATCATTTATTTTATTGTAAAAATATCCTATATCACTCTCCCTTATTTATTAGAAATTATTTTAATCCTTCATGTACATATTTTTTATATCATAGATTAATTCTAAATCATTTCTATTACTTTGGGGATGTTTTTATAATATATAATTTCTATATATGACATCATTCAAAGGAAGATTTGTTTGTAATTTATTTCAATTACTTTGGAAATATTTATGTTTAATATTATTGATTCAATATGGATAATTATTAACTTGAAATTTATTTTTATAATGAATTGTATTGATCATTCAAAATATGATGAATGTATAAGACAAGCAAGTGATTAGTGGGTCTAGGTTATAGATATCCCCTCAATGCATTGAAAAGTCTCATGAGACAAAATAGTAGACATTCTATATCAGATGGGTATTTGGTTTATACCTATCCATTTATTTAAAATTATTTCTTGCATGAGGGCCCTTCATGGTAAGATTCATGATAAGTTGGAAAATTCTTTGATCGAATGTTCATGAATGTTCATGTTTATGAATTTCCTTTATTGAGAATCCAGTTTCCATTATCCTTTTGAATTATATATTGATATTATCCATGGATGTTCATTAAAATAATGTTATCTATTGAATTTCATGTGTTTAGATTATCCATTATTCCATTTTTAACATTTTTTATTTACTCATGATAACATACATTATATGTAGCTATTACTAAGCATCTGATCTCACCATTTATTTTTTCCCTATCCCTAGGATATGGAGAATTATATTATGACTGATTTCATGGATTCAAGATTTTTTTCTTATAATTATTTTCTATATTTATAATATAATATAAGGATCATGTATCTATCAAGTTTTTCAATATTGTTAAACTAAGATATCATGGATTGTAAGATCCCTTGTATCTTCTACTTATGTAATAAAGTAAACACTTGATTTGGGTTACTAGAGTCAGGGTTTTATAGTTGGTATCAAATAAAGTTTAATAGTAAACTTGTGAACTAAATTTAAAATTAACATAGCTAACATGATATTTATAATAATCCCTTAGCATATTTCAGAATTTTTTCATTATAGGGTTTTTATTTTATGCCCCAGTATTCATGATAATTATTAACTAAGTTGGGGTATGAAATTATTTTAAGATGGATCCTAATGGAATAAAGGGAATCATTATAAATAGTTAATATAAGTAATTCCCTCCTATGTATCCAATACAATGGGTGTTGGAGATGAAAACATCATGTACATATTAGGGAATCTAACTTTGGTTGTAATGAATAACATTACAACTATTTAGAAACCAATTCTCCTACGACATAATCAACCTATGTTTGATCACATCATGTAACAAAATCCTTAATATTTTAATAGAACTAATAATATATTATTTACTAAAAATGGATTAAGTCCCTAGAAATTATATTTATTTCCTTGGGAAGTAACAAAAGAGAAAATTTTATTTTGGATGTGTATTTTATAAAAAGAAAAATTTGTCGTTATTAACCCAAAATACTAAAGAGATTTATTAAATCTAAAGTATAAAATATTAAACTCTTAAATTATTATTATTAGAGAGATAAAAACCTCAAGATAAATTATCTGAAATGGAGAGTAACTTCATCACTTTAAAGAAGAAGAATGAAGAAAGTGGTTTGTAGAATCATTCTACCTTTACCAGATTATCCAAGTTTGTTTTGGACAATATAAGTAATCTTTCAAGAATTATTTTCCATTTCATTAATGGTTTTAAGATAAATCAATAAAGGTAACTAGTTTTTAAAAAATTCAATCATATGATGATATAGGCTCTTGTGTCATCAAGATAGAGAAATATTTTTCTATGTCTTATATCTTCATTGGAAATCAAGAAAAGAAGAGGTATGTTGAGCACCAAGAAAAAAAATAAAATTTTCAAAGAAAAATAAATAGAAAATGATATTTACAACATCTTATAATTATTGAAAGAAACTCCAAAGTACTTATTTAATGGGAAAATGATTCTATTTAAAGGGGAAATAAATGGGTTGTAAGGCTTATAAATGAAAGGGAAATAAATTAACCACTACTATCAAGTGATTTTTCAATGAAGATATGTTCCATTATTCAAACCAAATTTCCAATAAATAAGGAAAATTATTGCTAAATATTACAAGGGGATAATGCCAAGATTATAATATTACTATAGTTGAGTTTAAAGTTCCTAATGATGTGGTGGTAGGTACTTGGTATTGTCAATAAATTTAACTACTTTTTTATTTTATAATGTATCCTCTCAATCTTTTATATCTTCATTATATTCTATGAAAATTGGATTTCTCATTATCACCCTAAGAAGGGAGTAGTCGACCATAACTTTAATCAAAATATTATTACCAAAATAAAGTTTTAGTCAATTCCCATTATGACACATCGGCATACCCTACTTGAAAACTTCATTATTATACCTATCGTTGACATTTATATAATCCCTGGATTGTATAGGATTTCAAATTATAATGAACAAAATATTTCTAATAGAAACATATTATGATTCGTAATTGAAATATAGAATCCCTTATAATTAGAGTATATAATACATACTATGAATAATTTCTAGATCCACCTCCCGTATCTTTTAATAATAGAATTAATAGGGAATAAGAGTGGACACAACTTATGAATGGAAATGTATCCCTAAAATAAAATACGTACCGACTATATAAAAATATAATGATGTATTTTCAATAGAATTACCTAGACATACACATGAGTATGAAGTTGAGTTTCCTATTAATAAAATCCATGATAAAAACCTATATATAAGACTACCAATAGTATGACCATAATTTAATTTGGGGAACTAAGGAAACAATTATAGGATTTATATAATAATGTACTTATACAACCTAGTGTTTCACTATAGGGCGACCTTGTTATTTTTGTTAAGAATAAATATGGGTAAATGAGTTTTTTCATTCATTGCAAGGAAATAAATTCTATTACCATGAATTACATGTATAATATAACCCACATTAATGACTTTTTTTATAAAATTTATAGAGATAAATATTTTTTAATGGTTTCTCATCATTCAAGTAATTATAATCTATTTCAAAAAATGAGAGATATTCTTAAGATAGTGTTTTTTAGGAGGTATATACATTATAAATTTATAATAATTCCATTTATATTGACTAATGCACAATATTTTTGTGAAACCCCGAGATTTTATGAAAAATATTATTTTAATTTCATTAATTTCTTGTGTTGTATTCTACACCAAGATTACCTTGCGCTATACGCAACGCCGTATTAGCTTGCAGTATACGCAACACTATTCTTGGACCGTGTTACACACAATTTTGATAATAGTTATTCTACGCAACATTGAGTATATATATATATTCAATGTATAAATGAAATATGGTTGGATTCTGTTATACGAAACAACGAAGGATTTTTCACAACACGCAACCCTGACTTGGCTTACATTACACGCAATCGCGACCTTCCTCGATAGCGTGTGTTGTACGCAATACCAGGTTTTAATAAACAATGATATATTATTATAATATTGTCATTAACTAGCCGTTATGAATAGTATTAACTAAAATTTTAATTTTATAACATTATTATTCATCTTACACATTTTCTAGAACATGGTATAAGAACAAAATAAATATTTCGGGTAAAATAAGTATTTTTCAAAAAATGCAGTTTTGCCGCCTTTTGATGGCGCACCCACTTTAAATCTAGTTTTTGACATGTTTATATGTTCAATTTGAAAAAATAAAATTCTTCTTTTGAATCAGGATGTAAAAATTTACATTAGATAAAGTTTAGATATTTTTCCGATAACTTTCATATTTTAATGAATAGTAAAAACACGCTATATTTTAATTAAAAACAACTTTTTTCATCATAATATCTTATGTGGTTAAATTATAATATTGAATGGTTTTAAAGTATAAATAGAATATATTTTTAAAATTTGATACAATGTATGTCATTAGCATTGATTTTACCTTGAATTCGTAGGTTAAATCAATTCAATCTTTGGCAATGTTTTAAACAAAAACCTGTTTTTATTCGACAACGGGATTAATTTTAATTTAATTTTTGAAACTTCTGTATATTGAATTTTAAAAAATGGATTCCATATTTGGAATCATTGGGTCCAAATTATGTTAATAGGCTACTTTTTATTTTTGGGAATTATGAATAGTAACTACGGTAAATTTTATTTACCATAGTTAAAGGTAAATCGGGTAATTAAGGGTAAATATAATATTATAAAATTACCCTAACACATGTAAAAATTCTATTTCATGGCTAAAAGTAAACCCATATCAACTAAGGGTCGGATTAGATTCATTTTATGGACTTTTGACCATGAAAATAATTTAATTATTATTAAAACCAAAGAAAGTGACAACATGTCACTCTCTTAAATCTTATAAGTATAATAATTTTAACATAGTGATAAAAATCATAAAACTTCGAACATGAATAGTCTACAGAAAGATAAAAAAAATTATCTACATCATGAGAATTTATTTAGAATTTTTTGGGATTAAATAATTATCATAAATTTTGACACAATAGTGATGCAGAAATTATTTATCTAGTGAAAAATCAAGAATATAGTTTTTATTAAACTAATAGTGACCATAAAAGGCACAAAACCCTGATCAAAACTTATTGGTCATGTAAATTGAAACTATATTCATCTAATGGTATAATATTTGACCATTGGGAGTCTTATACAAGCAATTATGACACTTATATTATTTTATTTTAAATGATGCCAAAGTTGTAACCTTCATAATTTAATAAATATAACAATTTAAATATTGTGATTTTAAGATGATAAATTAAATTAAAAGTATTATTGTGAAATTTAATATATTTATATTCATCATAGGATTTTATTTTAAATTTTTATGCAACAAATAAGTATATTAAATAATTATACAAAAATGATGTAGTAATTATTTTATTAAGAGATAAACCAAATAAATGGTTTTAAAAATAATAAAATAAATATTATATGAACTATTTAATGTGATACACTAATTTTATAGATACATATGACCTTTTATTAATATATTAAAGCTTTTAGTTTGAACATATCTTCTGTATATATTTTATTTAAATTCAAATAAATGAATAGTGTCAAAATTGACACTATTGTTATTTTACAAAAATAACATATTATAAAATTGTTTAAAAATCACAAAAATATTTAAAAATTATAAATTTAAATTTATATGGTCTATAATGTTATAAAGTAAACAATTATGGAAAATTCACAACAAATAAGTAATTATTTGTTATAATTTAAAATTTAGAATTTTATTACCACAAATAAACTTAAATAGATTAAATGAGGATAAATCAAAATGATAAGGTTTAAACTAAGGTCCAAACATGTCGAAATTTGATTGGTTGATGATATTACAACCCTATCTCATCTAATCTCAGAATATGAGTCATTTTGGAGGTTTTTAAGTGGGGTTAGATTTATTATAAATTAATATTTTTAAGAATTCCAAAGGTGCCCCTCTCCTCCCTTATAAAAGGGCACCTCATCCCTCTCTTCCTCACACAACTTTGAGCCTTAAATATCGGACAAAACCTTCCAAATTCTCTTCTCCACTTCCCTAGAAACATCATAGAGGTTCTTGTCTTCCTCAAAGACCAATTTTAGTGCCCTAAGAGGAGGTCTCAAAAAGGCACTTCAAAGAAGAGGTAATTTCCATTACCGATTCTTTCACCTTTATTTCTTCTTCCACTTCTTCTTCATAGGTTGTTTAATTATGAAGTAATAACATCAGTATCACTAATATAAGGATATGTAATTATAAGTATGAAACAATCCTATTTCACCATCTATCCATCCTACGGAAAACGAAATCACAGCGCGTGCGTACGTACGGAATACCGTCTCCACGCCGTGCTGTAATCTGTTTTTCCACCAACACCTTACATGGATGGGTATTATGGGGTAAATAATAACTATACATAGTTATTATAACATCATAGTGATTCTGATATATTGTATCATCCACTCCAATTCAATTCAATAATTATGGAAATGATATCATCGCTCGTGCGTACGTACGGACTACCGTCTCCACGATGCGATGAGATTCATTCTCCATGTTAACCATTTAAGAATGATTATAAAGTATATATAAGAAATAATAATGAAATATATGACATTATAAAGCTACTGGATTTATGTGTACATATATTTATTTCATCTACTTAATTCCACTCAATTCAATAAGGAAAAGAAAACAGCGTTCATGCGTACGTACGGCCTACCGTCTCCATGAACGGTGTATTTCTTTCCATTTATCGATCCATTATATATATGTATATTCTGAATATATATTATATATAAATCATGTTTTATATTCTATAATTAATTAATAATGATCTATGTAATCATATGAATAATTACAAGTTAAAACACGAACGACAAATGAGACGATTTTACCCAAAACGCTACTTTAACATGAATTTACAAAAGAACGGGTAATATAAAGTCATAAGTGAACCATATATGATATAATAACAATGAATATGATTCTGTAATAAGTCAATGACATTATTTAAATAATTATACAGGAGGTTCGGACACTTACGAAGCAAATCGGACCTAAGGTAAGGGAAATATCACAATCTCATTTTTATCAGAGATTGTTTATACTTTGGCATTTACTGGGGTGTATTTTATCATCCACATCCATTTTTCCCCAATATGTAATATTTATATCCTTATACAATTGTTTAAATCCAATTTTACCCTTCAGTGAGTTTTTAGTAAAAGATATGAAAGGAATCTTTTGTCATTTTTCGTATGAGGTACTTTTTGACTTTTCCGACAAAAGTACGAGAAGAATGTTTTTTTTAACTTATACGGCATGAATGGATTTTTAAAACATTATTTCCAAGAATATTCCTTTACAAGTTTTCAAGTTTATTTTTAATCAACTACTTTTAGTTTAAAGTTTTATGACATGTTAAGAAAGGAAATATGTTTTTAAAGAAGAAAGGATATTTTCCACAAGAATTCATTTGAAGTGTTTTTTTTTTCAAAACTATTTTCCATCTAAGATGACGTTATTTGATATGTATGTTTCAAGTAAAATGTCTCTATGATTTAAATGGTTTAAATTTTCTTATGATGAAATGATATCAATTGTTTATGGATTATGATGGCATGATGTTTAAGAATCCCATTTTATTACATTGGTTATGAAATGATGTATGATTTATGATTTTGTGGCACACATAAGAATGGTATCATTATGGGATGGGTGGGACCTATATCTCCCTCCAATTCATTGGGTAAAGATTTTATATCTCATTAGATAGACATGGCTGGAACGGTAGGTTATACCGGTTCAGTGAAACAGGACTGAAACGAGGGTGACTCGGTTCAGAAATAGACTTTGTCCACTAAGATAGTCTTGGAAATGTGTCTTGACTAACAAGAAATAATTCTCTATGATTATGTTTGTATGCCACAAAGTTTCATGTTTTAAGTTATGATTATTGGGATTACATTTCACTACCATGAGTTATCCCAGGTTTTGAAATTATGATCTCTTTTACAGGTTATGATTTCCAAAAGTTATGTGCCTCTGTATATGATGTGATTGATATTTCTTTTGTTTACCCTTAATGAGCATTTGAGCTCACCCTTTTATGTTTTCTTTTCCCCAGGATATAAAGAAAGGTTTTAGGTATTAAAAAAAATAATATCTTTATGGGAGATTTTGAAGATCTTTCACCAGTATTAGAAGATTATATTCTGATTTTCCAAAGACACTAAACTGTTACGATCCTTGTGTGTGTGTTTTTGTTATGTACTAAGTATTCCGTAAATGTAATGTAATTTCATTGTACGTCAAGATATGGGTCTCTACAGTTGGTATCAGAGGAAAGGTTTAGTCAACCTTTGGAAACTAAGACGCGAAAACGTTAGTGAGATTCCTAGAGATATTTCTAAGGTATGTCTAGGGATGTCCCTAAGGATAAGTATACATATAGGATATAGTCCCAGCACTATGGTAACGATCATAGAATTAAACCTAAGATGTTAGATTTTGGAGTTAATTCCCCTTTATTATGTTGTTTTACCTATCATGATTTTTGTCACTCACACTATTTTCTTTTGGGTTTTAGAAAACGACTGGAAAAAAGATGATTCACGATAATAGAGGATATGAGGGACAATGGAATGATATTATTAATGAGAAACCAAATGAAATGGGATTTGAAAGTCCAAAAATCATTATTATTTAGAATCAGCAATCTCATAATATGATCAATAAACTCAAATTTGGTAAGTTTTTTGACTCGGCTAATAAGAGAAAGATGGAGTTTCATGATGATCATAGAGGAAAGAAAGTTCAATTTCCCCTATGTAAATCATGTGCGAAGATGCATCAAGGAGAATGTTTCAAAGGAACTGGAAGATGCTTTGGGTGTGGAAAAGAAGGACACAAATCCAGTAAGTGCAAAGTAAAAGGTTCAGTTAACACCAGGGATGAGGATAATGGTATTGCTACGACATCAGCAATGGTTAAATGTTTTAAATGTGGAGTGTACGGGAATTATGAAAACCAATGCCCTAAGGGAATGTCTCATGAAGAGAATCAGTATGGTCTTATGGGTAGTATTTATGTGGATGATGATGAAGAGACTACAAATGATATGTGAGATGAAATAATTGTTGAAGATCAGTCAATGGTTTAAGAATGTAGTGGAATGATTAAATGTTTGTCATGTGTAATGTTGTATAAGTAATCTCATGCTACTATGGAATAAAGAGACATCTATGGATTGTTACGCTGTTGTCTTTCCTTGAGTTTTGAAAGTGTATGATTAATGTTACCAATATCCATGAAAGGTTATTCAGATATTTTTGGAATGTAGATGATATGTGCATAATGAAGGGATAAGGAGAAAATTAAATGTTTGATAGTATTCATGAGCTCATAACTGATATAAGGAGAAGGTTATATCATGGGTTGAGTCTATAGAATTTTTGGATTTTGGTATGTGGAAAGAGTTAACATTTGACAACATTCATGTTTTCACTAAGGTTTAATGGGAATTCATTCTTTAAGAGAATACATGATTAAGGTATTCACATGTTTGTAATTTGACCAACAAGATATATCTTATGATATATGGGGGATAAATGATGGAATTCACGTGATTGTTCTGTGAAATTTCAAGTAATCATTTTCTTTATACTATGAGCTTGGACCGAAGTATTTTAGATAAGCCTAAAGATTAGAATGGATTATGTTGGACATAAGTTAGGATAAAATGTTTTTCGATATTATTGATGGGATGTTATAGTAATATAGCTTTAGAAAAAGGACAACCTTCAAGACGGGCGACAACCCATCGCGTCGGACAAGGCTGTGGGAATCGAACCCACAACCGAAGTGCGACTGGCCTTTATCGCCTACCACTGGCCTACAGGAAGTCCCTGGTTAGTAGAAACTAGTTTTATTTTATTAAGAGGTATGATATATGAAGTATAAGTTCATTTTTGGAAGCGTATACGATTAACCTCACAAAAGACGCACTTATGAATATTTGATAACTATTTCTAAACTTTTGTTTGAAACAGATGGAATGACCCATCATTCTATCACATGATCTTTTAACACTTCATTTCTTTAAGAGATGAAGTGGAAACTGTTCAAAGTAGGAACAATAGTGAGATTGTACCAAAATCAAGTAAGTATTTCTTCTAATTCAAAATTTTCAACTTTAGGGAAATGATATTGAAAACCAAAAATGTTTTCCTAGTGATCTTATATCCGATGAATCAGATGGTACCCTAGATCATCACAAATTTATGGCTTTGTGATTGTTGGCTTTTTCATAGCCATGCCCTCTACCACTCTCCATCAGAACATGACGGTTAGATTTCTCTTCAATGTCCATATTTTCACCTATGTTATCCTATGTGGATACCCAGTGATTAGTTAACTTGGGTAACCATTACGTTTTATACTTTAGTTTTTAAAGATAAGTTTTGGTATTCCTTTTTACGATGTGGGTTTCTATCAAAGAAACTTTTAAATAGTAAACCATTTATAACCCCGACGAATTTCGAGGGTGAAATTCATTTTAAGGGGGGTAGAATGTAACACCCCGAGATTTTATGAAAAATATTATTTTAATTTCATTAATGCCTTGTGTTGTATTCTACACCAAGATTACCTTGCACTATATGCAACACCGTATTAGCTTGCAGTATACGCAACATTATTCTTGGACCGTGTTACACACAATTTTGATAATAGTTATTCTACGCAACATTGAGTATATATATATATATATTCAATGTATAAATGAAATATGGTTGGATTCTGTTATACTAAACAACGAAGGATTCTTTCACAACACGCAACCCTGACTTGGCTTGCATTACATGCAATCGCGACCTTTCTCGATAGCGTGTGTTGTACGCAATACCGGGTTTTAATAAACAATGATATATTATTATAATATTGTCATGAACTAGCCGTTATGAATAGTATTAACTAAATTTTGAATTTTATAACATTATTATTCATCTTACACATTTTCTAGAACATGGTATAAGAACAAAATAAATTTTTCGGGTAAAATAAGTATTTTTCAAAAAATACAGTTTTGCCGCCTTTTGATGGCGCACCCACTTTAAATCTAGTTTTTGACATGTTTATATGTTCAATTTGACAAAATAAAATTCTTATTTTGAATCAGGATGTAAAAATTTACATTAGATAAAGTTTTGATATTTTTCCGATAACTTTCATATTTTAATGAATAGTAAAAACACGCTATATTTTAATTAAAAACAACTTTTTCACCATAATATCTTATGTGGTTAAATTATAATATTGAATGGTTTAAAAGTATAAATAGAATATATTTTTACAATTTAATATAATTTATGTAATTAGCATTGATTTTACCTTGAATTCGCAGGTTAAATCAATTCAATCTTTTGCAATGTTTTAAACAAAAACCCGTTTTTATTCGACAACGGGATTAATTTTAATTTAATTTATGCAACTTCTGTGTATTGAATTTTAAAAAATGGATTCCATATTTGGAATCATTGGGTCCAAATTATGTTAATAGGCTACTTTTTATTTTTGGGAATTATGAATAGTAACTACGGTAAATTTTATTTACCATAGTTAAAGGTAAATCGGGTAATTAAGGGTAAATATAATATTATAAAATTACCATAACACATTCCAAAATTCAATTTGATGGCTCAAAGTAAACCCATATCAACTAAGGGTTGGATTAGATTCATTTTATGGACTTTTGACCATGAAAATTATTTAATTATTATTAAAACCAAAGAAAGTGACAACATGTCACTCTCCTAAATCTTATAAGTTTAATAATTTTAACTTAATGATAAACATCATAAAACTTCGAACATGAATAGTCCCCAGAAATCTAACAAAATTATATACATCATGAGAATTTATTTAGAATTTTTGGGATTAAATAATTATCATTAATTGTTACACAATAGTGATGCAGAAATTATTTATCTAGTGAAAAATCATGAATATAGTTTTTATTAAACTAATAGTGACCATAAAAGTAACAAAACCCTGACCAAAACTTATTGGTCATGTAAATGGAAACTATAATCATCCAATGGTCGAATATTTGACCATTTGGAGTCTTATACAAGCAATTATGACACTTATATTATTTTATTTTAAATGATGCCAAAGTTGTCACCTTCATAATTTAATAAATATAACAATTTAAATATTGTGATTTTAAGATTATAAATAAGAGTAAAAGTATTATTGTGAAAGGTAATATATTTATATTGATCACAGGAATTTATTTTAAATTTTTATGCAACAAATAAGTATATTAAATAATTATACAAAAATAATGTAGTAATTATTTTATTAAGAGATAAACCAAATAAATTGTTTTAAAAATAATAAAATAAATAATATATGAACTATTTAATGTGATCCACTAATTTTATAGATACATATGACCTTTTATTAATATATTAAAGCTTTTAGTTTGAACATATCTTCTGTATATATTTCATTTAAATTCAAATAAATGAATAGTGTCAAAATTGACACTATTGTTATTTTACAAAAATAACATATTATAAAATTGTTTAAAAATCACAAAAATATTTAAAATTTATAAATTTATATTTATATGATCTATAATGTCATAAAGTAAACAAGTATGGAAAATTCACAACAAATAAGTAATTATTTGTTATAATTTAAAATTTATAATTTTATTACCACAAATAAACTTAAATAGATTAAATAAGGATAAATCAAAATGATAAGGTTACAATAAGCTCCAAACATGTCTAAATTTGATTGTTTGATGATATTACAACCCTCGCTCATCTAATATTCGAATATGAGTCATTTTTAGATGTTTTTAAGTGGGGTTAGATTTATTATAAATTAATATTTTTAAGAATTCCAAAGGTGTCCCTCTCCTCCCTTATAAAAGGGAACCTCCTCCCTCTCTTCCTCACACAACATTGAGCCTTCAAGCTCGGCCAACCCCTGCCAAATTCGCTTCTCCACTTCCCTAGAAACATCCTAGAGGTTCTGGTCTTCCTTAAAGACCAATTTTAGTGCCCTAAGAGGAGGTCTCAAAAAGGCGCTTCAAAGAAGAGGTTATTTCCGTTACCGATTCTTTCACCTTTATTTCTTCTTCCACTTCTTCTTCTTAGGTTATTTCATTATGAATTAATAACATCAGTATCACTCATATACGTATATGTTATTATAAGTATGAAACAATCCTATTTCACTATCTATCCATCCTACGGAAAACGAAATCACCGCGCGTGCGTACGTACGAAATACCGTCTCCACGTCGTGGTGTAATCTGTTTTTCCACCAACACCTTACATGGATGGGTATTATGGTGTAAAGAATAACTATACATAGTTATTATAACATCATAATGATTCTGATATATTGTATCATCCACTACAATTCAATTCAATAATTATGGAAATGATATCATCGCTCGTGCATACGTACGGACTACCGTCTCCACGATGCGATGAGATTCATTCTCCATGTTAACCATTTAAGAATGATTATAAAGTATATATAAGAAATAATAATGAAATATATGACATTATAAATCTACTGTATTTATGTGTATATATATGTATGTCATCTACTTAATTCCACTCAATTCAATAAGGAAACGAAAACAGCGTTAATGCGTACGTACGGCCTACCGTCTCCATGAACGGTGTATTTCATTCCATTTATCGATCCATTATATATATGTATATTCTGAATATATATTATATATAAATAATGTTTTATATTCTATAATTAAGTAATAATGATCTAAGTAATCATATGAATAATTACAAGTTAAAACACGAATGACAAATGAGACGATTTTACCCAAAACGCTACTTTAACATGAATTTACAAAAGAACGGGTAATATAAAGTCATAAGTGAACCATATATGATATAATAACAATGAATATGATTTTTTAATAAGTCAATGAAATTATTTAAATCATTATACAGGAGGTTCAGACACTTACGAAGAAAATCGGACCTAAGGTAAGGGAAATATCACAATCTCATTTTTATCCGAGATTGTTTATACTTTGGCATTTACTGGGGTGTATTTTATCATCCATATCCATGTTTCCCCAATATTTAATATTTATATCCTTCTAAAATTGTTTAAATCCAATTTTACCCTTCGGTGAGTTTTTAGTAAAAGATATGAAAGGAATCTTTTGTCGTTTTTCATATGAGGTACTTTTTGACTTTTCCGACAAAAGTACGAGAAGAATGTTTTTTAACTTATACTGCATGAATGGATTTTTAAAACATTATTTCCAAGAAGCTTCATTTACAAGTTTTCAAGTTTATTTTTAATAAACTTCTTTTAGTTTAAAGTTTTATGACATTTTAAGAAAGGAAAAATGTTTTTAAAGAAGAGAGGATATTTTCCTCAAGAATTCATTTCAAGTGTTTTTTTTCAAATCTATTTTCCATCTAAGATGACGTTATTTGATATGTATGTTTCAAGTAAAATGTCTCTACGATTTAAATGGTTTCAATTTTCTTATGATGAAATGATATCAATTGTTTATGGATTATGATGGCAATATGTTTAAGAATCCCATTTTATTACATGGGTTATGCAATGATGTATGATTTATGATTTTGTGGCACACATAAGAATGGTATCATTATGAGATGGGTGGGACCTATATCTCCCTCGAATGAATTGGGTAAAGATTTTATATCCCATGAGATAGACATGGATGGAATGGTACGTTATACCGGTTCAGTGAAACAGGACTTAAACGAGGGTGACTCAGTTCAGAAATGGACTTTGTCCACTAAGATAGTCTTGGCAATGAGTCTTGACTAACAAGAAATGATTCTCTATGATTATGTTTGTATGCCACAAAGTTTCATGTTTTATGTTATGATTATTGTGATTACATTTCACTGTCATGAGTTATCCCAGGTTATGAAATTATGATCTCTTTTACTGGTTATGATTTCCAAAAGGTATGTGCTTATGTATATGATGTGATTGATATTTATTTTTATTACCCTTACTGGGAATTTGAGCTCACCCTTTTATGTTTTCTTTTCCCCAGGATATAAAGAAAGGTTTTAGGTATTAAAAAAAAGGAAGATCTTTATGGGAGATGTTGAAGATCTTTCACCAGGATTAGAAGATTATATTCCGAGTTTCCAAAGACACTAAACTATTACGATCCTTGTTTGTGTGTTTTTGTTATGTACTAAGTATTCTGCAAATGTAATGTAATGTCAATGTACATCAAGATATGGGTCTCTAAAAAACATGTAATAATTGTGGAAGTAAATAGCCATGTAATTTCTTAAAAAGAATAGTTTTTTTTAGAGAGGGGAGAAATGTGGCATAATGATCATGAATTCAAGGGAAAGAAATATTCCACTATTATCTAGTTCATGGGATATAGTCAAACTAATGTCTCAAACCTCAAGGGAATAACCTATAGATGTGTCCATGGAGATAATGCTATGATTTTGTGATTACTAAATATTTGGTTTAATTTTTTAAGGGTGTGGTGGTTGATACTTTGATTATATTCTCTGATTTTCTTTTTCTTTTTTTATTATAGATCATTGTGCTATTTTATTTTGTCCATGTTTCCCAAAAAAATTATATATTTCACTATAACCCTAAGAATATAGTTATCAATCATAACCCATAATGGAAATATTATTATAATAAGTATGTGTTAGTCATTTACCATTATGTCACATAAACATACCCTATTTGAAAACTTGATTATTGTACCTACAGTTAACTTTTATATAATCCTTCATATTGATTTGATTCCAAGTTATAATTAAAAAAATTATTTCCAACAGAAAGATATTATGATTTGTAATGGAACTCCGGAATCCATTATCTTTATAAGGGAGACTAAATCATCTTAACAATTTATTTATTCACATTCTATAGCTCCCCCTAATGATATTTTAGGAGAACAAGAGAAGACACAATCTATGAATAGGAAATTCATCCTCAGATTAGAGGATGTAGTTATTATGAAAGAATACATTGTTGTGTTTCCTGAAAAACTTCTTATACATCCACATAAACTTGATGTTTTGATTTCTATTGATATCATTTCTTATTCAAAACATATATATTTGACAATATATATAATGGACATGGTGGAATTAGTATTACTAAATAAAAAATTGTTGATTTTTTTATAAGGGATTTTATAACCCTAGTATTTCAATAAGGGGATCCCCTATTCTTTACTTTAAGAAAAAAATTGGTCTATGAGGTTGTGCATTCGTAATTGGGAAATTAATTCACTTTCCATTAAAAAGGTATCTTCTTCCTTGCATTGATGAATTATTTTATCAACTTTAGGGATTTAAATATTTTTAAATAATGATCTTTTTTTGTGTCATCAAATTATTATAAATTAGGTATTGAAATTATGATTATATAGTAATTTCATTTGAATTTAATAACATGTCCTCTTTTTTATGGATCTGATGAGTATAGTATTAAAGGATTATCTTGATAATTTCAATAATGTATTTATTGATGATATATTTGTATAATATAATGTTTATATAGATCATAACAACCATTTGTGAAGCAATCATAGGACTCTTAGAGAAAATGAATTATACGGAAAATATTGAAAATTTGAATTATATTTTCAAGAAGCTTCTTTTCAATTACATATTTCCTATAAGGATAGAATATCTATTAATTATTCAAAAAGAAATGAAGTGATGTAATAGTAAATGAAAATGAATGAAACTAATGTTTATAGTTTCTTTGGATAATCAAGTTAGTATCGATGATTTCTTCAATGTTTTTCATAATAATCTACCTATTTAACCATGTTAACACATAAAGGGGTTTGTTTTATATTATAGAAAGAATATAAATAATGTTTTCAAGAATTAAAGAGGATATCGGTCAATGTGGTGACCTTAACATTACCATCAGGAAGGTATGTATTTGTGATATTTACTGATGAATCAAATAAGGGACAAGTATGTATACCTAGGTATAATGATAGAGTTATTACCTATGTATTAAGGTAGTTAATGATTCTTTAATAGAATTATCCAACCCATGATATAGATTTGGTATTGATAATATTTTCATTAAATATATGGAGGCATTAGCTTTATGGTGAAAATGGGAAATATATATGGGTCACAAAAAGATTGAAATACATCTTCTCATAGAAACAGTTCAACCTAAGGAAAATGATACAGGTAGAATTACTCTAGGATTATGAGTTCTTATTACACTACCACCCTTGGAAGGAAAATAAAGAGGTTTATGCATTTATTGGGAAAGATCCTAGAGTTTTAAATAAAATGAAGATTGAAAATGATTTTATATTAAAAGATATTGTAAATATAGATAAAGTAATCAATAATTAAGGGAAACAACACATGTATTCCATATTATTCAAAAACCATCCCTATTAGAGAAAATAAAAATTTCCTAAATTGATGATAAGAATATTACAAATATAATAAAAGTAATGAATAATGGGAAGTTAGTATATTGCAATTATGAAGATGGTATATTGATATTTTGAAAATTATATGTCTTCCAACATTTCTTGGGATAAAAATAGAATTATTAGATAAATTTCGTAGATATAATTTCATTATAAACCCTATTAGAACAAAAATTTATTGGTATATGAAGGAAACTTTTTTTGGGATAATATGAAATGGGTTATTGTAGACTATATTTTAATATACTTTGTTTTCTAATAGGTGAAGGCTACGAGACAATATTATAAAAGATTCATGAAACCTCTACCTATTCTGAGGTGGAAATTGGATGATTTTACAATGTACGTTTACATAGTATTTCCAAATAATCTAATAAATAATGATGTTATATGGGTTATTATTGATCACCATAATAGGTCCACACATTTCCTCAATATAAGGGATGATATACCACTTTATTTCCTCATTCTACTATATTTTAATAAACATGTGAGGCTTAATAGTGTACCACTTTTGATTGTATATACACGTGACCCATGGTTTACAACTAAATTATTTCTAAGACTTTTGAACGATCATCATATAGAGCTACATTGGATAAAATCATACTATCCTCATTTAGATTGAAAGTCTAAATGAACTATTTAGACATTAAAAGACATATTAAGGTCATTCTCAATTGACTTTCAAGGTATGTGGGGTCAATATTTATCATTGGTTTAATTTTTATATAATAATATATTCTTTTTTATAATTCAAATAGAATCGTATGATGTATTGTGTATTAAAAGATGGTGTATAGAAACTTGTTGGGTTAAAGTTTGTGAATATAGTCTTTTAGTCCCAGAACATGTTGAGGAGATAACAATGAATGTGAGGACTATTTAAAGCCATGTCAATGTAGATTGAAGTAACAAAAAGTGTTCTTTGAATAATAGAATAATGGATTTATAATTTCAATTGTGAGATCATGTACTCTTGAAGGTTTATCCATAGAACTGTGTTATAATGTTAAAAAAGAAATTAAAACAAAGTCCAAAGGAATATGAGGCATTTTAAAATTTTGGATGGAATTGGAGCTCTGGTTTACTATTTAAAAATTACACTTAACCTCTCTATAGTTAATGATGTGTTTCATATCTCTTTATTAAGTAAGTTTATACTAAGCCCAATGAATGTTATCAAAAAAAATTAATAGAATTTTAAGTGCATTGATATTTCTGTAAAGATCATATCTAGGTTTTTAACACTAGATAACAAGTTTATTTGAATTTGATGACGCGATGTGTGAAGTTAATTTGGATAAATAATAATAAAGAAGAGGAAACATGGGAACCTGATGAAGTTCTGATGAATAATGACCCACATAAATTCATGAGGTGACATTTTCGATCTTGTAAGGATAAAAAAAATTGATGGGATCATGTGATACTAGATATTCAATTATAGTAAGATTTTCTTTCTGAAGAAACTATAACATAATACACAAATCATTATTCAATAATGTAATAAAAAAATAAATTATAAAAATTATAAATTTAAATTTAAGAAATTAATTATATTATTAAATTTATAATTTCAAAATTATCTTATAATTTATTTTTTATTTTTCTTCTGAAAATCCGGATTTTTTGGTGATTAGTAAAAAATGCTGACTTGCCAAAAATCTCCATTTTATGAAATTATAATGATGTTTGAATAACTTGTATTATTACGGAAAAAATTAATGAAAATTTATACATTTAATAAGTAATAAAATCTATATAAAAATATAATTTTTATCTTAGGAATATATTCTTAAGATTTTTGATATTTAAGTAATGTCTTTTTTCAAATAAAATGGTTTTAGATGTTTTCATTTAATCCAGTATTTACAATGTTAAATACAATTTTATTTTGATTTCACATACAAATATGTTTTCTTTGATTTAATATAATCCAATTTTAATAAACATTATAATTTATTTTTCAATAAAATAATTTTCATTCTTAGAATAAACATTTTCCTAAAAACGGTTTTCATTGCATTTTATAAATTTATATTAAAAGTAATTTCTAGAAAATCTTGGAGTTCAATCATGTAAAATGGATTAAATATTTGGAAACAAAATAATTAATAATATTTAATAATTTCAAATTAATGTTTGGTCATAATGAATAGTAACCATGGAAAATATATATCAACTCGATTAATGGTGAAACGGTTTAAAGGGTTAAAAATAAAGGGATAAGGATTATAGATACCACAAATAGTTTAATAAAACTCATTGATTTGATTTATTTTCACCTATAAATTAATATGTTTTTATCTATTATAATTTTTATCTCACTTTCACAAGAAATTACTTTATATTATTAATTTTTTAATGTAATTCCATGTTTGTCCCTCCCTCACTTATAAAATAGAACCTCTTCTCCGCCCTTATTTTCAAACATTAAGCCCCTCATTATAGCCAATACAAACCAGAAAACAATATTATATTACATATAATTACTCTTGAGATATTTTTCTTACACCAATACCATCTATTGAAGGCTTAAGGTGCAATCCAAAGGACATCTCTCAAATAATAGGTAATCATCTTTTCTGACTCTTTATAAGTTTATTTCCTCTCCTAAATTTTCTAAATATTTTTTATAAATACTAAAATAATTAATATTGTATCACCATTATAATCATATGTCATTATTATTAGGTTATGTCCATTTTCCACTTCCTTTACATTCTATAGAAAATGAAAACAACTCTCAGGCGTACGTGTGCCCTATCATCTCCACATAGTGGTGTTATTAATTTTTCATAATCATTTTACATTGATGGTTAAAAATTAAATTAATTAATTATATAAGTTATTTATGAAATAGTTGTGATAATTAAAATATCATATATCATATACCATCTTACCCTTCTATTTGTTGGAAAATGATAAGGTCGCTTATCTGTGCGTGCATATTACCACCTCAACGAAGCGATGTAATTTTTTCTTATACTACCACAATGAATGGATTATTATAAAATTGTATACAATGAAATAAATTTATGTTCATAACATTTTTGAAATTATATAGATGATGGATTTATTTAAATATACTATTAACCATGGAAAATATACCGACGTAATTTTGGAGAAATTCATTAAATAACCTTAAAGTGGTAAACATAAGTAAGTTACATCCAATGAATAGATTTTAAAATATTACATAACGATATTAAAAATATTAATATAGATAAAAAAATATTTTAATAAAGTATTTAAAAAAATAAATTCATTATATTGGTGTATCAAAAATGCACGACTAAGAAAAACCTCAAGGTAAAGGAAGTCTTTTACAATATAATTTTATTTACGAATTTTATACATTTAGATGTCCTTAAGGGAAATAATATGATCCTAGACTCTTAAACCCAACATATTTTCATTACCACTAGTGTTTTTTAATTTTAAATATTTTTATTCCTTTTCATCTCTCTTAGGATCAATAATTAATAGGTATGTTACATATATCTTACTTTCTTTTAAAATTCATCTTATAATCTCTTTTATACAACACATTTTATTTATTATTAAGGATCTTTAAAAATTTTAAACATTATTTTTATTATTTCATTATTGATATAGAAACAACCCATATTATTTTAAATGTTTCAAGAGTGTACTTAATTACACATAAAATGTTTATAATGTTTATTTTCTTCTATTTATTCTTTTCAAAGGAATAAAAAAAATCTTTTAAACATATACTATATAGGTTATTTTCTACTATTTTCAAAAGTGTAAAAATATATTCTTAATGTATATACATTGACCGACCATTACCAAAATTATAGTTGTTATGTATTGTAATGATTCTTTTATAATTTTTTGAGGTTATCTCCAAATAAAGGCTTCTTCTCAATATTTTTTGAATATTTATTTTAAATTGTATCAAGAGAAAAGTGTGTTATACTCTTAAAGTAAAAAATATGGAATTTTGAAAAGTTATTTATAACCTTGTTTATATAAAATGTTACAAATAAGTTATTTTTAATATATTTATACTATTTTCTTTTATAAAATATTGGTTTTATTATAAAAACATTAATTTCTAATGAATCAGTGTTCTTTCATCATCCTTTTCTGATAATAGATTATAACTTATTTTGAGATCATTCATTTTATTGTGAAAATATCCTATATCACTCTCCCTTATTCATTAGAAATTATTTTAATCCTTCATGTACATATTTTTCATATCATAGATTAATTCTGAATCATTTCTATTACTTTGGGGATGTTTTTATAATATATAATTTCTATATATGACATCATTCAAAGGAAGATTTGTTTGTAATTTATTTCAATTACTTTGGAAATATTTATGTTTAATATTATTGATTCAATATGGATAATTATTAACTTGAAATTCATTTTTATAATGAATTGTATTGATCGTTCAAAATATGATGAATGTATAAGACAAGAAAGTGATTAGTGGGTCTAGGTTATAGATATCCCCTCAATGCATTGAAAAGTATCATGAGAAAAAATAGTAGACATTCTATATCAGATGGGTATTTGGTTTATACCTATCCATTTATTAAAAATTATTTCTTGCATGAGGGGCCTTCATGGTAAGATTCATGATAAGTTGGAAAATTCTTTGATCGAATGTTCATGAATGTTCATGTTTATGAATTTCCTTTATTGAGAATCTAGTTTCCATTATCCTTTTGAATTATATGTTGATATTATCCATGTATGTTCATTAAAATAATGTTATCTATCGAATTTCATGTGTTTAGATTATCCATTCTTCCATTTTGAACATTTTTTATTTACTCATGATAACATACATTATATGTAGCTATTACTAAGCATCTGATCTCACTATTTATTTTTTTCCCTATCCCTAGGATATGGAGAATTATATTATGACTGATTTCATGGATTAAAGATTTTTTTCTTATAATTATTTTCTATATTTATAATATAATATAAGGATCATGTATCTATCAAGTTTTTCAATATTTTTAAACTAAGAGATCATGCATTGTAAGATCCCTTGTATCTTATACTTATATAATAAAGTAAACAATTGATTTGGGTTAGTAGAGTCAGGGTGTTATAGTTGGTATCAAATAAAGTTTAATAGTAAACTTGTGAACTAAATTTAAAATTAACATAGCTAACATGATATTTATAATAATCCCTTAGCGTATTTCATAATTTTTTCATTATAGGGTTTTTATTTTATGCCCCAGTATTCATGATAATTATTAACTAAGTTGGGGTATGAAATTATTTTAAGATGGATCCTAATGGAATAAAGGGAATCATTACAAATAGTTAATATAAGTAATTCCCTCCTATGTATCCAATACAATGGGTGTTGGAGATGAGAACATCATGTCCATATTAGGGAATCTAACTTTGGTTGTAATGAATAACATTACAACTATTTAGAAACCAATTCTCCTACGACATAATCAACCTATGTTTGATCACATCATGTAACAAAATCCTTAATATTTTAATAGAACTAATAATATATTATTTACTAAAAATGGTTTAAGTCCCTAGAAATGATATTTATTTCCTTGGGAAGTAATAAAAGAGAAAATTTTATTTTGGATGTGTATTTTATAAAAAGAAAAATTTGTCGTTATTAACCCCAAATACTGAAGAGATTTATTAAATCTAAAGTATAAAATATTAAACTCTTAAATTATTATTATTAGAGAGATAAAAACCTCAAGATAAATTATCTAAAATGGAGAGTAACTTCATCACTTTAAAGAAGAAGAACGAAGAAAGTGGTTTGTAGCATGATTCTACCTTTACCAGATTATCCAAGTTTGTTTTGGACAATATAAGTAATCTTTCAAGAATTATTTTCCATTTCATTAATGGTTTGAAGATAAATCGATAAAGGTAACTAGTTTTTAAAAAATTCAATCATATGATGATATAGGCTCTAGTGTCATCAAGATAGAGAAATATTTTTCAATGTCTTATATCTTCATTGGAAATCAAGAAAAGAAGAGGTATGTTGAGCACCAAGAAAAAAATAAATGTTTCAAAGAAAAATAAAGAGAAAATGATATTTACAACATCTTATAATTGTTGAAAGAAACTCCAAAGTACTTATTTAATGGGAACATGATTCTCTTTAATGGGGAAATAAAGGGGTTATAAGGCTTATAAATGAAAGGGAAATAAATTAACCACTACTATCAAGTGATTTTTCAATGAAGATATGTTCCATTATTCAAACCAAATTTCCAATAAATAAGGAAAATTATTGCTAAATATTACAAGGGGATAATGCCAAGATTATAATATTACTATAGTTGAGTTTAAAGTTCCTAATGATGTGGTGGTAGGTACTTGGTCATGTCAATAAATTTAACTACTTTTTTATTTTATAATGTATCCTCTCAATCTTTTATATCTTCATTATATTCTATGAAAATTGGATTTTTCATTATCACCCTAAGAAGGGAGTAGTCAACCATAACTTTAATCAAAATATTATTACCAAAATAACGTTTTTGTCAATTCCTATTATGACACATAGGCATACCCTACTTGAAAACTTCATTATTATACCTATGGTTGACATTTATATAATCCCTGGATTGTAAAGGATTTCAAATTATAATGAACAAAATATTTCTAATAGAAACATATTATGATTCGTAATTGAAATGTAGAATCCCTTATCATTAGAGTATATAATGCATACTATGAATAATTTCTAGATCCACCTCCCGTATCTTTTAATAATAGAATTCATAGGGAATAAGAGTAGACACAACTTATGAAAGGAAATATATCCCTAAAATAAAATACGTACTGACTATATAAAAATATAATGATGTATTTCCAATAGAATTACCTAGACATACACATGAGTATGAAGTTGAGTTTCCTATTAATAAAATCCATGATAAAAACCTATATCTAAGACTACCAATAGTATGACCATAATTTAATTTGGGGAACTAAAGAAACAATTATAGGATTTATATAATAATGTACTTATACAACCTAGTGTTTCACTATAGGGCGACCTTGTTATTTTTGTTAAGAATAAATATGGGTAAATGAGTTTTTTCATTCATTGCAAGGAAATAAATTCTCTTACCATGAATTACATGTATAATATAACCCACATTAATGACTTTTTTTATCAAATTTATAGAGATAAATATTTTTTAATGGTTTCTCATCATCCAAGTAATTATAATCTATGTCAAAATATGAGAGATATTCTTAAGATAGTGTTTTTTAGGAGGTATATACATTATAAATTTATAATAATTCCATTTATATTGACTAATGCACAATATTTTTGTAACACCCCGAGATTTTATGAAAAATATTATTTTAATTTCATTAATGTCTTGTGTTGTATTCTACACCAAGATTACCTTGCGCTATACGCAACGCCGTATTAGCTTGCAGTATATGCAACACTATTCTTGGACCGTGTTACACACAATTTTGATAATAGTTATTCTACGCAACATTGAGTATATATATATATATATATATATATATTCAATGTATAAATGGAATATGGTTGGATTCTGTTATACGAAACAACAAAGGATTCTTTCACAACATGCAACCCTGACTTGGCTTGCATTACACGCAATCGCGACCTTCCTCGATAGCGTGTGTTGTACGCAATACCGGGTTTTAATAAACAATGATATATTATTATAATATTGTCATGAACTAGCCGTTATGAATAGTATTAACTAAATTCTGAATTTTATAACATTATTATTCATCTTACACATTTTCTAGAACATGGTATAAGAACAAAATAAATTTTTCGGGTAAAATATGTATTTTTCAAAAAATGCAGTTTTGCCGCCTTTTGATGGCGCACCCACATTAAATCTACTTTTTGACATGTTTATATGTTCAATTTGACAAAATAAAATTCTTATTTTGAATCAGGATGTAAAAATTTACATTAGATAATGTTTTGATATTTTTCCGATAACTTTAATATTTTAATGAATAGTAAAAACACGCTATATTTTAATTAAAAACAACTTTTTTCATCATAATATCTTATGTGGTTAAATTATAATATTGAATGGTTTTAAAGTATAAATAGAATATATTTTTACCATTTAATATAATGTATGTCATTAGCATTGATTTTACCTTGAATTCGTAGGTTAAATCAATTCAATCTTTTGAAATGTTTTAAACAAAAACCCGTTTTTATTCGACAACGGGATTAATTTTAATTTAATTTCTGCAACTTCTGTGTATTGAATTTTAAAAAATTGATTCCATATTTGTAATCATTGGTTCCAAATTATGTTAATAGGATACTTTTTATTTTTGGGAATTATGAATAGTAACTATGGTAAATTTCATTTACCATAGTTAAAGGTAAATCTGGTAATTAAGGGTAAATATAATATTATAAAATTACACTAACACATGCCAAAATTCTATTTGATGGCTAAAAGTAAACCCATATCAACTAAGGGTCGGATTAGATTCATTTTATGGACTTTTTACCGTGAAAATAATTTAATTATTATTAAAACCAAAGAAAGTGACAACATGTCACTCTCTTAAATCTTATAAGTATAATAATTTTAACATAGTGATAAACATCATAAAGCTTTGAACATGAATAGTCTCCAGAAAGATAAAAAAATTATATACATCATGAGAAATTATTTAGACTTTTTTGGGATTAAATAATTATCATTAATTGTGACACCATAGTGATGCAGAAATTATTTATCTAGTAAAAAATCAAGAATATAGTTTTTATTAAACTAATAGTGACCATAAAAGACACAAAACCCTGAAAACAACTTATTGGTCATGTAAATTGAAACTATAATCATCCAATGGTCGAATATGTGACGATTTGGAGTCTTATACAAGCAATTATGACACTTATATTATTTTATTTTAAATGATGCCAAAGTTGTCACCTTCATAATTTAATAAATATAACAATTTAAATATTGTGATTTTAAGATGATAAATTAGAGTAAAAGTATTATTGGGAAAGGTAATATATTTATATTCATTATATGATTTTATTTTAAATTTTTATGAAACAAATAAATATATTAAATAATTATACAAAAATGATGTAGTAATTATTTTATTAAGAGATAAACCAAATAAATGTTTTTAAAAATAATAAAATAAATATTATATGAACTATTTAATGTGATACACTAATTTTATAGACACATATGACCTTTTATTAATATATTAAATCTTTTATGTCGAACATATCTTCTTTATATATTTTATTTAAATTCAAATAAATGAATAGTGTCAAAATTGACATTATTGTTATTTTACAAAAATAACATATTATAAAATTTTTTAAAAATCACAAAAATATTTAAAAATTATAAATTTAAATTTATATGGTCTATAATGTTATAAAGTAAACCATTATGGAAAATTCACAACAAATAAGTAATTATTTGTTATAATTTAAAATTTATAATTTTATTACCACAAATAAACTTAAATAGATTAAGGATAAATCAAAATGATAAGGTTTAAACTAAGGTCCAAACATGTCTGAATTTGATTGGTTGATGAGATTAAAACCCTATATCATCTAATATTATAATATGAGTCATTTTTTGAGGTTTTTAAGTGGGGTTAGATTTATTATAAATTAATATTTTTAAGAATTCCAAAGGTGCCCCTATCCTCCCTTATAAAAGGGCACCTCCTCCCTCTCTTCCTCACACAACTTTGAGCCTTCACGCTCGGCCAACCCCTGAAAAATTCTCTTCTCCACTTCCCTAGAAACATTATAGAGGTTCTGGTCTTCCTCAAAGAACAATTTTAGTTCCCTAAGAGGAGGTCTCAAAAAGGCGCTTCAAAGAAGAGGTAATTTCCGTTACCGATTATTTCACCTTTATTTCTTCTTCCACTTCTTCTCCTTAGGTTGTTTCATTATGAATTAATAACATCAGTATCACTCATATATGGATATGTTATTATAAGTATGAAATAGTCCTATTTCACCATCTATCCATCCTACGGAAAACGAAATCACCGCGCGTGCGTACGTACGGAATACCGTCTCCACGCCGTGGTGTAATATGTTTTTCCACCAACACCTTACATGGATGGGTATTATGGTGTAAAGAATAACTATACATAGTTATTATAACATCATAGTGATTCTGATATATTGTATCATCCCCTCCAATTCAATTCAATAATTATGGAAATGATGTCATCGCTCGTGCGTACGTACGAAGTACCGTCTCCACGACGCGATGAGATTCATTCTCCATGTTAACCATTTAAGAATGATTATAAAGTATATATAAGCAATAATAATGAAATATATGACATTATAAATCTACTGGATTTATGTGTATATATATTTATGTCATCTACTTAATTCCACTCAATTCAATAAGGAAACGAAAACAGCGTTCATGCGTACGTACGGCCTACCGTCTCCATGAACGGTGTATTTCTTTCCATTAATAGATCCATTATATATATGTATATTCTGAATATATATTATATATAAATCATGTTTTATATTCTATAATTAAGTAATAATTATCTAAGTAATCATATGAATAATTACAAGTTAAAACACGAACGACAAATGAGATGATTTTACCCAAAACGCTACTTTAACATGAATTTACAAAAGAACGGGTAATATAAAGTCATAATTGAACCATATATGATATAATAACAATTAATATGATTCTTTAATAAGTCAATGACATTATTTAAATCATTATATAGGAGGTTCGGACACTTATGAAGAAAATCGGACCTAAGGTAAGGGAAATATCACAATCTCATTTTTTTATCCGAGATTGTTTATACTTTGGCATTTACTGGGGTGTATTTTATCATCCACATCCATGTTTCCCCAATATGTAATATTTATATCCTTCTACAATTGTTTAAATCCAATTTTACCCTTCGGTGAGTTTTTAGTAAAAGATATGAAAGGAATCTTTTGTCGTTTTTCGTATGAGGTACTTTTTGACTTTTCCGACAAAAGTACGAGAGGAATGTTTTTTTTAACTTATACGGCATGAATGGATTTTAAAAACATTATTTCCAAGAAGCTTCCTTTAAAAGTTTTCAATTTTATTTTTAATCAAATTCTTTTAGTTTAAAGTTTTATGACATGTTAAGAAAGGGAAAATGTTTTTAAAGAAGAAAGGATATTTTCCTCAAGAATTCATTTCAAGTGTTTTTTTTTTCAAAACTATTTTCCATCTAAGATGATGTTATTTGATATGTATGTTTCAAGGAAAATGTCTCTATGATTTAAATGGTTTAAATTTTCTTATGATGAAATGAAATCAATTGTTTATGGATTATGATGGCATGATGTTTAAGAATCCCATTTTATTACATGGGTTATGCAATGATGTATGATTTATGATTTTGTGGCACACATAAGAATGGTATCATAATGGGATGGGTGGGACCAATATCTTCCTCTAATGCATTGGGTAAAGATTTTATATCTCATGAGATAGACATGGCTGGAACGGTAGGTTATACTGGTTCAGTGAAACAGGACTGAAACGAGGGTGACTCGGTTCAGAAATGGACTTTGTCCACTAAGATATTCTTGGCATTGAGTCTTGACTAACAAGAAATGATTCTCTATGATTATGTGTGTATTCCACAAAGTTTCATGTTTTAAGTTATGATTATTGTGATTACATTTCACTGCCATGAGTTATCCCAGGTTATGAAATTATGATCTCTTTTAAAGGTTATGATTTCCAAAAGTTATGTGCTTATGTATATGATGTGATTGATATTTCTTTTGTTTAACCTTACTGAGAATTTGAGCTCACCCTTTTATGTTTTCTTTTCCCCAGGATATAAAGAAAGGTTTTAGGTATTAAAAAAATGAAGATCTTTATGGGAGATGTTGAAGATCTTTCACCAGGATTAGAAGATTATATTCCGAGTTTCCAAAGACACTAAACTATTACCATCCTTATGTGTGTGTTTTTGTTATGTACTAAGTATTCCGCAAATGTAATGTAATGTCAATGTACGTTAAGATATGGGTCTCTACAGTTGGTATTAGAGGAAAGGTTTAGTCAACCTTTGGAAACTAGGACGCGAAAACGTTAGTGAGATCCCTAGAGATATTTCTAAGGTATGTCTAGGGATGTCCCTAAGGATAAGTATACATATAGGATATAGTCCTAGCACTACGGTAACGATCTTAGAATTAAACCTAAGATGTTAGATATTGAAGTTAATTCCCCTTTATTATTTTGTTTTACCTATCATGATTTTTGTCAGTCACACTATTTTTTTTGGGTATTCGGAAACGACTGGAAAAAAGATGATTCACGATAATAGAGGATATGAGGGACAATGGAATGATATTATTCATGAGCAACCAAATGAAATGGGATTTGAAAGTCCAAAAATCATTATTATGTCGAATCAGAAATCTCATAATATGATCAATAAACTCAAATTTGGTAAGTTTCCTGACTCGGCTAATAAGAGAAAGATGGAGTTTCATGATGATCATAGAGGAAAGAAAGTTCAATTTTCCCCTATGTAAATCATGTGGGAAGAGGAATAAAGGAGAATGTTTCAAAGAAACTGGAATATGTTTTGGGTGTGGAAAATAAGTACACAAATCCAGTAAGTGCAAAGGAAAAGGTTCAGTTAACACCAGGGGTGAGGATAATGGTATTGCTACGACATCAACAATGGTTAAATGTTTTAAATGTGGAATGTACGGGCATTATGCAAACCAATGCCCTAAGGTAAAGTCTCATGAAGAGAATCAGTATGGTCGTATGGGTAGTATTTATGTGGATGATGATAAAGAGACTACAAATGATATATGAGATGAAATAATTGTTGAAGCTCGGTCAATGGTTTAAGAATGTAGTGGAATGATTACATGTTTATCATGTGTAATGTTGTATAAGTAATCTCATGCTACTATGGAATAAAGAGACATATATGGATTGTTACACTGTTGTCTTTCCATGAGTTTTGAAAGTGAATGATTAATGTTACCAGTATCCTTGAAAGGTTATTCAGATATTTTTGGAATGTAGATGATATGCGCATAATGAAGGGATAAGGAGAAAATTAAATTTTTGATAGTATTCATGAGCTCATAACTGATATAAGGAGAATGTTATATCATGGGTTGAGTATATAGAATTTTTGGATTTTGGTATGTGGAAAGAGTTAACTTTCGACAGCATTCATGTTTTCACTATGGTTTAATGGGTATTCATTCTTCAAGAGAATACATGATTAATGTATTCACATGTTTGTAATTTGACCATCAAGATATATCTTATGATATATGGGGGATAAATGATGGCATTCACATGATTGTTCTGTGACATTTCAAGTAATCATTTTCTTTATACTATGATCTTGGACCGAAGTATTTTAGATAAGCCTAAAGATTAGAATGGATTATGTTGGACATAAGTTAGGATAAAACGTTTTTCGATATTATTGATGGGATGTTATAGTAATATAACTTTAGAAAAAGGACAACCTGCAGGACGGGCAACAGCCCATCGCGTCGGACAAGGCTGTGGGAATCGAACCCACAACCGAAGTGCGACTGGCCTTTATCGCCTACCACTGGCCTACAGGAAGTCCCTGGTTAGTAGAAACTAGTTTTATTTTATTAAGAGGTATGATATATGAAGTATAAGTTCATTTTTGGAAGAGTATACGATTAACCTCACAAAAGACTCACTTATGAATATTTGATAACTATTGCTAACCTTTTGTTTGAAACAGATGGAATGACCCATCATTCTATCACATGATCTTTTAACACTTCATTTCTTTAAGAGATGAAGTGGAAACTGTTCAAAGCAGGAACAACAGTGAGATTGTACCAAAATCAAGTAAGTATTTCTTCTAATTCAAATTTTTCAACTTTAGGGAAATGATATTGAAAACCAAAAATGTTGTCCTAGTGATCTTATATCCGATGAATCATATGGTACCCTAGATCATCACAAATTTATGGCTTTGTGATTGTTGTCTTTTTCATAGCCATGTCCTCTACCACTCTCCATCAGAACATGACGGTTAGATTTCTCTTCCACGTCCATATTTTCACCTATGTTCTCCTATGTGGATACCCAGTGATTAGTTAACTTGGGTAACCATTACGTTTTATACTTTAGTTTCTAAAGATCAGTTTTGGTATTCCTTTTTACGATGTGGGTTTCTATCAAAGAAACTTTCAAATAGTAAACCATTTATAACCCCGACGAATTTCGAGGTTGAAATTCATTTTAAGGGGGGTAGAATGTAACACCCCGAGATTTCATGAAAAATATTATTTTAATTTCATTAATGTCTTGTGTTATATTCTACACCAAGATTACCTTGCGCTATACGCAACACCGTATTATCTTGCAGTATACGTAACACTATTCTTGGACCATGTTACACACAATTTTGATAATAGTTATTCTATGCAACATTGAGTATATATATATATAAATATATATTCAATGTTTAAATGAAATATGGTTGGATTCTGTTATACAAAACAATGAAAGATTCCTTCACAACACGGAACCCTGACTTGGCTTGCATTACACGCAATCGCGACCTTCCTCGATAGCGTGTGTTGTACGTAATACCGGGTTTTAATAAACAATGATATATTATTATAATATTGTCATAAACTAGCCGATATGAATAGTATTAACTAAAATTTGAATTTTATAACATTATTATTCATCTTACATATTTTCTAGAACATGGTATGAGAACAAAATAAATTTTTCAGGTAAAATAAGTATTTTCCAAAAAATGCAGTTTTGCCAGCTTTTGATGGCGCACCCACTTTAAATATAGTTTTTGACATGTTTATATGTTAAATTTGACAAAATAAAATTCTTCTTTTTAATCAGTATGTAAAAAATTTCATTAGATAAAGTTTTGATATTTTTCCAACAACTTTCATATTTTAATGAATAGTAAAAACACGCTATATTTTAATTAAAAACAGCTTTTTTCATCATAATATATTATGTGGTTAAATTATAATATTGAGAGGTTTTAAAGTATAAATAGAATATATTTTTACCATTTAATATAATTTATGTCATTAGCATCGATTTTACCTTGAATTCGTAGGTTAAATCAATTCAATCTTTTGCAATGTTTTAAACAAAAACCCTTTTTTATTCGACAACGGGATTAATTTTAATTTAATTTCTGCAACTTCTGTGTATTGAATTTTAAAAAATGGATTCCATATTTGTAATCAGTGGGTCCAAATTATGTTAATAGGCTACTTTTTATTTTTGGGAATTATGAATAGTAACTACGGTAAATTTTATTTACCATAGTTAAAGGTAAATCGGGTAATTAAGGGTAAATATAATATTATAAAATTACCCTAACACATGCCAAAATTATATTTGATGGCTAAAAGTAAACCCATATCAACTAAGGGTCGGATTAGATTCATTTTATGGACTTTTGACCATGAAAATAATTTAATTATTATTAAAACCAAAGAAAGTGACAACATAACACTCTCTTAAATCTTATAAGTATAATAATTTTAACTTAGTGATAAACATCATAAAACTTAAAAAATTAATAGTCTCCAGAAATATAACAAAATATCTAAATCATGAGAATTTAATTAGAATTTTTTGGGATTAAATAATTATCATTAATTGTGACACAATAGTGATGTAGAAATTATTTATCTAGTGAAAAAACAATAATATAGTTTTTATTAAACTAATAGTGACCATAAAAGGCACAAAACCCTAACCAAAACTTATTGGTAATGTAAATTGAAACTATAATCATCCAATGGTCGAATATTTGACCATTTGGAGTCTTATTCAAGCAATTATGACACTTATATTATTTTATTTTAAATGATGCCAAAGTTGTCACCTTCATAATTTAATAAATATAACAATTTAAATATTGTGATTTTAAGATGATAAATTAGAGTAAAAGTATTATTGTGAAAGTTATATATTTATCTTCATCATAGGATTTTATTTTAAATTTTTATGCAAAAAATAAGTATATTAAATAATTATACAAAAATGATGTAGTAATTATTTTATTAAGAGATAAACCAAATAAATGGTTTTAAAAATAATAAAATAAATATTATATGAACTATTTAATGTGATCCACTAATTTTATAGATACATATGACCTTTTATTAATATATTAAAGCTTTTATTTCGAACATATCTTCTGTATATATTTTATTTAAATTCAAATAAATGAATAGTGTCAAAATTGACACTATTGTTATTTTACAAAAATTACATATTATAAAATTGTATAAAAATCACAAAAATATTTAAAAATTATAAATTTAAATTTATATGGTCTATAATGTTATTAAGTAAACAAGTATGGAAAATTAACAACAAATAAGTAATTATTTGTTATAATTTAAAATTTAGAATTTTATTACCACAAATAAACTTAAATAGATTAAATAAGGATAAATCAAAATGATAAGGTTTAAAATAAGATCCAAACATGTCTAAATTTTATTGGTTGATGAGATTACAACCCTATCTCATCTAATCTTCGAATATGAGTCATTTTTGGAGGTTTTTATGTGGGGTTATATTTATTATAAATTAATATTTTTAAGAATTCCAAAGGTGACCCTTTACTCCCTTATAAAAGGGCACCTCCTCCCTCTCTTCCTCACACAAATTTGAGCCATCAAGATCGTCCAACCCCTGCCAAATTCTCTTCTCAAATTCCCTAGAAACATCCTAGAGGTTATGGTCTTCCGTAAATACCAATTTTAGTGCCCTAAGAGGAGGTCTCAAAAAGGCGCTTCAAAGAAGAGGTAATTTCCGTTACCGATTCTTTCACCTTTATTTATTCTTCCACTTATTCTTCTTAGGTTGTTTCATTATGAAGTAATAACATCAGTATCACTCATATACGGATATGTTATTATATGTATTAAAAAATCCTATTTCACCATCTATCCATCCTACGGAAAACGAAATCACCGCGCGTGTGTACGTACGTAATACCGTCTCCACGCCGTGGTGTAATCTGTTTTTCCACCAATACCTTACATGGATTGGTATTATGGTGTAAAGAATAACTATACATAGTTATTATAACATCATAATGATTATGATATATTGTATCATCTACTCCAATTCAATTCAATAATTATGGAAATGATATCATCGCTCGTGCGTACATATGGACTACCGTCTCCACGACGCGATGAGATTCATTCTCCATGTTAACCATTTAAGAATGATTATAAAGTATATATAAGAAATAATAATGAAATATATGAAATTATAAATCTACTGGATTTATGTGTATATATATGTATGTCATCTACTTAATTCCACTCAATTCAATAAGGAAACGAAAACAGCAATCATGCGTACGTACGACCTACCGTCTCCATGAACGGTGTATTTATTTCCATTTATCGATCCATTATATATATGTATATTATGAATATATATTATATATAAATCAGGTTTTATATTCTATAATTAATTAATAAAGATCTATGTAATCATATGAATAATTACATGTTAAAACACGAACGACAAATGAGACGATTTTACCCAAAACGCAACTTTAACATGAATTTACAAAAGAACGGGTAATATAAAGTCATAAGTGAACCATATATGATATAATAACAATGAATATGATTCTGTAATAAGTCAATGACATTATTTAAATCATCATACAGGAGGTTCGGACACTTACGAAGAAAATCAGACCTAAGGTAAGGGAAATATCACAATCTCATTTTTATCGGAGATTGTTTATACTTTGGCATTTACTAGGGTGTATTTTATCATCCACATCCATGTTTCCCCAATATGTAATATTTATATCCTTATACAATTGTTTAAATCCAATTTCACCCTTCGGTGAGTTTTTAGTAAAAGATATGAAAGAAATCTTTTGTCGTTTCTCGTATGAGGTACTTTTTGACTTTTCTGACAAAAGTACTAGAAGAATGTTTTTTTAACTTATACGGCATGAATGGATTTTTAAAACATTATTTCCAAGAATATTCCTTTAAAAGTTTTCATGTTTATTTTTAATCAAATTCTTTTAGTTTAATGTTTTATGACATGTTAAGAAAGGAAAAATGATTTTAAAGAAGAAAGGATATTTTCCTCAAGAATTCATTTCAAGTGTTTTTTTTTCAAAACTATTTTCCATCTAAGATGAAGTTATTTGATATGTATGTTTCAAGTAAAACGTATCTATGATTTAAATGTTTTCAATTTTCTTATGATGAAATGATATCAATTGTTTATGGATTATGATGGCATGATGTTTAAGAATCCCATTTTATTACATGGGTTATGCAATGATGTATGATTTATGATTTTGTGGCACACATAAGAATGGTATCATTATGAGATGGGTGGGAACTATATCTCCCTCCAATGAATTGGGTAAAGATTTTATATCTCATCAGATAGACATGGCTGGAATGGTAGGTTATACCGGTTCAGTGAAATAGGACTGAAACGAGGGTGACTCGGTTCAGAAATGGACTTTGTCTACTAAGATAGTCTTGGAAATGAGTCTTGACTAACAAGAAATGATTCTCTATGATTATGTGTGTATGCCACAAAGTTTCATGTTTTACGTTATAATTATTGTGATTACATTTCACTGCCATGAGTTATCCCAGGTTATGAAATTATGATCTCTTTTACAGGTTAAGATTTCCAAAAGTTATGTGCTTATGTATATGATGTGATTGATATTTCTTTTGTTTATCCTTATTTAGAATTTGATCTCACCCTTTTATGTTTTCTTTTCCCTAGGATATAAAGAAAGGTTTTAGGTATTAAAAAATAGGAAGATCTTTATGGGAGATGTTGAAGATCTTTCACCAGGATTAGAAGATTATATTTCGAGTTTCCAAAGACACTAAACTATTACGATCCTTGTGTGTGTGTTTTTTTTATGTACTAAGTATTCCACAAATGTAATGTAATGTCAATGTACGTCAAGATATGGGTCTCTACAATTTTTTTATGGAACTAATGATAATATTATTCCAATATTATCTTAAAAAGTTTGTGTGGTATTTATTGATGATATATTGATATAATCAAAAAGTTGGTATGAGAATAAGATACTTTTGTGAATCATTCTTAAGATTATTAGAGAAAATTATTTATATGAAAAATATATAAAATGATAATCCATGATTTTGAAAATTTCTTTTATTGGAAATATTACCTCCATGAATAGAATATCGGTTGATAATTTAATGAAAAAGGCAGTGGTGGAATGGATAATGCCCATGAAGGTTGTTGAGGTACATAGTTTCCATAGATTATTAGGTTAATATAAATGGTTAGTTTCTAAAACATTCTCAATTAGATAACAAGTTAACCAAGTTGAATTATAAAGGAGTTAAGTTCATTTTTTAGAATAATTTGAATAATGTTTGGAATAATTAAATAGGAGATTGGCCAATGAAGTGATATTGACATTTCCATCTGGAAGGTATGAACTTATGATATATAATGATTTATCAAATAATGGATATCGATATTTTCTTATATATAAAAATATTTTTAATTACCATGAATCAAGGTAGTTAATGATTCATGAATAGAATTACATAACCTTTTATCTAGAGTTAGTAGTCATATTATTTTATTTATAGATATAGTGTCATTTCCTTTATGGTGAAAATTTGAAATATATCTGAATCATAAAAATTTTGAAATACATATTCTCATATAAGGATATCAATATAAGGGAAATATTATGGATAAAATTACTCAATGATTATGGTTTCACAATACACTACAACACTGGAAAAGAATATAAGGTTTTTAATAAATTAACTAGGAATGATTGTGGTGTTTTGACTAAAATGAGTACTAGAAAAGATATTATATTAATGGATTCAGTCAATTTGAATATGAGAATCATTAAATATTGGGAAACAAAACATCTATTCTAAATGATTTCAGACTATACTTAATATATAAAATAGAATGTTCCCAACTTGATGATAATAATATTCAAAGAAAAATCAATGTCTTCAATTATGAAAGGTTATAAGACTTTATCTATGAATATAATATATTGAAATTTGGAAAGATGTTATGTGTTCCATCCATCCATGAGTTAAAAACAGAATTATTTGATAAATCTCATAGATCAAATTTATCTATAAATAATAGTAGCACCAAAATTTATTTGGATTTCAAGGAACATTTTTAGTGGGATAATATAAAATGGGATATTTCAAACTATTTTTCAAGATGGTTGGTTTTTTAATAGGTAAAGGTTGAGAGACAACATCCTATTGGTTTCATGGAACATTTACCTATTCCATTGTGAAAATATGATGATACTAAAATGTAATTTTTCATTGTATTTTCAAAGACTCTATGAAAAGATAATTTAATATGGGTTATTGATGATCACCATACCTAGTCTATAGAGTTACTCATAGTATTAGATGATCTTACTCATGAGTGCCTCACACAACTCTATATTAATAATTTTTTGATACTTTGTGGTGAACCTATTTATATTATATATATCCATGACCCATGTTTTACATTGGTGTTTTGGTAGTCTTCATAAGGCTCTCAACAACGACCAATATTTGAGTACTACATATCATCCTCGAACAAATGAAGAACTAGTAAGGACTATTCATTTAATAAAAGACATGTTTGGATCCTGTTCACTTGACATTCAAGGTACATGAAATTATTACTTACCTTTGGTGTAATGTTCAAATAAAAATATCTTCCATTAGAGTCTTCAAGTGGAACCATATGAAGAATTATATGGGAAAAGATGTCATACAAAAACTTGTTAGGATAAAGTTGGTGAATGGAATATTTTAAGACCATAACTTATTGAGGATACAATAGTAAAAGTGAAAACCATTCATATTCATATCAAGACTAGTGAAAGAAATAAAAAGATCTATTTGATAACTAAAGGGAGAATTTATAATTTCATGTGGGGTATCATGGTTTCTTGAAAGTACCTTTTTTTAAAGGTTTTATAATGTTCCTAATGAAAAGGAATCTAAGTCCTATGTATATTGGGCATTTAAAAATTTTAGGATGAATTAGAGTTATGACTTACAATTTGAAAATTATACCTAGACTATCTAAAGTTCATGATGTATCACATATCTATTTCTTAAGGAAGTACACTCTAGAACCATTTCATGTTCTCATATTTGAGAAAATAAATTTGGGGCTTGAATTAGTGAACTGCCTGTCCAGATTCTTAATACTGGAGGACAAGTGTTGTGGAATCAAATGACTTGATTAGTGAAAGTAATTTATAGAAATCAAAAAATAGAATAGGTGGTGTGGGAACCTGAAGAAGTTTTGACTAATAACTACCCAAATTTTTTCATGAGATTACATTTTTTAAAATTCAAGGATGTTAATTTTCATGGAGGGAATAATGTAACACCTAATATTAATTTATTGTAAGTAAACATATATTTCTAATAAAACTATAGCGTTATGCAAGTTTCATTACTCAAGAATGTGATTAAAACCTAAATTCCAAAATTTTAAAAATTTATTTTTATGAAATTTATTCCATTTTTCAATTAATATTTTGAAATTATGTTAAGATGTATTTTTGAAATTTTTTAAGAATAACTAATTTTTTTAATAAATAATAGAAAACAAATTTTATAAAAGAACTATCAATTTTATGACATTATATTTATGTAAGAATAACATGAATTATTATGAAAACTTGTTTATCGAAAAAAAAATATATTTAATAAGTAATATAATTCATCTAAAAATATATTTTTTAACTTATTAATATATGGTTAACAAATTAGAAATAAAATTATAATTTTTTTAAATATAAATAATTTTGTGTTACTTGATTTTAATCAAGTATTTATAAGGTTAAATTCCGTTTTGTTTTGGTTTTAAATAAAAAAGTCTCATTTTATTTATTAAAATCAAATTAATATCATTTTAATCAACATTATAATTTATTTTTCTATGAAATCATTTTTATACTTAAAAATTATTTCTCTAAAAACTATTTAAATTATATTTTAAAAACATATAATAAAACTAATTTCATCAAATTCTAAGGATTTAATCATATAAAATGGATTCCATATTCAGAATAATAATTATTAATATTAGTTAATATATTTAACTTAATGTTTTTTCATAATGAATATTAACCATGGTAAAATTTTATCATCTCACTTAAGAGTAAAATGGGCTCAACGGGGTTAACATAAAGTGATAAGACATAAAAATAATAAATAAAACATGATTAAACTCACTAGTTGGTTTTATTTATAACTTAAACATATAATATTCTAATATATGACAATTTGGATCCTCTTTCACAAGAAAATGACTTTAAATTATTAAAAACAATTAAGTGATTTTGTGTGTGTCCCTCCCTACACTTATAAAAGGAAACCTATTTTCATCTTTTATTCAAAAAAAGGATCCCTATATATTGACCAATATATTACCAAAAATAAATATATATTACCTAAATTCATTCTTGAGTTATTATTTTTACACTAAAACTATCCTATGAAGTCCTAATGTGTTAGGCAAAGGTTGTCTCTCAAAGAAGAGGTAATCGTATTACTCGACTCTTTCCAAGTTTATTTATTCTTTTACTTCGTAAAAATATGTTATTTTCATCCAAAAATAATGATATTAATATCACCTATATACAAATATTTTATTATGATTATTAAAAAACAATTTTCCACCTCTTTTCTTTCCTGTGGAAAACAAAAACGTAGATCATTTGTTCATACGGCCTATCGTCTCCACATAGCAGTGTAATTAGTTTTTCATCACTATTTTATATAGATGGTTTTTGATATGGAATTAAAGAAATTTTTATTATATTTATTATATGATTTTTATTCTATAAATATAATATATCACCTACCTTATAACACTTTCATAAGATGTAAAATCGTTTCATCAATCGTCAGTATGTGTTGACAACTACCTCTACGAAGCAATGTGATTTAGTATTATATTACCAGCTAGAATAAATTATTATTAAATTTTATAAAATGAATAAAAATTATATTTATGATATTATTAACATTATTTAGATGATGGAACCATTTAATGACACATTTTATGAATGAAAATATATAGAATTAAATTTAGATAAACTGACATTAAAACCATCAAGTTGTCAATGTAAGAAAGAAAAATTCAATTAATTGATATAAAATTATTATAAAAGGACCTTAACAAATAGAATATAAGTTAAAATATTTATTATAAATTTATTTAATAAATTTCAATTAATTATATAGGATTAAAAAACATAAATGACTAAGTAAAGATACAAGGTATGGGATGTCTTTTACAATCTAATTTTATATTAGGATTTTTTATACTCAAATTTCTTTTGGAAGAAATATATGACCATGTGGCATACCATATTTTTAAAACATAAAATTTTCATTTCATAATAACAAAATATAAAAATATATAGGATCTTTTGAGTATTGGTTTCTTGTAATTTTTAATGAAAATACATGAAAACATAATCCTTCTACAAATAAATTAAAAATTATTTTTCATAGATTCATCATTGTTTACTTTTAATTTATCTCATATTCTACCGAAATAAATCAAATTAAATGGGTGAGATTATATTATATTAAGGTAATAAACAAATGAAATATTTAGTATGTGATCATGAGTCATAACAATAGGGCATGATCATAGTAACATGAGGCATATCTCAATAAAATGATAATGAAAAATAACAATAAATTGTCGCTAAATCATAAAAAATGAATAAATCTAAAGAATATCACTAAGGTTTCCTAAAACATAATTACTATAGTTATTCACCAATTAATCCTAAAACATGTCAACTCTATAGATTAATTTTTTTCCCAATCCATTATAGTTTTATCTGGGTGTAACCACCAAATTGTTTAATTAATTACAAATACATCAATCATAATAAATCATTTCATAAATAACCTAATGAGAATAAAGAATGTATTTCATATAAAATAATTGATTGAATAAATGTATAAATACATGAATAATTCATTATTGTTAACTAATGAGAAAGGAATATGGATTTCATATTTGGAAGTCCCCAATCATTAAATCAAGGTGACATCACTATTATTTACCATGAATATATAAATGTGATGAGTATTTAAAACATAAGTATATTGCATTGAAATTAATGAAAATAAAAGGAAATGTTTTCATGGAATAAATGATATGAAAAAGGAATTATTGAATAGGAATAATCAGAGGTTTGGGAAGACTCTCGTTAATAGAACAAAATTTTTAAATTAAAGGTTTCATTTAAATGTATAAAGCGTAATTATATGAAAATACAGTACTAAAAAGGATGTAATTGAATGTAATGGGGGAAAGAGAAGAGAATTACCTTTCCTTGAAGAGTTTCTTACTATAACTTGAAGATTGAACCCTAATACCTTAAATACACCATATAGAGATTTTTTATGATTTACACTAAGAATAACTTCATGGACAATGGATTTTTAGTGGTAATGAATAGTGGTATTCATGGGTAATTATAGTAAAAGATGAAGAATTGTTATGTAATTTCTAAATATAAGTCCGGAAATTATTGGTTAGGTATAATTAAAAATTATTAGCTTACCTGTGGTTTTTTCTTATGGTTTCAGACATTTAACACATGTTTTATAATATTTTATTTCATTAGAACTATAATACATCTTTTAAATGTTACTTTTTACATGGAAAAAATTCCATAAAATATAGTTTTTAAAATCATAATTTCTATGTTTGAGATTAGAAATTCATTTATAGGTTTGGAAATAGATTTCAATCCATTAAAATATAATATATTAATAAAATAATTCATGGTTTTCTTTAAAGGATTTATCTTAATTATTATAGTAATTATTTATATTTAGGTTTTTAAAATATATACCGTATATTATAGAGTATTTTATATTTCACCAAAAAAATTGACTATCTTAGAAACTTATGAAAAATTCACCATTGTCTAATATCGATGTATTGGTTTCAAAAATTTCAACCATTATATTAGGAAATTACTATAAATATGAGAAATTGTTTTTAATATAAAATATTTATTTATTAAAAAGCACCAATTTTTTCATATAATTAAATTTATATCCCGTAGAAAACTATTTATAATTGAATAAAGAATTATAAATAATTTTTTTTATTATCATCCATTTATAAACCATAATTTATAAAATCTATTTTAATAACAATTATATATATATATATATATATATTCCATAAAAATAAAATCCTTGAATCTTTGTATAAAAAACAATTTTATCATTTTTTAATAACATTCAGTTTATATAAGGTTGAACCACTAAATAAAAATGTTGAATCAATAAAACTATGAATTCATTTTTTAATTAATTATACCTTAATACTAACAAATCCTAGATTTATAACCCCTTACTAAAGTGGTTTGGGATCTAAGGGTAAGGATTGCGATGAAGATAGTCTCATTATATGGCTTTCACAACATTGATCTTATGGTGATTTCCACTAGCTGCAACTTGTCTCATTAAAAATTTCATTAAATCCATACATTTTTAATCTCCTATTGGGATTGATCAAGGAAACCCCAATGATATTACCTTTCTCCATATGATTGAAATTGAACTTCTCATGGCATGATTATGTCGGTTGAGGCCATCGTTTCTTCCTTCTTCATTAAATTAACTCTTATCATTACCCTTAATATAAAATATATCTAATAGCCACTTTGTAAAGACTCCATTAGTAGTTATTATATGATAATAATTTAATATGTATACCATAAATGTCATATATTTATTACATTCAATATATAAACCACAAAAAATAAACACTTACTACTTCATTACAGAATTTTTTGTACTATCCCATTGATAATTTATATCATATTACTAATGTTTCTTTTTATTTTAATAATTTTTTTGGTAGGTGTAATATTTCGATAAGAGTTTGATCCTGTGAAGTATATCATTGTGTGGTGATTATTCATCAATATTTATATCACTAAACTATTCTTATCTTTATTAGTTAGTATTATTACTTAACATGTGATATTATTTTTATAATATCAATTCGATGTTCTTTATTTGTAAAATATGATAAAACATTCATTATAAAAAAGAAGTGTTATTTTATTAATCAAATAAATAATTTCCAATACATTACATTCTCCCCCATTAAGAAATATTTCCCACAAAATTTATACCCTACTTCAAAAAAAGGGGATACTTTTCCTTCATTGCATATTTCTATTCCCAAAGTATCACTTTCAAACTTTTAATTTATCTACAAGGCATTTACATGTTGTGTTTTCTTATTCTTTAATTTTTGTTCCCTTCTAGAAAGAATCTATATCGTTTACCCATTATATAACAGGTAAATATTCAATTCTACACCATAAATATTTGGTATATTTGTTATGTAAAAAAAATACATTCATGATAGAGACATATGGAATAAATCATGGACATTGGAAATATTTGGTAGTGCTGTAAATCAATAAGAAACCATTCCAAAATGCTCCATAATCTTAAATGGTCCCATGTACCTGGAAATCATTATCTCTTTCTTTATAAATATCATAACTCCTGGACATGATGATATCATTATATATACATAACCCCAACATAAAATTAAATGCATTTCCTTTGGTTGTCATTGTAACATTTCAATAAACATTGATCTCCCTTGATGTGTTTATAAATCACTGGTATCTTTTTATAGTCTTTTTCACAATTTTCAATCACAAAAGTTTACCCTCTCAATATCCATCTCAACATGTCAAAGTTTTATATATTTTCCTATAGAGATATTCAAATTGATCTATATGAATACTCAATTGAAAACTATTTCTGTAGGACAATTCAATAAGTGGATGAGATTGGTTTGAGCTACCATGAAAATCAAGGGAGCTATCCCTTAGTATGTATTCCATTTTTTGAATTTTCATCTTATAATTCCCATTTGTTTGAGGATTATATTTTTTTCTTAGGTTTACATCTATGTTCAGATCCTTTTTAAGGATCATCCAGATCATAAAGTTAAATCTTGGATCTTTGTTACAAATAATCGACAGTGATACTCCATGGAGTCTCACTAATTCTTGAATATAGATGTGATCTAGGTACTCTAAAGAGAAATCAAATCTTATTGAAAATTAATGGGAAAAATTTTCCAGCCTATACATTATTACCCATACAGAATTTTTTCCCATTGATGTGTTAGTTATTTCAGTGAAAAAGTCCATAGTTATGTTTCCCCACATACATATTAGTATTGGTAATGATTACAACACACATTTTGGGTGCTATAATTCCACCTTCACTTCTTGACACACCAAGAACAATATAATGTAATTGTAAATCTCCCTTTTCATATTATTCTACCAATAATGTTCCTAAAGGACCCTTTATATTTTACTACTTCCAATATGCAAAGTGATTGTAGAGATATGATATTTATCCATAATCTCTTTATTTATCTCCAAAATAGATGGGATTCATATCCTTGTACTAAATTTCAATACACCTTCTTGATCAATATTTAATTCAAGAAACATCCAATTTTTATAGCCTTTATCTTCTTATGTATCAAAGTGTAATCGCTATGATATTTCATGATCTTCTCTAGTAACGTTGGTTGAGAAATCATTTAGGATAATATTGACGATGATATTTACCTTTTGATTCACATATATAACTATACTATGTCTTTGATAAAGGGATCTTCTTAAATTCTCATCATTTGAAGAACACCAATATCCTTCCTACTCAATGAATCTATGATTTTTTTCTCTTATATGATGATAATTATTCAAATGATTATAGTCCGTAAAAATATCCAACCATCACCTTTTTATCATGTTTATTTCCTTTTTTGTGAATATATACTTCAAAATTAGGTGGTCTGTGTTTATATCACATTTAAATATAAAGACAGTGTCTCTATATCTTTAGGGAAAAAATTATTGTAGCTAACTCTAGGTCATGATTAGGATAATTCTATTCATGAGCCTTTAACTTTTGAGATTCATTGGATATCACCTTGTAATTTTATATGATAACACATCTAATCCCTTTCAGATGTGAATCACTATATATAAATATACTTCTCTCGAAGAGGGTATCATTATCATAGGTGTAGTAACCTACCTTTGCTTTAGTTATTATAAATTTTTTACATGCTACATTTTTTTGATAAACATATCTCATTTTCAAGTTAACTTGTTTAGTGGATTATAAGTTGGTGAAAAAAATAACTAACCTTTTATAATATCCAACTAAAACTAGGAAACTATCAATATTATTTATTATTGTATGATGAGGCCACTCTTATATATCATTTTTCTTGCCCGGATCAACTGAGATTCTTTCACTAGTTAAAATGTTCCCTAAGAATGAATCTTTTTGTAACCAGAATATACATTTAATCAATTTACCAAATAGGTTTTACTTCCTTGTAGTTTTTAATATAACTATTAGATGATCCTATTTCTCCTCAAAATATTTGTAATATATCATAATTTCATAAATAAAGACCACCACAAATTTTTCAATGTGGTCCTCAAAGACTCTATTTATTTAATCAATAAATATGGCAGTAGCATTATAAATAAAATGGAATAAAAAACTAATAATTCCCATATCATGTTTAGAATTTATCCATTGGGGTATATTCTTTCCTTTCCCTCAACTGATGATATCATAATCAAAGGTCAATCTTAGGGAAGAATTTATATCTTATATGTTTTTCAAATAAATCATTAATCCTAGGGAGAGGGTATTTTTTCTTTATTATGATACCATTGAGATCTATATATTTAATTCATAGCCACATGAATATATCTTTCTGTTCAAAAATATTATAGGTTATCCCCAAAGATACGCACTTAGTCGAATAAAACCATTTCCCAATAGGTATTTTAGATTCTTCTTTAATTCTTTCAACTCAATATATGTCATTCTAGATGGCTTCCTCAGCATGCTATTGGATATAGGATTGATTTCAATAGAGAACTATACCTCTAATTGTCAAGAAGGTCCACATAACTCTTCAGAAAATACATCAATGTATTCCAAAATAATGTGAACAACTTTTATCTTTAGAATTTCATTTTCTTCTCACTATTCACTGATCATCTCCGTAAATAAGTCTATGGAAGGTTCTTAAGGAGAAATCTCAATTTGGGATATATCTCATTTAAAAATAAATTTTGGGTATCCATTCAAGAACACTAAAATATCATTTATAATACATTTGATCTAATAATTATAATCTAAGATCCAATACATACATAATAATTTGTAAACTTCTATCTTGGAAATGAAGATTATTTTTTTGAGAGATTATATTATAAAAATTTGATACTAGATATTATATACACCATTGATACCCTGATAATCCCACTAGTAGTCTCTAATGAAAACTAAACCTTCAGTAGATTAGGTTTTTATTCTAAATTATTTGAAAATGTGGATGAAATAATGGGATGTTTATAACCATATTCAAAAAAATGTTATTGTTATCATTATGAGTAAAATAAGTATACATTACACCATGTCATTTAGAGCCTCTACTTTAACCATTTGGATTTAAAATGCATGGTCCATCTCACTTGTATTATACCAAGGTTGATGGTGTTTACCCTCCATTATCTTCTAATTTAGACATTTATTTGAAAGGTTCCCAAGTTTTCTACACTTGAATAATTTAACTTCAAGTTATTCATGTGCCATCTCTCATTTACCATTTGTATTGGGATGTTGAGTATTAACGTCACCATGATAGTTCTAATTTATATTTCCATCTATTCCTTACATTTAATACTTTTCACATCCATGCATGTAGTTCTCATAATTTTTTCTCCCAAATTTGTTTCATGTGGGGAGTTTCATTTTCTTTCAGTATTTTCCATGGTCCAAATTAATCATTGTGTTTTTCTCTATTTAGAACTTCTTTTCATTCTTGGTATGATACCATTGTTTCAATCCATACTCTATTTCAACCTTCATAAACTGTTCATTATTTCCACATAGATTTCATAGCCTTGATGTTATAGATTTCAACATGGTTGGAGTTTTATTATTCTAATGAACCTATCATTTTTTCCATATTATACATAACAATGTTATAGATGTATTGAGAAAGTATTTTAATGTTCATTTCATATATTTTTAACGATTCAGTTTCCTTCTACTTCATATCTAATAATAAATTATCCATTTTTCTTTATATCAAATGGGGAAAATACTCACGAAAAAATATTATTCAAAACACTTACCAATCCAAATCATTAATCACTACACTTGGATTTGTGTTATTAATAAATTTCCATTAATATTCCCATCTTAGGGTGGTTCAAAAGATATAATTTATTTACTGGTGAAACATAGTGGGAGACCAAGCTTATCTCATTTATGGTTCTTTGTAGTTTTTCATTCATAATTCCTAATTCACCTATTCTAATTTCTTGTCTTTGTTATTCTATGAAAACTATTTATAATGGTTTTGAAAAAAAAATTAATAAAAAACTAAAACTATGTTGAAAATGAAAAAATGGAATAAAGTTAGAAATAAAGTTCACGGTCCAAGGTTTTTCATTCATGGGTTCCTTATTTATTCATTTATTTTTATTTAAACCAAATTTGATAATTCAGTTATTAAATATCATTCATTAATTAAAATTATTTAATTTATTCAGTGTGAAATTTAACATTCTAAGTAAATTTCTTAAATTCACCATATCTCACCTCCTAAAATATCCAATTATATTAAATACAATGATCATGAGTGTAATACCTTACTATACCAAGATCTATTATATGTAGTTTCATCCCTTCTAGAATGATCAAATCTTTCATTTGAAGAGCATACCCAAGACAAAGGAGGGAGAGAATATCAATTTCCAAGTATAAATGAGTTTTATAGTCATGTCATAGTGGAAGATCTCTACACAAGTAAACTTCTATCCCATTCCCCAAAAATTAAATTAAAACATCTAATAATAAATGAAAAAGAATTAGTGAATTCCTTGTAAAGTTCCCCAAGGCCAAGCATCAAGTCATTCACTTACCATCATAAGTATAATAGATTATAGTGAAGATGGGAAAAGAGAAACAAATATTTTATTAAAAGAGGAAAAACATAAATAAAATATGAAATAGTGTTATATGGAAAAGAAAATTTAAAAAATGAAAAATAAACCTAACTATAGAATAATCCCAATTCACTAGTAAAACATAGGGATTTAAATTATTCTTTATTCAATATTTTAAAACATCTATTTCTTGGAATAAAAATTAGTCTCTGGAAAATATAATTTACTAATTAATTGGTCATAATAAAACCCAATCACAATGGGGTCTTCAATGCACATTATGGCATTAATTACATCAAATTAGACTATTTCTAGGTCCCATTAGATCATTTAACATCATGAATAATTATTTCACATTTGGGTTTTGATGGTTGAATATTTCATGGTTTTTTATGCTTTAAAAAACATTTCTACATTTATTATAATATCATGGAATGACAGTATGTATTACTCTCTAACATGTGAATTCGTGTTCCAAAATCCATTTTTCCTTCATTCCATTCTCTATTAAATATTTTTTCAAGAATTTTATGTCATGATTAGGGGATTCCTAACATGAATTACTGTTTTCCAGAAACTTTTACTTTGTTTCATCTTGACTCATTAATTCTGATCTCTGGACTTGGGCCTTGTATTAACGTATGTCATTCGAAATATTCATCATGATAAAATAATCACTTTTTTCTCATTTATAATATTATTTCATATCCAACCCTAAATTACAAAAAAAAATATCATATTTATTAGTAATTTAATGTGTAAAAAATGTGTTTTATTTTAGAATAATCCTGAAAAATATTATTCTATCAATTCCCACAGAATTAGAAATTTATTTTCCTCAAGAATATATTCTTAACAAAATTACAAAGTAATTTGATTCTAATGATATTTAAATTTTAAAATAGGAAAAACAAAAAAAAATCCCATGGATAATAAAAATTCAAATTGCACAAAACATAGTTCCTCCACCTACTCACTTTTCATGGAAATAAATCCAATCATACATTTTATTTTTCCTCTATAAAAATAACAATTCCCATCCTTCATTGAAATTTTATTTCTTAATTAATCAGTAATGTTCATACCTCTTTAAATTTACCTCTATTTCTTTAAATGGTGAACCAAAATATCCAAACATGCATAAACCCAATTTATTTTGTTTTTTTAAGTTTCATGTCTGATTCGCCTTTTTTGTTTCCATCAAAGGTGGATAAAATATTTCCAATGTGAATAAAACCTATTTATTTTATTATTTTAAGGTTCGCATCATATTTCTCATTTTTTTTATAAAAATACCATCAATTCTCATATCTATATTAAGTTATGGTCCTGATTTACAAAGGTAGATGATCATTTCAGGTTTTCAAAATAATGATACTTAGGAACTCACATTGGTCAAGAGGATGGGGTTGGGGTCATCACACCCTTTTAGGGGGTAATTATTACATACTTTAATACACTTTTATATATTTAAGATATGATCATGAATCATTTAAAAATCCTAATATGGGATTAGTTACCCTAATAAAATAGTCTTGTGTAAAATCCATTTGTATGAAAAAGGAAGTTCTATTAATAACCCCATTTTTATGTATCATAGGTTTTACATCTTTTTCCATTACTTCTAAACAATGGTAGAGTAATTGTTTAGTTTAGTTCATATAACCGAGCGCTATGGATTTTACTACCATCTAGGAAGGTGATTGGGGTTTTGTGAATGGTATTGAACCACCAAGATGCATTCTATGTATCATGTGATAATAATAATCAAATACTATGTTGTCAATTCGATATATTTTTTGGTCATATTATGATATTACACCATGAAATTTATAATCATGTGGTAAAGATGTATATGATTCCATTTAGGCATTGGGTATTGAGATCCAACCATAGGAAGGTGTCCTATGTATCATTCTTATGATTTGAATCAAAGTCTTCGTTGGATGGTTTGTCCTAAAAAAGTTTATTGGTGGGTATAAATAATTAATACTCCTTAGGGTTCTTTTAAGGGAGCTAATCAATATGGAAATTTCTTATGGACCTAAAACAAGGTGGATTCCCATGAAAGGATGCCTTTATATAATGTTATTGAATGAGTATTACACTTTTAGGTTTACCTAATTTAAGGAATTTTACGATGATGGTGATATAATCATTATAAAACAATAGTTCATATGATTCATGATAATTGTGAGAAACAAGATAAGGAAACTAATTATCCAAACTATATATGAATATGGGACTTAAGAATTAATATATCCCTGATGGAGTGTTCGATTAGGATCTCAGGACTTAGAAAGGCATCCTATGTATCCTACATATAATAGGGATAAGAGCCTTGATAGTTTAGTTAAGCTTCATGATCCACTAATGGATGAGGCAGAATGGTATACCCATGATGGGTGAAAAATATAAAATTGGTTAAATGTAATATCGAGGGACTTAAACTGAGGTTTATTCCCACGAAAGATATCCAACTTGTATCCTCTAACCAAAATAAAGTGTGGACCATGAGTGGTCAACTAATTATTCATGGATGGCATGAATAACCAATTAAGTTTCATAAATGAATAACTCAATCAATTATGGACACTTTTGACATGAAAGGAAATGCTCAACCAAATATTCATGATTGGGGTTTCACATGGTTCGAGGGTGAATACTCAAAGTATTCCTACTATAAATGGCTAACATGTCTAGGTATGTATTCCGAACATATCCAAGTTCTTCACATGAAACTATCTAACATGTACGATTTATGTATTTTGATCAGATCTTGCACATCCCAGGGCCTTCACATGCTGAAATAAGATATGTCAGGGGATATCATTTGACAAGGATAACATGTACATGGTTCTTCAAATGGTCAAAGCTAACATTTATTGGGCCTTTCACATGAACCATGATGAAATTTATAGTGGACTAACATGAGGTTATAAGGAGACTAGTGAGGAGTCAAGTGATCACATGATTTAAGATTATCACTTGAAGGGGTCTAAAGATCATTTCAATGATTATCACATCATGTTTATAAGGACAATGGTTTTCACTAAGGTAGGATGTCATGGTCGGGGGTCCATGTCATGGTCGAATATCCTAGGGTTTGAATGGAAAAATGAATATATTTCTAGGGTTTCACATGAATATAGAGGCCACATGAATTTCACATGATAAGGGATTATGTCTACAGATATTCGCATGATTTTTCTCTATTTCATGGTGTTTGTACTACAAGGACAAAATAGAGGTATAGTGAGATCGAAAATTATGCATGTTAGTATTTCTTGAAGAATTGGTTCGCATCCAAACCTCATTCATGATTCTCATAATATAGGTCTCTCGTGATGTTTATATTGACACATATTCACATGAATATAAGGGGATCATGTAATGGATTCTTGTGATGGAAACTCATGATGGAGTTTTATTATGGGTTCTCACGATGGGGTATCACATTTTTCTAGAGAAATTTTCATAAGGAATCATCCCCTACCCTATTTTATTATGATCCTTATTTCCTTTCCCATTTCATGCATTTTCCCTGAAGGAATGGGTTTATATCGAATAGTTTCCCAGATATATCTCTTCTTTTCATGGGGAGGGTTCCATGTGCACTAGCTTGAGGTGGTGGGAGTCATATCTCCAAGGAACCAAAGTCCTTAGTTCCTATCATTCTTATAAAATACTGAGGTTGATACATGATCATGGGATCACTTTCTTAATCATGTTATTCTTTGTGGCTTTACATGATAGGCCTCAGACATATTTTCATGATCTTATGGAAGATGTAAATTATGGAAGGCTCTCAAGAAGGGAAGTTATGTTCTTATTCATGTCAAGACTTATATTTTTTAGATCAAATCCACTTAATCGTCATTATTTGAACACATGATCCTTTGATCATCTTGAGATGGCATCATGAAAGTCATATGATTGAACAAACAGCACATGATTCCATGTATCTTCATGTTATGGGATTCAGATGATCTTGTGATTTCTCATTGAACAGTGACTGAGAGATTCTAATGATCATGCGTCTTGTCATTAGATAGTAACCTGAAAACCATCCAAGTTTTTCAAATGAAGGGAATATAGAAAATTTGGAAGCCTCATGAAAAGGGAATATAAATTTTTCTCAGGTGAACTATGTTATGTTGGGGTGATTCTCATTATTTTAATTTTTCACTTTCATGATCCTTAGTAAATCTCATGATGGATTCACATAGATCACTTGATTGGTATGATTGATCATCTATTTGTAGTGTCAAAGTCATAGGATGATCAAAAGTTTGATTTATTTATGTGATGGTTGGTCAGATTTATGAAATGCTTTCAATTCATTAAAACATTGCATGCATGCAAGACAAAGTTTCATGAATTCGTTCATTACATCGAGAATGCCTTTTTTTCTTAGGTTTGACATACATCATTGCAGGACGGGAGGTCGAGGAATATGGAACTTGTGTAGAAAACAATGGGCATGGATACTGACATCAAACCAAGGGTGTTGGATAGTGTGGTGGACAAGAAGAGGTTGAAGACTATAAAGGGCTGAAATTGGATAGAGGATACTCATCAGATTGAATGTAATATTTTATAGACGTACTTTTTAAGGTGAAGGATTAGTATCATGCTAAAACGGTGTCCCACATCATTGTGTCGCACTATATGACTCTTCATAATAATCCTCATCATGTTATCCATATATCAAGCCATGGATCTAAGGTTGGTACCTAAACACACTGGTAACCATGGCTTCATCATCTAATCCACACCCATATACAGCCTACCTTGGCACTCTACACATTGTATGCATACCTAGAAGGCACTATGTTCTCCCACTCTTTTCCACTCAACTGGTTGTATATGTTATCTTCCAGATATGGTTGAGGTGACTCCTCAATGTACCTTTATAAAATAAATAATAATCCCAAACCTTATTTTTTAATATATCATTATTTTATCCATGGGATTCACACTTCTCAAATATTTTATGGAAAAGTGCATCGTAAAAAATTATGGGTTCCAAAACCCTCACATTGAATTCTTTTTTACTCACATATAAATTCTATAAATTTAATGGGGTTTTGATAATACCTCATTATTATATCACTTACCATATACTTGCATGGTATCTAATATCCCCACCGTGTAAATATAGTGATCAAAATTAATCATGAGGAATTGGTATAAAGGTTAAAATATCTCTAAGTCTTAAGGTAAGAATGCAATGAATGAAAAAATAAACATAAAAGGCGGGATGACTCTTTAGAAACTTGCATGATATCGTAAGGTAATCTTAATGAAATAATCCTAAAATATTTCATCTCCAAACTCCCAAAAATCAAAGTCAACACATGACATGAGAAAGCATAATGAATCAATATCCATATCAAACATTTCATTTTTTTTCTTTTTTTGTTTTTTTAATTTGTGCTTCAAAAAAATCTCACATCCACCATCAAACCTCATTTGATAAATAGATAACTGGTCTTGTGATGATGATTTTTGATCCTCCCAATATGCAACATAATTTTTTTTCAAGAGAAGTGAATAGTAAAGGAAATTTAAATGTGGACCCCTATTCTAAATCATTTTGAAAACCTTGGGAAAATATCCTTGATGATGTACGTACCCATAGATAATGGACTACTAACTTTCCCATACATATTCTTTTAAATATCATGCATATACTATGATTAGGGTATGAAAAGATATAATATGATTGAAGTGTGGGTCTTTTGATATCAATGTCATTCATGGATTATATGGGAGACAATAGGAGTCAATTTCAAGGTGGTTTTATGGAGTAAGGTCTAAATGAAAAAAAAAATCAACCATATTAAAAGTGTTTATGTTTAGTAATAGTTTTGATAAGATATTGGGAATGTGAGATATGAAAAACAATCTTGATTCTCTAAAAAATATACTAAAAAAGAATATAAAATATTTCTTTACAAATTTTATTAGGAATGATAACATATGGTTTTGAAAATTTACTCATGGAATTACACAAAAATAATAAACCAATCAATATAAATTTCCAAAACTCAAAACATACCATATTTTAGAATAATTTCATCTATAAAGATAAACACCTTACAAAAAATCATGATTTTTTAACATTATAACCTCATGCTTAACTTTTCATAATCAATTCCCATTTTACTCATCTAATCATACCAACAGTAAAATTTAAAAAATGGAATAATTATTATCCCATGTGATTTATATCTCTTAGATCAATATTAGAGTTCAATAGTTCCTTGAGGGGAATTAAATTTCTTTAAAATATATAAAAAATATAAAACTATTGAGAGTAAAATAAAATAATTATTTGAAACACACACTACTTATAAAGATGCTTCAATTGGGTTGTGTATGTTTTATTCACATGATTCCACTTTAAATAATTTTCCTGATGTGAATTTGATTCTCACGATATGAGTTTATTTTTATAAACTAATTCCTTATGGGAAGCCTCTCATATTTACATATTTCCTCTATGTTGCAAGTTAATGGTTCTAAAAAAATTACTCTTTAGAACTTTAGGAAAATTTTATTAAAGTTCAAAAATGAATGTGGGGGAAAAGGGATGCATCCAAATAAATTCATAAAACTAATTACTAAGAATGAAATTGAAAATTAAATTCCTAGAAATAAAATAAATAAATAGTACGATAATTATTGGTATGATCCCCCAAGTTAGCCATGGGTTGTAACAGCCTCTAAAAGGGAAGTACCACCTATTATACAAATTATTTAGGTTGGTGGAGTTTCTTTGATTTGAACAACCACATGTTGTTCCTTCCAACCTACAATCCTTCTTCTTTGTTGTAGTGGACTTCATGGATAGTGTACATAAAATCTACCCCCATAAAAATGAGGTGCAACTTTCATGGTTGGGGAAAGATGAAGTATTGGTCCTCCTCCTTCTTGGTTACTGCTTGTGAGATATCTTCTTCACTCTCTAGTGGTTGATCAAGATATGTTTCCAAAAGGAAAAGTAATGGGTAATGATATAGTGTAATTGAACAAAATTTTGATTTTAAAATTACACTCTGTCAAAGTAAGCATTTAGTGGTTATTTGAACAACCACAAAATCGTATGTAGTTAATAATTTAGTGATGGTTTTTTAAAACCTTTGTGGAACAATTTAGTGATCATTTTTCTAAATCAATCAAATCATTTCATGGAAGTTTAAACCACCGATAAATCATTCCAAAATGGTTTATTTTTTATTTTTTATTTTTTTATATTTTTAATTGAGTTAATTTTCATAATTAACAATTTTTAATTTTTTTCAGTTTTCTTTTATTATTTTTCGACTCTTCGCTATTTTTTTAAATTTTTTATTTTTTAGTTTTTTTCTGTTTTTTTATTTCATTATTTTTTTTATTTTTTTTATTTTATTATTTTTTGAATTCATAATTAATCTTTATTATTTCATTATTTTATTACTTAATTTTTTATTATTAATTATATAGTATTTAGTATTTACTATATATTATCTATTATTTACCATACACATCCACATTCATGCATATTTCATATATGTCATGCATAAATGGTTTGTTTTGTGAGATTTTATCCCCTTACAACTTGATTTTTCCAAAAAGACTTTACCACTTTAGTAGGATCTTAATATGGTGAGTAAAAATAATTAATAGACGTATATGTATATATATATATATATATATTAAAAGATGGGGTTGTATCCCTTTTATTATTCAAATAAAGTAAAGAACCAATTTTTTATAGAGCAGACCCATTACATGGCCCTTAGGCTCAGTGGGCATAAAAGTCCATTATATGGCCCTGAAGGCTAAAACATTTGGCCCAAAGGCCCTTGAGTGAATAGTACTTCTATAGAAGATGGGATATTATTCTCCATGCTCTAGTACTACCACCACTACATTGCCTACTTTCGTTAGAGTGTCGCTGGTGCTACAGCTCCATAGCTACTACAGTACATCTAGGGTGCTTCTATATTACCTACGCCTAATTGGTTTTGAACCCCATATATTATGTAGTATTATAAGGTGCATAACACTAAGCCAAACCCCAACTACTCACACACACAAATATATATATATATATATATATCGATAGAAAAAACAAATAATAGATAGTAAATAGTTAAGAACTGAGAATATAATAGTTAATGATTAATAATTAATAATTAACAAATAAATAATAAATAAATAAATAAATAATCAATAATCAATAATCATTACTAATTAGTAAGTAATAAATAAATTATATATATGGAATGAAGAAATAATAAATTAATATATAATAGATAATAAATAATAAATTATTGTTGACGCTCCTTTCGTCACAGAATCTAAAGATCGGAAAAGGGAATATCCGAGCTCAAAGTGATTCATCCTTTGAATAAAACATAAAAAATCAACAAAGGAAGGAAGAAAGGATCAACAGCTACCTCACCGCGCAAGTTATCTAACTGGCGTGCAAGTGTACTTGCGCGGCCTAAGTGGTAACCGCCCGGTAACCGCCCAGGGCCTTCTTTTGCCTATAAATAGACCCTGTGGGCCCCCCATTTGAGAGGATCTTTTTCTAGAAACTCGGATTGAAGCTCTCGACACCCAAGTCTCTTCTCAAAGCTTCTGGAACACTTCTAAGGTAATTTCTTACCTAGAATGGAAGATCTAAAGAGAAGAAAGAAGGCCTAAGTGTTGAAACTTATCAACACTTGCGCGCCGACTTATTTCCTTCAATATAACTTGCACGTCCCTTTTCTGGAAGAACCTCAAGAGGATTCTAAAGGGTTTAAAAAAGAGTCGCTCAAATATTTCAATGCTGGTTGAAAATCGCACAAGTACACCATGTATCGCGCAGGTATACCTACACGACCAAAACATGCGCGCCCACGGAAGATTTGCGCACCTTTCAAGACTTGCGCGCCCCTACCTTTTTGGGTGCTCATCTTGCCCATTTTACCCCTCTTAAGCCATTACACCTTTCCTTTTCAAGATTCAGTCTTCAAGACACTCTTCAAATCCATTTATGGCATGATTTCTTGATTTGACTTCCTTATCTGAAAGGAATTCAGTGGAATATCTCTCAAAACCTAGTGATTTAAATATCCTTATGTCACTAAATATAGAGAGTTCATTCATTCAACCTCATACTTTAAGATGAAATAATCCTTAATTTGGGCATCCTCCTCAGGAGTAAGCCCCAATCATAATCCTTTAACTTGGGCATCCTCCTCAGGAGTAAGCCCCAATTTCAAATCTGGGCATCCTTCTTTATGAGTAAGCCCCAAATTCTTAAAGTTCCAAAATATGGGCATCCTCCTCAGGAGTAAGCCCCAAACCTTAATACCTAACCTGGGTCTCCTTTTCAGGAACAAGTCCCAGTCATAATCTTGGGTTTCCTTTTCAGGAGTAAACCCCAAGCCCCCTTAAATTTCTCTTAACCAGTCCTAATTTACCCTTGATTTGGGTTTCCTTTTCAGGAGTAAAACCCAAACATAAGTCCCCTCCTAACTTGGGAATCCCCCTCAGGAGTAAGCCCCAAGATTAGAGTATTCAAATCTCCATAAAGCACATATACCTTTATGGACCATGTTCCTGGATTTTCTCCCTAAAAGTGAATCCTAAACCTTCATCTATCTGGGCAGTCATACATACCTAAGCCCTAAACAATTTCTTATGATTGCATCTTTCATGGAACAATTGTCTAATTTTTTACCAATACCTCTTGTTTCTCACACCGAGCATGACTCACGTGAGCATAGAGTGTAAAAGTAATTATGACATTCTTCTTTGAGCCATCAATCATAAACATCATACTCCATTACTCGAACTACGTGGGTTCTGATTCCTTTTCCAAAAACAAAGGATACGTAGGTAGCCCATTTATGGGTTCGATCCCAACTTTGAAATAATCCCTGTCCTTCTGAATGACGATAAACTTCAAGTGCCCCACTGAGTGGCTTTAAAATGAGCCTGGTCATCATAATGACCAAGAGACTTTTATATAAATGTTTTGAACGATACCATTGACCAAGAATCTCTAAACAGATATAGATGATTCTCTATTGATGAAGAACCTCGAATACATATAAAAGATTCTCTAAATTTCTTGCATATTTTAATCATTGATTGTTAAAACTAAAGGAAAGCACATTTTATACTTGGTAATGTAATAAGGATTCACGAACATAACTTAAATCTATAAAGAGAGTCCCGGAGTAGACAATAATTTCCCTCAAAAAGGTGTGATGAGTCCGACCTCCCATCCTCTCGACCAATGCAAATTCCTAAGCCTCATCAGTCCACAGGCTAATGAGCTCCTACCTTTGGAAAGTGGGTCCAAACGGATGTAGGATCATTGGATGTTTCCGGTTCTACGAACAAACCCGCTAGAAACCAATCGAAACGTTTGAATCTCCCGTCCAGGAGGTCATCCCCGAAATCCGTGCGAAACAAAAATGGTGAACCTGACGTGAATCCTTAACCAAGTTAAAGTGATGTTATTCTTATTTGTTAGGCCCCTTGGGCCAACAAAGAAATAATTGACATGTGCTCATCCAAAAGATGCAGTGGCCGAATTCATCTTGATTATGTCTGTTATATGGAACAGGAACTCTTTTCTCAAGATCTTCTGCAAAATGGCTTTCCTTAAATTCATCCCGGTGAATACTACTGCTGTGAACACCTCTACTGTGAGGTCTGCTGCTGTGAAAACCAATGCTGCTACTCCTGCTAGAATGTCATCCGCTCTTAGGATGAAATCACCAACTCAGCATCTTCAACGCTGGGTTTCTAATGCACTGGTTAAGGAGTACCGTTTCAACAGTACTATCCCAACTCTGGAGGCCGCTCGTCAAGCCCTCCAAGTTAATAACTCTACCAGGTCGTCCGGACAATGGCAGTCAGCGATCAAGAAGCAGGTGGTGCTGACTACCGTCTCCAACCGTTTCAGGTCGTTATCCCCGGAACGCAATTTCCATTCACTCCCTTACTCTGAGGAAGTGAATGAGCAGGTCCCGCAGGACCTTAATTCAAAAAGACAGGAGTCCTTCTCAAGGGCTCCCATCAACAATCGCCGCCAGACTCGTGCGGTAGTGCGCCCTCAACATGATGAGGGTACCGACTCCAGGCATTCAGCTCAGGTTCCTCGAACCCGAGCAGGCAAGATGAACCGCCAGAGACGGAATCCGATTAACAATAGGAAGGTTGTCATCCCTGCCATCTCCGGAGAAATCCACCAACCTAACTTGGTGGAAAACAACAAGCAGGCACACACACCTGCCCGTTTTAATTCCGCTGTCCAGTAGACTCGTCTGGCAGCATCAAGCCAATCCCGCCAGGCAATTCCGGCGGAGTACTGTAGGCTGGAACATACACCTGCTTATACATCACCAGTTAGTCAGCAGGCTCGTCTGACTACATATGATGGATATCGTCAACCGCATTTGGCGAAGTGTAATCAGCAGGCACATACACCTACTAATACTAATCAAGCCTACCAACAATCTCGCTTGGTAGCGCACGGAGAAGTCAGTCGGAAAGTCCCGACGACAAACAGGAGGCAGACTCAACTCTCTGCCTCCACACTTGAGTACTGTCAGGATTCACTGACAGGAAAAGGAGGACAGGAGCAGGCACATACACCTACTCCAAGCCCGGAATGGACGTATATCCCCGTTCCAGCGGCTGAAGTCACCAAACATATTTTTTCAATGGTGAAAGAGCAGAAGCAAATTCCTGCTCATATTCTGGATGCTTGCCAGGATATCATAACAGCTTCAGCATCATCACAGGGACAGACACATAAATCTATCCCTAGCAGTGGAGTGACACATCAACAATTCACTCCGGAACAGACACACACATCTGTTCCAGTCCAAGAGGGTTATGGGGCATGCTCCCCCATATCATATGGACAACCAAGTCAGGCACATACACCTGCTCAGAGTAACCACTTTCATCAACAAGTGGTTTCTAAAGTGAGTAAGAAGGCATCTAAGAAAAAGATCCGCCCAGCACAGTCAGGAGATCAAAGGCCAATCTGCAACAAGGCCTTGCTCGATGCTGGTGTTCTTGAAGCCCTCAGACATTTATCTGTCGGAATTCAAGATTCTACTCCCTCAGTTCTCAATAACGAGAACATTAATTTTGAAGGTCTTCAACAGACACTTCCTCATGAAGGCTTTCTTCATGAAAGTTCGGTCAATCTTGAAGTTTCTTCTTCAGATGAGAGCCACAGGAACCCTCTGTGTGGTCAGAAGACCAAGGAGCAAGATATTTCATCTTTTGTTGTAACCCATCATGATGGTCCTCCTCATGGTGATGAACTTCGCTGCGAAAGTCCTCTCTGCAGTAGTGATTCACATTGTCTCGAAAATTCTTCAGAAGGCAATGTAGTGACGAGAAAGCCCTCCTATCTTGAGGCACTTGAAAACGTAAAACCAGTCATGTCTGATGCTTTACTATCGGCAGGTGAAACTCTTTCTCCATCAGAAGATAGCCTGGGGTTCAGGTTATTCTCCGAACCATCCCTGGGTCATTCATCTTCCAGCATGAATAGTGATATCTCTACCAATCTTGTTGAATCTGATGAAGAAACATGGAAACACCAACTCTGGTCCAAACAGGTAGAAGAATCTTCATTTAATGATAAAGAGGAAATGCTGAACATGAGGAAAAACTGGCAAAAGGTGAAGTACCAGTCATGTTTTGGCCTTTGGCTGACTCCCAGTACGACATTCCAAAGATGTTGACGGATGATGGAATCCATGATATTCGTGTCAACATATGGAAGACTCTTTGTCAATTGAAGAAGAAAGTATTATCTTACGATGAATATGAAAATCATCCTATGATAATAGAAGGGCTACAACGTCAGATTGATTTGGCATCTCTATCAGTCTCTCGGTATCCGAAGGCTGAAAAGCAACAAAGAACCCTTCAACGTTCATGCCTTGGCGCACTAAGAAAATTGTGTCAGTTAATTGACAATTCTCCATCTGATGTTCATATCAGAGGATGGGGTGTTCATGGAGCACTACATTTCACAGTTCTTTCCAGTCAGCAAAGCCCACCGAAAATGGTCTAATGCAATGTTATTGCCCATGGCCGGCCACAGTCAATGGGCTTTGTTCATAATCAAAAGCTTTCTCAAGAACAGGCTTCAACTAGTTCCTCTCAAAATCAAGTATATAGAGAACAAGTTGTTGAATTTCTCCTACATCAAGCGGGCGAGAATATTGCACAAGCCTCTCGTCTGGAGCAAACACGTCATCAAATGACAGAAGTTTCAGAAATCATCCAACGATCTGTTGAACCAGGTGATAAAAGTGGATACAGGTTAATGAATCCAGCTAATTTCCGATCTAAGATTTTCAAGATCAAGAGAGATTTTAAGAAGATCTCAGACATAGCATGTCAAGAGATACCCCATCTTGCTAGACTGGGGACTTCTCTAACCCAACCCTCAGAGTCAACAAATGGGATTCGAGGAGTTGAGCGGAAACAGCAGGAATATCCCCAGTCCACCGGACTGGGGACTTTTTTAAATCCTCAATCCCTCCCTCAGAGAAATTCAGTATTCTCTCGATTAGGGAATAAGCCTCAAGAGGAACGAAGTGCCAAGCTATCAGGAGATTCTCTCCAAGTGACGGTTCTCCAAGAAGTTCCTAAGGGATCAAGTCAACGGAATTCCATGTCTCATCATGGACATAGAAGAAGACAATATCACAGAAATGCTGATAGAAAGGATTCCATGCAATATGCATCCATTAATGTCATCAATGTCGTTGCTGCTGATTCACCAGATGAGGCTCAATCAGAGGGATCAGACGAAGAGGTTCCTGCTCAAGAAGTTGCGCACATAGACTTAAATGAAGAAGGTGTGCGTACACGTAATCAAAGGCTTACCCAAAATCTGGGTATTCCTTCAAGTAACCCACTTCCCCCTCTCCAAAAAGGATCCAATAAGGGGAAAGGAAAGAATCAGGTTACTTCTCACCCTTCCTCTGAAGGAGTTCAATCGCTCTCATTAGAGAAAAGGTTTGCACAACAGGAGGAAGAAATGAAAGAATTAAGAAGGTTGAATGCAGAACTACTTCAAAGTAGTCTTCTTCTTAAGAATGCTGAAGTCTGACAGCCGAAGGAATTTGTTGTAACTACTGAGATGGATCAGGAATATCCTCCTTTATCAGTACACCCTCAGAGGTCTAATCCTACGGGTCAAACGCAACAACGGTTGGCAGCACTACCATCAGTTGCAGCACCAACCATCACGTCTGTCCAAGCTCCATTCATTGCACCTACCCAAAACCAAGTTCAACTTGATGTTTCTCAAAAGTTAATAACTACTATTGAGTCATTAACAGCTCGGTTAGAAACTATGGAAGGGAAACGGGCGCAAGTTCAACCTGAAAAGAAAATTTACCCTGAATGGGTAGATTCAATTTCTCCTCCATCCAGTTTTGGAAACCCTGTTTTCCCTAATTTCAATGGATCAGGCGACCCTGAACAACATTTGACGCATTACGTGTCTTGTTGTGATCCTATAATGGGAACTCCAGAGCAGCAAGAAGCAGTGAAACTCAGATGCTTCGTGTGAACCTTGCAAGGACCATCTTTTGTCTGGTATACAAGCTTGCAATCCCGGTCAGTCATCGGATGGGAGGATCTTCGTCAAAAATTCCTTCTTCAGTTTAGCTCAACTTTTCCAAAAACGACAGTTTTCGATCTTACAAATTGCAAGCGGAGAATGAAAGAGTCTCTGATTTTATTGCTCGTTGGAAGGGATTAACGTATTCCTTGAGTTTAGCACTCCCTCAGGAGGAATTGTTGCCAATCTGTGTGGCAAATTTGCGTGACGAATTACGCACGCCATTGATCCCTGTGAAATACACAGGAGGGTTTCGAGATCTTACTTCAATCGCTCAGCAGATTAAAGATTCCCTTATACAGGCTAAGGTTAAATCTCGTGTAATTCCATCAGCTCCAGGAAGAAGAATGGGTAAAGCAGAAACTGCTACAGTTATGCTTAAACAAGCACATGTACCTATATCTACTTCAAAACCTTCATCTTCTCGAAGGACTCTACCTCCTGAACGCCAACAACAAAGGCCGTTTCGTCCAAATGATCAAAGAGATCAACGACGAAAACAATTTGAGGATATGAAGAGTAAAACATACTCTTTCCGAAGTGAGCAAGTTCCTGGTTACTTAATTTCATCTCTGGAAAATAATTTGCTTCAATTACCAGTGCCGAAGAGGCCAAACAAGGAAGGAGATAAAGACCGTCCCAATTATTGTCCCTTTCATCAAATGTTGGGGCATCCCATCCAGGAGTGTTTTGTCTTTAAAGACCTCCTACAAAAGATGGTCGACTTGGGACAAGTCAAATTGAAGGGTTTTTCAGCTCATGTAGCGTGTATTACCGCTACAGATCCAGAGGAAGGAGGCGAGTGGCAGGAAGTCAAAATCAAAACTGTGAAAAAATATGATGATTGGATGGTCAGAAAGACAATCAATCGGACCCATTCCATTTTGCGAACACAATTGAAGAAGCCAGTTGTGTCTCCTACAAAAGCTGCAGTAAAGCCTCCATCAAAAGACAAATCCTCAAAAGGGCAGCGCAATTCAAAGAAGAAAGAGGAATCAGGAGAAGATGAGTATGTAGCAAAGCCTAAATTGTCTTCGACTCTAGAAGATTTCATGCCATCTACTTCAAAGCCACGGGCACCGCCCCATCAAACGGCACAGCCTAAACAGGCTAACCAGGCAGAGTCTTTATCAGACGAAGAGTTAATATTTGGTTCTGTTAATATGATTCAATTAACAGATTCATATTCCAGTCTTGATGATCCTGAATTACCTGTATCAAATATGGGAATCTGAAGAGGTTCTAGAGGTTCAGGATATAGGGGAAGACGTGGATCTTTCCAAAGCCACTACTCTAATTTTACCCCTGCTAGCACTGTATATGCAGCAGAAACTCGTGGTAGAGCCCTTCAGCGAGCTCAAAAAGAACAAGCAAGTTCTTCTGCCAATGGCCAACTCAGTTTTGGCACAGTTATTTTGGAAGACCGATTAAAGGTTCCATCTTCTTTATGTCAGCAAGTAAATGGATCTAATCAGTCTAATCTTCCAAAACCAAGGATGTTTCCAACTTCAATACAAGATGCATCAGCTTCCAAAGCATCTGCTTCCAAGGTACCTGCTAAACCGCATATTCCTATTGGGAAACGCAGACCTCTAGATCAAAAGTATGATATATTGAAACACTTGGCCTAAGTACCATCCAAGTTATCAATTTCGGATGCTTTGAATCTGTCAAAAGATCTTCGGGAAGCACTCATCGATGCTTTGTCAAGTCCTCAGGAGTTTGAAGCTGAAATTGCTACAGCTGAAATCTATCACATAGAGAATAATCCTGCAGAATGCCATGCAGTGATATCTTTTACTGATAAAGATGAAGATGATGTTGTGCATGGGCACATAAAACCTTTGTACTTATCTGGAAAAGTCAATGGTATAGATGTTCGAAGAGCTTTCATTGACAATGGTTCAGGAGTCAACCTCATGCCCATCCATACACTTCGTCGATTGGGCCTCACAGAATATGATTTATCTCCTTCTATCATGATGTTGCAAGGATATGATAAAAATGAACAAGAACCATTGGGAGAAGTTACACTCAGAACTCAGTTTGGAGATCTTGTTTCCAATTCGGATTTCATGATTGTTGATCATGACTCAGCTTTCAATATCTTGCTTGGAAGTCCCTGGCTACATCAGCATGCAGCTATTCCGTCATCATACCATCAATGTCTCAAATACTGTTTCGATGGTCAAGTTGGAACATTGTATGGTGATAAGGCCCCGTTCAAGACATGTGAGTCTCAATACATTGAGGCGGAATTTTATCACATGAAGGGAAGAGAAAAATCTACAATGAAAGAAATTACCAAAGTTAATGCTCCATATGATTTGGAGAAAATTCCAATAAATCCATTTTTACATGTGAGTACAGATTATGTATTACCTATCAGTCAAATTGACAAAATAGGCCCAAATCAAAATACTCTTATGGAAAGATCCATAATGTCAATTACGGCAATCGAGCCAGACAACATAGGAGAAATTGGTAACTTACCAAGCAGTGATGAAAGCATAAGTGGTGATGTTTTCATTTCGTCTGCTGAAATCCAACAAGTCTATACTTCGCTAATCAGGCCAGAAGAAGTTATAGCAACACTAGAGGTGAATAATGATGTCGATTCTCAATCCATCATCCCCTCTTTATTTCCCAAAGAAGACCCTTTATCATCAATAGGGTCGGAAATGGAAGATTCTTTTTCAAAATGTGAAAATTCTGACATCTCTTATGATCATGAGAATTTCGTTTTTTCATCTACTTTGCAAGTAGAAATGGAAGAAATAACACATGATGAAGAGGAAGAGGAAGATCTTAGAGATGCTCCTCCAGCATTTGAAGAGGGTATCTCTACCACTGTGGATGAACTCATAGAAGTATATCTGGGTACAGAGAAAGATCCATGCCCCACTTTAATTAGTGCGGCCATGACCCTTGAAGAGAAAGAGATGTATATTTCTTTTCTAAAGAAAAATAAAGATATTTTTTCTTGGAATTATACAGAGATGTCTGGCCTTGATCCTGATGTTTCCACCCATTATTTGGGTTTTCCAAAAGAACATTGAGGATTCAAGCAAGCCGCGAGAAGAACACACCCAACCTATGCTTCCAAAATTGAGGCTGAAGTGGATAATCTTATCAAAGATAACTTCATCAGAGAAGTTCAATATCCCAAGTGGTTGGATAATATTGTCCCTATAAAGAATAAGAACGGACAAATTAGGGTTTGCATCGATTTCAGAGATCTTAATCGGTATTGTCCTAAAGATGATTTCCCAGTTCCGATTACAGAACTCTTAATTGATGCGACGGCTGGCTATGAAGTAATTTCTTTCATGGATGGATATTCTGGATATAATCAGATCCGAATGGCCCCAGAAGATGAGGAATATATAGCCTTCAGAGCTCCTCAAGGTGTGTTTTGTTACCGGGTGATGCCCTTTGGTTTAAAGAATGCAGGTGCAACATATCAACGCGCCATGCATCGTATCTTCAAACCTCTTTTAGGGAAGTTTGTTGAATGCTATGTAGATGATTTGGTGGTTAAATGCAAACAACATTCTAATCACTTGGCTGATTTGGAAGTCATATTCCACAAGCTTCGACAACATAATTTGAAGATGAACCCCTTAAAATGTGCTTTTGGGGTAACCTCAGGAAAATTCCTCGGCTTTGTTGTATGCCATCGCGGTATTGAAGTCGATCCTGAGAAGACCAAATCAATCCTTGGTATGTCACCTCCTCAAAATTTGAAAGAATTAAGAGGACTTCAAGGACACTTAGCCTATATTCGGCGTTTCATCGCCAATTTGGCAGGCAAAAGTTTACCCTTTACCAAATTATTGAAGAAAGGAGTCACTTACCAGTGGAATGAAGAATGTCAAGAAGCATTTGATGCCCTCAAGAAATACCTCTTGAGTCCACCAGTACTCATGCCACCTGTTGAGGGTAGACCTATTATCCTCTATGTGACAGCTTTAGAGCGATCATTGGGTGCCTTTCTCGCTCAAAAGAATGATGCTGGGAATGAAAATAGTCTCTACTATCTCAGTAGAACTATGCTTGAAGCAGAAACCTGGTATTCAAGAATTCAAAAGTGCTTCCTAGCATTAATATTTGCAGTTCAGAAACTGAGACACTACCTGCAACATCATGAGGTCCAATTGGTATCTCGTAATAATCCGCTCAAATTCATCCTTAGTCGTCCAATGCTTACAGGACGTCTGGCAAGGTGGGCGGTTATTCTACACCAGTTCGACATTCAGTATGTGTCTCAAAAGGCAATTAAGGGCCAAGCTCTGGCTGATTTCCTGGCTGAACATCCTTCAGTGGAAGACACGTATTCAGATATCGAACTCCCTGATGAGGAAGTTTTCTCTATTCAAGAGAGTCCTCAAACATGGGAAATGTATTTTGATGGTGCTTCTAGAAGTCCAACAGGGAAGAAAATGGAAAATCCTAAATTCAACAAAGTTGGTTTAGGAATTGTGCTCATTTCTCCAGATAAGGCAGTTTTACCTTATTCCTTTTTGTTGTGGGAAGGTGGTACCAATAATGAAGCTGAATACCAAGCTCTCATTACAGGCTTGGAGTTAGCACTTCAAGCACAAGTGAATCACTTAAAGGTGAAAAGTGATTCAGACCTGGTAATCAAACAAGTCAATGGGGATTATGCCATCAGAAAAGAAGAATTAATCCCTTTGTATGATTACGTCAGAGAGTTAATGTCGGAATTCCCTTCAGAACCGACATTTTCTTATGTCCCAAGATCACAAAATTCTCAAGCTGATGCACTGGCTAATATAGCCACAGCTTTAGCAGATCCAAATCGGGACGAGACAACCATCTGTATTGCTCACCGTCGTGCAATTTCACCTTATGTTCAAGTCAGAATAGAGGAAATTAATGAAATTAGTCCCATTCCTGAACCATATGGTCATACTACAGGATGGATGTCACCTATCAGGGAATACCTTCAAAATGGAACACTTCCACCTGATAGAGCCGAGAAAGAACAAATTCGGCGACGAGTGGTCAATTTTACTCTTTATGATAGCCCAAACCACCTCGAGAAAATTCTCTACAAACGTGGTTTTGATGGAGTTCTCTTCAGATGTATTGATGGTGAAGAGACAATGGCTGTCATAAAAGAAGTGCATGCAGGAGTCTGTGGTGCCCACCAGTCTGGACATAGACTGTCTGATCAAATTCGAAGGCTTGGATACTTTTGGCCTTCAATGATACAAGATTATGTTAATTTCACAAAGATGTGTCATTCATGCCATGTATATGCCAATTTCATTCATAAACCTCCATAGTTGCTTCATACAGCTAAATACTCATGGCCATTTTCCACATGGGGAATGGATGTGGTGGGACCTTACCCTTCAGTTACGGCCAAGATGTTTAAGTACATTCTTACTGCTACTGATTTCTTTTCCAAATGGGCAGAAGCAGTACCTCTCAAAGAAGTCAGTTCTAAATGCATTGTTAGCTTCATCAAGTCTAACATCATTACTAGATTTGGTGTCCCTCATACCATATTGACGGACAACGGCACCAACTTCTGTTCTTCTGAGGTAAAGAAATTCTATCAAGAATACAACATTAAGTCCAACCATTCATCTCGATATCATGCAGCAGCTAATGGCCAGATAGAGGCCTTCAACAAGACTCTTTCAAATATAATGCAAAAGATGGTGGATAAAGATAAGAAGTCATGGCCTGATAAACTCTTTCATGCTTTATGGGCTTATCGGACTACCAATCGCAATGCAACGCGGTCAACTCCATATTCATTGGTATATGGAACAGAAGCAGTCTTGCCAATTGAAGTTCAATTTCCCTCACTTAGAATAGCCATTTTTGATCAGTTATCTATAGATGAGCAATCCCAAAAGCGGTTGAATGAATTGGAACAGTTAGATGAGAAAAGATTGTGCACTTTGCACCACTTGGAAATCTATCAGAATCGAATAGCACGAGCTTTTAACAAAAAAGTTCGTCTTCGTTCATTCATTCCGGGAGAATTGGTATTGGTTCTCAGAGCACCAATGATACCAGGAAAGAAGCCTCCCAAGCTTGAACCAAAATGGGAAGGACCTTATTCAATACATAAGGTCTACTCCAATGGAGCGTATTCTCTAATCTCAATGGATGGAGAACACATCACGACTCCAACTAATGCTAGATTTCTGAAGAAGTATTTTGTATAAACACAAAATATTGTTCCCAGATCCAAAAACAATCACATTGGTTCATATTTTGTCCTACATGACATTAAACTGTATTTTTTCCTATCTACATGACATTAAACTGTACAGAAGTTCCATATTTTGTCTGAGATGACATTAAACTATATTGTGTCCTAGCAACATGACATTAAACTGTGTGGCACTTCCAACGTCCAGCATGACGATAAACTGTAAAAACTCCCCAGAACTGATATCCTCGTATTGGTTCACCTTAGTCCTAGATACATGACTTTAAACTGTACAGCACCAGTTCGTCCTTTCTATATGACGTTAAACTATACAGCAATGGTCCAGTATGACTTTAAACTGCAACTTCGTCCCACACGACATTAAACTGTGAAAAAGTTCCCTAAACCGTCCAGCATGACCTTAAACTGCATCATCCCTGGTCCATGTATATGACCATAAACTATTTGCAAATCCTTTATGTCCAGCAAGACGTTAAACTGTGACGTCCTAACTACATGATGCTAAACTGTATAAAAGTCCCTCACGTCCGGAAAGACGTTAAACTATATAATCTCAAAAGTCCAGTATGACATTAAACTGCACCATTCACGGTCCATGCATATGACCTTAAACTATTCGCACTTTCATCCGACATGACGTTAAAATGGTACACTCTTTTGTCCTTACTGCATGACATTAAACTGCACAGTCCCCCTTTCGTCCAATATGACGTTAAACTATTTTTTCGCCATCGTCCTAACTACATGACGCTAAACTGTACAGAAAGTCCTTGATATGTCTTACATGACATTAAATTGTTATTTTATCCCTGCTACATGACACTAAATTGTGCAGCACCAACAGTCCTAACTGCAAGACTTTAAACTGCATAGTCCCTTTTTTATGTCCTACATGACATTAAACTGTGCATCGTTAAGGCTGTTATTACCTCTTGTTTCTCACACCGAGTATGAATCACGTGAGCTTAGAGCGAACAGCAACCATAACACTCCCTTTGGGCCACTAACCATGTGTAAGTCCCAACAACATTTTTTATTAGATCATTGTCCACAAGAACAACTTGATCATTAATTCATTCTTTAATTGAACTACACGGACTTTGATCCTTGCCCTCCAGGCTGGGTATGTAGGCAACCTCCCAGGGTTCAAGCCCAAAAACAATCTCTTCACATCGGTTCACCACCATCTCATATGATGTTGATTTGTGAAACCGCCCCTGGAATCAATATCTTTACATTGATTCACTTTCGTCCTTGTTATATGACGTTAAACTATACAACACTTTTGTCTGGTACGACAATAAACTACAATATTCTTTGATTTCCTCATTTGAGAAGGAACCATTATTGACATTGATTTTTTCAATCATGTTTCATTTCAAAAGACTACGTGCATACATGGTAATGCCTAAACTTTTTATCTCAGGTTAAACCATCATTGCACTAAAGTCCCCTTTCACCCTTCACATGTACGAACCAAATTTGTACAAAGGGTAATCCTAGAACTACGTGGACTTGATTCCCATCCTTATGGGATACGTAGGAACATTCGAGTATCCCTCGAATCCTGTCCCAAGTCTTTTGGGCCTAACCCCAAATTTCACTTTCAGTCCCTTGGCTGAAAAGTCCTCATGAAAACACACACTGTGTATTCATTATTATGGTCCGAATTCTATGACCCTAAACTAAGATCACTCATACTTTCGTCCTGCACGACGTTAAAACTGCATTTCAAGAACTACGTATGGCTTGATTCTCATTCTTATGAGATACGTAGTGAAGTCCAAATTTCAATTCAGGACTCATCCACAACATGATTATGGTTTTCATTGACCTATGTATCTCTATATACATTGGACAATACCCATCTTTATGTGTTATAATCCTAACCTTAAATATTTTCAGATCTTCATAACCCTTTTCATGACTTCTAGTCACAAAAATGTCAAACTTCTGAGAATTCTTTTGCTTGACTATCCAGCATGTGCCCATAGGTGGCCTTGCATAAACAGTCCACATAACATACTTGTCAGCCGAAAGATGCTATTTATTTGACCATGCAGCCAATGCCCTTAGGTGGCCCTGCATATTTCAACCCCTTAACGGGTTTTGTTAAATAATAGTAACTTCATTCTTGGTAAGAATGCCTCTTTTGTCCTTATTTGTCAAAAACGACAGTATGTAGGGATCCACAAAAAATAGCCTTCCTTAACATATTTGTCCCATATCCTTTTTCATGATCTGAAAGTATTCAAGTCTATGGTTTATTCTTCTTCCCTACGTTCGGATCAGACCTTCGTAGGAGTGATGTTCATCCAGTTCTTCGATATTCTAGTTCGGAAATATCTTCTCCATATTCAAGTACCTCTTTCCATACAACAAACTCTATACTTTAGAAAATTTGAATCTCCATAAACTTTCACTGGCTTTTAACACTAGGAAAGTAAATTTCTGGGAGTTCTTTTTCCTGACTATGCAGCACGTGCCCATAGGTGGCCTTGCATAAACAGTCCACATAACAGACTTGTCATCCAAAAGATGCTATTTATTTGACCATGCAGCCAATTCCCATAGGTGGCCCTGAATATTTCAACCCCCTAATGGGTTTTGTTAAATAATAGTAACTTCATTCTTGGAAACTACTTCTTCTAATGCCTTTTAGCTCTTTTTCATATCATTCCTCAGATTCAAATATTCTTAAGCCATAGTTTACATTTTTTCTCTCATACTTGAGTATGGTAATATGTTTTCAGATAAATTGTCAAGGAATTGAATCAATTTTAATCTATTTTTGGTCAAAGCTATTTCGACCTTAAACATTAGCCCCTTTATGTCCGGCATGCATGACTTTAAACTGCCCAAAAAAGACAAAGGAACTCTAAATAAAAGTCAAGTTCCATCTCACTAAATATACATTTATGTGTAATTTAGGTAATATTGAGCAATTAAAAAGTTCAAAGTTTGTAAGATTATTTGTAATAATCCTAGTAAAAATCAAACTATGCTTACTAGGCCCATTGGCTTAAGTAAATTTGAAGCAGGTAATGAAAGAATGCAGGTACAAATGATTGAAGACGAAAGTGTTTTTCATTGATACAAAGGAGATAGAAAGACATCCACAGACTGGAGTCTCTTCTCTTTTTCAAGAATTACAGAAGATTGTCAACATAAGTCTTCATTTGATGTATAACATCCTGAGCCTTATCAGTAGTTACTTGAAGCTCGTGCACTTGACTAGCTTCACTCTTTTCAGCTTGCCGAAGTGCCTTCTTAGCATCTTCGATGGCTTTCATGCCATTCATATGAGTTTCATCCAATGATTTATTATGCTGATCAAGTTCCCCAGTAACAGCATCTAACTGTTGCTGGAGTTGCACCTGCTGGACGACCTTTTCTTTGATTTTTTGCTTCATATCCTTCATCTTGGCAGCATAATCAGCTTCAGCTTGGGATATCGCAGCCTCAAATTCATCTATGTTGACTGACAATTTCACTCTGGTCAAATCGTCGCGACTTTTCTGCACTTGCTCCCTCCTGAAAATGATCTGTTTCACCGCAGCATGGATCTTTTCATACCCAAAACCACCAAGTCCTAGTATAACAAATTGGGATGACAATCGAGAAATTTTTTATGGTAGCTCTTCTAAAGGCACCCCAGATATGATGTTCCATATGTTGTTCCATGCCTTACGTCGTGAAAAGCTGAATGCTTTAAGAATCTCTGGATCTGATTCAATATCATCGTCAGAAGGGGGTATGTAATCTGGAATTAGCACGCTTAGGGAAGTGCCTTGTCCTGCTCTTTCCCCCCTGACTTGTGCTTCTTCACTATCAATTACCGTTGGGGCAGAGGCTGAGGCCTCATCTCTGGATCTAGTCATTGCAGTTGATGGTCCTACATGATTAATTGAAAGGTTTAGTCAGCTTCAAAGGATAACAAAAGAATATATTGTCTTGCGAATAAAGTACAATCACAAATATTGTTATCCCTTACCCAAGGGTGGTTCAGCAACCTGAGAAGACTTCTCCCCATCTTTCCCGGTTTCACCAGGATTTTCAAGATGGGTCTCAGGAGAGTTTATTGGATTTAGCTCTACTTAAGCTAATGTTTCTGCAATGATAGGGTTGACATCAGTTTCCACACCCTCTTCGGGCATTGGCAGTTCAGCGGCTTCTACGGAAGAAACTGCATATTATTTTCCATCATGGTTAGAAGTATATTTTTTTTTTAAAAAAAATTTGGGCGAAGGGTAGCACTCATGCCCAAGGTCTTCTAAATCATATGAAAACTTAGCATGATCATAAAATTCTTAAAAAGTCATTCCTTGATTCATCATTTCATCCAATGATACTTCAGAATCTTGATTAGTCTCACCAGTGGGAGCATTTGCTACATCTTCTTGCTGACTTATGTCCTGCAACCCCTGACCCTGGACAGCATCTTCAGTAGTAGGAGGGATACTGGGAATGGATGGTAGCTCTTCTCCAGGAGCAACCAAGTCAGCCTGGGTCTGTGATTGTTCTACAGCACCCTCCACGACCTTTGAAGGAGGGTCAGTCCCTTCCCTCAAGGGGGAAATTGAAGAAGCCCCTGCAATCCTCAGAAATATGAGTAACCATATGATTATGGGTATAAACTCATGATTGTTCGAAGGACTTACCGCTGCTAATGAAACGTTTAGCTATGGACTTCCTCCTTCGTTGCCTTGGCTTCTTTTGTTTTTTCGGAGTATCAGTAGTCTCCCTTATTGGCACTTGGATTGGAAAATGTAAGGCTATGTCCAGTGCCTCATTAATGGCCTGCTGGCCTGGAGATATCTCGTCTGGTTCACGAGGAGAATCAGCAGAAGCCCTAATAGCAGTACCACCAGGGCTATATTGTGGCGAAGGAACCCCGGTCCCTTTCTTTGCAAGCTGCAAGATGAAGAAAATAACTTCCTTAAGTAACAAAGCTTCAACTGAAATCAAGTTGCAAAGAAAATAAGGAAAGAAAACTTACATCTTCAGGAGCCACGTACTCTTACCATTCCTCATCTCCAGAACCATCATCCCCCTCATTGGCGCCACGATCAATCATTTCCTTCACCCGCCTGGTGATAGGAACCGAATCATCAGTGGCATATATGAGCATTTCCATCTCTCTGATGTAAGCTCGCACTTCATTGGGGTTATCTCCATATTGAAGGTTTTTAGAAGCTACAAGATTTCCTATTCCAGGAAGTTGTAGGCCCTCACACAAATCCAGCCAGGCAGTCTCAGTATCACAGTATAAGCTCTGCCATAGCTGAACAGCCTCTGATCTTAGATATAAAGGCTGTGAGGAAGGTCCTAGAATTTTTTATTTTAATCTCTTCTCAGCTCCTGCAACTACAAATAGAGAATAAGAATGTAAGACTTATTACTTTATAAAGTAGCAGTGATTGAAATTTCTACAATGAAATAACTCACCAGGAGTTGATGGAGTGGGTCTTTTTATTCTGGCCGGAGGATTATATCGGGCACGAAACCGCTTTGCCACCGGTTGTGCCTCATCATCCCCATCGTGATAATCCGATGAATCAGTTCTAGAAGAGGAATCTGTTGAACCTATTTCAGGTGTAGAAGTGTCACCTTCATGAGGAAGAGTTTCTTTCTCTACAGTCCTCTTCCTATTTCCCACTTGATATACTGGGTGATTTAATATCCCTTTGGGGTATGATGCTATCCAGTGTTCGGCATAAAATGTAGTCAGATTATGTGCCCCTTTTTCAACTAGTAGATCAAATACTGCCCTAGTCTTCTCTCTTGATGTCAGCAACCATAGTTGTTGAGCAACCATCGGATGTTGCTCTAACCTGACATGTACCGGAGGGGATACAGCAATCTGTTGCAAACATTTGAATTGGCGTGCAAATCTATATGGAGCATAGGCCTCACATATGATTTCTCCATCAATCCTGGCTACTAACACGCCATCCCTGCAAGCTAGCATGTATGCCCTCAAATCCAAATGGGCTGTCCCATCATCAACAAACCGCACGGATGGCGGACTTCCATAGGGAAATAAGTTGAATTCCTTAAACATGCTCAGTCTTACTTTCATGTCATAACCATTAACATCTAATGGAGCAATTCCAGAGAATGCTTGCACTGACGGTCTGAAAGAGCTTCCAGGAATTTGTAATCCATTATGTACATTGTAAGTCCTGAAGTGAGTGGCGATCCATCCCCACAAAACCTGGAATGGTCCCACTATTATTAAAGGAGATTTACCCTGGAATATGTGAAGTAAACTCCTGTGAATCTTTGCTAAAATGGGGGTAGCTAACCCAACCATTTTTCCCTCAGCCAACTTTTCCGCAATGACGAAGGTCACTGGCCTAACGCCTCCCTTAGAATCCCTGACCGGTAAGAGATAAACACTGAGCCACATTGCCAAGAAACCCGCCAGACGAGTTTTCTTTGGAATTCTTTGATTCACTTCATATCCCCACTTTTCAAACTCTCCTGCTTCTAGAGTTGGTCAGAATGTGCCAGGAGCTCCTCTCTTCTCAGGTTTTGGACAAGTGGTAGGACGTCTGGGCCTGGTATCCTTGGATTTCTTTTTCTTGGATCCTTTTTCTTTTGGCTCCATCCTTTTCTTCTCAGTAAGAAACACATTCATCCATTCTTCTGGATGAATATCTTTTCTAAAATAAGTTAATGAGGTCTCTGAACTCTTGAGCCTGTGGAAGATTTTAAATAATTCTCAAGCTAAAGCAGGAGTCTTCTCTGAATCATTCCAATTCACCTTGGGAGGAATGAATTCATCATACATATCGCCCAAGATTGGAGCTCCTGAAATCTTGTGGACATCCCACAAACTGATACCTACTTATCCATGAGTCAAATGGAAAGAATTAGTTGCTGGGATCCAGTGGCTGAGTATCTCTGGCACGAAGTTATCATGTCTGTAAACATATGTTTGCCCAACCCAAATAGCCTCATATGTTGTAGCTCTCTTCAGGTCCTCGATAAATTCTGCGCAAGTCTGTCGCACCCAGTATACCCACATCCAAGTTGGCTTCACACCTCCCCCAGGACGGAAATCCCAACTTTTCTTCCAGCCTTTGGATTGATCCATCTGAGCATTTCGGAAGATTGAAGGATGACATTGTGGTTGAAGCTCAGGTGTATGATCTTTCAGATCTGGTGTGCAAGGGCTATGATGCATCACATAAGCCTTCTCCACTGTTCCAGCAGTTAGAAATGATCCTCCACCTGAGATATTTGCTGAAGAAAAATTGGTATAATTCTGAAACCACGAAAATGGAAGATATTTCTTTACTTCTGGAATAATGACTTCTTGTAGATGACCATAGCCATACAAAGGTAGATAAGTGCAGTGAGGAAAGTTGCGATGACATTTCTTCAGATACATAGCCAAATCTGGAAGAGTACTATCTTTGATAGTATAGTAATCAGGGCCAATGATGTCCATCATATCATCTATCCGCTTGCTATCCAGTTCATCAATTAATCCAGGTCTAAGAGCCATTGAATCTGCACAGGAGTTGAATAAATTAAACTCTTAAATGGGTTTATTTTTCATAAAATTTGTGAAAGAATTTGGAAAAAATGGCTAAGGCAATAAGGCGCGCAAGTATGGAGATGTCGTGCAAGTGATACATGTGTCGCGCAAGGTTTTTTCGCGCAAGTATTACCGCACAAGCCCTATTACCTTGAGAGTAGAGCGGCAGCGAGGAAACAGTGGAAAAAGAGACTTGAGCGGTGAGGAAGACTTGCGCGGCGAGAGCTCGAGAACTTCGGGATCAGGTGTTATCCATGGACAAAAGCGGTATATTTATAGGCAAGGAGGACTATCTTCGCGCCGCACTCAGAGCGCTTAAGGCCTGCGCGATGAAAACTTGTGCGCTGCCCTCTATGCACTGAAGACTTGCGCGCCTCCCTTTTCCTTTGGAGGAATTCGATTTCCTCAGAGTCCAATCCTCTTTTTTCTCCGGATCCAACTCTGAGCGGGGACTTTTGTTGACGCTCCTTTCGTCACAGAATCTAAAGATTGGAAAAGGGAATATCCGAGCTCAAAGTGATTCATCCTTTGAAGAAAACATAAAAAATCAACAAAGGAAGGAAGAAATGATCAACAGCTACCTCACCGCGCAAGTTATCTAACTGGAGCACAAGTTTACTTGCGCGGCTACCTTGGTCGCGCAAGTCACTTGCGCGACCTAAGTGGTAACCGCCCTGGGCCTTCTTTTGCCTATAAATAGACCCTGTGGGCCCCCCATTCGAGAGGATCTTTTTCCAGAAACTCGGATTGAATCTCTCGACGCCCAAGTCTCTTCTCAAATCTTCCGGAACACTTCTAAGGTAATTTCTTACCTTGAATGGAAGATCTAAAGAGAAGAAAGAAGGCCTAAGTGTTGAAACTTATCAACACTTGCGCGCCGACTTATTTCCTTCAATATAACTTGTGCGTCCCTTTTCTGGAAGAACCTCAAGAGGATTCTAAAGGGTTTAAAAAAGAGTCACTCAAATATTTCAATGCTGGTTGAAAATCGCGCAAGTACACCATGTATCGCGTAGGTATACCTGCGCGACCAAAACTTGCGCGCCCACGGAAGACTTGCGCGCCTTTCAAGACTTGCGCGCCCCTACCTTTTTGGGTGCCCATCTTGCCCATTTTACCCCTCATAAGCCATTACACCTTCCCTTTTCAAGATTCAGTCTTCAAGACACTCTTCAAAGCCATTTATGGCATGATTTCTTGATTTGACTTCCTTATCTGAAAGGAATTCTGTGGAATATCTCTCAAAACCTAGTGATTTAAATCCGCTAGAAACCGATCGGAACGTTTGAATCTCCCGTCCAGGAGGTCATCCCCGAAATCCGTGCGAAACAATTATGAATAAAAATAATGAATATATAATGAATATATAATAAATAAGAAATATATGATAAAATAATAATGATAAATAATTAGTTAATTAATAAGATGTCAACAACAAATTAATAATTAGTGTATAAAAATAACTAAATAATTAATAAATAATAATAAAATAAATAATAAATAAATAATAAAATAGTAATAAAAAATAAATGAATATTAAATATTAAATAAACAATAAATAATACATTGATAATAAATAAATAAATAATAACTAAAAAATAAAAACTAAATAAAAAATAAATAATATATCAGTTATGAATTAATAATAGATAATAATTAAATAATATATTAATAATAAATAATAAATAATAAATAATATGTAATAATATATAATAATTACTAAATAATTAATTAATATTAAATATTAATTTGACAATGATTTTTCAATAAAAAAGATATCTATAAATAATAAATTGGTAATATATATTAAAATAATAAATAATAAATAATAAATAGATATAAATATTTATATATATATATACACATATAAAAAAATTTCCATAAATATAAATAAACACGCATTTATGTTAAATAATTATATATAAACACACATAGATATATAATTGAATACTAATATAAAAATATATATAAACACAAGTAAATATAAATATCATTATACATATATTTATATATATAATATAATAAATATATAAACATAAATTTGTATAAAAATTTATAAATATATATAAATATACAACAAATATTCATAAATACATTTAAAATGATATATATAATAGATAATAAATCAAAAAAATAGAGGAAACCACAATAATTGTCCCACCATCAATTTAATAATAATGTAAATCCATGGAATAAAATCATAAATGGTATAAAAATCAGATGAAGACGCTCCTAGAAAACTGAAATACAATCAAATATAAAAAATTATGTCATCCCAACTAAAAACATGGTTTTAGAGGCCTTCTCTGCCTTTTTTTCTTATAAAAAAGTTATTGAGGTTCCCTGAGTCACCAAGGCATTGTTCTCTTCATAGTATTTTATTTGATATGTGGTAGAGCCCAAACGGATACCCAAATCAAAAGTTATGGCCACTAGAAGTTGAAGTTTGAAATGTAAATTTTCTTAAAACTATAATAAATATTACTCTTTGAAATATTACCAAATTTTTATCCAATATGGATTGAGTTCATTTTATAATCTATGATTTGAATGGTTGTGGAGATAAAACAAACTCCCAGATCAAAAGTTATGATCATTTAATACAGAAATTTGATTTTTAATTTATTGAGGAATTATTTTAAGTTTGATATTATAATTAACTAATAATTAAAAATATTTATTAATTAACACTTTATAATTAGTTAAAATTTTAAATAATCAAAAATATATGATAGTAAAGGGTAAATATTAAATATCAAATCATGATTAATTGTTTTATATTTTATATTTTTTTTATTTAATTTAGCGGTGGTTTTTTTAAAAACCACCTCTATTCGGGAGAGGATTCTAAAAAACTATAGCTAAAAATAAATCTAAAAAAATTTAAAAAAATGAAAATCCTAAAAAAATTTGTAGTGGTTTTTAAAACTGTGCTAATTTTTTCTCTAAAACAATTTTAACTATGGTTTTGAAACCCACCACTAAAAAACGGTTGCGACATCTTTTTTCCCTATAGTGTTAGATATCAAAATACTCATTTTTAATATTGGAAACCTCGGTATTTGTTTCCCTGGGAAAAGAATCTTGTCTATCCTCATGGGATTCCACTAAGGAATTTTCAATATGTTATAAGAGATCTATAGGTTCCTCATCATGTACATCTTTGTGTTCGTCATCTTCCTCGAGTAAAAAATAAGAGTTTCTTGATTCGATAAAATTTAAACTAGGAGTGGTGATACTCAATTAAAAATTATAATAAAAAAATAAAAATTAAGTTTAAGAATATATTATCTCACTGATTTATTTTGGATTCAATTTCTTCTTCAATGGAAATATCCTCTTAGGGTTGAAGGATAGTAGGTGGAGGCTCGTATTCAGGCTTCTCCAACTTTTCTTCAACTTGCACCACTTGGGTGGTGTCTTCCTCTTATAAGGCTTGATATGGATTCAATGGTGATGATTTATAAGGGATTTTTGAGATAATGTTGCAGTTAAATTCTTTCCCGTCCTCTCTAAAAATTTTCAAATTTACTTGATCACCATTTCAAAAAATCATTAGACATTTTTTCTTTATTAATCTAATCGGTCCATGGTTGAGAGATGTGGAATGGATCTTTTGTAATATTCACCTTTACCTCCTCAGTTTTATCAACATCAAATATGTGTGAGGGAAATTATTCTACCACTGTCTAATGTTCTTCATCTAGTTCTGGTTCGTGTTACTCTAGTAATGCACATATATATTTAGTTACCCTTCCTTCTTTTCTCTTAAATTTTTCTATGTCCCCTATATGTATTGGATCGTATGAGTATACGATGGATACAAGTGGGTATGAATTTTTTTTAAAAATTAAACTAACATAAAATATAATTCATTAATTTATATAAATATCATAATCATAAATCATCTGATGTATAGAGTATATATATCTAAGACAGAAGTTATCCTATAAATCAAAGTTACTAAATAGACTTACAAATTGTCAAATTAGACAGAGGTTATAAATATTTAATACAAAAATAATGTAATATAAATTTCATAGTGGAATATAAAAATTATTGACATAAGTAATTTAAAATCTTGTAATAAATTAAGAGTGAATTTCTAGATTTATAAAAGATATTATATACTTTAACCTTAATAGTTAAGGAAGTTAGAAATCTTGACTTAATAGATCCACAGTTTTCAACCAAAATATATGGTATATCTTTCTGGACAAGGAAACCCCTCAATAGGAATATCAGAATAATTGTGTCTTCTAAAAACATGGAATCCCTTGATACGATAATCGATAAAAGGTTTTTCTTCCAATACCCATCAACCCCTCGATCATCCAGATTGGTATTAGCATTCTTTATATGCTTTATATACCTTGATCATAACCTTTCTCATAACAAGTGAATAAAAAGAAAAATTGTTCTATATATTTTAAAATTCCTCACAAGGAATCCTTCAAATAGAAACTCTCTGAAAAATTAAATAGCTTAATAACAATATGTTCAGAGAGAAAAATATTTATACATTTTCAGTTTCAATTGCATTATCTCCCAACTCCTGAAATGAATTCTTATTTATAGGAATCCCTCCAATGTTTGTATTTATCTAACTCTCATATTTGGTTGAAACCTCTATAGATTATCTTCACCTATTAAATCATAATGTTATATCTTCATTTGATTTAATTCAGTAAAACCATTACAATGCTATTGAAAATTAATCTTAACATGTAGTTTTAATTCTAACATCGATTATAAACTTATTTTTCTAATGGAATAAAACATGTTAGTAATATATACTAAAAAACATCACAATGATGAACTAAATATTGTCACACTGATAGACAAGATATAATCACACTGATATATTAGATATCAATAAAAAAATATACTATATATTTCTATATTGATTGATTAGATATCATCATACCTATAGATTATATGTCATCATACTAATAGGCTGAATATCTTAGATCATTCTGATGGACATGACAAAGCTTAATCTAAAAGACATTAAATAGTTCAATACGATGGACATGACATTAGTCAATCAGATAGAAATGGCTTAGGTCAACCTTATGGAAATGACTTAGGTAAATTTAATGGATCAGGCTTGTATTGAAATTTTAAATTTGTTAAGTTAAGAAGTTTTTCTATGTTTGGTAAAACAAGTTGTTTTCAACAAAAAATATTATAAAAACAGAGTAAATATAATGTTAGTAAAAATAATTGGAATGTGTTGTGATTTTAAAAATGATGGATAGAAAGTGTATAAAGTAAAATTTTGACTTGATAATAAAATAAAAATTATAAAGACCAATATATTTGAACTTTATTCAAAGAAAATTTATTTTTTCTAGAGACCACCACTTTTATATTTTGTTCAAAATAGAGTGCTTTCTAGAACAAATTAATTATTTGGAAAAGTGGTTTTCTTATAAGTAAAATATGATTCTGAAACATCACTATGAGGCCTAATTTTTTTATACATCTTATCAAAATTTTCATTAACGGTGGTAGAATTTTAAAGAAAACGTTTTCATACTAGAAATCTAAAAATTTAGTTTTACATTAAGATTTTTATCCTCATTATTAGTCGTATTCAAATTATGTTTTTCTAAATCAATTAACAAATTAGTTTTCTCAAAATTATATTTTTCTAATTCATTTGAAATATAATTATTCTCAAAATTATATTTATATGACTCTTTAATGATCTTATATATCTATTTTAATAGTATAAATCCTTGGATTTTCATTCACAATTTATTCTCAAACAATATCCGGTTTTTTAAGAATTTTATAATTTCAATTTCCTATTAAATTAGAAAATATATAAACTTCTTCAAAATATGGTATAGAATCATTCTCTTCATATGAATAATATTCCACATTAGAATATGTAGTCCCGTTATTATAAATATTACTATAATTTTTATTTTTAAGGAAATATTAGTCAATGTCTCAGTAGTTAACGTTTTCATGAAGCATTTATTGATCATCATAACCTTATAATATAATATAATAATATTATGACCTACAGTTTCATTATCTGGTGATTTCTCAAATGAACTATCTCCACCACAAGAACTCTAAGTATCTGAATCTTTTAGAATCTTATGATTTTTGTGCTTGTATTATTTCTTGGAATTCTTATCAGAATTTAATTATTTATTATGTTTTCTTTTCAATTTACGATAGTCTAGTTTGATATGTCTAGCTTTCTTAAATTTAAAAACAAATCACTTCAGAATAATGGTTCTTATCACTTATCCCTCTATGATTATTCCTATATCTATATTGGAAATAATTCTTTCCAACTAACTTGTTCATCCTTTTTAAATGATTAGATTATTCATATTTATATTTTTCAAATGAACTACTATCTGATTTAACTATAACTTTTTTTTGAATAATTTAATAATTTCTTATCCAAAATAACTTTATTGAGAATATTTTATGTTGAAACCAAATGAACTCCTCCATTTTTATTTTACATCATTCTTGAAACTCTTTTCAATCTTCCCTCGTATTTCATATGAATACCTATTAAATTATCACAAGTAATACTTTTAATCTTTATTGTATCATCTAAATCAATTTTATTGAATTCATATTCTTTGAAAGGGATTTATATAAATTTTTTTATTGATATTATATCGACAATATTATTCTCCCAATGGGATTGTAAACTCTTTACAATAGTCATGAATCTTTGATCTTTCATTTTAAGTGTTATTAATTTTTTTTTGTATGTGTTTTTTTTCAAAAATGGTGAGATTTTTTATTCAAAAGTATACTTTCTACCCTTTAAATACATGGTTTTGATAATCATAACACATTCCAAAAAATATTTTTTAATAAATTTTGATTTCCTAACTTTTTATAATTTGTTTGATGAAAAAAATTGTTTTAATGAACGTCAAAATACTTACCTAAATCGATATAAACTGACAATAAATGTCTGATTCATCAAATTGACCTGAGTAATGTCCATAGAATTGATCTAAGATATTCATTATATTGGTATGATGACATTTAATTTATGAGTATGATAATATCTAATCAGTCAGAATGATAATATTTAATCTATTGGTGTATTGATATCTAATATATCAGTATTATGATACTTATTTTATCGGTGTGACAATATTTCTTTCTATCAATGTGATATGTGTTAGTCTATCAAAATTAAAGTTTTATTCCATATAAATAAGAATTATATAATCAGAGTTATAATTTTTAATACTTTTCAGAATACATTCTCAACAGATTGTAATGGTGTGACATAACAACATTAGATGAAGATATAATTTACTAATATATCAAGTGAATATCATATGACATAATTTCAAACAAATCAATGATTCATGTAAATATGACCGTTGATGGGATGACTATAAAAAGTATTAAATTTAAGGAGCTAGGAGATAATGCATTTTCCACACAAAACATTTGAATATTTCTATTCCTAAACATCATGTTCTTATGGTTTGTAATTTTTTAGAGTTTTTTAGTTCAAAGGATTCCATGTGAGGACTTGTAAAATCCTTAGAACAATTTTTCTTTAATATTTTATTATTTTCATCATGTTTTTGGTCTAAGGATTCTAGGGATAAAGGGATTGTTAATATCCATCAAGATGATTGGTGACTTCTAGGGTATGGGAAGACATATATTATACTAATCATCGTATTGAGGTCTCTCGGGGGTCTAGAAGAAGGAGCTATTTTGATGTTCATATCGACATTTTTCCTGGTGCAGAAAGACTGACCTTATAGTTAGGTTGAACTCTGTGAATATTTTATGTCAATATTTTTTAATTCAATAACTCTTAACGGTAATTAGTAGAATATCTTTTATAAATATAGTAAGTAATTCTTTATTATTTGATTTAATATTACTTATTTTAACATTTCTTATATTCCATAGTGATATTTAAATTAGAAACATTATTTAACAAAATATTTTTATTATCTGTTTAACAAGACTATTTATAAGTCTGTTTTGTGACTCTGATTTATCAGACGAACTATGAGTCAAATAAATATATTCCTAAAATTGTAAATTTATGACTATGCTCTTTATAAAAAAAGAAGAATTGGATTTTTATATTAGTTTAATATTAAACTAAAATTCACCCCCTCTTGTATCCATTGTATAATCATGCAATTAAATACTAAGTTCCTTCACTTAGGTTCTATCATAATAAAATTCTAATTTTTTTGGATGGAGAACCTATGTGTAATTTATTCTTTTATAATGATCACAGTTCGAATACATCATTGAAAAATATTATTTACATATTTTTATTTTTTTTGAAATGAAAAAAATGAAAATATTTATAATGTTTGAATAGAAAATTCCAATAAAACAACTTAACTCCCCCAAAAGGGTGCCATGTTTTCTCACACCTATCGTAGGCTAGTGAAAACTCTATAATTTATTTCCTGGTGTATCATAATGGATGACCAAGATTGTCTCATTTGAGGATATTTATAGCGGTTTAATCACAATTCCTAATTCACCTATTCCATATTGTTTTTTTATTTATTATTTTATGAAAAATAGTAAAAATGGGTTTTAAAAAAAATAATGAAAATATAACAATAAGATTAAGATGAAAAAAATGATGGTAGAAAAGAAATTCCATGGTGTTAGGGTATGGTTAAGTAGATTATTTCATTATTCATTTATTATTGATTAAATTAAATTTTATAATTCATTTATGAACTCTCATTCATGAATTCATATTATTAAATTTATTATGTGTGAAATTTAACATTCCGAAGAAATATCTTTGCCACACCAAATATCAACTCCACTTATAGACAAGTAAGATAAACTCATTGATCATGAGTTCAATTCCTTAACAAATCCAACTCCATAATATGCCTTTACATACCCTTAGGCATCCTCAATCCCGTTATATAAAGATTTTACCCCAATAAAGGAGGGAATGAATGAAAAATTAAGATTAAAAAAGAGTTTTGAAGTTTTTTTCGGGTGGACGATTGACGCACTAATACACATATCACTCATCCACCACAAATTTAATTAAAAAATGAAATAATTAAAGTGTAAATATTTTAGAACACAAAAAAACCTCCACTGTGGCCAAGACTCGGGTTAGTCACCTACAATAATATGTATAAGAGATCATACTGAAAGGTGGGACGATAGAAAGAAATTTTGACTAGAAAGAGAAGATGCTTAAATTAAAATATTAAGTAAGTTTACATTGAAAAGGTAATAAAAAATAAATAGAAACATAAATAGAATCCTACTCCCAACATAGCGAAAAATCATATAGCTTACAATGATTCTTGATTCATTCCACCATAAAATTAATTTATAGGCCTAAATAGTAGTCTATATGTGTTATAAGTTTCCCAATTTACATGTCATAATAAATCTCAGTCATAATGGGGTCTTCAACGCATTTTTCGAAATTAATTACATCAATGTATACTATTTTGGGTCCTATAAGAGGATTTCATGTCTAGAATAGTGATTTCATGTCATGAATCTTCGTGGTTGATGATTTCATGGCTTGATTCACATTTTGAATAAATTATTTAGATATTTCATGGAATTTCACTATGTGACAATATGTGTCACACCGTGACACATGATTCCATGCTCCATAATCCCTTTTTCATCATCCCTTACTAAATTATTGATTTTTTTAGGATATTTATATTATCAATAGGGGATTCAAATTGTGAATTATTTTTTGTAGTATGATTTGTTTTTTTTTCATCCTGATTCTTCAATTATATACTAAAGGTATGGGTATTGACTTATTATATGTCACCCAGCCTCTTTTTTATGATGAAATTTTCATGTTTTTCTTACTTCAATTTTTTTTTGTTTAATTTAAAAAATTACAGAAAATAAATAATTATCTGAAAGGTTAATTAATTAAAGTTTAAAAATAAGGTGTTTTTTTGAATAATAAAGAAAAATATTGTTTTGTCGACTAACACTAATAATCTTCTTCTTATAAGTGGTAAACTTCCAGGATGAATTTCTCAATCTATGAACAATAGATTAAATAAAATATCTTATTTATAGATTTAATCCCTTGTTTTGTATTTAACGAATCAAGAGATCTACTAATTGAACATGCTCATTGACGAATGAAGGACTCAACTATGTGTTTTTCACTTCTAGGTGAAACTATATGCTCATCATGATTTATTTTATAATTCATAACCCAAGATAGTTGATTCATTATCCTTATGAAGTTTTCCATTCCAAATTCCATCATGATAGAAAGGTTTCTAGTGAATCATTCATTGAAATCATAATTTAAACAGTTCCTTAGATTTCATTCCATATTTTAAAAAGAAGAAATTTTTAATGAAAAATGTGTCACTTATAAGAATCATTTTTTTAAAGGTAATTTTATGTCTTAAAACAGTCTGAAAATATGTTATTATTTAATATACTCTAATTATAATTATATTTTAAACATATCCTTCATAATGGTTTATAAAATCTTGTTATTATCCAAACATATCTCTCGGGAGTGGAAAACCAGGTAGTAGCAAGGCCTCTTTATGTTGAATCAGGTGATGATTGATTTAATACCCAATATTTCCTTTTAGAATTATATCTCCTGAGTATAACTGTATCAGATCCATATCAAATTGTAGTATCCAGAAAGAGATTTCATTTCTTAGAAACTGCTATCAATATAATTCCACAAAATTTTAGTGTTTTTAATATATTTACACTAATCCCTAGGGTTTTAAAAAATAATTTCTCATATATATTTCCCCAAATATATATACCTTATTTGATACCAATTGTGGATTAACTCTATTTTAATACATAAAATTTTCATTATATATAAAAACATTTAATCATATAAAGGATCTTTTAAGCTTTAGTTTCTTAGATGTTAGGAACATAATACATGGACACATAAAATTTATTCTAATTCACTTTAAATTATTCTTCATATACTCATCCTTGGTAACTTTTAATGCATATCATTTAATAGGGGTATACATCAAAATAAAGGGGTGAGCACAAAGCCCGGTAAGGTAATAAACAAATGAAATATTTTTCATTTGATCATGAGGCATAACAAAATGGAATGCTCATAAGAATATGTGGAATATCATAATTGAATTATCATGAATCATATCATGGAAATTTTTCTATAACATAAAATTGAGATATTCATTAGTAAATTATCAAGGTTTTATAAAACATATTCCCCAAGATATCGTAAAAGATTTCATCACTAGAGATTAATTATTTACTCAATATATTAGAGTACAGTCAAGGTAAACCCTTCATATTTCTTAATTCATTTGATCCATATAGATCATAATAAATCATTTAACTAATAACCTTAGGAGAATAAATAATGGGTTTCAAATTAAATCATTGATTATATAAGTGCATAAAATCATGAAAATTACATCATTCATAACCCACTGGAAAGGAATGCCTATTTCTTATTTGGAAGTCCCCAATAAATAAATCATGGTTACATCGAGGGAAATATTAATGAATATAAAAATGTTTTCGGGATTCTCAACATAAGGATATTTCATGGAAATAAAATAAAATTATGGGAAACATTTGGACAACATATAAGATATGAAAAAATTATTACTGAATAGGATTAATGAGAGAGTGGGGAATTATTCCATTAATAGAACTTATTTTGTATTATAATAGATTCATTTAAATGCATAGAGAGTAATATGAGAAAATAACATTTCTAAAAAAGTATGTACTTGAAAGTAATGGAGGAAAGTGGAAGAGAATTCACTTACATTTAAGAGTTGCTTCCAAGAACTTGAGGATATTGCCTTAAGACCTTAAGAACGCCCTAGAAGGAATCTCAGATGTAAAATGGCCAAAAAATCATGGCTAATGGGTTTTCAAAGGAGGGTAACGATGGGATTAGTTGATATTTATAGTAAAATCTAAGGAATTTTTTAATAATTTATTAATATACGTCTTAGAAATATAGGTTATAGAAAATTAAAAACCATTTTCTTACCCATGGTTATTGCTTAAGGTTTTAGAAATTTAATCCATTTTTTAAAATATTTTTATGATTTAGAAATGAAATCAATTTTTTAATATTACTTGGGAAATAAAAAGTTCAATTTTCCAAAAAAAATTGTTTTTAAATTCTTAAATCTTAATTTATACTTTGGAAAGTCATTTTTATGTTTGGAATTTTATTTAAATCAATTAAAAACATAATTTTAATAATTAAATCGATTTTTATGATCAAGAATTTTAAATAATCCTTAAATCACTTTTATATATTTATGATGTCATAATACTTATCTAATATTATACTGAATTTTATATTTTTCCCTATCATTTGATTATATCATAACATAATGAAAAATTAATTGTTGGTTAATACAGATATAATAGTTTCCAAAATGTCACCAATTTAATTTATAACATGTTCTAAATATGATAAATTAAATTTTTAAAGTCAAAATACTCATTTATCGAAAATGGCCCATTTTTATTATATAATTTAATCTCTATCTTTTAGAAAAACAATATATAATTACATAAAAATATTTTGAAAAATAATTATTTTGGTTTTTAACCTTTTATAAACGTTGTTTTTAATATATTTTAATTAAAATTAAATATATATTTTTTCTTGAAAAATAAAATTATGGCCTTGGTATAAAAATGCATTTTATCATATTCTCTAATAATATGAATTATATATATGGGTGTAACACTAAATAAAAATGAGGAATCAATAAAATATTTACTTATTTTTTAAAATAATTATAGTTTAATACTACCAAGGACAAGATACATAACACCTTACTATAGCATCATATGATCTAAGGGTAAGGTAGGCAATGGTTTTAGTCTATTGAAGTGATTTAAGCTACATTGATCTAGTGCAAATTTTTATTAGTTGGAACATCTCTAATAGAAAATCTTATTCAATCATTACTTATTGAATCTCTTATTGGTGTTAGTCAAGATAAACCCCCATTGATGCTACCCCCCACACTAGATACGTAAATTGAGATTTATAAGGCATGATTGAACTAGTTGTGTAAATATTTTCTTCCTTGTATATTAAATTTACTCTTATAAATATTATTAATATAAATTAACTCTACGGGTCACTTTACAATATAAATATTACCAATTATCATAGTGTTTAACCATCATATATACCAATATCCATAAAATAGTAATGTTATGTTCATACCCTAATTTTCATATTTATGATTAAATAATAAAATATAATCCACCAAACATCAATATTTAATGCATCATTCCAAATATTTTTTTACAATTCCTATGATAGTTTCTAACATATTCCTAATGTTTATTTTTATTTTAATAGTTTTCATGGGAGGTGAAATTTTCTTTGAAAAGTTTTATCCTATAGATTATATCGTTATGTGGTTGTTATTATTTGGTTTTTATATCCATGAAATAGTCTTTGTTTTAGAAGTTGGTATTATTACAAAACATGAAATATTATTTTTATAATATTGTTTCAATTTACTTCCTTTGTGAAATATAATAAAATTTTCATTATGAAAAAGAAGTGTTCTTTTATTAATAAATAATGGAATAAACATGTCATTGCATATTAGAACCTCTTAAACCCAATATATTTTATTCGTATCATATTATGTTTTGTTCTTATATATTTATATTCATTTTTTATCTTTTTTTATTAAAAATAAATACATAAGTTACATGTACGGGTATTTCTTTTAAAATTCAGGCTTAAATGTTTTCCTACCAACTCAATTCCTGTCACACCCTGACCCGTGCAGTTCTTTAATTTTATGATTTCTTTGACTTTGAATTATTTTGATGGGGTTCATGTCCAGTCTCCGATTAAATTTTTTAGTTTTTGTTAAAAAGTGTGATTTTTGACGCAACGTCGTTGGGCACGCGAGCAGAGCCTATTTTGGAAACCCCGCGCATCCCTGATCGGGTATTTTCACATCATGTTCCTCTTCAGAATAATTGAAATAAAATGTTCTTGTATTTAAAATGTGCATTAATTAGAGTGTCATCTAAATTTTTATTGTGTTAAGAATTTTTTTACTATTGAAATAAAATGAATACTTTTATTATGTTCTTTTTTTATTAGGATTCTTATTATTATCATTATTTTTATTTATTTTCTTGGTTTTTTAGGGTTTCAGCGCACCCTTTCCATTTAAGCACCCCCTTTTTTTCTTTTTTCTATGTGCGGCGCAAGAGACCCCGCCGCCTCCCTCTTTTCTTTCCCCATCTTTTAGCGTAGCCCTCCTCTGTCCACCACCACACAGAAGCCCCGCCTCAATTCCCCTCCTCCTTGACCGAAGCTACTCGCCCCTCCCTCCTGGCCGCCTCCTTCCCCTCGCACATCAGCCAACATTGGCCTCCTCTCCTCATGTAGCTCGCACAACCAGTCAGAAGCCCTTTGCTGTAGCACCTAGCACCCGACCTACCTTTTTCTTGCCACAACACCCACGACTTGCCCTCCTCTACTTGCTGTAGTGACCTAGCCACCCTCATCTCTTGCCTGCACCAGCCGCCAACTCCAGCCGGCAGGCCCTCGGCCCGCTGCCTTGCATGTTCAATCCAGTTGTCGCCCTTTCTTGTCCAGTCATCGACCCCCCCCCCCTCCCCTGCTCAGCCTCTTCTTTTCAACCTGCGGTCGGCACCCTTCGGACCCCCTGTTATGTGCGCATCTAGCGCACCCTCTTTCTTCCCAGTGTCGTAGCCCCTCACCCTCCTGTTTTCCATCTTAGCGCACCCCTACGCCTCCCCCATTCCGGTCGACCTGCTCCCTACTCCACCACAACACGACAGACGGCCCCCGAGCAACCCAGCTCCTCCCTTTTCCAGTCCGCTGAACCCAGCCGGCCGTGCAGGCCCCTGCTCGCCCCTCCCTCCGGCCTCCTCTACTCCCTGATCAAGGCGTGTAGCCCTCGCCTCCTGGCCTCCGCCTGCTGCCAGACCTACGCTCCCCTTGAAAGGTTTTTTTTATTTTTTTTTTATTTTTAATTTTACTTTTATTATTATTATTATTATTATTATTATTATTATTTTATTATTATTCTTATTCTCATTATTATTATTATTACTATTATTATTATTATTATTTTGTTATTATTATTATTATTATTATTATTCTTATTATTATGATTGTTATTATTATTATTATTATTATTATTGTTGTTGTTGTTGTTGTTCTTATTCTTATTATTATTATTGTTATTATTATTATTATTATTGTTATTATTATTATCATTATTCTTATTCTCATTCTTATTCTTATTTTCATTATTATTATTATTATTGTTATTATTATTATCATCGTACTCTTGTTGGATTATGGGTTTTAATTGATGGTGAGTTTTTATTTGTTGGTTTAGGATTTTTAAGACCCACGCAGGGCATTTCTGAGTGAGCGCCATCGTTGCACCTTGTTTCTGAAGTTCTGTTGTCGTCACGCTTTAGTTTCAAGGGCGTTGGACTTTACGACGCTTTTTTGAACGCGCGTCGTTTCATCACGTCGTGTATCTGAGATAGGTTCCCCTTTCACTGATTTTAAAATTTAAGTTACATTATTTCTTACTGTTTGCGCACACTATCTGTTCAAATTAAATATTTTATTAATTTTATTAAACGTGAAATAGTATTAGAGAATTGTTTTTTTATTATGCAGTGTAAGAAAGTGTAATTTATTTTATACATGACACATGAAATACTTTCTTGATGAGCGGACACCCAATAATGCAAGAATGCTCGTTTGGATTTTAAACATAATTCACGGAATATAAAATAGAGTTCCGGTTTAATGATAAATGATTTATTTTGAAGCATGAACATGTATTTTGGTTCTTTTGAGAAATTTCCCGGTTGGCTCTAAGAGTTTTTTTTTGGAAAAATAAAATGGTTTTGTTTGGTTTTATAAAAAAAATGTCGGCAGCCTACGAAGTAGTGTTTTGGGGGTTCCTTAAATGGTTTTAATTTGGTATTGTTCTTATAAAGAAGTTGTACTTTTTTATAGAGTAGTGATTGTGAAATGTATTAAATGCTCGTTTGGAACTTTATAGAAAACGATGAAAATGTTTTGATAAAACCCCTCTTAGGACGACTCTCATGCCTTGGTTGAAATTGATTGTTTGGGAGGCCGCGCTTAGAGGCTCTCGGGTACATGAGTAGTTAAAGGCAAGAGGTTGTCCCATGGAGTGGCTCGGGGTGATGCCTATTGTGATTTATATATAGATATATCTTATTGGATTCTCGGTTGGCATTGGTTGGCTCACCCCCTTTTTAAACACTTGAGACATGGGAATCTGGCATATTGAGAGAATATTCTAAGAATGGTTGATGCACTGGTAGGTTATGGTTCTGACCAGTGGCCCATAGTAGGTGGATATATTGTGTTTATTACTATGGGATTTACCCTTGACCTGCCTGGGAGAAGATGTTTGAGCGTATTGTGAGTTTTGATTTCATCGTGACATGTCGATAAGGAGGATTTCTCGTGTATTGGTGTCTTCTGGTTTATTCTCGATCTCCTAGGTTCACCCATCTCTATTCAACTTTTGTTGCATGCAGTACTGATTATGATGCTCACATGTATACCTACATTGCCCTTGCTGTGTGTTTTACTTTGTGAATTCTAGTGTATTGTTTTCCTTGGAAAGTGGTAAATTGCTTTTGATTAGGTTTCTAAAAATGGTTTTCAAATGAAAGTGTTTAATCCCCTTTGTACAAATTTGAAAAATTTAAACATCACATTCCCTTTCCCTAAAATTTCATTGATACTAATGAATTGAACCGAAATTTGTAAATGGTTAAGGGAAATGGTTCATACTTTGTTTTTAAGTTGAATACTTAGAAAAACATACTTTTATAAATTGTAGTTTAAACTTGAAATAAGGTTTCTTTTATTTTAAAGGTAGTGCATTGGGAATAGATATCGGGCTAGCCTACTGAGTTTTAATACTCATGCCTATAGTTCTTTTCTATTTTTAGTGTTTTTGCAGGCTATAGCATGAGTGAGCTCGCCTAGAGAGACACTTGATCGTTGAGTCGGAGAGCGACCCGTGAGGTCGCACGGAGTTTGTTCGGACATTGTGTTTGGTCAGTTGTATTTTTCTTCTATTCCTGTTTAGTCACTTTATTTGGTTTATCTTTTATGCGCTACTCTGTATTATGTTTGTTGTCTTATTTATTTATATTAGACGAAATCATTCCTACAGCCTCTGTTGATTCCCTGGCGCTTGTCGCCAACCCGGGAGTATCGGGAATGCCTCTCGGGCTGTGTCGTGGACCAGCTTGGTTGACCGGTTCAGGGTCGACCCGGGTTAGTTCATGAAAAAATTGTATCATAGGGAGGTTAGCTCTTAGAGGACCTCGCCTTTCAGAGCACCCTTTGTTATTTGGGATGTCAAGGTAGATGGAGTAGGATTGTCAGGACTCGAGGGGTAGGTGCAGGAAGAGCGTCGTGAACTCTTGCCCGTACCGATCCGCAGGTTTCCATGGTAAGTCCGGTTTAATTTGTTTATTTGCGTTTTTGTGAAAATGTTTTGTGATTGGGATACGACAAAGAGAGTAGGGCTAATAGTCCTAAGACTCAAGTCCTGGAAAACCATGTAGAGCTGGGGGCATGGTCCAAAAAAGTCTCTTTGTGTCGGTAACATGATTTACATATGGCCGCCAACCATATGGTCAAGTCTCCCACCGACACTAGTTCCATGTTTGAGATGTTTTGGGTCTCCTGTGACTTCTGAGAGTGGTTCTAATATGAAAAGAAAAATGGGTTTTGAAAAAAAAAATTGTTGTTTGAAATGACATGCTTAATTTGTGGATTGTTTTAAAAGAAGTGGTAAGAATGATTTGTTTTTGGAAAATGAATTTTCTTTTTTTTTTGGCCTTTCTATTCCTATGAGTGCTCATATGCATAGTGGTATGTTGGAAATGTGGACGGATTTATGGTATGGTGGATGGATTCACGGGGTGGCACAGATACATGCATGTGATTGAGACTCAAAAGAATACCAATGGCGAGGGTTTAACCCACTAAGCTTGTTTTAAATTAAATATGTTTTCAAAGAGAAAAGTTCTGATGGTATGATAACTTGCTTCCTTGTGTTTTGAACTTATTGACCAAGCAGTGTTTGATTTTGAGGTTTTTTATTCACTCATTGAGTTGGCCTTGATTGGGTTTTTTACTTTTCCTTATCCAGCGGTTATCCCTTTGAAGGTTCGATGGGTGATCGGAGTGCGGTTGATCAACGTAAGGATTTTATGCTAGAGTTTCGGAAGCTAGATCCACCTCTCTTTTATGGTCAAGCAAGAAACTTCCGTAGCAGAGGAGTGGATGCAGAATATTGAAACGGACTTTAACCTCCTTGAGTTTCCTGAGTCGTTGATGGTCAATTCTGTGACCTTCATGCTTGAAGGTTCACCGTAGATGTGGTGGAAGTCGGTGTCTCGGAACAAGCCCCATAAAGAGATTACCTGGGAGTTTTTCAAGGCTTTGTTCATTCGTCAGTATTTCTCTGAGGAAGAAAGGTTGAGAAAGGGGATGGAAATGTGTTTTTTGTAGCAGGGCGACGAACCTGTGTTGGAATTTTTCTAGCGCTTTGTAGAGCTAGTAACTTAGGATTCATGGTATGCCACGAATGACCCCATGAAGGCTCAACGCTTCGAGGCGGGTCTCCTCCATGATCTACAGTCGAAGGTGTCAGAGTCCACCCTAACTTCTTTTGTCGATGTGGCGAGACAAGCCTTTCATGTCGAAGCCGTGATGACAGGAGTGCTCGAAGTAGTTCTCCCTCCGTCGATCAGTATGAGCACTGGTGAAGATTCTGGAAAGGAGATAAGTAAGAAAATTAAAGTGGATGGAGCAGGTCGTGGAATCAAGAGGCCTAGGGATCTTTCATCAACCTCTTCAGAGCGAGAGATCCTTGTGTGTTATCAGTGTGGAAAGTTGAGTCACAAGAAGTCATCGTGCCCAAGCGCTCCGAAGCCCTGCCAGGCATGTGGATGCATGGGTCACTTGCGACAATTTTGTTTGGGCGTTTCAATAAAGCGTCATAGAGGAAGTTTTCAGAAGTAATGTATTTTTGTGTCTTTGTTCAAAGTTTCTGGTGTAAGTTTCCTTTCAGTTTAATGGATCTTTTATCGTTGTAGTTATACTAATGGTGTTTTAGGGTTTTGACATGTATGGGATGTCCTGGGTCTTTTGATGAACTCTGGCTTCCAATGCCATTATGATTTTTATTTTAAAATCTTTTACTTTCTTTTGTCAAATCAAAAGATGTATGTTTCTTATTGGTATTATCAGAACCTGACTGCGAGGTAGAAGATGCTTCATCCATCAGAGCTACAGCCAAAAGGTCTTGGAGTGAAGCTGGCACGTAGTCAGGAACCCCCGGGGGAATTTTAATGAGTCTCTCTAAAGTCGTGCCTCTATCGTCATGGTGAGATAGTTCTGGTGTTTCTACTCTGGTTTCTCTATCGTTGTAATTTTTCTCTTGTCACAAAGTGCGCGATGGACTTAACCCTCACACAATGTCGATAATTGTGTCTTTTTTTATGTGAGGTGTCAATTGGTGGTCTTGCGTGGACAACCCATGTGAATCAGTTGCAACATTGGGTTGTGTTTATCACGAATTGATGGGTCGTGAGTATTTATCTGTCGTAGTTTCAGTGATCTGATCCTTGGGCCCACCCTCCCCGCCCATGGGGTAAGGGTTTTTGGTTTGTGCAGACTTTTCAAACTAACTCATGTCCCTTTCGGATGGGGGTGAGTGGTTTAAATGTTTTTTCTATGCTCTTTCTTGCTTGAATATGGCCTGGTGCAGGTCTAAGTTGGTTTTCTGGTTGGGATCTAGTATGTTGGTTCTTTATGGTGGAGAGACTCACCGTCTCTTTGGGTTTTCTCTTAAATCGTTATCGAATGCTAGTTGAGTTCTTATGGTGGGGAGCCCATTCAGGCCTCCCCTCTATTGATGATTTATTTCGGGCAATGAGGTTATGTCCTCATGGTAGTCAGTGTGATGTCCTTGAGATAAGAGGTTGGATTGTGTTGTGTGGAATCACTAGGTTTTGATCGATTGACTCGATAGTGTGGTGGCTTTCCAGGGGCAGAAAGCATTATGGTGGGGATAATTGTCACACCCTGACCCATGCAGTTATTTTATTTTATGATTTCATTGACTTTGAATTATTTTTCTGGGGTTCGTGTCCAGTCTTGGATTAAATTTTTGAGTTTTTGTTAAAAAGTGCATGTTTTGACGTGACGTCGTTGGGCATGCGAGCGGACCCTGTTTTGGAAACCTCGTGCATCCCTGCTCGGGTATTTTCACATCCCGTTCGTCTTCAGAAAAATTGAAATAAAATGTTATTGTATTTAAAATGCACATTAATTACAGTGTCGTCTATATTTTTATTGTGTTAATAATTTTTTTACTATTGAAATAAAATGAATACTTTTATTATTTTCTTTTTTTATTAGGATTCTTATTATTATCATTCTTTTTATTTATTTTCTTGGTTTTTTTAGGGTTTCAGCGCACCCTCTCCATTTAAGCACTCCTTTTTTTCGTTTTCCTTTGTGCGGCGCAAGAGACCCAGCCGCCTCCCTCTTTTCTTTCCCCCTCTTTCAGTGCAGCCCTCCTGTGTCCGCCACCACACAGCAGCCCCACCTTGGTTCCCCTCCTCCTTGACCGCCACTGCATGCCCCCCCTCCTGGTCACCTCCTTCCCCTCGCACATCATCCAACACTAGCCTCCTCTCCTCATGTACCTCTCACAGCCAGTCAGAAGCCCTTTGCTGTAGAACCCAGCACCCGGCCTGCCTTTTTCTTGCCACAACACCCACGACCTTCCCTCTTATACTTGTTGTAGTGACCTAGCCACCCTCATCTCTTGCCCGCACCAACTGCCAACTCCAGCCGACGGGCCCTCAACCCGCTTCCTTGTGTGTTCCATCCAGCTGCCGCCCTTTCCTATCCAGTCGTCGAGCCCCCCCCCCCCCCCCCCCCCCGCTCGGCCTCTTCTTTGCAACTTGTTGTCGGCACCCTTTGGACCCCCTGTTCAGTGCGCAGCCGGAGCACCCTCCTTCTTCCTAGCGTCGTAGCCCCTCTCCCTCCTGTTTTCCATCTCAGCGCACCCCTGCGCCTCCCCCATTCCGGCCGACCCGCTCCCTACTTCACCACAACACGACAATCGGCCCCCGAGTAACCCGAATCCTCCCTTTTCATGTCCTCTACACCCAGCCGGCCGCGCAGGCCCATGCTCGCCCATCCCACCGGCCTCCTCTACTCCCTGCTCAAGGTGCACAGCCCTCGCCTATTATTATTATTATTATTATTATTATTATTATTATTATTATTGTTATTATTCTTATTATTATTATTATTATTATTATTATTTTTATTATTATTATCATTATTCTTATTCTCATTCTTATTTTTATTTTCATTATTATTATTATTATTATTATTATTATTATCATCATCATACTTTTGTTGGATTATGGGTTTTAATTTATGGTGAGTTTTTATTTGTTGGTTTAGGATTTTTAGGACCCACGCAGGGCATTTCTGAGTGAACTCCATCGCCGCACCTTGTTTCTGAATTTCCATCATCGTCACGCTTTAGTTTCAAAGGCGTTGGACTTTACCACGCTTTTTCGAACGTGCGTCGTTTCATCGCGTTGTGTATCTGAGGTAGGTTCCCTTTGCACTACTTTTAAAATTTAGGTTACATTATTTCTTGCTATTTGCACACACTAACTATTCAAATTAAATATTTTATTAATTTTAGTAAACGTGAAATAGTATTACAGAATTGTTTTTTTATAATTACTCAGTGTAAGAAAGTTCTGTTTATTTTATACATGACACATGAAATATTTTCTTGATGAGCGAACACCCAATAATGAAAGAATTCCCATTTGGATTTTTAACATAATTCACGGAATATAGAATAGAGTTATGGTTTAATGATGAATGGTTTCTTTTTATGCATGAACATATATTTTGGTTCTTTTGAGAAATTGCCCGGTTGGCTCTTAGAGTTTTTTTTTTGAAAAATAAAATGGTTTGGTTTGGTTTTATAAAAAAATGTTAGCAGCCTACAATGTATTTTTTTGGGGGTTCTATAAATGGTTTTAAAATGGGATTGGTCTTATAAAGAAGTTTTACTTTTTTTAGAGTAGTTATTGTGAAATGTATTAAATGCCCATTTGGCACTTTATGGAAAGCGATGAAAATGTTTTGATAAAAACCCTCTTAGGATGACTCTCATGATTTGGTTGCAATTGATTATTTGGGAGGCCGCGCTTAGAGGCTCTCGGGTACTTGAGTAGTTAAAGGAAAGAGGTTGTCCCATGGAGTGGCTCGAGGTGATGCTTGTTGTGCTTTATATATAGATATATCTGATTGGATGCTCAGTTGTCATTGGTTGGCTCACCCCCTTTTTAAACACATGAGACGTGGGAATCTGGCATATTGAGAGAATATTCTAAGAATGATTGATGCACTGGTAGGTTATGGTTCTAACCAGTGGCCCATAGTAGGTGGATATATTGGGTTTATTACTATGGGATTTTCCCTCGACCTGCCTGAGAGAGGATGGTTGAGCGTATTGTGAGTTTTTATTTCATCGTGACATGTCGATAAAGATGATTTCTCATGTATTGGTGTCTTCTGGTTTATTCTCGATCTCCTAGGTTCACCCATGTCTATTTAGCTTTTGTTGCTTGTAGTAGTGATTATGATGCTCACATGTATACCTACATTTCCCTTTCTGTGGGTTTTACTTTGTGCATTCTGGTGTATTGTTTTCCTTGGAAAGTATCAAATTGCTTTTGATTAGGTTTCTAAAAATGGTTTTCAAATGAAAGTGTTTAAACCTCTTTGTACATGTCACGAACCAGGCTAGGTCACCATCTGACCCGGCGCCCGACCCAGTCCGTGACATGGCCCGAAGGGCGTTCCCAATCCTCACAGGCTGGCACAAGTGCCCGGGTATCAAAAATAAACTTGGGAACGATTTACCCAGATAAATAAAAATAAAACAGACAACAAGATGAATAAATTGAAACTAAAAACTGACAACCAAACAGACCCTTATATCAAGTTTAGATTTAAAGTTTATAACTTGAACTAAAACAAAAAAGAGACTACATCAAAGGAAACCAGAACTCCAACACAAACCTTTTTGTGACTTGAGGATCCACATCCCCAAGCCACTGCCACCAACCAACATAAGGATGCTACCGACAACCCGAACCACCAAAGCTAATCCCGATGCCTCAGACTGGAAAGAAAAAAAAAAGAAACAGGATCTACATACACCCAAACGTGTATGTACAATGTGAGCTAAAAGCCCAGTGAGATTCCACCGAGAAAAGGTTCCACGCACAATTATTAAATGACCAATACATTTGCAACTTCAATCAAAGAAAAGAACTAAAATCTTAAACTTTAGAGAAAAACAAGTTTTAGAGAAAATAGTTTTAAGAAGGAACAAATTAAATTAGAACACACGCACACACACACACTTACTTTTAAAATAACCAAGTTTCACACTAATGATCGTAAAGTAACCAGCGAGCACTAATATGGGAGGGGCCGCATGGGTGTTAGCTAGCTTGGGTCCCTAGATCTTCGTGTCTCAGTGAAACGTGGCTTAGAAGTCCACGACCCTTAGAAAACGTGGATTAGATGGCCACGACCCTCAGAATACGTGGCTTAGAAGACCACGACCCTCAGAATAGCATATGTTTAGTTAGTGTTTCAATAATCATTCCTGCTAGTGAAACCGGGTCGAGTAACCTCCAGAGCACTATCCCACTAGTCCAGTCTACCCTCCTAGCTACTCGGGCTTCCCATTTTGTGCTCAAACCAATTTCATGTTCATGTCACATGTCATATTTTTGCACCCAAATAAAACAAGACACTACACCTGCCAAAAACCACTACTCTCACTTAGAAATACCATTTGAAAGAATACACACTAAAAATATTTCAAATGTAAATTTTCACTACTTACACGACTAATAAAAAAACAGTGCGGTCGAAGAAAACACATTCAAAGTCAAACAAACCATCACAAGAATTTATTAAACAATTTCCACCTATGTCGCATGACTTTAAACACCGAAAACCTTTACACCATGCAGTCAAAACAATATTTTTTCTTTAATAATTATTTAATAAAAAAATCCAAATTTTCATAAATAAATTTTTAAAGAGAAAAACCACTACTTTACACACCTAGCCGACCCAAACCCCCTTACATGACCATACGCACACGACGTCACCTTAGGAACACAACTTGTTTTACGCACGCAATTAAAGAAAACCATCCACACAGTTAAAAGGACCATTGCTATAATTAAACGAACTACTAGAAAAAAAAATTTCAAACCATTCCAAAATAATCCGCACGAGTTTAAATGCCAAAGACTCATTAAAAGTTCATTTTGGGATAAACACAACTAGACGCAATATCAAAACGCAAATTGCACCTTTTTCTTGCACATCATAACAAATTAACTACCTAATAAAGAAAAAATAATCTGCAGTACAACATGAGTCCTCAAAACAACTTACTTATATCATGAGGCACCCTACTTAACACATCAAAACCACTAAACCTCAAGTAAAATCAAACTCACACCAAACTAACCAATTAATAATTAAACCGCACAACAACAACAAAAACACTCAAAATTAACTAGAAATAATACTTCAGCAGAAAGCACACACCTAGTAAAAACGGATACTAAGAAATTAAACTGCAAATAAAACCTCAGATAAGACCAATTTCGAGTGACAAAAATTAATTAAATAAAATTCTAAATTAATTAAACTTGAAAATTAATTAATCAAATAATAATTAAAAATGGAACCACATACCTGGAAAGCAGAAAAACTTCACAAATTTGATGTGAAACCCCCCTCCGCACCACAATCACACCGAAAACCACATAATTAGTCCTTATAATCAAACAATTGGGTCAAACACACTGCAAACAAACAAAATGAAAACTGTATCCCCATTGAGGACCATATGCAAAGTGGGGAGAAAATTACCCGAGGGAGGTCGGGATGCCGGTTGAGAAGTTCGGCCATCGAAGGGAGGCGTGTAGCGATCTCAAACGGTAATGGAGGACGCTGGACAGTAGGAGGGCAGCAAGGAGCCGTCTAGGGTTTGGGGGTGCGGTGCGGTTTGGTTTGAGGAAGACGGTCTGGTGTGTTGCGGCTCGTCGGATAGAATTGGGCATCGGGGGGGTTGTCTTTCCAGAAGAGAGGAGGGGAGGACGGCACACCAATTTGAGGGAAGCCGGGCGGCCCGCGTAGCAGGTCCGAGGAGAGGCGCAAGATTTTCGGGCGGTGCAGCTTCCATGCGACGCTGATAGCAGGGTGGCGACGAACTCTGGTGGTGGCATGTCCGATGAGGAGAAAAGAAGGGGCGGTGAGGTGATAGGGTTTGGAGAAGGGGGCAGCGCGAACCCGGGGAAGGAAGGGGGGTGTTGTGCGCGACGAGGGAGAGAGGAGGGAGGGGGAGAGATAGTAAGAAAAAAAAGATAAATAAAATTGAAATAAAAATAGGAATAAAATAAAATGTAAAAATAAAACTCTAAACTAATTTAGAATCTAGTTATTGATAATAATAATGGTAACATTAGTGTAAAAAACATGATGTAAAATAAAATTATGACAATAACATAAAAAATAATTATTACCTCATTAAAATATTAACAAAATTAATAATAATAATAACAAAGATAAAAGTGACATGCTGAAAATTTTATAAATCTTATAATAATTTAATATTATCTAACTAATTAAAATATTACCGAAATGTTAATAAAAATAAAAATCCCCAATAAAAAAATAACAACAATAATAATAAAAATAAAACTCTAAAATTATTTAATCATTTTTCATATTTTATTTTGTGCTTAAAGTATTATTCAACTTGTTAATTAGCTGATTACCCACACACCGGGTAGGTCGCACGAACATCTGACAAAGCCACGCGGCTTCGCCCATTCCTTTCCCACGCGCCGAACACTACCAAGACAAAAACACTCATTTACCTTCAAAACACAAAACTCAAGTAGGGTCTAGCAATGTGCATGGTCGTGCGCAAGGTCGCGCACCCAAGTGATATAACATTTAATAATAAAACATCGTCCAAAATACGATTTGGTGCTACGCACGATCGCACGTACGGACGCACACCTATATATGATCCCAAACCCCTTTTTAAACTTGAACCAATTCAAACTACAACTCAAAAAAAAAACCAGAAATAATTAAATTAAAATAAAGCATGGTCAGGGTGTGACAATTCTCCCCACCATGACACTTTCTTCCCCCAGAAAGTCCCAAAATACCAGGTCAACCAAGGGTTCCAAGCGAGACCACGAAGATGCTTAAAACAAAACCTCAATCGTCCAAAGACCGAGCTTTTAAAATTTCGATGACCTGAAACATAAAAGATCTAAAAACTAGAATCACCAAGAAAAATGACCAACAACATGGAATTCACCTCGAAACCCAACTACAACATGGAACACCCCGACCCCTAACGTAGGGATCATCAGGACCACTCGAGATCTCCAAGAACGCTCGTCAAGTGACCCACTACTCACGATAACCAATTATCATGGTCGAGGATGGGCGGAGCAGAAGCAAGGGGCTGCTCCACTAAGAGAACTTTGAAAACAAAGTCTTCCACAAGCCCGTCCTATGGTGGTCTCCCCACCATAATAGGGTTCCTGTCAAACATTGGTTCTTCAAACCAAAACAACTCACAATCACACAACCTCTAGCACTGGCTTGACCCTCAAAGTCCCCTATGTTTAACCAACACAAGAGAGGACATCGGCGATAACCTCATAGGGTCTCCCCACCATTTTAAATATTACTAACACCATGAAACCCACACGGGAATTACCAGTTTACCTTATTTAAAACTAACTGAACCCTTCATCGTGAACCCACCACACGGGCCGACCTGCACTGATTATCCCTACAGTGGACAACACTCTGCCACATGAGATAGCTTTGATAGCAGAAACCCCTAACCAGGAGGTGAACCAGACTGGTGCACAACAATTTCACAAGACATGAGCATCTCCAGCCACAAGGAGGTTCACAGAGCACGCCTACTGGCTTTAAAAGAATACGGATTTTCTGAACCTCTTTCAGGCCCAAGAGGAACTCCCATAAAATAAGACCATGACAAGTAGAAAAGGGCTTCATTACCCTCACAACAAGAATGACGCCTTTGAAGAGGGGATCGCAATAGGGAAATTTATGTTGTCCCCGTCCAGACATTGTGGACTAAAGTTGGACCAAGCCCGTCCCACGTCCGACGAGTTTTGACTGCACGCAAGCTTCATCCTGAGACCTATGGCTGGGGCACTGATGTCTGAAGCACCTCCAGCCTCGCAGTCACAATCTGACCACTTCTAATTAGAACTTCCTCCGCTGGAAAAGCAGCCTGCATACTTCTCCTCGTGTCTCGTGCGGCCACTCTATTAACATACCAACTTAGAATTGCAGTGAATGACCTAGAGTGTCCAACTGACCACACTAGAGATAGGAGATTGAGCGGTCTGTCGAACGCGTGACACAAACTGACGAGAGGGGCATTCCAATAACAAGTCCCTTTGGTCCACACTCTTCATCGTACGAAGAACATTCATTTACCACAGTATAAATGGACTAACAACTATAACGAGCTTTAAAATGATCGTTACACACAACCTCTGGGGAACAAGAAAATAGCTCATCAGAAAGGTCAACATACCTCCTTCACCCTCTGTTGACTGGTCAAGCACCTGCGAGATCCACCAATTTCCTTCACCTTCACTTAGGTACAACCGTGGAATTAGACTAGTCTTGAGGGTTGCTCACGATGTCGTTATTCACAACAAAAATGGAATTATCACCGTTTTCCGGTTTAGTCTCACTCCTCCAAACAAACTCGAGACAACTTACACATACACAACATCTAGATTTCCTCCAAAACCAGAGACACTTCCAACTTTCCCAAAGAACTCAACAACATCCAACTGACATCGACATCTACGAACAGTCGACGCCACCGAGAAAAACCTAACTTTTCCACTCCACTGAGAGTCTGATCCGGGCCAAGAAATGATAGAGACCTGCTGGAACCCATGGAACGTTTCTAGGGGAATATCCCAAACAAGAAACACGAAAAATCCTTCCACAAATCCAAACACATCCCAATATAAACATCAACATTCCAGAAACAAATCCAATAATTCCAATTTAAAACATCAATTCATTTTCAAAGAAAAACACTCATTTGAAAAAGCAAGCACTGCACAATAAGCCGAAAAGCTATTTTGAAAATCCATCTTTACTCTAAACGCAATGTCATTTTTTCTGTTTTCAAAACCATTTGTGCACAAAACCCCATTTAAGAAAAAGGCCCACTTTCTATGAAATAAGAAGCAACCTTAGAAATCAATCAACCACCACTGATATTACATAGTGCCTAAAAAATATGCATTTTCGTGCCACTCAGTCACCCGTCCACATGATTCATCAACTAGCCATTAATAAAGTCCACACGCACATGCAAGAACCCATAGGAATACCATTTAAAAGAAACAAGGTTACCTCGCTTTCAAAACAAAACATTCTCAGTATCCGAAAATACATTTTTTTCAAACCATTTCAAAAATTCAAGATTCATTTTAAAAATGCTTCCCATTTCAAAAATAATTCACTTCAATTTCAAATAACTCAAAACGTTCTTTTAGAAAATCAACTTTGACAAATCAACACCAAATTTCAAAAACAAGTTCCAAGAGAAATGCACCCCAAAATAAAATAAGTGTACCAGCAAAGTCCCCTTACCTTTTTAAAGGAAAGCAATTTCACATAAACCCCAAAATTGAAGCAAGATATCACAAACATTAAATTACCTGGGCGGAGGACTAGTGGTTGTGTCTAACCCGGCTACATGGTTTAGCAGACCATGCCTTATGCATGCACCAACCACCATGAGTGTCGAACTGTATTCTCGGGTATCACAAGGGTCGCTACTCCATGTGAGACCGTGCGCAGTACCGGTTTTCTCCTATTGTCATCCCCCATCCACAAAGACCAAAGACAAAACTTAGATCTCGGACTACCCCTGGTTACTGGAGGATCGGAATGAGCAAGAGTTCGCGACGCTCTTCCTGCACCTACCACTCGAGTACCGACAATCCTATCTCCGATCTACATAAAACCCCAAATAAAAAGAACAAAACCTCCTATGATACCATTTTGTCATGTACCAGGCCAGGTCGCCATCCGACCCGGCGCGCGACCCAGTCTGCAACATGGCCCGAAGGACGTTCTCAATCCCCATGGGCTGGCACAAGTGCCCGGGTATCAAAAATAAACTTGGGAACGATTTACCCAGATAAAAAAAATAAAACAGATAACAAGCTGAATAAATTGAAACTAAAAACTGACAACCAAACAGACCCTTATATCAAGTTTAGATTTAAAGTTTACAAATTGAACTAAAAACCAAAAATAGACTACATCAAAGGAAACCAAAACTCCAACAAAAACCTTTGTGCGACATGAGGAGCCACATACCCAAGCAACCGCCACCAACCAACATAAGGAGGCTACCGACAACCCGTACCACCAAAGCTAAGCCCGATGCCTCAACCTAGAAAGAAAAAAAAAGAAACAGGATCTACATACACCCAAAGGTGTATGTAGGGTGTGAGATAAAATCCCAGTAAGATGCCACCGAGAAAAGGTTCCACACACAATTATTAAATGACCAATACATTTGCAACTTCAATCAAAGAAAAGAACTAAAATATTAAACAAATTTAGAGAAAAACAGGTTTTAGATAATACATTTTTAAGAAGGAACAACTTAAATTAGAACACACGCACACACACACACTTACTTTTAAAATAACCAAGTTTCACACTGATGAGCGTAAAGTAACCGGTGATCACTAATATGGGAGGGGCTGCTTGGGTGTTAGCTAGCTTGGGTCCCTAGATCTTCATGTCTCAGTGAAACGTGGATTAGAAGGCCATGACCCTCAGAAAACGTGGCTTAGATGGCCAAGACCCTTAGAAAACGTGTCTTAGAAGACCTCGACCCTTGGAATAGAATATTTTTAGTTAGTGTTGCAATCGTCAGTCCTTCTAGTGAAACCGGGTCGAGTCACCTCCAGAGCACAAGACCACTAGTCCAGTCTACCCTCCTAGCTACCCGGGCTTCCCAGTTTGTGCTCAAACCAATTTCATGTTCATGTCACATGTCATATTTAGGCACCCAAATAAAACAAGACACCACACCTGCCAAAAACCACTACTCTCACTCAGAAATACCATTTGAAAGAATACGCACACTAAAAATATTTCAAAGGTAAATTTGGACTACTTACACGACTAATAAAAAATAGTGTGTTCGAAGAAAACACTTTCAATGTCAAACAAACCATCACAAGAATTTATTAAACAATTTCCACCTATGTCGCAAGACTTTAAACACCGAAAACCTTTACACCATGCAGTCAAAACAATTTTTTTCTTTAATAATTATTTAATAAAACAATCCAAATTTTCATAAATAAATTTTTAAAGAGAGAAACCACTAATTTACACACCTAACCGACCCAAACCCCCCTTACATGACCATACGCACACGACGTCACCTCAAGAACACAACCTGCATTAAGCACGTAATTAAAGAAAACCATCTGCACAGTTAAAAATACCATTTCTATAATTAAACGAACTACTAGAAAAAAAAATTTCAAACCATTCCAAAATAATCCGCACGACTTTAAATGCCAAAGACTCGTTAAAAGTTCATTTTGGGCTAAACATAACCAGACACAATATCAAAATACCAATTGCACCTTTTTCTTGCACATCCTAACAAATTAACTACCTAATAAAGAAAAACTAATCTGCAGTACTACACGAGTCCTCACAACAACTTACTTATATCATGAGGAACCCTACTTAGCACATCAAACCCACTAAACCTCAGGTAAAATCGAACTCACACCAAACTAACGAATTAATAATCCAACTGCACAACAACAACAAAAACACTCACAATTAACTAGAAATAATACTGCAGCAGAAAGCGCACACATAGTAAAAACGGCTACAAAGAAATTAAACTGCAAATCAAACCTCAGAGAAGACCAATTTCGCATGACACAAATTAATTAAATAAAATTATAAATTAATTAAACTTGAAAAATAATTAATCAAATAATAATTAAACATGGAACCACCTGCCTGAAAAGCATAAAAACATCCCAAATTTGATGTGAAACCCCCCACCGCACCACAATCACACCGCAAACCACACAATTAGTCCTTATAATCAAACAATTGGGTCAAAAACATTGAAAACAAACAAAATGAAAACCGTAACCCCATTGAGGACCATATGCAATGTGGGGAGAAAATTACCAGAGGGAGGTTGGGATGCCGGCGAGGAAGTCTGGCCATCAAAGGGAGGCGCACAGTGATCTCAAACCGTAAGGGAGGACGCTGGACAGTAGGACCGTAGGAGGGCAGTAAGGAGCCGGCTAGGGTTTGGGGGTGCGGTGTGGTTTGGTATGAGGAAGACGATATGGTGTGTTGCGGCTCGTCGGATAGAATATGGCGTCGGGGGGTTGTCTTGCCAGAAGAGAGGAGGGGAGGACGACACGCCAATTTGAGGGAAGTCGGGTGCCCCGCATAGCAGGTCTGAGGAGCGGCGCAGGGTTGTCGAGCGTCGCAGCTTCCGTGCGACGCCGATATCAGGGTGGTGACGATCTCCGGTGGTGGCCTGTCCGATGAGGAGAAAGGAAGGGGGCGGTGGGGCGATAGGGTTTGTAGAAGGGGGCGGTGCGAACTCGGGGAAGGAAGGGGGTGTTGTGCATGAAGAGGGAGAGAGGAGGGAGGGGGAGAGAGAGTAACAAGAAAAAGATAAATAAAATTGAAGTAAAAATAGGAATAAAATAAAATGTAAAAATAAAACTCTAAACTAATTTAGAATATAGTTATTGATAATAATAATGGTAACATTAGTGTAAAAAAACATAATGTAAAATAAAATTATGACAATAACTTAAAAAAATAATTATTACCTCATTAAAATATTAACAAAATTAATAATAATAATAACAAAGATAAAAGTGACATGCTGAAAATTTTATAAATACTATAGTAATTTAATATTATCTAACTAATTAAAATATTACAGAAATAATAATAAAAAGAAAAATCCCCAATAACAACAACAATAACAATAATAATAATAAAACTCTAAAATTAGTTAATCATTTTTCATATTTTATTTTGTACCTAAAGTATTATTCAACTTGTTAATTAGATGATTACCCATGCACCGGGTAGGTCGCACGAACATCTGATGAAGCCACGTGGCTTCGCCCGTTTCTTGCCCACACGCCGAACACTACCAAGCCAAAAACACTCATTTACCATCAAAACACAAAACTCAAGCTGGGTCTAGCAATGTGCACGGTCATGCGCAAGGTTGTGAACCCAAGTGATATAACATTTAATAATAAAACATCATCCAAAATACAATTTGACGCTACGTACGGTCGCGCGTACGGACGCACACCTGTATAAGATCACAAACCCCTTTTAAACTAGAACCAATTCAAACCGCAACTCAAAATAAAGACCAGAAATAATTAAATTAAAATAAAGAATGGTCAGGGTGTGACAGTACAAATTTGAAAACTTTTAACATCACTTTCCATTTTCCTAAAATTTCATTTACACTAATGAATTGAACATAAATTTGGAAATGGTTAACGGTAATGGTTCGTACTTTGTTTTTAAGTAGAATATTTTGAAAAACATACTTTTATAAATTGTATTTCAAACTTGAAATGATGTTTCTTTTATTTTAAAGGTAGTGCATGGGGAATAGATATCATGCTAGCCTATAGAGTTTTAATACTCACGCATATAGTTATTTTCTATTTTTAGTGTTTTTGCAGGCTATAGCTTGAGTGCGCTCGCCTAGGGCATCGCTTTTTCGTTGACTTGGAGGGCGACCCGCGAGGTCGCATGGAGTTTGTTCGGACGTCGTGTTTGGTCAGTTTTATTTTTCTTTTATTCTCGTCTAGTCATTTTATTTGGTTTATCTTTTCTACGCTCCTCTATATTATTTTTTCTATCTTATTTATTTATATTGGGAGAAATCGTTCCCACAGAACATGTTGATGCCCTGGCGCTTGTCGCCATCCCGAGAGGATCAGGAACGCCTCTCGGGTCGTGTCGTGGACCAGCTTGGGTGACCGGTTTAGGGTCGACCCGGGTTGGTTTGTGACAATTCCTTCCATGTCATGGTTCTTTTTTTTTTGAATGATATTTTTTATTCTTGAAAGGTTTAAAATTTTTAATTTCAACTATTTTTGAAATTATTCACAAATAATTATAAATGAATCATTATATCATTTATTATATGGGTTATTTTCACATTTTTACAAAAGTACAAAAAATGATTTTTAATGTATGCAGCCTAACCACTCTTTCACCTCTTCCAATATATTATAATTTATCAATATTACATTAAAAGTGCCCATATTTATTTTCAAATAAAATTGTTTGGTCATTATTTTGGTAAGTTTTATTTAATAAGATATATAAAAAGAGTATTATTTTCTTAAAAGAGTTCGAGGAATTAAAAAAACTTATTTATAACTATATTGTTATACAAAGATAAAAGAAATTTATTTTTAATATATTTCTTGTATTATATTTTATAATGGATTGGTTTTATTATAAAACCATTATTTCTAGTGAATCAATTCTCTTATATCATTCTTTACTGATATTGTATTATACCTTATTTTGAGATCAATAACATTCTTCTGAAAATGTTCTCTATCAATTTCTATTGTTCATTTGGTATTATGTTTCTCCTTAATATCAAGTTTTTAATGACATGGATAAATTAATATTCTATTATATTACTTGATTATGTTTCAATCGTGTACCATTTGTAAATACTGTATCAATTGAAGGGTGATTATTAAGTAAGGTATTTAATTTACTAGGGAAATATTAATGTTTTTTATTAGTGATTTTATATAGAAAATTGTTAACTTATATTAAATTTTGATAATCAATTATATTTTTTATAAAAAATATGAGAAATTTATTGGACATTCAAGGGAAAAATGAGTCTCAATTATGGATAGACCCTCGATTTATAGATTTGTCTCATGAGACAAAATATCATGGATTCCAAATTAGATAGGTATTTTTTATACAAATCCATTTGTTAAGAATTATGTCTTGGTTAAGAGGACATGATGGAAAGATTCATGATAACTTAGCTGATACCTTGATGAAAAGTTCAGGAATGTACGGATTTATTCATTCACATTATTGAAAATTATATTTCAATTATCCATGTGATTTTTATGTTGCTATTATCCATGGATGATCATTGAATTAATGTTTCTGCTTGAATGGAAATTGTTTTGATTATAAACTCCACCATATTGTTTATTACTTATGTATTCATGATATCTTCCACTATAAAAAACATTTACTCAGTATCTCAGCAAACCTTTTGTTTTTTTCCTTTTCCTAAGATATAAAAAAATTATATTCATAATTATTTCAAAGATAATTTTTTTAATAATGATATTTTTTATATTCCCAAAGTAATATTAGAATCATGTATGTATATAGTTTCCCATGAAAACTGTATTGCTTAATCATGAATGGTGGGACCATTTATATATTAAACCTTTATAATAAATTAAACACCGACTTTGGGTTATTAGAGTTGGTATATTATGATTATAATTAGAGGAAGTGTAGTAAGAACCTTCTAAGCTATATTTTAAATGATAATATTTAACATAATAAATATGGTAATAACTTATGGTATTTGATAACATTTACCAATATTTGTATTTTATTTTATGGATAAATATTCATGGTTATTATGAGATAACCCAGTGTGAAATTTTTTAGAGATGGAACCTTGTAGAATAAAGGGAATCAACACCTATAGTTAATATAGTGATTTTCAACTAAGGAATCCAATACATAATATGTTATATCTTTTTAGGTCATGGATATATTAGATTAGTTGACTTGGGTTATGATGAATAAAATTTACCATATGAAAAAATATATTATTCCACAACATAATTCACCTTTGTTATATTTCTACATATGAGAAAAACCTCTATATTTTAGTGGAATAATAAACTATTATTAAGTAAATGGTGTATTAAGTCCCTTGAAAAGATATTTCTATCCTTGGTATGAAATGAAAAGAAAATAGTTATTTTGTATCAGTATTATATTATGGGATATGATGATCAATTATGTTCAATGATCCAAAAAACTAAAGAGGTTGTTGGAATAGAAATAATAGAATAGAGAAATTTTAATGTTGTATTCTTCAAGAAATACTTTCTAGGATATCAATAAGATTAAATAGAGAGTAATCACCTAACATTAAATCATAAGGAATAATAAATCATTAAAAAATATGATGATAACATTAAAATATTATCCGGGAATGTTATAGACTACATACATAATCTGGAAAGAAAGATTGATAATTTCATTTATGGGCTTAAGGTGAGTCTCCAAAGGGAACTGGTTTCTCAAAAAAATAATCATATGTTGATATAGTGTAAAATTACATTAAGGTAGAGAAATAATTTCTAGGTCTTAAATATTATAGGTAAATACAAAAATAAGAGGTTATGAGAGCACTATGAAAAAATTAATGCATCAAAAATAAGAAAGATAATATGAGGTTTCCATCACGTTAAGATTTTAGAATAAAACACCATGGTACATGATTAATGGAAACATGACTCTATTTCAAGTGTGGATAAATGCATAAAAGGAATATAAATACAAGGGAAATTAAGAAACCTCTATTCTCTAATGCTTTAGTTCAAAATAGATGGGGTGTTATTCAAACCAATTTCTCAATAATCAAGGGGTCCTTCCATAGAAGAGGCCAACGGTAGAATATTATGATTATATGATTACTACAACAAAGGTTTATGTTTCTAAAGACATGGTGGTAGGTAATTTGATCATATCCTCAAATTTAAATAATTATTTATTAGATTCTAGTTCATTACACTATTTTACATATTGCATTTTTTCTAATAAAATTGTATATTTCTCTACAACTCTAATAACGGGGTTGTTTGTCAAGAATATAAGTGGAAATATTATTACAAAAATGATGTGTCGGTCATTTCCCATTATGAAACATAGAAATACCATATTATAATACTTAATTATTACACATATAGTTGAATTTGATATAATACCTAGTATAAATTTTATATCAAATCATAATGTAATAATTTATTTCCAAGATAAAGAGATTGCGATTAATGATGTCGATGTGGAATACCTTATCTTTTGAGGGTATACTACATCATCTGAATAATTTCTAGATCCTCCTACAATAGCTCAACTTAATGAAATTCTTGAATAATATATTAGTCACAACCTATGAATGAGAAATGTATTCTTAGAATATGGTATGTACCTATTATACAAAAATAAATTGAATTATTTCCTGAAAAACTACTTGAAAATTCACCTAAGCATGAAGTTGAGTTTTCTATTGATCTCATCCCATATGAAAAACCTATTTCTAATATGTCTAATAGTATGGTCATAGTGGAATTAGTATAACTAAATAAAAAAATATATAAGTTTTGTAATAATGGATTTATACACACTAGTGTTTCACCATGGAGAGCCCTTGTTCTTTTTTTCCAAGAAAGATTGGTCTATGAGATTTTTCATCAATTATAGTGAAATAAATTAAATTACCTTAAAGAACAAGTATACTCTTACCCACATTGATTACTTTTTTAATCATCTTCAAAGAGCTAAATATTTATAAAATAATGATCTTCATTATGGGTATCATCAACTATGAGTAAAGAGGAAGATATTCTAAAAGTGACATTTCAAATGAGGTATGAACATTATGAATTTATTGTAACTCTATTTTTATTCTCTAATGTACCATATATTTTTGTGGATCTGGTGAATAGAGAATTCAATGATAGTCTTGATAATTTAATTGTGTTATTTATTGATTTTATATTTATATAATATAAAATATATGATAAGCATAAGAAAATTTTTGATTTATTATTAAGACTCTTATAAAAAATGACTTATATGGAAAATTTAGAAAATGTGAATTCTATCTTTAGGAAGTTTTTTCCATGAATACATTGTCTCTAAGTATGTAATACCAGTTGATACTTCAAAAGACATTCAATGGTGGATTGACTAATACTAACCAATTTAATCAAGGTACGTAGTTTTCTTGGATTAGTATGTTACAATCAATGTTTTCTTCAAAAAAAATATTGATTAACAAACTCATTAACTAAGTTAATACATAAAGGGGTTAAGTTCATATGGTTATAATAATGTAAACAATTTTTTAAAAAATTAAATAGGAGACGCATCAATGACCCTATATTGACATTACCATCGAGAAGTAATGGATTTATTATATATAGTCATTCATCAGAGAAGGGATTTGGATGTGTCATTATGTAGAATGATTGAGTTATTACCTATGCATCATGGCAGTTAAATATTCATAAAAAAATATATCTATCCTAGGATCAATATTTATAAACCATAATCTTGGAATTTAATATATGAATTAATTAACATTATGGTGAAAAATATGAAATATACATGGATCAAAAAATATTTTAAATACATATTATCATAGAAAGAGCTCAACTTGAGGAAAAGGATATGGTATGAATTACTCCATGATTATGATTTCTCAATACCCTACCACCCTAGGAAGTAAAATATGGAGTTTAATTCATTAAGTATGAATGATAGTGAATTTTGGACTAATATGTGAATAATAAAAGAACATATATTAATAGATTTAGTAAATTCATATATAATAATCCTTAAGTGGGAATAGAATATCTATTAAAAATGATTCCTAAACCATCCTTATTTGAAAAAATAGAAATTTTCTAGCTTGATGGAAAGAATATTCAAAAGAAAATAAAATCATGAATGATGGAAATTTAGCATAATTCAAATTTTAAGATGGATTATTGAAATTTTGAAAGTGGTTATCTGTTACTTCAATTCCAAAGTGGAAAGTGAATAATTAGATAAACCACATAACTCAAATTTATCTATACACCCTGGTATCACAAAATGTATCAATATTTGAAGGGAATTATATATGGGAAAATATTAAAAGGTATATTTCAAAACATGTTTTATATTCTTTGTTTGTCAATCAGTAAATATAGAGAGATATCATCCTAAAGTATTTACGTTATCTCTACTTATTCCTAGGTGGAAATGGTATGGTATTATAATAGTCTTTATCACTTTATTTTTTTAGTATACATGGAAATAATGACACTACATGGGTTATTATTGATCACCTTACAAAGTCCGCACATTTCCCCGCTATAAAGAAATATCTAGTCCTTGAGCACCTGGTTCTTCACAATATTGATGAATTTTTTAGACTTTATGTTCCACCTCTTTTGATTATATCTAATCATGACCCATGGTTTACATCGAATTTTTGGAAAAGTCTTTAGATGGATCTTGACATAGAGACACATTTGTTCACTTATTATCATCCTTAAAAGATGGGTATTATGAAATGAATATTCATATATTTAAATTCATATTGATGTCATGACCACTTTAATTTCATGGTATGCAAGTACATTATTTACCTATGGTGGAATTTTTATATGATAATAACTTCCATTCGAGTATTCAAATACAATCACATGAATCATTATATAGGAAAATATGGCGTGTGACAACTTTTTGGGATAAATTTGGTGAAATAAATATTTTAGGCTCTAAAAATGTTGATGAGACAGTGGTGAAATTTATAAATATTTATATTCATATCAAGGTATCTCAAAGTAGGTAAAAGTGTTATATAGATAAATAAAGGAAGGATTTATAATTTCAAGTGAGAGATCATTTTTTCTTAAATTTGTCTCCCTATAAAGGTTTTATAAGGTTCAATAATAAATGTAATCTTATTATAGGATATATTAGGCCTTTTGTAATTCTATAAATAATTGGAGTTGTATCTCACTATTTGGTAGTTTCACTTAGCCTCTATAAAGTTCATGATTTCTCCCATGTCTCTTTGTTGAGAAATTACATTGTATACCCAATGAGTGTTATCACCTATAACAAAATATAATTTGAACATAATTTATTTTAAAATTATGAGCTTATCCATAATTTTTAAAATAGAGAAAAAATGTTGTAGAATCTGATGACTTGATTGGTGAAGGTACTTTAGAGAAATCATAAAACCGAAGAGGAAATATGGTATCATTAATAAGTTACAATGAATAAATACCAAAAACTATTAATTAGTTTATAGTATATAAATATCAAGGATGAATAATTTTAATTAAGGAATATTGTAACACTCAAAATCAATTATAGTACGTAAACTTATGTTTCTATGGAAACTATTGTAAAATGAACATAACTTAATTAAAAAATGTGATTAAAACCCATATTATAAATTTTATTAAATTTAATTTTAAATAATTAATTCCATTTTTAATTCATCATTCCAAAATTAACTTAGTTTGAATATTTGATAGTTTTCCAAAAATTATTTATTTTTGGATAAAGAGTAAAAATAGTGATTTTATAAAAAAAAGTCACATTCATGGAGTTATAATTATATATAATAATGAAATTTTATGAAATTTTTATCATATAAAAATATATATAATTAAGAATAAATATATTTCATATTGAAATATATATTGAACTTATCAATATATTCTAACATTTTTCAAAACAAAGTTATTTTTTTGTTCAAAAAAAACTGATTTGGTATTTTTATATTAATAAAGTATTTACAAGGTTCCTTAAATTTTGAGGCATTTTTTAAAAGAAAAATTATTTCTAATTTGATTTAATATAATCCAATTAGTCCCATTATAATCAATATTATACTTGATTTTCTTGTAAAATCAATTCTAGGCTTTAAAAAAACATTTTTTGAAATATAGTTATCGTTTCATTATGAGAACATATATTAAATGTAATTTTTTATTATTATATGAATTTAATCATGTAAACTTCACTCCATGTTTAGAATAATAAAAATATATATTATTTATTAATGTTATTGTAATTTTTTTCATAATGAATAGTAACTATGGTAAATATTTATCAACTCGATTAAGCGTAAAATGGGTTAAAATGATAAAAAAAATACTGGGATAAGGATTATTATGACACAAAACACATTCATAACTCACTTTGTTTTGTTTTATTTTTAATCTAACGTTATCATATTTGAAATTATCAAAATTTTGATACACTTTCATAAGAAAATTACTTTATATTACTATAATATTTTAAGTAATTCCATGTGGATCCCTCCACTCACTTATAAAAGGGAACCTATTATCCTCCATTATTTATAAAATATGATTTGGTTAGTTAAAATAATAAATACATAAATCCTTTAATAAATTAATAATATTAATTTTGGATCTTCTAGTCTTACCCTAAGACCATACTAAGAAGTCTTGTAGTGTAATCTAGTATGGTCTCTCAAAAACGATGTAATCATCTTACCTGAATCTTTCAAAGTTTATTTCTTATTAAAATTCCTATAAATATATTTTATCCAAAATAATAAAATGAATATACTATAAATAATATATTTAGGTTTCATTATGAATATTGGAAAACCATTTCTCCACCTCCCTTTTATCTTTTGGAAAGTGAAATCTTTATTCGTTTGCACATAAAGATTACCATCTCCACATAGAAGTGTAATTATTTTTTCATCATCGTTTTACATGGATGGTTGTTCAGGACTTAAAAATTTGAATAAATAAATATAAAAAGGTAATAAAAACCCTAAAGGGGGTATTATTTTATCCTTAAAAGAAAAGTATGATGAGGTGGCCAAAACTAACGGATTGTGTAACCTTCCAAAATACATGTGATCGCATGACCTATAGAAGGTCAGGAAAACGGGACATGCATAGTGTATGACCTACTTCAAATCATGTGGAGTCCCCTATAATATATTATGGTTCTTTTTAATGTGTACAATATATTATCTAATCATGTTTCATATTCTAAGTGAACTCCTCCACATCATGCAACTTATTAATCGAAGAATTCTTGAAAAACCGTCCAGAAGTATTTTTAAAATAAGAGGAAATATATATAAAAGTTAGAATCATTTTATGGTTATTTATGTTCAAGTGATGCACCAATTAAGTTTTCAATAACCATTTTAATCCATGGAGACATTTATACCGTGTCCCATAATAGCACATTAGCATGTCACCTCCATCATATGAAGTGTCTCTTATATGTCCATTTAACTCTATGTTGCCACTACAGACTCCAAATAAAAACTGAAGGGTTTCCCCAGAAAATGATCATGCATCACTATAATACAATTTGTTGGTCATGTGATTTATCAAGGATGAGGAGAGTGATTTTCTTTTATGACACTCATATAAAGTCTCAAGACCTCGGGCCTTTGTTAATAAAGAATAAAATAAAAGGGGATATGATAGAAGCATATTGTGGAATGAGATACACTACCCTTCATGAGAATAGGATTATATGACCTCATAAATCAAAAATGATCATGTGAGGCCACCCTCAAAAGCCAACATAATTTCACAGGACCCCTTTCCATTTCCACATGATCTCATGAAGCCCCAAATAATAAGCCACCTCTTTCACATGGAAGGCCCTACACACGTCATCTCAAAACACATGAAATCCATTTAATGGGTATCTTGATCTCACAAATGCCCCTAAAATCCCCTTAAAATGTCCACATGGTTAAGAAAGTCCCTTTTTATTGGCCAAAATCCAATAAATGGTGAAATTATGGGATGGACTTGTGGACGTCGACCATCATGTGACATCCCCCGAATAACTGGTGGCTGAATCATGTAAAGCATATAACACCAAATCCCTCCACCAACTCCAACCTGAATCTACGGGATACATGCTACACAAGGTGCCATATAACTAGGTTGAAAATACCTATAAATATTATACCCAAAGAATATTAAATATTTTGCACTGGTTCATCTAGGAATCCATGATTAATCGCATATGGAGCTAAATTCTTGGAGGAGATAATCACATGATTGTAAAGGTTTTACACTAGATAAAATCATAGGATCAACATAAGGGATAGAGAGGCATGAATAGTCACTTCACATGATCACTTGATATAACAAAATAAGAATTATGGATTTTCATCCAAATTATGTGAAGGATATATTACATAACGAATGGATATTTTCAAACATAAACATGCTAATATTAGACATATCTAAGGCACATATGTAATAAAAGGCTTAAACAAGGACTAAAGGATGGGAGGCTAATGAAAAGATAGATTTTTTTATCTTCATGTTCTTCAGATGCCTCATTAAGATCATAGGGAAACACTAGTACATATCACCCAAGTAATTTGATGTCCCCTCAACAATCCATTTGGATCACGTGATATCCATCAGACATATTAATAAAGTCACACGATGCCCTATTGGCATGTTTCCTAGGTCTCACGACGCCCTCCAGGCTCACCATCTGGATCTTGAAATTTCCACAAACATTTCACACATATTATTTGGAGACACCAGTGTTTTTCATCTAGTTCTTGAGAATCCCTTCGGTTTTACCATCCAAATGTCACAGCACCCTCCAAGCATGTTAGTTAGGTATCATGATGACACCAGGACAAGTTACCCAGATTGTGTGATGTCCTCCATATAAGTTAGCTGTGATGATTCATTTTATCCATACATGCCATCCTGGATCATGTGATTCTATTTGAACATGTTTACAATACAACACACATTTCCATTCATTTTCTAACATGTCTAGAAAACAATCAAGGCATGACAGGCAGATAATCAAGTAGGTTTGGTACAAAACCATGATATTTCATGTTGGCATCCTAGGGAATGATAACCTTTTCTAGTGCACATATAAGGGAAATGTCAGTGTGTAATCCTCTATAAGTGGAAAGATAATATTACCCTCATATTTTGTAAATCTCAGTTTGTAATCCCAAATCAATTGAACTATAAGAACTATGATTCCTACTTTAATCAGGATATGTAGGATGAATTCCTAGGGAATCATCTAAAATAGGAATCCACTTAAGTATAAGTACCACTATGTATTTGACAATTCATCCATTAGGACCAAATTACTCCCAATGGATAATCATTCTTCTTTATCAATCAACAGACAAAAAGGAAACTAAACTACGATAAATTTTATTTTTTTCATAGTCAGGATACGTTGGAAGTCTTTCCAAGGCCCGAGCTCTATTTTTAATATCCAAAGAGAAACCTCAATGCATAATCCCCAATTAGTGGCATGATATGACTGCCCTATATTATGGAAATCTAAAATTTTAATTCCTGATTAGTGTAATGACATCAATTCTCCCATATTAAGGTATCCTCTATGTATAATCCCCGATCAGTGGCATGATATGACTTCCCAAATATGCAGTAAACCATTGTTTATAATTCTTGATCAGTGGAATGATATGACTGCCCACAATATATGGAAACAAAAGTGTGTAATCTCTAATCAGTGTCATGAAATGGCTACCCTATATTTGGGTGACCTCAATCTGTAAGCCCCGATTAGTGGAATGACATGAAATCCCCCATATTAGGGTAAACTCAATTTGTAAGCCCGGACCAGTTTCATGATAAGACTAAACCCATATTAAGAAAATATTAGTTCGTAATCCCTAGTCAATGTAAATATGAAATCTATGATTCCTTTTATAACTAGGATATGTAGGATGACTTTTTAAGACATAATATCAAATGAGAATACATTTTGGTGTATGTCCCTCAATATATCATATATTTCAACTGTTAGGACCCAATAAATCCCATGGGATGATCATTCTTCTTCATATAGTATCAAATTAAAAACAAAACTGAACTATGATGATTCAGATTTCTACTATTTCTAGGATACATAGGACACCTTCCTAAATACCAAGATCTATGTTGAACATTCAAAGGGGTTTTCCAACACATAATTCCCTCATCCATATGTAATGGGATTGATTACTTTCTATACCATGTTTCTCACTCCAAGCATGAATCACATGGTATTAGAGAAATCAAATTATCATATCATTCAAATGATGTATCTCCTCTATATTAGGTAAACACCGATGTGTAATCCCTAGTTAGTGGCATCATATGATTACCCCCATACAATGAAATATATTATAGGTATAGTCCTAAAGCCATGATAAAACTACAATGACTCTGATTCCTACAATAACCAAGATATGTAGGTTTCCACCTTGAGGCTCGAGCTCAATAACATGTGCCAAAGCTCCCTCAAATTTATCTTTCTACATGCCATTAAAATACACAAGTTTAACAAGATATGTGGGTTTTATGGATATTATAAACAAGATATGTAGAGAATATCATAGATTTTCAATCCTATCCTTGACAAAGTAATCAACTCCTTGGATGGAAGTACATTCTAAAGCAGCTTGTTATAAAAATTCAATATATAATCATCCACCCATTAAGGGTAAATGGATAAAGAACCCCAGATATGTATAGATGGAATCATCAATAGACCTCCATTATCACATAGATGGGATCCAAAAATGATCCTTTGTAAGGTTAACTAGTTCTGTATCAGGATTTGGAAGATATTTAGGAACATATCTTAAATTTGTAAGAGAATCTTGTAGTGGGAAAAATTCCCCCCAAAATGGGTTGTTGAGCTCAACCTCCAATCCTCTCAACTGATGTGAGTTTCTATGTTTCACTAGGTTGGAAACCCAAATTGAACTCTTGTATGTGGAAAGTAGATCTGTAGCCAGATACATATGTGGGATCCATTGGGACATTCTATGAAAGATAAGCATGAATGTGGAACCTGATGTGAACAATTATAAAGACATCAAACACCAAAAATCATGTAATAGGAAAATGTTTTTCATTCCATATTTAGGATATGTTTGTAAATGAAAAATAATAATAAACCTGATGTGAATGATAGTACATACATAAAACCAAAAAAATAAATCAATATGGAAATTTTATTCAAAAAAATTATGCGATTTTGTTTTAGACAAAACAAAAATAGTGAACTCGACGTGAATATCTCAAATAATAGAATTATCTTCTTTCCATGTTTTAGTAAATTTTTCTTACTTAACATTCACAAACATATAAATCATGAAATAAGTTTGTTGGATTATCTTCTATAGTCGGGGTTCTTATGAAATTAGTCAATCCTATCTATGAAAAGTTCACATGAGCAGAATTTCTAGACTGGGAATACTAAAAGACTATTATGTTACCCATGCATGTTTGATTGAGAATATATCATGCCTATGATAATGCACTGATCAGTGACCTTATTCCCCATTTTATTCATAAATTTAGATACCACTATCAAAAAAACACCCTAACCCAAGATAATGTCTTCATCCAATGACCATTCTAGAATGTTAGCTACAACTACAACCCATGTGGGTCGTAGAATGACCCTACCCTCCCAACACCTTCATCGATGGGTAAATAATTCAATGGTCTAGAAATACCATTGACATGGTACAATACCTACCCTTTAGGTTTCTTTTGAGGTTCCCCAAGTGTTAAAACTAATGATTCTACATCCTTCAAAGAAATATGCAGTAAATCGAGTGGCACTTGTTGCCACTACCAACCATTTTAGGAGGTTATACTTAGAGAAAAAAATCAGCACCTTCAGTATCTAATGAAAGTGGACTAAGGAGTTAATAATGGCTCTCTCCTAGTTCAGGGGACACTACAAAAAAACTTTAATTTAGAGATTTTATTTAGGGATATTTTTTAAAAATGTCACCAATTTTAAATTTTAGCAATGTTTTTCAAGAAACATCACTTATTTACTGACATTTCCTGAAAACGTTTCTAAATCAGCGACATTTACTTAGAATCATTGCTAATTTAACGATGTTTCGTGATATGTGTTGTTAAATTAGTGAAATTTTCTTAGAATTGTCCCTAATTTAGAAATGTTTTCTTAGAATTTTTGCTAAATTAGCAATGTTTTCTCAGAAGAGTCACTAATCTATAGACATTTTCTCTGATGCGTCGTTAATTTAGCAATTTTCTCCTCAAAAGCATTGATAATTTAGTGAAATTATCTCTTAATAATCAGTAAATTAGAAATTTTTTCTTAGAATATTCGCTAAATTAGTGACATTTGCTCAGAAGAATCACTAATTTAGCCATGTTTTCTCAGAATCGTCGCTAAATTAGTGATGTTCTCTCAGACGCATCGTTAATTTAGAAATGTTTTCTCATAATCATATCTTATTTATCAATGTTTCCTAAGAATCGTCACTAATTTAGTAGAGTTTTCTCATATTCATTACTAAATTAGCAAAGTATGCTCTGAATCGTCACTAAATTAGTGATGTTTTCTCACAAGAATCACTAATTTATAGAAGTTTTCTCAGAAGCATCGCTAAATTAGTGGTGTTTTCAGGAAACGTTGCTAAAAATATACATATTTATATAGATCATTCCCCCACATCGATTTATATATATATATATATTAATATGTATAAACACAGTCCCATATATATAAACATTTATATATATAAATATATAGTTATATAAAAATCATTTCCCCGAACTGATGTAAATATATATATATATATATTAGTATGTATAAACATAGACACTAATATATAAATATATATATATACATATATTTATATATATTCAAATATTTATATATAAAAACTTATATGTATTTTAAAGTTAGTCAGGTTTTTAAGAAAACATGTCTATATTAGTGACATTTTTATCAGTGTTTTAAAACATGGCTAATTATATATGTGTGTGTAAATTTATAATGATAATTATATATATATATATTCATATATATATTTACACATTCACACACACATATAAATAAACATAAAATATAACACATATATATATAACACATATATATATCTAATATAAAACATAAACATATATATAGTTATATAATATAAACACACACACACATATAAATATAAAATATAAATATATGAAATATATATATATACATATATAAAAAATATAAATGTGCATCTATATATATAAGTTTTTATCTAAACATATAAAATATAACTAGAATATATAAATATAAAATATAATTATAAAATATAATCATATATATATTTATATATTTATATATTAATATATGTTATATGTGTGTGTGCGTGTGTGCGCATGATTTATAATTCTAATAATATATATGTACATATATATATAATATAAACATATAAAAAAAAATCTAAACATATATATATATAATAATACAATATAAACATATGAAATGAAATATAAATATATATAAATATATATGTGGGTATTTAAAAATAAAATATAAATATAAAATAAAAACATTTTTATATTTATATATTTACATATTAATATATTAATATAGATCTGTTAATTTTTATATATATAATATTAATTTTTTAAAAACCGGTATATATATGTATATATGTACCATAATACAGTTAAAATACAAAAAAAGAATTAGCTTAGTTGGTCTGATAGACTTGTGGGGAGGTGGGTCAGATATTCAAATCCACGTAGCCGGGATGGAAATGTATTTCAATTTTAAAATTGGTTCCTAAAAAATTACTGATTATTTTTGAAAGATTCTTTAAATGATTTTTAATTTACCGATGTCCTTAAAAAATTCAGTAAATGAGGTGTCCTTGATCAGTTAAGGGAGGGTGGGGTGCTATTTGAATGGGAAATGGACGGGCGGGTGAATAGGAGGGGAGGAAATTTTTTAAAATTGCCAAAAATGGTTCCTAATAAATTTAATAATTCATTATCAAAGAGTAGTTAAATGATATTTCATTTACCAATGTCTCTAAAAAATTCACTAAATTAGGTTTCCATGATCGGGTTGTCAAGCACGTAAAATTAGATGTTTATTTTTAACTAGAATTTCTGCAGTATAGCAGCAACCCTAGGTCATCCTCGACGGAGCCTTAGATGATTAATTCTAAAATGAGGTTCAGATTATGAAAGTAAACAAGGGGAATGATTTTTCATAAAACTTGGGTTTTTTCCTTTTAAAAAAGAAATTAAAATTATATTACTACTTTGAGAACCCATTTGGAGAAATCGTTATCATACCGGGTAAGTGTCCCTTGATGCTCAATTCGTCATCACTCTCAAGGTAATGGGAAAGATCATTTATTCCTTGATTTTATACATACTAAAACCAGTGATGGTATGTGATTTTTTACTAGGTTGTCACCCAGGATTTAATCAATCAACGATATTGGTTATCGGGGACCACTCAAAATCAACAAACATGAATCGATTTAAAAATGAAACTCAATCAAGGCATCACATAAACAACATGATGAGACAACCATATTTTTGTTAATGATAAAATGTTATACAAGACAAGATCATTCATATTCATGGGTTCAAGATTCTGTATTATATCAACTGACATAATCTGTTCACACACTCGTGAAAGGGAAGGGGTGGGAAAAGAGGCAACTGCACTCAAATCATCACAAGATCATAGTTATGCAAGAAAGCATGAGGATTATTGTTCCATTTACTTGTATTTGATCATACTATAATAAACCCAAATTAAAAAGGTATATATGGAGAATAATTTACAATAAACCTAGAAATTCAATTACCTTTTGAAGATTATAAGTATGGAACTTGGGATTAAAGCAAAGGATACCCCCCCCACCAAAATTGATCACTAATAGGTTTAAAATTACATGAGGGAGAAGAGAACTAAAATGGGTCAAGAGGGATCTTTAATTATAATAATATTTACCCCGGGTCATGGAACATGTTATAATGAAGGATATGAATGATTTTATGGACAAAAACATCACACTTTCAACAAAAGAATTCAAGTGCCTAAGGGACTAGGTCACTATTCCATGAAGACTTTTTAATAATTTTTTATCTGGCTGATGGAGTGAGAAAAATTTGTTTGATTGTCCTAAAATTGTTTTGAGAGGTTATCCTTCGAGTTATCTATCCAAAGGAGGTTTAATCATCACAATTGGATCTCTGAGGCCCGAGTTATGGTCCAAATACAGAAGGTTGGTTCAATCTGGACCACCCAGAATTCCTTCACATTATGGGCCTTTTTTGGGCCTCTAAATGAACGAATTGGGCTCTATGTTCTTCTAGTGATATGTATCCCACATTTTTTCATTCTTACAAAAAACATTATTTTGTTTGGATGCATGTATTATATATAGTACAAATTAATATTCACATGCATGCTTGGGCTCCCGCGCAGTTTGGCCCATTTTGCTTGAATTTTATCACGGGCTCTCCAAATTACCTCCTCCTACAATGTAAACACCTAAACAAGTAAAATATTCCTATTAAATAGTGATAAAAATTAACTCATTGAATCAAACATGAAGTTAAATTTATTATTTTATTTGTAATAGTCATTACAAAACTAGTTTAAAATAGTTGTGTAAAGATGGAATTGAATAGTGAATTACTATGCCATCACACCCCCGCGCCTAAACTTTTCCACTCATGGGAAAATTCACTTATCCATGAATAATGATTCATGTATATATTATCAACAAGAATAATATTTAACATTTGATGAAATTTTAATTCACTAAAGTAATGTGATTAATGCACAAAACACACCAAGGAGTTTTTCCTAATGAAATTGGAAAAATATGTCTCATAAATCATATCACAATGAAATTCAAAGAGATTCGTGATAAAAAAATTGAGGACGGAATTCAAAATTCAACCATGCTAATAACTCTCCATGTGGGTGGGTGTGTGAAAACCATTCCATGTTATTCATTCCACTTTATATACAATAAATATAGGTTATTATAACATTTTTCATCTTAAATAATTTTGTCCACCAATCCTTCCCTATATCCTTTGAAATCATTTTTCAAGACCCACTCTTAAGCATTCTCAGAAGTAAAACCATAAGATCCCAACATAGATATCCCCATATGTTGCACATTTCATTACTCCCTTCATTTATTATTTTTGTTTTTTTAGAAGTTTCATTTGGAAAAAATATCACACTCATCTCTCAAACCTTCTTTGATATTCTCACGACACTAATTGTAATATTTATAACAAGATCAATGGTTAAGGAGGAGTGGTTTTTGAGCTCCCTAAGACAAAACCCATTTTTTAAGGCATTCAAAATTTGGATATCAGGTACACATGCAAAGGTCAATCTAATATAGTAATGAAACAGATCGGATAAGGAATGAACGTATGGAAATATTATTTTAAACTGAAAAATATTAACCTAGGATATATTTACATTCTATTTAGTAATAAATATTCACACATTATGGTTTAGTGCAAAAAAGTGTGGAGATTTTAGTGACATGATTTTCCCAGAAACTAATCACACACATGGTATTAATAATCTCAATGTTTTCACTGAGATATAACAATTTATAACATTTATAGAAAAAAAATCACTAAAAATCACTCCCTGATGTTAAATTCATATAAATATTCATTCCACAATAGAGACAGGTTTTCATCAATTATAAAAAAACATGGAATCAAAAATTTCAACATGAATTTTAAGTATGTTCCATGATTTGGTCACCATAATGGGGGATAAAAGTAAAAAATACCACAAAGAAAGAAAAAAAGAGAAGAAGTAATAAAGACAATAAAAATCCCAATGAACTCAACAAGATAAAGAAAAGTGAAAATACCATAAAGAATGAGAAGAATATAAGAAATAAGAAAGATGATGAAAATCCTAATGAGTATAGGAATGTATCCACCCTCACCCCACCCACCCACACACACACACACCTAGAATTTGTAGTGCCCTCACTGTAAGAATTGATAATATGAGAAGTAAGGATTAAACTTGGTGGGTTTCACAGGTATGTTTCTTCTAGAAGGTGGATTTCCTCCAACCGATTCTATAAAAAATACTCATAAAAGTGTTCAATTAACATACCACTGATAGTGATACTTCATCCACTCTGCTCATAAAAAATATGTATTTCACCAAAAGGGTAAACATTAGTAATAGAATAAATACCGAGCCATTTGGAACGAACCTTACTAGGGTAGAGCTTTAGTATGTAATTGTACATGAGGACCTTCTTACTAATATGGAACATCCGCAGATGTATCATTCTATCATGTATATCCTTTGTCATCTCTTTATAGATCTAGGGGTTCTCATATGAATCACATTTAATTTCTTCCAACTCCTGAATCTGCAGTTTCCTATGCTCACCTGCATCTGAAAGGTTCATATTACACTGTTTAAAAGCCTAATATCCTTGATGTTCTATATCCACCGGGAGGTGAAAGGCCATTCCAAAAACAATTTTATATGTTTACATTCTTATTGGTGTTTTAAGAGGTGTACTGTACTCCCAAATTTCATCATCCAAGTGAAAACTCCAATATTTACGGTTGGGTTGTACCATTTTTTCCCAGATTATCTTAACTCCACTATTTGAGATTTCAGCTGGTCCTTTACATTGGGGGAAATATGCAGTGGAGACTTTATGATTAACCCCATACTTACAAATAAAATTTTTCATGTTTCAATTGAAAAAATGTTAATAATGATCACTAATGATGCATCTCAGTAAACCAAACCTACTAAAAATATGGGACCTTACAAAATCAACAACAACTCAAGAGTCATCGGTCCTAGTATCCTTTTCCTCCACCCATTTAGATACATATTCCAGATCCAATAATATGTACACAAATACAAATGAATTTTTAAAAGGCCCCATGAATTCAATGACCCATGCATCAAAGATTTCACAGAATAACCTGGGTTGTTGGGGAATTTCATTCCTCTTGGAGATATTTCCTGTGAATTGATAGTGACTACATGACTTGAAAAAAATATGGCCATACCTATACAATGTTGACCAATAATTTCTTTGTTCAAGGTCCATTAGAGCTATACATTGAGATACATGGTGGCCCCCATAAGCCACATTGTGGTAGAAGGTCAAAATAGAGGTGAACTCATAGTCAGGGACACACCGACAAACCACTTGGTCACCATAAATTCAACACTAATATAGGTCATCCCAAATGCACTGTAGGACCCCGGGACACCCTGAGAGGGGAGGGGTGAATCAAGGTGACAAATTTTTCTTTTAAATTATAGGATCTTGTTCCCACATTGGTAGGAACTTGTAAAACCTATATGATGGATAAGATTAGAAAGCAGACATTCACATGCAGAGAGAAGACACAACACTTTTTACTTGGTTCGCCACTAAGGGCTACGTCCAAGGAGCATACGCTGACAGGTTGTTGGTCATACCAAATTCCACTAATCTTCACTAGTTGTAGATTACAATGGTTCGGGAACAATTACTATGTCCCAGGATCACTGCCTTTACAAAGGTTCAGGGATAGCTCACTGCTTCCCTCGGGTCACTCCCGTTGACTCCCCTGGCTCACTGCCCTTGGTGAAGTCCCTCTCAGTTTATAGACGTGAAGGTCTCTTCAATAGATTTGCAGTGAAGTCTTTGCCTCTGCTCATCATGAGACTCTTCTTGCATCGATGTCCGGAATAGATGCACTAGAACGCACAGAACCACTGAACCGGATAACCAGAACATGCAGAAAAACTTCACTGACAATTGCACGCAACACCAAACCTTTGCACGCAAAACCTTCTTATCGCGCGCAATATTTACTTTTCGCGCAGAAAAATATTTTGCGCAAAACCCCCCTTTTTCGTGCAACTTTATCTTTTATGCACGAACCCAATTTTTACGCGCAACACTTTATTTTTCGCACATCCTGAACTTTTCCGCGCAATTTAGAGAATTTCTCGCAAGCCCATTTACCCGATCCTTTTTTGCGCATCAGACCTCAGATCTTTTCTAAAACTTCAACTATATGGAATGAAGGGGTCACCTCATATTTAAAGGCGTCAAAGACCCCTGCGCGCAAAAACCTCTGTGGCACGTAAAACCTTTCATCTGGCGCATAATCTTTCGCGCCGATACCATTTTTCGTGCACATCATCAAATATTTCTTGCAACCCATGCCTTTGTTGTTTTTGGACATTATGATTCTGAAAAACTATTTGCGCGAAAAACCTCAATCCTCCATTTCGCGAATCCTGCTCTTTTTCACGCCCAACTCAAATTTTTCGCGCAAGGCTCTTATTTTTCGCGCACCACTTCCTCTTTGTGCGCACCTCCTTTTTCATACAATCCATGTCTTCATTTTCCAATTTTGAGGCCCAAAAATTTGGAAAACACTGGGAAACAATGCCACCTTCAATACTGTTGTCTGCTTGAACTGTATGATCACATTGCTGGAACACATTCGGAACTTCCACTGAGGATTGACAACAAACACAAACCAAACTCCAATTCCTGCATATAACAGCCATGGTTCCAACAATCTCCCCCTTTGGGTTTGTTGGAAATCACCAAATAAATTCAATATATCGCCATCCACATGCATACCAAAAATTCAAGGATCAACTCAGCCAACACTCTAAGTCTACGTGAGCATTGCTCGGTGCAGAACACAAGAGAGGAAGCTTGAATTGGGTTCCAGTGTTTTGGAATTCTCAAAGACGCTCAAGAAATTTTCTTACAGTGTTAATTTCGTCTCATCCTATCACGGACACTGAATTCTCATCGTGTCACAAAAGCATTACATGTCCATAGACCACAAAAGCATTAAATGTCCAGAGACAATCGTGAATTCTTGAATTTATTCCTTTCCTTTCTCCCCCATTGACAATAAACCCAAAGTACAGTAAATTAATCAATGTGAAGCTCAAACCATACTCCACCTGGATAGTATCTCCCCAATAATCCTGCATCACAGCTATAAACAGATAGAAAGAGTTACCATAATCGGAGAGAGGGAAATTTCGGAACCTCCATATGTGGTAGGAGGTGGTTGAACACCGAGGTTCAACCGATATTTTCCAAACACAACTGCTAACAGTGGTTTTGTCATGATATCAGCTACTTGCTCATCAGTTCCCACGTGATCCATTCTAATCACCCCTTACTCAACTTTTTCTTTGATAAAGTGATACCTGATTTCAATATGTTTTGTATGAGAATGCTAAACCGAATTCTTCGTGAGATCAATTGCACTCTTGTTATCACAGTAAATTACCATTGGTTGATTCACCTCACCACCAATATATGTTAGTTGTTGATTCATCCATAGCAGTTGAGTGCATGCCTTTGTGGTGGAGATATACTCAGCCTCATAAGTACTAAGAGAAGTACATTCTTGTTTCTTTCTCAACTAGCCAACACACTTGTGCCCAATATAGAAGGCTCCACCACTAGTGGACTTTCTGTCAACTACATCACCAGCACAGTCAACATCATAAAATGTTGATAATTCACTATCCCCACCTACATCAAAAAGTAACCCAAAGTTATTTGTACCTTGAATGTGCCTCATGATTCTTTTTACTGCTATCATATGTTCCACCTTTGGATTACTCTGAAAGCGGGCCGCAAGACATGTGGTAAAGACAATATCTGGCCGTGTCGCTGTCAGGTACAGTAGGCTCCCAATGATTCTCCTGTACATGGTGGGATCCACAGAGGTCCCATCCTCATGCTTTCCAAGTTTAGTTCCAACTGCAATCGGAGTTGACATTGGTTTGGAGTCTTTCATATTAAACTTCTTTAACAGCTCTCTTGCATACTTTTCCTGAGAAATGAAGGTGTGATATTTATTTTGAATCACCTGTAGCCCCAAGAAATATGTGAGCTCCCCAATCATAGACATTTCAAATTCTGATTTCATGTGATTGGAAAATTCATCCACTGATTTCTGCCTGCTGCCACTAAATATGATATCATCAACATAGACAAGAACCATGAATTGATCTTTTGAAGAATTTTTCACATATAGATTGTGATTGACTCCTCCTATTTTGAATTCTAGCTTCTTGAGAGAAGAGTACAGCCGGGAGAACCATGCCCGTGGTGCCTGCTTCAAACCATATAGATCTTTCTTCAGTTTGCAGACCTTTGTCTCATCAGTACCAAGAACAAAACCCATTGGTTGTTCAATGTAGACTTCTTCTTCTAGTACAACATTAAATAATGTTGTCTTGACATCCATTTGATATACTTTATATCCTCTTTGGAGTGAAATGGCAAGTAATAACCTGATTGACTCCAGTCTAGACACTGGATCAAAGGTTTCTTCAACATAAACACCTTCAATATGAGAGTATCCTTTACAGACCAGCCGTGCATTATTTCTAATAACAGTTCCATGATCATCAAAATTGTTCTTGAAGATCCATTTTGTATTAATCACATTCTGACCTTCGGGTTTGTGAACTAGATCCCATGTCTAGTTCTTGTCAATCTAATCCAACTCCTTATTCATGGCATTTACCCAAGATTCATCCTTTGCAGCTTCTTCAAATGAGGTTGGCTCCACAACTGACAGAAATTCAGATTGTGTGTTATTCCTCATTCTTCTTGTTTGTGTTGGTGCATTCCTATCCCCAATTATGTTGGATGGATCAATCTCATCTCTTCGATTTCTCCTGCAAGGTTCAGTAGCATTCTCTTCATCCATAGTTTCTTCTTCAGATTCTACTTCTGAGTCAACATCATGATGTGACTGCTGAGTGTTTTGAAACAAACTTCCCCTATTTCTGCATTTGTATTTTCTTTATGTTCCCTTTATTCCTGACTTTCTATAACATCAGCGTATGACGTACTTAAAGCATTTGTGGTTTTCTCTTCAATTATCTTAACATCACTCCTTTCAACAATCCTTCCTAAATGCTTGTTGAAACATTTGTAGGCTTTTCTATTCATTGAGTAATCGAATAAAATTCCTTCATCTGCATTGTCACCATATTTCCTTTGATTTCCTTCTTTGTTCCTGATGAAGAATTTACTTCCAAAGACAAGAAAGTATTTTAAAGAAGGCTTCTGTCCATGGAACAATTCATATGGTGTCTTCGTCTCACCCATATAAAGTCCTGTTCGATTATGAATGTACACTGCAGCTTGAACAGCCTCTTTCCAGTAATGTCGTGGAATACAGCTCTCAATCAGCATAGTTCATGCCATATTGTTCACTTGTCGATTCCTATGTTCAACAACTCCATTTTTTTGTGGAGTTCTCACAGCCGCTACCTCGTGCTATATCCCATGCTTCTCTAGATAATTTTCAAATTCAATGGACGTCTATTCTCCTCCATTGTCAGATCGTAACACTTTGATTGTTCGTCCAGTATCATTCTCGGTGATTCGCTGATATGTTTTCATGCAATCAAGGACTTGTCATTTCCTGTGAATGACTATCACACATGCCATTCTACTGTAATCATCTATGAAAAGGACAAAGTACCTTTCCCCATGAGTTCTGTCAACATTTATCGGCCCACATACATCTGTATGAATCAGATCAAGAAGGTGAGATGCCCTTTTCCTCTTTGGCCGATATGAACTATAGACCATCTTTCCATGAATGCAAGCATCACAATATTTTTCACGCTCACGCTTCAGGTTGGGAATGTCCATGACAATTCTCAATTTTGATATTTTCTCCATTTCTTGTTGATTGATGTGTCCCAGACTCCGATGACACAAATTTTTTTCTTCTTCAACAGTCATGTAACATACATTTTCTTCACTATCAACCTGATAAAAGTTGCCTTCTGTTTTGTATCCCTTCATAAGTGAATTTCCTCTCTTTCCCTTGACAGTTCAGCCTTTCTGATTAAAAGTAACTATAAGTCCCGAGCCACAGAGTTGACTCACGCTAAGGAGATTATGACGTAGGCCATCTACATAAAGGACTTCAGTCTTATTTAGTTCTCCATTAGCTAATTTTGTACTTCCACTCCCTTTAATTTTTAGAGCTCCATCATGAACAAATCGTATTGTACCATCAACCTTCCTTTTGATATCCATTAATAGACCGGCATTACCTGTCATATGAGATGAGCAACCGCTATCTAGAATCCAGGTACTGTTGTTCTTTGTAGCTTTGAGGGCCACCTCTACAAGGTTGTATTTCTCAATATTCTTCTATTTCTTCCATGATATATTAGATTGAGTATATAGAACTGATGGCCTTTCAATTGTCTCTTCCACATACCCAGGTTCATCATAGTCGAAATCTTATTTGAGAGGAGAGAACCTGTTTGAGATAGCAACACTGTCTTACTGTCGAGACTTGACTTGTCTTGAACTTCGGTATGAGGTGTCCATGTCCCATCTCTTCCTGAAATTAGTAGCCTTATAAACAACGTTATAACAACGATAACAATATCCATCTAAATTGTTTCTTTTAAAGAATTAGGATTTGAATTTGTTCTCCTTTTTTGAACTTCTATATCTTCTCCATTCATATAGCTTCTTTCCTCTTCGCAATAAGACATGGTATGACCTAGATAGCCACATAACTGACACTTCATGAGAGGAAATGTCTTCCCACTTGATTTTATCCTCATACCTTCTACCTTGGGAGAATAGTTAGACTGTCTGTCATTTCTGAGTGTTTGATGATAATTTTCAGATCTCTTTTTAGTTTGGATTGAGGGATCCTTTTTCAGCACTATAGTCAATGTTTCAATATTTTCAACTTTAATCTTATCTTTCTTTTGGATCTTTTCACTTCCAACAGTTGATGTCTCAGCTTCACAGCCAATTCCACTCCTTCCCATGCAAGCGGGTATTTGATCACTCAAGATTTTTCCAACCCCATCTGAACCACACTTGGATCTTGCCAGTAATTCTGCATCTAAGAATCTTCCAAACTGTATTTTCTTCCTCGATTATTTTGGTATTGATTTAGTCTCTAGTTTACTCCTTAGAGTAACAACTTCCTCCTCAAGACCCTCAACAGTCTTGGATTTTTCATCTAGTCTGGAGGTGAGGTCTTTGATGACCTTTGACTGCTCTTCAATTCTCAGCTTCAGATCCACTACCTCATCATTGATTTCAATTATTTTAGACTATACCTTCACAAATTCTTCCAGTCATTCAATTTCAGCTTCAAGTTGATCAACGTATTCAGTTGATTCTTCTACAATTGATTTCCACTTATTGCAACTCTTACATTTAGTCTTAAGCTTATTAACCGCATCCTTAAGTTTTATCTCGGGATCTAAACAAGTTCTCAGTTTTTTTTTCCACCAGTATCTTCTGACTTTACAACAGTGGCCATCATGGAAGCATGGTTCTCAGTTTTGAATTCTAGTTCTTCTTCATCACATAATTCATTATCATCTTCTTCCTCTTCACAGACAAAACTCTTCCTTTTCATTTTTTTCTAGATTTGAAGTCTCCCTTTTTAAAAAACCTTCTATGAGGCTTCTCTAAGCTTTTATATTCACTATCATCATCATTGATCTTTCTTGTGCACTGAGAGACAATGTGCCCAACTTTTCCCCAATGAAAACAAGAGAGAGGTAACTTCCCTTTGAATTTCCCTTTTCCCTTCTGGAACTTATTTGCAATGAGAGAAAGAATTTCTTTTTCTTCATCATCTTCAACACAACTATATTTTGATATTTTTAGTTTATATGTCGCCTTTAATTCCATTTCCTTGCTCACACGAGTTGTATCATCTTCTGGTTTGACTCTCATTTCATATTCTACCAAGCTGCTCAGTAGATCATCCATAGAAAGTTGGGAAAGATCTCTTTCCTCAAGAGCTGACACCTTTGCATTGTACAGAGGTGGAAGTCTTCTTAAAATTTTCTTTACAGTATCAATGTCTTTGATTTATTCTCCTAGACCTTGAATTGATCCAACCACTTCAGTAATTCGATTGAAGAATGAGTCTGCATTCTCATCTGGATGCATCTTCAGATCATCAAACCGATTGTGCAGCACTTATAGCTTCTCATCCTTCACATTGATATCTCCTTCATAAATATTCTCGTGTTTATCCCACATGGATTTTGTTGTGGTGAAATTCATCACCTTTAGGTAGATCTGATCAGAAAGGTCTGCAGTGAGTGCATTTTGTGCTTTAGTATCTGCATCAAGAATTTTCCTATCTGTTTCAGTCATAGACATGCCTATTGGATCAGTGACTTTTATTCCTTGCATAGTAGAAAAAATAACTTCCATTCCAAGATATCTTAAATGAGATCTCATTCTATTCTTCCAGGTCTAGAAATTACTTCCATCGAAGTGAGGGACTCCCCTGACATTGACTGCATTCTCCATGACGATAAAGGAGAGATTCAACACCAGCAACCTGGCTCTGATACCACTTGTAGGACCCTGGGACACCCTGAGAGGGGAGGGGTGAATCAGGGTGACAACTTTTACTTTTAAAGTATAGGATCTTGTTCCCACGTTGGTAGAAACTTGTAAAACCTGTATGATGGATAAGATTAGAAAGCAGACATTCACATTCATAGATAAGACACAACACTTGTTACTTGGTTCACCACTAAGGGCTACGTCCAAGGAGCATACGCCGACAGGTTTTTGGTCGTACCAAATTCCACTAATCTTGACTAGTTGTGGATTACAATGGTTTGGGAACAATCACTAAGTCCCAGGCTCACTGCCTTTAGAAAGGTTCATGGATAGCTCACTGCTTCCCTTGGGTCACTCCCGTTGACTCCCCCTGGCTCACTGCCCTTGGTAAAGTCCCTCTTAGTTTATAGACGTGAAGGTATCTTCAATAGATTTGCATTGAAGTCCTTTCCTCTGCTCATCATGAGACTCTTCTTGCATCGAAGTCTGGAATAGATGCACTAGAACGCACAGAATCACTGAACCGGATAACCAGAACATGCAGACAAACTTCACTGACAATTGCGCGCAACACCAAACCTTTGCGCACAAAACCCTCTTATCATGCGCAAACATTAATTTTCGCGCGGAAAAATATTTCGCGCAAAAACCCCCTTTTTCGTGCAACTGTATCTTTTATGCGCGAACCCAATTTTTACGCGCAACTCTTCATTTTTCGCACATCCCGAAATTTTCCGTGCAATTCATAGAATTTCGCACAAGCCCATTTACGTGATCCTTTTTCGCACATCAGACCTCGGATATTTTCTAAAACTTCAACTATATGGAATGAAGGGGGTCACCTCAAATTTATAGGCATCAATGACCCCCGCACGCAAAAACCTATGTGGCGCATAAAACCTCTCATCTGGTGTGTAATCTTTCGCACCGATACCGTTTTTCGCGCACATCATCAGATATTTCGCGCAACACATGACTTTGCTGTTTTTTGACGTTCTGATTCTGAAACACTGTTTTCGCGAAAAACCTGAATCCTCCATTTCGCGAATCCCGCTCTTTTTCGCGCCCAACTCAAATTTTTCGCGCAAGGCTCTTATTTTTCACGCACCACTTCCACTTTGTGCGCACCTCCTTTTGCAGACAATCCATGTCTTCATTTTCCGATTATGAGGCCCAAAAATTTGGCAAACACTGGGAAATAGCGCCACCTTCAATACTGTTGTCTTCTTGAACTGTATGATCACTTTTCTGGCACACATTCGGAACTTCCACTGAGGATTGACAACAAACACAAACCAAACTCCAATTCCTGGATAGAATAGCCATGGTTACAACATGCACCACCAAGAATATTTTTTAATTCTTTGGTATTGTGAGGTTATAAAATTAGTGGGTATCTTAGATGTTGCTAGAGAATTCACAATTTCCTCATATCAGGGGGTAAGGTTCACAACATCACAATGGTTCTCATGGGGAAATAATTATCCAATGGGGAGGGGTGAGTCAACATGGTGGTCCAGTGGTGGAGAAATACTTCTAATGTGGTTAGTTACAACTTTTTATACTCTTTTATTATCTCTAATCTCGTGGTAAAACTCTTGTAGGGGGATCATCCACCATATGAGGTAGTGATTATCTTCAAGTTTCATTATGAGAAATCGAAGTGCAGAATGGTCAGAAAACACAATCACTTTTGACTCAAGATATGAACAAAATTTTTAAAAAGAAAAGACAATAGAATGAAGTTATATTATAGTGGTTGTGTGGTTTACCTGGGTAGGTTCAATGGTATGTGAGCCCTATGCATTGACATAAGGATCCTTCTCAACCCATTGTGATAAGACAGCCCCAAATATAAAGTTAGAGGCACCACACATAAGTTTTAAGGGGAGATCCCACCTTGCTGGTTGGATGATGGGAGGTGAAGTGAGACTTCATTTTAGTGAATTGAATGTATCCTCACAATTTTTATCAAACACAAACTCAGAATATTTTTCTAATAACAGGGATAATGGATGTGTGATCTTACTAAATTCTTTAATGAATCGGTAGTAAAAACCATAATGACCCAAGAAAGATTTCACCTCATGAACACATTTTTTATATGGAAGGGATTAAATTAATTCCATTTTAGATTTATAAACATTACTTCCCTTATTTGAAATTGAATTCCCAAGAACAAACCCCTGCTCAACTATGAAATCGCATTTCTCATAGTTTAAAACAAAAAATTTTCAATGCAGTGGTGGAGGGCAGAACCTAGGTTTTCCAAAAAAATAATCAAAATAAGAATGATATACCACGAAATCATCCCTAAATACTTCCATAAAACTCTCAAGGTACTCATAAAAAAATACTCAACATACATCGTTGAAAAGTACCTTGAGTATTACATATACCAAAGTCATTATTCTATATTCAAATGTGCCCAATGGACCAGTAAATGTTGTTTCTTCTTTATCCTCAAGGGATATATGGATTTGGAAATAACCCAAATATCCATCAAGGAAACAATAATAGGACTTACCATCCAATCATTCCAACATTTGTTCAATGAAAGGTAGAGGAAAGTGGTCCTTACGCATGGCTTGATTCAGTCAATGATAGTCAATACAGACTTGCCAACTGTTTTTCACACATGTTGGAACCAATTCCATCATTTAATTTGACACAACTATTATTCTTATTTTTTAGGCACAATTTTCACTAGGCTAACCCATTTCATATTAGATATATAATAGTTGATCCCAATAGTAATTAATTTATAGACTTCCAATTTTACCACTTCAAGGAGAGTGGGATTCAACCGGTGTTGAGATGGTCTTATGGGCATAGTCTCATAATCCAAAAGTATATGGTGCATACAAATAGATTGGATAATCCTGGGAATATTAGACAATGTCCATCCTATCGCCTTTTTACACTATCTCAAAAGGTTCATCGGTTTTCATTCCTACTATGGATAGTGGTTATTAGAAATAATTACTGACAATTGGTTAATACCCTCAAGATATGAATATTTTAAATTATAAGGAAGTGTTTTATGTTCCGACACCGGTGGTTTTTGTTTTAAGGGAGGGGGTTTAGGGGGATTGAGGTTCATGAATCTATCTATCCTCTCATGTTTATTCTCTAAGGAAATAGAATATATGTAAATGAGATTTTCAGAGTCATTGACAATCATGGGTACCTCATAATGAACACACTCATCAACTAAAGAAAAACAAAATTCATTTTTCATAACCCACACAACAATCAAAACATGAATCAAAACTCAAATCATCCAAGGGAGAAGAAGAGGAAAATGAGTCATAGTATGGGTTGAGAGAACTTCCATAGAATATATAGGAAGAGTTGAGTGCTCTTAAATGGGGTGTTTCATATCCTCGAGGATGTTAAAACATACCTTTTCTGCATTGAACTCCATGGACAACATATCATTGTAAATGTTGATGATCATCTTTGGTATCTTGAGGAATGGGCTCCCAAGTATGAGAAGGGAATGTCCTTGGGTTTGGGTATCCTCTATCTCATTAATGTAGAAGTCAATGGGGAAGATGATATTCTTCACTCTTACAAGGAAATCCTCAATCACTTATTTTGGATGCATAGTACTCTAGTTGGAAAGTTTCACGACAATGCATGTTGGTTGAATCTATCTAACCTTCAGAGAAGTATACACAGAGTGAGGCATTAGATTAATGGAAGAACCTAAATATGTAATAGCATTAGAAAATAAGGTCTCCCTTTTGGTACACGGTATCATGAAATTTCTTGGATCCTTGAATTTGTTTTGTATTTCTAGTTGAATCGTAGATGATACGTTCCTTCTCAAGTTGACTCTCTCATTCCCCTTCATCTTACTTCTATGAGTACAAAGCTATTTAAGAAATTTGGCATATCAAGATAATTTTTTAACTCTATCCCATAAAGTAATGTCAACTTGAACCTTTTTAAATATATCCATTATTTATTTATCAATCTCATTATCAAAATTGTTCTTAGATTTAGGGAGTCTTGGTGGGGAATGAAGAGGAATGGATTTTTCATTTGAATCATCAATTATAATTTTATTACCCATTTTATTTTCTTTTTCTTAAATGGAATCTTTTATGGGTGGAGAATGATTGTTTTCAATAGGGTACATACATATTGGGTAGAATCATTAGATGTTGAAATTTCTTTACAACTATGATGTGTTATTGAACAAACATTACCTTTATCTTTGGGATTTTCAATTGGTTGGGAAGGTAATATTTCTAGAACCATACATATTTATCTCACTGATGGTGTTCTCCAATTGTCCCACTTGAGTTTGTAGCTCAGAAATTATTGATTTTGTGGTGTGTTGGAACTGGAGGTTCTCTGTTTCAATTTTATTTACCATATCCTCGAAGCATTGTTTATATTTTGGAGGAGGAGTAAGATGATTGTTTTGAGAAGGTTAATGATAATAAGGTTTTATACCTTGTCCTTTTTTATACAAATTCGGTATAGGGTAGCTTGACTTTCCTCTTTGTCAGTACTGGGGTTATGATTACTACCAGGGGTTTGTATTTGGATTGAATGGTTTTTATTCAAGGTAGGTTCTTGTTTGAATGGACACCCTAGGAACAAGACTATGCAAGACTTAGTAGAATCATAAAGCTGTGGGAACTGGACATAAAAATGATAATTGTTAGAACAAATACCACAATGTAATGGAACTGAAGACGATTGGGAGTTACCTTTTTATTAATCTAATTTCCTAAGAAGGTTATGCATCTCATCAAGTTTATTATATACCATTTGTTCTTTGTATGAATGAATTACCCCATGAACTCCTCGGGTTGGTGCATGATCTCATGTAACAAAATGTTGTGAATTTTGAGCCATGTTTTCTATTAAGTCACGAGCAGCAGAAAGAGTTTTATCAACAAGGGAACCATCAGCTATATCATCAATCATTCCACAATATGTGGGGATACGTCCCACATAGAAATATTTTATTAACAGGTTTTCACTATTTTTTTGTGGGACCTTGAACAAAGTATGTTTAATCTCTCCTGTTATTCATGAAGGGTCCCTCCTTATGATTGTATAATTCCACAAATTTCATTCATAATTGATGTCGTTTGGGAGGTAGGGGAGAACTTCTCTAAAAAGATACTTTTCATATCATTCCAACCCCCAATTATCATAGGAAGATAGTGTATCCAGTCTTTAGCTACACTATCAAAGGAAAAAGGGAAGGCCCTAAACTTAATTAGGTCCTCAGACACATTTTGGGGTTTCATAGTGGAGAAGTGTATATGAAAATCGTTGAGATTATTGTGAGGGTCCTCACCAGGAAGACCATGAAATTTGGTAATTAGGTGGATGAGGCCTGATATCTTCTCAAAGTTTGATACTTCCTCGGTATATTGGATGTATGCAGGTTGGTACTCCACATCCAAGGTGGTATGTTCTTTTAAGGTTTGATTATTTCTATCCATATTTTCTTGGGTTTGATTGGGTTCAATTTTTTTTTGGGTTAGGACCACTCAAGGTTCAGTACGGGGTTCAATAGTGTTACTTGATTAAACCTCTATAGATTCCTTGATTTTTTAGTGGAGTGATTTTTCAATTTCATGGACAAATTGAAGTAGTGTTTCTTTACCAGATCTTTTCATGCAACAATGATGTCTAGTTTGATTGATTGATTGGTTGTTTTTTTGTTTTTTATGGAATATGAATGAAATAAAAACACTTAAGAAATTAAAGGAGGAAAGAAAATATAATTTTATGCTACATAATTAGAGATATATAGTAAGAGAAGAGAGAGAGATAGAGACATAGAGAGAGAACACACAAAAACAAACAAAAATAACAACCAAAACCCAAAACAAAAACAATCAAATGAGGGTGGGATATTTAAATGAGTACTAATTAATAAGTAAAATAACTACATAAAAGGAAATAAATAAGAAAAAAATGATCTTGTTTCCAAAAAAATGGTACCAAAATTTGATCGTGGTGTCGAGCACGTCAAATTAGATGTTTACTTTTAACTAGAAGTTTTGCATTATAGCAGTAACCCAGGGTCATCTCTTTATGGAGAATTACATCATTAATTCTAAAATGAGGTTATGATTATGAAAGTAAAAAAATGGGAATGGGTTCTTATAAAACATGGTTTCTTTTCAAAAATAGAAATTGAAATTATATTACTACTGAGAGAAACCGGTTGAAGAAATCCGGATCAACCCGGATAAGTATCCCTTGATACTCAATCTGTCATCGCTATCAAGGGAATGGGAATAATCATTTATTACTTGGTTTTATATATAATGAAACTAGTAATAGTATGTGATTTTTAAATAGGTTACCACCTAGGATTTTATTTATCAATGATATTGATTATCAGTGACAACTCAAAATCAAAAAACATGAATCGATGTAAAAATAGAACTCAATCAAGGAATCACATCAACAACGTGATGTGTTTCCTAGATTTGGTTTAATGATAAAATATTCCAAAATAAAAGAACAAGAATATTAATGGGTTCAAGATCCTGGATTTTATCAATCGACATAATCCATTCGCACACTCATGATAGAGAAGGGGTGAGAAAATAGGTAACCACACTCAAATCATCACAAGATCTGGGTTATGCATGGAAGCATGCAGATTATGCTTCCACTGATTTGTATTTAATCATATCAGAATAAAAAAAATTAAGAACTAATAAATAAAGAATAATTTACAGCATACTTGTAAATTCAATTACCTTATGAAGATTACAAGTGTGGAGCTTGGGATTACAATAAAGGACCCCCCCCCTAAAATTGATCACTAAGACATTTAGAAGTACATGAGGGATAAGAGAACTAAAATGGGTGATTAGAGTTCCCAAATTCGTCTAACCTCCACCCTTGGTCGTGATACATGAGATAATGAGAATTAGGAGTGATTTTATGGAAAACCACATCACACTTTCTACAAAATAAGTCAAGTGCCTATGGGACTAGGTCACTATTCAGGAAATATTTTTTAATCCTTATTTATCTGGATGGTTAACTGATAAACACCCATTTAATTGCCATGAAATTTGGGCTAGAGGTGAGTATTCAAGTTATCTATTCGATGGAGGTGGAATCAACCCAATTGGATCTCCAAGACCCGATGTATGACCCAAATAAAGATGGGTGGTCAATTTGGCCCACCCATAATTCCTTCACATTGTGGGCCTATTTTGGGCCTCCAAATGGACGAATTAGGCTCTATATTATTCTAGAGAAATGTATCAGACATTGTTTCATAATTATACACTATTTTGTAGCACAATTGGATTAAATTATTTTCCACAATACATATTAATATCCACATGCAAGCTTGGGATCTTGCTCAGTTTGGCCCATTTTTCTTGAATTCTATCGTGGGATCTCCAAATCACCTCCTCATATAATGTGAACACCAAAAAAGTAAAATTGTCCTATTAAAAAGTGATAAAAATTAATTCATTAAATCAAAAATAAATTAAAATTTATTATTATATTTAGAATATTCATTACAAAACTAGTTTAAAAGAGTTGTTTAAGGGTGGATTGAATAATGAATTGCTATGCAATTAGTCCATAAATTAGTGACGTTTAGAAATGTCACTTAAGGTCGCAAATTTAGAGACTTTTTTTAAAAAAACATTGGTAAATGAGGTGTCTCTAAATAGTGACACTTATAAATTTCAGTAATTTAGAAACACTTTTTAGCGTCACTCATTTAGCGATGTTTTTTGGAAACATTGGTAAATGAATTAATGATGTATAAAACATTGTTAATGCAAAAAAAACATTGTTAAATGATGTTTTTTGGTAGTGAGGGTCTTCGAGGAGGGATCATATCAACCATCATCACCAGGTTCATCCCACCAGTCCCCTTCAGTTTCTTTTTGAGGGCAGCACCTGACACATTGTCACCTCTAACACCCATGCATGGGTAAGAAGGAAGACACATCGGATGTGGAAATCTCAAGATAACTAAGACTGGGACCATAATAAAATTCTGTTGATGAATCCTTCAAACATATTCTGATGATGTACAATGAGAAGAATCATATTTCTACTCACTCAGAACAAGTCTGAGCGTATATTACTGTAGAAAGAATGGGTGAGGAGGATATTTCTACCCTCATTCATGAATCCCATTAGCATATACTGGTGAAACAAGGTTGACAGAAGTGGTAATATATCCCCACATGAAATTAAGACATATTTTAGTATATAGTAGAGACACAAAATGCGGAGTCTTAAATTCCTTGAAACACTTTGTTAAAATTTCTCAATATCTTATAAAAACCTGATGAACACTGCTGGAATATTCCATCACTGGTATAGATGTAAGGACACTTTAATATTCCTATATATACAGCCATGCAGTATAAGACTCTGATCAATATGAACAAGTGGTTAATCCGTAGAAAGTGCACATTATTTCTCTCATTCAGGAGTATTATCATTTTATTTTAGTAAAGGATGATGTGTCAGACCATGATCGTATTTCTCTTCCAACTATCACTCACCAAGTGAGAGTGGAACAATACCTAGTATAGGGTTACATTACAATCTAAAAATACCGACAGATTATTCTAAGGACCTAAGACTAGGCTCATATCCTTTTTCTGGCTGGGTATCACCAAGAGAGAGCACCACACGCCTCGTGATAGGCTCATATTCATATCAAAAAATACTGGCACAACACTCTAAAAAATTAGGACCTGTCTCAAATCCCCATTTTTACCGATGATCAATAATTGAGATTGAAACATTCCTCGACATAGGATTATATTCATTTCATTGAAGCTACTGGGAAAATTCCAAAAGATCATGGGAGAAAGGCTTATATCCCAACACACACCAATGAACAACTACACTATCATCCTTCTGAGGCCATGTGGGAGGATTCTCAAATCCCTTCTCCCATTTCAGAGGTCTGCCATCATATTTTAATAAAGAATTCACAATTATATAGGGATTATATTCCTATTCCAACAAGGGATAACTAAGAGGGACTGGTATATGCCTAATTATAAGCTCATATACTTAGCAAAAAAGATTGATAGCATATTCCAAAGGCTTGGGATCAAGTTCATATCCCTATTCTGACCAAGGCTCACTAAGTGAGAGAAATATATTCCTTAGGGAAAGATCATATTCTTTCCAATAATGAATAATCTCAATGTAATATTTTATCATCTTTTTAGTAGTGGGATCATATTTCCAAATTACCATATGGTTATCAATATATTTTTTCATCCATCATACAACAAGCTCGTATCATTGCACAATTCTATAAGGAAGGTCATGTTATTCCAACCACAACATAGAAGGAGGATCATATCCCTAATTTTCTAAATTTAAATGCCCTTGAGGTCTTTCAAGACACATTCTAAACACCCTAAGGGTTCATTGACTCTTCGACCAAAGCAGAAGGTGATCATTATCACGATGGTCCTCATTGTGGTAGTTTAGAGATGGATCATAGGAACTCTACTCCTGAAATTATCTATGGTCAACCTACCCATTGTGAAATCACCCATGGATAAGGAAATCTTCCATTTTCCTATAAACCTTCATATATAGAGGTTCTCAAAACTCAAACACCTTTATATAGATAGGTGATCAAAACATCACGGTCAACTGCATATAGTTCCCTATCAACTTCTAGCAACACTCTACTCTAGTTAGAAGGTGATTCCGAGAAGTATATTATGTTGTCTGACTATATTTATGTGTTTAAGTTGGGTGAGGAGGAATTCAACATTGAAATGTGGAGAGATTTATGCATAAACAACCTCTCTTCTATGTTTTGGCCCCTTTCTATTTCTAACTATGACATACCAAATGAGATAGGGAAGGATTACAAGCCTTATCTTTGAAAGAATATATGTTCTGTTCATTAGTGATTAATGGATAGACACCCCCTTATCCATGATACAAATTTAACCAGCATACCATCAATATACTATGTTTTCTGCTTGACTTGGATTCTATCTCCATTGATTGGGACCCAAAACCTAAAATTAGCACAATTCTACAACACGATTGTAACCAATGCATCATAACTCTTCTATAATGGGTCATCAAAGCCTCTATAAGAATTAATATTCAAGGTTGGTTAAATTGTGGATCGTTTCACTTTACTGAACCCCTGGAATAGAAAAACTCCCCAAACATGGGTTTTTTAATGTCATTGTCTCTGGGAAAATCAAGGGAATGGGAAACATGGAAGCCCGTTGGTCACTACAATGAAATTACCCCACATAAATGGTGTAGAGAAATCATTAATAGAGGAATATTATAGCTAAATGATCTTTAAAATAGGCCCCTTGAAGAAATGGGAACTGAATATATACACATAAGCTGAAGTTTCAATCAATGAGACAACTTCCTATAAAGAATGACTCCCATTATGGGCTTCCATTTCACCCATATCATACAAGATAAACTTTTTGTTGTGTTGAATAGGTTTCAATAGAATATTATATTTCAAATATCTAATAGAGAACATATCCCACTATGTTAGGAAAATATATTCCACTACATCCACCCCTTGGATCATAAATCCTTGAGAAGACCGAGAACATGTCGATAGTGGTTACAAATAAACACCATCCCACTAGGATGGGGGAATTTTTATCAAAATTTCCACCACTAGGTTCATCGTCCCCTGAGTGGGTCTAGGGGGATTGACAATTTCTCCATATAAACCCCATTCCATTGGGTTGGGAGAATTTATATCTCAATTTATGTCCAAGGAATGATCAAATCCTTGACTTAAATCATTAAATATTCAAAAAAGGTCAATGAATGCTAATTGTGTCCTAGGATTGTCTTCATCCCATGGTGATGAGTTAATTTTTATCACCATAACCACCATAGAGGGAATTAGTCATCTCTGGTTTGGGAGGTAATTACCAACGATCAGCATCCCATCTATTCCACCTTCTACAAGACAAGCACTGCAATTTGGGGCAATTTTTGGAAAAATGAGCAGAAACTTCTACAAGGCTAGTGTTCATAAACCAATATCGGATGAACATATTGCAATGGAAATCAAACCTCACTAGGGTTTAAATCGAAAAAGGTTTAATATGGAAAAGGGTTTGAGAAACAACCCCAATGTAGGTAGTACAGAATTCTTATACTGTATTGGGAGTAATGGGAAAACTAACATTTCCAATAAATTTCTATGAATGTCATCATCATAAACACAATTGATAATATGGATCAAGGAATAGATGAATAGGGGAAAAAATATTGAAAATTTACCCAAGAGGGGGATCTAGACATTCCCAATGAGGATGCACATAATCAGAACCAGAGGAGGGTCCAAATCTGAAACCTATGAATATTGAGTTTCCAGCTATATGGTAGAACACAGAAAAAGTTAATGTTAAAGGCGTGACTACATCCCAATCACCACCCAGAATAACTAAAATTCCTTCTATTGTGAAAAATGGAGTAATATGATAATTATATAAAAACTCTTAGAGAACTCAACAAGGAGCTACTCGAGGGGAAACATTCCCACCAGGTATCATCTTCAGGTGGAGATGGAAATTCTCCCTTCCAGAGCTGGTCCCCCAATAATAGAAAAATCTAAACATAAAAGTCACTCTAAATCTATATAGTCAGTCTACATAAATAATGATGTTGATGATGATCATAAATTACCTCTATTATAGTGAAATCCTATACCACACTATGGATATTAACTCATCCAATCATAAATTTAAAATAATCCTCAAATGGGAATAGGGACACATCATTAGGTGATTCCCACTCCATGTTAACGGGTTATGAATTAGATAGTAGTTCCTCCAAAACTATTCAATGTCATCAAATCCCTAACTGCATGAATCAAATCCAAGGAAGGGTGATGCACACTAGTATAGCCTCAAGAGTTACAATATCCCGAATGTGTTTATTACACATTGCCTCCACCCAATTTTAGAAGTCCTGCTTTCTCCACCTTTGATGGTTTTAGAGATCCAGAATAGGTTCTCATGCACTTTGTTTCCTAATGTGGTCCTAGGATGGGCCCTCAATATCAATAGGAAAAAACCACAATGAGGTTTTTTATAAAGACTCTAATAAGGCTAGTCTTTGTTTGGTATAAAAACCTTTCAGTGGGTTAAGTTGTAGGATGGGGGGCCTTCTTCGTCAATTCCTTTATTAGTTCATCTATATACTAAGGAAAATGATAATTTTCAACTTATCAATATATATGAAATGTGAAAATGAGATGGTGTATAACTTTATATCCATATAGAATGGTCTAACCTATTCGCTTTGTATCCCTCACTCATAACGGTAATTTTTTTATCTCTCTTCTAAAAATATCATGGATGAGCTTAAAACATCTCTGATCTTGAAGAAGTATCTTGGTGGATTCCATGAGTCTATAGAAATGGACCAATTTTTAGAATAATCCATTTAGTGGAATCGAGCTATGTCTCGACTCATGTCCTCAAAATAGGGAAAAAGTATTATTAAGTTAGAAACTTCTTCTATTACCCTCAAACTAATATCAATTCCCATTCAAGCACCTATGCAGGTCTTGAACCACAAAATGCATCCTATCGAGTGGTAGTAACAAAAAATTTCCCTTGGTCATAAGAAAAAAGTGATTTGGGTCACCTAGGATTTGAGGAATCGATGAATAAAACATACTCCTTATGAAATGATAAAATCTCAGGTTATTTCCTTATATCCATGGATAATAACTTTCCCAATCTTCCACAACCCATGAATCCCATTGACGTCAACCTCACTGATCATCCAAACTATTTTCATTTTCATAGAAGGTTGGGTCATAACATCTAGGATTGATTTTTCTTCAAATAAGTATTAAAAAACATGGTTGATTCTAGGAAGGGGATGTTAGATAAATCCCCAGAGTAGGTTTCCCATATAAATATTTCCATTCTAGAAGAAAGAGAAAGTGATTGGAAAAATGTACTGGCTATGCGTGGGTGGAAGCTTCAAAACTGGAAGACTCAAATTATAGTTGACTAATCCCATATCACTTTAAATAGATAGATTTATAGATATATAGTGGACATGTGTCCTAGGGAGGAGATATTGAATATTTCTCCAAAAAAAGTGAATGTGTCCATCATACATAAGAAGATATGGAAGATGAAGAGTCATTTTTATCTCTAACACATGCTCTAACTCTTACAGATTTCTTCCCTAAATATACAAATAATGGGCACTACCACACCAAAAAGAACCCTTATCAGATGAATAGATCTTTTTTGGTTTTGAAAATATGATTCACATGGAATACCACTTCCCCAATTATGAATATGTCTCTGAGTTTGAGTTCCCCATGGTTTATTAGAGAATAAGAGTCTGAAGACATAATAGTTGAGGATACATATGAAAGAATGGGAATGATCAAAACCAATATTTAGATCATTTCCCCATATAGAACATATATGCAGTTGATACCTATGGGAAATAACTCTATTAAGGTCAAAATAAACATGGAGGTGAATTAGAGCCATCTAGTGGTTACTCCATCCTAGTCTTCTTACCCAACCTTCTAGAAAGGGTTTAATTATCTGATCCTTATAAACCATTGGGAAGACCAATGTGATCTATTCCACTAGAATTATATGCTCCCCTAACCTCTATATAATCACCAATCCCATATACCTCTAACATCCTATCTCTTGAACCCCACAATAAAGAGTAACCCAACCTATGAAAGAACTAACTTTTGGATCAAAAGAACAAAATTCTAAAAAGGTTGATGGTTGTCTTAGCTAATATATCAATATTTGATTCACTCCATATTTAAAAATAACTATGGTATACACTTTATAAAGTCCTCTAAATCCCACAAGATTTCAATACATAATTTATTATATTCAATGTTTATGAAGTTTATGTCATTCCATAAGAATTAAATTCCTCTATCTCATTCACATAGTAGGATCAAGAAGAGGTCATATAGAGACATATCATGCCCTTATATGATTTAGGAAGACTAGATAATGTTGACATCTGAAGGGATCTGATTGAAAATGGTTCTAGTATCAATCTCATCCTGATTTAAACCCTTAAATTTTTGGGATATAGAAAAGGGGACTTCTCTCCCAAAAACCAGACCATTCAAGGGTATGATAAGTGTTAGAAAAAATTTATCAAAGATATAAATCTCAAATCTCAATTTTGGGCTCTCACATCTAATGTTGAGTTGATGGTTTCCATAAATACACCACAAAAAATTTCCTACTCAAAATTCCTTGAATTTTCATCCACATGGTGGTTCCTTTATCATTTGATCAATGTTTGAAATACCCTGTTGATGGAAAGTATGGAATACTAAATGGTGATAGTTCCCCCTTCAAGAAATATGAAGCCACATATGCTGAATAATATTTCTATAAAAGGGAAGGAAAAACTGATGTTGGATGATACTATATATATTTCATCCCACAATGTCTTGGGGATTACCCTTAAAAATGAATGGAGTGTGCTTGATAGTGATTATTTTCAACCCATAAATCTAGATGAGCTGGTAGACTCCAACCTACATTCCCAAGATAATATTTTTCCCCAGTGATAGTATAAAAGATAATCATCTTTGAAATCTATCTAAAATGACACTGGTTGTAGGAGATTACAATGTCTCTTCCCATGGCATCCATCACCCCAATGGTGGCAGAGATGCCTTCAGAATTCCAACTTCATTTTGAAATGCATTCATAGACTCAGAGGTGGAAAAAGAAAAAGACGGCCTTATAAATTCCCCTCCCACATTTGAGGAAGGCATCTCTGCCACCATTTATGATCTCAGGATGGTAAATATAGAAATATAAGAAGACCTAAAACTAATATTTATTAGTTCCTCTATACCCCTTTAGGAGTAATATATGTACATTTAATTTCTAAGGAAAATATAATATGTGTTCTATTTGAACTATAAATAAATTCCCTGATTGAATACAGGTGTGGCTATGCACCATCTTAGCTTACCTGATGACCACCAAGGCTTCAAGCAGCCATCCAAAAGGATAAACCCCTCTCATGTTACTAATGTAGATGTATAAGTTGAAAATTTTATTAAATACAATTTTTTCTGAGAATTGAAATACCCTAGATAGCGTGGAAACATCTTATCATTTAAAAAATAAGAATGGGAATATTAGGGTCTTCATTGATTTCAGATACCATAGTCGACATTTACCTAAGTAATAATTCCAATTAAAAATCATAGAACTCTTGATCAATCCAACTTCTAGCTTCCAAGACCTTTCCTTTATGGATGGTAATTCAGTGTACAATTAGGTTAATATGTCCCAAGAAGATGATGAAACAACTGCGTTCAGATCACACTCAGGGATCTTTTGTTATCAGGTCATTATATTTGGGTTAAAGAATAATGGATCTACTTATCAAAACATCATGAATAATATATTTAATCAATTATTAGGATGAATAGCCTAATTTTATGTTGAATACATGGTGATAAAATATTAATAATGAGGTGATCACTTCACATATCTTTGAATATCCATCGACAAGTTGTATCTGTATAGTATAAAGACAAATCTTCATAAACGATCATTCATGGTAACATTAGAGAAGTTAATTAGATATTTTGTATGAAACTGTGGTATTTAGGTTGACCCTAAAAGGATCAATGAAATCCTGGATATTCCCCCCCCCCCCAAGAATCTCAAAAAACATAGGGGGATCCAATAGAACCCCTCCTACATTCAGTGTTTCATAGAAAACTTCGATGGAGAATCTGTACCCTTCACCAAGATAAGGAAGCATGGAATCACCTATCTCATGGATGATGACTTCTAAAAAGTCTTCAATAGTATCATGTAGTACCAGCTACACATGCTAGTCTGGATGCCACCAGTGGAAGGAAGGCCACTAATCTAATATTTTGTCCCTATGGAATGATATCTTGGTGCTCTACTCATTAAAAAAAATAATGTGGGGAATGAGAAAAGTCTTTACTACCTCAATAAAATGAATCCAGTTATAGAGTTCTAATACTCATATGTCAAGAAAAATTATCTTGAAATAATCTTTGCAGTGCATAAGATGAGGCATTAATTAAAACACCATGAAGTCCACTTCGTCTCTCATATTGACCCCCTCAAGTACATGCTTCGCTGCCACATTCTGACAATGTGCTTGAACTAATGGGTGTTCATTATTCAACAATATGAAATCTAGTTTTGGTCACAAAAGTTATTGAAAGCATATGTCTTGGAAGATTTACTCAAGGCACACCCCACCCAAGAAAGTACACTGGTAGATATCTAGCTTCCAGATGAAGTGGTTTCCTATTTCCAAGACACTCCTTAGACATGGGAGATATATTTTTATGGTTTACCATGAATTATTATATAAAAGGAGACTATAAAACATGAGACTCAATCAGGTTGGCTTAGGTATTTTATTTTTTTCTCCATACAAAGAAAGTTTTCCTTACTCTTTCTCACTATTAAAAGGTTTCCAAAATAATGAGGTCGAATACCAAGCCCTCTTAACTAGCTTATAACTAGACCTATAGATGAAAATAACCTAATTGAATATCAATGTGGATTCAGAGTTAGTGATAAAGCAGATCAATGATAAATATTCCTTCAAAAAGAAAGAATGGGAACCTATAACTTGCTATATCAGAGGACTAATCGAAAAATTCCCTTTTGAGCCCACATTTAATCATGTCCCCCAATCATATAATTCATGTTTCAACACATTGGATAATGTAGCTACAATCTTGGATGGCCCTAATAAGGAGGAAGCTATCTTCCGCATCACACATTGAAGAATGGTATCACCAATTATCATCTATGATACGAAATAAATAAATTGTATCAACACTTCCCAAGAGTGTGATGAAAAGATACCCACCCCTAGATGGAAAGAGGCCAAAATTAGTTATCTCTTTCATGGGAGCATCCCTACAAACTGATCTTGAAGGGAACAAATTCAATTCTAAGAAGTGAACATCTCCCTATGGGATGATCCAAATAATAAGAAACACCTCTACAAGTAAGGATTTGATAGAATCCTCCTCATATGCATAGAAAAAAAGAGAGATTACCTACATCATAGAATAAGTCCATGAACAATATTTTAGTAATAATAATTTTAGGACCTAGCTCTCTTACCAAATTCAGATGCTGGGTTACTATTAGAAAATGATGATACAAGACTATGTGAAATTCACTAGGAAATGTTATTCATTCTAGATCCATTCAAACCTCATCCATTATCCCTTTAATTTCTACTTACAACTAAGTATTCATGACCATTTGCTATATGGGGAATGAACTTTCTACTTCTATATCCCCCTACCACATCCAAGAAGTTTAAGTACATCCTTGCTGATACCAATTTCTCTCCCAAGTGGGTTGAAGAAATACCCCTCAAAGAAGTTGGGAAAAAGAACATCATCATATTTTTGTAGTCCTGTATCATCACTGGGTTTATATTCCTACACATGATATTTATGGACAACTACACTAACTTCTGTTCTACTTAGTTGAAGAAATTATACCAAGAGTACAACTTCGAGTCCAATCATTCATACCATTGTCAAGCAGTGGAAAATGGGAAAATAAAGTATATCAGTAATACTCTATCAAATATACTACATAAGATGGTGAATAAGGAAAATAATTATTGGTTGGACAATCTCCTCCACGATTTATGGGCCTACCATACCACCACACATACAACTACACAAGTTACTCTATATTAATTAGTGTATGGGACCAAGGTAGTGTTTCTTTTTAAGTCTAGTTACCCTCACTTTGAATGGACATCTATGGAAAACTCTTAGATAATGATAAATTGTAAAAGAAATTGGACGAGTTGGAGTGAATCAATGAGAATAGGTTGTGTAAATTGCACAAACATGAATTCTATTAGAATCAGATCGCATGAGCCTTCAATAAAATGTATTTACTCCATTTATCCCTTTGAGGATATTTGGTATTGATTCTCGGAACCCTAATGTTATTAGGCAAGAATCCTCTTAAACTATAACCCAAATATGAAGAACCATATAACATACATAAGTTCTATCAAAATGGATATTAATCACTTTAAAAAATGGATGGTGGTCGTGTCACACCCCCCACCAGCATAATGTTTATTAAGAAATAATTTTTATAGCTTTTATCAAGTGTAAATCATCCAAGAAGAAAGATGTTAAACTACATTGTGTCTCTCATCATGACCACATGATGTTAAACTCTACTAAATAATTCCATGTAAAAGGACCTTAAACTACATTAAATATTTCATCATGGTCTCATGACATTAATGTTGAGTCAATAAGGTTTTCCTTATGACTTTTCCATTCCTTCTTGTTTTGAAAATCACAAACACCTTATCTTAAGGAAAATTGCTTTTATAAGGAAAATTGCTTTTATAAGGAAAATCGCTTTTATAAGAAAAATTATCCTTATCATATTTTCACCCATATTTTTCTTAAGTATGAGATTCGGATTCATTTTCTCGGAATCGTTGAAACTTTTATATAAAGCATTCTGTTTTAAGGTTCAGATTCTGGACAAGAACTATAAGGAAGTTTCATTCCGAATTCTGGATATGAACTCTGACTAAGTTCTATTCCAGATTCAGGATACAAATTCTGAAGAAGAATTCTCATTACGAATTCCAATGAAGAATTCTCATTACGAGTTCTAATGAAGAAATCTTATTCCGAATTCCCATTACGAATTCTGATGAAGAATTCTCATTACGAATTATAATGATGAATTCTCATTATGAATTCTGATGATGAATTCTCATTACGAATTATGATGATGAATTATCATTACGAATTCTGATGATGAATTCTCATTACGAATTCTGATGATGAATTCTCATTACGAAATCTGATGATGAATTCCCATTACGAATTCTGATGACGAATTCTCATTACGAATCTTGATGATGAATTCTAATTACGATTTCTGATGAAGAATTCTCATTACGAATCCTGATGATGAATTCTCATTACGATTTCTGATGACGAATTCCTATTCCGAATTATCATTCCGAATTCACCTATTTAACAGAATTTGAGTATCTTTGTTTTATACACTCTGAATTAATTCAGAATCCGAAAAATATCTTTGTTTGACTCCGTTCTTTTATATTGCTTACACTTCTAAAATTATTCTACTCTTTACTATTGTTACTTACACTCCGAACCTCCACTCCGAAGTTTTCATTCCGAACTTTTATGTTAGAGTTTAAAACGATGTCGTACATTCTGTTACACTTGTTTTGTTATAAAACGATGTCATCTGTTTTGTTATAAACTAACCGTTGTCTAAGTTACACGTGTACAGGTCCCTCCGATCTTTAAGGAAAATATGACCGTTGGAGAAGGAGCCGACCTTACCTATAAATAGGAGCTCATTTGAAAGAGCTCAGTGCTACTGATGACAGATGAACAACTTGGATTTGTGCCTACATGCTGTTGAAGTGATTTCTAGAGAGAGAGGATCTTATTAACTCTCAAAGCTTCGTGCGACTCCAAATGTTTGTGATTACATTCGAGGGCTTCCGGGGATAGGAAGACAGAGGTGCCGACTACCTTGAAGTTCGAGGGATTTCTTGCTGAGGAAGACAGAGGTTTCCAACTACCTTGAAGTTGAGGGCTTGCGGGGATAGCAAGACAGAGACTCCGATCTTCGTATCGAGGGCTTACCCTGGTGTGGGTAAGACAGACTTTCTTGAAAGTATAAATCAAGGGACCTTTTTCCAAGGTTGTTGGATACCCTTCTCTTTGGGTTAAAAGACTTATATCTTGTTACTAGTAGTTCTACTACTTGTTTCTATTCCGCTGCATTTTGTATTATAAGGAAAGTATAACTTTCTTATACTTCCTTATTTGTACTCTGTTTCATTTAGATTCTATACGCTTTAAGGTAGAATCTCATATTGTAATCTTTTGTTAAGATTCAATTTCCGGAACCATATTTCTGGAACCCTCATTCGGAATCTCTTTCCTAGTTTGCATTCGGTGTTAAGAGGTGTTGTGAATTTGCTTAAGTTTAACTTTGTTAAACTTAGTCTTTTCCTTTGCTTAAAGAAAACTTAGTTATTCTTAACTAACTTTAAAGGTTCCAAAGGAATTTTTAAAGTATACAATTCACCCCCCCCCCTCTTGTATATTGAGCATCTACATTACTATTTCGATCCTACAATTGGTATCAGAGGTTGGAAACCTCTTACTCTATACCAATCTTACATTTGGTATCAGAGCAGGTCTTTGAAATACTTGTACTCATATACAAGTTTTTCTTGCTCTGTTTTCATTCCGAATTTCTATTCCAAACTTTTCTCATTCCGAACTTTGTTTTTACGATTCTTTTGCTACTAACAAGTTTTTTTGCAAAGTTATTATAAGTATGGCAGGAATTAGTGTTGGATCAATTGACAATCTAAATCCTACAAGACCACCTATCTTTGATGGTAATGACTATGAATACTGGAGAGATCGTATGAAGACTTTTGTTATCAATACTAGAGTAGAAAACTTTGTTATGCTTACTGGTGATTATAAAATTCCTGACAAAGAAGTCAGAACCTTTACTAACCAGGAAAAGCAAGAATATCAACTCAACTATAAGGTACGCAATACTTTACTATGTTCAATGACCAGAAATATATATAGCCAAATTTCTTCTTGTGAAGCAGCTAATTGTATATGGAAGAAGTTAGAGGTTACACATTTTGGGAATTCTAAAGTTATTGAGACTAGAAGAGCTATGCTTAGAGCTGAATATCATGGTTTCAATTTTCCTTATGAAGAACCTATCTGTAAAATTCAACAAAGATTTATGACTATCGTCAACAGTCTACAATCTATGGGAGAGAAAGGTTTAGATGATGAAGCTCTTGTGGACAAGATAATTGATATCATGCCCAATGAATGGGAGTCCAAAAGAACAGCTATAGATGAGAACAGGAAGGTAACTCAAATTACTCTTGATGAACTTTTTGGAACTCTTCTACAACATGAAAAAAGAATGAAGAGAGATGCTGACAACATCAAGAAGAAGAATGGAAATGGTACTGTTGATTGTACTACGGCTTCAAATCAGATGAAAGCTAAGACTCCTGAGAGAGTAACCAGATCCAAATCTAAGAAAGTTATTTTCCAATCCGAATCTAGTGAGAGTGAAGTTTCAGAAAATGAATTAGCCAATCTTGCTCGAAGGATGAACAAGATAGCTGGGCAGAGAAATTTTCAATCTAAGTATAAGAAGAAGGACAGGAAAGATAAGAAAGATGGAGAAGTTACTTGTTATGAATGTAAGAGAGCTGTACATATTAGACCAGATTGCTCTATGCTCAAAAAGAAAGAAAGAAAGGAAAGACATTCAGACAGGAACAGGAAGAAGTATTATAAAGCTAAAGCTAAGAATGTTCTGAAAGATAATGACACCTGGAGTGCCAGTGGTGGTGACTCTTCAGATGAATCTTCTGATTCTGAATCTTCAGGACAGAAGAATCTTGGTCTTATAGCCAGATTACCTATTGATAATCATTGTCTTATGGATAAGGTACGAAATGTTGAGTCATTGACCAATGTTTCTTTAAATTCTAATGATAGTAAGTATTATAACTCTTCTGATGAAGAATCATCTTCTGATGAGGAAAATACTTTACCTACTTATGAAGAAGTCTCTAGGTTTGCTGAACTTCATGAAATTGAGAATTCCAAACTCAACAAGAAATTTGATAAGGCAAACTCTAGGAATTCTATTCTTACAAAAGAGATATCAGATCTTTCTAAAGATCTTGATAAGAAAAATGCTGATTTTTAAAGTATTTCAAAAAATCTTGAGGAAGTAAGTTCTGAGAAGAATAAACTTTCTATAGAATTAGAAAAAGTAATTTCTAAGAAAAATGTTTTCGAGCCTAACTCTAGTTCTAAAACTAATGATTTTGAGGATAAAAACTTGGTTGTAAAACTCAAGTCTGTAATTTTTTCTTTAAAGAAGTGTTTATCAAACTTTACCCATGGTAAGGAAAATTTTGATAAGATGTATTCCCAAATACGACCTTTAAGAAATAAATCCGGATTTGGTTATACCCATGAAAAACCAATTTTCAGTAACAATTATTTTGTTCCTCAAAGTGCCCCATTCTGTACCAAGTGTCAATGTGGTGGTCACTGGGCAAAGAATTGTTCCTTAAACAAAACTCAATCTCTAGGATTTTACAAAGCTTACTTTTCTAAGAAGATGTGGGTTCCTAAAATTTTATTGTCTGGAAATCTCGGATCCAAACAAGTTTGGATTCTGAAAGTCTAATTTTCTTCTTGATTTCATGATAATAAAGAAAGTACCAGCAACAATACATGGTACATGGATAGTGGATGTTCCCGGCACATGACTGGTAACAAAAGCTTTTTTGAAAAGATTATCAAAACGAAAGGAGGAAAGGTAACTTTCGGAGACAATGCTAAGGGAGAGATTGTTGGTATTGGTAATATTGTTCTTTTAGGTAAAACCTTGATTTCAAATGTTCTTTTTGTTAAAGGTCTTATGCACAACCTCATTAGCATAAGTCAGTTATGTGATGAAGGTTACCTTGTGAATTTTAGGAATGATAAGTGTTTAGTTCACAATTCCAAGGAATAATTTATTCTCTCAGCCAATAGGCAAGAGAATGTCTACACATTGAACCTAGAAGACCTCAGGAGTCAAGATTTACCTTGCTTAAGTGAAATGGAAGATCATTCCTGGTTATGGAATAGAAGATTAGGACACTGTAATATGAGAAACCTATGTAAACTCTCTAAGAAGAAACTAGTTAAGGATCTACCGGAGCTTAGATTTTATTCTTCTAAAGTTTGTGATCCTTATCAATATGGAAAGAAACATAAATCTAGTTTTAAATCAATTGGTGAAGTCTCAACAACTGATGCATTACAGTTAGTGCACATGGATCTTTTTGGTCCAACACAAACTGGAAGTATTGGAGGCAAATACTATGTGTTTGTTCTAGTTGATGATTACACTAGATTTACTTGGGTCTATTTTCTAGCAAAGAAATCTGAAGCTTTTTCTTATTTCAAAAGTTTTAGAGCTCAAGTTAAAAATGAGAAAAACCTTCCATTGAAAACTATTCATAGTGATCATGGAGGAGAATTTCAAAATTCTGATTTTGAAACTTTTTGTAGTAAGAAAGGTATTACTCACAATTTTTCAGCACCTAGAACTCCTCAACGGAATGGTGTAGTTGAAAGAAGAAATAGAATTCTTCAAGAGATAACTAGAACCATGTTGAGTGAATATTCTATTTCTAGACGTTTCTGGGATGAAGCTGTAAGTACTGCTTGTTATACTATAAATCGAGTTTTGATTAGACCCTTTTCTTAATAAAACTCCTTATGAATTATGGAATGGTAAAAAACCTAGACTTTCCTACTTCAAGGTTTTTGGTTGCAAAGAATTCATTTTGAATACTAAAGATAACTTACATAAATTCGCACCAAAATATGATGAAGGAATTTTCTTAGGTTATTCCACAACTTCTAAGGCTTATAGAGTTTTTAATAAAAATACTTGCACTGTTGAGGAAACAGTACATGTAAAATTTGATGAATCAGATCCTTTTGTTTTTAAACCTTCTCAACATACATCTCCGGATGTGTTTTCAAAAACTGATTGTCAACCTTTGATAGAAGAACCTTCTGATAAGGAAATTGTTCTAGAAGATACTTCTAAAACATTTACCCCAGAAGACTTTCTACCCTATGTTGATGAACAGGTTTTACAAAACCCAAATCAGGTGTTTCTTAAGAATCATCCTAGTGATAGTATCATGGGTGATGTAAACCCACATGTAAGGACTAGAAGTTCCTTAAGAAATGAAGTAGAACATCTAGCATTTCTTTCCCAATTAGAACCTAAAAGCACTGATGAAGCTTTGGGTGATGATGATTGGATCAAAGCAATGAAAGATGAACTAAATGAATTCGAAAGGAATAAAGTCTGGACCTTGGTTGAAAGACCTAAGGAAACTTCTGTTATTGGAGTAAAATGGGTTTTCAGAAATAAATGTGATGAAAATGGAGTCATTGTTAGAAATAAAGCTAGACTTGTTGCTAAAGGCTATAATCAGCAAGAAGTAATAGACTATAAAGAAACCTATGCTCCAGTAGCTAGACTTGAATATCTCCATATTCTACTTGCCTTTGCAGCATTATTTAATTTCAAACTTTTCCAAATGGATGTGAAATGTGCTTTTCTTAACGGTTATGTTCAAGAGGAAGTTTTTGTTGAACAACCTCCTGGATTTGAAGATACAAAACATCCTGATCATGTTTTTAGACTTACCAAAGCTTTGTATGGCCTTAAACAAGCCCCACGAGCATGGTATGATAGACTTACTGGATTTTTGCTTCAAAATAACTATGTTAAGGGAAATGAAGATTCAACCCTTTTTATAAAGAAAGATAAGAAAAATGTTTTGATTGTTCAAATTTATGTTGATGACATCATATTTGGTTCAACTCAGCAATCTTTGACTGACTCTTTTGCTAGTCTAATGAAATCTGAGTTTGAAATGAGTATGATGGGTGAGTTAAAATTTTTCCTTGGTTTTCAAATTTCTCAAAAACCAGAAGGAACCTACATATCTCAACATAAGTATATTAAAGATCTTCTTAAAAAGTATGGTTATGACAACACTAAGAGTATATGTACTCCCATTGGTACCTCAAACTCTTTAGATCTTGATGAAGCTGGGAAACCAGTGGATCAAATATCTTTTAGAGGTATGATAGGAAGTCTACTTTACTTAACAGCTAGTCAACCAGACTTAATGTTTTCAGTATGCTTATGTGCAAGATATCAATCCAATCTTAAGGAATCTCAATTAAAGGCAGTAAAAAGAATTTTTCGCTACCTTAAGGGAACCATGGATCTAGGATTATTTTATACTTCTGGAAATGATTTTGTTCTAAAAAGGTTTTCTGATGCTGACTTTGGTGGATGTAGAATGGATAGAAAAAGTACATCCTGAACTTGCCATTTCTTAGGAGATTCTTTAGTTTCTTGGTCCTGCAAGAAGCAACATTCTGTAGAACTCTCCACTGCTGAAGCTGAATATGTAGCAGCTGGAAGTTGTTGTGCTCAAGTGTTGTGGATGCAACACACACTCACAGACTATGGCTTGAGTTTTACTAAAACTCAAATTTTGTGTGATAACACAAGTGCCATTGCCCTAAGTAAAAACCCTACACATCACTCTCATTCAAAACACATAGATATTAGGCATCATTTTCTTAGGGATCACACACTTAAAGGGGATATTATTCTTCAGTTTATCGGAACGCAAGATCAACTTGCTGATATTTTCACAAAATCACTGCCTTCTGATAGATTTGAATATATTAAACAGAAGTTAGGAATGATAACTGTAAGGTAATATTTCTTAGTTAACTTTCTGTTGAAAAAGTCTCCTTGCAGTAATAAACTCCTTTTCATAGGGGGAGTACATTTGATTGTTTGTTTAACAAAGCTTTTCAAAATTTATTTTCAAACTTTTTGGAACGATGATTTCTGGAATGGAACTTCCGGAACTAAAATTTTTCAAAATGGACATTCTCGTACAGAATACTTCTGGAATGGAAGTGTTCGTATTAAAAATTTCCGGAATGAAAAATTTCGTACTAAATGTTTCATAAAGTAATTTTCATACCAAATTTTTCGTAATGTATTTTTCATACTAAGTTCTTTGTACTGTTTTTTGTCTTAAGTTTTTTTTTCATACTGAGTTTTCCGTAATGAGTTTTTCATACTAAGATTATTTTTCATAGTAAAATTTTTTGCGAAATCTGCCATTACGAATAATCCCCTAAGCCAATCTGAAAGGTATGATTTCCTTCCTCATGTTTTTGTAGTCATATTTTACTTGCTGGAATTTTCTTGTATTATGATTTTGGATTATAGTTTTCTTAACTCTTTGTTTTAATAAAAACCTCAAAAAGATCGGATTCATGTTTTCAACCGTCAGATCTGATCTCAGCTCATTCTAACCATTAGATCAACTATGGAAGGTGAACTGTCATCTCGTTGCCTATATAAAGGGGACCCAAATACTCGTCCCACATCGATCTCAAGCTCTCGCGTCCCGAATCTCCGTCTCTCTGATTTAAGGCCGTTCCGAACTACAGTTGTCTCCGTTCCGAACTTCTCAGAGGACTTCGGATCCGAATGTCTGCGGAGTTAGCATCTCAAGAAATTTCATCCACTAAGCCTATTTCTCAGTGGTTAGTTTACAGAGAAAGGTTAGTCCATCCGGTTTTCTTCAGCAACTACGATTCTATCATTTCTCATTTCAAAGAATATCAAGTTAAATGGCTGGGAAGATGTTGCGGTATCAAAAACCGGGAACCAAGATGAAGTATATTCAGACTTACTTTTTGAGTTTTATGAGTCAGTTTCTTTCTTCAAGGAAGATAATAGGGAGAAGTTCTCTTTTAAGGCTTATGGAAAGACTTACAAGCTTTCTCACACCAAGGCTGAAAGCTCGGTAGGGCTGTCTTATGAAGGTGAAGCCGAGTTTATTTCACATGTGTTGCCAGACTCTAAGGGTAGCTTCGACAAGGAAAAAGCCTTAGAAACTCTCGGACTAGCTGATGACAAAGCTCCGAAGATTGCAAGTCTATCTACAAATTTCCGGATTCTGGAGTTATGGGTGAAAGGACTTATCGTACCGAGGAAAGGTGATAAAGATAGCTTGAAGAAAAGTGAGATCTATATCTTAGATTTCCTGATAAATATAAGGATGTTCAACTTGATGAAGCATATTCTTCTTACTATTGAAAATTTGAAGAAAGGAAATCTGAGAGCTCAGATTATTATGTATCCAGCAATCCTCTCCATGTTGATTGTTTGGTGCCTTGAGTCTTTCAAGGAGGCTTGCAAATCTAAGCCAAGAGTTTGCAAGATCATGCTGGTCAGTGATGGTACTCTTAAGAGAATGGATGTGGCTTTCAGCAAGGAAATTGGTGAATTCTTCGATTTTCCAAATCAAGAAGAAGCGGCTCTGAAAGCTGCTGAACCGGAATCATCTAAGCCAGTAAGGAAGAGAAAGCTGAAAGAAGTGGAAGTACAAGCAGAGAATCCTAAGTTTAAGGAAGTCCATTCCGCACCTCCTAAGCCTAAGAAGCAGAAAGCTTATCCTGATGAAGTTGTTACAAAGTGGAGAGCTGATAAAGAAAAAAGGAAAGAAGGGGATCCGCAGTTCGGATTAGACCCTGCGGAGGCTAAGGCCTTGAAGGAGAGAACTGCTGATGAGCTTGAAAAACAAGCAAAGCAAAATAAGCTCAAGAAGAAGATGTCTGAGGCTGAGGTAGCTTAGGATTTGTTAAAATTCAATGAAATGGTTTCAGCAACTATTCCAGTTCTGAGATCTTTCTCCTTGGAATCTCTACCTGAGACTCCAGGAAGAAATTTCGTTGCTCCAGAAGAAGCTATTGCTAAGAATACTGAGGAAGTAGAGCAAGTTGAGCAATTGGAACAAGTATAAGAGGCTGCTGAAGGAAGTGGTGAAACTGGAGATGTGCTGAAACAAGTAGATGATTACAAGGGGACACCTTCGGAACACTTATCACTCCGAACTTCTGAAGCTGAATCTTCGAAGCTAGTTACTCCAGCAATGGAAGAAGAGAAAGGAGAAGAAGAAGTTACTTATCATGGAGAATAAGAACATATTTTACTTGATGTTGCTCAGAAAGAAATCGTAGGGGTTCGTGTTCAGGAAGTCGCTGATGAAGAAGATAATTTTGTTCAAGTTTCTGAGAGTGAGAAGAGAACTCCGGAACAGGATTTAATTCCGGAAAAAGACAAGGGAAAGAAAATTCTTGCTGATACTCTGAGCTCAGAAGTGAAGAAGAGGAAGGAAGTTGGTAGCTCTTCAAAGAGAAAGCTTGAACTTATTGAAGAAGAAATTTCTCTAAGCAAAGTTTCAGATTCAGAGTCATCTTCAGTGGGGCATGACTTTGTTGTTCAGTCTTTGAAGAAGTTGGTGGGAACCATTCCAACCTTCTCAAGTATTGACTCAAGATGTCAGATGCTCCAACATGCGCTGAATCAGATAACTTACTCCGTATCTATGGTTATGGACAAGTGCGTTGAGATTGAAGCTCAGTTCAAAACCTTCTTTGTTGGTTACGAAGCTCATAGAAAATCCTGCAAGAGAATGACAAACTGGTCTAAGAAGACTGTGGAAGAGATGAGGCTATTCGATGAGTTTCAAGACAATGTTAAAGATGCCTTTGAGACCGAGGACAAGAAGATAAATGAGTTAACTGCATCCTTTGAAGAGAAGATGACAGAAGAAAATAACTTCTGGATTCAAGAAGTGAGAGATCTGAATGGGAATCTCAATTCCGTTTCTCAGAACTGGAAGTTTGAAAGGGATCATCGGATTGATTTTGAAGAAAGGATGAAGGCTCAGGAAGAGAAAATCAAAGCCCAGGAAGAAAAAATTGAAGCTCAGTCTGCAAGAATAGTTGTCTTAGAAAAGAAATTTGAAGAAGATCATGAAGACCTAAAGAAGATCAAGAATATTCAAAAGGGGCTCATGTCAAAGGAAAAAGATCTGAAATAACCTAATACGATCTTTTTGTTGTATTTCTTTATTGCTGAGATTTCAAATTTAATAAAAGTTGTGCTTGTCGTTTCTTTTGTTGTCTTTACTAATATTTCATGTACTTTGTTATTTTTTTTCATTCCCTCCAATTCTTTTGGAAAATCACAAAGGGGGAGAAGGAAAAGATCCTTAAGAAAAAGAAGAACTCTAATAAGAGTTTATCAAAGGTTGATAAGAAAAAGATCCTTAAGAAAAAGAAAAACTCTAATAAGAGTTTGTTTAAGGGGGAGCTTTTTCATTAAAGAAGACATTCCTATTCATCACTCCGGAAATCTGAATACGATCCTTAGAGTTTCAAAGCCTAAGGGGGAGTTAGTCATATTCATCGATATCCTTAAAGAAAAGGGATATAATCCTTAATGTTTTTCTTTCTTCTTAGAATTTCTTTTTTGTAAGGATGTTTGTGCTTTCAAAAAAGGGGGAGATTGTTGAGTCAATAAGGTTTTCCTTATGACTTTTCCATTCCTTCTTGTTTTGAAAATCACAAACACCTTATCTTAAGGAAAATTGCTTTTATAAGGAAAATTTCTTTTATAAGGAAAATCGCTTTTATAAGAAAAATTATCCTTATCATATTTTCACCCATATTTTTCTTAAGTATGAGATTCAGATTCATTTTCTCGGAATCGTTGAAAATTTGATATAAAGCATTCTGTTTTAAGGTTCGGATTCTGGACAAGAACTATAAGGATGTTTCATTCCGAATTCCGGATATGAACTCTGACTAAGTTCTATTCCAGATTTAGGATACGAATTCTGAAGAAGAATTCTCATTACGAATTCCAATGAAGAATTCTCATTACGAGTTCTAATGAAGAAATCTCATTCCGAATTCCCATTATGAATTCTGATGAAGAATTCTCATTACGAATTCTGATGATGAATTCTCATTACGAATTCTGATGATTAATTCTCATTACGAATTCTTATGATGAATTCTCATTACGAATTCTGATGATGAATTCTCATTACGAATTCTGATGATGAATTCTCATTACGAATTTTGATGATGAATTCTCATTACGAATTCTGATAACGAATTCTCATTACGAATCCTGATGATGAATTCTCATTATGATTTCTGATGACGAATTCTCATTACGAACCCTGATGATGAATTCTCATTACGATTTCTGATGACGAATTCCTATTCCGAATTATCATTCCGAATTCTCCTATTTAACAGAATTTGAGTATCTTTGTTTTATACACTCTGAATTAATTCAGACTCCGAAAAATATCTTTGTTTGACTCCGTTATTTTATATTGCTTACACTTCTAAAATTTGTCTACTCTTTACTATTGTTACTTACACTCCGAACCTTCACTCCGAAGTTTTCATTCCGAAATTTTATGTTAGAGTTTAAAACGATGTCGTACATTCTGTTACACTTGTTTTGTTATAAAACGATGTCGTCTGTTTTGTTATAAACTAACCGTTGTCTAAGTGACACGTGTACAGGTCCCTCCGATCATTAAGGAAAATATGACCGTTGGAGAAGGAGCCGACCTTACCTATAAATAGGAGCTCATTTGAAAGAGCTCAGTGCTACTGATGACAGATGAACAACTTGGTTTCGTGCCTACATGTTGTTGAAGTGATTTCTAGAGAGAGAGGCTCTTATTAACTCTTAAAGCTTTGTGCGACTCCGAATGTTGGTGATTACATTCGAGGGCTTCCGGGGATAGGAAGACAGAGGTTCCGACTACCTTGAAGTTCGAGGGATTTCTTGCTGAGGAAGACAGAGGTTGCCAACTACCTTGAAGTTGAGGGCTTGCGGGGATAGCAAGACAGAGACTCCGATCTTCGTATCGAGGGCTTACCCTGGTGTGGGTAAGATAGACTTTCTTGAAAGTATAAATCAAGGGACCTTTATCCAAGGTTGTTGGATACCCTTCTCTTTGGGTTAAAAGACTTATATCTTGTTACTAGTAGTTCTACTACTTGTTTTTATTCCGCTGCATTTTGTATTATAGGGAAAGTATAACTTTCTTATACTTCCTTATTTGTACTCTATTTCATTTAGATTCTATACGCTTTAAGGTAGAATATCATATTGTAATCTTTTGTTAAGATTCAATTTCCGGAACCATATTTCTGGAACCCTCATTCGGAATCTCTTTCCTAGTTTGCATTCGGTGTTAAGAGGTGTTTTGAATTTTCTTAAGTTTAACTTTGTTAAATTTAGTCTTTTCCTTTGCTTAAGGAAAACTTAGTTATTCTTAACTAACTTTAAATGTTCCAAAGGAATTTTTAAAGTATACAATTCACCCCCCTCTTGTATATTGAGCATCTACATTACTATTTCGATCCTACAATTAAACATTGAAATGTTTCCTTACCACACTATGTTAAACTGTATTGAATATGTCTTCACTTCATGATGATAAACTTCATTGGAATCATCATCTCATTGAAAATTCATTACATATTTTCTATATCTATGCAAAAGAAAGATTAAATGCCACAGACCTGGTGTGAGAATAATATACACATTGGGAATATATTCATCCAATAACTATACATGGCCTGATTCCTAATATAATAGGATATGTAGTGACACCTAGACTTCTATTCTTGGTCCCATCCACAATATTCCTTTTCTTCTACATCGGGTGACCCCTACCTTTATCATAAGATGTTAAACTGCATGGTTGATATCCTCACTGCATGAAACTAAACTGAATAGTTTCTAAGATCTATGTATGATTTTATTCCTACCATCATAAGATATGTAGTGATGCCCAAAATTTCATTCATGGGCCCATCCAAAACATTCATTTTATTTTACATAGATTCACCCATGTCCTTACTACAAGATGTTGAATTTCCCAACTAAATTTCTTTCCACATGACACTAAACTACACCGTATTCTAGAACTATGTTTGTCTTTATTATCATTCTATTGGGATATATAGGGATTCCTAGATCCAATATCTTGGATCAACCACCACATGTTGAAAAATTCCCCAGTCTATTCTCTAATTTCTTCTATGTTGTGATAGGAACCATTAACATTATTTTTTTCTCACACTGAACATAGATCAAAAGAGATTGGGAATTTTGGTAAGGAATCCCCTTTTTCACCATGAAATATCAGTTCATGATAGTTTTAACATGGTCTTGAATGAAATACCATAAACAGAACACCAAGATTCCTCACCACATGACATTAAACTGCACACTTGTGGTCCCTTTCATGACACAAAGATCTGAATCATTATGGACCTCACCCAAGAGGACCACTCCCCTTAGAGTTGTCCTCCCACCCCACCTCAATTTGAAAACTATTTTTGGATTGATTCATATAATTACAGGATATATAGTGATGCTCAAATCCCCAATCTTGGGTCTATCTAAAATAATCAATAGAAACCATGCCCCGTGCTTATGGGTCAGACCTACATAGAGTGTTTCTTGTTCAAGAACTACATTTGGCTTGATTACTATCATAAAATAATACATATTTATGTCCAAACCTTCATTATTAAGATTAGTCACACTATTACCTTTTTTAATGTTATGGAGACTATGTCTTTACCTCGTGAAATTAAAATGAATATTTTCTCAATATCTATGTGTGGATTGATTCTTATTATCGCAGGATACTTAGTAACGCATGGATCTCCAATCCTATTCTGAGATAAAATAATTAATGGGAATAATTCCCCCCTCAGTGCATTGGTTAGAAATTCATATATAATTTCACATTCATAAATTGTATTTGGATTGACTACTTCCCCTCTATGATATGTAGTGACACTCAAAAATTTGATTCTCAGGTCCATCCTTGAGAAAACAAAAAATATATATTCACTTGTACTTGTGTATGGGTCAGACATACGTAGGGAACTTCTATACTAGAACTATATATGGACTCATTCCTCACACTGAAGGATACATAGAAACACCGAGATATCTAATATTTAGTTCACCATCTTCATATAAAAGATAAAAATTCACAACCAACTACATATGGTCCATAGCTATGAAGTGAATGTCAAAGACATATGACATTAAACTGCATGAAAAGAACATATACCTCTTCTTGAATAGGGATGATTCATACAAGCTCATTTTGTTATGTACAAGTAAGATAAATGTATGAATTTCATGCACACATAATAAATATTCATAATAAGGGCCTCGATATATTCACATACACCAATAAGCTGGTGTATGGATAAAATATTCTCCTGGAAAAGTGTCCCCAATGAAATATTGCATAATTTTCATGTTGGCACCCACATCCTTACCGTATGATGTTAAAATGTAAGGAAAATTTCCTTGTCTCAAGACATTAAAACTGAATTCCAAATATGTCCCCACTAAATGATGTTAAAATGTGTAGTCCATCACCCATTATCATTCATTATCAAAGGAATTCCAAATCCTGGACTCATCAAACCAGAGTATGGGGTGATTCTTTCATCCTTTAAGCCCATCAGTCTATAAATCACACTTCTTGTATTGAGCACCTCAATTTTCTGCAAACCGTTCATGGAATATGGAAGTGAAAATAGATCTATCTATTTAAACATGATATTGATGAGTAAGGTCTTATAACTACCATCCATAGATAGATTGACCCTCTATATAGAGCTTTATGATCCATATGATTTTGACATCATCGTGGTGGAACGTAGCACCTAAAGGTGTTCTTGGTCATCCCCAACATGATTTGTCCCATATCATCACCCATAACCTGAGAACCTCGATCCATGAATGACAACATTTTAATCTCCCACTCAGAAGGATTTTAGAGTACTCTTTACCATAGGTATCATAATTAGGTTCTTGTGTAACATTTCTCTCATATTAGGGCCATGTTTATCATGACCTAAAATTGAATACACTTTGGTCAAAGCTGGGAAACCTTAATCTTTATCATTGGATGGTCCAAATTTAAATCCATTAAAGTTCTAAAGAAAGATACACTAAACATGTCAGGATAAAATCCAAAAAATGTAAGCTGGATTAAGAGTCAATTCTTCTCTCTCTAAACTCTTCATATACATATTTCATGATAATATTAGTGCATAAATTAATGATTCATAATGCTAATAGGGCATAATTTATATCCCTAGTAAAATTTGATCCTTTCTCTCTGGACCCCCTTATAACAACCCTGCTCTTTATTTCACAATTAAACATAATTTATTTCATAAAATCTTCACATGATACAACATAGAAGATTAATAAGTCTAGTTTCTTTGGTGATTATGAACATTACATAACATCTTAGAACATAAAACACAACATCTTTTTTGAAAACTTATTTTACATGACCACAACATTCCTTCGTACTTATAATTGCATGGGATAACGTGAGGACATGCATAAGAAAAGGGTGAGATATAAAGAACAATAAGGGAGTAAAAAAGGAACAACCTGAATAATATAGTACATTTGAGGCAATAGTCATATCACTGGATCATAATAGAAACATGATCATAAAGGCATGATATAGCATGATTATCATAACATGGAAGTGTGGAAACAACATTTAATATGATATTAGCATGAGCCATGGATCATTTCACATGGAGAATGAGTAAATCCTCATTAAACATGAATTATCATGAGTAAACTCTCATTTCAATTAACATATCATGATACTAATCTTTACTCAATTCATTAGAGTGCTATCAGGGCACACCCTTCTTAACCATTTCATTCCATGCATAAGTGTGCTAAATGGATCATATAACATGGATTAATTAAACATCATTATTTATTCCAAGATAAAGTAATCTGTAATTCATACATGAGACTATATAATCAATATGTAAATGTGCATAATCAAGAATACGCTTGATAGATAAATGGGTATGGTATTCACTACACAATGACTTTGGCTTGAAAATCATGGTGGAATTTTGGAAGCATAATGGTGTGACATAAGAATTAATAAAAATGGTTGATGAGATAGAAAGGGGTGTCTCGTAATATTTACATTGAATTGACAATAATGGGGTCATATAGATACAACATATGTAATGGAATTTATATTCATAATACAAAATAATTTCTTGAATGTAAATGAGGAGAGAGAAATCCCTTATGGAATTTTGGCATTGTAACGGGTGTACATGGGAGGAATTAATGATAGAGAAATTGGTATCTTATCATTAAAAATAATTAAGAAAGTATGTGGGAGGTTTTAAATCATACCCAACATTTTTAATTGAAATTATAAGGGCATAACAACTTAAATAAATTTGGACAAAAATGAGAAAGGAAGAAATCCCTTACTTGGAAGTGTGATCCCAAAGGCTTGGGAGAGGCTTGAGAGAGGCTTCTTAGGATATTGGGGCACCTTGGTAGGATTATATAGGGAATAGGGAAGGTTTTGGTCAAGATATAAAGGCTTTTAGTGAAGAGTAAGTGGGATTTGGGTGGGTTTATATAAGAAAATAGAGGGGATTATTTATTATTTTGGTTTGGGACACTACAAATAAACTAATAAAAACTACAAACCAACCCATGGTTTTTCCCATGTTTGTTTCCAAATGGATGTGGAAAAATTATTTATAATTACAATGGATGAACTTATTAAAATATTTGGATTTTTTAATTATAGTTGAGTCACACTATCAAGGAAAACTTTTTAACAGGTTAAAATATTTTATAAGCCTTGGAGGGTCCACTAATGCTTTCTAAAATAAATCAAACAAACATATAATCACATTATTTTAATCGTAAAACATATATTGGTAGAAAATACCATTTATAGTATTTTATTATATCAGTATTAGGTCATTATGATGTCATAAAACACATAATAATATTAAACGGTATTTAATTTTTACCCAAAAATTTGACTGTCTTAGAAAATTATGAAAAATTAATCATTTGATAATTTAAACATTTTGAATCCAAAGTATTATTCATTTTATATAAATAATTTTTTAAATATGTTAATTTTTAATATTAAAATAATAACTGACATTTGTCGACAACTCATGGGTTTTGACAAAAATGGCTTTCAAACATTAATAAAAATTACAATTATATTCATACAAATTTTACAAAAATTTGTATTTAGAAAAAATAAATTTATTAATAATATTTTATTAAAATATTCTTTAATTAAAAAATCCATTAATTCATTAAAATATATTTCTTAATTGAATATTAAATAAAAATATTATTTATGCTTTAAAACTTTTTTAAAAAATAAAAATAATAAAATGAATGTATATTTTTTATTCTATACAAAAAAATAATACTCCAAATCATAGTGCTAAGGTTTTGTTACATAACCCCTTATAACACCCGTATATAACCTAATGATAAGGTGTGTGATCATGACAGGCTCTTGGGGTGGCTCGGATAACATTTCATGGGTGGTAATCTCTATAAACTTCCACTTCTCTCATAGGCGGTTCTGTTAGAGCTTAATGTCTTGAATCTTAGCTTGGTATTGGTCAAGGGAGAATCCCAATGACACCTCCTCCTTTCTGAGCCCTGAAAAATAGGCTTCATAATGAACAATTATGCTGGATGAGGCCATCACATCCTTTGTCTGAGTAAATTGTATTTGTTAAATACCTATATTTATACTAATCATGTGATCACTTTTCAATGAGTATATTAGCAATGGTCACAATTCCTAACAGTACTTTGAAATCTAAAAATATAAAACCAAACAAGTACATATGTTATAAAACCATTTTAAATAATGATATATTTAATTAGATCAAGAGGAATTTCTATTGATAAAGGTTTGGGTGGTTACAATCTTCCCCCCTTAAGAAATTTCGCCCTCAAAATTTCCTTTTCCCACACTAAAATAGATGAAGGTAACTCTACTTCATCAAATCCTTGGATTCCCACGGTTCATCCTCAAACTTTTTTTTCACAACACCTTGACAAGAGGAATTGTCTTATTTCATAGAACTGTTTCCCTGTGATCTAAGATATTCACCAGCTTGTCTTAATAGGAGAGGTCATTCTCCAATTGTACCACCTCTAGATAAGGTACATGTGATGGATCAGGTATGTACATCCTCAGGAGTGATACCTGGAATACATCATGTACTTGAGATAGGTTCGGTGGGAGTGCTATTCTATAGGCCACTGCTCCAATGTGATCAAGTATCTTAAAAGGGCCGATGTAACTTGGACTAAGCTTTCCCTTCTTCCCAAATATCATAACTCTCTTCCATGGGGATATGTGGAGGAATACCATGTCTCTGACATCAAACTATAGGTCTCATCGATGATTATCATCATTTATTTTTGTCGACTCTGAGCAACATTAATGTCATGTTGGATGGTCTTAACCTTCTCCACCATTTCTTCGACCATTTCTAGACCTAGGAGTTTTCACTCTCCAACATCATCCCAACATGTCGGTGTTCTTCACCTATTCTCATAAATAGCTTTATAAGGATCCATTTGGTTGATTTAGTGGAAACTAGTATTGTAAGAGAATTAAACCATAGGAATATGCTGATCTCATCCTCCTTTTAAGTCCATTGAGAAACATTTATTCAAGTTTTTGGATAGTCCACTCTGATTGGAAATCATTTTGAGGATGATAAGTGGTATTGAAGTTCAGTTTAGTATTCAGATCATGTTCAAGTCTCTTCCAAAACATATAGGTGAATCTTGGATCCTGATCGAATATAACAGATAGTGGTACTCCATGTAGCCTTACCACTTCTCTGATATATATATGTGCCAGTTGATCCAATGAGAAATCCTCTTGAATTTCAATGAAGTGTGCAGTCTTTGTAAGATGATCCACAACATCCCAGATAGAATTGTTTCCTTTGGATGTCTTTGGAAGTCTAGTGATGAAGTATATGGTTATGTTCTATCATTTCTATTCTAGTATGGGAAATGGTTGCATCATCCCCTTAGACTTCAACCTATCAGCCTTCACTTTCTGACATACCATGCACTATGATGTATACTTAGTGATCTCCTTATTCATGGTTTCCCACCAATAATTCTCGTGAATATCTCAATACATCTTTGTGTTTCCTATGTGAATACAAAAATTTGAACTATGTACACCCTCTAAAAGTTATTTCTTCAACTCTAAATTTGATGGAACACATAGTATTGACCCAAATCTCACAATTCCTTCTTCATTATGATTGAACTCTAAGGATTTCCCTTTTTTGAAAGTTTTCACTTTCTTTCTAATTCCCACATCAACCTTTTGGGCATCCTTTACCCCTTCTAAAATGAGCGGCTGATCAATCATTTTTGAAAGGATTTATGAAGTTACCCTCTTTATGATTCCCATGTACATATACATAAAATATAAGAAGATTGGATCCTTTTCAATTCTCATTAATGTTAGAATTGTTGGGTCCTTTCTACTTAGATCATCTACCAACTTGTTTGCTTTCCCATGGTGGTAATGGATTGAGAAGTCGTAGGCTTTGATCATCTCTAACCATATTCATTGGAACATATTCAACTCTTTCTATCGGAAAATATACTTGATTTTTTTGTGGTCTGTATATATTTCATACTTCTCCCCAAAGAGGTAATGTCGCCAAATTTTGAAAGTGAAGATCACCCCATCCAACTCTAGATCATGTGTTTGATAGTTCTACTAATGAAATTTCAATTTCCTTGAATCATAATAAATTAATTTGTCATTTTTCATCAACACACATCCCAGGCCCTTCTTCGAAGCATCACTAAATACCACAAAATGTTCTCCATTTTTTGGGTAGTGTGAGCACATGCGCGGTGATAAGACTCCTTTTCAACTCCATGAAGCATTATTTGCATTCATCACTCCAAGAAAACATTAATTCCTTCCAACTTATCTTGGTAATAGGATTTAAAAATCATGAGAAATTTCTCAGAAATCGTTGATAATATCCAGAAAACCCCATGAAGCTACGGATATATGTTATCGATGTTGGCCTTGTCTATACTTCAATTGTAGCTGTCATAAAGGGATCCAATGATATCCCATTGCTTGTGATGATATGACATAGGAATGACACCTCATTCGACCAAAACATACACTTGATGTTCTTTTCATAGAGATTCTCCTTTCGTAAGGTCTCTAGTACAGTTGTTTGATGATCCTCATAATCCTACTTGGTTTTGGTGTATATTAGAATATCATCTATAAATACTACTAAATATTTGTCGAGGTAATCTCTAAAGACTCTATTAATCAATTACATGAATATTGTTGGATCATTAGTGAGTCTAAAAGGAATTACAATGAATTTATAGTTCCCATATCTTGTATGAAAATAATTCTTAGGGATATCCTCCTTCTTCACCCTTACTTGGTAATATCCCGACCGAATATCCACCTTGAATAAGTATATTGATCCACATAGCTGATCAAACAAGTCATTAATTTGGGGCATAGGATACTTGTTCTTTATCATGATTTTTTTGAGCTCACGATAATTAATTCAAAGGCACGTTTACCCATACTTATTCTTGACGAAGAGGACCAGTGCACCCCATGGTGAAACACTTGGGTGTATAAATCCTTTATCCATATTATCTGGTATTTGATTCCTCAACTCCTAAAGCTTCACAATAGCCATTATATATAGAGTATTTGATATTTTAAATTCCCCAGGTATAAGATTAATTGAGAATTCAACATATCTTATAGGAGGAAGACCAGACAATTCCTCGGGAAACACTTTAACAAATTCTATCACAATAGGCATGTCTTCAAGGATGGTTTCTTCCTTGTACTCAATCATCTGAGCCATACGTGTGCTCATAGGGTTGTAATATTCACTCTTGAGATGATGGTTATAAGGAATATTCATCCTTGTCCTTACACTTGTACATAATCGGGGGTTGATTCTCCATATGGGGAGGGATTTCCCTCTCACAGAAATTTATGTCGGCTTTATATAAGGAAATCCAATCCATGGAAAGAATTGCATCAAATTCCACGAGGGAGTATGATAAGGTTCACTGGGAAGTTCAATCCAAAAATTGTGATAGGGGAGGAGTTATACTCATGGGTTCCAATGATTTCCCCATTTTCCGTACTCACCAACATCTTTACTTCAATGATTTTTGGTGGTGTTGGGATTCTTCTACTAATCTTTTGGGATATAAAAGAATGCATGGAACCAGAATCAAAAATTACATTCACTATTCTTGAATAAATAACTAGCATACCTTTCACTACTTCATTTTCGGGGTTCACTTCAGTGGTAGTGATAGAACAATCTCTCCCTTGTTGCCTTGTAGGTCGTTGGTTTCCTCTGAAAACCCTTAGTATAGGGAACTAGTTTGAAAAGTGCACAGGTTCTTTGTAGTTGAAGCAATGAACAACACTTTGAAGGTACAATGGAGAATTCCTCTCCATTTTTTCAGCCATAGGTTTTTCTTGTGGGTAGTTAATGGCTAGGTGCCCTTATCTTCCACACCTAAAGCTTTTCCTCTTTATCTTCAGGAAATTTTGGGGGTGCTTCTTTCTGAACCTTTGGCTGGTGGGGTACTGTATTTTCTTATCACCATTGGATTTATCCATTAGACCACCAGAATTAAATTCCTCTTTATTCTTATTATACCCATTATACCATTGAGATTATCAAATCTCCCTTTTGACTTTGATACCACATCAGACAATTTCCACATATCTCTCGATGTCAAGGATCGTCAGCCTTTTCTGTAGGCTAGGTTTTAGGCCACCAAATTAGTAGTCAACCTTGCATTCGGGGGTAACAACAATGCAAGATTCATATCATGAAATCCTTGTGAATTTTTCCTCTTACGCTCCAATGGATTATTTATCTTTTTTCACAAGTTAAAGGAACTCGCTTTCCATATTAAGTCGGAGGGTGTGCAGAAAATATTTATCAAAGAAAATCTTATGGAAATTCTTCCATTCCAATGCCTCATTCTCTTCCCCATGATTTATATTTTTTATTAATGTACCCCATTGATCAGCTTCACCCTCTATACGGTAATCATCCAGAAGAACCTTCTCTTATTTGTAACATTGAAGGCTGTAGAAGATCATTTCAATGGAGTTGATCCATTGTTCAGTGATCGAGGGATCAGAAGATCCATTAAAAGTAGGTGGTCATTCTCTCATGACACTCTCTATTGCGAATTTTTTTCTTATGGGGTTTGAATGTTACTCTTGACCCATGTTTCTATTGAAAACTTGAGTTAACTGAGAGATTATAATGAAAAAATTTGTGATTCCCGCTCCCATCAGATTGGGCATCACATTGATCTTCCCATCAGCTATTATCCTGAGTCCTCCTATTTCCAGTAATTGGATGGAATAAAATGTAAGTTAGGGGTAACATGTAAAGGGTAATCCAAATTAGAAAATGGATAAATTATAAATTACATTTATTTCCCTAACTTATGAATTTATAGCGTTCATCCTAGGTGATCCATGATCTACTTCCCAACATATATTTTTCAGGGAAATATTGTTATTACCTTAATAATGGTTATTACTAAGATTGTGAATTTACTAAATAATATCCCCCTGGAGTTTCATAACCAATATTATAGTAAGGCCCATTGGCATGCACTAGTTCCTGTTCTAGTTTAGTTCAAAGAGGTATTTTCATATTTTACCCCTAGGATACATCTATGCCAGAGTTGCCTCTACCTGCTCGTATCTAGATAGAGATTTATTTTTTTGATAAACCAGTTAATCAATACCCCCCAAAATTTAGGTATGTTTTTATTATTCTTATTTTTATCCACATGGATTTCAATAGGGTTTTCTAATCTTAATCCAAAAAATAACTAAACCTATACTTTTTTACCAACTATAAAAACACATATCTATATTTAAAATATATAATATAGAGAGTTATAGTGTCTTTTGGGATTATTAACCTTACATAACAACTTAGAACATAAAACAAAACATCTTTATTGAAAACTTATTTTACATTACCACAAAATTCCTTTGTACATACTATTACATGGGATAACCTGAGGACATGCATAAGAAAAGGGTGAGTTATAAATCCCAATAAAGGATTAAAAAAGCCAAAACATAAAGAATACATTACATGTTAGGAAATAGGCATATTAGTGGAGAAAAAGAGAAACATGATCATAAAGCTAAGATATAGCATGATTATCGTAACATGGAAATGTGGCAACAACATTTAACATTATATTAGCATGATCCATGGATCATTGTACATGGAGCATGAGTAAACCCTCATTTCACATGAATTATAATTAGTAATCCCTCATTTCACTTGATGTATCATGATACTAATCATTACCCAATGCATTGGAGCGCTATTAGGGCGCACCCTTCTTAATCATTTAATTTCATACATAAGTGTGCCACATGGATCATATAAAATGGATTAATTAAACATCATCATTTATTCTAAGATAATGGAATGTGTAATTCATACATGAATCTCTATAATCAATAAGTTAATATTCATAACAGTTAATACCCTTGATAGAGAAATGGGAATGGTATTCACTACAAAATGACTTTGGCTTGGAAAATCACGGTGCAATTCTGGAATCATAACGGCATGATAAAAGAGTTCATAAAAATGGATGATGGGAGATAATGGGGTGTCTCATAATATGTACATGAAATGGAAAGTAAGTGATCATATAGATACATGTCCCAACATAGGTAATGGAATTTATATTCATAATACAAATGAATTGCTTGAATGTAAATGAGGAGAGAGAAATTCCTTATGAAATTTGGACATGGTAATGGGTGTACATTAGAGGAATTAATGAGAGATAAAGGGGTATCTCATCATCCAAACATAAAGAAGGAAGTATGTGGGAGGTGAAGAATCATACCAAAACCATTTTAATTGAAAGGAAAAGGGTATAACAACTTAAAGAAATTTGGACAAAAATTAAAAGGGAAGAAATACCTTACTTGGAAGTGTGATCCCAAAGGCTTGGGAGAGGATTGAGAGAGGCTTATTGGGTGATGGTGGAACCTTGGGAGTATTATAGAGATAGGAGGGAAGAGGTACCTAGAGCTCCAAAGGCTTTGAGTGAAGTGAAAGTGGGAGCTTGGGTGGGTTTTTATAGGAAAAGAGGGGGGATTTTTTATTATTTAGGTTTTGTCCAACACACATTAAACTAACCAAAACCAAAAACCGACCCATGGTTTTTCAAAAGGGGAGTGGAAAACATTATTTGATAATTACAATGGATTAAATTAACATATTAGGATTTCTTGTGTGGAGTTGAGTCACACTCTCAAGGAAAACATTTTAAAATGTTAAAATATTTTATAATCCTTGGAGGGTCCACTAAAGCTTCGTAAAATAAATCAAAATAACATAAAATCAACTTATTTTAATGGTAGAACATATATTGGCCAAACAACCCATTTATATAATTTTATTACATCACTATTAGGACATTATGATGTCATAAAACACATTATACAATTAAACAATATTTAATTTTTACCTAAAATTTCGACTCTCTCATAAAATTATGAAAAATTCACCATTGGATTATTTCAACGTCTTGATTCCAAAAATAATATTTATTTTATCTAAATAATTTTCCAAATATGTGAATTTTTAGTTTTAAAATAAAAACATACATTTATAGAAAAATCATGGGTTTCGAGAAAAATGGCTTTCAAACCTTAATAAAATTTACAATTGTATTCATAAAAATAATACAATAATTTATATTTAATAAAAGTAAATTTATTAATAATATTTTATTAATATATTATTTAATTCAAAAATCCATTGTTTAATCAAAATATATTTCATAATTGAATATTAATTAAAAATACTATTTGGTATTTAAAACTTATTTACAATGTAACAATAATAAAATGAATGTATTTTCATTATTTTATACAAAAAAATACATAAAATCATAGTGATAAGGTCTTGTTACATAAACCCTTATAACTCCTACATATGACCTAAGGGTAAGGTGTGTTATGGTGATAGAATCTTGGGGTGGCTTGGATAACATCGCTCGGGTGGTAGTCTCTATAAACTTCTACTTCTCTTGTTGGCGGTTCTGTTCGAGCTTAAAATGTTAAAGCTTGGCTTGGTCTTGGTCAAGAGCATATCCCAATGATGCCACCTCCTTTTCAAACTCGAACAAATGGGATTTGTATGGATAAATTCTAATGGATGAGGCCATCGCTTCCTTTTCCTTAGTAAATTGGATTTGTTAAAGCCTTATATTTATACTAATCATGTGATCACTGTTCAACGACTATATTAGCAATGGTCAAAATTATTAATGGAATTTTGAAATCCAAAAACTTAAAACCGAATAATTTCATATGTTATATAACTATTTTACATAACAATATATTTAATTAGATCAAAATGAATTTCCATTAATAAAGGTTTAGGTCTTTACCCCACTGGTCCCTCAAAATGTTAGTATAATGGTTTTTCACATCTCCTCACCATTATAACTTTTTCAATAGGTGATGACATAACTTTTAGGGCCCTCAAACCCTTCTTGAATATTATATTTTCCATAAATCACACTTCATTATTTGAGTGCCTCAGATCACTGAAAACCTTCCATGGTACATGGAAAAAGATACCTAGCTTCAAGGGACCCTTTTTTTACTATGAATATATGCCTATGGATCATTTATATGAGACTATGTCCATCAAAAAAATTCATTATTACCTTTAAAAAAGAAATTCCTGACCCTTGTGATCCTTGACATCACCATTTTAGAACCCAACACCTGAGCGTGTTATAGGTTATACCCAACAAGATTGTACTATATCATACTCATGACTTGATCACCTTAAACCATGATTTAAAACCACCATAACTAGACTATTCAAGTGGATTCAACATACTCAATGTTACATCTTCATGTTTTATACCCTTAATCAAAGAAGGAATTCAACACTCCATTCTAGGACCTTTTGATGGCCCACACCTTATGAACCAAAATCACATAGAATAGGACCCTGGATTCATAGTTAAAGAGTTAATTTACCCTAGGGTTATGAAAACCACCTTGGTTATCTTTTTTTCCATACCCAACTTTTTCATCAAGATATTTGAGTCTTCATGAATCTTTTATGGCTCTTAGAAAAGTTTGTGGACACCTCTATTAGATCATGTTATTGATGCATAATGGTTTTACCTAATAACGAGAGGCATACCATCCTTACCTAATAACTAAATTATGAAAATATTCTTTATTTATGTTTAAAAAATTAATTCTTCATTAACCAATTAATCAGAAATGAAATAGTGAACAATTTGAAATTAAAGAAATTCATTTTCTGAAAAAAAAAACTATTTTTCAACACACAAATATTTTTGTATCAATAAATTAAACAAACCACTTTTGAGGAAATATTTTAATGAAAAATAATATTATATTTTAAATCCACTATTGAAAATTCATCTTATTTATTTTAGACAATAGATAAGAATAAATCTAATTTTATGCATAAAAGGTAGTATTTACATATACTGAGGTCTTACCTCCTTTTAATGGAACGCTTAATTTAAAATTAAATTTTACCACTTTAAGAAAATTTATTTGAAAAAATATACAATATTTTTGAAATATTAATATAAAAATTATCTTAGATTGGATTTTTGTCATTTTTTGGTGATGTTTTTTTTGTTGATGAATAGTTAAAATAATGAATTTTAATTTAAAACTTCCTTTTTGTTAAAATAATTTATAATGAAAAAAATATATTTTCAATTGGTTTTAAAGTCACAATATCTTAATTAAAAATCTATTAATACAATTTATGTAATTTTAACCAATTTAATATTTAAATTGAATATAAAAACATTGTAAAATTTTAATCATTTTTATTTTAAAACCCCACATTCTCGTCACGTCTGTGGGATTAATATTAAAATATTTTTCCACTTATGTTATTGAAATTTTGAAAAATGGATTACTTAGATGGAATAATCCTAATTTTTAATTTATAATAATTTCAGAATAATTATTTACCAAATGGATTAGTGAAAGCTATTAAAATTAATTACATCGATTAAGGACAACATCAAGTTTATTTGATGTTTAAACGTAGTACATGATGTGTAATAATGACCCAACACTTGAAAACCCCCAATTTTATGGATATATTCCAACCCTTGTGACCATACACTCAACTTGTATGAGTTTTTGGGACAATTTTCCATCAAAGTGACCCATATAATAAGTTATGTAAAGTAAAAGACAAAATAGTGTACCTTTCTTCCTTTTAATTTCTATAAAGCTTTGGAATAAGGAAAAAACGACATAATTTTGGTTATAAATGTTATTTTAGAATAAAATTTATTTTTATATCATTATATTTTACTTTAATTTTTTATATATGATATAATTACATTATGTTCTTAAGAAATTCCAGTGTATGAATTATTTAGTTAATAATCAAATAAATCAAATGATGTTAATAACATTAAAATTAAAGTAAATTGAATGAATTATTTTGTCACATTATTTTTTTAAATGAATATATCATTATAAATGTGTTTGAACCTAATTTTTTATATTTACATTATATTGTAGATATATTTTAATTTAAATTAAATGAATAATGTCAAAATTGACATTAATGTCATTTTATAATAATTGTTTTTTATTAACAGATATAAAATTAATAAGAATTATAAATTATTACACATGATTAATAAATTTTAATAAATATAATATGTATTACATTAATGTACCAATTTATCTTTTCTAAAGAATCTATTGACCCCTAAATAGTGACGAACTTGTTAGCACGGTTACAGTTAAAGTAGTGTTTTTATGTGTTACATGCACTTATGTTAATGTTAGATTAAAATGAACAATATTTTATACATTATAAATTATATATCATATTTATAATCAGTGATTAAAAATTATCTAATAATTGTCACTCTAACTTATTCATAATGAATAAATCACTTAGGTTAGAAAACTAGATAACATAATGAAAAAACCAAAATGGTTAAATAAGGAAACATATATGTCAAGGAATAAAATGTTTAAAACATGGGTATAAATATGTTGTGGGGTAGATTGATCATATAACAACAAAACACATTTAATTTCCAGTTTTTGAGAAACTTTAGGTAATATTGACCTCTCAATAGTGAATACATTTGAGTATTTATAAGAATACCACTCCTCCTCAACTATAAAATGGAACTCCCTCTCCAACCTCATTGACACCTCTAAAGCATTTTATATCAACCAATATCTAACAAAGTCACATAAAAAATTCCACCTATCATCCTAGTATCCTTATGTTGGTAAAAAAACCATCCAAGTAAGGCCTTTTGTGCAAACCAAAAAAAAGATACTCGAAGAAGATGTAACATTTATCAATGAATGTTTTTGTTTTATTTATTCCACAAAACCATTCAATTATTTCTATATGATGATTATATAACAACCTCATTATCATAAATATATTAATATGGTATTATTATAAGTTTATTACCTATAACCGCACACACATCCATTCAATGTGTTTTGAAAACATCGTTCATGGGTACAGAGGACTACCGCCTCGTGAACCGATGTCATTTATTTTTCCATTACCACCTTTTAGGGATAGGAATAATGATATGAATTTTTTTATAATATATATATATGATAATTATTATTTATTTATGCTTATTTAATTATTATATAACACATACCTTCATGTCTTCCATTTTTTTTGGAATATGATAACGTCGTTCGTGTGTAAGGCAGACTACCGCCTAGTGAAGTGATGTGATTCATTCACACTTTAAATGAAATGTATTAAGAATGGGTTTAATATAAATATTTGAAATATATTAAATAATGGCCTGATAATATATTTATATATTTAATTTACTTTTATTTATTTAAATATGACAACAAAATGGAAACAATGTTCTCACGTACTTACGACCTACCCTCTCCATGAACGATTTATTTCATTTCCTATAACTAAATTTTATGGAATATTATAAATACATATATTCAGAATATATTTGATATTTATATCATTTTTATAATTATTTAGATTATTAAATCATGATCTATGAGAGAGTACCAAGAATAACAAGTCAAAATAAGTATGAAAAAAAGTGGTTATTACCCGAAACATAATTTTAAAATAGAATTTTTAATAAAAAGGTAATACGAAGTCAAAATTAAATCATATATTTTATTATATATATGAATATGGTTCTTTTATATATTTATAAAAAAACTTTTATTTATTATACAAGAGTTTTTAATGAGTATTATGAGATTCAAGACTTAGGGTTTGGAATTTCCGTCTCGCTTTCTACTTTTGTGTGAAACAAGCTATATTCACCACCTATTTCTTCTATATCATGTATATAATGACCATGTATTTATTTTATTATTTTACTCCTTTTATGGGTTTTACGGTTCAATGGTTTACAAATCGGTAGGGGAATTTTGTCTCAATTAGCCTTTTTGGAAACACATGTTATGTTATACACCAATATTATTTTACAAGGTGTATATACTAGACCTTTGACATGATACGTCTAGAATTTAATTATTTTAATTATGTTTTAAGTTGTATGTAATTTGATAATTCCACAGGGATCATGATTAAATGTTACCAATGTGGTAAAAGGTTATTGCTAAAATCTAATCATTCATAAGGATTGGTTACAATTATGATTACATTGATGAAATATTATGATCTATATCTCAATAATTCCCATTAAGTATCTTCTTATTTTTTATTCATAATATCTTCAAATAATGGTAACATTTTTCAATTCTTTTTCACATAAGATAATTAAGAAAATATTTTTATGAAAATATGATATTATTTCCCTCTTCAGCCAGAAATCTGTTTCCTTCCAAAAACCTATTTTTTATAAATATTTTCACAAAAAATTAAATTATATTTTAAGATAATTTTCAAAGAAAGGTATTTTATAAATGTTTTATATTTTAAAAGTATTTTTCTTCAAATTGGAAATGATATTTTCCTTAATAATTGTTTTAAATGATTTTTAAAGATTACATTATACGTATTCAAAGTGGTTTTCAAAGAAAATGGATTTTGAAAATGTTTTATGTTATAAAAATTGTTTTTCAAAGAAAGGTTATTTTTCTTGAGAAATATTCTTTAACTACCCAATACCTTTATTAATGGAAATTACTCTTGAACTAATTAAATTTCTTATTTTGTAAATTGGTTGTATAACATATTAAATTCATTGGTTATATGTTCTTTTATTTCAAAATATTGTTATGAATTGTTATCATTGCAAATATAGTGGTTGAACAGTGATCACATGATTAGTATAAATATAAGGCATTAACAAATCCAATTTACTTAGAAAAAGAAAGGGATGGAATCATCTATTAGACTTTCCCCATACTAATCCCATATGTCAAAGCTCAGAGAGGAGGTTACATCATTGGGCTTCTCTCTTGATGAATCCCAAGATGATCTTCACCACGTTAATCTCAAATAAAACCACCTACGGGAGAAGTGGATGTTTATATAGATTATCACCCGAGTGATGTTATCCAATCCACCCCAATATTCTATCACCATTGTACACTTTACCCTTTGGTCTTATGCGGGTATTATAAGGGGTTATGTAATAATTCCCTAACACTATGATTTTTTACATTATTTTTTTATGCAGAATATACATTCATTTTATTAGTGTAACTTTGTTAATAGTTTTTAAAGAAAAAATAGAATTTGATTTAGTTAATATTTTATTAATAAATATATTTTGATGAATAAATAGATTTTAGAATTAAATAAAATTTCAATGAAATATTATTACTAAATTAAATTTTATTAAATATAAATGATAGTATAATTTTTATGAATACAATTGAAATTTTTATTAAGATTTGAAAACTTTTTTTCAAAAACCGTTAATTTTTTATAAATGTCGATTTTTATTTTAAAAGTAAAAATTATTATATTAATAAAATTACTTAGATAAAATTAATATTATTTTTGGAATCAGAATATCTAGATTATCCAATAGTGAAATTTTCATAATTTTCTGAGACAATCGATTTTTTAGGTAAAAATTAAATATCGTTTAAATATAGAATGTGTTTTATGACATCATAATGACCCAATAGTGATGTAATAAAATAAAATACACATTATTTTCGGGCAATATATTTTTTATTCTTAAAATAATGTGACTTTAGATTTTTTTTATTAATTTTATGGTTCCTTAGATGACCCTACAAGACTTATAAAACATTTTATATTTTCATATTATTTTCCTTGAGAGTGTGACTCACATGCACATAAGAAAGACTAATATTGTAATAATATCATCCATTTTACTTATAAAATAATTTATTCCACTCCCTTTTGGAAAAAAACATGGGAAAAACCAAGGGTTTGTTTGTGGTTTTGTTTAGTTTAATGTGTGGTGTCCAAAACCTAAATAATAAAGAATTCCCTCCCTTTTCCTATGTAAACCCACCCAAGCTCCCACTTCCTCTTCACTAAAAGTCTTGGGATCTCAACCAACCTATTACAGAATCTCTCTATAATCCTCCCCATGTTCACCAATCTCCCAATAAGCCTCTCTTAATCCTCTCTCAAGCTTTTGGGATCACACTTCCAAGGGATTTCATCCTTTCTCTTTTTTGTCTAAATTTCATTATGTGGTTATGAACTTTTATTTTTAATTAAAAATATTGGGGTATAATTTCAAACCTCCCCCATACATCCCTCTTTATGTTTGAATGGTGAGATACCCCTTTATCTCTTATTAATGCCTTCCATGTACACCTATTTCCATGCTGAAATTCCGTAAGGAATTTCTCTCTTCTCATTTACATTCAATCAATTATTTTGTATTATGGATCCAAATTCCATTAAATATGTTAGGAAATGATTATATATGACCCCTTAATTTTCTTTTCAGGAAAATATTATGAGATAACCATTTCTCTCTCATCAACCATTTTTATGAATTCTTATGTCACGTTGTTATGCTGTCGAAATTGCACCATGATTTTCTATGCCAAAGTTATTGTGTAGTGAATACCATGCTCATTTCTCTATCAAGGGTATTAACCTTTATGTAGAGTTACTTATTGATTATATAGTTTCTTTTATAAATACATCATTCCTTATCATGGAATAAATTATGATGTTTAATGAATCCATGTTATATGATCCATGTGGAACACTTATGAATGAAATGAAATGATTAAGAAGGGTGTGCCCTGATAGCGCTCCAATGCATTGGATAAAGATTAGTATCATGATATGTCAACTGAAATGATGGTTTAATCATGATATTTCAATTTAAATTAGTGTTTACTCTTGCTCCATGTGCAATTATCCTCGACTCATGCTAATACCATGTTAAGTGTTGGTTCCACATTTCCATGTTATGATAATCATGTTATATCTTACCTTCATGTTCATGTTTCTTTTATGCTCTATTGATATGCCTATTTCCTAGAATTTATTGTATTCTTCATTTTATTCCTTTTTTACTCCCTTGCTCGGCTTTATAGCTCACCCTTTTCTTATGCATGTCCTCAGGTTATCGCATGCACTGCTAAGTACGAGGGAATGTAGTGGTCATATAAATGATGTTTTCAATAAAGATGTTGTGTTTCATGTTAAAAGTTCTTATAAAATTTTACTAAGCCCCAAATACACTAGAAATAATGATATTATATGTTGTATTAAATGACTATTTTATTTAATAAGTCATGTTTAAGTGTGTAATAAAAATCAGAGTTTATATAGTTGGTATCAGAGGATAGGTTTAGTTATTTTTGGGATTAGGATTAGAAAACCTAGTGAACCCTTAGAGATACGAATAATTATAATAAAAAAATACCTACATTTTGGTGAGTATTGATTAAGTGGTTTATCAATAAAATAAATCCCTATCTAGATATGAGCAAGTAGTGTTGGTTATGGCATAGATGTACCTAGGAGTGAAAACTTCGACAAGGAGTTTTGGGCTAGCCCCACAATATCCTGGTACACGACAACAAGAATTCAAGCACTCTTGGTAATTACACTCTTGGGGATATGATTTGGTAAATTCATAATATTAGTACGAACCATTTTTATGAAAATAAAAAATTCCCCTAAGAATATATGTTGGGAAGTAGATCATTGATAACATATATTTAAGACTATAGATTCATAAGTTAAGGAAATAAAAGTTATTTATAAGTCATCTGTTTTGACCATGGATTACCCATTATGTGTTACCCCTAACTTTCCTTTTATTCCAGCCAACGACCGGTAATAGGAGGACTCTAGCTAACAACCGATGTGAAGATCAATGTGATGATTGTTCTAATGAGATGCCCAATTAAATGGGAGCGGGAATCATGAACTACATCACAATACTCTCTCAGTTAACTCAATCTTTGAATAGAAACATGGTTCAAGAGGAAAGGTCACCCCCCCCCCAAGAAAGAACAAGTCACAATCGAGTGCTTCATGAGATAAAGGTCTCTTGCTTTTAATGGATCGTTTGATCCCTCAATCACCGAACCATAGATCAACTCCATGGAGATGATCTTCTCCATCCTTAAATGATCTAAATAAGAGAAGCTACTTTTGGCTATTTATCCTACAGAGGGTAAAGATGATAAATGGTGGACATTAATCAAAAATACGAAGCCTGAGGAGGAGATTGAGGCATTGTAATGGAATTATTTCCATAAAAAAATTTTCAATAAATATTTTTCTTGCACCATCCGACTTATGATGAAAATGGACTTCCTTGACCTCAAGAAAAAATGATAACAAATCCATTGGAGTGTATGAGGAAAACATCACAAGTCTTTCATGATACGCCTCCAGATTTTTCGTTACCCCTGAATGCAAGGTTGACCACTTCTTTAGTGGTATGAAACCTATCCTATAGAAATCCCTAGCGATCTGTGACTTAGATAGCTATGAGTAAATTGTCTGATGTGCAATGAAGGTCGAAATAGAGATCATCAAATATTAGGGGTATCATGGGGATAAGAAGAGTGATATGGAATTAAATTTTGGCAGTTTGATTTTAAATTCCAATGGTGCTAAGAATACCCATCATCTCACATGCCAAAGGTACAGAAAGAAGCACCCTGGAAATTTTTGGAAGGGGACAAGGAAATGCTTTAGGTGTAAAAGAGAAGGTAACCTAGACATTAACTACCGAAAATAAAAACCTGCGGCTAAGATAGAGGAGAGGAATTCTTCGTTCGACCCTCAACATGTGGTTAATTGCATCAACTAAAAGGAACGAGGACACTTTGCAAACTAGTTCCCTAAGCCAATGGTTATCAGAGGAAACCAACAACCTCCAAGGCTTCAAGGGAGAGATTTTTCCATCACTACTGCTGAAGTGAACCCCGAAAATTATGTGGTGATAGGTACTATAGTTATTCATTCAATAATATAGAACATAATTTTTGGTTTTGGTTATACGCATTCTTTTATATCCCAAAATCTTAGTAGAACAATCCCAAAACCACCGAAAATCATGGAAGTAAAGGTGTTGTTGAGTATGGAAAATGGGGAAATCATTAAATCCCAGGAATATAACTCTTCCCTGGTCACAATCTGTGGATTTAAATTTCTAGATAACCTCATCATACTCCCTCTAAGAGAATTTGATTTAATTCTCGGCATGGATTGGATTTCCTCATATAGATCCAATATAAATTTCCATGAGTGGGAAATCACTCTCTATATGGTGAATCAGCCCCTGATTCTGTATAAGTGCAAGGAGGAAGATGAATCTTCTTTAGAACCATCATCTCAACTATGTATATTAATTCCCTATGAGCATGCATTCATAGTTCAAATTATTCAGTCTAAGGAATCAACCATCCTTGAAGACATGCCTATTGTGAGGGAATTCGCTGAAGTGTTTCCTGAGAAATTTCTTGGTCTTCCTCCCATAAGAAATGTTGAATTCTCAATTGAACTTAAACTAGGGGAATTGAAAATATACAAGACTTGTATAGAATGGTAGTTTTGGAGCTTGATAAACTAAAGAAAATACTAAAAGATAATTGGGATAAAGGGTTTATACACCCAAGTGCTTCACCATGGGGTGCACCAATCATCTTTATTAAGAAGAAGGATGGTTCAATGCACCTTTCCATTGATTATTGTGAGCTCAAAAAAATCTCGATAAAGAAAAAGTATCCTCTGTACTAAATTTATAACTTGTTCATTCCGATATGTGGAGAACTATACTTCTTCAAGGTGGATTTTAGGTCGGGATATTACCAAGTAATGGTGAAGGATTATATTCTCAAGAAAACTTTTCGTACAAGATATGAGCACTATGAAATCATAGTAATTCCTTTAGGACTCACTAATGGTCCATAAAACTTCATGTACTTGATGAATAGAGTCTTTAGAGATTACCTCGAAAAAAAATTGGTAGTATTTATAGATGATATTCTAAAATAATCTAATACCAAGGAGTGTCATGAAGAATATATTAGAACTATACTAAAGGCCTTGCAAAAGGAGAAGCTCTATGAATAGTAAAATAAGTGTGAGTTCTGGTTGAAGGAGGTCTCATTATTGGGTCATGTCATCACAAGAATAGGGATATATGTGGATCCCTCCAAGACAGTTGTAATAGAGGGATGGTTGAGGCCAACATTGGTAACAGATATCTCTATCTTCTTGTGGTTAGCAGGATATTATTACCGATTTTTGAGAAAATTATCACAATTTTCAAACCCTCTAACCAATATAACTCGAAAGGGTGTCCAGTTTTCTTGCAGTGATGAATGTGAAGAAATCATCAAGGAGTTTAAAAGAAGGATTATCACTACACTCGTTCTCACATTACTCATAATTTTAGAACTTTGTGTTGTATTTAGTGATGCTTCGAAGAAGGGTCTAGGTTGTGTATTGATGTAGATTGAAAAATTCATTGCCTATGCTTCAATGAAATTGAAATTTCATGGGAAAAAATATCCAAAGCATGATCTAGAGCTGGAAATAGTAATCTTTGATTCGAAAATTTGGTGGCATTACCTCATTGGGGAGAAGTGTGAGATATATATGTACCACAAAATCCTCAAGTATATATTCACATAGAAAGAGTTGAATATACGCCAATGAAGATGGTTAGAGCTAATCAAAGACTATAACTACTCAATCCATTACCATCCTAGAAAAGAGAAAAAAGTGGCAAACTCTCTAAGTAGAAAGGAACCATAAATTCTATCATTGATTATAATTTAAAAGAATCCAATCTTCTAAGATTTTGTGATGATATACATGAGAATTATAAAGAATGGATCATCATCAATCCTTTCACAAATTATTGGTCAACCCTCTCTTTTGGAAAGGTAAAATGATGCTGAAAATGATGATGGGAGAATTCAGAAGAAGGTGAAAACAATCCTCAAAGGGAAATAATTGGTGTTCAATGTCAATAAATAAGGAATTGTGATATTTGGGTCTAGACTATGTGTTCCATAAAATTTAGAGTTAAAGAAAGAACCTTTGGATGGTTCACATTGTTCAAATTTCTCTATCCACCCAGGAAACAAAAATATGTACTGAGATCTCTGAAATCATTATTGGTGGGATAACATGAAGATAGAGATATTTGAGTATACATCAAAGTGCCTGGTATGTCAACAAGTGAAGGCTAAGAAACAGAATTCTAAGGGGATGACGCAACCATTACCCATACCGGTAAAGAAATGGTAGAACAACACTATGGAATTTGTCACAGGACTTCCGAATACATCATAGGGAATCAATGATATATGGGTTGTTGTGGGTCATCTTACAAAGATTGCACACTTTATTGCAATTCAGTAGGATTTCTAATTCAATCAATTGGAACGGTTATATATCATAGAAGTGATAAGTATGCATGGAGTACCCCTATCTATTGTATCTAATTGAGATCAAAGATTCACCTCTAAGTTCTGGAAGAGCCTCCAACATGCTTAGAATATTTTTTTGATCTTCAGTATGGCTTATCATCCTCAAACTGATGGACAATTAATCAAATGATTCAAACACTACAGGACATGTTGAGACCATGCTCAATGGACTTAAAATGAGGATAGGATCAACATCTTCTTCTGATTGAGTTCCCTTATAACAATATTTTACACTCAAGAAAACAAATCGCTCCTTATGAATCCTTTTATGGGAAGAGGTGCAGGACACCGGCAAGTTGGGATGAAGTTTGGGAGAGAAAACTCTTAGGTCCTGATATGGTTGAAGAAATGGTGGAGAAGGTTAGGACCACCTAGCAGCGCATTAAAGCTGCTCAGAGTTGACAAAAGATCTTTGATGATAATCATCAAAGAGACCTATAGTTTGATGTAGGAGACATGTTATTGATCCCCATATCACTGTGGGAGAGGGTTATCATATTTGGGAAGAAGGAAAATTTTAGTCCAAGGTACATCGGCACTTTTGATATCCATTATTGCATTGGAGCGGTGGCCTGTTGTCTAGAACTCCCACCAAACCTATCTCAAGTACATGATGTATTCCATGTATCACTCTTGAGGAACTACATACCTGACCCAACACATGTACTAAATCCAGAGGTGGTACCATTCGAGAATGGCCTCTCTTATAAAGAAAAGCCGGTGAAGATATTAGATCATAGGGAAATAATTATTCAAAATAAGACAATTCCCATCATTAAGTTGTTGTGGAAAAACCACAAGTTTGAAGAAGAAACATGGGAATCAGAGGAGTGATGAAGAAGAGTTACCCGTATCTATTTTAGTGTGGGAAAAGGAAATTTCGAGTAGAAAAAATTCTTAAAGGGGAAGATTATAATGACCCAAAACCTTTATTAATGGAAATTCTTCTTGATCTAATTAAATTTTTTATTATGTAAAATAGTTATATAACATATGAACTTCTTTGGTTTTATGTTTTTGGATTTTAAAATACCATTAATAATTTTTATTGTTGATAATATAGTTGTCGAACAGTGATCGCATGATTAGTTTAAATATAGGCCTTTAACAAATCCAATTTACTCAGAAAAAGAAAGTGATGGAATCATCTAGTAGACTTTCCCAGTATGAAGACCATTTTTCAGAGATTAGAAAGGATTTTGCCTTATAGGGCTTCACTCTTGACCAATCCCAAGCCGAGATTCAACACGTTAATCTCAAATGGAACCACCTTTGGGAGAAGTAGATGCTGATAGATATTACCACCCTAGAGATGTTATCCGTACCACCCCAAGAGTCTCTCACCAGCACACACCTTACCCTTCTATATTATGCAGGTGTTATAAGGGGTTATGTGATAATACCCTAGCACTTAGATTGTGTACATTATTTTTGTATAGATAATATACATTCATTTTATTAGTGTTACTTTGTAAATAGTTTTTTAAGAAAAAATTGCATTTGTTTTAGTTAATATTTAACTAAGAAATCTATTTTGATGAATTACTTAATTTTTTAATTAAATAAAATTTTAATGAAATATTATTACTAAATTACTTTTTATTAAATATAATAAATCGTATTATTTTTATGAATATAATTGAAATTTTTATTAAGGTTTGAAAGTTGTTTTTGTCAAAACCCATTAATTTTTTTATAAATGCCAGTTTTTATTCTAAAAGTAAAAAAATTAACATATTTAGAAAATTATTTAGATAAAATTAATATTATTTTTGGAATCAGGACATTGAAATTATCCAATGGTGAATTTTTCATAATTTTCTGAGAGTAAAATTTTGGGTAAAAATTAAACACCATTTAAATACATAATGTGTTTTTTAACATCATAATGACCCAATAGTGGTGTAATAAAATACTATAAACATTATTTTCGGTAAATATGTTTTTTTATCCTTAAAATAAAGTGATTTTACTTATTTTTGATTAATTTTATGGTTCCTTGCTGGACCCTCCAAGACTTAAAAACATTTTAACTTTTTAAATTATTTTCCTTGAGAGTGTGACTCACATCGAGATAAACAAGCCTAATATTTTAATAAGTTCAGCCATTTTCCTTATAAAATAATTTTTTCCACTCCCCATTGGAAAAAACCATGGTTTTTTTGAGGTTTTGTTTAGTTTAATGTGTTGTGTCCAAAACCTAAATAAAAATAATTCCCTCCCTTTTCCTATATAAATCCACACAAGATCCCAATTCCACTTCACTCAAAGCCTTTGGAGCTCGACCAACCTCTTCCCTCCTCCCTATATAATCCTCCCAAGGTTCCCTAGTCTCCCAAGAAGCGTCTCTCAAGCCTCTCCCAAGCCTTTTGGATCACACTTCCAAGTAAGTTATTTCTTCCTTTCTCATTTTGGTCCAAATTTTATTATGTTGTTATGCCCTTTTATTTTCAATTAAAAATGTTAGAGTATGATTTCTCACCTCCACCATACTGACCTCTTTATGTTTGAATTATGAGATACCCTTTTCTCTCTCATTAATTCCTTCTATTTACACATGTAACCATGAAGAAATTCCATAAGTAATTTTTCTCTTCTCATTTACATTCAATCAATTGTTTTGTATTATAAATATAATTTCAATTACATATATTGGGACATGTTTCTATATGACCTCATTACTTTCCATTTTATGTATTTATGATGAGACACCACTTTCTCTCTCATCAACCATTTTTATGAATTCTTATGTCACGTCATTATGTTTCTGAAATTGTTCCACAATTTTCCAAGCCAAAGTCATTGTGTAGGGAATACAATGCCCATTTCTATATCAAGGGTATTCAACTTTATGCACATTTACTTATTTTTTATAGAGTTTCATTTATGAATACCACATTCCCTATTATGGAATAAATTATTATATTTAACGAATCCATGTCATATGATCCATGTGGCACACTTATACACTAAATGAAATGAATTAGAAGGGTGCTCCTTCATAGCACTCTAATGCATTAGGTAAAGATTAATATCATGATATGTCCAGTAAAATGAGGGTTTACTAATGATAATTCAATTTCAATGAAGTTTTACTCAAGATCCATGTGAAATGATCCTCTCATCATGCTAATACCATGTTAAGTATTGTTGCCACATTTCCATTTTATGATAATCATGTTGTTTCTTTCCTTTATGTTCATGTTTCTTTTATGCTTCATTGATATTCATATTTCCTAACATGTATTTTATTCTTCATGTTATGCCCTTTTTACTCCCTTACTGGGATTTATATCTCACCATTTTCTTATGCATGTCCTCAGGTTATCCCATGCAATTATAAGTATGAGGGAATGTAGTGGTCATGTAAAGGAAGTTTTCAATAAGGATCTTGTCTTTCATGTTTTAAGTCGTTATGTAATGTTCCGGATACCCATATACACTAGACCTCTCAATCTTATGTGTTTTATCAAGTGATGGGTTTTTGTAATAAGCCATGTTTAAGTGTGTAATAAAAATCAGGTTCGTTATATGTTCCACGTAATCCCGCAAAATCATTCTTCTTCTAATATGAAATCCTTTGACACCTTTTATGGTTTTTTGGAGATATGATCCAAGGAAACCATTATTATTCTTATTTTAGTGGTTTATGATTATGATTAAATGTTTTTTATGAAAACATTTCTCTTCCATGGGTTATAGTATGATAAAATGATTTTTAAAGATTCTTTTTTCATGGGTTATTATATGATGAGGTTATTATGAAACTTTTCTCTTTTTCATACGTTATGATATGAAGAAACATTTTCCATACCCCTTTAATTTCATGGGTTATGATATAATGAATGTTTATGATCATGTGTCACACATATGTATGATTATTATGTGATAGGAGGGACCTATATATCCCTCTAATACATTGGGTAAAGATTTATATATCTCAATAGAAATACATGGATGGAAAAGTGAGTGAATCTAGTATAGTAAGTGACTTTGTCCATTATGACTATTTGGGTAGTTAACCCATTCCACTATAAAAAGAGGGATATGACTGAGGATGGTGTTTTGTCAAAACTAGTAGGTTTATCCCCCAAGAAGTTCCCTTCTATGTTTTTTCAATGATTCTTGGATTCTATGGAATGGTTTTATGAGCTTATTTGTATGCCATAAATTTATGTCTTATTTCGATGTTATACTCCCAAGGCTCATGCACTTTTATTATATTGTCATTAAAGACTTATAAACTATCAATATTTATTCCATGACTCATGATTATGATCTATGATATGTAGGGTTAGGATTTCGTATGTTATTCACATGTTATCATACCATTTTGTTCATGTTATGCTTGCGTATTTCCTTTATTTACCCTTACTAAGCATATGAACCCACCCTTTCTTATGTTTCCTTTTACCATGATATGAAGAAATTTTTTTATGTTGGATTACTAAAGGGGAATATTTTTCTGGGAGACATTGAAGATATTTCACCAGACTAGAAGATTGAGTTCCATGTTTCCAAAGGCACTAAAATAATATGGTCGGCAGGCATGTGTTTGTGTAATGTAATGAATATTCATATAAAATATGTAATATCCATATAAAAACCCTGATTCATTATTTTTTATATCAAAGGAAATTTTTAGTCAAACTTTGTAAAATATGATGATATAACTTTAGTGAGATCCCTAGGGATATTTCTAAGTATATTTCTAGATGTGTATTTAAGTATCATTCTAAGGATCTGGCAAAGTATAGGAAAGTGTCCTAGATATTTGGTAAAGGATAGAGAGACTGGTTTCCAAGAAATTACATGCCTATCTATATACTACACATGGATGTGGCTCTGGTAAATATGTAACTAGGGGTAACAACCATTAAAACACCATATTGAGCAATACTCATTCAGGAACTCGTGCACAACAATGGGCATTGTTTCATGCCTAGTTTGACACTCCTGAGGGATATTATTTGGAAATTTATAAACTATTTATGAACCATCACGTATTATTTAAATTGAATATGACTACGAATAACCTAGGTTGAACCTAAGGTGTCATATATTAAAGATGGTTTCATGATTTAGGAATCCTATAAGTGATTTTTCATTATTATTTTGTTGTTGTTTCTCTCACTATGATTTATGGTTTTAGTCAATGGTGGGAACCCAAATGGACTGGATTAACATAGAATTTCATAGATGATTTTTTGATGAGAATCCAATTGGTGTGATAACTTGAGTAAAAAATGTTGTGATTATTCCTAATTAATTTTAATATAACATGATTAACAATTTGTACCTTAAATAACTCTTTGAATCACCAAAAAAGTAGAATGAAATTTTTCTCTAAGAGTTTGGGTAATGGAGTCCTTATAGGAAAGAAGATTCAGTTTCATTTGTGTTGAGAATATAGAATGAAACACCCAAGTTGATGTATCAAAGGAACATTAAGATGTTTTAACCATAGAAATGGAAGATAAAAAGTACGAAACTTTAAAGGGGAAATGAAAAGTTCAGTTAGAAAAATGGATTAGAATAATTACATTCTTAAGATATCATCTACCATTGAATTTTTTAAATGTGGAAATTATAGACATTATGCAAATTAATGTCCAATGTAGGAAGATCTTAAAGATAATCTATAACATGGGATGAGTGATGCTTATACTTTTAATGATGAAGAGTCTGTGAATGAAATGCGAAAGGAAATAGGTATTAAGGAATAATATGAGGAATCCTAGTTAATGTCTCAAGGATAAGTTGGAATAATCGAAGTGTTTATGTATTATAAATCAAAGATTATGTTACATAAATAATGAAATACATAAGTATTGTTCAGTATAATTTCTTTATTTAGGATTTTAAAGAATATGTTAAATGATGTTGATAGACTTGAAATGTGATTTAATTGAAATGTTATTTTTTTATTGATGGAAGAAAACCCTTAATATATTCTGGATGTTGAGATGATGTTGCTGGGATTAAAATATGTTAGGCATGAATAAGTACTAATTTCCTTGGAACTGATTATTTATTTTCATTAAAATTCGTTTATTCTATCATAGATATAGTTTAGAACGTTATGTATTTAAGAAATATACCCAATAATATGTGTTTAATAAGTCCTAAAAAGCATTCTTGTTTTCAATACGGTTTTATGGTAATTCAGGTTATTACCATGTTTCAATAATATACATGAATAAGGTATTCAAATGTTTTTTATATGATAATCAATAGACACTTTACTATGTATAGGGATTTAATAATATGTTTATTTTGGAAATTTAGTGACATTATTTCAAAATATTGGATTCTAATATTTTGTAAGGGTCATAAGGTTAACCATTTATGGAATGGTTTAAGTTTAATTTTGGATGATGTTTTAAATATTAGCATATGACTTCATCATATGAAGGTATATCCATATTGTATAACCAATGTTAAATTTTAACTAGAGATAAAAGGAATAACTTTTATGGATCATATGAACAATTTTTGCATCAAAAATATAAAATACACCATCATTTCTCAGAATAAGATATAAAGTTTAAATTGATCAAGATACAACCCAAGGGTGAAATTGTTCTTATAAAATATAATTAATTAATGTAAGTATATGTTCTCATGAAAATTATTCAAATTTAGGAAATCGATCTTGAAACAAAAATGTTATCCAAGTACCTTCATTTATGATGAATCAAATGGACCCTTATATCAGCACAAATTTATGGTTTTTTTATCGTTAACATTATAGGGATCACCCAATTTATTGTGATTAGTGATCTCTATCAATCTCTATAATTATTTATACTTTTCTTCCATATCTAAATATTTACTTCCCACTTATGTTCTCCTATGTTGAAACCTAGTTTTGAGTTAATTTGGGTGACTACTAGGTATCTACACTTACCTTTTTAAATGATGTTTTATTTTTCATTTTTATGATGTGGGATTCTATGAAACTAACTTTCAAGTATTAAAACATTGATGAACCATGAAAATTTTAAGGGAAAATCTATTTTAAGGGGGGGTAGAATATGACACCGTGAGTTTTTATTAATTATTATTTTGGAATGAATTAAAATTTTTTGATGACATATATCAAACACTACACCAAGTTAATATATCATTATATTAAATAATAAGTTGGGGTTTTACTATACCTAATATTGAGTTCCTTTAATGGAGTGTGTTACATGAAAGCCTGAGTTTTTCTAAACATCAATATATTATATATATTATTATTTAATATTATAGTTATAAAATATTCATTGGAATGGTGTGTATGAAAGGATTAAATAAATTATGAAAATATTATTTATTCATTTTTATTAAATTAATTTTTTAGTAACCAATTAATTTGAAATGAAAGTAATATCTATTTGAAAATAAATAAATTCATTTTCTGAAAAACTATTTTTCTATGAAAAAACAATTTGTCTCAATAAATTATACCAACCAATTTTGATGAAATATTTTATTGAAATATATATATTGTATATTCAATAAACTATTTAACATTCATATTATGTGTTTTCTAGTAAAAGATAAGAATAAATACAATTTTATGCATAAAAATATATATTTTTCTAAAAGGAAATTTTGTCTCCTTTTAAATGGAAATATATGTCAAAAATTGATGTTTCTAATTTTATAAAATCTATTTGAAAAAATAAACATAATTTTTAAAATTATAATATAAAACTTATCTTATTGTGATTTTTTTTATTTTCTGATAAGTTTCATTTTTTGATGAATAGTGGAAAATACTGAATTTTAAAGGAAAACTATCTTTTTGTAAATATAATTTATAATGTGAAACTATATTTTTAATTGGTTTTAAAGTCCGGATATTTAAATTATAGATCTACTAATTAAATTTGGAATCAATTTTATATTAAAAATTAATATAAAAACATTTTAAACTTTTGATCATTTTTTGCTTTAAAAACACACTTTCTCATCACGTATGTCGGATTAATTTTAAATTTATTTCTACCAATTCTATTATTGGAATTCAGAAAAATTTATTTAATAATTTTAATCATAATAATTTATAATTTCTCATAATTCAAAATTATTTTTGACCAAATTGGTTAGTGAAATAAATTTACAGTGATTAAGGAAAATATGATTTTACTTAGTGGTTAAACTTAGAATAAAAGGTGTTAGAATGACCCAAGACATTTAAAAAAACATTTTCTTGAAAAATGTAACTAGTATGACATTATAATATAATTTTTTGAGATATTGGGGCATGTTTCTAAGAATATTCCCACATATAATAACTTGAGAAAAGAAAAATACCAAAAAAGTACCTTCTATACTTTTAGTTTCTATAATGCTTTGGAATATGGGAAAACTATATAACTTCAGTTATACATATTATTATGGAATATAAATGATTTTTCATCATTATAATTTATTTTAAATTTTTGGAGATGATATAATTACATGAAATTCTTAAGAAATTCCAACATAGGTATTATTTAATTAATAATTTAGTAAATCAATTGATGTTAAAAACATTAAAAATGAATTAAATTGAATAAATTATTATGTCACGTTATTTTTTTTAAAAGAATTAATCATGTTAAAAAGTTTTTAACATAATGGATTATATTTCCATTATTTTATTTATATTTTATTAATTTAAATTAAATGAATAATTTCAATAGTGACATTTATATCATTTTATAATAAATTTTATTTTATTAATTGATTTAAAATTACTAAAAATATTAATTTATATAAAGTGATTTATAAATGTTAATAAATATAATATATGTTCCATTAATAAACCAATTTATGTTTTATAGTGAAAATATTGACCCCGAAAGAGTAAAAACCTTTGTCAGTACAACTATGGTTAAAATGGTGTTTTTGGGCGTTACATGCGCTTCTGTTAATGTTTATTTCCAACACACATATGATTTAAAATTTATAAATTAGATATCATATTTAGAATTATTGATTAAAATTTTTATAAAAATTATCACTCTAACTTATCCTCTAAAAATAAATTACTTATGTTACAAAACTAGTTAACATAATTAAAAAACCAAAACAGTAAAATAAGAAAAATTCGAAGTTAAGGAATGAAATATTTAAAACATTTGTATAAATGTGTAGGGGGGGGTTATTTACCATATAATCCCACCACACCTTTAAATATCAGTTTTTTAACTACTTGAGGAAATATTGACCTCCCAATAGTGAATAATTTTGAGCATTTACAAGAATGTCAGTCCTCCTCAACAATAAAAGGCACTCACTCTCCCCACTTCTTCACACCTCTCAACCCTTTTGGATCATCCAAGTTCTGACCCAAATCACATCCCAACATACCTAATATCATCCTATAAGCCTTAATATTTGTATAAATCCTACCAAGGAAGGCCTTTGGTTCAAACCAAAAGGAGATGCATGAAGAAGAGGTGATGTTCAACGGCAAACATTTTTGTTTTATTTATTCTTAAAAACCATTCAATTATTTTATATCATGATTATAAAACAAAAAATATATATAAAATATAATTATATTTTGTTTTTTTATGTTTAAAACCTAAAAATATACACACTTATATCAAATTGGTTTCAAAATCATCATTTATCTGTATGGTGGACTACCGCTCGGTGAACCGATGTTGTTCATTTTTTTATTTCCAATTTTCAAGGTAGGAAATAATGAAAGACATAATATTTATATGTGATATATATGATAGATATTATGTCAATATTATTATTTAATTATTATATAATACATAACTTCATGATTTCTATTTTGTGGGAATATGATAATGTCGTTCGTGTGTTCAGCAGACTATCGCCTCACTGAGCGATGTTATTTTTTCACACTTTAATGAAATGTATTGATTATTTGTTTAATAGAAATATGTGATATATATGACATTAAAATTATACTTGAATGATAATATATAAATATATCATTTACTTTTATTTCTTTCAATCTGACGAGAAAATGGAAACATCATTCATGCATATGTAAGACATATCATCTCCATGAAGGGTGTATTTCATTTCCTATCACTAAATTTTATGGATTACATTAAAAACATATATACATAATATATGTTATATTTATATCATGGTTATAATTCTATATATTATTATATCATTAAATAACTTAGAGGACCAAGAATAAAAAGTTAAAACATGTATTACAAACAAATCACTTATTACCCAAACCATAACTTTAACATGGAATTGTTAATAAAAGGATAATATAAAGTCATAAGTAAATCCTATATGGTATTGTATATATTAATATGGTTATTTTATATATTTAAAAAAAATATTTATTATATAGGAGTTTTGAACAAGAATAATGAGAGTCGAGACTTAAGGTACGAGAGTTTTGTCTCGCTTTCTACTTTTACAAACATGTGTTATATTCACCACATAATTATTATATGTGGTGTATGTAATTCCAATGAATTTATTTTATTTTGATTCTGAAAAATATTGTTGGTATTTATATATCCATTGTAGGATCTCTCTTTCATGGGTATTATTTTTCAAATGTTACATAATTGGTAAGGGGATTTTGTCTCAATTTACCTTCTCTGAGACACATGTTATGTTCTGCACCTATATTATTTCACGAGACATATATACTACCCTTTTGACATCTTATATCATTAATTTACATAATTTAAATATATTTTAAGGTTCGTGTAATCTTATAATTTTTTATTTTTTATTATTCAATGATACTAAAGTGAAAATAGGTTATTGCCTGAATCTCATTGTTTATCAGAATTATTTATGAGTATGTTTCAATTGATTAAATATTATGATCCATCTCTCAATAATTCTCATGAATTTTCATTTAAATTTTTTATTCATGATATATTGTAATAATGGTACCATTTCTTCACTCTTTGGTACTTAATATAATTATTAAAATGTTTTTATGAAAATACGACTTTATCTACATCTTTGTTTAGAAATATGTTTTCTTCCAAAACTATGTTTTCTAAAAAAATAAAAAATGTTTTTAAATGATAATTTAATCTCATTATCAATGAAAATGATTTTGAAAAAATTTTATGTTTTAAAAAGGGTTTTTTTACAAAACCTAAATGATATTTTCCTCAAAAAAATGTTTTAAATGATTTTAAAGCTTACTTTCTATGTTTTCAAAGTGATTTTCAATGAAAAACGATTTTGAAAATATTTTATTTTGTAAAATTTGATTTTGAATGAAAGGTTATTTTCCTTAATAAATGATCCAAGTGAGCTTTCAAAACCCTTATCCATATAAGATGACATCATTAGATATTGTTTATGATTTACTGAGGATATGATCCATGGACATCATTCATATTATTTATTTGAATGGTTTACATTTAAGATGAATAGTTATTAATGAACCCCTTTCTCTTTAATGGGCTATACCAAGATAAGCTTCTTATGAAACCTATATATTTTCATGGTTAATTCCATGATAAAATGATTTTGAAACCTTTCTATTTTTCACAAGTTATGATATGATGAAACATTTACAATATCCATTTCATTTTGTGGGTTATGAAATAATAAATTTTTATGATATTATAGAACACATATGTGTTATTATTATGTGATTAGTGGAACATATATCCCTATAATGAATTGGGTAAATATGTATATATCTAATGAGATCGACATGGTTGGAACAGAGTGTAAACCTAGTATTGTAACATACTTTCTCCATTATGATTTTTTGGGGAGTGAACTCATTCCAAAATAATTAAACAGCTGTGAAAAGGGATATTGGTGTGACCTTCCTAGTAGGTTTATCCCCTATAAAGTCATTAGAAATGTTTTCCAAATGATCCTTGACTTCTAAGGAGTGATATTATACGGTTATTTTTATGGAAAAATATATGTCTTATGTGAATGTTATGCTCTCATGGACCTTGTTATTTTATTTTTATATCATTCAAGTCTTAATAACTATCAATATTTATTCCATTAATCATGAATATGATCTTTGATATAAAGGGTATGGTTTTAAATGTTATTCAAACGTTCTCATACCCTTATGTTCATGTTAGGCTTACATATCTCTTTTATTTACCATTACTAAGAATTTTATCTCATTTTTTATTATGTTTCCTCTCCATAGATTATAAATAAAATTTTCTATGTAAGGGTACTAAATGGGAAGATCTATGTGGGAAACATTTAAGATCATTAACCAGACTAGAATACTATGTTCCAATTTTTCAAAGGAACTAAACTATTAAGGTCCTTGGGATTGTGTTTTTGTAATATAATTAATATTCATCTAAAAGGATATAATATCTATGTATTAAAACCCTGGGTCTCTATAGTCCTGGTATTATCTTACTATGATTCTTCCAAAACATTTTTGATCCCCTTTTCTTTCAATTTTAAGAGCTTTTGATTTAGGTGTACATCTTTCATCCTTCCTTCGAGACTCTTTATTCAACATTCGGTCTTTAACGATTTCCACAATGAGATTTCCATCAAGAGATAAATTTCCTACCCACAAAACTAGTGGGTCCCACATATTTGGTAAGTAACTCAAAATAAAAATTTACTTTAATTCATTATCAGCAATAATTTTCATGGAATTAAACTAATAAAAAATTCCTTGGGACTTTCTCATGCGATCTGATACATTATTCTATTTTTGTACTTCGTGTTGAAAAGTTTATGTATAAGGTTTTATTTATTCTATATGGTTTTCTTTTCATAGATATTTTCTAATTTTCTATACATAACTGAATAGTCATGTTCATTAGTGAGATAATGGATGATACCCATGTTAATCTACTACCTGATTTGGGCAGTACACTTTCTATTGATCACAAAAAACTCTTCATCAACTGGTAGGGTATTTGTAGGCATCTTCTCACCAAATTGAACATTGTATATTGGTTTCTCTAATGGATCTACAATAGATTTATTATCCTTAACTATGGTCTTACAAAAATATTTATTGTAAAAAATATCTTACATTTCGAGTTTCCAGATAACATAATTTAATGTAGTGATTTTAATCATGTTAACATTATTTTCTCCCAATGATTCAATGAGAATATAAAAAATATAACTATAAATATATGTATGGAATGGTAAAAATAGATAGAAACAACTTATGGATCACTAAAAAAATTATTGGACAATATATTACCAAAATAGTTTCAAAGGATTAGAATGACCAAAAAGGTGACATTGATGTGGATCACTAGAACAGTCACAAGATAACTCGCTAAAAATTTACCATTAGTGTCAATAGAATTGTCTTCTTCGGAAAGGGGGTAAATTATTGATGAATATTTGGAAAAAAAAAACTATTGGATCTATAGACTTAATTATAGATATATATCCAGTATTTTTTGCATTTCTGGAATCATCTTAGTGATCTCTTCACAAATTTGGATCAAAAAGTTTATCCTAACCACCTTTAATTTTTTGGTCATTAGAAAACCTCTCTACACCATCATCATTTTGACATCAGTACCTCTAATACCACTTTCTTTGGAATTATAGCTACAATATATCAAAATTAACATTAAAAAATTCAAAATATAATAACACATGAATTTAACATGGTTTATTAAGGGTTTCTTATAACCACAAGAGATAAGGGGTATAATTTATATTAGCTTATCTAAATAAAACATTGAAGGATTCCCAATGTTATAGGGAGTTTTTCAATATCAAAATTCTATGATATTTCACCTATTTTTAAATATGATATGTGATTAAATGTAAATAGTATTTTTCAAGCCTTTAATACTTCCACTACTACCTATGGTGGATCCTCTATGTTGGATACTAACTAAGGAATAATTCATTACTTAATAATGACCCTAATCAATAATTGTGTCTTAAAAGAATACATCTATAATATAATACTTTAAAAAATACCAAAATAGTAGTTTTCATATAATTTAAAGATTATATCAAGACAATATTTAAGATGAAACACTGATTTTGATCTAAGAAAGTAATGGATGATGAATCTCATGATTGTAGATGTGTCAGTTGAAATCAAAGTGAAAGAAGACATGTGTTACCTAGTATATTGGTGATTAAAGGATATAATTTGAGGTCATTAATTGAGGATTATAAGTGTTATTGATACACAACTAGAGGTTTTTCCACACCATATTCTTGATGTTTTGAATCAATGAGGACCCAATGGGAACTATGTAGAACTGAGGATCTAACATGGGAATAAATGGGAATAAATGAATTAAATGAATTGTATATGTTTATTTAATTTTCATTAAATAATATGTTTCTACCTTGACTATATAATGAGTCCTTGATTAGATTCCTCGAATCATCTAATTTAGAGTCAGTGGACCCATTTTTATTATGATAGCCTTGAGAGCTCCAATTGAAGAAAATAAATAGAGGAGTGGAAGGGGTCATTCTTATTATCATTTTTCTCAATGAATTAAATCCACAATTTTATTCCATTTTTATTTTATTATGTTTAATTGTGATTGATGAATCAAAAAAAGTGGTATTAGAGCCTGGTTAGTGGAAAAATTATAGATAGCATAGGAGGAGATGACATTGTTCAGAAATTTATGATTTTTTTCATGAGATTTTTGGAAAGTGATAAAATGTGTCATTTAATCACCACATAATCAATTAATAATGACCATTTATATTGTTTTGATAATATTTTTATCAATTAGTGTTCATTTATTTTTTTCCTCTAAGTCAATTAAACCATTTTGACCATTTCATATGCAATAATACACTTATTTTTTCAAAAATTATTCTCATTTTTTACTGAATTTAAATTTGATATAACTACCACCTATAAGAGGGATGATCCTGTTTAATAACTCAAACTAGTCTATTTTGATGTATTTAATATAATATATCCTTAATTCCAAGAATTTATTTGAACTCGTTGAGAAACAAGTAGTCAACTATGTTGAAACCAAGGAAGTTGACTGGATGAAGATGTACAAGAAAATCGTCAGTAAAATCCACCAATGGATTACTCACAGCATCCACCACTACATTTATCAAGGCAGTTTCATGTATGAGATTTGTATTATGATGTATAATATGTACATGAAAATTTATTCTTGAAAAACAAATCACTTTTAAAAGTGGGTGATAAATATTCTTCTATATAGTGGAATCTCTATAGTGGAACAAACCAGTGAGTTCCATGGTCTGGTAAATAAATTGGTGGCTATATAAAAGAATGTATCTAATGAAGATCAAAAAAACAAACATTCTTTGAATGATTTTGGAAAGGGAGTATACATTGGGGGTCTCCCTCATAAACATGACTCCTAGAGTAAAACATACCATGGAAATGGTAAAGGTTATATTATTCAATAAAGAGGCATGAATGAAGGATGTTTGTTAAAATGAGAAGAAAGGTATCATCCTAGATAAATAGGGTAGATAATAAGTTGGTGGTTGAGTGGTAATAAATAGGGTTCAAAGGATGACCCCCTAATGGTGGGTGGATGACATACAAATTATAACATTATGGTATGGAGGGTCACTTGAAGAAAAACTATTGAAAGTTACTACAAGATAATGACCAAGGTAGTAACTAGTAAAGAAGAAATGAATATATGCATGTGACTATCAATGGATAAGTTTTTATTTTCTCCAACAAAAAATAAAAAAAATTCAAAAAACAATCTAAAAATAGAAAATGTGGTTTATACTATAGTATCATACATGTCACCCTATATCATGATAATTTCTTAACTTATCAAGATAGGTATGATAGATAGGACACTATGGGGAATAGTATTTCAATAGAGATCACTGGAATTAGAGATTTTAATGTAAACAAAATATTTTATATACAATCCCTGTGAATTATATTTGGTATATTCCAAACCATTGTTTTATTTTTTATTGGGGATAGCCTTTGATAGACAAGGTTAGGACAATATATTTGTTAATAGAGCATGGTAGATGATGGAAGGATCTATCATCGTCACACAAGGACACATATATGTTATGTAACACCAAACTCATGTAAATATATGTGTATAAATCCTCATAATGGTGGAAGAAAATGCATCATCCAATTTATTTCATAAGAGACTTGGCCACATGAGTGAAATAGAGCTATAAACGATGATGAAGAAAACATACATTTGTGATAAAAATGATGTATGACTAGATCCTTAATATTATTTATTATGTGGGAAGCAGTATAGAGTCTCATTAAAAACTACTTCATAGAGGAGATCAGAGTTACTCTATTTTTTGGTCTCTGATGTATATGATCCCATTAGGGTGGAATCACTGGGAGGTAAAAAATATTTCCTAGCCATTATTGATAATGAATTTTTTGATCTTCTCTCTCTCTCTCTCTCATCGTGTTTTCATGATCATAAAAATTCCCCTAAATATCTAAATTTTCCATTTAACTATGTTTTTTGTTTTTATTAAAATACTAGGTGATGAAATCAATGGCATATTAATGATCTGATAGAGATTTTGGACCCATGTTAAAGGCTTGGTTACATCCCTTCTCAACATTCAAGTCCTTGTAAACTCATTATAAGAACTATATAATTAATTTATAGGAATTATAGGTGACTATGGTTGAAGAATAATTTTTACAGATAGCACAGGCTAGTGCACCCACTACCCAGTTCCCTGATGGTAGAATAAAAAGTTTTCCAAAAGATACATGATCCAACTGGTGGAATAGAATAAGCCAGCTAGAGGCTCCACCAGAGTTTTAGAAATCAATTTCAATACCAATGAACATTCTATTCCCAATAGAGGTTGGTCGATGGAGGTTCTCCAGTATCCTTACGTTCTAGGAATCCCACTAGCTACCCATTGGTGGCTACTAAGTATATGAAGGTGTCATAACTATTAGTCCATGATTGTATTTATTATGCTCAAAATGAACATAACGGTGGTATTTTATAGCATCATGGATCCATATAGATTCTATAAAACTACAAGTCCTCTTGGATCTTATAAAAGGATCCCCTTTCCCCCTTGTAAGAATCACATTACTTTCCAAAAATGATCTTGATCTAAATTAATACCAAATTTCTAGATATCTCAAAAAAAATCAAAGAGATAACTTCAATTTATAAGTCTCTCAATGAATCATAACCTTTCTCTTAAATATCTCAACCAAGTTTTTATTCATCAACCAAAGTTATTTTTGAGTGCCTTTGTAATGTGTTCTTCTAAAGAAAACCTTTCTCTTCTCAGACACCTTTCTCTAATTGGTTCTCACTCCATAAAAGTGAGTTACATGTTTCTTATATTCTGTAGAAGCTAAAAGGGGTTATCAAAAACCAAAATTGTGAGGGATAGGTTTCTTGATCACTACTATTATGAAAGGATTATTAATATATACCAATCAAGTATAGGGGTGGAGAAGTAGGGTATCAAATAAATCATTAGTCAAACTCCTTATGAATTTTTTTCCCCTCTATTTATTTTTCAATATTTCATCATTTATAATCAATTATCTTACTTTCAGAAATTATATTTCATAATTTTTATACTGAAATTACTTTTATATTATCTTTAATAACATGAATCAAATTTATTAACTATTGATCAATTCATTTCCCTCTTTATTATTTCTTAATCTTTTTAATTTAAAGTTATCCTTTTAATTTCACTTTAGTTTTTGAAAAGGAAATTCACCCGTCCTACATCTTTCAATATATCTTTTAAAAACAATTAGAATCCAAGAAATGGTTTTTGTTTTTATCAATTACATTATTTTCATAATTATCTTTCAATTTTTTTAATCATAACCAATTTCAATGTTTTGTTTATTTATTTGGGCATATACTTCCTATTTACATGATCTTATTTTTTATGGAACCAACTATTCGTATTTAAATAATTGGATGTTGGATTTTATTGGAATTATTACATATCTATATATAAAATGGTAATGTTTAATTATGTTCTGACTAAATAATAAAAAGAGAAATGGACTCCCAAAAATATTAAGAATTTTGAAATTAATAAAAAAGTTATGAATTCCTTGAATTGTGGTATCAATAGAAATTAATTCAATTATGTTTCTTATTTAAACATTTATTATGAAATTGAGAAACTATTATAACTCACACATGAATACACAAATAAATTAAGGGGCATTAGATTGGATATATACCATAACGATTTTTTAATTGTTGTTACGAATTCAAATTAATATATTACAATCATGTTTATGATATTTAATGACATTTATAATTATATAAATTTTGTCACTAATGAAATTTACCATGAAATGAATATAAGGAAAATCATATGGGTTTTAGCTAGCTCCTAGGCTCCCAAAGTCAAATCTATTCAAGAAAAGAATGATATAAAAAATATAGTGGTTAGAGAACTCATCATCTCGCAAATAAATAATTAAATAAAAATTAAAGGACAAGTATACAAGGAGGTTATTGAATTGATATAATTCAAGAAAACCATCAACTTAAAATCAACTAAAGATGATCATCTGGTGCTGAAAATATAAAATACAGTATTATTTAAAAGAAAATTCTAAATTACTTCCAAAAGAATAAATTTCACAATAGCTCCAAGATGGTTAATCAAATGGATAAAATTAATGTTACACATTAATAATGTAAAAAAAAATTCACATCATTCTAGAGTACCCCTTCTACAATAAGAAACATTAATAAAAGAATGAAGGTAATGATTTTTTGAAAGTCATGATGTGGAGTGTACGTAATGACTCTATGGATTCAAAATATTCATTCACTTCCAGGGACTCAAGCCCCAAGTTCAATATGGAACATGTTGTTGAATATGTCAAGGTTAGTTCCCCACTTCATATTTCTTCCTCCTCCACCTATTCTTCTCATACTTATTATCCTCCCTCTAATTCTTCATTCTACTCTAATCTCCTAAATTATAAAGACCTAAAATATTATCATAATTAACTTGAAAATTGTTTTCATCATCTCACTTATTTATACATGAAACATCAAAATAAAAATAATCAAGGGGTTTAATAAAATTAAAATATCCAAAAAGAAATGTATCTCCTCCTTAAAAAAGGAATATTTTTTCATGAAAATAAATAATCAATCGTAGGTAAATTATCTTGAATCTTCCATCAAATACCTCAAAAATTAAATTTTTAAATTCACAGAAGGAAAAAAAGAATTTAAATATTATATTTGGTTTTCAAAAAAGTTTAAATTATTGGGTTGGTATTAGTTTCTCTAATAATTAAAGCACCAATAAGTATCAATTGAAAATATTTCTATTAAAGGTTGTTCACAAGATAAATTTTGTAATTATTATAAAATAATTGGTTATTTAATCTATGTTTGGGATCGAAAAAATGATTTACATGGGAAACCAAAGTCAATCCATATTTATTCTAATTTTTACAAAACAAATATTGTAAAGAAAATAAAAATACTAAAATATCTATTGGATAACATAAGAAGACTCATGTTTGTGTTGGTACTAAAACCAACAACAAATTATTTTTTAGGAAAATTATCTTAAAATAAAAATACAAGAAGCAATGTGGTACCTAGATAGTTTTTTTCCAAGACACATGTGTAGATACATCTAAAAATTTAAACAACTTAATAAAATAAAAGGAGGTAACATCACTTTTGGAGATAAATCTAGAGGTAAGATAATTAGATAAGGTACTATCAGTTTTTCAAACTCAGCCCCTATAAAAAATGTTGTATTTTTTAATGTCATGAGACACAATTTAATAAGAATTAGTAAAATATGTGGTAGTAGTTTTAAAATATATTTCAGAAATATATTTTTTAAATTCTTTGATTAAAAAGTAATGATTTTAGTTAATAATTCTTGTTTTAAAAATGTTTATATAGTCAATTTAAAATTGCTTGCTAGCCAAAACATCAAATTCTTAAGTGCACAAGTGAATCATTCGTGTCTTCATAATATATTCCCCATTCAATGGAGCTCACAATATTTTGTAAAACTAAAAAATTATCAACTTTTATGAGATTTATCCAAATTTAATTTCAAATATGACATGGTTTTTCAATCATGTCAATACAGTAAGAAACAAAAATCATAGTTTAAATCTAGAAAAGTAATTTCATCTTCAATATCTTATGAATTAATTAATCTATATCTCTTTTAAAATTATAAAATCAAAATTCTAGGAGTAAAATCATATATTTTTATAAATTTTTATGACTTTTTTATGGTTCTCATGCGCTTATTTATTAACTCATAAAACTAAAAATTGAAAATCCTTCATCAATTTTAAAAAAAATGAAAATATAATAGGTTTTAAAATTAAATAAATTCATAGTGATCATGGTGTTGGATTAAATAATAATGAATTTAATTATTATTTTTATTTTGAAGGATATAATGATTTTCATTATGGTCCTTGAAAACCTCAAAAAAAGGGGTAGTTGAGAGGAAAAATAAAACAATCAAAGAAATCACTCGAACTCTTTTAAATGAATTTTATTTTACAAAATATTTTTTGGGTGAGCCATGAAAAATACATGAAATATCATTAATCACGTTCTTGTTAGAAATTTTTTGAATAAAACCCCTTATGTACTTTCAAATAATAAATTTCCAAAAGTCATCTTTTTAAACGTTTTTGGTTTCATATTTTTTATTGTAAACACCAATGACAATAATGGTAAATTTGATTCTAAATATGATGAAGGTGTCTTTCTTGTGAACTCTAATTAAATTAAGGCCTATCGTGTCATTATAAATTGGACTAAAAGGGTGTAACATTCAATCCATATTCTTTTTATGAAATCTTTCAAAAATAAATTTCTCAAAATGTTTCTGAAAATTATGTTATAAATGAACCTTTTTAAACAAAAGAAGATGAATAAGAATAATAATATACTTTGAATTGTTTTCCTAAATAATTCAAACTGACTAAAGAACATCCCCATGAAAATTTAAATAGAGATTAATACGTGGGAACTCTAACTTATAGATCTGTGTCAAATAAGTTAGAACACCTATCCTTTATCTCACACCAAAAACCTCAAACCCTTAATGATTCCCTTAATGATGAAAACTTGGTTCATTATAAATAATAATTCCTAAATTCAATCAAAATTATGTTTAGAAACTCATGGAAATACCTAATACTCAAACTTTTATAGGATATAAATGGGGTTTTAGATATAATCTGGTAAATACAGTTAATATTACTAGAAATAAATTCCATTTACTTATAAAATGTTATAACCAACACGAATGAATTGACTATGTTGAATCATAATCACCTGTCACGACCCGCCCTCGGGGTCCGAGCCGTGACTACCCCAAGCCCGCCTTCCATAGGCCAGGGGCTGGCGACTAGCACCAAGGCGTAAAATCCCAATAACTGGGAAGGCATTGCCTTTATAAAAGAAAACAAGAACCACATAGTACAAGCGGAAGTAAACACTAAGTACAAAAAGAAGAGCTGAAAAGTAAAAAGGGGCCGGAAATACAAGCCCAACTGTAAAGTACAACTTGAAAGGGAAAACAGCGACTGAAAAGTAAAGATGCTACGCTGAGATGTCCACTGGAAATCCCACCTGAAGGGTGGGTACAGATAGCTCCTCTGCTCCTCGGGTCCCGCCGTCTGCTCCGAGTATGTCCCGCCCAGTGGTCTGCCTCTGGGTACCGCCTCGTCGTATAGTCCACCTCCAGGTATCGTCCAGTCCTCGAACACTTGGCCTCTGCCAGCACTGTCCGTCGTCTGCAACCAACACAACGAGGTGCGGGCATAGCCCGTGCAGGGGTGAGTATAACGATACTCAGTAGGGACCCCGAGACCCTCAAGGTCTCACTAAAACCAACAAGTATAACCACAAGAAGATCACAACAGATAAACTCTACTTAGGTATATGCCCATACATATACCTAAGTTATCAAGTAACCCATCTCAGTCATGAGGAAACACAAGGATCATGAGATCAACGGATAACCACTACCCAGGTATATGCCCATACATATACCTAAGTTAGCAAGTGACCCATCTCAATCATTAAGTAACACAGGGTCAAAAGTCTCAGCTCAAACCAGGATTTTCATTATCGAAACCGTAACTGCTGAAGAGCCCCGTCTCTGAAGTGTGCAGTAGTCCTGTCACGACTCCGAGGTACTGCTCACTAACCTAAGACTGCTGAGGTACTCCTCCTGTCGAGTACTGCGGGTTTGCGGCCAACTACCTGGCGCTCCGTCCGCTGAGGGTCTGTCGCCAAATACCGGGCGCTACCCAGTTAGCCTGCTGAGGTACTCTCCGGACGAGTACCGCGGGTCTGCGGCCAACTACCTGGCGCTCCGTCCGCCGTGGGTCTGCTACCAACTACTGGGCGCTCCGTCCACTGGGCTAGTCGACTCACTCCAAGTCGAGTCGGTCAAGCAGTCGTCAGGTCTCAGCCGGCTACACGGTCTCCGTACTCTGCACGCTCGTCTCTGGGAGGATCCGCTCCACGAGCTACTGGTCGATACTCCAAGTATCACAAAGTCCCACGAAGAAGTGTCTCATAGAACCGTCTCGTCACAGGGGTCTCAACGCAACAGACGGCGCGTCGATCGGACGCCCGGTCTGTGAGTTATTAGCCTTTTCGTCCCAGGGGCCCGGTTGGTTTCGAGTGCGAACCAACCCCGGCCGTATCTCAACTGTACCCCGAACTCCCATAGGGTATACTCAAAGGGACCGTTACTAAACGTAACCACCAACGCCGCTGACGGCTCGTCAAGCGGACGTCCTGTCTGTAAGATATCAGCTTTTCCGTTCCAGGGGCCCGGTTGGATTTCGGGTACAATCCAACCCGGCCATACTCCGACTGCATCCAAAACTCGGGCGGAGTATGTCAAAAGTTCCGTCTCATCAAGAGGAAGTCAACGAAACAGACGGCGCGTCAATCGGACGCCCGATCTGTGAGTTATTGGCATTTTCGTCTCCGGGGCCCGGTTGGTTTTTAAGGAAAAACCAACCCGACCGTACTCCACCTGCGTCCAAACCTCGGGCGGAGTATGCCAAAAGATCCGATTCACTAGGAGGAACACAACGCGACTGACGGCGCGTCAATCGGACGTTCGTGGCTCAAGATATGAGGGTTTCCGCTCCGAAGGCCCGGTTGGTTCTGTGCACGAACCAACCCGGCCGAACTCAAAGTAAACCGAAACCTTGAGTGCGATATACCGAAACGACCGTCTCGATCCAAGGATCGCGTTGCCGCTGACGGTTCGTCATTCGGAGGTCCGAGGCTCAAGTTATGAGCCAAAAACCCAAACAGGTTCGAAACGGGGGGTCCGGGTCCGGGCCGACCCGGCCCGACCCCCCCCCCTGGGCGGCGCGGTGGCCGGCGGCGGCGGCCGGCGGCGGCGGACGGCGGCGCGGCGGGCCGCGGCGGCGGCGGCGGCGGCGGGCCGCGCAGGCGGCGGCGGCGGGCCGCGCTGGCGGCGGGGTACGCCGCACGGGCTGGGCACGCGGGGGGTTAAACCCCCGCTTCTTCAAGGAGGCGGCGCGGCTATGCCGCGCCGATTTAACAAAATGGCCCCCCTCCAGGGGGCCCGCTTCTTGGAAAACCGGGGGGCTATTGCCCCCCCTTGTCATGGATGAACCGCCCCCCTCTCTTAAAGAGGGGGGTTTTAATTAAGTGGCCGGGGAATTAAATTCCCCGGTTTTAATGGTATCCGGCCGGCCAGCTGGCCGGCCGGTTTTTCTCTAACGGGACCGGAATTTCCGGTCCCCCTTCGGCTTCCGACGCCGGCGGCCCGGCCGCCGGTTTCTTCTTCCGCCGCGGCCCGGAACCGGCCGCGGTCTTCTCGTCCCGCCGCGGCCCGGAACCGGCCGCGGCGTTCGTCGTCCGGCGCGGTGCGACGGCACCGCGCCCTTTTCGCCGTGCCATGAATCCTTCCAACGCGGCGCGACGGCGTCGCGTTCTTGAAGACTCTCCTCGGCGAAGCGCGACGGTGTTGCGCAAAAAAAAAACGCACGATCAACCACGTGGTGCGACGGCACCACGCCTCTTGCTTCCACCCGCAAGAACAAACAAGATCGTTGGAGGGGGTTCGGCCGTGTTCGTGCGGTCCGGCCCCCCCTCACGTTAAATTAATAACGCATCTTAAAATAATCAACATCCCACGTTAGTTATACGAACCACGAGTAAAATGAGATAATTAAATATTAAATCAACCACCCCTACCTTGGGTACAAGATCGAGGGTTCGACTATGTCCGCGGAAGACGGCGTCGCGGAAGTCGGGCGTCGCGGTCGTCGTTCGTCAAATCCGTTGACGAAGTGCTATGCCCGAAGAGACACGACGTTGGTGAATCTTCGTTTGCCGACGAAGGTTGTCCGAAGAAGAGATGGCGTCCCCTTCGTTGTCACGGTGAACGAAGAAAGGAGTTGCGGCGTTCTTCGTCGGAAAAGAGAGCGTTCCTCGTCAAGTCTTGAGGAAAGTCAAATTATAAAAAAAAACAACGAACTCAAGGACCCCTACCCCGATAGTCGCACGTGACGGAGTCGTGGAATATCGGTTTCGATTCCCTTGACGTCGGAGGAAGAGTCGTTGTCGAAGGCGTTCGTCGCGGAAAACCGTCGCGGAAGGGATGACGCGGAAGAAGAACGTCGCGTCGCGGATACGGCGTCGCGGATGGATCGTGTTCTTCGGCGGAGAAGTTCTTCGTTGAAGAACGTCGTTCTTCGCGTTCTTCGTTGAGTTTGAAGAAGAAGGAGAGGAGCCCTCCACCTCTCAAGAAGACAAACGATCAACCCAAAATAAAATAAGATCACATCTTATTTTATTATTACAAAACATAAAAGAATTTCAAAAGTTTGAAATTCAAAAGAGATAACTCCACATTTAACTCACTTATTTAATATACATGAATTGTATAATTAAATGTAAGTTAACTTGTCAAGCCATTAAGAGGGAGAGTGGGGAGTTGAAAAGGTGGTGGTTCGTGTGGGCCCCACCACACTTAATCCTCCCAAGGGAGGTTAAGTGGGTGTGGGTCCCACTTCCAACCTCCTTTGAGAGGTTTTAAGAAGTTAAAATAAAATTTGTCTTAAACAAATTTTATTTAACTCAACTGAAAACCCCAAAACTAACTTTCAACTTGCAACAAACGCAACTCCCGAAAATGTCTCCTTAAGCGATTATCGGCGCTGCGAGTTCATCGGTGCCCTCGGATTTCAATTCCGAGCACCGGATCAAAAGTTAGGAATTCCCGCTCGTTCGTTCACTGAACGTACCCGAGCCAAACTTCGGAAATTAATTCCGGGCACTCCGGGCCTCGGAATCAGGTGCCGTCTAAAACCGCGCTCTTGTAAAATTCTAAAGAAAATTAAGAAAAAATTTCCCTTGAATTTTACGGGTCTTTACATTACTCCCACCTCAGGGCTTTACGTCCCCGTAAAGCTTCAACTCACACTTAAGGGAAACAAAGTAGTACTGAGCACGCAACTGAGCTTTACGCTCCCATATGCTCACCTGAAGATCTTGTGCTACCCGAGAAGCACCCCAGAGGAAGCAACCGTTCACGTAGAACCTACTCTTGTCGATCCTCAATCTCTACTAGAATCTCTGTGCTTATCGCCCTGTCATCGACGTCCAACTCCCCGGGGTCGATGACGTGCGAAGAAACATACACGTATCTCCACAGCTGAGACACGTGGTGGACACTATGCACCCGGTGCGACTGAGGTGGTAGGGTTAAGCGGTAAACCTCCTCGCCTACCCTGCTGAAGATCAAAAGGGTCCATCGAACTTCGGAGATAACATGCCGCCTCGGCCACATCTCCGAAACCTCATCGGGTTGAGACCGTATAAGAACGTGTTCGTCACCCTCGAACTCAAGAGGTTTCCCTTTTTAGGTTAGAACTGAACTCAAACTCCTGCTGCCACAGGGGTAGGGTTGACCAACTCAAGAGTGATCGGTCACACCCTCTTATGTCTGAGTTTAACATGAGCTGCCCAGGGTTTCCTTTTCGCCGACCAAGGAAAACCCATTCCGACGTTTGCCTAAAACAGTCAACCGGGGTATGATTTGTGAATCAAAACCATACCCAGATCAACGTCGTAAGGCCTCTACGCTGCCACCAAGAGATTCCAACCGAAACTCTCGCCTCGAGGTCAAATCACACCGTCGGCGTAAGCGTGATTATCGAGTCTCCTCCCAAAGGTATCTCCAGACGTGAGGGTCAAGTCTACGGCTTACCCGGAACCTCTAGGTCTGGGACATGATTCGTGGAAGGGTAGAATGATTGGTTCCTATGTCTATAGATATGGCAGCTCGTAGTAGACATAATTCGTACCCCGAATCATTCTTAGAGCTCCTGGGTCACACTCCTTGACCGCAATGCAGCTATTCTCCTCCCCAGCCCTCCTGCTCCCTGAGCCTGGCGGGGACTACTAAGTCGGGTGGTCGTAACATGTCGAAAAGTACACCACCACATGCTGCTCTCCAAGCTCTGCTTCCACGTCTGCTACCCTGCAGATTCATCTGTCCTTAGCACTTCCTCCTCCTGAAACATTTTACACGCCCGAGTCTCTGAGACTGGCGCTCTACCCGTAGGTACTAATCCAGGTATCGGTTCGCGTACCGAAGCCTCGTTACTATAAGGACCAACCTCATGGTCACTCTCTGGAAACACCTGGAGCTAAGATCATCATCCGCTCTACTAGTATCCAAGCTAGGCGTAGAACTCTAGCATTCGTCTCCATCCAGTCCACTGCTGCCTGGGAAATCTGTCTCGCCTCGTATCCTCAGAGGCCTCTACTGCTGGAACTCGTGCATCGCGCTCTGCTAGCGTGCACCGTCAGCTAGTGGCATCTGCTGCCTAACGGGTGGTGGTGCTGCTGGTACACCACCCGAAGGTGCCAACACTGAAAAAGGGCCCTGCACTGGAGTCTCGCTGCTCGGTGGGCCATCATGAAAGAAACAACGTAACACGATCAAACGATTATACCTGGTGAGCTGACCTGGTTTGAGCTGTTTTAAGGGGGAAAACCTTTGAAAACACACACGCAATCAGTGTTTTCGTGCACAAAGTCGGAAATCAGTTGTCAGGGTCCTGGTGTATGGATACGTCGGCCGCCCGCACCAACACTGGACTCCCTGAACTGAAAACCACACTCGGTACCCTTAACACTATCGCTTCACAGAAAGAGACATCAGAGTTATAAGTTCTGCGGTAGAACCGAACTCCTCTGATACCAATTTGTCACGACCCGCCCTCGGGGTCCGAGCCGTGACTACCCCAAGCCCGCCTTCCATAGGCCAGGGGCTGGCGACTAGCACCAAGGCGTAAAATCCCAATAACTGGGAAGGCATTGCCTTTATAAAAGAAAACAAGCACCACAGAGTACAAGTGGAAGTAAACACTAAGTACAAAAAGAAGAGCTGAAAAGTAAAAAGGGGCCGGAAATACAAGCCCAACTGTAAAGTACAACTCGAAAGGGAAAACAGCGACTGAAAAGTAAAGCTGCTACGCTGAGATGTCCACTGGAAATCCCACCTGAAGGGTGGGTACAGATAGCTCCTCTGCTCCTCGGGTCCCGCCGTCTGCTCCGAGTATGTCCCGCCCAGTGGTCTGCCTCTGGGTACCGCCTCGTCGTATAGTCCACCTCCAGGTACCGTCCAGTCCTCGAACACTCGGCCTCTGCCAGCACTGTCCGTCGTCTGCAACCAACACAACGAGGTGCGGGCATAGCCCGTGCAGGGGTGAGTATAACGATACTCAGTAGGGACCCCGAGACCCTCAAGGTCTCACTAAAACCAACAAGTATAACCACAAGAAGATCACAACAGATAAACTCTACTTAGGTATATGCCCATACATATACCTAAGTTATCAAGTAACCCATCTCAGTCATGAGGAAACACAAGGATCATGAGATCAACGGATAACCACTACCCAGGTATATGCCCATACATATACCTAAGTTAGCAAGTGACCCATCTCAATCATTAAGTAACACAGGGTCAAAAGTCTCAGCTCAAACCAGGATTTTCATTATCGAAACCGTAACTGCTGAAGAGCCCCGTCTCTGAAGTGTGCAGTAGTCCTGTCACGACTCCGAGGTACTGCTCACTAACCTAAGACTGCTGAGGTACTCCTCCTGTCGAGTACTGCGGGTTTGCGGCCAACTACCTGGCGCTCCGTCCGCTGAGGGTCTGTCGCCAAATACCGGGCGCTACCCAGTTAGCCTGCTGAGGTACTCTCCGGACGAGTACCGCGGGTCTGCGGCCAACTACCTGGCGCTCCGTCCGCCGTGGGTCTGCTACCAACTACTGGGCGCTCCGTCCACTGGGCTAGTCGACTCACTCCAAGTCGAGTCGGTCAAGCAGTCGTCAGGTCTCAGCCGGCTACACGGTCTCCGTACTCTGCACGCTCGTCTCTGGGAGGATCCGCTCCACGAGCTACTGGTCGATACTCCAAGTATCACAAAGTCCCACGAAGAAGTGTCTCATAGAACCGTCTCGTCACAGGGGTCTCAACGCAACAGACGGCGCGTCGATCGGACGCCCGGTCTGTGAGTTATTAGCCTTTTCGTCCCAGGGGCCCGGTTGGTTTCGAGTGCGAACCAATCCCGGCCGTATCTCAACTGTACCCCGAACTCCCATAGGGTATACTCAAAGGGACCGTTACTAAACGTAACCACCAACGCCGCTGACGGCTCGTCAAGCGGACGTCCTGTCTGTAAGATATCAGCTTTTCCGTTCCAGGGGCCCGGTTGGATTTCGGGTACAATCCAACCCGGCCATACTCCGACTGCATCCAAAACTCGGGCGGAGTATGTCAAAAGTTCCGTCTCATCAAGAGGAAGTCAACGAAACAGACGGCGCGTCAATCGGACGCCCGATCTGTGAGTTATTGGCATTTTCGTCTCCGGGGCCCGGTTGGTTTTTAAGGAAAAACCAACCCGACCGTACTCCACCTGCGTCCAAACCTCGGGCGGAGTATGCCAAAAGATCCGATTCACTAGGAGGAACACAACGCGACTGACGGCGCGTCAATCGGACGTTCGTGGCTCAAGATATGAGCGTTTCCGCTCCGAAGGCCCGGTTGGTTCTGTGCACGAACCAACCCGGCCGAACTCAAAGTAAACCGAAACCTTGAGTGCGATATACCGAAACGACCGTCTCGATCCAAGGATCGCGTTGCCGCTGACGGTTCGTCATTCAGAGGTCCGAGGATCAAGTTATGAGCCAAAAACCCAAACAGGTTCGAAACGGGGGGTCCGGGTCCGGGCCGACCCGGCCCGACCCCCCCCTGGGCGGCGCGGTGGCCGGCGGCGGCGGCCGGCGGCGGCGGCGGCGGCGGGCGGCGGCGCGGCGGGCCGCGGCGGCGGCGGCGGCGGCGGGCCGCGCCGGCGGCGGCGGCGGGCCGCGCCGGCGGCGGGGTGCGCCGCACGGGCTGGGCACGCGGGGGGTTAAACCCCCGCTTCTTCAAGGAGGCGGCGCGGCTATGCCGCGCCGATTTAACAAAATGGCCCCCCTCCAGGGGGCCCGCTTCTTGGAAAACCGGGGGGCTATTGCCCCCCCTTGTCATGGATGAACCGCCCCCCTCTCTTAAAGAGGGGGGTTTTAATTAAGTGGCCGGGGAATTAAATTCCCCGGTTTTAATGGTATCCGACCGGCCAGCTGGCCGGCCGGTTTTTCTCTAACGGGACCGGAATTTCCGGTCCCCCTTCGGCTTCCGACGCCGGCGGCCCGGCCGCCGGTTTCTTCTTCCGCCGCGGCCCGGAACCGGCCGCGGTCTTCTCGTCCCGCCGCGGCCCGGAACCGGCCGCGGCGTTCGTCGTCCGGCGCGGTGCGACGGCACCGCGCCCTTTTCGCCGTGCCATGAATCCTTCCAACGCGGCGCGACGGCGTCGCGTTCTTGAAGACTCTCCTCGGCGAAGCGCGACGGTGTTGCGCAAAAAAAAACGCACGATCAACCACGTGGTGCGACGGCACCACGCCTCTTGCTTCCACCCGCAAAGAACAAACAAGATCGTTGGAGGGGGTTCGGCCGTGTTCGTGCGGTCCGGCCCCCCCTCACGTTAAATTAATAACGCATCTTAAAATAATCAACATCCCACGTTAGTTATACGAACCACGAGTAAAATGAGATAATTAAATATTAAATCAACCACCCCTACCTTGGGTACAAGATCGAGGGTTCGACTATGTCCGCGGAAGACGGCGTCGCGGAAGTCGGGCGTCGCGGTCGTCGTTCGTCAAATCCGTTGACGAAGTGCTATGCCCGAAGAGACACGACGTTGGTGAATCTTCGTTTGCCGACGAAGGTTGTCCGAAGAAGAGATGGCGTCCCCTTCGTTGTCACGGTGAACGAAGAAAGGAGTTGCGGCGTTCTTCGTCGGAAAAGAGAGCATTCCTCGTCAAGTCTTGAGGAAAGTCAAATTATAAAAAAAAAAAACGAACTCAAGGACCCCTACCCCGATAGTCGCACGTGACGGAGTCGTGGAATATCGGTGTCGATTCCCTTGACGTCGGAGGAAGAGTCGTTGTCGAAGGCGTTCGTCGCGGAAAACCGTCGCGGAAGGGATGACGCGGAAGAAGAACGTCGCGTCGCGGATACGGCGTCGCGGATGGATCGTGTTCTTCGGCGGAGAAGTTCTTCGTTGAAGAACGTCGTTCTTCGCGTTCTTCGTTGAGTTTGAAGAAGAAGGAGAGGAGCCCTCCACCTCTCAAGAAGACAAACGATCAACCCAAAATAAAATAAGATCACATCTTATTTTATTATTACAAAACATAAAAGAATTTCAAAAGTTTGAAATTCAAAAGAGATAACTCCACATTTAACTCACTTATTTAATATACATGAATTGTATAATTAAATGTAAGTTAACTTGTCAAGCCATTAAGAGGGAGAGTGGGGAGTTGAAAAGGTGGGGGTTCGTGTGGGCCCCACCACACTTAATCCTCCCAAGGGAGGTTAAGTGGGTGTGGGTCCCACTTCCAACCTCCTTTGAGAGGTTTTAAGAAGTTAAAATAAAATTTGTCTTAAACAAATTTTATTTAACTCAACTGAAAACCCCAAAACTAACTTTCAACTTGCAACAAACGCAACTCCCGAAAATGTCTCCTTAAGCGATTATCGGCGCTGCGAGTTCATCGGTGCCCTCGGATTTCAATTCCGAGCACCGGATCAAAAGTTAGGAATTCCCGCTCGTTCGTTCACTGAACGTACCCGAGCCAAACTTCGGAAATTAATTCCGGGCACTCCGGGCCTCGGAATCAGGTGCCGTCTGAAACCGCGCTCTTGTAAAATTCTAAAGAAAATTAAGAAAAAATTTCCCTTGAATTTTACGGGTCTTTACATCACCTTTCTATTGGTTAAAATCCATAATAATCATGTTGTAATTCACTTATTATCTTAATTTCCTAATCACTCAAATGGATTTCTAAATCAATTTTATAAATGGTTTTATTTCTAAAAAATATTATGTAGACCAATCACCAAGATTGGAAAATCATATTTTTAAAAAAAATTATTTTCAAATTATCTACATATCATTGGGATTTAAAAAAATCCATCTAGATTGTTATAAATTTATTTAAAATTATCATCTTTCAAATGGTTTTAAAATGGGAAAATATGAATTTACACACTTTTTAAAACCCATATCAAATGATTTATTACACTTTCATATTTATGTTCATGATTTTATTTTCATCTCTACTAATGAATCTCTTAATTTTATGTTTTTGTATTTTATGAAAAAGTAATTTTATTTGAAATTTATGTGTGAACTCAAATTCTTTCTCAGTTTTCAAATTTCACAAAGAAAAATAGTATGTTTTAAAACAAGTAAAATGAACCAATGAACTATTAAACCAATTTAGAATGGATTATGCTAAGTAAATTATTATACCCATGAGTATAACCTATAAGTTAACATTGGATTAATCTAGTAAAATTGTTAAAATAAAAACTTTAAAGAAGTTTGATTAGTAGTCTACTTTACCTTGATGCAACAAAACTAATATCATGTTTAGTGTTTATCTATATGATAACTTTTAATGGATCAATTGGAATCTAAATTAAAATATATCATAATTATTATTCCATATTTAAAAGGATTTAAAAATCTCACTTTGTTTAATCCAAAAGAAACAACTTTTTAATTAACTTATTTTTTCAACACTGATATCAGAGGATTCCAAATCGATAGTAAATTTACTATAATAACTTTCCATCTACTAGGAAAATTCATCATCTCATGTATTAGTCAAAATAACATTTTCATTAATCTTTTAACATTTATAGTGGAATATATAGCCACTGTGGTTTTTTACACCCAAATATTATGGATGCAACACACTCTCATAAACATTAGGATTATATTTAGCTATATACCTATCAAGTGAAATAATATCATTTCCATCAATGTCTATAAAAATATTATATATCACTCTCACACTAAAAATATTGACCTTTGGTGCTATTTATTAAGATATCACTTCAAAAATAGTGATATATTATTGAATTTCATCTAAACATAATATCAACTCACTGATATTTTCACCAAATCTCTAGCGTTTGAACATTTCAAATATATTAAAGGTAAATTTTGAGTGAATAACTTGTTACATATTTATTTTATCTATGGATATCCTGAGTAATATTTTTAAATATTTCAAATAATGAATTTCATATTTTCATTTTAGTTTATCTTGGCTATGATCCCATTATCTCACCTATGTGCTCATTTTAAGGGAATCCTAATCTCTTTTTAACATAGAAATTTTTCTTAAAAGAGATATCATTTCTCAAAAATTATTAATTATGTCATTTCAAAAAAAATCTCTTTTTAAAATTTTTATAATACTATTTTCAATATTATTTATCAATACTCATAAAATTATTTATACTTATAATTATTTTTAAAAAAAATTCAAATCTCTCATAAATAATATTAATGATGAGTAAAAAAAGCTTTCTTACTTGTCTTAATAACATTTATTTTCAGATGTATGTGATGTAATGGAAATAAAACCATACTTTTGAGGTATTCTTACTCTTCCAAAAGAAATAATTTGAAGAACATTCTATGAATAAATCAATAAATTGTGGTAAATATATCTCTTGGGAAAAATTATTCAATGGAAAAGGTACGTACAGTTTTTATTTTATCTTTCCCACTTCTTATTATCTATTCTTTATATTTCATATCTTTTTTTATATTATTTTTTAATTTCTATCCCTATCTCTAATGATCATATTAATTGGGGATTTTGGAAGTTAAGAAGTTTTTTAAAATTCCTTTCTCTTTTTTTCTTCTTTTCCTTTATTCACTTGTTTTTCTCCCTTTGGTTTTTTAAAATATTTCTTGAATTTCTTCTTACTCTGTTTGTTTTTATATTTTTAAATAATCACAATGGGGGATAAATTTCTTCAAAATATTAGAAATTTCAAAGGGGGGATGTATGATCTTGAACTTCCAATGAGGTATGAATTTGTTTTAATTTGAGTTTAAATCTCTTAAAATGGTTAATGAAATGTCACCTAGGAGTGGGAAAGACATCAAGATTGTCATGGGGGTTCAAGACACAAAATTGGGGGAATTTTGTATCCATTTCATGTTTCACATTTGGGGAATGGTTATTTTTAACTATACATCATAAATATGAATATTTATAAAGGGTGGTGTATAGTTAGAAAACCATGCATGGTTTCCCAAGAAATAGTGTGTCTTGGACAGATTATTTGATAAAGGAAATATCAATGCTACTGTATAGTTTTCCAACCCATGTGGGTGTCTATAAAAACTATGTGGCTTGTTTTACACTTATATATTGGGAACCACAGGGTTGGTTCATGGTTTTTTAAAGCATGTCACCAAACCATATGCCTCTAAAAACTGGGAATTTCTCCTTTTTTTCATCTCAAACATTATATGATTTTCACCTTATTTTTCCCCCATTTTCTCCTGTAGTGTAAAGGGTTATGAACCAAAATATCTTCCCTATTATAAGGATCAATATCCTTTGATTATTCATAATTTGGGTGTTGCTTAGTGTGAATCAAAGACCTTGGAATGTACCTGACTCTGATTCCTTCTATTATCCAAGATAATCATTGTGGATTATTTTCCCTCCTTCTATATCTTATGAACCCAATTTCCAAGAGATTATTTGTCTTAGTTATTTCATCCATTCAAGATTGAATCATGTTTTGAGGTTGGGTGAGTGTTCATAAACATCTCTAAGGTGGGTTTTATACAAGATATTTACTATAGTCTTGATGTTTCTCTTATGTATGTGCTTGTTTCATTTTTTTCATGTCATGAAATCATGTTATTGATTAATAAATGTATTTTGAACCTTAATTTGATATGATGGACCATTCAAAAACCTCATTAGGTCCATTTATTATTATGAGACCAGGTCTATGGAAACCCATGGGGTGTGCCACACCATGAAAATGGTGAGAAGAGTTTTTGAATCATGAATTAAAGGGTTTATTACATTAAACTAATTGTAATTTATAATGTTAACATGGAATAAAGGGTTTTTCATCTTAACATGTAAATTTAAATGGTTATGAGGAAATTAATGGGAAACATGATAAATGGTTAAATGGGGTATGTTAAAGTTTTTAAACGGTTGAAATTATATTTGATGTTAATTTTATGAAATAATGGTAAAAAGTGATATTCTAGAAATTATGTTAAATGTATTAAAAGTAATGATTCATGGAAATATTAGTAAATTAAAGGTAAAACATTGTTGTTTTATTTGATAAAAGGTCACTGATGATAAACCTTTGAAATCAAGATTGATAGCATGGTGTTTATTTTAGGATAATGATTCTTATATTTGGGTCATGTTGAATTGATTCTCCAGGCACAACTAATGTATTGTATAGTATGGGATGATGGATTGATTCTTTAATATCCATTGTTTTTTACATGTGATGGGTACTAGGACTAATGCTCCAAGGTACAAATATTTAATTGTAATGATTAATGAATTCTTTTTTAATGTAAAGTTTTAAACCCAAAGATCATATGGGTCATAATTCTAGTTTGGGTTGAAATAGGTTTGGTGTGTTGGAGTCATAGTGGAAACCGAGATCCAGTGGGGATGAATTATAATTGTTTAATTAAAACACTATTACATTCACTATCTTTTTTTACTTTATACCTTTACATAAAAATACACTTTTATTATATAGGATATTTTTGTAGACACCATTGGTGGTGTCTTGATGAGTTTTACTCACACCCATATTAGGCCATCAATGGTACTCGAGAAAACTTTATTTTTTAGGATCAGATAAGGGAGAGGTCCCTATTATAGGTTCTTGATTTTAGCTGGAGCATGGATGAGAGGACCGATGTAGTTATCAATACCTATTGTTGGGATTAACTTTGGTGTCTTTATTTTTGTTTCTTTTTATAACTATAACCATCTTTACATGACATGTATATTTTTTTGGTTTGTTTTTATTTCCTTAATTTTGGAATGTGGTGTGCGAGGTTTCAATATTTATTATCATTTCATGTAGATGTTTATCTTTATTTTAATTTTTATTTTACTCCGGTAAATATTTTAAAGTCTCCACACATAAATTATTAGACCCTTTCTACTATTTGGTGTACTTTGAGATGTGGGAAGGCCTGCATGACGTCACTTAATGAACAAGATTGGTGCACCGATTTAGTGGAACCCTGTCTGGGACATAAAAAAGTGGTATTAGAGGAGTTTATTTTCTATTTCATTATTATTTGGGAAAGTTATATAGGAGAATAAGATGTGTTGGATCTTGTTAAAGAGCTCATTCATGGGATTAGATAAACCATATATGGGGGGACACCCATGTTCCCAATGTGGGATTGTTGTTCTTGATGTCTGTTATTATAGTTGGATGTTATTTCACCTTGGGTAATGAATAGGTTTTGTGATGTTATTGTTTGTTGAGATATTTTTTGTGGGTAGGTATGGAATGAGGAGTGAATATTCATGCATCATTTTAGGCAATGGTGATTTATGTAGCATACATCATGTTAGGAAAAAATAGAAAATCATAGGGGTTGTGGGAAATGAAGTGTTTTCTATTTTATTTTTTGTTTTAATGAAGTGGTTCCTAATAAGGGGGTTATATATGTTTTAAGAATTAAAGGTGTTAAAATGGTTTCAAATGTAAGGGTTGTAAAATATGGAAGTTTTTTACCTAGATTTATCTATGGCCCCAAATAAGGATAGTTGTGTGCTGTGATAGTACTATGGTTATGACTATTAGGACAGTGTACGGTAAGTATCACTTTATGTCTAGTAGAAAACCATCTTATATAACTATGAAATGATTTTTATGTGACCTAAAATGTGCATTTTTAATTATAGAGATATGCCACCATGACAACATTTACTGGTAGGGTGATTGGATGACATTTTCAATAAATCACCTCTAATATTGGGTTAGGATCCCTGGGGTGATTATAGCTACATCATCCTCTAAAATTATCTGATGAAGGTGGATATTAGGAAGCTATGTTATGTATTAACTCTATCTAAATAGTTATGGACCACTTAAAGACTCATCTAGAGAAGGGGTCAAGTTAGACACTTACATGTTTTGAGGACCAATGAAGAACTGGTGGGATATTCAGTCATGGGATGAATAGTCAGATGGTATGGTGTGGAAGGACTTCCAAGATAAGTTTGTAGATCACTTTTACCTAGAGACCCTAAGATGTAATATGAAAAGTTTATGCAACTGACCCAGGGGACTCTATAAGTGATGTATTATTGTAGACACTTCACTAAATTATAGTGCTTCATTTTGACACTGACAGGAGATTATGTTGCTATGGAAAATTTTTTTCAAGATGGAATTATATGTGAGAACAAGTCCCTGGTAAATATGTTCTTTTTGAAAAAAAAATGTGGTGGTGAATCATACAATTGTTGATGAGGGGATCCTGAATGAGGAAGCTGGTGGTGGGACGATGGCTACAACTAAGAAATCTGTTATTATATCCTCATATAGTAGGTATCATCATTACAAGAACTTTCACCAGGGTGGTGGTGGATAGAATATTCAGGGGAGAGGATCAGCCTCTCAAGGCAATGATCGAGCGTTCTACTATTAGTGTGGTAAACATGGTCACATGCACGGTTAATGTCCTTAACCACAAGCAGTGTTCTAATCTTGCAATAGGATGGGAAATATATAGATGTTCTATTAGAACCCTCTACATACATGTGGGATAGATGATTTAGGTCGATACAGAGCATTGGAAGGGGATCTTATACCCCATATCAGTCCAGCAGTTGGATCTCTACTATCCATATTAGTCGCGGTGAGGTACAAGGTGCTTTGAGACCAGATCATCTACATAAGAATGGGATTTTAGTTTATGGGGCTTATACAGGATCCCAAAGTAGGGTATTAAGATACCTATATACAATTCAGCCTAATCCAGATGGTAGTGAGGATGGAACACTACTAGAATGAGGTATGATTATTCATATTATATTCTTTAAAATGATTTTTTTATATAGGTTATTCCTATTATTTTATCTATAATGAATTTTAATGGTTTTTCTATATAAGTATAATATATTTTGGGGGTTATGTCAATCGACACACTATTAGGGGTAAGATTAGAGGGTATCTAACAATGTAAGGATTGTTCCCTTGAAATCAGTGGGGACTATCTCTTTTGGGACTTTTTCATGATTGAGATGATAGGTTTGGACCTAATATTAGGAATGGTATGGTTAGTTATGTACTAGGATTATATTTATGTTTACCACAATATAGTAAGTTTTACATCTCCTGAGGGTAATTTTTATGTCCATTGTTAAGAATGGAATATCCATATGGGACAGGAAAGTCCATCTCATCGAAAATTATGTGAGCTCATAGCCCAAGTGGAAGTTCTTATGATTATTGATGGGGGAGTAGAATATTGTGTCTTCCCTATTATATTATATTAGTTATAGGATGTTATTTCTGAGTATTTTTAAGGTTTTCCTCTTAAGAGGGTGGTTGAGTTAACGATTGAGTTAATATTGGGAACTAAGATAGTTTCCATTATACCTTATAAAATGGAACCAAAGACATAGTTGGAGGAGTTAGAGGGTAAAGAGTTTTCCTATCTGATCATGTCACCATAGGGATCTATAGATTTTCTTCAAGAAGGATTATGGAACATTTTTTTATGTGTTGATTATCAGAAGTTAAATTAGATGATGATTAAGAATATTATTCTCTTCCATGAATTAATTAAGTCTTTGACCACCTGAAGGGTGCCTACATATTCTCCATGATTTACTTGAGATTGGGGTATCGTCATCTAAGGGTGACACCATCTCATATACCATGACTGAATTTTAGGATTATGTGTGGTTTATATGAGATTATTATGATGTTTTTTGTGATAGTGATTGCTCCTACTATGTTTATGGATTTAATAAACCAAATATTTTACATGTACTTTGACCATATTTATTTTTTCTTCACTGGTGACATCTTAGTGCACTCTCATACTCATGATGATCATGATTAAAATCTTGACATCATTTTGAGTACATTGAGAGTGCTTATCCTAAAGAGAGTCTTTATAAGTGTGATTTATGGATTGACTAGGTACACTTCTTGGGGTATAACATCTCAAAGGAAGGTGTGTTAATGGACTATAAGAAGGTTCAATTGGTTTTGTCTTGGTATAATCCTAGGAACATTTTTTATATCTGAAGATTTTTTGGTTTAGTGGGTTATTACTAAAGATTCATCATATATTTTTCCTACATTAAAGAACCACTATTATTCCAAACAAAGAAGGGTGTAAATTGTTAGTGGTCTGAAGCATTTTATAATTCCTTCAATGTGTTGAATAGGTGTTTTACAATATCTCCAATTCTGATTTTACTCAAAATAAGTTAATATTATACTCTATTTTGTGATGCATCTAGGATCGTACTTGGGGAGGGGTTGATGTAAGGAGACTAATCCATGGAATATGGATCATAGCAGTTGATTCCTCATGAACAGAGCTATCCTATGCATGATATAGAGTTTTCCATAGTGTTTTAGGACTTAAATTGTTGGAGGAACTATGTTTTTGGTGAAAATTTTACTACTTTTACTGATCATAAGATCCTCAAAAACATATTTTCCCTAGAATGATTTAAATTGTTGGAAGTAAAGGTGGCATTGAGTATATATAATCCTTTTATTTCAATCTAACTTAAATTTTTGGAAATTGAAACAATTTAGTGGATATATTGAGCCAAAATACATAGATTTAAATGCTTTAGGAGTCTTGTTTTTGAGTTGGAAATGGTGGACTTTTTCACTCATATGAATATAGGTGTTTTTGAGGATGGGGAGCATATTGACTTTTTTTTCTTATCCATTGATCCTTGTCTTCCGTGATGTATCAATATGAGATAGTATGAGGATCAAGAGTGTCTGAAGTTGAGGTAAATCTTTAGTGGTTGGAGATACCTCTTGATTGGACTATCAATGATAATTAGATCATACATATTCATGGTAATACTACTATGAATATATGTATATAGGAGGATATGATGTATATGTTTTATGCCTTGGTGTAGTAAGTGAACCCTATCTTGACCAAAACGTATGGTGTCCTTCATAGATAGTATTGGTTTCCAGTAATGAAGAAGTGGATCATAGGTTTCGTTATGTGATGCTACACCTCTCAGTGGGTGAAGTTTGAACATCAATGACCTACTAGTATGTTATTGTTGTTACCCATTCTTAAATGTACATGCGATGATTTGACAATTTATTTTTCTGGGATTTCCAATGAATCCACGAGAAAGTGACATGATATGGGTTATTGGGGATTGATTGGAAAAAGTTGAATATTTTTTTCCAATACATGGTACTTTTATTGCTAATTAGTTGGATGAATTGTACATTTGGGATATTGTGTATTTTCATGGGGTGACTAGGAGAATGTTCTTATACTAGGAGCCATATTTTACATCTCTTTTTTGGTAAGGGATTCAGAAATAACTTGGTACTTAGGTTTTTTTAGCACATTTTTTCACCCATATATAGATGAGTAATTAGAAAATACTATATGGGTGTTAGAGGGCATGTTGAAAACATGCATCCTAGATTTCAGTATAACTTGGAAAAACATTTAGCATTTTTTTATTTAACCTATAACAATAGTTATTAGGTTATGTTTCATTTGTAACAATATGATGTTTATATGGTAGTCCATATGGATCACCTTTTTGTTGGTTGGAAGTGGGAGACTTGGATTTATTGGTACCTAGTCTCATGCAGGATACATCAGAGTGTGTTCAGTTAATCTGAAAGCATGTGGTTATGGAAAAGAGTATATATATATCATACATTATTCTATGTCACTGATCTATCGAGTTTATAGTGAGTGACCATGTGTTTCTTCAGGTTTCATATGGATTGGGACACCGTCAAATTCAAAATGAGGGAAATTTAGCACAAAGATATGTTGGACCATTTTAAATTTTAGAGAGGATCGGACCAGTGCCACATTGATTGAATCTTCGAAAATTTTATATTTCAATGCATGATATGTTTCACATTTCATAGCTTCAGTAGTATCACCTAGACACTTATCATGTGATTGATATTGATAATGTTGAGCTTGAAGTTTATGTTCCCACTAAAAAGCATCTGATTCGTGTTGTGAATCATAGTGAGAAATGTTTATGGGGTAAGACCATGTACTTGGTTCGAGTGTTATGGAATCATGTCCATGTTTAAAAGGATCCTTGGGTAAGAGAAGTTGGTATAATGTTCTAGCGGCCCAAACAATTTACTATAGAGGCTTAGTGACATCTGGATGAACATCTCAAGGATGAAATGTTATATGTTGGTGAGGTTATAATTTACCAAAATTCTAATGAGGTATATTTTCATTTTAAATTGAGTTTATCTCCCATTAAATAGTTAATAAAACATAACATAAGAATGGGAAAGGTCTTAGGAGTGTCTTGGGGGTTTAGGACACAAAATTGGGGGAAAGTTTCCATCCATTGGTTCTTTCATAGTTGTCACGTGGTTAGTGATAATTGTGAATCATAACTATATGGTTTGGTTTAGGGTGGTTCATAGTTATAAAACCCTGAATGGTGGCCTAAGAAACCATGTGAATTAATATATCTATAATAAAGCAGAAACTGTATAGCTACCATACCATTTTTTAAATAGTATCAATGGCCAAAAAAATTGTATGACTATGTTTCCACTTGGACATAAGGAACTACACGGTTGGTGAATGATTTAGAAAATAGTGAATCCAAACCATGAACCTCTTAAAAGTGGACATTTTTCATTTTTCCCCTGAACCTTTTATGATTTTCACCCAATTTATGTTTAATTTTATTCTTTATCATCAAGGGTGATGATCTAAAAGTTATCCCCTCTTCAAAGTATAAAAATCCTTCGATTAATAAGAATTTAGAGTATCATTTTGTGTAAATAAAAGCTTTTGTTAAGTCACTTACTCCATTTAATTATATTTTCTTGTATAATAGTTGTATAGTATTTCCTCTCTTTCCTAATATTATGGAACCTATTCTATGAGATTCAACATCTTGGTTATTACATTTTTTCTAGCTAAAATCATTGGCTGAGGTTAGTAAAGTGTTCATAAATGACCCAAATGTAGGTTTTTTACAAGTTATTTCTAATAGGATTGATGATTATCTTATGTATGTGGTTGTGTTGTTGTGAAACTATGTCACACAATGGTGCTTTTTATTAATAATTTTTTTTGAACATTAATTCAATATGTGATATCATTTACATAACATGTCTGATCCATTTATGATTATGAGACTAGGCATATAAACACCCATGGGGTGTTATAATCTTTGGATATAGTGAGAAAAGTTTCTGAATAATTAACTAAAGGGTTTATGAGATTAAACCAATTTTGATTACTCTTATCATGTTAACATGTCATAAAGGGTTATTCAGTTTAACATAGAATGTTAACTGTTTGTGTGAGAAATTATGGGTAATGGTGATAAATAATTAAATAGGACATGCCCAATTTTTTATAAGGTTGAAATAATGATTAATGGTTGTATTTATGAAAAAATTTAAAAACATATAGTAATGATATGGTGTTAAATGTATTGAATGTAATTACTTCTATAAATGTTGTTAAATGAAAGGTGTTACCATGTTATTTTAATTGATAAAAGGTCACTGGTGATGAACCTTGGAAATCATGACTGATGGTAGGGTTGGGATGTTGAAATTATGCTCCTCATCTTTGGGTTAGGTCGGACTGATGCTCTAGGCCACAGTGATGTGTTTTATGTTATGGGATGTTGGGCTAATTCTCTAAGATGCACTAATTTGGCCATGTGATGGGTACCTAGACTGATTCTCCAAGGCACAAAGATTTGACTAAAATGATTAATGAATTACCTTTTAATGTAAAGTGTTAGGCCCCAAGAGCATATGGTTCATACTTTTGATTTGGGAAGAAGTAGGTCTAGTTTAATGGTGTCATAGTTGAAACTGAGAACCCATAAGCTAATTGATTATTGTTTAATTAAAAACCTATTACATTCACTATATCTTTAATTTATTACCTATACTTCTTAATACACTGTTATTAAAATATATATTGTTATAGACCCCATTGGTTGTGCCCTAATGAGTAGTACTCACTCCCTTCTCAGGTATTCATTGGTACCAAAGTATAATTCATGTTTGAAGGATTGGATAGGGGTAGTGGCCCTCTGATAGATGGTTTATTTGGGATAAAGCATGGATGAGGGGACCAAACAATTTATCAGAACCCATTGTTGGGATCATCTTTGTTATATATATTTTGAGTTTTTTTTCACTGTAGACTATTATGACATGACATGTCTGCTATTTTGGATCGTTGGTACTTCTTAGATTTCTGAATGTGGTATGGGTTTTTTGGGTATTTATTATTATTTAATTTTGATGTTAATCTTTGATTTCTTTAATTTTATTACTCAAGTAAATAGGGTATTGTCTCACCAATGTATCATTAGACTATCTATTCTAGTATGAATCCTCTAGCATACAGGGATGCATGTTTTAGGTCACATAACAAACCAGCTCAGGGAATTGGTTTATTGGCCCCAAGGATAAGATGTTATAGGATAAATATTTCTATAATTATTTTCATGACGGGATAAAATTTATTGAATCTAATTTTGTAAATTTTTCTTCTTCTTTATTCTTCTCTAGTGCGTATTTTTTTATAAATGGGGAGCCTGAATTACATTAATATCCCTTTTAGTTTTATTTTTACTTAATTTATATTTTAAGTTCTGTTTTTTATCATTAAATAGGAGGAGATCATTATACCTCACTCTCTCATGGTGTTTTTTTATTTATGTGATTTTCATAGTTTTTATTAGAATAACAAGTGATCAAATAAATGGAATCTTAAAGATATTTTGTATCTTTTAGAGATTTGTTAAAGTATTTATAACATATATTTTCATCCTTAAAATCATTTTAACCATATTATAAGAACCATGGGAGGTGGTTCATGGATGTTCTGGTGGTTTTGGTTGAAGTGGATGTTGTGCAGATAGCACTGGCTACCTAGTTTCATGATTTAAAAAAGAAAAACTTGTCTAGAAATTCTACTGTCTAGCCAGTGATGGAGAAAAGTAGATTTATTGGCTCTATAAGAGTTGGATTAATTTTTTTGAAGGTTACTGGTTAACCATTAGCCAATATAATCTATCTATTGGAGGTTCTCCAATATCCCTGAGTTTCATTCAGTCATCTATCTACTCAGTGGTGGATATCAAGTATCTGATCGCATCACAATAGTTAGTCCAATCATGCATTGATAATGGTAAAAATTTATATAATGATTTCCTTTCATGGATTATTGACTCCCAATGGATTACAGAGTATTTCTAGTCCAATTAGAGAATAATATAGGATTTTATTGTCACCTTAGAAGAATCAACTTGTTTTCTAACAAAGCTCTTGATCTTAATTGATGTTGAATTGATATATCTATCAAAACCTCTCAAATATCCAAATTCAAATTCTCAATATCTTAAAGGATATCAATATTTTTCTTAAATATCTCATCCCAATTTGATTCAATACATAAAATAGATTTTCTAGTGGATTTTCAATGGGTTTTATAAAGTAAACCTCTCTATTCTTAACCACCTTTATTTAATCGGCTCTCACCCCAAAAAAAATTGAGGGGCAGATTTTTTAGAAATTATTGAAGAAAAAGAGGGTGCTCCAAGACCAAAATTGTGAGGGAAATTTTTCTTTATCACCACTATAATCAATATGTAAATAATATAGACCTCTTGAGTTGAGGTATGGATACATAGAGGATTACATAAAGTTTTATCCAAACTCCATATCAATTGTGTTTATCCTATATTTACTTTTCATCATTACATAATTTATCATCTATTATCATACATGTATAAATTTTATTCAATAATTTTCACACTTAGGTTACTTTAATATTTTATTTAATAACTTGAATTGAATTTATTAATTATCACTCAATCAATTTATTTATTTATTATTTCTTAATAATTTTAATTTTAATTTATCCTTTTACTTTCAATTTAGTTTTTAATTGGTTAATTCACATCCCCTATTTCTAAATATCTCTTACCAATAGCATCTCAAAAAGTGTGGTTGTTTTTCTTGAAAATAAAAGGCTAATTACTAGATTAGTTTAATATGTTTCATTCCATGGTTGATCATGAAACTAGAAGAAAATTAAAGTTTCATCAATCAAATAATAGAGGAGAGAATACATCTATGGAATTTTATGACTATTTAGGGATTTAATGAATTCAACATGAGAGGATAGTCCCACAAACTCCACACCACACAGGATTCATAGAAAGGATGAACAGATCCATCATGGAGAAGGTTGGGAGTAATATGTGTTTAGTTAAACTTCATAATCCATTCTAGGGAGACTATATTCAAGTTTCATGCTAACTCATCAAAAAATCATTATTAGTCCTCCTGAATTCTGAGAATGAAAATAATATAGTGTCTGGTAAGCATACCTATTACTCCAATTTAGGAATATTTGGATTTATGGATTTTTCACATGTATCTAAAGAGATTAGGCAGAAGCTGGATGGGGAATATACTCCATGGATATTCATCATATATGGATATGAGGAGTTCAGATAAAATCGTTACAATTAAAATTACAATAAATTTATCATAAGTGTAGATGTTATGGTCTATGAGAACCTGTTAATCGAAGACATTCCTAATCCTAGAATTTCTCAAAGAAAAAGTTCTAAAGAATAAATAACACATTCAATTCTTGTACTAGAATCACTTGTCACAAAGGAGGTGGAGGTTAAAGAAGACTCATCAGTAGTACACCAGGAGTAAAGGTAGGAGGATATTGAGTAGGGTAAGACCCAATCCTCTCCACCAAAAATTAAAGAACCATTGTTGGAATCAGGCGATGGTGTGCCTCCCAAACCTAACATTTAACAGGTTCTAAGATCTATAAGAGGGATGATTCCATTAAAGAGATATTTGAAATTGTATAATGTATTAATTACTAATAAAGGTGGTTTATAAGGATGTCAAGAAGAAACAGGAAATAATCAAGTGTATTTATACAAGGTAGTATGAGATAGAGTCATTATGGAAGAACCCAACATATGATCCAGTGAAAATATGAAAAGGTAATAAATAACTAATAATAAAATGGTTGTTAATTATAAAGAAATATTGAAGAATAAAGGTGATCAAGAACAATTGTTGGTTTGTTGTAAAATTATTCCTTTATAAGGAAGTAGTCAAATTTTATGTGATATTTTCACCTATGGTGAAGCTGGCATCAATCAAATTCATTTTTAGATTGGTGACCATATTGGACCATGACCTTGAGAAGATGGACTTGGAGATAGTGTTTCTAGAGTGTGACCTCTCCAATGAGATATATATGAATTGACTTGACTTTTTTGAGGATTTTGGAGAATAAAAACCCATGTGTAAATTTAAAATGAGTTGTATAGATCGAAACAATCCCCCTAGAAATGGTACGAGATGTTTTAATCATTTATAATGGGTTATGGATAAAATAATTCACATGAAGAATGGTTCATTTACTTCTCCATATTTTAGGATGGTAACATCACTACTCTTCTACTTAATTTTTAGGACATAATGATTATTGGTAAGGATGTAGTGAAAATTGTCCAATTGAAGAATGAGTCTTCCATATATTTTGATATCAATGACTTGGGAGTGACTCAACAAATTTTGGGGTTGTATATCACTCATGAAATAAATTTTCAATTATTATAGATATATCAGGAGATGTATGTTGAATATATTTTGAAATGTTTCAACATGGATCAATCCAAACTAGTGAGAATTATACTACCCATTTATATGATGTTTATAAAGAGTTCATGTCTTCCATCCAATGAAGAAATTATAGCGATAGATAATATATCATATTCTTTTGTGGTTGGAAGCATGATGTATGTTATGGTGTGTACATGGACTTACATTTTCCATGAAGTGGTCACCATGAGGTGATTTCTCTCCAATCATGGGAAGAAACATTATAACGCATTCAATATGATTCTAAGGTATCTTAAAGGTACCTAAAATATATTTTAGTGTTATAGGGGATCTTAGATACTCTTGTAGAGAAATAAAGACGGAGATATTATTTTAGATCTCAATTGTAAGAATTATACATAAGTACATATCTATACTTTTATAGGAGAAGATATATCATGGTAGTCAACAATGAAAAGGTGTGTTTCTTTATCCATTATTGAAGTAGAGTAAATTTGTGATATAGAGGCTAGAAAAATGATTTTTGACTGAAGATTTTTCCCTATTATCTTGGAAGAATCTTGGATTATTATAAGTCTCATTGCAATAGTCAAAGTGGTTTTACTTGATTAATAATTCCATGTTTCATTCCTAGAAAAATCACATTGAAGTTTTTTATCACTTGATTTTTATGGTGATAGATCAAAGAAAAATAGTACTTATGGATATCCACATTAATGAGAACCCAACGGAAATGTTGATAAAGGTTTTTTCTTGATTGAAGAAAGATTTTTGGAGTTCTTCCATTGTATTGCTACTATAGGGGGATAATTAAAGGAGTTTTCTATTATTTTACTTATTTTTATGAATATTCCTCCAAAATTTATTTAACTTCTTTCATTTATTAGGTTTAATTTCAATATATACATTCATTGTATTGAATATTTTTGATGCATTTTCATGAAATAAAATGGTTCTAGAATTGATATATAAGTGGGACTTTAGGATCTTACTTGAATTTTCCATTAAAAATATAGATAACTCATTTGAATTTTGATTTATTAAGAGATCTAGATGATAGAAAGAATGGGATGACCATGAGGGGGTGATTATTATAATACTTATCATCCAAAAAATAAAGACCTAGTTTTCTTCCATTTTTATTTCATTACCTGACTTGGTTATTGGAGAATCACAAAAAAAATCTATGAGAATTTTATATTCTATTTACTAATTGATGATCATTTAATTCTTGAAGAAAGTTGACGCTGAAAGAGACAGTAATTTTGACTTTGAATATTTAGGTTTCTAAATTGAATTGAATTCAGTTTAAGAGGTTGAATCTATGCATGATTATTCAATATGGAAGAAGATATCATGGTTTTTTAAGTGATCAACTTGGGGGAGTTGGTTACAGTTTTTCAATGTTTTATCTATCATATTAATTATTAAGATCCAAAAAATAAATAAAATTATAAGAGGTTTGAGGTAATGATGAGAAACCATAAAATTATCAAAATATGTTGGTGGAATTAATTATATGGGATATTTCTTTAAAAAAGATAGCTATAGAAGAAATGGGTATACAACTAATTCGGGGAAACAAATTAATTCTTGGATAGAGAAAGACATTTTTACTAACTTCTAGAGTTATGGGAAAGAAAATTTTAGCATGTAGGAGCTAGCACTACAAAAATTAAGTAAGTATAATATCAATGTGGAATGATAGATACCACCTCTATAGAGAATATTCCCATCTCCCACATTCATTTTTTATTTTTTTATTTTACTACACATGGTGTTCCATTTTTATTTTTAATCATGTGTTGTGTGAAAAAATCAATAAGGGAATTTAAATTATTTTGTTTATTAATTAATTTATTTTCTTATTTATTCCATTAAGATAGTAACTCACACTTCTTGGGATTTTATTTATTCAACCTAGTTCTTCAATTTTCATGATGTATTGAAAAATGAAAAATAATTTCAATGTTGTTTTTAAATACTTCATTATAAATAATAAATAAATGGGTTAAGTCATTATGGTATAATTTAAAAATAATTAATATTTAAATGATAGTGTATTCTATGCATGACTTTCCTAATGTAAATCTCTTGTTGAAGACATTTTCAAGATATTCATTTTTTGAACCACTTTGATTATAAACCCTTGATTATTTTTATCGTATTCACTTTGTCTTGATAACTAATTTTTAACATCAATTTCTAACTGCTTTACATTGAAAAAATAATCCCTTAATTTTCTCACCCACCTTACTTTGGGTTCAACCCATCATTGTTATGCTAGTGTAGGAATTATAAATGACATTTTGATGTTTGTGATGACCACCAACCCTATCACATAACATAGTCAATGTAATTATAATAAAAATAAATAATCCCATAGATAATAATAAATGATATCAAAATAATGAAAGTTTGGGGACTGTTCAATACTATACATCATAAACAAATTTTCAAGGCCTTGGGCCAAGACATCATATGTAAAGGTTAATAACTCACCCATTACCTTGCCTTATTTGTCTCTTAAGATCTAATGGTATAATTAAGGGATATATAATTCTATGACCAATCGATCTTATAAAATTAAAATTTATTCTATTATATACTAAAATTTAATTAGCAATACATGTCATAATATTCTAGACTAAATGAATGAAAAATACTTATCATAATTGCTTGATGATTCTTATCTTGCAGTATTTTCCCTTATATAACAACAATTATATAAAAAATTTAATAAATTACACATTAAATATATTAATAAGTATGTTAAGGTTAGTTACATTGAATATTATAAGAATTAATTGTTGATTCACATTTTCAAAATATTATCCTTATTAAGTGATGAATAAATAATTCTAGTGGTTCAGTACTTAGAAAGATTAGGATTATCAATGTGTTGAAATAATTTAATAAATGTATTTTCAATTGAATAAGACCAAAGAAATTAAAGATAAATATTATATAAAAATAGAAGTATGTAACCACACATATTTGATACACATTAAGGATATAAAAGTTTCTTAAAGAGAAACTTCAAGGTCAATAAGGTTTGATGTCAAAGTTGAACTTCTGTCAAAATCATGTTTAATACAATTAGGACCCAATAAAGGCTCTTCCAACTATATATCTATCATACCAACTTATAAAAAATCCCAATATTATATGTAATACAGATTTAATAATAGAAATACATGTAATATATAGGTATTTTTATCATGGAACAATATAGAGCTTCATGCCTCTTAGGAGATTTTTTTCATAATAATGAATTATAAAAGGAGTATATTGTGAGTGAAATGGGATATCACATACATATGATACCATAAGTATAGTAAATATAATGATATAGTAAAACTATTTTAATAAGTATGTGGAAATTAAAAATTATACTATAATATATTTGTAAATTTGAATTTAAGAGAGATGGAAAATGGAACCTTACCTTGCTTAAGATTCTTAGCGTATAACCAACCCTTAAATTCAACTAGAATATTCAACATTTAATAGATATAAATAAGAGATACTCCTTGATAGGGGTATAAATATGGAACTATAAATTTTTTAGAATAAAAAAGAAGTGGGTGTGTGTATTTATAGGTTTGGTGAGTGGAATCCCATTGAATAAAGTATTGAATTTTTTATTTTTTCCATTATTTTATGTGATCCATTACCCTGATATTTCCTTATTGACTCCATTAATTATTTAAAATAATGGTTAGTTCTAGTATTATTCAAATATAACTATATTGTAAGAATTTTTTCATTCTTACATATATATGATGTCATATATACCGTATTTCACTTTATTTCACCATTTTTTAATCTTATTCTACTATTTTTACCAAAAGAATTAAAAAATTCACCCTTTAACTAATTTTTTCTTATTGATTCCAAATATTTTATTCATTTATCAAATTAAGCCTCTAATTATGTGAAATTTAACTTTTTAATGAGCATGATTTATTTAATAAAAATGTGGTATTGGAATAAAACCATTTAATTAATAAGAGAAATTGCACATTAATACCACTAAATCCCTAGATGTAAAACCCCTTGTTATATAATCATAATACCTAAGGGTAAGTTGTGAAATTGTAGTAATTTCATGGGGTGGTTCTGTAACATCCCAGAAATTATAAGCTTTTTGTCTTTTTATAAATATTTTTTTAAATTGATAAATTTATAATAAAAACAAACATTGATTTATTATTTAAGTTTAATATTTGAAATTATATAATATTACTTTAAATTATCTATTAAATATTATTTTATGAATTTTATAGTTTTTATATCATATTATAAATTATAATCTTTTTTAAAATAATATTTTATATTTAAATTAATATCTTAAATTATAAATACTACTTTTTTATAAGGGTTTTATTTTTTAACATAATATTTTATTATAAATATATTTATTTGATAATTTTTCTATATAAAATAAAATAGGATTATAAAATTATTATAAATTATTGTTTTGAATTACATGTTATACTTATAGAATTTAAGAATTATTATGTAATTTATAATTAAATATAAATAAATGAAATAAATGAAACAATGAAGATATAAATAAATAAAATTTGAATATTTATAATTATTAATATTAAAGATAATGTTCTAAAATTTAAAAAAATATGAATATATATATACAAGAATATTAAAGAAATGCATATCATTAATTTAAATTATTAAATATATTATACGTAACTAATATAAAATTATAATTTTTTAAATTATTCATATAATGAAATATGAAATTATTGAAATATAAGAATTTTTAATTTTTGTTATGAATTTATTTAATAAAATTTTGAAATAAAATTTATGATAATGTGATTATCTTATTATAAATTATGTTATAAAAATTAAATATTTATTTGTATATAAATATAATATCTAATATATATTGTTTATAAAAACTGATGAGTGAATTAAAAAAAGAAAAAAATGGATGAAGATTCTTAGTTTTTTAACTGAGGCTTCACTTTGTTTTTAGGTAAATCGATAGAAGGATTAAAGATCCAAGTAAGGAGAAGTTAAAGTGTTGGTTTGTCTTTTGGAGGAGGTGAGATTGAATTACTATAGATTGATGAGTATTGGATCTAGGTTGTGTGATTGATGTCCAGATGAAGTTTGATAAAGGAGGAAACTAATCTTAGAGAATGAGGATTAATCTCGGAAGGGTTCTGATTCAGAATTCCAGAACTGATCCAATATGGTTTCAAAATCTATATTCATTGAGTGTGAATGATGAAAAAAAGATATACCATCATCTTCTACCTTTATCAAAGCATTTTGAGGTAGGACTTTGGGTATTTTGATTCTAGGGTGTCATAAATAGGGTTGAAGATCTTGTTTTCTTCTTCCTATTTGTCTTGATGTTATTCTTAAATGCTATTTTTCAATGTTGGAATCATTTTTTTCAAATTATTTGGTTTATAATTGGATTATTTTAATTTATTATTTATTAAAAACATCATTTTATCCTTCTACTAACCCTAATTGTGGACTAAAACCCGATTAAAAAACAAAATTATAGTTTACAATTGAATAAAAAAATTAATTGGTTGAAAATCCAATGAAATAAATTTCCTTGTTTAATTCAATTACATTATCATTTTTTCAAAAACAAATTAGTGGGCTCTATAACTATTTCTTTCATTTCATTTATTTTAATGTTTTTTCTTAGAAAAATTAATTTTGTTGTTGAGCGGTTTGAGCGGTGACCTACAATTATAAATTTCATCTACATTGGTGGTCATAACTAATTTTATTTATCCACACATTTTTTTATTATTTTTTCAATGTGAAAATTTTTGAGTGTAGTGAAAATAGGTTGGCATAGGTAGAGTGTGATACAGAAAATGAAAAACTGAGTGAAGCTCTTATTTTTTCTGTTATGATAGTATGAGAGTTATAGAGAGATCAGTATTATACAATAGGAAGAAGAAGAAGTTTTCTGCAAATAAAATCTATAAGATAAATTTTTATTTTATTTAAATATTTATTTATTTCAAAAAAAAATATTGTGGTGGATTTAAATTTTTTTATAAGAAATATATTATAATATTATGATCATAATTAGGGGTAGCATTTATTTTTATAATGTTTATTTCGTTAAAATTTTATTACTGTAAAGGAAAATTTTCTTTTTTAATATTTATTTCTTATATCATAAAAAATATATATATTTTTTAATATATATATAAATATATATGATAATATTTATATTTTTAATTAAATTATATTTTCAAGCTTTTAGTCATAAATTTATGTATGGGTTTTGTTTTCATTAAGGGAGTTACCTCTATGGAAATTTATTTCATAAAAACTATTATTTCAAGAATATCTAATTTTTAACTATGACATAAAAATAGTAACAAGACTTTCTTTTTATTATTCAACTCTTTCTTATAAATGGGATTTGATTGTATTAAAATCTATATGATTATATTTCTAATAAGAAAATTTATTATCTTATTTACTTATAATAAATGAAATCTATTATTTTATGTGTAAGTTTTAAATTATAAAATCTATCATTTTATGTACACCCATGATTTTAATTTGTAATATAGGCTATGGAAATCATCTATAACTCATGACATATAAATAATTTATATTATATGCACTAGTTTTTTTTGTATATATATGTATGTGTATTCAATAAAACCATAGTTTTTATGAGTTTAATGAATGAAATTTTAATACATTAAAGTTAATTATTCATTACTTAAAAAACCATGTATTTATTCATTGTCTAAATGTTGATGAGATTCAGTTTCTCCAAATCTAGAAATTGTTTTTCTATGAAATATATTTTTATACAAACATATATATGTAAGAAAATATGTTTCCGTGTTTTTAAAAATCTCTAGTGAAAAATATGTATATATATGTAATGAAAGATTAAAATATTTTAAAAAAATTAGGCACTTGAATGTTGTAAACATGGTAGGGAGTTTGGGAGTGGACCCATCACATAAAAAAGTGGGTAGGCCTAGATAACCTTCATTGTTTCAAGTGGACCCATTATATTGTTTTGAAAATATTGCGTAATGTTTTCTAAAAAAATCACCAGATTAATTTTAAATCATTTTCAGAGCATAAGTGTTTTCAAGAATTATAGTATTTTCAAAAGTATAATAATTTTTAAAATTATTTTAATATAAATTTTCAAAATTATTTTCAAAGTTATTTTCAAAATGTATTTTTTTTAATGATTTTTTTTAAATGTATTTTTACTAGTTTTAAAACACCTTTTTAGGAAATTTAATACTCATCCCATGTTTCAAAAATATTTTCATAGGTGTCTTACAAGTTCTAAAATGGACAAATTATCTTAAGGAGTTACTTCACAAGAATAAAATGACATTTTTATTTTATATTTGATTAACTATAACAAAATTGTAATGTGTTGTCTAATTCTATGGAACCTAGAACAAAAAAGTTACAAGAATGTAAAATATACTATGTATTGTTCTATTCTTTTATAAAAACATTAACTGCATTTGTATGTACTAAATCTAGAATTTTGGGTTCTGTCCATCAAACTTGGTATAAAAGCAATGGTCTTGAAAACTTTGAAGAATAAATTTTATCACTCTATGAAAGAAAATTTTACATGAAAGAAGTTTCTTTTAGGTAATTAAGTTCCTTATAAACTTCTAGTTTTTCCTAATTCTGGAGATGGGAATTTAAAATTTTTTTAAGTCTGATAAATAAATAGCGAGAATGCAATTCATTTAGAGGGGGATGTAATATCCTAGAAATTATAATATTATTATTTTTTTAAATATTTTATTGAATTGATTAATTTTAAATCAAAAAAACCTTTATTTATTAGTTAAGATTAATATTTAAAATAATATAATATTACTTTAAATTGTCAATTTAAATATTATTTTATGAAATTTATCATTTTCATATATTATAATAAATAATTATTTTCAAAAAAGAATATTTTATAATTAAATTAAAATCTTAAATTATAAATACTACTTTATAAACATGGTTTTAGTTTTTTAAAATAGTTTTTTACTATAAATATATTTATTTGATTATTTTTGTATATAAAATAAAATAGGATTATAATATTATTATGAATGAACATTTTTAATTACATTTTATACTTATAACATTTAAGTATAATGATGAAAGTAATAATAAAATTTCAATATATGGAATAAACGAAATGATGAAGATATAAATAAATAAAATTTGAATATTCATAATTACTAATATTAAAGGTAATGTCCTCAAATTTAAGAAAAATTGAATATATATATATATATATATGGATATTAAAATAAATACATGTCATTAGTTTAAATCATTAAAGATAATATATGTAACTATTATAAATTTATAATGTTTTTAATTATATGTATAATGAAATGGGAAATTGTTTTAATATAAGCATTATTAATTTTTATTATGATTTTGTTTAATAAAATTTTGAAATATAAATTATGATAATATGAGTATCTGATTATAAATTTATTTAGGAAAATATTGGATATTTGTTTCTTTATATATATATATAATACGGAATATAGATGGTTTATAAAAAAATGATGATTGAATTAAAAAAATAAAAAAATGGATGAAGATACTCCATTTTTAAACTGAGGATTTAATTTATTTTGAGATAAATCGAGAGAGGGATTTGAGTGTATAGAAATGAGGAGAGAAAGCACTATATCATCTTTGTGAGGACGAGAGGCCGAACGACGATGGATCGAGGAGAATTTGATCTTGGTTTTTTAATTGATGTTCAGGCAATGTTCAAGCACGGGGAAACCAAACTTAGAGAAAGAGGATCGATCTTGAAAGATTCTGATTTGGAAGGTCAGTTATGATCATATAGGGTTGTAAACTATTTCGGGATAGAGTGAAGATGATGAGAAATGGATATCCTAACATCTTCTATATTTAGTGAAACATTTTGATGTTGGCGTTTGGGTATTTTGATTTTAGGGTGTCTAAAATAGGGTTGACGTTCTTCATTTCTTCTTCTTGTTTGTCCTAATGTTATTCTCGAATTCTAGTTTTCAATGTTGTAATATATTCTTTCAAATGATTTGGTTTATCATTGGATGATTTTAATTTTTTCTTTGTCAACATCATCGTTTTCTCCTTCTGATGGTACTGATAATGGACTAACACCTAATTAGAAAATATATTTATATTTTATAATTGAATAATCAAATTAATTGGTTGACCAACCACTGAAATAAATTTTCTTATTTAATTTGATGTATGTGTCATTTTTTAACAATATTAGTTTGATATTTTCCAGTTTCTTTCTTTGAATTCATTTTTATTTCAATTTTTTTCCTTTGTAAACATTATTTGGTTACTGAGCAGTATGGTCGGAAAACTACAATTATAAATTTCATCTAATTTGGAGGCCTTAACTAATTTCATCCATATATAACTTCTTTTTATTTCTTTGATGAGTATATAAATTTTTGATTATAGTGAGAAAAGAGGATGGTAGAAGTAGAGAGTGAGGGAGACTGTGAGATACTGGGCGAAACTTTTTTTTGTTATAATAGTATGAGGTTTATTGAGAGAGAAGTATTGTGCAATAGGAAGAAGAATAAGTTTTTTGTAAATAAAAGTTATTAAGGTAAAACAATATTTTATTTAAATATTTATTTATTTAAAAATTTCATTATAGTTTTGGATTTAAATTTTTTTTAAATAATTATATTATGATTTTATAATCATAATTAGGGAAACATTTTTTTTATAATGTTTATTTCATTAAAAAATTACAGTAAAGGAAACTTTTCTTTTCGAATATTTATTTCTTATATCATAAATTATATATTTTTTCAATAAAATATATCTATATTATAATATTTAAATTTTTAAATAAATTATGTTTTAAAAATTTTATTCATAAATATATGTATGGGTTTTCTTTTCATTAATTGAATTACCTCTATGGAAAATTATTTCATAAAAAAATTATTTCAAGAATATATACTTTTAAACTCTGACATAAAAATAATTGAAATACATTCTAGCTATTATTCAACTCCTAGTTCTAAAGGGATTTTTATTATATCAAAATCTATATGTTTGTATTTCTAATAAGAAAAATTATTATCTTATGTATATAGAAAAAATTAAAGTTATTATTTTATGTGTAAGTTTTAAATAAAAAAACCTATAATTTTTTGTACATCCATTAATTTCATTTGTAATATAATATATGACCATCATCTATAACTCATGGAATATCATTAATTTATATTATATACACTATTTTTATTATTTTTGTATATATTTTCATTTTTATTCAGTAAAAATTAGTTTTTATGAGTTTAATAAATGAAACTTTAATACATGGATGTTAATTAGTCATTCATTAACAAACCATGAATTTATGCAATATATAAATGGGGATGAGATTTAGTTTCTATAAATCTATAAAATTATTTTCTATGAAAGATATTTTCATATAAACATATATATATATATAAGAAAAAATGTTTCGATGTTTTTAGAAAACAATTGAGTGAGAAATGTTTATATATATGTAAGAAAAGTTTAAAATGTTTTTATAAAATTAGGAACTTTAATGTTGTAAACAAGGTAGGTAATTGGGGGTGAACTCATCCATCATGGAAATGGGTAGGCCCAAACAGTCTTCAATGGGTCAAGTGGCCTCGTTCTTTTGTTTTCAAACTTTTTTGTAATGTTTTCTGAAAAAACCAGTGCATTATTTTTAAACCATTTTCTAAGCATAAGTATTTTCAATAATTATAGTATTTTTAAAAAGTACTTTCAAAGGAGTTTTCAAAATAATGTTTAAAGGTATTATCAAAATGATTTTGACAAGAAGTTTTTATAAAAGGTTTATCACTAGTTTTAAAACCGCTAACTAGGAAATTTAATGCTCATCTAATGTTTTAAAAATATTTTTATTGGTATCTTAGAAGTTCTAAAATATAAAAATTATATTAAAGAGTTAGCACATGTGAAGATAAATTATTTTTTTATTTTATCTTAGTTCAACTCTAATAAAATTGTAAGGTGTTATCTAATTCTCCAGAACCTAGGCTGGAAAAGTTATTGGAATGTAAAATGTACTATGTATTGTTCAGTTCCTTTATAAAAGAATACAAATCATTTTTATATACTAAATCGAAAAGTGAAGGTTTAGGTCATCACATGTTCCACAAACATTGATCTGTTAGTGATTTCCACTAACATTATCTTCTATAAAAAATGATTCCTATAGAACCTTGATTTTTGGATTTTGGATTGGGTCTAGTTGAGGGAAACCCCCATAGATTCTACCTCCTTTCTAAGTGATAATAAATGTACTTCATGATGGATCTTCCTATTTGTTAAATCCATGTATTATCCATTCTACATCAATTAAAATTCATCATTACACTTAATATACACTAAATCTATAAATCACTGTATAATTTTTATATCATCAATGTTCATAAGTCTAACAGTTATATAACATATATATTTACACTTACTGTGAATAAATCATTCATAAAAATTTAATAAAAAATATTTATTAATTTTAATTCTTTCACAATTTCAATTTTATGGCTTGTATTATTTTTTTTGTGTTGTACATGTTATAAACGTGATTCTTATTAGAAAAAGTAACCTAGTAGATATTTTTATTGTATTCATGTTATTGTTCTGATTATTATCTATTTTTATATAAAGTTGTTCTAGTAAATATATATCTTTTATTTATACTGCATTATAATATATGTTTATTTATTACTAGTATTCCTTAGGTATAAAAATTTTTTATGGTGGTTTATGTAGAGGTGAGGTGACAGTAGTGAATTGAAGATCTAGTCTGGATTAGAATAATTTGGAAGAAGACTGATTAGATCTATTCATACATAGGCAAGGGTGTGAAGCGGTGGATCTACTGGTTGAGGTGAGGTGGGTGATTCGATCATACCTAAGGGAATGAGATGATCGATTCAAGGTTTCTAGATAATGGTGTATCATTTTCTAAAAGGATCAAATTTTTATTGAAATTGTTGAAGTAATGGTTTTATGTTTATATGTGGTGATGTTGGTAGTGATATCAAAGGTGCATTGTCAAACATTCTAGATTAGGGGAGAGGAGGTGGTACAATTTGACAACAAGAGGAGGTAGAGTTTCCATAGGGGTGTGGGGGAGAATAAGACCTAAGTAAGGATAAAATAAAGATAAAAATAAATCATAACAAATGATAATAATAAAAGTATGTGCATGATAATAGAAATATTATTGTCATTATTACTGTTATTATTATTATTCTATTCTAATAAGATTATATATATGGATAGGACCACCCGGAATGTTAATAATTAAAATGAAATATGAATTTTATAAGTATATATTTAAAATAGAATTAATATTAATAATAATAATAATTTAAATTTTTATTTGGGGGTATAAGGAAAGGAATCAACATAACCAAATAGGGGCATATTTGACTTCACAACTAACCCCTATAACACCCTAGGTTTTAGAAATCATTTTATTTCCTTAACCAATATGTTTTTCATTTAAAACATAATTTTTATATTCTATTAAAAGATTTTATCTTGAGTAAAAAACAATTCATACAAGATATAAATCAAATTAAAAACACTTTAATCATTCAAAATAAAAAATTATAACAATTTTTCATTAAAACATTTATTTTAGAGCATATATTATTACATTCCATATATGATTATATCCATGAAAATTTTATAAATTAAATTATGAAAATAAATATAAAATAATAATAATAATAAAAATTGGATTTACCTTGGATCATCTTTACCCTTCAAATTAGAATTAGTTGTATTAAACCAACAATTACAAAACAAAATCATGAAAGAATAAAAAATTATTAAAGGAATGGGAAGTGTTAATTAAGAAATTAGGATGGAATGAGTTTGTGTGATGAATTATTTTAGTAATACCATATATATATGAATGAAATTTAACCATTATAAATATGGACATTGAGAATATGATCATTGTAAAAATGTTCATTGGAGATTATATTGATTGATATATATGTGTAACCAAGAGGTATACAAAAAAAATATTTTTTGAAAAAAACTTAAGATAATATGATAACAAATAATGAAACAAAAATATAATATTTAATTAAAATATTTTTTATAAAAATATATTTATGTGTCAAAATATTATTGTTTAAGAATAAAAAGATAAAATTCAATGATATATTGTAATAAAATAGACTGATAAAATTATATTCTTATAATGTGAATAATTAATTTTAATGGTATTTGAGTTAAGATCTTTTAATATATAAGGGATATTTTCAATTAAGTGTTTTTCAAAAATTGTTGTGTATTATGTTCTTAATAAAATTAATCACTACTAAAGAATAATTTTTATGAAATATATTGATAATATATAAAAGTGGAAAAAATTAACAATAATTCAATTGTTATTACTAGGAAAGTAATAAGAATAAATTCATTTTGTGCCTAAAATACTATTTTTTCTAAAATATTATTTTTATACACTATGTGCGCCTATATTAAAATAAATTTTCATAACCTCTTAAAATTGAATGTACTAAATTTTTTTCATATTTTTAATCAACATTTTCAAATTATTTAATGAGGTAAATTTCATTTTAAGTCCTAAAAATAAGTTACCAGAGTTAAAGTTAATCATCATGATAATGGAAAAAGTTTTGTTTTCAAATAATTGTTTCCTTTAGGCATTTTTTATTTAATCAAAAACAAACTAAATTATTATGTTTTAAATAAAGACATTAATTAAATGTTCTAATATATAAAAAATATATTTACACTCATTTAATTAGTGATAGATATGAAATAATAATAATAAAACATAAATATATAAAATGATATTTTTCCAACAAAAACATATTTATTATATTTATATGATGTATTAATTTAAACGTTTTTTTCATATTTAGATTAAATTTAATCCAAATTATAATTCATAATGTTGAAATTTGGTAAAATGGTTCATATTATATTTTTAGTAAAGATATAAAAAATATTTAATTGTGGTTAGATGGGTAAAAGAGGTAATATACCAAGACTCAAATTTTTTCAAACATGTTTGATCTAAACACCATATAGAAAAGAAAAATTGGTTTCAAATCCATACCTACATGTCTCATAAACCTTACCATACCTAACTCACCTAATCCATATGTTATTTGATCTTTACCCCTCACCAAACTTTAGTTTCCCAAGAAATTTCCCTCTTTCACCTATAACTGGAGATCAATTCTACCCACATCAAGCCACAATTATCCTTAAAATATCCCTTGAAATTATTGCCTTTTTAATTCCCCTAAATACCTATTCTAAATTTTTCATTCCCTGTTTAAAATTAAGTGTCCCAATTCCTCCATTTCCAAGAAGTCTTTCAAGAGAATATTAAAGTCCAACATGTTAGTATTATCCACTCACTTACCTTTTCTTATCTATCTTTATCATCTAACCTCCTCCAATACTATTATAAACATACTAGTATAATGAAATAATAAAAATTATTATATGAAAAAGTTATTATACTGATTGAAAAATCACTATCTATATCCCTCATATCCATCGAAAAATGAAAATTTCACTCGTGTTAGGTGCGGACTATCACCTTCATGAATGACATACTTCATTTTTCATAACCACCTTACATGGATGGTTATAATAATGTATTTAAAGATAAAAATTATATTTATAACATTATTAATATTATATAAATATTAATTTAGTATTATATTAATATCTAACTTGTTATTAATATATTACCTTTTGTTCGATAAAAATTAATGAAACAATGTCATCATAAATTTCATATTCGAGAATTGTAACTAAAATTATATTGGAATAAAATTTAATCATTATTAATAATTATTTATAATCAATTCAAGTACTATAAATAATATATTAATTATTAAAATGGTATCAAAGTATGGATATTGACATCGATATTACAAAGTGGGTATGAAACATTTAAAGTTACTAACAACTGATGATCAAAATAAACAATAACTAACTAATAAATGTATAATAAACTATTATAATTTTATATTATAAAATTTAATATATTTAAATAATGTTCTTAAATAATTTATTAAGATGTTTATTCCTATTATATAGGTATTTAGAGAACTTTTGTTGAAGTCAGGAATAAAGGTGAGGGTATTCTTGTCACAATTTTTTTTCTTTGAGACGGATGCCATTTTCACCACTTTTTATATTTTTTGTGGTGTATATATATCTATATAGATGCTATTTATTATAATTTTCATAAAATTATTCTATTGTACAAATAATTTCAATTTTTATACTCCAATTTTCTCCTAATTCAAATGTTACTGAAGTCGTAATAGATTTTATTAGCTTGGATTCCTTTCATTGAGTTATAATTATTCTTATAGAAATCCATTATTCTATGTTTGATCCTTTTTATCCTATGATTTTATTAAATTTTATTTACTCTTTCCCTATAGGTAATTTATAGTTTCTCATTTTATCTTCTTCTTTGATCTATTTTTTCTATCGTAAAAATATAACATTTTTAAGAGTAATTCAAATCCTTTCTAATGTCTCTTTCTTTTCCATGTCTATGTTCATTATTTATAACAATGTTATTATTTATTATTTAGAAACAAAAATATATTTCATGTCATGTGATCCTTATATTTCTATTTACCATTTAGAAATATATTTTTTATCCTTTTTAACGATCTGTGTTTCGACAAAGGTATTTTAAAATAGTAAAAAGAGAGTTTATTTTTCATGATCTAATTTTTCTCTCACACTCTAAATTTAATGGTTTAACATTTATTTATTTTCTAGGATTTATTATTGGATATTATTGAAGTAAATTTTTATAAATTTTTAGCCTCACATATTTGAAAATAAATTTTTAAAGTAACTCGTAACTTCTTCTTTTTATGACATTGTTAAAAACATTTTTAGAAAACTCTTTTATAAGTTTACTTTAATTTTCATATTTATATCAAAACTATTTATCTCCTTAGGAATTATGTTCCATGAATTTTTGTTTAAATTATCATATATTATTTTTATTTTGTGGAATTAAACTCATTATATCAAATCATCCAATTCTTTATCCCTTAATATATAGTATCAGTCAAATTATTCTTCTTATAAAGATGTTTTTCATCTATGTAAATATATATAAAAGTTATTATATTTAACTATGGATATAATGTAATAAAACAATAAAAACATATTTTTATCTATGGATTATAATCAAGTTATTCTATTTATTTATATGGGAAAGTATTTTTTCCATATGTTTATTATTCTAATATGAATTTTTATTAACTATTAAGAAATTTTGATTATGTATTGTATTGTTATTCATTTCTTTAAAATGATGATTTCATTAGTCTTATTAAGTGATGGTTATATCCTAAAACTATATAACCCCTCTATGAATTAGTTGGTATCATGAGAAAACTATATTGGTAAATTGTGTATATTCTATACCCATTTATATATAATTCAATTGATGAGGCCCTGAAGGTATGTAATATTTATTAGTATGTGGAATTAATTATAAGATTAAGATGTCCAACATTATAAATTCCATCACAATTAAATCATTTAATGTTTTATTTCAAATTATATATCTCTTTTTCATTCAAATAGATTTGGTTTTTGACCGAAGTTATGGGAGATTAGCCTTGTTATTGATGGATTTTCATGACATAAAAATGCTCATCTAAAATTATGTGACTATTTATATTGCTTTCATGGCTGTTGTGAATAATTTTTTATGTCCTATATAGTTATTAAATTTTTAGTTCATAGTAGAATCCATGTGATTGAGGTAAAAAATTAATGGGGTGGTATTACATTTGTTTCTCATATCACAATTAGTTTATACTACTGATGCTTATTTTTTATTTTGGTATTTGTAGGCCCTTTAAGTTTTTGAAATGATTTATTTTTTGTCCATTATTTAAGAGTGAAACTTTAATTTCCAATTTCTTCAATATTAACACATGTTTTCATTCATATTCACTTGCTCTAGATGAATATAGGAGCTCCTTCACTTTATTATTAACCAGTTTTTAGGAATATAATGTTTCTGTCATGAATTTCTATTCAATACATAATAGGTTTAGAATTTTATGTATTTGGTACCTTTCTCTCAGTGTTGCGGTATAGGGAATTATTCCTACTACTCTAATTTAATAGATTGGAGTTGATAATGGATGGTAATTACGGTTGTAGATATGATGATATAGAATCTTGAGGTATCATGTTTCTAATCCTGATGAATATAATTAATAGTGTCCTTGTATCTATAAATGACTATTTGGAGAAATTTTTCTATTATAGATAATTTTTAAAAATTCTTAACACAATGATAATGGAGGAAGATGCAAGATGAGATCCTAGTGAGATGCCACTATGATTCCGACCCTCTGCTTTAAACAGATTCTATCTTTTCCTTACATGATGACATGGATGCCTTTTATTTTTTTACTCTAATTTTGTAATCTCTAGATTCTCATTTGGTTAAAATATATTGCACCTCATTTAATCACCTTTTTGTTACCTTTTCCTTTAATAAATTTTTGGGTATGCGTTGGGTAAAAAACTCTTTCTCAAATAATTTTCTCAGGGGATTTATTTTTAATTTTTTTTCCTAACTCTCTAAGAATCTAAACCTACAGGGCCTTGGGTGTGTAAGTGACTCAATATTTTTTTTAAATGTTATGATTATAGAAATTTATGTTTCTAAAAATTTTGTTGGTTTAAAATCATATATATTATAAATATGTTTATTATAATTGGATCTGGGATGTGGGTATGGGACGTAACCACCCCCCCCCCCAAAGGATAGAAACAACTCCAATTACCACATTTTATAACATTAGGCCTAAAGGGTTAGACTCTCTGACTAGTCAAACTTAAATCATGGCCTGAAGGCCTTATAAATAAGTACCAATTTTCCTTTTTTGAATAGTTTTTTGTTGGGTATAGTGTCTACTATATTCCTTTCTATATTTACCATACAGTAATGCTACAATACTTAGTAATTTTTATTCTTCTAGGGTCCCATCACATAATAATTATAATAATAATAATAAATAATAATAATAATAATAACAATAATGTTACTGATAGTGATTCTATGAACTAAACCCAGGCCCACTAGATTTTATTAGAAAAATAGAGTCACATGGGAGAGTTTAGAATATATGTATAGACATATTTTTTCCACTAAGAACATGTATCACCCCCAAAAGGCTATTTCCAGATTAACCAAACATGCTACTGACCTTGAAGTCACATTCTAGGGCCAAGGAGCGTGTTGTGTGAATGTTTTAATGGTTATGCACAAAGATTTAGTTCCTCGTGTAAAGGACTTTCCCTTCAAAGGTGACATTTAGTTATATGGATACCTTGAGTCTGAAATTGATCAAAAGGAATGTACTCGTAAAGTGGATTCTTTCACAAAATAATTTCTGTTGCATATGAAAGGTGACGATGAATCCCACATGTTTCATGGAAATACCATGGATCCCAAGGTATGTGAATAGAAAATTATATCTCTACACACAACCAATCAAGAAATTATCTAGTTTTTCAAGAAAGGAATCATAAAACCAAAGAGGTTTTGCAGAAAAGCCCCAGTAGAAAAGTACTGAGAAGTGTGCAACCCTGTTTTGTGCCCAGCGAAGTTACGCTCCATTAGCCAGATATTTCGGCTAAAAATAGAACCTCAGCCTCTATTTTGGGGGAGGATATCTAGAAGAAAAATTGATTCTATCATTTTCACAAAACCCTCTTTTGTGATAGCATGAAACTCCATAGTACATGGACCCTCAAATGTAGAGTACTTGCACAAAATAACTCTTGTTGTCCCAAAATTTCCCTAGACTGTGTTTGAGAGATCCTTACACAACCCCTCTTATAGATGATTATGTTCACACAAGAAAATCTACCTTTTGGAAACCCTTATTTATGTGAAACACTAAATATTGGTAACACTTATACCCCTAGAATTGATGTGGTGTTCTTGTGTTAGATCTCCTTTCTCACAAAACTCTACTAACGTGTAATATAATAAAGTGGTGTGCAAAAACATTCTAAATGTTACTCTTAAGAATAGGTTCCCTATTTTCTATCTCTATTAGGAATAGGTACCCTAAAATTTTTCCTCTTCATGGCAACTCCTCCATAGTATTTTCTAAACTGTGTCCTACCCATAAGCACATGATCTGTGGACACATAATCCATAAAGGTTCCATCATCATGGGAAATCATTGAATCTACTTGGTAGAGGGTCTTTATTCCAGATCTTCCTCTCACATTGATGTGGTCCCCCACCACGTATAATCCCCAACAACATCTGATATGTAAGATTTAAAACAACCCAACTCCATGTCCCAGTTTTTTGATGTAAAACTACATGACAACACACTCACCACATGACATGAAACTGCAACCTTTCCCTATGCAATGAACATAGGATTCCCCACTTATGACTAGAATGGGATGACCCCACACTTATTACCCTATGTGATGAACATATAATTACCCATCTATGACTCTCATGGGGTGAAACTTTGGAAATGGGAGGCTTACATTCACACACCCCATTTGCATCATCACTTCTCATATCATCACATGGGAAGCTTCTACGTCTAAACCCTTCACCATACCCCATTGATGATCCTTACACAACATAAGAGTCCTTACCACACAATGTTAATCTGCATAGATTGGTCCTATCAAATGACCTTAAACTTTGGCATCAAACTACACAGTTTTTGTCACTGTATCTTAAATAGGGTATGTTGGACACATACCTAAATTCCAATCCCTACATCATCTAATGTGAATTCATCCCCCTTGGGGGGACACACACCACCATCTAGTGTGAAATTTTTCCCCTAGGGGGACACACTTCTGACAACATTATGGTGTCAAATATTACCTCCTAGGGACATACCTCACTATTTTTCTCTATAATACATTAAAAACATCACCGTATCCTCTGCCATATAAGGATTCATGATCCATCTCCACAAGAAGTTAAATTTTTGACCTGATCCACCCCTACAAGTTTTCCTAATCCTTCTCTACAAGATATTAAAATGGTGACACAGTCCCCACCTATATGGTGTCCTAATATTTCTCCACATATTTTTAAAATTATGACCTGATCTGCCCCTACAAGCAATCCAGATCCATCTCTATAATACATTATACTCTTGACTCGATCTTCCCTAATAAGGAATCCTGATCCATCTCAAAAATATGTTAAACTTGGGAACTCATCCAAATCCCTACCCCATATAATGAAAATTAGATTCATATCGTAAAAAAGGCCGCAAAATACTTATACCCCCTGACATTATCTACCTCATGTAAAATATGGGATGCCTCATGTTTCGTGCCTAATATTCATAACACATGAGATTCCCTCCAAAATAGGAAGACTCCATAAGATCTCGATATACCCAATGTCTAGAAATGCTCCAAACATGCCCAATATGACTCCTTGCCCTGACTGAAGGTTTCTACACTGTCAAGGAATAAGTGATGAAATTAACTAGCATCCACCTCACGATGGTACCAAGAATGAGTTCCAGAAACATGACTTAAATAATTAAGGGAGACTCCGACTAGGAAAAAAGATCCAAGGATGAATCCAGGTAAGAAGGAACCAACATCCAATAATCCCATTTCGATCAAGGATATGACATCACTAATCAAGGGGATAGAAGTCGCCCATCTTTAGAAAGTGGTAATGTTTGGAAAAGAAATGTGGATGAAGTATGACCCTAGGAAAAGTGTTGGAAATAGAAATTTTGAACCTAACATGAAAATATTCTCCATAACTCTGGGTACTAGTTTTGTTTGGTGAACCAACATATTTTCATGTCATCAGATCATGTTATTTGGCACTAATCCCACCAATAAAATGGTGGAGTAGACATGAAGCTCTCTTTTAAAATGGTGTATATAACATTGGGAATCCTCTTTTTAAAGCGACATCAATTTGGATACTTATCTACTTTAGGGATAATGGATGACGTTGGGAAATGGGGAATCACTTTCCTTGTACCAATACTAACAGATGAATCCACATGGCTTATAGAACTCAAACTATAGGAGGCCAGTGACCTAGAACCAATAAGCATCGAGGGAGGACAAATATTAATGTGGAAATATAATATGACTACAATCCTACCATAACTATCACCACGTCTTCTACCATCGTGTTCTTATGCCCCATCTCACCCACTGAAATCATCCAGAGGAGGGTGATCAACACACTGGTCAAATGGTAAAAGTAGGAAAGGGACATTCCCATTATGGATATAGACTACTATAACAACTTTGCATCAGTGCCTCACCAACACTGCCACCCCCATGGGTCGAACAGGGGGGAACCACCCCCCCCCCCAATTACAGCGTTCAACCACTTCAGGAGTCTCTCCCTGGATCACAATTAATAGCTCACTTCTTGCACCAAGGAGGTAGGGGATGTTGTAGTCATTCCTATAGTGACCACTGCTCAGGTGCCTTTTAATAGGGATCTCATAAGCCAAACCAGTTTTGGTATTGACCATTCCCTCTAGATGAAGAGTAGGTTGACATCGTCTCTGCTATGTCGGCCCCAATACAGAACACCTAATGTCGATATTGGGTGAATACCTAGGACATCACCCGACAAAGGGAATATTTTACAAATTTAGTGGACCCTTCCACTGATGGCATATACCATTATATCCATAAAATAGCTGAAAGGTTATTATGTTTTTCCTACCTAGGTTCAATACCCCATCCACATTTTAGGAAGTTTGGGTTTACTCCCTCAACAATCAGCACCACTTATAGCCATTATATTCCACCTCATAATGAGGAGAGTCAATGCTGAGGTTCTCCCTATACTACCATCAAAAAGCTCAGAGGTCCTCCATGTTCACCCACTAATCAATGTATAGGTCCTTCTCATGTTTTCATCAACCAAATTGGTGGTCATCCCTACTACACAAATGAAAATGAATGTCCTCCTCAGTCCACCAATAAAAGGAGGTCCTCCCCACTCCACCAATCAAAGTGTAGGTCTTCCTTTCTTTGTCACAAAAAAAGTGGAGCTCCTATACATTCCATCAACTAAAATGTATATCCTTCTAGTTTCGAAGACATACCATGCTCGGAAGAACCATACCAAGGTTGGTGGGTGAACACATTATGTCAAAGGCAGAACCTTCGAAACCATCATGTCATTATCAAACTTTTAGATTCCAAGATTAAGGATGAATAAATGGTTGAACCTTCACCCTAGTTTCTAGAGTTTAGATAAGAATCCTAATAGTAGAAGCTCATGATCCCAGAAACTAAGGTTTACAAGATCCCCATATCCCTTCACATATATCTTTAGGTGGTGGATTTTTTGGCCAACTTCTAGGGACTCATAGTGAAACCATCTCCGTTACCCCAATCTTCTCTTCTATATACCTCAATTTTAGAAGTTAGATAGATTTTAGGGTCTATATTGGCTCTTTAAGATGATGGTGAGAATTCCACTAATACATGAAGGGATATTGCTACCATCACACATTATGCAGTTGTCAACACTCTATACTACATGGACATGGTCTTAAAGTTAGATCTTCCACCAAGATATGTCCTAACATATAAAGTATATTTCACCCATGTAGTGCCTCCTATTATAATAGATTAGTTTCAAAGAAGGTCTATGTTAGTTCCTCCAACCTTATCCTGAACTATTCTAATCGGGACTTGAGGTGACCAAGAGCATGACCATACCTATGAGAAAGAGGTCTCATAAGAGGTCCTAGAAGATGACCAACTATAAGTTGTGTTTTGGACACCTTAATCTCTAGAATTTATCATCCCAGAGTCCTTGATTAATGACTAGGTAGTGTGTTTCTGCCAGATCATCTGGGTAAAGTATCACTTCCTTTATGACCATCAGCTACCCTATCCAGGGTTCCATGAGCACCTAGATGACATTAAAAAGTGGTACATAAAGGTTAATATCACAATGATACTAGTATCTCATTACCCTAAGTTATATGGATACTGCTAGACTCTTCAATAGACATGAATTAAGAGCCCCACTATGCTTCATTGGTTAATAAAATAGTCATCTCCATATGTATATATTAGAGGCAGGGGTAGTATATTTCCCACCATTTTAGACCTATCCTATGAAAATAATAGGACAAATATTTTGGCCTATTTGTTAGTGATGAATATCCTCCTATGACTAATTCCATGGTAAATATGTTCATCATTAACTCGCCAGAGGATCAGAGGAATTGGGACACAAATGTAGGTAACAATGGGGAAGACCCACCTCAAGGGGAGGCATAGTACTAGAAATACCCCTGATACGAATCCTTACTCATCTGTAGACACAAGAATTGGGTGTCATAAATTCCTCTGATGATTCATTTATCCCTATATATAGGTATTTTGACAAGGAAAAAGGATATGTTGAACCCTCTGACCCATACAAGGTTTCACCAAAAACATAATTAGAACCCACAGTAGCCGCCTTACTTCAAAATCTTGAGGAATACAAAAGGATCGCCTATGATCCCATTGTTGATTGGTTCCCAAACTATAAAAAAATTAAAGGGACCCCATTTTTCCTCTAGTTGGGAACCTGGTCCTCCTCTTCCAAAAATCCTAGTTTTAACTTAGTTACCATACATATTTGATCATAGTGGAATTTAGGGTGTATGGAAAAAGACCAAGATATGAGCCGCCCTCCTTACCTAAGCAATGCGAGATGTGTGATTACCCACTTAGAGATCAATTCCATGCAACTATATGAGATGGTGAGACTATCAACACATTTTTTATTGTTAATCTTCTCCATGATAACTTGATAGGTTCTCTCACTTCCCATCTCAAGCCTTTAAAAACATGATAGGTGGTAATCCCACCTGAGGGAAAGCCATATCTAGAATGGGTGGACAATGTTTGAGCACCCTCAATGTTTAGTAATCCCATATTAACCTCATTTAATGGGATGGGTGATCCACAGTACCACCTAAACCACATTTCCTCAAGGTGTGGCCTAATTGCATAAACTTAAAAATATTAAGAGGCTGATAAGACCTGATGCTTCATCCAGACATTGGAAGGGAATGCTTTCATCTAGAATAGATATCTACCCATAGAGTCTATTTCCATCTAGAAGGATCTTCGATGATAGTTCTTATACCATTTTAGAACCACTATGCATAGTAATAGCATCACCAAACTCTTTTATTGAAAATAAAGGCCCGATGAGAGAGTTATCTACTTCATAGCTCATTAGAATGGGCTCACAACTCACTCAACATGTTGTTATCACAAGAACATGTACTTATGATGTTTATAGAAAATGTCAAGAATGTTTTGGTCCCTACCTTAATCACCCTTAATTTGCCATTTTTATTCTAGTAGTTCTCTAAAAAATATCAATGCCTAGAAGAATCCTTAAAGTATACTTGAAAACAATCTTGCCCATTACCAATTCTAGCTCCCACAAAAAGACCAAAAAAGGTAGAGGCAATCACCAGTATCCATGCAGAGGTTCTTGAGACGGTACACCTATTAGCACCTTTTCTGGATGAGACTCACTGAGTTCAATCCTATAAAGTGAATCCTTTACCCGCACAACCTCATAGAGCACAACCACCTCGATAAGAGAATGTGCCCCCCCCCACCATAAAGGATAAGATCCTAAGGATTCCTTCCCAGTTATAATAAATTGAACATATTCTTTTAGGGATTTACAAATTCCAAGATACTTCATATCCACCCTATAGAAGGGAATTGTGAATTATCTGAAGTGAAGGAGACCCCAAGAGGCTAGGATCACTGGACACGCCAAACATTTCTCATATCACAGGATCCTAAGATGCCTCATCAAAGAATGATTCATGTTTAATGATTAGCTCCAGGACAAATTATATCATAGTTTTTTCATGTTGGGAGATATTCCAATGCAATTGAAATGTATCTTGGATGATCCCAATAGTGATAGTGAAGACTCTGGTAGGTGGAAGTAGGCCCCCATCAATGGATCACAAAATTACAATGACTGGATAGCTTATAAGGCATCTGCACACACCCATGGTATTATCCTTTCCTGCTTGAGAAAGCCAGAACCACCTATGGTTTTTGTGCCTCCACTAACTGGTACCTCCACATTGGAATCACAACCTTCAAAGTCTCAAATGAATAAGTGCTTATAGAATAAGGGAAATCAGAGTCCCCAATCAGTTCCAAATATTACTCTCACTCTTTGCGACTTTATGCCTCCTAATTTAGAATATTCACCTATATTCCACCCAACTTTGGACTATCCTATTAATGATGAGACGTTGGATGCCTCAATGAATGATATAGATCCATTAGACCACTTCACAATGCCTTCTAATGAGAATCACTATATAAAATCCTCAAGTTCCTCCAGATGACACCATAATAGGAGAGGTAGAGGACATGTGTGCTATTAGAATGCTTAGGATATGATATCAAACCAAGATATTTGTGCTACCAAGACCAGAAAACATGATTTTTTAAAAACTAAACAAGAACATCCTTCTTGATCTGAACTCTTAGGTATTCCTCTATAGTCAACTATTTTACTTGACCATGCGGTTCAGTCATTACTCCACCGTGGTCAAAAAAATCCATCAAAGGTATATCCTCGGTCAACTAATGGTCATCTAGTAGTTATTCAGATCATGAAAAATATTTATAGGCTGAATGTTTCTATTACTATACGGGCCCCAATAGTTCATCCAACAATATCTATTATATCCCCTACCAAGGAATAACCCTCCATGGGAAAATATATTTTCCTCACACAGAACTACAATATTCTAAAGAATATTGTTAGAATACCATAATTATTTACATTTTTGAGGCTCTCTAGTTTTCAAAGGATATGCAATAGGCCCTTGCTAAAGCCTTGAAAATCGCCCTCTAGTTCGAAGCTATGGTAGAGACCGTTGAGACCTACTACTGAGAAGAGGTAGATTGAGAGAAATGTCAATTAGTCATCTAATTTTCCAAATAAGTTTATGGAATCACCATTCAGGGTAATGTACACCAAATTTATATCACATGATAGTTAAATGGAATGGATATACACCACAACTTAATGGATAATGGATTTGGGATCAACCTCATCCAGAACTAGATGCTCCACAAGATGAGAATTACAAAAGCATATCTAAATCCCTTCAACCAGACTATTCGTCGTTATGATAAGAGTGATCAGAAATTTCATAGAAAATTTTAACAAAATACTGAGTTAAGTGTTCTGATATCAGTCAACAAATTTATGGTAGTCTCATAGGATACTACCTAAAATGCATTTTTGGGAAGGGCTGGACTCCATTTTCTTGCATCATCACCCTATTTATACCACTAGTGCCTAAAATATTCTATTAATGGTTGAGTAGGTGTACTTCAGGGTGATTTTTCCCTCTTTGACTTCTGTGAGGCATGTTATCTAGAATCGGGTTACTAAAAAAGATAAGGAAAGTAGGTTCAGACGGACAAAGATAGACATATCAAATCCCCTAATGAACTAGCGGCCACCACATCCATTCCATTGGAAGACTGGAATAATAGTTTCATCCTCCCATGTCATTAATTAAATCCTAGGATGCTAAATCTAGGGATTGTTTTGTTGTCTCAAAGTAAAAGGATTAGCCTTATATTACCTCATACCCCTTCAATGGATAGGCTTGGATGATATCATAATATCCCATTCTTTTGAAGTGCCAATAATTTTACCCCATGGCCACCAATTCATGGAATTCCTACATGTTCCATAAATCAAGGTTGATATGATTAAGGTCAAATCATCACTGTTGCTTCGACATTAAAATAAAACCTCATGGCTAGAAACCAGAAAGAAATGGATTTACATATTCTATAACTATAGTCTTCGAAAAGCTGTAATTCCCCAGTAATGATCCTATATCCACTAGAGAAGATATGAATGATTAATCTAGGAAATTTTTTTGAGAAAATCCCCATCCTCCCTCTGATGCCCCTATATCATATAATGGAGAGGATTTAGAAGAAACACCTACTGTATTTGAAGAGGGTGTATCTTCCACTATTGATGATTTAACTGATATGAACCTTGGTATGGAGGAATATTTGAGGTTGATATTGATCAATGAAACCATGTACCAGGAGGAATAGTATATGTATGTGGCCTTATCGAATGGGCTAAGGTTATGGTTTTTCCAAACCATGCATAGTTTATGTGAAATGGAATGATAATTTGTATCAGATAAAACACATAGTTATGCATCCCATCTCACATAGCTAGTGAAAATTGTGCATCCTCCTGTTATTCACTGAATTCCTTACATATTTGAGTTACATGGTTAGAGCTAACTATGAATAACCATATGGATTAGTATTCCTATATATTGTTTTGGAATTCTAAGCCTTGAACTAACCATGGACTCTCCCAAGACCTCCCTTAGGCCATATGTAACCCTCACTATAATGAAATAATGAATTTAAACTAGAAAAAAATAATGCATACCATCATGAAATGTTTGGTTGTTACAATACAAGATGAAAAACATGTTGAATATTTAATATAAATAGATCCACGAATGTTTGAGAAGATCCGGGATGGTTGAGAGTCAGTCATACATCACAGCATAGGGATCTTGATGATTATTCATGTTGGATGGTCTGCCATGCTGGCAGAAGATTCCATTGTTGGGATGTTAGGGTGAAATCCCTGATTGATAACTGATAGGGATGGGGGTTCCAAGGCTACCACTCTTCATTGGGCCCTCCAATTGAAAAATCCCCGAGTATAGTTTTTGATTCATTCCCACGGGTACTAGTTAGATCACCCTCGTCAAACAGAAACTTGGTGAGGTTGATATCTGTAAGGGTGATTTTTTTGCTCTCTTTGGGAGTTTTATAAACAGTGGCCAACCCCCAAGATTCTACATCATTACTTCCCTGTGTATTTACACTAGATAAAACCTCCTACCTCAATTCCTTAATGGATGTTGTATCCAAAGGATCAGGCTCACCAATGAACATTAAAAGGATCACCTGAAGAAATATCATATTCCCTATGTTAGAGAGAAAAAGTGTCCATGGAAAATAGGTATGATAACCTCTCATGAAGTTGTATCCTAATAGTGATTCTAGAAATCCCCACTACCAATATCTTGATCCCTTCATGAGTTATCTTCTTCCACATCTGCTCTTCCATTAGGGTCATCAACAACATCCCCTAGGCTATCTAGAGCATGGGGAAAGAAGCATCATAGGTTGGTTGTGGAATGTATTATAACTTCTTTCTGGGGGCTCCCTTGATATGCTCATCCCAGCCTGAGATACCTCTTCCTACTCTTTTCGCCTCTTCTGAGGGAGGCCCTACCCTCTATGAGGAGGGGGTGTAACAGTTCCTTGCACCACCCTTACTACCACCTTAGTTGGATCCCCTAGTGTTTTGTAATCCACATAAAGAAAAGACTGCCTACCACCCTGATGTACTTTTACCACACATTTTGGCATGTTTCCCTAATTCACTGATGTAGAATCATTCTTGGGTATGTCTCTACCCAGTTTCTAGAATATGTGGGAATGAAGTTGGTGTTAAAATTGGTTGGATGTATCTAGATGAACTCTCATACACCTTTTCCTGTGAATATATACTATAGCTTATGAAGGATACAAGGATTCCACTCTTCATGGATCCCCATATATAATCTCGTATTGGTTTTTGGAGTAATATGAACTATCAGGTTAACCAAGATAGAGTATACAACTCACAACATGTTTTTTCATCTATCATGGAAACTAGTACTTATCCTTGAATGGTCTAAAGGTATTCTCATTGCTCCAGAATACCCTCTAGATTATCTACTATCTTTCTAAACTGAGTTTAGAATAGATGGAAGTTGAATTTTTAAAATTTTATGATAACAAAAATGACCCCAAATTCACTAACAACCACTAGACAAACCCTAAAAATGTTGAGTTAAGAAGGCCGCAGACTATCATTTGGGGGAGTGACAGTGTTCATAAACTCATAGCCTTCAAAGTACATAGTGATCCACCAATGGAAGTATTGTAATGGACCATAAATCTAACAGGGCATGCTACCACTCACTATGTGACTAAAATAGATATAAATATAGTCTAGCACTAGTACCCATATGTTTACGAAGTTATCAAACTCTATTATCACCACCATCACGAGTATCCCAGAACATAGGACCATGCATTCATCCCTCATTGAAATTATACATCCTTCAAGAAATGTTTCTATAAATGAGACCTAATGGAACTCCAGTTTCTAGTCATATACCATGTTGTAACCCCACTAATGATAATTTATCTCCTCCAAGGTCAATCAGTGTGACCCCATATTCCTTATTTGTTATTCCATTAGACACATCTTTGACCACCCTAACATGTTCAAAATTGGATCCTTCTTTAGGAACACTCCCAGACTTGTCTTGAATGTGATGTCACAATGGAAGGGGGATGATGCTTCAATAATTTTTTAAATTCATCAATAAGTTGTTGTTATAAGGGGGGGGGGGGGTCTTCCCCCTATTTCCCCAAGAATTCCATTCTAGGAGAAACTAATCATATTGGAACCCGGTTAGTGGTAGACTTCCATTTTAGTATAGGTCCCACATATTGATTCCCACCTCCCCATGATGGAGGTGGAAGGTGTTGGTGTTTAGGGACCAGTGGATGAGATGCTTCTATAGTAGCTCATGTTCGTGATATGAATAAAACTAGGATTTCCACACCAACTCATACAATCTGATGTGGCATAGCTCAACCTCATACCCCTGGAAGGTGGAGTGTACCTAGTACGCCAAGGCCCACTCATTAGTAATGGTTCCCATATCCAGAAAATATCATTCCATATACCATCCCTTCATATATTCTTAGATACTGGTGTGGAATATTCTAATGTGAAGAGTTGAGAACTCCTCATTCTATGGATTCTACTCAGTGACCATTATCATTTGTCCACTAATAGTGTTGATGGAGATTTACTTTTACTCCCAAGTAGGGTGACCCAGAGAAGTGATATTTCAGCAAGAAATAACTTCATTACAGTTGAACTATAAATTCAGCATGCTCGATTTGATTGGTATAATAGCCACCTCATCTATCAACCCAAAGTTTTATTATGGCAGATGGTTTCTCAGTAGATAAATTCTCTAGGTATCAGTCAACAATCCCAAGAGCATTTTTTTATTATAAATTACACTTTTAGACAAAGGAATTTTGGGGTTACCCACAATCTATTTCCTATGAGAGGTGGAATTTGCATCAATATTAGCTTATTTTTCTTGTTTTTTTATTTCTTCAAGATTCGTGTGTGCAAATAATAGTTCGTACAAGTCTTGGATATGGTCATGAAAAGTATGTTGCATAATGTAACTATGGTAAAGTACATGAAAAATCTAGTTTGAGTCACACAAGTTGTTTCATGAAATTTGGAGTTTCATGAAATTCATAGATGAAGATTATGATTTCATATAAATGGGTGAGTTCCAAGAAAGAGAGATGGCTTATCACGCATGAAATTATGATCACTATATGAAGGGCCTCTCCACCTATTTATTAGATCAAGCCCACTAGATTGAATGAAGCATGCACAATGGTTGGAAAACCTAAGGTGGATGTTATATGAAAGCAGAAAAAACAACCACACTTTGGCATTTCCCTTGAAACCCAACCTTCTGATCCCTTTTCAGCTCCAAATAATGGGGGTATTTGGTGGTTCCAAAAACATTTCTTTCCCCCCAGTTGAGTAGTTTTTGAAGAACCCAACAAGCGACTCACACCAAATGATCATTCCATGACCAAGGAATATGTTTCATTCATGTTTTAATGGTTGTACACAAATATGTGGTCCTTAGTGCAAAGGAATTGAATGAAAAGGGTGATGAACAGTTATATGGATACCCTAAGTCTAAAATAACACCCAAGGTGCATGAATACAAAAATGAGTCTTTTGTAGAATATTTTTCAATTTTACAGCCAAACAATTATGCGTGAAAGGAAATGATAACTCCCGCATGTTTCAAGATCAAGACTATGTTGCCCAAGGTATGTGTAAGAAAAATTATAGATTTGAACAAAACCCATCCTGAAAAAATCTAGTTGTGTGAGAAAGGTGACATCAAACTAAGGAGGTTATGTAGCCAAGCCTGAGTAGTAAAGGAATAAGTAGTGTGTGACCATGTTCTTCCCCCAGTGAAGTCATGCTCCATTACTTAGATATTTTAAATATAAATACCCCCCCCCCCCACCTTGGTGGAGTCTCTCTGGAAGAAGAATAAATTCTATCATTCACACAAACCCATATTCTATGATAGGGCACAATTCTAGAGTTCATGGACCCTCAATGATAGAGAAATTACATGATAGACCACTTTTGGGCCCAAACATTCCTTGGCCCAGGGTTGAGAGATCCTCATGTAACCCCTTTTATGGATGATTAGGTTCACTCAAGTGAAGCTTCATTCATAAAAAATTTATTTTCATGGAACTCAAAATATTGAAAGCATCTACGCCCCTAGAATCCATGTTTTTTTATTGTGATATATATCGTTTCTCGTGTAACTTTACTTGCCTGAAATACAATAAATTTACACGTAACAACTTTCTATTTCAAGCTCTGACATTCCCTATGCCTCTAGTGAATCCATTACTCTACCTATTTCTTCTAAGTAAAGGTGACCAAATGACTATCACTCCTAATCATAGGTACCCTAATGTTAGGACTCTTTATGGCACTCCTAAATGGATGTGTCTACACCATGTACAGCCCAGATTCACATGACCAGTGGACACGTAATCCCTAAAGGTGTCATCATCACTAAAAACTGTTGACATGTCTTGGTAGAGGGTCCATATTTTAGATCTTCCTCTCACCTTGATGTGGTCCCACATTGGGTAAATTATCCAAAAACACGTGAGTTTCAATACATTAAACTGAATATCTCCATGTCCTAGTCATATAAATTTAAACATTAGGAAAATTTCCTTAGAACATGACATGAAACAATAGCTTTACCATGTGTGATGAATACAAGATTCCCCATGTATGACTGGAATGGGATGACACCACACTTCTTACCCTATGTAATGAACACAGGATTCCTCAAGTATGAATCACATGGGATGAAACTCTTGAAATGGGTATCTCTCAGTTTTAATACCCATTCACATCATCACTACTCCTAGAAGCACTCTGGTAGCTTCTACATGTAAACCCCACACCATCCATCATTAATTCTCCTTCTGTGATAATATCATCCTTACTGCATGAAATTAAAGTACATAGACTGGTCCAATCACACAATCTTAAACTATGACATTGAACAATGTTGGTTTTTATCCCAATATCTTAAAAATGGTACATAGGACACCTCCTTGAGGTTCAATCCCTACATCATCCAATGTGAAATCATCCCCCTTGGGGGACACACTCAATAATCCAGTGTGAAATCTTACCCTTTGGGGGAAAACACTCCCAACCACATTCCGGTGTGAAATATTTCTTACCAGTGACACACCCCACCATACCTCTCCATAATTTGTTAAAATCATGACCTAGTCCACCCCATAAAGTCATCCTAGTTCATCTCTACAAGATTTTAAATTCATGGATCCATCCTCCCCTACAAGGCATCTAGATCCATCTCCACAAGAATTTAAACTCATGACCCGATCATCCCACTAAAAGGTGTCTTGATCTATCACCCCAAGTTGTTAAACATTATCCTCCCCTACAAGTAATTATAATATATCTCCACAATACATTAAACTTGTGATTTGATTCACCCCTACAATGCATTCCGATCCGCATCTATAAGATGTTAAACTTATGACTTGATCTAATTCCCTACCCCATATAATAAATATGGTGTTCCTAAGATAAAAAATCGTCATAAGAATTAAAACCCCTAGAATAAACTAATTCATAGCCAACATAGGATTCCTTGGGTTTCATGCCTATGATTCCTTGCACAAGAGATTCCCTCCTAAAGTTGAAAAGTTAATAAATGTCTAATATACCCAATGTCCAGAAAATCTCTAGACATTCCCAATGTGACTACTCTTCTTGAATGAAGGTTTATTCCCTATCAAGTTAGAAGAAATTTAATTAAATGTACTCCACCTTGAGATAGAACCAAGAATTAGTTCCATAAATATGAATTAAATATTCAAGGGAGAGTCAGACTAGGTGAAGAGATCTAAAGAGGAATCCAATGAATGAGGAACTAATATCCCATTATCTCATTTTGATCAAGGATCTGATATCACCAACCATAGTGATGTAATAAACTCTCCTTTAGAAATTAGTAATGTGGGGAAAAGAAATTCATGTAATGCACAACCCCATAAAAAGAATCAGGAACACATATCCTCTTACATTTGATAAATTTAAGTTTAAAAAATAATAAGAAAGATTTAATGAATAATAAAAGGATCCATATTCAAATGAAATATTTTATAATGTATCAACAACCATGTTACCCTCCCTATAAATATGATTCACTATCAATTGGAAGTCTTCCAGGATTCTAAGATAATCAATTTGTTCCATATAAATTTTTTATGGAATGATACTTGAATAATAGTTGATAATATTAACAACCCTAGTTGAGTCACTCTCAATAAAAATATTAATATAAACGTGTTTATTTGTATACTTAACTATAAATATCGCAACCCATAGATAATATTTAGAAGTAATAAATATTCCAATGTATTAATTAAAAGAACCATTAGAAAAATGGTATCATGTTCTAAAAATTTCATCATAACCGACTTGGAAAATATCAAAAATAGTAGCTCCATCAATATTTACTTTGATCCATAATGGAATTATAGGTATCCATTTGAGTTATTTAATCTGAATAGGTCATATAAGAATGAAACATACTCCAATATTACTTGTAATAATCAGGTATTTTGCGTAGTTTCTCTTTGATCCAATCTAGATCTTTACAGATAGTTAAATTTAATTAACAATACATTAAAATATTATTTATATATAAGTTTTTGGGAATTATAATTGTAAATTATTATTAACTCTCAATATATAATGAAAAAGAGTATAATTATCTAATAAAAGGTTCGATAATTGTTCACTACGTTTCACATTCAAGAAACATATCATAAAGGAATTCAGATCCTCACAAGTTGGTATATTAGTAATGAAAATTTGAAGATGTAAATCCACATTATCTTGAAAACATCACATTTATAGATGATTTTTTTATAGTTTTTTGAGGTCTTGTAGTAAATTAATAAAATTAAGTTGATCTTAACACCAGCTAACTTCAACGTATCATCATAGGGATATTTTTTCTTTAATATTTTCTAAAGTTGAATAATTCTTAAGGGTTGGATATACTTATATTTTCTGAAATAATTCTATCTTTATAATGTATATCTCCCTTGATAAATAAAACAAACATGGTATTGATAATACCCATTTGATTAGGGAACCAAATTATAATGTCATCTTTAGAAAAATGGAATGGTTGATTTTTTTCAATGACATAATCTAAGAAATAGTCACCCACTAGTTCAAATATATCTAAAGAATAAAATATAAATAGATTAGATAGATTATTAGGAAAAACAATAATCTCTAAGAAAAAATTGTTAATCCATCTACTGTTTATGAAATTAAGATTGGAATTCCCAAAGTAAATCCATTAAACTATATTTATAATATCCTTAATGTGTCTCTAATTTTTGGATAAAAATTTGGAAAAAGGTATAATTTATTCACCTTATGAAGCATTTTAATAATTATTTCCCCAATAAATAAACTTTATCCATAATAATTACACAAAATTATCTATGTTTAATTAATATTGAGAGAATTTCTAAAGCATTTGAGCTTTTTTATTCCAATGACACTCAAGTCAAAAGGATTGGTTCAGTTATTATAAGTAGGTATAATAAGTTTCATCTCATGTATACAACCTATCCAATTAAAATTATAAATTTTATATTATACCCTTTTAATCATCCTCTAATTTTACTTATAAATATGAAATACATAGAAAAAAATTAAAAAGATAATAACATTCACAAGGAAATGTTTACTAGACTAAGAGAGATTATTTTCTTTCTAACTACTCAATTGGTTTTTGATTTTTAAGTACATTCATTTTAAATTATACGTTTTAATAATTCCATAAAAATAGGAATCCCTGTGTAATTAAATTTTAGGTTTCCATGTTTCATATTTTTGTTATTGATAATGTAAATCTTATTCCCATCACTATTTATTTTTAAAAAGATAAAAATTTATTTTATTCTACTAATAAACTAACCAAAATCCTCATAATAATGTTGTAAAATATTTTTTATAAATTTAAAAGAGACATAGGCCTCTCAAAAAAGAGGAAAAGACGTCGATATAAAATAAATTTTTTTGATAATTGATATTCCTACCAACATTAACAGGTGAGAAAAACCAAAGATTAAAAGTCTATTTATAAAAATTTTCTTAAATAGGCTTCAATAGTTCCAAACAAGAGAACAGAGAGAGGTTCACATTATTTTACCCCTCATGTATAGTTAATGTAACCAAAAGGGGATATATTAGCAATCATATAATGTTTTTAATTTTATAATAGAGTGGGTATGATCCTAAAAAATTGAAAAAAATAACCCATATTTTTCAAAAATATTGAGAATAATGTCGCAATTAAGAGTTAAAAAATCCTTTTATATATTAAAATTTTAAGAAATATTAATTTTATTATAATTATATTGAATAATATTTACACACTTAGATATATTGTAAATGAAATCTTGAATATTCTATCCATGGTTGAATCAAAATTGATTAGCATAGACAACCTCATTTATAATGTAACATGGCCTTTTTATAGGAATCATCCATATAATCTTAGGCATAGTGTTCCTAGACACAGTTGGTATAAATGATATGATATAAATGGAATGATATAGCTCTACTGTTGGTGGTGGGGTGGTAAGGGTTTGGGGGTGAGGGGTAATTTGCGGGGTCAAGTCCTTGGGCATGCGATTTACTACCATTTTCTTCCTAGAATTTTGCTCTATAGTGGTGAATGTAATCTAACTAGTATCTATGAAATAATTTATATTTATGATAAGATTTATAAATTAGTATTCGTTCCCCACATATACAAATATAATATCAATGAACTCCCTTTCATCTTATTAAACATCATTATACAAAAACTACCATAAATGCAGACAGAACTAGTTGGTTACCCCATCAGGTCCTACTATAAAATTAGTATTGAGTGAGAAAATGTATTTTTTTAACTGCCTCTTAAAGTGTTAAAATCATTATAAAATAATTTTTTATCTCATTGACTATATCAGAGATCACCTCAACCTCTCTCAAATCAGTAGTGATTAAATCTAGTGCATTGAAAACCCATGATATATAAGTTATTATAAAACTCGAAATGTGAAACAAGGTAAATGGAAGTTATAGAACATCATGAAAAAATGTAATTAGTTTTTTCAAATGGAAATAACTTACACCCCATCCACACACTTAACCATCATAGGTGAAAATCAAAACACACCTCCAAAACAAAACCAAGAAAAATATAATAAACACTCTCACACAGAACACTCAAAATATCATGGTTTGAAATAAGTCCAAATCCATAGGAAACACTATAACTTCAATTAAATATAGAATAATTTAAACATTCATTGTGTTAAAAGTTCCCAAAGGTTGGTGTTCTAAAGGCTCAAATTTTCTTTAGGTCTTTGTTTTGTGTTTTATAGAGGTTAAGGGTGTCTAAATGGAGTTTGGTTCCCTAGGGTCCAAAATTACTATAGTGTATCTAATGGTATAATATATGATTCTTCCTATTTATATTTTATGATCACGGGATATATTTTGTATGATGATTGGAAAACCTGGTGAATGAAATTCATGTTTCAGAAGTGTGTATGCTGGAGAAATTACCTATAAGGAATAGGTAACAAAAAAATGGTTGTTTTATGAGTTGTGGTCGGTTTCTGTTGAGGATAGGTTGGGTTATAATTTTTTGTTGTAAATATAGAGGATTCATTCCCCATTCCATGGTTTGAGTTATGATGTGATTGAAATGGTGAAGGTAATTCCACTATGTTGTGGTGTATGTTTTAAGGGATCCATTTTTAGGAGACGCCATATAAGTTTCAGGTATCAACACACTATGGTGGTGGTTAAACCTATTTTAAATAGTAGAAATGATTGGTAATAAATAGGATAGCTACCCATTTCATGTGGATCAGATTTTAGATATTTATTTTACTAAATACACCAAAGGATATAGTTTAAGTCAGCACATTTTTATTGATGTCAGTTGAGTTTCTCTATAAATAGGAATTAACCTATCTTCTTGGTTCGATAATATTTATTTTCATCTAAACATGACCAGTTATGAGGCCTCTTTTAGAGTGTTCTTCTAACCAATTAATGTTCCTAGCCTTCTTTATTTTTGGTTTTGATCCTTTTTTATCTAATATTCATGGAATCCTCTTTTGAATTCATCAGTTCTCAGCTTTAGTACCCTCGATGTTTAATTGACCATATTTCTTAATGCAAGGCATTTATAATCATCCTTATATATTATGAAATTATATATTGATTTATATATTGTAAAACCCTTTGATTTATGTTTTTTTAATATATAACCATTTAATTATCATCTTCTTAAATCTAATTATTTGAATTATTTGAATTCCCCTTCGTTTTATAGCATGTTTGATATGAATTCTTATAATTACCATCATTACCTTTGATTAAAAACCACATGTTGAGTCCTATTATAAGTTAATACTTTTACAAATTCAAAATTTTATAATCTACTCACATTAGAAATACCTTCATACATAGAAATTCATTTGTTCTCCCCTCGGGATTGGCGAAGATAGTGTGTTCTAGAGGGCGGGGTTACTATTTAATTTATGCATTTCATTATCTAATTCTTCCCTCGGTATTAGTGTTATTGGTATGATCTAGGTTAAGGGGTTAATGTGTACTTTCCATTATTTTTTATATTAATCCATTCCCTCAAGCTTAATGGCATTGGTTTTTTTCAAAGGAAGGGAATGTTTTTTGTTTCCTTCTTTTATCTTTCATGGACTGGTTATTCCTCATTTTTTATATTTCCTTTGTATTTTTTCCATTCCTTACTTTAAGTTTCTGTACAGTTCCAAGTTAATATTTCATTCTTTTCTAACCCTTTTTCTAATCTAATTTATGGAAGACATGAACCTGGATATTAATTGAAATTTCAAAGGTAATTAGGTTGGTTAGACCCATTTTTATTCCATATAAGATATGACAGATAAATATCTATTTAAATTATTCTTCATTGATATTAATATATTAGGGTAAAATATAGGTGGAGTATGGATATGTAGATGAGCATGTAAATATATAATTAATGTTAGTATGATAAAATGATCCTTGAAAATGGAATAATGATTTTTTAGGTAACCTAAAATTAATATCTAATTATGTTTAAAGAAATTTTATTCAGTTCCTAGAGATTTGTGTATTACTAAGGTTAATCAGAGTCATGTATCCTTATAATATATTTCCTTGTGGGAGATTATAGGTATGTTTTATTATTATATTGATTGGATATTTTATTTATATCTAGGTATATTAGCTAGATGTGGTTATAAATTATAGGGGATATGGGGTATTGTTGTTGATAATATATTAGGGGGACAATAATTCTTTTTACATCTTTCCTTTTCTTAAGATGATGCCTTAAACCTTGGATTTTTAGAGAGAATCTAGGGGTACTTTAAAGATGGAGTTCCAATGTTACATTCTAAGGTAGTTCTACTAGTTATGGTAAGAAGATGAGTTGAGTAAGAATCTAATATAGAAGTTAGTAGAGGATGAGTATTGTAAGGGGAGGTTTGTGGGATTAGGTATAGGGGTTGGATGGTTTAGAGGTAAGAATTTCATAGGGATGATTTTTTTTATTTAATAAGTTATTTGGGCATAGGGAGTCTCCTTGTTATTGTTTTGGTTTTATGTTTCCTTATAAATGGTGATTTGGTTTAAAGTGTAATTTGTAGTCATCTAATGATTTATATTAGAATTTAATATTAACTAAACGAATATTGAAGTATATTAACTGAGTGAATTTACCTTTCTAATTAATATAATAATGAATTTATAATCCAATATCAGGTTTATGATTGTGAATATGATTAATGATTAATGTTTAAGTGGTTGCGCTATTTAAATTATAAACATATCAAATATGATTAATTATAATGTGATTAATTATGATTAATTAATAGAATTGGTAAATGAATAAGAATATAACATCCCCAATGGTGATTTTATTTCCTTGATTGTGATATCTATTGACATAGTGGTTTTTTTTGATTTCTTTGAATATAATATTTCATAATTATTAAACTTCTTATTACTCATAGTTATTTAGATTTTTTTGTGTATGGATTTATATTTGATATAATTCATTATTTGGATCAAATAACTTGATGTTATCTAGAAGTAGGTTATAAATGGATTAAGGTAATTTCCATGTGGGAGGATAATGTATTGATGATGATATAGTTCTGGCTATGGTGATGTGGATTGGTTATGTTAACAATATGGTTAGATATAAAGTTATTATGTATTGAATGTGGTTTTTATTTCATTATTAGCTTCCTAGTACATTAGTTAAATATTATCCTACTAGATCTCTACCATTTCGAGTTGGAAGGGCCTCTAAATTGATAGTTACAACTAATAGTAGTTCTTTCATGCCCTTTTCTTCATTATTATATTTTTTTATAATTTTTTACTCGATAACTGATTACAATGATTTATTAACTCAGGGAGATAAATTCTAGGGTTGTGATCCTTTATTTATTATAATGGAACATCCGTAAAATATGGTGGTTTCAGGTCTTATAATTGGAGTGGTAATTATGTTTACCTATGGATGTGAATATTTTCTTAACTTTACTCATATTTTCATATATTCTTTACTTAGTTGTTTCTAGATATTTATATATTGATTTATTGATTTTATATGGATGTTGATTTTCTTTTAAATGTGATCCTATTGATTACTCATGAGTACTCAACTATCTAAAGGGTTTAATCGGTTATTTAATAGGATGGGTGAAGGTAGAATGGGAATGTTTTTTTTAGGTAGATGTGAGGGTTGGGAAAAAAGTGGTATGAAAGATGTTGGTTAATTTATTGGATAGGTTTTGAAGTTTGTCATAGGTGAGGATTTCATGGGATATATAGGGAAATGGTGTTATATAAGTCTAGTATGTGATGTAGGAAAAGGAGAACGATATGGAAATTAGTATTTTGGACCCCCTATGATCCAATATAAAGACCTTTTTAGTCTACTAAGCTTATTTAGGTATAAATAATTTGATTTAAAGGTATCCAATATAGAAAGGGTGTGTGCATCATTATCGTAGGATGTATCCTAAATAAGTATTTTGATTCTTAATAATGATTATTCTATTTATTTATGATAACCTGTGTTGATATGATTCAATATCTATAGTTATATTTACTATTTTTTAATATTTTGATTCATTCTATTTATAAACATGTTTTACTATAGAATTATATATTATATAATACTTGTTTCGATTAGTACACCATGTTTATTTATTACTTATGGTTTATTTAATATTAATTAATGAACATGTGGAATTATTTTAGTAATTAAAGTTATTGTTTTTCCTTAATGAAAAATCATGTCTAATTTATTTTTTTCCCATGAGTAACCTTTTATGAAAACCATTCTTGTTAACCAAGGCCCAGTTGATTAATTATTATTTATGTTAAATGGTTTTTAATAAAATATTTCATTATCATGTTTAACATTCAAATATTTATTAAAATTAAATTTCATTACATGAGTTAAGATGAAAATAGGATTGATGAAGTTTATTATAATTAAATTCAAGTTGTATGTATGAGTTTATTTAATTTCTATGAATTTTAGAGTTCTGAATTATTTCTAGTTAACATGAATGATTTAATGAAATGTAGAGAAATTTTCCTATTATATAATGTTCAAATATGGAATTTGTGATACATTATGAAATTTAGAAGTAATGTGTTATACATGAACTGATTATTATAGACAACACAACTAATGTTGATAAATTATATAAGTGATTTGTTGTGAAAAAATTCCACAATATATGACATGTTTTCATTATACATTCCATGTTTACAATTGTTTTACCAAACAATTATTTATATTGTACTATGTAATTTAATAATCTTGTTATAATTTTTCAATGGTTTAAAATATAAATTTAAGATGTTATTAACAAAATAATGTGATTCAAGTTTTATAAATATCTAATGATAAGAGAATATGAATATGATTATGCCATGATTTTACAGTGAAATGTTGTTTGTAATGTTGGTTGAATATTATGTGTTAGATTGATAATCATTTTATTGATTATTTATGTGTTAATAATTTGTTTTAATTAAATATCATGTCTTAATAATCAAGTAATTGATCGACGATGCTTAGGTAAAAATACATATAATGGGTTATTATGATATTTTTGTTGATATATTTGATATTACATGGATATGATGATATGTGTTGAATTTGGATGATGGGTATTAATTGATACTATGCGAAGGTATGATGTGGTGAAAGGTGTGTATATTTGTGATGTGGTGTTGTTGATTTGGCTATCATGTGGGAAGAAAGTATTAGGATGATGGGTTCGATTGGATTGTGGATGACTTTTATAAATTAATATTATTTCTTATTTGATCTTGATATCATTCATATGATATGTGTTAACCTATTTGTTTGATGTTGAGATGAGGATATTCCATCAGAACATTAATGATACTCTGTATGAGGGAAGGAGAAACAAAAAATATTCGGATGAAGCTGTATTGATGTTTACATATAAGGAAGTTTAAAAGTTCCTTCGTAGAGAATCTATCTAGGAGAATGAAGATTGGTTAGAGGATATTTATGTTTAATTTTAATTGGTGAGAACTACAAATCAATTATGGCTTACTTTGGTGGTTTGATTTTTTCATAAGATGAATCAAAGATGGTGTAAGATAAAGTGCGGTGACTCAAAGGGTATGTCGTAGGTAGAGTTTCTTAAAACATTCAAGAAGGAATTTATTTTTCATATAAATATAGATATCTACATTATAGATCTTAAAAACATCCAATAAATATAAGGTATAATACATAGATTTGGAATCATTTTGTGGACCCAATAATCTAACTTTCGCATTCCCTAGAAAATGAAACAGATTGAGCACAGCATTTTGAGTCTTATTTAAAGTTTTAGATCCAATGATCCATCCTATCCTTTCAACTAAGGTCTAGGGAAGTGTTGAGGGATCATGTATAAATCATTAGAAGTTTTTTATCCATGGTATATGGTTTTAGTGATGATCCTTATCATATTTTTGAAGAGGATGAGATAAATATTCTGAGTTATGAGGTTTGTGCTTCATGGAAGATGAGAGTTAAGAGGTATTCTATAGTTATAGTGTGACTTTAAGACCTAGGGTTGAGTATAAATAAGTTCCCCGTGTTGACAGAGATTTTGTATTTATATGATAATTTTGTGTAGAGGAATTAATATGATTTCCCTAAATTTCTTCATTCTTCTCATCTATTAATGGGTAGTTAGTTGTTGCTCAGGAGATGAAGCATGTTCTAGGATATTATTTTCATCACATCCATCCTGTTTGAGATGTATCTCCCCATGGGTATTATGAATGGGATTTTATTATTTTGGTTTTTTTTGGATTATTAGGACATGGATCATTTGCATTGTATTTAATGTGATGTTCATGGTTTATCTATCCTTTATAGGGGATTGATTTCTCTTTTTACGGGTTTTTTTAATTCTTAAGGATGATAATTGTTTAACGGGTATGTATAGGATTTGGTTTTACTTGGGAATTTAAATTGTGTTTTATAGGGGTTGCGAATAGTTAGTGGTATTTTGAAAGTATATCATAGGTGAAGGGTAATTATTTGGTTCTTTGGGGTCCAAAAATCCCATAGTGTATCTTTTGGTGTAGTTCGTGGTTCTACCTGTGCAAAAGTTATGGTTATAGGAGCTAGATATTTTGGTACATAGAAAACCTAGGGATTAAAATTTACATTTGTTGGCTATGAAACATAGATAATTTTCCCAATATAAAATGGGTAAGTATAAAAGATAATTTTTATGATATGTTTTGGTGTGGTGTTAAGGAGAGGATAGTTTATGCAGGTGTGTAGGAAACAGAGAGGATAGATTCTCAAAACCATGGTATGAGATATTGTGTGCTTGAAAAAAAATAAGGTAATTCCTATATGTATTAGTTTATTATTTAAGGGAACCATGGTTTGTAGAATCTATATACATGTTGGGTACTAAACTGTTTGGTGGTGATCAAGCCTATTTTAAATAGTCAAAATAACCACTAAGGATGAGGGGGTTATCCATTTCAAGAAACTAAAATTTTAGATTTATCATTGACTAGAGGCAATAAAAATGTGGTTAATTATCCACACTTTAGTGGAGTTTAGTTAAGTTTCTATATAAATATGGATCAACCTATCTTTTTGGTTTGATGAAGTTTATTTATCTCGAAACCTAGATAGTTTTAGGAGTTCTTTTAGTGAATTTTTTTCCTCCATTTTATATCCTTCTCAAAATAAATTGTGATGATTCTTATTAGATATTAGGTTTAAGGAAAATTATTTTGGTTTCTTCAGTGCTCTAATTTGATTCTATCAGTGTGAAATTGATTATCTTATTTCAAATAGGTTATTATTTAGATTATTTATTCCTTAAAAAATTACATGTTTCTTGATATGTTATGGAACCTTATAAGTTACCCTTATTAAAATTTTATCCCTTTTATTATCATATCCTTAAATATAATGACTTGAATTATTATCATAATATTTCAATTTCTAGCCCATAGGATATGGATTCTTGGAATTACAATCATTCCCCTTGATTGAAACACTCTATTTGATTTCTATGACCCATGAATTATTTTACCTTCAGACATGCTAAGTCATTTACACCCCCTAATTCTTGGTAGAGATGGTTTGGTCATGGAGAGAGGTTTCAATTTAATTTATGGATTTCATTATCTAACTCTTACCTTGGGCTTAGTATTGTTTGTATGGTTTTGGGGGATGTTTTTATATATTATTTCCTATATTTAATATATTACATCATTCTCTTAGGATTGGTTTTGTTGGTTTGGTCTAGAGGAAGGGTATGTTGTGATTTTCCTCTTTCTATATTGCTTAGATTGGTTATTCCTTTTTTTATAATTCCATTATTTATATAATTACTTTATTTTATTTATGTTTCAATATAGTTATAGATAATAATTTCATACTCTCCTAACCCATTTTGTAAGATGATTGATGGGATACATGAACTTGAATATTAATTTAAAGTGGAAAGGTGATCATATTGGTTGGACTATTTTTTATTTTTTTGTGATATGGTTGCTAAATTTATATTTAAATATTATTTCATTAATATTAATATCTTGGGATTAAATATATGTGGAATATAGACATAAGAATGAGTATATAAATCTATAATTAAATTTAATCTGATATAAGAAAAATTAGAAATTGAATTATGAATATGGAGGTGACCTAGAATTAATATCAAATTATTTTTAAAGTAATGTTATTTAATACTGATAATGTTGGGTTTTCAATGAGTTTTATCATGTTAATTCCACCTTTTGATCAATTATCTTGTGGTAAAGGTTAGGGGTGTATTATGATTATATTTATAAAATTATTCTTTTCTATATTAATAAGTTATCAAGGGTTGGTCATAACCTATAGTGGAGATGTTGGAGATTTTTTAATAATATCTTTGAGGGATGCAACCTTAATTTTTTTTAATTTCCTTAGTATGATACCTTGAATATTGGGTAGTTTGTGATAATATATAGGTAATTTAGATAAGAATTTATAGTGTTCCATCATAGGATGGTTATACTAGTCATGGTTAGAATATGAGTTGAGTAATATATGTTTATAGAATATGGTAGATTGCGAGTATTTCTAGGGGAGTTGGGTGAGTCTAGGTGTGAAGTTTGGATAGTTTAGAGGTAAAACATGAGTGAGGTCACTACTTAGTATTTGATAGCTTATATGGTCTTAGATAGTTTCATGGTTAGAATAATGGTTCATGGTATCCTTAGAAAATGTGAGTTAGGTTGAGTATAAGTTTTAGTCATCTGAAGGTGTGGCTAGACATTTAATATTAATGAAACAAAAATAGAAATGGAATAACTGATTGAATTTACTTGTTAAATTAATATAATAAATGTATTGGAAATCCTATATTGGGGTTTAAATTATTAATATGATTAATGATAAAAAATAAGTGGTTATAATTTTTCAATTATGAACTTATTAGATATTCTTAATGATAACAAGAATAATTATGATTAAGTAATAGATTGAGTAAATTGATCTAAAGAGAACATACTTATTAGAGATATTATTTCCTTGATTGAGATATCTATTAACATGGTAATGTTTTTTATATTATTTGAAAATAAAATTGTATAATTATTAAAATATTATTACACATGGTGATGAAGATTATGTTTTAAAAGGATTTATATTTGATATGATAAACTTCATATATCATATAATTTGATATTATCTTCAAAGTTGTTGTAAAGGTATTAGGGTTTGTCCCATGTGGTTAGATGATGTGGTGATGATGACATATTTGTGACTATGGTGATAAGGTTTTATTATAAAGATATTATGGTCAGATGAAATATAAGGATGTTGTGTATATAATTTTTATTTCATTTGCAACTTCCTGATCAAATAATGATGGGTTCTCATACTGTCTTGATGCCATTTTGATTCATAAGGTCCCATGAATTGATTGGTAAGAGAGGTGGTAATTTTTCAAGTCCATTTTATTCCTTCTTATATTATTGAAAATTTCCCCTCAATAATCAAAGTGTTTAACCCTCTATGGTGTTTATTTAGTTTTTTGGATAGGTAGAAGAAAAATGGGAACATTAATTTTTGGGTAGTCAGAGTGGATCTTTAGGAGCTTGACCTTGCATTCTCTCTAGTCCTATTATATATTTTTCATATATTTATAGTTGATATTGGGAAATGTTAAACTTTATAATTATTTATATGAAGTTAATTGATGTTTCCACTTGTAATTTATGGGAATCAAGAGGTCAATTCCCCCATACTTGTGAGGAATACCAATGGTGCTAGTTTCCAACCCAAGGCCTATTTTGGGTGGAATTTGGAGGTTATGCTCATCATCCCTATCGACCCAAATGGGGTTTTAGTTAGGGTGGGTCCTGAAAGGTGAACTACCCAAAATAAAAAAACAATAAATTTCAATCACTCTAATGAACAAGGCAATAAAATATTAAACAATGTTTTAATACCTAAAACAAGTTTTCCCCGCCCATTTATTCCTAATTGATATCCCACAGTAACTAGTTAGTTTCATCAATTCCACAACCTTCCGATCATTTCATATGAACTCTAATAAATCATAAAAACGTCCATATTCCCATTAAATTAAATGAATAAACTTTTTCTATTATTTAATAGTGAATATGTCTAGAACACATCCACCCAAGAACGACTTTTGAAATTTTCCATTATTACATCTCGACTTCTAGTTCCATTCGGTTACTAATTATAAGATCTTATGACTAATTTTCATCCAAGTCTAACTGAAGAAAAACACCACTTTTTATATTATTAAACAATGACTCTAGTAAACATGTCCTTCATATTCAAACTCCCTATAACTTTCCATAGGTCCATCACCACGTTCTCCAAAAACTTATGGATTAAGTTGTGCTTTTGTTGAATATGTTTCATCTATGAATGAAATCTATAATTCTATTCATGATAAATCACAATATGGGTATTAGGTAAAGGGGTTTCTATTCACTTATATAACTCACCAAATCTAATAACATATATCTATTTTTTATATTACATTTTCATAGAATAAATGTGATCACATCATGGAATATAAAACTTTAGTGTCATTAGGATAATAGATAAATATATGATCATTTCATTACATTCAAATTCTTAAAGTACATCATAAGAATCCAATGAAACATTATTATTCCTTTAATAATTTCCTTAGATCAATCATACTACTCTTCTTAGTTTTTTTGGGAAATGGGAAAATAAATGGGTGAGCTCGTATTCAAGATAATGGGTAGTGTATAGTGGATACTAACACAGTATGGTCATGAAGTAAATAATATGGTAGGAATAAATAATCAAATGGATGTTAGGTGATAAAAATATATCCATGGAATATGTAATAATTGTAATAAATAAAAATAATAAATTAATCCATAGTGATAGAATGGATAACTATATATATTTTAATCTTACCATTGGGGCCTTGACCAAGACATCATAATGAGACAATAAAGTCTAAGTGAAAAGACATCATATTTAATAAGGAAGGTATACACTAAATACCCCAAACATGTTTGTCTCATAAGACCAATAGATGTTTCAATAATCTATATGATTATGTCCTCAACCTATAATATAATAAGTACAGTACATACATAATGTGAAAGTGTAATCTAACAACAAATATCATAATGATTCAAATAAAACCACTTAAATACACATGTCTTGGTAATCAATACTTGTATGTACAAAAATAAAGGGCATATGGATTGTCAAAATTTCCATAATTAATTGAATTACATGTATATATAGTTGTATATCCATAAAACTTGTGGGAATTATATGATATTCCCAATATTATGGAATGTATTTTTGGTAATAGTAAGTAGGGTGGGATACTTTAATCATACAAGGTTATTAATATGATTCATTCAATGAATGCAATGGTTGAAGACCAAATGAAAGATAAAAAAATCCCATCATGTAAAAATGAATATAAATGAAATATAATGTCTTATGAGGGTGGTATAATAATTTTAAATGGTAGTTTATTATATTAAATAAAATCATGGATTTATAAAAATGAAACATAACATCATTACATGTGGAAATATAAAATAATTCAAAGGAGTTTTGAAATAAAATTAAATATAGAGGTATAGAAACCCTTACCTTATTATTTCCCATCAAAATATTAATAATGATATCCCTAGATACTTAAGAGTTGGGTATTTCAAAAGATAAATATAGATGAGGATTTGTAAATCCTTCCCTCACTAAGCCTATTCAGAAAAACTCTTAAGACTGTATTTTGAGAAACAAATTGATATAGAGTTTGAAGCCTTTATCCACCCAAGTCACTTCCCAAGTATTCTTGAGGGTAAAATTGAGAGAAGAATAAATATCAATGGTTTTAGAGTGGAGAGAAATGGAAGGATGTGTGGGTATTTTTAACAAATAAGTGAGAATTTTCTGTTAACTTCTAAGAATAAGTCTTTGAATTTTTTTATGGAAATTGAAAACCATTGACTTACTCATTATTTTAAACCATAGTATTTAAGATTTTGGATATGGATTTTTTATTTTTATAAGTTTATTTATATAATTTAATTAAATTTCATTATTTGAGATATATAAAATACTTTTATTCATAAAGTAATGTTCATGAAAATCGTAAAATATATTTTAGAGTTTGGAAAAATATCTATAGGCTTAGAAAATTATATTAACATATATTATTTTAGTGAATAAAAATAATTTTGGTTGATAAGGACTTAATATTATTTATTACATTATTTTTACAAAATAATGAAGTCATAATTATTACCATATACACATACCTTACTTTACTATTCACCCAAAAATTCAATTATTTTATAAAATAATGAAAAATTCCCCCCTGACTAATTCTGATGTGATAATTATAAATTCCAATTCCCTTTATGAATATAATTTTCTATATATAAGAAATTTTATTATTAAATAAATAACGTTGTGTATTTAAAATCATGCATTTTGTTTAAAAAATGAAAATATACTTTTAAAATCATAGGTATATAGTAACATTTTAATTTAATAATGAATATAAACTATTAATATTATGTAATTATATTATGAACAAATTATTTTATATAATTTATTAGACACTTTTATGAAAGAGAGTAACATTATTATTACATCATTTATATAGAGATATTATTATTCTAATGGTTGTATTCTCAATGATCAAATCCCAATGGTAACATTTACCCATCCAATAGCCATATTACATATTATATAGACACTTCAATATAACATATAAAATCATTCATTTGTTTATCATAATTTACATACCAAGTGTATTCCATTTGTTATTTTTTTCTTCATAATAGAAATGTATCATATATGTTTCCCATTATTTTTAGATAATGATCCTATAAAGTTTAGATTATAGTGATACCCTATACTATCACATGTTTTTTTGAATTATTTTTTTCTTTTATAGTAAATAAAATTTTCTAGTTTTTTATTGTGCTATTTTTATTAAATAATAAAATTTGCTTTGATGAATAGTTGAAGTGTTTATTTACTATTGTAGAATCTTATGTCTTACATTATTCCCCCCTTAAATAATTCCATCCTCAAAATTAATGGTATAAATAAATCCATAAAAAAATGTGGTTAGTTTTTTATTATTGTATCCTCAAGATCCCTCATTTCATCCTCTAACTTGTGACTCATACAATATACTTTCACTAGTAGTGTTGTCTTGTTCTATAAAAATTTCTAATTAGTGTTAATAATATATATTTTCTATTAATTATTGTGAAAGTAAAGGTATAACTCTATTTATTTAGTGGTGAGTATGTGTGTTGGGTTTGGAATATGCTCCCTCAATAGTGAGAGATGAAATATGACATATATTTTAGAGAGGTTGGGAGGAATATAAAAAATATAATCCATAAATCAAATTCTATCCAAAATCTCAAAAGTACCAATTAACCTTAGACATAACATTTCCTTCTTATCAATCCTTATAAATCCATTCCATGGATATAACATCAACAAGACATGATCCCCTACATGAAATACTATGTTCTTCCTCTATTTATCATCATCGTTCTTTCATAAACATTGAGATTTATTAATATGATTTTAAATGGTTCTAGATTTATTAGTTTCTCCTGAATGGGTTCTGCTACAACTTGTTTCATTTCCCCAACTTAATCCCAGTAGGTTGTTTTATGAAATCTCTTCCTATGAAAGGCATTGTATGGTGTAATTCGAATACTTGAATGAAATCTATTATTATACAAAAATTACTCAAAAAGTAGATACTACTGCCATTTTTAATGGAATTCAAGGGATAATGAACTCATCATTTTCTCTAGTGTTTAGATAGTCTATTTACATTTTCTCAATGTTTTAAGATAATTTTTAGTGATCAAATGTATCTCAGTGTTTAGAGGCTTTTAGAGACTCCTCCAAAATTTCAATGTGAATTGATAGTCATGATAAGATAAAATTGATATAGTTTCTCCATGAATCCTCACAAAAAAATTAATATTGATACATGTATAAGATCAAGGGTTATATCCTACTATATTTCTAACAAATTTGTATACTTTATAAGGTAATCTATAGTAACCTATATTGTATCATTTCTCTTAGATATATTAGGAATCCCAGTAAAAAAATTAATAGAGATATTTTCCCACAGACACATTAGTATAGGGATAGGTTTCATGAAAATAATTAGTATTTCCCTAACATCCTTTATGTAACACTCTAGTATTTTAAGAAATAAATCTATGCTCGATAGTATATAAGACATGCAAATCTGAGGTTAAACGAACCATGAAAAAAATTGTTTTTAAATATGACCGTTACAACCTAGCTATTAAATTGGTGGTTATGAAAAGTATTGACTATTTTATGAAATATATATATGTATATATATATTTCATACTCAATATAAATTTATTTAAAAATTATTATTAAAAAATTAATCAATTTTCAGTAAAGTAATTGTGTTCTTCCGAAATATGTTTTATTCAAAAGTGTTTTTTTACTATTTCTTGTGAGATAATATTATAATAAATTTCTAGATATTTTAGAAAATTTATTTTATAAAATGAAATTACTTTTTAAATTCATCATATCAAAATTAACTTTGGGTGATTTTTTTGGATTTTGTGGAAAATATTGAGTTCTTAGTGAATATAGAAAAATGAAGATTTCTGTAAAAAAAAGTAATTTCTTTAAAGTAAATTATTTAATTTAAAATTAAAATTATGTTTTAAATATTATTTCAAGTGAAATAAGTAGTATCTAGTTATATTTAATCCACTTAATTACTTTATAATCATCTTTATACTAGATTTTAGTATAATTTTATTTTTGGGTTTAAAAAGAGTTTTTTCTGAAAAGAGTTTTAAACTACATAATGTTTCTCCATTTTAATTAATTTATTTAAAATATACTGAATAATGATTTAAATTAAATTTATATATTATATATCTATAAATATTAATTTAAATTCCTATAATGATTATTACTATTCAAACAGTTAATATAAAATCATCTTTTTCTTGAAAATACACTTCTTAAAACCCATTTTTTCATCGTATATATGGGTTTAATTTTAAGTTAAATTATTCCAATTATGTGGATTTTATTTTTAAAAATTTATTGCATATTTTTAATCAGAAAAAATTATATTTTTTAATATGGTAAAATTAATTTTTGGTCATAATGAATACTGAAAACAGTAAAAATCATTTTCCACGGTAAAGGTAAAAATGGATTTACTATGGGTAAAACTAAAACTATAAGGGTTTGAAAGGCCTAGAAACTAGTATAAATTCTATTTTATGGTAATATTAAGACCTTATAATGTATAATTATCGATAATGGTCCATTTTTTATCCTTTTGGGAGGTGAAAAACATGGGTATATATTTTTATTTTCAAAAATTACAAGTGTAATACTCACCTCAATTATAAAAGGCCACTTGTTGTCCTCTCCTCTTCGCATCTTAAAATCCATTTGAATGATCCACTACCTAACCAAATATCTTCCTTTCTTTCCTCCCAATATATTATAATCCTTTTTTATCCTAAATCCATCATAATAAGTATTTTGGTTCTAACCTAAGGAGGTTGTCTTAAGAAGAGGTATTATACTTAACCAATGGTTTTTATTTTATTTATTCTTCTGCCTCATTCAAATATTCTTAAATTATGATGATATAATAAAAAAATAATTTACCATATAATGATATTTTATTATGTTAATTTAATAACCTAAATCCATATCCCCTTCCATCAAATGGGAAATGAAATGAATATTCATGTGTACAGTGGACTATCGCCTCATGAACTGATGTCATTCATTTGTCGTTATTGCCTCTCATGGATTGTTATAATGGTGTATTTAAAGTATATATGAAATATTTTTAACATAGTTATACTGATAGAATTATAATATCACATATATCAACTTACTTTCTAATATTTAGAGGATGCAATAACATTACTCGTGTGTATGGAGGACTGTCGTCTCATGAAGCAATGTGTATCATTTTCCACTAACACTTTTAATGAAAGGTAATAAGGATAAAGTTAATAAATATATGTGATACATATAATATAATTATTATATTAATTACAAATTTATATCTCTGAAAATATAATATACATTTTACTTTCTTACCATTTCATTCACTAAAAAACAATAACATCATCCGGTCATACGTGTGGATTATTGCATCCATGAAGTGATGTAATTAATTTTTCACAAACTAATCACATTGATGATATATATAATTATATTTAATGAAATGTTTTTATATATATTATAATATAGTAATTATTTAAAGATAACATAATACTTTCCTTTTTCCCATAATGATCATTGAAAAATGGAAATGTTACTCTTGTGTACGTATAGTCTACTGTCTCTATGATTGTAACATAGTTAATTTTTAATAACCATATTTAATGATTGGTTTTAGAGAAGTATAATTTATGAATAATTATTTCATGATTATTATTCTATAGATTATGGAATAAAGATCCATTTTACCATATTCAACACATCAAAGTCTTTTTGATACAACAAACCAAACATCTTTGTCACACCCGACGTGAACTTAAGTGATTAATTATTTAAATATGTCATTAAAATAAATAAATAAAATTATTTAAGAATAAGTAATAAAACTATAAAGTTTTAACAATAAATAAAATAATTGATATAATCTTATTATATTGTATTTAACATACATACATGGAATGTATGGACTCAGGGTTAGGGACTTCATCTCAATTTTCCTTTATTGAGGAGTGTTTTAATTTTATGCACCTAATTTATTTTATATGGTATATATAATAAAAATTTTACATTTTAATATCCTGAATAATTCAAAAAATAATGGTATTTTAGGTTTCAGTTTGAATTATATAATCCATGGGTATTTGCGTTGAAAGATACCGAGTGGAAAATAATTTCATAGATCAATTCATTTTTATTGGGTTATATTACTTATTCGTTGTATTTAATATTATAAGATTATGAGTGTAATGACTTTATATTATCTTATGTTTCATTTCCAATTGTTTTATGTGGATTTAAATTTTACACACATAATCTATTATTTGATTAATTCACACTCCAACATTATGATCATTGTAAGGGTTACTCATCTCAAATTGTCTTCTTTGGGACATATGTTATGTTATACACCTAAATTCATTTATGAGGTGTATCTACTTCCCATTTGACATGTTATAACATAAAACTTATTAGTTTATTTATATTTACTGTATCATTTGAATTTATTATTTCATGTGGATTGTAATTGAATAGTTTCAAAAGTGGCAATGGCTTCATGTTATAATCTCATTTCTTTTCGAGACTACTTATGTTGAATGTTATTTTGGAGGAAATAATGTGATTTTATTTTCTTGAACCAAAATTATTTTTTATAGTCTAGTTATTAATTTGGTTCACATGTTTAATTTCTATTTCCTCTCATATTTATTTAAAGAATATCTAGAAATTATTTTGTAAGTGATATCAATCTTTTATCTTCTTTTTAGATCGGGAATTTTTTCTCTTCTATATAAAAAATTCTTAAAATTATTTAAATTTTTTATAAATATAAATGATCCTATAAATATATTTTAAATGATATTTTTTATTTTAAAGGGATTTGAAAATGTAATTTCTTAATGTTTTCCAAATAATTTACTTTGACTCCCTCTAAAAATTGTTTTAAAATAATTTTATTTTTTAACATGATTAGGTTTCCCCACCATCATGACCATTAAATGTTTTAAAGTTACCTTTTAAATTTTAAAATTTTATTTTTAATGAAAATAATTTATTTACTTTTCGATAAATTTTATATTTTAAATAAGTGTTTTTAAAATGGAAAGGATATTTTCCTCAATAAATGTTCCAGGTGATCTTTCAAAATAATTTTCAATTTAAGATGAAATCATTTTATGTTACTCAAAGTTAAAAGGTTTTTTCCTAGAGAAAGTTTTTTGTTAAATTTTAATGATATTTCTATTAATAAACATCAATAAACCCTGATGTTAGTTATGCTCCACTAGTATATGTTTAAATTATACCATATTTATTGTTTGGATTGATGTATTATGATTGTTTCAAGAGATTTTCATGAAACTCATTTATTTTCTATTAGTAAATGAATTTATGAAAGGAATAATGATTATTTATAATGTTTTTTTTATGAGATGCAAGATTTTCTATTTTATGATTATGTTATAGTACTTGAAATTTGTTTTGATGATGGGTGGTTCCATTGTTAACCAAGGACAGGTGTTTTTGTTATAAACCATGGATGGGTAGTTATGTTGTTAACCAAAGATGGTTAGGTCCTTATAAACTAGGTATTTGTGGGTTCTTTATATCCCTCCAATGTATTAGGTTATCTAAAGATGGAATTTGACCATATTGGTTTTTTAATTTATAAGAGTGATATGAAGATGATGTTCCAAGATACATATATATTTTATTTATTCTCACTATGGTTTTTAAATTATTCCTTTGATCAAGATTGAAATTGAATAGATCGTGATTATTTATTATTATGTATCTTTCCATTGATAATGATTTAATCTATTTTTAAAGATTGATTATCTAGGTCTTTATGGGTTTTTATATTATTATGTTATGATCATGAACTTTTATTATGCCATCATTCCCTTATAATCTTCATTTTTTCACTAATGAAATTCGTTTTTAATGCTTATGTTTACCCTTAGTGAGTATTTGAGCCCACCATTTTTATATTTTCTTTTCCCCAGGTTATCAATATTGGTATTAAATTAACTATTTATTTTAGGTTTTCATATGGATGATGATAATGACCAATCATGAAATAAGAAAAACTTGGTTTAGTTGAAGAAATTCTCACTTGAAATCATGGAAATTATTTATGTAATATTTCTTCTCGGTTTCCTAAAACACTAAACCTAAAATTTCATTGGGTATGCAAGTGATAAAATATTTCCTTTTTATTTTATAAGTTTTAGATGGTGAAAATTGGGTCACCTTCATCTATATCAAATCGAAAAATGTAAATTTTATTAATTTTTCACTAAATATGGGAGTGAGGGTTTGGGGATATTATTTATGGTATTAGATCATTGTTTAGATATATTTGGATATTAGGATGTTTTTATGAGTGGCTTTCTTAACAGATATGGATACCATTAAGATTTTATAAGATTAAGTTTGATCATTTGTTCAAGGTCACACCCTTTTTGAGGTTTTAAGTGATGAGAACATAAAATTATTAATGACATTTTGGGAGATTTTTTATTGGGTTGGGGTATATGTAAATCATTAGTTTAATTTGAATTATTAATTTAAATTTTGTGTAAATAAGTTTTAATGTATTTGTAACATTTAGGGTTTATAAGATCTTGGATATTGTGGTGATTATAGGTAAAAATATATTATTGTATTGATAACCATGGGATTGAAAATGGATTTGGTGACCAAGGGATTAATATTATTTCAGAAGTAGATCATTATATTTTTGGGATTATAATCTGGAAGGTATAAGATAACCTTTGAGTTTAAAACACACTTTAATGTTAATATAATTGAATTTATTTGGGATATAGGGTTATTTATTTATGTAATGATTTAGTTTAAACTTTGGGTATTACAATTGAATTTTAGATATTAATGTGTTATTTCATCATATGAAGGTTTATTCATTTCGAAAAAAAATCTTATCATATGTTAACCATTATGGTTTTTGTGAATGTATAAATATAGGTGTAACATATTGATTATCCATTTTATGGTTATGTGGTCCTTTAAAAGTTGATTTTTTTGATTCAGGCAGAAAAATTCATTTTTAATATTCATCAATTAGAACAAAATATGATATTGTAATGAAAATTGATTAAAGGAATGAATTTAAAATTATAAATTAAGTATATTTACTTATGTTTTCAATCGAGATTCTAAATTATTCCTAAACCCTAGTAAAAGTGTATTTAAAATGAAAATATAATCCTATTATATTTATATCAGATGAATCAATGGTATTTTAATTAATTTTATATTTATTGTTTTGTGGTATTTTTATTTCTCGTGATAATTAACTTTATTATGATCATTGATCTCTATCATTCTCCATAATTATTTGGAAATTAATATCTTTTTTAATGTAAAAATATTTATTTTCCACATATTTCCTCCGATTTTGAAACCTATTATGTTTTATTTGAGACTACTATTGTACTTTATTTTCTCTCTTATGACGAGGATGTTTTATTAACAATTTTTGTGATGTTGGTTTTTAGAAAAGGTATTTTCAAACATAAAACCTTTGATATCTCAGATAAATTTCAAATTTTGAGGTTGAAATTTATTAATTAGGGTAAAATGTTCCACCACACTATTTTAAAACAAATTAATGTATGCTCAATATCATACATCACACGAAGCACTAATATTAAACGAATTATATAAATAATATTATTTTAAAAAAGAACATTATAACCAAGCCATTAAATTTGAGGGTATTTATAGTATTAAATACATTATGAAATATATATATATCATACTCAATAAAAATTTATTCATAAATTCTTATTAAATTAATTTTATTCTTCAAAAATATATTTTCTTCAAAAATGATTTTTATTGATTTTTGTGATAAAATATAAGAATTAAATTTCTAGATATTTAATTAAATTTATTTGAAAAAAAGGAACTTAATTTTTTAAAAATTCATATATAAATTACCTTATTTTTAAATTTTCTATTTTTCATACAATAATGATTTTTTAGTGAACAGTAAGTAATACTGATTTTTATAAAAAAGTCATTTATTTTCAATAAATTAAGGGATTTAAAAGTCTCATTATGTTTTGAATATGATTTAAATGAATGTAATTATTATTTATTTATATTTAATCCACTTAATTACATCAAAATCAGGTTTATATTGGATTTTATTATTATTTTATTTTGGGGTTTAAAACTATTTTTTCTAAAAAATGTTTTAAAGTGCATAATGTGTATCCATTTTAATTTATTAAAATAAACCATAATGAATAATAATTTAATTTAAATTTATCATTTATATATCTATAAATATGAATTTAAATTCACATAATTATTATTACTAGTCGTATAGTTAATATAAAATCCAATTTTTCTTGAAAAATACACTTTTGAAAACACGTTTTTTCATCATGTTTGTGGGTTTAATTTTAAATTAAATTATTACACATATTAGAATTTAATTTTGAAAAATTTAATCTATATTTTGAATAATTATAATTTATATTATATAATGAGGTAAAAAAAAATTTTAGGATGAATTGTTAAAATAGTACAAATATTTTGCCTTGATTAGGGTAAAAATGAATTTAACAGTGTTTAAACTAAAAATATAATGGTAAAAATGAACAAAAAACTTTTCTAAAATATATTTTATGGACATATTTAGATATTATAATGTATAATTATCAATAACTTTATTTTTTTCATTTTGGAATGTGAAAAATGTTGTTATATATTTTTCTTTTCAAAAATCACAAGTGTGTCACTGACCTCTTTTATAAAAGGTCACCCCCTATCATATCCTCTTCACACATTATAGACATTTTTTATTATAAAATACCTAAAAAAATATTATTTAATTAATTTAACACATAATATAATCCTTGGTTTTATCATCAATTCATCCTAAGAATTATTATGGTGCTAACCTACGATGGTTGTCCAAAGAATCGGTATCATGCATAACTCAACATTTTTATTTTATTTCTTATTCCACCTCCTTCAAATATTATTAAATTATGATGATATAATAATTATATTTTATTATTTTAATTTAATAACCTAAATACATCTCATCTTCAATGAAATGGGAAATGAAATCATTATTCGTGTGAACAGCGGACCACCGCCACATGAACCGATGTCATTCGTTTTTCATATCGCCTCTCACGACTTTTTATAATGATGGATATAAATTATATATATAATATTTTTAACATAATTATACAAATTTAATTTTTATATCATACATATAAAATTAATTTCCATTTCATAGTGGATATAATAACATTACTCCTCTGTACATCGGACTACCACCTCGCGAAGCGATGTGATTCATTTTTCACTAACTCTTTTTATGGAAGGTAATAAGGATAAAGATAATTAATATATATAATACATATAAAATAATTATTATATTAATTTCATATTTATAACTCTTAAAATATATTATAACTTTGACTTTATTACCATTTGATTCACTAAAAAAATGATAATGTTGATTGTGAGTATGGACTACCGTCTTCAAGAAGTGATGTGATAAATTTTTCATCACCTAAACTCATGCTTGATATATATCAATATATTTAATGAAATAATATGATATTTATTATAATATAGTAAATTTGTAAATATAAACTAATATTTTCTTTCTTTTTATAAGGATCATTGAAAAGTGGAAACATTACTCATGTGTACATACGGCCAACCATCCCCATGATTATAAAGTAGTTCATTTTTCAAAACCATATTTAATGATTAGTTTTAAAATTATAATTTTTTATAAAAAATTCATTATTATTATTCTATATATAATGGAATAATTCCCCATTTGATCACAGTCAACACATCTAAATCGTTTTGAAATAATGAACTGAACGTCCTCAAAACACCTGATGTGGACTTAACTAATTACATATTTAAATATAAAATTAAAATAAATAAGATAAATGATTTATGTATAAGGTATTAAACCTGTAAAGTTTTCTTAAGAAATAAAATAATTTATATAAGATCATTATGCAGAAGTTAAAGGATATACATGGAAAGTCTGGACTCTATGTAAGGGACTTCATCTCAATTTTCCTTTATTGGGGGATATTTTAATGTCATGCACCTAATTTATTTAATATGGTGCATATACTACCCATTTTATATATAATATAATAAATCCATTGTACATTAGGGTATTTTATGTTTCAATTTTAATTATATCATCCATGGATATTTGTCTTGAATGTTAACAGGTGGTAAATAATTTCATAACTCAATTTCATTTCATTGGGTTATATTACTTCTTCATTGTATTTGATATTATAATATTATGTGTGTAATGAATATTAATTTTCTTATATTTTATTTAAAAAAAATTATGTTTATTTACATTTTATATACATAATTTAATCATTTATTAATTCAAACTTCAATGTTATGTTCATTGTAAAGGTTTCTCTCCTAAAATTGTATCCTTTCAGACATATGTTATGTTATGCACCAAAATAATTTTATGAGGTGTATCTATGACACCTTTGGAATGTCATATCATGAAAATAATTATGTTCATGTTATTTAATATATCATTTTATGTTATTATTTCATGGGTCTTACAATTGAAAAGTTACCAATATGGAAAGGACATTATATTACAATCTTCTTTCTTTTCAAGATAGTTTATAATGAAGGTTAATTTTTTAGAAATAATATTATCTTGTTTTCTTGAACCAAATATATTTTTTTATCATCTAGTTATGAATTTTTTTCACATTTTTAATTTCTATTTCCTACCTTATTAATTTTAGAAACATCAAGAATGTTTTTTGTAAGTGAAACTAATTGTGTATCTTTCTTTTAGATCCATAATATTTTCTCTTCCATATCTATTTTTGCTAAAATGTTTTCAAAGTGTAATTTTTAAAAATATGATTTCATAAATCTATTTTTTATGTTCCTTAAATACTTTAAAAAGGTTTTAAAAGGGAAATTTCTTAATATTTTCTAAATGGGTTACTTTGACTCCATTTAAAAAAATAAAAGAATGTTTATTTTTAACATGTACATGTTTTCATATTTTCATGACTAATAAATATTTTAAACTTTTATTTTCTATTTTCAAATGTTATTTTAAAATAAAATTATTTATTTAATATTTTACAAATTTTTATCTTTTAAATAATTTTTTATCCAAATGGAAAGTATTTTTTTCCAATAAATGTTCCAAGTGATTTTCCAAATTCTTTTTCATCTAAGATGATATCCTTTAATGTTACTTAAAGTGAAAAGGTTATTTTCATAAACAATTTTTTAATGATATTTTAATTTTATTTCTATTCATAAATATCATCAAACCTTTATGTTACTTATGATTAATGCTGATATGTTGAAATGATATCATAATTATTCTTTCTATGTATGGAATATGATTATTTCAAGAGATTGTTATAGAACTTGTTTCTTTTACACTTGTTAATGATGTTATGAAATGAATAATGATTGTTTCTTTGATTTTTATACAGGTATGTAAGCTTTATTATTTTTTTAATTATTTTATGGTTCTTAAACATCTTTTTTATGATGGTTGGTTCCATTATAAACCAAGGCTATGTGGTTCTGTTATAAACTAAGGAAGGGTGGTTACGTTATTAACCAAGGATGGGTGGTTATGTTATTAACCAAGGATGGGTGGTTGCATTATAAACCAGGGATGGATGATTCCATTATATCCCTCCATTTAATTAGGTTATTCGTAAATAGAAGTCAACCATATAGGTTATTCTATCTGTAAGAGTGATATGAAGATGATGTTCGAAGATACTAACATGTTTTCTTTATGATTTCTATGTGTTTTTAATGATTCCTATGATAAATGTTGAAATAAAATTGATAAGAAATATCAATTATTATGATGATTTCTTTTGATAAATATTTATTTCATGTTTCATGATTGATTATCGATGTAACGACCCAAAAATTCATTAATGGAAATTCATCTTGGTCTACATAAATGTCTTCTTATGGTTATGTAAAACTTATTCCATTATTTGGTTCTATGTTTTGGTTTTTCAAATATCATTAAGAATTGTGATCATTACCAATATAGTGGTTGAATAGTGATCACATGATTAGTGTAAATATAGGGCTTTAAAAAATCCAATTTTACTCAGAAAAATGAAGCGATGGCCTCATCTATTAGCCTTTACTCATATGAATCCCATTTTTTGGAGCTCGTAAAGGAGGTGGCATCATTTGTCTTTGATCTTGACAAATACCCAGTCGAGTTTGAATATGTTAATCTTGAGCAGAACCACCTCTGGGAGAAGTGGAAGTTGATAGAGATTACAACATGAGTGATGTTATCTGAGCCACCCCAAGAGATTTTCACCATCACACGCCTTACCCTTTGGTCTTATGTGGGTTTCTTAAGGGTTTATTAAACAAGACCCTAGTACTACTATTATGAACATTTTTCTGGTATAGAGAATATATAATATTTTAATTATTGTAACTCTGTAAATAGTTTTTAAAGCGTAAATAGTATTTTTGGTTAATTTTCAACTAAGTAATTTATTTTGATGAATTAATGGATTTTTTAATTGAATAATATTTTTATAAAATATTATTATTATTAAAAAATTAATTTTTATTAAATATAAATGATATTATAATTTTATGAATGCAATTGTAATTTTTATTAAGGTTGGAAAGTTGTTTTTCTCAAAACCCATGAATTTTTTATAAATGTCAGTTTTTATTTTAAAATTAAAAATTCACATAATTAGAAAATTATTTAGATAAAATTAATATTATTTTTGGAATCAGGATGCTGAAATTATCCAATGGTGAATTTTTCATAATTTTTTGAGACAGTCATATTTTTGGGTAAAAATTAAATATCGTTTAAATATATAATGTGTTTTATGACATAATAATGACCCAGTAGTGATGTAATAAAATACTATAAACATTATTTTCTGCCAATATATGTTTTAACATAAAAATAATGTAATTTTATGTTTGTTTTATTAATTTTACAAAGCTTTAGTGGACCCTTCAAGACTTATAAAATATTATATATTTTTAAATTGTTTTCCTTGAGAGTGTGACTCGCTTCCACATAAGAAACCCTACTATTTTAAGACTTTATGCCATTATAATTATAAAATATTATTTTTCTAATCTCCTTTGGAAAAAACCAGGGGCAAAAACCATGGGCTCGTCTGTGGTTTTGAGTAGTTTAATGTGTGGTGTCCCAAACCTAAATAATAAAAAATTCTCTCTCCTTTCCTATATAAACCCACCAAATCTCCCACTCCCTCTTCAATCAAAGAATTTGTAGTTTGTCCAACCACTTTCTTACTCTCTCTATAATCCTCCCAAGGCGCCCCAAGCTTTTAAGAAGACTCTCTCAAGCCTCTCCCAAGCCTTTGGGATCACACATCCAAGTAAGGGATTCTAACTTTCCTTATTTATGTCCATGTTTCCTTATATTGTTATTCCCTTTTATTTTCAATCATAAATATTGTTTTATGATTTATCACATCCCTAATACTTCCCTCTGTATGTTTTGATGATTATATACCCCTTTATCTCTCATTAGATGCCTCCCATGTACACCTGCTAGTATGTCAAAATTCCGAAAGGAATTTCTCTATCCTCATTTAAATTCAAGAAATTATTTTGTATGATGAATATAAATTCCATTAAAATTGTTTGGTCATGTATATATATGACCCCCTTACTCACTATTTCATGTAAATATGATGATACACCCATTTCTATCTCATCAATTATTTTTTTATGAATTTTTATGTCGCGTCGTTATGTTGCCAAAATTGCACCATGTTTTTTCAAGACCAAGTCGTGTGTGTTGTGAATATCGTGCCCATTTATCTATCAAGGGTATTCACCTTTATGAACATTTACTTATTGATTATAGAGTTTCATGTATCAATTCCACATTCTTTTATCATGGAATAAATGATGATGTTTAATTAATCCATGTTTTATGATCCATGTGGCACACTTATGCATGAAATGAAATAATTAAGAAGGGTGTTCCCTGATATGACTATGATGAATTGGATCAGGTATAATATCATGATACATCATGTGAAATGAGTGTTGAATTATGATAATTCAAGTGCAATGATTTTTTACTCATGCTTCTTGTTCAATGAGGTTTTACTCATGCTCCATGTGTAATGAGTATTGGCTCATGCTAATTCCATGTTAAGTGTTGTTGCCACATTTCCGTGTTATGATAATCATGATATACCATGCCTTTATGTTCATATTTCTTTTATTCTCCATTGATATAACTATTTCCTAACATGTATTGTATTCTTCATGTTATACCTTGTTTACTCCCTTACTGGGCTTTATAGCTCACCCTTTTCTTCTACATGTCCTCAGGTTATCCCATGGAATGCTAAGTATAAGGGAATGTAGTAGTCATGTAAAGGAAGTTTTCAATAAGATGTTGTGTTCTATGTTTTAAGTTGTTATGTAATATTATTAAGCTCTAAAGATACTATTCCTCTCGATCTTCTATGTTGTATCAAGTTAAGGTTTTATGTAATAAATAATGTTTAAGTATGTAATAAAAAGAAGGGTGGTTATAGTTGATATCAGAGGATATGTTTAGTTATTTTTGGGATTAGGATTAGAAAACCCTAGTGAAGCCTTAGAGACAAGAATAAGTATAATAAAAATATCTCTAAGTTTTGGTGGGTATTGAATAAGTGGTTTATCAAGAAAATACATCCCTGTCTATTACGAGCAGCTAGAGGCGGATCTGGCACAGATATACCTAGGGGTGAAAACCCCAGCAAGGAGTTTTGGGCTTGACTCGGGGTATCATGGTACATGAGAATGGGCCTTGTTACACTCTTGGTTATGAAACTCCCAGGGGATATGCATTGGTAAATTCACAAGCTTAGTATGTACCATTTGTAAGGGAATAAAAAACCCCTAAGAATATACGTTTGAAAGTAGATAGGGGATTTTTAATGGATCATCTGATCCCTGAATCGCCGAATAATGGATCAAACCCACTGAAAATATCTTTTATGTCCTTCAATGTTTTGAACAAGAGAAGGTCCTCCGGGATTCTTATCATATGAGGGGTGAAGCTGATCAATGGTAGACATTGATAAAAAAATACGAAGCCTAAGGAGGAGATCTAGGTTTTATAATGGAAGGATTTCCATAAGTTGTTTTTTTGATAAATATTTTGTTGGTCAGAGTAGATTACTCAAGAGGGGGGTGAATTGAGTATCTATAAAAATTTCTGGTTAAATTTTTTTCTTAAACAATGTTCCTAATAAGGTTAAATATAGCCGAGTTAATCAAAGTAATACGGTTATGAAGGTTGGACTGTTTAAATAACTTCTCAAAATATTGATTAATTCTTAGTAATCTCAATGTTAGTTATTAATATTACTTTTGAAGCAATTAGACTAAGATAAGACAATTATAACTTATTTCCGAGATTAAATATCAAAGTTAATTTAGTGATTTATGAATTATACAGTAAAGCAATATAACAGGGAAGACTAAATTAAGCAGCACAGTAGATATGAAACAAGTGGTTCAGTCTCAAGCCGAAACCTAATCCACTCCACTTGGTGATCACCTGCCACCAAGTTGTTTTTATAAATAAACTTGATCCACACCCTGGATCGAGTTTAAACAATACTACACATGAAATTCAAGGTCACACAGGGACCTCTTCCACATTTCTTAATGGGAACAAACAACCAGGCCACACAGTGACCTCTTCTACACTTATGAGTGGGTATACCAGTATAAAAAGATGTTTGAGTAATAATATATTATATCCTTTAGTTTAATGCAAGAGACAGAGTGTGTTTTTTTACAGATACACACACTTCTCGAAAGCTAGTAAAAAGATACACAACAGAGAAGAAAGATTGAGATAGTTTTAGAAATTATCTGAATGTTATTCTTTGTAGATCTGGACTTCTAAGATGAAGCAGATGAAAAAATCAAGTCCTTGTATGGAAAAAAGAGTGTCACAAGTCAGATAGATCTGGCTTGTATTCTTCCTGATATTTTACAGTTCGAAGATGTTCTCAATTTTGGGATTCAATTGAGCTTTGTGTGTTCTCCATCAGCGTTGAGTTTCATGAGACAATTATTTCTTCAAAAATTCTCTAATTATATTCTTCATTGTTGTGCTCATGCCCACCCACTTTTTTCTGTTTTTTAGTATATCTTTGTTTCTGGGCCGTACTACTCTTTTATCTTGGAGTGTATGTGTTTGAGTCGATAGGTTGCATATATTTTGAACCTCAAACCTTATACAGTTAGATGAAATGTCTACAAAGAAACATTAATTAATTCAATGCATTTAAAATCTTTAAATATGATCGTTAGTGATTAAATTGAAAGATGAAAAATAGATTAAGAAATAGTGTCACAGTATGTCATGGAAACGGTGTCTCCTTCACACGGTGTCTTCTTGTTCACAGTGTCTCATGGTCATGGTGTCTGGTTCACAGTGTCTTCTTGTTCACGGTGTCTCATGGGCATGGTGTCTGCTTCACAGTGTCTGCTTGTTCATGATGTCTGATGGTCATAGTGTCTGTTTCAGGTGTCTTCTTGTTCATGGTGTCTCAGACTTAGGAAAATATATGTATTCAGACTTATGTAGTGATATTTAAGGAATGGATTAAACTTAATCATTTTTTAGAGAAGTCATTATAAAGTAGATCAACAGATAGTATATAGTAACCAAACTGAGTGTATAGGACTCAAGATCTTTGGAAAGCTTTTACTAAACAATATTGCATTTGATGTGAGATAGATTACATAGAGTTAACAAGATTTATATACTGAATAGGATTTGTGATCATTAAAACATGATTAATACATGAGGATTCCAACAATCTCCCCCTTTTTGATGATCACAAATCATGTATATTTAGAGTGTATATTTGTTCTAACAACATAGTTTGAATGTGCATATAACATATATAGAGTGAGTGTTCTCCTATAGATATTTTCCTATAGAGAGTGTTCTCCCCAATTTGGGATAATCAGAATGTAGCAAGAGAAATAAAGACAAAAGAGACAAGAAAAATTCATAATGTATTTGATACAAAAAGAGGGGCATTACAAAAATTAAAACAAATGTAACAAGATTCCTATCAAAAGAGAGTAATCATTTTCCTTCTTCACTAGTTTTTCTTCTCTTTTCCCTTAGTAGTAGTAGCAGAAGAGGAAGCCATAGGAGCAGAGGTTGAGGTGGAAGAATGGAGTGAGCTAGTTGAGAGAGAAGGTAAAGTAAGACCTTCAAAAATAGAGGGAGCCAGGGTAGGTGTAGTATAAGACCGAGGGAGTTGTTGATCAAGGATCACAGGCCTGATCTGACTCAGTTCCTGACTAATAGACATAGAAGTGGAGGATAGGGTAGAGGTGAAAGTAGGAAAACCATATCTCAGAGTTGCAACTGTAGGAGAAAAAATGGTTGTACTCAGTACATGAAGATAGGGCCTTAGAATCTTGATAAAATCAGCAATGATCTCTCCACCATACAATATATCTTTCTCAAAGTCATCCTTTTTTTTCATAAACTTATCCAACAGATGAGGAACTCTGTTAGATTTTGTACTTGAGTCTTGAAAGCTTGAGTAATTGGAGAAATCCTCATATTTTCTACTAGATATTTGAAATGATTGGTCTTGTCAATCTTTGAGAAGATTCAGTTGAAGTAGAAATCCAATTTCTTGGAAATTTCTTACTGAGAATCATTAGCAATTTTTGAATGGATTTGGACCAGATCAAGAACTTTATCACTGTTCTGGATAACTTCAGATAGAGAATCTTGATTAAAACCACTAAGCACTATCTGAAGTTCTTCTTTGACCACTGTTTTAAGAAGGTCCTTATCTAAGGAAGGTGGAGATGACTGTATAGATGCCTTAGAATAAGTGACACTTCAGGTGAGAGATTTACGTTGATTTAGAACATTTTGAAGGCACCCCGTATACTCATCAGTGATCTTTTTAAGACCAACAACAAGCTCTCTTGTCTCTTTTACAATATGTTTGGCTCTTTATATGACCTTTTCAGATAAGGAAGTTAAATGATATTGGATCTGAGAGGCAATATTCTATGGGGTTTGAAGAACAATAGGATCCATAGGATGGGAAGCAAGATCTGATCTTGAATTCATCACTTTTTTCATGTCTTCAATCATACCTATTAGAGTCTTTTCTTCATCACTAAGCAGTCTATTTTCAACTCTGACATCCTAAATCTCATGAATAATTTTGGGTTGAATCTACCAAATAACTTTTTCCAACAACAGTGAGGCATATCTCTCACTTAGATTTGTTATAGGAGCTGGTTGGTTATTCAGAAGTTTTTCAACTCCAGACAAAACAGTAGCTCCAAATTCTTTTAGATCATCTTTACTCACCAAGGATGGTTGTTCTAGTGAAGGTTAAGAGATATGGACTGAGGCAGACTTAGGTTCTTTTTCAGGGTCAAGATTAGAGACAGATTTCAATTGGAACAAGTGGAAAGGTCAAGGCCTTTTACAGGGACTTCCTGAGAGTCATTCACATCAAAAAAGCTGGGGAATTCATACTGAGTGTCTACAGGGCTTGGATCAATCGGTTTTGGTACTTCAATAGATTCCAGATTTGGGGGTTTCTCCCCATCAACAGTTGCATCCTTCTTAGGACTGAGAGGCTTAGAGTCTTGATCTATTTCCATGAATTCATCTCTTAGTTCCTCACCCATTTTCTATCTAGCCAACTGAAAATCCAGCTCTAGCCTTTCCCCAGCTGAAGGAATGACTTCAAGATAATATTGTTCCACTGGGAGTTCCTCAAGATCAGCTTCTTGTATAATAGGTAATTTTTTTGATGTAAGATCTTCCATATCATTCTTTTCGGTTTCTTTGGCAACAGATTCTATTTTAACTTCAGGTTGATCTTTCAAATTAACATCATCTTCAATCTAGGGACTTCTTTATCACATACTACACAATTAACAGAATTATTGTCTTCCTTATCAAAAACAATTTCCTGAGGAGGCACAACAACCTCTTATTCTTCTTTAGAATACTCAACAACTTCATTAGGTTCCAAACCAGAATCAGAAATATCTTTTGTTCTTGAGGGATGTTCAATTTGATTGAACTTTTCATAAATCCTATCATTCTCTTCCACCCATGCTTTTTTCCAAGTATTCCAATTGATTTTCATCCTCTTGATAATGAATTTTGAAAGGCATAACTCACAATCCTTAATAGCTTCTTCATTAGGTCCAACCATACATTTGGCATGAATTATAGCTGAGATAAGGTGAGAATAAAACATGGAGGTTGACTTGGTTGGGGTTTTGATCAACTCACACATATGGTGTATGACATACTTACAAAGGTTGATCTTATGCCCATTTTTTATAAGATGAATTAGAATTACATCCTGATATTTTAGTATAATGAAATCACCTTTTTGGGGGCTAATAAAGTTTTGTATAATCATAAAAAGAAGTCTATATTCTTCATACAGTTCAGTAGCAATGGCTCTCCTCATGGTTTTATTTCCGGTTAAGCTTTTCAAAGCATCTTCCAAAAAAAGTAATTCACTAGAAGGTGGAGGTCCTCTCTAATAGTCCTCATAGATGCCTTCATAAGGTATCCTAAGGCATGAAACCCATAACTTTGAAGAGAATGTGCATCTATGTCCATTTATCCGGATTCTTACAGTATAAACATCTTTATAATCAAAGAAGAATTTAACATAATGATAAAATTGAGCCACTAGCTTAGGGTAGATAGGTCTATCTTTCTTCAAAAACCATTCTAACCAGCCTTTCTCTTTTAAAACATTCAAAACCAGAGACCTAATTGATAGAATCTACTTAGGGAATATCTCTTTCTCATGTACCACCACTCGGTTCACCATATTTAAATTTATAGGACCTTCAGGTGCCATCTTAGGTGCAATCTTCGTCTTCTTTGAGCTACGTTTCTCAGGAGTTGATGATGAAGGGCGTTTCATCATGGGAATTCACTGAAGGTTTGTGAGAGAGATGGGTTGAAGTGTTTAATAAGGTTTACAAATTGAGTGAATGGAAGAAATCTCAAGTGAAGGACAGGTGACACTTATTTTATTTTATCATTTTGGAATACCAAACGTCGCAAAATATAAATGTGTGGGAAAGTAAAAAAATTGAAATGAATAATTATCGTGATATGGTTTTTTTTAATTTATAAATAAAATCCATAAAGAATATTTATGGTGATACCATATAAGGTCTTTACGGTGAGACATTGAATAAATTTTACGATGAGACAGTGATTGAACTTTACAGTGATAGAGTGACTGAACCTTACGGTGAGATAGTGACTATCAGACAGTAATCACAAAATACTAACTGTGAGATCGTAAACATGGAATAGTAAGATATAAAAAAGTAAGATATAAAACAGTAAGATATTTACTTAATATTTATCATACCTAGTTCATGTATAATGTAGTCTATTCTTTCATAATCTAATGGTTTGGTAAATATATCAGCAAGATGGTATTCAGTACCAATGAATTCTAAAGTGATATCACCTTTTTGATAATGATCTCTCAAAAAGTGGTGTGTTACATCAACATGATTTGTCCTAGAATGTGAAACATGATTTTTCGAGATGTTAATAGCACTTGTGTTGTCACAATTTATAGGTACATTCCTAAATTAATATCTATAATCTAGTAATGTGTGTTTCATCCACAAGATTTGTGCACGAAAATTGCCAACAGCTATGTATTCATCTTTCGCAGTAGATAATGCAACAGAATTTTGTTTCTTACTACACCAGGATACTAGTGACTTGCCTAAAAAGTGGCATGTTCTAGAGGTGCTTTTTTATCTAACTTACAGCCACCGAAGTCAGCATCATAATAACTAACTAATTCAAATGATTTTTTTCTAGGATAGAATAGTCTTATATTGGGTGTATTCTTGAGGTATTTGAAAATTCTCTTTACAGCATTTAAATGAGATTCCTTAGGATTTGCTTGAAAATGAGAACACATAAACATATTAAACATAATGTCAGGTCAACTAGCAGTTAAGTAGAGTAAACTTCCAATCATTCCTCTATAAGTGGTTTGATCAATAGATTTTCCATCTTCATCAAGATCCAACTAACAAGTGATACTCATGGGAGTGTCTCTACTTTTAGTTTTATCCAATCCAAAACGTTTTATCTGATCTCTAGTATATTTACTTTGAGTTAAAATAATAACATTATTATTTTGAAAGATTTGAAATCTAAGAAAGAATTTTAGTTCACCCATTAAACTCATTTCAAATTCATTTTGCATCATTTTAGAAAAATCAATATATAAATATTTTCTTGAAGATCCAAATATAATTTCATCTACATATATTTTAACAACTAAAACATTATTAGCAATTAGTTTTATAAAAAGGGTAGGATCAGCTATTACTTTTGCAAAACTTTTGGAAATAATAAAAGTACTCAAATTATCATACCAGGCTCTTGGAGCTTGTTTTAAACCATATAAATCTTTTGATAATTTAAAAATATGATTTGGAAAATGGGGGTTTGTAAAACCAGGTGTTTTTCAACAAATAAATCCTCAGTTATATACCCATTTAAGAATACACACTTAACATCCATTTGATATAGTTTTAAATTCAGATGTACAATATAAACATCATGATTCTGATGGATTCAAGTCTAGAAACTGTTGTGAAGGTCTCCTCGTAATCAATTACTTCTTCTTGACTATAGCCTTGTGCAACCAATCTAACCTAGTTTCTAACTATGTTACCATCTTCATATACCTTATTTCTAAACACCCATTTAGTGCCTATAGTTAATGTGTCCATGGGTCTTTCAAAAAGTTTCCAAACATTGTTACTTTCAAACTGATTAAGTTCTTCTTGCATATAAATCACCCAAAATTCATCATTGATAGCATCATTAATGTTTTTAGGTTCAAGTTATGACAAGAAGACTTGATGTTCAACCTGATTTCTAAGAGAAGCTCTCGTTTGAGTTCCTTGGTCTAGGTCTCCTACAACACCATCTAAGGGATGGTTCTTAAGAATTCTAACAACTCTAGAAAAAGAGGGAGTAGTGATTTCAGGTTCATCAACAGGTTCAAGTTCATTGTGACTTGATTCTAAGGAATTTCTAGAACTTGAAGTTTTCATTGATTCTTTCACAAAATGGTTTGAGGATTTTGAATTAAGGTTCAGGTTTGATACATCATCCTCTAAGTTCTCTAGAATGGTTTTAGGCTCATGTGGATCTATTTCATCAAATTTTACATGGACAAATTATTCCACACATTTATTTCTTTTATTGAACACTCTATAGGCTTTACTAGACATGGAATATCCTAAAAATATACCTTCATCACTCTTGGATGAATATTTGTCAACATTGTCCTTAGTATTAAGGATATAGACTTTTCAACCTAAAACTTTGAAGCAGTTATCCTTTGGTTTTCGATTGTTCCATAACTCATAAGGAATATTTTTAAGAATATGTCTGATCAACACTCTATTGATTATGTATCATGATGTATTGACAGCTTCATCCCAAAAATAAATAGGTAGGTCGTATTCACTAAGCATTGTTCTAGAAATCACTTGCAGGGTTCTATTTCTTCTTTCTACAACTCCATTTTGTTGAGGTGTTCTAGGGGCATATAAATTGTGACTATAACCATTTTGTGAGAAAAAGGATTCAAACTCTTGATTTTCAAACTTAGGGCCATGATCACTTCTTAAGGATTTAATTCTATGTCCACTAATAGTTTCCACAGACTTGGAATATTTAGTAAAATAAGAGAAGGCTTTATTTTTGTGAGCTAGAAAGAAGATTCATGTATATCTAGAAAAGTCTTCTATAAGAACATAAACATAGTGCTTCCCATTTAAAATAGAAACTCTAGATGGTCCAAACAAATCCATGTAAACCAGTTTGAGAGGTTGAGAAGTTGACACTTACTTCTTTGGTTTGAAGGCAATTTTGTGTTGTTTTTCCTTTTGATAGGGATTACATAATTTTTCATTTGGAAACTCAATTTTGGGTAAGTCTTTAACTAAGACTTTTCTAGTTAGATTTATAAGGGAGTGAATATTACAGTTTCCTAGTCTCCTATGCCAGAGCCAATAATCATTATAAAATACACTTAATCATAAAGCATTTTGAGAAGAAAAGGAATCCAAGTTAATAGAGTAAACATTTTCATTTCTTAATGCAGAAAACACAAATACTTATTAAAAATTAAATACATTTCAAGCATCATTTTTAAATATAACATGAATTCTATCACCACATAATTTTGAGATACTAAGAAGATTATATTTTAATCCATCAACAAATAGTACTTTAGATATTAAAACTGAGTTAGAGTTATCAATTTGGCTGAGGCCAATAATCTTTCCTTTGGCATTTTCACAAAATGTGACATGTCCTCTATCTATTTTTATTACGTTCTTGAAGAATGAGTATTCTCCTGTCATGTGTCTTGAACATCCATTGTCCAAGTACCATAAACTTTTACTAGAACTCTTTAAGCATTTTTCCTAGAAAATGATTATCAAAAACAGATTTTGGTACCCATACTTATTTGGGTCTAGTAATATTAGTAATAAGTGCTTTAGGAACCCGTATATTCATCATAGGTTTCCTATAAGAATTTTGTAAATTATTTGAAAAATAAAATCTATTTTGTCCAGAAGAACAAGAAAAAGTGGAAATTGTATAATAAATTGAACTAGTTGATTTGTGTCCAGAACTGGGAGTAAAACTATATGCCCTATATTTAGAAACAAAATTTGTTCTACCAAGGTTTCTTTTTCCAAGTTGATAACCAATGCCAGTGTTGTATTTAGGGGCAATTTATTTACCTAGAATTTGAGTAAGGGTATTTTTCCCATTGGTAAACTTTTCTAGTTCATTCTTCAATTTCTCATTAGATATATTTAATTTGTTGTTCTCTTTGAGTTGTTGAGCATTTTTCTCTTTTTTAGTTGTGAGTTCAGATTTAACAATCACCGTAAGAGTATAATTTTTCTTCAATGATTTATATTTTTCTTTTAGTTCATTTCATGTTTCTTCAAGAATGTTATAGTATTCATACATTTCATCATTATTCATATTTTCATAGTCACTCTCACCTCTAGAATAGTTTGAATTATGTTCAGGAGAGTCCAGTGTTACCTCAGATGTGTTGGTCATAAAACACATATTGGGTTTGTTAGCTTGTTTTTAATGTTATGTTTTTAAGTCGCTTGAACTGCCCTCAGAAGAACTCCATGTTACTTTCATTTTCTTTTTATAATTCCTTTCCTTTTCCTCATATTTCTTTTTGTACATGATCTTTAGATAGTCAGACTTGATATTTCCTTTGCGCTTACATTCATAGAAGACAATCTCATCAGTCTTGTCACATATTTTCCAATCCTTATTCCAACTTCCTTTTAGGTCATATTTACCCTTGAAGTTTTCCTTTCGGAAAAAGTTCTTCTTCTTGTAAAATCTCTTGAATCTTCTAGATAATTGAGCCATCTCTTCATCACTGTCAGGTGATGATTTTTCACTACTGGAAAATTCTACAGAAGCTTCCAATTTCCCTTTGTCTTTGTGTTTAGAGGTAGTGGTCTTGAATGCAACTGATTTCCTTTTTTGTTCATCCACCTCTTCCTTATTGACTTTCAACTATTTTTCATACATCATCACTTTCCCAATGAGTTCTTTTATATGTATCTTGCTGATGTCGTATAATTCTCTAATAGAGACAGAGGTTCCTCTCCATCAGGCAGGCAGACATCTGAGAATTCTCATGATATATTCCTTGGAAGTGACTTATCTTTTAAGAGAAATCATTGTGTTGAAAATCTCATTGAACCTAAGATACATGTCAAAAATAGGATCATCAAGTTTCATTTTAAAGTTAACATATTTAATAGTATAAGTATTAAGTATCATTTATTTTACACTAGATTTTCCTTCATGTGAGACAGATTGGGTATCCCAAATTTCATGGGTAGTTTTACAAGCATAAATTCTATTTAATTCTTCCTCTCTTAAGGATCTGTACAAATATTTCATAGCTTTTCAACTGTTATTCTAGCTATTTTTGATAGGTTCATCCCATGTGATTCTATCAGTATCAGAAATATTATATTCATCTATAATGGAAGACCAAATTTTAAAACCCATAATTTCTAAATGCATTTTCATTTTAATTTTCCATTGAGCATAGTTGGTTCTATTAAATAATGGTGGTATATTGGTTGCAGCACCTTCCAATCTATTATCCATAATAGAGAAATACATTGAAAGAGCTAGAAATTTAGAATTAATAGAAATTTCTAGATCTTCAATGTACAACTATAATCATATTTGAATAAGTTTAAACAAAGTATTAATAAAAAACCTCTGATACCAAATGTTGGTCGGAGTAGATTACTCAAGAGGAGGTGAATTGAGTATCTATTAAAATTTCTGGTTAAAACTTTTTCGTAAACAGTGTTCCTAATAAGGTAAAATACAGAACAGTTAATCAAAGTAATATAGTTATGAAGGTTTAACTTTTTAAATAACTTCTTAAAATATTGATTAATTCTCAGTAATCTTAATGTCAGTTATTAATATTACTTTTGAAGCTATTCTACTAATACAAGACAATTATAACTTATTTTCAAGATTAACTATCAAAGTTAATTTAGTGATTTCTGAATTATATAGTAAAGTAGTAAAACAGAGAAGACTAAATTAAGAAGCACAGTAGATATGAAACAAGTGGTTTATTATCAAGCCGAGACCTAATCAACTCCACATGGTGATCACATGCCACCAAGTAGTTTATATAAATAAACTTGATCCACACCCTATATTGGGGTTAAACAACAGTACACAGGACTATCCAGGTCGCACAGGGACCTCTTCCATAGTTCTTCATGAGAATAAACAACTAAGCCACACAGGGACCTCTTCTATACTTATCAATGGGTATACAAGTATAAAAATATTTTTGAGTAAGGATATCTTGTATCCTTAAGTTTAATGCAGGAGGTAGAGTGTGTTGTTATATAGATACACCCACTGCTCGAAATCTAGTAAAAAGATACACAATAGAGAATAAATATTGAGATCGGTTTAGAAATGCTATGAATGCTCGTCTTTGCATCTCTGGACTTCTGAGATGAAGTAGGTGCATAAATCAAGTACTCGTATGGAAAACAGAGTTTCACAATTCAGACAAATCCGGATTGTATTCTTTGTGATGTTTGACATTGCGAATAAGTTCTCGATTCTGGGATTCAATTTTGCTTTGGGTGTTCTCCAACAGCATTGAGTTGCATGAGACAATTCTTTCTTCAAAAATTCTCTAAGTGTATTCTTCGTTGTCATGCTCATGCCCACCCACTTGTTTCTCTTTTTAAGTATATATTTGTTTTTTGGCCACACTACTCTTCTATATTGGAGTGCATGTGTTTGATCCAATAGGTTGTATGTATTCTACAACTCGTACCTCGTATTGTCAGATGACATGTATACAATGAAAAATTAATTAAGTCAGTGCATTTAAAATTGTTAAATATGATCGTTAGAGATTAAATTGAAAGAAGACAAATAGATTAAGAAATGGTGTCACAGTATGTCATGGAAACGGTGTCTCCTTCACATGGTTACTGCTTTTTCATGGTGTCTCATGGTCACGGTGTCTGCTTCATAGTGTCTTCTTTTTCACGGTGTCTCATGGTCATGGTGTTTGCTTCACGGTGTCTGCTTGTTCATGGTGTATCATGGTCACGGTGTCTACTTCACGGTGTGTTCTTGTTCACGGTGTCTCAGACTTAGGAAAATATCTGTATTCAGACTTAAGTAGTGATATTTATGGAATGTATTAAACTGAATCATTTGTTAGAGAAGTCAATATAAATTAGATCAACATATAGTATATAGTAACCAAATTGAGTGTATAGCACTCAAGAGCTTTGGATATATTTTACTAAACAACTATGCATTTGATGCGAGATATATTACATATATTTAACAAGGTTTATAGACTGAATAGTATTTGTGATCATTAAAACATGATTAATACATGAGGAGTCCAACATATTTTCCACGCACCCTCCAAATTAATATGGAAAGGGACTTCCTTACCCTCAAGAAAAAAGACAATGAATCCATCAGATCATATGAGGCAAACTCCACAATGCATGCCCGATATGCCTCTAGCTTTGTCATTACCCCTAAATGAAAGGTTGAATACTTCTTTGGTGGGATGAAACCTAGCCTACGGAAATCCTTGGTGATCTGTGACTTCGACGGTTATGAGAAAAATTTTCGATGTTACCTCAATGTCAAAATAGAGATCAGAAAATCTTAGGGGTATCATAGGTATAAGAATCATAAGGTGTATTTCAATTCTAGAAGTCTGATGGATAAATCCAATGGTGCTAAGGAGATCCAGAACCCCACTTTCCAAAGGTGCATAAATAAGCCCCCCTGAAATTTCTGGAATGGTATGAGGAAATGCTTTGGGTGTGGAAGAGAAGGACACCTAGCTGTTAACTACCGGCAAGAAAACCCCACGGTTGTGAAAGAGTAGATGAATGATCTGTTCGACTCTCAATGTGTTGTTAATTTCTTCAACTGCAAATAACTAGGGCATCTTGGAAATCAGTTCCCTAAGACAAGGGTTTTCGTAGGCAACCAACAACCCCCAAGGTAGAAAGGGTGAGGTTTTTACATCACTACTTCTAAATTGAACCCCGAAAATGAAGTGGTGATAGGTACGCTAGTTATTCATTCAATAATAGAAAACCTACTTTTTGATTCATATTCTACGCATTCTTTTATATCCCGAAAATTTAGTATAACAATCCCAACACCACCACAAATCATAGAAGTAAATATGTTGTTGAGTACAGAAAATGGTGCAATCATTGAATCCTAGGAATATAACTCCTCCCTTATCATAATTTCTAGATTGAACTTCTCAGAAAACCTCATCATACTCCCTTTGGTGTAAATTGATGGAATTCATGCCATGGATTGGATTTCACTATATAGAGCCAACATAAATTGTTGTGTAAGGGAAATCACTCTCCATGTAGATAATCGACCCCCGATTCTGTATAAGTTCAAGGAGGAAGCTGAATCTTTTTTATCTCAATCATCGCAAGTGTGGATAGTACTGACCTATGAGCATGTGTATCTGGCTCAGATGATTGATTCTAAGGAGGCAACCATCCTTGAAGACATGCCTATTGTGAGGGAATTCGTTGAAGTGTTTCACGAGGAATTTCTTAGTCTTCCTCTTAGAAGAGATATTTAATTCTCAATTGATCTTATACCTGGGACTTTGTCAATATCTAAGACTCCATATAGAATGTCTATTATGGAGATTTAGGAGCTTAAGAAACAACAACAGGAGAATCTGGATAAAGGGTTTATATGCCCAAGTGCTTTATCATGGGGTGCACCAGTCCTCTTCGTCAAGAAGGATGGGTCAATGAGCCTTTGCATCGATTATCATGAGCTTAACAAAATCATGATAAAGAACAATTATCCTCTCCCACAAATTGATGACTTGTTTTATTATCTATGTGGAGCACAATACTTATCCAATGTAGATTTACTGTCGGGATATTATCATGTAAGGGTGAATAAGGAAGATATCCCCAAGACTGCTTTTCGTACAAGATACGGGCACTATGAATTCATAGTAATTCCTTTCAGACTCACTAATTCTCTATAAATAATCATAAAATTTATGAATATAGTCTTTATAGATTACCTTGACAAATTTATGATAGTCTTTATAGATTATACTCTAATGTACTCCAAAACCATGGAGGATCATGAGGAGCATCTAAGAACTGTACTAGAGACCTTGGAAAAGGAGATGCTCTATGAAAAGTACAAGTGTGGTTTCTGGTTGAAGGATGTCTCATTCTTGGGCCATATCATCACAAGCAATGGGATATCATTGGATCCCTCCAAGATAGTTTCAATATAGGGATGGTTGAGGCCAACATTGGTAATGGATATTCATAGCTTCTTGGAGTTAGCTGGATATTATCAACGATTTGTGAGAAATTTCTCACGATTGTCCAGCCCTTTTACCAAGCTAACTCGGAACGGAGTAAAGTTTTCTTGGAGTGATGAATGTGAAGAAAGATACAAAGAGTTTAAAAAGAAGCTTATCATTGTGCACGTACTCACTTTACCCACATGTGGAGAACATTTTGCGGTATTCAGTGATGCCTTGAAGAAGGGAATGGGTTGTCTAATGATGCAAAATGACAAAGTCTTAATGTCCCAGATCCAAGTGTCACACAACGGGTGCCCCGAACCCGGTTGGTCACATAAACTCAAGAGAATTTCCCCAAATGCCAGAGGTTGCTGGCTAGTAGCGAGGTCCTAGGTCTGATAGTGGGGAAACTATGCCATCATTTGTCAAAGTGTAGCGTAGCGGAAAAATATAAACCTACAAAAAGCGGAAGCAGTAAACAATATAAAGCTGAAATGGACAACGGTACTGAAGTAATAGATAACCAAAATTCATATATAAGATGATTCCATATGTCCCTAATTCTAAGAAATCATCCAAAATAGGACACACTGCAATCTAATACAATACAGCACCTGGTACAAAATACATTAAAGAAAAACCACAACAGTACAACAGGAACTCAGCAGCATCACAATTTTAACATCAGTCTCATGCTCTCCTACTCCTATGCAACAATAATATACCTATATAGATACCCTTGTCCTTATCAACACCTACAGAAATATAATCTGTTTGGGCCCAAGACATGACCCAAACAGGGTGTGAGAAATAAATCCTTGTAGGAAACCACCAAAGGCCTGTGCCCAACTGTCAGTGAAAATGTGCAACAACGGTATGCAATAAAGAAATGCAGTAAGCTAAGAAGTACTCAAAAGTAATCATTCCTACCAATTACATTACCATTTATTTATTATTTAACAATTAAATACAATTGAATTATGAGTTTCCTGAGACCCGGCCTCGACCAGCAATATCCTATACCAATGCCACAGAAGAAACCACAACAGGCTATGTATCATGTAAATACAATAATACCAAGCATGTGATTTAGCTTGGCAGGTATAACATAAGAAATAACCACAGTGAATATTCAAGTAAAAATTGTTCTCATACATACAAGTCCTTACCCTTAGGCGAGCTGAAACGAAACCCTCAGGTGATTGCCCTCATTCATAACAAATATTTCCCTCAGTTATACGAGATATCGCCCTCAGGCACAGAATCTACTGCTCACAGGCATAAGAAATGTTTCCCTCAAGCTAAACAAAACACATCCCTTAGGCTAAGAAAAACGGTACCATCAGGAATTCCATAGGGAAAGTAAGTAATCGGGCCGAACCCAATGCATAAGCAAGAAATTTATATATGTTTCCTCTCATGAAAACTCAAAACATGCTATAATCATGGAATACCCGTGGGTATCCTAGCCAAACAGCTAAAAAAGGGAAACACACCCTTGGGGTGGTCCTCGATCAAAGAAACGATCCCAAAAAATAGTTTATAGATATTCATTAGATTGCCTAAGTAATTCTAGGTATTTTAACAGTTAAATCCTAAGCCACACGACACCCCGAACATGGGTGCATGGCACAAAGGTGCACAAAAACAACTCAACAGTTGGAAATAAACACAAGACCACCTACCTTGATCTCCTCTAATCAATATACATAAAAGACACCTCCCAAAACAACCGAGAATGATGTAAATCTGAGATAAAAAATTTACCCATTCAAACCCAAATAACTTCTTTTAGGGAAAGAATTGGAAGTAAAGACTCAAGGAGATGGAAGACCTTAACGGCACGGTTCAAACGAGATTGTCGGCGGAAGAATCGGAGTCTCGGTGAGAGTTTGGGAGCTCCTTCAAGCCTCAGCCTCCTCTCCCGATGCTCCTATCAAGTTTTCTGCCTCCTCTACCGAATGAGGATGCTACTGCCTATTTTTAATGAAAAAAAAACTACACAGTATGTACTCTCAAGTACATAGCGTGTACTTTATTTTTAACTGTTCACTGGTGGCAACTCTCCACTGCCTTACTGTTCATCTGCCGACTGATTACATGGCGGGTAATACTAATTACACGACATGTACTAACCTTTTTACTATTCATCCAGTGGCTACTCTCCACCGCCTTACTGTTCACCTACCGATTGATTACACGATGTGTATTACTAAGTACACGCCGTGTAGTTAGTTTTTACACCCTAAATCGTTGACAAGCCTACACACCCTGTATTCTCATCCCACACGGCCAAAGTACACATCATGTGGAAAAGTACATAGAGTGTACCCATAAATTTGGGATTTTTCCCCCATTTTCCTTATTTTCTCAAAAATACTAAAGGAAAAGGAAATGAAGAAACTCGTACCTCAAGAATAAGAACTGGGTTCTTACAAACTTCCCCCCTTAAATCAATTTGTATCTGAATTTACCTTCCAATGGTAGTGAAGATAAATTTGAGAACAACTCTAGCCACTGAGCACGTATGTCGGTCTCCCACTCCCAGGTTTCGTCCTGCACTCGGCCATGCTTCCATAGCACCCGTATGAGAGGAACTGACCAGCCTTAGAGAACCTTCATGCCCCTATCAACAATATGAATCAATTTCTCCTCAAAGGATGCATCAAACTCCAGTTCAACCACCTTGGGATGAAAAACATGAGACGGGTCTAAGTGATAACTGGACAGTTGAGAAACATGGAAGACGTCGTGCATGGCCCGATACCTCTGTGTTAACTGAAACTGATAGGAAACCTACCTGACTCTCTCTAGAATCTTAAATTGCCACACATACCTCTATGAAATTTTACCCTGTCTCCTAATTCACATGTGTCCCAACCTTGGTGAAACACGAGAGAAAACCTGATCCCCGACCTCAAACTCCAAGGGTCATCTGCGGTGATCAGCATAAGATTTTTGACGAGACTATGCAATAGCCATCTGCTTCTGTATCAACTGGACCTGCTCTGAAGTCTCCTACACAAGACTTGGTCCCAGTAAAGCTGCCTCACCTGCCTCCAACCAGTATAAGGTTGATCAGCATGGCCTATAATATAAATCCTTGTAAGGTTCCATCTCAATAGTTTCTTGAAAACTATTATTGTAGGTAAACTCAACCAGGGGTATGTGATTCTTCCGAGAGCCCCCAAAGTCCAGGATCCATGTAGGTAGCATGTCCTCTAGCACCTGTATTGTATGCTCTAAATGGCCATCGGTCTGAGGGTTGTAATATGTGCTCAAAAGCACCTGTATACCCAGTTCCCTCTGAAAACCCTGCCATAAATGAGACATAAAATGGGTGTCCCTATCTAAAACGATGGAATGAGGGACCCCATGAAGACATTCTACCTCTCAGATATACAACTTCCTGAGCTTGTCAACACCAAAGGTCTCCTTAATTGGTAAAAAGTGAGCTACCTTTGAATTTCTATCCACAACAACCCATACGACATCATTGCCTCGAGGTGACCTTGGAAACTCGGTCACGAAGTCCATCATGACATCATCCCATTTCCACTCTAGATTGGGTAATTGTTGTAACAGTCCGTCTAGCCTCTGATGTTATGCCTTCACCTGCTAACAATTGGAACATCTCATAACAAAACTAGCTACCTCTCTTTTCATACCCATCCACCAATACTGACGTCTCAATTCACGGTACATTTTGGTAACTCCGAGATGCACTACCCAAGCTGAAGCATGAAATTCCTGCATCAACTCCTCTTGTATATCCCCTGGAAACTACACTCGTCCATGGATACACAGTACCTATTCATCACCTATCGTCCAACCAGGAGGAGGGTCCTTACTTGCCACCAACTCCTGTAGAACTAAGCCTTCATAATCTAATAGTTTTCTCATCCTAACTCTATCTAGGATGGTAGAATTAACAGCTAAGGATGAAAGATAGGTTCACCCATGACTATCATGCACCTCCAAATGAATCTTAGAGAACAAATACATGAGCTTCCACTCACCACTAGCCTCCTACACTACCTGTATCTGAGTCCTCCTACTCAGTGCATCAGCTACTGTGTTACCCTTATCAGCTGTATAGCAAGCTCAAAGTCAAAGTACTGAAGGTATTCAACCAACATTCGCTATCTCAAATTCATGTCACGCTGGGTAAAGATGTATTTGAGACTTTTTTTGTCTGTAAACACCACAAAATGTTCTCTCAAGAGATAATGTCTCTAATAGCGTAACGCATAAACAACTGCAGCCAACTTGAGATCATGCGTTGGGTAATTCCTCTCATGTGGCCTCAACTGCTGAGACCCGTATGCAACTACTCAGTCACCCTGCATCAAAATTTCTCCCAGCCCAACACCTGATGCATCATAGTAAACTTTATATCTCTTCCCTTGCTCTAGAATTATTAGGACTGGTGCTGATGTCAACCTTCCCTTCAGCTCCTGAAAGGCTATCTCGTAAGCTTCTGTCCAAACAAATTTCATACCCTTCTTAGTCAAACCCGTCAACGGAGCTATTAAGAGGGAGAATTCCTATATAAAGTGCCTATAGTAACCAGACATCCCTAAGAAACTCCATATTTCAAACACATTCTTAGGCTTCTCCCAGAAAACTACTACTCTCACTTTCTCTAGTCTACTGAAACTCCTGTCTCTGATATAATATGACCCAGGAAGTGTATCTGGTCCATCCAAAAGTGTCACTTTATGAGCTTTGCATATAACCAATGCTCTCTCAGTGCACTCAGTATGATTTCAAGATGGGCGGCATGGTCATGTTGAGTATGAGAGTAAACCAATATATTGTCCATGAAGACTACCACAAAAGAATCTAGATATGGATAGAACACTCGATTCATCAGATCCATGAAAACTGCTAGTGCATTTGTGAGTGTGAACGACATGACCAAGTACTCATATAGACCATATCTGCTATGAAAGGCTGTAAGAGGTATGTCCAATGGTCTAACGTGAAACTGATGATATATGGATCTCAAGTCAATCTTCGATAACACTCATGCTTCTCGAAGTTGATCAAAAAGATCATCAATCCTCAGTAAGGTATTTCGGTTCTTAACCGTCAACTGGTTCAGTTTCCGATAATCCACACAGAGTCTGAGGGTACCATCTGCCTTCTTTGCAAACAGGACAGGTGAAGCCCAAGGAGAAGTACTGGGTTAGATGAAACCATTTTCTTGTAACTCCTATAACTTCTTTATGATCTTATGAAATTCTGGTGTAGCCATCCTATAAGGAGGAATGGACACTGGTTCCACTCCTGGAATAAGCTCAATAGAGAAATCCACCTCTCTTTCCAGAGGTAGACCTAAAAATTCGTCCGGGAAGACATCCCTAAAACGATTATCCACTGGAGGGAAATCCTTACAAAAATTTCCATGGTCATCCAGATATAAACTCAAAATCTGAGATTTCACTCCACCTCTCCCACGATGCTCAGGTCTAGCTCGACTCACCTGGACATCTCATTCTCCCTTGTATAGAAACTCTCCTCCCTCTAGTGACGTGAAACTCACCCTATGACGATAGCAATCTAGAAAGGCTCAAAAGGGTACCAACCAGTCCATCCTGAGAATGAAACCACATCTTGTCATCTCTAAGACATAGAGGTCCCATGGAAAGTGACACCCACCAACCTCTAGGGGAAATCGTTGCACTGACGCACACCTGCCTTTCTAATTCCCAACGGAGTGTCTAGCGTCATAATATCCAAAGAAGAAGAAATGCAGAGCCCAAGGCTCTATAAAATGGGCATAGATACAAAGCTATGTCTAGCACCAGTATCTAAAAATACAGAATACAAAACAAAAGAAACTAGAATAGTACCTCTGACAGTGGGAGGTTTGGGATCCTGCTCATGTTGGGTCTGTTGCACCACATATGTCTTCCCAGTGTTGTGGCCCTATGACAAAGTCTGTCTACCCATAGCTGACCCTCCCTGTTGTCTCTAAGATCTTGGTGTTTTTCTACCATGGCCATGACCACCACCTCGGCCAGAACATCCTGATATATTCTAATTCCCTGATTGGTAAGAATCTATTGGCCCTGCTCCTGCACACGGAGTCTGTAAAGAATCCCTCTCACTAGTCACTGGTGGAAACTCCCTGCAAAAACGCTGGAGATAACCCATCCTACCGCAAGATCGGCACTCCACTGGGTCATGTGAACACTGAGGTCTCTAGTTCCCCTACTTACCACACTGGTAGCACATTTCCTGGCCACCTGAATAATTCTTCTAGCTAGTACTTACACCTTGAGAGAAATCCATCTACCTCTTCCTCTTTCTAGTAGTAATAGTACTAGAGACTGGTGTGAAATCTCCTTGGTCTGCACCACTAGCTTCCCATATGTTTTGCTCAGTAATCAATGCATGGTTCACAATAGGATTCACTATAGGAAACCTAAAACATTTATCAGTGCTCAGATGTCATATTGAAGACCATCCTCAAAGATTTTATCCCTCAATGTCTCATCACCCACCATAATAGGTGAAAAACGTTGTAGCTTAGTGAAGCGGGAAGAATAATTCATCACTGACATGATGCACTGCTGCAAATTCGTGAACCCTCAAGCTCGATCTGCCCTTAGCATCTCCAGAAAGAAAAAGTAATAGAAGACAACCTGAAAATCTTCCCACGCCATGTCTCGATGATGCTCAGTCTAGGTGGTAACATCCCACCATCTCTTGGGAGAATCACGCAGCACGTAAGTAGTGATCTTGACCCTCCTCCCTGGAGGCATCTCAAGATGTTCAAAGATCATCTTCATAGAACCCATCCATGAATTCGTAGCCTGTGGTCCACCAACCCCTGAAAACGTAGGCGGATTCTGCTGCTGGAATATACACGTTAGCTCTACCCTAGATGTGGAAACTGGTGGTGCTCCCTGGAAGGTATGCATGAACCGCATGAAGCCTTCATAGAACTATTCATCTATTCCTGCGTTCGGTATAACAGAGGGTTCCACATCTGGCTCTGCTATAGAATCCCTCGGTAGCCCATGGCCCATTATCTCTAGAGTATAATCTTCGCCACTCTCTTGGCAAACAACTCATGATCATCTCGGCGACATGACTCTACAAGGTCAAACATACGCCTTAGATTAATATCATCAAGTACTAATAACTGGAAACATAAGAAGGGAGGAGGAGAAATAAAACATTCAAGTTTTAAAAAACAAGAATACATGGCTTGTATAATAACTACACGGTGTGTTCCCTTAATTATTTCACATGGGTGTGTACTTCTACCAGAACTAGTCGTGTAACACCCCAAACAAAGGGTGTGTTATCCACACACACGGTGTGTACTTGAATTTTCTTCCCCTACTTGAGTCCTTATACATGGCTAAGCCACACATCTCTCTTTAGAATGATACTAAATGGCATGTATAAGGTCTACACGGCGTGTACCATTAAGCCCTTACATGGTCGTGTTTTAATTCTGGCATGGGCGTGTCTCAACCCTAGGTACACGGCATGTTACACCCACACACGGTGTGTACACCACCCTGTCTCCCCAGCCACATGACCAAGTCCACACGGTCTCTCACTGGTCATGACTACACGACGTGTCCCCCAGGTATACGGTGTGTACTAGACAAGCTCCACCGACCCGTGTTGTTCAAGACAAAGTCGGATACATGGTTCACACTACACGGCGTGTTCCATATGGACACGGCGTGTACCAGTAGAGGTAACACCAACCTATGTTGTTAATTACATGGCCGGATCCCTAGATTAAACTACAAAGTGTGTTCGTCATTGACACGGCATGTTTAAGCTATGATTTCTTCGTCCGTGTTGTTAGTCACACAGCAGACACATGGTCAACATGACACATCATGTACCACTGATACACGGTGTGTTCCCTCAAAAGTTTCCCTATATCTTTTTTATGGCCACATGACCTATGACACGGGTAGAAACTACACGGGGTGTAAATAAGGTACATGGAATGTACTTAAAAATTTTCATTTCTTCTTGAACAGAAGAGTACATGTAGTGTGTTCATAGAACCACACACCATGTTGTCTGGGTTTTCGGATAGTAAACCTCAGAAACAACTCTGGAGCCCCTTTTTCTTAAATTTCAAGTGTTGGTATTCCAAATTTCAATCCATGGGAGCCCATACTCCCCACAAACCAATGTTTAGCACCCGAAATTTTCCATTAATGTAAAAAACATAACAAAATTCCGGATCATGATCCACTAAATTCCAATCCAAGAGAGCCCATACTTCTCAGGAACCAAATTTTAGCATCCATAAAACCAATCATAACATGTACCAATAGCCTATTAACAGTATCTGCATCTATCAAGGTACCTATCACAATATCATTCATTTTCTAGCACAACATCTATCACAACGACATGTAATTTCTAATGCACCTACATGGCATGGAAACTATGCATGGCATGTGATTCTCACATGTTCCTAAATGATGCATGAGATGGAATACCCTCATCTCATCGGGTTGAAACTGAATAGAACCCAAGTATAAAAATATAAACAGCACACCATAAGTGCTTCACACAATGGTGAAAATCAAATCAACAGTAAAATTGCAAAACCATAAAAATTGCTACACGAGGTAAATTGGATCTTCCCTATACACGGGCTAGCTACTCCTATGCGCAGCTTATTACCCAGTACCTATTCTATCCTATCTCGAGATATAGGATCCAAAAAGTAAGTCAAGAAGAAAAAAAATTCCTCTTATAACACTTTGTAACATCCCAGATACAGGTTCCACACAATGGGTGCCCCGAACCCGGTTGGTCACATGACCTCAAGAGCATTTCCCCAAACGCCAGAGGCTGCCGACTAGCCGTGAGGGCCTAGGTCTAATAGTGGGGAAACTATACCTTCATTTTTCAAAGTGTAGCGCAGTGTAAAGATATAAAAATACCAAAAGCAGAAGCATTAAACAATAGAAATATGAAATGCAAAATTGTACTGAAGTAAGAGATAACCAATAGTCATATATACGATGATGAAATATGTCCCTAATTCTAAGAAATCAGCCCAAATAGGATACACTAAAATCTAATACAATATAGAAACAGGTACAAAATACAGTAAATAAAAACCACAGCAATGCAACAGGAACTCAACAACATCGCAAAGCTAAGCTCAGTCCCATGCTCTCCTACTCCTCTACAACAATCATGTACATGTATAGGGACCCTTTCCCTTATCGACACCTATAGCAATATAATCTATTTGGTACCAATACATGACCCAAATAGGGTGTGAGAAATAAATACCAAAAGGCAACCAAAAAAGGTCCATGCCCAACTATCGGTGCAAATGTGCAACATCAGTATGCAATAAAGATATGCAGTAAGCTAGGAAGTACTCAAAAGTAACCATTCCTACCAGTTCCATTACCATTTAATTATTATTTAACAATTAAATATATTTGAATTATGAGTTTCCTGAGACCCGGCCATGACAAATAATCTCATATACTAGTTCCACAATAGAAACCACAATAGGCTATCTATCAAGTAAATAAAATAATATCAAGCTTGTGCTTTAGCTTGGCAGTTATAATATAACAAATCACCATGGTGAATATTCAAGTAAACATTATCCTCATACATACAAGTCCATACCCTCAGGCGAGCTGAAACGAAACCATCAGGTGACTTCCCTCAGTCATAATGAATATTTCCCTCAGGCATACGAGATATCTCCCTTAGTCATAGAAGCTACTGCCCACAGGCATAAGAAATATTACCCTCATGCTAAACGAAACACTGCCCTCAAGCTAAGAAAAACTTTTCCCTCAGGAATTCCATAGGAAAATCAAGTAACCAGGCCAATCCCAACACATAAGCAAGAAATTTATATATGTTTCCTCTCAAGAAAACTCAAAACATGCTATAATCATAGCAGACCCACATGTATCCTGGCCAAATGGCTAAATAAGGGAAACGCATCCTCGAGGTGGCCTTGGATTAAAGAAACGATCCCAAACAGAAGTTTATACATATTCATTAGATTACTTATGCAATTATAGGTGTCTTAATAGTCAAAGCCACAGCCACACGACACCTCAAACAAGGTCACGTGACACATGGTGCACAAAAACAACTCGACAGTTGGAAATAAACACAAGACCACCTACCTCGATCTCCTCTGATCGATATACATGAAATACACCTCCCGAATCAACCGATAACGACGTAGATCTGAGATAAACATTTACCAATTAAAACCCAAATAAAATTCTCTAGGGAAATTATTGTAAGAAAATATTCAAGGAGAGGGAATACCTTACCCACACGATTCAAACGAGATTGTCGGTGGAAGAATCGGAGTCTCGGTGAGTGTTTGGAGATCCTCCAAGCCTCGACCTCCTTTCCCGATGCTCCTATTGAGTTTTCTACCTCCTCTACCCAATGAGGAGGCTACTGCCTATTTTTAACAAAAAAACATAACTATACAGTGTGTAATCTCAACTACATGGTGTGTACTTTCTTTTTAACTATTCCCTGGCAGCAACTCCCCACCACCTTACTGTTCATCTGCCGACTGATTACACGGCGGGTAATACTATGTACATGGTGTGTACTATCCTTTTTACTAATCGTCTGAAGGATACTCTCCACCACCTTATTGTTCGTCTGCCGACTGATTATACGGCATGTATTACTAAGTACATGGAGTGTAGTTAGTTTTTACACCCTAGATCCCTGATAAGCCTACACGCCTGGTATTATTATCCCACACGACCAAAGTACACTGTGTGTTGAAAAGTACACGGTGTGTACCCATAAATTTGGGTTTTCCCCCCATTTTCCTTATTTTCTCAAAAATACTAAAGGAAAAGTAAAAGAAGAAACTTGTACCTCAAGAATAAGAACTGGGTTCTTAGAAAAGTCATTTCTTATGTTTCAAGTAAATTTAAAGTTCATGAGATGAATTATCTAACACATGATCTAAAGTTGGATGTGGTGATATTCGCTTTAAAATTTTGGTGGCATTATCTCTTTAGGAGACGTATGAAATATATACGGATCAGAAAATCCTCAAGTATATATTCACACAGATAGATTTGAACATGTGTCAATGAAGATGGTTAGAGCTGATCAAAGACTATGACTGCTAAATCCATTACAACCCTGGGAAAGCAAACCAGCGGGTAGATGCTCTAATTATAAAGGACCCAGTGATTATATCATTGATGATAATTGAGAAGAATCCTATATTATTAGATTTGAAGAAGATGGGCATTGGAATCATAAAGAAGGGAACATAATCAATCCTTTCACTAATGATTGTTCAACCATCTCTTTTTGAAAGGTTAAAGGATGCTCAAAAGGATGATCTGGGAATTTATAAGAAAGTGGAAGCTATCAAAAAAATGAAATCCTCATCATTTAATGTTAATTAAGAAGGAATTGTGAGATTTTGGAAAATACTATGTGTTCCATCATGTCTGGAGCTGAAGAAGTAACTTTTAGATGATACACATAGTTAAAATTTCTCTATTCACCCAGTAAACACAAAGATGTATCGAAATCTCCGAGATAATTATTGGTCGGATAATATGAAGAAGGAGATTGCTATGTATACATCTAAGTGCCTGGTGTGTCAGCAAGTGAAGGCAGAGAGGCAGAAGTATAAGAGGATGATGCAACCACTGTCCATACCATCATGAAAACGGGAGAACATCACTATGGACTTTGTCACCAGACCTCCAAAGACATCCAAAGGCAGCAATGCAGCATGGGTTGTTTTGGATCATCTTAACAAGTATACACACTTCATTGAAATTTAGGAGGATTTCTCATTGGATAAACTGGCAGAGATGTATATCATAGAAGTGGTAAGGTTGTATATGGTAGCCCTGTCTATTATATCTGAATGAGATCCAAGATTCACCTCTATGTTTTGGAAGAGTCTTCAACATGCTCTGGATACTGAAATGAACTTCATTATAGCCTATCATCCTCAAAATGATGGCCAATCTGAGTGAACTATTCAGACACTAGAATATATGTTTAGATTGTGTACATTGGACTTTAAAGGATGATGGGATCAACATCTTCCTCTGGTTGAATTATCCTATAATAATAGTTTCTACTCAAGTATCTGATTGGAACCTTATGAAGACCTATATGGGAAAATTGTTAAAACACTGACATGTTGGGATGAAGTCAGTGAGCGTAAGCTGCTAAGACCTGGAATGGTTGATGAAATGGTGGAGAAGGTGAAAACTATTCAGCATCATATCAAGGTAGCCCAAAGTTGATAGAAGAGTTATGCAGACAATCATAGATGATACCTTTAATTCAATGTTGGAGATATGGTATTTCTATTAATATCTCCATGGATAAAGGTCATGAGGTTGGGAAAGAAAGGGAAGTTAAATCCTAGGTACATCGGCCCCTTCTAGATTCTTGATTGTGTTCGGGTTGTGTCCTATCGACTAGAACTTCCACCTACTATAGCCAAAGTACATGATGTATTTCATGTATCCCTCTTAAGGAAGTACATACCAGACCATTAACATGTACTCTCTTCAGAGGTAGTACAGTTATAGGATGATCTTTCTTATGAGGAGTAACTAAGTGAAGATCTTAGATTGTAGAGAAATATTCCTATGAAATAAGATAATTCCCCTCATCAAGGTGTTGTGAAGAAACCACAAGTTTGAAGAAGAGATATGGGAAGTAGAGAAAGTGATGAAGCAAAGTTACCCACATATGTTTTATTGTGGGAAAAGGAAATTTCAAGGGTGAAATTTCTTAGAGTGGGGAATATTATAACAACCCAAAAATTCATTAATGAAAATTATTATTGGTCTATTTAAATATATTCTTATGGTTATGTAAAATGTGTACACTTATTTGGTTCTATATTTTGATTTTCAAAATACCTTTCAGAATTGGGACCATTTCTAATATAGTATTTGAACAATGATCACATGATTAGTATAAATATAGGGCTTTAACAAATCCAATTTACTCAAACAAAGGAAGCGATGGCCTCATCTAGTATACTCTCCCCATACGATGCCCATTTGTAGGAGCTCATAAAGTAGGTGGCGTCATTGTTCTTCACTCTTGACCAATCCCAAGATGAGCATGAATACATTAAGCTTGAGCAGAACTGCCTACAGGAGAAGTGGAAGTTGATAGGGATTACCACTCGAGCGTTGTTATCCAAGACACCCCAAGAGTTTGTCATCATCGCACACCTTACCCTTCGGTCTTATGCGGGTGTTTTAAGGGGTTATGTAAAAACCCATAGTACTACTATTATGTACATTATTCTTATATAAGGAATATACATTCCTTTTATTATTGTAACTTTTTAAATAGTTTTTAAAGCACAAATAGAATTTTTAATTAATTTTCAACTAAAGAATCAATTTTGATGAATTAATGGATTTTTGAATTAAAAAATATTTTAATAAAATATTATTATTATTAAATTAATTTTTATTAAATATAAATGATCGTATAATTTTATGAATGCAACTGTTATTTTTACTGAGGTTTGAAAGGTGTTTTTGTCAAAAACCAATGAATGTTTTATAAATATCGCGTTTTTTTAAAGTAAAAATTCATATATTTAGAAAATTATTTTGATAAAATTAATATTATTTGTTTGAATCAGGACATCAAAATTATCCAATGATTAATTTTTCATAATTTTCTAAGATAGTCAAATTTTTGGGTAAAAATTAAATATCGTTTAACTATATAATGTGTTTTCTGACATCATAATGACCCAATAGTGATGTAATAAAATAATATAAACATTATTTTCGTCCAATATATGTTTTAACATTAAAATAATTTGATTTTAGATTTTTTTGACTTAATTTACAAAGCTTTAGTGGACCCTTCAAGACTTATAAAACATTTTAGCTTTTTAAATTTTTTTCCTTAAGAGTGTAACTCACCTCCACATAAGAAGACCTATTATTTTAATAAGTTATGCCATTTTACTTAAAAATATTTTTTTCCACTCCCCTTTGGAGAAAACCAAGGGCAAAAACCACGTGTTGGTTTCTGGTTTTGATTATTTTAATGTGTGGTGTCCCAAACCTAAATAATAAATAATTCCCTCTCTTTTCCTATATAAACCCACCCAAGATCCCACTTTCTCTTCACTCAAAGCCTTTTGAGTTCTTCCAACCCCTTCATTACTCTCTCTATAATCCTTCCAAGGCTCCCCAAGCTCCCAATAAGCCTCTCTCAAGCCTCTCCCAAGCCTTTAGGATCACACTTATGAGTAAGGGATTCTCACTTTCCTTATTTATGTCCATGTTTCCTTATATTGTTATGCCCATTTATTTTCAATTATAAATTTTGGGGTATAATTTCTCACCTCCCTCATACTTCCCTCTTTATTTTTGAATTATTAAATACCCCTTTATCTCTCATTAAATTCCTCCCATATACACCTATTACTATGCTGAAATTCCAAATGGAATATCTCTCTCCTCATTTACATTCAAGTAATTCTATTATATCAGGAATCTAAATTCCATTAAAATTGTTGGGAAATTTATATATATGACCCCTTTACTGTCCATTTCATGTACATATGATGAGACACCCCTTTCTCTCTCATCAACCATTTTTTTATGAATTCTTATGTCACGTCATTATGTTGTTGGAATTGCACCACGTTTTTCCAAACCCAAGTCATGTTGTGAATACCATTCCCATTTATCTATCAAGGTTATTCACCTTTATGCACATTTACTTATTGATTATATGGTTTCATGTATGAATTCCACAATCTTTTATCATGTAATAAATGATTATGTTTAATGAATCCATGTTTTATGATCCATGTGGTACACTTATTCATGAAATGAAATGTTTAAGAAGGGTATTTCATAATAGCACTCCAATGCATTGGTTAAAGTATAGTATCATGATATATCATGTGCAATGAGTTTTGACTCATGCTAATTCAAGTTTAATGAGGTTTTACTCATGATTCATGTGCAATGAGGGTTTACTCATACTCCATGTGCAATGAGCCTTGGCTCATGCTAATTCCATGTTAAGTGTTGTTTCCACATTTCAATGTTATGATAATCATGCTATATCATGCCTTTATGTTAATATTTCTTTTATTCTACATTGATATTCCTATTTCCTAAAATGTATTGTATTCATCATGTTATACCTTGTTTACTCCATTATTGGGCTTTATAACTCACCCTTTTCTTATGTATGTCCTCAGGTTATCCCATGCAATGCTAAGTACAAGGGAATATAATAGTCATATAAAGGAAGTTTTCAATAAGATGTTTCATTCTATATTTTAAGTTGTTATGTAATGTTCCTAAGCCCCAAATACACTAGACCTATCGATCTTCTATGTTGTATCAAGTGAAGGTTTTATATAATAAATCATGTTTAAGTATGTAATTAAAAAAAGGGTTGTTATAATCGAGGTATTGATGTTTAGGAATATCCATATGTTATGCTCATTCACTTTTATTATATCATCGTACCCTTATTTTCTTAGTATACTCATTGATAACATTTAGTGGTTAATGCTTATGTTTACCTTTACTAAGAATTTGAACTCACCCTTATTACATTTCCTTTTCCCTGTGTTGTTAAGAATGATGTTAAATAAATTATGTATATAAGGGTTTCATATGTATATTGATGATAACCAATTGTGAAATAAGAAAATTTTAGTTTAGTGGGACAAATACCCACTTGTATTCATGGGTACTATTTATATAATAGTTTTTCCTCATTCTATAAAACTCTAAACCTAAAAGGACACTATGTATATAAGTGATCAGTTTTTTTTTATGTTATATGTTTTGGTTGGAAAAAATCAGGTCACCCTCATAAGTATAAATTCCAAAATAGTAAAATTTGTAATTTTAATATTGTATTTGGGATTTCAAGTTTTGGGATGTGATAATTTACTTCTTATAATACCTAGGATATTGACACGTGATCAAACATTTCTCACTTTATATAGTCTCACTAAAAATTTTCTATTAAATCCCTTTATATACTAATGATATCATGGTATATAGAGAAATTTTATCTTTTAACTTTAGTAATAAATTCCCTCTTTATCATGGGTTTTTATGGTACCCTTAGTGTCTTTACAAACATTAATATAGTATAATCATAGATGAATTATATAAATTTATATCCATTTTATATCATTTATGGATTTAATCTTCTTTTATGGGTCATTTTGTTGGGAATTATATATCTTCTCTATTAAATATGGTTGGGAAATTACTTTAAAAAAATTGTTTTTCCCTTTCCCTAGTAATTTCCATATCAAACATTACTAAATCCATGAATATTTGATCCTTAGCTATCATTAACATGGATGAAATTTGTAATCCTTCCTGCTGAATGCATCAGTCACCTTTTTTACCTTCCTAGGTTAGTGTATCGTGCATTTAGAATGATTGGGTAGTATTGTCCATATACTTTATCTCATGTTGATCTCTTTTAGTGTGAATATTGATAAGATCCAAAATTTTAATCTTTTTTTAAATATAATTAAACCCATGATTAGTATGAAACCTGTGTAATCATCACATTTTTTAGAATTTAGTGAATATAAGATTTAAGCACTTAAAGGCTTTATTTTTTTTAAATTATTAATTCATTTTTTGAATTTATTAAAAATCCCTAAATTCATTTTTTTTATTTTTTATTATGAACTATTTAAAGACTTTTAATAATATTTTTCATTATTTAAATCAATTATAAATTTTATAAAAAAATAATTCACTGATTCAGATTTTGGTCATTGGGTTAGGCTAATATAAAAAGGGGTTGGTCTGCCAATAATACTCCTATACATTTATGAGAGGGGTTGCGTATGATAGAATCTCATAAGAGTCCCTAGAAAGTACAAAAGGCCTAATACAAAATACTATCTCTGAGATAATCACATAATACTTACTATGTGTATGAAATTTCATGTATGAAATACTACATGTATGAAGAGATCACATATGAATTTATTCTGGGCATATTAATTTTCCATATTTATTTCTTTGTTGTTTCCGATTTTTGAACCTATATGAATTTACAAGAACATAAGCTCTTCCACCTAGTATTTTAATACTTCCTAAGTGATATAATACTTATCAATGTTTTCACAAAACTTTTATTCTATGTATTAATTTCCCTAGGCCATATATAAAGTTTTCCTAAGAATACATCTGTGGTACTTTATAATTTTTTGAACCATGTAGATTACAATAAAAAACTACTTATATTTATTTTTTCCCCTAAAATCATTTCCAATTTCTTTGTTCAACCCAGATCAAGAGATAATTATCTTGAGATTCCATGCATCCATCATCCATAAAGATAAAGAAGAAGAATATCATGGAAATTAACTTAGAATATGGGAAGATTTGGGAGGTACCTACTCAAAAATAATTTTGATTCTCAATTGAGAGACATAGTATTCATATGAAAGGATATGAGCTAGAAATTGAAACCGAGGAGGATCCTAGAGGAGCTAGAATCAATGAAGGAGGAAGAGGTGGTATGTACTAATAATGTGGGTTATGAATTTGTGAAAACATGTAAGTATCCCTAAATCACTTGGCTAAATATATAAATAGGTCTAATATTCATTGAAATATAGGTTTTTGATATACCAATTAATTAAGTTGAGAGATATGGAAGTATTTTATTTCCTTTTCTTTATTTTTCTATAAACTCGAAAGTGATGGAACACTAGAACCATTTTCGTAAAGACAAGGATATTATCACATCCCCCTATAATGAATTATTATGATTAATAATTAATTATCCATTTTTTAGTCTTACAATAATTTTTTTTGATATAGAACTTTGGAAATATCATTTGTTCCTCACATTTTCATAAATTTCCATTTCCTTCTCTGTTGGTTTTCAAACACAGGCCCATGTACCCTCTTCACTTTCAATGATGGATAGAGGTGGATATGGATTCATGAGTGATTAGGAATACATAATTAATTTTCTACAAAATATTTGGGTTTTTAGTGTTCATTGTAATTCTCTATTAAAATTTATATTACTAAGGAAAGATAATTTGTGGAGGTCTTAGCCAATTGGTGAGAGAGAAAGAGAGGACATATTAGTGAATCATTCCTTTTCAGGGTAAGTGAGGGAATATCCAATGTTATTCCAGTGGTTATAAATATTTAATCCAAACACCATTTTATATTAAACTCTCAAACACACATTCCAAACCCATCCAAAAAACAAGGAAATCATTCCCAAAACACCCTCCCCTTTAGATACAACTTGGGCCCCACTATTTCACTATATTTCACATAAGTTAAACAAAATTATTGTATGGATAATGATAGAAACCTTGTAAAACTGGTTTTATTTTCTAGAATCTATGATAGTGTTCTTTTCATTTGTTTTTATTTGATATTTATTAGATACATTGACAGATCTAGTTATGTCTACAAACTTTTCTACACTTTGAATAACTTCTCTAACAGTTTTCAAAAAGTAAAAGCTACAAGGAATAGTGATTCCGTATACCAAATGAATTACCACTAGAATATAAAAAAATAAAGGTGTTTAAATAGTACTCAAACTTTCATTTTTAAGCTGGAAACTATTAAGTAACAAGGATACCCTTTCCACGGGGTTTTCAATAACCATACTAGTCACCACCATTCAAGAATAACAACTCTCCACCCTCTACAAGATACTAAAAAGGAAATAATAAAGATACCTCTATGAAATATATATTGAGATAGTTATTTTAGTCTAAAATTAATTGTTCTTCCACTCTCATAACTCATGGATAAAAGATTAAGGAGTTAATATGTCATTTTTTAAAGATTACCTCTACTCTAAATAACTTGGTGAATCATGGACCAAATAAGCTCTCTAACCAATCAGTTCCTAATCCTATGGTAAAACCAAGATCTATTTCATTGATAATTGATATGGATGTGAAAATTATTAAATTACCATCACTAGAAGTTTAATCTTGAGGTGGCTATCCTAGAGAACAAGAAAAACCATCCTCTGTGGAGGAAGAAGTAAAACCTGAGAGGAAATGAGGTGCGGATTTTCATGTAGATATATATCAAGTGATTGAGGATAATTTAAAAGCTAATATTCAATAAGAACCTTGACCCAAACCTTTATTAATGATAATAATGATCCCATCCATAAAGGCTAGTGAAGAAACATTACAATAAGAAATATAGGAAACATTCATGAAAGTGAAAGTGAGTATCCCTTTGTTGGAATCCATCCACCAAATCCCTAGATTTGAAAATTTTCTCATGGGAATGTATAACAAGAAAATAAAATTATAATAATATGACAAGTTAATCCCATGAAGAAATTTTTATTCTCTAATGACCCCACAACTACTAAGGAAATGTCATGACCTAGGTATTTTCACTATCTATTACACCATAGTAGATATAAATTTTTATATTGCGTTGTGAGACTTGGGAGCTTAAATTAATGTTATTAATAACTCAGTATATTATTCCCTAAAGATATTATAACTCAATCCAATAAAAGTTTTTTTACAATTGGAAAACTAAGACACTTCCTACCCTATATGATTTTCAGAGTATTTTTTGGTAAGATTGAAGGGATTGTTATTTTCTACTAATTTATACATCTTAAACGTTAAGGAAGAAAGAGGTAAACACATTTTCTTGTCATCTTAGGTATTACATTTATTAATACTTAAAAAATATTAATAAATTTTCATGATGAAGCACATTAAATGGATTTTTTATAAGAAACAATTAATTTCATTATTTTAGATTCAATAAAATAACCTCATGGTGAGAAATCTATTATTACATTGACTCACTCTGAAGATCCTTGTTAGTTTAAGGAATAAATTCAAATTTTATATGAGTTAATCAAATTAAGATAATCCCCAGATTCCCCCAGGCTTTCTGATGAATTTTTTTTTGAAATGATCTAAATATGGAATTAGATCTACATAGTGGATAGTTTCAATAGATAGATGAAGAATATTTTTATGAAGTTCTTAAATAAACTACTAAAACTTATTTTCATATGTAGGTTTCAATAAAAGGAAACACTAATATAAAAACATCATTATAAATCCAATATAAATTATAACTCAATCTAATTCCATCTAATCATAAATATACTTTTCTAAAATAAAAAGATAAACTATATATTATTATCTCAAAAAAAATAGAACCAAATGTAGAACACAAACTACTGATCATTCTAAAATGAAAAATAATGGCTATAGGATAGTAATTATAGTACATATTATATAATATCCTCATATTTTTAAGAACCAAACTTTCCTAGAGAATGAATCAAAACCATTGATATAGCCCCAAAAAATGATAAAATTTTCCCTTAGAAAACTTTTCAAAAATTAAATTGAAGTTTTTTATGGGATGGTATAATTTATCTCTTAAAAACTCTAAATTAGTGAGTATCAATAATATTTTTCCCAAAAATACTATATTTACCGTTGTGAAAAAAAAATCTTCTAGTGTCCACTAAAATTCATAATAACTGGAGGGTCGGTACAAATTATAGAAAGTTGAACCATGTAACCAAATAATAAAATTTCTATATTCATTTTGTAGATAAAATTATATAAATACCAGCTATTAAGGGACATTGTTGTTTATTTGATATATTTTTTGGTAATTTTCAAGTCCCTATGGCTTTAAAAGACCAAGAAAAAAGGTACATTAACATATATATTTAGTACATTTTCATTGTAAAGGACTCCTTTTGGGTTATGAAATTCCCTAATTGTGTTTCAATGTTGCATGGTAAGAATATTTTTATATCTGATTAAGATATTCCTAGAGTTATTTCTTATTGTCTTTATTTTTTATAGAACATTATTTGAAATCGTTCTTAAAAATAAGGAAAAATTCATAAAAGAATACATTTAAAATAACTTAGTTTTAAACTTTGAAAAATGATACTTGATGGTGAAGAAAGTAAATTCCATGGACCATATCATTTAAGGGAATTAAAGTGTACAAAGAAAAGGTTAAAACCATTCCCATATTCCCTTTCCCCATCACTGTGATTCATATTAGATAATTTTTAAGACATTTTTTATTTTATAAAATTTTTATTAATAATTTCATAATATTGTTTTACCTTTAACCAAACTAGTTAGGAACGACACTAAAATTCGATTTGATGAACCATATATGATATATTTTTACAGGTTCAAGGAAACTTTATAATTAGTATAAATAAACTCTATAACAATGGAAAATGGGTTCTTTGAAATTATTATTACTTGTGAGAAATATCAGTCATATTTTTTATGAAGTAAAGTAACTATTTAATCTGATCATGAAGCCCTTGGATGTTTGATAAAGAAAGATAATAAAATAAAATATTAGTGTTTTGTATACTAATTTTGAAAAAAAAATGGAAATTAAAGAAAATAATGGTTTTTAGATCCTAGTTGTAGTCCACATGAGCAGATGGCTCTACATTATTAAAGATGAAACCCTAAAAGAAGTATCCATGAATTATTCCCTCCTTGGTGAGAAGCTACATGAAATCACTATGGTACCCTAGTATGATGAACTGGTGAACTTATTGGTCATTTAAAAGGTATATTAATTCTTTTTAAATCATAAAATTCTTAATATGAAATCAAAATCAAATATACTATGTCTGGGATGATCCTTATTAGTGGAAAAGTTTTAGTGATCAAGTAATTGGAAGGCTCATACTTGAGGAATAGTTAAACATGTTGCTTAAATTTTTTTATACCCTTAAATGTCGAGGCTATTTTAGACCTCATAGAATATATTTAAAATTATTAAAAACTATATTTTCCCAATAATTTTTAAAGACTCCTATAATTTTTTTGAATCAGGTAAAAACTACCAATATACTGGAGGGATGCCTAAAAGATAATAAATTCTCCAAAACATTTAATTATATAAAAAAAATTATGTATGGGGATTATATTTCATTTATCAATCTCTTGTTTCTAATATATTTTCATTTATATTGTTAGTTATAGACTATGTTTCCAAGTGTATTGAAGCACACACAACATGAACTGATGATTCCAAAGTTGTTATCAAATTTATAAGATCATATATGTTTTGTAGGTTTATAATGAGTTGGTAAATAATTAGTACACAAGAAACACATTCTTATAATAATATCATGGAGAACCTCATGATAAAATATGGAGTACAACATATGACCTCAATTACCTTCCACACACAAACAAATGGGTTGGTTGAGGTCTCCAATAGATAAGTCAAGAGTATTCTAGAAATAAAAATTCATCCCGACCAAAAGGACTAGATAAAAAACTAAAACATTTATTTTTGGAATATATAAATTAAATGTAAACCCTTAAGGTACGTACCCATATTGAATATTTTATGGGAAACGTTATCACTTGCCTATTGATATATAGAACAAAGACTAATGGGTTATGAAGAAAGTGAACCCGGAATTCAACAAGGATGAAGAATAAAGACAGATCTAAATGGTATTACTACAGGAACTGAAAAGTAAATAATATATGATTTAACTATTGTATAATGAAAAATCTAGATATTTTCATGATAGATTCATTTAGAAAATAAAATTTCATATTGTAGATAAATTATCATAGTTCTCCACAATGATAAAAATCATGGATGGTTAGCTTTTTTCCAAATGGACTAGTCCATTTACAATATCTAATACATTTACATTTGGTTTTGTTTAAGTCAAAGGAAATTAATCACAACAACTATTAAAATTAAATATAAAACTACTGAAGTATTTTTATGAATATTTATATAAGGAACCAATAGAAGAGCCCAAATGTTTCTGTAGTGCTTATGAATAAGGAATATCAGGTTTTCCTTTTCCTACAAACTAGTCTCAATACTCTTTTTTTTATTTTTCTTATAAAAAAATCATGCTAGAATTAATTGGATGTCATTTCTTATATAAGTGTTGGTAAAAGGATAAATAGATTAGGATATAAATATGTATGTGTGTGTGTGTTTAATGTCTATATATTGTTTTATTTTATGTTTCATATTTTTAGTTTGTTTTTAAGTTTGGAAATTGAATTTAATGTTTTCCTTCTTAGTGAAAAATGTCATGATAGTTCTAAGGAAATACCTAATTTTGAAATTTTTAAATTTAAATTATAATTGAGTTTTTCACTAATTTCATAAATTTTTAATTGGTTAAATAAATTTTAAATGATATTCTAATCTATGGAATGACTATAAAAATTGTTTAAATCCCTTACCTAAGATTAATTCTAAGTTCATTATTGCATATTTGTCCTTATAATCTCTTTCTTGAAAGTCTTGAGTTATGTATAGTAACTAGAAATTTTCATGATTTTGATTGGTGCTAAAATATTCAAGTTCCCTTCATTCATGATAGAGGCCATAATTCTTTGAAAACCCATTTATAAAAATAACCTTTATTTTTGGTCGACCTTAATAGTTGACTGTTCTTATGCTTTCGAAACCATGGAATACCTATTTGGAAAGAAACATTATAGGCTATAATTATACATGTATACCCATATATATGTTGTGTAAAGTTTGTTATATTTTCATCAAGTGTGGTGGAGAGGGTGTTTTAATGGGATTTATAAAGAAAAATATACATTTTTTGTCATGTTAAATAGTGCCTACATTTTTTTGTTAGTGGGTTTACAATCCATGATTTATCATTTTTTTACCCATGTTACTATATTTTTCTCAAAGGAAACAAAATGTATATAAAAAATACGTTTTATACTATTAAAAAATGCAGAAATGAGGGAATTTATTCATTGATATTTCATTTCTTGGTAGTAAACCATACAAAATGAACAAAGGGTAGCATGAGTTATAAGTGATACATCATGTGACGAATCAAGTGAGATACCTTCATCGTTTTACCCTAAATTAATTTTAACATTCTTTATAATTAAGACATTAAAAACTAATCCTCTACTTTATACTTTTATTCATCTAATCCAACCAACCCTTGAACCATAGAACAATGTATTTTATTTTCTATTGAGTAGTACACTAGATTCTAGTGGTAGAGAACTAAGGACCTTAGAAATCCTATGGTGAATAACATGAACTCTGGGATTGAGAATAACTACATTTTAAAATGTTTCTAGATTGAATAAGTAAAATTTCAAAGTGGGGATGATCATGTAGTTCCTTAGGAAGGAATTAATGGTTTAAAATTTGAGTAAAATTAAATGGGTAATGGGTTTAATTCCTAGAGGATTCATAATAATTTCACTAGGTAATGAATCTTTGTTTTTATTCTTTATTGTTTTGTGTATTTGTAAATAGGTGAGATAATTATTTTTATTAGGTTGACTTTATTCTATTTCCCAAGAGTGAAATAGGGTAATTATGGGGAAGTGATGAGATCCAACATTTTCAGAATTTTAAATTATTTTTAAATGATAATTAACTCTAAAATTATTATAAAACCAGTGTAATTATCACATTTTGTAGACTTTAGTGAATATGGGATTTAATATTTTTAATGGATTAAATATTTATTTTTTAAATTATTTATCCATTTTTTAAATTTTTAAAAAATACATGTAATTATTTTTTGTTTTTTAGTGTGAAATTTTTAATGGATTTTAATACTAATTTCATTTATTTAAATCAATTATGAATTTTCCAGAGAAATCCTACACTAAGTCGACTATTTTTCTTGGGAGTCAAGCTGAGAATGATAAACGGATTAGGATACACATAAGAATCTTATCTATATATGAGAGGTTCTATGTATGGGAGGATCAAGTAAGAGACCCAAGTGTGTATGAATGTCCTCATATTAAATACCTCATACAACAGAATCTTGTAAGGATAGTTATACATATGAAAGGATGTTTATGAAAGCCTTCATATATGAAGAGGTCCTGTGTGGATTTTCCCTGATTCTGTGACTTTTCCCCAAGTATAAATTTATATTTTTTCATGTTTTGGACCCATTAGACTTTATAATAAATTTTCATTTCCCCGATACTCCCAAATTAAGAAATAGTTATCCCAAATATCAATGTGTCCATAATTCAAAAAGTTATAGAAGCAGAAGATTGTGGAAAGGAACTTAAAGGTTCAAAATATTTGATATGGAGATACCTGAAGAGAATATGGATGCTCAAATAAGACACATGGATGCCATCTAAAAGAATCTGATTTTTGCACTAAAACAAAGGGAGGACCAGGATATACTAGAATCAGTGAAGGAGGAAGAGAAATTTTGTGTTAATCGCATGGGATATGGAGCTAATAAATTATTCAAGGATCCTCTAACCACTATTCTGTTTCTGTAAAGGGGGTGAATGTTCACTAAATGATAGGTTTTCAAGCCACTGATTGATTATGATGAGGGAAGGTGGTGAGTTTTATTTCACTATTTTCATTTTTTGTATCCTCTTTAGTGATGGAACACATAAACCATAGTGGTGAATCTATGGAGATTTACCCCACCCACCTATAATGAATTATTATTCTTAATGATTCATTCTCTATTATTTACTATTGCAATAATTTTTTGTTTACTACAGACATTAGGAAGTCACATTTTTTATCGCATTTCTATACATCTTCCTTCCCTTATTAATTGGTTTTCACACAAATTCCCTATGGAAACTCTTCCCTACTAACAATGCAGGGATTTTGGATATGGATTCAAGAGTGATTAGAAACACCTAATTACTCATCTAGGAAATATCAAGGTGTTCGGGGGTTATTTCACTTTCTTATTTGAATAGAGATTACTATTGAAATAAAATTAGTGGAGGTATCAGCTAATTTTTAAGAGGTAAATAAAGGACCATCTTAGTGGACTAGGATTTATAGGGTAAGTGAGGTAATATCCAAGGTTAGACCACTGATTGGAATAATAAATCTAGAAACCATTTTAAATTGTATTCTCAAACACACACATTGAACCCATCCAAACAAAAAGTAAATCTCACCCCGAACACTGTCATATTTAGAGAAAATCGGAGTCCCACTATTTAACAACATTTTACTTAGGTTCAAATTTTCTTGGTGTAAGGCCCACAACCACCACCACATAAAATATATACTTCAAAATACTATGATTCACATATATGTCACATCTTTTACCATTGTGGTAGTGTGTTCATATCTTCAAGTAAATTATTATAGCTACAAACTCAATTTCATGAGTTTTATAGTTTTCCACTTGGGTATTTAATTATCATAAGCCTGCGCTGGCATGGTGGAGTGGTTACATCTGTGGCGTCGTGACCCTGAGGTTCCAGGTTTGAGTCCTTAAAAGGCAATTCCTATGATTCCTTTAATAATTACTCTTAGACCCTATACCCCATTGTTAAATAGATCAATCCCATGGTTGTCCCCCTTGGTCTTTTTGGGGACGTACGGAACATAAGTGGTGAGGTTTCACCTATACCTCATTACCCAAATACACATTTTTGTTAAGGGCTTCATGACCACCGGGCCTTTGGGTCATGTAATGAATAAATAATATTTGATGGGTGGGTTATCCCTTAAGGGGCTATGAACTTCCTTTCTATCCTGTGTGGGTGGTGTGTGTGTATTTAATGAAATTTTAACCCTAATAAACTAATATATATATATATATATATATATAATTATCATGACAAATAACTAACAACCATATCATTTTTAATAAGGATGTTCCCCAATCCTTTCTTTAATTTATCACTATATATCACAAATACATACTTACCTGACAGTATGGTTAACATGGATGTATTGACCAATAACATCTTTAGGTCATCACATTCATTTGACAATGTGAATTTGACCCATTTATGTGATAACAGGTTACTTAATTTAGTAATATTTCAAAAAAATTACTGATAATAACCTGTTAACCTAAAAAAACTACATATCTCAATTATATTCATTTGTGTTTACCATTATTTAATAACCCTGGTCTATGTATGGTCTATTTATATCTCATCCTTAGAGATAATATAACCAATAAAATAAACTTTTTATATCCAAATTCCTAGCATATTAATTTATCATATAACTTATTTTCTCTAAGATTCTCAAAAATAATTCTCAAATGGTTCTCATTCTCTTCATAAATTACGGATTATATCAGTATATCATTGATAAATACCCCCCAGAAATTTATGAATATTAATACTTGAAAACATGATTCATCAAATCCATAAGAATTGAGGGTGGATTAGCAAATCCAAAGGGTAGTATATTAAAATTATAATGTTCATACCTCGTTTTAAATGGAATATTTATCATATCAACCTTATTCACCCTTAATTAATTATTAAAAAAATTAATATTCATATTTTAGTAGTATTGAGCATCTTTAAGAGTATCAAATAAGTCATCAATGTGAAATAAAGACACAAGTTATTTATATTAATGGCATTTATTCCTCTATAATTTATGAACAAACATAGACATCCATTATTATTTTTTATAAATATAATATGTTCTCCAAAAGGTGATACATTATGGTGTACAAATATCTTATCACGCAACTCTTGAAGTCGTTTCTTAAACTCCACTAATTTAACTAGGTCTATTTTATAGTGAGGATTATATATGTTTTTTTCTTCAGGGATAGGTTCAATAGAAAACTAATTTTTACATTCTAGTGGATTTATATGTAATTACTTCTTAAATACATATATTTATTCTTACACAATATGTACATCCTCCATTTTTTATATATCCTTGTTATTTATAAATTATGTTTTCTTATCCTATTATCTCAAAATTTTATTAATATGAACTACTTCATGTGGTTCCAAACAAGGCTCAGATAATGAAGTATCTATTTTAAAATCGATTAATTATATTCCTCATTTAAAAAAGTTAATCCCTTTTTCTTAGTAATAAATTATTACATTATACTTTTCGATCTCATACATCCCAAGTATTATATCAAACTCAACCAAAAGAATAACAATAAATTTTTCAACTAGAAAATCTCTAAGAATATTAATAAAATTTACCCAATATAGCCTTATTATAATAATATTTATTATTAATAAATCATTCTTTAATGTATCAGGGGATGATTCAGTGTAATTTGAAAACATATAAGATATAAAATAGTGTCTAGATCAAGAATAAAATTATTCATTATCTAAATTTGAGTTTATGATCAAAGTACTACTACCACATCATTTAAGACTTAAACTTACACTATAGTAATTACATAAGCCTGATCTTACTCCATTTTTCTCTTCTAGGTAATATTTACATAATGATTGGGGAATTTATATGGATAATATCCCATCTCCATACAATTGAATCATTGGACATTTTTGGCTTCTTTCTTACCATTTAATTCATAAGCTTGATTGCCTTTATTTCCACACTTATAAAAACGATCATTCCCTTTAGTAAATTCCAAGGGTATTTCTTCTTATAGTTATTTAATATTATAAATTCGGACCTTCACATATTCTTGTTGGAAAATGTTTCCCTCGTGCGGTGCTTATTTATTTTCTTATTATATTTCTATCCTTTGAAAATAAAATACTTGAATAACTCCTTCTCATTAATAATGTAATTTGGAACTATCTCATATTATATTAAAAAATTTTAAGATTCTAATTCACTTCAAATACTTGGATTTATCAAATAAAAGAAGAAACCAATATTTCTTTATCAATTTTGTATGTATTCCTCATTATATCTCACTAACCATGTAAATTTATCCTTATACTCAATAATATTTTACTATTCCTTTTTTATTTAAATTTAAATATTTAATTTCTATATCATATAATTTCTCATGAAGAAAGTACTTTTTAAATGATATCATATTAAAAGAATCCCCTTCCATACCCTTTATCCCCTCATCCATCGTATCATTTTGAATCAGTAACCACTATTGATCAACATTTCCCCTTAGATGATATACTACTGTGAAACAATTATCCATTTCACTACATCTTAAAGAGAGTAATATATTCTCTAGGGACTTGATACATTTTTTAGAAAGTAATGCATTAGTTTTTCCATTTAAGTATGGAGGTTTTTGTCGCATTAAGTGTTCCAACATTATTACACTATGTTGAGGGGAAACAAGTTGTTCCATATAGGAAAGTTTATTAGTTATAAACTAAGTTAACTACCATGATATACTAATTATTTGATCATCTCCAACCTAAGCTTCATTGGATTACTTGGTAGGTAAATCCCTAAAATGATTATGATTGTTGACACGGTTTTTATTCCCTCCATTAAAAATAATTTATAAAAAATGGGATATACTTGATTAGTACATGAATAAGACTATGAATTATAAATCATAGTTTTTTATTTATATGTACATAAAATATTCTAGATGGATTTTCTAAAGGTCTTTGTCATAACTTTATAATGCCTATTTATGTCCATATAAATATAGATCATATTTTTTCTATTAAACTTTCTCAAATAACAACTATAACACACCAACTCCCAAAACATGGAACTGGTGATTATTTTATTACATTAGTATATAATATAGGACATCGCATCCTAGGATCTAATATTTTATTCATATTAGGATACTGGATGAATATGTGATCCTTACAATATATTAAAACACTTTAAGTACATCTTAAATTTTAAATGAAACATTATTACTCCTATAAGAAAATATTTAGATCGTGAATAGTGCGCTTATTAGTTTCCTAGAGAAAATGGACAAAAATGGTGAGATAAAATGATCAGTAAGGGGTAGAATATATAGGAAGATAGTATGAAATTTTTAGGGAATAAATAACATAGTATAAATAAATAATATAATATATTCCAACCAAGAAAAATACATCCATGGAATACATAATAAAGGGGATAAATAATAATAATAAAATAATTCATAGTGAATGAATGAATAATGTTGGATAGATTAATTATATCATTCAAGCCTCATATAATGTATCATAGTCATACTATTAAGACCTTATTTCAAAACAACATGCCTTATAAATCAGTCTTACACCAAATACCCCAAACTAGTTTTCCTTGTTAGACCTTTCGATGCATCGAGGGGATATATAATATTAGGGCCCACTTATCACATAGTAATCTCAATTTATTCATCATATGAATGATTTTGGAAAATAATGCATATCATATTGTTCTAAAATAAACAACTTATATACACATTTATTAGTAATTAATACTTGTTTTTATATAAGTAATGGGTATAAATATTGGAAACATTTCCCCAATAAATTAAGTTATATGCCTATCTAGTTTAATATAAATCACTCTAGTTTTAATTATATGATATTCACAATGTAAAGGAAATTTTCCATAACAAAGGTGTACTAGGGTGTGATACTTCACCATACAATGGTATTAAATGGAATTATTCAATGAATGAAATGGTTGATATCTAAAGAAATGATATAAAAATTCCATCTTGGTAAAGTAAAGGTTATGGAATTATAACAGATTATTAGGGGTGAATAATAAGATGTAATACTAGTTCATTATATTCAATACAATCATGGATTTGTAATATTGAAACGTGATAGCATTATATATGTAAATGTAACGGAATTCAAAGAACTTTCAAAGAGGTATGAAGATAAAGGTATTGAAACCCTTACCTTTCTATATCCCTTCGCAACACTTGAAAATGATACCCTTATATACTTAAGAGTATAGTATCTTGAAATAAAAATGTATATAAGTATTTGTATATCCTTACCTCAATAAGTCTATCAAGAAAAACACTTTGTACTATCATATGAGATTGAAATAGAGATAGAATTTAAAACCCCATAACTAACTAATTATCTTCCAAACATTTTTTAAGAGGTAAAATGAGAGAAAATATATTCTCAATGGTTTTATAGTGGAGTTAAATTTGAGTATGTGTGGGTATTTATAGAAAATGATGGAGAATTATTCATTAATTTATAAACATAGGCCTTGGTCTATAGGTTTTAGAAAATTCAAAACCCTTGGATTTTCTATATATGTTTTTAAATCGTGGAATTTAATATTTTGGACTTGGTTTTTTAAATTTTAAAATTTTATGAACCTGATTCCTTTAAAATATATTATATTTGATATGGTAAATACTTTTATGCATAAATAATAGTTTTTAAAATCCTAAAATATAATTTATTCTTTGGATACATATTTAGGTTTGGAGAATTAATTTTATTACTTTATAATACATTATATTAATTAATAAACATATTTTTTGAAAAGAAAGATTTTATATTATTTATTACATAATTTTTACATAATAATGAAGTTATAATTAATATTTTATACACAAACTATATTTTACTATTTATATAAAAAATGATCGTCTCAAAAAAATTTAAAAATTCATTGTGGACTAATTTTAATGTGTTATTTATAAATTTAAAGTCATTTTATGAAAATAATTTTCTATATATGTGAATTTTAATTATTAAGTAAATATTTTTAATGTATATTAAAATTATGCATTTGGTGCCAAAATTTTAAAAGCACCTTTCTAAAGAATATGTATATAGTTACATTTTTATTAACTAATGAATGTATATTATTACTAATTAATAATAATATTTTTAGAAAAAGATTTAATGTATTTTATTAGAAACCTTTATGTATGATAGTTACTCACTATTACAAGGGTAAAATAAGGAATTTTTTATTCTAATGATTTGATTCTCGATAGTTAGATTCCAATGGTCACCTTTACCCTTGAAATTATCAAATTACACCTTATATATACAATTATTTACAACATATAAAATCATTCATATCATTCTTCTAATTCCTATACCATTTATACTCGATTGTTTATTTTTTTCTTTATAATAATAATGTATCTTTTATATTTTTCATTTTATTTTGAATATGATCCTTCAGAATTCAAGATTGTGGTAATGCCCTGTTTTTTATGTGTTTTATAGTATTAGTTATATTAATTAGATTGAATATTATTTTTTATTTTTTTATTGTACTATTATAAAAAAATAATAAAATATGAATAGTAAACTAGTCGAAATGTTTATTTATAATACTAGAATCTCAGGTCTTATATTCATGTTCTTCGGATTTTCTCCAAAAAACAATTTAACTAGAAAAACTCCTTTCTAAATTCCATAATTATGATGTACTCATATTCCATTGTTGATAGTGTAACTAAAAGTTATAGTAAAGAAATAAAACTTGGTAAATCTCCTCTATAAGTAAACATGTAGGCATCGGTTCTCTTCCTTTTTTCTGTATCGCCTATAAAGTCTATATTTGAAATCCATTAAAATGGATAATTTGTTAAAAAATAGATTTCTATTTACATTAACCTATAAGATTCTAAATAATCCATGTAATATCCTCCTCGTGTTCCTTATTGTTATTAAATGTGAATCCATTAACTACTCTAAATATGTTTATGATATCAAGATTTATATAAAACATAGCGTACATCAGACTTAACATAGATGATTCATATGAAACCCTCACTATGTACTCAGCCTCATTGACTATTTAAGGTTTCTTATACTTAGATGAGTAGTGTGTTTGGATAAGGGAGTGATTCCATGCTTATAATAACCCATTTTGAATCATTCCAACATATTATTAAAGTACTTATACTAAGACAACAACAAAGTTCCAGACCTTAAGTTCCTTTAATCCTCATTCCCAAAATCTATTTTACAAAACCAAGATCCTTTATCTAGAATCTTCTAGAAAAGTCAGTCACTACTCTTCTAACCTTCCCTTTATTGTTCCAAATAAGATTATATCATTCACATAGATAAGAACAATCATGAAACATCCATTATCAAATGCCTTTTAGTGCTAGAAATGATTTGTATTACATCGAAAGAACTTCTATTATTTTCTAAAGGAATCAAACTTTTGTTTCCATTGTCTTTGTTCTTTCTTGAACTCATAAAAACATTATTTGAGCCTATTCACTGAACCATTAATTTCATTCTACATGAAAACTTTCTCATAATACTTGTATATCTCTTCCATCAAATCCACATGAAGGAATGTTGTCTAGAAATAAAACTTCTTCAAAAATAGACATTCCATAGAAACCATGTTGGGAACCATATGAATCATTATTTGCTTAAAAACTAAAGACATTGTCTATCTAAAATCTAATATACTTTTTATTGTCAAAATATCTTCACAACTATTCACATAATGTATTATTTCCTATTATATTCTTCTTTTTTAAGGCATTAAACCAATATATTCACTAGTGTTATTTTCCCAGAAAGAAGTTCCATCATATTTCATGTTTTAAAAACATGTAAGGATTTAAGCTCCTCCTTAATTACTAAATCCCACTTTGATTCTCTTAGGATTCTCACCGTATCCAAAATTTTAGGTTCTCCATTGAATATAAGTACAAAATCATTCATTATTGATTCATACATTTTCATTGGTCTTTTGACCCTGGTCAACCACCTCAACACCTGATATTCTACTCCTTTATAACCCTATATTTATAAAAATATTCATCGGGATTTCACACTCATAGATCATTCTATTATATTAGGCATTATTAGTCTCAAAAATTGACTAGTGTCTTCTGTTCAGGAACTCTTTGGAACCTTTCAAACTTTTTTCACCCTAAATAATCTGGAACCGTTAAAATTTAATTCAAATCAAACTTGATATGCATCGGTTCCTTATTACCAACTACATATTTATCCTATTTCTGATCCTTACACTAGATCTCATCATTAAAGAATATATTTTATACTCTAATAACATTTAACTAATTGTTATACTAGAGAAAAAATCCAAAAAAAAATATCATCATACCCAATAGAGAAACATATCTGAGAATTATCTTCCAACATATATATTTTCTTGGAATAAATGTGAGTGTATGTGATACTTCTAAAAAAATTTTGGTGAGATAATTCAATCATCCTACCAATCTATAGTTCTTCCATAAGTTGTTACCCCATTTTTTTGGAAGGAATTGAATTCACAAGATAAGTATAAAAGTTTATTATCTTCACCCAAAACTCCATGGGGAAACCACCATGAAACCTCATGATCATAGATATCTCATTAATTTTCTGATTCATATGTTCCACTACACAATTATTCTCTAGTGTTTAAGGAATATTCTTTTCAATTCAGATGAAATTAATCCTAAGAAAATTTCAAAACACTTTACTTATATACTCACCTACATTGTTTGACCTTAAGTATTTTAGCTAAATTAAAATATCATTATCCAACATTTTTCTCCATATAATGAATGTTAAGAAAACCTAGAACTTGTTTCTAAGTAAAAATACTCACACATTCTATGTGAAACTGTTGATAAAGGTAGCATGGTATAGTTCACCCACATGACTAAATCATCATTGGCCCCCATATGTCTATATGAACAAAATAAAGCTTATGGTTCTTTAGAGCCTTATCTAATGATACAAAGGACACATTACACTACTTAACAAGGATGCACTCTTCACATGTTCTGTACTCCCTGTGATTAAGTTTCAAAAAAATTGTATACAGGGTCCATAAAACTTTCTCACCAATGTGTGCAAATATTTCATTCCATAGCTTAAATGTTTTGAAATGTTTTTCTCTAATATGAATTTCACCTTTCAAATTCACCAATTAGGTAAAAATTTCTATCCTTAACACCTAGATCCACCATTATGGAACCGTGTATGCTCTTCCATAGACAATATATAAAAGTCACATAGAAACTTGCATCATCAATCAAACCAACTGATATTTGGTTCTTATATTTTGGGATGTGATGTATACCCTATAACTTCATCATGAATTCATTCTTCATCCGAACATTCTCATCACAATTTCCAACTATCTTGATCACTTCTCCATCCAAAAGATGAACCTTACTAAAGATTTTTGGAAACATAGTATCATATTTATCTCTTCTAGGAAATTGAGTATAGTCATTTCTTATAGTTAAAAATCCATGAATCTAATGAATCTATAACACTTAATATTAAATTTTCATCTTCATTAGTTGTGGAGTTTACAAACAAAATATAAGGAACACTTTTGAGTAAAAATTTCTTCCCTAGAAGTCTTTCTATAAATTCCCATTATTTTAGTACTGATAATATATGGAATCAAGTGGGTCTACTAGAATTACTCATATCCTTTCTCTTATATCCTCACCCTTATTCTAAATTTGGTTTTTACTATGAGTGTATTATCTAGTACCTACTCCGCAAAATGTAGTTTTGGTAGCATATTAGACTACATTATTTTGAATCTATTTATTCATAATTTCATCTCATAACTCCTAAAAACCAATTTATTCTTACTACTAGAGTTTATTATAGTAGTGGCTATGAAATACCATGATTCTAGAAGTGATAAATGAAGTATCAATGCCCACACACCTCTAGAAAATTTCACCCCAATGGACTACAGCAGACTCTAGGTCATGTTGAAGTCATTCACCAGACCGTCCAAAAACCTTCCTTATGAAATCTTCATACTGAAATTTCATTACATCATAAAACCTTTTTCATTACACAATTATTATTGTGAATTTTTAAAATTATATACCACAATTTAGTATTATTATTCAACTCACATATGTTTAAGTTCATGTTATGATCCAAAATCATGTGAATCACTTATAACACATTTCAATCAATCAATTTTCATTCTTCATCTAACCTGTCTTCCAACTTGAATCTCATTAATATAATCTCTATATATTTATTGAATATTTAATCCTCTAACAAGATCCTCAAAAAATTGAAATATAATTCATAGAACTTGTATAGTAAAATATTTCCCTCTTTCAATCCCATCCTTATGAATTAGAAATATCCCAAGAAAATAAAAACTTCATAAAGGATAGGAAGAACATTACTTACATAAATTGTACACTAAGATAACCACTAGAACCCAAGAAACTCTATCAATCATTCTAGCTATGATAACACTTATTAAACTAGAAACCCATGATCTAAAAGTTCTTATAAAAGAAAAAAGTGGAATAAAGTAAAGAAAAGTTATAGAACTTCATGACACTATTAAATTAGTGTATCTAAATAGATAAACATCAAAAACCACCTGTTAACTGAAGAATCATAAGTGAAAATTACAAAACACTATTAAAATGGAACCAATAAAAATGAAATAAACACTCACACATAGAACACCAGAAATAACATGGTTCAAAACAAGTCATAATCTATGGGAACCATTGAAACCTAAATAAAAGAAGAAAAAAACAATAACTAAGTTATAAGTGACCAAACATAGGTTCACTAACCAATATAAAAATAGAACAAGAATTTATAGTGATATACCCAAGACTTTCACTCCTAGATCCGGTGATAATAAAATATTATTTGTGAACTAGATTCAATACTAATAATGAAAACTCAATCTTATCCATCTATAATTACAATATCTATAGAAAATATTATATCACTTACATACTCAACACCTTTTTATTTTATATATTTAGATAATTAGAAAAAACATTACCTAGTGAAACCCTTAACATTTTCACCAAATGTACATTTTTACCATAAAACTAATAATTTACTATTTTATATCAAATATTAAATATCTTCCAAAAAAATTTGTATAAATGATACCCTTATAGACATATCATATGTAATACTCATCTTTATAACCTAGGTAAATGGGAATATGAGAGAGGTAAGATAAATTTATTAGTAAGGGTAGACATAAGTGATAACTATCAAAGATCTTAAGTGAACATAAGATGATTACATGCGTATTAGAATGTAATCAAAGTGCATGGGTATGGAATTAGACACACCTATTACTTAGTTTTTAGAGTACCTTGGGTGTTTGTTTTCACTCCCTATTCCCCATAATGTCACTAGATACAAAACATTACCTAATGAATTATAGGTTTATTAGAAACCCACCCATCAGAAAAAATATAAACCATATATGTGTGACACATGAACATGAAAAAAAACATAATTCCAACATACTATAATTAAATTATAGGAAGTAAATGGGTTTCAAGGAAATATACACATAACATGATCATAAACCATCCATAGAAAAGAAAAGGTGAATAATATCATTAGACCATGTTCCTAATGATGAATAAGTAAAATTAATGGATGTTAATATATATTAAAAACACTCTTATAAGAGAATTATAAATTTGTTTTGAAATTCAATAATAAATATCCTCTATAATTTGAGAACATTTATTTTAAAATAAAATAATTTATATAACAAAGGGAATATAAATTAATTAAGAAAACCATTTAAATATGGAGATGAATTTTCTTAAGGAAATATAAAAAATAATGTGGGAAAATTCATTCATAAAAAATATATTAAAAATAGAAGATTATTTTCACACTTTAGTAAAGAGATCTAAAGTTAATATAAAATGACTTGTGTAGAAAAAGTTAAAATATTCATTTTAAGCTTTTTTTAAATAAAAGTTAATAGAAAATTACCTTAAGAAATCACAGTATTGTAGATAATATTATTCATAATATAAATAATATGTATATGGTGTGAAAATAAACATGTTTTTAAATAAGTGATAAGGTTAGTTCTACTTACACGCATCCTTTTAGTTGAATTGTAAACCAAACGGAAGTGAAGTGATAATAATAAATGTAAAACACAAAAAATTCTAGAGGGGAAGAAAATATATGGGTTTTTATATATAAATAACATGAAATTATCTCAATTATGAACTTATATATAAATTATCTCAAATTCAATGTGAGATTTGAAAGTAAACCCTTATGGATTTTATAAAATTTTAGTCAAAAGACCAAGAAGGGTAGAAAAAGAAATGGAAATTTGAATAACCGTAATAAAATGATAATAATTATATTGTATTCGAAATAGGAATTATATACAGCATGTAAAAGAAAATAGGCTCATAATACCAAACATATCTCAAAGAAGGAAAAGTGAGACAAAAAAACACTTACCTTAGACTTCTTCAGGGTCAGGAACACACTAAATCCATGTATAGTAAATTTAGGTTTATTAATATTATTAATAAGAACCATATTAATATCTATTTAACTTAATACCATACATTTATAATCTATTATTACCAATATATAAATTGTTTTTGTCAAAATTAATATCCATGTGTCAACTGTTCTTTTTTCCCATGCTTCCTTCGGTCTGACGATTTTAGACCTTTCTCCTTATTCATGGTTTAATCACCTGAATAATTATCGTGAAAATTTAATATATTTTTTAGATATATTTTTAGAGTATCGTGGTCATTTTATAGATCTTATGGTTACATCTCACTTTGAAATATTAAAAATATCATTTTCAATGATTATTAAATTAAAAAATGAATTAATTACTGTATTGAATAATTTTTACTTTAGTTACTTATTTTTATGCGTAAAAATGAAATAAAACTTTTTTCATGATTTTAATATTATGATTCAAAATATGAAATCCATTTCACTTGATTTAATTTTTAACTATAATAAAAATTAATTTTAACATAAGTATATATAATTCAAAAATAACAATTTTTAGACAAATATATTTTTAAGTAAAGAAACAAATTGAAACTTACTCTGTACCCAATAATAATATTTTATTTATTAGTAATTTTTTTGAATATAAATATATAATTCATTTCAATAAACTATATAATTCAAATATAAAAATATAGCTTTTAAATTGAAAAGGGCTCACCTTGGAGAAACAAAATTTAACTTTTAAATGAAAACCTATATAATAAAACAATGTTTTCTATCAAAACATCTATCTTTATAAATTTATAATTAAATTTTAACTCATTATAGTTACTTGATTAATACATGAATTTTATTAATTAATATTACTCTTTATTCCTTGAATTTTATCAATACATTTTGTTGATATCATGCTTTAAAATTAATAAATTTAAAAAAAAATAAAAAATTAATAACAATATTTTATTTATAATAGAAGATATTCTCCTCAAAAAAATAGTGAATTGCACCCATTTTTAGGTAAATGACTTTTTATTCATGTATTTTGAGTATATATAATCATTAGATTGAGTTTCATGAGGTTTTGAGGGGTTTGGGCATGCCATTGAGTAATTTTTGGAGGTTCAAAGTATGTACGCGGTTAGTAGAAACCACGCACCACATCCAGGAAATCATGAAAGGGAAGACAGTGGGCACTGGGAAAGTGTATAGTTAGTGTACAATTTTGAAAACCTATGTGAATTCCTATGTAAAATCATGAATCTTGAAATAGAGGTAAAAACATGGTTGGTGAAAAGATTATCTAATCATGCTAGCCAACCATGTGAGGGGTTGTCTTGAGACAGTAGAACAACATGGTTATCATACAGTTTTCCAAACTGTGTGGCCTAACTATGCGGAATATAGTTGGAACCCCTAAAATTTGGATCTAATCTGAATTAATCCTTTATACCCCCTCTAATCCTTTAATCCCTCTATAACCTGAATTAATTTGTATCCCTATTCTTGAGATATGATCCCCTTTGATCTGAGAGTGGTTCTTAAGAAAATCAAAGTGTGTTGGACGCCCATATTTATTAGTAAGTACACATTCTCCCACTTTATTCTTATATCCACAGTTCTTATCTCTCTCATAACCATATATATAGTCTGTTATAGTTATATCTATGGGTTATTAATGGTTTTATGATGAAATCATGTTGGATCTAGTGAAGGGAACATGGGTTATGATCGGATCCTGATGTTTTAGTGTCATTTTTTGTTTTTTACAATGTTTTAGAGGTTTTTGTCTTCTCTATTATCTTCAATTTATTTAAAACTTCAATGCTATGTTTTACGAAAAAAATTTGATTGAAATTGTGGGGAAATCCTTTTGTGATTCTTGGTGTAAATCCTGATTGGTATTGGATTTGGAAAATTGTGGGAAAATTGGTTGGATTTCGGAAAACCCCTTTGGTTTATAATTATAAAATGTTGATTTTTAAAATTAAAGTTTTTTTTATGAATAGAAATTTTTTATTGATATTATTTAATGAAATAAATGTTTTTGGAATGTTTTTACATGGATTTTGGCATACATGGTTGGTGTGAGTTCATTTTCATTTAATATGCCCATGTTTAAGAGACATGTTCCATTGGGGAACCTAGTATTGGTCACCTTTTAAAGACTTGGTGGATTGACAAAAGACCGCTCATGAGTATGCAACTGTCTCTAGAGTATCCATGGTGTGTGTGGAAACACAGTTATGGGTATTCCAAATGATTTTAAAAGGATTTTATGGTTTTTTTATTAATTTTCATTGAATTTTTTTTATATATTTTTTATAAACTGTTTTTACTACTTAAAACTTTTTTATAAATTATACTAATAGGTTTTTACTTAATAGCATGAGTTGGGAATTCATTAGTTAAATTATACTGAGTTTAGACTCACCCGCTTCTTAGGCACTATTGTGTATTTGCAGATGTCATCTATCAAGACATGGGTAATTGAAAGGTATCTCATTTCTTCAATGATAATTCTTTATATCGTGGGTAAGGAATATAGAGTTGGAGCTTGGAGTGGTTTGGGTGTTTGTGGTTGATGTCAAATGAGAGTTTTAAGTTTTTTGGTATTTTGGTTCTCTTCAAGTATGTATTTTTGTTTCCAATTTTAATTTCATATGGTTTATTTGTTTGGTAATTTTTTGAGTTTTATTTTATACTCATGAATCATATAGAGATTTAGTTGGTTATTATTAATGTAGTTTTAATGTTTTATCTTTCAACAAGAAAATTGTCCCCCAAATTTTCTTGAGTCCCATGGAATTAATTTTTAGCCTTTGGTGTCTTGAGGATGTCACTTAAGGCCTAACAACACACCCATCACTTGTTAATCCAATGAGTAGGGTCAGGATGTTAAAAATGGTATCAATCTTGGTTGGTCGACCCATCTTTTTGGTAAAATGGTATTATTTTGTTCGGTCCTTGACATAGGAAATGGTATCATCTTCGGTCAGTCCATCTATCTTTTTGAAACAAATGGTGTCTATTTTTTTGGTCTTTGATTTAGAAATGGAATCAATATATATATTGGGATGGTATCAAGAATATAAAATCATCCTAAATTGAAATTTATAGCATAAAAAGGCATATCTAGCCTCTTTATGTTGAACTTCTTGTTACTAGGGTGTTTGGGTACATAAGTGTTTTTAGAAACTTCTAGGTGAGTTATCACCTCATAATTAAGAGTTTAGCTGATGATATTTTCATGATATGAATTTATGGTAATACTTCCCACTAGGACTAAATTGTTCATTGTGAGTTTAATGGTTATCAAATGGAAAGAACTATAGATTTTTGAAAATAGTTAAAAGGGTTGTTTTGAAAAGTATGGTTGTATTATTATTAAAAATTGTTGAAATGATAAAAATGGTTGAATTGTGGAAATATTTGTATGTATTATATGTTTATGTGGTAAATTAAAATTTATATTCCTTAATTTTTTAAATTAGTGAGACCAAATTTATATTTTTCTGGTTATAGAGAATGGAATTGGGTAGGCATCATAGAAACCAACCAAAGGAGCCTATTGAGAATGTGGTTGTACCTGATCCATAAGTGAACCAATATCTTGTCCAAAGCATTATATTGGATTTTTAGTACATGGATAAGTGTAATTTCAATGATATACCTTGTCAAGTGGACCATTTGGTTTAGTTACAAAAGAAGAATCCACCCATATTTCAGGGGGATTCCAAACTAGAAGAAGAAACAATCTGGTTGAATCATAGTAATCAAGTATTTGATTTATTTAGGACACATGAATAGCTAAAAGTAAATTTTGAAACCTATATACTAGAGGTTTCTTCACTCCAATGGTGGGAATTATCAGTTCTAGATAAATTAGAACAAGGTATAACTTGGGAGTATTTTGAGGAATATTTTAACAATAAATTCTATCCTCATAGATTTTATATTTCTAGAACAACATAATTATTTGGTTTGAAGCAATATAATCTCATGGTGATAGAGTTTGTGGCTAAATTTATGAATTTATTCCTATTTTCAACAAAATTAGATTCAAGTGTGTCATTTAAGGCATGCATTTTTTAGTCAAGATTAAGGACAGATATTCTCTCAAAGATTTCAGTTCTCTTTATTATATACTATATGGATATGTTAAATGGAGGGACAATAGAGGAAAGGTATATCTAGGGAAATACATTTGGAGGAATTGTGTTTATTCTTATGGAAAGAGGTGGAAATTCCAATGGTGGTAATAAGAGAATGTGGGATGCCTACTTATAGAGTAGTGGTATACCTTGGAAACATACCATGGGATCAATAAACATTCCACCTTGATAAAAAAAGTAAGTTGGGATGTTTTAAATATGGTTCTTTTGACCATATGAAGAGAGAATTTATGACATCACTAAGATCTTAACACAATTAAAACTAGATGGGCCATCTTAAGTGTTATTGACTCAGTACTCAAATGTTGGGTTCTAGATACACATCTCGTGTTTCTAAGCCATATTATACTTTTATAGGACAACTAAAGAAGAATAAACATCATCATAATAATAGAGAGAGCCAAGTTTATTCTTGGAAAACTGTGTCTCCTCAACCATTGAAATCTCAAAAAAGTTAACAAAGATAAAAGTGTAGTGTCTAAGAATTTATATGAAGCTGAGAAAGTGATCATGGTAGATCAATCAGTTCCTTTGACGGTGATAGGTATGATTCTTTAAAATTTTACACTTATGAAAGTTTTTTTGATACAGGCATGTGCGACTCATTTATTTCTTCTCGTGTTGTTGATCATATGGGTTTTCATGTTTAGGTGATACCTTCTATTTTGAAACTTCAAACTTCTCTAAGTCAAAGATAATTTCAAACATTTATGTGTAAATATTCTTCTATAACTATCGATGGGTCTGAGTTTCTTTGGGATTTCTCTATGATTTATATGGATGTCTATTACTTTATTTTGGGTATAGATTAGTTTATACCATTCAATGCCCACATATACTGTTATGCCCAAAATGTTAGTTTGACATCTCTAGATGGTGTAGAGAATCTCTTTAGAGTAGACTGGTATATAAAGGCCCGAAAAGAAAAACTTTTCAAACTGGTGGTTAGAACCATCTATTATGAGTTAGTAGTGATTACCTTGGAATATGTGGATGATATTGGGAATAGATATTTTCCAACAATCATTGAAACTTTTCTAATGTTATCCCTACCAATTTCCTTGTGTTTCCACTAAAAATAGTAGTGAACTTTATGATTAATATCCTACTGGTGACAAATATGATATCACTTCTATCTTATCATATAGAACCAATAGAATTAAGGGAGTTGAAAGCTTAGTTTGAAGAGCTGGAAAGTAAAGGGTTCATTTGAATTGTAATATCTCTGCAGGTAGCACCAGTTTTATTTGTGAAAAAGGTGAATTTAAGACATAGAATTTTTTTAGATTATCATAAACTTAACCAAGTTACGATAAAGAATTGGAATCCCCTTACACACATTTATGATTGGTTTGATCAATTCAAGGGAGCTCAATGGTTCTATAAAATTGAATTATGTTCAGGATTTCACCAACTATGAGTTTGAAAGGAGGATAATCTGAAAACATATTTTAGAAGTAGATATGTCCATTATTGTAACATCCTCGGTTTTTTAACATGTAGTTTTCTGGGATTATTTAAATTTCTTAGTTTTTTTTACGGGAAAACACTCTTTTTGGGATTTTAGACCTTATTATGGGTGTATGAATGTGTTTTTATGTCATTTTTATATGGTATTTAAGGTTTGATGAGTTCATTAAGATTTTCAATAGGTTTTGGAAGCATTGGGATCTAGAAAGCCCAGTTTTTAGAAAGACAGATAGAGGTGCATGGATGAAGCATGGTTTATCTAACTACACCACCTAAACCATGAAGCTTATATTATTAAGGTATGTGGATTAGAGAAAATTTTTGGACCCTTATAGGAAATCATGTGTGGGAGTTTGTGCGTGTAGGGTCACCAATACAATTGGTTCACAGATAGTCAAACTGTACAACTAGACTAAGCAAGCAGTTTGTCCTCTTAGACAGTGAGCACCACATAGATGGAGAAAATTTCTCCAAATTATGCAGTAACCATGCAGATTTTTTAATATGAAAAAATGAACTTTTTTAACTCCAGATCTTTAAAATACTTCCCCTCTTTTTCTTTCTCCCATGTATGTGCCTCCCTCTAGCGGGCTATGGATCTCTCCCACTCACTCTTATAGGCTTTGGTCTCCCATCTTCATTTGTTCTCAAATTCAAGATATATCAATTTCTATGGTCTCCTCTTAGTAAGTAATTTAATCCAATTAATTCTATTATTCATTTATCTTTCCAGATGGAATGCATAATTTTTGTGTGCTCTTTTCCCAATTTTTATGTTGTTTTTCTAAAACACTATTTTCTTTTTATGTGACTTGAATTAGAGGCTGGTATCTAATGGGAGAGCACCCTATAAGTATAATTCAGTTAGTTTCAATATTTATCCTTATATTTATACAAGTTGTGGGGTTCGTATTTAAATATTCACCTTGGGTTTTCCAGGGGAACCTTTAATAAATTAATGCTTCCATTTTATTGATTAATTGATATCATGAGATGTTGATGGGTATACTCTAGCCTATTTAATTATGATAAGTTGGGCATGGGGACTTTAATTCATCAGTTAGGTTATTCCATTCATTTAAGTTGATAAAATTGTAAAATAAATTAAATTATATTATTATTACAATAGTTTCATGGGAATGTGATGGGACAAACCTGAGGTATTGAGGTGATGTTGATCTCTGAGACTGTGGATATGTGGTTCATTAGTCTGAAGGTGAGGCTCAAGACACATGGGGTAATGTTGATCACCTATTTGAAGTGAAATTATTCGTCAATATTGAGTAAGAGAGTTCATCAGGATGAGGTAATGTCATGTGGTACTTAGGATGGTATTGACCATCAGGATTAGAGAGATGTGGCTCACATTAATGAAGGAGATTTAAGTTTGGTGTGACCTAGGTATTTTTGGTTATTTCCACTCACTGTTTTTGGTCAACACTATCATTAGAGTCATTTACACATGGATAAGAATCATTTTAGGTGGTGTTAACCACTCATTATGGGTAGAGTACTCTGAAGATATTACGACTTAGGGGGTTTTGTTGAACATCAATTATAGATGAGGTTGTCATTGTAGAAAACTATGGTTAATGGTGATGGACCATTAAGAGATGGTGTTTGAGACCATTAGTTGGGGGATGAGGATTTTTATTTATACTTGAGGATTATGTGATGGGATTATCTGAGGATGTATATCGCCATGTATCAGTATTTTAGGTTGTCAAGATGATGGTGATTTATTATTCATTAGAAGATGGATATCATCACACCTCAAGATATCGGGATATTTAGTTGAATGTGAATTTTGTACAGAAGTCTGAAGGACATGATACATATTCATTGGGAATGCTGATGGGATGTCTATAACTTCTCAATATATGATACATGTGGTATTGGTTTGCATGAGGTTTTGTTGACATGGCTATGGGTGAATCCTGAGGGTTCTCTAGGTAGGATATTCTTAGGGGGTTCCTGGCCACTAAGACATAGGTCCTCTCTACTAAAAATATATCTTTATATAAATTTAATGTTTGAAAATATATATTTAGGGGAATGAATTCAGAGATGTACCAATGTTTCCCGAAGAAGGTAAACACTCACTTGTGGGTTTTGAGCACAAGTGGAATAAGTTATTTATTTATATCTGTGAGCTAGTTCTATTTATTTATGGATGCATACACTATATGTATTTGATATTAGGTAAGGTATCTATATCTGAATCTAAACATTATTGATTGAGGATGTACTACTTTTTCATGGTATAGATGGTAGTGTACCAAATAGTTCTTCTACATAGAGATGGAACTTATTTTTGGATTTTATATATACATACTTGTATGGTAGGCCAAGGATGACCTTTCTTGTATGTTTTTTTATGACCCATTATGGAATGTGTATTTATATGAAAATGTTATAATTCCTTTGGGATTGTTATTAATAATGTTGGTTTATTCTTCCATTCTATTTATTTTTTTGGTTTAGTTCTTATTCTTTTGTGTTGTATATGTATATATATATATATGGACAATTATTAATATCATCATTATAGGGTATATTCAAACCACTATCATCTAATCAGACCCTCGCTGCTAGTTATTAGTCTTTTTTGTATGGGGAGGCACACCTAAGGTCATGTTTCCGACTAGACCAAAGCATAGATAAAGTGGAAAACCATGTCATGGTGCTAAAAATGGTATCATAAGAGTTTATTTTTCTTTTTGGGTCTTACTATTTCGGCTATGGTAGACCAGAGATAAGGGTCTAGTCAAAACATGGTAAAGAGTTCATGTTTGGGTGATTATATCCCCATAAATGGGGGATAGACCATGTTACCATGGATGGGAAACTAATGTCATGCTTGGTGATTTTATAGTTGATTGATTTCCACCTCAATTGGCACACTTGGGTGTGATGTTTTTAGATTATGATATTTTAACCCTTGGCTCGGTATGGAAAGGGAGGAATATTTACATGTCATGGTAGGCGCTTAGGCTCATATGATGTGTGGTTATTCTTTTTATTTTTATTGGGAACATGGAATGTGTTAAGAGGGGTTGGGATATTTAAATTTTCAATAAGAAATCTAAATAGTGTTTTCCTACATATATTTTTTTATGGAATTATACTCAGCTATATTGGGTATGTGGTTCCTGATGATATTAGTATGTGATTTTATATGCATGTGGTATGTATATTCATGACTCTGTTATGGGTAGGGAGTAATAATAAAAGGGGGTGACACATTTAAAATGAAAACGAAAAGATAAGATGAATTTTCATGCATATCATTTTGGTCAAATTCTACTCAGTCACCCCATATTGATGATATATATGATATTTGATGCCTGACTCTGTTACAAGTAGGTAAGGGGTCATGAGGTCGGATGACATGTGATATGGTTGAGATAGGGGATTGTAAAGGTGGTGAGATTCACTTCTTGTTACATCTTTCCATATCTATGATATATATGAATTTTATGGCCATATTGACCATGGTGTTTGGCCTTCTGTGTGATGCCACCTATATGGGATCTGGTGGAGATTCAGGAGGTAAAATATGTGGTGGCACTGGATCATTACCAAGATGAGGCCCTTTAGGGTTGGTATGATCATGAACCATAGGTATAGGATCTGATGTAGGCATGGAAGTTGCAGTAGATGGTGGATTTTGGTCCATGGTTAGACAAACAGCTTAGGGAGATCTGGTGAAAATCATAAAGAGTATTGATAGGGGAGCTTAGCGAGATGATTCGTCCATGGTTTATTTTACATGTGATTTCTAGCCTCAGCACCCACTATTATTTTCGGGTGAGGGTTAACTGATGGTAGATGAGAGATGAATCAAGTCTATGATGAAGATATTCAAACATATTGAGACACCCCCAGGTCGGATGGTGAATCTAGCTATGTATATGTTTAGAGGACCAGAGAATAATTGGTAGGACTTACAGGTATAGGCCGGTAGACATGATGGATGATAATAAAAGGGTTTTGAGGCCAGGTTCTTTGATAATTTCTTCCCATATATGTTAAGGGTGGACCAAGATCGTTATTTTATGAACCTATAGTAGGAATATTCATCTGTTATTTATTATGTAGTGACCTTCCCAGACCTATCCCAATTTGTGCATTTCATGGTAGGTGAATACCTCTCCAGTTTGAGGTAGTTCAAGGATAGATCATGCCATGCCATAATGGTTTAGGTGAAAATATTCAAACTAAACTCATTCTCAAAGTTGTTGAATAGGGATTTGATAGTTGAATGGAATTTAATGGATCATGCATATTTGATTCAAGTGATGGAATAATATGAGGTGGGTAGTGATACTTCAGGTAGCCAAAAGTAAGGCTATCAGGAGTCGCATGGGGAATTAATGCCAAAGACTTGGATAAAACACCGAGGAGTTTTCTTTGATATTGTTCTTATATTGTTGGTAGTAGGGTCATATTTTTAATTAGTGTGGGTGGGTTACAAATTATTTCTAAGCATGTGGTCAGATGGGACATCTAGAGAGGTTTTGTAGGAAGAATTCTTGGACAATTGGGAGATCAGGAATGAGTTAGACTCAAGGATTTTAGGAAGAACTGGGAGTAGTACCAAGATCTTGTATCCAGTATTCTACTATATGTATAGGTTATGGAATAGAGATATAGACCCTGTAGTGGGATCAGTGCCCCACAGATAGTGCAGTTCCATAGGGTGGTCAGGCCTCAGGTAGTAAAGCTTCAAGCCAGGTGCATTTTATTAATCTAGAAAGTTCAAAATAGGTTGGAGAGCCAAAAATGGTTATAGTTAAATCATGAATTTGGGAAAGTCTATGTTTTTTGGCATGACTGGTTCTCATGCACAAGGTGTACATGTGATGTGTATACATCGGTGCTTTTTTGGGAATTGGTTATGATGTGTGGCTTGTATGAGGTGTGTAGGAATCAGAACTATGATGGAAATGCATATGTGTGTATGTGTGTTTGTGATGTTGGTTTACTTTTGGGAATTATATTTGATTCAGGATCTTTGGTAATCTGATGAGATGTGGGACTCATGGGTGATCTCACCACGATTCACTATTTTATTTCACCCTTATACCACTGTAATAAACTAGTTTTTTATTGAAAATTACAAATATAATAAAAAATTTAACTTCATTTTTGATTCAGTAATTTAATTTTTATCACTCTTAAAAAGTTCAATTTAACTTGTTTTGGTGATTCTATTGTAGGCGGAGGTGATTTGGAGGGCCCATGATGAAGTTGAAGAAAAATGGGTCAAACTACACAAGAATCCAAGAACACATGTGGACTCGACCATACAATGAAGATAATACATATATCCAATTGTGCTGAAATTTTTGTGATAAGATACAAAATTCAATTGGATACAACTCATATGAAGATACCCAATCCCAATTCATCCATTAAAGGGCCCAACCAAACCAATCATTACATGAAAAATAATCTACATGAGGTCAAAAGTTTGTTCTATATTTTAGAAATATCTCCAATTTTATACATTATCTTGATACAAAATTTGACATGGATATATATAATAGTGTGTAAAAAAATCTAATTCATGTTAAGGTGGTTTACTATCCCAAAACTATTGGCCAAGTGGTATCTCTAAATCTAGGTTCCCAAACCCACCTCCATTTTAGCTATAAAAGGGAACCTTGGGCACCTCATTAGGGACTTTGACCAGGAATAAAACATCTGCAATTTTGGAGACCCAAAGAATTATTCTACTTATATTTAAATTTGATGAGGATTTGGGATTTTCTTATTAAACATCTATAGCTTTCTCCACTTCCATGGAGTTTTAAACTCCTTATGATCACCCGAGAAGGAATGTGATGTAATTCCTAGGCTTCTTTTTTTAATATTTGAGTGATTTGTTTAATTATAGGTTTTTATGTTGTTTTTATTAATCATATATTGTTATTTAATTTATTTGTGTACAGTTATGTCGTTATCAAACTCATATGATCATGTTTTTTGGGTACCCATTCATGTGATGATTCACACACTACTCATAACTTATTCTTCCCCATTCAATTGTGGTGTTTGTATGGTTCATGTTAGTCAATTAAACTCTAATAAACACTATCATATCCATATAAATTTAGTTCATGGTATCACACTGAAATAACATACAAAATTGGATAACATTTTGAGTTATTCTTATGTTTCCACAGTGATTTTTGGTTATGAAGTTGGAAAAATATCACTCTATCATCAGCTATAATCGGTGAATAATTTTGTATTTCTAACCGAACCCTAGGATGTTTATTTTATAAAATCATTAAAATTATGTTCATAGATGATTGAAACTAGAAATTAAAATATCTAGACCGTATATCTTGAAGCAATTAAGGATGAGCATCATGAGATTTCCCCGGGATTATTGCGCTTAATCAATTCTATTAATTTTCACTTTGTTTTATCACTTTCCTTTTTATTGTATAATTGAATCACAAAACCCAAGTTTTAAAAAATCCCATCAGCCTTTAATTTTCATAATCAACTCCTTATTTTTAAATTAATTATCTAAGGCTCCATTGAGAGATGACCTAGGGTTCCTGTTATACTACATAAATTCTAGTAAAAACAATTTCTAATTTGATGTTCTTGACAATAGGATCAAATTTCAGAAATATTTTTTTGGAGACAATATCATTTTTCCCTTTTATTTATTTATTTTCCTTTTTCATTTATTACCCATTTCAATATTTTCCCCTTCCCTTTTTATTTTTTTTTTGTTTTTGTTTATTTTTTTATGTGTTTCTTCTTCTTCTTCTCTCTCTCTCTCTTCCCTATCTCTCTAATTTTGTTGTATAAAATTATCTTTTCTTTTATACTTTAATTTTTATTAAGTTTCTTTATTTTATTTCTATTATATTAAAAAATAAAACAAAAAAAATAAATTGTACAACTAATTTGTGTGACCCAATCCAGAAAAGAAAAACTATTAGATTTAGACCTAGATATAAAAAAGACATGTCACCCCTAAATTTTTTGATATAGAGTATGAAAATAAATTAACATTGAGGAAACCCTTTTGGAACCTTAATTGGTCCTAAACCAATCTAATATTGAACCAAATCAAACTCTGAAAAACATGGTGGAAAATAATCCAACTTTAAAATAACTGACAACCCCTTATGTGGAGTACCAACCTACGTACATCCAATACCCTAAGGAAGTGGCCATCTTTGATGTGATATCAGGCCTCATCCACCTCCTTCCAAAATTCTATGGTATTCCTGGTGAGTATCCTTACAAACATCTCAAATATTTTCACATAGTTTTCTCCACCATAAAACCTTAAAATGTGACTCATAACCTCATAAATTTTAGGGCCTTCCCTTTCTCCCATTATCGTGGAGTTAAATACTAGATATACTATCTTCATACCAAAATTGGGGGCGATAATGACCTAAAACAACTATTTCTATTGAATTTATTCCCTACCTCTCGAACTACATCAATTATAATAGAGATTTGTGGCATTAGACAATCACAATGAGATACCCTTCATGAATATTGGGAAAGAATTAAAATAATTTATTCAATTCACCCACACCACTAAATTAGTGAATAATTTCTAATTCAATTATTTTTTTAGGGACTTTTCCCCAGGGATCATGTAATGATAGATTTTTCAATGGTTTGTTCCCTATTTGATAAAAAGTTTTATGCTGCTCGTGACTTAATATCCAACATTTCTCAAAATGCACAAAAATTTGGTACATTAGATATTTCACTTACTCGAGGAGTTCTTGAGGTAATTTATTCATCCATAGAAAAAAAAGATAATAAACTGGATAAGATGAATACCCTTGTAATACAATTATCTCAACCTCAAGGTAATTCATAGTCCCCTCCCATTCCATTGCATTGTGGTGTTTTTTAAACTACTCATTTTTTTACCAATACCCCCCAACTTCAGGTTTCATTAGACTATTACATAGTGGTATTTCTTGGGAATCTATTTCAACAAGAACCACCCATCAAGAAAGAACTATTTAATCTAGATCCAAAACCTGGGTGGCAAGCACAACCACCGTACTTGTAAGGACAAAACTCAAGATTCCCTAAACAGAACTAGTATAAAAAGGTCAAGTTATGCATCCTTTTTATCCTTCAACATCTCAAAATAATCCACCTCCTCCCAAATCTAAACTGAGCCTTTAAGAAATGGTGAACAACATGGAATCTGAGAACCTCCTATTCTAATAGACCATGCAATCGGTTATTCAAAACCTACAAACTCAATTAGAAAAATTTCCAAACACCATAGGTGAGATAAAGATGCAAGTATCTAGACAACTATCATCCCAACCCATTTCTAATCTGAAGGAAAAAAAATTAATTTTTGTGAAATCACACATTTCAATGGTAAATAATTTTCTTCTTCTAATTATTATACTTAAAAATTATGTCCCCTTCTTGAAAACTCTATTTCCCTACACTCAAAAGTTTCATGTGAAGAAAAATAAGAAAAAAAGGGTAAATAAATTATCATTGTGGATTATCCTAAACAATCTGTTCCTCTTCCTTTCCCCCAAATACTCACTAAATCTAAGAAAAAATTTGATAATGAGATTGATAAATAAATCATGGATACATTTAAAAATCTACAAGTTAACATTATTTTATTGGATGTAGTAAAAATAATCCTCATTTCACAAAATTTCACAAATAACTTTGCACCTATAGATGATGGATGAAGGAGAATGATAGATTTAACCTTGGAATAAATGTATTTTCCTTGATATAAATAGAAATTCTAATAAAATACAAGGATTTGGACACTTTTGTGACACCTTTCACCATATGGGAGACCTTATTTTTATATGTAATACTATATCTAGGATCTCCAATTAATGTAATTCCTCGCTCCATGTATACTTCTCTATGGGTTGGAGAGCTTTAACCAATGGGTATTAATAATCTAAATTCATATATACTTTTCATTTTCATTTACTTAAGGATTTTACTTGTTTTATTAAATAATTCTCTTAGTATGTGTTTAATTTTTTCGGAATGAGGATTCATTAGATTCAAAGGATAAAATTCAGAAAAAGTGCAAAATTATCCTATTACACATCATGAATCATCATTACATGTCATGTAATAGGATTTCATAGCATGTGACATACCATGATCCAAGTCATGAACCAAGTTGCAGAATTAGAAGAAATTGAATCCAGTACACATCATTAATGATCCATACTCGATGTGACCCTAGTCAAATTAGTTACATGAGAAATTCTCTCTAGAGGAGCAGCTGGAAGGTTAGTACATGTCATGAGTCCTTGGTACACAATTTGTAAGAAATAAAACCACTTAAATTGGTCTAGATACACACTAGGAATGTGGGAGATCCAAAAACCATGGAGATATATGTGGAACAATGGTACATAATTTGTAACTCTATTACACGGTGTGACCAAATTTTCCTATAAATAGAGCACCAAGACACCATATTTTATAGCATCACAGAGCAGATTATTTTCCCTATTTTTGTTCAATTTAAGATTACCTTGTCCCTTTCCCTTGTAAACTCAAATTTCTTTGTTGTTCCATATTTTATTTCAATTCAGAGAGTTGTGGATTTTTTTTCTTCAACACCTTCAAATTTACATTGCATTACTTCTATTTTTTCATATTCAACTTCTGAAAAACACATATTAGATCCATTTAATCTTTTAATTTAAAGTAAAAATTATATTAGAATTATGATTTTTCTTTTATAAACCTCTATTGCATGCTCATTTTCCTAATAGAAACTCTAAACCATTGCCTAATTAGGAACTATTTTATTTTAAATCAATTCAACATGTCAAGCATGATTTCAAGTGATTTCTAATTTTCTCCTCCAACCATGAGTGGATAAAACTACCTAGGGATAGGGATTGAGAGTAGATGTATCTCAACTCATAATTGATCTTTACATCTATTTTTGGAAACTCTAATGAATTAGTACTCAGGATAAATAACCCAAGTCTATCTAATTTGTGTGAACATCCCTGATCATGGGATATTCAAACGGAAGACCCTATCCTAATTAAAGTAGAATAGGCTACGATCACTAGAACAGGATACATTCTACCATAGAATCCAAACATAATGATCTTAGGTTGTTACTATCTCTCGATCATGGAATAGTCACTTACTAGGTAGAACTATGTGACTTGACCAAAGTAAACTAGCGACTATTGTTTGCTTCACATCCTTAACCTTAGGATCCTACCAAGATTATAATTAAAGTCATACTTTTTACAGATACTCAAAAATGATCCCGACTGCTCTTTAATTATTTGAAATCACCTTCAATAATAGACTAAATAACTCCAAAACCAAATCAACTTGAAAGGACTCTTATCAAAGGGTATCAAGATAGTAACTTCCAAAGAGATAGATTTCTCTCTATGGGATCGACCCTACACTCCTGATATATTATTCCTAATTAGTAAGTAATGTTTGAAAAAAAAATTCTAATCTCACTTCATCCCATACAAATTCAATGATACGTGCGGGTGTGTTAAATTTTGGTGCCATTTCTGGGGAGAAATGCTATGTTTTTCAGAACCGTCTAGCACTAGATCTAGGATTACCTTTCCCTCACCCCCTTCCTTTATTTTATTGGAACACTCCCTTGTGTCCCTTTTTATCATAGTATAGTACATGTACCAAGGTCTCTTGACTCATTCTAGAAACCTTTAGTTATAAGAACCTCTAGCCTTCAATCCTGAGATCGAAGGGTATCTTTTTGCACACTATCGGTCAGTAATGGCCAAGAAACACCAGCAAGTGGTACCCAACCCACCAAATCCTCATCATGTAATTCCAAGGGAATTACTAATTCATCAAGAAAATACCATCATGGATTATAGTTGTCCATCAATCCATGGTGTAAGCCAAAGCATCGTACATCCCCACAATCAAGCTCACACATTTGAGATCAAATATAGACTAATTCACATGATCCATAACATGAGACAATTTAGTGGTCTTCAGAGTGAAGACCTATATGAGAACATTTCTAACTTTATAGAAGTTTGTGATACTTTTCACAACAAGGGAGTCTCTTTAAATGAGATCATATTGTGCATATTCCTTTTCTCCTTACAAGAGGGAGATAAATATTGGCTCAAAATCCAAGCTCTAGAGTTAATCATGACTTGGGATGATATTTCCAAAAAAAATAGGAAAATACATTCCATTGATCTGGACCTAGAAACTCTAGAACGACATCCACAAATTTTCTCAAGATGATGGAGAATCATCATGGGAAGCGTGGGACCGATTCAAATAGCTCATGAGGAAGTGTTCACATCATGGATTAGATACGTGGATTTAGTTGCATACATTCTGTCAAGGACTCCAGCCAGCTGCAAAAACTATTGTTGATGCTTCCACTGATAGAGGATTTATGTTTAAGACCCCTGAAGCCAGATGATTAATTATCAATGAAGTTTCACAGAATTACAACATGTGGAAAAGAGATTGTGGACCACCATGATGTGGTATCCACTAGGTAGATGAAAACCCCATATTATCATTTCATGTTGAAGCACTCATAAAGAAGGTTGAATCTTTTCAAATTCTATCTACACAACCCTAACCCTCTTTTTATCCTAAAATATAGATTCAATCATGTGATATGTGTGGTGGATCGCATTTATACCAAGATTGTAATGAATGATTTGAAAAAAATTAGGATTTTAATTACGTCAATTATAATCAATAGAACCAGTAGTTTCACAGAGTAGAAAAACATTACTATCAGAAGCATGCTTAGTAGCAACCTCAGAGCAGTCAAGACTATTTCCAACAGTGAAGTGGTCAACCAAAATTCTGAAATAAAGCACCACCAAGGTATCCAAAAATGAACCTAGTACCAAGACCTCAATAAAAAATGTAATAACCCTTACAACAAATACTTCAGCAACAATTCCAACGCACCCAACTAATACCTTAGCAACCACATCTGCCACCTCAAAGTAACCTAAAAACCTCCTAGATACATTTTTTCAGAAATCTGATCAGATAATGACAACCCAAGAAACAGGAATGAAAAATCAAAGATCTTATTTAAGAAATTTTGAGATTCAAATGGCTTAAATATCAATAACCCTGACTGACATACTACCAGGTACATTACTTGGTAACCCTGAGATGTACCCAAGGGAGGAAGCCAAGGAAATAGTACTGAGAAGAAGAAATGTTTTGTACTTTCAAAAACCAAGAAGTAAAGATGAAAGGCAATAGGAAGGTCCTAAGAAGAAACCAGAAGAAGACAGAGAAGTTGATAAGACCATATCCACCATACCTCAAGAATAAGTATCATCTAAGAAGAAACAAATTTCTGAACAACCAAGGAAAAAAGTTTATGCCCTCCCCCCCCCCCTCCATACAAGACTCCTCTTCCCTTCCCAAAAAGAGAAATAAAAGGTAGGTAGGAGGCACGATAAAAGAAGTTACTAGAGATGTTCAAGAAATTTCACATCAACATACCATTTATAGGAGACATTTCCCAGATGCTAGTTTATGAAAAATTTCTCAAAGATATGCTATCCAAAAAAAATTGAAATAGAAGATCATAAGGTCATATATTTAAATGAGGAATTATCTATTGTTGTGAAATATAAAATTCCCCTGAAATGAGTGATCTGGGATGTTTTTCAATTTCCTATTCTATCAGAGAATGAAAGTTTGGAAGAACCTTGTGTGATCTTGGAGCCAGCATTAACTAAGTTACTATGAGTGTTTTCCACAACCTAGGACTCTAATAACTAAAAACAACAAGATTATCATTGAATCTAGATGACCAATCAGTGAAGTAACCTAGATTAATTATTGAATATGTTTCAGTTAAATTCATAAAATTCATATTTCCAGTCGAATTTTAAGTTCTATACATGAAAGAAGAAGTTGATGTCCCTATCATTATTTGAAGGTCATTCCTAGCCACATGAAAGGTTTTTATTGATTTTAACCAAGGACTTGTGATATTCTACATTGGAGAATAATAAGTAGTATTCAAACTGGTTAAATATTCCCAACATTCAGATGATTTTGTTGATTACAATGCCATCTCTCTGGCCCAATAACGAGATGAGTACATGGCCATTGAAGAAGAAACTGAAGAGTCGCTCTCAGAAAAGTAAGAAGAGTATGATTTTGAAGAAGTAAGCTTCATTGAACCTCTCATAAGGGATACCATTCCACATTTCATACTCTCCATCATTAAACCATCCAAAATGGAATTAAAACCTCTACCAAGTTCTATGAAGTACTCATATTTAGGAGTGTCCACCTCTCTACCATTTTTTATCAACTCAAAACTATCTTGGGTACAAGAGGAAAATTAGGCTGATGTTTTGAAGATAAATACTAAATAAATCTCATGGGGAGTGGTATACATCAAAGAAATTAACCCTACTAAATTTCATCAAAGAATCCTACTTGAAGAAGATGTAAAGCTAAAACTACATCCTCAAAGGAGGCTCACCCCACCAATGATGGAAGTCATAAAAAAAGAAGTGCTAAAACTTCTAGATGCTAGAATAATATTTTCTATTTCAAAGAGTTAATGGGTGATCCCCCTAAAAGTTGTTCTAAATAAATGAGAACTCATAGTAGAAATAACAGATGAGAATGAACTGATTTCAACATTGACCATCACCGGATGGAGAGTCTGCGTTGATTAGAGATTCCTGAATACGACAACCCAAAATGATAATTTTCCATTACCCTTCAAGGAACAGATGCTAGAAATAATTGCAGGTAATGAATTATATTGTTTCCTGGATGGATATATAGGATAAAACCAAATTCTAGTTGACCCTAATGATTACCCAAAGACAAAATTCACATGCCCATTTTGAAACTTTTCTTATAGGTGAATATCGTTCTAAATGTGAAATGATCTAGTAAACATTCAGTGATGAATGACACAAATTTTTCATTACATGGCATAATAATTCCTTGAAATCTTCATGGATGACTTCTCGGTATATGGAAGATCATTTTAGGTCTGTTTAAGCAATATGGAATTAGTCTTGCAACACTGTGAAGATAAATTTATGGTTCTAAATTGGTAAAAAAAATCCATTTTATAGAAAAAGGAGGAATATTATTTGGTCATAAAATCTCCAATGAAGGAATAATAGTCGATCTATCCTTGACTAAATTTAAAAAGGACTTTCCTAAACCATCAACGGTTAAGGGAATCATAGTTTTTCTAGGTCATGTCGAGTTTTATAGGAGATCCATCAAATAATTTGGAAAGGCTTCCCAACTATTGACACATATTCTATCAAAATATGTTTCATTTTAATTCATTGAGGACTACAGGAAATCTTTCAATAAATTGAATAAGAGTCTGATGGAATCACCGGTCATCATTTCACCCAACTGGGACAAAGAATTTGAGTTAATATGTGATTTCAGCAACCTTGATGGTTGTGTTGTATTAGGGCTATGAATTGGCCATATCTTTTGTCCCATTTACTATGTAATCCACCTGATAATTTAATCTTAAGTAAACCACACAACTACATAGAAAGAACCCTTAGTGGTTGTGTATGCCGTTGAGAAATTCCATTAATATCTAGTTTTTTCCAAAGTGATTGTACACACTGATCATGTTTCCATTAGGTACTTGATGATCAAGAAGGATGAAATACCTAGGTTGATACATTGGATCCTCTTGATATAGGAATTTGATATTATGATCAAGGATACAAAAAGGATAGATAATGTAATTTCTGATCAATTATCCAAAATTCTTTTACCCATCATCAAATAGGATGAGGAAGCTAAAATTGAAATAGACTTTTTGGATGAAACGTTGTTCAGTATAAATGTTCAACCGTGGTTCTCATATATTTCCAATTATCGTTCCATGGTATTTCTATATCAATAACTTTCTTACCAATAGAGAAAAATATTTTTATCGGATTCCAAGCATTACTACTGGGATGAGCCATTATTATTCAAGAATTGTACTGATGGATTATTAAGAAACTTCATCTCTAAAGAGGAAACCCATAATGTGATTGAGATGTGTCACACATCACTAACTGGTGAACATCATTGACCAGAGTGTACAGTATCCAAAATTCTATAAAGTGGATTTTTCTGGCCCACAATACACTAATATGCAAGGGAATTCTACCAAAGATGTGAGATATGAAAGTGGACCAGAAACATTGGAAAAGTGAATGAGATGCCACAAAATCTCATTATGGAAGTTGAAATCTTCGACGTTTAGTGCATCAATTTCATGGGACCATTTCCCACATCACATGGAAAATACTACATTCTTGTTGGCATTGACTACATATCAAAATGGGTTGAATCTAAAGAAACCTCACATGACATAGAAAAAGTATTCATGAAATCTATCAGGAATAATGTGTTCGCAATATTTGGATATCCAAGATTACTCATTGGTGATAAAGGAACATACTTCAGAAACTGAGATGTGAGAGGATTTCTAGAAAGGTTCAGAATCCAATACAACATTAGAACTCACTACCACCCACAAAAAAGTGATCATGTAGAACTTTCAAATAGGGATATAAAGAAAATTTTAAAAAAAAATTTGAATACAAACCGAATTGATTGGATCCACAAACTGGAAGATTCAATATGGGAATAATGAACTATCCACAAGACACCCATAAGAACCACGCCATTTAGACTGGTTTATGAGAAACCATTTCATGTCCTAGTTGAGTTGGAGCATCATTTATTTTGGATGATCAAGATTGAATTTGGATTCTGAGAAGGATGGAGAAGATGAGCTTCTATAACTGACCACTTTGGAAGAAATCTAGTGAGATGCATATGAAAATTCATGAATCTATAATGAAAATACATAGAAATGGAATGACCAGTATATTTCAAGGCATACCTTTGTACCTAGTGATAAGGTCTTTTTGTTTAACTCAAGATTGAAACTATTCCTGGGTAAGATAAAGTCTCAATGGTTAGTCCCATTTGAATTCACTAATGTATTTTCATACGGAACCATTTAAATATAGAGAGAAGGTGGACCAACATTTAAAGTGAACGGCCAAAGACTAATGATTTTTCAAGAACCCCTTCAGGAAGGTTGTTTCATCATCCTTAAATTCACTTAAGCTTCAATAGAGTCAGGCTCTTGACTTAAAAGGAAGCACTGACTGGGAGGAAACCTAGGGTAGAAAATATTATACTAAGTAAGATTAGAATTGGCTTAGGAGAGTTTTGGGTAGGCCATGATATGAATGTAAGGAAAGAACAAAATGTTGAAAAAAATGGTTCATTTTACATCATGTACCAGTGGTTCATGAAGTATACACCTTGCACCAAAAAATTCATTTTAATTTTCCAGTACATAACATGATCCATCAGTACATGTCTTGTACTATGTCAGATCTATTTTTAAATATGCAAGTTGTGAACCCTAGGTTCGTGACCTTCACCCCTAGAAATCATGATGTCTCACCTCCCTCTATTCTCTCTTATCAAACTACACCCCAAGATCCCCCCAACCCCTCATCTCACTCTCCTCCTCTCTTCCACCCAAAAACACACCCTCCCCTTTCTCGGCCAGTAACCTCACACCCAAACCCCCCCTCCCATCTTCACCCTTTAACTCGCATGCACACCTCCAAGCCCTATCCTCTATCACCCGTGTACTTCCCTCCTAGCACCACAAATCCCCCCCCCCCCCTCCATCATGGCTCGGACCAAATGACCCTAAAAATACTCCTCATCCTCAGACTCCATAGAACAACCACCGGCCAAGCATCACCATGGTGTCACGTCCACCTCCACTGTTTCACCTTCTACACCACCTGTTGTCCGAGCTGCATCGTCATCCACCTCAGACGATTCCTCCAGTGATGAGAACCTGCACCTTCACCCAATCCTTTGTTTCACTAAACCTAATAATTGGGTCAATCTCTAGTGTTTGCAGGCTAAGACAATGTATACTAACAAGACTTTGGATATGTGCATCCTGGTTAGGATGAACATCAATGACACTGTCCTTGAACTTCTGGAGATGTTTCACATTAATAGCATTCTCAAAGTCTGTGAGGAGACCTTCCAAATGTTGTTTTTGGATTTTTATCAACTTTCAAGATAACTATTTATATCCTTCTATTTTGTCTTGGTGGAAGGTTGCATGAGATTTCCTTTTCATAGTTTAGTCTTGGAATTTTTATTTACACAAATGATATTATCACATCCAACATGTATCATACGGTTTAGTTGTAGCCACCTCAAGAAGATTCTCCGCAATTGTGGAAAATGATTTCCCACAATTCCTAGTTTCACTATGACCCAAAAATCATGACATCCACTCAACTTTGGGTCCCATCACTATGTATCATGCACAGAGCGATGACGGATGGATGGTTATCCCAGGATGAGTCTCATGGGAGTGTCATCCAGATTGATGTACTTATCCTTGTAGTATCCATGGGTGTCTCATCCATCAACATGGCTGCCCAGTTTTCCTAGTATTGAAAGAAATATTCCCAGAGGTAGCATGGTACTTTGATGGGCGGCTCCTTCATCACTCATTTGGCCATGCACCTTGGCTTCTTAGAGACAACACTTCCCCTCACCTCACTTAGATCTATTTAACTCATTGACTTTGTGATGATGGAAAAAATGGGGCTACTTGTGATGGAGGATGATTTCTACTTTTGGGCACCAAGCGTTAGGGAGGTAGCCTAATAGAATCCACCACCACCAATATGTGCAGTATTATATCCACCAGTTTATCCACACACCACCTCCACCCCATATCGCATTCTTACACCCTCTAACCCCACCCCGACAAAGATCTAGGACACCCAGTAGTGCCTCCTAGAAAACCTGCTCCAGATCTCCTCTCACCTCTATCTACCCTTCATTGAGACCTAGACATTCACCACACCACCACTACCCACACTAGCCAGCCCCTCATCTACCACCATTCCCCCAACCCCTATTTTCCACCCCGACTTGCCTCCAGACCTTATTGAACCCACTTCCCAATGGGAGTACCTAGGGGAGAAGGCCCGACGGGGAAAGGGGGTGACCACTGACTCCACCCCAAAGGTACCTTTTTTCAATCCAGCATCTAAGCCTTGTTACAGATCAGGACCTCTCCACCACCCACCCTATCCCATTTTCCTAGATCCAAGACCCCACAATCTATCACTATAGCTACTGGTTTACATGCTCCTTCTATAGCCACTGATACCGATCCCAATGGATAAATTTTATCATCACCTAATGGAGGAAGGATGACACTGGAGAAGATATTTGGCTCTGACACCAGGTTTTTCTTTCTTGTTTCATTTTTGGGGTTGTAGACTTTTTTGGTAAGGTTGGTCGTTCTTTTTTCATTTATTTATTCAACTTTTTTTAACATATTATATATATATATGGGGAATTGATTTTTGCATTATTTTTGGGATTAATTATCAATTCTTTTCTATTTTGTTACATAACCATATCAAGATCCTCTATATCATTTTTAGTTGTTGATGGACCTATACCACCATATGTTTTAAAAACAATGTGTAATCCAATGTGCCATCTAAATATCCAGTAAACTTTAGTAACTTTCACTCAAAATCCATGCATAGAAGTAGCCACCACAACACATGATTCCATTTCTACCACATCTCATTCATGATCATGTTCTTACCCCTGAAGTTGTAAACCCGATAAAGATACATTGATAACTAGAAGACACAAAAACTAGTAGCTGTAAACAGAAAAGGGGAAATTGAGCCGATGGACCCACTACATTATTTTGGTCCATCTGTCTGGCTGACGATGTCCCATTAGTGCTTTATGATAGGTAACCCATAGTCGATCTTTTTTCTTGATGGATTAATTATAGTGGAGTCTTTTTAATTTTTATTTGATTCTATAATTGAACTTCATTGTAAACATTTCAAGAAATTAAATAAATACTCATTACCAATGCTTGTTATCCTATTCACCTGCCTATTATTCTACTTTTATAATGTTTCTACTTGTGGACTAATGTTTTATCTAGTGAAGGAATTGTTATCTAACCCATTTTATAGGTGACCAGAATTAGTATATTGATAGCCAAATTCCATCATGGAATGAAACTATATAAGGAGCACACAATTCCAACATTTTTACAATTATATAATTCTATTTCAATTTTTCTGAGTTTTACTTGCAATAACACTCCCACAATAATTTAATGGATAGTGTGGACACTGTATCTCTCTAAGTACGGGGGTTTCCCATGATTATCACTGATAATACACTTGAATTATTGCATGTTCCCACCTGTCTGGGTGACATTTTTCGAAATTAAAAAGCATTATTTAAATTTTAAAAACATTTTTCCCATGTAAATAAAAGAAAATGTTAAGTTGAAAGTTGTTAGAATCCATGTTTTGTCTCTATTTAGAAATTTTTATAATGATTACTGAGTTTAGTAATTTGACTAAAATTCAACATTTTTGAAATTATGATTAATTGACCCATTACATAGTTTTATACATGTTGTAATTGTCAGTTTCTATTTCATTGTAATACCTCCTGCTTCCAAGGTATGCTTCTCTTTGAATAATACAATATCTTGTACTATACGCAGTTCTGAGTTCTAGCACACCACGACCAATCAAACTATCCATTTAAAAAGTAGTTATGAATAGTAATACCCACTTTTTGAAATTTTATAAATTTTATATTTCAAAATGGACTTCATTTTTGGATTCAGAATATAAAAATTATCTTAGGGTAATTTTTTTTTATTTTATGAAAACTTTCAATTTTTGATGAATAGTGAAAAACACTATATTATTGTTTAAAACCACATTTTTATTTAAATAATTATTTTTAAATTTAAATATATTTTAAAGTAAAAATATATACATAATATTTATATTAGTCCAATTTAATTCATTGGAGTAATTTTATAACAATATTAGATATATAAAATTTTATTGAACTTTTTAACGTCTTTTACCCACCTTCTAGGCACATTTCGAAATATGCATAAAAAGTAATTTTACCACTTTTGTGAATTTAATTTAAAAAATCTGACAAAAATGGTTGTCATCAGTAAGTAAAAAAAATTTCAATAGGATGAACGTAATTTTTTTGAATAGTAACATTTGAATTTTATTTACCACGGTTAAAAGTAAATAGGGTAATAAAAGGTAAAAATAATATTATAATAATATAAAATTACCCCAACACATGTTCTAATTCTATTGGATAAGTTTATTTATACTAAAATAAACCTTAGGACAAAAATATAATCCTTTTTATTCCACATGGATTAGATTACGACATTTGTTATATTTTATTTAAAGAATAGTTAAAAGTGTTAAATTCAAAGTTTAATAACCAATCCATTTTTAATATTGGGTTATACAAAAGATAAATTTGAATATAAATATTAATTATAAATATGAAAATATATACTACATCATAGTATTTTATTTATAATTTTTTACATTAAATAATTAAATTTATTTATGACACAATGATGATGCAGTAATTATCTTATTAATGAAAGATTAAAACAAATGATATTATAAATATTGAAATAATTTTAAATTAAAACTTTTGATTTCATACACAAATTTTCTAGGTGAATATGACATGTTATGTTTGATTCAATGTTTTTCTAAAGGAATAAAGTTGTTATGACTTTCACCAAAACCAAATACTAAATCATGTCAAAAATGACATAAATGAGTTTTTAAAACAAATACTATTTTATTAAATGATATAATAGACCTAAAAATATAATATTCCTCCAAATGACTTATATAATTTTATATATATCATTAATTAACCACTTTAAGTTCTCTTGGAATTTTATAGTAACTATATTAACCATGTAGTATAGAAATACAAGAAGACATGGTAAAAGTTGAACTATTTAACTAAGGGTTATGTCTAAAATATAAGGTTAATATGGTGAACTCAACTTTCCTAAAACCTATTGGTTGACAGGATTTAGACCCATCCCCACATTATCCTAGAAATAAATTAATTTTTAGCTATTAGAAATAAAAAATAATTTTATAATAAATTAATATTTCAATCTTTTCCTAAAGTGTCAATCACCTCTCTTATAAAAGGGTACTTCCCCTTCTTGTAAATTCAAACCTCCAAATCCATTTGGATCAGCCAAACCCTGACCAAATATAATCCCAACTATCCTCACTTAATCCTAAAGTCCTTTATTTGATCATAAAGCCGACCTAAGGATCCCTTCTTTTCAAATCAAACAGAAGCACCCAAAGAAGAGGTAATTATTTCATCACCTCGTTCAAAGTTCTTTTCTTCTTCTAATTCCTCTTTATTTGTTGTTTCAATACTAAAATAATAACTCTAGTACCTTATACATCTTTATATGTTATTATAAATATGGTACAACCATATTAATTATTATATCCATCCTATGAATGACAACGTCACCATACGTGCATACGTACGACTTACCGTCTCCACGTCATGGTGTAGTTTGTTATTCAACACTTAATTATTTGGATGGGTATAATAATTAGTATAATTGATGTAAATAATAAATATATAATTTTAATGATTATGTATATATAATATTCCATCCAATTACATATGATTTCACCATCAATAGAATGATATTGTCTCTCTTATGTACGTACAGCTTACCGTCACCACGACACGATGAGATTTTGTTCCCCATTGTAACCATTCAAGAATAATTTTTATTTAATGATTAAAAATAAATTTTATGAACTTAATATAATTTTGTATATGAATAAAATACATCTTATCTATAAAAAACATGACTTAAGTAACAAAACATATGATGGAAAATGAATCAGTTAACACCCGAAACAAAGATAATACTGAAATATTATAAATAAAGAAATATTAGAGGATCATATATGATATCATATTTATGTATTTAGTTATTGTATAATTTAATAAAAATTATTTAACTATTATATATGAGTTTAACGTACCCTCTACTAAGGAAAAGTACAAGTTAAGGGTTAATTTTAGAATCTCTTTATTATCTAAGGTTGTTTATACGTAAGTATCTACTGGGACTTCTTTATCATCCATATATGTGTTTCTTAAAAATGTATTTCAAAACATTTTTCCTATTTCCTATACTATGGGTTAAATTAATTTATACCCTTATTTGAATTTTTATAAAATTTTTGAAATGAATCTTTCTGCTGTTTTCCAAACAAGGTACTTTATGACCTTTTTGAAAAATTAAGGAAAGAATGTTTTTTTAACTTATATGGAGGGTGCGGGTATTTTCTACCATTATAACAATTTTAAAGCTTCCCTTACAAGATTAAATGAATATTTTTAAAATAAATGTTTTCTTTAATAATTATTCAAATTTTAAATTATTTCAAAGTAGAAAAATATATTTCTCTCAAATAGTTTTGGTATTGATTTCATCTGTATCAACATCTATTGTTGGATTTTATGTTTAATTGAATTTGATTTATTATGATAAAGTATTCCATATTTTATTGATAGTTTTACGATATGTTTGATTTTGGATGTTCTATTTTTATTTCATTCACAGTTTATGGTTAAAGTATTAACATTTTGTATGTTATTTTAATACAAATGTTTATGTTATGCTTCACCCTTTTCATTTGAGGAATGCATTGTACATAGTAAGTGATGGGAGGGGCAAGTTATAACCCCTAGATGTATCATTATGTCTCATGAGACAAACTAGTGTCTTGGTATAAGTCCTTGACAATATTTTTATTTATAGTCTTGTTCTGAGGCCTTGACTATGTGGTTATGATGTCCGGCATTATGCATTCCATCATTATGAGATTATCTATTGATATTACATTTGATTATTCAACTAGTAGAATATCCATTTGAATAAGTAAATGGAATTATTTGATTTATCTTTTCCATATTATATTGAAGTTTAAGTTTAAAAGTCTTGTGTTTTAGTATTATACATTTCCTTAAATGTTTATTTTTATTTATGATAGATTTTGTTATATTTTTGTCCTTACTGAAAATATGAGATCACCCCTTTCTTATGTTTTATTTTTTCCATGATGTGAAAAAGTATATTATGACTGAAATTTATAGAAAGGCTATGGGATATAAGTGTGTTCAAAGGAGACACAATGTTTCTTTTTCATTTCATAAATGTAATGCAATACATATGTATGTATCTATTACTTGAAAGGATACTAAACTGATCATTCCTTCGGGACTTGATCTCTTATGATCATGCCAATGTTATGTAATAAGGCACCGACTCTGGGTAACTAGATTCGGGGCGTTATAGTCGGTATTAGAGGAATTTTGGTACAAACCTTGGAAACTAGATTTAGAAAAACCTTTTATTAGAAAACATTACCCTAAGATATACTTTGAGGATTAGTATTTAAGAAAATCCAAAAATTTTGTAATATAGATATTATGTGGGTTTTCCAAGAAATACATACCTGTATGGATACTACAAGTGGATGTGGTTCTGGAACAGATAAACCTAGGAGTGAAAACTCTGAAAATGAGATTTGGGCTTGACTTGGGGTATCCTGGTACATGAAAATGGTCCTTACTATACACCTGGTTTGACACTCTCATGGGATATACTTAGGATAATTCTTATTTTCTTTACAAACCATTATGAAGGATTTATGAGTAAATACTTCCCCAAAGAATAAATTTTTATGATTATGTATTATATGCATTAACTGTTCAATTTAAGTTCTGTATTTTGGAATTTTGGAATTACGCATTGCGATTCATAAACTAATCTAGTGTATGTAATTGTTTAGAAATGGCACTTAGTGGAAGTATTGGAAACCATATCAACACACATAATCCATGTATGGATTTACCTCCTATTAAAGATAATTATAGTGGATATAGTGATGAAAATAGTACTGAACAGCTTATAACCATACTAGGAAAACTCACCCAGGTTATGAATAATAACCTTACCCATATGGAGAACCCTGATCAGTAATTCGGAGGATTAATGTTAGACAACTTCATGAGGAAACAACCACCCACATTATATGGGACTAGAAATCCATTTGTATCTAAGAAATGGATAAGTTCCTTAGAGAAAATATTTCATGCTTTTGGGAGTAGAAAAAAGGGAAAAAGTTTTCATGGAAGTTTATCACACCTCAGGAGATACATATCAAAGGTGGTCATTAATTCAAAACACAAAGGAGGATGAAGAAGTATAAAATATGGAATGTATGGAGTTTAAATATCTTTTCTTATAAAAATATTTTCGGATTGAATATCAAGAAGATATGAAAATTCAATTTCTGAGTCTGAGGAAAAAGGAGGATGAGAATGTCACAAAGTATGAGGTGAACTTTACAAGGTTATAAATTCATGTTGCATATTATATAAATAACCTAAGAAGTAAGATTGATCTATTATCTTATGGTTTAAAACCATTTCTCCATTGAGAATTAGTCTCACAATCCTTATCATCGTACAAAGATATAATCTCATGTGTTATCAAGACAGAAAAGGAATTCTCTAAGTCTTATGACATTAAAGCAAAGAAATAAAAAAGGGATCTGTTGAACACTCTGAAAAAGTAAATAAGGGGAAAAATGGGTAAGTTGAATTTCCATCCTGTAGTAATTGTGGGAAGAAACACCCTGGTATATGCCTAAAGAGGATGGGATTTTTTACAAGTGTGGAGAAAAAGGCCACCAAGGTCATTATTGCAAGGGGAAGAAAGACGTTGTCAATGTTCAATGCTAAAATTGTAAAGAGATGGGGGAATTATTGAAATGAATGTCCTAAGTGTCAAGGAAACTTACCTTAGGAAAGGACAAAGGAGAAGGGCCAAGCTTTTGTGATCACAACTGTGGAAGTTGAAGTTCTGAATGATGTGGTGGCACATAATTTAATAGTTTTCTCAAAATTATCCAATACTTTATTTGATTCTAGATCATCACATTCTTTCATATATTCCTAATTTTCCAAAATTAGATATTTCCTATTTGACTTATTAAGTAATTTGTCAGTAAAAAATCCTATGGGAAGTATCATTGCAACAAAGTTTTGTCAATCTGTTACCATTATGGAATATAAACATGATTTATTTACGGATTTTATAATCATATCCATGATTGAATTTGATATAATATTCAGTATGGATTGGATTTCAGACCATGATGCAAAAATTTATTGTATGAAGAAGGAGGTTATAATTTTGTATGATGATAATGAATCCATTATCTTTATATAAGAAACATAACCATATAATTCTCATCTAGATCCACCCACATTAGATCTAATGAATTCAATTATTGGGGAGGAAGGGAGTGAAATAACTATGGGTGAGGACAGGAATGTTCAAAAAGAGGATATACCTATTGTGCAGGAATATGTTTTTGTGTTTCTAGAGGATTTACCTGGATATCCTCCAGAATGAGAAATTAAATTTTCCATTGACTTAATTTATGGTTCAAGGACCATATTGAAGACCCCTTATAGAATGGACAATGTGGAATTATTGGAACTAAATAAATGTCTAGATTAATTGATTAATAAAGTATTTATTCTCCCTAGTGTTTCTCTATGGGGATCACCTGTTCTTTTTGTTAAAAAGAAAGATGGATCTATGAGGTTGTGCATTTAATATAGGGAGATCAATGATATAACAATAAAGAACAAGTATCCCATACCTCATATTGAGGATTTATTTGATTAACTTCATGGATATCGATATTTTTCAAAGATTGACCTTTGATCTGGATACCATCAGTTGTGCGTGAAGAAAGAAGACATTCTAAAGACAGGATTTTGAAACATGTATGGGCGTTATGAGTTTACAGTAATGCCTTTTGGACTGAAAAATGCACCCTCTATTTTTATAGATCTAATGAATAATTTTTTCAAGGAATATCTTAATGAATTTGTAGTGGTATTTATTGATGATATCTTTTTATACTCCAAAATCTATGAATATCATGAAAACCACTTGCACACTATTCTAAAAACTCTTAGAATAAATGAATTATATAGGAAGTATAGTAAGTGTGAATTCTATATTTAAGAAATTTATTTTCTTGTCCATATTTTATATAATGATAGAATCTATATTGATCTTTCAAAGACAAGGGAAATCCAAGAATGGCCAGCACCGATGAGTATAACTGAGGTATACAGTTTTATTGGTTTAGAAGGTTATTATCAGTGTTTCGTCCAGATTTTTTCCTGATTGGATAACCCATTAACCAAGCTCACATGTAAAGGGGTTAAATTTGTTTGTACAAAATATTGTGAAGAAATTTTTGAATAATTTAAGAGAATATAATCCAATTCTCCTATATTTACTCTACCATCCGGGAATGATGGGTTTTTTATTTATAATTATACTCAAAGAAAGGACTTGGTTGTCTCCTTATACAGAATGATAGATTTGTTATCTATTCATCATGACAGCTAAAAATTATTGAACAAAACTATCCTACTCATGATCTTTAGTTAGAAATTATAATATTTTATTTGAAGATATATAGACACTATCTATATGGTGAAAAATGTGAGATATATATTGATCACAAGAGTTGGAGTATATTTTCATAGAAAGAACTCAACATGAGGCAAAGGTGATGCATCAAACTACACAAGTATTATGATTCCATAATACACTACCACTCGGGGAAGTAAAATAAGTTGAAAGATGCTTTGAGTAGAAAGTATCATGGAGTTCTGAACAAGAAGAGAGTTGAAATGGATCATATGTTCATGAATCTAGTAAAGATTGATATGAGAATAATCATGGAAGGTGAAACATAAATACATTTTCAAATGGTTTCCAAACCATCTTTACTAGAAAGGATAAAAATTTCTCAAACTACTGATGAGGAGTTTCAAAAGAAAATTAAAGCTTTGAATGATGGTATATTGGTTGACTTCATATATGAAGATGGAATTTTTAAATTTGGGAAGAGGCTTTGTGTTCCCAATATAACTGATCTAAAAATGGAATTGGTGGATGATGCTCATAGAACCAATTTCTATATACACCCTGGTACCACTAAGATGTATAGATATTTGAAGGAACATTTTTTTGGGATATCATGAAGAGGGGGATTTCTGATTATGTGTCAAAATGTATGGTTTGTCAACAGGTGAGGGCCGGAAGACAACATCCTTGAGGATTCATGCAACCTCTTCCCATACCTAAGTAGAAATGGGATAATATTACGATGGAATTTGTCATGGATCTACCAAAGACTCCTAGAAGGAATGATGTAATATGGGTCATTATTGATCATCTTACCAAGTCAACACATTTTCTTCATATAAGAGAAGATTTACCACTTGAATGTTTAGTAGGACTATATATTAATGAAGTTGTAAGACATCATGGTGTACCCCTATCGATTGTTTCAGATCGTGATCCCCATTTTACATCAAGATTCTGGAAAGGTCTTCATAAATCCCTAGATACTGAACTTCATTTGAGCACTCCCTACCACCCTCAAACTGATATACAATCAGAATGGACTATTCAAACCTTAGAAGACATGTTGAGATCTTTATCACTTGACATTCAAGGTATGTGGGATCAGTATTTACCTCTAGTAGACTTTTCCTATAATAATAACTTCTATTAAAGTATTCATATGGCACCATATGAACCATCATATGGAAAGATTTGTTTCACACCAACTTTTTAGGATGATGTTGGTGAAAGAAAACTTGTGGTCCTAGAACTTGTTGAGTAAATAATGGAAAAGGTAAAGATTATCCAAACATTCATCAAAGCATCTCAATGTAGGAAAAAGAGCTATGCCGATAACCGAAGGAAGGATTTATAATTTCAAGTGGATGATCATGTTTTCTTGAAGGTATCTCCATGGAAGGGTGTTATACAATTTAGTAAGAATGGTAAATTAAGTCCCAGGTACATCAAACCTTTAGAAATTCTATAATGAATTGGAGTTTTATCTTACCATTTGACAATGCCACCAAGTCTCTCTAAGGTAAATGATGTGTTCCAGGTATCACTGTTGATAAAATATATGCCTGACCCAACACATGAACTCACCTATGAAGAAATAAGACTGGAACATGATCTATCTTATTGTGACATGCCCATCATATTTCTTGATACCAAAGAACAAGTGTTGAGAAATTGTACAACTCATCTGATAAAAGTTCTTTGGAGATACCATAAAATAGAAGAGGCGTTGTGGGAACTTAAGGAACTTATGATGAAGAACCACTTAAATCTTTTTATCTAGTAATAGTCTAGAAATTTCAAGGATGAAATTATTTAATGGAGGGAATAGTGTAACACATCAAACTTCCATGGTACAATTCTCTTTGAATAATACAATAGATTGTGAAGTACGCAGCTCTGGGTTCTAGCACACCACAACCAATCAAACTATCCATTTAAAAAGTAGTTATGAATAGTAATACCCAATTTTTGAAATTTTATAAATTTTATTTTTCAAAATGGACTTCATTTTAGGATTCAGAATATAAAAATTATCTTAGGGTGAATTTTTGGTATTATTATGAAAACTTTCAATTTTTGATGAATAGTGAAAAACACTACATTATTATTTAAAACAGAATTTTTATTTACATAATTATTTTTAAATTTAAATTTATTTTAAATTAAAAAAAGATAAATAATAATTATATTATTCCCATGTAATTCATTGGAGTCATTTTATAATAATATTAGACACATAAAATTTTATTGAACTTTTTAAGGTCATTTACCCACCTTCTAAGAACATCTGCAAATCTGCATAAAACGTAATTTTACCACTTCAATAAATTAAATTTCAAAACTCCAATAGACATGGTTGTCATTAATAAGTAAAATTTTGTTCAATAAGAATAAAATAATTTTTTGTGAATAGTAACTTTTGAATTTTATTTACCACGGTTAAAAGTAAATTGGGTAAGTAAAGGTAAAAATAATATTACAATAATATAAAATAAAAACAAAGAATTTCCTAATTCTATTGGATAAGTTTATTTTGACAAAAATCAACCTTACGACAAAAATATGATCCTTTTTTATCCACGTGGATTAGATTTGGACATTTATTATATTTTATTTAAAGAAGAGTTAAAAGTGTTAAATTCAAAGTTTAATAACTAAAAAAAATTAATATAGGGTTATACATAATAAAAAATAAACTATAAATATTAACTATAAAGATAAAAATATTTCCTAAATCATAGTATTTTATTTAGAATTTTTAGACATAAAATAATTAAATTTATTTATGACATAATGATGATGCAATAATTACCTTATTAATGAAAGATTAAAATAAATGATATTATAAATATAAAAATAAATGTAAATTTAACCTTTTTATTCCATCCAATAATTTTCTAGGATAATATGACATGTTAGGGTTGATTCAATGTATTTTTTTTTTTTGAAGGAATAAAGTTTTCAAAATTGAAAAAAATGAGTTTCTAAAACAAATACTATTTTATTAAATGTTATAGTAGTCCTAAAAATATAATATTCAGCCAAATGACTTATATAGTGTTATATATTTCCTTAATGAACAACTTTAGGTTCTCTTGGAATTTTATAGTAACTATTCTAACCTTGTAGTATAAAAATACAAGAAGACGTGGTAAATGTTAAACTATTTAACTAAGGGTAAGTCTAAAAGATAAGGTTAATATGGTGACCTAAACATGTATAAAACCTATTGTTTGAGATTATTTAGATCCATACCCACCATATCCTAAAAATAAATTAATTTGGAGATATTATAAACTTAATATACTTTTATAATAAATTAATATTTTAATCTTTTCCTAAAGTGCCCCTCACCACTCTTATAAAAGGGCACTTTCGATTGTCTTAAATTCACACATAAAAAACCATTTTTCTCAGCTAACCCATGACAAAATATCCTACCAACTACCCTCACTTCATCTTATAGGCCTTAATTTTATCATAAATCCAATCTAAGGATCCATTTTGTTCAAATTAAAAAGAAGAACTCAAAGAAGAGGTAATTATTTCATCACCTATTTCAAAGTTCTTTTCTTATTCTACTTCCTATTTCTTTGTTGTTTACATACTAAAATAATAACTCCATTACCTTATACAAACTGAGATGTTATTATAAATATGGTACAACCATATTCATTATCCTATTCATCCTATTATTGACCAAGTCATCATTCGTGCGTACATAAGGCTTACCATATACACGTCGTGGTGTAGTTTTTTATTCAACACTTCATTATTTGTATGGGTATAATAATGAGAATAATTTATGTAAATAATAAATATATCTTGTTAATGATTATTTATATACAATATACCATCCAATTACATACCATTTCACCATCAATATAATTATATTGTCGCTCATGTGTACGTACAGCTTACCGTCTCCACGACATGATAAGATTTCATTCCCCATCGTAACCATTAAAGAATAATATTAATTTGATGATTAAAAATAATGTTTAAGAACTTAATATCATTATTGATATTAATCAAATACATACAATCCATAACAAACTTGACTTATGTAACAAAATATATGAAGGAAAATGAATCAGTTAACACCTGAAACAATGATAATACTGAAATATTGTCAACAAAGAAATATTAAAGCATCATATTTGATATCATATTTATGTATGTGGTTATTGTATAATTTAATAACAATTATTTAACTATTATACAGAAGTTTAACTTACCCTCGTCTAAGGAAAAGTACAAGGTAAGGGTTAATTTTACAATCTCTTTATTATCTGAGGTTGTTTATACGTAGGTATCTACTCAGACTTCTTTATCATCCACATATGTATTTCTAAAAAATTTATTTCAAAACATTTTTACTATTTACTACACTATGGTCATTTATACCCTTTTTTGGATTTTTATAAAATGTTTTGAAATTAATTTTTCCGTCATTTTCCAAACAAGGTACTTTATGACCTTTTCGAAAAAATTAAGGAAAGAATTTTTTTAACTTATACAGCAGGTGTTGCTATTTTCCACCATTATAAAACCTTAGAAGAATCCCTTACAAGATTATATGAATATTTTCAAAAAAATATTTTATAATTATATAACTTTTAAATGATTTCAAATTAGAAAAATATATTTGTCTCAAATATATTTTGTATTGATTTCATCTATGTCAACATCTATGTTGGATTTTATATTGAATTGAAGTTTATTTATTATGATACCATATTCAGATATTGTTTTGATAGTTTTATGATATGTTTGACTATGGATGTTCTATTTTAATTTCATTCATAGTTTATGGTTAAAGTATTAACATTTCATATGTTAGTTTAATACTAATGTTTATATTATATTTCACCCTTTTCATATGAGGAATTCATTGGACGTAGTAAGTGAAGGGTGGGGCTTGCTATAGCCCCTCGATACATCAGTAGGTCTCATGTGAAAAACTAGTGTCTTGGAATAAGGTCTTGATAATATTTTTATTTATAGTCTTCGCACAAGGCCTTGACTATGTGGTTATGATGTTCAGCATTATGCATTCTATCATTATGAGATTAGTTTTTGATATTACATGTGATTATTCAACTATTAGAATATCCATGTGAATATGTAAATGGAATTATATGACTTATCTTTTCCATATTATACTAAAGTTTAAGGTTAAAAGTCTTGGGTTTTGGTCTTATACATTGCCTTTAATGTTTATGCTTATTTATGATAGATTCCCCTATATTGTTATACTTACTGAGCATCTGAGCTCACCCCTTTATTATTTTTTATTTTTCCCAGGATGCGAAGAAGTATATTATGACTGACCTATAGGGATAGTCTAAGGGATATGAGTGTTTTCAAAGGAGACACAATGTTTCTTTTTAATTTTTTAAATGTAATGCAATACTTATGTGTGTATCTATTAATTCCAAGGCTACTAAACTGATCAGTCTTTCAGGACTTGATCTCTTATAATCATTCCAATGTTATGTAATAATGCACTGACTCTAAGTAGCTAGGGTCGGGGCATTACATTTATTCTCATTACCTGAGAGGACTCTAAGACTAAAATTTCATACTCTTTTATGATCATATTTCTTGAGTGATACCTAGGACATGTAAACCTATTAAAACTTGTGTTGAGATATTATTGAGGCTATTACTAAAAAATTTCAAATTTAAAATGATTGAGGAAATATTTTTTAGCCACCTTTTCCTGAGACCCATCTTACATCTTTCCTTCATTTAGATTATTGTTTCCATGAATGACCTTATAGAATGAAGCTATTCCGAGAATATTATTCCTTCCTACCATGTTTCTTGTATAATTAATCAATTTATTTTGAACAAGTGTGGGGGAGTAATTTAGACAGCATAGGAAGATTTTATTTATAGAGATGAATGGTGTACTTATTAGACTATTTGGTTGAGATCCATGTTTACTTTATAGAATTTCAATTTTATTTTAAAAAAATAAAAAACAAAAGAAAAACATACATGGTTTATGTGCTAGGAATATCAAAAATTACTTTTTATAGAATGATGAATCCCTTGAAGGGTCATATGTGGTTAGGGGATGGATGTGAGATCAGGCTTGGATATGACTTTCGAAAAATAGAAATACAAAAGAAAAAGGAATGGAATAGAATACTCATTGTATAATTAATATATATGGATCCAAATGAGGTTTCTAGAGTGTGGAATTTATTATCTAGAATGAGGCATTATATTACACGTATCTTGATATTCAAGCACTATGTTTCAGATATTACCCTCCATTTGGACTTGATTTTTAATTTTTCCCCACCTACCCACAGCCTCAGAGTCATCAGAACCATGTTGTTGAAGCCCACATGATTATTTTTGTACTTTTATTTATAAAGTGGACATGATAGAACCAATTCAATATTATGGTTAGGAACATGTACTCGAGGTATAATCACAAATCCAATTTCATGGTACCCTGAGTGATGAGAGAAAATTCATTGTGAGGTAAATCACAAATGGTCATAAAATTCAAGGAATTGTAAAAATATTGTAATTAAATGATTATAATTTGTTTAAATAATTGAGATATTATGCATGATTGGTTTTCTATGTAATAATAATTCTAGAGACTAAAATTTTCTCTTAAACTTAGTTTTATTTGCCTGGACATGATGAATTTTTCTTGTTTTAAAAATGGATTATCTTTTGAAATCTTTATTGAGTCATTTTTTTCTTGAGGAAAAAAAATTATTCAATTGTGGGGGAATTTGATAAGCCAAATTCATATATACTTTTCACTATCATTGACATAAGTATTTTACTTTTTTTATTCGATAATTTTCTTTGTAAGTGCATAATTTTGTAGGAATTAGGCTTAATTGTATTTAAATGAAGAAGTGTAAAAAAGTGTAGAATTCACCTATTAAACATCATGAATCTGTATTAAACATCATGTAATAGGATTTCATAGCATGTGATAAACTAGGATCCAAGTCGTGAACCAAGTTGTGAAATAAATGGAAATTGAAGCCAATGCACATCGTGAATGATCCATACATGACGTGACCCTAGTCAAAGAAGTTACCTGAGAAATTTTCTCTGGAGGAAAAATTGGAAGGTCAGTACACATCATTAGTCCTCTGTACATGACATGTAAGTAATAAAACCTCATAAACAGGGACAGATATGCGCAATTCACACAGGATATGCAAAAACCACGGAGATCTACGCAGAACAATGGTTCCCGATGCGTAACTCTATTACACATCATGACCAAATTATCCTCTAAATAAAGCACCTCAACACCACATTTTGTAGCATCACAAATCAGAGGCTTTTCCCAATTTTTGTTCCATTCGATCTTCCCTCATCCCTTTCCCTCTTAAACTAAAATTTCTTCTTTGTTTTATATTTTATTTCAATTCAAAGACTGTGGATTGTGTTTTTATTCAACGCCTTCAAATTCTTGTCACATCACTTCCCTTTTTTAACTTCAACTTCTAATGAACACTTGTTATATCCATTTCCACATTTAATTTCAAGTAATAATCATATTAGAATTGTGATTTTTCTTTTATAAAACCTTAATTGCATGATCATTTTCTTAGTAGAAACTCTAAACCATTTCATTAATTGGAACTGTTTTATTTTAAATCAATTCAACATGTCAAGTATGATTTCTAGTTCTTTATTCTTTTATCCTCCCACCATGAGTGGCTAAAACCACCTAGGGTTGGGATTGAAATTATATGTATCTGAACTCATAATTGATCTTTATATTCAATTTTGGAAACCCAAATGGATTAGTAATTAGGATAAATTACCCAATTCTGTCTAATTCAAACAAATATCCTTGATCATGGGATATTCAAATAGAATAACCTATCCTAATTAAAGTACACTAGGATACAATCACTATCCTAGGATACTTTCTATCATAGAATCCAAACTTAATGAACTTAGGCTGTTATTATCTCTTGATCACAGAATAGTCACTCCCTTAATTATAGAATGATGTTTTCTCCACAACTGAAACCATAGGATCCTTCCAAGATTAGAATTAAAGTCATCATTTTTACATATACTCAAAACTGATCCCAACCCCTCTTTAATTTTTTTAAATTGCCTTCAAACATAGTCTAAATAAATCCCAAACCAAAGAAACTAGAAAGGACTCCTATCAAAGGTTCTCAAGCCAATAATTTCTAAAGATCCATCTTTCTCCCCATGGGATCGACCCTGCACTCCTTCTATACTACACCTGAGTAGTAAGTATTGTTTGGTAAAAATAATAATTCTAATCTGACTACAGCCCATAAAAATTCAACGATGCATGCGGGCATGTTAGGTATCACCATGAAATATTCCAATCAAAGTACTACACACCCATCAAGAGTGATTGAGGATATCCTCATAAGAGTGAAGAATCTCATCTTCCCTATAGACATCTACATTCTTGAGATGGAAGATACTCGAACCCAAGGACATGCTTCCCTCATGCTTGGAATGTCATTACTTAAAAGAGAAAATATGATCATAAATGTTCACAATGGTACACTATCCATGGAATTTGGTGGTTAAAATGTATGTTTAAACATCCTTGATGCTATGAAACACCCTATTAAACAACACTCCACTATTTTTGTCTATTTCATGGAAGTTCTCTCCAATGAAACACACACACAACATTATCTCCTCAACTCATACTCTGATTCATTTTACTCTTCTTCACCCTTTGATGATTTTATTTTTTAATCATGTTTTTAGTGTTGTATTGGTTCAAAAAAGTGTAGATTTTGTGATTTAATTGATAAGTTTGTTTATTATGAGGTGTCCATGATAGTCAATGATTCTTCAAATCTAATTTCCATTGATTCTCTATATTTAGATAATAAACATGAGCATATGGATAGTTTCATGGGCCTTAATCCCCCTAAATCCCCTCCCCCAATCCAAAAACCACTAGTTTTGGAACTAAAATCCCTTTCTTCTAATTTAAGATATGTATATCTTGAGGATATTAACCAATTTCTTAATATTATTTACAATAAACTTTCTCTATAGTAGGAATAAAAACTATTATACCTTTTGGGATAGTGTAAAATTTGATTGGGTGGGCATTTTCTAATATTCCTTTTATTAGCCCATATATTTTCAAGCACCATGTAAATTTATATGATATGGATAAACCTGTAAGTAAAGATTAATCTTGGTTGATTCCTACCCTCATTGAAGTTTTAAAATTGGAAGTTAGTAAATTGATTACTGTTGGGGTCATATATCCAATATCTGATAGTAAATGGGTTAGCCCATTGTAAATTGTGACTAAAAAAACTGGAATAATTGTAGTTTCAAATGAAAGGAATGAATTAGTTCAACAAATGAGAAAAATAATTGGTGATTCAGTATTGACTAATGTCGATTGAATCAATTAATGAAAAATAACCAATTTCATATACCTTTCATTAACCAAATGTTAGAAATATTGGGTGGTAGGTCTCATTATTATTTCCTTAATGGCTATTCAGGTTATTTTTAAGTCCATATAACCCATGAGGATTAATAAAAGACAAAATTTACCTATCCATTTAGAAAATTTTCATATAAAATGATTCATTTTGGTCTTTTTAATTCTTCCATTACTCTTCATAGATGTATTTTGAGTATATTTTTTGAGTGCATTGATAATTTCATGGAAGTTTTTTTGGGTGATTTAACAGTTTAAATCTCTTCCTTTTATGGCTATTTGGTATAACTAGGTTTTGTTATCCTCCATTTCATAGAGAAAGATATCTTATTAAATTACAATAAATTCTATTTCAGGGTTGAGCGAGGGATAGTTCTTTGTAATGTTATTTCAAATGAGGAAATTCAGGTGGATAAATCAAGAATTGAACTAATTTCATCCCGTAATATCCAAAATATGTTTTTGAGGTGTGATCTTTCTTAGTCATGTGGATTTTTACCATCGATTCATTAAAGAATTTAGTAAGATCATACTTCCCTTGTCCCGATTATTAAAAAAAGACTCTGTTTTTTCATTTGATGAAAATTGTGAGGATGCATTCAATTAACTTAAAAGGAGTCTCACATCACCTCCCATCATCCAACCACCAAGGTGGGATCTCCCCTTAAACTTATGTGTGATGCCTATAAATTTTTAGTTTAAGGTATTTTTATCACAAAGGTCTGAGAAGACTCCTCATATCATTGAGTATTCCTCATGTACCCTTGAACCTACCCAGGAAAACTACATGAACACTAAAAAAAGAACTTTTTCTGTTGTTTTTTCCTTTGATAAATTCTATTTATATCTTATTGGGTAAAAATCATTATGTTTTCTGATCATGTTGCCCTTCTTTTTCCCCATAAGAAACTTGAAGCTAATCCATGCCTTATTCGATGGATTCTCCTACTCTAGGAGTTTGACCTTGAGATTTGAGATAAGTGAAGATTAGAAAATTTGGTAGCTAGCTACATTAGTAGAATTTACCCACCATTAGACCACCATGTTTACTCATCCCTCTCTATTGGATAATTCTTACCTCATGATAACCTTTCTAATGTTGAGGACCTTACCTTTGGTATGCAGACATTGTAAATTTTCTAGAAGAATATCTGGTCCCCACTAATTTCAGTAATTCATTATATGAGATACTTAATAATGATTTAGGATGGTAAATTTGGGGTGAACCGTATTTTTTGAGAATTTTTAGTGACCATGTTGTTCGTCGGTGTATCCCTGACAATGAGTTCACCTCTGTTTTGAGCTTCTGTCAAACTTTGGATTGTGGGGTCCAGTTTTTCTCTCAATGTACAACTTAAAAGGTCCTTGACTTGGTAATTTATTGGAAAACATTTTATAGGGATTACCATCAGTTTTTTAAGTCATGCACATGATGTAAATTCACTAATAATATCTCCAAGATGAATGAAATACTCCAAAAACCCATGTTATTTTTTGGAATCCTTAATGCATGGAGCATTAAATCCATGGGGAGTTTTTTGAATTCATTTAGCTTCTTGTACATCTTACTATATGTTTAATATATCTCTAAATGGGTGGAAGAAAAGGATACTAGGAATGATGAATCTCAAGTGGTTATTGATTTTGTGAGGTGACCAATTTTTAGTAGGTTTGGTTTGCCATGATCCATTATCAGTTATTAGGGTTCACATTTTTACAGTCACAACATGAAAAATATGCTCTCTAAGTATGGGGTTGTTTATAAATTCTCCACTATATATAACCCCAAAACCAATGGACAAGTAAAAATATCAAATTAGGAATTTAAGAGAATCTTGGAAAAAATGGTACAACCCAATAGGAAATATCAGAGTTTGCACTTGGATGATGTCATTTGGGTGTACCGTATAGCTTTTAAAACCTTTATTGGAATGTCACCATATAGTATCATGTTTAAAAAGGTGTTACACCTTTCAGTGGAGGTAGATCACCATGTATATTGATCTATTAAATAACTTAATATGAATCTCTCAAATGCATGTAAGAATAGGAAGTTGCAGATTTAGGGGTTGGAATAAATTCAGAATGATGAATATGAGAAATCATCAATCTATAAAGATAATACAAAGGATATAAATGTCAAGATAATTCATCAATGGGAGTTTCATATTGGTGATAAGGTCATCTAATACAATTCCTTGCTAAAGCACCACATAGGTAAGATTCATTCCCGATGGCTCAGTCCTTTCATTATTAATAATCTTTCATCTTTTTGTGCAATATAAGTTTTGAATGATCATGGCGGTCGAAGTATTATTGTAAATTGGTAAATAATTAAACACTTTTACCAGGATTTTCCAAAGCATTCGGTGGATGAAATTCACCTTCAATAGAAAACTTACTAGTTAAACCCACCATGTTTTATCCTTCCTTCCACATTCTATTTTATTATAGTGAGAACATTGTGAAATCTAGGTGTTGGGGTGGGTACATTCTTGGGTTCATTAGTGGTTTCTTTGTTTTTTCTTTCTCATGTTTTTTTCTTACTACATTATATTTTTACTTTGCCCCACTGGTGGGTAAATTCTTAGGTAAATTAGTATTTTCATCATCTTTCTTCTTTATTCTCTTTTTTTCTTGTTGTATAGTATTTTTACCTTACCCCCCCCCCCCCCCTTATGCTCACCAAATCATGGAACTTATTGAAAGTGCATGTTGAAATTCTTGATTCCATGTTGTTTACCATTTAATGAAAAAATTTCTCAGTTATAGAATGAACCTTTTTATGATTTTAACATTGGGGAGTGTTTTTTAATAAATTGGTTGTTTGCTTATGATATTAATGGTTTTATCTCTATGAAACATTTTAGATGATTGATACCCTTTATGTGAGTAGTTTATGGGAAATTTTTTCACTTAATATCTCCACATATCTTTGCACCCAACCTTGAAGTGTGAATATTTCCTATGTAATAGAATGTAAATTTAAGTTAGTTTAATATTTATCAGCTTTCTAAAATGATTTTTCCAAAATGTTCATTCATTATCTAATATATTTCATTATAGTACCAGATTGACCAATGCATATATACCTATTATCCTACTATTATACACCCTAAAAAACACAAAAATATGGGCTATGTCTTGGAAAGTTCAAAAACCACTCTTCCTCAACCTTTTATCTTGTTATAACTATTATAATTAATGTTGTGATGAGTTAAAATGAGGGTTGAGAGATGAGTGTGCTATTTTTTCCAAGTGAAACTTTTGAAAAAAATAATAAATGAGGGGAGTGATGAAATGTAAAACATATGGGGATATCTATGTTGGGATCTTAAGGTTTTAATTTCAAGAATGGTTGAGTGAGTGGGTCTTGAAATTTGATTATAAAGGATGTAAGGTGGGTTCAGTGGAAAGAATTAGGTAAGTATAAAAATGATAAAATAACCTATATTTATTATATATAATGTACAATGAATAGTATGAAATGGTTTTTAGGCTCAGACATGGAGATTTCGTGTAATGGTTGACTTTTTAATTCCTTGCTTGGATTGGTATTGTACATATCCTTGAATTTCATTCTAATATAATTTATGATACGAATTTTTCCATGATCACTAGGAATAAATCCTTTTTTTGGTTTTTTCTTTGGCTATAGTGCTATAATGAATTAAAATTTCATTGAATGTTAAATCATCATGAATTTAGTAATATATCCATGCATAAATCTTTATAAATGTGACGTTTCCTTGGAATGAAAATGGTTAATTATGGGAGTGTGATCTCATCATGATCCATTATTTTATTTCACCCTTACACCACTATATTAAATTGGTTTTTTATTGAAAATTAAAAATATAATAACAAATTTCAATTCATGTTTGATTATTTAATTTAATTTTTATCACTGTTAAAAAGGGTAATTTCAATTTTTTGATGATTTCATTATAGGTGAAGGTGATTTGGAGGGCCTAGGATGAAGTTGAAGAAAAATGGCCTAAACTGTGCAGGAATCGAAGAATGAATGTGGGATCAACCACACACTTCATCTAATCCATGCATCCAATTGGAATAAATTTTTTTGTTCTAATCCAAAATTTAGTGGGATACAACTCTTCTAAAGACACCCAATCCCAATTAGTCCATTAAATTTCTCAACCGAACCAATCTATCCAATATATAGAAGAGGTATTTAAATAATTTTTTAAGTTTTTACAAGTCATTATAAAGTTTTTTACTAGCCTAGAACCATGTCCCAAGTGATATCTTGAAATATGGGTTCCCAAAACCACCTCCCATTTTGACTATAAAAGGGAACCTTTAGAACCACATTATAGAGTTTGTCCAAGAAGAAAAGATATACCATTTTGGAGACCCAAAGGATTCATCTAATCATCTTATAATTCATGGATTATTTGGGAAGTTATTATTCAATATTTATGGATTTCTCCCTTTCTATGGATTTTTAAACATCTTATGACCACCCGGGGAGGAATGTGATGTAAATACCAAGATTCTTGTTTGTAATTGAATTATATTTTTAATTATAGGTTTTTTTGTTGTTTTTATTCATCCTATATTATTATTTAATTGATTAATGTACCGGTATGTCATTCTAAAACTCATATGATCGTGTTTGGGGGCACCCATTCATGTGATGTTTCACACATCATTCACAACTTCTTCTTTCCCTTTTAATTACGATGTTTATATGGTTCATATTAGTCATTTGAACTCTCATAAAAACTATCACAGCCATGTACATTTATTTCATGTTATAACACTTAAATAAAATACAAACCTATACAACATGTTTTGTTCTTTTTTTTACTTTGGTGAGTTTTGTTTATGAATTCAGACACAAACCACACTATCATGGGCAATTGTTGGTGAATCATTTTTTATTTTAGATCAAATCCTATGAGGTATCCTAGAATGAAATTAGTAATATTCTAGTTCTAGATGTTAAAAAATAGGGATTAAAATATCTAAACCCTATATATTGAAGTGATTAAGGATGATAATCATGATATTTCCCTAGGTTGATCACGCTTAATCAATTCTGTTAATTTTCTCTTTGTTTTATCACTTTCCTTTTTATATTGACTTCTTAAATAATCAAACCCAACAATTTAAAAAACCTCATTCCCATTTTATTTTCATAATAAAAAACTTCATTTTTAATCAATGATCTAAGGGTCCATCGATATTTGACCTTGGGTTCCTTCTATACTATATAAATTCTAGTAAAAATTATTTCTAATTTGATGCACTTTACAACGTGGTCAATGGGAGTCATGTACGACATGGGTACTAATGAGCATCTAATGAGATGCAAGATTTTATGGGTTTCATGTATGATGTTTCTATAATTGATAACCTAATGAGGCTCAAGAATGATTCTATTCCATGGTATGACTTGTATGTCCAAGGATGGTCGATGGAACCATCATATGATTTGATTTTTTAGTTAGAAAGGGAACTGGTTGGTAATTCCTAAGGTGGGGAGTGCCACAAGGGGAATTGTCCATTACTAATAACTAGGGTGGATCTATTTAATGTTAATGATATGGGTATGTTCAGTAAAATCTCCAAATAAATCCACACAGTAAGGTGGTGATCGGTCTTAAAGTGGGTAGGTTATAACGTCACGAGTTTTTGAACGGGTCATTTTATGGGTTAATTTGAATCATTGAGATTTATGGATGTGCTAATGTTCATTTTGGGATTCAAGACATAATCTCATAAGTTTTAATTTTTTTTAATTTTGTTTTAGATGGGTTTAAAATAATATTGAGTGCCCCAAGAGTTTGAATGGGTTTTGGAAGTATCGAGCTCCAAAAATCCCAGTTTCAAGAAAGACAGAAAAAGGTGTAAAATTTGTGCTTAGTTTATCTACCATGCAGACTAAATCATGCATCCTATTTTTTTAAGGGTTATATTTTTTAGAAACCATATGGACCCTTCCTGAAAACCATATGCTGGATTTCATGTGTGTAGAATCACCTGCACGGTTAGCTCACATTCTTTCAAATCATGTGGCTAGATCATACGTGGTGTATATCCTCTTGGATAGTGAACACCATGAGATTGGTGAATAGTTTTCCCAAATATTCAGAAACCATGTATATTTTTAAATAGTCCAAAATTTCCTTTTTTCCCTTCTAGTTATTTAGGATTATCCCCCTCTTTTCTATCTCCCACATGTGCACCTCCCTCCAGCAAGTTGTGGATCTCTTCCCCTCTCTATTCTAGGCTTTGTCTCCCATATTCATTTGAGATTTGATTCAAGATATCTTAGTGGATATGGATTCCTCTCAATAATTAATATAATCTACTTTCTTTTATTCTTCATTTATCTCTCCATATGTAATTCTAAATCTATTGTATTTTTTCCCTATTTTCAGAGAGTTTGTCAAAAACTCTATTTTCCTTCAATACGGATCGAATTAGAGGTTGGTATCTGATGAGAAATAACTTTACTGTATAAGGTATATATTTCATATATTTCTTCTTATTCTTATAAATACATTGGGGTTTGTATTTAAATATGCACATTTTTTTGTATGGGGGAAACTTTTAATAAATTAATACTTTCCTTTTATTGATTAATTGATATCCTGAGATGTCGATGGGAATGGTATAGCCTATTTAAATATGATGAGTCAGTTATGGGTCTTATGATTTGTTGGTAAGGCTATTACATTATTTTAATTGATTTAAATTGTTAAATAAATTAAAATTTATTATGATTTCAATGGTTTTGTGGGAACATGAGGGGCATGGTCCGAGATATTGAGGTGATATTGATCACTAAGACTGATATGATGTGGTTCAACAGGATGAGGGTGAGTCCTAAGAGACATGGGGTGATATTGATCACTAGGTTGAGGTGACATGTTTTTTTTGGATTGAGACAACGATTTCATTAGGATTAGTTCTGTCCCATGAGACTTATTATAGTGTTGGCCATTGGGATTTCGGAAACATGGTTCCCATGTAGAAATAAGCTTTCCTGATGATGTGAATTAGGTATTATTAGTGATTGTTTCTCACTGTTGTTGGAAAAAATTGTTTTTGGAGTCATGTGCACAAAAATATGTCTTAATTTAGGTTTTTTTTACCACTCGTACTGGATGTATTCCTCTATATATATTTTTGGTTTGGGGGTGGTGTTAAACATCACTTAGGGAGGACTTTCTCACTATATAAATCCATGGTTGGTAATGATGGACCATCGGGAGATGGTGTTTGAGACCATCAGTTAGGGGATGAGGCTTACCATTTATACTTGAGGCCAATGGGATGATATTATTGGAGTATGGATATTGTTGTAACTCAAGATTTCAGGTTTTCAAGATAATTGTGATTTATTATTCATTAGAGTACGGATATCATCGTGCCTTGGGGTGTTGGGTTGTTGTGCCGACAATGGATTTTGTATGGAAGTCTGAGAAACATGGGACATATTCATTGGACATGATGATGGGATGTTGATACCTTCTTGATATATGAAACATGTTTTATCAGTTTCCATGAGGTGTAGGTGACATGGTTATGGGTGAAGCCTGAGGGTTCACCAGGTATGATATTCTTAGGGGACACCCCTGGGCAATAATCCATGAGTCCTTGCCACTACAAATATATCTTTCCAAATGTTTAATGTAAGAAATATATATATATATATATATACTATAATTCATTCAGAGATTTACCAGCATTGGCCAAAGAAAGTAAATTCCCATTTGTGGCTATGGAGCACAAGTGGAGTGAGTTATTTATTTCTATGCTTGATTTGATACTATTTATTTATAAATTCATACACTATATAATTATGGATGTAAGATGGTAACACATTGGTAGTGTCCTGTTGAGTTATTACTCACACCCTACATAGGCCCCTCGGGATGCATGTAGACATTATAGCTTTGTGATCAGGTAAGGAATTGGGATTGGGATTTTGACTTTAGTTATTGGGGATGTACATCTTTTTCATGAGATGGATGATAGTGGACCAGGTGGTTCTTTTGTATCGAGTTGGACCTTCTTTTGGGATTTTATATATATGTAGTTATATGGTCAGCCATGGGTGACCATGGTTTTTATTTTTTATATGAACTATTAAGGGATGTGTATTTATATAAAAATAGTATGATGACTTTGGTAATATTATTACTATTTTTGTTTGTATATGCTTCTCCTATGGTTATTCTATTAATTCCTCTATTATGGTCCTTCTTCGATTGTGTTATATATATATATATATATGGACCATTATTAATATCCTAACCAGAGGGTATAGTCTCCCCACTATCACCTAATCAGACCATAACTACTATTCAATAGCCTTTGGAAAATGGATAGGCATGCCTAAGTTCTAGTGTCCCATTGTCCTAGAGAACAGATAAATTGGAAGAAGGGGATCAGGTTCTATAATTATTAATTTTTCATTATTCCTTTTGGACTTACGAATGCACCATCAATATTTATAGAATTTATGAATAGAATAATTCATGGGTATTTGGACTCCTTTAAGGTGGTTTTTATTTATGATATACTGTTGTATTATAGGAAAAAGGAGGGTCCTGAGAAATGCTTAGTTTTAGTGTTGGGTATCATTCCAGATCATCATTTTTATGACGAGTTATAAAACTATGATTTCTGGATAAAAGAGGCTCATTTCATTGGAAGTTTTATTTCTAAAAAATGATTTTTTTGGATACTGAAAATATAGTAGCTATTATCTCTTGTCATCCTCCCGAAAATGTCTTTTAAATATATATTTTCCTTAGCTTAATGGGATACTACATATGTTTTGTTCATGATTTTTCACATCTTCAATCACCGATGACAACTTTGATGGGGAAAGATGTTTCTTTATAAAGGAATGAGTAATATCAGAAATCCTTTCAATAAATTAAGATTAGACTTACATCAGCACCTATCCTCATGTTTCCAAAGTCTGTATGGGGGTATGTAGTCTATTATGATTCATTGAGATCTTGGTTGGGATTTTTTCTCATTTAAGGAGGTCATGTTGTTGCTTATGTCTCATGGAAATTATGGTTGCATGAGAATAACTCCCCAATGCACAATTTAAAATTTTTTATTATGGTCTATTATTTGAATACTTGGAACCATTACCTATTTGATGATAAATTCATAGTGTTTATGGATCATATGATTTTGAAACAAATTTTCTGACAAAGATATTTGAATTTAAGGTAGCATGTATGAGTGGAGTATCTATAGATGTTTGACTTCAACTTGATGTATACATCGGGTAAAGGGAACTCTGTAGTGGATGGATTGATCTGAAACTCATATGCTCAGTTAGCTAAAGTGTCTTCAGACCAGTGGAAACTAATGGAAGTCATAGTGTATAAGAATCAAGATTTATCATACCAAGGTGATGTGGTCTTTTTATTTCTAGTTTCTATTATTCTCATTTTGGTAGAACAAGTTAGATTTGTTTAGCCAACTGATCCTAATTTTGTTACTATGAGGTCAAAACTCAATAGTGGGGAGATAAATGAGGTTAGGAATCTATATATGATTTTAGTGTTATATTTTATTGATTATATGGTTTTACCTTTTACTTGTTAGGAAATACTTCCTAGTGTCTACAACCATTTGAGATGGGTTGTTCACCCTTGGATTTAGACAATATATAATGAATTGAAAGCATAGTTTTGGTGGATTGTAATGAAAATATCTATATAAGAGTATCATTGAGAGGCCTCACCTATCAGTATATAATGGTGGATCACCAAAGACCAGCTAGTATGTTGTAGTTTTTATCGATTCCCATGTGGAAATGAGAGCAGATATCCATGTATTTTGTGATAGGTCAACCAATGACAGTTAGAAAAAATGATGCCATATGGGTGATAGTGGATCTTCTCACAAATTAAACTCATTTCATCTTGATTTCTGAAAATAATATGGTGTAAGACTTTAAAAAAATCTATATTTGAGAGATTTTAAAGATAAACGTTATTATAGTCTTGATTGTATCTAATAAAGACCACAGTGTTTATTTTGGAAATCCTTATATCAAGATCCTATAACATATTTGAATATGAGTATGACCTATCATCCTCAAATATATAGAAAGTATGAATGGAAAATCCAAACATTGAAGAACATTATTGGGGATTGTGTGATGGATTTTGGTGGCTCTTAGGAGGATCATATACTTTTAGAGAAGATCTTATAAAATAATGATTATCATACCTCAATACATATGGATCCTTTTGAAGCATTCTATGAGCATCCATGTTGTTATCCACTTTTTTGGGTGGAAACAAGTGAGAATTCACTAATTGTACCCATAATTTTAAAAGATACAATAGATAGGTTTTAGTTTATTAGAAAATTATGGAGATGTATTAGAGTAATCATAAATCATATGTTGATCATCATTGATGACTGCTGTCATTTGAGGTGAGTGATCATTTATTTTTTAGAATCTCTCTATGGCTTGGGAATTGTTATTTTGGTAAGAAGGTAAATTTATATCCTCAATACATAGGCCCTTTTGAAATACTTGAATGAGTTGGTGAGGTGGAATATCAGTTTTCCTTGACACCAAAGTTCAGTTCAATGCACCATTTCTTTCATGTATCTCAATTTAAAAAAATTATAACTTGATCCTAAACATGTGATTTGATGGGATCACGTTGACCTATATATGGATTCTACATTGATTCATGTGTTGGTATAGACTATATAAATGAAATAGAATATAATTCATGGGAAAATCATTGGTCTAGTGTGGGTTTTGTAGAAACATAGTTGGATTCAAGAAGAAACATAAGAGTGTGAGAATGTGTTTGTAAATCAATCACCCAAACTCTTCCAGGACAACAATGGTTTTCTACTTTCTAGTGATAGAAATTCCAATGGTGGGGAGAATGTAGAACCCACACTTTTTAAGTACATGACTATTTATTCATTTATTTTTTGTATAAATAATTCTTGATTTGAGTTTTGGGAGGTTTTGAGGGGTTTTTTCATGTCTTGGAAGAATTTATAGAGGTTCATAGTGTGTGCACAGTTAATAGAAATGGTGTACCACCTCTAGGAAACTATACAAGGGAAGATAGAGGGAACTGGGAAAGTGAACAGTTTGGCTAAACCATACGACTTCCTAGGGTAAATCATGTATCTTGAAATAGATGGAAAAACATAGTTGTTTCATGGTTTTTAGAAACATGTGAGCCAACCATATGAGCGGTTGGATTGAGACATTATCAATACATGTTTGGGTTATGATTTTCCAAACTGTGCGGCGTACATTTAGAAACACCAAAAATGTTGATCTTATCAAAATTAAGCCTCCAAAACCCCTCCAATACCCTAATAACTTAATATCCTAAATTATTTTTTATCCCTAGTCTTGAGAGATGATCCCCTTCAATCTAGGAGTGGTTCCTATAAAAACTAATCAAAGTATAATGGAGGCCTGAATTCATTAGTAAGTGATTTTTATTCCTTTTTCTTATTATATATAGGGTTCTTATCTTTCCCAAAACCATATATATAGTCTATTATGGATATATGTATGTTTTATGAATTTTTTTATGATGAAATATTGTTTAATCTAGTGAAGTTAATGTAGATTATTATTGGATATTTATTTTTTATAACGCCATTCTTCGTTTTTTCCAATATTTGAGAGGTAGGTGTCTTCTCTCTTATCTCCACTTTATTTAGAACTTGATGGAATGGTTTTAATTAAATGTTTTTATTGAAATTTTTTTTAAATCCTTGTGTTATTCTTGTTGTAAATTCCAATTGGTATTGGATTTGGATAATTTTTGGAAAATTGGTCCAATTTCAAAAAACCTGTTTGGTTTATAATTTTAAAATTTTAATTTTTAAAATTATTTTTTTTTATGAATGAAAATTTTTTGTTGAAATTATTTAAGGAAATAATGTTTTATTTAATGGTTTTAAATGGATTTTTTCATACATGGTTGGAGTGTGTTCACTTTCATTATACATGACCATGTGGAAGGGGCGTATTCCATTGGGGAACCTGGTATTGGTCACCATGTGATGACTTGGTGGATCGATGAGAGACTAATCATGAATATAGAACTGACACCTAGGCACGCATGGTGTTTGGAGACATATTTATGCATATTCCAAATTATTGTAAAAAAATTTTATGATTTATTTATCTCTTTCCATGGAAAAAAATTTATGGATTTATTATAAACTATTTTTACTACTTGAAACTATTTTATATATTATGATAAAAAAATTCTAAATTGTAGGTTATGGGTACAGTAGAGTCATTTGATGGGTCATTCTCAACTTTTTTTATCATTATTGATGAATAGTCCATGATTTACACACTGATATACATTGTGATCAAAGGAATTGAATCAAAAAAACAATAAAAAGGATAGAACACTGGAACCAAGCACATGATTATCACATGTTTTTTATAATTAATTTAATTAATTAAATAATTCCTTTGCATTAATTATTTATTTGTTGATGGATTTGAAAACAAGTTTGTGTTTGTAACTTTGTTTCATTATAGTAATTAAGATCATATTCCCTATAGTAGTGGTCCACATGTGTTCCACAAATCCCTGAATGTTACCATATGAATCTCTTGGTGCTAGAATGGAAGAACCTATCACTTATGATGTCCTCCTTTGATCGCTATGAGAATAAATTCCAAAGCATTATCCTTGATCTCTCTTGAATTGAGAGTGAGAGGTGTAGGAATATCACTCTCTGTTATTTGGAGCATTCTTAGAGAGTAAACACTCTAGGGCTTGAGAGGATTCTCCAAATTCATTATACACAACTAAACAAATGAATTGGATCTCTTAGAAAATAATATATTTGGGTTTATATACCTCTATGGTTAAAATAAAATAATTACACAAGTGACATTTTTTATTTATTTAATCCCTATGTAACCCCATTTAAAATAATAATAATAATATTATTATTATTATTATTATTTATTGGCATGCACTTAACTTGTGAATTAAATTAAATATTATTTAATAAAATAATATTCAATATTTATTATTTCTCACTGAACCTAAAAACTTGTTCCACTATTCCTCCACAATATTTATTAGGCATTTAATAATGAATATTTATCTATCAAATAAATATCACTACATTATTCACCAATAAATAAATAAATATTATATTCACTAAATAGAAAAAAAAATATTCATTAAATATTCCTCTCACATTATATTCTCTTGAATAATTGGTGACAGAATATATGTGATCAAGAAAACATGAATAATTATTAAATCACATATTGGATTAATATTTATTCAACCTATTAAATAATAATTTATTATTTATATTAGATTCTGGATACACTTAGTGTTTTACCCTCTAGGCCTCTTTCTCGGTGTCATTTCGCGAAGTAGCCTAAAGTCCAAGTTTACCATATAGAAACATGACAAGGGACCCATAGAGAAATAATTTAATTCCTTAATGACATAATACCTCATACAAATTATTACTATGTAATATAATCTCTTTATCATGATATCTCTAATCAAACTTGTTACATGTTAGTGACATCAACCAATGTGCTCTATGTCTCTTTCCTTGACTTCTCAAAAATTGAAATTTCCTATAAAAAACCATGGTCATGGATTTATTTAGGTTTTATCATTTCCATAAAATGGAATGAGATATCATATTTTATTAAAGAATAGAATGGAAAATCATTTCTCGCATTATTCATTAATGAAATATTACTCATGATGCACCCAGCATATCCTACCTCACCACAAATATATTTCATCATGGTTTTCATCAATACATCAAAGTACACGACTCATAATACTCATTAATAATAATATCAAGGTATAAGTATTAATACATATGTTCACGAATTGGAACATCCAATGACAAATATAAATGTTTATTTCTAATTGGTGGGTCTCATTCACATAATATTATACACAATATTACCAAGGGTGTACACCATGAGAAGGTGCCTCAAATTCCTATGAGTATCCACCATTTATATCATGTATCATTTTTTTCCATAAAATGATAACATTTAGCTACAAAACATTTATTTAAGAATAGTTTCATAGCACTTCTGAGTTTTCATTATAACAGGGAACTACTATGACCTTTTAGAACGACAGCTACTCTTAGTACATGATCACATACTATTTTATAGATAAGAACAATCATGATGTGATAAGAAGTTTATTAATATTCAAAACAGTGAAAATAGTTTATCATAAAGTATAAAGAACTTGGTTCTAGAGAACCATCTCCAACTTACTCCTGGTTTCACTAGAGAAAATTGTTATCAACATTCATTCTTCTATCTCTCTCCTGATACTCATGCTTCTACTAAGATAGGACTTTAGTCAAGGAGTTCATTTCATTATCTTTCATGGGTACTCTTCTTACTGCAACTTCACCCCTTTGATAAAAATCCCCTAAGAGGTAATACTTCTGAAGTATATATTTTTTCCTTTGGTGTGACCTTGGATATTTTTTAAGTGCCATTTTTGTAGTATTGTCACAATACAATGTGATGGGGTATTTAGATATAGGTACCAAATAAAGCTTATGGACAATGTTCTATATCCAAATGGATTCCTTGATTACATCAAAACAAATGCTATATACTCGGACTCCACTATAGAATTAGTGACAACTGGCTACTTTTCACTCTTCCATCTCATAGATCATCTGTTGAGACAAAAAAACATATCCTAAATATGACTTCATATCATTTTTATCAATCTAAAAACTAGCATCAGTACAACCTCTGATGACTAGAACCTTTTCTCCTCCATACATCAGTAACATATCCTTAGTTATTCTTAGATACTTAAGGATATCCTTAAAAATATACCAATGTTGTTCTCCTGGATCATCTTGATATATTCATACCATTATCAATGCATAGGTAACATCAATTGTATTTTATAACATGGAATACATAATTGATCCTATCACTGAATTGTATGGGATATTACTTATTCTCTCCTTCTCTTGTTGTGTATGAGGACACATTTTCTTATATATGTGTAAACTATGTGGCACTTGAACCAATAACCTCTTATATTTTTCCTTAATAAATCTCTTTAGTATCTAGTCATCATATGTACTTTAACTTAGTCCAAATAGCCTCTTGAATCTATCATTAATGATCTTGATCCCTAAAATATTGGTTGATTCACCTATGTACTTCACGGAGAAACACTTACTTAACCATTCCTTAATAAAGCTTAAAACTGGTATTTTGTTTCCAATAATTAATATTTCATCAACATATACTACTAGGATAATGACTACATTTCCATAAAACCACTTGTAAACACATGGCTCACATTCATTCTTAGTGAAACAAAATTATCTTATAGCTTCATCAAATTGAATGTTCTACGACCTAGATGCTTGCTTCAATCCATAAATGGATCTCTGCTACTTGAAAACCTTTTATCATCACCTGGATTCAAAAAAAACTTCTATTTCTGTCATATAGACATCTTCCTAAATGTTCCCATTAAGTAATTAAGTTTTTACATACATCTACCATATCTCATAGTCAAGGTAAGCTGCTATAGCAAGTAGAATTTTGATGGGATTAAATATAGAAAATGCTGAAAATGATTCATCATACTCAATTTTGTGATGTTGTTTAGACCCTTTAGCCACTATCCTTTCTTTATAGGTATTTACTTTACCTTCTATGTCCAATTTTCTCTTGAATACCAATTTTCACCCAGCAAGATTTATATCAACTGGAGCATCGACTAGAACCCAAACTTGGTTCTAATACATGGAATCCATTTCATAATTCATGGCTTCTTTTCATCTTGTAGCTTCTGATCTCTCTACTACCTCTTTGTAGGAGAAATTTCCATCATTTTAAACCAATAATGAGTCTCCACCTTTGGTGACTATAAAACCATATATATCTAGTTTTCATACCTCTCTTGCACTCCTACATTGTACTTGTGTTTTAGGAACTAATTATTCTATAGGGACCTATAGAATCTATTCATGTACCAACTCTTGTGTATCTTGATCATCAAATTCATTGAATTCAATCTTGATCTCACTATCCTTTTTGAGGATTTGATCCCTCTCAAGAAATACATCTTGTCTAGAGATAGTCACTTTCTTGTCTAAGGGGTTGTATAGGTAGTGTCCCTTTATTTCCATGGGATACTTTATAAAGATACACTTTGTGCCTTGGGTTTATAGATTATTTCCTTATAAGGACTTAACAAATTACTCTCAACCCCATACATGTGTATGTGAGAAAATGGGTTTCTTTCCACTCCAAAACTCGAATGGAATTCCATTTTTTTAGTTGGTACTCAGTTTAATGTGCATGTCACAGTATTTAATGAATATCCCCAAAATGATAATAGAAGATGTGCATGATTAATCATTGACCTTACCTTGTCTAATAATGTACATTTTATCATTTCACTAACACAATTCAACTATGGTGTGTATGGTGGATTGAGTTGAGATAGAATCTCAAACTCCCATAGAAAGTTGATAAACTCTTAGTTAAGATATTCACCAACAGAATTTGATCGAAACTTCTTTATCTTCCTTCCAAGTTGATCCTATAATTCATTCTTGAATTTTTTGAATTTCTCAAAGGACTCAGACTTATACCCCATCAGGTGGACATATTTGTATCTACTCAAGTCATCAGTAAAAGTTATGAAGTAAGAATACCAACCACTAGCTTCTACTAAAAATGGTCCACACACATTAGTGTGAACCAATCCTATAAACTTTATGGCCCTTTCACCCTATCCATTAAATGGTGGTTTGGTCATTTTTTCTTATAAACAATAATGAAATATTTCAATTTTTTTAGATCAGATGATTCTAAATAACCATCTTGACAAATCTTTATCAAACACTTCTCATTTAAATGACCAATATTGTGATGTCATGGCTGGGAGTTATATGAGTCATGTGAACATGATTAATTATAAATTTACAATAGTTGGTTATCATAATTTAATACATAAAGACCATTATTTAAATGTTATATACCATAACATATGTTTTCTTTATAAAAAAACAAATTCCATTTCCAAACATGAAAATAAACCCATCTACATCTAGGAATTATATAGAAATTATATTCTTGGTAACCATCAGTACAGAATAAGAGTCTTTTAAAACAAAATTCTTTTTCACTGTTAATGAAAGGTGGTAGTCACCAATGGCTAGAGCAATTAGCCTCACACCATTAACAACTTTCAAATCCATCTCTCTTATAACAATCTTTCTGAATCTACTTGATTCCTATATTCGGATATGTATGTGAGCACCACAAGCTATATCTAATACCCAATATGTATATATTGATATATTAAACTAGATAATTAATACACCTTTAGCTTCCTATTTCTTTTTGGTGCAATTATTATTCCAATGGCCTTGCTTTCCACATGTAAAACATACAACCACTTTTTCTTTGACCTACCTCTCAATCTTCCTCTTCTTGGAAAGCAGGTTCTCGGGAGCTTTAGACTCGTTATGAATATTACACCGATTTTCCTTGTTTTTCCTTTTATTATTCACTATAAGGACCAAGGGTTTATCACTCACCATGTCCTTATCCACTTTTAATATAAAATTAATAATTTCTAAAATACTCTTCTCATTATTTATTATAGTATAACTAATAATAAAACTAGAGAAAGTCTTGGGTAGTAATAAAATAATTATATCTTTGTACAAATCATCTGAGAATTTAATACCTAAGATATCTAATCATTCGATGTAGCAAATAATATTGAGTACATGAGGCCCATCTATAGAAGAATGTCCAAGATTAGTTGTAATTAAATCATTGGAGATCTCATATATAGATCCTAAATGTGGGACATCATGATATACACATCCATGTCCTAATGTTGCTACAAAAGATCATTGGTCATGGATGATAGCATGAAACATTAATCATATGTGGAATAATTCAAATTTTTCTCATAGATTTTTTACTCTTCATCACTATACTTATTACCATGTTTATCAGGAATAGTTTCTTCCAACACATAGAATTTCCTTTCATGGTGAAGGATAATGCATAATCACCTTTTCCACTCTTGTAAATTTGTGTTGGTGAGAAGTTTTTCCTTATCATGTATGGATTGAAGTGATATGTTTGAAGTAATTTTATTGTTGTTTCTAAAAATAATATGAGCATAATTTTACTACTTTATCTGATAAATTTTAGAAACAAAATAAATATTATATTTATTAATCCCCCAATATTTTATCGAAACCCAATAGTCCACAACATTACATTGTAATATCCTATTTCTTGGATATTTTAGTGGTAATGATCCATATTACCCTTCCCATTACTCTAAATTTGGTTAGGAAAGAAACTTGAATGGTTTTAGGTAGTTATTCAAAATTTCAACTGCATTAACTCATAGTTCTTTGATCTGTTGAGTGGACTCCCAAATCCTGAAATCCTTTAATTGGATTTCCTCAACCTTTGCCTCTTAGTTACACCAAGTCCTGCTTTGTTATTCAACCCTTTATGTGAACTAATTTAATTCAACCCAAATAATTTAGTTAGAATTATCCAATAATTGAAAGCACCCCAACTTTGGCTGGTCAAGTACTTTGAACTATGGTTCAATCTTAACTAAGGTAGGGGAAGGCTATACCAACATAATATATATTATTGAGAGATTTTATCTTTTTATGCATAAAAGCTACAATTATTATCATTATCAAATGCTTGTTAATATTAAGTGGATTTACTTAAGTGATTAACCATGCCTTAGATACTATTTATGCATAAGATAATTTATTTTAGTTTTATCTTTCATACTTGTTAATTTCAATAATTCATGTGATTTTGACAAAACATCCATAATGAAATAACAATTAAACTTAAAAGAAATAAAATAATAAAGCGGTATTATCATAATCTTTTACTAATGGTTATTTTATCTAGTTGTTGACAAACAAACTATTGACCTAGGGGAAAAAAACCTTGAACCAAATGAGGTTGATGTTACAGATTTCCACTAGTCCATATATGTATCTCTCTTGGATTGATTTCTCCTAGGATCCAAACTTGAAATGCCTCAACTAGCTTTGGATATCCATCCATTACATATGATTTTACTCACACACGAGTGAGGGAAAGAATAGGTTTTCATAGAGGAAACCATGGACACACATTACCTTACATAATAAGAGGAGAGAAGGAACACAGGACAACAATTAATTTAATAATAAATTAAATGAAACCAATAACATATAAAGGTCTGGTCTATGCTCATGATCATTCACATGCATGCAACAAATTACACATTTAATAAAACTACCATTCAATTATTAATTTTTATTATTTAAGATAAATCATGCATTAATAAATTAATTATCTTTTTTAACTAATCAATTCTTCTATATTGATTATCATCCTAATTTACTTGAGATTCTCATCCATCATAATTTTAAACAAATTAAATAAATTTATTTAAAATTAACTGTGTACATAAATTTTCTTTGGAGGTAACATGGTGAATACCTATCTAATTCTACCCAAAATGTATTATTCTTGTATATTGTATACTCTTATAACATATGGAATACAATACTTATCGCATACTTTCATGACATGTACTATCAATTTAATGATTACACAAATTGCATGATTTTTTTTGTAATGTGTTATGATTCAATTAATGTGGATTAATATATGTAATAATACTTATACGTGATATGCAGATCTGAAAATTATATAAAAATTAATTAAAAATTTATATATATATTAAAAAAAACCCATCACATGGCGTGTCCCATAAAATTAATGACCAAATTCCATCACATGTCAATAAGGTTAACATAGTATAATAAATTAATTTTAATTCTATATAATTTGGTATAGGTGCATGGAATGTAAAAGGGAGATATATGGCATGTATGTCTCTCACCATCTATCTGAATCACACACCTAGATACTTGACATATAAATTGTTCCTTGAAAAAAATGGAGTAAATGATGTGTATAAAGGACTACGCAGCATGTGGTATCCAAGTTACATGGTCACCAGTCAGGTAGTCCATATAAGGAAATACATGGCTCTTCCATGACTTAAAAGGACTAAAGGTTATTTATATAGGCTACACGGTGTGTACTCTGGCTGACTATGCGCTAGGATGGCCTATTCAACACATGGAGTAAGTTATTAAATTCACCACATATAATCAATGCACATGGTATGAATTTATTCTGAATCAATTTCATGTGAATTAAATACAGGTACATGGTGTTTAATCATGTGTTATCCCTCCATAATCCTCATAACCTTCGGCTGAGTTATTCAATTTTATTTCATTCAAAAAATTAATCATTTTTAATAGATCTATGAGAAATGAAGGAGGAATAAGAAGATCTTGGAATTTAGATTAAAAAATAATAAACTTTAATTGAAAACTAAATGATAAATGCATAAATAAATTAATGATCTTTAAATAATTATAAATAATTATGTGACTTCTCTAATACCACTTGTAGGTTCTGGGAACAACGGAAGCATGTGATGGACTATGCCCAAATTGTCTTGTTTTCATGATCGATGATAAATCAGAGATTAATATAATAATAAACATTCTGATTAATAAAATTTAATCAAATAAAACTAGAAAAGGGATAGAATGATGGAAATAAGCACAAGATCATTACATATTATTTATAATTAATTTAATTATTTAACGAATTACCTTGTGTTCAATACTTCTTTATTAATATATCTAACAAAATATCTATGTTTTTAACGTCATTGTATTGTAGTAATCAGGAGAATATTCACTCAAGTGGTGATTCATGCATGTTCCTCAAATATCTGAATGTTGTCGTAGGAATCTATGGGTGCTATAATAACAAATCATATCACTTGTGTCATCCACCTTCGATCACCATGAGAATCAATTCCAAATTGTTCCCCTTGATATCTCTACAATTGAGAGTGGGAGGTGAAGGAAGATCAAACTCCATTATTGGGGTCATTCGAAGATAGGGAACTCTCTAAGGCTTGATAGTATTCTCTAAATTCATTATGCACAACCAAACAAATGAATTGTCTCTCTTAGAAAATAATATAATTGGGTTTATATACCGCTTGGATTAAAATAAAATAATTGTACAAGTGTCATTTATTATTTATTTAATCCCTATGGAACCCCATGTCAAATAATGTTATAATTATTATTATTTTTTCTCGACATGGGCTTAAATTGTGAATTAAATTAAATATTACTTAATAAAATAATATTCAATATTTATTATTTCTAGCTAGACCTAAAAACTCAGTCTGTCATTCATCCACAATATTTATCAGGTCTTGAATTATGACTCTATATTTAGTAAAAAAATATCACTTCATTATTCACTAATAAATAAATAAATATTATATTCACTTAATAAAAAATATTTATTTATTAAATATTATGATCACATTGTATTATCTTGAATAAATGGTGAAAAAATATATGCAATTACAAAAACATGAATAATTATTAAACCATGTAAGAGAATAATATTTATTCAACCTGTTAAATAATAATATATTATTTAACTAAGATTATAGATACAATTAGTGTGTGATCCTCTAGGCCTATTTCTTAGTGGCATTAGGTGAATCAGTTTAAATTCCAAGGTTAGCATCTAGAAATATACTAAGACACCAATAGAGAAAGAATTTAATGTTGTAATGACATAATACCTCATACAGATACTTACTATGTAATATAATCCCTTTATCATGATATCTCAAATAAAAAAGGATGCATGTTAGTGCTATCGACCTATGTTTTTTATGTCTCTTTATTTGACATCATAGAAATTTAACTTTCCTATAGAACACCATGGCCATGGATTTATTTAGGTTATATCATTTACATAAAAGATCCTAAGATATAAACTTATGTTAAAAATAGAAGGTAAAATCCTTTCATGTTTTATTCATTAATGCAATATTACTCGTTATGCACCCAATGTATCCTACCTCACTATGAACATATGTCGTCATGATTTTCATTAACACATCAAATTACATGACTCATAATACTCATTAATAATAATATTAAATTATAAGTGTCAATACACACATCGGTAGATAGTAACATCCAATAACACATATAAATGTGGATTTCCTACCAGAGGGTCTCGTTCTCAATATATCCTACACTATATATTACCATGGGTGTACACCATGAGAAAGTTCCTTAAATTCCTATGAGTATCAAACCATGATAACATGTATAATTTATGTATTTAAAATTATATCATCTATCTACAGAATATTTATTTAGTAATAGTGTTGTAGTACTTATTAGTTCTCATCATAGCGGGGAACTGTTATGGCCTTTTATAATAAAATCTACTCTTAGGAAATTATCACATACAATGTTACGTAGAAGAACAATCCGGATGTGATAATAAGTTTATTAATATTCAAAAATATGAATAAATTTTATCATAAATTACACAAAAGTTGGTTCTAGGGAACAAACTCCAACACAAATGGCATGAGTTGGGAATTCATTGGGGAAATCCTACTAAGATTATACTCACCTCTTACTTGGGTACTATTGTGCATTTTCATATGTCATCTATCAAGAAACATTTAAAGGTAAGGTATCTTAGTTCTTTATTGAATCTTCTTGATATTTTGGTAAAGTTATGTGGATTTGGAGCTTGGAGTGGGTTGTGTGTTGCTAGTAGATGTCACTAGGGAGTTTTGATTTTTGTGGTCTTTTGGTTCTCTTAAATTTTGAATCTTGGTTTCCACTTGTACTCTGATATGGTTTATTGGTTTGGTTTTTTTTTTGAGTTTTATTTTGTACTCAGGAATTATATAGTTTTTTTTGTTATTGTTTTTTTATTTTTTATGTTTTAGTTTTCAAAGTTAAAATCATCCCCCAAATGTTTTTTAGTCCCTTGGTATTTATTTCTAGCCTTTGGTGTCTTGGGGATATCACCTATAGCTAAGTAGCACACCCATCACTTCTTAAGACAATAATAAGGGATATGATGTTACTATTAGAACCCTTTTGATTTTAAAAAATCATTTAACTTTATAATAATGTATCATTTAACTATATTGTGTTGTATTTCATTTTATATAGTAATAAAGAATTATTCACTTTATTTTGGTTTTGTGTGTAACATAAGATATTGAAAAAAGTATTTATATAAAAGGTATCAAGGTGTTACATATGGTCACTCCATATCAAAATCTAACATAAAAATATAAAATGGATCAATCCCTTGAACAAGTATCCCCCACCCATCTATTTATAGACAAGCTCCCGCAATAGCCAACTAATTTTTCTAGTTACACTGCATTCTGATTTTTATAAATGACAATTTCTCAATCAAGGAAACATCTATTTTCCCAATGAATACACCAACTCCACCTTTACTTATAGTTAATACTAAACATGTTTATAACACATCCTTACATTCACCACTTTCTAACTTTTTAATTTTGGTATCCATACTTCAGGTTCTGTGATTCATTATCTCTAGTTTTGAAATCATGTCCCAAAATCACTCCTTTCATACTTTCTAAAATAAATCTAGAAATATTTTATCACATATACCCTAACTAAATACTCATTGAAAATATGAGATAAATAACTCACCATAACATTTCCAATTTATTCCACAAAATTAAGAACCATATAATCTACTCAAGTATTTTTTATGAGATTCTTTATCCTTATTTCTCTATATACCATGTGAAAGAACTATGAATTCCTATTAGCATCCTTAAGACAATTCATTTTGAGTTTCCATTTTATTATTATTTCTTTAGCATTAATCAGTTTATCATTCTTGATACGTATATATAAATTGCATAGAAATATTTTATCTCTTGGAGATGTATGAATTTGAAGCTTCAATAGTCAAAATTGATTACTTTTCTATATATAACATGATACTGATAAATTTGAGAGTGTTCGGGTTTATTTAAGGGGAATTATTGGAATTTTAAAAATATAAACTGTTAAGATGAATAGTGATCCATTTTGAAAAAATCCCAATGGTACTTCCTAGATCATTTTGATGAGTATAACATGATTTTACCCTTCATTCATCTATTTGAAGTTATGCAGTTGATGAAAATTATAATTTATAATTTTGGATATGGATTCTCACTTGGTTGATCTGATGAATATTTTGATGTTGATGGAATCTAAGTAAATTATAGTGGGACCCATAGATGTGGAAAAGATAATGATAATTATTTGGTTTAATGTTTATAATATGACATAATGACTTCTATTTACCCCTAATTATAAAAGAGGGTGTGAATGAGTTATAAAATAATGATTGAATAAAATATATAATAAAGATTAATATATGAAAATGGGAGAATAATATACAATATGATGAAACATGTCAATGTGTTTTCAATCATAGGTTTATCCTCTGATATTAATTGACATGTTATATAAGTTAAGGCTCTCAAATTGAGTATGAATATGGAGAAGATATAATATTGAATGTAATGGTCTTATAGAGTGGATAATGAATTGATATTGATTATGAGTATGTTGATGATGATTGGGGTGATGTCTACATGGATCATTATGATAGATTGATTAGTATATTAGTTAACAATTCATTCAATAACATGTAGTGTTTTTATAAACAATTTCTAATTATTTTTTCACTTGGTATATGTCTGATATATATAGTATCCCTGGAGGGTTTTATAGGTGGATGGTAATATGAATACATGGGATTTCTTATGACTTGATTTGTTTGAGAATATTCTTATATGTATCCAATCATGATAATTGGGGTGATCCTTTGTTACCCAGTTCTGGGGTTATCAATGGGGGTTGCCTTGTTAGTAGTCAATAATATAAATTCATATTCTTGGATTAATGGAAGGTTATGGTTATAGGACATAGGTGGTGGGTATCAAGGAATAGTTTTAGGGTGAAATTCTAAGGCGGTTATACAAGGAATTGTCATAGGGAATTGGTAGTGTAGTTATAGGGTGGAAGGTGGAAGCAAGCATGTGTAGCGGGTTGGTTGGTGTGATGGGGAGAAATCACTACTGGTTATCGATTTAGTGGAGAATTAGATGATCTAGATGGGATATTGGTTGGTTTTTTTGATATAGTAGTAATATAAAGTCAATTTCAGTCAGGCCAGAGATCATCAGTGAGGGAGTAGGAATGGGAGAGGGATACAATTGTCTAAAAATATAATTTCCCTTGAAAGGGCCACATTTACACTTGATTATAATGGGAATCCAAATTCTATCAAATGGTATAACTAAATATTCCTTAGAATGATTTTTCCTATATACCAAACACCAAAATAATCAGAATCTATTTTTGCTTCCCTTTCAATTATATCTCTCCCAAAGCCTATAGAACCTATTAAATTGGAGTTTCCAAACCATTCATCCTCATCTTGAGTTTGGAATTGTTGGGTGAGGGTAAAGGATCATGGTATTGATCCATTCACTAATCAATGAAACTGGAAATCATTAGGAATAACCTAAATGTCATGACTAGGGATATCCTAGTCATTTCCTAATGCAATCTTAGTTTACTCGTACCAAATAAGGACTAAATTAAAAATGCATCACAGATGGGAACTCATTAATGAACTCATAACCAAAAAATGAACCCATAACTATAAGGTAATGGATATATAAAGCCCTTCATTTAAATTTTTTAACTCTTTTTGGTACTGAGAGGAAGTTTGGAGGTGTTCTGGAGGCTGGGGGAGTTTTTTCCATTCATAGGGTCACCATGCCATGGTGGCTGGAATGGTGTTGATTGTTTTGGAGACTTCTTGGAAGATTTATTGTGAGTCATATTATTGTATCCATGGGTTCTTGTAGGTTAGTTTTGGAACTAACTATTTGGTTTTTGTATGCACCATAGAAAGTGAAATGTCAAGGTTGTAACAACCCAAAAATTCATTAATGAAAATCCCTCTTGATTTGATTAAATGTCTTATTAAGTAAAATGATTATATAAAATATGAACTTCTTTAGTTTTATGTTATGGATTTTAAACTACTGTTAAGAATTGTGACTGTTTCTAATATAGTCATTGAAAAGTGATAACATGATTAGTATAAATATAGGGCTTTAACAAATCAAATTTACTCAAAAAAAGGAAGTGATAGCCTCATCCAGTAGACTTACCCCATAAAAATCCAAATTTTCAGAGCTTGTAAAGGATGTGGAGTCATTTCGCTTCACTCTTGACCAATCCCAAGAAGATCTTGAATACGTTAAGATTGAGTGGAACCACCTACACGAGAAGTGGAAGTTGATAGAGATTACCACTCGAGCGATGTTATCCGAGCAACCCCAAGAGTCTGTCACCACCGCACACCTTACCCTAAGGTCTTATGTGGGTGTTTTAAGGGGTTATGTAACAAGACCCCAGCATTATTATTATGTACATTATTTCTTATATAATAAATAATATACTTTCATTTTATTATTGTTACTTTGTAAATAGTTTTTAAAGCACAAAAAGTATTTTTTTAGTTAATGTTCAACTACGGATCTATTTTGATAAATTAATGGATTTTTGAATTAAATAATATTTAAATAAAATATTATTATTATTAAACTACTTTTTATTAAGTATAAATGACTGTATAATTTTTATGAATACAATTATATTTTTTATTAAGGTTTGAAATCTATTTTAGTCAAAACCCATTAATTTTTTATAAATGTTAGTTTTTATTTTAAAAGTGAAATTCACATATTCAGAAAAATATTTGGATAAAATGAATATTATTTTTGTAATAAGGACGTCTAAATTATCCAACGGTGAATTTTTCATAATTTTTTGAGACACTCAAATTTTTGGGTAAAAACTAAATATTGTTTAAATATATAATGTGTTTTATGACATCATAATGACCCAATAGTGATGTAATAAAATACTATAAACATTATGTTTAGACAATATATGTTTTACCATTAAAATAATGTGATTTTAGGTTTTTTGATTTATTTTACAAAGATTTAGTGGACCCTTCAAGACTTATAAAACATTTTAGCTTTTTTAATTGATTTCCTCGAGAGTGTGACTCACCTCCACATTAGAAACCCTATTATTTTAAGAATTTAGGCCATTGTACTTATAAATTATTTTTTTACACTCCCCTTTGTAAAAAAACCATGGGTTGGTTTGTGGTTTGGATTAGTTTAATGTGTGGTGATCAAAACCTAAATAATAAAGAATTCCCCCTCCTTTCCTATATAAACTCACCAAAGCTTTCACTTCCTATTCACTCAAAGAATTTTTAGTTCATCCAACCTCTGGCCTCCTATATTTATAATTCTCCCAAGGTTCCCCAACCTCCCAAGAATCCTCTCTCAATCCTCTCTCAAGCTTTTGGGATCACACTTCCATGTAAGGGATTCTCGCTTCCCTTATTTATGTCCAAGTTTCCTTATATTGTTATGCCCTTTTATTTTCAATTATAAATGTTGGGGTATGATTTCACACCTCCCCCATACTTACCTATTCATTTTTTAATAATGATATATCCCCTTTATCTCTCATTAATTCCTACCATATACACCTATTACCAAGCCAAAATTCCGTAAGAAATTTCTCCCTCCTCATTTACATTCAACCAATTATTTTGTATTACATATCTAAATTCCATTAAATTTGTTTGAAAATGTATATATATGAACCCCCTTACTATCAATTTCTTTTAAATATTATGAAATATTAATTTCTCTCTCATAAACCATTTTTATGAATTCTTATTTCATGTTGTTATGCTGCCGAAATTGCACTGTGTTTTTCCAAGCCAAGATCATTGTGTAGTGAATACCATACTCATGTCTCTATCAATGGTATTCACCTTTATGAACATATACTTATTGAATGGAACTTTCATTTATTTATTCTACATTACTTAATCTTGGAATAACTTATGATGTTGATTGATTCCATGTTATATGGTCCATTTGGCACACTTATGCATGAAATGAAATGTTTAAGAAGGGTGTTCCCTGATAGCGCTCTAATGCATTGGGTAAAGTATAGTATCATGATAAGTCATGTTAAATTAGTTTTGAATCATTATAATTCTATTTAAATTAGGGTTCAATCATGCTTCATGTGCAATGAGTTTTTACTCATGCTCCATGTTCAATGAGCCTTGGCTCATGCTAATACCATGTTAAGTGTTGTTTCCAAATCTCCATGTTTTGATTATCATGCTTTATCATGCCTTTATGTTCATTTTTCTCTTGTTCTCCATTGATATTCCTATTGTACAACATGTATTTTATTCCTCATGTGATTCCATGTTTATTCCCTTACTGGGATTTATATCTCACCCCTTTCTTTTATATGTCCTTAGGTTATCCCATGCAATGTTAAGTACAAAGGAATGTCGTGGTCATGTAAAGGATGTTTTCAATAAAGATGTTTTATTTCATGTTTTATGTTGTTATGTAATGATCCTAATCCACAAAGACACTATACCTCTCGATATTCCTTATTGTATTTAATGTCTTATGTTAAGTGTGTAATAAAAATCAGGGTTGTCATAGTTGGTATCAAAGGGAGGTTTAGTTATTTTTGGGATTATGATTAGAAAACCCTAGTGAAATACTTAAGGATAAGACTAAGTATAATAAGAACATACCAAAATTTTGGTGAGTATTGAGTAAGTGGTATATCAATAAAATACATCCCTATCTAGATATGAGCAGGTAGAGGTGGCTCTGGCAAAGATGTACCTATGAGTGAAAACTCTGACAAGAAGTTTAGAGCTTGACTTGGGGTATCGTGGTACATGACAATGGGCCTTGATGAACTCTTAGTTAAGACTCTATTTGGGGATATTATTTGGTAAATTCACAAGCTTAGTATGAACCATTATTAAGGGAATAAAAAAGTTCCACTTACAATATATGTTAGAAAGTAGATCATGGATAACATAGACTGAAGCCTATAGATTCATAAGTTAAGTAAATAAAAGTTATTAGTCGTCTATTCATGTATTTGGATTACCCTTTATGTGCTACCCCTAACTTTCCTTTTATTCCATAAAATGTTCAGTAATATGAAGAATATGGCTAAAAACCAATGCATAGGGAAACTTGATGAATGTCCTAGTGAGGTTCCTAATCAAATGGGAGTTCAAGTAGGACATATCGTGATTATTCCAAACCAGCTATCAAAAATCACTATTAACAATTAGTACTCTTTTGAATGCCCAAGGAAATCAAGGAAGAAGAAGATGACATATCATTAAAGTCCATATGATAAAGGTGATAAGGGGAAGAATACCCAATTTCCTTTGTGCAACAAATGTGGAAAGTGGAATGAAGGGAAATGTCATAAAGGGACTAGGAGATGATTTAAGTGTGGAAAGGAAGGGAACAAAGTATCCAATTTCCATGAAATAATGGATAATGTGATGGATGGAAATAAATCTCCATCTAATGAATCTTACATGATTCTATGTCAAAATGTGGAGAAGTCGAGCATTATCCAAGTTGATTCTCTATTGCAATTGCTGAGAAGTATGATGAGCATCAACAATATCCTTGATCAAGGGAGCATAGAAAGTCCTATTATAAGATGTATAGTGATGAATTAATTACATGTAACCACTAATTAAAAGTAGTTTATGTTGTAATGTATTTAAATTAATGTCCTATTAGTATATCTTTTATGTTTTCTAAGAACATTGAGTCCCTAGCACAAATAATATTAAATCATTAAAAAACTTCAATAACTGTTGTATCACATGTTGCAGTTTGTGGGAATTTTCTTCATGAAAATTTTATAAGGATCCCTTTGATGGAATTTGAGGAAAAAAGGTAAAAGTAATTTCCTATGCCTAAAGGTAGTCCCACGCATGATCTGGAGTTAGCAGAAGTGATCTTCACTTTAAAATTTTGGCGGCATTATCTCTTTGGTGAGAAGTTTGAAATATACATAGATCACAAAATCCACAAGTATATATTCACATATAAATAGTTAAATATATGCCAATAAATATGGTTAGAGCTAATAAATGACTATGACAGCTCAATCCATTACCACCCTGGGAAAGCGAACAAGGTGGAAGATGCTCTAAGTAAAAAGGACCTAGAAATTCTATCATTGATGAGAATTGAAAAGGATACAATCTTTATATATTTTCATAGGATGGACATGTGAATCATTTAGGGAGGAACATCATCAATCCTTTCTCAAATGATTGCTCAATTGTACCTCATGTAGAAAATAAAGGATGCTCAAATAAAGGATGTGGAAATTTTGAAAAGGGTGGAAGATATCAGAAATGGGAAATCCTCATAGTTAGTGGTTGACAAGGATGGAATTGTGAGATTTGGGTCAAGATTATGTGTATCGTCCGATCTAGAGATAAAAAAAGAGCTTCTGAATGACGCATATAGCTTAACCTTCTCTATTCACCCTGGGAGCACAAATATGTATCGAGATCTCTGAGAAAACTTTTGGTGGGATAACATGGAGAAGGAGATCGTTGAGTATACATTAAAGTGCTTGGTTTTTCATCAAGTGAAGGATGAGAGGAAAAAGTTTAATGGGGTGATACAACCACTAACCATACTAACATGGAAGTGGGAAAACATTACCATGGACTTTGTCACTCGACTTACAAGGACATCCAGAGAAAACAATGCTATATGGGTCGTTGTAGATCTCCTTACAAAGACAGCTCACTTTATCACGATTTAAGAGGACTTCTCATTGGATCACCTTGCACAGATTTTCATCAAAGAAGTGGTAAGGATACATGGAGTACAACTATCTATTGTATCGAATAATGATCCAAGATTCACCTCAAATTTCTAGAAAAGTCTCCAAAATTCTCTAAGAACTGAACTGAACTTCAATATGGTCTATCATCTTCAAACTGATGGCCAATCTGAATAAACTATTTAGACACTGGAAGATATGTTAAGATCATGTTCTATGGACTTCAAAGGAGGATGGGACCAACATCTTACACTGATTGAATTCTCCTACAATAACAGTTTCCACTCGAGCATCTGAATGGCACCATATGAAGCCCTTTATGGGAAAATTTTTATAACACTGGAGTGTTGGGATGAATTCAGTGAGTGTAAGCTACTAGGACCTGAAATGGTTGAAGAAATGGTGGTGAAGGTGAAATTCATTCAGCAACATATCAAGGTATCCCAAACTAAACATAAGAGTTATGCAGACAACCATCGACAAGACCTTGAATTAAAAGTTGGAGACATATTATTTCTACACATATCTCCATGGAATAAGGTTGTGAGGTTCTGAAATAAATGGAAGTTAAGTCGTAGGAACATCGTCCCCTTCTAGATTCTTGATTGTGTCAGGGCAGTAGCCTATCAACTATGACTTCCACCTACTATGGAAAAAGTACATGATGTATTTCATGAATTCCTATTAAATAAGTACATACTAGACCCTTCACATGGACTCTCATCAGAGGAAGTACAGTTAGAGGATGATCTTTCTTAATATGAGAAACTACTGAATATCTTAGATTGTAGAGAAAAATTTCTACAAAAGAAGACAATGACCCTCGTCAAGGTGTTGTGGTGAAACCACAAGTTTGAAGGAGCGACGTGGTAATTGGAAGATGTGATGAAGCATAGTTACCCACATCTATTTTAGTGTGGGAAAAGGAAATTTCAAGGGCGAAATTTCTTAATGGGGGAAGATTTTAACGACCCAAAAATTCATTAATGAAAATCCATCTTGATCTGATTAAATGTCTTATTATATAAAATGGTTATAAAAATTATGAAATTCTTTGGTTTTATGTTTTGGATTTTGAAATACCGTTAAGAATTGTGATTGTTGTTAATATAGTCGTTGAACAGTGATCACATTATGATTATAAATATAGGTCTTTAACAAATCCAATTTACTCAGACAAAGGAAGTTATGGCCTCATCCAATAGACTTTCCATGTACAAATCCCATTTGTTAGAGCTCGGAAAGGAGGTGGTGTCATTAGGCTTCACTCTTGACCAATCCCAATCTGATCTTGAATACACTAATCTTGAGTGGAACCACCTATGGGAGAAGTGGAAGTTGATAGATATTTCCACTCGAGTAATGTTATACAAGCCACCCCAAGAGTTTTTCACCATCGCGCACCTTACCCTAAGGTCTTATGTGGGTGTTTTAAGGGGTTATGTGACAAGACCCTAGCATTATGATTATGTACATTATTTTTTATATAATAAACAATATACTTTCATTTTATTATTGTTACTTTGTAAATAGTTTTTAAAGCACAAATAGTATTTTTTAGTTAATGTTCAACAAAGAAATCTATGTTGATAAATTAATGTACATTTTTAATTAAATAATATTTTAATAAAATATTATTATTATTAAATTACTTTTTTAAGTATAAATGATCGTATAATTTTTATGAATACAGTTGTAATTTTTATTAAGGTTTGAAAGCTATTTTTGTCAAAACCCATGAATTTTCGATAAATGTCAGTTTTTATTTTAAAAGTGAAAATTTAAACATATTTTGAATTTTTTTTTGATAAAATGAAAATTATTTTTGGAATCAAGACATAAAAATTATCCAATGGTGAATTTTTCAAAATTTTATGAGACAGTCGAATTTTTGGGTAAAAATTAAATACCGTTTAAATATATAATGTGTTTTATGACATCATAGTGACCAAATAGTGATGTAATAAAATAATATAAACATTATTTTTGGAAAATATATTTTTTACAATTAAAATAATGTGATTTTAGGTGTTTATTTATTTATTTTACAAAGCTTTAGTAGACCCTTTAAGACTTATAAAACCTTTTATCTTTTTAAATTGACATCCTTGAGAGTGTGACTCACCTCCACTTAAGTAACCCAATTATTTTAAGAATTTCAACCATTGGCCTTATAAATTATTATTTTTCACTCCCTATTTTCAAAAACCAAGGGTAAAAACCATGGGCTGGTTTGTGGTTTGGATTAGTTTAATGTGTGGTGACCCAAACCTAAATAATAAATAATTCCGTCTCCTTTCCTATATAAACCCACCCCAATCTCCCACTTCCTCTTCACTAAAAGCATTTAGTGTAACAACCCGAGATTTTATGAGAATTATTCTTTTTAGTTTCTTTGATGTCTTTTGTTTTACGCTATATGAAGATTATCTTGCGCTATACGCAACACCGTATTAGCTTGTATTATACGCAACACTATTCTTGGATCATGTTACACACAATTTCAAGTTCGTTTGATAGTAGTTATTCTACGCAACATTGAGTGTATATATATATATATATATATATATATATATTCAATGTATAAATTAAATATGGTTGGATTCTGTTATACGCAACAACAAAGGAGTCTTGCACTACACGCAACCCTGACTTGGCTTACATTACATGCAATCGCAACTTTTCATGATAGCGTGTGTTGTAAGCAATACCGAGTTTCACTAAATAACGATATGTTATTAAAATATTATAAAAACAAGCCGTTATGAATAGTAATATGCAATTTGTGAAATTTTATAAATTTTATCTTTCAAAATGGACTTCATTTTTGGATTCGGAATATTAAAATTAGCCTAGGGTGAATTTTTAAAATTTTTCTGAAAACTTTCAATTTTTGGTGAATAGTGAAAACACTGGGTTACTATTTTAAAACCGACTTTTTTATTTAAATAATTATTTATTTTATTTAAATTTATTTTAGGTCAAAATTGATACATAATATCTATATAAGTTTAATGTAATTCATTGGAGTCATTTTATAATAATTTTAGATATATAAAAATTTTATTGAACTTTTCACCGACTTTTACCCACCTCCTAGGAGAGTTTGAAAATTTACATAAAACTTAATTTTACCACTTCTGTGAGTGGAATTTTGAAAATCCGATATACATGGTTAATATCAAGGAGTAAAATGTGTTTCAATAAGATAAAAATAATTTTTGTTAAATAGTAACTTTTTACTTTTATTTACCACAGTTAAAAGTAAATATGGTAATTAAGGGTAAAAATGATATTATTATTACCCTAACACATGTTATAATTCTATTGGATAAGTATAATTCGACCAAAAACAACCTTAGTAATATAATATTATCATTTAGGTCCACTAGGATTAGATTAGGACACTTATTATTATTTTATTTAAAGAAGAGTTAAAATAGTTAAAATCGAAGTTTAATAACTAAGACATTTTTAATATAGGGTTATACATAAGATAAATTAGACTATAAATATTAATTATAAAGCTAAAAAAATTTCTTACATAATGGTATTTTATTTATAATTTTTAGATATCAAATAATTTAATTTATTTATGACACAATGATGATGCAGTAATTCCCTTATTAATGAAATATTAAAAAAATTGATGTCATAAATACCCAAATAATTGTAATTTGAGCATTTTTATGAATTCCACTAATTTTATAGGTTAATATGACATGTTATTATTGATTTAGTTAACTTTTTTTTAACTAATAATGTTGTTATAATTTTCACAAAAATCAATTACCAAATAGTGTCAAAATTGACATAAAATAGTTTTTAAAAAATATATTATATTATTAATTGTTATTACATTCCTAAAAATATAAGGTTCCGAAACATGACTTAGATAAGGTTATATATATTAATAATGAAACACTTGGGGTTTTTTAGGTTGTTATAGTAAGTTTATTAATAATTTAGTGTAATAAAACAAGAAGACACGGTAAAAGTTAAATTATTTAACTTAGAGTTAAATCTAAAAGATAAGGTTAAAATAGTAACCTAAAATTGTCTAAAACCTATTTGTTGAGATTATTTCGACCCATAACCACTTTATATTTTAAATAAATCAATTTCAATATATTATAAACCTAATATGACTTTATTATAAAATAATATTTTAAGTTTTTCCAAAGGTGCCCCTCTCCTCCCTTATAAAAAGTGCACCCCTTCCCTCTTCTCTTCACACCCTTTTGAGACTTTAATCTCGGCCAACCCCTGACCATTTCTCTTCTCCAATTCTCTAGAAACATTCTGGATGATTTGGTCTTCTCAAAATATCAACTCTACTTCCTTAAGAGGAAGCTTAAAGGAGGTGCGTCGAAGAAGAGGTAATCTCTTCTTCCGATTCTCTCGAGTTTCTTTCTTCTTGTACTTATTCTTCTTTACTTGTATCATTATAAAGTAATAACATAGGTATTACTTATATACTTATATGTTATTATAAATATGAAACAAACCTGTTTCATCTTTTATCCATCCTACAGAAAATGGAATTATCGCGCGTGCGTACATACGGAATACCGTCTCCACGCCGTGGTGTAATCTGTTTTCGACCACCGCCTTACTTGGATAGGTATAATGGTGTAAATAAATAACTATATATGATTATTGTAAAGTGATATTGATTCTGAAATATTATACATACAGTTCAATACAATTTCATGATCATGGGAATGATAGCATCGCTCGTGCGTACGTACAGACTACCGTCTCTACGACGCGATGAGATTCATTCTCCATGTTAACCATTCATGAATGATTATAAATTATATATACTGAATAATAATTAAATATATGACATAATAATGATACTTGATTTATTTATTTATATATATATATATGTATGTCATCTACTTAATTCCATTCAATTCAATAAGGAAACGAAAACAGTGTTCATGCTTACGTATGACCTACCATCTCCATGAATGGTGTATTTCATTCCATTTATCGATCTATCATATATATATATATATGTATATGATGAATATATATTATATATAAATCATGTTTTACATTATTTAATTATTTAAATCAGGATATAAGTAATAATATCAAGAACAACAAGTCAAAACACGTACGATAAATGAAACAATTTTACCCAAAATGCTACTTTAACATGGAATTTACAAAAGAACGGGTAATATAAAGTCATAAGTGAACCATATATGATATCATAAAAATTAATATGATTCTGTAATGAGTCAATGACATTATTTAAATCATTATACATGAGGTTCAGATACATACGAAGCATATCGGACATAAAGTAAGGGATAATTTTTCAATGTCATTTTTATTCAAGATTGCTTATACGTAAGTATTTACTGGAGTTATATTTTTCATCAATGTCCATAAAATGTTTTTCATAAAGTTTTTAATATTCTTCCAAGTATTTTTAATGTAATTTTTACCTTTATTTGACTTTTACTTTGTATTATGGAATGAATCTTTCTTTTGTTTACCATACGTGCTACTTTTTTACATTTCTGACAAAAGTACGAGGAGAATGTTAATTTTAACTTATACGGCATGAACGGATTTTTACGGTTTCGTAACCCCTCATTTTCATGAAGATTCCTCTACAATATTGCATGATTATTTTCAAAAAAACCCTTTTCTTTTAAAATTTCATGGCATTTTGTGAAAATAAAATGATTTTGAAGAAAAAAGGATATTTTCCTCAAGAATTCATTTCAAGTGTTTTAACAAAACTATTTTCCATCTAAGATGACATTATTTCATATGTGTATGTTTCAAGTATAATGTCTCTATTATTTACATGGTTTCACTTTTCTTATGATGAAATATATATTTGTTTTATATGGATTATGTGATGATGGGATGATGTTTATGAAACCCATTTTATTCTTTGAGTTATGATGGATGTTTTAAGTTTATTTTGTGGCACAAGTAAGAATGATTTAATTATGAGATGGGTGGGACCTATATCTCCCTCCAATTCATTGGGTAATGATTTATATATCATGATATAGACATGGATGGAATGGTAAGTTAATCCGGTTCAGTGTTATAGGATTGGAACGAGGAGTGAACTCGATTCAGAAAGAGACTTTGTCCACTAAGATGGTCTTGGCAGCAATGCCTTGGCTACTATGGGAATAATATCATGTGCTTAATAGTTTTCCATAATTACATGTTTTATTCCCATGATATTTTGTCATTATTGATGTTCCTTTATGATATATTCCTTATGTACATCCAAGATTTATGTCTTTGGTCAAGATTTTGATGTTTAGATTTTATGTTCAAGTTTTTGCATTCAAATGTTTATGGATTGTTTTTTTGTTCTCTATGTTTACCCTTACTGAGCATTTGAGATCTCCCTTTTTATTTTTTCTTTTCCCCAGGAAATAAATAAAGTTTTTAGGTAAGAAAACCAAAACGGGATGATCTTTATGGGAGATGTTAAAGACCTTTCACCATGATTAGAAGATTACGTTCTGAGTTTCCAAAGACACTAAACTAATACGGTCTTTGGGCGTCTTTTTTGTCATGTATTAAGTATTCCACAAAATTAATGTAATTTCCATGTACGTCAAGGTTTGGGTCTCTACATTTGGTATTAGATTGAAGGTTTAGTTAACCTTTGGAAACTAGGATGTGAAAACTTTAGTGAAATCCCTAGAGATATTTCTAAGGTATGTCTAGGGATGTCCCTAAGGTTAAGTATATGTATAGGTTAGAGTCCTAGAATTATGTTGACGATCATGAATAACCTAGGGTGAACCTAAGGTGTCATGGATTAAAGAATTTTCATTAAGTTAGACATCTTATAAGTGAATTTTTATGATTATGTGGTTCCTCGTTATTTTAACTGTTTCTTACACTATGGTTTCTGGTCTTAGTCAATAGAGGGAACGAGAATGAATTCAGTTAACATTGATTCCAATGGATAAATTGGTGACTATGATCAAAAAAATTATGTAACGCCTGGAGAGAAAGATATTGTGATTATGTTGAATCAGTCATCTCAATATATGATTAACAAGGTGAACTTTAGTTGTATTCCTAAGTCATCAAATAAGAGGAAGATGGAATTTTATGCATGTTCGCATGGTGAGGAGCATAGAGAAAGGAAGATTGAGATTTATAAAGAAGGGAATAATAACCTTGAGGAATACCTCAAATGGAGGGGAAAATGTTATCTATGTCGAGAAAGGGGTCATAGAGTGACAGACTATTATGGAGTCCAATGTCTGATCTGCGGAGAACATGGGCATTACCCAACTCAATGCCCTGACCTAAGAAGTTACTTCTAAATCAAGGAAGGACCTATTCCATGCCAATAATTTAAGAGGATTGATTTAAGGGCTTATGTATTGAAATTAAATAATAATGTTGTTGAGGTAATTTTATAGAATATTTAAATATCTTTGTATTGGTCTATTGTGGTTTTCTATAAGAATATGGTACGGATAACCATTAAAAGTAATTAAAATATTTTGGAAAGCAGATGATATGCGCATAATGAAGGGATAAGGAGAAAATAAATTGTTTGATAGTATTCATGAGCTCATGATTGATATAAGGACAAAGTGATATCATGGTTTGAGTATATAGAATTTTAGGGATTTTGGTATGTGGAAAGAGTTAACTTTTGACAGCACTCATGTTTTCATTAAGGTTATATGGTAATTCATGTTTCAAAAGAATACATGATTAAGGTATTCACATGTTTGGAATGTGACCAACAAGATATATCTTATGATATATAGGGGATAAACGATGGTATCCACGTTCTTGTTATGTGACCTTTTCAGTAATTATTTTCTTTATACTATGAGATTAGACAGATGTATTTTGGATAAGCCTAAAGATTGTAATGGATTATGTTAGACATCATATAGTATTGTTTAAGTATATAACTTGTTTTTCGATATTATTTCTGGAATGTTATAATAGTATAGTTTTAGAAAAAGGACAACCCATAGGATGAGTGACAACCTGTTGCATCGGACAAGGCTGTGGGAATCAAACCCACAACCGAAGTGCGACATGCCTTTATTGCATACCACTGGCCTACAGGAAGTCCCTGGTTAGTAGAAACTAGTTTTATTTTATTAAGCGCTATGATAGATGAAGTATAAGTCCATTTTTGGAACCATATACGATTAAGGTCACCATAAGATGGACTTATAACTTTTGTTAACCTTTTGTTTGAGACAGATGGAATAACCCATAATTCTATCACATGATCTGATAACACTTCAAGAATGAAAAATTCAACTTCATTTCTTTAAGATATAAAGTGTAAATTGTACAAGGCACGAACAACGGTGAGATTGTACCGAAATAAAGTAAGTATTTATTCTAATTATTCAAATTTAGGTAAATGATCTTGAAAACAAAAAAATTTATCCTAGTGTCCTCATATACGATGAATCAGATGGTACCATAGATCATCACAAATTTATGGCTTTGTGATTGTTTGCTTTTTCATATCCATGTTCTCTACCACTCTCCATGAGAACATGATGGTTATATTTCTCTTCTATATCCATATTTTCACCAATGTTCTCCTATGTGGAAACTCAGTGATTAGTTAATTTGGTAACTGTTACGTTTCATAGTTTTGTTTTTAAAGTTAAGTTTTGTTATTCCATTTTACCATGTGGGTTTAAATTAAAGAAACTTTCAAGTAGAAAACCATTTATAACCCCGAAAAATTTCGAGGGCGAAATTCATTTTAAGGGGGGTAGAATGTAACAACCCGAGATTTTATGAGAATTATTCTTTTTAATTTCTTTGATGTCTTTTATTGTATGCTAAACCAAGATTATCTTGAACTATACGCAACATTGTATTAGCTTGCAGTATATGTAACACTATTCTTGGATCGTGTTACACAAAATTTCAAGTTCGTTTGATAGTAGTTATTCTACGCAACATTGAGTGTATATATATATATATATTCAATGAATAAATGAAATGTGGTTAGATTCTGTTATACACAACAACAAAGGAGTATTTCACTACACGCAACCCTGACTTGGCTTACATTACATGCAATCGGGACCTTTCACGATAGCTTGTGTTGTACGCAATACCGAGTTTCACTAAACAACGATATGTTATTAAAATATTATACAAAAAAACTGTTATGAATAGTAATACCCAATTTTTGAAATTTTATAAATTTTATCTTTCAAAATGGACTTCATTTTTGGATTCAGAATATCGTAATTAACCTAGGGTGAATTTTTGGTATTTTTCTGAAAACTTTCAATTTTTGAGGAATAGTGAAAACACTGGGTTACTATTTAAAAACCGACTCTTTTATTTAAATAATTATTTATTTCATTTAAATTTATTTTAGGTCAAAATTGATACATAATACCTATATAAGTTCAATGTAATTCATTGGAGTCATTTTATAATAATTTTAGATATATAAAAATTTTATTGAACTTTTCACCGTCTTTTACCCACCTCCTAGGAGAGTTTGAAAATTTACATAAAACTTAATTTTACCGCTTCTGTGAGTGGAATTTTGAAAATTCGAGAGACACAGTTAATATCAAGGAGTAAAATTTGGTTCAATAAGATAAAAATAATTTTTGGTGAATAGTAACTTTTTACTTTTATTTACCACGGTTAAAAGTAAATAGGGTAATTAAGGGTAAAAATGATATTATTATTACCCTAACACATGTCCTAATTCTATTTTATAAGTATAATTCGACCAAAAAAGACATTAGTAATATAATAGTATCATTTAGGTCCACTTGGATTAGATTAGGACACTTATTATTATTTTATTTAAAGAAGAGTTAAAATAGTTAAAATCAAAGTTTAATAACTAAAACATTTTTAATATAGGGTTATACATAAGATACATTAGGCTATAAATATTCATTATAAATATAAAAAGATTTCCTAAATAATAGTATTTTATTTATAATTTTTATACATTAAATAATTTAATTTATTTAATACACAATGATGATGCAGTAGTTACCTTATTAATGAAATATTAACAAAATTGATGTCATAAATACCCAAATAAATGTAATTTGAGCCTTTTTATGAATTAAACTAATTTTATAGGTTAATATGACATGTTATTATTGATTTAGTTAACTATTTTTGAACTAATAATGTTGTTATAAGTTTCACAAAAATCAATTACCAAATAGTGTCAAAATTGACATAAAATAGTTTTTAAAACAAATATTATATTGTTAATAGTTATTATATTCCTAAAAATCTAATATTCGTCCAAATGACTTATATAAGGTGATATATATTAATAATGAACCACTTTGGGTTCTTTTGGGTTGTTATAGTAAGTTTATTAACCATGTAGTGTAGTAAAACAAGAAGACACGGTAGAAGTTAAATTATTTAACTTAGAGTTAAATCTAAAAGATAAAGCTAAAATAGTAACCTAAACTTGTCTAAAACCTATTGGTTGAGAGTATTTCAACCCATACCTAATTTAGCTTCTAAATAAATCAATTTGGAGCAATTATAAACCGAATATGACTTTATTATAAAATAATATTTTAAGTTTTTCCAAAGGTGCCCCTCTCCTCCCTTATAAAAAGGGAACCCCTTCCCTCTTCTCTTCACACCCTTTTGAGCCTTTAAGCTCGGCCAAACCCTACCCATTTATCTTCTCCACTTCCCTAGAAATATTTTTGAGGATCTGGTATTCTCAAAATATCAACTCTACTTCCTTAAGAGGAAGCTTAAAGGAGGTGCGTCGAAGAAGAGGTAATCTCTTCTTCCGATTCTCTAGAGTTTCTTTCTTCTTCTACTTATTCTTCTTTACTTGTATCATTATAAATTAATAACATAATTATTAATTATATAATGATATGTTATTATAAATATTAAACAACCCTATTTCACCTTCTATCCATCCTACGGAAAACGAAATCACCACGTGTGCGTACGTACGGAATACCGTCTCCACGCCATGGTGTAATATGTTTTTGACCACCACTTTACTTGGATGGGTATAATGGTGTAAATAAATAACTATATATGATTATTTTAAAGTGATATTTATTCTGAAATATTATACATACACTTCAATACAATTCCACGATAATGGGAATGATATCATCTCTCGTGCGTATGTACGGACTACAGTCTCCACGACGCGATGAGATTCATTCTCCATGTTAACCATTCATGAATGATTATAAAGTATATATACTTAATAATAATGAAATATATGACATAATAATTATACTGGATTTATGTATATATATATATATATGTATTTAATCTACTTAATTCCATTCAATTCAATAAGGAAACAAAAACAGCGTTCATGCATACGTACGGCCTACCGTCTCCATAAACGGTGTATTTCATTCCATTTATCGATCTATCATATATATATGTATATTCTGAATGTATATTATATATAAATAATGTTTTACATTCTGGAATTATGTAAATCAGGATATAAGTAACAATATCAAGAACAACAAGTCGAAACACGTACAATAAATGAAACTATTTTACCCAAAACGCTGCTTTAACATTGAATTTACAAAAGAATGGGTAATATAAAGTCATAAGTGAACCATATATGATATCATAACAATGAATATGATTCTATAATAAGTCAATGACATTATTTAAATCATTATACAGGAGTTTCGGATACATACAAATCATATTGGACATAAAGTAAGGGATAATTTTTCAATCTCATTTTTATTCGAGATTTCTTATACGTAAGTATTTACTGGGGTTATATTTTTCATCAATGTCCATAAAATGTTTTTCATAAAGTGTTTAATATTCTTCCAAGTATGTTTAACTTCATTTTTACCCCTCTTTTACTTTTACTTTGTGTTATCGAATGAATCTTTCTTTTGTTTACCATACGTGCTACTTTTTGACTTTTCCAACAAAAGTACGAGGAAAATGTTATTTTTAACTTATACGGCATGAACGGATTTTTACGGTTTCATAACGCCTCATTTTCATGAAGATTACTCTAAAATATTGCATGATTATTTTCCACAAAACCCTTTTCTTTTAAAATTGAATGGCATTTTGTGAAAAGAAAATGATTTTGAAGAAGAAAGGATATTTTCCTCAAGAATTCATTTCAAGTGTTTTATCAAAACCATTTTCCATCTAAGATGACATTATTTCATATGTGTATGTTTTAAGTATAATGTCTCTATGATTTACATGGTTTAAATTTTCCTATGATGAAATATACATTTTTTTTATGTGGATTATGTGATGATGGGATGATTTTTATGAAACCCATCTTATTCTTTGGGTTATGATGAATGTTTTAAGTTTATTTTGTGGCACAAGTAAGAATGATTTCATTATGAGATGGGTGGGACCTATATCTCTCTCCAATGCATTGGGTAAAGATTTATATCTCATGAGATAGACATGGCTGGAATAGTAAGTTAATCCGGTTCAGTGTTACAGGACTGGAACGAGGAGTGAACTCAATTCAAAAAGGGACTTTGTCCACTAAGATGGTATTGGAAGCAATGCCTTGGCTACTATGGAAATCATATCATGTGCTTAATGGTTTTCCACAATTACATGTTTTATTCCCATGATATTTTATCATGATTGATGTTCCTTTATGATATATGCCTTACGTACTTCCAAGATTTATGTCTTTTCTCAATATTTTGATGTTTAGATTTTATGTTCAAGTTTTTGCATTCAAATGTTTATGGATTATTTTATGTTCTCTATGTTTACCCTTACTGAGCATTTGAGTTCACCCTTTTTATGTTTTATATTCCCCAGGATATAATTAAAGGTTTTATGTAAGAAAACTAAAATGGGAAGATCTTTATGGGAGATGTTGAAGATCTTTCACCATGATTAGAAGATTACATTCTGAGTTTCCAAAGACACTAAACTAATACAGTCTTTGGGCGTCTGTTTTTGTTATGTATTAAGTATTCCGCAAAAGTAATTTAATGTCCATGTACGTCAAGATTTGGGTCTCTACATTTAGTGTTCATCCAACCTCTTCCCTCTTATATCTATAATCCTCCCAAGGTGCCCCAACCTCCTAATAAGCCTCTCTCAAGCCTCTCCCAATCTTTTGGGATCACACTTCCAAGTAAGGGATTCTCACTTTACTTATTTATGTCCAAGTTTCCTTATACTGTTATTCCATTTTATTTTCAATTATAAGTGTTGGGGTATGATTTATTACCTCTCCCATACTTCCCTCTTTATGTTTTAATAATGATATATCCCATTTATCTCTCATTAATTCCTCCCATGTACACCCATTACCATGCCAAAATTCTGTAATGAATTTCTCTCTCCTCATTTACATTCAAGAAATTATTTTGTATTACGTATCTAAATTCCATTGAATTTGTTAGGACATGTATCTATATGAACCCCCTACTTTCTATTTCATGTACATATGATGAGACACCCTTTTCTCTCTCATCAACCATTTTTATTAATTCTTATGTCATGTTGTTATGCTGCCGAAATTTCATCGCGTTTTTTCAAGCCAAGATCATTGTGTAGTGAATACCATACCCTTGTCTCTATCAAGGGTATTCACCTTTATACACATATAAATATTGAATAGTAATTTCATGTATTTATTCCACATTCCTTAATCATGGAATAACTTATTATGTTGATTGATTCAATGTTATATGATCCATGTGGCACACTTATGCATGAAATGAAATGTTTAAGAGGGGTGTTCCCTGATATCCCTCCAATGCATTGGGTAAAGTATAGTATCATGATACGTCATGTTCAATGAGTTTTGAATCATTCTAATTCAAGTTAAATGAGGGTTTAATCATTATTCATGTGAAATGAGGGTTTACTCATGCTCCATATGCAATGATCCTTGGATTATGCTAATACCATGTTAAGTGTTGTTGCCATATCTCCTTATTTTGATTATCATACTTTATCATGCCTTTATTTTCATGTTTCTCTTGTCCTCCATTGATATGCCTATTGTCTAACATGTATTGAATTACTCATGTTATTCTATATTTATTTCCTTAATGGGCTTTATATCTCACCCCTTTCTTATGTATTTCCTCAGGTTATCCCATGAAATGTTATGTATGAAGTAATGTTGTGGTCATATAAAGGAAGTTTTCAATAAAGATGTTATATTTCATGTTTTAAGTTTTTTTTAATGATCCTAATCCCCAAAGACACTAGACCTATCGATCTTCATTTTTATATTTCATGTCTTATGTTAAGTATGTAATAAAAAGTAGGGTTGTCATAAAGGTTGGACATTTTGTTAGGTTTGATGCTTCGATAGTTTCCTTGTGAGACATGGTTAGTGTATAGGTCACCAAGATATGGTGGCGGGAATGATGGGGAGAAAATGACCAAGAAATGGGAACTACACCTTAGTGTCTAGTCATCATGTATTTCAAGTTTATAAAATATCCTAAACCAAACTATGGATAAGGTTGTAGATATGATCAAAAAAAATTAAAATGAGTGATAATCAAGGGTTAAAATATTGAAAATTAGAACTCTCTTTGACTTGAGACACCAAGTTTGTTTTGAGTGTTCTTTTTTCCATGGTGGTGTCAAATATATTTCACCTATTAAAGGGGATTCATCCTTGACTTGTTTTGATTTTTGTATTACTTCTTGAAGCCCTAAACGACTTCTAGGACTCCCTATCCCTCCCTAGTCTTCCCAGTGATAAGTATAACTCTTTTAATAATTAGATCAAAGTTTGTGAAACAAGGTATGATGTCCCATATTATTTTCCCTATTTTATTTACTTCTTATATTTCCATAGGATCACAGTAGTGGGAGGATTTTTTTTGTTCATTTATTTAATATAGGATTATAGTGTCTTTTTGTGGATAGATTCTTGTGGTCTTACCTTCTATCTTGGTGAAGTTTTATTCCTTGATTCTTTAATTTTGAGTAGTGGTTTTATTTGAAGCTCAAATCTCAGTAAGGGATCCTCGTTCTATCCTTTTATGTTCATCTATGGGAATTTCATCCTTTTTTCTTCCTTTAGATTTATAGTATCAGTTAAAATAATCATATAAATAAATTTCATTAATATAAAATTAAAGTGGATGAGTATTATCACATTTTTTCTTTTTTTATATATTTCATAAGTGTTGTCCATGTTCACTGTTATTTCTAAAAATCATGGATGTTGGGAGCCTTTTTTATGTTATGGATGATGTGATTTACAAAACCATTATTATATTTATTTCTTGATATTTCCATGTATAAAAGGATAAAAAATTATATATGGATAATGAATCATTTTCCCATGATATTCTAGAATGGTGGTAGAATATACATGAAAGTAATGAAGTGATATAATGAAATCCATTTATATGAATTCTAAAAATGTAATGATTCCAGAAATTAAATTTTATGCTAAGGGATTATGTATTTTATATGTTTTTTGTGTGTTTTGTGTGGTGATATTTTGGGAAATATTTTGGTGATGGTGGTGACTGAGTCTAGATGCAGAATTTAGTGGGAAAAAATCTATGGTTGGTTTCATGGGATATGATATTAGTCGATATATGGTTTTTTTAGTGTGATTGATGATTTGAGATGATTTAATTACTTAATAAGTGATGATTGTTGGTTTGAGGTGTATAGGAATTTATTTTGTTTGTTTATATAGTTTCCTAGTAGAAATGGAATAAAATTATAAGGATGAAATTGAATGTGAAGCAATGGTTAGAGTGGTTTCTCTTAAATATGAAATAAATGGTTTAATAAGTTAAAGTTTTTTAATAACTAGTAAATCAAGAAATTGGATAAGTTGAAAAAATTAATTTGAAATGAGTCTTATGTGTGTTGTGTTTTTGTGGTGTGTTTTATTAGTGGTGGAAACAGTTGATAGAAAAGGTTGTGAGATGTTGTGGTGGGGTTTTGGGATGCACTAGTGGAGTTGGATGTGAACCTCTAGGTTGGGTGTTTTGTTTTATCTATATATATTTTTTTCATGTTATTTCTCTATGTTCCCCACTATATTTGGATAACATTACTAACAACCAATTTTTTTAGGTTTTTTTCCATAGAACCTAATATAGTAGTGAAATGGATGGATGTATACCCCTTATTCTCCACTCTTCCTTTAGTAGTAGTGATGGTGAAGACTATTGTTAGAGATTCCTTATGGTGATGAAGATATAATATGTTGTGGGGGTCATGTGTGATGGGAGGAGGGAATGATTTTGATGTCCTTCACTATTATTATACCCCACTATCCTAATTCATAATGAGTATTTGATATGGATGTTTATTAATACTAGAATAAGATGTTAAACCCTATGGGAGGTTGGGATGGGTAGGGATGTTTCCTAGCCCACATAAAATATAGATGTAGTTGTGGTTGTGGGTCACCTTTTCTTATATTTTTTTCAATGATGTGTTTTATAATTGGATGATTTATTTGGTTAGGGTGCCATGGTGAGGTTGGGAATGGATATATGACATGTTTAGGTTCTTGTTGGTTTTATCATTTGTTAAATGATGCTTTAATATTCACTTTTAACAATTTCATGATATGTCTTGTGTATGATCCTACTAAGTATACATGTTATGATCACTATATGTATATAAATTACTTTTCACGTATCTAGGAAGGACTCAAGGATCATTATCTATCTTACCTCATTATCGGATCAGGAGGGGTACCTTTCTAGAGAGGGTTCATGATAGAGAGGTATTATAGGTTTTGGTCAAGAGATGGTATGGAACATGGGGTTAGGAACTGTGAGGACTACATGGGTTGGTTGGGAAATGATATCAGTGGGGTTTGGTGTGTGATATAGACTTGGGATACTGACTAGGGCACGGGATTTTAAGGGGGCTATAATCCAATGCAAGGAATTTTTTTGTGTTTTTGATTGAATGGGGTGATTTTGGGATGTTAAAAATTAATTTAATTAAATAAATATTTAAATTCTATGATATTGGTATTAGGGATGCACTTTTGTTTTTAGGAATGGTTCTCAGTCATAGTCCATATGCAGTCCAAACAATGGAGGTTCAATATACCTATCTATTTGATCATAATATGGTTGATCTGATAGGGTAGGAAGGGGAATAGTAGAGGTCCTTGCATTATTTTTAGTGGTAGAGTTTAGCGAAGTATTAGGGGACCACCTTAGATCTAGAGATAGAGCATTTATTGGAAGATCTTGAGATCCCCTTTGGGTTAATTCGATCCCAAACTGGGTTTTGGGATTCATTGGTGGTTAGTCAGATGTGAGGGTTGGGGCATTAGTAGTGGACATTATATATTGGTGATCAATTTGAGGTAGATGTTTCATGGGATGAATTACAGAGGAAATTTTTTCTGGAGTTCTTTTCATTAATGATGAATGAAGTTAATAGGTATCATCTACTCTCCCTTTAGTAGGGGATCCTAATCAAGTGATATCTCAAGATTAATATTAATGACATTTTCTATTTTTATCCAAACATCTTTCTAGACAAGGATTCTAGATAATGACATATATAGGAGGCACTACACCCAGTGATCAGATATATTGTCATTGCATTTACACTTTCTACATACATAGTGGTGTATAATAAATTGAATGTGATTGATCAGATGCACTCTAAGATATGATATCCCCAAGAAGAAGGCCAACATAGAGTATTGAGTAGAAAATCATCATATAGTGGATCATGGATATCAAGGTATTCAAGGTTCCAGTCACTGGGTATTTGATCCCAGTAGCCTACTTCATGATTTTTTAGGGCCATTAGTTCTCGAATGTCTTCCAAGGGATTTCTATTTTTATGTTATACATATAGGGGTTTTGTTCAATTTCAATATTGGTGCTCGAATGATCAAGGATGTCTATTTGGTTTAGGTTTTCAAACCCTTCTCTAGTCGTAGTGGAAAAAGAGGTCACCAATGTTTTCTTAACAGGGGGAATATAGAGCTAGTAGAGGCTATCCCCATGATGGTCCATGTCCTCAGGGACCCAGACTAGAGCATGGTCATAGAGGATGTCAACAGTGATGCAAAGGAGCTGTACATGGGTAGATTCATTCTATGTATGTGTTATCCCCAAAGGGATTAGAGGTTGTTTGATGTACAATCAGTTAATCATATACCTTAGTTTATTCCTTGTTTGATTCTAGATCTTTTCACTCCTTCATTGCTCCGACTTTGGTTTGTTCATTATCACTAGATATGTAGAGGCATATAGTTCCCCTTTTGATATCCATGCTAGTTAGAGGTTAGGATATTTTATTTGATGTGTTTCTATAATGTTAATTAATGTTGGGGGAGCACCATTCGGTGGGGGGGATTATTCTTATTACAAATAAAATGATAAAATGTTATCCATACCATGGATTGGATATATTTTTTGTATGGAATTATTGATTGATTTTATAGTAGGGTTTCATTCTTTGATGTGGAAGTCCATTGGGTGGTGTCTATTTCCAAGCGAGGATATTGAAAGGGATGTATGAGATTGGAACCACTTTTTCATATTTGACAGAGTTATTAGTGGTATACTGGGTGGAGGAGGTTCCAATGGTCATTAATAAGTTACTATATGTATTCCCAGATGAAATTTTTACACTACCCACTCAATGTGACATTGATTTTGGGATAGAGTTATAATAGGACATGGCTCTAATTTCAATGGATCCTTATCAGATAACACCCATAATATGACAACCATTCCCTTTATTACACATTAATTCATGATTTTTTATATAAGAATACACATAATAAAACCCATAAGAATAATAAGTATAGTGTATTTTGGTTATTAGGTACATAACACATCAACTTGATACATGTATACAACAACATTATATAAAACATTAATAACATACTTGTAAAATTCCATAGTTTTTAAAATTGCACAGGACAATCTAGGGACATACATAAGAAAGGGGTGAGCTATAAAGACCAGTAAGGGAATAAAAAAATAATAATATAAAGAAATTATTACATGTTAGGAAATAGGAATTTCAATTGGATGTTAAATGAGAGATAATCATAAACATGAACAATGAGTCATGATATTTAATGATAACATAAAGGGAGCATGGGAATGTGGAAACAACTTTAAACATGACATCATAAACATAGGTCAAGGATAACTACCAAGACATCATAACATGGTAGAAAAAGACCCATTATGGAATATTTTCACTCCCCAATCCCTTTCATGATATCTTATGAGACTAAAATATTACCTAATTCATTAGAGTGTTATATAATTTCAGGCACACCCATCACTCTCATATCATGTTCATACATAAGTGTTCCACATAGATCATTTAATGTAGGATCATATTTCATCACATTTAATTCCAAGATCAAGGAATTTGGAATACATACATGTATTTCCCTAATAAATGAAGTATAAGTTAATAAATTTTAAAATCCTTTATAGTAAATGGGTATAGGTATTCACTACATAATTGTTTGGCATAGAAAATCGCAATGAAATTTAGGCAATATAATGGGTGTACATAAATGTTCGTGGGAGGGATTAATGAGAGATAAAGGGGTATCTCATCACATAGATATAAAAATGGGAGTAATAGGGATATATAAAAACATACCAAAAAAATAACAAATGTATATTAAGAGGCATAACATAAAAGAGGTCCTTGAACAAAAAGAAGAGAGGGAGATCCCTTACCTTGAGAGGGTGATTCCAAAAGCTTGGGAGGAGATTTTTGAGAGCTTGGGGTAACCTTAAGAGGAATATAGATAAGGGATGGTAGATTAAGGATTTTATCCATGGATTTTGAGTGAATAATAATTGTATATTGGGTGGGGTAATATATGGAAAGAGAGGGGAGTTCTTTATTATTTCTTAAACTTAGGTTTTGGACTCTATACAATAAAATAATCAAAACCACAAAACTTATCATGTTTTTTCCCATGTTTTATTAAAAAATAGTAGTTTTGTAATTATTTTATGAGTTCAAGGTTATAAATCATTAAAATATTACCCTTGGTGATGTGGAAGTTAGTCCTGTTCATAAATAAATGATTTTAAGACCTTAAAATATAATATAGATTTTAGAGGATTCATAAAAGCTTCATAAATTTAATCAAATAATCTAAAAAATATTTTAAATTTGAAACATATATTTTGTATTGTATAACTTATAGGTATATATTAGATCACTTTTGTGTCATTATTATGTCATAATACACAATGTATATTAATACGATAATTGATTTTTACCTAAAAATTCGATTGTATTAGAAAATTAGGAAAAATTCGCCACTGTATTATTTTGATGTGATGATTCTAAAAATTATACTTAATTTATCAAAAAAAATAAAAAAATATGAGTAATTTCACTTTTAAATAAAAATCCCCATTTATTGAAAAAAACTGTTTTTTTTTTATACAATAACATTTCTCTAACCCTTATAAAAATTACATTTTCACTTCATATAATTATAGTATCATTTATATTTAATATAAAATATTTAATAATATTATTAAAATAAAATATCATTTATTTTAAAAATTATTTATTTAATCGAGAATATTATCTTGATTAAAACTGTATATTACACCAAATACAATTTACCTTTTAACATATTAAAAATATAATTTTTATCATTATTTAATCCTTTATAAAGTAACAAAAAAATATAATAATTATTATATATAAATTAAAATATAAATCTTAATATTATTATTTTTAATTTGTTTCTATTCCTTGTTAAAATATTTTTATCCTTAACTAACCTATTTTCCTTTTACTATAGCAATAAATATTTACTACAGTTACTATTCATATTTTCCAAAAAAAGTTGAATTTATTACCTAATATTAATTATTATGATTAAAAATTTGGAATCCATTTTATCAAAAATAATTAACTTAGTTTTAATAACATGATTTAAAATAAAAACCCACAAACACGATGTAAAGCAATTTTCTGAAAAAGTATCATTTTTCAAGGAAAATATGATTTTACTTTAAATATATAACTAGTAGTCATCATTATATGAATTTCAATTCATAAAGATAGATATATAATTTAAATCACTCCACATTAAGTTCTATTTTAATTAATTATAATAGAGAAACATTATTTATTTTAAAACAATTTTTAGAAAAATGTATTTTTAAGCCTAAAATAAACATATATTAACATCTAGTATAAGGATGGTTTAGAAGTAATTAATTGAATTAAATATAACTAAATAATTCTTATTTTTCCTTTAAATCAAATTAAAATAATCATGTAACTTTTAAATTACATAATTTATCAATATAAATGACAATTTTACATAAAACAAGCTATTTTTCACTATTCATTGAAAAATTCATATTTTCTGAAAAATAAACAAAATTCACCCTAAGTTAATCTTGATATGATGATATAAAATATTATTCTAATTTTATCAAATAAATACTCTTAATTTTCTAGAAAATAATAATAATATTGTTTTACAAAAATAAATAAAATACATTTTTAAAGAAAGCATATTTTGAAGAACAAAAATACATTACCAAAAAATGAGTGATTATTTAATAATAATTTATCAATACCTTTATATTTAGTATAAAATATGCATATATATTTCATAAATTAGTTAATATTATTCATACCAAAAAAATTAATGGATATTTTATAATAGTTATATTTAAATCGTCATGGTTTGTTTGGGTTTGGTGTTGCATATCACATGTACTATCGAACATAGTTGCATATTTTAGAAACTCAAGACATTACATTATTACCCCTTTAATAAATTTAATACTATTAATTTAAACTTGATCTCTATAAGAAATTATTTTACACTTGAAAATATCTTTATTTAAAACTCATATTGTAAAAGGGGTTAATAAAACATCTACTTGAAAAGTGATAAATGGAAGTATGAAGGTCATTACATAACTAGGTTTCCAAGTAGGAGAACATTTTTTAGAAGTTAAAATATAGGAATGGAAGAAAAAATAATAACCAAGAACTAATAGATTGTGATATAAAACATGGTTAGTAGAAATTCAATGACTAGAAAACCATAAATCTTTGATCGGTGAAAACTCCATCAATTCATCAGAAATGATTTTAATATGACAACATTTTTGTTTCAATATTATTTTCCTAGAGTTAATAAATTACTTTTTCATATATGATACAAACACAAGGAAATAAATTTTTTTGAAAATTTATAATTTCATCCTTTAATCAATTTATATCATAATATCATATTCTTGCAAATAATGAATACTCGAGATGAATTTGTTTATACTTAAATCACTGGAACAATATTCTAAGAGATCAAATAATCTACCAAATAATAACAATAAATTACTCATTTAATAAATCCAAAAAGGTTAGCATAAATTTAGATAATACTGAAAATGAATAAACCTAAATACATTAATCTCCAAAAACCAAAATAACACGAATAACCTCAAAATTAAAGAATATTTTAACCTCAAAGGTTATCTCATATCCTTCATATTACACCTCAAAAACAAAATAGATTTATTATCATATAATACTTTATTTTAAACCTAATGGTTATATATACCTTAACCCAATAAAAAATCTCCTGCAATATCATTAATCACCTCAAAATCAAAAAAAAGAGTTGATCTTATCATATATTTCCCAAAATATCCTTAATCATACTAAACTTTCATCACATGAAACATCAATAGTTATATTAATTATTTTAAACATAATATTATCCTTTGACATATAATTCCAATACTATTTATATTTATTTCAAAATCAAAGACATATTAATGGTTATCAATCCCTCAAACATGTGTTTTTTGAAATATCACCTTATCACTAAATAACCTTTATAGGTTATTAGTACAATTAAAAATATGTCTAAAATCCTTAAATAAAAAATTATATAGAAAAATACTTATATGATTCATGATTAATGTATCCATAATTTTATATATATAGTACTTCTATAACATAAATCTCAAATACCAATACATAAAAACTTTAATCCTTACACTTTAATGATTTCCATAGCATATGTCCTTCCATAGTATAGGATTTAACCCTAGGATTAGTAAATTGACTCGGATAATGTCCATATTCTCCATACATAATACATTGAACAATAAATGGTGTTATAGGATGTAACTTATTCCCTTCCATCATACTCTTCATTTTTTTATGGAAAATAGCTACTTTATGCCCTATTTTTCACTCTTAAAACACCTTTGTGTTCCTTTTTGGAATTTCCCTTGGTTCCTCTTTCAAATTTATTTACACATGTGAAATTGAATCATATTTCCCTTATCACCTTTATCATATGAACTTACTTGAGATTTCAACCTCCTCTTCTTTGATGTATTTAAAAATTAAACTATTTTCCAACTATTGATTGTGATCTTTGATAACTATTTTGGAATAATCGCAATATGGTTTACTTGATCTCATTTCATGTTAGGAATCTCAATTGGGAAACCATCGCAATTCTCATCAGATTGGTTGTTGACTTAGTCATTAATATTTCCATCCATTAACTAGAATAAAGGGAAAATTAGGGATGAGTAATTATAAATTATTAAACACATAACCAGAAAGAAAATAACATTAAAGGGATAACTTATAAATGACATATATTTCATTAAATTATGAATTTTAAGGCTTCAATATAAGTTATCCATGATATATTTCCAAACATATACTCTTATGGTCATTCTTGGTCCCTTAATATTGGTTCATAATGAGCTTGTGAATTTACCAAATCATATACTCTATGAGTGTCAAACTAGTTGGGTAGAAAGGCCCATTATTGTGCACCACTTCTCAATCGATTCTAGCTCAATATGGTGTTTTTAGGTGTTAGCCACATGTATATCTATTCCATATCAACGTCAACTTATAGTATCTAGATAGGGATTTATTTTATTGAAAACGAATTACTCTATACTTTACTAAAACTTGGGGATGTTTTCCTTAACCTAGTATTATCCCTAAGGATTTTTCTAGATTTTTCTAATACTAATCCAAAAAAACTAAACTTTCCACTGATATCAACTATGATAACCATTTATTTTATTACCCATTAATTCATGATTTATTAAATAATAATACACATAATACAACTTGAAATAATGATAATTCTAGTGTCTTTAGGTAATTTGGTACACAATGCATCAACTTGATACATGGATACAATAACATTATTAAAAACTTTCTTCACACGATTCTAAAATTTTGTAGCTTTTAAAAATACACGGGATGACCTGGGGACATACATATTAAAGGGGTGAGATATAAATACTATTAAGGTAATAAAAAAATAATAACCAAAATAAAGTATTACATGTTAGGAAATAGGAATTTCAATGGGATAGTAAAGGAGATATAATCACAAAAATGAACAATGGGGCATGATATAGCATGATAACATAAAGGAAATATGGGAATGTGGCAACAAATTTAAACATGACATTATAAACATAGGTCAAGGATAACCACCAAGACATAATAACATGGTATAAAAAGTATTTTCATGTCTTAGGACCACTCCATAATCTCTGTCATGATATATCATTATATTAAAACATTACCCAATGCATTGGCCTGTATAATTTTGGGTGCACTAGACAATTTTATATCATGTTCATGCATAAGTGTTCCACATAGATCATTCCACATAAGATCATATTTCATCACATTTAATTATATGATCAATTAATTTGGAATAAATAAATGTAATTTCCCAATAAATTAATTATAATTGTATAAAGCTAAACACCCTTGATAGTAAATGGTTATAGGTATTCACTACATAATTGTTTGGCATGGAAAATGGGAGTGAAATTTTGTCAACATAACATGTGTAAATAATGGTTTGTGGGAGAGATTAATAAAGGTTAAAGTTGTACCTCATCTTGTGTAAATAAAAATGGAATTGATATGGATGTAGAAAAACATACCAAAATAAGAAAAAATTGAGATTTAGAAGAATAACATAAAATAGGTGCTTGAACAAAAAGAAGAGAGGGAGATCCCTTACCTTGAGTGGGTGATTCCAAAATCTTGGTAATGGATTATTGAGATATTAGAGAACCTTGGGATAACTCTATATAGGGGAGGGAATATTTATTACATGATCCAAGATTATTTAGTGAAGAATAATGGGGTAATGGGTGGGTTTATATAGGAAAAGAGAAGGGACTTCATTATTATTTCACAAACTTAGGATTTGGACTCTATAAAATAAAATAATAATAAAAACAAACCTTAACTTGTTTTTCCCATATTTTCTAACAAATAAGAGTATTTTTAATTATTTTATAATTCCAAGTGTATATATCATTAAAATATTACCCTTCATGATGTGAAAGTGGGTCATATTCATAAAGAAATGATTTTAAAACCTTAAAATATAATATAGGTTTTTTAATATTCATAAAGAATTTATAAAATTAATAAAATAATCTCAAAAACAAATTATTTTAAATTGGAAGCATATATTTGGTCTTGATTACCTTATATGGTATATATTACATTAGTTTTTTTCATCATGATGTCATATAACACATTGTATATTTATATCGTATTTGATTTTTACCTAAAAACTCAACTACCTCAGAAAATTATGAAAAATTAACCATATGATAATTTTTGTTTTTTAGATTCAAAAAATGATATTAATTTTTTCAATACAATTCTATAAATATGAAAAATTACACTTTTAAATAAAAATCCTTGTTTATTGAAAAAAAAATATAATAACAGTTTTCTAACCCCTATAAAAATTACATTTTCACTTCATAAAATTATATTATCATTTATATTTAATATATAATGTTTAATAATATTATAAAATTAAAATATCATTTATTTTAAAAATTATTTATTTAATCAAAAATATTGTCATGATTAAAACTATATATTACCCCAAATACAATTTTTATCATTGTTTAATCCATTATAAATTAACATTAAAAAATATAATAACTATTATATTGAAATGAATATATAAATATTATAATTATTAGGTTTACTATGTTTTTAGTCCTTGTTAAAATATATTTACCCTTAATTAACCTATTTTCATTTAACTATTGTAATAAATATTTACTATAGTTACTATTCATATTATCTAAAAACTAAGTTGAAATTATTACCTAATTTTATTTATAATGATTAAAAATTTATAATCCATTTTTTTAAAATTAATTTATATAGTTGGAATAATTTAATTTAAAATAAAAACCTGCAAGCATAATGGAAAACGGTTTTCTGAAAAATAAGCATTTTTCAAGGAAAGGATGGTTTTACTTTAACTCTATAACTAGTAATTATCATTATTTAAATTTAAATTAATAAATATAGATATATAATATAAAATTTTCATTTAAATAATTCCTCTTTAATGTTTATTTTTTTTATTTTTAATGGATAAACATTATACATTTTAAAATAGTTTTTAGAAAAATGTATTTTTATGCCTAAAATAAACTTATACTAAAATTTAGTATAAGGATGGTTTAAAAGTAATTAATTTAATTTAATATAACTAAATAATACTTATGTTACCATTAAATAAAATTAAATGAATTATGGAGCTTTTAAATTACTTAATTTATCAAAATAAATGAAATTTTACATTAAAACAATATTTTTCACTATTCCCTGAAAAATGCATATTTTCCAAAAAAAATACAAAAATTTAAACTAATTTAATTTTTATATGATAATATAATAATTTTTTTTATTTTATCAAATAAATTTTTTAAATATTATATAATATTTTTATAATATTTTTTTACAAAAATAAATAAAAACATTTTTGAAGAAAATGTATTTTGAAGAACAAAAAGACATTACCAAAAATTGAGTGATTATTTACTAAGCATGTATCAATACCTTTAAGTTGATTGGGAATGATATATATATATATATCATAAAGTATTTAATCCTATTCATACCTAAAATTTTAATGGTTATCTTATAACAATTATATTTAAATAATCATGATTTGTTTGGGTTTGGTGTTGCATATCACATACACAATTAAACAAGATTATAACTTTTAAAAATGTGGGGTTTTTCAAATAGAGTTGTAGGAGTTGAGTCTCTAATTTGATGATCTGATGCATATGGGTTTCATAAAATCTAGTGTGTACCCTTTGGATACTCTTATTTTGTTCTCCAAGGAGTATAATGATAGTTTGAGGTTGTGCATAGACTATCAGGGGTTGAATCCAGTGATGATCAAAAATCGTACCCTATACCAAGGATAGATGATATGTTCGATCAGGTTAAGGAAGGAAACTGATTTTTGTAGATTTAATTCTGGTATATATATCATTATATTGGTTAAAATATAATGATAACTTGAATACTTCCTTCAAATGCAGGAATGGGCACTTCGAGCTCATGTTCATGTTGTCCAGCATCACAGACACACCAGTGGTGTTCATCAAACTCAAGAATTCTTTATTCTATGAGTTCCTAGAATAGATCGTGGTCATGTTTATTGATTAAATATTTATATACTTGTGACTAAATGATGATCATTTCAAGAATTTAATATCTTGAATCTAGTTCATTGACTAGGAAAGAGTCGAAGTAATTATTTATAAACCCTATTTATGACTAGTTTAGTGGTAGGTAGGGGTCGATTCTTAGGGAAGGACTCTTTCAATTGTGTGTGTGTGTGTGTGTAACCAAGGAAGATAAAAAACCTCAATAAAATAATGGAATAGTGTTGATGCTATGATGAGAGAAACTATGTCGGTGGTGATGAGAGAGTTTGAATATTAAGAAGATAGAAAAATAAAGAACAACCAATCAAGAGTGAAAAAGAATAACCAAATTATAGATTGGTAAATTCTTATTGTATGGATTTAAATATGTTTTCATTTGTTCATGAATATTAATTAATCATCCTTGTATGATTTAAAGTGGATATAAAACTCTTTTTGTTTGTTATCCTATGATCAACTGAATACTACAGTTCTTTAACTATAAAACCCACTCAATAATTGGATTATGAAAACAATTTTCACTAAATCCAAGTTTTCAATTAAATTTAGTGCATTAGTCAGATGATATTATTACTTATTATTTTAAACTCATATGGTTAATAAGTTTCAAGATAAAATCATTCTAGATTAAATTTCACTAGTTCCTGTAGTTTTAGTAAATTATAATCCTTAAGTTTGGTGGTGAGAGTGACATACAACTGTATAATTGTACAAATGCAGTAAAATTGGTTACCAACTCAAAATCATTCCCTGTAGATAATTATCCGAACATATTTTTAAAATCAATATTAAAAAATTTAATTCTAGAAGAATCCATTAAATAATGAAATAATAATAAGTGATTAAGGATTAATATCTTCTCTATCGATCGACATTGATTCTTTCTCCCTATTATCTAAACTCTATCCTATATATCTTCTAGAATATCCTCCTCTCTCTTGATCCTTCTTTGAATTCCCCAATTCTATACCCCCCATCTCACTCTAATTAGTCATGATCCATATCTCTCAATCGCCCCCCCCCCCTTTTGGGTTCTTCTTCTTTTATAAATAACCATTCTTACAAATATTCCTTCCTCCACCTCATAGTCACAACTCCATGATTTTCTACCATACATCAACATAGAATATTCACTATATCCCATCTTCTTTTTAGGAAAAACAAAAAACATTATAATGAATTTTATCCTATGAACATAGTCATATTCTTTAGATAATAACACCATTGGCTTGATACATTTTCTCAACATTCTAATAACTTTAAAAATCTTCCCTAAATCTCCTCAGCACTTAAAAAAATAATTCTTCAGCCACACTAGTTTTCTCCATCAACAACCTAAGATGAAAATTCAAATTCTCAAAACATGGACTAGTACATATGGTCATTTTTATTGTTCATAATCATAATTTTGTCCTATATTGATGTAATTCAAGGAAACATTCCCATATTAAACAACAAACATTTTCGTGATCATTGGGTTTGATCACAAGTATGTAGTTACTTATAGATGAATCTTCCTCAACACATCAAGTCATTTGGTTTTCCTTCAAGCTTAGTTTACCTCAGTCATTTCCATCATTTAACTACACCTGGTTACATTGTGCCTTATCATTCATCACCATTGTTTTGAGTTCATAGAATATATTATCCTTGTTCAATCATCAAACTCATCTCAACTATATTCTATCTTTACTTTTGACTTTTAATATTCATGGAACCTCTTGGTTCTCACATTCATGCATTTTTTGGTTTGAATGTTATTGAATAAATATTTCAAAAAGGTTTTGTACATCTACATTCAATCCCACAACCATGATAATGGGGTATATTAGAGTCCCTCTCCTTCTTATCTTCAACCTACTCAAGGAACAATAGTGAAAAATGGTGAAAATAACTTTGATCCAGTATCTCTAACTCATCAATATTTATCTTTAGTTCATCCTTCATCAGCTTCAACAAAAGTCTATATCATTTCATCTATCTTCAACAAATATACTCATAGATCCATAATAATATCAAAAATTACCCTAACTCATCTTCACACATAACAAAAATCAAATTAATTTGTGAAAAAACTATTCATTCTTCAACCTTATAGGTAATCATATGTTTGATTTCAATCAGCATGATTCATCCATAATAACTTGAATATTTGATTAACTTTTTTCATGATTGGAATGTCATATTAGGGTTTAATTAATTGGAGAATCTTAAGTGGACCTATCTTCAAATTTTTCAACACCCAACTTCTTTAAGTAAGCTCTCACCTCAAAATTGGAAAGCACAATCAACACTCTGAGTCCCAATGAGCATGTTGGAAATATGATTCCTTTATAAGTGGATCTTCATTTGTGTGGGATCAATCAATTCATATATTTGTATTGGTATCACATTTCATCATCAGTCACAACTCCATGGTTTGATCTTTATTTATTTTGTTCAATAGTTGAACTAAGTCAGTTCTGCTTTCATCAGACGCTCTTGGAAACATTTTGTTCCAACTTTGTCATCAAGATTATTCATCACTCCTCTTCTTCAATTTGATATCTCACCTTGGTTATACATGCTGGTACATATGAAGAGTGTAGATGATTCTTGAAAGGTGGTATTGTGGATGGTGGTACTGGGGAGGCTAGATCTTTGAAAGGAAGTTCATGGTCGTTGTGCACCCACGGTAGTAGATGGAACAATTGAAGGGTTCATGGTCGATCACAATAAAATGAAGGCATGAACACAGTGGACATGCATAGTTGAAGGTGGATCCATAGACACTTCATGATCATAGTGTATATGATAATAATGGTAGATGATTAATTCATGGTCTCATGTCCTTTGTAATTTTTCATGTAGGCAAGGTCGAGGTTCTTGAAAGTAGGGTACGGTAGTAGGTCCCCTCTATGTGAATGGTCATAGAGCACCCATTGTAGTATATGGAATGGTTACACATGGATGGTAGTATGGACACCTTACAACAAAAGTAAAACCTAAAATATATATTTTTTAATATTAATTGATAAAAAATTCTAAATACAAGATCACATCTTCCACCACCAAATTAAATGATTAAGTTTTAATATTAAATTTACCCAAAAAAATTATATCAAAAGATATAAAGAGGTGAAATTTAAAGGATTAATTCAAGATATCAAAAAAATATTAAATTTATTTACAAAATAAATTTTTTATGTGGGATCATAAAAAAATGGTGTTCTTAAATGAATGAAAAATAAAAACAAGAACAATTGATCTAATTGAAACCAAACAATATTTTTTTTCAAGAAAATAAATTAATTACATATACAACCTAAATTTATTTTAAATCACCTAATCTTTACTAAAAACACAATTGTATCCTTAAAAGTCCAAAAATCCCTCAAAACAGATATGGCTAAATGAAACAAAAACATGCCATATCAAATTCCCCCACACTTATCAATTTTTTCATCATCAAGCATCGAATTATTTTTCTCTTTGTATATAGAACATAATATTTCACTATCAGTTAAAAATGTATAATTCTCAAACATTAATTATTTAAATAATTTTCACAATATGTGTTGGTCTAGATTCAAATACACACCATAAGTGAATAAAGAAAAAACTCATTAATTATTGAAAATGTCATGCTTAATAATGAAATCACCCACCTCCCTACTTTAATTCCAATTAAAGATCTAATTTTCAGAGTGTATAAAAGTTATAATTATGTGGAATTAAAACCTTAGTAAGTGGCATGTTCATTTATCACTTTCCCCTTGATTAAAAAAATCAAAGATCCATTTTTCACTTCATTTATATAACTCAAATGATTATCTTACAAGTTAATTTCCCTCATCTTCATTTGGAATCAATATTCCCCTTACATTAATGAACTCATTTTTTTAAAATTAGGTACATGATTGATTTTTTGTAGCCAATAATTTTAAAATCACTTATTGAATTTATAAGTGTGTTTTTTAATGACAAATGTCTCAGAGATTCACTATGGGATCTCAATTTCCCATTTTACTCAAGATTCTAGGGACTTATAAGATTATCTTTTTAGTTGGATGGCTATGGTGATTTTTTTCAAAAATGTTGATTCATGTAGGTTCAAGTTAAAATATCCAGTTTCCTAAAGTTATAATTCTAACTCCATTGATAAATATCCTTTCACTCTCACTTTCCTAGTTCCTAAACAAAATTTTCCATAAACAAATGGGAAATACCACTCAAAGATCATAAAGGTATAACAAGTTCTCACTAAATGTCATCCTTAATAACTAGTATTAAATTATACACTAGGTAAGAAATCATTAAAGTATAATAAGTATCCCAAAGGATCCAAAATATTTGAACATTTTTAATAAAAAAATCATGAGTATTTTGATGTCTACAATCATTGAAGCATATCTCATCACATTGAAAGACCCATCTCCCCCACACTTAAAACTCATCATTGTCCTTAATGTCGATTCCTAAGGTGGAAGAACATTTTTTTTAAATAGGTTTGAAATTTATAAATTATAGGATTATTTTAAGGGTAATAAGAGAGATAAAAATAGCACATTTTCTATATATCCACATCAATTTTCAAAAAAATATATATTTTTTATCTAAGTAAAGATACAAGAATTATAACTAAGTACCAAAAAATGAATAATAAATAACAATTATTCAAAATAAAACATTAAATTTGAATCTAAATACCTTTTGAGGGTGCAAACATGGTCTAAAAAAATATAGTTCAAATTTATTTTCAAAACATTAGAAATCAAAAAGCTAGACACCCAACTATGAGAAAATATTAAAAAAATAAATTTAAATCAGCAAGGGAAATTACCCTCATATAGTTTCCATCTTCATACAACAAAATAATTAAATAATTAAATAGAAACATTATTATCCTGAATGTGAATCTCTAATAAATTCATTCAAACATATATATATTCTCCTTTGTTTTCTTGTGCAAGATATATGGTTTCTCTATTCATGTACCTATAAATATTGTCAGCATATCAATATTAATAAGTAGTAGATTAAATCTCAATGAGGTGGAAAACAATGTTTTAGTTTTGGAGTCTTAGTCTAGAAGATCTAAAATGCAGCTTTATTTTAGCTTGATTTTGATCATGCGGTTACTTGGAAAGAGGCATAGTCTCTACACTTCTTTGCACAATCACTCTAATACCTAGGTAAATTTTTTGTTGCTTCTAATAGTTTTTAGACATGGAAAGTGATTAGAGAACTAGAGTACGAATTGTTTTTATTAAAATAAATGAAAATAAAATAAGAACATAACTATGAGTTATTTACCATGAAACACATAGTTTATAGCCCTAAGTTAGACTCAATAAGGGCTTCAGCTTTTAATCAAGGAGATAGTATCCGAGATCTTCACCTTCCCCTCAAATTAGTGTTTTATTCTATAATAATTGACCATAAATGTTCGATGATCTTATCAAACTAGATAAAAATCCCCATTTACAAGCACTTTTAGAATAGTTAAGGGTTTATACCATGGTTTTAGGTTTCCAAAAAAAATCATCCTATAATTAAATAAAAAGAACCTTTTTCCAACTTTGAAGTCTCTATTATGAATGATAGAATCATAAAATAATTTTTCTACCTCTTTTTTAATTTAGGAATTATTATATTATTCTCTCCTAATTTATTCCATATCACTCAACTCTTTCAAACTTCTCCCTCCACTAGACTTAAAATCGTATTTCAAGATATTTACTTCCCAAAAGGATTTGTGATGTGGTTCTATAGGCAGAGGACAAGTATTTCCAAAGAGTGTTCTGTATGGAAACATCCCTCTGGTGATCTTGTAGGTATTATTGTAATACCATATAGCTTAATACAACATGATATACCAATCCTTCCTAGAACTCAACACTATCTTCTCCATGATTTTTTTGATTTCCCTATTCTAAATTTCAATCTATCCAATAGATTCTGGCTGATAGTTACTTCTCCATTAAAGCCTTGAACATGAAATTCTTAAAATGAATTACTTTATATGTGATTAATTTCTTGGGAACTCGAAATTTATAAAATATATTCTTATTTATGAATGTGAAAACACTGGTAGAAATGTTATTTGGGAGGGAAATAGATCAGTTAACTAACTACAAGATAACTCTGGTGGGATATAGTACTTCTAACCTCAAATTATGAAACAATGATAGGGGAATCAGATTGATACTAGCATCAATATCGCACAAATAGTTGTATAGGAAATCTTTATCTCAGAATGTGCATGGTATGATAAAAAATCCTAGATCTTGATGTTTGGGAAGTATTCTATTTTACAAGACAACACTACACTTCTATGTGAGATCATGTGTAGAAAATTATTCCAAGTTTTTTTTGTTAGAGAAATTTTTCTTTAATTATTTATGGTAATATGAACACTAATATAGGGCCTTAGTAAAATATATAGTGATTTAAAATTTCTTGAAAAGTTTAAGAAAACTAAGAAATTCAATATCTTGGTTCTTTTTCTTGTGTCTTTCAGGTAAAGGGATGTTTGGGGTGAAATATTTGATTATTATTATAATTAACTCGATATCTTCCTTGAGATTCTTTTTCCCATTATTTTTTTTCTTTTAAAAAATATTTATATTGAATTTTATCTGGAATAGAATGTTTCAATGGACTTTAAGTGGGGTTCTAAAGATTTATAAATTCATGAGTTTCTAGATTTGTGTTCTCATTTTCATGTAAGTTTACATTTTGAGTAGTTTTTAGATCCTTCCTAACTTCTTGGTGAGTTTGAAGACCACTATGAGTTGCAAAAACCATCATATTCTGGTAGGATTAACTTTAACTTTTCTTGGTAACTTCCCTTTTACTCTATAATTCAATCCCCTAGCCAATTGTCCCATCTAAAGTTATGGATTGTGTAACCTAGCATCAAACTCGGCCTTATCAGAATCATTTTTTTTTTATTTTTCAAATTGGGATTTGATTTTTTTAACCTAATAATATATTCTAATTAATATTTTAAGAAAAATACCATCTAAATTACCTTTTGAATTGTAATTTTTATCCCTTTATTAGTTTTAAAATTGCAACCTAAGCTATTGAGAACCAGGGGGAAGCAGGTCTCAGCACCCCTTATTATCTCCATGAAATGTTTAGATGGTTTATATAGCCTTGATTTTATGTTTTTGGGAATGGTTTATCCTTAGTTTTTATTCTAGATATATATCCACAAAAATTACTTTCATTATCTTAAAATGAATATCAAAATTTTGTTAGTAAGATTAATAATTCCCAAACACACCACAGTGGTGACATTTATCTATAAGTATGTTTGATTATTCTCATAGTAAAAACCAGTAGATTGAGCCTTGAATTTTGGAATGGGATTGGTTTCCTTCATAACAATTTTTCATCTTATTGATCATTAATGCTGTTAATTTAGTGAAAGTGTGTTGAAAAAATATATCCTTAGTATTTTTATCGCTAAAATCCCCTCTAGAGGATTGATTTATCAAAGTTTGGTGGATGGGGTAAGACTATTATAAACATGTTCATAAGAAATTGTGGGGTAAAATGATGGTTATTAAACTACCTAAGTAACCCCTTGAACCTATCTCATGATTCATGGAATATATCACCCTCATCTTATAAGAATCCAGTTAAGTTGAGTCTTATTTTCATGGTTTCTCTCCTGGGGAAAATCTCATGAAAAAGGCATTATATAATTGATCCCATTTTTCAAATATTTCTTCATCAATTTTTTATAACCACATTTTAAAATTCCCTTTCATAAAAAAATATACACTCCCAATTTTAACTCCTCCTCACTCAAACCTCTATGTGGAAACTCCTGCACCACATAATATAAGTCCCTAATGAATCCTAGAGAGTCTTTACTAGGTATTCTAGTATATGATATCTGCATGGAAAGATGGGATTGTTTAATATCATACTTGTGATACCTAGGGGTTTTCCTAATGAATTATGGGTTGTTTGAAACTTTAGTCACTTGTAACTCCCTAATATTGACTCTATCTATCAGATCATTTCTAGGTTGTGTTGGATTGACATTTCTAACTTGGTTGTTATTCAAATTTCAATCCTCTTTGTTATCTTCCATTTTAATTTTTTTCTATTACTTTTTAGAGAACCTTGATTTATGTTTATATCATGAATTAAGGGATCTAGGTTTTTATATGATCACCTATTTTTCATCCACTATAAATTTCAGCATATTTTTTTTAATTTAATTATTTTTAAAACTGATTTTTTTTAAAAAATACTGAGGATTTTTTTAATCAACTTGGACACACGTGAATTCCCCAAAAATAGAACTAAAATATGATGACCCTAAAAATATTTCATTGACTAGGATATGGTTATATTAATTATTTATAAACCCTACTTAATACTATTTTAGTGGTAAAAATAGTTTGATCCATATGTAAGGACTCGTGAAAGTGTGTGTGTATGTGTGTGTGACCAAATAATATAAAAAATCAAGAAAATAATGGAATGGACATTATGAAATGATGAGAGAAAATATATTAGTGGTGATGAGATAGTTTTAATTCTAATAAGTCAAAAAAATATAGAATACTCGATCAAGGGTAATGAAGAAAAATTTGATGATAGATTGTGGAATTTCTATTCGATGGTTTTGAATATATTTTACATTATTAATGCATCTTAATTAATCTTGTTAGACTAATAGAAAGTGAATATACAACTTTCTCAACGGGTCATCCAATGATAAAATTAATTTTATAATTCTTGAACTTTAGAACCCACTAGGGCACTGAATAATAAAATATGGTTTTACTAGATCTTGGTTGTTTATTAAATTTAGTGTTTTATTATCATGAGAATGTTACTTGTTGGTTTAAACTCATATTTTTAAGTAGTTTGAATATTAATTTACTCAGTATTAATTTTCACTAGTTCTAGAAGTTTTAGAAAATTATATTTCTTGAGTTTGGTGATGAGAGTAACATTCAGTTGTATAATTTTCCAATTGAAGTAAAATTGATTACCAAAACAATCTCATTACCCATATAGAATTTAACGAATCATTTTTTTAAAATAAATATTAACAAATTTTATTCCATAAGAATATATTAAACAATGAAACAAGATTAAGTGAGAAATTATGTAGATCTTCTCTATTGAGAAGATTCAATTACTTCTTCCTATGCTTCAAGCCCTATCACCAAGCTCTTCCAAAATGTCCTCATATCTCTTGATCATGCTCTAAATTCCCTGATTCCACACCCCTAACTCACTCTGATTAGTCATGATTATATCTCTAGATCTTATCTCTCCCCCCCCCATTTTTTGGATTCTTTTTCTTCTATCAATAATAGTTCTCGTTCCAATTATTGCCTTCATCTCACAATCACAGCTCCATGATTTCCCTCCATGCTTTCATGTGGTATCTTAACCATATACCATCTTCATTTTAGGTGACTCAAGAAAATTCATCATAATGAATGTGTTCCTATGCCTATGAGAATATTCCCCAACTAGTACCAACATCTACTAGAAACATTTTCTTAGTATTCTAAAAACCTCTAGAATCCTACCTATACCTCCTCAAAACTTACAAAAAAATCAATCACACCAGTTTTCCTCATCAACAACCCAATATGAAAATTAGAATTCTTAGAACCTGTACCCATCCATCAGGACCTTGGTTCTAGTCCTAATCATTATTTGGTCCTGGGTTAATTAAATTTAGTGGAACAAGACCATTCTAAATAAACATCATGTCCAAGATTGTAGGGTTTTATCAAGAGAATCAAAAAATAGGAATGTTAGTATATGTCATGATCATACCTAGATCGTAGTAAAGACACCTTCAATAGAACCTAGAATACATATATTTTAATATTAAGTAAAAAATTATAAACGCAAGGTCATATCTTCCATCATCAAATTAAATGATCAAATTTTAATATGTATTTTTCTCAAAAAAAATTATACCAAAAGATGTAAAAAGATAAATTTAAGGAATCAATTCAATAGATCCAAAAATATATCAAAGTTTTTTACAAAATAAATTTTTAATATGGAATCACAAAAAAAATATGTTTTTTAATGAATAAAAAATTAACACAAGAACATTTAATATTTTTGAAACCAAAAATTTATATTTCTTTCAATAAAATCCATTAAATTCATTTACAACCTCGAATTAGTTAAAATATCATAATTTATACTAAAAACAAAATTACATCCTTAAAAACTTAAAAATCACTCAAAAAAATGTGGTCAAATGAAATAAAAATAGACAACATCAAGCATCTCAAAGTTTTCATGTGGGTTATTTAACACCAGAAACTATACGGAAAGTTATCCAAGTGAAAAAATTGGATGTGTGAAGTTCATTTCCTTGGGGACATGGTGTACCGATAGGGTGGGTCATGAAATAGTCAAAGGTAGAGGTAGTTATTTCTTGGGAGGTTCCCAAGAACAAGTTAGAGGTTTACATCTTCCTTATTCATATGAGATATTAACAAAGGTATATGTATGATTTATATTATATTGAAACCCTATAAACTTCCTTGACCTAGAAGGATCAGGATTTCATCTGAACTGATCAGTGTCAAGTATATTTTAACTACCAAAAGAAGAAGTTGATTAGTTATTTAGTATTTTGATTTCCTAAGGAAAGGGTGATGTTTGAGGTATTTTGTGATTCTTTCTATCTGGGATTGGGATTCATATTAAAACACCAAAGAGTGGTGGTATATTATTTTTCTAGGTAGTTGAATTCCCATTAGAATAATTATTCCTCTCATGATCTATATTTGGAGGTATTTTTGTTTTTCCGAAATATGTGGTGATATTACTTCATCGGTGAATGTTTAATGGTCTTCATCGATCATGGTATCTTAAGTTTCATCTTCTCTAAATGGGATATGAATATTAGTTAGTAGAGGTAGATAGAGTTTCTCCAGGATTACTATTTTGAGATCTCTTAAACTCTGGGGAAATTAAACATTGTGGCTGATGCGTTGAATATGAAGTTCTGAGAGGACATCATTAAAGAGTTCAATGATGCTTAGAAAAGGTATGGGAGAGATTTTGATAATGCATATCAATACAGAGTAGGTCAGTGGTAGAGGTTATATTTACCAAATAACCGTGGAAAAAGTCTTTGATGCGAAAGGTGGAGGAGTCTCAATGGGGAGACTCATGGGTTCAAGTGATGAGAGAACGTGTCGTCCATGGTGATGCTCCTTAGAGATATTAGAAAATATTCAGAACCAGATAATTTTTTGAGGAACGCTATTTGTTCTATTGGAAATGTGTGATGGATTCCTCTATGAGTTTTGTGTCTCACCCTTAGTAGTACATCAGGGTGTTTCTGAGATATATCATGGCTTGAAGAGGCAGCTTTTTTGTCAATCTATTATGTTTTTAGTGGTGGATTTCATTGCATGATATCTAGTTTCTTAATAGGTTAAATCCAAGAACTGTGTTCCTATAAGTTTTTTTTAGGCCCTATTAACCTTGAGTGGAAGTAAGAGGATGTTTCAATGTATTTTTTCACTAAGTTACCCCATTCTTAGGGAGGATTTTATTTTTTTTTTTGGTTATCATCGAACAACTAATGAAGTCAGATCATTTTAAAGAAAACAAGGAGTCTAGTGTCATGGATTATCATGTGAGGTAGTATGTGGATGAAGTTTTTTAAATTAATAGGGTTTTGAGGACCATAATTATTTATCAAGAACCTTATTTTACCTCATGATTTTGAAGAGTTTTGTAACATTCTTTTGGCTTCTAGTTGTACCTTAGCATTTCTTTTCAACCCTAGATGGATGCAGTGGACCATGAAAGACACTAAAGGATATATTTTGGAAATTTTATTGGATTTAAGTGGGTAAATAACTTACCATTAGTTGATGTTACATATAATAATATCCATCACTCATCCATTGGCATGGATATTTTTGAGTAATTATATATACAATCATTTCATTCTCTGTTATGTTGGACTGAGGTTGGGGGGTCAGTATTCCTTAGTCCAGATGTGGTACAAAGCATGATAGAGAAGATAAAAATGGTTCAAGATCATATAAAGTTAGCACAAGAACATAATATGGCATATGATGATCATAGGAAGAGGCCCCTGGAGTTTTAGGTTGGATATATTATCTTCCTGAGGATTTACCTTCGTTGGGGGAAATAGAGGTTTGGTTAGGGGAGTAAGATTTCTCCCCATTTCTTCAAGACTTTAAAAGGGTTACATCATGTTGGTTAGGTTTCATATTAATTATTTCTCTCACCATGGTTGGAAAGATACATGATTTCTTTCACATATCTCATTCAATTTTGGTATCTTCATGATACTCACACGTCATTGACTGAGGAGATTTGGATATCGAGGAAAAAACAATGTTCATAGGATGTCTATTTGATATAAAATACTATATATAGAAGGTGTTATGTGGGTGATTTATCCCTTTAGTTAATTTTCTATAGAGTCATGGTGGCTTGTAGGAGAGTACCTAGGAATGTGAGACATGGTTATGTGCTCAATACATTGAGTTGTTTTGAGTTTTTTTCCTTGGGTGATGTAATATTTGGATTGTTTCTATTTTATTAAATGTTCTATTTTACTCTTATTAGTCTTTCTTGGTTGATGGTTTCATATGGTTTATAACAAGATCCTTGAGAGCTATCATATGGGGTGGTTCTTCAGACCCTTCTCATACCCTCTTCATTTCTAGGTAATTTTTTGATTCTTGGGTAATAGGACTGATTAAGGGGTATATAATGTGAATGTTTGGGTTTATAAATACCTAAATTTATGTTTTTATAGTTTTTGGTGGTTTTTAGAGGAATTTTGGTGGATTTTTTTAGGTTAGGGTAGAGTTTTTTTTATTCAGAGGGTTATCACGCCATGGTGTTGGGTATGGTGCTTGTCGTTTGGGAGCCTTATAGGGATATTTATTATAAATAAGGTATTGCTGGACTTGGGTTATTGGAGGTTTTATTTAGATTTGATCATTTGGTTTGGGATGCACCATGATGAGAGAAAATTCCTGGTTTGAAGTTTTTTTGGGAATGATTCTTGGATAGTCTCCTTGTTAGACAAAAGTTGCGTTGAGGTCACAACCCCATGGTGGTGGTCTTGGTGAGGGTATAACATTAATGTGATTGTTTTTATGTTATAGTGTTTGTTTTTGTAAGGAATCTAGTTTCCAAAAAACCCTAGAACATGTCATGGTGATGGTCAACTAGTTTTTAAAATGAGTGAGAATTGAGGTATCAAATCCTGAAAAATTAATCAATATTTAACCAGAGACACCACAAGCATTTTGGGTGTTTACTATTTCATAGTGGAGTCCAATGTATTTCACTTATAAAAAGGGTTTCAACCCTACCTTAGTTTGATTCCTCTATTTCCCCTTTGAGCCCTAACTAAATTTATGGACTCCCTTTCCCTCCTTCATTGTCCCTTTGAATCATTGGATCAAAGACTTTTGGATCAAGGTATGATCTCACCTCTTTTTTCCTTTGTTTTCTTGACTTATTTATTCTCTAGAGGATAAAATTAGTGGGAGGATATTTTTTGTTCATTTATTGAATATGGGTAGATATTATATTTTTATAGATATATTTTGGTGTGTTTCTCTTCAATCTTGGTGATGTTTTATCCCTTGATTCTTTCTTTGTGAGTGGTGGTTCTCTTTAAAGCTCCAATCAAGGTAGGATATCCTCCTTCTCTCATTATTTTATGTGAATCTATGAAAATTTTATGCTTTTTCTTTCTTTAGGTGGATAGTTTGTGATTAAATATTCATACAAATAAAAGTATTAAATATAAAATTTAAGGTTATGGAATATCCCTTATTTTTTTACTTATTTTTTTATATTTGTTAATTATTATTCATGTTCACTACTATTACTAAAAAACATAGTTGTTTGGAGCCTTGTTTTTTTGTAGATGATGTGATCATTGAAACTCTTGTTGTGTTTATTTCTTTATCTAACCATTCATAAAATGATACTTATATATGGATAATAAACTAATGTTCCATGAAGTTATGTAATTTTGTGAGAATATCCATGAATGTAATGAAGTGAAATGATGAACTCCCTTTATATGAATCTAAAAATTCAATTCTTGTTGAATAAAAAATTGATGCTAAGTGTGTGTGTGCTTGATGTTTTTTCCTTATTTTTTGTGTGAATTAATTATGGTAAATAGTTCGGTAATGTTGGTAACTGGGTTCGAAAGTGGAATGTGTTAGGTAAAAAGGCTATGGTTGGTTGGAATGGGATGGTATGTTGGATGATGTGTGGTGGTTGTGATGTGTGGTTGTTGCATTGAGATGTTTGGGTTATGGTGATGGATTAGATTTATATGTGATGATTTTTTGTGTGAGGTGGTTGTGTTGTTGTATTGTGTATTGATATAGTTTCCTGGTAGCGATGGAATGAAATTCGAATGAAAAAATTGAATGGGTAGTTATGGTTAGAGTGATTTGTCTTATATATGAAATGAATGGTTTAACAAGTGGAAGTTGGTTAATAACTAGTAAATCAGGATATTGGTTTACTTAAATGGAATATTAAATGTGTCTTATTCATGGCTTGGTTGTGTGGTGTGTTTCATTAGTGGTGGAAACGGTTGGTGGAAGAGGCCGTAGGATGTTGTGGCGGTTTTGTGGGATGTTCTAGTGGAGTTAGATGTGAACCCCTAGGTTGGGTGTTGTTTGGTATCTATCTATAATGTATGTACATTTTTTTATATACACTCCTCACCAGAGTTGGATAACCTTACTAACCCATACCCAAATATTTCGGGTTCTGGATGTTTTCCCTAACACCCATAATGTTTGTAAAATGGATGTATGGATACCCTCTATTGTAATAATGGTTTCCCTAGACCCAAATAAATAGTAATTTTCAATTATCTTACCATTTATATAGTGATTTATTCATGATTTACACTTACCATTATATAGTGGATATTTCTGTTTCCACTATTTAAATGGTAATTTCTATAGATTATTTTTCATACCAAAAGGTTATAGGGGTTCTCATGCTATAATGAGAACCTAAAGATACTATGAAATTAATCTTAAAAAATGATTTGGTCTAGATATATCATTATGAATAAAAATAGATGATGTTTGACTATTAGGTGTTGGGGGATCATAAAAATTGAGAATTATTCTCAAGAAGTTATCACATGGTGATCTTTGGTAGTTGAGATCATGAGGACTGGACCACCAATATAAACATTATATTTTTCAGGTTTCATTGGTTATTACTATCTATGAACATGTGCATCGGTCTCTTAACTTGAGACAATTATCAGTGTGTTTCATTTGATAATGTACTTTGATGTAATTCAAAAACCATGACATTGAAGTCGTGGATAGGTAGCTTGTGTTGGGTACGTCTTCAGTGGTATGACATTTATTGAATGGTCAAGATAGGATTTTTCACTTATGAGTTGAGGAAGTGGTATCTCGGGCCTAGTAGATCAAGATGGTAGTGCCTTTATAAATCCTTATCCAAGTAGTCAAAGGTAAGTATATCTAGTTATATCATTAAATAATAAAGCAATAATGGATGATAATACAATCTATACATCCTAATTTATGAGATATCCCCATATAGAGAATATATTACACAGTTTGTGTTCATAGGATGGTCGTCATTATTATGACTATTCCTTATCTCTTTATGGGTCTTGATGGGTTGCTACACTCCACTCTTGGTCTGTGAATAGTATTCACTACTATCGAGATAAGGTCCTAAAGGGTCACACACAGTAGCTTATTCAAGAGTCTTCCATATTCTAATGAATAGGTATATAGGATATGGTGGGCCCCACATAGAGGTCTGAGGGTTGTCAAAGTTTTAATTATCAATTAAAACTAATTAGATTTATTACTATTCAAGGATAGAATAATTGGGTTTAATGTATTTATTCATGCTATTCACAATGTATTAAGTGAATACGTGGAAAAATATTGTACAAATAGATCTTATTTTAATATTCAAGATTCATTTAATATTATAGAAACTATGATTCGAGTTAATGACTTGGTTTTATCACATAATATAATTATCATATATTAAAATTATGTGAAAAAATATAAATGACGTTTATGATGTAGTTAGTTTTTCATTACATGCCATTTATCGCTTATTTAGTGGGCGTTTGATTTCTGAGGGCCCAGGAACCCTATCTGGGTATTTGAGCCTCCCAATATATAAGCAGAAGTGTGAGACTGAATATAAGACTATTAAATATTTCTAAATTGATAGATTTTATCCTCTCCCACATTCTGCAGATATAAAGGATCTCTCTAAGCGATTGATCTATGAATTCCTTTGAAGGATCGAAGAGATTGGATCAAGATGATTGTCTCCATGTCCAAGGAATCATCAGAGCTACACTATAGCACTTGGAATTCAATGATCAATGTATACATGGATTATTGAAAAAAAAAATTTATGATCTGGAGGGGTTGGTCCTTAGATCCTTTGAGCATCAATAATCGGCGACAAGCTACAGTCGAGCACACTTCGATTTGAACAAGGTAACCATTCGGTTTTATATTTTCCCTTATAAATTCACGTGAGATCCTTGGACATCTACTGAGGCTCATATTACCAATGATGATGAAGTTATGTCTCTACATTAATAAAAAATTTAAATCCCCAACCCACCATATTTTGATGTGTTTCTAGATACCATAAATTGAAATCACAGGTATCGGGTGAATTTTATGATCCATGAAAAAATTAATTTTCATTAAATCAAGAGGAAGAATTTTTTTTGGTCCTAACACTATAGACATTGAGTCTATCCAAAATTGGATGGCCAAGTTACTTTCATCTGAATATTTTAATACAGATTGAATTCATTAATGTGAGTATTAATTTTGAAGAATATATATATGTGTGTGTGTGTGTGTGTGTTCTAATTTACCCAAAACCATCAGCAGAAATGATCATCGGTGAACTAGAACATCAGTTGGACCACCGGTCACTGGAATAGTAATTTTTCAGTATCGTAATAGTCTCTGGTGGGTTCCTCTCAATTCCACCAGTAAGTTAATAATAATATTAAAATATATTTCCTATCATATGGTCTATGTAAAATATCATGGGGCATTAGATTTTGGGTGGAAGATTTGTGTTTATTTCTGCAAACCATTTATCAAATAAAAAACTTAAAACAAATGGATGGTCCACATGGTTTCAACACAAAAAAAGAAGGGTACTTTATTTTTTCAAATCCTATTGTTAGTCTTTGTTTAAAAATCTAAAGGGTAGACTTTTGGGGTGTGGTAGTTGGTTATCTGTTATTTATTTTAAATAAAAAAAAGTGGATTGGATTCTTGAGGAATTTGTCTGCCTCCTCCTCCACCAACTGTACCTCTCCATTGCACACGGTTCATATTTCTAACCTCCACCGCCCTCCTATTCCATGTTTCCATCGCCGACGGCTATCCCAGACAACTAATGTGTCCCAAGACACCGCCTCTTGACTCAGAACCCGTTGTCATCGCATTGTTCAGGCACCGCATCGCCCTTCCTAATGAGACTAGGATTCCCTATATCATATGTATGCCACCTCCTCTATCACAACTATTAGATCTCATTGGCATAACACCTACCACATGATCCCCAATCAATAGTTACCTCTCCCAATAGTGATCGTCCCCAACAATGTGTGAACCTCTTGCCATGTTACCCCTACCTAGTTCTATAGACTATCAATCCTTATGTGGGTCTTATATGACCCAACCCTCCCCACAATGGTCCTAGGTGGGTCTTCACAATTCTGAATGGGTCAGGGAGGGTTTTCTTGGCCCATAACAGCACTACACGGGGCCTTTACGGCCCAAAATCGGCCTATGTAGGGTCATCCTGGCCCACAACGGGTACGTACAGGGTTTGTAGGACCCGAACTATTTTTAATATAACCAAAAATTTATTTATTATTTTTTTGGGTAAATAATAATAAAAATTTTATTATTAAAAAAATAATTTAAATTTGGTATAAAATTAAATTAATTGTGGGATCAAAGTAAATTAAATTATTTGAATTTAAATAACTAATTTAATTTATTAAATGTCCTCATACTTAAATTTATTGTATTTTAATTTTATCATGATTTTTATTTACCAGTAGACTAGCCTTGAACATCGATCGTGCATGTCTAGTTATATTTTATTTAATTATTGATTACAATTGTGTGCAATGTTTGTAATATTTAATTAATTTTTTGATGGTCTTCACATTATCTTCTTCACTTAAATATGTATAAGGGTTTGTTAATCCCTAAGTATTTCTATATGTATATTATGCTTTTTGATACCCCCTCTCCTACATGTAGGTATTGATGTACTATTGATGATGACACTATAAGTTGCGGACCACACCATGTTGAGATGAAAATCTAGATGAGATATGGACACATTGGACTAAAGACTAGTTGTATCATGAGTCAAGACCCAACTCAGTTACAATACCCCTAGGTCATGTTTTATCCATTGATATTAAATGGATTAACCAATATTAGATTTTCAAGACTAGTTGGGTAATTTTATTTCCTATATGTGTTGTTTATTATTTTATGCATTTTTATCTCTTTGGGAAACCCATAAAATAATAAACTAAAAAATGCATAAAGATGCAAAAAATGTTTTTCTGTTAACACATGTTCAGTTTTGAGAATTATTACGTAGTAAAAACATAATTAATAGTAATGGATTACATTAATACTATAATATTAAAACCCCTCAAAGAAATATCAAGTCACAAATACCTTCCATTGCTCAAATTTGAACAAAATTAAGTGTACATGGTTCACTTTAACTAAATTTGAGGGTGCCTCCTAATATCAAGGAATTATTAAGAGATTTATGGGATGACTTAACTAAAGTTGGAAACAAGTAAGTATCCAAATATATCTTGTTTCAACTTTAGAGGCGTGCATTGAGTAAATTTTTTTATGACTTTTAGAAGCAAATACTTCACTCAAAAGATCAAGGAGTCGCAATTCAATATGGTTGGATAGTCTAGTCCCTACCTTGAAACACTCCAAATACTTAAATAGCCAAAGCTTCTAGACTATAATGTGAGGTTTCATGAATCCTCTCCACTAGAATAATCAAGTGAAAGAGTTTTCTAAGTAAAATAGTGAGGGTTACTAGATCTCGATAAAATAGTGGAAGGAATTTTATGATTAAATTAATGGGTAATATTTAATTCGTGATCAAGATAAAATTACTAATATACTAGATTTTTTTATAGAAAATGTAAAGTAATACCACAAGTACACTACTATAATAATGGAAAAATAACATGTCGAAACTAGAATGTTTTTCTAGGAGTAGTATCGTCATTTGAACAAAGTATTACGATATCAAAAATTCAAGGTGCTAGATTCCCCAATACCTGTTGATCCACCTCAAGAAGAAAAGGTGAGAAAATATCATATAGGAGACTCATTTTTTATGCATATTATTTTTATGTCATAATGATATCATAAACATATTATGTGATTTGTGGATACAACATTAGGATATGGATAGATTTCACATGTAGTATCATCTTGGAGAAGCTTGCGAGGAGAGAGTGAAGCGAGGTATGAATGGGTGATGATTACACTAGTGATGTGTAAATATGAAAAATGAATCATAGTATTTCAATACATACCATTAATATATCATTTTTAGTTATATAACCTAGTTTGGTTTAATATTATCCAATGAACAGTATGAATAAAACACTTCATTTCCTATTGGGTAATGTTTTCCAAGTAAATTAGAACTTAAGGAAAGTATAATATTCAGTTCTTATGGTGAAAAATTTTAGATACAAGGTAATAATGCCAATATAAATTTTAATTCAAAATAAAAATTCACAATGTATTTTAAGAAATAGTTATTTATTATTAAACATGATGTTATTTTCTTCACATGTGATTAAATATGTCTTCGAAAGTTTAAATTCAGTGAACTAAATCAAAAAAGTAAGTAGTTGCCTCTTCAGTAGGTATATTCATCAATTTCAAGTAATGTTTATGTTATACTTAGTGAGTATTAAATAAAATATGCCAATAAAATATCTATATTTGAATAAATAAACCAAATAAGAAATTAAACATTATAATAAGTAAGTTGTGTTCTCTAAAAGGTTGGGAAATGATGATTCCAAAGTCAGTAGTGAGAAGTAAAAAATTTTAATATTGCCAAGTTTATTGATTATAGTTGAAATTTTGTTTAAGTATCATCAAAACCTTTATCTCACATGTCCATTGGACATGCATAGACTTTATTAAATTCCTATAATGAATTTTTTATAGTTTATAATACTCAAAAAATAGTTCTGTAATGCTTGAATCATTGGAAATACCTGATGAATGTAAATGTAAGGCTCTAATACCTAATTGTGACAAGAAAAAAAATCCAAGACAAACTAAGTAGTTTTCAAGGATATACTCAGTATGGTTTTTGAATCTTTGGATTTTAATACCTTAGTTATTATAGACACACTTGTGTACTTAGTTTTGGACAAAGAAACTTTTTGAAATAAATCTAAGTCATGAAGATTTCATAATTAGTTCAGTTAGAAAGAGTGAACTATTCCAAGGGTAAGCTATTGGTAAATATACTTCATTAGATTATTTTAAGTGTTTATTAAGGAATGTGAAAGTGAAGTTTGGTATATGCATGGTTAGAAGATGTTATTTTCTTCAGGCTGGTGTGCTAAAGAATCTCTCGACCAAGCATTCATCGATCAATATAATTTAGTGTGGATTAACTCCTAAACACACATTACCTTATCCACATCAAAGTTGCGATGCTAACAAGGAGGATCAATGATGAGTATAACATGTTAACATTGATAAATAAAATATAGCATGGAGAAATTAATAAAGATATATTTCCTTATACACATCAGATACATGATGTAAGTAAAAGGAGCATAAATGTTGAGATTTATTTCCATTATAGATACTTACATTATTTTTCAAGACATGTATCACAAATAACTGCATTATCCCATAACCATATGACAAATATAATGAAAAATTGATATCATATGAGTTATAGTATGATATAAATAAATTATATCATGAGAAAATATGTTTAGATTCAAAGATTTGTTTTTGGATACAAACAAACTTGCATCAAGAGAAACATAATGTGCATCTAAAGTAGTTATCCTAATGTTTTCAAAGGATATAACTTAAATACCTAAGATATAAAAATGATAGTCACATTATATACTATATTTCTATAAAAGGTTTGATGTATCTATTTTAAATAGTGAGATAAATGTTTAATTGGGTCTATTATGTAACATCATGAGTTTTAAGAAAGAAACTTTATATTCAATAGCGTACATGATATGCTACATCAAGCTTAAACAAATAGCTAAATAGTTTTATTTAAGTGTTGCCATTATAACCTAGTCATTTGAATTGTGAGAATGAAAATTATTAACCAAATTTTGAAAATATGGTTTACAAATATTTATATAATGATTCATTGGTTACCTAATTTATTAGAAATGGAAATTAAAACTAATTGAATATAAAGGATGTGTTTTTATGGAAACCTATTTAAATGAGACTAATTGTGTTTATAAAATAATATCACTATATTTTTATTATATTAATGAAATATAAACTCAATTTTATGATTAAATTTCATATTATAAGTTTTCTAAACAATATATTAGAACAAAATCAATTTTAAGCATAAAAGAAGTATTTTCAAAAAAGGAATGTTTACCGCCTTTCGATGGAAAACCCCTTTTAAATATATTTTTTGACACTTTTATAAGTTATATTTGAAAAAATAAACTTATTATTTAGAATAGGGACATAAAAAATTACTTTGGTTTAAATTTTGGTATTTTTCTGATTAAAGTCATATTTTAATGAATAGTGAAAAATACTGCATTTCAATTCAAAACTACTTTTTTATCTAATTTTTTTATATAGTTACATTATCATTTTAATTGGTTTTAAAGTGTAATTGGATTAATTTTTTATAATTTAATCCAATTTTGGTCAACGGAAGTAATTTCACATTGAATTTTGATATAAACACCTGTCAATAATTTGATAGTTTTTAATTTTAAAAAACCCATTTTTTGTTTTGACAACGGGAATGAATTTTAAATTAACTCTGTTCGGAATTTTGAAAAATGGATTCCATATTTGGAATCATAAGTTAAAAATTTTTTAAATAGGTCCCTTTTATTTTTGAATATTATAAATAGTAACTTTAGTAATTATTTTTATTTACCACGATTAAAGGGTAAATCAGGTAAATAAGGGTAAAAAAATATTATAATAATATAAAACTACCCTAAAACGTGTCATATTCCTATTGGATGACATATTTATGACCAATAAAACCCTTGGGATTAAAATTTGGTATTTTTAATCCACTTGGGTGTGATTATAACACTTATAACTTTTAATTTAAAGTAAAGGCAAATACGTTATAAACACAAATCTTCTTACTGAAACAATTTTAATATAGGTTTATATAAATGATATCTTTGACTATAAATAGTAATTATAAAAATAAAAATTTCCTACATCATGGTAGTTTATTTATAATTTTAATACGTTAAATAAATAAATTTAATTACGATACAATGGTGATGGAGTGATTACTTCATTAATAAAAGTTTTAAATAAATGATATTATAAATGTTAAAATAAATAATATTTGAAATATTTGATGCCATAAAAGAATTTTCTGGATGAATATGACATGTTAGGATTGATTTAACATATTTTTTATAAGGAATAAAGTTATGAATTTTTTAAAAAATTCAAGTGTGAATAGTGTCAAAATTGACATAATTTATAACTTAAAATATTAAATAGTTTATTAAATGTTATAAAATTCCTAAAAATATAATATTTGACCAAATGATTAGTATAATTACTAATATTACATAAATGATATTTTTTTTTCTTTTGAAATGTTATGGTAATTACAGTAACACACAAAGTGTAAATAAAAAGTTATCATGGTAAGATTAAAAAAGGTAAAATAAGGGTAAACCAAAAGGATAAGGATTAAAAAATATTCAAAACTTGTGTAATTTTAATTAAATAATGAGGATACAACCCAAAATCATCTTATATTTGAAATAAATGAGTTTGGGACCATTATAAACCGAAAATAAATTTATAATAATTTAATATTTCAAGACTTTCCTAAAGTTCCCCTCATCTCTCCTATAAAAGGGAACTTCTCCTTCTCTTTTATTAAAACTTCTAAAGCCTCTTAGTTCAGCATATATCTATAAAAACCTCTTCATATAATCCCTCCCCATAATCTTAAATCATTATTTTAGGTATAACATCCTTCTTAGAGGTTTTAAGGTGTTCTTCAAAGGTGATCGACCAAACAAGAGGAAGATAAAGAACAAACAAGACAAGTCAAACTCAAGGTAAGGGAAATCTTAACTCAATATCCATTCATTGAGTTAAATATATATATCATTGGATATGTTATTCTATTAATATGTGTGAATGAACCCTGATTGTTTTATACTACATATCCACTTATATTAGGTGGATTTATATTTGTCACACATAATTATGTCATTAATTTATCCTTAATCTAATGATACGATTTTTGTTAGGGACTTCATATTGATCTCATTTCATTGAGGTATATATTGATTTTATGCACCTTTATTATCCTATATGGTGTATATAAACCATTTTGACATGTCATATCATGAATTAGTATTTTCTCATGATATTTAAAAGAAATTAATGTTATTCCATAATTATTTTTATTCAAGTGTTTCCCAAGTGGTAAGAGACACTTTAACTAAAACATAATTCTGAATTTTTTGAAGATTTATTCTTCTTAACCTTTTATTTCATTTCCATGTTTTCAAAATGGTTTTATTAATTTATTTATATAGATATGAATGTTTTAAAATGTTAATTTCTTTCAAAAGTTTCAAAGTGGTATGGGACACTTTGATCCAAAATTCTCTTTATTAAATGTTTTAAATGGTTTTGGGAATGGATTGAATATTTAAATATCTTAAAATTATTTCTTGTGATTGGAAATGTAATTTAATGAGTGAAATTTTGAAAACATCAATGTTTTATGTTTTATGATTTTATAATGGTACTTGGAAATTAGATAGGTGGTTACATGATAAACCAAAGATGGGTGGTTAAATGATAAAACTAAGATGGGTGGTTCTATGATAAACCAAGGATGGGTGGTTACATTATAACCTGTAATTTATTGGGTATGAAATTCAGTCGTATAGTTATTCCATTTAGTGATATGTGTGGAATTTGTCTGTATGGTTATTCTATTTAAGTATGATTATGTCCCAAATTACCTTTATATGTTATATGTTACATTCTATAGGTTTTATGGTAATATTTTGATTACAAAAAAAGGGTAAGCAATGAACTTATATTCAGGGAAAAGTATTAATTTGTGATAAATTATTCAGGGTTTTCATGTTTTAGCAAGGATAATAGTTTTCCTTCTTTGTGTATCCCTTACTGATCTTTTTATGATCGTCCCAAGTTTTGAAATTTTTTTTATAGGTTTTAAAGAAGAATAGAGTTAAGGATGGAATTAAGAAAAAGTTATAAATTAACATGGAAAGAAACCATGTTTTTTTTAAGTTTTTGTTTTATGGTAGAAATGGATACTATTGGAAGTGTCCACTTTTTATTTATATGGTTTGGTTATGTATGAGTTTTGGCCTAATTCTCAAAAACTATAATCTTAAAAAGATCCTCAATGTGAATTCTTGACTTATCTCAATATTAAGTAATATTTTAAGGTTGTGGCCTTACATATTCAATGCCAAAAATGAAAAAGTAGTTTTCATATGAACAAGTTCCAGAAGAGCATGTGGAAAGAGAATATTCTAGTGACACATACTGTGAAGGAAGGTTAAAACCAAGGTAATGATTTTATATTCACTATGACTGGTGATACATTATTCATTGAGAATAATAATTCCTACAATTATGAAGTATATTGATATTATCTAAGATTGACAAGATCAATTAAAATTAAATAATGGATTCCATGTATCAAAGTACTGGGGGATTATTATTTTGAATATTGTAGTGGGTATTCAAGTGATACTATATATGGGTGGTACAAGCATGGTACCAATAAGGTTTGATTAGTAATACAAAGTCATTATCATTAAATCCATTTGAATTATACTTGTTATAACTACAATATATGATCATTATATTGGTAATTGTATGTCAATACCACCAATCTTGGAAGGTGTCTATACAATATGACTGGAAAGTGTTGGTGACACTATAGAATGCCAATAAGGGGTCCAAGTTAATAAGATCCAATTTTGGATTTAAGTAAGTAAAATTATCATAAAATATTCATTTGGAAGTAATTTTTTTATGTTTATGAAATATGTTAGTGGGAGTGCCATCTTTTTCCAAGTAAAATATGATTGGTAACAATATAAAAGATCTATTGGTATTATAGTTAGTTAAGACTAGAATGAAATAAACTCTCCATAGATTGACTTAAAGTAGAAACCTATGTTATAGATAACAGGGTCTATTAAGGTAGATCTAATGGTTTATTATACATATTTAATAGAAAATATAGTGACATGGTATTGATAAAATACAAGTTGGAACAATTCAAGATATAATTGTTTCCAGAGTCCCATAACATAAATCTCTATAAGAATACATGCATGGGAATGGGAGGTGATTAATATGGTGAGTTGAATTTCATAGTCTTTTTTGATGGATCAATCACATATTCCATGATATGTATAAGAAATGATACTTCAAATATAAACCTTATGATATGAAAATATCAATTGAATCTAGTAGATTTTCAAGGGAAACACTCAGAACTATCCCACTATAATTGAGTAAGTGGAAAAGGTATGTATCCAGTGTATGAAGAGTAAGGGATACTCTTTATAAGGGGAAAAACTATTATTACTATATATAAATATGATCTAATATATTATTTAAGCTAATTTAATGAGCAGGACAATATCATTAAATCCATTGGTAGCTACATATAAAAATATTGAGTATATTGCAGCTTTCGAGGAAGATAAAGAAGTAGTGTATAATACACAATGATTTGTTCCAATTCTTAGAATCACACCAATTAGGTAAAGTTATCATAATAAAAATTATGATAATTCTACTACTATTACTATCCAAGATATCAAGTTTTTATAGTGTAAAAAACTGATATACACAAGGATATCATCTCTAGAGAAGTCTTACTTAAGGAGGTAAAGTCACAGATAGTGGAATTTCCATGAAGAAAATATGTGTTAGGCCCATGTATACAATCATAACTCATAAGAAACATGATCTTACCATGTGAGAGATAACAAGGTTCATTATCCAGTAGTCCCTAGACAAAGTGGTAGTGTTGTAATAATGGTTTCCCTAGACCCAACTAAAATATACTTTTTGATTACCTTACCATGCATACAGTGAGTTATGCATGATATACACTTACCATTATAGTGTACATATGTCTATATCCACTATTAAAATGGTAATGTACATAGATTATTTTTTTTATCAAAAGGATATAGCAGTTCCCCAGCTATAATGATAACCTCGAGATACTATGAAATTAATCATAAAAAAATTCATATGGTCTAGATACACCATTTTAACTAGACACAGATGATGTCTAACTATAGGGTGATGGGGGATCATAAGAATTGGTAATTATTCTCATGAATTTCACAATTGGTGATCTTTAGTAGGTGAGATCATGAGGATTTACCTACCAATATGAACATCATATGTTTTGAGTTTCATTGGTTGTTCCTATCTATGAACATGTGTATTAGTCTCCAAGATTAATATCATTATCAATGTCTATTATTTGATCACATACTTTGATTCAATGAAAAAACCATGACATTGAAGTTTGTGGTGAGGTATCTTGTGTTGGGTTTGTCTTTGGTGGTATTTCATTATTTGAATGGTCGAGATATAATTTGTCATTTTTGAGTTTAGGAAGTGACATATTGGGCCTAGTTGGTCAGGATGGTAATACCTTCAAAAATTCTTATCGAAGGAAGTGGAAGGAATTTTTTTCTAGTTAGGACAACAAATAATATTGCAAGAGTGGATGATGACACAAGTTTTTCATCCTTTTTTATGATATATCTCAAGATAAAGAGATTATATTATACAGTGTGTGTTCATAGGATGGTTTTAGTTTCTATTAATATTACTTATCAATTTAGGTTCTTTTATGGGTTACTAGACTCTTCTCTTGGTTTGTGAATTGTATTAACTACTATTAAGATATGGGACTAGAGGGTCACACACAATATCATATTCACAATTATTCCCTATTCTAACCAATATGTATATAGGACATGGTGGGCCTCTCCACAGGGTCTAAGAGTTGTCGAATTAGTAACGATCACCGATAAATAAATAAATTCAATATTATTAAATGATATAATAGTTTGTTTGAATTTATTTATTAAAGTTATTCACAATTTATTAAGTGAATATGTGGAAAAATAATATACGAATGAATATTATTTTAATATTTAAGGTTTATTTAATATTGTAGGAATTAAGAATTGATTTAATGACTTAGTTTTAACATGTTATATATTTATTATCTATTACAAGTGTTTGATAAAATAAAAATGACATTTATGACATAGTTTGTTTTTTATAATGTGTCATTTATTACTTTGTATTTGGGAATTGGATTTCTCAAGGGTCAGGGAACCCTATCTTGGTATTTGAGTCTCCCACTATATAATTAGATTATAGATACTAAATCCAAGAATATTCACTCATTAAAAATTGATTTATTCTCTCTACACTTGTATCATAGAAAATAAAAGTCTCTCTCCAAGTGATCAATCCAAGAACTTCTTCAATAGATCTAAGGGACAAGATCGAGGTGATCGTCACTGTGAAGAAGGAATTTTTGGAGCTCCGCACTACCACCTATAATTTGATGATCAATGTATGTATGAATTATTAAATTTTTTGTGCATGATATAGAGAGGTTTGACCTTATATCCTTAGAGAAATAGTCTTTGGTGATGAGCTACAGTCGAACATGCTTTGATTCTAATGAGGTAACCATTCAGTTATATTTTTTGTGCTTATTAAATTTATGTGAGATTCTCAAACCTTTATAGGGGATATGATCACCAGATACAATGAACTTACATCTCTCTAGTGATAAAAATTTTAAATCCATGACCCAATGGAATCTGTTGTGTTCCCCAGTACCATCACCCCCTCTTCCCTACTCTTTCTTTGGTAGTAGTGATAATGATGACTAGTGTTGGAGATGCCTTTTGATAATGAGGATATGATATGTGGTGGGGGTCATGCTTGCTAGGAGGAGGTAATGAGGTTGATGTCTCCACATTTATGATACCCTACTACCCTAATTCATTATTAGGTTATAAAATGTGTGTTGACTGATGCTAGAATGAGATGATAGACCCTACGGGAAGTTGGGATATGTAGGTATGTGTCTCAGCCCACATAAATGATTGATATAGTAGTGGATGAAGGGTTTATTCTCTTATATTATTTTGATAAAAAAATTTATACTTGGATTTGTTATTTTTTGAGAGTTTCATGGTGAGGTTGGGAATAGATAGGTGACCTATTTAGGTACTTTTTGGTTCTAGTGTTTGTTAATTGGTGCATTAGTATTCTCTTTTCACATATGCATGAGAGACATTGGGTATGATCCTACTAAGTATAAATTTTATTCTCACAATACATATATAAACTTCTTTTTATGTTTCAAAGTAAGACTCAAGGTTTCATTATCTCACTTCTTTTATTATCGACCTAATAGGGGTACATTTGGAGGGAGTGGGTCATGATAGGCACTATAATGTTAGAACTAGAAGCTCCTCCCCTATTAGGATAGGGGATGTCTCTTCTATTCATAGTTCCTTACCTACACTTTTAGGATCCTTCATATATTTTTGTTTATCATAATGAGTATAAGACTTTCATCCCATTCACGGATCCATAATTTCTTCTGTCTTTCCTAGATAATCTAAAGGTACCTCACACTACCAACAGATAGTCGATGGTTGAGATGTCACTTCAAGAGTTCTCTTAGGCTTGAATTCTACTAGTATCTTCAATTTTTTCAAGGATTTTTAGATTTTGGACCTCTATCGATGCTTTAAATATATTTTTTTAATTAAGATAGAGGCCCGATTTTTCATGTTTTTGTTGTTGTTCTTAATTCTTAAAATATGTTTGTCCATTTTTTTAAAAAATAATACTCTGTCAGAGCTTGGTTTATATATTTATAAACCCTTAATTACTTGTGTTTTTACCATGTTTTATGGTCATTTTATTTCCACATAAAGCAAGATCCACCAATAAAATTTGTGTGGATTCAACTTCTTGTCCTTCTACCATTTCAAACCCCATCAGTACTAAATATCTTAGAGAACTCCATCAGTCAATTTCTCTATGCTGATTGTAGAACCCTTACCGTGAAAAAATCTATTATTCAACATATTTTTCTTGAGTCTAATATTTATAAACCTTATATGGATTTTTTTGGATCAATATTGAAGGATAATGTCAATAAAATAATCCATTATTCTTTGAATCTTATATTGAATACTTTTATGCATTAAAGGACCATCTCCTTATTCAATGCTACCAGTAGAATACCAAAAGAAAAGAAAAAATTGATTCAAATCGATGTTGAGATATTGGAAAACTCATGGTTTCTTGATTCATGAATAAAATATTCATGAAAAATCTTCCATCATTGGTTCAAGATCCTAGTTGGGAAATTCGTTAACCTGTTATAGGGGTTGAAAATATGCAAAAGTAGTGGGCTGAGAAGGGTAAGGGTCTCACTTAGTTTAATTCCATTAATTAGGAAAAGGACACCTCCCTTTATTCATTGTTATATATTTATCAATTTTTAAGGGGGTTCTACTATTAATTAATTTTTATTTTACTGAAGACTCTTTTGGTTTTCCCCCTAGGTAGTGATGGGTATAAATACTTCTTCTAAAAATAATGAAATCTGTTGGGGAGAATATCGATCATAGGAAGAAAAATTGCTTATGGAATATTTCTGAGAAACAATGTGAAAACCACACCCCAATCCACCACTATGGCCTCTTTGTAAAACATTCTGATGTAAAATGATACCCTTATTTGACAAAAAAAACCACCAAAAATATCCATTGTGGAAAAATATCACCCTTTTTTTAAAACATCACTACCTTGAAGATAAATTGTGACACAATGTCACCCATAGGAAATATTCATCTGAACATACATCATCATCAGAACCACTTCAACATATGTTTTACATGTTGATATCTCATTATTGACACCACTTAAATTTTAGTCTATCTCATTGATACTCTTTATCAGCATGTTTTACATGCTACCACAAACATGGAAAATCCCTTCCACCTCTTGGTGGACTACATATTGGTTAAATATTCATATTTACCACCAATCGCCTCTCTATGAGTAGAATTTATTACCCACGTATCTGCTCTTCCCTTTTTAAATCCATTATAGGATCCATTTAAAATGTAGATAAAATATAAAAATATTATATCTTAAACTTTAAAACACCATGTATCATCCATGTTAAAGGGTTTTAAAAACGCTTTTCTCATTTCAAAAAGATATAAAATATATATCTCCCCAAAATACATGCATGAAATCAAGGAAAATATTATTCATGTGATGAAAAATATATCTCTAATTAAAATTAAAATGGGTTAAACCCTATAAAATATCACATAAACCTATATTTGAAGGAGATAATATCAAAAAAAATTAATTGGAATGACATCAGTCGACACCATACTAACCATCATCTTCTAAAAAAATATAAAGATTCCCTTTTGCAACTCTGAAAAAAAAAACCCAACAACTCCCCCTCAAAATAAATCCAAATATTGAAGTCTTATTCATACCTAATCTACACAACCTTTCTGAACAAGACCAAAATAAGTAACATCCAGCTCCTACAAAATTGTGATCACCATAAAATTAGGAGCACCTATAGAAAATTTATTCCCCTATTTAACATACCTAGAGCATACAATATCACCATCATCATATGAAATTTTTATTGTGCACCTCAATCATTAATTTTAATTATTTCTCCATTAATGGAACCTTCTTAAGAAAAATATCTAGGTATGAGGATTGAAACACCCCTCTAAACCTATTTCAGCTTCCAAACTTTATTTATCATCTCATATGTGTCATCAAACCTGCTGAAATCCTCCATGATTCCCATGAAAATTTCAAATTTCGAACCATCATATTTGATACTAATGTTGGGGAGTATCTCAATCCTAAGAATAAAAATTTCTTCTGAATAAATTGTGAGAATATTTCTAAAAACTACACCAAGATAAGCCTATGTCACCTCTCTTAAAAACATATTGATGAAAAATGTTTCCCTCATATAAAAAACTCCACATCCTCAAATATCCACTATGAAAAAACATAACTCTTTTTTGAAAAATGTTACTTTCTCAGAGATATATAGTGACACAATGCCGCCCTTCAGAAATATTCATCTGCAGACACTTTATCCTTGATTCCACTTCAATGTCTATTTTTCTCACTAATATCTCATTATCATAATGAATTAAACACCTATTTGGTTCATCGCTACTAATTTTTTAGATGATGCACAAGCTATTGAAAATGTGGCATCTTCCTTCCTCCTCTTGGTTGACTACATCTGAAGGTATCGGTGCGAGTAGTGGAAGCTGGTGGGCTATAGATTTAAAAAAATTCACCACTAGAGTAGTGAAAATTTTCATCTCTAGTAATTTGAGCCTAGGTATACATTCAAGGATCTCACATGAATTATTCAAATAATATAAATTAAATAAACAAGTACCACATTCTATTTGGAGGTGTGTTCGACTGTAGATCATTGTCATTGATCATTGTTCAAAGGATCCGAAGGCAAACCCCTAATATTTTACACACATGCTCCAAGAATACACATGATATCCATTCCCTGAATTCTATGTGTTATAGAGTATCTTCAAGGAATCATTTGGAATCAAGATGATCACCTCAATCTTGTGTATTTGATCTATTGAAGATGTTCTTGGATCAATCTCTCAGACAGAGAATTTAGCTCTCTAGAAAATGGGAGGAAAGATAGTCTCTCATTATATTGGGAAGAAAAATTCATAGAATGAGTTCCTCTATCCTATTTATATAGTGGTAGGTTTAAATACCCAGAGAGGGTTCTTAAGCCCCCTAAAAAACACCCACTAAATAAGAAATAAAGTAATAGTTGTGATGAAATAACTATGTCATAAATAGTATTTATATTTTACCACATTATTGTAATACAATAAATATATTATGTGATAAAAATAGATCCATTAACATGACTCAAAAATCACGCTAATATTAAATGGACCTTAAATATTAAATTAATATTCATTCTTATAATATTATTTTCTATATTCACTAAATACCACATGAAAACTCTTAATAAATAAATTCAATATAATTTTCTATACTCAAATAATAATGAATTTATTAATTCATTGGTGATCGATTACTCAGAAAATAGTGATCGATTACTCGAACAACTCTCAGAACTTATGGTGGGGACCACCATGTCCTAAATACGTATTCACTAGAATATGGTAGATTCTTGAATACGTTATTGTGTGTGACCATCTAGGCCCTTATCTCGATAGTAGTGAATATTATTTATAAACTAATAGTGAATTGTAGAAAACCATAAAGACCCCTAAATAGATAAGGAATAGTCATAACAATGATAATCATCCTATAAACACGCATCGTGTAACATAATATCTTTTTATTTATATATATCAGGAATGCACGCTTATTTTACCACCCTTTCTTACTTTATTGTTTATTGATATCACAGGAAGGGATTACCTTCAACTACCTTGGAAAAGGATTTGTGAAGGCATTACCATCCTGATCAACTAGGTCTGATATATTGCTTCATAAACTCATAAGCAAAAAATTATGTCTTGATTATTCAACCAATGTCATGCCACCAATGACGCACCCAACACAAGCTGTCTCTCCACAACTTCATTGTCATGGTTTTTTCCTTGCATCAAAGTATGTGATCAAGTGGCACACATTAATAATGATCTCAAGTTAATATAACAACACACATTTCCATATAAAGGAACAACCAATGACGCCTGAAACATGCAGTGTTTCTATTAGAGGGTTTATCCTCGTGATCTCACCTACCATAGATCACCAAGTCTAAACTTCATGAGAATAAGTCTCAATTATTATGATCCCCCATCACAATATATTCATACATCAATTTTGTTTAGTTAGTATGATATATCAAAACCATATGATATATGTTTACAATTAATGTCATATTATCTCTAGGTTCTCATTATATTCAGGGAATAGCTATAACCTTTTGATATGGTAATTAATCTATTAACATTTCCATTTAAATAGTGTATGTAGAAATATATACACTATTATGGTGAGTGTACATCATGTATAACTCACTATATCCATGATATGGTAATTGAAAAGTATTATTAAGTTGGGTCTAAGGAACCCACTATTAAAACACTCCCACTTTCACTAGATGAAACTTGAAAATTATCCTTATTATCTCTCACACAATTAAGATCATGTTTCTACTGAGTCATAGCTTTAATTACTAAGTCCACCACATCTCTGATATGTGGCAATTCTTTTATTTGTGACCCCACCTCCTTGAGTAAAACTCCTTAAGAGATGTAATCCCTGAGTATATCCCCTTTTTCCACTATCTAAACTTGACATCTTGGCTAGTACATATAAAGAATTATCATCAAGATAAAACATTAATTATTAGGTGTTATTCCAAGAACTGGAATAAATAATTACATTTAATACACTTCTTCTTAGCTACCTCATAAGTTGAAACATAATTAGTATTTGTAGATATTTCTACAACTAGCTTGTATGATCTTTTCTCACTCATAACCTTAGCTTGACTATGATATTAAATCACATTGATCCAAGGAAGACTAGTTTATGTCCCCTCAAAAACTAGTATCCCTTACTCTCCACATACTATGAATATATACTTTATACTTACTCAAGTAAAATTTGATAGTTATGACTACTTCTCTTGCAGTTATCTTGGATATAATTGATATTTTAATGTCATAAAGTTTATGTTGGAAATATCATTTCTTATACATATCATGACATATGTGATTGATCCATCATAAAAGTGTATGGAATTCAACTCACCACATTATTCTCCCCCTATGAATGTGTTGTCTTCTTGGAGAGATTTATGCCATGTGACACTGGTAAAATTATTTCTTGAATTGTTCCAACTTATATTTTTTCAATACCATGTCAGTATATATACTATTGACTAGGTTTAAGAAACTATTAGATCTACCATAGTAGATCTTTTTCCTTAGAACTTAGGTTGATATTTTAAGTCAATCTCTGGAGATATACATTTATTATTATCTTAATTTTCTGTAAGACCAATAGTTGTTATCCATATGTATATAAACATATTTTACTTGGAAAATAATGGAACTCCCACTAAAAACTTGTAGATATATGGAATATATTCATTACAAATGAATGTTCTAAGATCATGTTTCTTAATTTAATCCAAAACCAGATTTTGGTAACTTACAGCCCTTATTAGAAGTTGACGGTGTCATTATCCCTTTCTAGTTTCATCGTATAGATATCATCCATGATTGGTGATCTTGACATAAAATGATTAATAAAATTATCATAAAATGTAGCTATGATAAGTAAAATTATAATGGATTTAGTTATGAGGACTTGGTATTACCAATTAAGCCTTATTGGTACCACGCTTGTACCATCCATGTACAACTTCACTTGAATACCCACCATAGTATTCAAAATAATAGTCCCATATTCTTTGATAAATGGAATCCATTATTTAATTTTAATTGATTTTTCAATATTAGCTAATTTCTATATATTTCGTACATGTAAGAATTATTATTCTCAATGTATCACTGATTGTGGTAAATATAAAACCATCACTATTGTTTTAACCTTCCTATGTAGTATTTGTCTCTATAATATTCGTTTTTTACATGCACTTGTGGAACTTGTTCCTATGGAAATCATTTGTGCATCTCTATAATTAACGAAATCCAAGTCAAACATGCTCCCACTATCTCAAATAGATATGTTCACCCTTGTATAGAAATATAGTTCATGACTTGACTATCACTTTTCTATGATAGGAATTTTTGTAATATCCAAAGAAAATTTTATGATAATTACTTCAGATGCATATTGTTTTTTTCTTAATGAATGTTAGTTTATATCCTTAATAAACACTTTATATCGAAACACATGTTCTTATAACATAATGGATTTATATGATACTATTACTCATATGATGTCCATTTTTCATAATATTAGGAATATAATTATGAGATAACATCATTATTTATGATGCATATCTTGAAATATAAGTTTTTCACAATGTATATAAATCTCAACATTGATGATCCTTGTACTTAAATCGTGTCTCTGATGTTTATAAGGAAATATGTGTTTAGAAATTTATCCATGATACATTTTATGGATCAATGTTTGTATGTAATAATTGTCATAGATCCTCATTATTAGTATCATAACATTTATTTGGATAAGGTAATGTGAATTTAGTAATTACTTCATGCTGCATTATAATGATCAATGAATGCTTGGTCAATATATTCTTTAACATACCAACCCAAAGAAACTCATATCTTCTGACCACACATATTTCATACTTCACTTTCTCATTCCATAATAAATACTTAAAGTAATATTATGAAGTATACTTACCACTAACTCACCCTTGTAATACTTCACACTCTCTAGATGAACTAGTTCGAAAATCCTGTTTGGCTTACCTTTATTTCTAAAGGTTTATTTGTCCAAACTAAATAAGTATATATGTTTATAATACCTATGTTTTTTATCTATACTGATTCGAAATACCATACTGGGTATATACTTGATATCCCCTTTTATTTTTACTTGAAAAATAATTATCTTTGCTTAATTGGGTATATGGGTATTACGTTTTATATTCATCGAGCTTTTCTAATGATTCATACATTCCTGGACTATTTGTTGAGTCTTAAACACCACAAAAAACATTCATTCTTGAACTGTAATAATGTCTCCTTGTTTCCAAAGGACACATGATATAAATGTTTTTTTTATACTCAATAAAATTTATACTAGGATCATTCACTTGGAAATATAGAAGTTTTGTGCTTCTCACTGCTGACATAGGAACCACCATTTCTCAGTCTATTGGAAAAAATTCCTTACTTATTATAAAATTTCTTTTCTTACTTGATTACTATATTCAAATACAGATATGTGACTAGAATATTTAATTTAATACTCAATAAGTATTATAGGAAAATTACTTGTAATTAATTAATATATCTGAAGAAGAAGTGAATACTTTATTTTTTAATTCAGTTCATTGAATTTATCTTCCATAACTTTATTTAATTATGTGTAAAGAGAATAACCTCCTATATAATGACCAATAACTTTTCTTTGAAGGACATAGAAAATTTTCCTTTGACATTACACTTTTTATTGGTCTTTCCTCATTATCTTTCAACTTGTTTAACATAAAAACTAAAGATTAAAATCTCATTAAGTTCCTTTTTTCTTGGAAAACCTTACCCATAAGATAACAAGGTTATTTATCTATTATATTAATTTATTAATATTAAACAAAACTACAATTTTTGGGTGAAAATATGTAAGAATAATATGTCTTGAAAGATCATGATCTTCCTTTCATATTTACATGTGTCTAGTGTAATCATCACCTATTCAAATCAGTACTTCTCTTTCTCCTTAAAACCTTCATAGAGATGATACTACATGTTAAATCATCCATGTACTAATGTAGTATCCACAACTTACATCAAATTTTGATGATATCATTATTACAGATCCATAATATGCATAATACATGAGTCTCCAATAAGCATTTTTACACCCTCTCTTCCTAAGGTGAATTAATGAGAATTGGGGAAACCAACAACTTGAATTTATGATATCATATTACATTGTTCAAGTAACAATTCTAATCTTGTAAACTAATATTAATTTAAACATTTTTTTCTCTTTGTTGAATTAGATATCACGGTATGTCTTGTGGTAATACTTTCCATTTTCTACAAAAATAAAATCTATAAGATTAGTACTTTTATATTTATAAAATGTTGTAAATTACTAATTAATTTAATCAATAAATGTCTCCCACTATTTTATAGAACTCTAGAAACCCTCTGTACTTGAATATGAACACTCTGTTGCTTGAGTATTCTAGTGGAAAGTATCCTTAAACCTACCCTCATAGTCAATAAGATTTAGATACACCACTACTCAAATAGTTCGAGGTACGCATTTGACTAGACAACCTAATAAACTCATGGCTCATTGATCTACTGAGTAAAGTATGAGCTTCTAAAATCATATACTTGATTTAATCAATGATTTCCACTTAATTTACAACAATATAGCTTTGGATACTTATTTTCTATAATATATAGTTAAGTCAACTTATAACTCTTATAAAAACTCCCTGGAAGTAGGAGAAACCCTAAACATTGGTTGATGAGAACCCTGGACACCCAGTTTTATTGAAATTCAAAATATGGAAGGCCTTTATGACTTAATATTTCTTTAAGGGTTTTAATATTTTTCTGATGAATGTAATCCATTTCTATCAATCTATTCATTCTATGTTCTCATGCTCACAACTGAACATTAATATAAAAACCTTTGTCACGTCTTTATGAATTTTATTGTTTATTATTTTATGTGTTTCCCACTATCATGAAAATACATAAAATAATAAACAAATGCATAAAGGAAATAAATTAATCTACTGATCTTGAGAATCTAATATTGATTGATCCATTTAAACTTAATAGATCAACTGTGACCTAGGGGTATCATACCTGAGTTGTAACTTTACTCCTGATGTAGCTCATCCCCCATCCAGTGTGTCCACTTCTCATCTATATTTTTTCCCAACTTGACATTGTCTATGTCTTATACCGTCCTCATCATAGTACAAAAAACTAGCACATGGGTGAGGGGGTCTTGAAAGGAAAAAATATTGATAATTCACTTTTATCTGGGAATGTAGGCACTTATACATATTAAAAACGAAAAAATGATGATGCGCAGACTATATAATTTAAATAATTAATTACAATCATCACACATAATTAAATAAGTAATTAAATAAATAAAAATATAAAGAAACGTTCAGTCAATGCTCAAGATTAGTTAATGAGGTAAAATTAAAATGTAAAAAATTTAAAGTACCATGGATTTTAAATAAATTAAATGAATTATTTAAATTAAAATAATTTATTTAAATAATTAATTTGGTCCCAATATTAATTTAATTTTAATATCAAAAATTAAATTAATTATTTAATTTAATTTAATACTTATATTAAATTAATTTTCTAAATATTAAAAATTATATTTTAAAAACCAAGAATGATTTTTAATTAATTTAATTTTATCACTAAAATTAAATTAATTAATTAATTTAATTAATTATTATTTAAAAAACTTCTCAATACCTAAAACCCTGTTAAGGGCTAATGCTAGTCGGGATGACCCCGCACAAGCTTGTTTTGGGCTGGTTAGACTCCGTGTGGGAGTATCTAGGATAGAAAGACCCACCCTGACCCATTCCGAGATGGGAGGATCCACCCAAACCCATTGGAATAGAGAAACACAACTAGATGGAGAGTTACTGTGTTGTAGGGGATCCAACACCAGAAGATCTGGCCAAACGAGGTCGGATAAGAGCGATAGTGTTCTTTCGATAGTGTGGACCCGTGGTTCTGCCAATTGGGTGAAGGGGCACCAAACAGGGGAAGTTTCATGCTAGTGTGTTGATAGAGTGGCATAGCCAGGATTTGTATCCTGGATGGTGGCTACAGGTGGTGCAATAGGAAATTTTCCAAGCTAGATTTTTTTGTTGTGGTGGTGCGAAGAGAAATTTTGACCATATGAGGGCTTTTGGTGAGTGGTAGCGAGTTCTCCTACGATCATAGGTGGACGGTGCTGGATACAGAAGGTCGTAGGAGCGGCGGGGTGTGTGGGTCAATTGGAGCATGGTGGGTGCATCCTGTTGTGGTTTGAGAGTCTAAATCATGGTCGGTAGTGCAGTGAGTTCCTAGAGGATGTTGTAGTGGGAAGATGTTAGTGGCGGTCAGTGGTCGACGTCGAGCTAGGCCGGGGAGTTGGGTGGTGGGCAGCCACGTCTTATGCTAGGGGAGGAGCGGAAAAGGAGGTGTGCCTATTTGTATTGGGGAACATGGAGAAATCCAATAGACCAGGGATTTTAAATTTTTTATCAATGGAGTGATATAACTTATCATCTCAGGTGATCCAATCCTTGGTACGGTCTGAGGATCATTCTTGGATTATTCAAAACACAAAAAATAAATCAGAACAAAATATGTTGTTTGATTTGGAGCATGCTCAACTTTAGATCATCACTGGAAACCATTGCTTAAACAATCTAAAGTCAAACCCTTCTATATCATTCACACATTCTCAAAGAATCTTCTTACATTTCTTTCACCAAATTTTGGGTGCTACTATGGAACTTCGATGATCTCTTCGACGTCGCAATGATCACCTTGAGCCTGTCCCTTGGATCCTCAAAGGCATCTTGGATCAATTACTTGGGAGGTAATTTCACTCTCTAGGAAGTGGGTAGAGATATATGGTCTCATTTTTAATGACTGAACAGTCTAGAGAATGATCCTCTCGTCTTCTATTTATAGTGTATGATCTAAATATCCAGAAAGGGTTCTTCGACCCCCTTATATTTAACATTAACTAAATTAGAAATAAATAAATAAATATGATGAACTAACTGTGTGTTAAATATTAATTATATTTTATCACATACATGTATTATATATTAAATATATTATATGATAAAGATGAGTCATTAAATCAACTTTCAATTCCTGATAATATTAAACAAACCTGGTATATTAAAATAATTTTTGTTCAAATAAAATTATTATATATATTTATTTAAACTCTAGTGAATAATTTTAAAAAATAAATTCAACCTAATTATTCTTTACTTGAATAATAATGAATTTATTTATTTATCAGTGACTGATAAAACTTGAACAACTCTCAGACCCTGTGGTGGGGCCCACCACATATTATATACCTTTTTACCATAATTCAGAAGATTTTTGAATGTATTGTTATGTGTGTCCCTCTAGTCCCTTATCTTATTGGTAGTGAATAGTATTAATGAACCAAGAACGGAGTCTAGAAACCCATCAAGTCCCTTAAAGTGATAAGGAATGATCATATCAACGACAATCAACCTACAAACAAGCACTATGTAATATAATCTATTTGTGTTTAGATATATCATAAAGAAGGAAGCACACTTGCATTATTGTTTTTTCATGCTCTATTTTTTGTTCTATCTAGATGGATTTAACTTCGACTACCATTGACATAGATTTATGAAAGTACTACTATCCGGATCAACCTGGCTAGAGATATAACTTCCTCAACTTGGAATAAAAAAAATATATCTTAACCACTCAACCAATTTCATTCCACCAATAACGCACCCAACACAAGTTACCTTTCCATGAATTCATTATCATGGTTTTTCCTTGCATCACAGTACACAGTCAAATGGTGCATTCTAATAATGATGTCAAATCAAGAGACCAATACACATGTTCATATATAGGAACTACCAATGACACCCAAAACATGTGGTGTTCCTATTAGTGGGTTTTCCCTCATGATCTTACCTATCAAAGATCACCAAATGTGAACTTCATGAGAAGAAGTATCAATTATTATAAGCCCCCCAACACTTGATAGTCATACATCAGCTGTGTCCAATAAGTATGATGTATCTAGACAGTAAGTCATATATTTAATATTAATGTCATAGTATCTCGACATTCTGATTATAGCATGGATCTACTATAACCTTTTGATATAAAAATTGATCTATGGAAATTACCATTTAAATAGAAGACACAGAAATATCTACACTATAATGGTAAGTGTAAAACATGCATATCTCATATTATACATGAAATGTTAATCAAAAAGTATTGTTTAGTTGGGTCCAGGGAACCCACTATTACAACACTACCACTTTCACTAGATCCAACTTGTTAAGAATCCTTGTTAGCTCTCACATTATTAGGATCATGTTTCTAATGAGGTGAAACTTGATTTGTTGGGTCTGACATGTATCCACTGTGTGGTTATTCTGTTATGTGTGACCTCATCTCCTTGAGTAAAACTCCTCAAGAGATATAATTTTTGAGTGTATACCATTTTTCCTCTATCAAAACTTGAAATCTTGTCTAGTACCATAAATATAATTATCATCATGATAAAAATTTACTTATTATATGAAATTTGAATAACTTGGACAAATCATTGAATTTAATACAGTGCTTCTTAACTACCTAAGAATCTAAAACGTACTCGGTATTTATAAATATGGATATAATTAGGTTTAATGAGATTTCATTTATCATTCCCTTATCCCAACTATAATATTATATCACATTTACCCAAGGAAGGTGAGTTTATGTCCCCTCAAAACTAGTATCCCTTCATCTCCATATACTAGGTATATATCCGTTGTACTTCTTCAAGTGAAATTGGATAGTTCTGACTACATCTCTTGCAGTTATCCTAGATATAACTGATATTTTCCTACTATAAAGTATATAATGGTAATATCAAATCTTTTACATATCATGTCATACGTTATTGATCCATCTCTAAGTATATAGAATTCAACTCACTTTATTAATCTCCTCCCACGCCCATGTTTGTCTTCTTAGAGAGATTTATTCAATGTGACTATGGCAACAATTCTCTTTATAATTGTTCCAACTATTATTTTTCAATACCTTTTCAGTATATTTAAAATTAACTAGGTCTAAGAAACCAATATATATACCTAATTAGATCATGTTTCCTAGAACTTAGGTTGCTAATTTATGTCAGTCTCTGGAGTTTTTCATTCATAATGGCCTTAACTAATGTTACCAATCATATTTCACTTAGAAAATGTTAACCCACTAACCTCTAGTAGAAACATGGAAGTGATTCATTCCAAACAAATATTCTATGATCTTATTGCTTAATTTAATCTTGAAATGTATTTGATTATCTTTCACCCCTTATTGGAATTATGTGATGTCACCATCCCTTTATGGTTGCATCGTATAGACACCTTCCACGATTGGTGGTCTTGACATCAAATGTTCAATAAAATGATCATATAAATTAGATATGATAAGTAAAATTCTAATGGATTTAGGTATAACAAATTTTTGTTTCCAATCAAGACTTATTGGTTCCACACTTGTACCATCCATGTATAGTTTCACTTGAATACCAACTACAGTATTCAAAATAATAAGTCCCTGTTCTTTGATACATGAAATCTATTATTGAATTTTAATTGGTCTTGTAAATTTTATCTAATTTACATATGTTGCCTACTTATAGAAATTATTATTCTCAATGAATAATGTATTAATTACTATAGTTAATATAAAACCATCACCATAGTTTTATCCTTTTTATGCAATATGTGTCTATGGAACATTCTCTTCCACACATTTTGCGGAACCCATTCATATGACAACTATTTGTACATATCTTACATCGACTAAACCCAAGTCAATAATCCTCCCACAATCTCAAATAGATATGTGAACCCTTTATTCTATCACTTGAATATATAACCTTTATATAATAGGGGTTTCTATAATATCCTAATAAAATTTTAGGATAACTATTTTAGATGCACATTATGTTTTATTTTATGCAAGTTTGTTTATATCCTTCACAAAAACATTGCATCGAAACACATGTTCCTATGACATAATGGATTTCCATCATACTATAAATCATATGATATCCATTTGTCATTAAATGGAATATGGTTATGGGATAACACTATTATTTTCAATGTATAATGAAATTATCTACAATGCATGAGTTTTAACATTGATGCTCCTTTTACTTACATCATGACTCTAATATGTATAATGAAATGTGTGTTTTGGAATTACTCCACACTAAATTTTTCTTATCAATGTTAACATGTAAGACTCATCATTTATCCTCCTTATTATCATCATTTCCCTGATGTGGATAAGTTAATGTGCATTTAGGAATTACTCCATGTTACATCATATTGATTGATGAATGTTTGGCCATGTTATTCTTTGGAATGCCAGCCTGAAGCATCTCATATCTTCTGACTATGCTTATACTATACTTCACTTTCACATTACTTAAACACTTAAAGGAAACTAATGAAGTATATTTACCGCTATCTTACCCTTGGAATAGTTCATACTCTTTAGATTTATTTTATAAGTCTTATTTTCCCAAAACTAAATATATCGATAATACCCAAGGTCTTTAACTCAAAAGGGTCTAAATACCATACTTGGTATATCCTTGACATCCACTTTGTTTTGTTTGAAAAAATATTATCTTTCCAAAATTGGTTATATAAGCCTTATATTTTATGTTCATTATGTATTGGCTATATTTCATGTATCACTGAAGTATTGGTTGATTAGTAGACACCACAAACAACATTAATTCTTAAAATGGAATAATGCCTTATTTTGTCTTAAGGGCACGTGAAATAAATTTTTTGGTTATACTCAATAAAAATTTTACAAGAATCATTAACTTATCAATTAGATGTTGTGTACTTCTCACCACTGACTTAGGAACCACCCTTTTCAGCTGTGTAGAGAACATACTTTACTTCTTATAATATTTATATACTTACTTAGTTACTTTATTTTGATACACATATGTGATAAGTATATTTTATTTAATACCCAAGATGTATGGAAGAAACATTACTTGAAATTGATGAATATACCAGAAGAATAAGTGTCTACTTTCTTCTTCATTTCAGTTTATTGTGTTTAAACTTCCATATATTTATTTTACGATATGTAAAATAAATAACGTCGAATTTAATAACTCTTCCATTAAAGGATGTTTTAAAGGTTCCTTTGATGTGACAATTTCCATTGTCTTTTTTCCTTTTCTTTAATCTTGTTCTCTACAATAATTAAAGATGAAACTTTCTTTAATGTTCTTATTAGTTATAGAACCTTACCTAGAAGGTAATGAAGTGTTTTCTCTATATTGTTTGTTTTTTAATATTAAATGAAATGAGAGTATATTGGTGAAAATGATATAAGAATGGGATGTATTAAAAGATAGTGATATATCTTTAAATTTACACATATCTGGTGTAATGATCACTCATTCATATTTGTGCTCTACTTTCTCCTTGCAAGCTTCTTGGAGATAAGACAACATGTAAAATCATGGATGTCTCGATGTTGTATCCACAACTCATATTTAATGTTTATGATATAATTATGAAATAACTATCATATTCATCATACATGAGTCTCATGTGAGCATTTATAAACACCATCACTTCACATAGGTGGCTAAACAAGTATTGGGGACGCTATCACCTTGAATTTCCAATGTTGTAGTACTTTGCGCAAGCACCTTTACTTATCTTGGAAAAATCATTCCAGTTTGGAAATTTTCTTTGTCCAAAATTAATGTCATCAAGATTGTAGTATTTTTTCCCATTTTATACAAAAAATAAATCTAGTTGATTATGACTTCTATATTTATTACTGATTTAGGCATTATTGAGTAATTAATTAAATCATTAAATGTCTCTCACTAGTTTATTAAACTCTAGAAACCCTCTATACTATAATTGGAATACTTAGTCACTTGATCATTCCATTGGAAAGGGTCCTTGAACCTCCCCTCATAGTCTATGAGATTTGGCTATGCCACTACTTAAAGAGTTCAAGGTAAGCGTTTGATTGACCAACCACATTAAATCGCAGCTCCTTGATCTGTTGAGTGCAGCCCAAACTTTTAAAATCATAAATATGATTTACTCAATGGTTCCCTCTAAAGTTGCAGCAAGCTGGATTTGGCTACTTATTTGCTTCCAACTTTAGTTAATTAAACCCATCACTCTTATAGAAACTCCCCGGTAGTAAGTGGAACCCTCAACTTTGGTTGATCGAGCACCCCATACACCTAGTTTTTTTCAAATTCAAATGATGAAAGGAATTTGTGACTTAATATTTCTATGAGTGTTTTTAATATTTTTCAAAAAATGTAATATATTTATATTAATATGTTCATACTATTTTGTCACGCTCACAACTGGACATTAATAGAAAAACATTCATCACTTTTTTATGTATTTTTTCTTGGTTATGATTTTAGGTGTTTCTCACTATCGTGAAAATGCATAAAATAATAAAAAAATGCATAAAGGAAATAAATACTTGATGGGTCTTGAGAATCTAATGTTTCTTAATCCATTTAAATTTAATGGATCAACCATGATCTAGGGGAATCTTACATGAGTCGTAACTTGACTCATGATGCAGCCCATCCCCATTCAATGTGACTACCTCATGTTTGAATTTCACCTCATCTTATCGTTGTCTATGTCTTACACTATCTTTGTCGTAGTACAAAAATACTTGCATGTAGGTGGGGGGGTCGATCACGAGAGTACAAAATACAAATAACTAACTTTTATATAGGCACACAGACCCTTATGCATATTAAATGAGAAAAAATAACGACATGTAGACCATATTATTTAATTATATTCATAACACATAATTAAATAAATAAAATAGACATACACATCATTAGTCAATTTCTCAAGACCAATCAACAGGTAAAGTAAAAGTACAATAAAATTAAATTGAAGTAAATTTAAGTATGAGGGCATTGATTAAATTAAATGAATTATTTAAATTCAAATTATTTAATTCTATTTCGTCTCTATATTAATTAAATTTTAATTCCAAAAATTAAATTAATTAATTAATTAATTTAATACTAAAATTAAATTAATTTTTTCGGACTATTAAAATATTATTTTTAAACTAAAAATTAATTTTTATTTAATTTAATTTAATACTAAAATTAAATTTATTAACTAAATTAATATTTATTATATAAATAATTTCCCAAGCTCCAAAACCTTGTGTAGAACCAATACGAGTTGGGCTGACTCCATGCAGGCCCATTTCGGGCTGAGCAAATACCGTACAGGGGTATTCTGGGCTAGGCAGACCTTCCCTGGCCTGTTTTGGGTTGGGAGAATCTTCCTAGGCCCATAATAGGTGGGAAGAAGTTAGTTAGGGTCTGGTTTAGATGCTGAATTAGACACACGGACCAGGGGTACCTCACAAGTGCTAGAAAGGAAAGCCATCGCAGCCAAAATAGGTGTAGTATAACCCGATGGGGGTGATAGCAAGTCGCGCAGTTCAATGACGTCGTGAATGCGGAGTATCCAAAGTGGCCGCAAGTCACCTACAATAGATGACGATCATCATTATAGAGGAGGAGGCTAGTGTGGGCGACAGAAGGTGGCTCAGCCAAGGTCCTCGAGCAGCAATCGGCCATCAGGAGCAGCCGATGAGGGGCGATGCACCAGGGGACGGGTTCAGCCCTTAGTTGACGGTGCTCACCAGAGAGGAGCACGGGAGACACTGTAGCAAGGATATAAGGAGTTCCCACTGGCTTCTTATAGAATCCCATAGCTAAAATAATATAATTTTTTAAAATTATTATGTTTTTTTTTGTTATGTGGAAACCATGCACATCCTTTAATGTTTTTCCACACCCCATCACCCACTTGACCCCTTTAACATTTTTAAACAAAAAAAAACATCCTACAACAATAGGTTTTTGAAAATAAAATAAGTTGTTTTATTATAATATAATAATTTCCTCAATGAGGTAGAAGAAAGAGTCATCATTCAACATATTTATGGTGATCAGAATCTGGCCAGATCATGGCTAGGATTTAATGGTTCATGAGATTCAACTCCAGTTAGTGAAAATAGGTAAAGTAACATATATAAAATATATGCATTATTCAAATTTAATACCCCAAAATACACCACAAATAATCCATATTAAAATTTTCAAATGGTCATAACTTGACTGTTTGAAATCATATCGACACATGGTCAGTTCCATTGAGACCGATTTAAATACCTCTACTTAAAATTTAAATCCAATTTAATTTTCTTAGATCAAAAAAATAACATACTCACTCTGATACCAATTTTTGGCACTAGGGTGTGCAGTGGAGCTGATGGATCAAGAATTTTAAATTTTTTATCACTGGGGAAATGGAACTACTTATATCCAGTGATATAAGCTCTGGAACAGTCTGAGGATCTCAGATGGATTATTCAAAGCACAAAAATAAAATGGAACAAAATTATTATTTTATTTGGAGTGTTATTGAAAACAGCTCATCGCCGTTGGTAATTGATCAAAGGATCCAAAGCCAAACCCCTCTAGATCATCCACACACACTCCAAGAATCTATGCGCACATTGTTTATTGAATTCTGGATACTAGCACAGAGCTCTGATTATCACTTTGACATCATGACGATCACCTTGATCTCGTCCCTTTGATCTATCGAAGGTGTCTTAGATCAATAGCTCGGGAAAGACTTTCTCTCTCTATGAAGTAGGAGGAGAGAGAGGCACTCATTCTAAATGAATGAATAGTTTATATAATGAACCTCTCCTCTACTGTTTATAGTGGATTCTCTAAATACCCAAAAAGGGATCCCCGACCCTGGTATAGTTAACGTACACTAAATTAGCAATAAATAAATAATTATAATGAAATAATTGCATCATAAATATTATTTATATTTTATCACATATTTTTAATATATATTAAATATATTACATGATAAAGTCGTGTCATTAACTCGACTTGTAATTCCCAATAATATTAAACAGACCTGAAATATTAAAATAATATCCATTCATATAATATTAATCTTTTTATTTACTTAAACACTTGTAAATACTTTTAATAAATAAATTAAACCCAAATATTCTTTACTTGAATAATCATGAATTTATTTATTTATCAATGGTTGATAAAACTTGGACAACTCTCAGACTCTGTGGTGGGGCCCACCATATCCTATATACCTATTCACTATAATATAGAAGATTCTTGAATATGATATCGTGTGTGACCCTCTAGGACCTTATCTCGATAGGTTTGAATAGTATTCATAGTCTAAGAGTGGCGTTTAACAAACCATCAAGACCCTTAAAGAGACAGTGAATAGTCAAAGCAATGACAACCAATCTATGAACACACACAATGTAATATAATCAATTTATCTTTATATATATTATAAAGAAGGACACACACTTGTGTCATCGTCCTTTATTTATTTATTATTTATTGATCTGTCTAGATGGATTTACCTTTGCCTACCATGGCTATGGATTTATGAAGGTATTGTCATCCTAATAAAATTGGACAGAGACATAACATTCTCAACTTGGAAACAAAAAATTATATATTAACCATTCATCCAATTTAATACCACAAATTATGCGCACAACATAAGCTACCTTTCCATGAATTCATTGTCATGGTTTTTGATTTGCATCAAAGTATGTGATCAAATAGTACACACTGATAATATTCTCAATTCAGGAGACCAATACACATGTTCGTAGATATGAACTACCAATGAAACCTAGAATATATGGTGTTCCTATCGGAGAGTTTTTCCTCTTGATATCACCTACCATAGATCACCAAGTGTGAAATTCATGATCAGAAGTCTTAATTCTTATAAGCCTCAACACCTAATAGTCTGACATGAATTTTGTCCAGTAAGTATGATGTACCTAGACCATATGAATTATATTTATGATTAATCTCATAGTATCTTAAGTTTCTCATTATATCATGGGATCTGTTATAACCTTTATATATGATAATTAATTTATGGAAATTACCATTTAAATAGTGGGTGCAGAAATTTATACACTATAATGGTAAGTGTACATCATGCATATCTCATTGTATACATGAAATGATAATTAAAGATTATTGTTTAGTTGGGTCTAGGTAACCCACTATTAAAAAATACCCATGGGGAAGGGGGTTGTATACAGATAGGGTGGAGCTGACAGGTTTGGATTTACCTGGAAGAATCAATATCCCCTTTTTTAAAACTTCTTTTCTCACATTTTGTTGTTTATGTGGAAATTATGCATTCTAGTTTCTCAACACCCATTCACCCCTTGTACCCCCTTTTATTTTTATAGTAAAAATATAATTATATCCTTTTGACTAATTTAAAAAATAAAGATATTATTTAATAATAATAATTTTATTTGGAAAAATCCACATCAAATGGAAATTTTTGCCTTACCAGTTGGAGTAATTCCAGCCACCAAAATTCGGCCCGGCTGGCCGAAAACATGATCATCATTGGAAAAACCTACAGCCACCATAACTGGAAAAAATAACATATATTAAAATATATGTTCTTAAAAATTTAATACCCAATAAAACTACTAATGATCCATATTAAAAATATTATTACTGTTGAGGATGATCTCATAAGGGGCGCAATAACTTAGGGTTTTCCCTCATCATCACATATCCTTTGTTTTGTTTGGTTGTAGTTCCTCCTTGGTTATACCTAGAGAGACCATGGTGGGGTGGCTTCCTCCATGGTGAAGAGGGTTCTCGTTTGGTGGCTTGGGGTTTTTCTTCCCTGGGGTGGGTGGTCTGGTCTTCGGTGTTCCAGTTCCTCCGTGATGAGGGGTCGAGATCCGATGTGGCGTTGGGGTCGCGGTCCTTCTCTGTGGAGAAAGGGTGTCACTCTGGTGTGTCGGGGTTAGGATCTTTTGTGGAAAATGGATTTCTATCCAGTGCATTGGGGTCGGGATCTGGCGTGGTGTTGAGGTTGAGGTCATGTTCTCTATGGCGATGGGGTTTTGATCTAGGTGTGTTGGGGAAAGATCTATTTCTTTTACAGCATTTGGGGTGTGCTTGGGTTATTTTTGGGGGTCTTGATCCAGGGAAACGTGGGGTCAAGACCTGGTGCGATGTTAGGGTTGGGACCTATTCATCTGAGGGTTAGGGTTGATCTTCAATCATCCTCTCAGGGTTGTGAACCCTTCTCCCGTGGTTTTGGGGTTAGATATGCTCTTCCAAGGTGTGGGATGGAATCCTGATCTCCTCTGTGTTGTGGTCGTGGTTCTGTTCCACAGCGAAGGGATTGTGACCCGTTGGTTTCATTGTGATTTGGCTGGAGTTCAGGGTTGGATTGTTGTGGTCTTTACAAGTGGGTTTGTTGGCAGTGTTGGGATGGTTTTGTGATAGCTTCTTGGTGGAGGAACTTGTTTATTCCTGTGAAGGTTTTGTAGTGTTGATTCTCTGGATTTGGATAGGTTGATTTGGTATAATTGGTGAATTTTTGAATTGGTGAATCAAATTGTGAACTGGAGGAAGTTTTTTGTGTGTTTGGTTTATTTTTGGAGGAGTTAAGGATGTGAAATCGGGCTAGAATACATGGAACAATCTCTAGAGGAGGATAGAGAGTTGTCAATTCATCTTTGCAGAGTTTGTAAGATTTGGTTGTTTGAGATGGTATGGAATCAGCTATCGGATCGAGCATGTTCTTTGACATAGGACATTTTCTTGTCAAACAGCCTTGTAATGGTGGAGTGCTTCTTCATGATCAAGTGCTGGGGAGGGGCAGTTTTGTCTTGTCATTCTGATTTTTACTCTTTTTTCCTTTGGCTGTGATTTTTCGTTTGTTCATGAAGTCTGTTTGGGTTTCTCCCTTCTCCCCTTCAAATGGGGTTCTATCATATAAAAAAATTAAGGCCTTTGGGTCGTTGGATGGATCCATATTAAAATTTTCAAATAGCCATAACTTGGTTATCCAAAATCAGATCGATGCACAGTTTGTTCAATTGGGAGAAAATTAAATTATACTACTTAATTTAATGAAAATTATTTTTTTTCTTGGCACAGAAAATTCATGTGATTCATTTGATGTCAATTGAAGGTACTGGGGTGCGCAATGGAAGCTGGTGGGCCAAGGATTTAAAAATTTTATCATCAGAGTGACAAAACTTGTCGTCTACGGTGATCCAAGCCCTGATAGAGGTCTAAGGATCTCATGTGAATTATTCAAAGCGTGGAAATTAAATAACCAACTACCCCCATTTGATTTGGAAGCAAATTTGACTACAGATCATTGCCAATGATCGTTGGTTAAAGGTTCTGAAGATGAACCCCTTAATATCATCCAAACACGGCCCAAGTGTAACTCCCAGATGTTTTAATGAAATATTTTCTCTAAATAATTTTTATTAAATAGATTTTATTGCATGAAATCATGAGTTTAAATGAATTGTGTTGCGCCCTTAATATAAAATTACCATTATAACCTAGTTGTTAGGTTACCAGGAATAAATATAACAAACTTATGAAAATGTATAAAAAATATAAATCAACTGTATATTTGTATATTTTTTGTGTGAATTACTATTAGTAAATGAAATTAATGAAATATATGTTATATACTTAATAAAATATTTTTTATATTCATCTAATGGATATTTTGTTACAAGATATGAATAAACCCTATTTGATGTATAAAAACTTATGTTTTTCAAAAGGGAAATTTTCCACCTTTTAATGGAGAACCCATTTTAAATTAATATTTTGAAATATTAATAATTTTTATATGAAAACATAAACATTTTCTTTTTAATCTAGATATAAAAATTTAATTTGGATGATTTTTTGATATTTTTCTCGTAACTTTCAAGTTTTGATAAATAATAAAAATACACAAAATTTTAAGAGAAAACAAATTTTCATTAAAATAATTTATATGGTTAGATTATAATATTGAATAGTTTTAAAGTATAAATAGAATATATTTTTATCATTCATTATAATGTATGGAATTATTATTAATTTTACATTGAAATCAGATATAAAAACATTTCAATCTTTTACAATGTTTTAACTTTTAAAAACTCGTTCTCTCATTCTGACAACGGGATTGATTTTAAATTAATTACTATGAATTCTGTGTTTTGAATTTTTAAAAATGGACTCTATATTTTGAATCATTAGGTAAAAATTATTTAAATATATTTATTTTATTTTTGGGCATTATGAATACTAACTTTGGTAATTTTTATTAATACGGTAAAAGGGTAAACCGGGTAATTGAGGGTAATAATATTATTATAAAATTACCCTAACACATGTATTAATATTATTGGATGAGTTTTTTCGACCTAAATCATCCTTTCATTGAAATGGTGTCCATTTAAATCCACTTGGATGATAATAGAACATTTAATTTATTTTATTTAAAGAAAAGTTTAATATGTGTCACTCATATTTTAATAAATAAATAATTTTATATATAGGGTTATACAAAAGATAAATTATATTATAAATACTTATTTGAAATATATTTATTTTCTTTATCGTGGTAATTTATGTGTAATTTTTAGGAAATAAATAATTACCTTAATATTGTATACATTAATGATGCTGAAATTATTTAATTGATGAAAAATCAATAATGTATTTTTTATTAAAATAATAATACTCATTAAAAGACAAAAAAACTTGACTAAATCTTATTGGTTGAGTATATCTAGACCATAGTCATCCAAGGGTCGAGTTATTAACCATTTTGAGCCTTATAGAATGGATTATGACACTTATATTATTTTATTTAAAGTGATGTTAAAGTTTTTACCTTCATGGTTTAATAAGTATAACTTTTTAAATGTTGGATTTTTTAGAAGATAAATTTGACTAAAATATTATTATAAAATATATTAGATTTATCTTCATCATATTATTTTATTCTTAATTTTTATTCAACAAATAAGTGTATTAAATAATTACAGAAAATTGATGTACTAATTATCTTATTGATAGAGATAACAAATAAATTTTATTAAAAATGTTAAAATAAATATAATTTGGGCTAATTAATATTTCTAATGAATTTTATAAATGTACTTCACCTCTTAGTAATATAATAAAATAGTTGTTTTGAATTTAAATTGTTATATAAATATTTTTTAAAATCAATGAATTGAATAGTGTCAAAATTGACATTATTGATTGTTTATCAAAAGAATGTTTTATTAAATTATTAAAAATCATAAAAAAATTAAAAATATATAATAATAATTATATGGTATAAAATGATCTAATTTATTTATTTATGGTCTATTTTACATCAAATAATTAAATATTACACCCTTTTAATATTGAATTATTTTTTACCCTAGTTAAAAATTAAATAGAATAACTAAATGTTAATTAAATATATAATGTTTAAATTGATAGTAATACTTGTAAAAAATTTATTGTTTGATGAAATTACAATACTACCTCATATAATTTTATAAATTGGTATATTTTGGATGTTTTTTAGTATGTTTTTATTTTATTTTAAATTATTATTTATAGAGTTTTAAAAAGTGTCCCCACCTCAATTGTAAAAGGGCACCTACTCCCTCACCTCTTAACTCCACTTTGAGCTTTAAAGATGGGAAATCCCCTAAAATTTTCCCTTATCAACTTCCCTAGTTACATTATACATGTTATGGTCTTCTTCAAAGACCAACTCTAATGCTCTAAGAGGAGATTTATAGGAATCACGTCAAAGAAGAGGTAATCTCCTCTACCGATTCTTTCAAACTTATTTATTCTTCTACTTACTCTTAATAAGTTGTTTTATTATAAATTAATAAATCCAGTATCATTTATATATTGAGATGTTATTATAATTATGAAAAAATCATGTTCCACCTCTTATCCATCCTACAAAAAACAAAATCACCATGTGTATGTATGTACGGCTTACCGTCTCCATGCTGTGGTGTAATGTTTTTTTCACCACCACATTACTTGGATGGGTATAATTATGTAAATAATAAATATATATGATTATTATAAAATTATATTAATTATTAAATATTATAAAAGATCCAATTAAGTACTATTAAACAAATATAGGAATGATATCATCGCTCGTGCATTCGTACGACCTACCATTTCTACGATGTGATGCAATTAATTCTACAAGGACTTCATTAAAGAATGATTATATAAATGTAAATAATGAATAAATATGCTATATATTATGTTAATATCATTTTTTAAATGATATAATTGTGACCTAATAAGGAGAACCATAATTTATTCGATAGAACATGCATAAGAACATAAAGCAGTTAATATCTGAATAATGAGTAATAATGAAATTTTATTAACAAACGAATTTTAATATGATCATATATGATATCATAAAAATTAATATAATTCTGAAATAAGTCAATTACACTATTTAAATCATCATACAGGAGGTTCGGATGCATACAAAGGAAATCGGACCTAAGGTGAAGGATAATTTTGCAATCTCATTATTATTCTAGATTTTTTATACATAAGTGTTTATTGGGGTATATTTATCATCCACGTTCTTGTTTCATAAATATTTAATATTATTTATATTATTCTACAATTTTTTAAATTAAATTTTACCCATTGGTGAATTTTAATTAAACGGTATGAAAGGAATCTTTTTTCATTTTCAGTATGAGGTAATTTTTTACTTTTCCAACAAAAGTATGAGGAGAATGTTTTTTTAACTTATACAACATGAATGGATTTTTACATATTCATAATTCATTATTTCCATGAATATTCCTATACATTATTTCAAGTTTATTTTCAAATAAATTCATTTCTTTTAAAATTGTTCGGCATTTTGAGAAAAGAAAACTTTTTTGAAGAAGAAAGGATATTTTCCTCAAGAATTAATTTCAAGTGTTCAATAAAAATTATTTTCCATATAAGATGGAATTATTTAATAGGGTTATGTTTCAAGAATAATATACTTATTTTTTATATGATTTTATTATGTTTATTATGGAATTCTATTTATGAAATCCATTTTTTTACATGGATTATGTTATGGTGGAATGATGTTTAAAGAAACCCATTTTATTCCTTGGGTTATGATGAATGATTTATGTTATTGTGGAAAGCTAAAGAATTATTTCACAATGACATGGGTGGGAAATATTTCTTCCTCTAATTCATTGGGTAAAGATTTATATCTCATGAGATAGACATGACTGGAATGGCAAGTAAATCCAATTTAGTAATATAGGGCTGGAACGAGGAGTGAACTCTATTCAGTAATGGACTTTGTCCACTACGATGGTATTTCCAATTATCCTTGACTAATATAAAATTATTTTCTATGATTATGTGTATGACAAAAAATTTCATGTCATATGTTATGACTTTTAGGATTACATTTACCTTTTATTGTTTATCCCATGACATGATATCACAATCATTCAAATGTTATGTTTTTATGTCCTATGATTGTGATATGATTGATATCTTCTATGTTTACCCTTACTGATCATTTGAGATCACCCTTTATTATGTTTATTTTTCCCATGTCATGAAGATATATATTAAGTAAGATATTTCAAAAAAGATTCTAGTTATGAAGAAATAAGTAGGAGACAATATAGATGTTTTATGAACCAGTTTATGTTTCCCAGTTTCTAAAGACACTATACCTATACGGTCCTTTCATGGATTTATTATATTTTTTAATTAATAATATTTAATTTTAAATTAATTTCAATGTATGTAAAGTATGGTTCATGATAGTTGGTATCAGAGGAAAGGTATATTCAACCTTTGCAAACTAGGATGAGAAAAACTTAGTAAAAACCAAAAGGATATGTCACAGAATAGGTTACAATCTTAGTGTCTTAGAAATGATCATGAATAACCTAGGATAAGACATAAAGTGTCCTAAATTGAAATTTTTTTCTTGATTATGTGGTTTTCCCATTATTATTAGTGTTGCTCACACTATGATTCTTGGTTTTTATAAATGGATGGAACCCAAAGAAACCGCATTAATGCTATATGCAACGGGAAATGTAATGATTTTCCTCCTGAAAAACTAAATGTTATGGGAGTTGGAATGAAAAATCTTGTATTTATGCTCACAAAACTTTCTCAAGCAGTGAATAATTTAGGACTTCCGAATGATAAAAGGAGGTAACAACATTTTGTTGAGTCCTTCATGAGGTAGCATCCACCTTATTTCAATAGGTATTCAGATCCATTAGTGGATTAATAATGAATTAGTACCACTAAAAAGATATTTTAAGTTCTATAATGTTCATAACATTATAAATTATCTTATTATTATATCATTTGGAAGGTGAAGCTAATCAATGGTGGAAGCTTATCAAGAATATGAGTAAAATGGATGAAATTGATTCCATGGAATGGGATGATTTCAAGAACTTATTTTTCAATAAATATTTTCCTTATATTCATTGAAAAAATATGGAGAAGTAGTTCCTTGAACTTAAGAAAAATAATTATGAATCTGTTTATACCTACAAAGAAAATTTTATAATACTTTCAAGGTACTCTTCTGGAATTATTATCCAACCTGAGATTAAAATTGATCGATTCTTTAGTGGATTCAAACCAAGTCTTAAAAGGTCATTATCCATAAGAGACTTTGATAGCTATGAGGAAATCATTTGATGTGATCTCAAGGTTGATATGGAGATTGGAGTAACCCATCAGTCCTATGGGTTTGATAAGAAGAGAAAAATGGAATTCAAGGGAAAATCTAAATACCACACAGAAAAGAAGATGAGTTTTCCTTCATGCTCAAAGTGTGGAAATAAACATGGAGGAAATTTTCTTAAAGGGACTATAAAATGTTTTAAGTGTGGAAAATAATGGCATCGGGCAGTTGAATACCAAAGTGATGGGAAAAAGATGTCTAATGATTCAAATAGTGAAAAGGCTACATAGAATGCACATCCTACACTTCAATACTACAAGTGAATGTAAATGGGGAATTATTCTAATCAATTCCCTAATCCAAGGGTTATTGATGATGATCGACTTTAGAAAAATCTTAAGTCCAAAGACAAAGGAAAGTCACATGTGATCATTATCGGCAATGTGGAGTATGATAATGAAGTGTTGAAAGGTATACTTACCATCCACTCTAAAGTAGAAAATGTTTTATTTGATTATGGATCCACCAAATCTTTTATTTATGGAGAATTTTATAAGGGTGTCGTTGTATTACCTCAACAATTAGATGTTGAGTTGGTTGTGACAAATCCTAATGGAACAATGGTCACATCAAAAGTTTATATTTCTTCTCTGGTTGAAGTTTGTGGGAAAGTGTTTCCTACAAATCTTGTGATCCTTCTTATAGTATAATTTGATGTGATTCTTGGAATAGATTGGATTTCTCTATATGTATCTCATATCAATTTCCAACTAACATAAGTCACATATCATATTCCAGATCAATCTATGATCATCTATTGATGCAGGGATGAGTATGTACTTCCAGTGAAAATTTCTTCTATCTTATGGGTATTGATTCCTGTAAATGAAGGTTATCTATTTCAAATGGTTGGGGAGAAACTCACAATTAAGAATACACCCATTGTAAAGGAGTTTTATGATGTATTTTTGGAAGAATTACCATGTATTCCACCAGATCATGAAGTTGAGTTTTCAATAGAACTCATATCGGGTGTTATTACAATTTTAAAGAAACCTTATAGAATGGCCTAAATTGAGTTGCAGGAATTGAAGAGGAAACTATAGGAGAATATTGAAAATGGATTCATATTCCCTAGTTTTTTACTTTGGGGTGTACTTTTTCTTTTTGTTAATAAGAAAGATGAATCAATGAGACTCTGCATTGATTATTGGGAACTTAACAAGATCATTATCAAGAAAAAATATCCTCTTCCCTGTATTGAGGACTTATTTTACCAACTACGTAGAGCTCAATACTTTTCCAAGATTTATATTCATTTAGGATATCATCAATTAAGGGTCAAGAAGGAGGATATACCAAATATGACATTCCTTACAAGGTATAGATACTATGAATTTATAGTTATGCATTTTGGTCTTACTAATTCCCCTTCTATCTTAATGGATCTAATGAATAGAGTATTTAGAGATTATCTTGATCAGTTTTTGGTAGTGTTTATAGATGATATTCTTGTCTATTAAAATAGAAGGGATGAACATGAAGATCTCTTGAGAAATATACTAAAGACCCTGAGAAAGGATAATATTTATGAAAAATTTACCAAGTGTGAATTTTGGCTTCATAAAGTTTCATTTTTGGGTCACATAATCTCAAGAGGGGGGATATCTGTAGATCTAGAAAAAACAAAATTTATTAAAAGTTGGCCGAGACCAAAAACGATAACTGAGATCTGAAGTTTTCTTAGTTTGGTTGGACATTATTGATGTTTTGTGAAATATTTTTCATGATTATATAATCCACTCACAAAGTTTAATTAGAAATGAATTAATTTTGTGTGGGTGGAGGAATGTGAAGAGAATCTCAAAGAGCTCAAAATAAGGTTATCCAGTGCACCAATGCTCACACTGCCTTGTAGTGGAGAAAGGTTTGTGATCTATAGTGATTCATCCAAAAAGGGTTTGGGATGTGTTCTCATGAAAAATGATGTGGTGATATCTTATGCCTCGCGACAATTGAAAATCCATGATCAAAATTAACCAACTTGTGATTTGGAGTTAGTTGTGGTAATATTTTCACTAAAGATATGGAGGTATTATATTTATGGTGAAAGGTGTGATATTTATAATGATAATAAAATTTTAAAGTATATTTTCACAAAAAATGAGTTGAATATATGCCAAAGAATATGGTTGGAGTTGATTAAATATTAGGACTGCTCAATACATTACCACCCCGGGAAATCAAACAAGGTGTAAGATGCTTTGATTCGAAAGGATCATGCTAGCCTATCCATGATGAGAATCACAAAATATCCAATATTTATGGATTTTCAAAGGATGGATATTGAAATTTTAAAGGGGATAAATCTTATCTTTCTCAATTGAATGTTCAACTATATATACAAGTGAAGATTAAGGAGGCACAGAAGGAAGGTGTAGAGCTACAAAAGAAGGTGAGAAATGTTCCTGAATTCAACCTTGATTGTGATGGAATAATAAGGTTTAGGAATCAGATTTGTATTCCTACCACACTAAAATTAAAGAAGGAGATATTGGATGAGACTCATATTTCTTCATTCTTTATTCACCCTGGAAGCAAAAATATGTATAGTGACCTAAAAGAGTATTTATAGTGGTATGGCATAAAAAGAGATGTTGAAAAAAATATATCTCAGTGCTTGGTTTGTCTGAAATTTAAGGCTTAGAGACAGAAGTCTAAGGGGATGTTAAAACCATTTCCCATACCAAAATGTAAATGGGAAAGCATAACTATTTACTTTGTCATTGGAATTCCCAAAACATCTAAAGTAAATAATTCTATATGGGTTAATAGTTTATTTCCTTATGAAGTTGGCACACTTCAATGCTATTAGATAGGATTTATCACTTGAATAGCTTGCCAAGATACATGTAAAAAAAGTGGTAATATTTCATGGAGTACCACTTTCAATTATATCTGATAGGGATCCAAGGTTTACCTCAATGTTCTAGTAAAGTCTTTAGTATGCTCTGGATATAGATTTAAGTTTCATCAATTCTTAGCATCCTCAGATAGACGGGCAGTCTGAGAGGACAATTCAAAATCTAGAAGACATGTTGAGAGATTTCTCTATGGATTTAAAAGGTTGTTGGGATCAACACCTACCTCTGGTGTAATTTTATTACAACAATAGATTTCGTTGATGTTTGGGAGAAAAATCTATTAGGACCTGATCTTGTTGATGAAATGGAAGAAAATGTCAAATCTATTCAACAACACATAAGAGTAGCTCAGAGTCGGTAAAAAAGTTTTACTGACAACCAATGAAATGGCCTAGAGTTTAAAGTGGATGATAAGGTGTTTCTACGAATATCTCCCTAGAATTGATTAATGATATTTTTAAATAAGGGAAAGATGAGCCCTAGGTATATCAGTCATTTTGAAATTCTGGATCATATTGGGAAGGTAGCTTACCAATTGGCGCTTCCACCAAATCCCTCTCAATTTTGTGACGTGTTCCATGTTTCTCTCTTGATAAAGTACATACATAATCCTTCATATTTACTAAACTCATAATTCATACTACTGGAGAAAGATCATTCTTACGAAGAATAACTGATAAAGATTATAGATCATAGTGAAAAAGTTCTTTGAAACAAGACCACTCCCGTGGTTAATGTCTTGTGGAGTAAGCACTAATTTAAAGAACCTACGTGAGAACTTGATGATGTGATGAGGCATAGGTATTCTCATCTATTTTTATCCAAGTGATGAATTTTGAGGTTGAAATTCAGTTTAAGAGGGGTAGAATGTAACACCCTGATTTTTTAATGAAATATTTTCTCTAAATAAATTTAATTCAATAGCTTTAATTGCACGCAATCATGAGTTTAAACAAATCATGAGACACCATTAATAAAAAATTACCATTATAACCTAGCTGTTAGGTTAGTGGGAATAAATATAACTAACTTATGAAAATGTATAAAAAATATAAATCAATTATATATTTATATATTTGTTATGTGAATTACTATTAGTAAATGAAATTAATTAAATATATATGTGTTATATGCTTAATAAAATATTTTTTATATTCATACAATGAATGTTTTTGTCATAGGATATGAATAAACCATATTTGATGTATAAAACCTATATTTTTCAAAAGGACAATTTTCTGCCTTTTAATGAAGAAACCCTTTTAAATAAAAATTTTAACACATTAATATTTTCTTTTGAAGTGGGGTATGAAAATTAACTTTGGATGAATTTATGAAATCTTTTTTGATAACTTTCAAGTTTTGATGAATAATAAAAATACTCTAAATTTTAAGTGAAAACAAATTTTTTCATCCAAATAATTTAAAAGGTTAAACTATTATATTGAATAGTTTAAAAGTATAAATATAATATATTTTTATCATTCAATATAATGTATGTAATTATTATTATTTTTACATTGAAATCAGATATAAAAACATTTCAATCTTTTGCAATGCTTTAACTTTCAGAAATTTATTCTCTTATTCTGACAATGGGATTGATTTTAAATTAATAAGTGAAACTTCTATATTTTGAATTTTTAAAAATTAACTCCATATTTTTAATTATTAGTATCAAATTATTTAAATATATTTATTTTGTTTTTGGTAATTATGAATAGTAAGTTCGGTAATTTTTATTAATATGGTAAAAGGGTAAACCGTGTAATTAATGGTAAGAATACTATTATCAAATTACCTTAACACTCGTCTTAATATCATTTTATGAGTTTTTTTCGAACTAAATCATCTTTGGGTCAAAATGGTATCCATTTGAATCCACTTGGATGAGATTAGGACATTTAATTTATTTTATTTAAAGAATAGTTAAATATGTCTCACTCAAATTTTAATAACTAAATAATTTTTTATATATGGTTATACAAAAGATAAATTTGATTATAAATACTCATTTGAAAGCAAAATTTTTTTTATTTATCATGGTAATTTTTTTAAATTTTTAGAAAATAAATAATTACCTTAATAGCTTATACGTTAATGATGCATAAATTATTTAATTAATGAAAAATCAATAATATATTTTTTATTAAAATAATAATATCCAATAAAAGACCCAAAAACTTTACCAAATATTATTGGTAGAGTATATCTTGATAATAATCATCCAAGGGTCAAGTTATTGACTATTTGGATCCTTATAGAAGGGATTATGACACTTATATTATTTTATTTAAAGTGATGTTAAAGTTGTCACCTTCATAATTTAATAAGTGTAACTTTTTAAATGTTGGATTTTTCAAAATATGAATTTTAATAAAAAATATTCTTCTAAAATATTGTAGATTTATATTCACAATATTATTTTTTATAATTTTTATTCAAAAAATAAGTATATTAAATAATTACACAAAATTGATGTACTAATTATCTTATTAATAGAGATAACAAAATAAATGTTATTAAAAATGTTAAAATAAATATAATTTGGACTAATTAATATTTCTAATGAATTTTTTAAATGAAATTTACCTCTTAGTAATATAATAAAATAGTTTTTTTTAAGTTAACTTGTTATATTAATATTTTTAAAAATCAATGAATTGAATAGTGTCAAAATTGACACCATTGATTGTTTATCAAAATAATGTTTTATTAAATTATTTAAAAATAATAAAACATTTTTAAAAATATATAATAATTATGATATGGTATAAAATGGTCTAATGTATTTATTTATGGTCTATTTTACATAAAATAAGTAAATATTTTACCCTTTTAATATTGAATTATATGTTACCCTAGTTAAAAATTAAATAGAATAACTAAGTGTTAATTAAAAAGATAAGGTTTAAATTGATATAAATACTTGTCAAAAAAAATTATTGGTTGATGAGATTACAATATTTTCTCATCTTATGTTTTAAATAGGAACATTTTGGAGGTTTCTGGGTAGAGTTTGATTTTATTATAAATTATTATTTATGGAGTTTCCAAAAGTGACCCTCACCTTAATTATAAAAGGGAACCTCCTCCCTCACCTATTCACTTAACTTTGAACCTTAAAGCTCAGTAATACCCTGACCTTTTCCCTTCTCAAATTATCTAGTTACATTCTATAGGTTCTGGTCTTCATCGAATACCAACTCTATTTCTCTAAGAGGATATTTAGAGGAAGCGCGTCAAAGAAGAGGTAATCTCCTCTACCGATTCTTTCAAACTTCTTTATCCTGCTACTTCCTATTAATAAGTGGTTTAGTTATAAAGTAATAAATCCAATATCACTTATATTCTGAAATTTTATTATAATTATGAAACAACCATATTCCACCTATCCATCCTATGAAAAATGAAATCATCACGCGTACGTACTTATGGATTACCGTCTCCATGTCATGGTGTAATATTTTTTCACCAAAACCTTACTTGGATGGGTATAATTATGGAAATAATAACTATATATTATTATTAAAACATTATATTAATTCTTAAATATTATGAACCATCCAATTAAATTCCATTCAACAAATATATGAATGATATTATCACTCGTGCGTACGTACGGCCTACCGTCTCCACGATGTGATGTGATTCATTCTAAATGATCTACATTAAAGAATGATTATATAAATGTAAATAATGAATAAATATGTTATATATTATGTTAATATCATTTTTAAATTATATAACTATAACCTAATAAGGAGAACCAAAATTTATTCCACAGAACATGCATAAGAACATAAAGTAGTTAATATTCGAATAACTAGTAACAATGAAATGTTATTAACAAATGTATTATAATATGATCATATATGGTATCATAAAAATAAATATTATTCTTAAATAATTCAATTAAATTATTTAAATAATGATACATAAGTTTTGGATACATACAATGGAAATTGGATCTAAGATAAGAGATAATTTTGCAATCTCGTTATTTTTCGAGATTGTTTATACGTAAGTATTTAATGGGTATATTTATCATCCACACCCATGTTTCCTAAATATGTAATATTATTTATATTCTTATACAATTTTTTAAAGTCAATTTTACCCATTAGTTAATTTTTATTAAACATTATCAAAGGAATCTTTTGTCATTTTTGGTACAAGGTACTTTTGGACTTTTCCAACGAAAGTACAAGGAGATTTTTTTTTAAACTTATACATCATGAATGGTTTTTTACATATTTATAATGCCTTATTTACATGAATCTTACTATGCATTATTTCAAACTTATTTTCAAATAAATTCTTTTCGTTTAAAATTGTGCGATATTTTGATAAAAGAAAATGTTTTGAAGAAGAAATGATATTTTTCTCAAGAATTAATTTCAAGTGATCAATCAAAATTATTTTCCATCTAAGATGGAATTATTTAATAGGGTAATGTTTCATGTATAATATACTTATTTTTCCTATTATTTTATTTTTTTTATGATGGAATTATATTTATGAAATCCATTTGTTTTACATAGATTATGTTATGGTTGAAAGATATTTAAATAAACCCATTTTATTCTTTGGGTTATGATGAATGATTTATGTTATTGTGGAACACATAAGAATGATTTCATTTTGATATTTCTGTGACCTATATATACCTCTAATTAATTGGGTAAAGATTTATATCTCATTAGATAAACATGATTAGAATGGAAAGAAAATCTAGTTCAGTAATACAGGGCTGGAACGAGGAGTGAACTCGGTTCAGTAATGAACTTTGTCTGCTATGATGATATTGGAAATGAACCTTGACTAATATGAAATGGTTTTCTATGATTATTTTTATGGTACAAAATTTCATGTCTTATGTTATGACTTTTGGGATTATTTTGAACTTTTATGGTTTATCCCATGACATGATATCACGATCTTTTATGTGCAGGATAAGATTTTTGAATGTTATTTTTTTATGTCCTATGATTATGATATGATTGATATCTCCTATTTTTACCCTTACTAGCCATTTTAGATCACCATTTCTTATATTTATTTTCCCCAGGTCATGAAGAGGGATATTAAGTAAGATATGTCAAAAAAGGAGTCTAGTTATGAAGAAATAAGTGGGAAACAATATTGATGTTTTATGAACTAGTTGTTTATGTTTCCCATTTTTAAAGACATTATACCTATAAAGACCTGTCATGGATTTATTATATTTAGTCATGAATATTATTCAATTTTGAAGTAATATCAATGTATGTAAAGTATGGGTCATTATACCAAGAATCAGTGCACTCATCATTTGATGAATTCTAGGTGTTAGCGTGGAGCTCCGAGGAATCCTTCGGTGTCATGATGATCAGCTTGATCTCGTGCCTTTGATCCAACAAATGTGTTCTTGGATCAGTCAATCAGAGAGAGAATTTCACTCTCTAGAATCATAAGGGGAGATAGACTCTCTTTCCATTGAAATGAACATCGCATTGAATGATCTTCTCTCTCCTGTTTATATAGTGGAAGGTTCAAATACCTGGAAAGGTTTCTCTATCCCCTAGAAACAAAACATCCACTAAATAAACAATAAATAAATAGATGTGATGAACTACCTATGTCATAAATATTATTTATATTTATTACCTCCTTATAATATAATAAATATATTATGTGATAAAACCTGAGTCATTAAATCGACTCGAAATTCCCACTAATATTAAATGAACCTTGAATATTAAATTTATATTCATTCATAAAATACCTTTTTCTATAGTCACTAAATACCTGGGTGGACCCCCTCTTCGGTTATTCTCCATAGGTACGGTCGTTGGGCCTTCTAGTCCTGGCCGGTGCTAGCTCGACTTTGCGCTTCTTGGAGTGTCAGCCTCTTTAGGTCCTCTATGCAGTTGTGGTGGGAGGGAGTCTCATGGGTTGTGGCGGTTTCGGTGTCTAGGATACAAGATTTTGGATGCATTCGTGAAGGTGGGGGATTTGTTTGATGGTGTTTCTGGCTACATGGAATGTCGTCAGCTTTTCCCAGACATGCTACAAGGAATTGCTTCAGATGAGGATTTTGAGCAGGTTGCATTCACTGTGTGTGGCTATTCAGATTTGGAAGATTGGGAGGGTATGACACATTCATTGGTACTAGGCCCATTCATTTTTTCATGGGACAGATTGTTGAGAAGTCATACAATGGTGGAGGTGCGTCATAATGTTGTTGATGCTGGGGAGGGTTATTTCTGTGTAGTCTTGTTCTGGGATGATTGTGGCCCTTTTGATCTTCGTATTTTGTTAATGTCTCTTAATCTTTGAAGTCATGTGAGGTTTCTCTCTTTACCCTGGGTTTATTCAAAATAATAAAAATTTAGGCCTTCGAGCCATTCATTCAGTCATCGGTGATCGATTACTCAGACAACTCTCAAACCCTGTGGTGGGACTCACCATGTCCTAATAAGGAAGATTCTTGAATATGCTATTGTGTGTGACCATCTAGGCTCTAATCTCGATAGAAATGAATATTATTCACAGACCAAGTGTAGAGTCTAGAAATCCACTAATTCCCCTAAAGAGATAAATAATAATCATAACAATGACAATCATCCAATGAACACACATTGTGCAATATAATATCTTCCTTTAGATATCTCATAAAGTAGGTCACACTTTGTGACATCGTATTTTACTAATTTATTATTTATTGATCTAACTAGATGGACTTACCTACAAATTCCTTGGAAAAGGATTTATGAAGGTACTATCATCCTGATCAATCAGGTCAGAGATTTTATTTCCTCAACTTGGAAGCAAAAAAAAATATATCTTGATTATTCAACAAATGTCATACCATCAATGACGCACCCAACACAAGCTACCTCATCACGACTTCATTGTCGTGGTTTTTTCCTTACATCAAAGTATGTGATCAAAGGAAACACATTGATAACAATCTCAAGTCAGAAGATCAATACACATGTTTGTGGATAAGAACAACTAATGACACCATAAACATATGGTGTTTCTATTGGACGGTTTGTTCTCATGATCTCACATACCAGAAATCACTAAGTGCGAACTTCATGAGATGAAGTCTCAATGCTTATGAACCCCCATAACCTGATAATAAGGCATCAAATGTGTCCAGTTAGTATGATTTATCTAGACCATAGGAAATATGTTTAAGATTAATATCATATTATATTGATGTTCTCATTATAGCCTGAGAACTGCTATAACCTTTTGATATGAAAATTAATCTATGGATATTTCCATTTAAATAATGGATGCAGAAATATCTACATTTTTATGGTAAGTGTACATCATGTATAACTCAATGTATCCATGATATGGTAATCGAAGAATTGTCAATTTCGGTCTAACTGAAGGTTTCGGGCGCAGTGGAAGCGTGGTTAGGATGGGACCCAACTTTGATTTTTTACCATGATCTATGATTATTCTAGGATCAATAGGAAAATGAATTCCAGCCTCCATGGAATATAATCTAAGATTTAGATAAAGAAGAAAGAGGCCTGAAACCTTTAGAGATGATCTTGAACATCATGTTTATAATTAATTTAATTAATTTCATAAAGAAAAATAATACTTGGATCTTTGGTATTTTTCTTCATTGATGATTTTGATCATCTGGAATGACCCTTCTATATTATTTCATTGTACTTGTAAGGATCCAAACTAGAATCCCTCTAGCGATGATCTACACGTGCTCTGATGGCCTCTGATCGACACCGCTTGTTCTCCAGGTGTTAGCATGGGGAAGCGAGTGTCTTGTGTCGGTCATTCTTGATCTCTTGTTCTTCGGCCTTGAAGAACGTCTCTTGTTCTTAAGAGGGGAGAGAAGAGGATTCGAGAGAGAAATTTTTTGTCTCAACAATTCTCTATTCACCAGGCATGTGGTGTAGTGTATGGCACAATAGGCGTACTTGTCTATTTATATACATGGAATTTTAGTTACAATATTTAATAGCATAGAAACAATTAAATACATTCATCAACTTAGAGAAAACCCATGCATTTAATAATAATACCATGTCATTATTCGTGGTGCGCCAACTTGCGCAAAATGGAATTATAAATTTCGTATCACAAAATAACAGCAGCGTTATTTTAATTTGTGCCAACTAGTTAAATAATTATTTACCATCTTGAAAATAATTATATTACTACCGAACCGACATTGGTCCACTCGAACTCCACTTCCATTTATTGAATACTTGAATAAATAAATACTTAATTTATTCTCTTAAATAAATATTTTATTTACAAACTAGTAAATAAATATTTATTAAATGTTCAATAAAATAAATAAATAAATTTTATTTAATTTATACGATCATTTTAATGTGAATAAAATTATTTCACGATCTTTAGAATAATATTTATTCCATTAATTAAATTCAAATAGAATTTAAACAAGACCACCAAAAACACTTAGTGTGTGACCCTTTGGGATTCTTTCTCGTTGGCATTAGGCGGGCTTGCCTAAAGTTCAAGAGTACTGTCTAGCAATGGGTCAAGGCACCCAAGAGAAAGAACGTAAAGTTGAAACAATTACATCCACATACGAACACTCACTATTTAATATAATCCATTTATCGTAATATCTCATCAAGCAGGTTTCATGATAGTTTCATAAAATTTTATGCTTGATATGTCGTTCTTTGACTACCTGAAATAAACTCATCATTACACCATGTCCATGGAATTTTGCGCGACGGTTCTATTTAAATCAAAGGGTAGAGATATCAACTTCCATAAATAGAAGTTACAAATCCTTCCTTGACTTATCCATTAATAACATGTCACTCATGATGCACCCAACGTACCCTACTTCCCGTCAACTGTCTGCGTGAAGGTTTTCATCAGTAAATCAAAGTGTGTGAGTTGTGACACATATGAATGATAATATTAAAGTTTAAAGATCATTACACACGCTCGTAGATAGAAATATATGATGACACCAAAACATCTGTAATTCCTACTAGCAGGTTTGTTCTCATAATCTCATATCTTGGAGATTACCAAGTGCAAACTTTATAAGAGGCAGTCTCATATACTTATGAGTACTCGCACCTGACGGTCTGCATGTTACGTGTCACATCATAGTATTTCATCCAACCAAAAAACTATATTTAAGAATATTGTTATAGCATTTCAAGGTTCTCATCATAGCAGGGAACTACCATGACCTTATCAATGCAACAAATACTCTATGACATTATTACACCATAGTCATGCAGAACAATGTACAATATGTAATAATACATTAAATATCCATGTGATCAATGTAAAACCAGTTGGTTTTAGGACACCAACTCTTACAAACTCCCACTTGGACTAGAGCTAACTGCCTACGACTTTCATTCTACTAGACCTCACATAGTGATCATGTTTTTACTGAGTCAAAGATTTAGTCAAGGGGTCTGCCATGTTTTCTTCTGTGGAAATACTACTCACTGCAACTTCACCTCTCTGAAAAAAATCCCTCAAGAGATGATACTTTCGAAGTATGTGCTTCGTCCACTAATGTGACATTGGATCTTTTGTGAGATCCACTACTGTAGTATTATCACAATACAATGTGATGGGATATTTACTGTTGGGTATCACATCTATCTCCTGGGTGAAGCTTCACATCCAAACTGCTTCTTTAGCTACCTCAAAAGCTGTGATATACTCGGACTCTGTTGCAGAATCTGCGAACACACTCTGCTTTGATCTCTTCCAGCACACTGCACCTCCATTCAAAGTGAATATGTAACCCGTTTTTGATTTCATGTCATCTTGATCAGTCTGAAAACTAGAATCTGCATATCCTCTAATGACTAGTTCCACATATTCTCCATAAACTAGGAACATATCCTTAGTACGCCTCAGATACTTTAGGATAGTCTTGACTACCATCCAATGGCAGTCACCTGGGTCATCTTGATATCTGCCCACCGCACTCAATGTGTAGGCGACATCCAGCCTAGCACATATCATGACATACATGACTGACCCAATCACTAATGTGTATAGAGTCCTTGCCATTATATTTCTTTCCTCATGTGTCTGAGGACACATTTTCTTGGAAACATGAATGCCATGTGACACTGGCAACAATCCCCTATTGGATTGTTTCATACTAAATCTATTCAGTATCTTATCAATGTATGTACTTTGACTTAGGCCCAGCAATCTCTTGGATCTATCATGATGGATCTTGATCCCAAGAATATATGTTGCATCACCCAAGTATTTCTTGGAGAAGAATTGATTCAGCCACGCCTTAACAGACTGAAATATTGGAATATCATTTCCAATAAGTAATATATCATCAATATATATTGTTAGGAAAATGACTACACTCCCAATAAACCATTTTTAGACCCAAGGCTCACATTCATTTTTGATAAAACCAAAATTCTTTTATGGCTTCATCAAAATGAATGTTCCGTGACCTGGATGCTTACTTTAATCCATAAATGGATTTCTACAACTTGCGTACCTTATTGGCATCCTTTGGAGTCACAAAAACTTCAGGTTGTGTCATGTAGACATCTTCCTGAAGGTTCCCATTAATGAATGTTGTTTTGACATCCATTTTCCAAATCTCATAGTCATGGTAAGACATAATGGAAAGTATAATTCTGATGGATTTTATCATTGCAACTTGTAAGAATGTTTCATTGTATTCAATTCCTTGATGGTGTTTAAACCCTTTTGCAACCAGTTGTTCCTTATAGGTACTGACTTTTCCTTCCATGTCCAGTTTCATCTTGAATACCCATTTACAACCAACTGGATTTACATCAACTGGAGGATCTACCAAAATCCATACATGGTTTTGGTACATGGAATCCATTTCAGAATTCATGTCTTCTTGCCACTTGGAAATGTCTATTCCACTTACTAACTCCTTGTAGGTTATAGGATCATCATTACCAAATAATAATGATTCAACATCCTCAGTAACTAGAAAACCATACCATTCTGGTTCTCTAACCTCTCTTGTACTCCTACTTAGTACTTGTGTCACTGGAATAGATTCTTCTTCCATGGGACTTTGTGGAATCTGTTCTTGTACCAACTCTTTTGTACCTTGAGCCTTGATTTCATCGAAGCCTATCTCGCTCCCACTATCTCTTTTGGAGATGTTCTCCCTCTCAAGAAATATGGAATGTCATGCCACTATAACCCTTTTGTCTGAGGGGTTGTATAGGTAATATCCCCTTGTTTCTTTAGGGTATCCTATAAAGGTACACTTTGTACCTCGAGGTGTGATTTTGTTACCTTAAGAGGCCTTAACAAACGCTTCACTACCCCAAACATGTAAATTCGATAACATGGATTTTTTTTTCACTCCAGAACTCATATGGAATACCATTTATTGATTTATTTGGTACTTTTTTTAGTATGTGTGCCGCTATTTGTAACAAATACCCCCAAAAGGATAATGGAAGACTTTCATGACTCATCATTGATCTCACCATGTCCAACAAGGTGTGGTTCCTCCTTTCAATTACACCATTCCATTGAGGTGTGTAAGGAGGAGTGAGTTGGGATAGGATCCCAAACTCCCGTAAGTAATCAATGAAGTCCTGATTAAGATATTCCCCACCTCATTCTGAGCAGAGTTTCTTAATCTTCTTATTAAGATGGTTCTCAACTTCATTATTGTATTACTTGAACTTACCAAAGTAATCTGACTTATACCTCATTAAGTAGATATATCCATATCTACTAAAATCATCAGTAAAAGTTATGAAGTATGAGTACCCACCCCTTTCTTCAACTGGAAATAGTCCACACACATCGGTATGAACCAATTCAAGAATATCTTTAGCCATTTCACCTTTCCCACCAAATGGGGCTTTGGTCATTTTTCTTTGTAAACGTGAATGATATACGCCAAGTGGTTTTAGTTCAAAAGAATATAAATATCCATCTTGATGTAACTTTGTCAACAATTTCTCATTTACATGACCTAGTCGGTGGTGCCAAAGTTGGGTGTGGTATGTGTCATGTAAAGTATCTTTGTCATCGATTTCCATTACATGGTTTATGTAATCCAACACATAAAGACCGTTGTATAAATGTGCCCTACCAAAACAAATGTTATCTTTATAAAAGAAGCAACATTCATTTGCAAACATGAAAACAAATCCATCTATATCTAATCTAGATATAGAAATTATGTTTTTGGTTATAGAAGGCACATAAAAACAACCCTTTAACACCAAGATCATCCCAGTTGGCAAAGTGAGGTGGTAGTCCCCGACAGCTACAACAACAAGTTTGGCTCCATTGGCTGCTTGTCGATCTACCTCCCCTTGATCAATCTTCCTGAATCTACTTGGTTCCTATATTTGGATACATATGTGATCACCATAAGATTTATCTAATACCCAATTTGTAGAAACAGATAGATTGAATTCGATAACAAACACACCTGAAGCTTCCCCTTGCTTCTTAGGATGGGTGTAGTTATTCTTCTAGTGGCCCTTCTTTACACATGTGAAACAAATAGTCTCGTATTCCCTTTCCTCCCCTTTGATCTTACTTTTCTTGGAAGGCTGTAAAGAATCTTTGGGATTAAAGAACTTTACCTTCCCTTTCCTCTTATTTAGTATAAGTACATAAGGATTTTCATGCTTCATATCTTTTTCCACTTAGAGAATAAGGATAAGAAGATCAGATAGAGACTTATCAATGTTGTTCATATTGAAATTGAAAACAAAGTTAGAGAATCTCTGAGGGAGTGATGCGAGAATGAGATTAGTGCTCAGTTATTTAGGGAGTTTAAAACCTAGAACCTCCAGGCGCTCAATGTAGCCAATGAGCTTGACTACATGAAGCCTAGATATGTAACATTCTCCAATATTACTTTGAAATATTTTCTTAGAGATCTCAAATCTTTCCTATCTTTCTCTCTCCTGGTAAATACCACAGAGGTTCTCGAGCATGCTATAAGCATCCATGTTTTCATGAGACTTCATGAGATCACTAGACATTGATGATAACATCAAACATTGAATTTTGACCGTGTCGTTCATATATTTCTCATAGACCAGGAAATCCTCATCACTCGCCTCCTTGGTAGGTGGATCAGGTAATGTTGACTCCAACACATAAGACTTCCGTTCATGGTGTAGGAAAACCCGAAGGTGTCTAAACCATTCCTGGAAGTTACTCTGGTGAGGATGTTGTCTTTATCCAGAATTGATAGTAGGGATAGTGTGGTTGAAGAGATTGTCATTTTTTTATTATACAATTAAAAGAGAAGATCATTAGTACATTCTTGATTACATTTTATAAGAAATAATAAATTTTATTAAGTCTCCCACTATTTTATCAAGTCCCAATGACCCTCACCACTGAACTCGGAATGTCCAGTTTCCATGACATTCTAGTGTCAAGGATCCATATTCCCCTTCGCATAACCCCAGAAAGGGTTGGTCAAGTTATTTAGAAGGTATTTTGGTAGGAAGGTCTTTTCCAAATATGGTCTTGTAGTTCCTTGATCTGTTGAGTGGACTCCCCAATCTTGAAATCATAACTTTGGATTTCCTCAAATCTCACCTCCAATATTACACCAAGTCTAGCAAGGGATACTCCTCTTGATGTAATATGGTTAAGTCAACCTAAAACCTTTCATAAAGGCTTCCTATATAAAAGTAAGTATCCCAACAAGGGTTGGTCAAACACATAGTTTTATTGAGTTTTGACCTTAATCAAGTAACAGAAGGCTTGTTCTGACTTAATATTTTATTTGAGGGATTTTTATCTCTTATGAGTGAATTGCTTTTTATCACATGCTTGTTAATATTAAGTGGAACTTAATTAAGTGATTAACCATGTCTTGATAATATTTACACATAAGTCTGATTTATTTTAGTTTCATCTTGTATGCTTGTTTAATTCATTAATTATGTGATCATAACAACATATACATAATGATAAACCATGAAAATGACAGAAATAAAATAAATTAAATGGAATGATCATGATATTTTCTAATGGTTAGTTTATCTATCGGTTGATAAACTATCCCTGACCTAAGGGAAACACACCTTGAACCTTTGGGTTCATGTTTACAACTTCCACATGTCCACCACTGTATCTCCAGGGATTGGTTTTGTCTCGGCTCTAGTTTGAACTAGATCCACTGGATTGGGAGTTCCATCCATTACATATGCCTTTTTTAACTCACATGTAGGTGAGGGGTAAAAAGGGGTTTTACATAAAATAAACATTGGGCATACAGGCCCTACATATTAATGAGGAGAAGGCTTGTAGGCCAATAAATTTAATTCAAATGAATAAATTAAAAGAAACCATCCACAAACAAAGGTCTTGTTATAGCTTATGATAATCCATAAATGCAATGATATTTATGCATAAATAAAACTAGCATTCAATTCTTTAATCATTCTCATTTAAGATAAATCAAGCTCAAATCAATTAATTATCATCTTTAATTAATCAATCTTTTATCTTAAATCCTTTTCTGAATTTCCTTGAGATTATCATCCATAATAATTTTAAGAAAATAAATTCATTTAAAATTATCTTTGTATATAACTTGTAACTTGGAGGCAACCTGGTGAATTCCTATTCATAACTGCCCAATGAGTAGAAATGAACATTACGCATATGTTAAATTAAACACATATATATAAAACACCTATCACGTGTTGTGCCTCAGCTTTACACCTGTACGATGGTACACGTCTCAAGGGTTTGTATAATATAATAATAAATTTTAATAAATCTACATATTTTGGATGAGTACACAATGTATAGTTCCAACTACACGACGTGTACTATTTTTCACCGTCTATCTGAAGTACACGCCCGAGGAAATGGCATGTGAGTGTACTTCGGAAATATTAGGAGTACACGGCATGTCCAGTGAGCCACACTCCGTTTAGTTCCTTGTTATACAGTCTCCAACCGGGAAATCCGTGTTTGGGGTACATGGTCCAACCCTAACCCAAAGGGACTACACACTATGTTCATTGGGCCACACAGCGTGTAATCCAGAAACCACTTGCCACCTATTCCTAGTCAACACACAGAGTCATTTAAGACTTAGAAAGACTCCAACACACGGCTTGGTTTGGTGTACCAGTCCAATGCATTGAATCTTTACTACACGGTGTGTACTGCCGAATACACACCGTGTGTTCGAGTTTTGTATGCCTAGGAAGCTTTGGCAACTCTGGATGAGATCCTCTATTTTATTTTAATCAAAATTAAAAGAAAAGATCATTTCTGTAAGGTGAACGATAAATGAAAGGGGGGGAATAGATCTCGAGATTTGGATTTTCAGAATGATTAACTTGAATTGAAACAACTAAATTATTAAATGCATAAATTGTCAAAGAAATATTTAAATAATTATAAACTATTATGTAACCGCTCTGATACCACTTGAAGGTTCTGGGCATAGTGGAAGCGTGGTTAGGACGGGACCCAACTTTGGTTTTTTACCATGATCTATGATTATTCGGGGATAAATACAATGATGAACGCCAGTCTCCACAGAATATAATCAAATATTTAGATAAAGAATAAAGAGGCCCAAAACCTTTAGAGATGATCTTGCACATCATATTTATAATTAATTTAATTAATTTCATAAATAAAAATAATACCTAGATCTTTCGTATTTTTCTTCATTGATGATGTTGATCATCTGGAATGACCCTTCCGGGTTATTTCATTGTTCTTATAAGGATCCAAACTAGAATCCCTCTAGTGGTGATCCACACATGCTCTGATGGCCTCCGATCGACATTGCTCGTTCTCTGGGTACTAGCACAGTGAAGCGAGTGTCTTGTGTTGGTCGTTCTTGATCGCTTGTTCTTCAGCCTTAAATAACATATCTCATTCTTGAGAGGGGAGAGATAAGGATTTGAGAGAGAAATTGATTGTCTCAACAATTCTCAATTCATCAGGCGTGTGGTGTAGTGTATGGCACAATATGTGTACTTGTCTATTCATATACATGGAATTTTAGTTACAATATTTAAATTCATAGCAAAAATTAAATACATTCAAGAACTTAGAGAAAACTCATGCATTTAATAATAATACCGCATCATTATTCATGGTTCGCCAACTTGCGAAAAACGGAATTATAAATTCCACTTCACAAAATAATAGTAGTGTTATTTTAATTTGTGCCAACTAGTTAAATAATTATTTATCATCTTGCAAATAATTATTTTACTACCAGACCGACCTTGGTCCTCCCAAACTCCACTTCCATTTATTGAACACTCGAACAAAATAAATAAATAATTTATTCTCTTAAATAAATATTTTATTTACAAACTATTAAATAAATATTTATTAAATGTTTAATAAAATAAATATATATTTTTTATTTAATTTATGCGATCATGTTAACTTGAATAAAATTATTCCATGGTCTTGAGAATAATATTTATTTCATTAATTAAATTCAAATAGAATTTAACCGAGACCACCAAAAACACTTAGTGTGTGACCCTCTAAGATTCTTTCTCATTGGCATTAGGCAGGATTGCCTAAAGTCCAAGAGTATTGTCTAGAAACAGTTCAACGCACCCAAGAAAAATAATGTAAAGTCTCAAAAACGACATACACATACAAAGTATCACTTTGTAATATAATCTCTTTGTCACAATATCTCATCAAGCAGGTTTCATGATAGTGTCATAAAATTTTATGCTTGATACGTCGTTATTTGACTACCTGAAATAAACTCGTCGTTACACCATGTACATGGAATTTCACGCGACGATTCTATTTCAATCAAAGGGCCGAGATATCAACTTCCATAAATGGAAGTTACAAATCCTTCCTTGACTTATCCATTAATAACATGCCACTCGTGATGCACCCAACGTACCCTACTTCCTGTCAACTGTCTGCATGACAATTTTCGTCAGTAAATCAAAGTGCGCGAGTCGTGACACATATTAATGATAATATTAAAGTCTAAGGATCATTACACACGCTCATAGATAGAAATATCTGATGACACCAAAACAAGCGTAATTCCTACTAGTGGTTCTGATCTCATAATCTCCTAACTTGGAGATTACCAGGTGCGAACTTCATAAGAGGAAGTCTCATCTTCTTACGAGTACTCACACCTGAAGGTATTCATTCTATGTGTACCATCATATTATTTTATCCAACTACGGAACTATATTTAAGAATATTGTTATAGCATTTCAAGGTTCTCATCATAGCAGGGAACCACCATGACCTTATCAATGCAACAAATACTCTAGGACATTATTACACCATAGTCATACAGAACAATGAACAATATGTAATAATACATTAAATATCCATGTAATAAAAGTAAAACCAGTTGGTTCTAGGACACCAACTCTTACACTAACAACATCTTGATGAAATACCAATGTTTTTCACCAAGCACCTTGTCACACCCTTTTTTTTTCTTTTCATGTCAGGGTTTTGATCTGGTTCATTTAAAATATTGTTCCTTTTATTGGGTGTTGGGTGAGATTAATTTTGAGCTTTTATCTTCAATATATTTCTAATCACCCTAATTTGGGTTCCCCGTTTCTTTTTTAGTGGTTTTTCAAGAGAGGGTGGTTACTTCATGATTTGGGTCAACCATGAGCCCATTTCCAGTTTTAAAAACCAGATTTGGTTTTTTTTATAACTCCTTTTTTTCAACAATTTTCACCCATTCCACTTCATAAATTTCCTACCCTGACATATTAAAACCAACATATCCTTTTGTACCCCTTAAGAATTCATAATCATGCTGAATTGGGGTTACTTATTTTGGTATTGGGCCAGCCCATGGGCCCATATCCAGTTTTAAAAAAATAATTTGTTTCATTTATATCTAATTCAATTTTTAATATATTTCGGTGATTCCACATCCCAAAGAAATAAAATATCTCTATAATCACCCCCATTATCGATTTTACCTCTTTGCAGCTCATATGAATCACGGATTAGGGAAAAAGTTCTCATGTTACCTCAAATCGTCCAGAATTGATAATGTAAATTGTTTCATACATAACTCATTCAATTAGTGATCTTTTTCCCACAAATCTTCTTTCCCTGGTTCTTCCAGACCTTAGGAGCCTCCCCAAGAAGTTTCAGTCCATTACCTGTTCTCTAATGGAGTATATCTAATGGAATATGAAGAGTTTTCTAGTTAAAATGGTGAGATTCTTTCTCCTTTATCCTCCCTCTTCTTCCTTCTTTTAGTATTTATTGGTTTTCTAATCTCCCCTAGTCATGATCGACCTAGGGTTCTGTTATCCCATTATTTTTTATGGGGTTTTTGTTTGTTTAGGGCTTGTTTTCATAGGTTTAGGGTTTGTAAACCCTCGGATGGTGATTTTGGGTGTGTGTTTCCATTATGCCAAGGATTTGAGGTAGGATATCCCATGCACATGCCTTTATCTTTTAAGATTCATCATTTTCATATTATTTTAATCTTTTATATATGTTTATTATTATTTTTCAGCATTTTGATAATTTTATTTATGTGTAAAATGATTTTTTAATCCTTGTTTTGTGAAAGGTAATGTTGTTTTGTCATAAAAGTGCACACCAAGTGTTTGTTTAAATGTTCCACTATCTTTAGAAGCTATTTTGTGAGTTTTAGAACCTGTTTTGTGGTATTTTCAATATATTAAATTATCTTGTATAAAATATTTCATTAAATTTATTCTTTATTCTACATCCTGTTCTTAAAATAAATTTTTTTGTTTAAAAGGGCATGTCATGTATTCGGTAAATTGCCCGGTTGGCTTTTATGTGTTATGTTTGATTTAAAAATTATTTTTTTGGATTTATAAATTAATTTTAAGAATGATAAATGATATTTTTGCGTCCTTATATGGATTTACAATGTGTATTTGGTTTTACAAACAAATGGGTTTTGGATTATAACATGTTTTGGACGAAGTTGTCGGAAAATGGCCCGTTTCACATCCTTATGAAAATGGTTGTGTTTTGAATATGTAACCTGAATGTTTTAAGGGATTTATGAATATGTTTTTCTACTTTAAATTATGTTATACACCTCATTAATAAAATTTAAATTCATACCTTGGTCAAATGATAGTTTTGAGAAAGGCTTAAAGGGTCGTTTGGCATTTGTTTTGTTTTTGTAAAAATGGTTTCCATGTGTATTTCATTTTCTATATTTTGGGACATTTTTATGGTCCATGAAAATGATTTATTAATTGGTTTTGGGGCTTAAAAATCTGTTTTTTTATGTTATTTATGGTTTTTTTTCTATAAAAGAGCATTATTGAATGGATTTTATGTGCAAGTCCTCGTTATACACCTTGAAATTGTTTTACAAATTTTTTTTAGTGGTTTCTTGATTCATGAAAGAAATGTGAAGCATGTGTATGTGATGTTTGTGTTTTTATGGCTTGGTAATGTAATTTTGATGTGTAAAGTGTATTTTATAATATGTGTAACTTGATTGAGCACAAAAGAGAATCTCAGGTATCTAGGTGGGCGGACGTGTACTAGTATGTTTGTGATTCCATGGGGTTTGGCCCCCTGTTTCATGTAGCAAGTTTGATGATGACAACACTAACTAAATAATGATGATGATGATGTTGGGGGACCACTAAGTTATGGTTATTCTCCCTACTAGTGTCTCGTTTTCACAAGAATGGATATTTATTATGGTTACTTTCACCGAGATACGAGGTATCTGGGGCTCACAACTAACTAGTGCCTAGGGGTGTTCCTATGACTTGTTCTCATTGGCTATTTTGTACTCATCATCAGTATATGGTGAGTTTGGTTGGTAAATTAAGTAGTGTGTGGGATTTATTTAAAATTATATGTTCTTTAAAGCATCCCTCTTGAAAACTATTTTCATTTTGAAGTTTCACCTCTTTGAAAATTGTTACTAGCATTTTTATTTATAAAACATGTAAGTTTTTTTCTGGTAATTTTTTTATAGCATGGTAACTCATTTGGAAAACATTCCATTATATTTTTATTTAAAACTTGAAATTTATGTTTCTTTTATTTTAAAGGATGTGTATTGGGAATAGAAAATTGGGATAACCTTCTGAGTTTTAGTACTCATGCCTATAGTCTTCTTCTGTTTTTAGCCCTTGTGCAGGTTTCAGCTTGAGTTCGATCGCCATGGGCGAAATGTGATCATTTTGTTGGAGAGAGACCATAGGGGTCTCATGGAGTTAGTTGGTTATCGGGTTTGGTCAGTTGAGTTGTTGGTTTAGTTGTACTTTCAGTTTCTTGTACAAATTAATGTCCAGTTCAATTTTTATATAAAGTATTTTGGGATGTCCATTTCTTTCTACTGTTTGTTTTATTGTTTATATATGAGAGAAACTATTCCCTTGTGTACTCTATTTATGCTCTTGGTAATTTTCACCATCCCTAGAGGATCGGGAATGCCTCTTGGGACTTGTCGTGGGCTAGCCCTGGTGACTGGTTTAGGGTCGACTCGGGCTGGTTCATGACAAAATAGTATCAAAGGAGGTCGGCTCTTAGCAGCCCTTTTTTGAGCACCCTTGTTATTTAGGGGATGTCAAGGTAGATGGAGTAGGATTTTTGGGACTTCAGGGGTAAGTTTGGGAAGAGTGTTGTGAACTCTTTCTCGTTCTGAACCTTGGGTTTCCATGGGAAGTCTGGTTTTATTAGTGTATTTTATTCTTGTTGATTGTTTGGTGTTGGGATATGACAAGGGTAGTATGACTAATGGCCTCCGTGAGCTCGCAGGACCTGGCAAGCCATGTGGAGTCAGAGCATGGTCCTAATAAATCTCTATGTGTTGGTGTTGTGTTTGACATATGTCCACCAACCATATGGTCAAGTCACTCACCAACACTAGTTCCCTATTGTGGGTTTCTTGGACCTTTCTTGAATTCTGAATTTTTGTTTTGAAAATCCTTGTGTAAGAATTATGGAAATGGGTTTTAAAGGAAGGATTGTTTTGGACTCCTCATGTATTAATCATGTTTTAATGATCACAAATCTTATTTAATCATGTGTTAATGACTCCACATCTTATTCAACCTAGTTAACTTCTATACATTATTTCCAATTATGTGTATTTATGTTTAAAGTTTTATCATGATTTAAGAAGAGCCTTGCAAGATCTAAATTGCTCTATTTTCAATTTACCTACTTTATACTATCATTTATATACTCTAAAAATACCCTATTTAACAAATGCTTAAGTATAATACTTTCTATTATCATATTTATTTAAGTTTGCACATAGTTACTTTGGAAAGTCTAAGACACCGTGAGTCAGCCACTGGATATGTATTTCTGACACCGTGAACAAGACACCATGAACAAGACACCATAAACAAGACACCGTGAACGAGACACCATAAACAAGACACTGTGAAACAAGACACTGTGAGGCAGACACCGTGACACTCAGACACCGTGATCAACCTAGACACCGTGTGAATGAGACATCATTTCCATGTCTTACTGTGACACCGTTTCTTAAACTATTTTTTCGTCTTTTAATTTAATTTCCAATGTTCATATTTTATGCTTTTAATGGAACTGCTATTAATTATTGTGGGTTTTTGGCATGTTAGGGAACCATACCTCATACCTGTAAAGGTAATCATTCTCATTGTCGGACAAAAATAGAAATAAAAGGAATACTGAGCTGATGAAAAATATAGAGACATAGAGTCATACAAGGAGACATATACGTAAGGAAGAAGAATATATACACACATACATGCAAAGAATAACACACAAAGAACTCTAAGCACACTCATACACATCAATAACAGAAGTTCAAAGAGGAGGTTCAAGCGCCACTTGGAATACTCTCACATTTAAGATGAACACCTGTACTGGAAGTGAAGAAACAAAACCAAGACACTCAGTTTTCTAGACAACTTCCTAAAAAGGACTCCAAGCTTCATCTTCTTCAATACAAATGAGTCTAGAGCTGCATTGACATCACACAAAGAGCATTCTAAACTCATTTATATATTCTTGATATTTTGTGCTCATCCTTTTCTTTACATTACGATAAGTGTGTACTTTTGTCTATTTTGAAACACATTGAATTCTAAGCTGAACTAGAGGATACTGAAGTCATCACACTAAACTCTTTACACCTTTGTGTATCCCACGTAGAACTGTGGTAGAGGTCTGAGAACCTGGACAGCATGTGTGTTGTTCCTATTACTTTCCCACGTAGAACTATGGTAGAGGTCTGAGGACCTGGACAGTCTGAGTACTATTGTAACCCCGATCCAGGGTGTGGATCAAAGTTTTATATAAACTGTTTGAGAGGACTAATTCTCAGCTTGAGACTAAACCTCTTGGTTAACACTACTGTGCATCTTATTTTAGTTTAAACTATTTTTCAATATTCCGCTGCTATTTACTTTGAAACTCAAATCTGTTTTAAAGTAACTTTGATAGTTGAACTAGAAAGTGTTTGTAATTATTGTGAACCAGTAAGTTAGTTTCAAAATATAACTTAATATTAAGATTAAGTTAACTGAGAAATAATCAATCTTTGAGAAACTAATTGAACATTTACAATCATTATAAATTCACTACAGTTTAACTTGTTTTATGAATTGGTGGATTTTAATAAAAATATTTTAAACAAAAATTTTTAATTAGAACTCAATTAACCCCCCCCCCCCTCTTGAGTATCCACTCCAACCAACATTTGGTATCAGAGGATTTGATAAAAGGTTTTCAAAACACTCTGTTTGTGAAAATGTTTTCAACTATGATTTTAATTGTATCTTAAAGATCTCAAAATTTATGTTAATTCTAAATTTTTATATCTCTATATAACTTAGGTATTATGGATAACAGATTAGAAGGTGTAGTTACCAACAGGACACCCTTATTTAATGGTGTTAATTATGCCCAATGGAAAATCAAAATGAAAATTCATCTAGAAAGTATGGGATTTGACATTTGGACTGCCATAGAGACTCAGTATAAGATTCTAGAAACTGTTAGAACTACTTGGTATGAACCTACTAAAGATGATTACAATAATAATTATAAAGAAATGAATTCCCTATATTATGATTTAGGATATGAAGAATTTAATCGAATATCTGCTTGTAAGACTGGAAATGAAATATGGGATACTCTGGCTTTTCTCATGAGGGAACAACCAATGTTAAAGAAATGAGACTAAACATATACACTATTAAGTATGATAATTTTAAAATGAAAACTGATGAATCTATTTCTGATATGTATCTCAGGTTTAATGAGATAGTCAATACAATGAGCTCATTGGGAAAAGTTGTTCCAGTAAAGGATAAAATCATGAGGATACTAAGATGCCTACCAGACAGATGGAGAGGAACCTATGTCTCTATTCGAGAATCATGTGACATTGTAAAGCTACCTGTCAAAGAGCTGATTGTTAAGTTGATGATGTATGAAGAAGAGCTGAAGTTAAACAAATAAGAAGATGATGAACCAAGAAATAAATCAGTAGCCTTCAAGACCACTACTTCAAAAATCAAGGACAAAGAGAAAATTCAAGCTACAAGTGACAGTTCAAATAGTGAAGAGAGTGCATCTGACAGTGATGCTGAAATGGCTCAGATAGCCAGACATTTTAAGAAGTTTTATAAGAAAAATAAGTTTTTCAGAAAATCTAATTACAAGGGAAAGTATGAAAATAAAGGTCATTGGAATAAGGATTATAAAAGGACTGATAAAAGTGATGACATATTCTGCTACGAATGCAAGAGGAAAGGACATGTGAAAGATGACTGTCCAAAGTTAAAGTACAAGAAGAAATATGAGTACAAGGAAAAAAAGTATAAGAAAACTATGAAAGAAACTTGGAGTGATTCAGAAGATAGTTCAAGTGATTCTTATTCCACTCAGGATGAAAAATCTCAAAAAGCTAATATGTATTTTATAACAAACACATCTGAGGTAACATTGGATACTCCTGCTTTAAACTCTTATTATTCTGGAGATGGTTCTGATTCTGATTCTGAAAACATGTCTAGTGAAGAATTATTTGAATATTGTAACATGTGAGAGGATACTTGCAATGAGCTGAAAGACAAGTATAAAGCCTTAAAGAACCAACATGCTTTAACTAGCACTACCAAATCTGCACTAGAAGTACAAAAGGAAAAGAATGCTCAACTACTCAAAGAGAATACTGAACAAGAACTGTCTAATGAGAAACTCAGGAAAGAATTAGAAAATTTTACTAATGGAAAGTACACTCTTACACAAATTCTAGGAAAACAATTAGCACCAATGTATACTACTGGTTTAGGATATCATCCTGGACAGAGACAGATTACAAAGAATAGATTTATTCTTAAATCTGGATAGTATGCTTCTAGTTCTAGTTCTGGAAATTCTTATGTCTCAACTAGATACTCACATAGTTATAGATCAAACAAATTTTATCTTTCAAAATCTTTTAAAACTATTGATTATATGAAACCCATTAGACAAATATGGGTACCAAAAGTTCTGCTTGCTAACCTATCTGGACCCAAGAAAATATGGGTACCAAAATCATTTTCTGTCTAATTCTGTTTTGTAAGAAACATTATTGAAAATTTCATGTAGGAAGATATGGTATTTTGAAAATGGATGTTCAAGGAATATGATAGGAGACTACTCATGCTTTAAGATCTTAATCAAAGTTGATGGAGGACATGTCACATTTGGGGATAACTCAAAAGGAAAGATCATCGGTTTAGGCCAGATTGGTAACACTGATTCAATTTTAATTTCTAAAGTTTTATTTGTTGATGGACTAAAGTATAATCTGATAATTATTTCTCAGTTTTGTGATGATGTTTTCAATGTTAAATTTGAAAATGATGCTTGCAATGTATTTGATTCTAAAAATGTTTTGGTATTTACTGCATTAAGAAATAAAAAATTTTATGCTGTAGATTTGAATTATTTAGCTAAACAAAATGTTACTTGTTTAAATTCTTTTCATAAATAATCTTGGCTATGGCACAAAAGATTAGGACACTGTAATGTACACTCTCTTAGGAGACTGATTAGGAAAGGTTTAGTTAGAGACCTGCCCAAACTAGAATTCCCAACATATAAATTCTGTAATCCTTATCAAAAGGGAAAACAACATAAAGTTTCTTTCAAATAAAAGAAAGAAGTTTCTACTTCTCAACCTCTTGAGTTGGTTCACATGGATTTATTTAGATCATCTAGAGTTTCTATTTTAAATGGTAAGCACTATGTCTATTTCCTTATAGATAACTTTTCTAGATACACTTGGGTATAATTTCTAGCTCACAAAAGTGAAGCTTGTTCCTATTTTTTAACATATTCCAAGTCTGTAGAAAACCTTAGTGGACTTAGGATCAAGACCTTGAGAATTGATCATGGTCGTGAGTTTGAAAATCATGAGTTTGAAACCTATTGCTCACATAATTGATATAGTCACAACATCTCTGCCTATAGAATACCTCAACAGAATGGTTTAGTAGAAAGAAGAAATAGGACTCTTCAAGAGATTGCTAGGACAATGCTCAATTAATATGATTTACCTATTTATTTTTTGGGATGAAGCTATAAATACATCTTGTTACATTATCAATAGAGTCTTGATTAGACTAATTCTTAAAAATACCCCTTATGAGATTTAGAACAATAAGAATCCTAAGGTTAATTACTTTAGAGTTTTTGGTTGCAAAGTTTTTATCCTTATCACTAAAGATAATCTTGAAAAATTTTCTTCCAAAAGTGATGAAGTAATTTTATTAGGTTACTCTACCACTAGTAAATCCTGTAGAGTATTCAATAAGAGAACCAAATGTGTGGAAGAATCTATACATATCAAATTTGATGAAATTGATCCACATGAACCTAAGACCCCTCTTTAAAATCTTGAAGAAGATATGTCCATTCTAGACCTTAATGACAAAAACAGTGAACCTGTTGTTAATACAACCAGTTCTGGAAATCTTTCAGAACCTGCTTCTGTAGAACCCAAACCTGTAAATGAACTTGAGATTTCTAGCCCTATATTTTCTAGACCAACTAGAACTCTTAAAAATAATCCTTTAGATGTTGTAGTAGGAGATTTAGATAGAGGGACACAAACTAGAGCTTCTCTGAGAAACTAGGTTAAACATCAAGATTTTCTTTCACAGCTTGAACCTAAAAATATCAATGATGCAATCAATGATGAATTTTGGGTGATGGCTATGAAAGAAGAATTGAATCAATTTGAAAGAAACAAAGTTTGGAAACTTGTTGACAGACCTAAGGACACTTTGACCATAGGCACCAAATGGGTTTTTAGGAATAAAGTTGATGATGCTAGTAACATAGTTAGAAACAAGGCTAGACTAGTTGCACAAGGCTATAGTCAAGAAGAAGGAATTGAATATGAGGATACCTTTTCACCAGTAGCTAGACTTGAAGCTATCAGAATCTTGCTTGCTTATGCAGTACATTTGAATTTAAAACTATATCAAATGGATGTTAAGAGTGCATTCTTAAATGGGTATATAGATGAGGATTTTTTTGTTGAACAACCCCCTGTATTTACAAACCCTCATTTTCCAAATCATATTTTTAAATTATCAAAAGCTTTATATGGTTTAACGCAAGCTCCACGAGATTGTTATGATAGATTGAGTACTTTTATTATTTCCAAAGGATTTACAAAATGAATAGATGATTCTACTCTTTTTATAAAATGAATTTCCAATGATGTTTTAGTTGTTCAAATTTATGTAGATGACATTATTTTTTTATCTTCAAATAATTCTATATGTGTTGATTTTCCTAAAATAATACAAAACAAATTTGAAATGAGTTTAATGGGAGAACTCAAATATTTTCTTGGATTTTAAGTTTTTCAAAATGTAAATGGTATTATTTTAAATTAAAGTAAATATACTAATTATATTCTAAAATTATTTGGATTGGATAGAACTAAATGTAGTGACACTCCCATGAGTGCCACTTGTAAGTTGGATCTTGATGAAGATGGAAAATCTACTGATCAAACCACTTATAGAGGAATGATTGGAATTTTAATCTACTTAACTGCTAGTCTTCCAGACATTATGTTTAGTGTGTGTATGTGTGCTCGTTTTCAAGAAAATCCTAAAGAATCTCATTTAAATTTTGTAAAGAGAATTTTTAAATACCTCAAGAAAACACCCAATCTGGGACTATTTTATCCTAAAGGACAATCATTTGAATTAGTTAGTTATTCTGATGCTGACTTTGGTGGCTGTAAGTTAGATAGAAAAAGAACCTTTGGAACATGTCATCTTTTAGGCAAGTCACTAGTATCCTGGTGTAGTAAGAAACGAAATTTGGTTGCCTTGTCTACTGTAGAAGCTGAATACATAGCTGCTGGCAGTTGTTGTGCACAAATTTTGTGGATGAAACACACATTACTAGATTATGGATATCAATTCAGACATATACCTATAAATTGTGAAAACACGAGTGCTATTAACATCTCAAAGAATCCTGTTTCACATTCTAGGACAAAGCATATTGATGTAATACATCACTTTTTTAGAGACCATTATCAAAAAGGTGATATCACGTTGGAATTCATTGGTACTGAATATCAAATTGCTGATATATTCACTAAACCATTAAATTCTAAGAGAATAGACTACATTATACATGAACTAGGAATGATAAATCTCAAATAGATACTTTACTAGTTACTGTTTCAAGTCTTACTTTTTGATATCTTACTGTGTTATACTTTACTGTTTCATGATTACGGTTTCTCATTTACTGTCTCTCATGTTTATAGTCTCACCGTTAGCGTTTTGTACTTATGGTCTTACATTTACTATCTCACCATAACGCGCACTAGAAAGTTAGTTCACGGTCTCATCGTGAAACTCATTTACTGTCTCACCGTAATGACCACTCACGGACTCACCATAAAAATTATTATTTTTTCAAACTCGTATCGTGGTAATTACCCTTTTTCACCTTTTTTATCTTCCCGCGTTTTTATTTTAGCGACGTTTGGTATTCCTAAATGATAAAAAAATTAAGTATCACTCGCTTCTTCACTTAGGGTTTCTTCTACCTATTCTTTTCAAACCCTTCTTCATCCTTGAAACCCTTCTCTTGATCGAACCTTTAGTGAATGCCAATAATGAAACGGTTGTCATCATCGACACCTGAGAATCACAGCTCGAAGAAGAAGAATATTGCACCTAAGATGACACCTGAAGGACCTTTAAATCCGAATCTGGTAAACCGCATTATTGTACCTGAGAAATATATTTTCCCCAAATGGCTTCTGACTAGTAAGTCTCTAGTATTGAAATTGTTAGAAAAACAAGTCTAGTTAGAATGGTCCTCAAAGGAGGATAGACCTATCTATCCTATGTTAGTATCTCAGTTTTACTAATATATACAATTCTCATTTGATTCTGGTGAGAGTTTTGTTGTGAGGATCTAGGTAAATGGTCAAATATTCTCTTTCTCTTCGAGTTTATGGTATGCATGCTTTAGGATACCTTGTGAAGGCATATATGGGGATTATCAGAGAGGACCTCCACCTTAAACTGATTTCTTTGATCTAGAAGTTTCCCTGAAAACCCTAACTGGAAATGGAACCTAGAGGAGAGCCATTGCTATTGAATTAGATGGAAAAACAAGGCTTCTATTTAAGTTTGTATAGAATTTATTCAGTCCAAGAAAAGGTGCTTTTGATGTGTTAAAATATCAAGATGTGTTTTTGATTCACCTCACGAAAAATGGACATAAAATCAATTGTGTAAGTATATCATTCACCATATGTGTGAGTTGATCAAAGTAACATCCAAGTCAACTTCCCTGTTTTACTCTCAACTAATATCAGCCATACTTCTTGTAAAAGGAATGGTTGGACCAAATGAGGAAGTGATTAAGGACTATGAGTATTGCCTCTCAAAAGCTACTATCAAAAGAATGAAGATAAACTAGAATCCTTGGAAAAAGGAATAGGTGGAAGACAATGATAAAATTTATGATAAATCCAATTCGGTGGATTATCCCTCAAGACCAAAAGACATTTCTAATCCAGGTTTGGAACCAGATGAGATTGTTGAGTATCCTGAAGAATAGGAAGAAAAGGCTGAAGTGATACCTAGGGAAGCGGTTATTATTGAGGAAGATATGAATACTGCTCCTCATATAGTTCTTGAATAGGAAGTCCCTACTCCTAGGGAAGCTGTTAATTTGGAAACTCAACCAGAAGCTGTAACAGATTCAATCGCCAAAGAATCTGAAAAGCATGTCATGGAAGAGCCTATAGTGGATGATCCTATAGTGGAAGAGCTACCTATTTTGCAAGAGGTAAATCTTAAGGAACTCCCTGTGGAACAATCTATTCCTAAAATCATGCCTTCCGCTAAATAATGGATAGATCTAGATTTTCAGTTGGCTAGACAAGAAATGAGTTAGGAACTCAGAGCTGAGTATGTGGATTTAGACCAAGATCCTAGGCCTCTCAGTCCTGAAAAGGAGGCACCTGTTGAGGGGGAGTAAACCCAAAATCTTGAGTCGGTTGAATCCTCACATCCATCTGAGTCAAGTCCTATAGAAACTCAGTATAAATTTCCCATTTTCTATGATGTGAATGATTCTTAGCAGGTTACCGCAACCAAACTTGGTGTTTCCTCCCTATTTCAGTTGAAATCAGTCTCCAATTTTTCACCTGAGAAGGATCTTGAGCCTGTACTAGTCCATAATCCTGAACCCTTATCTAAATAGTCATCCTTTGTAAGTAAGGATGATCTGATGGAATTTGGTGCTACTCTCTTATTCGGAGTTGAGAAACTCATGAATACCCAACCTCTTCCTATGACAAATTTAAGTGAGAGAGATGCCTCACTTTTATTGGAAAATATTATCTGAAAAATACAACCTAAGATTCTCCATGAAATTCAAGAAGTGAGAGTTGAAAATAAGCTGCTCAGTAATGAAGTAAAGACTCTTAGAAGTATGGTTGAAGACATGCAGAGAGAGCTACATTCGAGATCTGAATCTGTTGATCCTCCTGTAGAACCTGATGCTCCTCAAATTCCCCAAGTTGGTGTGTCTCAGCTTCAACCTTATCTAGTATCCTTAGATGAAAATATCGCTGAAAGGAACAAACAAATTGTGAAGGAAATGAAAGAGCTTGTTGCCAATCTGAATAAACTCACTGATGAGTATACAGGGTGTCTTCAAAAGGTGTTGAATTAACTGAAATCTCTTACCACAGCTGTCAAAACATCTAGTCAATCCTCAAAATCCTCATTAGACAGTGATCTGCTCAAAACTATAATCAAAGAAGAGCTTCAGAATGTCTTTAGTGGTTTCAATGTGGCTTCTTTAACTGAAGTAGTCAAAAATAGTGACAGAGTTCTTGAGCAAGTACAAATCCACTCCAAAATTACTAATGATTCTCAGCAAGAGATTTCCAAGAAATTAGATTTCTACTTCAACATAATCTTCTCCAAGACGGATATGACAAACCTTTTTAAGTACCTTGTATAAAATCTAAGGATTCCTTATGTGACTCAAGCTTTCAAGCACCAAGTCTAGACACTCGCAGAATTTACTCGATTGTTGGACAAGTTTATAAAAAACAAGGGCGATTTTGAGAAAGCCATGAAATATGGTGTAGAGATTATTACCAATTTCATCAAACTCTTGAGGCCCTATCTTCATGTCTAGAGTACAACCATTGTTGCTCCAGTGGCTGCACCTCTCAGACCCGGGCTGCCTACCTTCACCTCTGCTCTAGCCTCAACCACCATGTCTATCGGACAAGCACTCAATTAGATCAGGTATGTGATTCTTGATCAAAAAATGCCTAGATCTTCTATTGATCCTACCTTGGCTCCCTCAGTCTTTGAAGGTCTCCCTTTTCCCTCTTCATCAACCACTTCTCTACCTTCTTCTACCTCGTACTCTGCCCCTATGGCTTCCGCTTCTGCCACTGCTGCTAAAGGAAAAGAGAAGGCCATCCCATGAAGAAGAACAGTGATTACTTCTTTTTGATAGGGATGATTTTTCTTTTGTATTACTCTTCTGTTTTGTACTGAACCTTTCTTGTTATTATAGGAATGTTTATTTTTACTTATTTTCTTTCATCTTTTTGATAATCCAAAAAGGGGGAGAAGTTTCTATATACTATGTTAGAAATTTATCTTTATAGTTGAATCCAATATACTCCTTAATTGTATATGATTTGTGATCATAAAAAAGGGGGTGATTGTTGGACTCCTCATGTATTAATCATGTTTTAATGATCACAAATCTTATTTAATCATGTGTAAATGATTCCACATCTTATTCAACCTAGTTAACTTCTATACATTATATCCAATCATGTGTATTTATGTTTAAAGTTTTCTTATGATTTAAGAAGAGCCTTGCAAGATCTAAATTTCTCTATTTTCAATTTACCTACTTTATACTATCGTTTATATACTCTCAAAATAACCTCTTTAACAAATTCTTAAGTCTAATCCTTTCTATTATCATCTTTATTTAAGTCTACACATAGTTACTTTGGAAAATCTAAGACACCGTGAGTCTGCCACTGGCTATGTATTTCTGACACCGTGAAGCCAGACACCGTGAACGAGACACTATGAACAAGACACCATGAACGAGACACCATGAAAAAGACATTGTGAACAAGACACCATGAAACAAGACACCGTGAGGTAGACACCGTGACCATGAGACACCGTGACACTCAGACATCGTGATCAACCTAGACACCATGTGAAGGAGACACCGTTTCCATGTCTTACTGTGACACCTTTTCTTAAACTGTTTTGTCTTCTTTCAATTTAATTTCCAACGGTCATATTTTATGCTTTTAATGAAACTACTATTAATTAATGTGGGTTGTTGGCATTTCAGGGAACCGTACCTCATACCTGTAAAAGGTAATCATTCTCATTTCTGAACAAAAGGAGAAATAAAAGGAATACCGAGCTGCTGCAAAATATAGAGACATAAATTCATACACGGAGACATATACATAAGGAAGAAGAAGAGATAAACACGTACATGCAGAGAAGAACACACAAATAACTTGAAGAACACTCATACACATCAAGAACGGAAGTTCAAAGAGGAGGTTAAAGTGACACTTGGAATACTCTCGCATTCAAGCTGAACACCTGTACTGGAAGTGAAGAAAAAAAATCATGACACTCTGTTTTCTAGAAAACTTCCTGCAAAGGAATCCAATATTCATCTACTTCAATCCAAAGGAGTCTAGAGTTGTATTGACATCACACAAAGAGCATTCTAAACTCATTTCTATATTCCTGCTCTTCTGTGATCATCATTTTCTTTACATTACGAGTATTGTGTACTTTTGTCTATTTTGACACACACTGACTCCTAAGCTAAACTGGAAGATACTGAACTCATCACACTAAAATCTTTACACCTTTGTGTATCCTACGTAGAATTGTGGTAGGGTTCTGAGAACCTGGACAGCCTATGTGCTGTTGCTGTTGCTTTCCCACGTAGAATTGTGGTAGAGGTATAAGGAATTGGACAGTCTGAGTACTTTTGTAACCCCAATCCGGGGTGTGGATAAAATTTTTATATAAACTTTTTGATAGGACTAAGTCTCAGCTTGAGACTGAACCTCTTGGTTAACACTGTTGTGCTTCTTATTTTAGTTTAAACTATTTTTCAATATTCCGCTTCTATTTACTTTGAAACTCAAATCTATTTTAAAGTAACTTTGATAGTTGAAATAGCAAGTGTTTGTAATTATTGTGAACCAGTAAGTTAGTTTCAAAAGATAACTTAATCTTCAGAATAAGTTAACTAATAAATAATCAATCTTTGAGAAACTAATTGAACATTTACAATCTTTATAAATTCACTACAATTTAACTTGTTTTATGAATTGGGGGATTTTAATACAAATCTTTTAAACAGAAATTTTTAATTGGAACTCAATTCACCCCCCCCTGTGAGTATCCACTCCGACCAACAGATTAGATTTTTAAAAGGGGGAAATGGGTTTTCAAAAATTAAATATAATAATGTTTTTGGAAGGTTTTGTTTTTTTAATAAATATTTTGGAGGAAGTGGAATTGATTTAACAGGATTGGATTTTCCTTAATATAAACTTGTGGTTTGTTGAAATAAAAGGTTTTGAAATTGTGATTCATTTTAAAGTAATTCTGAAACTTTATTTTAAATGGGGTGTTTTGGCCTATTGAAATGTGTTTGAATATGAGGAATTGGTTTTTGAAATTTGGTTTTGAGCGACTAGTGTTTTTCTGGAAATGGGTTTTGGCCTTTGTTGTTGACGGATTATGAAAATAGACCTTGTTGATTTTTTTTTAAATGGGAAAGGTATATTTGGAATAGAATGGTTGTTTTTGGAAGTTCTATTAAATGAAATGGATTGTTTTTTAATCAAATTTTTATTGATAAAGCGTGGCTTGTCTTGTGAAATCTGAAAATGGTTTTTGATTTGGTGGTTAATGTGCCTTTGGAAGGTACACAATTATTTTTGTAATGATGATGTTTTGTTTTTTCATTCGGTGTTCTCATGGGTTCTCACATGAAAGGTTTTGTGGATATATATATTAATGGCTGGTATGGAATGGTATTTGAGTGCCCGAGGTGGCATGTAAATGTTCATGTGAGTGAGGCTTGATGAATCACCATTGGTGAATATGAAAATCCACCATGTAAGTTTTTTTGTTTTTCAAATTTGTTTTTAGATGAAGAATTGTGGTGTTTTTTTTTTTAACCTATAGTTATGTGGATGGTTTATCCTATGTATTAGAAGTGTTTTCTATTTAGTATTCTTATTTATGATATAGAAGTCATACTCTTGTTGTATCTTGAGATGAGATATTGTTGGTGGCTCGGTTTTGGGGTAATGTTCAGTGAGTTTCTAAATATGTTTTGGATGTTGTGATGTTTCCATGGATGGTTCTGTATTGTTTTGTTTTTCAGTTGATCAACCTAAGGATTTGTTTCAAATTTTAAATCCACCTCTTAGAATGATACCTCAGTCGTTTGTTGAAATAGAGAGATGTTTGTGCTTGATTTAAAGTGCCTTCCCTATATGGTGATTCTCTCGGTTGTAGTAGTTGTTCTCGGTGATGTTTAGTGTGTGTTTTTTTTGTGCCTTGTTCATTCTTCTCCTCATTCGGAGTGAGAGAAAATAGTTTTGTGTATATCCATGTTCTTGTTTGGGTAAAAATGTGTTGTTGAGGAAGAGAGTTTCATTGTGTATCTTGATTTGTTGTTTCTTACTAGGAGTTTTATGTGGTACTGTGTGGAACTAAGGGATGGAGTAAAAGTTGGGGATTATCAAAGCCTAGCTACGAGGCAAGAGATGCTTCATCCATCAAAGATCCAACCATAGGTTTCAGAGTGAAGATAGCGTGTAGTCGGGAGTCCTAGGACTGTGGGCAGTATTGATAAGCTCATACCTATACCATTTCATTGAGGTAGTTCCATTATTTCTTTTTTGGTTTCAATGTCCTAATTATTGGGTCCCCTTCCCTCCCCTCCCTAATTGGTGGGGGTTTGGATCTGTGCAGAGAGTGTTGGCCCAGTTCTTGCCGCCTCCATTCGAGAGTGGGTGGCTTAAATGTTCATTTTGTGTTCCTCTCAACTTTGGTATGTAGGTTATTGTGGGAGGGTTTGGTGGTCTTGTGTGTATGAGGCCTGATTCTAGATCATGTTGAATTCTTGTTTGTTCATTTCAAGTTGGGTTCTAATGGTGGGGAGACCCACAACGGGTCTCGTTGATTTTTCCTCCTAAGAACTTATCTAGTTCTAATTGTTTCTTAATGGTGGGGAGTCCATCCTGTAATCCAATGGAATATTTGGTTTTTGTGAGTTCTATTTGGTTTGGGTGATTTTTCAGTTCATTGGTAGAAGTCCCAACAACTGGGTTCTTGGTTTGGTTGTGGGGGTAGTGACTCGATCTTTCGGTTGATTCTCAAGAAGTGGTTGAGAGTTGGTGTTTTGGTTGAGGTAAGAGGATTAAGTTCCATTAAAGGTTTATGGTGTGTCATTGGATTAGGAGGCTGGACCATATTGAAAAATAATCCTTAGGTGTTGATCAATTAGCTATAATGTGCTATGTCTTTCCTAGGGTGGAAAGCTTTAATGGTGGGGAGAATTGTCACACCCTTTTTTTTCTTTTCATGTCAGGGTTTTGATCTGGTTAATTTATAATCCCATTCCTTTTCTTGGGTGTTGGGTGAGATTAATTTTTAGTTTTTAACTTCCATATATGTCTAATCACCCTAATTTGGGTTCCCCATTTCTTGTTTAGCATTTTTTTAGGAGAGGGTGGTTACTTCATGATTTGGGCCAACCGTGATCCCATTTCCATTTTTAAAAACCAAATTTGGTTTTTTTATAAATCCTTTATTTTTCAACCATTTTCACCCACTCCACTTCATACATTTCCTCCCATGATATATTCAAACCAACATATCCTTTTGTACCCCTTAATAATTAATAATAATGGTGAATTGGGGTTACTTATTTTTGTATTGGGCCAGCCCATGAGCCCATTTACAGTTTTAAAAAGATAAATTGTTTCTTTTATATCTAATTCAATTTTTAATATATTTTGGTGATTCTACCTCCCACTCAAATCCAATATCCCTATCATCACAACCATTATCGATTTTACCTATTTTGAGCTCATATGAGTCGCGGATTAGGGACAAAGTTCTCATGTTACCTCAAATTATCCAGAATTAATAAGGTAAATGGTTTTATACATAACACATTTAATTCATGATATTTTTCCCACAAATCTTATTTCACTAATTATTAAAGACCTTAGGAGACTCCCCAAGAAGTTTCAGTCCATTACCTTTTCTCTAATGTTTCATATCTAATGGAATACGAAGAGTTTTCTAGTTCAAAAGGTGAGATCCATTCTCCTTTATCCTCCCTCTTCTTCCTCCTTTCATTATTTATTGGTTTGTAATCTCCTCTAGTCATGATCGACCTAGGGTTATATTATCCCATTATTTTTTATTGTGTTTTTGTTCGTTTGGTGCTGGTTGTCATAGGTTTAGGGTTTGTAAACCCTCGGATGGTGATTTTGGGTGTGCGTTTCCATTACGCCAAGGATTTGAGGTAGGTTATCCCTTGAACATACCTTTATATTTTAAGATTCATCATTTTAATAATTTTTTCATCTGTTATATATTTTTATTATTATTTTTCAGCATTTGGGTAATTTTATTTGTGTGCAAAATGGTTGTTTAATCCTTGTTTTGTGAAAGGTAATGTTGTTTTGTCATAAAAGTGCACACCAAGTGTTTGTTTCAATGTTCCACTATCTTTCGAAGATATTTTGTGAGGTTTAGAATCTGATTTTTGGTATTTTGAATATATTAATTATATTTTATAAAATATTGCATGAAATTCATTATTTATTCCATTTCATGTTCTTAAAATAAATTGTTTTGTTTAAAAGGGAATGTCATGTATTCAGTAAATTGCCCGATTGGATTTTATGTGTTATATTTGATTAAAACATTATTTTTTTGGATTTATAAATGAATTTTAAGAATTATAAATGGTAGTTTTTTTTCCTTATATGGATTTCCAGTTTGTATTTGGTTTTACAAACAAATGGGTTTTGGATTATAACATGTTTTGGCCCAAGTTGTCAGAAAATGGCATGTTTCACATCCTTATGAAAATGGTTGGGTTTTGAATATGTAACCTGGGTGTTTTAAGGTATTTATGAATTTTTTTATGCTGTAAATTGTGTGTATACACCTCCTTAATAAAATTTAAATTCATACTTTTGTTGAATGATAGTTTTGAGAAAGTCTTAAAGGTTCGTTTAGCATTTGTTTTTTTTTTGTAAAAATGGTTTCCATGTGTATTTCATGTTCTATATTTTAGGAAAATTTTATGGTCTATAAAAATGATTTATTAATTGGTTTTGGGGATTCCAAATCTTGTTTGTTATGTTATTGATGGTTTTGTGGCTGTAAAAGAGCATTACTGAATGGATTTTATGTGCAAGGCCTCGTTATACACCTTGAAATTGTTTTACAAATCTTTTTAGTGGTTTCTTGATTCATGAAAGAAATGTGACACCTATTTATGGGATGTTTGTATTTTTATGGATTGGTAATGTAATTTTTATGTGTAAAGTGTATTTGATAATATGTTCAACTTGATTGAGCACAAAAGGGAATCCCGGGTATCTAAGTGGGCGGACGTGTACTAGTATGCTAGTGATTCCGTGGGGTTTGGACCCTATTTTACATATCAAGTTTGACGATGAAAACACTAAATAAATAATGATTATGATATTCTTGGGGGACCACTAGGTTATGGGTATGCTCCCTACTAGTGTCTCGTGTTCACAAGAATGGATATTTATTATGGTTACTTTCACCGAGATTCGAGGTACCTAGGGCTCACAACTAACTAGTGTCTAGGGGTGTTCCCGTGACTTGTGCTCATTGGCTATTTTGTACTCAACATCGGTATACGGTGTGCTTTGTTGGTAAATTCAGTAGTGTGTGTGATTTATTTAAAAGTTTAAATTCTTTAAAGTGTCCCTCTTGAAAACTATTTTCATTTTGAAGTTCCACCTCTTTGAAAATTTTTACTAGCATTTTTATTTATAAAACATGAAAGTTTTTGTGTGGTAATTTTTTTATAGCATGGGACCTCATTTGGAAAAAATACCTTTATATTTGTATTTAAAACTTGAAATTTATGTTTCTTTTATTTTAAAGGATGTGCATTGGGAATAGAATATCGGGCTAACCTACTGAGTTTTAATACTCATGCCTATAGTCTTCTTCTGTTTTTAACCCTTGTGCAGGTTTCAGCTTGAGTTCAATCGCCTTGGGAGACATGTGATCATTTTGTTGGAGAGAAACCAGAGGGGTCACATGGAGTTAGTTGGTTATCAGGTTTGGTCAGTTGAGTTTTTAGTTTAGTTGTACTTTCAGTTTCTTGTACAAATAATGTTCAATTCAATTTTTATATAAATGTATTTTGGGTTGTCCATTTCTTTCTGCTGTTTGTTTTATTGTTTATATATGGGAAAAATCTTTCCCTTGTGTACCCTATTTATTCCCTTGGTGCTTTTCACCATCCTGGGAGGATCGGGAATGCCTCTCGGGACTTGTCGCGGGCTGGCCTTGGTGACTGGTTCAGGGTCGACTTGGGTTGGTTCGTGACAAAATGGTATCAAAGGAGGCTGACTTTTAGAAAAACTTTTTTTTGAGCGCCCTTGTTATTTGGTGGATGTAAAGGTAGATAGAGTAGGATTGTTGGGACTTGAGGGGTAATTTTTGGAAGAGCGTCGCGAACTCTTTTTCGTTTTGAACCTCAGGTTTCCATGGGAAGTCGAGTTTTATTAGTGTCTTTTATTCTTGTTGATTGTTTGGTGTTGGGATATGACAAGGGGAGTATAACTAATGGACTCCATGAGATCACAGGGCCTGGAAAGGCATCTGGAGTCGGGGAATGGTCCTAATTAGTCTCTATGTGTTGGTGTTTTGTTTTGCATATGGCCGCCAACCATATGGTCAAGTCACCCACCAACACTAGTTCCTTATTGTGGGTTTCTTGGACCTTTCTTGAATTCTGATTTTTTGTTTTAAAAATCCTTTTGTGTGAATTATGGAAATGGGTTTTAAAGGAAGGATTTGATTTTTAAAAGGGGGAAATTGGTTTTCAAAAATTAAATATAAGAATGGTTTTGGAAGGTTGTGTTTTTTTCAAAAAAAATGGAGGAAGTGGAAATGATTTAACAGGATTGGATTTTCCCTAATATAAACTTGTGGTTTGTTAGAATAAAAGGTTTTGAAAGTGTGGTTCATTTTAAAGTAATTCCGAAACATTGTTTTAAATGGGGTGTTTTGGCCTATTGAAAAGTGTTTGAATATGAGGAATTGGTTTTGGAAATTAGGTTTTGAGCGACTAGTGCTTTTCTGGAAAGGGGTTTTGGCCTTTGTGGTTTTCAGATTATGAAAATAGACCTTGTTGAATTTTTTTTAAATGGGAAAGGGATATTTGGAATAGAATGGTTGTAACGACCCGAAATTTTGAATAAATCTTGTTTCCTAATTTTATGTGTTATTTTATTTTTTATACTCAACAAAAATGTTTCATTTGATTACATGATTATAATTAAAATGAGACCGATGGGTTTTGACTGTTATATGACCATTGGTCAATATGACCGCTAGAAACTAAACGTTTTGATTATTGTCTCTAAATACAAGTAATCTTTGTTAATTAACATAGAAAGAAGATTCGATGGCCACACCCAGTAGTCTTGGACCGATCGAAGCCCATCTAACAGAACTTGGGAAGTTGGTAGCACCACTGGGCTTTTCTTTGGACCAAACCCAAGCTAAACTTCATCGTGTGAAGCTAGAACGGGATCACCTTCACGAGAAGTTCAAACTGATAGAAATTACTACTCATGCGATGTTGGCCGAGCCTCCCTCGGATTCTCTCACCTTAGCACACCTTACACTTAGGTTCTATGATGGTGTGATAAGGGGCTATGTAAGGAGACCATAACTGCCTTGTGTAATCCTTTGTTTTAAATAAAAATTGGGATTTCTTCTTATGATGATGTTTATGAATTTTCAAATGACCGGATAAATATAGTATGCATATTTTTGATGAATTTTAGAAAATGGATATTTTAAAAATGTTTATGTAAACCTTAAATAATTAAAAATGTGTAATGATTTTCGAAAAATGGTCTTCTACAATTATGTTCAGTACAAAATTTAGAGTCTAATAAGATCAACTTAATTTTTGATGAATAGTAAATTATGAATAGTGATTTTATGATTAGGATTAGTAATGTGTCCAAATGGATTAGTAATCTCACTTAAAAAAGTATTAATATAATCTAGGCACCTTGATTAAGTAATGTGATTCAATAAAATGGTTAAATAATGGTTTCATAAATTATTATTCAAGTATTAGTTTTTTCAAGTGAATAGTGTTTTTTAATTAAAAATTAAATTAAAAATATTTAAAAAAATTATTTTTATAAAATGGATTTCATTTTTGAACTTAGAGCACCAATATTATGTTATGGTAATTTTTGGGGTTTTTTCTGAAAAAATGAATTTTCGGTGAATAGTGTATTTATTTAAAAAATAAATTAAAAATATTTAGAAAATTATTTTTATAAAATGGAGTTCATTTTTGAAATCAGAGCATTGATATTTGGTTAAGGTGAAATTTTGGGATCTTTCTGAGAAAGTTGAATTTTCAGTGAATAGTAAAAAATACAGTTTTAGGGTTTCGGTATGTTTAATGACATCATAACTATTTCATGATGATATCATGAGATATTTTAAGGGATGTTCGACCAAAGGTTATGAATTATTGTATGGGGGCCCCTTGTGGCCTAACTTCATGGTAAATATCTTGGGAGAGCACATGGTTTTGAGAAAACCACTTTTGAGGTGTCCCTTGGCCATTAATGTCGTGTCCCCTCACTTTCCCTATAAATACCAAGCCATAATCTCATCCATTTCGACTCCCCACCCTCCCCCAACAAATTTCTGGTATCATTACCTCCCAAGGAGTCCTCCCAAGGTGACCTCAAGCCCTCAAGGTCCCAACCTTTGAGTTTTAAGAGTTACGTTTTAAGGTAAGGGATCTGACCCCTCTCTTTCTTTTCAAGTGATCTCTTTTATGTCAATTCTTTTATGCTCTATGTTATTATGTTGTAGGATGTTCTTTTATACTCATATTACTGCCCTTTTCATGTTCATATAATGAGAGATCCCCTCTTACTCTCATTATTTCGTTTTATGAAGTTTTAAGTGGCGTCGTTAGGCTGCCGAAATTTTTGTAACGGATTCTTTCTCCCTTATCATTTTTTTCAAGATATATTTTCATGTAAAGTATTTCAAGTTCCTTTTTATTATGTTGGGGTATGATCTCTAAATTTATCATACTTATCTTTTATGATCATATGATGAGAGACCCCATTTGATCTCTACAATTCAGTATTTTGAAGTTTTAAGTGGCGCCGTTAGGCTGCCGAATTTTTAAGGGATTCTTTCACCCTTCTCATTTTCAAGATCTATTTTCTTGTAAAGTCTTTCATGTTCCTATTTATTATTTTGGGGTATGATATATAAATATATCATACTGATCTTTTATGTTCATATGATGAGAGTCCCTATTTGATCTCATCAATTCATTTTTGTTGAAGTTTAAGTGACGTCGTTAGGCTGCCGAATTTCTAAGGGGTTCTTTCACCCTTCTCGTTTTCAAGATCTATTTTCATGTCAAGTCTTTCAAGTTCCTTTTTATTATTTTGAGGTATGATCTATATATCTATCATACTGATCATTTATTTTCATATGATGAGAGACCCTATTTGATCTCATCAATCCATTTTTGGAAGTTTTAAGTGACGTCGTTAGGCTGCCGAATTCTCATAAGAGAAATCTTACTTTTTGTCTTCCTTTCAAGTTCTTTTTTTCATATGGTATATCATTCAAATTTCATTACCATGTTCTTAAATACTTTATATTCTATTCCCCTACTTTTTTATGTATCATTTTTTAGTGGGTGACCCATGTCCCCTCTCTTTTCAATGTTTTCTAAAACCATGTATCATAGACGTTATGCTGCATAGTTTTCGTCTCAAAATGCCTCTCTCTTTTCTCAAAATTATTTTATGTTATAAATTGAATACTCAAAGCTCTTATTTCTACAGGGGTATTCACATATAAACCAAAATGTTCTATTTTAAATTCTGTGATTTACATACATGAAACCCGCTCTCCCCTTCCGTGGGTTTAAAGTGACGTAAAGATCATGTCTTTAAAGCAGTTTTTAAAACGTTATGATTATGAAATGAAACCCATTTATTTTATGCTATATGGGTTATTTATGAAATTTTTGATGATGATATATGTGTATCACATGATAATAAAGTCAAATTTAAGGTTGTTCCCTGATAGCGCTCCAATGCATTGGGTAATGATGTAACCACTAGAGATTACAATTTTCACGATATCTTGGTGAATAACCTTGGTAATTTTCAAATGACACCTTGGCGATGGACCTTGGTGATATGTTCATTATTGTCTATATTAAATGTTGTAGCCACATCTTCAAGTTATGAAAAATGTTATTTTTATTATGATATGCCTCATTATTTCATTCTCATGCCTTAAAGTTCTTTTCATGACTTTATTGATGTATCTCAAGTTCATATGTAAAATATTTCGCTTGTTTCCCTTACTGGGCCTTCTGCTCACCCTTTCTTTTGATGTACGTCCCCAGGTTATGAGATGCAGTAATGAACCTAGGATGAACTTAAGGAGAATCCTTTCAAGTGTTTAAGAAGAATGTTTTATGTTGTTTTCATGTATTATGTTCCTAGTTTCCAAGACACTAAACCTTAAAGATCCTCAGTTTTGTGTAATGTAATGAAATTTTATGTTATAAAAAGGCGGGATGCTATAGTTAGTATCAAAGGATGGTTTAGTTATTTGTGGAAATTAGGATATGAAAACTTTAGGAAGAAGCCTATAGAAAAGCTTATATATATGAAATCTTCCTGGTATTTTGGTGAGTATTGAGTAATGGGTTTCCAAGAAAATACATCCTTGTCTGGATACGAGCAGGTAGAGGTGGATCTGGCATAGATGTACATAGGGGTAAAACCCGAAAACACCTCTTTGAGCTAGACTCAAACGGGAACTGGTACACGACAACGGGCCTTGCTGCACTCTTTGTTACATCACTCCTGGGGGATATGCTTTGGTAAATTCATAAGTTTAGTATGAACCATTGTTAAAGGAACAAAGATAAAATAAAATAAAGATTCACATAAGAATATATGATCATGGATAACCTAGATGGGAACCTAGGGGATCACAAGTTAGGGTATACTTTTCTTCTACAAGTTATCCTTATATGCTTTAAGTTTATTTTCATGATTATTGGCTATGTATTTAAGCCCCTAATTATAGTTTCTTTTCTTAGTTAATGGCATGAAATGGAAGAACATGTCCCAACAACCAATGTGATAGGAAATGCTACGATTATCGTATTAATATGACAAAGATTATTAGGGGATTAAAAGATGATTATTATTTTGGAATACGTTCACTATTTTGGGGACCCTATATGATCGAGGTAAATAGATTACTATGGTATTTTCATTGAGGAGTAAGGTTGACTTATATTTTGAAGAATCGATGAATTTGAGGTGAACTTATGGTAATATAGGTTACTTATGGAAATGATTAACCTATCTTGGGGAAAATATGTTTAGGTTAGCTACTTTTGTTATAAGATGTTAGGTTTGGTTGATGTTGTTTGGAGATGAACAATGAAGTTTATTTTGGAAGATTATGTTATCAAATCATTCTTGTATTTGGGTTTCAATCTTAGTTTGGTTTATTTTGGGGAATTTCAAGGACCGTTATTTATGGAATGGTCTATGATGAACTTTGGGTAGTACCATAGAAATTTGAAGATTTAAAAGTAGTTTCCATTCCTATGGGATTATTACCTTTTGAAGAGTTGTTTTACCTTACCCTTTCTGTTTTTGGGATAATTTTTAAAGATAGAAGAAATAGATAGTTAATCTTTTGTGGATTATGTGATTCTCTAGAAGATGATTCTTGTGTTTTGATGAGACCAAGTAGTTTTGAATGCTCATAGTTTGGAGAAAAGATTAGTTTTGGGTAGAAACTTATTAAAGGATGAAACTATACATGAAGATAGGTATATTTTCTTATGTTTTTGTTTTATGTTGTAAATGAATTCCTCAAAATTATGAAAAGGAACGTAAAACAAAAATGTTGTTGGTTTACGTTTCCTACTAGGTAATCAAAGACCGTTTACACACATCATAAGTTTGGGATTTTCTTATGGTTAACTTTCTCCTAATAATTTTTTCTATCACTCTCCCTCAGAACTTGACCCTTTGTTTTCTCCTCCATTTCCATGTTTTCCTACATGGAATCCTAGTGTGGGTTAACTCGGGTGACCTTTGTACTTCCCTTTCTTTATTTTAAAGTAATAGTTTCACTTACTCCTTTTCCGATGTGGTACATTCAATGAAATTTCAAAACCCAGTTTTTAAAAATTGTGAGGACGCAATTTCTTAAGGGGGGAAGATTGTAACGACCCGAAATTTTGAATAAATCTTGTTTCCTAATTTTATGTGTTATTTTATTTTTTATACTCAACAAAAATGTTTCATTTGATTACATGATTACAATTAAAATGAGACCGATGGGTTTTGACTGTTATATGAACATTGGTCAATATGACCACTGGAAACTAAACGTTTTGATTATTTTCTCTAAATACAAGTAATCTTGGTTAATTAATATAGAAATAAGATTCGATGGCCTCACCCAGTAGTCTTGGACCGATCGAAGCCCATCTAACAGAACTTGGGAAGGAGGTAGCACCACTGGGCTTTGATTTGGACCAAACCCAAGCTAAACTTCATCGTGTGAAGCTAGAACGGGATCACCTTCACGAGAAGTTCAAACTGATAGAAATTACTACTCGTGCGATGTTGGCCGAGCCTCCCTCGGATTCTCTCACCTTAGCACACCTTGCACTTAGGTCCTATGCTGGTGTGATAAGGGGCTATGTAAGGAGACCGTAACTGCCTTGTGTAATCCTTTGTTTTAAATAAAAATTGGGATTTCTTCTTATGATGATGTTTATGAATTTTCAAATGACCGGATAAATATAGTATGCATATTTTTGATGAATTTTAGAAAATGGATATTTTAAAAATGTTTATGTAAACCTTAAATAATTAAAAATGTGTAATGATTTTCGTAAAATGGTCTTCTACAATTATGTTCAGTACGAAATTTAGAGTCTAATAAGATCAACTTAATTTTTGATGAATAGTAAATTATGAATAGTGATTTTATGATTATGATTAGTAATGTATCCAAATGGATTAGTAATCTCACTTAAAGAAAGTATTAATATAATCTAGGCACCTTGATTAAGTAATGTGATTCAATAAAATGGTTAAATAACGGTTTCATAAATTATTATTCAAGTATTAGTTTTTTCAAGTGAATAGTGTTCTTTAATTAAAAATTAAATTAAAAAAATTTAAAAAAATTATTTTTATAAAATGGATTTCATTTTTGAACTCAGAGCACCAATATTATGTTATGGTAGTTTTTGGGGTTTTTTCTGAAAAAATGAATTTTCGGTGAATAGTGTATTTATTTAAAAAATAAATTAAAAATATTTAGAAAATTATTTTTATAAAATGGAGTTCATTTTTGAAATCAGAGCATTGATATTTGGTTAAGGTGAAATTTTGGGATCTTTCTGAGAAAGTTGAATTTTCAGTGAATAGTAAAAAATACAGTTTTAGGGTTTCGGTATGTTTAATGGCATCATAACTATGTCATGATGATATCATGAGATATTTTAAGGGATGGTCGACCAAAGGTGATGAGTTATTGTATGGGGTGCCCCATGTGGCCTAACTTCATGGGAAATATCTTGGGAGAGCACATGGTTTTGAGAAAACCACTTTTGAGGTGTCCCTTGGCCATTAATGCCTTGTCCCCTCACTTTCCCTATAAATACCAAGTCATCCTCTCATCCATTTCGACTCCCCACCCTCCCCCAACGAAGTTATGGTCTCATTACCTCCCAAGGAGTCCTCCCAAGGTTCCCTCAATCCCTCAAGGTCCCAACCTTTGAGTTTTAAGAGTTACGTTTTAAGGTAAGGGATCCGACCCCTCTCTTTCTTTTCAAGTGATCTCTTTTATGTCAATTATTTTATGCTCTATGTTCTTATGTTGGAGGATGTTCTTTTATACTCCTATTACTTCCCTTTTCATGTTCATATAATGAGAGATCCCCTCTTACTCTCATTATTTCGTTTTATGATGTTTTAAGTGGTGTCGTTAGGCTGTCGAAATTTTTGTAACGGATTCTTTCTCCCTTCTCATTTTTTTCAAGATATATTTTCATGTAAAGTATTTAAAGTTCATTTTTATTATGTTGGGGTATGATCTCTAAATTTATCATACTGATCTTTTATGATCATATGATGAGAGACCCCATTTGATCTCTACAATTCAGTATTTTGAAGTTTTAAGTGGCGTCGTTAGGCTGCCGAATTTTTAAGGGATTCTTTCACCCTTCTCGTTTTCAAGATCTATTTTCTTGTCAAGTCTTTCATGTTCCTATTTATTATGTTGGGGTATGATATCTAAATATATCATACTGATCTTTTATGTTCATATGATTAGATTCCCTATTTGATCTCATCAATTCATTTTTGTTGAAGTTTAAGTGACATCGTTAGGCTGCTGAATTTTTAAGGGGTTCTTTCACCCTTCTCGTTTTCAAGATCTATTTTCATGTCAAGTATTTCAAGTTCCTTTTTATTATGTTGGGGTATGATCTATATATCTATCATAATGATCATTTATTTTAATATGATGAGGGACCCTATTTGATCTCATCAATCCATTTTTGGAAGTTTTAAGTGGCGTCGTTAGGCTGCCGAATTCTCATAAGAGAAATCCTACTTTTTGTCTTCCTTTCAAGTTCTTCGTTTCGTATGGTATATCATTCAAATTTCATTACCATGTTCTTAAATACTTTATATTATATTCCCCTACTATTTTATGTATCATTTTTGAGTGGGTGACCCATGTCCCCTCTCTTTTCAATGTTTTCTAAAACCATGTATCATAGACGTTATGCTGCATAGTTTTCGTCTCAAAATTCCTCTCTCTTTTCTCAAAATTATTTTATGTTATAAAGTGAATAATCAAAGCTCTTATTTCTACGGGGGTATTCACATATATACCAAAATGTTCTATTTTAAATTCTAGGATTTACATACATGAAACCCGCTCTCCCCTTCCGTGGGTTTAAAGTGACGTAAAGATCATGTCTTTTAAGCAGTTTTTAAAACGTTATGATTATGAAATGAAACCCATTTATTTTATGCTATATGGGTTATTTATGAAATTTTTGATGATGATATATGTGGCTCACATGATAATAAAGGAAAATTTAAGGGTGCGCCCTAATAGCGCTCCAATGCATTGGGTAATGATGTAACCACTAGAGATTACAATTTTCATGATATCTTGGTGAATAACCTTGGTAATTTTCAAATGACACCTTGGGGATGGACCTTGGTGATACGTTCATGATTGTATATATTAAATGTTGTAGCCACATCTTCAAGTTATGAAAAATGTTATTTTTATTATGATATGCCTCATTATTTCATTCTCATGCCTTAAAGTTCTTTTCATGACTTTATTGATGTATCTCAAGTTCATATGTAAAATATTTCGCTTGTTTCCCTTACTGGGTCTTCTACTCACCCTTTCTTTTGATGTACGTCCCCAGGTTATGATATGCAGTAATGAACCTAAGATGAACTTAGGGAGAATCCTTTCAAGTGTTTAAGAAGAATGTTTTATGTTGTTTTCATGTATTATGTTCCTGGTTTCCAAGACACTAAACCTTAAAGATCCTCAGTTTTGTGTAATGTAATGAAAGTTTATGTTATAAAAAGGCGGGATGATATAATGGTTGTTTTTGGAAGTTCTATTAAATGAAATGGATTGTTTTTTTTAATCAAATTTTTCTTGATGAAGAATGGCTTGTCTTGTGAAATCTGAAAATGGTTTTTAATTTGGTGGTTAATGTGCCTTTGGAAGGTACATGATTATTTTTGTAATGATAATGTTTTGTTTTTTTATTTGGGGTTTTCATGGGTTCACACATGAAAGTTTTTGTGGATATATGGATGAATGGCTAGTATGGCATGGTATTTGAGTGCCCGAGGTGGCATGTAAATGTTCATGTGAGTGAGACTTGATGAATCACCGTTGGTGAATATGAAAATCCACCATGTAAGTTTTTTTGTTTTTCAAATTTGTTTTGAGCTGAAAAATTGTGGTGTTTGTTTTTTACCGAGATTTATTTGGATGGTTTATCCTATATCTTGGAAGTTTTTTCTATTCAGTATGCTTCCTTATGATCTAGAATTCATACTCTTGTTACATCTTAAGATGAGATCATGTTGGTGGCTCGGTTTTGGGGTAATGTTTAGTGGGTTTTTAAAGATGTGTTGGATGTTGTGATGTTTCCATGGATGGTTCTCTATTGCTATTCTTTTCATTTGATCAACCTAAGGATTTGTTTCAAATGTTAAATCCACCTCTTATAATGATACCTCAGCCGTTTTTTGAAATCAAGAGATGTTTGTGCTCGATTTAAAGTGTCTTCCCTTTATGGTGATTCTCTAAGTTGTAGTATTTGTGCTCGGTGATGTTTAGTGGGTGTTTTTTTGTGCCTTGTTCATTCTGCTCCCTGCTCGGAGTGAGAGAAAATAGTTTTGTGTATCTCTATGTTCTTGTTTAGGTAAAAATGTGTTGTTGAGGAAGAGGGTTTCATTGTGTGTCTTGATCTTTTGTTTCTTACTGGGAGTGTTATGTGGTACTGTGTGGAACTAAGGGATGGAGTACAAGTTGGGGATTATCAAAACTTGGTTGTGAGGCAAGAGATGCTTCATCCATCAGAGCTCTATCCATAGGTTTCGGAGTGAAGCTAGTGAGTAGTCAGGAGTCCTAGGATTATGGGTAGTATTTCTAATCTCATACCTATACCATTTCATTGAGGTAGTTCCATTGTTTATTTTGTGGTTTCAATGTCCCAATGATTGGGTCCCCTTCCCTCCCCTCCCTAATTGGTGGGGGTTTGGATCTGTGCAGAGAGTGTAGGACCAGTTCTTTCCACCTCCATTCGAGAGTGGGTGGCTTAAATGTTCATTTTGTGTTCCTCTCAACTTGGGTATGTAGGTTGTTGTGGGAGAGTTTGGTGATCTTGTGTGTGTGAGGACCGATTCTAGCTCATGTTGAATTCTTGTTTGTTCGTTGAAAGTTGGGTTCTAATGGTAGGGAGACCCACCATGGGTCTTGTGGATTTTTCTTCCTAAGAACTTATCTAGTGCTAATTGTTTCTTAATGGTGGGGAGTCCATCTTGTAATCCACTGGAATCTTTGGTTTTTGTGTGTTCTCTTTGGTTTGGGTGATTTTTAGGTTCATTGGAAGAAGGCCCAACAACCGGGTTCTTGGTTTGGTTGTGGGGGTAGTGACTCGATCTTTCGGTTGATTCTCAGGAAGTGGTTGAGAGTTGGTGTTTTGGTTGAGGTAAGAGGATTAAGTTCCATTAATGGTTTATGGTGTGTCATTGGATTAGGAGGCTGGACCATATTGATAAATAATCCTTAGGTGTTGATCAATCAGCTAGAATGTGCTATGTCATTCCAGGGGCGGAAAGCTTTAATGGCGGGGAGAATTGTCACACCTGTTTTTTTTTCTTTTCATGTCAGGGTTTTGATCTGGTTCATTTAAAATCTCATTCCTTTTCTTGGGTTTTGGGTGAGATTAATTTTGAGTTTTTAACTTCCATATATGTCTAATCACCCTAATTTGGGTTCCCCATTTCTTTTTTAGCAGTTTTTGGAGAGAGGGTGGTTACTTCATGATTTGGGCCAACCATGAGCCCATTTCCAGTTTTAAAAACCAAATTTGGATTTTTTATAAATCCTTTGTTTTTCAACAATTTTCACCCATTACACTTCATAAATTTCCTCCCCTGACATATTCAAACCAAAATATCCATTTGGACCCCTTAATAATTCATAATCATGGTGAATTGGGGTTACTTATTTTGGTATTGGGCCAGCCCATGGGCCCATTTCCAGTTTTAAAAAAATAATTTGTTTCATTTATATATAATTCAATTTTTAATATATTTCAGTGATTCAAACTCCCACTAGGGAGAAAGTTCTCTTTGGATCTTATATGAGTCACGGATTAGGGAGAAAGTTCTCATGTTACCTCAAATCATCCAGAATTGATAAGGTAAATTGTTTCATACATAACTCATTCAATTCATGACCGTTTTCCCAAAAATATTCTTTCCCTAGTTATTCCAGAACTTAGGAGACTCCCCAATAAGTTTCAATCCATTACCCTTTCTCTAATGGTGCAAATATGATGGAATATGAAGAGTTTTCTAGTTGAAAAGGTGAGATTCCTTCTCCTTTATCCCCCCTCTTCTTCCTCCTTTCATTATTTATTGGTTTTATAATCTCCCATAGTTATGATCAAACTAGGGTTATATTATCCCATGATTTTTTATGGGGTTTTTGTTCTTTTGGGGCTGGTTTACATAGTTTTAGGGTTTGTAAACCCTCGGATGGTGATTTTGGGTGTACGTTTCCATTACACCAAGAATTTGAGGTAGGATATCCCTTGCACATGCCTTTATCTTTTAAGATTCATCATTTTCATATTGTTTTAATCTTTTATATATGTTTATTATTATTTTTTAGCATTTGGGTAATTTTTTTTTTGTGAAAAATGGTTGTTTAATCCTTGTTTTGTGAAAGGTAATGTTGTTTTGTCATAAAAGTGCACACCAAGTGTTTGTTTAAATGTTACACTATCTTTCAAAGCTATTTTGTGAGTTTTAGAACCTAGTTTGTGGTATTTTGAATATATTAAAGTATCTTTTATAAAATATTTCATGAAATTTATTCTTTATTCCATTCCATGTTCTTAAAATAAATTGTTTTGTTTAAAAGGGCATATCATGTATTCGGTAGATTGCCTGGTTTTCTTTTATGTGTTATGTTTGATTTAAAAATTATTTTTTTGGATTTATAAATGGATTGGAAGAATGGAAAATGATATTTTTGTGTCCTTATATGGATTTCCAATTTGTATTTGGTTTTACAAACAAATGGGTTTTGGATTATAACATGTTTTGGCCCAAGTTGTCGGAAAATGGACCGTTTCACATCCTTATGAAAATGGTTGTGTTTTGAATATGTAACCTGAATATTTTAAGGGATGTATTAATGTTTTTTTCTGCTTTAAATTGTGTGTATACACCTCCTTAATAAAATTGAAATTCATACCTTGGTCAAATGATAGTTTTGAGAAAGGATTAAAGGCCCGTTTGGCATTTGTTTTTTTTTGTAAAAATGGTTTCCATGTGTATTTCAGGTTCTATATTTTGGGGAAATTTTATGGTCCATGAAAATGATTTATTAATTGGTTTTGGGGATTCCAAATCTAGGTTGTTATGTTATTGATGGTTTTTTGGCTGTAAAAGAGCATTACTGAATTGGTTTTATGTGAAAGGCCTCGTTATACACCTTGAAATTGTTTTACAAATCTTTTTAGTGGTTTCTTGATTCATGAAAGAAATGTGAATCTTGTTTATGGGATATTCGTGTTTTTATTGATTGGTAATGTAATTTTTATGTGGAAAGTGTATTTTATAATATGTGTAACTTGATTGAACACAAAAGGGAATCTCATGTATCTAGGTGGGCGGACGTGTACTAGTATGCTAGTGATTCCATGGGGTTTGGCCCCTGTTTCACGTAGCAAGTTTAACGATGACAACACTAACTAAATAATGATGATGATGATGTTGGGGGACCACTAGGTTATGGGTATTCTCCCTACTCATGGCTCATGTGCACGAGAATGGATATTTATTATGGTTACTTTCACCGAGATACGAGGTACCTGTGGCTCACAACTAACTAGTGCCTAGGGGTGTTCCCATGACTTGTGCTCATTGGCTATTTTGTACTCACCATCAGTATACGGTGTGTTTATTTGTTAAATTCAGTAGTGTGTGTTATTTATTTAAAAGTGTGAATTCTTTAAAGCATCCCTCTTGAAAACTATTTTCATTTTAAAGTTGCCTCTCTTTGAAAATTGTTACTAGCATTTTTATTTATAAAACATGTAAGTTTTTGTTTGGTAATTTTTTTATAGCATGAGACCTCATTTGGAAAACATATATTTACATTTGCATTTAAAACTTGAAATTGATTTTTCTTTTATTTTAAAGGATGTGCATTGGGAATAGAATATCGGGCTAACCAACTGGGTTTTAATTCTCACACCTATGGTCTTCTTCTGTTTTTAGCCCTTGTGCAGGTTTCAGCTTGAGTTAGATCACCTTGGGCGACGTGTGATCATTTTGTTTTAGAGATACAAGAGGGGTCACATGGAGTTAGTTGTTTATCGGGTTTGGTCAGTTGAGTTGTTGGTTTAGTTTTACTTTCAGTTTCTTGTACAAATAATGTTCAGTTCAATTTTTATATAAATGTATTTTGGGCTGTCCATTTCTTTTCGCTGTTTGTTTTATTGTTTATATATGGGAGAAATAGTTCCCTTGTATACTCTATTGATGCCCTTGGTGCTTGTCACCATCCCGGGAGGATCGGGAACTTCTCTCGGGACTTGTCACGGCTAGCCCTGGTGACTGGTTCAGGGTCGACTTGGGCTGGTTCGTGACACACCTCCCCGAGAATGGAGGTCTCCACCCACGTAGTTGCTCTCCCCCTTTTAAAACCTTCACAGGCCTCCTTTCAAATAAAGATACGATATATATATATATATATATTATTTCTTAAACATTAAAACATCATGTATCTGGTATTCTGGGGGTTTTAAAAAACTCTTATCTCATTTCAAATAGATAAAAAAACATATATCTCCCCGAAAGCCATGCATGCACCTAAGGAAAACCTTATTTACGTGATAAAAATATATCTATAATTAAAATTCAAATGCCTTGAACCTTATCAATATCTCCAATGGTCACATGACTGGGGAGAAGAATAAGGGTGAGGGGAAAGCTATCACAAAACATATAAAGACATAACGTTTATTTTAAAATTTTATTTGTATTTCTAAAATATCATTTTTAGTGGTGATTATGGAAAACCCTGATAAATTTGCAGTTGTTTTAAACAATGTCAAATATTTAAAAAAAAAATCAAAATATTATATTAAGAATTGTCATTAAATAAATTAAAACTATAATGAAATTAAGTTTATAAATAATGTTTAATAATTGTTAAGGAATAAATTAAACCACCACAAATTATTTCATAATATTTATATAAACATCGGATTTGAGAATCATCGCAAATCATTTTGAAATGGTTTAAACCACCACCAAATATATATTAAAATAAACAATCACTAAATAAGGTTTTATTCATTATAGTGGTGTCAAATATTATCCAAAAAAATCATAAAAGCACACTATCCATTGCAATATGAAGGTTAAAAATATTGAAAATGTCCTTGGATAAGAGAGATTACTCAACCATTTGATTTAATGAACATACTTGAATTTATTTACAAAAGTTGGGGAATTTAGGTTTAATTAGCTAAGAAGATTTAGAAATAATAAACAACCATTCCACCAACTAAATTTCAGTTTTGTGGAAAACTACATAAAACCCTTCATTGTATATAGTTTCCCTCATCCGGCGCCTTCCATGAACAACTATCCTTCGACATCCACCGTCTCCTTCGACATCCACCGTCCCCTTTGTCTTCCTCCCGCCTTTACATTATTCTACATAGACTTCCTCCCACTGCTTTAGGGTTTCCCTATTCTCCATCATCTTCCTCCCACGCAAATAAGGATTCCCTCCTCTCCATCATCTTCCTCCCGCCTTTACATTAGTCTACATAGACTTCCTCCCACTGCTTTAGGGTTTCCCTATTCTCCATCGTCTTCCTCCCACGCAAATAAGGATTCCCTCCTCTCCATCATCTTCCTCCCACCTAAATATCATTCTATGTCTATTTCACCCAATACTGAGGTTAGACTTCTGCTCATCATCTAAACCGATTATTATACAATGTCGAATAGGGGATTCTAACTTCTACCACTTCTCCGAAGATAAGGGGTTTCATATTTCTTCTACTGTTGTTGGGTTACCAGTGACAATTGATTCTAGCAACCTCGCCTCTGACTATTGCTTCAACTTCAACTACATTTACCTCCTCTGTCTACCACCATTGTCGGGTTACATGTGAAAAATGATTCCCCTGTCCTCACTTTGAACTACTTTTTATTCTTCGGCCTCCTTCTCATCTGTCTACCAATGCAGTCAGGTTAGCAGTGAACATAGATTCCTATGTGCTCGCCTCCGACAGTTCCTTCAGCTTTGACCTCCTTCACATCCTCCTACCACTGCGGCTCACGAGTTCCCTTGCATTATCATTCGTTTCCTATTCCACAGGATGTTCCAGTTTTGCTTCACCATCAACCGCTATGGAGGACACCGTTCATCTTCTTCGTGAACCTGTTTACCATCACCGATACCTTCTTCAAATAGCCTACAGATCTAGATCTCCTCAATAGGTAAGTTCTCCTAATATTGTGGAATTAACCTCTCTTTCATTCATCAATTTTTATTTGTAGTTAAACATTATTTACTGAAACATTCATAGTATACATTATTACCAGGGTTTATTTTGATTTCCTCTATCATATCATAGTTCACTGCATATTTGGTATGTCTAACTGGTTTTATTCAATATTCATTTCTTTATGTTTCATTCATGTAAATTCCATATATATAACATTCATATATGTACAATTGTATTCGATTAAATGCACATTTTCTATTGTTTTCGTCATCTCATCCACATTAGTTGTATAGTCGGATAACTACAACATATTCCAATGAATATGAAACTCTTCCACTATCAGTGTTGTAAATTTAATGTACATTTCATTGTTGTCGGTATAATTTACATTTACTGCATTAATGTTATACTAATAACTTGGGTTAAGTACATAGACTACAATAACTCTGAATGCATAACTGTCTGTTATTATTGTCTTCAACTTCTTGAGAACTAAATAATCAGAAATAGAATAGAAACATGCAATACTCGTCGACATGTAGAGAGGCAAGGTTACAAAAAAGATTGCTCATGAAACAACGACAAATAGGTTGTGTTCTCTGTATTCTCTTCACCTTCAACTGTACCATTATATATCATTCCACCTCTGTACATATTTCCTTCCTCTTCACCTTTGCAGGATCAACATCTGTGGAAAACATTAATACAACTAATTGTCTAACAGTAACAGGAATGACGCAAAGAGGACCATGCACGCCATCATCAGCTATACCCATTGACGGTAACATTATTTTACAATGTCCACCGCATTAAAATTTTCTATCATTATGCAAACAAATTTATCATACATAACTATATCTATCATCTCCCTTTCTGACATGATACATGTTTCCTTTTTTAAGCTTTTACTGGATAAATTACTGTTGAGAATTATTCCATAGCTGAACGTGTGACACCCATTAACAACGCACAAAGTCGAAGACACATTTTTCTATAACCGTTATCCATAAATGGTAACTAACTTTTCATATGGTCTTACAAATTACTTTGGCTTCATAATGCATAACATCTGACCATATCTTGGTAAAATTTAACTTATCTTACTTTGTCAGTCTATGAAGATTGCTCTAATCTGTATACCTTGACTGCTAGATCAAACAAGAGAAGGCACCGAATGGATAGCCTCATATGTGACACTATTCCATTCTGTGAGCATCCTATCTTTTTTATATAAATAACATTACGTTTATTATCTTATCATTGATAATAACAAATAACCTCATAAGCTTTAATGTTTGAAGGTCTGCCAAATAATGTTTGTACTACTACAGATTCAAGCATTGCCTCCTCATCACAGTAAGCATGTAACAGTATGCATTTTCCTTTTACTGTCTCCCATTTCAATATTAATTCATATGTATTTCAGTTCTACAATCAACCGTTCACCTTTTACTACAACTGCAAACTACAATTCGTCTTCAACCACAGGTACGTCATATATTCCAACTGAAATATCACCATTAAGTTGTCAATATATCTATAATTATATGAAGATTATACTGTTTCATAAAATTTTACAGTTTGTTGTCATTCTGACGATGTTCTAAACAGATGCATTAAATTGTTTAATAAACAGTATGCACTTTATACTGTTTCATCAAATTTTATGTTCTAAACATATTATACTGTTTAAACAGACAATATAATATCAGTTGTATTCTCTTGGGTTTGAATAGACACACATTATACTGTTTGAACACACAGTATAAACAATGAACAGACAATATAACACATTATACTGTTTAAACATACAGTATAAACAAATTATACTATTTAAACAGACATTATAACACACTATACCGTCTCAACAAATAGTATTAACAGATTATGTTGTTTAAACTGACAGTATAAACAATGTTTTAAACAGACACATTATACTGTCTGATGTTTTTCTTACGATGATATTTTGACGATGTTCTAAATAGACACATTATATGCACTTTATATTGTTTGATACTTTTTTTAAGAGGTTTATGAACATACACATTATTTTTTAGTCAATTAAATTCATATATATATTATTCATATTCAATAATATACAAGATTAATGGATAACATAAATTTTCCTATTGCAGACGATTCACCACAACTTCATTATGCAGAACTCACGGGTTAGTTTAATTGATGTATTCTATTAGTACAGTTACTATGTAAAGATGTTTATGAAAGCACTATTACTCTGCCAAAGAAGTTTCCATACTTTAATCGTTCTTTTCAACAGCGTATTTTGATACCTAAGATCCTTCTAACCGCACGAGGAATTGCTACTGACAATGATTCATCTACTGATTTTCAGAAATACTGCTCCTGATATTTACACTGTGGGTATACATTGGATTATATTGGAACACATACCTCTTCCTGCACTGATGTTATAGTTTATTTTGTCACCTCTAACTAAACTGTTCTGAGAACAATGTTTTGAACAACTGCAATTATAGGATATCTATTTACCATACACAAAATACTATATTTCAACTGCTTTAGGTAATACAATATTAATGAACTGCAAACAAATTAGTAACATAACTACTTTCATTTACCACAGTCTCAGGTTTATAAAACACCGCAAGTTAGCATACATGTCTCATATGACTATCAAATTTTATTGAATACTTTAATTCCAATAACTGTTACCTGCAGCTTCCACTATATTTTACATACAGATTTCATTTGTAACATCTTAACAACTACATAAAGCTATGCACATACATCTTTTTCCATTTCCGTGTCTGCATTCACAAATTATACTACGTTTTCTTCACTGCTCACTTTGCATACAAATAATACAATGCACACCTTGACATTTATATATAATAATATACAACCAAAAAATGCATTCCCCGACAACCTCTACAGATGAAAATTTGCAAAGAGAGCTACCGAATGAACGATGCAATTGTGAGTTTACTATTACCTACATTTTAGACTTATTTATGTTATAAATTTTATCCATTATTTGTATAAGCTACTGCTGTCACACTTACAGTGTCAACATCTACTGGAAATCCCTCAATGACATCTACAAATCTCTCTCCTGCTCTAACAAGTGAACCGCATTCTACAAATGGCGGTTCAGATGGAGTCACACACACGCCACTAACACCATTGTCTATCAATGGTCTGTTCTATTTACATTACAGTATCTAAATCACTACTTTTTTTAATACTTTACATACTAACTAAAGGTATTCCTCTTTAACTACTTCATCTGCAGTTCAACAACAATCTGAAGCAAGGAGAACATTCAACGCAAAAGCAAACAAGCGAAAGCAAACATCGGATGCCTTCAAATAGTCCCCTATTCCTTATTGTAAGTATTATGATAATTATCTGTAAATACCACATTGTACGCCACACAACCGAGCAACTCATCGTCAAACTATTTCCTTGACACTTTCGGCAGTGATCACGACTGACGAAAACATGCATTGCTCGTCAACCTCTAGAGATGCAAGGTTTCAGAGAAGACCGCTAATGAAGGAACGACACAATTGTGAGTTCACTATTACCTTCATTTGAGACTTCTTTATGTTACATTATACTTTCATTGTTTTTATAACCTACTGCTGTCACACTAACATTGTCAGCATCTACCAGAAATCTCTCAATGACATCTACAAGGTGCTTAATTGTGGCTACAGTTCAGAAAATTCAAAGCACCCACAACTGGTTCTATGAATCATGCCAGTCGTGCATGAAGAAAGTGCATATTATAGATGGAAGCATTTGTTGCATGTCCTGTAACTCCTCACCTACTAGCATTACTCCGAGGTGAGAATGTATTCAATGCTGCCTAAATTTCATTTTATCATTACGCTACACCCTGGGTTCAGCTGCACATTCCAAATGAGACTGAAAGTGTAGTCATAATTACAATTGCAACAGGTTTAGAGTTCAGCTACTGGTTACGGACAATACAGACTCTTTTTCAGTTGTGTTATTTGAGAAACAATTCATGCAATACATACACAAAACAGTTGCGCAACTAAGAGCGGCTTTGATACAGGTATATCCAAGTCCTTATATCTTGTCTTTATAAAAAATTTAAATATTTTAATTAACACTGCCAATGGATTTTTTTTATTAGGACGATGACGAGTTTGGTTTCCCTCAGGAATTGAACTACTTCAAAACCAGGAAATTTCTGTTAGCAATTGAGGTGATAGATTACAATATTAAGAATCGTCATCGTCCATCTGAGCAAAATAGTTACAAAGTGGTTTATATGAATGATAATGAAAACTACATCAACCTTTTTAATGACGTCTTAGAACATAAACATGTCAGTCTATATTTTTTTCACATTATCTCTAAAAACAAAAACTCAGAATACTTTATGTTTTTCTTCAATAATATACAGGCAGATCAAAGCAGTGGGTCTTCTACAGTAAGCAGTGTCATTCATTATATGCAGGTAACTGTCGATCAATTTCTTTAGTATGTCTTTCTAACTATGGATATCATTTTACTGATATATTCCTTTTCACATTTCCTCATAGGATCATCAAACAGTTGGTACTTCTCCTGGTACTTTAAACATTGCCACAGGATTAGATACTACACCCTTGAACACGTGTTCTACTCGGGTATAAATATGTTATCTTTCCTTACTGCTAAATGATATCCATTACTATAAGAATTAATGATGTTAATGTAAAGTATTCTGATTTATAAATATTTAAAAATCAAACATTTATTTCAAATTACATCTGTGTGCTGATAAGAAACACTATATTGTTTAAGCTCTGCTCTGAATTTCAATGATTTCAACCTATGTACTTTATAGGTTCAAATTATTCTAACAAAAACCTCTGTAGAAAAATCTGTCGCGATTTTATGATATTGAGGATGGTGTGCAAGATAATGTCCAGACGTTTCCAGACAGCGTGCCTACAGCATGTTAATCTACTGACTTACAGACCATGCCGAAGGAATATATAAACAGGAAAACTGAAAAAATAGACTGAAATCTCGTACTGGAAACGGAAGGTAAACATACCTCTTCACTGATCAAATTCTTCTCATTATTGTGTTCATAATTAATAATTGTTGTACAATGTGTATTACATTTGATACTATAGAGACCGTTCATTTGAAATATTTTCTGCTACTCATTCAGTATTTTGATATGATTATTATATAGTGTGTCATTGAAGAGACAATAGCACCATGAGGATTTCTTGTTTTCAACCAATACAATCTTCTTTTTAAAATTTAGCATACAATACAAACATATATGACTACAAACCTAACTGCATTTCTTATTACTCTTTTGTATCCTATACAAAGAGGCATTATTACTATGTCTACTAAACCTGTCAGTTCTTCTATATGCACAGTTTGGTCGTTCATTTAGAGCATGTTTCAGTTTTTTTTTCAACTATTTTGTTACACTTTTAGGATGTACGAAATGCTTACGGTAACAGCTATTCCTAATAGCTATTTCGGTGATCATAAAAATTAATATACATGGCTATTATTTATTTAATGGTTTCTAATATTTAATTTTTACATTCTTGATATTAGAGGTACTAAAACAACCACCCTGTTGTACTATTTGATTTTGGGTTTCTGTATCATGCACCTTCTAAAGCCCTTTTTTACATTCCTCATTTTTTTAGTACAGTAAAATCCCAGCCTGTTTGCCCCACCGTTGGTGGTGGGGTGGTAAGGGCTTGGGGGGTGTGGGGCAGGTCGCGGGGTCAAGTCCTCGGGCTTGCGATTTACATGTAATTTTCTTACTTGTGTGTGTTCCGCTTTCGCGGTTGTACCCAATTTTTTAAAATCTCAGCCTGTTTAAAAGGATTTAGCGTTTTTTTCGAGTACCTTTATTTACAAAAAAACACCCTCTATCTATTCATTGCTATGTATTTATGTTCATAATTGTACTTTCATATACAGGTTGCATTACCTGTATGAGAAAGAATCTGAAGACCTATTGCAACCAGAATATGCTCCTGCAGACTTTGCAACTTTCCCAATACTTTGTAACTTGGGATTTATATAGTTTACTATTATTATGTACCAGTTACAAATAGTATTGTCATTAGTAAACATCATTAATTCTATATGTCGTGCGTACGCACGGGCGAGTACTAGTTTATATAAACATCAGATTTGAGAATCACCGCAAATCATTTTGCAATGGTTTAAACCACCACCAAATATATATTAAAATAAACAATCACTAAATAAGGTTTTATTCATTATAGTGGTGTCAAATATTATCCAAACAAATCATAAAAGCACACTATCCATTGCAATATGAAGGTTAAAAATATTGAAAATGTCCTTGGATAAGAGAGATTACTCAACCATTTGATTTAATGAACATACTAGAATTTATTTACAAAAGTTGGGGAATTTAGGTTTAATTAGCTAAGATTTAGAAATAATAAACAACCATTCCACCAACTAAATTTCAGTTTTGTGGAAAACTACATAAAACCCTTCATTGTATATATCAAGGGTTTTTTCTTGTACAAAAAATGGCATCTCCTTTATAGGAGCAACAAATTTCAGTTTTGTGGTATACATAAAACCCTCCAGTGTATATATTAAGGGCTTTTTCTTGTACAAAAAATTGCATCTCCTTGTAAAAAAAAATTGCATCTCCTTCATTGTATGTATCAAGGGTTTTTTCTTGTACCAAAAATTGCATCTCCTTTATAGGAGCAACAAATTTCAGTTTTGTGGTAAACTACCTAAAACCCTTCATTGTATATATTAAGGGTGTTTTCCTGTACAAAAAATTGCATCTCCTTTATAGGAGCAACCTACACCCCCTCTCTTGTACAAAAAAATTGCACCCCCCCCCCCACCCCACCCCCAATACAAATAGATCAGAAAGGTCCCCATCCTCAACCAAATTTCATAACTTGTAGAACATAAGCTCTCTGTCGCAATGGGTTTTAATGGCATCCTCCAAAGCTGTAGCTCTATCAAAATCAATTTTGAAAGTAATCATGGTGAACCCATCTTTCCCAGTATCATAGTCTTGCTTGATTTCTTTAGCTTCAAAGTACTGCAGCTGCCCCAGGAAAGCATAGCCATCGAGCCAATCCATTAGGCTAAATTAATTACTGTAAAAACTGTCAAGAGGATCTTTACCTGGTGATAGAGAGCTCCCATGTTGGCAAATGGGACCTCCACTCCCATGGGAACCTGGAATATAAGTCATGGCAAATAATTATGATGGTCCTGGAACATTGAATTTGTTAATTAAACGCATAGTTCAAATCAGGATTCATTATGATTTTAGAAAACAAAAGATCCTATACTTGAGACTTCACAAAAATGGTTGGAGCACCCTTCAGGCATTCAGATGCCAGACCCCCGTAGGCTCTGACCAGCCCTGATGTGCCAAGTTTGGTACCTCCAAAATGCCTGCAGATTTTGATGAACTGACTCGACTCAAACACATTTCATAACGCAGAATAGCGACGCATTTACCTGGTCACAACCACCATCACTCTATCTATTCCAGAAGAATCGATAGAGGACTGTATTGGCCTGCCGGCCGTGCCCGATGGTTCGCCATCATCACTGCTTCGATACCGATCTCCGATCTGGAAGGATGGGAAAATCATTTTTCAAAAGACTCGCGAACGATGAACCCGACTATTTCAATTTAGGGATTCAAACACTGCCGAATTGGCATCTCGATAATTTCTGTTTTCTTGTTTCGGTTCACACATTTTGATCCGGATCGAAGCCCCAGGATAGAATCTACCTTGAATGCCCAACAGTTATGAGTAGCACGGGGGTCGCTGACCTGCGATCAGTTGGGAGAATCCTCAAAACCAAAATCGGCGCGGATGGATTGCAATGAAACCTGATTGCCGATTATTGAAATTGGGAAGGAGCAATGTGTCACAACAAAAAAAGACCTCGGAGAGGAAGGCATGGGCGGAGGGTTCATCGACGACGTGGCCAGCGACTGCGATGAATTTGCTCTTCTTGATCACCTGACGGATGGTGAAGGTTTGGGCGATGGTGGTGTAGGCAGTGGGAACAGAAGTGGACATCGTCCTCCTCCTGATGGCGGAGACAGCGATGAGAGCGGGGGATGTGGCTTGGCTGCTGTGCTTCCAGGGGAGGTCGGTGCAAGGAACGCGAACAGAAGTGGCCAACGCCCTCCTCCTGACGGCGGGGAGAGCGAGGATAGCGGGGGATGTGGCGGGGCTTCCGAGCATCACATGGAGGAGTGAAACATCTATGGCCGCCGCGCCTTTTCTTCTTCGCCGACTCGGATCCCATCTCGCTTCCCGATCTCCTTCCTCTGTTACTTGGTGCGGTACTCTGATTGAAAGAATAAAATAATTTTTAAAGATTAAGAATTGGGAAAAATGAAACAAATATAAATCACAAGGTATCATTGAATGAAAAGATAAAAGAGAAATCATATTTGTACCAAATCTTAGATAGAATACTTATAGTAACCTAAAATGGAAACCTAACTTAATGGATATTATGGAATATACTAAAAATATGGAAACAATATTTGATCAGATTATAAGTGAAAATGATTTTACGGTATAATTATGTATTTGGTTTCATTATACATGAAATGCAAAAGGATTATGCACTGATTAAAGGGGAGTGAATCATGAAGTAATTAAAGGGGAGGGTAACGCGGAATACAATTGTTGTTGTCCAATGGAGTCGTTGGCAGATTTTTTAGGTAAATTGCCACTTTAGTAAACTTAATATGTAGTATACACGTATAGAAGGCATACACGGACTAACATTAAATTGAAAGTGCATACAGAATACCCATACATGAAAAGCATAGAAGCAATGCACACTAACTGACATCAAGGTAATTGGTCAAAATTATGCATAAAAAATATTTAATATGATTGTATGTGAAAGGGATTTTATAATAAATTCATACAAAACGTGAAAAATTATTGTGATTCTATAGCTTGGTTACTATGTATACAATATGGAAAGTGAAACCGATTCCATAGCATGACCACTCTACATACAATATAATTATATAGGAAATGCATACAGATTTTGCATAAAGTAAATGGGACAATATGATCATTGTGTATTCAATTTCATTATACACAAAGTAAATGAAACAGTATGGTCACTGTGTATTCAATTTCATTATACTGGAAATGCACAAGGATTAAACAAAATTAACAAGGACAATAACCAGCAAGGAAGATGCATAGTACAATTGTCATTGTTAGATAGACCCGTTGACAGAAGGTTTAGGATAAACTGAACATTTAAATGACATCAATTTTTGGATAAACTGAAATTACAGTAAACTAGAAGTGCAATATATATTAATCAACAAATGTGTGAGAGTTGATATGGAAAAGAATAAGTTTTTTATAATAAGGATGCTGCAAAGTGTTAATACACATGCAAGTCAAATGATATTCTTGATATGGTAAATACAATTACATCTAAATAAAAGAATACAATATATAATATGAATTTGGAAGATGCATGTAAGGCAAAGGAAAATCTCTATGCAATATGAATCTAGAAGTGGCATGAGAGGCAAGGGAAATTCTGTATGCATAATCTAATAAACTTTATATGCAAACTGAATAAAAACTGAAATTTCTTAATAAAACATGGAATGGATTGAAAGTTCCCACAAAATATACATACATCAAATGCATACACGAAATTTACATTGAATGAAATAATGTAATGGATATGAACTACATATAAACAAAATTTGATAGGCTAATGAGTGAAAATTATTTAACAGGAATACACAATGAATATGGAAACTGAATATGATTCTATATCATGATAATTGTGTGTACAATATTATTATATTGGGAAGACATAAAAATTTTGCACAAAATAAATGGGACAGTACAATCAGTCTATAAAATATGATTTTATACGAAATTCATAAAGATTATATAGAAAATAAAGGAAATAGTTATCAACAAAATAAAGAAGAAGTACAATTGTAATTGTTTAAAGATTTAGTGGTAGAAACATCAGGATAAACTGAAAGTTAAGAAGTCATTTATTTTTTCCAAAACTAACACTTCAGTAAACTAAAAGTACATTATAAAATTATAAAAGCTGATAGTAAATTAAAATGAAATTGTGCTCCATTGGAAATGAATTACATTGGAAATCCATACAGAATATGAAGGGAAGTTACCTCAGTAGTCCAAATGAAAATAAAAAATATTTTGAGTATTGGGGTCGATGAATGTTGAATACGTTGAAGAGCCGATTGGAGAGACTATAACATCTGCACTATAAAATCATGAAAACAATTTTAGGTGTGAAAGAATTGAAGTAGAACATATCAAGAAAGGAAGCGATGGTTATGAAAAGAGGATGCCACCAAAGGCTATGGTTTATGAATAGAAAAATAAAATGGTAAAGAAAAAAATCATACATTTTAGGGTGAGGAGGAGATGGAATTTTGAGAGGAGTCACCTATCGATCGACTTAATTCGACCAACAAAAGGTGACCGCAACGGGATTAATCAATTGTCCGGATGAAGCCAGATGTAGAGAAATGGCGTGGAGGAAGGTGGCACTGATAGAATAAATTGGAATTGGATTGAAATAAAAATTTAGGTTTTGGATATAGATTAGTGAAGGGGGAGTCAGGAATGATGAAATGGTGCAGTGGATGATGGTGTTGATGAAATGGAGTAGATGTTGGTGGTGAAGATAAAGAGGATCAAAGATATTGGAAGGAGGGATACGCTAGGGTTGGAAGGGAGAATAAGGAGAGAGTAGTCAGGCTTGATGGAATAGAAATAGAAGTGGAAGAGGGAAATGTTTGGCTTAGAGGAGGTGACACATTGGTGTGAAACGCTCTGGATAAGACATGTGTGAAGATAGTAAGGTGATTTAGTATAGATAATGGATTTTAATAAAATAAAATTATAAAGAAAAATAATGGAGGATCAATCCAATCCAATTATTTCACCACCAAAACAACTAGTTCCAACCTGAAACCTGATGTAAAATCCCATCAAGCCGGTTCACCAAAAGACCTTTGGCGTGCCTCCCTGTACATTAGAATCTATCGACTAGCAGTGGGGTCTAGGGTAGTACCATGGGGAGACTATAACCACTAATCATAGTGCACAATAACAAATAAGATAATCAAGTACTATATACCAATGATAAGAATCAAATTATGCAGGAATAAATAAATATAACATCTCAAAATAAACTAGAAACATAAGAAGATAAATATAAACATGACTAGATAACTAATGTAATTCAGTAAATTCCCAAACAACCATACAATATATACAACACTGATCACCCATTGGGATGATCCAATATATAAAATAGACAATTGAATGATAAGTACACCAGACCCTACTATAGCTCCGAGCTAAATCTCACCCAATATCCTGATACCATCTGAGAAATAATTCCCAATCATGAAAAACACAACATAGGTCTTATCCCAACCTATGCTTGAAATAAACATGTTACAGTTTCATGGGTGCCTATGTGCAGTGGCAGCCCAAGCAGGGTGTGAGTATAACTCAGTAGACCACTACAAACAGTGTCTTAAGAAATATTCAATCAGAGCACAGTATATGCATATATAAAATAGGATAATAAAAAATACATGATAAATAAACACTTTCAAACAAAATTTATCAAATAACCTATTGGCCCTCGGGTTCCACAGTGACACCCAAGTTGACCAAACCTGCTTCAACCAACGCCGATCATCTAATCTATAATCATAGGGTGATACATGCTTCAAGTAAATAAGGGTTCCCACTAGATGTCTCTTACTTGTTACCTAGACACATCTATCCTAGGTACACTTGTCATACTAAATACTACCTATGCCTAGAACATTGGTCTGACATCCAACACATGCATCAAATCAAAAGTGTCTAGAGTTCCATCTTTGACATTTGATCATCCATTAAAACAAAAGTGTATGGAGCATTGATCTAGCATCTAACTATAAATACACATTAGCAATGCCTAAAGCGTTAATATGGAAATAGGCCAAAGACGAGGAGAATCATTCCAACATCATATTTATTATGGTATGCCATCATTGCACATAACATCAGTCTGTCACTTACACCATAAAGTATACTATATGTGTCCATAGCCTCAGTCTAACACCCAATCCATATAGTATACTACTTATTCCCTGAACTCCAACATGGTATCTAAACTATTCCATCATTTTTCAAATACTAGGGTTCAACATCTTGACCTTACAAAACATTCAAAAACCACAAAAAAAATCTTTTTAAACCCAAATTATTTACTAAGGTACCAATGTGCCTTTAACTCTAAAACATGGCTCAGAATGTCAAGAACTTTTTACATACCAAAACAAAATTCCAATCACTCTTTGGAAAATGATGGATATCACACATACATTTTTAAAACATTTAAATCTACCCTTAATACATGGGTCTTCCTCTTGAACATCCAAAACTAGGACAAAGCCATCATTTCCATCAAAACCCTTAAAATATCCATAAAGTCATTTTAATCAAAAGGAAACCACCAACCCATGTAAAATCAACATTTGAAATTCATTTTAAAACCCCTTTCTAAATCAGTTGAGTTTAATGCCTCCTTTCCAAACAAAATGCACTTCAAAACATAGTATTTACCCATTTAAACACAAAACTAGATAAAAATCCAACTTAGATGATGTTAACAATTTCAAAGTCCTCATATGAAATTCAAAATACTTTACACATAAAAAAATTATATTTTTAAGAGTAAGCACACCCCATGGGTGGCCGTAGGTCCGATATTATTATACCAACAAAATCTGTTGAAGGTATAAGGCATCAATATAAAGTCTAAAACTATTTTCATAGCTAATGGACACAATGGAACTATTACACATACTACATAAACCTAAAAATTAATTATCAACACTATGAGATAAATCTCTTAGACAACCTACCACATTAATGAAGATTTACTAAACATTTCCAAGTCTCGACGACTTTGCTAAGGCCCATCCAAACTCCCCAACATCCAAATGAGATCTTCCTGACCACCCAATCTCAAAACTAATGCCAAAAAACAACAAAAATTTATTCTCAGCATTTAACAAATAACTTAACCATTTAAATTAAAATAGAATAATGGTTTCCAATCTCATTGGGCACTCACCTCTTATCAAAACTCTAAGAAACCACCAAAAGTGGTCCACATAAGACCCCCGAAACCATTCTTAGGAAAATCCCTAAGAGGTCACCCAATTACAATAATTAATTAATTTAATTTAGTATGAAAAACCTAATAAAAAATACCAAAAATTTATACCTTAAAAAAATTCCAAACAACGACGTGAAAAGGTAATCTCAGGATCTACTTCACACAATCCAACCAAAAACCCCAAGATAAATAGACGATTCCACCATGATCCAGTGGAATAGTCAGCAAAACCTAAACCAGATAACTCTAAAATTAGAGAGGATGAATAAGGAAGAGAGAAGAGGTCATATAAGGGCGATGATAACCTCAAAACACCCAAAGATTTCCATAAATACACCCCAATTAATGGGGTTAGAGAATAAGTAAATGGGATGGAGCACTCATGGTATGTGCATGCCTAATGGGGAAGGAATAGGGGGGAGTGTCTAAAAAACATGAGAGGTAATTTTGGTTATTTCACCATTTAAAAGAAATTTTATGTAGTCACATGGTTTAGTCATATGGTTTTCCAAATTGTGCACCAACTATGAAACCTTGATTGGGCATTACAAAATGATTCACAAAATTAGGCTACATAGTTAGACACACTATGCACCAATCATTTTTCCAGCACTGCCTCTCCTCTATAGCAAGACACATGGTTTGACTGAAACCAATCATTGGGCCTCATGCTCCCCAACACCTCGTGCTGTTTCTCATTTGGCTCACAAGGTTTACCCTAAACCATGTGCTAACCATGCGATTTAACCATGATCTATTCAAAAAAAAAAAAAAAAACCTAAGCATCAAGGTTTCACAAAATTTATTTTAAATCATTCACACAAAACCTTGCACATGGGAGATGAAAGTTCCAGATGAAATGAAATCACCAAATAGGGCATGCACAACTCTAATTTTTATCATAATTGATAATTAATATGATATTACATGAGGATAAATGTCATGATCAATGGAAATGAATCAAAGAATAATGGGAGATTGAACACCAGAACTAAGATATAGGAACATCACATATTAGTTATAATTAATCTAAACAATTAGAAAATTACCATGATATTAATTCTTTCTTTTTTGATGGATCTGATAAGGTATCTATGTCATATCATCATTGTGTTATAGAAATCAAGAGTAGATTCCCTCCAGTGGTGATCCATATGTGTTCCAAGAACCTCCAAATATCACCATAGGAATCTCCAGGTTCTAGCATGGTAGATCTTTATGCTCGTGTTGTTCTCATTTGATCACCCTGAGAATCACTTGAAGATGGATTCTCTTTGATCTCTATAGACTCAAGAGTGGTGGTGGAGGAGGATTGATCTCTGTTATTAAGATAATTATTGGATAGGGATCTCTCTATGGATTCAATAGAATTCTCTTTTGATTTCATTTTTCACAACCAAAAGGAATTGGAAACTCTACAAGAAAATAATATAATTGGGTTTATATACCATTAGGGTCAAAAAATAATAATTGTGCATGCTACATTATAATTTTTATTAATTCTTATGGAACCCCATGTCAATAATCATAATAATATTATTATTTTTTGACATGAACTAAACTCATGAATTAAATTAAATATTATTTATTCAAATAATATTCAATATATATTATTTCTCACCAGACCATTAATCTCAGTCCATAATTCATCCACAATATTTATCGAACCGTAAATAATGACTATTTATTTAATAAATAAATATCACTATACTATTTTTCAATAAATAAATAAATATTATATTCACTAAATAGAAAATAAATATTTATTAAATATTCCACTAAAAAATATTCTCCCAAATAACTAGTGACAGAATATATACGATCAAGAAAACATGAATAATTATTAAACCATGTGTGGAAATAATATTTATTCAAATTATTAAATAATAAATAATAATATTATTTAACTAAGGTTTTGGATACGCTTAGTGTGTGACCCTCTTGACCTCTTTCTCATTGGAATTAGGAAAAGTATCCCAAAGTCTAAGGTTCGTGTCTAGAAAAACCCCAAGACATCCATTGTGAAATAAGTTAATTTTGAAACAACATAAAACTACATATGGATGCTTACTGTATAATATAATCCCTTTATCTAAATATCTCTAATCAAGCAATTTGTATGTTAGTGTCATCAACCTATGTGCTTGATGACTCTTTATTTGACTTTTTGAAAATTAAACATGCCTACATAACACCATGTACATGGATTTATTTAGGCTATATCATTTCCATAAAAGGGATTGGGATAACAATTTCCAATAAAGAAAAGAAGGGAAAAATCCTATCTCTCATTATTCATTAATTAAATATGACTTATGATGCACCCAACATGTCCTACTTCACTATAAAAATATGTCATAATGGTTTTTGTAAATACATAGAAGTTCATGACTCATAACATCCATTAATAATAATATTAAATTTCAAGGACCAATATACACATCCACAAATAGGAACATCCAACGACACATATAAATGGTGATTTCCTACTGGCGGGTCCCATTCTCATAATTTCATACACTTGAAATTACTAAGGGCATACAACATGATAAGGTACCTCAAATTACTATGAGTAAGCCTATATCATTTGTGTCCCTAAAATTATTTAATTTGGCTATAGAATATATATTTAATAAGAATATTTTCATGATAATTCTGGGTTCTCATCATAGAAGAGAACTTTAGGACCTTTCAATGTGAAATACACTCTTAGGAAAGTATCACATACAATTTAATGAATAAGAACAATCATGATGTGATAAGGAGTTTATTAACATTAAAAATAATTAATACAGTTTATCATAAAGTACACAAAATTTGGTTTTAGGGAACTATCTCCAACAGACTCCCAATTTCACTAGAGCCAACTCCTAACAACCATCAGTATACTAGATTTCACATGATACTCATCCTTATGCTAAGATAGGGATTTAGTCAAGGGGTACACCACATTTTCTTCCATAGAATATATTCTTACTAAAACTTTACCCCTCTGAGAAAAATCCCTAAAGAGGTGATACTTCCAATGTTTATGCTTTATCTATTGGTGTGACCTTGGTTCTTTTACAAGAGACACTGTTGCAGCATTATCACAATACAATGTGATAGGGTATTTATTTCTAGGTACCACATCAAGATCATAGAAATTTTTTCCCATCCAAATGGATTCTTTGCTACATCAGATGCTAATATATATTCAGACTCTACTTTAGAATCAGTGACAACTGGCTACTTTGAACTCTTCCAGCTCACAACTCATTTGTTGAGATAGAAAAAATTTCCCAACTGCTACTTTAGATCATTCTGATATGTTTGAAAACTAGCATTAGTATAACCCATGATGACTAGATCCTCATCTCCTATATACACAAGGAACATATCCTTAGTTATTCTCAGATACTTAAATATATCTTTAACAACAGACCACTGTTGTTCTCCTTGATTAACTTGATATCTACCATCCATACTTAATGAATAGGAAACATCAAATCTAGTACATAAAATGGAATATATGATTGATCCTATCAATGAAATGCATGATATGTTACTCATTCTCTCATTCTCCTATTATGTATGAGGACACATTTTTTTAGAAAGATGTATACCATGTGACACTAAAACTAATACCCTCTTGGATTATTAAAAACAAAATATATTTAATATATAGTCAATGTATGAGCCTTGAATTGGTCCAAGAAACCTCTTGGATCTATCATGAATGATCTTGATCCCTAGAATCTATGAAACTTCACCTAAGTCCTTCATAGATAAACACTTGTTTAACTAGTCTTTAACAGACTGTAAGACTAGTCTATAATTTTCAATAAGTAATATGGAATCAATATATACTAATTCAATAATGACCACATTACCACTAAAACTATTATAAACGCAAGGAAAACATTCATTCACAATGAATCTAAAATATTTTATAGCTTCATCGAATCTAATGTTCCATGACCTAGATACTTACTTCAATCCATAAATGGATATCTAAAACTTGTATATATTCTTATAATTACATAAAGTCACAAACCCTTCTAGTTTTTTCATGTAGACACATTCCTTAAGGTTCACATTAATTAAAGCTATATTGACATCCATGTTCCAAATTTCATAGTCATTGTAAGCTACTATAACAAGTAGAACTATGATAGATTTAAATATTGTAACTGGGGAGACTATTTCATCATATTTAATTACTTGATGTTTTTTAAACTCTTTATCCACTGTCCATGCTTTATAAGTACTTACTCTACCTTCCATATCTAGTTTTCTCTTGAATACCCATTTTCACCCAATAGGATTTGCATTAACTGGAGGATCTACCAGAACCCAAACTTAGTTTTAATATATGAAATCTATTTCAAAATTCATTTCATATTTCCATCTTACAACTTCTGATATCTCTACTACATCTTTGTAGGATAATGGTTCATTATTTTCAACCAATGACGAGTCACCATCTTTGATGATTATAAAACCATATCTCTCTGGTTCTTTAAACTCTACCATGTTTCTAGGTATTAATTGTGTTTTAGGAAAAAATTATTCCATGGGTACATGTGGAATATGTTACTACACAAAATCTTTTATATATTGAGAATCAAATTCATAGAAATCAATATCACTCCCACTATCTTTCTTTAAGATCTTCTCCCTCTCAAGAAATTCATCTTGTTTGGAGACAATTAATTTATTATCTGAGTGGTTGTATAGGTAGTATCCCTTTATTTTATTAAAATTCCCTATAAAGATACACTTTATTCCATAAGGCTCTAGTTTGTTTCCTAATAATTCCTTAACAAATGACTTGTGACCCCATACACATGTATGCGATAGAGCAAGTTTCTTTCTACTCTATAACTCGAAGGGAATTACATTTTCCTCTTTAGTTGATACTCAATTTAATGTGTATGCATTAGTTTGTAATTAATATCCCCAAAAGGATAATGAAATATATGTATTAATCATCATCAACCGTATGATGGCTAGCAAGGCATGATTCCTCCTTTCACTAAAACCATTCCACAATGGCGTGTAAGGTAGAGTGAATTGAGATATAATCCCAAACTCCCATAGAAATTCGATAAGCTATTGGTTAAGATATTCAAAACATAAATCCAATCAAAGCTTCTTTATATTACTTCCAAGTTGATTCTCCAATTCATTCGTGAATTATTTTAATTTCTTAATGGACTCAGACTTATACCTCATCAAGTAGATATATACATATCTTCCCAATTCATTTGTAAAAGATATCAAGTAAGAATACCCACCTCCAACTTCTACTGGAAATGGTCCACACACATCAGTATGTACCAATCCTTGAAGCTCTGTGACCCTTTCACCCTATCCACCAAATAGTGGCTTGGTTAATTTTCCTTGTAAAAAATAATGAAAACTTTCAAGCGCTTTTAGCTCAAAAGAGTCTAAATAATCATATTGATAGAGATTTTTCAAACACTTCTTGTTTACATGACTAATACAATGATTCTACAGCTGGGTGTTATTTGAGTTTTGTGAATGTGATTCATTATCAATTTTTAATAGTTTTTTTCATAATTTAATACATAAATGCCATTATTTAAATGTTCCGTACCATAATAAATATTGTATTTATAAAAGAAACAACTTTTTATTTCTAAAATTGAAAATAAAACCATTTGTATCTTGGTAGGATACATAAATTATGATCTTGGTAACAATCAGTATATAATATCAATCTCTTAAAACCAATATCATTCACATTGGCAATAAAAGGTAGTAATCTACAATGGCTAGAGTAGCTAGCCTTGTACTATTAAAATCTCTCAAATCCACCTATCCTCTGGAAATATTTCTAAATCTACATGGTTCCTACATTTTGATATAGATATGAGCACCTAAATCTTTATCTAATACTCAATGTGTAGATATTAAAATATTACACTCGATAATGTACACAACTTTAGCTTCCCCTTTCTTATGGGTGAAATTCCTCCTCTAGTGGCCTTTACTTCCACATGAAAAGTATACTGCTTCCTTTTCTTTTCCATACCTCTAGATATTTCTCTTCTTGGAAGGATGATGCTTGAGAGATTTAGAATTGTTATGAGTCTTGGGCCCATTTACCTTGTTCTTACTTTTCTTATTCACCATAAGAACTATTGGTTTGTCACATCCCATGTCCTTATCCACTTGGAATATTAGAGTAAGAATTTTTGAAAGGCTCCTATCATTATTTATCATATTATAATTGATAATAAAACTATAGAAGGTCTTGGGTAGTGAGAAAAGTATGAGATCTTTGTGCAACTCATATGGTAATTTAATCCCTAAGATGTATAATAATTCAATGTATCCAATAATATTGACTACACGAGGTCCAAATGGTGCTGACTCTCCAAGATATGTTGCAAATAGACCATTGGATATCTCGTATCTCTCTTGTCTTTCCTTCTTTTTATAGAGACCCAAAAGGTGATACCTCATGCTATATGCATCCACATACTCATGTTGCTTCATAAGATCCTTGGTCATGGACCATAGCATGAAATACTACACATATATGGAATCATTAAAATTTTTCTCATAGAGAGATGACTCTTCCTCACTAGCCTCTTTACTAAGTGCTTCTAGAATATGTTCTTCAAGCACATACAATTTTCTTTAATGGCATAGGAGAATGTGTAAACACCTTTGCCACTCTTGAAAATTTGCGTCAGAGAGAAGGTTGTCTTTATCAAGTATGGATCATAGTGATATGTTTAAATTCATATTTATCCCTATTTCTATAATTAATATGAGAATAATTTTAGTACTTTATTAGATAAAATTATACAAATAAATAAATATTATATTTATTAATCTCCCCCTACTTTATTGAAACCCAATATCCCCCACCATTGACTTCAAAAAATCTCATTTCTTTGAAATTATAGTGGAAATGATCCATATTATGCTTCTCATCACCCCAAATTTTTCTACTCAAGAAATTTAAAGGGGTTTAGGTAGGCATTCCAAATTCCAAATCCATTAACACATAGTTTCTTGATTTGTTGAGTGAACTCCCAAATCCTAAAATTCTTAAATCGTATTTCCTAAACCTTTTCCTATTAGTTACACCAAGTCATGATTTAGCAATCAACCCTTGATGTGAGCTAAGTTATGTCAAACCAAAACTTCAAGATATAATTCCACGATAATTGAAAGCACCCCGAATTTTTTCGATTAAGAAATTTGAACTATTGTTTGATTTTAACTTAAGTAGTGGAAAGAAATACCATCTTAATATATATAATTGATGGATTTTATCTTTATAAGTTAATTTTTCATTTTATCTTTATTACATGATTGTTAATATTAAGTGTATTTACTTAATATATTATCCATGTATTAGATAAAATTTATGGATAAGACTATTTATTTTAGTTCTATCTTGCTTAATCATTAATTCATTAATTCATTCGATCACAAAAAAACCATCCATATTGAACTAACCATGAAACTTGATAGAAATAAAATAATAAAGTTGTATGATCAAGATATTTTACTAATGGTGAGTTTATCTAGTGGATGATAAACTAACCCTTGACCTAGGGGAAAACACCTTGAACTATTTTATGATTCATGTTTCATATTTTCAACTATCCACCCATGTACCTATTCAATTGGTTTCTCCTTAGTTCAAAACTCAAAACTTCTCCACTAGATTGGAATATCCATACATTACATAAGATTTTAATCACAAACAAGTGAGGGGAACTGAATGATTGGTTATGGGTTTTATATAAAAGAAACCATGTGATCACATTCCCTTACATAATGAGATGAGGGATGAAACATAGACCATTAATTTAATTTAATAATAAATTTAAATGAAACCAATCAATAAAAAATTCTAGTCTATTCTCATAATCATCCATATACATGCAATAAATTTTACATTTAATAAAAATAACATTCAATTATAATCATTCTTATTTAAGATAAATCATACTCAAATCAATTAATTATTTTATTTAATTAATCAATTATTCTATCTTAATTATCATATAAATATTTCTTAAGACTCTCATCCATCATAATTTTAATAAAATTAAATTAATTTATTAAAAATTAACTATGCACAAAAATTTAACTTGGATATAACTCGGTGAGTACCCATCTGAACTACCCAATGTGTATTATACTCATATACTATAAAATTATGCGATATGTGGCACACATCTTAAAATATAATTTCATGGAATGTACTATCAACTTATTTACCACATAGAACACATGGTATTTACATAGCATGTTATGTTTCAATGCACGTAGAGTAATGACTAAATTATAACTTATATATGATATGCAGTTTTGAACATTACACATAAATTAATCAGAAATTTAATATATATATATATATAACGCATCACATGGTGTGTACTATAAACTTAATGGACATAGATAACACATGTTTATAAGGTTTAAACAGTATAAAAAATTAATTTTAAATTTTCATAATTTGATAATATAAAAGACATGTACAATCCAGTAACATGGTGTGTATTTTTCTCACCGTCCATCTGTGGCATGCGACTTGGGACTCAGTGTGTAACCATGTTACAAAAAATAATGGAGCACATGACATGTACATGGGATACATGGCGTGTGGTCTCTAATTTACACGGTCACTGGTCTTATAGGTTGTGTATGGAAATACATAGCCCGTCTTCGACTATGAGACTACATGCCAGGTACAGATGTTACACGATGTGTAGTCTAACTGACCATGTGCTGGGTTGGCTTGGTTAACAAGCAGTTTATTTAAATACACACTATGTTTAATAAATACACATGGATCAAATTAATTCCGAATTAGTTCTTGATGCATTGAACATGGGTACATGGCATGTACCAATGGGATACATAATGTGTACTCTTTTTCTATTTGACCAGAATCCTTGGCACCTCTTGATGAGTTTTTCATATGTATTTCATTCATAAAATTAATCAATTTTATTATATTTTTGAAAAATAAGAATAATAGGATAAAATTTCATGACTTGGATTAAAAAAAGATTAAATCATAATTGAAAACTATTGATAAATTAGCAAATAAATCAATGATATTTAAATAATTAGAAATAATTATGTGACTACTCTAATACCACTTGAAGGTTCTGGTCATAGTGGAACCATTGGATAGGGCATGCCCAACTCGGATTTTTATCGTAATTGATGATTAATCCAAGATTTATGTGATGATAAACTCCATGATCAACATAAATGAATCAAAGAATAATTGAATATTGAATGCTAAAACCAATACGCAGGATTATCACATATTATTTAAAACTAATTTAAATAATTAAAGAATTACCTTTTAATCAATTCTTTCTTTGTTGATGGATCTAAAAATGTCTCTATGTCGTACTGTCATTACATTGTAGGAATCAAGAGTAGCTTCCCACCAGTGCTGATCCACATGTGTTACATGAACCTTCGAATGTCATTATAGGAATCTATAGGTGCTAGCACTGTAGATTTTGATGCTCACATAATTCACTTTTGATCTCCCCAAGAATCACTTAAAGAATGATTCTCTTTGATATCTTTAGAAAAAAGGGTGGTGGAGGATGAGGATCACTCACTATTGTTGAAAAAGTTCTTGGAGAGGGATCTCTATAGGTATTTGGTAGAATTCTCTTCAAATTTCATTGTGCACAACCAAAAGGAGTTAACAACTCTATAAGAAAATAATATAATTGGGTTTATATACCGCTAGGGTTAGAAAATAATAATTGTCCATGCACCCTTAATATTTTTTCATATTTCATGAATAACCCCATGTCAATGATAATAATAATAATAATAATAATAATAATAATAATAATAATAATAATAATAATAATAATAATAATAATAATATTTATTGACATGTGCTAAACTCGTGAATTAAATTAAATATTATTTATTCAAATAATATTGAATATATATTAATTTTCACTAGATAATTAATATTAGTTCTCCATTTCTCCATAATATTTTTCAGAATTTAAATAATGATTATTTATTTAATAAATAAATATCATTTAATTATTTTCAAATAAATAAATAAATATTATAATCATTAAATAACAAATAAATATTTATTAAATATTCTGGTCCCAAAATATTCTCTCAAATAACTGGTGACAAAATATATGTGATCAATAAAACATAAATAATTATTAAACTATGTATGGGAATAATATTTATTATAATTATTAAATAATAAATAATAATATTATTTAACTCAGGCTCCAAATACACCTAGTGTGTGGCCCTCTAGGCCTTGTTCTCAATGGAATTACACAAAGCAGTCCAAAGTCCAAGGTTAGCATCTAAAAATATGCCATGAAATCCATAGAGAAATAAGTCATTGTCACAATGACATAAAACCACATATGGAAACTTATAGTGTAATATTATTCCTTTATATAGATATCTCTAATCAACCAAGTTGTACACTACTCCCATCAACCTATGTGCTAGATGTCTCTTTCTTTGACTTTCTGAAAATTTAACTCGCTTACACAACACCATGGCCATGGATTTATTTAGGCTATATTATTTCCATCAAAGGTCTTGAGATATAAAATTCCATTAAATAACAGAAGGTACAAATCCTTTCTCTCATTATTTATTAATGAATTATTACTTGTGACACACCCAACGTTTCCTAATTCACCATGAACACATGTCGTCACAGTTTTAATCAATACATTAAAGTACACTACTCATAACATCCATTAATAATAATATTAAATTCCAATGACCAATACACACACCCATAGATAAGAATATCCAATGACACATATAGATGTAGATTTCTGACTGGAAGGTCCCATTCTCATAATTTCCTACACTGGAAATTACTAAGGGAGTACACTATGAGAAGGTGACTCAAAGTCCAATGAGTCTCCAATCCTGATAAACTATGTCATTTTTGTCCCTTAAATTATTTCATTTATCTATATAACATATATTTAATAATACTATCATGGCACTTTTGGGTTCTCATCATAGTAGGGAACTGCTATGACCTTTCAGTGCGATAACTACTCTTAGGAAATTATCACATACAATATCATGTAAAAGAAAAATCATGATGTGATAATAAGTTTATTAATATTCAAAGAAATGAATATAGGTTATCATAAAGTACACATAATTTGGTTCTATGGAAGAAACTCCAATAGGATAAATATAGCTAAACTCCCTAAAACTTAACCATAATCCTCCAAATCTCATCCGAACACCCGAGACCCATCCTAAGACTCATTATTCATCTAAAAATGAAACTTTAAAGCATTATAACTATCTAAAAAAGATTAGGAGTCTTGATTAAAAAAATTTAACATCCAGTAAATGAAAAATAATCTTCTTTATAAAAATTCCCACCCATATGGACACAAGATCTTACAACCTCCCCACCATAATACTACTCATCCTCAAGAAGTTGCATTGTCATCCATCTGCACCACCTAACCTATGCCAATCAATGGTTATAGCCAATGTCCAAACTTAGTTTCTGAATTCCTAAGTCACAACCAAGGCACAACCTCCAACTCAAGGTCCTCAAACAGCTAAAACTAGAGCCAATTCCTATTGTCAATGCTAAAACAATAATATAGTTCTTACCTGAGCCCATCCAATAAAAACACCAACTATATCATCACCCAATCACTCATCGAATATTTGGAACTCCTCACCATAATATTCTATTTAAAACCACCAAATTCAGATACTTGGAACCTCCACCATCAGAAAATCACAACATTACCTTAAACTCACACTCCCGCAACATTCTTGGTATGGTTCCCAACTTACCACATCCCCAAACCCATGAGAATGCCAATCATCATCGGCACCTATACTCATTATCAAAAACCAACTGGAGTGGATGCATATCTACCATCCATGTATGAACTATGAACAAACCATATTTTCCTCAAAAGTTAGGTTTAATTTTTGAAAGTAATCCATAATTTCCAAGATAACCCTCCATATGTGGTTTGTAACATATCACATATGTTCCAAATACTAACCAAAGTCGGTCTACCCTTGGTCGAATCATCCCAAAAATGCTAGGCTCTAACTACCAGCACATTTACACCTCACCTGATCATGATTCCTTCACAACCATAGACATTCCATGATCACCTGAACATGACCACTAGAGTTCATACTTGACTCATGGTGAGAATCCATAGTCAAACCATCCTCTAACTCAAACATCCATCATTCCATACCAAACCACTAATGCACCTCTGACACAAGAACCTCAGATTAATTTTTAGAACCACTTAGAGCCCGAAGCCAATACTCAGGTTGATCATCCACCACATCTGATTTCTTGGTATCATTCCCTACTAAATTTAAGCACACACCTAATCGATTCTTCACTATATCATGGTGCCACCAAAACTGATCCATGTCCAATTTTACACACTTGCGACCCTTCTAGCCAAAAATTCATACCTTCTCAACCGAAAAATCATTCCTCACCACAAAAGTGTCATTTTTACCACCTAACTCAGGTAACCCCAACCACCAAATTCCATGTTCCATTCATTACACACCCAAAAATTATACGTGACCATTTTTCTCTCACTTGAGTGATTAAAAGAAACATCAAATATCACCCATTCTCGGTTTCCAAGAATGGTACCCACAACATTCATTAACATTCAATACATTATAAGGACCTAACCCTCAAATGGATGACAATGATCTTCCCACTATACAAATTCAATTACACTGCTCTATAAGTGCAACCTCCAAAGATGCCCTTCATCAAACTTGAAATTACATTTAGATAGATTTACATATAAATGATGTTCTATCAGTGTACTCAGGATGATTTCAATATATTGGTCATGATTTTCTCTAATCTATGAGTACACTAAGATTTAATCAATGAATAACACCATAAATTCATCCATTTTTTATATCACCTCTAACTACAGTGACATTTCAAACCCATTAAAAGGCCCTGAGCCTCCCTGCCTACAAGCATCTCACCACACATACATCATTTCCACTCATAGATACCTATTTAACTCAAGAAAATCAGGCATATACTTCTATAATGTATGATTCACAAGAAAAATGAAAAAATACATCACCAGGTGTTCATTCCTCCAATATCCCATTATCTCTTAACCATTACATACTATTTTTTAACCCAACCCTAAAACTTGTTTATGAATCAGCAAGTCACATCTCCTGAAAACTCAGATCACAAGGACTATCCACAGGCTATGCCTTCTCCATATTCCCATATCACTCAACAAAGAGCACCATTTGGTGCTTTAAAAAACAAAAGTAAAATCACTAATCCAAAAACAATTTCATAACCACTTAACTCCCAAGAATCATTTAAATGTTCCACTAAGTTCATTTATGCTCTTACTATATTCCTAAAGGAACCTCTATAGCTAACTGGGCTAGGCACCTAACTGGTCCTTCCCTTAGAAACCACATGTTCTATCGAAAAATTAACACTCTAAGTGATTTTCATCTCAAGGAAACCATACATCTCCCACATTCCTCATACCAAAACCCTCTTTAAGGATGTTTTTATCTATAGGTAGCACCTGTTTAACTATCCTTGAATGAACCAAGTTTACCACAACTGTACGTTCAATACCCAAGTAAACATGTGCGCCTAAAACCACATACCATAGATCACCTCCTTTGCTTCCATTCTAGCTTATAACCACTAAGAACATTTCACCTTCATAATCATTACTCAGACTAGGCACCCTAATGAGAGTTCCCTTCTAGATACCAACAACAAGGATGAAACACTATCACCAAGTGATATTTCTAAAAAAAGATGTATTAAATGTCCCTAAACTCTATATTGGGTAGAATATTCTATGTATTATTGTCAAAAGTACAAAGAATCTACCCGTGACTCACACACCCAAGGGAACACATAACATGGTTGACCCCTCTCTCGAGACAAACTCAAAGGTAAAATCACATGAAATCCCTAAACTGAAGTCACATAAATAAGTCCACTAGGATCTCCCACCTATACCCACCAGTAAAGTTTCACAAAAAAATACCAGGTCCAAACACCTAGGTATATTCCAACTCATAGAAGGAAAAAACTCATGGGGCATCAAACACACTCTCATCCCAAAGTCACATGACATAAACATGAAAAAAACCCATCTATAAGATATCATATCTAAAATAATTCATATTCCAAACCAACCAACCAACCAAACAAAACAAGGTAACCCATCCTATATGGGAATCTACACATTAGACTACTCCATGAAGAACCAGGACATGCAAACGATCCAAAACAAAAACCACCCAAAAGTGTCCAACAGTCATATAACTATATCATGATGACCCACCGGGCCACTACACCCATTGTGAATGAAGACCACATTAGTGTAATCATAATAGACTATCTCATCATAGATCTACATAACTAGTTATTAGAAGGAAATCTATATACAATTTGGCCTAGATAAGTAGAATTCCACCATGTTCTTATACTGGAAAACTTTATATGACCATTTTTTGATACTTTAAAGAACTGAGCCTCCATCGTCAGAAAAATCATACACTAGAAGGCCTATAACATGTGGTTATAATGTTGCTACTATTATTTATGAGAATCATATTTCATTTATAGTGAAAGAGTCAAAGGAAAATCACTGGCCTTTTTCCAATCATCCAGGAGCCATAAAACCATAATAAATCAAAACATTCAAACCGCATGTGCATCACCCAAGGAGAAAATCATATAAAACCATAACATAAAATGAAAAAACATAAATCTTATCCCTTGTTTGTTGGATCAGGTTATACCAAATATGCATAAGAGGGGTGGTGAATTGTGTCTTTTACAATTTCTTCTCAAATCATGATGATTGTTGAATATGTCCTTTAACTTTATCAGAAAGTTTATGCAACAAAAAATAAACAGTTAAAGAACACAAAGATGTATAGTGGTTCAGGGAAGAGAAGGCCAATAGTACACTCCACCAACGCTTTACTTCACGAGCTTGGTGATTTTCACTATCTGGTCCTCTTATCAACATACTTTCCACAACTGAGTGCAGACAGTTGACACCATTACAAGTTAAGGCTAAAACAGATCCTTCTAGTTCATACACAGAATCAAATACATAGATTAGTACGATAAGCCGGTTAATCAAAATAAAAAGAGTATTTGTATTGCAATACTTTCCAGTTGTTCTTCATAGTTACAACAACACACAATTGATAGTCAATAGATCGTCATCTTAAAAAAGAATGATCTTTAGATAGAAGTAGTTTTGAGCTGATCCAGTTGCAGTAGATCTTGAAATGAATTTAGAAACTTCAAAAAAAGTAGATTCACAATAGATAATCGAATTAGAATTGATGAATCTTCAATGTGTTTCTTTTTCTTAAGAAAAATAGAGTTTGATAGATCTTGGTAGCAGCAGATCTGTGTGACTCGTATATCTCTGTAAACTGTAGCAGTGAAAAACTCGAGAGCTTGTTATCCTGATATTATTTTTAATGATTCACCTTTTTTAATAAAAAATATGGTAGATATATATAAATAGAAACGTTTTACTTTCAAATTTAAATCCACAAATGTCGCCTTTAGAATTGTGATATTCAAATGTTGGAATAACAAAGCTGTCATAACTCCCCTGAATATTTTCCATGAAAATCTCCTCTTAAATCGATCCTTTGAATAAAAATAAACAGCTTTGAATCATTCAAAGATGTGCTTTAAATTCGGGCTTTGAATCTGGCTTGTAATCCGCATAATAATCCGCATAAAGACTATTTCTCAATTAATACATAATTTAAATATCCGATGCTAAACGTAGGGTTGAACTGTATAGCATACATTCTCTGAACGCAAGGTTGACAACATAAGGTTGATCATTAATTCTTCAAAAGTAAGGTTGATCATCCATACTTTTCTCTTCAAATCTCAAACGTACGGTATATAATCCATACTTTTATCAACTTCTAAACATAAGGTACATGATCCATACTTTTTGATATAATGTAAGGTCGTTTACAAAAGTAAGGTTGAAGAACCATACTTTTGAGAAACAAACATAACATTCCATACTAATGTAGGGTTCTTCTTCTATACTTTTTTGATATCCCAAATGTAAGGTTTCTTCCAAATGTTACGCTTCTTAACATAGGGTATGAATAGTGTTTCCAGAATACGCTAAAGTGATTTCCGAACATGTAGAGCATGAACAGTGTTTTCAGAACATGATAATATGCTAAAACGATTTCTGAACACTTTGTCAAATATTCCATGTGGATTAAAATCTTTAATATTATTTCAAAATAGAGAAATAAAGAATATTAATTTCTTGAAATACACTTAAGGTAAAATCATTAGAATAACAAACAAGGGTATTTGTGAGCATCAAAATCATCATAAAAAGATAGAGTATTGTTCTCAAAAATCTCCCCCTAATAAAATTGAGTATTTTTGAAAACAACACTTGCTCAATAATCTCCCCCTTTTTAATGATCACAAAACCCATGAAATAACCAATGAAATTATCTTACAAAATTAATTGCATATAGTTTAGAATTTTGAAAAGATAAAAACAATATTTAATTTTAACAAAATCATTTCAACAAGAAATTACATTTTCTCCCCTTTGTAAAGTAAAATATTATCTACTCCTTTATAAATAAAGAAATTAAAATTTTTCGTTTATCCAAAAAAAATTTATCCTTTCATGTTTATCTGTATTTATCGTTTTTAAAGAAAGAACGAAAAATAAAATGTTTTTTCTCCCCCTATGTAAAAGATTCAAAAGTTTACAATAAAATTTTAAAAAAATGCTATGTTTATACAAATTTCTCCCCCTTTTGTGATATAAAAAAGAATGATATAATAAAGAATATAACACTTTTTAATATAGCATTGAACTTAAGTAAATGCTATGATAAACTATTTATCAATATGTGAAGCTGGATTACTAGAATTCTAACATAGACAGTATAGTAAAACAAACTAATAACACACAAACATGGAATGCAAATATATTTTATTGAAATTATAAGTACATGTACTATAATGACAATGAAAATCAAGGTTTGTCTCAAAAAAGGTTTGAAACTGGTCTCATTTTCTCTGGATTACTTCCTTGATTTTTGCTAACTGATTCCTCAGTCGCGTCATCAATCCATCTCCCAACTAGATAATGAGATCTCTTCCTTCTTGAGTCAGATGAATATCCTCAATAAAATTGACTCTAAAGAACTCATGCATCCTTTATTCCCTTTCCATTAAAAGAGTTAACTTATCTCTGAACTTATTCAACAAAGTTCTTATTCCAGGTTCATTTGAAGTTAACTGCTCAATAAGATGATTTTGGTTGTCTAACAAGAAAGACAATGGAGAACTGTTGCATTTAAGGTCCTGCAATCTGTCATTTATATTGCTCATTACTATTGTAATGTCCTGAAATCTCCTTATCATATCAGGTGAAGTACTTGAGGTACCTTCTTGACTGTTCCTGATAGTTACAAATTTTTGCTCCATGAAAATATTAAAATCTTCAAAATCTAAATTCATTACTATCCCAGATTTCAAATTTGAAAATTATAACAACATATCCTTATTAAAAACTTCAACATATTGTTTTGAAACAGAACTGACTTTCAATTTCTAAAATCTCTGATTTTACTTTTCCAATGCTCTTCTCAAAGTAACATTGTTTGATTCAACTCTGGTTAAATTTCTATATAGCTCCTCAACTTCTACATTCATAGAATTATAGGCACCTTGTGATTGATTCTCAGTCTGAGCTTCAACTGGATTTAATAGAACTAAAGGTAGGGATTCAACATCTGATTTCTCTTCATCCTCTCTCTGTACTGGCTTCTCTACTGATTCTTACTTTGAGTCCTTCCCGGACTCATCCATAAAAAAATACTCATTAATAATTTCAGTGTGAATTTTAGAAAGGTGCTCTACTTGATTCATATTAACAGGTTCTTACCCCTCCTGATCATCTTCTTCATTGATTTCCTCCAAGAATGGATCCTATAATATAGGTTCCTCTTAAGCTAATTTCTCTTGAACAATATCAGTAGGATGTACCATTTGAGAAGATTCATGTCTATCGACTTTAACGTCTCCAGTCCTTTCAACAGTTTGAGGAACAATTTCTTTTTACACTTGAGGAGTCACCTCAATCTAAGAAACTGTTGTTTGTTCGATTTGATATATTGCAGATTCTCTAATAAATCTATAGCTCAGAAGAGGTTTAGTTGCATCATCATTTGCTTAAACGAGATCCTCACTAGTTCGAGCCACTCGATTTATTTTCCTCTGAAGTTCCTCTTGACTTACCTCATCAACTGGTGGATCAACTGCTTCAAATATTAATCTTGTTGAAGTTCCACTTGCTCTAGATTCTGCCATGCCTTCTTTAGATTTAGTAGGTTGCTCCCCTTGAGTTGAGTCCTAGTCTTCCTCAACTCCAACAAGCATAATATTGCCTTTCATAGTACTCCAGAAGAATCCAATCTTCCTTAGATTTACAACATTGAAAACATTACTATGATGACATCTTACACTGGCATATATTAGTCTCACCATATCAGACTTAAAAAGTAATTTTGAAATGAACTTTTCGTAGGGATAGAAGTTCATTCTAGCCTCTGGTTGACAGCAGTAGTTGAGATATCTTACCATATATCTCGGAAAATTCAACTTTATTTCACTCATAAGAAAAAAAAATTATATACATGTTAGCAACCAAAATCTTCTCAATCTCTGACATCCTAAGTGCAATCCCTATTTGCACAAACATAACAAGAATCTTCTGATCAGGTTCCAAATACTTCAATAACATTTTTCTTATACTTATAGAACCAAATAAAAATGACATAATTTCCTTTGACTTATGTTCATCATCTCCAATATTCTTTAATTCAAAATTATAAACTTCCTCAGGAGGGTAGTTTAAGATTCCATCTATTTCCACAGATGAAATTGAAAAATCCTGATCCTCAATTTTCAAAAATATGGGGTCCTCTGTATCTCCAAGACTGAACTGAATAGATTTTAGAAAGTGACTAAGATCTACCTCATATAGAAACTATGTATTTTCTCCACTGAATGTTTTCTTGATATTCTAAAATGTGAGGGCTTCTGTAGTATGAGATCCATTTGATACATCCATTCCAGGTTGATTATTTTTCCCTGCAGACTATTTCTTCCTGCCATGAACTGATGCTTGGCATTACTAGATTCTCCTTCCTTGATTCTCTTTGTCTTGAACACTTCTATTTCAAAGTTTTGAAGGCTCAAAGGATTAGGGTTTTGAAGGTTTAGTCAAAGGTAGACGAAGGCGGTAAGGGTTTTTGGTGTTTCAAAAGGTTTTGAGAAAATGAACGGGTTTGGAATTTGAAACAGTTTCTAACATCCTTGATTCCCATGTTATTACATACATAGTAATTATTACATTATTTAAAAGTAAAAATGTATGTAGATAAAATTTAAAGCAGTACCGACAAAATTTTAAATTATTCTAAAAACAATTAATTAAATTATTTTTAAAAAAAATTAAAATAAGAATTAAAATAATTAAATAAGAAAAATTAAAATTAAAATTTCATTTAAAACTAAATAAACCTAGATCCCCCTTAATAAAATCAAACCTTACAGTGGGAAATGGTTTAGTAAAAATATCATCTAATTGAATTTCAGTACTTACAAATTCTAAAAATATATCCTTTTTAAGAACATGTTCTCTTAGAAAATGATGTCTGATATCAATATGCTTAGTTCTAGAATGATTAATAGGGTTTTTTGAAATATTTATACCACTTTTATTATCACATAAAATATGTGTTTTCTTAAAATTTAGTCCAAAATCCATAAGTGTGTTTTTCATCCACAAAACATGTGCACAAAAACTACCTACAGATATATATTCTGCCTTGTCTATTGAAAGGGAAACTGAGTGTTATTTCTTACTAGACCATGACACTAAAGATTTTCCTAAAAAGTGAAAAGTCCCTGAGGTGATTTTTCTATATAATCTTCAAATTCCAAAGTTATCTCCTGAATATGAAATTAAATTAAAATCAAAAGCTTTTTGATAGAGAAGAGATTGAAAAACAGTTCCTTTTAAATATCAAAAAATTCTTTTAACAACACTTAAGTGATATTCTTTAGGATCAGATTGAAATATAGAATAAAGAAATACTGAATAGATTGTATCTGGCCTACTAGTAGTAAGATATAATAAACTAACAATCATACCTCTATATAACTTGTTGTCAACTAATTTTCCAGTTTCATCCAAATCAAGTTTTACATTATTACACATATTAGTTGTATATGTCTTGATGTTTTCAAGTCCAAATTTATTTAGTAAATCAGTAATATATTTGCTTTGATTTAAAAAATTTCCAAAATCCTTTTGATAAATTTGAAGTACTAAAAGGAAATTTAATTCTCCCATAATACTCATTTCAAATTCTTTTTGAATTAAATTTGAAAACTCATGACAAAGTTTTTTGTTTGTTGAAAAAAAAATTACATCATCAACATAAATTTGAACCAATAAAATATTAGAGTTAAAAAAGGTTTTTAAACAATGTTGGATCTACCATCCCAACAGTAAAATCATTTTTCAAAAGAAAAGAACTTAGTCTTTCATACCAAGCTGTAGGTTCTTGTTTAAGGCCATAAAGATCTTTAGTAATCTTAAAAACAAAATCTGGTTTTTTTGAATTTTCAAAACCAGGAGGTTTCTCAACATAAACTTCCTCCAATAAATAACCATTAAAAAGTCAGACTTAACATCCATTTGAAATAATTTAAATTTCATATGAGATGCATAGGCTAAAAGGATCCTAATGACTTCTAATCTAGCTATAGGTGAAAAGGACTCATAATAATCTATAACTTCTTCCTAATTATATCCTTTATCTATTACTCTTGATTTATTTCTAGTTATTATTCCTCGATCATCTTGTTTATTTCTAAAGACCCATTTAGTTTCTATAATTGGATAATTATGAGGTCTTTCAACTAAATTCCAAACTTCATTTCTCTTGAACTAGTTTAGTTCTTCTTGCATTGCTTTCATCCAAATTTCATCAACTAAGGCTTATTCTAATGTCTTAGGTTCTAATTGGGATGGAAAGGCTGATAATTCAACAATATTTCCTACATTTATTCTAGTTTTTTATTCCAGTGTCTTGGTCTCCTATAACAGTTTCTAAAGGGTGATTCTTTAGGGTTCTAGACTGTCTAGGTAGTACACTGTTAGGTTCTTCAATGTCATGTTCTTATGAACTAGACTGAATTTCATTTATATCCTTTTCAAAGTCATATTTTATGTTCTAAAGTCTCATGTTATAATTAGAGTCAGATTCAACAATTTGATCATTCCTTTTATCAAAGGGATGATATTCATAAAATTTCACATGAACTAATTATTCAACAATACTTGAATTTTTATTACAAACTCTATAAGCTTTGGAAGTAGCAGAACATCCTAAGAAAATGCCTTCATTATATTTTGGATTGAATTTACCAATATTTTCCTTGGTGTTTAAGGTGTAAACCTTGCATCCAAAAACTTTAAAGTAATTTACTTTAGGTTTTCTGTTATTCCAGAGTTCATAGGGTGTCTTCTTGAAAATTGGTCTAATTAAAACTTTATTCATTATATAATAGGCTGTGCTTATAGCTTCTACCCAGAAATAGGTAGGAATACTGTATTCATTTAGCATATTCCTAGCCATTTCTTGAATAGTCATATTTCTTCTTTCAATAATTCCATTTTGTTGAGGTGTTTTCAGTATAGAGAAGGTGTGTTTAATACCCATATTTGAGAAAAAGAAATTAAATTATAGATTCTCATATTCTCCACCATGATCACTTCTTAATGAAATTATTTTAAAACCTTTTTCATTTTGAAAAAATTTGCAAAAACTTTCAAATATAGTAAAATCTTCATTTTTATATTTTCAAAAATAATTCCAAGTTAATCTAGAATAGTCATCAACTAAAACATATGCATATAATTTACCTGCCAATATTTCGATTCACGAAGGTCCAAAAAATCCATATGGATAAGTTCTAGAGGTTTAGATGTAGAAATTTTGTTAACATATTTGAAGGGTGATTTGTGCTACTTTCCAAGTTGACATGCATCACATAATCTATCACTTTCAAATTTGAGACTAGGAAAATAAGAAACTAATTGTTTCTTAGATAAATTATGTAAAGCATATATATTGCAATGTCCAAGTCTTCTGTGCCAGATCCATGATTCATTTATCTTAACAGTTAAGCAGTTTAATTTTTGTTCACATAAGGAATTTAAGTCCAGGGTATAAACATTATCAGTTCTGGGTGCTCTAAATTTAAGCAATTTATCATTCAAAATAGAACAACAGTTGTTAGAAAAATCAACAAAATATCCATCATGACAGAGTTAAGAGATACTTATCAGATTGTTTTTCAATATTTGTACATAGAGTAATTTGTTGATTGAGACTAATTATAGATCTCCAACAGCTCCAATTCCAATTATGTTACCTTTGGCATTGTAACTAAATGTGACTAGACCACCATCCTTTTGAGTTAGAGTTCTGAAATTGGATGAGTTTCTACTCATATTCTTAGAGAAACTACTATCTATATACCATACAACTTTTCTACTTTTGTGACCTGATTCCTGTAAAGGCATTTAAACAAAGGTTTGTTTTGGTACCCATATTTTATTGGGTTCAGTAGTGTTAGCCAACAAAGACCTAGGAATCTAGACTTTTTTGTTTTTCCTATAATCAATAGAATCATATAAATTTCTTACAACAAAGGATTTATTAATCCCACTTATTTTTAGTTTCCTTAAATAATAGTTTCAAGATATGTGACCTTTTGTTCCACATTAGTTGCAAATTTTACCTTTTTTACTTGAAAAAATAGTTCTTATATAGTTTGGGTTTCTCAGATTTACTGTCTATTCCACATATTTCCCTTTTAATCACATTATTTACAAGAATTTCATTTAGTGTATTTTCTCCTTTTATAAAAATAAGAGCTGCACTTTTGTATGTTTCTAATTCTGTTTGTAGTGTTTTTATTTTAGTTTCATTATCTGTACAGTTTGTGTTTGATGAGTTATATTTTTCAATTAACTCTTGATATTGTTTTAGCAGAGTGTCTCTTTCTCTTAAAACAGGAGTGTGAATATTTTTCATTGATTTATGTTTCTAAAATAAGGAATCATATTTCTCTTCCAACATATTGCAGTAGGCTGTAAGTTTATTATTTGAACAACTAGAACTAGAATCATAATTAGAATCATATGAGTAATAAGATTGTACCTCATCAGCTTATGCCATAAAGCATATGTTTGCTTTCAGATTTGATTCTTCTTTTTTTGAGTCAGACTTTGATGAGATGTCGGAGTCTTCAGAAACACTCCAAGTAGCTTTCATTTCTCTTTTGTATTTCTTCTCATAATCATTGTTTTTGAAAAATTTCTTTTTCTTTTCTCCTTTTAATTGAGGACAGTCAGGTCTAATGTGACCCATATTTTTTCAATAATAAAATCTGACTCCCCTTGGTTATTTTTCATCCTTTTTAAAGGATTTTATGAATCCCTTCTTCTTTCTATAGAATTTACTGAACTTTTTGGCTAGCTGAGCCAGTTCCACATCTAAATTAGATGAATCAGAACTCTCTAATTTCACTTTGATTTCATTCTTCATTTTTCTGCTTTTCTTTTGAGATGTTACCTTTAAAGTATTATTTTCTCTTTTGATTAAAACTTTATTCTCATTTGCTTCATCTTCCATATCAGATTCATACATCATAAGTGTTACAATTAACTCTCTCATTGTAAGATCTTTGACTGGTGAGGATTTCCTAATAGTAGCTGAAATTCCATTCCACTTAGGTGTTAATACTCTTAGAACTTTCTGGGTCTGATCTACTTTTTTGATAGGCTCACCCAAGGCAGTGATATTATTAAAAATTTCTATAAGCCTTCCATTCATCTCGGTGATTCTTTCTCCTTTAAACATTCTGAATGTGTCAAATTTCAATTTAGAAGTGTCATACCACATCTATCTGGCATTTTTAGTTCTTTCATAGGCAACTACAATCATCTGCTACATTTTATAAGCCGTTGGGCACTAAGATACTCTATTGAATTCATCTGGTCCAAGACCATAGATGATAGAATTCATAACTTTTGAGTTTATATCACACTCTACTTCTGTATCATTACTCTATGTTTCAGGTTTCTCTGGAATCACATAGGGAGTTAGAATTTTCGAGTAGACTCTGTATCTAAGGTTATTTAAGTAAATGATCATCCTTGATTTCCAGTATCCATAATTTTCACCATTGAAGTAGGGAGATCAAACCATTGACATACCCACTTGTGTATCATCCATTGCACACTGTATAATCCAAAAACTTTCATCTTGTTATGGATTTGACAAAATCTCCACCTCTGATACCAATTATTGGATCGCGTAATAAAAAATATGAACATGGGGGATGAATTGTGACTTTTACAATTTATTATAAAATCGTGATGATTTCTGAATCTATCTTTTAACTTTATCATAATGTTTATACAGTGGAAAATAAACAGTTAAAGAATGCAAAGATGTATAGTGGTTCGGGGAACAAAAGTCCCCTAGTCCACTCCACTAACGCTCTACTCCACGAGCCTGGTGATTTTCACTATCTAGTCCTCTTATCAACATACCGTCCACAATTGAGTGTAGGTAGTTGACATCTTTACAAGTTAAGGCTAAAAAAGAGTATTCTGGTTAATACATAGAACCGAATACACAGTTTAGTACGAGAAGCTAGTTACTCAAAATAAAAAGAGTATTTATCTTGCAATACTTTCCAGTTGTTCTTCATAGTTTCAACAACACACAACTGATAGTTGATGGATCGTCATCTTCAGAAAGAATGATCTTTAGGTAGAAGTAGTTTTGATCCGATCCAGTTGCAGTAGATCTTGAAATGAATTTAGAAACTTCAACAAAAGTAGATTCACAATAGATAATCGATTTAGAATCGATGAATCTTCAACGTGTTTCTTCTTCTTCTTCTCCTTCAGAAAAACAGAGTTTGATAGATCTTGGTAGTAGCATATTTTTGTGACTCATATATATCTGTAAACTGTAGTAGTGAAAAACTCAAGAGCTTTTTATCCTGATCTTATTTTCAATGATTCACCTTTTTTTAATACAAAATATCACACATATATATAAAAAGAGTAACGTTTTCCTTTCAAATTTAGATCCAAAAATGTCACCTTTAGAATTGTGATATTCAAATGTTGGAATAACAAAGCATTTGTAACTCCCCTGAATATCCACCATGAAAATCTCCTCTTAAATCGGTCGTTTGAATCACAAATAAATGAATTTTAATCAGTAAAAGACGCGCTTTAAATTCAGGATTTGAATCTATCTTATAATCAGCCTAATAATCTACATAAAGACTATTTCTCAACAAAGTCATAATTTAAATCTCTGATGCTAAACATAGGGTTAAACTGCATAACATACATTCTCTGAACGTAAGGTTCACAATGTATGGTTGATCATTCATTCTTTAAAAGTAAATTTGATCATCCATACTTTTCTCTTCAACTCTTAAATGTACGGTATATAATCCATACTTTTATCAGCTTCAAAATGTAAGGTACATGATCCATACTTTTTGATACAACACAAGGTTATTTACAAAAGTAAGGTTGATGAACCATACTTTTGAGAAACAAACATAATGTTCCATACTAACGTAGGGTTCTTCTTCTATACTTTTCTGATATCCCAAAAATAAGGTTCCTTCCAAACATAGGGTTCTTCTTCTATACTTTTATGATACCCTGAACACAAGGTTCCTTCCAAACATTATGCTCCTCAACGTAGGGTGTGAACAGTGTTTCCAAAACACGCTAAAGTGATTTCCAAACATGTAGAGCTTGAACAATGTTTCCAGAACACGCTAATGCACTAAAACGATTTCCGAACACTTTGTCAAATATTCCACAGGTATTAAACGCTTTAATATTATTCCAAAACAGAGAAATAAGGAATATCAATTTCCTAAAATAAACTTAAGGTAAAATCATTAGAAAAACAAACAAGGGTATTTGTGAGCATCAAAATCATAATAAAAAGATAGTGTATTGTTCTCAACAATCTCCCCATAATAAAATAGAGTATTGTTGAAAAAAACACTTGCTCAACACTGGTAACCTATAATTCCTATCAGAATAGGTGTTCATGATGAACTATCTTAATATCCATCGCATGCTCCGACACATTATTATATCTTCTATCTAACAAATCCCAATAGTAAAACAACAAGAAAGCAACCACTATGACACCATTTTGTAATGTCTTGACCTAGGATCCACCGAACCGGTTCCTTGAGCTAGTTCACCACAAGTCCTTAGGAATTCCTCCTCATAATCTAGAGGCTATCGACTAGCAGTGGGGGTCTAGGGTAGTACCAAGGGAGACTATACCCCCTGACCATAGTGAAAAATAAAAAATAAAATTACCAAATATCGTATACCTATGATAAATATAAAAGTAACAAAGTAAAAATAAATGTAAAACCTCAAAATAAATTGGAAATAGAAGATGATAAATATAAACATGATTGGAAAACTAATGTAATATAGTACCGGACCAAGCATCCATGTCATATATACAACATTGATCACCAACTAGGCTGATCCCATATATAAAATAAACAACTACATGATAAGTACACCAGACCCTACTGAATGTCCAAGTTGAATATTATCCATTATCATGATACAATATGATACATCCTTACTAATCATACAAAACTCAACACATGCCTCATCCCAACCCATTCTTTTAATAAACATGTGATAGTTGTTCAGGTACCCATGTGAATTGGAAACCCGAGTAGGGTGTGAGTACAACTCAACAGGCCACCACCAATGGTGTCTAAAGTAATATCCAATCAAAGAAAAGTATATATAGACATAAAATTAGATAATAAAAAATACCTAATAAATAAATACTTTTAGAATTTTTTTTCAAATAACCTATTGGCCCTCAGGTTCCTTATTGTCACTCAATACAACCAAACCTACTTCAACCAATGTTGTTCAGTTGAGCCATAATCATAGGGTGATACATGATTCAAGTAAATATGGGTTTCCACTAGCTGTCTCTTATATGGAACCTAGAAAAACCAGCCCTGGGTACTCATTCCATACTAAAAACTACTCATTTTGAGAACATTGGTCTGAAATCCAACCCATACATCAAAATCAAATGTGTCTGGAGCACTATGTTCAAAATTTAATCATCCAAAAAAAAGTTTCTAGAGCATCAGTCTAACATCTGACTATACATAAACATCGGTGGTGCCTAAATAATCAATATGGTACCAACCTAAATATTAGGAGCATTGTACAACATTCTATTCCATATGGTATACCATCATTTCCTAGAGCATCATTATAGAAATTAAATATAAATTATACTATCAATGTTTAGATCCTCAATCTGAAAACTAATCCATATAGTATACTTCCTATGCCTGGATCATTAATCAGGTATCTCAACTATTCCATCAATTTTAAAATACCAATGTTCAACATATTAACCTTATAAAACAATCAAAAACAAAAAATAAAGATATTTTTTAATTCTCATTATTTACTAAGGTTTCAATGGGCCTTTAACACCAAAACATGGCTTAGAATATTGATCCCTTTTTATATACCAAAACACTATTCAAAACAATATTTGGAAAATGATAGATATTAAACATCCATTTTTAAAACATTTGAATCCACCCAGAAAACATGGGTTTTCAACTTGAACATCCAAAACCATGAAAAATTATTCCTTAAAAAAAAAACCCTTAAATGATCCATAAAGGAATTTTCACTAAAGGATAACCACCCACAGATGTCAAATCAATATCTAAAATTAATTTAAAACCCCTTTGTAAATCACTTGAGGTTAACACCTCCTTTCCATAAAATATTTACTTTGAAACTTAGTTTTTACCCATTTAAACCAAAAAATAGAATTAAAACCCAATTCACATTATTTTAATCATTTTAAAGGCCCCATAAATATTTCAAAAGACTCAGAACATAAAAAATTATATTTTCAAGAGTTGGTAAACCCCATGGGTGGTCATAGGTCTGGTCTCATAATCACTGATGAATCTAGTAGAATATGTGTAAGGCATAAGACATCATTATAAAGTCTAAATCTACTTTTATAACCAAGGTAGCACACACACACCACACAATGATAGTATTACACATTCTATATACATGTAAAAATAAATTAGAAAGATTATGTGATAAAGCTCTTAGACCACCTACCTTATTAAAAAATATTTACCAAACATTTCCAAGTTCTAAAAGCTTTGCAAAGGCCCATCTAGGACCCTTAAAAACTCTTCAATGTCCAAATGATCCCATCTTGACCACCTAATCTCTAACCTCATGCTAAGAAAAAAAAAATTTAATCTCAACATTTAAAATTTAACTGAACCATTTAAATTAAAATTTCATAAGGGTCACCAATCTCACCGGGCACTCACCTCTTATTGAAACTCCAAGAAACCACCAAGGGTGGTTCACAAAGGACTCTCAACACCATTCATGGGAAAATCACTAAGATTCTAAACTATTATAATAATTTATTAATTTAATTCACTATGAAAAACCTATGAAAAAACACAATAAATGAATACCATAACGAAACACTAAGAAACGATATGTAGAAGTTTTCTTGATATCTCATATATGCAAGCCAACTAAATCCCCAATAGAAAATGATGATTCCACCATTCTATGATGTAATATTCAATAAAACCTAAACCGAAGAACTCTAAAATAATATAGAAGGAATAAGGGAGAGAGAAGAGGTTTTTAGAGGGTGATGCTAAGCTAAAAATTCCCAAATATCACCATAAATACCCCCTAATTTACGGTGTTGGAGAAGAAAGAAAGGGGAGGGGGCACCCTTAGTCCACACACACATAATGGGGAAGAAAGTGGGTGAGTGATTTAAAAAACTAAGGGGGAATTTTGGTTATTCCCCTTTTAATAAAATCACGAGAAACTGAACAGTTTTCCAAACCATGTGCTAACTATGTTCTCTTTATTGGGCATTACAAAATTCCCAGCATAGTTAGACAAATTGTGTGCCAACAGTGCTGTTAGCACTGCCTCCCCTTTATAGCAAGGTGTATGGTTCATCTGAAACCATGTGCAGACTCTACATCAAGCCTCAATATCCCCACCACCTCATATAGTTTCTCCTTTGGCTCACATGGTTTACCCTAAAACATGAGATAAACATGTAACTTAACCATGATCTATTCAAAATAAACCAAAAATACCTTGATTATAAAGGTGTTGTATAGTTTCTTCTAAACTATGCACACTAAACCGTGCACCTAGTAGAAACATACTAAAACTTCCAAAAACCTAACTTGAAGCCTTTGAAGCCCATCCAAACACCCAGACTACCTCTCAATCCTCATTCCTTACCTAAAAAACACTTTAAATAATTCCAACTCTCAAAACACTATTTTGAGTCTGGATTCTAAATTTGACCTTTCTAGTAAATGAAAATTAAATTTCCTTCTAAAAATTACAACCTTTATGGACATGAAATATTACACCTGACATGTGATCAACATACATTGTATAATCATGCCAAAATGAGAAATTATTTTTAATATAATAACTAACCATACTTATGTATAAAGAAATAATAGCCATAAATTTTCTAAATACATTAATAAAAAAAATAAAAATATTTGATACAAAGCTTAAAATCCATAAAATGAGACCAAAATGGGAAATAAAAGTTGAAGAGGCTGATACACAACAAGATCCAATCTGATTCATAATCCCAAGAAACCAACCCTGCACCCACCATGTGACCTCAATTCATCACCATGAGTCAATATCCACCCACATCCTATAGGATATTGATGAAAACCCAACCTGTAAGTCATAAAATTCTTACCTAGATAAAATATAGAGACTACATACCAACCAAGGTTAATAGGTAGGGTGTTGTCTAATGCCTAGTGGGAGAGCACTAATAATTCATAGAATTAATTTTATAAGAGAAATCAAGAACACTAGTAGGAAAATAAGGAATAGGAAATAGTTTAATTTACATTTATATAACATGAAAACAAATACTACATCAAATTCCCTTACTCAAACCAATTTATTTAGAAAACTAAAGCCATGTCCTCATTTATATTTTTAAATCCACCTTTGGAATATGTTAAAGATATATTTTAAAGGTGTTTTCATTAAAATGTTAGAATTTAAAAAGAAGACACACCTTTATTTTGAAAACCCTCTACATGATTCTCATGATACAATTAAAGAAAAGTAACAACACTATAAAATCAACATTATGCATAATAAACAAAGGGATGAGAATAAATAATATAATAAAAAAATGTGTAACAAAAAGCCTCAACTATAAATGAACCATCACATAAAAATTATGAATAATACATGAAAATCAAGTAGGTTATCTATCAAATAAATAAATAAAAAAATGTTATATAATAATCATCACGAGGCATCCCCATGGGACTAGTGAGACAATACATAAACATTACCAGGTGGAACCAATTGACAGTAGGTTTTATAGTCCTATAACTCATCACTCAAATCGATATCAACATGACTCATTAGGGTAAATATCAATATCCTATATCATATATATATCATGGGATATTATCCATTTCATAATCTCAACTATGGGATGCTATCTAGTATGTAATATCAATTAGCGCATCACCCATCTCTCGTTTTCCCACTTATTTACATTTGGTTCCCTCAGAAACTAGTTAATATAGATGGGGCACTTTTATTATTCATCAATCACAAAACATTTCATAACAAAATTCCACAAGACACAATATCAATTCCCATGTAACCTCCCACACCCCTTATTGACAATACCCTTCTCAAAACATAAGTACCAATTAATAATTAAATCACATCACAACATCTATAAGCAAGAACAAAAAACAACCAATGGGGATTAACAAGGGCGCAACTATAAACTTTTAAATACCTTTTTAAATAAATTTATAAACATTACATTGATTTTAAACAAGTAATTAAGAAATCTAAATTCCATTTGTGAAATCAAGGTAAACTCCAAAGAACAAGGAAATAATATTGAAACACAATCACAATAAATTAATAAGGTCTCTAAAGAATTTCCATAAACTAAACATACCCCTTACCCATGCGGAAAACTCACTAAATTATAAAACACCTCACTTTACAAATCATTAGTTTTTCAATAACTATGTATAAATCATATCCTTTATAGAAAAACCTCCTTAGAATTTTATAAAAAATGAAATATACATAAAATTCATCTTGGAATGAAAAATTACTTCAAATATTAAATCCCACCCATTATATAAAATTAAATCCAATATAAATTATTTAAACCTTATAAAAAATCTTATATATATAACATATTCCATTTTTATCTAGGTTGAAATCAGTTTTAAAACTTGAAGCACCCAAGGTACTCTCAAATAAAAGGAATAAAACAGAAACATCAACAAAAAATCTGGTGGAAACTTGTCACCTTAACAAGATAACACAATAATAAAGAAGACAAGATATTAAGGAAATAAAAGTGGAGAGGATGAGGGATATAAGAAGAAACATGAATTACCTTGAGTAAATCCACCCAAATCGCAAGAATATCACTAAAGGAGTGGAGGATAAAGAAGGATACATGGCTTTGAGACATAGGGTTTAACAAATGGGGAGGAGGAGGGTTAAAAATGATAATAGTATAAAGGTAAATTCAAATTTTTAGGAAATTTGGGTAGGCTACATGGTTCTGAAAACTATGCACTAACATGTGGGTGCCACCGAATACACCTTTATATGTCACACAATTTGGATACACAATTTACAATAATAGTGTGCCAATCATGTTAGCCACCATCACATACAAAACTAAGCCACATGATTACCTTGATACCCCACATATTTTTTTAAACCATGCTCTAACTATGTAAAATCCACTGGAAAACCCCTCCTTCCATTGTATAGTTTGAGTGCATGGTTAATACTAACTATGCGCTAAACATGCATCCATTTTTGTGTTTTTTTTAATTTTTGAAAATATCCACCTCCCAAAAATTCTAAGAAGGAATTTAATACTAAAAATAAATCAAATAAGAATAATAAATTCATAAAAGTGACCTGACAGATGTTATAATTCTCCCCACCATGCCACTTTCTACCCCTATAAAGTCATTTTCAATAAAAAATAGGAAGTACTTAAGTATCTCAAAATCCATAACATGATCGATTGTTCCTCAATAAGGAAATACCATTCCTACTGAAAAATATCAGCCAAAATCACACCAGGAAGGCAAAGAGTATTGTCATCAATGAATATACTAAAAACATATCCTCTAAGACACCATGAAACAAACATCTCAAGATCACAAGGAATTATAATTACTAGAACTCAAAAACTCATCCCAATAAAAATAAACCCAACGGGATAACCATATAAAAATGAATATTTTAAATAGAGACCCACTATAGGTATCCCCACCATTTATGAATCTTATGATAAGATAGAAAATAGAATATTTAATTATATCACCATGAATGTATTTTCAATGACACTCATCCATAATAAATAAGAAAAAAGGGAATACATAATCCTTAAAATCCAATTTGATCCAACTCCCAAAATGATTTACTTTACCCCAACAACATAACCATATGAAAAATGAAAATTTATAAGAAAACTAAAGATATAACCCTTTCATCTAGTTCATGCAAAAAGATAAAATGGGGTACACATGTATGATTCAAAATAAGTCCCAACAAAATACAAAAGAGGGTACCCCAGAAACAACTATTTAGATTCTGACAATTTAAATAGAATAAAAATTACATATGACTGCCCAAGTATAGACTGAATCCAATACTTTTTATTATGTTTCTTGTTTATCTAATAGATCCTATAAAGGTGAACAAGATGAAATAAATAATGATAGGTCCTAATAGGTGCCAGAAAAGAGGGATTAGGGTTTCTAGATTTCCCACACTTTAAGAATACTAATGTATTTCTTCTTTTTAATGTGGTGATAATCGGTTAAGGAAGTATCTTCATGTTATCATCACCTTTATACTTTAAATCTTTTTGATTCCACTGTTTATTGATCATGACACCCTTACTAACACTAGATGGTGTAGTAACACAACTTTCCATAGGATTCCCCACAAAAATTGCTTCAAGAGTGATTTCTTTTTTGACCACTTCAACATACGAGTTTAAGATAGATTGGAACACCACTAAATTAAGATATAAATAAAGACCCCTTCCAAATAACCAAGAATTTTTCAAATAATTTATGACTAGCTTCATAGAGAAGGTTACATGTCCAAAAAAGTGTTTAATATATTTATTTACTGGATGATCAACTTGATGAATACCCAAAATTTCTACTTAATTCTCCAACTTCACATCATTAAGAAAAATCCGCTGGATGAAAATGTACATGAAATGTTCACAATACATTCCCTCAATAATTTTTGTATGGAAAACAATCTTCCACAGTTCTAAACTCTATCCCTATAATATTACGACAACACATCTCACCTTAGAGGCTTTGAGATATTATAAAGATTCAAAGATTTATTCAACCTTTTATCACCACTCCACACACTATTGTGGGACATAAGCATGATAGAAGATAGGTGGTTACTAATTAAGAAAATCTCATACATGATCCACGAGTCTAGAAAAACTAAACCTTTCCACACTATTGGGGATATGAGAAGTGTTAGAGATTTGGAAGGCTACTCTAGGGTCATTAGATTGATTACCCTTCAAGATACTATCCAAATAATTCCATCCTTGACTTATTGAAAATTTTATGGGGTCATATTAAAAGATATTACAAAACATTACATTCAATCAAACAATCCTGAATCTCAATACAAATAAAACAGAATCAAGAATCAAACAAACCAAAACCACAGAACTTCTTTTATAACACCGCTTTATAATTTTTGAGAATAACCCAAAATAAACTACCAGGGAACCCAATTCATGAAAGTTATTTCACATTTTTAAACCATAAATTTATTTACAAATAATCTAAAAAAAAATTTAAATTATTTCAAAACACCACTCAGAATCATAAAAAGGTTACAAAAAAATTCAACTTATCATTATAATGTTTTCCACTATACATTGAAATCACCCAAAATTACTTGAAAAATAAGAAAAATAATTATTAAAAAAAAATAATATATTCCACTCAAATAATTTATAATTAAATTTTGAAACTTATCATAAGAACACATGTATCCTAAACAGTGACATTCATAACCCATAAAATCCACTCAATTACTCATAAACATGTGATAATAATCATAATAGAAATCTGAAACATATAAAGGGGTGAAAAAAAAAGTTTTAAAAGTTTTAACATTTATCAAGGTTTATCCCCATAGTTTTTTAGACCATGTTCCAACTATGTGAGTTCCACTAGAAGTTACCCAGATTGGGTCACATGGCTCACACATGGTTTGACAGACCATGCACCCTAACTATGCACCTATGGATTTCCTCCCATTTTCACCCCAAAACTAAATATTTCTTGAAATTTCCCATGGTTTCTCCATAAAACTCATATTAGTATAAATACATATAAAAAAACTCAAGAATAATCAATTATAAAATCAAAATTCAAAACAAAACTCCCAACCACCCACTTTAACTTGAGGCGCATCATGAAATAGAGTTGTCCAAACACTACACCACACCCACCCATAGATCTCTGATAGTATTATATTTTATCTACCATTAAACCTAAATAACTATAGGTTTTTGATAACATTTTATAATTAGTTAGGCCGTTCTGGCCGACACATCACCTGACCTAGCTCCCCACAAAGCCCAAAGTGCATTCCTCATCACCACAGGCTGGTGACAAGCACCAAGGGTATTAACACACAATCATTCTGAACAATTTCACCCCTAGAATACCATGATAAATGCAATTAGTTCTAACCTAAAACCCAACATTAGGTCACTATACAATTTATAATCATTCCAAATAAACAAGAAATTTGAATATAAGATCCAACCATACTTACGTTGAAAAAAATAATAACCATAAACTTTTGAAAATAGATTACTAAAAAATGAAAATATTTAATAAAATGTTTAAAATATGTAAAATGATACCAAAATAATGAATAAAGGCTAAATATGCTGATACATAACAAGACCCAATCTATTTTATGATCCCAAGGAATCAAACCTACACTCACCATGTGACCTCAAATCACTACCATGAGTTAACATCCACCAACATCCCAAAGGAGCGTGGTGTAACCTGACACAAAAGTCAAAACCTGCTCACATATATAAAACCTGGAGACTATATACCCACCAAGGTGAGTATATAGGGTGTGATAAAATACTTAATAGTAAAACTCTAAGAATCCTTACCCTTCCTTTTATAAGAAAAGCTAATAATTCTAGTTTGAAAATAAGTAATAGGAAATATTTTTCATTACATTTACTTAACATGAAAAAAAACACCACATAAAAACCCCTTTATCAATATAATATCTTTAGAGAACCAAACCAATGTACTCATTTACATTTAAAAATACAGCATTAAAATAGGTTAAATATATTTTTTAAAGGTGTTTTAATTACAATGTTAGAATTTTAAAAAATATCCTTTTATTTTGAAAACCATTTACATGCTTCTCATGATATAATTAAGGAAAAGGAACAAAACTATAAAATAAATTCTATGAATAATAAATAAAGGTATGGAATAAATAATATAAGTCAAAAATTTGTAAAAAAAATTCTCAACTATAAATGAACCATCACATCAAAAGTATGGAAAATCCATGAAAATAAAGTAGGTTATCTATCAAATAAATCATAAGATAATTATAGAGTATAACAATTATCATGGTATGTGACTATGGGATTGGTGAGAGAATACTTAGATGTTCCTAGGTGGAACCAAATCTATAAAGGTTTTATGATCCATCAAATCACCACCCAAACTGCTCTCAATTAGCCTCATTGGGGGAACTCCTAATATCCTGAGGCATATCTCGACCATGGGATGCTAGCTAATGTGTAATTTAAACTATAGTTTACAATCAAGGGAATGATATCAACTATAAAAACACACATCTATCTATTTATAACTTAATTTCCTTAGGTTCCGTATAGAACCATCTAATGGAGGTATGCCACTTTTATTATTTATCAATCACAAATAATTTCATAATATAATGATGCACAATATAATATCAATTCCAATCCCACCTCTAACACCCCTTACTAATAAGTCCCTTATCAAAACATAACCACCAATTAATAATTAAATCATATCACAAAATCTATAAGAATTAAGTGTAAATAACCATCGGGGCTCAAGAAGGGTACATCTATAACCTTTAAAATCCCTTTTCCATAAAGTTCCAAATGAGCCCTCAGATTTAAACAAGTAATCAAGAACATCAAATTCTTATTGAAAACCATTTTGAAATTAATTTAAACTCTTAATGTCATGTATATAACTTCAAAAAACAATCACAATAAAGTAATTAAGTCTCTAAAGAATTTATATAAACTAAACAAACCCCTTACCTATGTGGAGAACTCACTAAATTATAAAACACCCCACTTTATAAATAATTATTTTTTCAATAATCATGTATAAATCATATAATTTAGAGAAAACACTACTTTTTATTTCATAAAACTTATAGCATACATAAAATTAATCTTGTAATGAAAAATTCCTTCAAATATTAAATCCCACCAATTATATCAATATAAAACAAATAGATATTATGGAATCCTTTTGAAAAATCTTACATAGATAACATAATCTATTTTTATCTAGGTTGAAATAAAATTTAAAACCTCAAGCACCTAAGGTACTCTAAAAAAAAATTACCTTAAATATGATGGGAGCTTGTCTCTTTCATAAGATACTATAAGAATCAAGAGGAAGGAACCCTTACAATCCTACACGTATGAGAAATTTTGTTAAAGACTCATACCTAACACTAGGTTTATCCTACATGAACAACTAGGGGTTAAGAGCTTAAATAAGAGGTATAAAATGGAAATATAAGTGGATATAAAGAGGAATATTAGAAAAGCATGAATTTCCTCAAGTAAATCCACCCAAATCACAAGAAATCACCAAATGAGTGTTGGGGAAAGAAGAACTCACAACTACGAGATGTAGGGTTGAATGAATAGGAAGAAATAAGGGAGGATGAGGGTTTTAATTGACAAGGGTATAAAGGTAAATTCATATTTATTTAGTAAAACTAGGAAGACTATATAGTTTTGTGGAATGATTAGGAAAATCATACACTAATCATGTAGATTTCACTGAATACACCTCTAGATATTGAATGATTTGGATTCATAGTTTACACTAATAGTACTCCAACCATAAGAGACACCATGAAATACAAAACCAATACACATTATTATCTGGAGAACCCACATGATTTCGTAAACCTTTCTCTAACTATGAAAAACTCTACTAAAACCCCCTCCTCTTATTGCATGATTCTGGTGCATTATTATCACTAACTGTTCTCACATTTTCATGACATTTCTTTTAAAAATATTAAAACCTATCCATCTCCAAAATTCTTATGAGAAGTAATATAATCCCTAAAATAAATAAATAATAATAATAAATTAAAAAAAGTGACCCAATGGGTATTAATTCTCCCTAAAATTCCACATTCTTCCCCCATAAATTCATCATCAATAGAAAAAGAGAAAATACCTAAGTATCTAAAAATCTAGAACATGATCGATTATTCCTTGATGAGGAAATCCCATTATGACTTCAAATTTACCACCAAACTCACACTAGGAAGGTGAAGAATGTATTCCTTGTTGAATATTCCAAAAAAATATCCTTGATGACACCATGCAATAAGCATATCAAGATAATCCAATGTTATAATTACTGCAACTTAAAAAATCACCCCAATCAAAATAAATCTAGGGTAATACTATACTGAATCAAAGAATTCATATGGAGTCCCAATATAGGTCTCCCCAAAATATTTGAATCATATAATAATAGAGAAAATGGATGAAAGAATTATATCTATGTAAATGTATTTCAAAATAAACTCATCAAAAATAAAGAACAAAAAAAGGACATAATGAATCCTTAAAATTCTATCTGATCCAACTCCCAAAATGATTCAATTTAACCTAAAAATTAAATTATATAAAAAAAAACCAATGGATAATAACACTAAAATGATAAACCTTTAATCCAGTGTAGGAAAAAGGATAAAAGAGAGCACACATGTTTGATGAAAAATAATTCCCAACAAAATACAAAAGTGGATACCCTTAGAAAATCTATCCAGCTTCTAACTCTTCAAATGAAAGCAACATTAAAGACTAATACCTAGGTTTAGTTAAAGTTCAAGAAATTTTATTTTATATCCTATTTAGATTATACAACCTATAAATGTGATTGAGATGACTACAATGATGACAATTCCTAAAAGGTTTCAGACAAGAGGGATTAGGGTGGCCAAATTTCTCACACTAGAAGTATACAAAGGGACCCGTTCCTTCTAAAGTGGTGAAAATTGGTTGAGGAAGTATGTAACGACCTAGAATTATATTAATGAAATTTACCTTCTTATAACTATTTAATATATTATAACTCATATAAAACCACTTAGTGAACACAATACAAACTTTATAAATTAAGAATGAATGAAATAAGATGTATCTATAGAAAGTAAGGAACCTAAACCAATGGAATAGTAAAATGACCTTTGGAATAGTAATGTGAACCTTATGAATAGAAAACTGACCAATAGAATAGTAAACCCACCAATGAAAGTATAAATATAATTTATGCATCTTATAAATGAAAATATGATACAATTATATCATAGTATAAATAAATAATTTTTTTTTGAAAATAATAAATTAATTATTAGTATTTTTGTGAAACATAAATGTTTTTTTACCAATTTAAAATTAATATAATGATTTAAAAGAAAATTTATTTTCATAAAATAGATTCCTAAATTGATATTTTATTGTATTATTATTATATTACAAGACATTAATTACTTTTTCAAAGTGTTATAAAATCAGTTATAATTTTTAAATTGGTATTTTTGGAATAAATGATGATTTTAATTAAAAATTAAATTTATCATATTTAGTAAATTATTTTCATAAAATGAAGTTCATTTTTTAATTATAAACATAAAAAAATATTTAGGGTGAATTTTTGATATTTTTCTGAAATAGTTGATTTTTTTTATGAATAGTGAAATACAATAATTTTCAGCATTTAAAATTTTAAGACAAATACATGAATTTTAACATCATGAATGATGTAATAAACCATTAGTTAGAACTAAAATTCACTATTTAATATACTTATCCACAATAATACACACTATTTATTATCTTGATTTAAAATAATAATCAAACGAGTAAAATAATCAAAAAACACCCCTCTCATCCACTATAAATACCACCCCTCACCACCTCTTCCCATCACACCTAAAAAGCCATGAATATTGTCAAAATTATGCCCAATACTATTCCCAAGTCTCTCCCCCATGTCCAGGATCATTTTTTTTCAACAAAATACCAAACCCATTCCCCTAAGGAGGTTCTTAAAGAGGATAATTTCAAGAGGCAAAAACCTATTTCCCTTTCTTTTAATTTCATTTTAATTTCATTTATTTTATTCTCCTATCCTCACATACCCTTATCCAAGGGACATGATAAATACAATATATTTTATATAATGTAATTTTATTGTGTTAATGCTACAACCCCTCATCATTTATCTTCCCCTCCACTTTTTTTTTCTAAAAATGAAAACATCATCTGTGATGTGTGGATTTATCGCATTCAAGGATAATGAGTTTTAAATTTCCATTACCTACTTCAAGGCTGGTCATAAAATAAATTTCATGGTAAAAGAAGATTATAATATAGGTATTACATAATATTTAATGTTCTTTAAATAGTATATATACACATTATTAATTAATAAAACAATACTAGTTCATGATGATCGAAAAAATGCCAAATTAATCTAAACAATTATCGTTAACATTTTATCTAATGAATCATCCTAAAACCTAGAAAAAATGATATATAAGACCATTTAATAATATATAAGTTTATTAATAACTTATAATTTCAATTCTAGACAAATATTTTCATTTTACATGATTTTCCATACATGTATACAAGCAATCTGATCATGGAAACCAAAGAACTGATCACTCCCGAATAATAAAATTGTATCTTATAACTCATCAAAAAATGTTGTAAATGGAATTAATAAAATTATAATAAATAAAATACATGTATAAAAGGTTCTTAATTAATTAATTAATGGATTTAATTTTATTATCTAGGACATTAATATCAAGTACATTACATATTCAGATATAAGGTAAGAGATTCTATCCGAACCTCTATTTTTCCTTCGGGTTATGATTTCTCTCTATTTACCCCAATTTAACTCTTATTTATTTTTATAAAATTATTTTAAAATCTATTTATATGTTCCAAAATCATTTATCTAGTTCATTTCATCATTTTTTTGGGGATATAAATGTTTAAAAAAAATCCCCTTCTCAATTCTTCCCAATAAGCAAGCCCGATTAAAGGGAACTTCCTGATTTCTTACCCATTTAAAGTTCTCTATATAATATGTTTTAATCCACCATTATTTTTATAAAATCACTCATTTTATCATGAAAAAATATCTTAGTTCACTTCTAGTTTTATACAAACAATTATTCCTTATTCATTTTAAATAATCTTTAATATTTTCCTTAAACCACACTAAAATGTTTTATTTATAAAGTTTCTTAAACACACTTTTTACATGTTTTCACTTCAGTTTGACATAAATTATCATGATCTATGAATATTTTACCTTATTAATGTCCTTTATTATTTAAATCAATTCTTTCTTGGACACCATTATGATATTCCTATTTGTTATGCCTTTTGATATGATTATGATACCCAATTCTTTACATGAGTAAACCTTATGTTTATATTTGATTAATTATGTATGATTATTCACATAGAACACATATCCATTAACATTTTATGATGGGTGTTCCCAGATATCACTCTAATTCATTGGTTAATGTTTATTCTCATGAGACATCATGTGCAATGGTCTTAGTGGTTAGCCTTGACTCATGTTAATCATGTGAAATGGTCTTTGTGGTTAGACTTGACTCATGCTCCTCTATGTGAAATGGTCTTAACTCATGCTTATGTCATGTTTTATCTTTTTTACAAATTTCTATTATTCTTTGATTACATGATACCATGTTCTATATGTTATTCTTCTATATGTGTATTCATGTTCCATGACTTTTTATGTCATCTTGTTATGCCATATAATCCATGTGCTATGATTTATTACTATGTTTATTCCCTTTCTATGATTTTTAGCTCATCACTTTGTTCATGTATTTCCCAGGTTACCCTATGTAGATATTATATCTCAATTTGAGTTAAGAGCTCATTATTGAGTTATAATTAAATTTGTTTTCATTTTGGTTTCATGTTTTCAGTTTTATGTATGTAATCCTACAAATACACTAGACTTTACAATACTTGGTTTATATTTAATGGTTAATTATGCTTAAAATCATGTAATAATATGTGTAAAAGGATAGGGTTTCTATAGTTGGTATCAGATCAAGTTCTAGTTATTTTTGGAGATTAGGATTAGATTTTAGTAATAACCCTAGGGAAAATTCTATCACCATGGATAACCTAGATTGGAACTAAGGGAATCACAAGTTAGGACATACTTTTCATTTACAAGTTTATCCATCTATGTTCAAAATTTCCTTTTATTATTACTATTAGCTAAGTATTCAATCCCCCTAATCATAATTTATTTTTTAGTTAATGGATGTAAATAAGAGAACCCATGCCAACAATCAATGTGGAAATGTGTTGATTTCCCTAATGATATTCCAAATATGATGAGAATAGGTGCTAAAAAATTCATTATAATACTTTATCAACTAGATCAAGTTATGAATAATATCTTGAATCATGTGTAATTACCTCCTTCTCCTAAAAAAGCGAAATTTATGATCAAATCCTTTATATAGAAAAGGACTCCCACGTTTAGAGGATATTTTGATCCCTTCATCACAGAATAATGGATTAACTCTATTGATAAGATATTTTCTGTCCTCCAGTGCTTAGAAGAAGAGAAAGTTATACTTCCAGTCTATAGTTTTGGTGGGGAAGTTGATTAGTGGTGGACATTGAACAAGAACACAAAGCCCAAACAAAAAATTGATTCCATGGAATAGGAATATTTCCAGAAAATATTTTTTAATAAATATATTTCCCAAAATATCTATCTTAAGATGGAAAGTTAGTTCCTCAGACTGAAGAAAAAAGAAGATGATTCTATCAGGGTGTACGAAGTAAAATTTACAAGTCTTGCAAGATAAACCTCTAGAATTTTCATGAACACTTAAATAAAGGTAGATTTCTTCTTTAGTGGACTAAAGCTGATTCTATGAAAAGCGTTGGAGACTCGATACTTTCATAGCTATGAGAAGATTTTCTGTTGTGAACTTAAGTTTGAAATGGAGATTGGAGACTCTTAGTGGTCTCATGGGATTGGAGATAAAAATAGGAAAAAATGGAGTTTAATATGGGAGGATCAATAGATAAATACCATGATGTAAAGAAAACCCAATATCTCACTTGTCAAAGTTATTGGAAGAAGCATCTTGGGAAATATCTAAAGGGAACTGAGATATGCTTCAAATATTTATAAATGGGGAATTTTGATAATAACTTCTGAAATTATACAAATAATCCCACTAATGTTTAAGAATAAAGGAATGTTCAGATCAAAACTCAGCCTGTAGTATAGTGTTTCAACTATAAGGAACATGGTTATCATGCAAACCATTTCCCCAAGCCAAGGTTCATTGGAGGCAATCAACCAAAACAACCTACAAGGAAGGAAGGGAATATGATATCAATACTACTGATGTGGATCCCAACAATGATGTGGTGACTGGTATGCTGGTTATTCATTCAAGAATACTGAATGTACTATTTGATTCTAGTTCTACGCATTCTTTCACATCTTACAAGTTTAGTATAACTATTTAAACACCACCTCAAAATATGGAGGTTGAGTTATCTATGAGAATATAAAATGGGGAAATTATTGCATCCAACGTATATAACTCCTCCCCAGTTAAGTTTTATGTATTTAACCTCCCAGAAAATCTTATCATACTTCCTTTGGTATATTTTGATGGTATATTGGTCATGGATTCACTATATTTATAAAAATACAACATCGATTGTTGGGAAAGGGAGATCACTCTTCACATCCTGGGGTATCCTTAAATTCTATACAAGTGTAAGGTTGAGGAGGAATCTCCATCAGAATCATTATATAAATTATGGATATTACTTCCTTACAAGCAAGCATATCTATCTCAAATAATTGAGACAAAGGAGAGTATCATGCTCAAAGACATTCCCAGTGTGAGGTACTACATTGACGTGTTCCCTAAATATTTGTTTGGTCTTTATCCTGATTGAGAAGTTGAGTTATTAATTTAACTTATTCTTAGATCTCTACCTACATCAAATATACCTTATTGAATGGACACCATTGAGTTAGAGTAACTTAAGAAGAAATTACAGGAAAATCTAGATAGGGGTTTTATACAGCCGAGTGATTTACCATGGGGTGTACCTGTCCTCTTTTTCAAGAAGGAGAATAGATCAATGTACCTCTTCACTGATTATCGTGAGCCTAAAAAATCACGATAAAGAATAATTATCCCCTACCATAAATAGATGGATTGTTCGATAAACTATGCAGGGCTAAGTATTTCTATAAGATGGACCTTTAGCCAGGATATCATTAATTAAAGGCGAGGAAGGAAGATATTCCCAAGAATACCTTTCAAACAAGGTATGGACACTATGAGTTCATAGTGATATACTTTAGTCTCACTAATTCTCTAGAAATTTTCATGGACTTAATGGATATAGTCTTTAGAGATTACTTATAATTTTTTTGGTAGTCTTTATTGATGATATTATGATATACTCCAAGAGCAAGGAGGAACACGAAGAGTATTTGAATACTATGATAAAGAATTTATGAAGGGATAAACTATATACAAAGTATAGTAGATGTGATTTTTGGATGGAGGAAGTATCATTATTGGGGAATTTTATCACCATCAAAGGGATATCTATGGACCCTTCTAAAACAAAGGCAATTGAAGAGTGGCCCATACCAATATATATAAAGGAGATCTTTAGTTGACTTGGTCTATATGAGTATTACCAATGATTTGTGAAGAAATTATCACAATTTTAAAACCTAATAACCAAGATTAATTATATGGGAGTGAATTATTTATACACCATTAAATCTGAATATTAATTCAAAGAGTTGAAAAAGAGGTTTATCACTATGCTAGTACACACAATACTGAAAAGTGGAGAACTATTTATGGTATATGAAGATGCTTCAAAGAAGGTATTAGGATATGTACTAATGAAAAATGATAATGTGATATCCTACACCTCAAGGAAGTTGAAAATTCATGAGAAAAAATATTCCACACATGATCTAGAGTTGTCAGCTGTGATATTTGCATTGAAAATTTGGCATCATTATCTCTATGGGGAGAAGTGTGAGATATATACTAATCATAAGAGCCTAAAATATATATTCACATAGAAGGATATTAATATACACCAGTAAAGATAGTTAGATCTCATCAAGTATTATGAATTCTCAATCCACTACTATCTTGGTAAAGAAAATAAAGTGGGGGATATCTAAGTAAAAAGAATCCTGCAACTTTATCAATGTTGAGAATTGATGAGGATCCGATATTCTTAGATTTGAAAAGTATGGATATGGGAATAATTGGTGAAGGTTATCATTAATTATTTCTCAAATTATTCCTCAACCATACCTTATGGATAAAATAAAGGATGATCAAAGAAATGATGTGGACATTTAGAAAAATGTTTAAGTTATTAGAAATGGGAAATACTAAGAGTTCAAAATGGATGAGGAATGATTCATGAGATTTGGGTCATGACTATATGTACTATCCAATATTGAGATAAATAAAGATCTTATGAATGATGCACATATCGTAACCTTATTTATTCACCCATAGATCCCAAATATGTATCAAGATTTATGAGAAAACTATTGGTGGGACAATATGAAGAAATGAATAATTGAGTATACATCAAAGTGTATGGTATGTAAGAAAGTGAAGGATAAATAGAAAACGTCTGAGGGGATGATGTAACTATTACCCATACTAATATGGAAATGGGAAAACATCCCCATGGAGTTTGTCACTGAACTTTCAAATACATCCATAGGAAACAATTATATTTGTGTTGTTGTGGATATTATTACAAAGAAATCTCACTTTATCTCAATTTGAGAGGACTTCCCACTTGATAAAATTGCACAAATATACATCAAAGATGCGGTGAGGATGTATGGAGTACCTTTATCAATTGTATCTAATTGGGATCTTAGATTCATCTAAAAGTTCTAGAAAAGTTTCCAACATGATCTGAACATTGAGTTGAACTTCATTACGGCCTATCATCCTCAAATTGATGGCCAATATGAGCAGAATATTTAGACACTAGAAGACATATTGAGAGCGTTTTCTATAGACTTCAAAGGAGGATGGGACCAACATCTTCCTCTGGTCGAGTACTCTAACAAAAATAGTTTACAATCAAGCTACAAAATGGCTCCATATAAAGCTTTCTATAGGAAAATATACAGAACACTGACATGATGGGATGATGTTGGTGAATGTAAGATAGTTAGAACTGAAATGGTTGAAGAAATGGTAGAAAAGGTGAAAACCATTCAGTAGCACATCAAGGCATCCCAAAGTCAACAAAAAATATATATAGATAATCATTTATGAGACCTTTAATTTAAGGTTGCAGACATGGTAATCCTATGCATATCTCTATGGAAGAGGATCGTGAGATTTGGGAAGAAGGGAAAGCTAAGTCTCAGGTACATCGACCCCTTCAAGATTCTTAACCGTGTTGAAGCTATGGCCTATCGACTAACACTTCAACCAACCATGTCTCAAGTACACAATGTATTCCACATATTCCTTTCTAGGAAGTATATACCGAATCCCTCACATGTATTGAATTTAGAGGTGGTAAAATTGGAAAATTATCTCTCTTATGAGGAGAAGCTAGTGAAGATCTTAGACCGTAGAGATAAAGTTTTATGCAACAAGACTACCCACCTAGTAAAAGTACTATGGATTAACCATAAGTACAAAGAGGTATTATGGGAACTAGGAGAATCGATGAAGGATAAGTACCCTCAACTATTTTCCTCTTAGTTTGTAAAATGAAATTTCGAGGGTGAATTTTCATAAAGGGGGAATAATGTAATGGCCTAGAATTCTATGAATGAAATTTCCCATTTTATCACTATGTAATATAGTATAAATCACATAAAATCACTTATAGAACACAATACAAACTTTATAAATGAATAATGAATAAAATATGATGTATTTATAGAAATCAAGGAACCTAAACCGATCGAATAATAACATGACTTTAGAATAGTAATGTGACCCATATGAATAGTAAAACAACCAATAAAATAGTAAACTCACCAATGAAAGTATAAATAAAATATATACATCCTATAAATTAAAATATGATACAATTAAATCATAGTATAAGTAAATAAATGTTTTGAAAAGGATAAATTATGTATTGGTATTTTTGTGAAACATAAATGTTTATTTACAATTTTATAATTAATATAATGATTTAAAAGAAAATTTATTTTCATAAAATAGATTCATAAATTAATATTTTGTTGTCTTTTTATTATAAGATAATTTTATAAGACCATAATTAACCTTTCAAAGTGTTAAATCAGTTATAAATTTTAAATCGATTTTTTTCAAATAAATGATCATTTTAATTAAAAATCAATTTTATCATATTTAGAAAATTATTTTCAAAAAATTAATTTCATTTTTTAATTCAACATGTTGAAAAATTGTTAGGGTGAATTTTTGGGATTCTTCTGAAATAGTTTATTTTTTATAAATAGTGAAATACGATAATTTACAGTATTTAACATTTTAGGCCAAATACTTGAATTTTAAAATCATTAATGATTTAAGAATCCATTAGTTAGAAATCACATGCATTAGTTACTATAATTAGTTATAAGAATCCACATTGTTTCTTGTCTTGAGCCAAAATAATAAACAAATGAGTAAAATAATAAAAAAACACCCTTCACCTCTACTATAAATATCACCCCACAACCTCTTCTACCATCACCTAAAAAGGGTTTACGATTGTCTAAATTCTTCCCAATAATCTTACCAATTATCTCCCCCATGTACAAGAACCTTTGGTCTCAACAAAATACAAAACCCATTTCCCGATGGTGGTTCTCAATGAGGAAAATTCAAGAGGTAAAAACCTCTTTTAAGCCACCATTATTTTTCTAAAATAACTAATTTTATCATGAAAAACTATCTTGGTTCATTTTTTGTTTTATATAAACAATTATTCCTTTTCCTCTTTAAATAATCTTTAATATTTTCCTTAAACCGCACTAAAATTTTTTATTTATAAGGTTTCTTAAACACTATTTTTATATGTTTTTAATTTAGTTTGACATCACTTATCATGATATATGCCTATTTTCCCTTATGAATGTCCATGTATGATTTAAATCCATTCTTTCATGGACACCATTATGATATTACCTTTTTTATGCCTTTTGACATGATTATGATACCCAATTCTTTCAATCGGTAACCCTTTTGTTTATATTTGATTACTTATGTATGATTATTAATATGGGACAAATATTAATGAACATGTTATTATGGGTGTTACTAGATATCAATCCAATACATTGGGTAATGTTTAGTCTCATGAGACGTCATATGCAATGGTGTTGGTGGTTATCCTTGACTCTAATTATATGCAATGGTCCTGGTGGTTAGCCTTGAATCATGATCCTCCATGTGAAAAGGTATTGGTGGTTAGTATTGACTCTTGTTTATGTCATTTGTATGTTGTTGACACATTTCTATGATTCTAGGATTACATGATCCCTTGTTTTATATGTTATGATTCCATATGTTTATTCATCTTCCATACCTTTTTATACTATCATGTTATACCTTATAATCTATGTGCTATGATTTATTCCCATGTTTATTCCCTTATTGGGATTTTTATATCATAATCTTTTCACGTATTCCCCAAGTTACCCTAGAACATGTTAGAGATAAATGGGAGTTAAGAGCTCATTATGTAGTTTAAATTAAATATGTTTTCATTTTCATTTCATGTTTTCAGTTTTATTTACCTAATTCTAAAAAGACACTAGACTTTATGATCCTTGTTTTGTATTTAATGGTTAATTATAATTAAAATATTGCAATAACATTTTTAAAAGGTTAGTGTCTCTATAAAGTATCTCCATATCATCAAAACCTTCCTAATTCAAATATTTCCACTTCCAATATTCATTTAACATACCACCCTTACTGACACTGGACACGGTAAGAGCCCCACTTCCCATATTATATCCCATAAAAATTGATTGAATGTTAACCACTTTAGGCCATATAAGAACACTGTTGAAATATGATCTGGGTGAATTCCCCTTCCAAAAAACTAAGCATTTTTTGAATCATTAATGACTAGATCTGGGGAGAATGTAACAAGCATAGAAAAGTGTACGATCCAAGATCTTTTTAAGGTATGTTTTGTTTAAGTTTTGGTATGGCCTCTTCTTTTGGATAGATAAGTGTTTTGAAAGTTTAGGTGTGGGATCAGAGGTGCCCCGGGGGCTTGGGGTGCAAAGAGTAGAGAAATCAGGCCAAGTAGTGCTAGGCTCATGGTTTGCACACGGTTTGGGGTAATCGTGCAGGTAGACCGTGAAGACCAGCCATCCTTGGATAATAGCCTCATCATGGTCTCCGCATGGTTAGGGAAGACTATGTGGGATTCCTAGGAAGCCATGTGGGATAGCCTCTCATGGATAGTATCTCCCATATGGTTTGCGCACAGTTTGGTAAACCATGCGGGTAAACCGTGTGATCGAGAGAAGTTGGAAAAATTTCAAAAATCCCACCCTGTGATTTTAAGACCCAATTAGGGTTTCTCCTCAATTCAACCTCCTCTAGCCCTAGTTACGCCTCAAGGACCACAATATCTCTCATAGATCAATCCCACTCATTTCTTGGTCATTTGGAGCACCGTCGATTGTAGATCGAATCTCTGGGTAAGTCTAATCCTCTACTTCCTTCTCTTATGTGGATTAGGGTTTGTGGTTTCTTCCATCTCCTTCCAAAGTCTAAAACCATCTTTTTCGAGTAATATCTAGGTTAAGGCTCCAAGGTATGTTTGAGCCTAGATTGAAGGACATGATTAAGGGATAATTCATCAATGAATTTGAGGTAGGTGGTATATAAGTTTTATCCCTTGAGTTTTATAGAGATTTGTGCATGAAGTGTTTTGATTCTTACCCTCTTATGAAGAGTCTGTCATGCCATTATTGTGATGTGATCCTTAGGGTGTCTAAACAACCAAATAGAACCCTCATGATTCCTGTGGGATTCATGGAGAATGATGTGACCTATATTAGGTCCACCCATGGGGTGTACCCACGTTCTCAGACTTAGAGTTTAGCTAAGTAAAATTAGGGCCATTGTGTGAGAACATAGAGCCCAGGGTGAATATGATATTAAGTTTGAAGGATGTGAATGGGAGTCCTAGTAACGCACATGGGTTGGGTGGTGACCTATGTGGGTGTTGGTGGGATTAAAAAAAGTGGTTAAGTGAGATAAAGGTAAAAGCTAAGGGGTTAGCTTTATACATGATTATTCTTTGTGAGATAAGCACGAGAAATGATAATTGGGGATGAATTGTGGAATGGGTTAATACATGAGAATTATGTGGTGCACCTAAATGATTGAATGTAATGAAGGGATTGTGTTATGTGATATGAGAATTTTGTTTGGAATTCATAAGTGGGTAAATGCTTATGAAATAATAAATGGGATAAATGGGCAATGAATTGTCAATGATAAATTTGGATAAGGCAAAGGAGTGGTTGAATACACCTAATGGGTTAAGGCACAAAAATAGGATTTTGGCTAAATGGATATGAATTGTATTTGGAAATTGTGTGAATGTGTTATTAAGTGAAAATGACTAGATATCATAATGGAATGGATTATGAACATAATAATGAAGCCTAGTGAGTTAGGCATGATGAACAAAGCCTAGTGGGATAGGCACAACGAATGAATTCTTAGTGAGATAAGCATAATAAAATGGAATTTTATTAAATGGATAGATGATGTGAAATGTAGTAAATGTGTTAATGGGTTAAGGAATGGTGTTAACCCTCATGTTATTTTTATGGTTTATGTTTTCCTTTGGAAATGGTTGTGATTTTGTGTAAATTGTTAATGGTTACATTTATGTATAGCATGTGAACATGTATTGGTAGTGTGGGGTATTGACTAAGGTTCTACACCCACAGGTGGAGTTGGACTGAGGCTCTAAACTCCACCCCTAATGCCTTGGGTAGGGATAAGACTGATGCTCTATTTACCTATCAGTTGCATCAACCCATACTGATGCTTCGAGGTGAGGACATGGTTGACATGAGGAAGGAGTTGGACCGATGCTCTAAATTCCACCCCTAATGCACTGGTTAGGGATGAGGAATGATGATCTATTCCCCTAATGGTTTTATTCCACTTGGACTAATGTTTTGAGGTGAGGATCATGAGATTTCTATAATTTGATAAATTCCACCGGGACTGATGCTTCGAGGTGAGAATATGAATTGATATGATATGTGTATCCCTAGTGAGATAGGGACTTGTTTAATTTCCCCTATGCACCATGATTGATTTCCTTGGACCCTTGTGTAGATGGTATTTGTGCCTAACCCATGGAACTTGTGATCTATGTGGATTGTGAAATGAATACGGTATAATAAATGGAATTAGGATAATTGGTAGTTATGAATTAAATGAATCTTGTTAAATAATGGCACCCAAATTGCCCCTTTATTACTTACCATCTATTTAGTACTTATATGCACTATCTATTAGACTAGATATTTTGTAGACACCATTGGTGGTGGCCTATTGAGTTTTGTACTCACACCCTTCTCAGACCGCTATTGGGTACCCGAGCATATCTATTGGTTGCAGGTTAGGACAAGGGAAGAGGCCCTACTGTGAGATGTTGAGTTGGGCTCAGGATGTACATAGAGTAGGACCCAGATTTGGAGTCGGGACCCATTTAGAGTTTTTTCCATTTGTTTTATTTTGGGATTATTCCACTTTTCCCTACTAGTATAGAATATCATGGTTGTATTTGATTTGTGGTTTGTACCCTGTTTGGGAAATGCTTGGTTAGGCTTATTTAATTGGTAGTTCATATTGTTTCTGTTATTTATATTGTTTTTTTATGTGGCTTACTCTGGTAAATAGGGTATAGTCTCCCCACGTGACTCATTAGACCCTTTATACTAGTCGTCAACCTCTGTCATATGGGGAGGCGTGCTTGAGGTCATGTAACCACCCGGATTAGAGCACCGGTTTAGTGGATTCTGGGTCTAGGACGTTAAAAAATGTGTTCATCATATTCTATTAAAAATTGATCACATTGATGAATACCCAACATTTCTACCACCTTCTCCACCTTCCCATCAGTAGGGAAAATAAACTAGATGAAAATGTCCTTGAAATGTTCCCAATACATTCCCTTAAGTAGTTGGGAATTTAAAACGGTCTTTAGTCATTATAGAACTAATCTATCAAATAAAACGACAACACATCTCACACTAGAGGATTTCAAAGTTTATAGAGATTCAAATATTTCTTCAACCTTATAAAGCCACTATATCCCCTATTTAGGGCTGTAGTCATGATATAAGACATGTGGGTATCAATTAACAAATTCTCATACGTGATCCATGAGTTGGGACAAACTTATACATGCCACTCTATTTGGGGTCTGAGTATAGTTAGAGTTCTGGAAGACTATTATAGGTTCATTAGAATGATTACCCAACAAGATTCTACCGTAATAATCCCATCCTTGATTTTTTGACACTTTCTTGGTGGTCATATTCTAAAATATCACAAAAAATAACATTCAGTCAAACAATCCAAAATCTCAATAAAAATAAACTAAAATTAAGAATAAAAAAAACAAAAACCAAAAAAAATATTTTATTACATTACTTCATAAGTTTTGAAAATATCCCAAAAAATAGTTTATAAGGAAACCTAATTCCTGAAAGTCACATTACATGTTAAAACCATACATTTATTTCCAAAACATAGAATTTTTATTTATTTATAGAATCATAAAAAGGTTAGAAAAACAATTAAGCTAAACATTATAAGATTTTACACTATACTTTAAAATCACCCCACATTTCTTAAAAAATGGTAAAGATCATCCTTTGAAAATCGACACAACCAAAAATCATCTCTTCCACTCAAATAATTTATCATTAAATTCAAAGACTTATCATAAGAACACCACCAGACTAAAAAAATGACATTCATAACCCATAAAATCCACTAAATTACTCATAAACAAGTAAAAACAACCATAATAGAAATCTAAAACATATAAAGGGGTGAAAACAACCAAGTTTCAAAAGTTTTACCACTACACATGGGTTGATCACACAATTTGTTAGAGTGGGATCCAACCATACGAGGGTTACTGAAAGTTACCCAAAATGATTCATATAGCTCACCGATAGTTTGATAGACCATTCACTATAACTATTCACCTCTGGATTTACTGTCATTTTCACCTTAAAGATAGTAATTTTCCAAAAATACTCATGGGTTCTCCCTAAAAAACATATTATTAGTAAATAAAATAAAATAACCACTATAATATTCAATTAAAAAACTCAAATTCAAAACAAATTTCCTTACCACCCATGTAACTAGAGGCTCAACATAAAGGAGTGTTGGACAAACAATCCCCACACCCACCACTCAAGATCCAACAATGCTATATCCTGCCAATCATTACCCACCAAATAACAAGAGGGATATGATAAAATTTTGTAATGAATTGGTTTAGATGGATTCAAAAAATTACCCAACCTAGCTTGACATAAGGCCTGAAGCATGTTCCCTATCACCAAGGGATGGAGAAAATCACCAATGGTATCTAAACACAATTGTTGTGAATGATTTCACCCTCTGAATCCCATGATAAAGGTAACTATTTCCAATCCAAAACTCTACATAAGTTCACCATATATGGGATAATCATGAAAAAATGGATAAGTATTTTTAATATAAGAACAAAATGTACTTATGTAGAAATAAATAATAACCATAACATTTTTTGAAGACCTTACTAACAAAATGAAAATATTTAATACAAAGTTTAAAATCCATAAAACATGAACAAAATTAGAAATACAGGTCAATAAAAAACAAGGACCAATACAATAAAAGATCAAAAATAACTGATCCCTCACCCACCATGTGACATCAAGTCACCACCATGAGATAAAATACACAAGAATCCCAAAGGAGAGTGGTGGAAACCCAACCCTAAATTCATAACCCACTCACCTAAGAAGAACATGTAGACTACATACCCCACAAGGATTGTATGTAGGGTGTAAACCAATGCCCCATAGGATACCACCAAGAATCCATACCATTAATTTTATAAGAGAAACCAAGAACCCTAGTTTCAAAATAAGTAATTGGAAATAGTTTTCTTTACCTTTATATAAAACAAAAACAAACACCACATAAAAGACCCTTTCTCAAAATAATTTCTTTGGAAAACCAAAACCATTTCATTATTTATATTTAATAATCAACCATTGGAATAAGTTAAAGATATATTTAAAATGTGTTTTCATTACAATGTTATCATTTAAAAACAAACCTACCCTTTATTTTGAAAACCCTTTACATACTTCTCATGATATAATCATTGAAAATGAACAATAATATAAAATAAATACTATACAGAATCAAGAGATGGATGAGGATAAATATGATACATAAAACCTATGTAAAAAGATTATCAACTATAAATTAACCATCACATAAAAGTGTGGATAATCCATGAAAATAAAGTAGGTCATCTATCAAATAAATCATAATATAAGCATAGAATATAATAATCATCATGGGGAATCACTACGGGACTAGTGGAAAAGTACTTAGATGTGCCTAGGTGGAACCAAATCATGAAAGGTTTTATGGTCCTTAAAATCACCACCCAAACAACTCTCAACTAACCTCATCTTGGTAACTATCAATAGCTTAAGGTGTATCTAAACCATGGGCTTCTAGCTAGTTCACAATATCAACTATGGTCTACTAGCTAGTCCATAATCTAAACTAGAACAAGACTCATCTCTCTATTTCCCACTTAATTTTTTTAGGTTCCCCATGAATCTAGCTAATGGAGGTGGGTTAATTTTAATATTCATCAATAAAAAATAATTGAATAACATAATTCCACACAAAATAATATCAATTACCATCCCACCTTTAACACCCCTTACTGATAATAACCTTATCAAAACATAGAAAATAATTAATAATTAAATCATATCACAATATCTATATACATGAACAAAAAATAACCATCAAGGATAAATAATGGTGCATATATAACCTTTTAAATAATTTTCCCACTAAGTTCTAAACAATCCTTTGTTTGTAAACAAGTAATCATGTACTTTAAATTCAATTTCGAAAACTATTTTGAAAGTAAGTTAAAGTCAAAAGATCAAGGAAATAACATCAAACTAGAATCAAATTAAAGTAATAAATTCTCTCAAGAATTTCCATAAAAAAACACCCCTTATCCATGTGTAAATCTCACTAAATTGTAAAATACAAGACTTTATAAATACTGATTATTTCAATCACCAAGTATAAATCATCTCCTTTAGAGAAAACCCACCTTAAAATTTCCTTAATTGTGTCATGTATATAGTATTAATATTGGAATGAAAAATTCATTCAAATATTAAATACCACCCATTATATGAAATAAAAAATAACATAGATTATGGAAACCTTTTTAATTTTTTACATATATAACACAATCTATTTTTATCTAGGTTGAAATCAACTTTAAAAACTCAAACACCCAAGGTACTATCAAATAAAAGAAGTAAAATAGAATCACTAACCTCAAATCTTTTGGAAACTTTAAACCTTCACAAGATAGAAAAAGAATCAATAATAAGGGACCCATACGAGCCTATAATTCTCATAAAGTTCATGAAACACTCATCCCTAACCCTAGGTTCAGCCTCCATAGCCAACAAAGGAAAAAACTTTAAATTAAAAGGGAGAACAAGGAAATTAAATTAGATAGTAGGAGAAATCCAAGAAGAAACATGAATTACCATGAGTAAATCCACAAAAATTTCAAGAGGTTCACTGATGTAGTAGAAGAGAAAGAATACTGCATGTTTTAGAGATATAACAACCCAAACTTTTAAAAATGAAATTCCATTTTTGTATGAATAAATGCCTTATTAAGCAATGTAGTTATAGAAAACACATGAACTAATTTAGATATTTTTTACTGTTATAAAATATAGTTAGTTATATTCAAAAAAACCTTAAGTATCTTAACCATGGATAATATATCCATTATAAAGTGACTTATAATATTAATATATATTAAGGGTCATGATAAATTCTAATTGACACAGAAATAAGAAGCGACGACCTCAACCAGTAGGATCATACCCTATGAATCCAAATTATTAGAGCTTACAAGGGAGATGGAATTACTAGGATTTTAACTTGACCAATACTGAGTATAAATTCAACAACTGAAACAATAATCAAATTGTTTATAGGATATGTTAAATCTTATCGAGATCACAACCCAATCCATGTTTGTCGAACCACCATAAGAAAGTACCACCATCGCACACCATACCCTTAGGGTGCATGTTTGTGTAATAATTTATTATATATCTAGACATTAGTATTATAAATTTTTATGGTTTATTTGTAATAAAATAATGATTATGTTTATCTCTTTTCATCATTACATTTTATATACAATTATACATGAGTTGATGAAAATTAGATTTTGATACGAAGAAAACAAAATTGATTTTTGGAAAATATTTGATCTAAAAAACACTTTTTGATAAATTCAAGAATTTTTAAATGAATATACTTTCATATAATATTATTATTAAATAATATTTATTTATATACAAATGATAATATAATTTAATTAAGTCCAATTCAATCTTTGTAAGGTCAGAAAATTGTTAATGTCGTAAAAAAATATTTTCCAATAAATAATGATTTTTATTTAAAAGAGTAAATTCATATATTTATATAATTATTTGTATAAAATAAATATTATTTTTGAAATCATTATGTCTAAATTATCTAATGGTTAATTTTTCATAATTTTCCAAGATACCTGAATTTTTAGGTAAAAATTAAATATGGTATAAATATACGATCTGTATTATGACATCATAATGAACCAAAAGTGATGAAATAAATTTTATAAAATTAATACACAAACAAATATATATTTATCCTTTAATATAAATTATTTTATAATTTATTTTACTAATTTTATAAACCTTTAATGAATCCTCCAGAACCTATATTATATTTTAAGGTTTTAAAATCAATTCTTTATGAACATGAATCACTTCCACATCACCAATGGTATTATTTTAATATGTTCAATTCTTGGACTTATAAAATATTTAGAAAAACTAATATTTGGATGAAACCATTGGAAAAACCATGATAAGGTTTATGGTTTTGATTAATTTATCATATAGAGTCTAAAACCTAAGTTTATAAATTAATAAAGAATTCTTTTCTCTTTTACTATAAGTACCCACCCAACACCCACTCATATTCACTCAAAAAACATTTAGAACTAATTTATTCTATAACTACATCTCTAAATACATCACAAGGTGTTTAAAATATCTTTATAAGATCCTCCCAAGCTTTTAGAAGTGCGCTCTCAAGGTAGGGGATTCTCTCCTGCTCTTTATTCATGCACTTTCATTGAGTCATGCCTTTTGATTTCTAATTATTCTCATTGTAATATGTTTTTTCATATACCTTTACTATCCTTATTATTACCAATTAATTATATACAACCTTTAACTCTCATTAAACCCTTCTATAAACCTTTATGTACACCCGTTATGCTGCCGAAATTTTCCCATGATTTTCCATGAGAAACATTTATGTTGTGTATACCCATACCCATTTCCACTTAAGGGTATTCAACTAGATATACCTATAATTAATTATTTTGTAATACCATATATATAACCCACACTTATAAAATATGGGATTAAAACTGTTGAAATACATCCTTATGTTGGATGATCTATGTGGCACAAAAAGTCATGTACATGATATAAATGTGGTGGGTGAGACCAAAATTATATACCCCCTATAATGCATTTGGTAATGTTTTTATCTCATGATATATCATGTATAGTGAACTGGAGGTTATTTTAATCACACTATATTATGTTGTCTCAGTGGTTATCCTTGACATATTCTAATGATTCCATGTTTTAGATTGTTGGCACATTCCTATATTTATTTGATGTTATCATCTTATATCATGATTCAATATTCAATTTTGGGATTATTACCCATTTTATGTCACCTTTATATGAATATTGAATCACATGTATTATTTTCATTATGTTATTATTTGATTATTGCATTAATCTACTTTATAGGTCACCCATTTCTTATGTATGTCTAAGGTTATCTCATGCAATATTAGATGATCAAGGGAATGTAAGGGAATGTTTTGCAAATTTAAAATAATTTTATTGTACCCATGTTCCAATTTATCATGATATGTATTCAATTAACTAAATACACTAGGCCTCACAATCTTTTGGGATTGTATTAAGAGTATCCTTATGTAATAAATCATGAATTAAGGTGTGTTAAAGATATGGGTTGTCATAGTTGGTATCAGAGAAAGGTCTAGTTATTTTTCAGGATTATGATGAGAAAACTTTAGTGAAATCCTTATGGATAAGACTAAACATAGGAAAACATCCCTAAATTATGGTAAAGTAATGATTAAGTTTCTTTCAAGAAAAAAAATCCCAAAATAGATAATAAAAATGGACGTGTCTCTGGAAAATTTGTACCTAGGGGTAATAACCATGAAAAGGGTGACTTGGGTATTAAATCAATCATCACCTGATTCACAACATAGATAACTTTCTATGCATATAGTTTGAAACTCCTAGGGGATATTCTTTGGTAAATCCACAAGCTCATTATGAGCCATTATTAAGGAAACAAAAATTCCCATAAAATTTTATATTAGAAAATAGAACATGGATAACATAGATTGAAACCTAAAATTCATAAGTTAACGAATACATGCGATTTATTAATTATACCTTCAATGTTCATAGTTTCCCTTTTATAAGTTTAATAGTTTGAAAATTATCATTCCTAAGTCAATTTTTGATGAAGTAAATGATTAAAACTAGAATCAAATAGTGAAAGGAAGGCTTATAATCAATTCATTAAATTTAAATAACCTATATGATTATGGATCTACATATTATTTTATATCAAGAAATTTTAATAGAACTATTAAAATACCATATAAAAATATGTAAGTAAAGCTATCATTGAAACTGGAAAACAGGAAAATTATTTCATCCCAAGTATATAACTCCTCCTCTATCCATATTTACAGTATGAACTTACCAATGAATGTTGTTATAGCCTATTTAGTAAAATTTTATTCAATTCTAGGCATATAATGGATTTCATTATATAAAGCCAACATAAATTTTGGAGAGAAGTAAATCACCCTCCATGTCGTGAATCACCCTCAAATTCTATACAAGTGCATGGAGGTGGATGAATCTACTTTGGAATCATCGTCTCAATCATGAATATTATTGCCTTAATAGAAATAATATCCAGCTAAAATTATTGAGACTAAGGAAAATATAATTTTTGATGACATGCCTATTTTAAGGGAATATATTAATACGTTTCCTAAATAATTTCATGGTCTTATTCCAAGCCATAAGGTTGAGTTCTCAATCGATATTATACCCATATATTTTCTAATATAAAAGAATCTATATATAATAGACACTATGGAACATAATATATAAAGAAGAAACTATATAAGAATATGGATATAGGGTTTATATGAATAAGTTCTTCACCATGGGATGCACCGGTTCAATTAATCATTAAGAAGCATGGTTCAATTTTCCATTGCATTGATTAACATGAGCTCATTAAGACCATGATAAAGAAAAAGTATCCAATACTACATATTAATAACTTGTTCAATTAGCCACATGGATCCCAGTACTTCTATAAGGTGGATCATCTTTTGGGATGTTATCAAGTAAAGGTGAAAATGAGGATATCACTATGACTGATTTTCATGCAAGGTACATGCACTATGAGTTCATAGTGATTCCATTTAGACTCACTAATTCTCTATCTATATACATGGACTTAAGGAATAGAGTATTTAAGTATTTCCTTGAAAAATTTGTGGTAGTATTTATAGATGATACTCTTATCTACTCCAAAAGTAAGGAGGAATATGAGGAGAATTCTAATTTTTTACTAATGAACATAAAAAAAATTTATATGTGAAGTATAATAAATGTGATTTTTGGATGGAGCAAGTAACATTCCTGGGTCATGTTATCACCAGCAAAGGAATATCTATAGATCCTTAAAATATAGAGGCAATTGAAGGATAAACCAAAATGAAATCTGTGACAGAGACCCATAGTTACCTTGGATTAACTAGGTACTATTGTTTATTTATTAGAAACATATCATGATTTTAAGGACCATTAACTAAGATAACTCAAAAGGGAGTGAAGTTTTTTTTGAATTGATAAATTTGAGGATAGATTTAAAGATTTAAGGAAGATTCTAATCACTTCATTAGTACTAATATTACCCAAATATGAAGTGGTAACTTCTGGATAATGGACAAATCTCATCATTTTCTATTCATCTAGGAAGCCTTAAGATGTGTATATATATAAAGTAAAACTTATGGTGGGATAGCATGAAGAGGAATATTTAGAATTTGTATATCAATACTTAATATGATAACAATTCAAGGATGAATGAAAAAATTATAAGGGTATGATGAAACCATTGACCATGTTAGTATAGAAATGGAAAAATATAACCATGGATTTTATCATAGGAATAACTAGGACATCCACAGGAAATAAAACTATATGGGTGGTTATTGATCACCATATAAAGTAATCACATTTCATTACTATCAAGGAAGATTTATCTCTTGAACAATTCACTAATATATACATAATGGATGTGGTAATACCACATGATGTTCCTCTCACCATTTTATCTAATCTATATTTGAGGTTTATCTCAAAGTTATGGAGAATCCTTCAACAACCATTGGATACAGAGTTGATTTTTAGAAATACTTATCACCCTTATATGAATGGTTTGTATGAGAGAACTATTAAAACTCCATAGGATATTTTAATATCATTTTCAATGGATTTAAAAGTATTTTGAGATCAAAACCTTCCACTATTGGAGTTATCATATAAATACAGTTTTCATTCTAGCATTTAAATGGAACCTTATGAGGATATGTATAGGAAGAGGTTTCAAACTCCAACATGCTGGGATGAAGTTAGAGAGAGGATGGTTATGGAACATGATTTTATCCAAGAGATGATAGATAAGGTTTAAACCATTTAGTGTCATATGAAATCTGCACAATGTCAATATAAAAGCTATGAGGACAATAATCTATGAGACCCATAGTTTGAGGTTGGAGATAAGGCATTATTTTATATATTTTCATGGAATAAAGTCATGAGGTTTGGGAAGAATGTAAATCCCATTCCAAGATACATTGAACCCTTTGAGATCCTGAATCAAATCAAAATTGTGGCCTATTAATTATAACTCCCACCTAACCCATACCAAGTACATGATTTGTTCCAGGTATCCCTATTAGGTAAGTATATACTAGGCCCCTCACATTTAATAAATCCATTTGTGGTATTGTGGGAGAATGATATTTTATATGAGGAGCTATCAATGAAGATCTTAGAACATAAAGACAAATTTCTTTGAAAAAATAAAACTCACCTAGTCAAAGTGTTGTGGAAGAAATTAAAGTATGAGGAGGAAACATGGAAACCAAAAGATGAAATTAAATAGAAGTACCAAAATCTATTTTAGTGTATGAAATAAAATTTTGAGGGTGAAATTTCTGAAGGGTGGAAGAATGTAATGACCCAAAATATTATAAATGAAATTACATTTTGTATGAATAAATTCCTAATTAAGAAATGTAGTTAAATAAAAAACATAAAATACTTTGATTGTAACGCCCCGACCCTAGTTACCCAGAGTCGGTGCATTATTACATAACATTGGCATGATCACAAGAAAGATCAAATCTCGAAAGACCGATTGGTTTAGTATCCTTGGAAACACTAGATACATCCATAAGTTTTACATTACATCATAAAAAAACATCTTGTCTTCATATCCCCTCATACTATCCCTGCAGGTCATTCATAAATTACTTCTTCATAATCCTGGGAAAAATAAAACATTTAAAGGGGTGAGCTCAGATGCTCAGTAAGGATAACATTATAGCAGAAGCTTTCATAAATAAGCATAAACACTTAAGGCAATTTATAACTAAAACAAAAGCCTTTTAAACTTGAACTTCAGCATAAAATGGAAAAGGTAAAATGAAATAATGCCATTTACTTACTCACATGGATATTCTACTAGTCGAATGATCACATGCAATATCAATAACCACTTTCATAATGATGGAATGCATAATTCCAGACTATCATAACCACATAGCCAAGGCCTCGTGCCAAGACTACAAATAAGATTTTGCCAAGGCCTTGTGCCAAGACACTAGTTTGTCTCATGATACCTACCGATGCATCAAGGAGCTATAGAGGGCTCCACCCGTCACATATTAAGTCCAATTCATTCCCCATATGAATAGGTTTAAGCATAAAATAAACATTCTTATTAAAACTAGCATACGAAATGTCAATACTTTAACCACAAACCATGAATGGTATAAAAATAGAACATCCACAGTCAAACATAACTCATTTGATACAATATGGAAGATTGTATTGTATCACATTAACCTCAATCATGAATAATGAAGGATGTTGACATAGATGAAAATAATCATCATAACTATTTGAGAGAAATATCCCCCTTTTCTTGAAAACTTTTAAAAGTCACACTATTTGTCAAGAAGACATTCAAAAATAGATTTTTGAATCAAAGTGTACCATACCACTTTGAAACTTTTAAAAGGATTTTTAATTTTAAAACTTTAATGTCCATATAAATAAATCCTTAAAACCATTTTTAAAATATGGACATTAATGAGCATGATTTAGAAGAATAATTCTTTAAAACATTTTAAAATGGTATTTTGGTTAGAGTTTCTAACCAAAAGAGAGACACTTGAATACAAATAATTGAGGTAATCAAAACATTGTAATATCATGATAATAAATGAATTCATGATATACTATGTCAAAGTACATTATATACACCACATAAAAATGATTTGGTGTATATCATCAAAGAAGTCTCAATGGAATGTAAATTGAGATGAAATCTCTCATAAAGGTTGTATCCTTAGGTTAAGGATAAATCAACGACATAATTATGTGTGACAAATATAAATACACTAAATATGATTGGATATTCAGTGTAAATCAATCAAAGGATATTCACACATATTCTTGTAAAAACAATACCAACGAATTGGATGTTTAACTCAACAAATGGAGAATGAGTTAAAATCACTCTTATCAAATTCATATCAACGACTTGAGAATTATAAATGGAGTGATTATGTGTATCAAACTTATATCCACAGAAAGGGGAGTGGAAATTATGACATAATCAAATGAATAGTGATTCCACACATAATCTTGGGGTAATATAATCAATGAAATATGCGTAAAGCCAAATGAGTGGAAATTGAAATTTCAAATTCCCTTATCGATTAGGCAACTTACGAAACATACACCCATGAAAGAAGTATCATACCCAGATGATGTAAATACCCATAAATTAAAGTATATTACACAATGAATACAATCATGGGCAGTACACATACACCACATGCAATAATTAAGTGGTGAATAATGGAAATCTCACGAAATTAAAAGTGAGATAAGAAACCCCTTACCACGTTAATCAACTGAGTCGTATGGCCAAAAGTTAATAACCACCAAATGATTTACAGAATAAAATGAATATAAAGAGAATCATGATAATATATATCAAATGGCAGTACACAATACACCACTTTCAATAATTTAGTGGCGAACAATGGAAATCTCACGGAATTGAAAGTGAGATAAGAAAATCCCTTACTTTGTACTTTTTCCTTGGTCGATGGTAGGTTTACCTACTGTATAATGGTAAAATAATTGTTATTGAATAATACAAGAATCATTTACTTTAATATGATATCATATATGATCTTTTAACATTGATTTGTTAATAATATCTTAGAATTATCGTCATTTCGGGTGATAATCGATTCGTTCTTCTTAAATGTTTGGTTACGTAAGACATGTTTGTAATGGATATATTATATCTTATTCATAATCATAATGATTTTAACATTATTTTTATCCCTAAAATGAGAATAAGACTTGAATGGATACGATGGAGGATGGATCTCATCGTGTTCGTGGAGACGGTAGTCCGTACGTACGCACGAACGCTACTTCCAATTAATTTTTCATTTTAAAAGAATTGAATCCAAATGATACATAGGTATATTATTATTACAGTATAATATAATATTTTTTATATGTTACTTATGTTCATTAACACCATTCTTTATACGTTCCATGTGTGGTATGAACGAGTCATATCATTTTAAGGGGGCGGTAGTCCGCACTTCCTCAAATGAAATTATCGTACGTATATACAACATGAAACGAATAATGGTATGAAATAAAATGGAATTACAGAAGGTTATATATAAAATATTTATCATTAATATCACACTTAATTACAGTTCCATCATAATGGCCACCATGAGAGGCGGTAAGATGTATTTGAACAATCATCGTTTCGTGAGGCGTTAGTTTGCCATTCACAGAAACATTATGTTCATCATCCATTAGATGGAGGTGTGTGTATGTGTAGTTCTAATAATTCTTATAAAAACATCCTAGTATATTTAGGATACTTTTTTTGTTACAAAAGAAATGAAATAAAAAGAGTTTGGGGGTTGGAGAAGCAAAATAAATGAAAATAATTTAAGAGAAATCGTTACCTCTAATTTAGGTAACTCACTTTGGTTGGAACCAAAGGACTTCTTGAAATGCTTTCTGCCTAAGGGGAAGCTTCAAGGAGGAGGAGAGGGATGTGGGGAGCTTATTTGGTCAGGGTTTGGACGAGCCAAGTGGCTTGAGAGGTGTGAGGAATGATTAGAAGTGGTCTCCTTTTATAAGGGAGAGGAGGGGCTCTTTAGGAAAGAGTGAAAGTATTACTTTATAATATAATTATATTCGGTTTATAATGGTCCAAAAATCATTGAGGTCGAATATAAGATGACTCATATTCTAAATAACATCAACCAATAAGAATTGGACAGGTTTTAGATAATATTTTAATCATTATAATCTTATTTATTTAAATGATTTATTAATGAGGTAAACATTGCATCATTATTGTGTCATTAATAATTTAAATTATTTGATGTCTAAAAATTATAAATAAAATATCATTATGTAGGAAATCGTTTTATATTTCTAATGAATATTTATAATCGAAAATCCAACATGTATAACCCTATGTAAAAATTTTTCTTCTAAAAGATGTAAGCTTATGCCATTTTTATTTTTATTTTAACTTTATTAATATAATGTGTCCCTACCACATACAAGTGGCTCCAAGGGGTCCCCAAATCGACCCAAGGATGACCATGGTCGGGTATGTGTCCACAAATAAGGTTAGGACACGTTTTAGGGTAATTTTGTATTATTATAATATTATTTTTAAACCCTTATTTACCGGATTTACCCTTAACCATGGTAAATAAAATATTTACCGCAGTAATTATTCAAAATGTCTAAACATAAAAGTTACCTATTTACACAATTTGGACATCCTGATTCCAAATATGGAATCCATTTTTCTAAATTCAAAACACAGAAGTGGCAGAAATTAATTTAAAATTAATTCCCGCTGTCAAAACAAAAAGCGTGTTTTTAAGAGGTAATAACTATCAAAAGATTGACACTTGTTTATGTTCGGTTTAATTGTAAAATTATGTCCAATGACCAAAATTATATTAAATGGTAAAAATATATTCTAAATATACTTTTAAACCACTCAAATTCACAATTTATCACTATTAATTATTTGGATTAAAAAAGTTGTTTTTAATTAAAATTTAGTAATTTTCACTATTCATCAAAATATGAAAGTTATCCGAAAAGTACCAAAATTTCACCTTAGGCTAAATTCGATATTCAGAATCCAAAAATGAAGTCCATTTTAAAATATAAAATATATATAATTTCAAAATTTAGGTATTACTATTCATAACGGCTAGTTTGATTGGTTGTGGCGTGTGTTAAAACTCAAGGTTGCGTACAACACACGCTACTATTTTATTCAAAGGAAAGCGTATCGTGGAAGCTTGGGATGTTTCATTTTAAATTTTTTTTTATGTCCCAATTTATTCAGATAGTTTAAAATATTTTATTTAAAAAGGTTTCACTATTAAAAGTTGATAAAAGTGCAATACTGAAAATGAATCTGTTCTTGCATTATGACTAAGAAACTCATAATAGGGATTCTAAAATTATAAGGATTATATAAAGTTAAAAATGTAGTTAATACTATTCATGACCTCTTTTAATGGATTTTTTTTGTACGTCATGGTGTGATTGAACTCGGTGTTGCGTGTAGTGCAAGTTATTGAATTATTTTTAAGAAATAACACACTATGAAATCCCGGGGTGTTACATTGATTATTTTGGACCATTATAAAATATAACAAGTTGTATTTATAATACTTTTAAGCATCTTAGTCATTGATAATATAACCATCATATACTGACCATTAATATTAGTACATATTGACTGTTATGATAAAGTCTAATTGACATATATGGAAGAAATAATGACCTCGACCAGTAGGATCGTACCATATGGAACCCAATTATTAGAGATTACGAGAGAGATGTAATCACTAGGATTTTCCCTTTACCAAACCCCAATTGAAATTCAATAACTCAAATATGAATGAAACCATTTATTGTATAATTTCAATGTTATTGAGATCACAACCAAAACCATGTTTGTCAAACCACCCCAAAAAAGTACCACCATCGTACACCTTACCCTTAGGGCATACAATGATGTAATAAGGGGTTATATATCTAAAACCCAGTAATATGAATTTATATGTTTTCTTTGTAATAAAATATTGATTATATTTATCCCTTTTTATTATTACTTGATATATATAATTATATACGAGTTGATGAATATTAGGTTTTGATACAAAGAAACCAAAATTATAATTTTGGAAATTATATGGTTTTAAAAATCTTTGTGATAAACTCAATAATTTTTGAATAAATATTAATTTCATATAATATTATTATTAAATAATATTTATTTATATACGAATGATAATATAATTTAATGAAGTTTAGTGTAATATTTATAAGGACCATAAAATGGTTATTGTTGTAAAAATCGATATTAACTATTAAATATGAATTTTTATTTAAAAATGTGAATTATAATATTTAGATAACTATTTTGATAAAATAAATATTATTTTTGAAATTATATGGTTAAAATTATCAAATTTTGAATTTTTTATAATTTTCAAAGACAATCGATTTTTTGGATAAAAATTAAATATAATATAAATATATAGTTTGTATTATGACATGGTCCAAAAGTGATGTAATAAATTCTATAAAAGTAATATACAATCAAATATATATTTTTCCTTTAAAACAATGTGTTTTTTGACTCCTCCAAAACCAATATTATATTTTAATATTTTAAAATAAATTATTTAGGAATACGACTCACTTCCACATCACCAATGGTATTATTTTAATATGTTAGGTTCTTATCCTTATAAAATATTTAAAGATACTATTATTTGGTGAAAACCATGTGAAAAAACCATGGGAAGGTTTTTAGTTCTAATTATTTTATCATATAGAGTATAAAACCTAAGTTTAAGAAATTAATAAAGATTTCCTCTCTCTTTTGCTATAAATACACACCCAACCTCCCACTAATCCTCACTCAAAACCCAATTAGATATAATTTCATCTCCCTATATCTATATAAATACCTTTTAATGTGTTCCCAATCTCTTAAGAAGGTCCTCCCAAGCTTTTAGAAGCATCCTCTCAAGGTAGGGAGATTCTCTCCTCTTTATTCAAGAACTTTCTTTGAGTCAACAATTTTTATTTCCAATTTTTCATATTGGAATATGTTTTTTCACATCTATTTAATATCCTTATGATTCCCAAATATTTATAGACCACATTTCACTCTCATTAAACCCTTCCATAAACCTTTATGTACACTTGTTATACTGCTGAAATTATCCCATGATTTTTCATGCCAAACATTTGTGCTGTGTATATCCATCTCCATTTCCACTCAAGGGTATTCAACTAGATTTAATTATAATTTATTTATTTTGGACTCCCATATGTGTAACCCACACTCCTTAATCATGGGATCAATAGTGATGAAATAAATCCTTATGTTTAATGATCTATGTGACACACAAATATATGTACATGATATGAATGTGAAGGGTGGGCCTAGAATTATATAGCCCTCCAATGCATTGGCAATTCTTTTATCTCATGAGATTCCATGAATTGTGCATGATAGGTTATCCCAAGAACACTATATTATGATGTCTCAATGTTTATCCATGACTTATGCTCATGATGTCATATTTTATGATGTTTCCACATTCCAATATTTCTTTGATTTTACCATCTTATGTCATGATTCAAGGTTCAAGTTTATGATTATCACCCATTTTATGTCACTTTGATATGCCTCTTAACTCACAAGTATTAATTTTATCATTTAATTCTTTAATTATACCCTAACCAGGCTATATAGATAACCTCTTTCTTATGTTTATCCCCATGTCATCTCGTGTAGTATTAGAAGATCGAGGGAATATAATGGAATGTTTTAGAGTTTTAAAAAAATGTTTTTGTACCCATATTTCAAGTTATTTATCTATGTATATAAAATTACCCAAATACACTAGTCCTCATGATCTTTTGGGATTGTATTAAGTGTATATTTATATAATAAATTATGAATTAAGGTGTGTTAAAGATATGGGTTGTCAAATGAGATTTAGAGTCAAAAAAATTAGGAGAAATGTGGGAGGAGGGGGGTTAAAATCAATAGGGTTGTATATGTAAATTAATAAATTTTAAGAAAATTAGGTAGGTTTCATGATTTGGATGCATGTTTAGGAAAACAATACACCAATTGTACAAGTTCCACCAAATACACAAACAAATGTAACACGATTTACACTAACCTTGAACCAACCCTATGAGACGCCAACAAATACAAAACCGTGAAACATGGTTACTTGGAGACCCCACCCAATTTGGTAAACCATGATCTAACCATGAATAACTCCACTAGGAACCCCCTCTTCCTAAAACATGGTTTGGGTGTATGGTTAGCACTAACTATGCTCCCACTATTGTGCCCCACTTTTTATTTTCAAAATTTTCAAACCTCTCCACCATAAAAAACTTTTGAGAAGGAATATTATCTCTAAAATAAATAAAATTAGAATAGTAAATACATATAAGTCACCCAAGAGGTGTCAAAATTGTATTCAAATAATTCCAAATTGATAAGTGTTTTTGATTTAAACACATTAATTTCTAGCAAGAACTAAAACTCATCATTATCTTACAAAATAGATATAGAAAGATTCATTTTTATAAGAAATTTAAAAATAATAAATATGTAATATTGGATACTTGAAAAAAGGATTACCTTATCTCATATAAAGTTTAATTATAACATAACTAGTTTATTTAACAGAACAATAGTGACATTTCCTGAGTCAATCATGACCATCAACTAGGCATTAAATCTATTATAACATTTCACAAGACTAATAAAAAGTGAATGAATGATATAAATTATATTATAAATATATTTTTAACCTTATGTTATAATTTTTGAATATAAATATGTAGGATAATAAGTACTTCCTTGATACAATTATTGTGATAGACTTATTACAATTAAAGCATTAAATTTCATCATTCAAGATTTTAATTTTCTTTATACATGAATTGCAAGGTTTGTAGAACTAGCAATAAATTCTTTGAATTTTACACACAATCGCAAATGTGAAACACTTTGTAACCTAAAATTAAATATATTTTTATATATTTTATATATTAAAATTGATAATATCAAAATTATAGCATACGTTAGAGATATAAAATAAAATAATAATATCAATAGAAAACTCACCTCCACACACCATTAGATTTAAAGTAACGATTTCCTTTTATCATAGGAAATCAATTTTCATGCATATGAGTTATCCAAAAATATTTATAATAGACTCAAAATATGTGATGATTTGAGTGGTCTGAAGTAAAAAAGAAATTATTAAAATAAAAAAGCAACAATATAATAATTAAAATTAATATTCAATGTAAATATATTTTTTAAAAAAAGATTTAATATATTTCAAGTAATGTAATTTATTTATAAATTTAGTTAGATAGATGTGGTCCCAAATGGTTAAATATATTATTAATATCTATTACAAAATATTAAAGTATGGTGATAGTATATCAGATTGATCTATTTGTGTTTTAAAATGGGTAAATCCATGGTTAAGAATACAATTTCAAAATAAAAAGACATGAAAAAACTAAAGATAAAATGTTAGAGTATTTCAAGAGTTTTGAGGGACATATCTATGTGGAAGGAAACAAAAAACCCACAAAAAAGATCTAATAGGAGAGGAGTAAAAAAGATGAAATGAAAAACTTTAAAATTGATCACAATTTAATGTCAACGATGAATCTTCTCCCACAGTTAATTTGATCAAGTTCTCTCAGCATCAACCAATGGGTTTCTAATTCCAAAGGTATCCACTGGGAACTAAAATCATTGAACACTTTTTTAGGACCCATTTTTCATTAAAGTTTTTCTAGAACCTCCTCAAAGTTTAATTAAGTTATTAGATAAAATATTGAAGATCCCTTGGGTTTATTGACAATTCAAGTGAGATTGAAGAAGATATATCATGATGTGAACTAATAAAGAGCGAGGTTTTAATTTATATGAATTGAGACATGGTTAGTACAATATTGATTTTTAACTGATAGGCTTAAGAACTCTAAAAAACACCATTATTTCTTATGGTGTGTTTTTTAGTTATCCTTTAAATTAGAGGAATATTATGACTTATATATTGAGGAAATTGTTTTGAAGGTGTTTTCATATTATATTTGTTGACAAAATACTCATGGGTAAGTTAAAATATGACTGACGTTGAGAAGGATGAAAAGGAATAGAGAATTATTGATTAGATAAATTCATGAAATGAATGATTCAGATCATTCCTCAATGAAGTGAAAAAAGTTAATATTTTTATTACTTAGACACAATTTCTCACATCACAACCAAATGGAGTTTCACCATAAATCTATTCCCAAGGAATTTTGAGGAAGGAAAATGCACCATAGTGGAAAACTTGTGAGGATTTGGTTTAATATTGTATATATAACAAAAAATAACCACATTGTAATCATATGCATCACACTGCAAAGGAGGTTTTCACACCATAATTTCAATGCCATAAAATTTTTGTGAAACACTGGAATCATAATTTAAATATATATCATAATAAGTTCTATATAAATGATACCATGGGTCTTTTATAGACATGAATAAATATAAAGTCTATTATTCAATGAACATGGTCATACCATAATTGGTGGAGGGATTTTGTTATAGATATTTTGAGAGATATAAGATAGATATTATAGATTTAATGACCATACTATAATCAAGGGAGTCACATTGTAATGAATATAATGCCTATGAATATTTAGTGGCACACACATAGAAAAGAGTAAATAAGTTTCGAAATTACTAGCCACCCATTCCAAGGATAATTCCAAATATGATTTGATTGAGGATGAGGAGAAGAACAAGGGTCAACACATAATCTAAATCCTGAAGGCACTTGAGGTTGGGAATCAGAAATTGATCAAATTTTTGATTATTTACTATATTTCTTGTACTTATAGTTTAGGACCATATTCCTGATCCATTACTAATTCTTGTTGATAATAATATAAGAACACACACAATTCTATCACAACCATCGTTCACTAAGGATTAGCTACTTGATATCAAGAGTGAGTGAACCTAATAAAAACCCGTGTTCTATGGTGTCCTTTATCTCTCTATCTTTATCATCACATTATTTTGTTAAATATCCAATAACACTAACCTATAAATAGAAAAAATAGGATATTTTTTCATTAGAAACAAATGATTCACCCCCTCTTAGTGGTGATACAATTCCTCATGATCCCAACACTTTGTATTAGAGTATGATGTAGTTTAATCTAGTTGGTATCTTAAAAATACATTCTTGTAGATAATTATTATAGTTTTTTAAGTATTTACCCATATATAGGAGCATTATATTTATTGATAACATATTATGATTGAATATATCAATGTAAATCATGAACATCTTTAATTGAAAAAAAATTCCATGTATTATAGGAAGGGTTTCTATCTATGGAAGGATAGGATTGTTCCATATATTCTTTCTCTTGAATTGGAAATTCTTGAAATCACTAAGAAGGGTGTATATATTCCTAAATTAGGGATATACTACATTTTTATTAACAAGAATAATATTGAATCCAATGGTAGATCATGAAATACATTTCTCACATCCCACATGGAGAAGTATTTGACAAGTATTATGGGTACAAAAATATCGAATGAAACATGGAAGAAACTCAAAGATATTCATAGGGGAGAAAAAAGGTGAAGGATTCAGGGTAAAAAACATGTCACTATAAATTTGGTGATATTATAATGAGTGATATGAGATGGTGGATGAGATATTTTTTTGGGCAACCTCAATTCAAATCTTTATAGAAAATCTTCAGGATCTACCTATGGTGAAAAAGTTGATGAGAATACTCCTAGATAAGTTTGATACCAGAATATATGATATTGAGGATCAAGACATAGATGAGTGGAAAATTGATAAATTAAAAAATGTATTAATAACATAATATATGAGAAGAGGACATTATTTTTTTAAGAATAGTAAATATGAGGATGAGACTATATATAAAACTTTAAAAGGTTTGAAATATTTTGAACCAAAGTTGTCTCATGAGGAGGAATCAAAAGATGAAATTGAATCCAATATTTTTTATGAGATTATATAATTATATTCAAAAGGAATAAAATAAGTAAAAATTAAAAATAAGGGTAAAATTACTTTTAAGGGTTCCAATTATGGAAATATTTGGAATTTTACAGCTAGTTTCCAAAAGATGAATATTGACAATGAGGCAGATAATCAAACTCAAAAATAATCAAGGATAAATAATGTGTAAATTGATTATAAATGAGAAAAGTTCTTTAAAGACAAAATCAAGGATAATTTATCAATGTAATGTATAACAACCTTCTATTTTAAAATAATATCATTGTGTTCAATAGTATATACGATACACAACACTGAGCTTAAATGACCTGTTAAATATATTATTTAAATATAACCATTACAACCTAGCCATTAAATAGGGGGATATGAATAAGAATAACTAAATTATGAAAATAATATGTTTGAAACATGTATAAAATAACTTCATTGGTTATTAATTGATTATAAATTAAAATATAAATCATTTGAATGTAAACGATTTTTTTCCTGAAAAACTTTTTTTATACGCACATTGGGTACTTATATTAATAAATTAAATTAATCACTATGATTGAATGATTTTAATGAAATTTATATATTATATATTTAATTAATTTTTTTATCATTCATCAAATAATTTTTATAGGCATGAGATAAGAATGAAATAACCTTCTTCTTAAAAATTGTATTTTTTTTCTTCTAAAAAGCGGTTTCATTACATTTTGCGCACTTATGTTAAAATTATTTTTTAAAAATTTAAAAAAATTGTTTTAAAATATTTAATTCATTTTTTAAATCACAATTTAAATATTATCTTGGGGTTAATTTTTGATAATTTTTTGAAAAGATTATTTATTTGATGCATAGTGAAATATACTAATTTTTATTCAAAACCTACTTTTCATTTATAATTTTTACAAGTTACATTTTTTTAAAATTGTTTTAAAAATAAAATTAGTTAAGTTATATTATAATTAATCCAATTTAGTCCATTTTATTCAATTATATGTTCAATTTTAATATAAAAACCTTTTATACTGATAAAAACTGTTCCTTTGGAAAGATGTTTTTTCATCGCGTCTGTAGGTTTAAATTTAAATCAGATTATTAAATTTATGTGAATTGAATTTCAAAAAATAGATTCAAAAATTTAGAATTATAATAATTTATATTATATGATAATATAAAATTAATTTTTTTCTTTAATGAATAATAAAAAAAGTAAAACTTAATTACTATGGTTAAGGTAAAAATGGATTTACCTGGGGTTAAAATTATAATATAAGGATCAAAATGACTTAAAAACTGGTCCAATATTTATTTTAAAGAAAAATTTAGATCTTATATCATCTAAGTTTTTATAATTATTCATTTTGGATAATTTTTTAATGTAAAAAAAGTGGGTATAGTTTATTCTTTTAAAAAATTCTAAGTGTGTCCTCTCCCACACTTATAAAAGGGAACCCCTCTCCTCTCCTAATAAAACTTACAAAGCCCTTTGGATCTTCCAATACCTACCCAAATCTATTAATCACATCTATAACCCAATAATATAGGTATTTTTTATCATAAATACAATCTATAAAGGCGTTATGTATAAACCTAAAGTGATTGTCTGAGTAAGAGGTATAGTTCTTAACCATGTTCTTTCATTTTACTTATTTTTATAACTCCTTAAAAGATTGTTAAAATATGATAAAATTATTATAAAAATATATCCTATATACTGATATATTATTATGTTAATTTAATAACCTATATCCATCTCCTCCTCCATCAAATGGTAAATGAAACTGTCGATTGTGTGTACAGTGGACTACCGCCTCACGAACCAATGTAATTCGTTTTCCATCATCACCTCTCATGGATGGATATAATTATATATTTAATATATATATATATATATTATATTAATTATATAACTAAACATACTTAATTATAATATCACATATACCTTCTTACCTTTCAATTTGTTGGAAAATGATAACGTCGCTTATGCGCACATGTGGACTACCACCTCCACGAAGCGATGCGAAATGTTTTTCATTTTATTTAGAAAAGTATGGTAATAATAATATATTTAATAAAAATATAATATATATAATATAATAATTATTAAGTTAAAATATCATTTACCTTTTTTTTCATTCTATCCATCAAAAAATGACAATAATGTTCATACGCATGTACGACCTACTGTCTCCATGAATGGTGTAATCATTTTTCTCTCTCTAACATTTATGGACTATTATAAATACTTATATAATGAATATATATGATATTTTTATCAGTTTAAACATTTTTTATATTATTTAACTATCATCAAATTACAATTACTGAAATTAAAAAACCAAAACATACATGAAAAGCGAAGCAGTTATTACACAAAACAGTGATTTTAACAAAGAATTGTTAATAAAAGGGTGATAAAAGGATATAAGAAAATAATATATGATATTATATATATTATTATATTTATTTAATAGATATAAAATAAATATATATATAATATGAAGTAGTTTCATACACGTATGAAGGAAATCACACCAGAGGTAAGGGTTTCTCGTCTCACTTTTACTTCCACGAGACATATTCCATATTCAACTCTTATTTATTTTTTTATGCATATAATAAATATTTGATATGTTATATAATTAATATACTTATATTAATTGTATTTAATTTTTCATTTTAATTTATTTATTTTATGGGGATTATGATTCAAAATTTACCAAAGTGGTAAGGGTATATTTCACAATCTCAACATTATTCAGGATTGTTTTTGTATAAGTCTCCCTTAGGGGAATATTTTGATATTTCTATATTAAAACCAATAAATTTTCTTATAATATAGATATTCATGTGATTTTAAAATAATAGTACCATTTTCCTCTATTTGGTACTTAAAATGATTGAGAAAATATTTTTAAGAAAAATCGACTTTATGTCTCTCTTCGATCGAAAATCCTTTTTCTTTCGTATCATTGTTTCCTAATTTTTTTTCAAAAATGTTTCTAAAATTATAAAAATTATTTATTAAATAAATTTTTACCCATGTTTTACTTTTTAAAAAATGGTTTGAAAAGAATTTTCTTGTCATTTTCTTAATGTGGTGCTTTTTAACCTTTTTAAAACTGTGTGAAAAGAATATTTTTTAACTTATATGACATGTAAAGAATTACCCACCGTCTTAAACACTAATTGTTTTGAAGATTAAATTAAAAGTTTATAAGGTTATTTTAAAAGAAAATTCTTTTCCAAATATTTTTTAAATTCTTAGTTTTTGAATGTGATTTTAAAAGTGAAAAGGATATTTTCCACAAGAATGTTTTAATGGAATTTTTATGATATTTATATTAATAAAAGATAAAAACCCTCATTTTACCTTATGATTTATTGGGAATATTTTGTAATGATACCATCCTTATTATTTATTTGTATTATTTATGATTAGTTTGAATGTAATGTACTATTTTGAAACCATTATACATATTAATCTAGATGGTTTACGATTATGTTTATTTATTGGGGAAAGTATTAACATTAATATGATAATTTTCCAATTAGAATGTTTATGTTGATTATGATTATTGATTAAGGAAATTATTAACATTTAGTATGATAATTTTTCAATAATAATGTTTAAATTTATTATGGTTCTTCCCTTTCATATGAGGAATGTGTTAGACTTAGTAAGTGACGTCAGGGGTCCGCTATAGCAGCTCGATGCATTGGTAGGTCTCATGAGACAAAATTGATTGGGTATTTCACTCTATCCCAACCCATTTATGTAAGATGTCTTGGAATGAGTCCTTTCCAGTATGGTTATGATATCTAACACAATGAATTTCTTCATTATGACATTATTTCTCAATGCCCTTGTGATTATTAGATTATTTAGAGTATCAATGGATAATTTTCAAGCTTATGTGACTATTTATATGGAATTATTTTTATCATAAATTATTATTTAAATATTATTCTTTATGTTCTATTTATTTACTAAATGTAATGTGTTTTAGTTATTTACCTTTCTATATTGATTATGCCTTATTTTTTTATGATATCTTTTGCTGTATGAATGCCCTTACCATGCATTATAGTTTTCTACTTTCCTTTGTTTACTTTCCCAAAGATTCCAAGAAGTAAATTATGATTAAAATTCAAGGATATTATTAAGAGAATAATGGTGTTCTCAATGAAAATTATATGTTTTATTTCATATTTTCAAATGTAATGTGAACTTTAAGTATGTATCTTTTTTTCCAAGACTACTAAACTATTAGGTCCATTAGGATGTGATCGATTATATCTAGCACCAATGTAATAAAGTAACCACAGACTCTAGGATAATAGGTTCATGTTATTTATAATTAAAACCAGAGAAATTTTATTAGAATCTTTTGAAACTATATTTAGGAAAACATAGATTAATGAATATAACCCTATGATTGACTTTGAGGACAATTCTAAGTATATGATAACATCCTAAAGTTTTAGTAAGGTAGAGATTATGTGGATTTCCTAGAAATAAATACATATATGGATATTAAAAGTGGATATGAATATTTAATTTCTATACCTAGGGGTAATAAATCTGGAAAGGTTGCATTGAGATTTGACTCGATCATCACTTGGTGCACTATAATGGGCCTTTCTTCACACAAGTTTTTGACACTCCTGGGGGATATACTTGGGTTAATTCACATTATATTTATAAACCATCATGAATTATCTAAATAGATGATGAAAATGAATGACTTAGGTTAAACCTAAGGTTTATTATATTGACAATTAGGTGTCATGATTTATACATCCTATAAATTTTTATGTGATTTTACACTATGATTATTGTTTCTCATACTATTATTTAATGCTTTAGTCAATAGATGGATCCTAAAGGAATTGTGTTAACAATTAATATAATGGATAGTTTGGTGATTATGAGAAACTAAATGGAATGATTATTAGAGTGAAATATAGTGTGATTATGCATAATTAGTTATCACCATATAATATAAAAAACCAACACCTTAACTGACTCTTTAACTAACCAAATAAGAGAAGGATGTAGTTTTCTAAGATCTTGATTAGTGAAGACCAAGGTGGAAAGAAGTATCAATTTACTTTAGGTAAAAATTTATAATGATAAACCCTAGTATAATGACTTAAAATAATAGAAAAATGTTTTATTTGTGGAAAATAGGGGCATAGAACAAAGAATTATCAGGGAAAATTGAGGAGTTCAATAGAGAGAAATTGACTTCATCCTAGAGATCGATTTATAGTTCATTGTTATAAATTTGGGGAATTTGGAATTATAAAATTAAATGATTTATTTTAAATATTAAATCCTTGAAAAATGAAGGAACTATGTTATACAAATCAATGAATTAAAAGGTTTCAAGTATTTATGTATCAAGATCCAAGAATTATGTTGTAGAAGTGTTTTTATCAATGGTATTTTAGTTATAATAATCATAAAACACCTAAGGATTATATTAATTTTTGGAATAATATATATATTAATTTATGATTAAATTAATAGTTATGAATACCATCACGGGTTTATGAGTTTAAGGTTGATCATAATTTCAATGTCTTAGACACCCATTTTTAGGTTTTAATTGATGGAAGTCCAATATGATTAAGGTTATTTTGGGATATATTTATGGTAATATAACCCTTGGTATTAGTATAGGATTTAGTGAAAATTTATTTGAACAAGAATTAATTTTTTGAACATAAATTTAAAGGTATTGATAACCTTTAGGTTTCATATGATCATTGATGTTAAGGTAATAATAGTCCGTTCAGATTATCTAATTTTTGGAAAACTAAGCCGTATATAAAAATATTTGTGGATAAAAAGTGATTTGATGAATAATGTATTTTTAGGATGTTTATCATATTTTTTGAAAGATTACAGGAATTATATTAATATTATTTTATAAAAAGGACAACCCACATGCCGGTTGACAACTTGTCACATTCAGAAAGGCCATAGTGCTTGAACCCACAATTGAATAATGATAAGGGTGAAACGCCAACCACTAGACTATGTAATGTACTGGTTAACATTAAATTATTATTAATAAAATAGTTTAATGGATAAATATTAAGTTGGTTTTGGGAATCATATTATAGGATCTAATCTTTTTGAATTTTTGGGATTTTGAAGTATTTAGAGAGACATTCTATTAGGTTAAGGTATACATATAACCTTTAGGTTTAACGTAAAGTATTATTTATTAATAATGATATTATGTTTTTGGAGATGTAAGATAAAGGGTTTTAAGGATAAATACTTATGGAATGGACTAAGTTTAACTTTGGGTGTTACTGTTGAGGTTTTATAGATTAATGTATCATATTGGATAACATAAGATAACTAATTTTGGATTGGTTAGATATTTAGAAACAAACATAAAGACTTGTTACTCTTTAATAGATCTTATAATCCATTAAAATTTAATTTCATTGCTTTAGGAATAAAAAATTCTTCTTGGATATTCATTTTTTAGAGTAAAAAATGAATTAGTAATCAATCAGAGCACAACCAAAGGATAAATTATGATTATGAAATAAAAGATAAAAATTAAGTATATTTTATAGTTTTATCTATCTTGATAGTGAAAGAATTCCTCAAATTTAGGAAAATATAAATTTCACACATTTACCTTTTTTTCTGGTGAATCAAATGGTCTTTTTTACACCTCATCAATTTATGGTATTGTGGTCATTAAGTTTCCATTTATCATTCACTTTATTTTGATCAATGATCTCTATCACTCTCTATAATTTTTTTACCCTTTTCTTCCATTTATATATATTCACATTACACTAAAAGTTTCTAACATTGAAACCTATTTATTATTTATTCTATATAAGCATCATACATCCCTTTCACTCCTATCAAGAGAAAGTTTTATTGACACTTTTTACGATGCGAGTTTCCAAAAAAGGTATTTTAAAATATAAATCACTTGATTTTTGATTGTATGTTAAAATTGTGATGATTTAATTTATTAAAGGAGGATAGAATATAACACCCTAATATTTTAAAATAAGAACATTTTGTTCAATAGCGTATATGACACACAACACTGATCTTAAACAACCCATGAAATATATTATTTAAATATGACCATTATAACCTACCTGTTAAATTGGAGGATATGAATATGAATAAATAAATTTTTGAAATTATATTTTTTTAAAAATGTATAAAATAAATTCATTGGTTATCAATTAATTAAAAATGAAAATATAAATTATTTGAAAGTAAACTATTTTTTTCCTGAAAAACCATTTTTATGAGTGCAATGTGTTCTTATCATAATAAATTAAATTAATAAATATTGGTTAATTATTTTACTGAAATATATATAATATATATTCAGAAAAATGTTTTATCATTTATTTAATATTTTTTATAGGCATGAGATAAGAATAAACCCAGTTTTTTGTTTAAAAACAATATTTATTTCTAAAAAGCGGTTTCGTTGTTTTTTGTGTACTTATAGAAAATTTAATTTTTACCACCATTAGAAAATTTATTTGAAAAAATAAATTCACTTTTTAAATAATTATTTAAAATTTATATTGGTGTGAATTCATGATAATGTTTTGAAAAAATTAATTTTTTAATGAATATTGAAAAATATTAATTTTTATTGAAAACATCATTTTCATTTAAAACATTTACAAGTTCCATTTTGTTTTATTTTTTTAAAAAAAGTAAAATTAGTAAAATTATATTTTATTGAATCCAATTTTGATCATTTTAATCAACTATATGTTCAATTTTGTAATAAAAATGTTTTATACTTAGGAAAACGTTTCCTTTGGAAAATCATTTTTCCATCACGTTTGTAGGTTTAACATCAAATTAAATTATGAAAAATATGTGAATTAAAATTGAAAAAATGGATTCCATATTTAGAATAAGAATAATTAATATTATATAATAAGTTAAAATTAATTTTTGGTCATAATGAATAGTAAAAACAATAAAAGTTAATTTATGTAGTTAAGCTTAAAACAGGTATACTGGGGTTAAACTAAGATGATAAGAGTTAAAATTACCTAAAAACATGTAAATTTTTTATTTTATAGGCATATTTATACATTATCACATATTAGGTTTGATAAGGATCCATTTTTGAGTCTTTTTTTTTAATGTGAAAAATGTGGGTATAATTTATTCTTTTAAAACGTCTCAACCGTGTCCTCTCCCCCACTTATAAAAGGGAACCCTTATCCACTACCCTTCACATTTAAAAATCCATTCAGATAGGAAAATACCTTACCAAATATCTTAATTAAATTACTAAACACATCCTATATTCCTTAGTTTGATCATAAATCCAATCTACGAAGGATTTAGGTATAAACCTAAAGAGGTTTTCTGAAGAAGAGGTATAGTTCTTAACCTTGCATTTTCATTTTACTTATTCCTAAAAATACTTAAAAAATTATTAAAAACGATAAAAAAACTAAAAAAATTGTCTCATATATACTGAGATGTTTTTATTTTAATTTAATATCCTATATCTATATCCTCCTCTAACGGGAAATGAAACCTTCGATCATGTGTATGGTGGACTATCATCTTGTGAACTGATGTAACTTAATTTCCCTCAACAACTCCCATGACTAGATATAATAATGGATTTAATATATATATATTATATTTATTATGTAATTATACTTTTTTAATTATAATATCACATCTAAATTCCTACATTCCAATCTATTAGAAAATGACAAAGTTGTTTGTGCAAACATATGGACTATCGCTTACACAAAGTGATGTAAAATGTTTTTCATTTTATTTAGAAAAGGATGGTAACAAGAATAGAGTTTAAAAATATATATTATATACACAATATAATAACTATTTTTTAAAGGTGAAATTTTATTTACATTTCTTTCATTCCATCCGTCAAAAAATTTAAATAGTGCTCATGCGTACATATGGCCTACCATATCTATGAATGGTGCAACTCATTTTTCTATCTATAACTTTTATAGACTATTATAAATACTTATATAATGAGTATATATGATATTTATACCATGTTTAACATTATATATATGATTTAACAATAATAAAAGTAAAAGGACTAAAACTACCAAACCAAAACATACATGAAAAAGGAAGTTGTTATTACTTAAAATAATGATTTTAATAAAGAATTTTCAATAAACAAGTGGTAAAGGGTTATAAGAAAATCATATAATGTATTATATACATGATTATGGTTATTTAAAATATTTATAACAAATATATATTTATTATAAATGACTTTTGGACATGTATGAATGAGATTGGACCCATGATAAGGGTTTCTCAACTCACTTTTACTTCCATGTGACATATACCATATTCAAAAATTATTTATTTTGTGTGGTTTATATACTACCCTTAACAAAGTGTTAAGGGTTTATTTCAAAATATAATCATTATTCATATGTTTTTTTGTTTAAGTATCCCATAGAGTAATAAATTTATGTTTCTATATTAAACCCAATCTATTTTCTTCTCCTATGGTTATTTATGATATTTTCAAGTAATAGTGACATTTTACTACCTTTGGTACTTAAAATTATTGATAAAATGTATTTAAGAAAAGATGAATTTATATATTTCTTTGGTAAAAAATCCTTTTTCTTCCATATCTATGTTTTCTAAAAATATTTTCAAAAATGATTTTAACATTCTCTAAAAGATTTATTAAAGGATTTTTTACCCATGTTTGAATTTTTAAAAAATGGTTTGAATTAAATATTCTTGTCATTTTATGAATGAGGTAATATTTATAAAAATGTTAAAAGAAATATTTTTTAACTCATACATAATTTTTGGAATTAACCGCTTTTATGACCACTCATTGTTTCGAAGCTTCCTTTAGAAGTTTAAAAGGTTGTTCTACAATAATTTTTTTTTCTAATATTCTAGAAATTTTTAGTTGTTGAATATGATTTTCAATGTGAAAAGGATATTTCCCTATATAATTTTTAATGGAATTTTTATGGTATTTCTATTCATCAATGAAAAAACACCCATTTTACCTTATGATCCATTAGGAATATGTTTTAACGATACCATCCTTATTATTTATATGGATGGTTTATGAATTTTTTTAATGGGATGTACTATTTTTATATCATTTTCCATAGTCCTCTGGATGGTTTATGATTATATTTATTTATTGGGGAAATTATTAACATTCATATTCCAGCTTTCAAATATGAATATTCATGTTGATTATGTTTATTGATTGGGGGAATTATTAACATTTCATATTCTAGTTATTTATTTTGATAATCTTTATTGATTATGTTTATCCCCTTTCATATGAGAAATGCATTGGACTTAGTAAGTTATAAAAGAGACCCACTATAGCCCCTTGATGTATCAGTAGGTTTGATGAGACAAACTAGTTTTTTTTTATTTTGATGAGGCCTTACCCATCTATGTAAGATTTCTTGGCATGAGGCCTTAAATGGTATGGTTATAATGTACAACATTATGATTTTCCTCATTATGATATTAGTTTTTGATTTCCATGTGATTATTCAATTAGTTATAATATCCATGGATAAGTTTCAACTTATATTACAATTTATATGACATTATTTTGATCATGAGTTATTCCTAACATATTATTCTTTATGTTTAAGTTATTGATTAAATGGAATGTTTTTTAGTTATTTAGCTTTCTATATTGATTAATAATTATTTATTCATGATATCTTTCGATGTACTCATACCCATACTGAGCATTAGAGATCAAATCTTTCTTATGTTTCATTTCTTTAGGATTCCAAGAAGTGTATTATGATTGATATACATGGATATTCTTAAGGGAATAATGGAATTATAAAATAATTTTCTATGTTTAATTTTAATTTTTCAAATGTAATGTGAATTTAAAGTATGTATATAGTTTTTAAAAACTACTAAACTGTTAGATCCTTTGGGATGAGATCTCTTATATCTAGAAGTAATGTAATAAAGTAACCATTGAATTTGGTCTTCTAGGGTTGGGGTATTTACAAAAAGGAACTTACACTCAAAAAAAATCACATCTTGTGATGAAGAAAGTAAAAAGGATTATTATCAAATAAATGTTAAAGGTTTTACAACCTTTATAGATAAATCAATTCAGACCAAAGATCCATTGAATTGAGAAGAATAATTAAGTAGTGAATAGTAAATTAGTTGTGAGGAGACACCAAATTAATTCCAATTAAGGATAAGGAAATAGAAAAACATAAAAATTAAACCAAGTTTTTGAATAATGATAATGATTTATTTAGAAAACATTTTGATGAATCAAAAACCAAATACATTGCTTAATTAAAAGATTAGTTCACATAAAATATGGCTGATCTTAATAAAATCCTTGAAAATAGGGAAAATATATTTGATATTTCCTTATAAAGTATTATTTCCAAGAATGATTAAGTGAATAATATTGAGGAAAAATTTGTTGAAGTTAAAAATTAATTGAGAAAATATCAATTTGAATTTAAAAATTTTATCAAGAAAGTTAGTAAAAGTTCTAAATCATTTTATAAAGTTGTTTATTCTACCATGAAAATTAGATAATGTCCCATGGTACAATTAAATATCATATTTTACACTCAATCATGTAATAAAAATTTTGGAGGAAGTGATAGGAAATGGAAGAATGTAATTATCTCACCCAAGAAAGAGAAAACACCCATTTCTAATATTAGTGATTTTTTTAAAATTACAAAATAAATGAGGTTTTGAAGAATAATAGTGTTTAGGATAAGACTAATGGAAAATATAAAACAAAGGAGGGATATTATAAGATTGAGGATGTTTAAAAAGTGTAACAAATTTAAAATATGAAGGATAATTATTGAGTTGTTTTTAAACCATATTTCTAACTGAGGGAATTTTTATTTGAAGTTAAATTATAGTGTTATAGTGTTTATAAACAAAAAACCTATATGTTTTGGTACAATATTTCACTTTATAAATTAATTAGAGGATATAAATCAAGAGGGATTTAACATGAACCATTTCATAAGATGAAACATGAGATAGGTGTCAAATTTATATGATGGATGATTGATCTATATATAACATTTACTCTTGCATTACATCACATGAGTTAATTATAAAACACTCAAGGGGAATAATTGTGTGTCATATAAAGACACTTTCAGGTGATGGAAGTGGGGTGATATACTTGGATAAACATCTCAGACACCCAAAACTCTCTTATTATTCATCCTTAGCAGATCGAGGTTCTAACACACCTTGGATAAAGAGGAGTCTATCTTATATGATGAGATATTAAAGTGAGACCTATGTATAACTCTAGTGATGAGAAATCCTTTATCTCACACTCTTGTTATCTTTATCAAGCATATTGGACAAAGATCAAGAATATTTTAGTGTCTTCTTTAGTTAATATTACACATTTTTACAACATTTCTTTAATTTTGTTTAACTTGGTTTAATATTTGTTCCTTAGAGATCCTAGATTTATGATTTCATTTTATTCCTATGTTATTATTAAGTGTTAATAAACCCTAGATGAAACCCAAATGTGGTATTAGTGAAAGAAATGATCTTAGTTTTATGAAATTTTGTTTGAGAAATGGAGTTCGTGATAAAAAAGAGCACCACATTGACCATCATCATGACTTTCCCAACCAATCACCATACTATAGGGATAACTATTTTATACCCCATGTTAAGTTTTAGTTTATGAAAATTACCATACTTTATTCAGTAGGGCGTGGTGAGAAAACTATTTTAGTTCATGTGTTAAGTGTTAATTTGTGAAAAATATCCATCTAGTCTTCACCAGGGCATAGTGTGGATGTTGTTTTTCATAAGTACCAAGGTTATTAAAAAAACATTAAAAATAAAACTATGATGTAGTGTATTCTGTGGTGGAATGTTTTTCCTTTATGTGGTTAGGAAACATAAAGGTAGACAACTATGGGAATCACTATGATAGATCATAAGCTTTGGTGTTGAGGAAAAACAGGTTTTCTAAAATTTTCAATTCTAAATTTAATTGGTAATTTATAAATAAATAACAAATTATATAATAAATTTTATTTTAAAAATATTTATTAAATCATTAAAATGTTAATTAATTAATTAATTATAAAGGGTTTATAATTAATTAATAATTTTTTTAAAAAAATTTATTATTAAATTCCCCTTAAATAGTAAAAGTTAACATTTAAAATACCTTTTAAATTTATAGGTCACACTTTATGGATTATAAATAATTTTTTTTTATTATCATAAAAGGGTAATTTTTAAAATGCTTATAAATTAATTAAATAAGGTCGAAATATTAATTTTATTATATTTTATTTATGAACTGTACATAATTACTTAATTTTAATTGTTCAAACAAAAAAAGAATTATTTGAGATATTATTTAAACTATATCAATAGAAGTTTTGATGATTTATTTAATCATGATTTAAATAATGTTAAGTATATGATATTAGATTATGTAAAATATTTACATAGTTGAAATTTAATTATAAATTCTTTATAATTCATAAGATATCATATATTTAAATTTAAATTACCATATAATGTATAATATTAAATAATTCATATTAAAGTGAATATACAAATTTTATATTCAAAGAAATGGATTTTATATAATGTTAGCTAATATATAAAAGGGTTTATAGTTAGATTTTATTTATCAATTATTTATAAATGATCATATCATGTTTAAATATTTGAAATATAAATTTATATAAATGTTATTCCATATATTATTCATAGCTATAAAATATTTATATGATGAATGATGTATACTTAAGTTTAAAAGTTAAATGACTTCTCGATAGAGCCTTGCAATACATTCTATGAAATAATTTATAATGAAGTTAGTACATCTACCTTTACCTCAGTTTCTAATTGATGTTATGATATAGAATTTAGTTATAAATATAGTTTATTCACATTATGTTTTAAAGTTACAATGAAATGTATTCTCTCTTGAGTAAAGTTTCATTGGGTAGAGAGACATGGGGACAGACTACCTATTTCCCCAAGGGCTTATTCCATGTTTTGAAATGTGAATAGGGTTGGATATATGTCACTATGAGCTTACTCATATGGAAATTTACAATCTCATATAACCCTATGCCTTTTCTTAAAGATTTCATGTAACTTATACACATGATGCATTCAAATATGTATAAATATATTCGACTCCTATTTTTGGGTGAAGAAAACAAACTCATGGGTTGTGTAATGTAACATCTCGGACCCAGATTCCACTCAAAAGTTCCCTAAGCATAGTTGGACACATGGAATCAAGCACATATCCCCATATCCCAGAGGATATTAACTATAAGTGAGGGCCTAGGTGTGTCTATGGGGAGACTACTCCCTCATCACTAGAGTGTAACACAATGAAAAATAAAATAACAGATAAGTAGAGGAAATGGTAATAAAATGAGATAAAATTAAATAGTGGAAGATATATATATATATATATATAATATAGAAGACATATCATGTACAAAAATAATGATACATGTTATATGTCCCTACAAACATCCAAAATAGGCATGCATTGTAGGTGTACGATACATGGAATTGAAGTAAAAAAAGGACAAAAAGTATCCTATCTATCATCGAGAGCCTCAGCTCAGTCCCATGCTCCCATCCTTTTAAGCAGTAATCAAGAACCTATAGTAGGGTGATTTCCCTTATCAATACCTGCAATCATATAATCCGTTTGGGTACATAAGGTATCCCAAACAAGATGTGAGACTAAATCCCAATTGGCAACCACCCAAGGTTAGTGGCATCCAGTTAGTGATTATATATAACAAAAGTGTGGAGGTAGATATATAACACATAAAGTAAGTAATCAAAAGTAATCATCCTATAATTCCAGGTTCTCATTTCATAACTAATTCATTTAATCATTTTCATTTATACAATAATTCTCCGATTTAATAGTCAGGCCTACGATGTTTATAAAATCACTCATTTAATAGTTCTATCTCATTTAACTTATAAGTCTGGAGACCCAGTGAAATCCTGACATCCCCTGTATAATCACAAGCATAACAAATGCCTAAATAGGCCATCTAAAAGGTATAAGTCAAATACTAAACCCATGATTGTGCTTTGGCTTGGAAGACACATCATAAAATTCATTTAATTCATTATTCCATATAGAACCTGATCCTGTACTTTGAATTCTTAAGTTATAATCCAAGTTTAACTATAAGTATAATATGAACCAACAACCTACAAGCCTATCCATGGATATCCTCAAGAACCCAGGTACTGCTCTAGGTGTGGTATAACATCCCTACCAATTAAGTCCATCCTTAGTGGTTCACTAAGGCAAACTAAGTATCACCCAATTAATATATGATCAAATTACCTTGAGTTCATCCTTGGTATTCCTAATTTGGAATCTAAGTATCACTCAATATATAATATTCAATCCTTAATGAGTCTATATTTTTAGGTGGAGGCATATTTCCAGGCACTATAGCAGTGTTGTTGCACACATTGTAGTAGGCATTGTTTGGAACTATAGTAGCCAGAACTATTCATCCATCTAGGCCTCTCGGACACTAGTTTGATCCTTGGGTCCTACAGGGATTTTGGGAAACCCAAGGCCTTTAAGACACCTTAATGCCTTAGGGCCACCCCAAGGCCTTCGGGCCACATAATGCAGATGTACCAGTCAGACTACAAGGGACAAGGAATCAGATGAGGATTCAGGGCAGGCACATTCACTAGAGTAGAGATAACAAGAATTATAAGAACAAGAGGGTATGGAATTAACATCGGTACTGGGCCTGTGTATCTTTTTATAGTACAACTAGATAAACATCCCTACAAAGGTGGAGTGCTGATATCATGACATAAGCTGGGGAGGATCAGTTCCAAGTTGTCTTGTCTAGGTGATTCCCTCTAAGACCTACGAGTCATGTAATTGTCTTTAAGACTTGGGCCTTATAAGAGTTCCATATCACCCCTTGAAATGTAGAATATCAAAATAATAAAAAATTAAGGCCTTCAGGCCATTTTGACCAATGATTCCATACATGGTATTCTTCATTTGAATATATGTATCACCCATTGAATATAAGATTAAATTCCCTTGAGTATGTCCTAGGAATTATATATTTAATACAAGTATCACTTATCATATAATAGAAAATCCCTTATGAGTCAGTCCTTGGTAGTCCAAGAATCACTCAGGCTTAAAATTCAATAGCCAAATGAGTCCATTCATTGCATTCTCATATGAATCCATGTTTCAACCATGGATGATAATCACTTAACCAAATCAATACAATTTAATAAAATTCATTTAATTATTCCATGGTCAAAACCAATAATATAACAATTAAAACTCACCCCAAGAGGTGACTCAAGTCATTGGACAATCTTAGAAGGGTTGAATTTAATTTAACTCATGTGGGAAATTCATTACTAGAGAATCACATTCTTAAACAAGCCATTAAAATGCAAGGGTCTAGGGTCATGGAATCTATCCATATTCTTTATCCATTCAATTCATAATTGATATAACAATCCCATTTATAATTCATTTCATCTATACTTTAATAATTCAATATCATTTAATCAAAATCATTTAATAAAAATCATTTAACATGCCAAGGTCAACACTAAGAACATCTAATTCAATCTCACCTAAAATGGTGACTCAAGGCATTGGTCAACTCAAAAGGCTTCCATCTTGTATACTCATGTGGGAATTATTCAAAAAAGAAAATTCAAGATTAAATAAGAAATTCTATAGCATAGAAAAGGGAAATTACATTCATTACCTCTCTTTAATCCATTTCCATTATAATTCAAAATTCATCTCAAAATTCAATTTACATTTCAATTCATCAATTGAATTCACATATTAATTCACCATTGGATTTTCAATATTAAACATCCCTTAGAATGGGACAGAAGGAACACCTCAAGGTGTCCAAGCACATATTCCATCAATTGGACCATTTAAATTCACAAAACGAACAAAGGGGTGATTTAATTAAAGGTAATCAGCCTATAATGATTCATGGACAATCCTATTTAATTATATAGTCCATGATAAAAAATTAAAGGATTTAATTTCATTTCATGGAGATTCTCAGAAATTGGGTGCGCGACACAAAAGAAATATATAAGGACTCTACTTTTAATGAAAATCATAAGACCACATATTGTAGGTCCTAATGGATATGTCATACAGTATCATCTAATGATTCAAATCAGATCAAGATCAAATAGAAGAACTGACAAAGACCCTAAAAATAGGGAAAAATAGCATTCACCTAAATAGTATAGCTGATACCAAACTAGATGAGGAATTACAAAAAATGAATGTTGAGATTAATGATGCGGATCCATAGAGACCAAAAATTCTTGATTCAGATGATGGATGGAGGAGATATCATCATGCCTAGAATAGGCTTGGAGGAGGAGAAACCCATAGAGGATAGGAGCTCACAAAACTTCCTGGAGGAGACGAAAAGAATAAATGAGTACTTAAACTTAAAATCATTAATGTAAATATGGTCATTTCACCCTAAAAAACCAAGTCGCACAGTTTGGCCAAACCGTTCGCAAACCGTGTGGCACCCACTATATAAAAAAACCACCTCGCATGGTTTGAGTTGCACTGTTACCCTAACCATGCACCAACCATGTAGTGAATAGTGTGAGGGTACTACCAAAGTGGAAATAACCATGTGTGATAGGTGCACAGTTTGGGTAAACCATGTGATGGCCATGTGGGGTACATCTTCTCCTCTAATAAAGGTCTCACTATTTCTTATTGGGGATATATAGTTTCAAACAAACCATGTTCCCTATAAAAATCCTCCAAATTAGGGGTTTTCCATCCTCAATGCTCCCAAAACTCTATGATACCTACAAGAGGATCTTCAGGACTTTACCCTAGTCTAAAAAAACATTAATGTGTTCCAACTCTTAGAATCATGTTCAGAATCTTGTTTTAAAAAATAGCCTGTACAGTAATCACCAAAAATTCAAAATCCCTTGGAATTCCATCCAGTAAAAAAAACACAACTCTAAAAACTCCCCACTTTAGAACTTATCTTCCTCAAGAATCCTTGGGGAAACAATGAAAATATCATATGACCTAAAATAGTTAATAAGTATCATTCAAATGCATACATCACATTTCCAAATGCCCAATGAACCTTCAAGATTAACTTTAGCATATGAATTTTAAGCTGCCAAAACCTGAGCCAATGATTGTTTTCCAAAAAAAACACTAAAAAATATCTTACCCGAGTTTTTTTAGCTAACAAAATTATCACATCATCATCTCATTAACATTTGGACGAAGGTGATCTCCACTTTATGCTTTAACATAGGAAGAGTCCAATTCTGATCCATGACACTTCCACCACCGTAATTTACTTACAAATCATGTTCTAAGTGTTTTAATGATGCTCTAGACATTTTTTTACTTTATTTGGAAGAATCCAATTACATATGAGGTAATTTTAGGGACCTCATTGAGAGAAAAATTTGAATCCTAATCAGCCTAATAGAACTAGTCGCACATAATTTCGATAAAAGACATTTCTAACCCTTTAAACCCGCCTTAACCTGGATACATGATTAAAAATGGTTTCACCAACCATACATGTCAAAAAAGAAGAACAAAAAGTCAATCCACTTTATCTGAATTATTCTAAAATAGTTGGATTAGATGGACAATGACTTATAATAGAATTTCAATGCCTCTTTCAAAGGAATATTTTATTTACAATAATCACACTCACTGAATCTCATACACGACTTTTGGTAACATTCCTTCATCAAACCACTACCTTTTTTTAACTATCATGCCTAAAAATGAACATGGGAGCACCCCAGATCCATCCCCCTAGAATCATCACCCTTATTAAAACATGACCTCCAAGCCTGAAAATCGGTCCAGGATAACCTCATATTCATTAAACTAGAGTCCAAATAACTAACCCAAGGTAGTCTATACTCGTTGTTTACATGTGAGATGTTGGTATAAGTCCAAAAAATCCACTTAAAAACATTTACTAAGCCCAGAATGACATAGTCTTGGTGGTCAAGTCATAAGAAAAAAACCGGTGTCCAAGAGTCTGTCCAAGGTGATCCTACTTGGGAACCCAAGTATCACTCAGAACTAACCAAGCCTCAATAAGAAAACTATGAGTCCTATGTTAAAATCAGAGTAATAACAAAAAATAGCTCAACATATTTTTAAAACTTTAGTATGGTGTAAGACTGATGCTCTCTTAGTAAACCAAGAATAAAATCAAGACAGGGGACATTCTTGTCTCCAAGTAGAATACACCAAGAGGGTTTCCAAGAAAACCTAAAAGGAGAGCATCTGAACCACTACTGGTCGACCTCTTGAAAGAAGATTGAATTCACCTACTGGAGTATCACTGTTTAATCGATCACAATGACTTTAACACCCATATAATTTCATGATTATTCATTCTTTACCACATAAGTCCATCCTAGACTAAAAATGTTTCTCATAAGTTACATACACTTCCAACCACATGAATATTGTGTTTCTGAGAAAGCACCGACATGAAAACACCAGAACTGAGATGACCCTCCCCACCTTAGGAGTGTCATAGTCTTCAAAAATAAAGAGTCCAAAATCTCACAAGCGCATGAGATAAAAACACCATAAATGTATGTGTGTCACTCCTATGATCCATGATCACATACATCAAAACATTTAGAAGGTAATCTAAAACCAACTAGACTGGGTTGTCAAAACACCAGAGTATCTAAAAAGTCCTTCCAAGCATTGAAAGAACTTGATTTACTTAATTACAAGGTCACTCTACTATGGAGATGACCCAAGAATTCACTCATCAATACAATACTCAAAATTTTCACCAAACTCAACCGGTTCATTACATCATTTAAAACTCGATGGGTACCGGGTATACCAACACATACTACCCCATGTTTACATAAGAAAATGACACATCCTGAATACTATCCATATGATATCCTCCCTATGAAACTGTATAAAGAGAAAATTATCTCATATGACCATAAAACAGACTGATGACCTCTCGAGTCAACCTAGGAAAAAGAAATAGGGTTGCGAGACCTACAAAGTGGCTGACCATGCCCTTGGAATGTCTAATTTTCTAAATCTGAGCATTAATTGATGTTCATGACCATAAAAAGGGCCAAGGATACAATAACCACCCATCCAAAAAAGGTTATCATTTAAAACCTAAAGGTATTACTATGTTCAAAGATACCTGAATGACACCAAGCGTCAGAAAACTCATGGAATTTAGCAAGGCATTTAAGCTATAAGGGTGATTCCTTCCTCAATCTAGCCCCTTTCAGAAGCATAGAGCAGCGACCCTATAACTAGGTCATGTAAAAAAAATCACTAGGCTCAAGAGAATATCATTTAATCCATTTACAAAAGGAGAAAGCCTACAAAAAACGATCACATATCTGTTACAAGGAAACTCAAAGAGAAGTTAGACTACCCTTACACAAGGGTTGAAATGGAGGTCACCACAAAAGGTTCCACTTTAAAGTCATTAAATTGATTCAAATTAAACCTATTAAACATTTAAAATATTTAAAATAAATCATCAAGTACCAATTTATAAAAAAATATCTTGGTACCTTTTCAATTAATTCCATAAGGAAGAATAGGAAAGCTCTATAAACTTCCTTCTTTAATCATTAATCATTTATTGACATCCCATCATAATTAGGAAATCTATCATATAAATTCTTTTTTAATATATAAGAAACCTATGAGGGTCCCATTTAAACCAACTTGGGTTCTTAAAAAAGAAACCCAATAGCAGTTGTTTAATTATTAAAGTTTAAACATCCTTACTAGGTTATCTCATAAGAAACATTCCCCAACTAACCTACCTAGGCCCAACTGTGCATTTTAGAATTTAGCTATTTGGGTCTTCAAGCCAAAGTAATAGAATTACAAGAGTTTTTAAGGCAACCAATTCATTTTAGGTAAAATTTAAACAACTTTTACATTTATAACCATTTCAAGGTATACCATGATCACACAATCACACACACAAACACACACACACACACATAATGGTTCCATTCCATGGGTTTCCATCCCCCAACCTATAAAGATCCCATACACTATACAGATTTAAATTTGGATCCCATTAATTAAAATCAACTCACTTTCAAAATTTTCACTTTAGAAACCTTTTACATTTTAATAAAGGTATAGATGTATATATATAAGGATCAAAAGATGGTTCGAGTAAATGAGACACCTTTTCATAATTATAAGGCACCCATACACCTTAAAACTGAAAAATGGTTCCCGTTTAATCACAACCCATAATTCAGACCATGAAAACATTCATATATCAAAGAAAATATTTTATATTAACACATGTTCTAAATAAAGATAATCATGCTAAATAAACATGCAACATGAAATATCATTACCTAATCATGGTATCATATCAAAATTCTAACAAAACAACCAAGCATGTTTTATAAACAGGCATGCTAAAGTATTACTTAAACGGGTATAAAAATATTCATGGAATAACACTCAAGGAACATAATCATAATTAACAAGCTGACTATAAATGCAACTACATAGAATGAAATATGCGTGGCATGTGAATCTTTATGTGCCTAATATGATGCATGTAATCTGTTTTCAATGACATGCCCGACCAAGGAAAAAATACCATAAATTAAATAAATCAATAAGAAGTATAATGTACACCATTCAATCAATGTGAAATCAGAATCAACTGCAAAATTGAATAGCATGAACAAAAGTCCCATTCCTAGACACATGGTCATTTCCCTGTGGCTAGAGTGATCAGTCCTAGACATAGCTATTTACCAAGCACTGACACATTCCTAGTCTCATGTCTGCCAGCCCAAAATAGTAAGACAAAGAAAAAATAAGGCTATGATACCAATTTGTCACTTCCCAAACCTGGATGCCATTTAATAATGCCCCAAGCCTGATTGTCCACATGACCTCAAGTGTATCTCCCCAAACTCTAGAGACTGTCTACTAGTAGAGAGTTCCTAGGTGCGTCTATGGGGAGACTATTCCCTTATCACCATATTCTAACACAACATAAAATACAATGACAGATAAGTAGAGGAACTAGTAATACAATGAGAAAAAAGTAAATAGGGGAAGACAACTATATATAAACAAACACATAATACATCTCAAATAAAAAAATTATGATACATGTCATATTTCCCTACAAACATTCAAAACAGGTATGCATGGAAGGTGTAATATAAATAGAACAAAAGTAAAAAAAGACCAAAAATTATCCTAGCTAGTATCACAAGCCTCATCTCGGTCCCATACTCCCATGATCCTAAGTACTAATCAATAAACTATAGTAGGGATATTTCCATTATCAATACCTACAATCATAGAATATGTTCGGGACCCAAGGCGTCCCGAATAGGGTGTGAGACTAAATCCCAGTAGGTAACCACCCAAGGCCTATGCCATCTGGTCAATGATTATATATAACAACAATGTGTAGGATGATATATAACATATAAAGGAAGTACTCAAAATTAAACATCCTATAATTAAAAATTCTTATTTCATTATAAATTCATTTAATAATTTTCATTTATGAAATAATTATCTGGTTTAATAGTCAGGCCTAGGTCATTTTTAAACATTCTCATTTGACAATTCAATATCATTTAACTTAAAAATCTCGAGACCTAGTGCAATCCCAAAATCCACCATATAATCAAAAGTAAAACAGATGCCTAAGCATAAAATCTAAAAGGTATAAGTCAAATACTGAACCCAAACTTGTGCTTTGGATTGATAGAAGCATCATACAATTAATTTCATTCATTATTACATATATAACATGAGCCCGTCCTTGGAACTCCTAAGTTGGAATCAAAGTGTCACTATAGGTATAATATGCACCAACACCCTATAAGCCCGCGCATGTTGATTCTCAAGAACCCAGGTATCAATCTAGGTGTGGTATAAAATCCCTTCTAATAGATTCTATCCTTGGAGGTTCACTAAGGGATCCCAAGTCTCACCCATGAAATATATGATCAAATTCCCTTAAGTCCATCCTTGGAATTTCTTAGTTGGAATCCAAGTATCACTCGATATATAATAGTCAATCCCCAAAGATCCCATCCATGGAATTATTTACTTGAATCCATGTATCACCCATGGCATATATGATCAAATTACCTTGATTTAGTCTTTGTAAATCCATATAGAATCCATGTATCACTAGAAATATAATAGAAAATCCCATATGAGTCTGTACTTAGAAGTCCAAGTATCACTTGGGAATAGAAGTCAATAGACAAATGAGTCCATCCATGGCATTCTCATATGAATCCATGTGTAACCCATGAATAATAAACACTTAACTAACTCAATAACATTTAATAAAATTCATTTAATTTTGTCATGTTCAAAACTAAGAACATCATACTTTAAACTCACCCCAAGAGGTGACTCAAGTCATTGGCCAAGATTAAAAGGCCCGCCTTTAATTTAACTCACATGGGCAATTCATTACTAGAGCATAACATGCTTAAACAAGTAATTAAAAGTCAAGGGTCTAGTTTCATGGAATCCATTTCCTATTATTTATCCATTCAGTTCGCAATTGATACAAAAATCTCATTTATAATTAATTTTAGATATACTTCAACAATTAAATAACATTTAATCAAAATAAATTAATCAAAATCATTTAACATGCCAAGGCCAACACCAAGAATATATAATTCAATATCACCTAAAAAGGTAACTCAAGGCACTGGCCAACTCGTAAGTCTTACCTCTTGTCTACTCACATGGGCATTTAATTTTAAAAAGGCAATTCATGCTTAAAAAACCAATTCCATAGCATAGAATAGGGACATGTCATCCAATACCTCTCTTTAATACAATTCAATTATAATTAAAAATTTATCTCACAATTCAATTCACATTTAAATTCACCAATTTAATTCATATATTAATTCACCATTGGTTTTTATTATTAAGAATCCCCTAGAAAGGGATAGAAGGCACACCTCAAGGTGTCCAAGAACATAAGCCATAAAATGGCCCATTTAAATTCACAACACACCCAAATGGGTGGTTTCATTCGAAGTTCTCAAACTGTAACGATTCATGGAAGATACTATTTAATTATTTATGCCATGCTAAACAATTCAAGGATTTAATTTCATTTCATGGAGATGCCAAAAAACTGGGCGTGAAACAAACAAAAAAAACTATATAAACACTCAACTTTTAATGAAAATCACAAGACCACCTACTTCAGGTCTATAGTGATAGCTCATCCAGCATCAGATCCTTATTCAACTCAGATCAAGATAAAATTAAAGAACTTAGGAAGTCCCTAAAAATATGGTAAAATATCTTGCACATAAATAGAATATACGATACCAAAATAAATGAGGAACATCACAAAAGGAATGCAGAGCTTACTAATGCGAATCCATAGAGACCGATGATGCTTGATTCAGACGATAAAGGGAGGATATATCATCATTCCTAGAATAGGATTAGAGGAGAGAATTCTATGGAGGAGAGGAGATCACATAAATATTATGAGGATAGGAAAAGAATAAATTATTTATTAAATAAATTAAGATAAATATGGTAATTTCACCGTCAAAAACCAAGTTTCATAGTTAGGCCACATGATTTGGCCAAACCATATTCCAATCATGCGATACCCATTTCCTAAGAAAACCACCTCACAAAGATTGAACCACATGGTTACCCTAACCGCATGCCAACCATTTGGTGAATAGTTATAGGGTACTACATAAGTTTCACTAACCATGTGGGATAGGTTCATGGTTTGGGTAAACCGTGCACAACCTATGTAGGGCACATCTTCTCCTCTGATCAAGGGCACATGGTTTCCTATTGGGGCTGCATGATTTCAGACAAACTGTGTACCCTATGAAGACCCTGCAATCTAGAGTTTTTATAGCCTCGGTTATCTTGAAACACAATGAGACCTACAAGGGACTCTTCATGCCTTCAACTAAGTCTAAAAAACACATTTAAGTGTTCCAACTCTCAGAATTACTTTCTGAAGCTCAGTTTACAAAAAAAAACCATATAATAATCACCAAAAATTCAAAATCCCTTAGTATTCCATCCAGTCCAAAGGCATGGGACTCTACATGTAAAGGGTTACACATTAATATGGTTTGAACATATTTATTTAGTGGAGTGAATAAGATTCCAAACTAAATCACTAGAAACATGAATACAAATGGAATAACATGAGACAAAATGGTGAGATTAAATCCCCTAAAATACTAAGTCTGAGATTCCTTCCAAAGAGACGCTTTTTAAGAACTTGATCATACAATTGTTTAGTTTCATGGTAAACTAAGTGTCCCTAGATTATATTGTGTAATGAAAGTATGTAATAAGTGACTCTAGATTATCATGTTGGTACATTTCATGATTAATCAGGTTCCACTAGATTATTCAGTGTTAACTTGTTTTTGGTGTTTTCTTTGGGTTACACTTAGCTTGAAATCTATAATAGTTAGGATACGAGATGAATAGAATTTGGATTATACTTATGATGTATTAAATAAAGAGTTATATTCTCAACTATCAAAGATTCACATATGATATGATTGGGATGATTCCCCATCTAAATAACCAAGTGGTGAGATGAATGATAAATCCGAATCATTGCTTTGTGAAATATAGATCATGGACTACTAAAAGATATTATAATTACAAAATAGGTCATCATTTTATTGGGTTCCCATTTAGAAAAATCCATTATTAAATGGTATAACATGATAATCATCTAATAAAATAATATTTTTTATATTAATAACATCATCCTCAAAAAACTAGACTTTGAGATTTATTTTTGGAAGGAGAAGCATAATGTAATTTATTCCTAAGATTCATAATTTAATAAATGTTCTTAAGAAAGATTATTGATTTAAGAAAATTTCTTAAAGAAATATTCAATTTGTTAGAGAAATAATTATTCCTGAGTAATTAAGTATTGAGGTTGTTCAACATATGAATATAGATTCTTATGGAAGAATATAATGAGTCAATCAACATTTCAAAATCATTAGTTACAAAATTAAAATAGGAATCTTAGTCTCAATGCATGTACTCAATATGATTGGTTATGTCAATAATTTAAGGAATTTTAGTCTCATATACTCAATATAATTACATATTCCAAATGATATTAAATATTATTGAATAGGTTAATGACTTAGTGATACAAAATTTTTTCTTGAAGATTTATTGGTTATATAATTAAATTATATTTTTTAAGATAGATATATGATATCAAATGTATGTTTTAATTTATTTAAATATATATATGGTCAGAAAGAGAACAAAATTGAATATTAGAGTTTTACGTAATGGAGAAAAGGGGTTTCTGAATTGATAACATGGATTTTTTAAGCTTAGGTGAACTTGTCATATTATGTGTATTATATAATTTTCCTCTTGAGAAGATCATATAATAAATTATTGTTTAATAAAATGAGATGTGTATTTTTAATACACATAGTTTATAATTTTTTTAATTATATATCATGCTTTAAGGAAGACTAAAATAGATTATTTTGGTTAGGTAATTCATTTTATTTTAATTTATAGACATGTTTCGAAAATGTGAATAAATTCAAGAAAATTTTACCTGATGCTCTCAAAATGTTGAGAGCAGATGAACATGGAATATGATGTGTGGGTTCTGATACCGTATCAAAAATAAAATTGGATAAAAGTTCAAACCATAAGAATAAACATTAGTTTAAAAGTTCAACAATGTTTCTCCAAGTAGCCAGTCAAGTTCATCAAAACCTAGGATTTTCAGAAAGAAGGATTAATAATTCTATATGATGGGATTATTATCTATACCCAGAGGAATATTTGGAAACTACATGGAATGTACATGATATATATAAGGGTTACAAAAACAAATTCTTTAATTTTGAAGTGCATTTTTTTTAACAGGTTGAGGGGAAAACCTCATTTATTAAACATAAAAAAGTAGACCCCTTTTGACAAATGTGAAAAAGGGAACAGATTAAAATAAAATAGGTAGTTTACTTAAGAAAAAAAATACCCAAAGGACATGAAGGTATCAAGTGACCAATGGGTGAAAAACATAAATATAAGCAATATAAAAGGTCTCGTTTCCCCCTTCTAGATAGTGAAATAGTTAATTCTATGAGAGATGATGCATTCCCCCCTTACAATAAGTTTCTCCATGTTGTACTGACAAAACAAGGAAGAACACCCATCCCATACACATGAACATGTGGAGGGAGGAATAGATGATAATTACCAGAACACCTAACTTTATTTTGAGCCACACTCCTAAAAATGATTGTGAAAAACTCATAGCATAGTAAACCTAATGAAACACAAATACAAAAAGAAAACACTACAAAATCAATGGTAGGGAACCCATCTGTCCAACAAGAAGTGGAAAGATCGATAGATGATGGGTGTCAGCACACTCATCCCTAAATCAAGGTCTCCCACCCAGCGATACATAAAATAAGCTGCACTATTATCCAAATACAATAAGACAAAATATATAGCTCATAAAAATACCTGCTTCCTAATTGAACACACAAAACTAAAAAAAAATTAGGATCCAATAACACCATTATTATACTTACCAAGATAGAACTGACCACAAAGAAAGACTTAGATGAAGAAAAAAAATGATCACCATCGACAAGAATCCATTGGTGATCTTGATCTGCAACCCAAATCCACCTGAAGCACCCCTAAAAAATAATCAAGCTCTCCATGAAAATCCATTTTGGTTATCTCCTTAAATCTATCCGTCACCAATCCTCCAAATCATTGTGCAAAGGCAGCCACACCACCACTTGAGACATCGCCGCCTAGGAAGGTCACCAGATAATCGAGCCCAATGAACCTCACCACAAATGTTTGTACAAGTAGGAAGATTCCATATCTGAACTAGATATGAGGATGCAGATGACTAGAGAATACAAAAAAAGGGAAAACTCAAAAAATCCTTTGAAATATTTTAAGTAGAAGAAGGAAGTAGAAATATATTTAGAGAATAATAGAGAAATCAGCTACCTCCAGATTCGCTAATGAAGAACTGGAGAGTGAATCCACCATAAAATCATCCAAATATATATTTTAAAAGTGTTATATACATATAAGAGTTCAAAATAAAGGGATGAATTGATGAATCTTGTAGTTTTCATTCAAAGTATGAAGCAAATAGTTTCTACCAAAAATATTTTATTTTTAAAGAATTTATAAAGATCAGATGAATCTATGTAATTGATATGTTTCTATATCATAATTCTATTATGTGATAATAGAAGTGGTTAAATAAAAAAGTGATTTTATGAAAAAAATATACATGGATTAAGATTCACCATATTCTATAACATAATATTAAATAATACAAGGGTAAAAGTATTTATACAACTACTTGTTAAAATATAAAGGAGTGTGACTATCAATGGAATATTTTAAATAATTATCTTATTTTTAGGAAAAATACTTCAAATACATAAAATACCATATATGATATATAATAATAGTGTATTTGTTAAATATTTCTAATAAGAGTAAATAAATGTTATTTCCTAACGAAAAAGTTTATATTGTTTCTTAAAAAGATATTATAAAAATAATATATCTAATAAGTTAGTGGGAGTTTATTAAAAATTATAGAATTTCAAATTTAAAAAATATAGGATTATACTAGTCTAAAGTTAAATTGATTTCCACTTAATATCCTAAAGTATTTAGGATATGTGATGGTAAATAAAAATCTAAAGTTTTGAATTTAATTACTACTTAATAAGTGAACATCACTTTTTCCTAAAGCATTATATTAGTATAAGACTTATGTATTTTTTACTTAATACCATAAAAACGTTTTAGGACATATGATGATAAAGAAAAATGTAAATAGTTACATTTAGTTACCATTAAAAAATGGATATCACTATTTCAATAAGGTTTATACCAGTCAAGATTATAAAGTGAATTACACTTTATCCTAAAAGATTTTAGGGAATGGTGGTAATGAAAAGTGTAAAGAGTTATATTATTTTCCATAACAAAATAAATTTCATTTTATCATAAAATTGTTTTGGGTATCGAAGTAAAGAAAAATATAAAGAGTTATATTAGTCACCATAACAAAAAAAATATCAATTTATAAAAAAAGAGTTTAGGATGTTCTGGTAAAAATTAATGTAAATAGTTACATTATTTCAAGGAAACCATTTTATGAAAATGGTTCTAATGTAACACCCTATGATTTTAAATGAATAACATTGTGTTCAAAAGCGTATATGAAACACAACACCAAGCTTAAATAACCCATGAAATATATTATTTAAATATTACTACTATAACCTAGACATTAAATTTGTAGATATAAATAGTAATAATTAAATTATTAAAATTATATGGTTTATTCAATTTTGAAATAAATTTGTTGGTTATAAATTATTATAAATGAAATTAGAAATCATTTGAAAGTAAAAAAAAAAATTTCTGAAAAACTTTTTTTATGCATGAAATGTGTTCTTATATTATCAAATTAACTTAATTCCCATGGGTGAATGATTTTAATAAAATTTATATACTATATCTTCAATAATTTTTTATCATTCATATAATATTTTTTCTAGGCATGAGATAATAATGAACCCAATTTTCTTTTTAAAAACTATATTTTTTAAAAAGCAATTTCTTTGCGTTTTGCGCACTTATGTTAAAATTATTTTTTACCAAATTTAGAAAATTTATTTGGAAAAATTAAAATTATTTTTTAGATAATCATTTCAATATTATCTTGGATTTATTTTTTTTATAATTTTTTGAAAATATTTATTTTCTGATGAATAGTTAAAATACTATTTTTATTGAAAATCACCTTTTAATTTATAGTATTTAAAAGTTAAATTTTTTTAAAGGTAGAATTTATTAATTTATATTATAAATAATTCAATTTATTTCATTTTAATGAATTATAAGTTTAATTTTAATATAAAAACGTTTTATACTTATGAAAACCTTTCTTTTGGAAAACCATTTTTCTATCGCATCTGTGGGTTTAACATTAAATTAAATTATGTTACATATATGAATTGAATTTGGAAAAAATATTCCATATTTTTAGTTGGAATAATTTATATTATATAATAATTTCAACTTAATTTCTTTTTCATAATGAATAGTAACAACAGTAAATATTAATTATTGTGGTTAAGGTTAAAACGGGTTTTTCAAGAGTTAGACTAAGGAGACAAGATTTAAAATGAAATAAAATTTTAGAAAATTTCTATTTTAGAGAAATATTTTTAAGTTAAATCATCTAATATTTTATAATGATCTATTTTGTATCCTCATGTCATGTGAAAAATGTGGGTATAATTTATTCTTTTTAAAATTTCAAGTGTGTCCTATCCCCCACTTATAAAAGGGACCCCCTCTCATCTCTTCTTCACACTTCCAAATACTTTTTTTTCGGAAAATAATTGAAAAAATACCTACCTTACATCACTAAACACATTTAATTGGCCTTGTTTTGACCAAAAATCCAATCTAGGAAGGCTTTAGGTAAAACCTAAAGAGGTTGTCCGAAGAAGATATATAGTTCTTGACCATGAATTTTCATTTCACTTATTCTTATAACTCCTTAAAATGTTCATAAAATATTATAAAAAAATAAAAAAAGTATCTTATATATGATTAAATTCTATTATGTTAATAAAATAACATATATCCATATCCTCCTCCATCAAATGGGGAATGAAACCATCGATCGTGTGTATGGTAGACTACCACCTCATGAACTGATGTATTTTATTTTCCATCACCACCTACCACAGATAGATATAATGATGAATTTAATGTATATATATTATATTTATGACATAATTACACTTCTTTAATTATAACATAACATCTTCCTTCTTACCTTACAATCATTTGGGAAACGATAGCGTCACTCGTGCATACATGTGGACTACCGCCTCCACAAAGTGATGTGAAACATTTTTTATTTTATTTAGAAAATAATGATAATAATAATATATTTAATAAATATATATGATATATATGATATAATAATTATTTTTAAAATGTGAAATATTATTTACCTTTATTTTGTTCCATCTATCAAAAAAATAAAAACAATGTTCATGCGTACATATGACCTACCATCTCCATGAACGATATAACTCATTTTTATATCTATAAATTTTATAGACTATTATAAATGATTATATAATGAATATATATAATATTTATACAATTATTAACATTCTGGATATTATTGAACCATGATCAAAGAACAAGGACTAACACTACTAAACCAACACATACATGAAAAATGAAGCAGTTATTACTCGAAATTGTGATTTTAATAAAAAATTATTAATAAATGGGTGATAATATTTTATAAGAAAATAATATATAGTATGATATATATGATTATGTTTATTTAATATATTTATTATAAATATATATTTATTATATAGGAGGTTTAGACATGTATGAAGGAAATTATACTTGAGGTAAGGGTTTCTTGGCTCACTTTTACTTCCACGAGACTTATAACATATTCACCACTTATTTTTTTTTGTGGTGTATATATCTCAAATTTGATATATTATATCATGAATATATTTATCTTCCTGGTATATAAAGTTTCATTTGAAGTTATATTTTTCATGGGGAATACCATTAAAAAGTTACCAAAGTGGTAAGGGTTTATTTCAAAATCTCATCATTATTTGGGATTGTTTTTGTTTATATATCCCTTGGGGGAATGGTTGGATATTTATACATTAAAACTAATATATTTTCCTATTATATGGTAATTCATGAGATTTTTTTAGTAATATTACCATTTTAATCTCTTTTTTAGTTAAAATTGTTGAGAAAATGTTAAAAAAAGACGATTGTATTTTACTCTTAAGTAAAAAATCCATTTTCTTCTGTATACATGTTTTTTAAAAATATTATATATTTTTTCAACATTATCTAAATGATTTATTAAAGAAATTTTTATCCATGTTTTACTTTATACAAAATTATTTGAAATAATTCTTCTTGTAATTTTCAGAACAAGGAACTTTTTTATCTTTTTACAATAGTGTGAAAAAGTGATTTTTAACTTATACGTGATGTAAAAAATTACCTAACATTTTTACCATTCTTTATTTTAATGATATTTTTAAAATTTTACAAGTTTTTTCTAAAATAAAATGTTTTTCTTAATATTATGTAAATATTTATTTATTGAATGTGATTCTCAATGTGAAAAGTATATTTTACTCAATAATTTTTAAATGGAATTTTCTGGTATTTATATTAAACAATGACAAAAACCCTCATTTTACCTTATGATCCATTGGAAATACATTATAATTATACCATAATTATTATTTATCTAGATGTTTTATTATTATTTTGGCTGAGATGTACTATTTTGATACCATTTTTCATATTACTATATATGGTTTATGATTATATTTATTTGTCACAAACATGAATTATTTTTAAGTTATTTTTCATTTAATTTCCATTATTTATTTTTTTGGGGATTTTCCCATACATTTTTGGGGGAAAGGGTGATTTTTCATGATTTGGGCCAAACTGTGAGCCCATTTCCAGTTTTAAAAACTAATTTTGTTTCTTTTATAACTCTTTCATTTTCAAATATTTTCACCCATTCCACTTCAAAAATGGCCTCCCCTAACCTAGTAACACCACCATATAAAATTGGAACCTATAGGAATCTGTAATCATGGTGGATTTAGGTTTTTATTTAAGTAATTGAGCCAGCCCGTAACCCCATTTCCTGTTTAAAAAGAATTGTTTATTTAATATGTTATTCATTTTTTACTCTTTTTCAGTGATTAAACCTCCCAATAAAATTCAAAATCTCTAGGTGCACCCCCATTTTCGTGTATCCCAATTTTGAGCTCATTTACATCTCATATTAGAGAGAAACTTCTCAAGATTTCTTAAATCATCTAGATTTGAAGAGGTAATTTTTTTACTTCATAACTCCTTCATTTTTTCACTATTTTCCACATTATAGTTCCTACATGACCTAATAAGACTTATTTGAACCCCAATTTCATTTTTGGCTATTTTTAAATTCAGATACTGGTGTATTTGGGGTGTTTTATTCAAGATATCTGAAGTAAGTGAGTTTCCTCTCATGTTCCTCCCATTTTCTTAAGGTTTCTTCCACTTTTCTTGAGTTTCTAAAACTTCCAAAATCTAGGGTTCATACCTAGGGTTTTATTTTGTGTCATTTTGGTTAAATATTATGTATTAGGGCTTGATTTCACTTCCTTGTGGTGTGGCGATGGTGTGATTGAAGTTTCGCACAATAGTTTGATGTTTTTGGCACAAATGGTAGGTGATTCTATGTGTAAGAATTATTGTATGAGTTAATTTTTCTTGATTTATATTTTTATCATGATTCTATTCCATTGTGTTTGGTGAAAAAATTATATTTGGTATCATTTATTAAGAAGTTGGTTTTTAAGTGTCATTTTTGTGTAAAAAAATATTTTTGGTGTGTATTCCAAGTTGTGTTCATTGGGGTTTTTTTACGATTCATGGAATAGTTTTATTAAATAATGTTATGGCTGAAAATTCTAGTTTTATGTGATATTGGTATACTTTTGGTCTTCAAAGAGGGTTTTAGAATGATTTTATGTGCAAAACATGGTTACACTCCTTGGAATAGTTTTGTGAAGGTTTTAAATGGTTTTTTGATTTATGTAAGATGTGAAACTATGTTTCCAAACTATTTTAGTTGGAGAATAATTTTGAAATGGTCTATTTTAATGTGATTTGTATTATCTTTGAAAGGTTTTATAAAATTTTTAAAATATTTTTTGAAGTGTGAAAGAGAGGTTAAATGTGTTGTGGACTGTTTTGGTGTGAGTATGATTTCCAAAATGAATTTGAATGAAAAAGGGGATCATGTGACATGTTTGTGGTATGTTTGGTGTGTGTGTGACTTGGAAGTGGTATTTTAATGTGAAAATTTTATTTCATGTCTTGTGTAACTTTTTTGAGCACAAGAGGGAAAACCTGGGTATCTAGGTAGGTGGACGTGTACTAGTATGCTGGTGATCCCGTGGGGTTTGTCCCTTGTTACATGTAGAAAGTTTGACGATGAAAACACTAAATAAACTCTAAATATGATGATGTTATTGGACCAATATGTTTTTGGTATGATTCTTACTAGTGTCTCGTGTTTATGAGAACATATATTTGTATGATTACTTTCACCAAGTACGAGGTACCTGGGACCCACAACAAGCTAGTGTCTATGGTTGTTTTCCCATTGCTAGTGGTCATTAGATATTTTATTCTTACTGTCAGTATACAATATGTTTGTATGGATAAATTCAGTTGATTTTTCATTATATTTAAAAGCGTTTCCTTTTAAAGTATCCCACTTGAAAGCTATTTTTATTTAAAGTTTCATCTTTTAGAAATTGTTACTAGAATTTCTTGTTTACAAAACTTGCATGTTTTTTTTCCTATAATTATTATCACATAGAATAGTTTTGTGGTGTAATCATACTGGGATTTGTCTCACACCCCACTTACACTCTTGGGTGCAAGTTGGCTTGGTTATTTTTTCGTAGGTTAGGGTAAATCTTTTAGTGCCAGTGGTTTGGGTTTCTAACGGTCCTTCTTGGTGCTGTGTCATGGAGATGGCTTGAGGGTGGTTCCCCTTTACATGAGGAGGTCATTGGGCTGTCCTTTTTTACATTGTTTCCTTGTTATAGTCTTTTAGTTTTTTTTCTATATTATGTAATTCAATTCTGAATTTTTATAAAAGATGTTTTGGTTTTAAATCTCCAGATTTGGTTTATTGGATTAATTTGTTGTTTTATGTTTATAAACTCGGGTAAATAATTCCTAAATTTCATTTTTTGATTCCCAGGAACTTGTTCTATCCCATGGGGGTTAGGAACACCCTTCGGGCCTTGCCACGGGTCGGGCCGACTTCCGGTTTTAATGGTGACTAGATTCGGTTTGTGACATTATTGATCGAGGAAAGTATTAACATTCATATTCTAGTTTTCCAATACGAGTGTTTATGTTTATTATGTTTATTGATTAGAAAAATTATTAACATTTTTTATTATTATTGTTTTTCAATGTGAATGTTTATTTTGATTATGTTTCTCCCCTTTCATATGAGGAATTTATTGGACTTATTGAGTGGTGGGTGGGGCCTGCTGTAGTCCCTCGATACATTGGTAGGTCTAATGAGACAAACCAGTTTGAGTATTTTACTAAGGACTTACCCATTTATATAATATATCTTAGAAGGATTCCTTTACTATATGGTTATGATGTCAATCATTATACATTTAATCATTATGGTATCAGTTACTGACGTCTCTGTGATTATTTGATTAGTTAGAATATTGATGGATAAGTTTCAAGCTTATGTGACTATTTATATGTAATTATTTTGATCATTAGTTATTCAAACCATTTTATTATTCGTGCTAAAGTCATTGATTAAATGACATGTGTTTTAGTTATTTACCATAACATATTGATTATTCCTTATTTGTTTATGATAGGTTCTATTGTACACATACTCTTATCGAGCATTAAATCTCACCAATTTATTATATTTATTTTTCCCAAGAGGCTAAGAAGTGTATTATGATTGATATGTAAGGATATAATAAAGGTAATAATGGTGTTATAAAATAAAATTCTATTTTATATTTCATATTTTTAAATTTAATGTGAATTTCAAGTATGTATCTAGTTTTTCAATACTAATAAACTATTCAGTCCATTGGGATGTGATCACTTGTATCTAGAACCAATGTAATAAAGTAAACACCAACTCTGGGATACTAGGGTCAAGGTATTTATTTTTAGTATCAGATTAAGTTTAATAGAAACCCTATAAAATAGATTTAGGAAAACACATATTAAATAAAATAACCCTATTACTGACTTTGATGATAATTCTAAGTATAGGATACCGTATTGAAATTTAGGTAAGGAATAGATTATGTGGTTTTCCAAGAAATACATACCTATATGGATATTACAACTGGATTAGGATCTAACATAGTTTCAACTATGGGTAATAAACTTAAAAAGGGTGTACTAAGCTTTGAATCGATCATCACCTAGATCACTACAATGGACCTAGCTTCACACCTATTTTGACACTATTGGGGGGATATGCTTGGTTTCATTCACATTCTCTTTAAGAACCACCATGAAGGATTTAAATAGATGATGGAAATAAATGACCTAGGTTAAACCTAATGTGTCTTAGATTGAAAATAAGGTGTCATGATTTAGACATCCTATAATTGATTAAGTGTTTTCGACTATGATTATTTATTTATCATACTATTATTTTTGGCTTTATCCAATTTATGGAACTCAAAGGAATCAGGTTGACATTAAATATAGTGGACAATGTGGTGATTATAAGAAACCAATGGGATGATGATTAGAGTAAAATATTTCATGATTATTCATAATCAGTTATCACAATATATGATTAATAACTTACACCTTAACCAACTCTCAGACTGACCAAAGAAGAGAAGGATGTAGTCAGCTAAGAGATTGAGTTGTGGAGACCATAGTGCAAAGAAGGATCAATTTATTTCATGTAAAAAATGTGAGAGAAACCGATGATAATGTCTCAAAGGAATGAGAACATTTTTTATGTGTGGAAAAGAAGTGTATAAAATAATTAATTATTGAGGGAAAGCAAGGAGTTCAATATAGAGAAATAAATTTCATCTTAGAGATCTATTTATAGTTTTTTGTCATAAATTTGGTGAACTTGGTAATTATTCACATCAATTCCCTATTTTAAATGTTAACTCCTAGACTAAGGAAGGAATTAAATTATAACAATCATTTAAGTAAAAGGGTTGAAGTATTTATGTTTTGGGATGTGAGAATTATGCTGTAAAATATTTTTTATCAATGATGTTTTGGTTATTAGAATTATAAAACACCTAAGGATTCTATTAATTTTTGAATGAATATATGTATTCATATAATATTAACTTAAGAGTTATGGATACCATAATGGGTTTATGAGTTTAATGTTGATCATAAGTTAAAATTCTTAGACTCCCCTTTTGAGGATTTAAGTGAAGTGAGTCTTAGATGATTAAGAGTATTTTGGGTGAAATTTATGGTAATATAACCTTTTGGATTAGTATTTTATTTAGAGAAAAATTTAGTTGAGGAAGAATACATTTTTGGACATAAGTTTAAAGTTATTGATAACCTTTAGTGTTAATATGATCATTGATGTTAAGGTAACAATAGTCAATTAATATTTTCTGATGTTGTGGGAAAATTAGTTATATAGAAAAATCTTTGTGATGAAAAAGTGATTTGATGATTAATGTTATTTTTTTGGATTTTTATCATGTTTTTTGGAATTTTTTAAGAATTATATTAATATAGTTTTAGAAAAAAGAAAACCCACATAACATGTGACAACCAAACACATTCAGTAAGGCTATGGGGCCTGGACCCACAATTGAAGAGCAACAAGGGTGCAATGCATACCACTAGCCTATATAATGTAATAGTTAACAATAATTTTTTTAATCAAACAATTTGATGGATAAATATTAAGTTTATTTTGGGAATCATATTATAGGATCTAATATTTTTGAATTTTTGGTATTTTGAAGTATTTTGGGAGATGTTTTATTTTGTTGAGGCATATATATAACCTTTAGGATTAATATAAATTATTATTTGTAAAGAATGATATTAAATTTTAAAAGATATAAGATGAAGGGTTTTAAGGATAAATACTTATGGGATAGATTATGTTTAACTTTGGGTGTTACTGTTGAGATTTTAAAGATTAATGAATTACATTGGATAACTTGTAGAAATATTATATATTTGTTAGATATTTAAAAAAAATGGAAAGAAGTTTCACTCTTTAATAGATCTTATAATCTATTAAAAGTCCAACATTACCATTCAGGGACACTAGGTGCGATGGACTCCCCCAAGAATCAGCCTCAAGATCAATACAGACGACTCTTGCATCTCAGGGGACATGAGAGGTGGAGGGGTTGTCCACGATCACAGGGGAAGTGTTCGTCTAGCCTTCACTGCTTACTATGGCAGCGTAACATCCATGCTGGTAGAGGCAAAAGCTGTTCTCACAGGGCTCAACCTCTACGCTCAACAAAACATTCCCCTCTCTCAAGTGGAAACATAGTCAATGACCATTCATGATTCCCTCCACGGTAGAGGCTCTATTCCATGGTCAATCTCTTATATCATCAGGAGTTTCAAGGGACTCCTCAACAATGATGAATTGGTAACCCACACCTGGCTTGAGGGGAACAAAGTAACGGATTATCTCGCCTCTTTAGCTGTCCAAGGATCCAACGTAGCTTGTCTATCCAATATTTTCCTCTTGAAGCCTGAGGGGGTGAATTTGATTCAAGGGGACACCCTTGGTCTACATTACTGTAGGCCTCCATAACCTGCTGTCTTGGTACTTTTCACTTTGAACATTGTACTTTGCACTTTGTACCTTATATTTTGTACTTTGTGGTGTTATACTGAATAAAAACGATAATATTGATGATGATAATCTATTAAAAGTTAACTTTAGTGATTTAGGTATTAAAAATTCATCTTGTATATTCATTTATTGGAGTAAGAAATGAAGTGTAAATTGATCAAAGAACAACCAAAGGATGAAATTGTGCTTATAAAATAAAAGATAACAAGTAACTATATTTTATGGTTTACTCTATCTTGATAGTAAAATAATCCCTTAACTTTAGGGAAATGATCTTGAAATAAAATTTTATTCATTTACCTTTGTTTCCAATTAATCAAATGGTCATTTTCACACCTCATCATTTTATAGTTCTGTAGTCATTAACTTTCTCTTGATTGTTCACTTTTTTTGTGATCAATGATCTCTATCACTCTCCATAATTATTTACTCTTTTCTTAAATGTTTATATATTCAATTCCCACTAACATTTTCCAACCTGGAACCTAGTTATGTACTAATATAGATAACCTTTGTACTTTCCTTTCACTCTTACCAAGAGGAAGTTTTAGAAACCTTTTTTATGATGTGAGTTTTAAATAATGGTATTTTAAAATTTCAATCCCCTTGATTTTAAAACCCAAGTTCAAATTATGATGACAAAATTTTTTGAAGGAGGGGAGAATGTAGTACCCTATGGTTTTAAAAGAAGAACATTGTATTCAATAGCATATACCACACACAATATCAAGATTAAACTACACTACTGAAAAATAGGCCTTTAATAGAGCCGACCATAATTGGTGTTAGTAAAAAGTGCTGATAAAGGTACCCTTTATCAATGATTTCTTTTTAGTGATGATAAATGTCCCAAATAAAATGAAATAATTAAACAAATAAAAATAAAAAATGAGTAAATTAAAAATATATTAATTTTTTTATTAATTAAATAATTATTGATAAAATTGAATAAATTTAATATAAATATATATAGATTATAAATACCAATGAATAAAATATATTAAATATATAGATATGTAAAATAAATTAAATGAAATAATTAAAAAAATAAAAATAAAAATTATGTAAATTAATAAAAAATATTAAACATTTTATTATTAAAATAAATATTGATAAAAATGAACAAATTTAATATTCACAAACACACATATATATTATTAATATTAAAAAATATTATATATTAAATATAGATATATAAAATCAATAATTTATAATAATTAAAAAAATTAAAAATGAATAAATTGTAATAATTAAACAAAAAATAAAAAATGAATACTTTGTAATAATTAAACAAAAAAAGAAAAATTAATAAATTAAAAATTCATTAAAAAATTTATTATTAAAAATCAGCTTGAGCAGTATCATCAGCTTCCACCTCAGATTGCACACATGGTATCCTCCTATGATTTTCTGGACACAGATGACATTCTTATATGGGAACTGAGCTCAAATGGAATTCTAAACTCCAAATGCTTCTACAACACTCTTTTTCAGGGTTTTGGTAATGAAACTGTGAACTACAACAAAAAATGGTTGCTTCCACCTCGAGCTACACTCCTTTGACGTCCCCATCTCAATAATCTTCAAGTGGACAATAATCTGCAGCGGGTTGGGATCTCCCTCTGCTCTAGATGCGACCTCTGTCATCAGTACTGTGATGATATAAATCATTTGTTTATGTCTTGTAAAATAGAAGCCTCACTATGGAACATGATTTTTACCTGGTTTGAGATTCAAGCGCCGTATGTGAATAACATTGCAGACCTTCTGCTGTTACTCCCAGCGATACAATTATCGAAGCAGGTTTGAATTCTCTTCCTTGCTACATGTGCTGAAGTCATTAACGTCCTATGGAAGTGCATAAACAAGGCCCACCAGAAAAATGCTAACATCAATAACAGGTTGACGATCTCTGAAATTGTGTTGGCGGCTCAACAAGCAAATATTTCACATGCTAAAAATTTTCATAACTCAGTAAGGGATTTCACTATTCTAAAAAAACTGAATGTGCAAGGTAATTATCCTCGACCTCTTGGATCCATGGAAGTCTTCTGGTTACCTCCTTTTGTAGGCTGGATTAAATGTAACACGAATGGAGCCTTGAGGGGTAATCCAGGTCCTGCTATATATGGTTTTGTCTTCAGAAATCAAGATGGTGACTTCCTAGATGGGGGTCATGGTATGTGTGGATTGGCCACAACTCTTGAAGCAGAGATGATGGCTCTCATCAAAGCAGTTGATTTTGATCAAAGAAATAATTGGACAAATATCTGGTTTGAAAGTGATTCTGTCACAGTTGTTCAAGTGGTTAGAATGGGTGAAATTCACCTGGCTTGGAAACTAACATCGAAATCTATTAAGTGCCTTAACATACTTTCTTCAATGCATTATATCATTACACATGTCTACCGGGAAGCCAATAAAATTACTAATTTCCTTTCAAACATGAGAGCCTCTGGTGACACTTTCACCTATAATTCAAACAATCCTCGTGAGTTTCTCCCTATCCTTTATAGAGATAAATGTAAACTTCCTTCCTTCAGAATTTTGTAACCCATGTTTCTTTTCTTTAGTTATATGAAGCCTTGTTGCTTGATATTTTGAGAAAAACTTTTAATAAAAATGAAATTTTTTAATATATATATATTAATTATAAATAGTAATAAATAATATATATTAAATATACATATAGAAAATGAATTAAATTTAATAATTAAAAGAATATTAATGCCTTATTTATTTTAATGGGTTTGATACATAATTATTCATTAATACATTTAGTATAGAAATATATTCATATATATATATATATAAATGAATGTATATAATATTTCCTAAAATATGATTTATATAATACAAAATATTTATGGCTTGTGTTAAATAAGTCATATATTTAGCGAATAATGGTTTACAATTAAAAATAAACATTAATTAAAAACACTGAATAATTATATTGAGTAATGGACATAATTGAATATTATTTGAATTTTCAATTTAACATATATCAAATGTGTCTTATATTAATTTCACATACATGTATGTAATTAATGCAGTTTTATATACAACTCACATACACAAATACTTATGTAATTAATGAAATATAATATAGAAACACACACACCTAATATTTTTGTAATTTATTCAAATTTTAGTATTCATTTTAGAATCTCATTATAACATGATACATTTTATATATTATGTCTTTAATCAAAAAAATTTAATTATTTATTTTTAATATTATTAGAGTTAGGTATTAATTCATTTTTAATATTTTTATTCTTTGGATAATTTAATCATTTTCCATTATTTATTTATATTTATTTATTTACTTTGTTTTAATATTTTCAATACGTTTTTATCTTTATTTTAATATATATCCATATTTTTTAATAATTTATATTTAATTAATAATACTTATCCATTTTTTCAATATTTTTAAAGGGTAATCATTTTTAATTATTCAATAACTACTGGAAATATGATCTATACCAACGGTTTTGGGAAAACCGTTGGTATAGTTCACTAATTTGGACCTATACCAATGGTTTGGCGAAAACCGTTGGTATAGGTCACTTATATGGACCCATACCAACGGTTTTGGACAAACCGTTGGTATTGGGGGGACCTAAACCAACGGTTTGGCCAAAACCGTTGGTATAGGTCCATTATAGAGACCCTATACCAACGGTTTGGCCAAACCGTTGGTATAGGTCCCCCCTATACCAACGATTTGTCCAAAACCATTGGTATAACTCCCAAAATCAAAGAACCTATACCAACGGTTTTGAGAACTGTTGGTATAAGTATATGTTTTTAATGGAATATTCTTACAGTGGGCATTAAATAAATAAAAATTTAAAATACTTATGATAATACTTATATATATTTATGAAATTATGTTCAAAAAAGTTAGTTAGGTTAGTGGTTAGGTCGTTCAATCACAAACAGGAGGTGCTGGGATCAAAACTAAACGAATGATTATTTTTTGAATTACAATACCAACAGTTTTATGCAACTGTTAGTATAGATTTTCATATTACTTATACCAACGGTTTTCCCAAAACCGTTGGTATAAACCTATCCTTATGGCTTACTTGGAAATGGTGCTCCAAACCATTGGTATAGGCTATACCAACGGTTTGGGGGCCTATACCAATGGTTCCAAACCATTGGTATATGGTATTTTTCGAGTAGTGAATTTCACTCATGTTTGACATGTATAAATTTAAGATTATAAATTCATTAATAATGTTAAAAATAAATTTGTAAGTATTTCTAAATAAATATATTTATAAATGTATATTTTTTATATTTATAAATTAATAAATATATAATTATTAATAAATTAATATTAATTTCTAAAAAGTATTTATATAATTATAAATAAATAATTATATATATTTAAATAATTACAAAATTATAATAAATTTATTTAAATAATGAATATATCTAATATATTTATATTTATATTTATATTTATATATATTTATTATATATATATAATTATATAAATATATAATGATATAAATATTTAAATATTTAAATATATATATATATTTAAAAATGTATTTATATAATTATAAAATTATAATAAATATACATAAATAATGAATATATTTAGAGCATTTATATTTATATTTTTATTTATTTATTAAATATTTATATATAAATATATAAATATATTTATAATTACAAAATTATAATAATTATATTTAAATACTGAATAGATTGAATATATTTATATTTATATAGATTTATTAAATATAAATATAATTATATAATTATATATAATGATATAAATATATTTATAATTATAAATAAATAATTATAAATATATTTAAAATTATATTTATAAATTTCTATTTACTATATTTATAAAATTATATATTATTAATTCTAATAAAAAATATACTTTTTAAATTTTTTATATAATTATAAATAAATAAATAAATATTTAAATAATTATAAAATTATGATAAATAAATGTATAACTATATAAATATATTTGAAAAATGTTTTTTTATAATTATAATTATAAATCCTTAATCAACGCTAATGTTTTATCACTGATAAAGATTCCTTTTATCAACCCTTATCAATTTAGCACTATAGAGACCCAAGTTTTACCTCGTAAGACTTTGAAATATTTTTAAATATATTTTCATAGTCAGACACTGAGACAACGTGTGATTCCGAGACCTGATGTTTCTAGAATTAATTTTATAAAAATATTTTATATATTTTATATTATATGCACGCAGTTTCTTGAAGAAAATGGGATAACTCTTGAACAGAATCTCAGATCAGAAATACGAGATCACGATTGAGTCTAGAATGCATTTTTTATCTTAGAAATGACCTAAAATAGGTCATCCTGGGGCGTTCACATATCTCAACCGTTGGCGATACGTTTAATGAATTAATTAAATTTTTAATTAATTTAATTTAATTGAATAACCAAATTAATATTTCCTTTAAATATATCATTATGTTGATTTTCTGAGGGTTGGCCTCATAATCTTGGGACCGTCAAGAGCTTCTCCTTCCTCCTTCCATTGGAAGATCATATCAGACGATGGTGAATCTTTGGATCAGAGCAGATCAGAGTGCATGGAACACAACGACTTACTTCAATCATTGGCAAACACATTATTTGATGATGAGCGATCCAATCATTAGGTAGGACTGTTCAAACTATGGATTGCACCCATCTTGATTAAATTGATTAAGCAGATCAATCCCCTTTTTGATCTGCGTCAATTGTGGCCTTTTCATGTGCTCGTGTACTGGTCTAATTGATTATTATTTGTCTTTCTTACACAAGATATCCCTGTTCTTTATAATTGGCCAAGAAATATTGGCAAAAACTGATAAACATTTGTTTTTGTACCTTTCCCCCCTCAATTGCTTAGTGTTCTCCACCAGATGCACCCCGCAGTACCAGTTTGACATTATCAGGTGGTACCGAGCCCAATTGGACCCCCAAAATCATAAATAATTCTCTTGTGAGGGGGAGGATCAACAAATATGGGGTGTTTATGGATATATTAAGGGACGTGGGTGATAATTTTGAGGATCATAGATTAAATCTTCAAAGGTGGAAGGACCATGGGCATACGAGATGTGTGGCGAACCTCCAAAGTCCAACATAAACTGATTTTTGTCCACTGGATGGCCAAAAATGACAAATCAAGACTAGATGTACCAATTTCAGGTAGTGTGGAAGCATGATCTTTGGTGGAATTTCGAGATTCATTGTTTGGATTTCAGATCTGGATTTCTATGAAAAATTAAACTACACACCATGTGCCACGATGAACACATGACATTTATTCCCAATGCTACAACGATTAGGGTTTTGGGAATTTATAAGGATGGAACACCATATAGACTCCCTACATACCATGTACCACTTCCCTGAGTGAACAATCCATGTGGTAGAGTAGATGGCCAGGCACACACCATGTGTGCGAGTACACTATAATGACTAGAGACACATGCGACTCCTTTTGCAAATATACACACCATGTACTGAAGTACACGAACATAGGATGGAATACACAAACATGACCAAGAACACAGGCGAGACCTAGAGTGCAATGAACATGCCGTGTAGACCCCCCCCCCCCGCACACCATGTATCCCTACATAGTTAGAGATCCATCTACCTCTAGGGACATGACAAGGTGATGGAGTAGGACCACACGCCATGTGGGTCCCCTCACACGTTGTGTACCCCTTAGCTCCTTTTAAGGAAAATTCAATCCTCCACGTTTCCTTCATTTGAACTCATGTTTTGGTCTATGATTAGCCTATATTGAATGTTTTTCTATGTAGAACGTGATGGTTCCCTCTGTTGTAGATTTTTGGATACAATGTAAAATGTTTATGGGAATGTCACATATTTAGGGGATGCCCAATGATAGCAATGATCATGAAGAGGATTACGAGAGACACTAGAGTGGAACCCCCATAAACTTGGGTGCGGGTCCTATATCTACCAAGTGGAACCCCTATCAGATAGTGCGTGGGTCCTCAATGACCAGAGTGGAAGCCCCTTATTGCACCAAGGTGTGAGTCCTCGACCTATAGAGTGGAACCCACACCATCTTGGTCACGGGTCCTCTACCTACCACGTGGAACCCCTATCAGATAGGTTGCGGGTCCTCTTGACACTAAAGTGGAACCCCCCTGATGCATCATGGAAAAAATCTTCTACAAATACCTATCGAGTGGTGCCCCCTATCAGATAGGGTGTGGGTCCTCGTGACACTAGAGTAGAACCCCCCATCATCTTGGGCGCATGTCCTCTACAGATACTTACAGAGTGGAAGCCCCCATGATGAACTAGGGCATCAACCCTCTACTTGGATTTTTTCCCCTTGGATGTGCAGAATAGTGGAGAGGCATGCGACTTCAAACAATTACTTTTGAGTAAATGCGTTAGATGCTGGGCATCGTAGATGGACTTTTGAAACTATGGGTGACTCTTTTTTCTAGGATGAGCTATGAGATGAAGATCCCCTTACTCTCTCATTTGGGCTTCTTTTGACTGATTATATATACATATACATATATATATATATATATATATAAATCTGTATCCATACCTTTGTATTTGGTTAATCTCCTATCATGGGTTGTGAAGATTCACGGTGTATACCATGTGCTTTCCATGTTTAGTGTATCATGGTTGTATGAGGTTACTCTCCTACTATATGTGGAAAAGAGTTGACATGTAGTCCATCTACACACTATGTTGAGGCCCTTGTGTTTGGATGAGGTTCCACTTTCTCTTTCTTAGGTTGATCTATATCCTGTTTACTATCTACCATCTTTCTATTCCTATTATATCTATTACTACTCCCCCTTCATATTTCAGGTCATCCTACTGGGTATGTATATACTCACCCATGCATGGGCTTTGCCCACATGTGCCATGTCTTATGCAGATGATAGATAGGTCAGTGGTGACTACAAAGGAGATTAGGTATACTTGGTACATTGGACCACGTACGGTGGTCACAAATAAAAGATCAAGAGATGGGCTCTCTTAGTGTTTTACTTTCTAGTTTTTATGTTGGGACATATTTCTGTTTAGGAATGTATTTTTCCCATTTACTTTTTAATTTTCACTACCATACTCTTTTACTATCTAGAGGTTTCACCTACATGGGTTAAACCTAGTATTTTTCATCTTTTACAATTATCCATTTTCAATTCTCCATCATGATGGTTATATATGTGTTTACAAGTACTTCAAAAAAGGCTTCCTCATGTTAGTTACACCTTTAACATTAGTTGCTATCCCCTAGCCTACGAAGGTGATCTAGGGGTAGTTGCGGCTCGAGCCTCGATTTGGGTCAGGTCGTGACAAGCATCGATAAAGATAGATCTTTATTAGTGATAAAAAAGAATTAATAAAAGGAATATTTATTAGTAATTTTTGTTAGAGATGATAAAAGTGTCCCCGATCTATTTAAATAACCCTAACTAGTCATAATATCTGAATATTTCCATGGAACCCACCTACTGCTGGTGTTCCTCCTAGTCGAATCCAATCTCAAATCAAGGCTCAAATCAAGGCTCAAACAAATCTCAGGCTCAAATATGAGGCTCAAACGAATCAAAAATAAAAACAATACAAGGCTTGAATGAATCCAAGATTTAGTGATATTTTTACTTTCTCTCCGATGAATCAATGATTCAATACATGGTATGTTATTTTCTTCTCCTTCTCACTTGTTTATTTCTTATTTAGTGATATGTTCTTGCCTTTTTTTATTAGTTATCTCTTGATATTTATTATCCATTGTTACTTTCTTTTCTAGAATGAATTTATAATTGAGGTTTTCTATAATTTTGGGCTTTTATTGAACCTTTAAGGGATTTTCTTTCTACCTTTTAGCATATTAGGACTTCCACACAATGATTTTATCTATTCTAATAGGTGGATCCATTAACTTTCCATTAAACATGGAACCATGAATTCTTGCATATTTTAAATCTATATTTTTATCTTAAATAAATTATATTATAATTATACAAAATGGGGTTATGTATTTATAAGTGTTTTTCTTAATTTTTTATTAACATCAATGGAGTTTTTCTTAAGTTTAATTGTTTTGAACTTCCTTCCATGGAAATAGTGAACACAAAGAGTTTATTAAAATGAAACCCATGGTTTTTATAGAATATATCAAAATGGATTTCATGTAATGATTTACTATGAATCATAATGAATTACCATTATGTTTTTATCAAGGATTTCTATAAATTAGACCATGTTTGGCTATTTTTCAAGATGCTTTTTATGTTAGAAAATAACATGGAATTATTTTTTCATTTCATTGTTTTAAATGTTTTGGATGGGTTTTAAATGGATTGTTTGATGTATTTTATCATATTTTCAATAAAATTAATCTATGTTTGATGTGATTTCAAAATTATATTAATATTTTTATTTATATACACCCTTGAAGTTAAGCCCCTTATTGATTCATAAATGTTTTTTTTGTTATTATAATATGGATTTATTATGGGTCATTGATACTGTTATATTTTTTATTTTACTATAAAGGGGATTGTTCTTTAAAGGGTATTTTAAGGATCATGTTAGTGTATGTTTGTTGAACTATATTAATAATTATTTTTATTTTATCAAGATGTTTTATATTGTATTGTTCGCCTCCACTTACATGTCATGAGAAACCTTGGGTATCTTAGTGAAAGATATAAGGATGATTATTACAATAGTGGATGATCACGCTTTGGCCAGCGCCTGTGACCATTACATCATACAATGCTTGGGAAATATCCAAATTTGGATAGCATGATGTGGCATGCACTATGTTACGCTATGGAATAACATGGAATTGAGCACACCATTGAGCCAAATTAATTTTTTGTTTTTGTGTTTTTCTGAACCAATTTTAACCATGCAAACCAAACCTTATTAAAAAACATTATTAAAACACTTTGTTGCAAGGAAATAGAAACCCATACCCCTATTTCATGTGACACATAAATCAGGTTCCATAACTAAGCACAACCAGTAACCTTGCCACCTTCTCGACACCGCTCTCATGATCTAATTATGATGATTTTTATTTGAATGAATTAAGGTTATTTATTTATTTCATTTTAGTTACATTTCATTATATCATGGTTTCCTTCTTAGTTCCATTTCTTTAAAAATAAATACAAAATGGATTTTTAAATGTGTGTTTTTAATAAATAATGGATGGGCCAAGGAAATTGATTTTCAAGTTATTTTTCTTTGAAAAATAAAAAATAAATAGGTTAATAAATGCTTCTAAATGATTGTTTAAAATATTTTTCATTTTTAAAGGTCAATATCAAGAAAATATCATGGTTGTATTTTCTTAAAATAAGGAAAACATATTCTTCATTTGTGTTTCAAACAATCTTTCATGGTAATTGATAAATAGTATTATTAGTTTATAATAAGGATGGTGTTGTAACAATATTTTCACCCATATGAGGTTATGATCTTCAGGTATAAAAAGGAATACTGAACTAGGTATAGTCATACAATTTAAACTCATAATTTAAAACTAAATTTAGGTTTAATAAAAGTACTAAAGATATCATAACATAAATATGTACCAAATAATAATTTCATTTCTTGAATAAAGGTCTAAGACATGTAAATATTCAGGTTACTTTATCTAAATAATGTGAGGAAACATAACCCAAACATATGATAACCACATTCCTTTATGGATATTAAAATGATTTAGAGCGTATATAATTTATAAGTATGAACTAATATAAATGAAATAATGTAAATAATTAAAGAGCACAAGTCAAAACTTTAATTTCATAAAATAAATAATTTTGAAATAAATAAACATGGTTAAGATAATTTACACAATAAAAAAAGAATAAATATACAATGTAAAATTATCTGTGATGTTTTTTCTATCTCACCACACCCTATCTCCTGAAAAAACATTATTCAGTCATCCTTTAGATATATTTTCACTAAAAATTCCCAGTTTCACTCGTCGATGCACTATCTCATCACTCTTTCATGATTCCTAAACAATTGAAATCATTACATGATCTTATAAACACCAAAAAATGTAAAAACATGAAACTTGGTGTAACTTCATGGTTCTTTACTTGCCAAAAAAAATAAAATCCTTTATCGTTCTTTGAGAACAGGTACTAGAGCACTTCTAATTTGACTCACACTTAGATAAATTTAAATAAAACCTCAACTTTATAAATTTTTATGAAATTGGTTTTGAGATGATATTTTAAATTTTAAATTAATATGTGGTAATTTAAAAAGTTTTAAGGAGAAAACTATCATCCTCATCAGCTTTATATCCCAAATAGTTATAATTTCATTTTTTTCTTGAGACTCATCCCCCATATCTTATATATTACTTGAATTAATGTTATAATTAGTGATTAAAAATAATCACCAGTACCCAATATGGAATTACTACTACTCGGAGTTGTTTAAAAAACATAGGTGAATTTCTAGAAGAGATGAGGGATGAGTCTCAAGAAAAAAAATGAAATAACTATTCAGGAGATGAACCTGATGAGGACTAAAGTTGTCTATAACTTTCACCTTTGGATGAATTTATAGGATAAAACATATCATAATGGAGTAACTATTTTATTAAATTCAATTACCCATTTCTTTCAAAGCATACTGAAATTATTTGAAATAATAAAATGTTGGGTACCCCTTATTAGAATTATATATAACTTTCACATTTAATAATAAATATCTTATGTATATTTATTTATTTATTTTAAAAAATGAATATTTTTAAACCTAATATGATGGATATGAAAAGAAAATGGATGCATGATAATCATTTGAGAAAAGAGTATGAAGGGAGAGTTAAAGAGTTCATCAATTTTAAAATAGATCATTTATACGACCCTTCTAAAATTCCTTGTCCATATTTAAATTTTTATTATTCAATAAAAATTATTTTTGAAGAGTTGTAAGAACATTTTATTTATCAAAGAATAGATGAGAGTTATAAATGTTGGACTAAACATGGGAAAAAACTGAAAGTTCAGACATATTTGATATAAATCTAATATATGAGAATATTTCATATTTAAAATAATTCATATTTCAAAATTATTTAATAGATATATGATTTGGATTATACAATATTTCAACTGTTGATTTTCTGTTGAAAATTAGTTGACAATAGGAGTGCTGTGAAAGTTGATGAAATGGGCTTCATGAAGGTGAACATCAGTGTGGAATGGGAAAAGGAAAAGCAATTTATAATATAATCACAATAAGTAAAAGTATTTTATGTCTCAGATCCTACAAAAAATAATTAGTCAATTTTCTTACTAGTGACTAACAAAACTATAAGGTCAGATGACAATTCAATCAAGGATAACCCTTTCTTTTGGAGATTAGAATAAGTTCATGCCAGTCCTAATATAAACAATGTCTTATACAAGAGAGGACCACAAAGAGGGGATTTGGATTCTCAATAGATGATCCAAACCCATTCAATTTTTTTAAAAAATAAATAGAGTTCAAGGAGAAGTTTAAAGTTTTTTTTTCTATACTATTATTTTCTTCACAATATTATCTATTCTCTACTACATTAGAATAATCTAAATTAAGTGTTTGACTACTCATGTAGAAAAACAATGTCTTCTCCACGTGATGGTGTTACCAATACTGGGGAAGAATTGTCTATTGACGCTAAAACAATATAATTATTAGGGGATCAACAACATATTGATGAAAAAAACAATAATAATGAAAAATCACAATGTTGAATAAAATTATCAAGGAAATAAGTAAGGGTATAAAATATGTGGTTGGTTGGAATTACTGTGGCCAACCTGTTGACCCAAATAAGTCAATGTTCATTAGTTATGTTGGGATCACATTGAGGATGAATGTTTCGATTGATATATATTCATCACCATGTCAAGACTATAATGAAGGAAACCCTTTGGAAATATATAAAGGAAATGTTATGATATACTTTCTCTATTTTACTGAAAATATATATAATTAAATGTTGACTTAATTTTCACTATTCCTTGCATAGTTCATTTATTCTAGAAGATTTCCATAATAAATATTTCTAAATGGCCTCTGTAAAATCCTATAGAGTCTTACAGACTCTCCTTACCAAGTTACATCTTAGGGATATTAAGGGGAAAGTAAATCCCCACCCATTAGTTAGTTATGCACACATCAAAAAACAAGAAACATGGAATTATTTCATCAGTTGTCATGATGAGAAGTCATTTCATGTGAATTTTACTCAATAATATATTATTTTACATTATTTATTTTATAAAATTTGATTCAAAATTGTTAATTTATGATACTAAAAATGATTTATGAAAATAAATAATGTGCGTCAAAACCAATCTGCACCTATCAAAATGAAAATATGGGGTACACTTCACTAGAGAAGAAATTAGCATGTATTATAAATCAACAATAAAGTTTTATGTTATATGAAATAATATATGTTCCTTTATTTCTATGAATATTGATGCCTCAAAATCCAAAGCCACTTCTATCCCACATCACGGGCCATGGAAGGAGGCTCTTATAAATAAGGAGGGTAAAATAATTGATGAAAACATATAAGAATTATGGGAAACATGTGTAAGTATGAAAAAATAGTAATTAATTATGATTTATAGTATTATTAAATAAAAATATATAATAATGTTCATATATTTTTTATTCAGTTTAGATAGAAGAACCGGTAATGACCATACCCGAAGAAAAAAAATACTCTCAGTAGCTTTGATGCATCTAAAAAAATATGGTCATATTAGAGGATTAGTTTTTAGAGTGTCTCCTAAAACATATTTTGAGAAGACAAAACCCTAAGAAGATTCATATAATATGATGAAACAATTTCAATCATGAGTATATTATTTTCAAGATATTATTTTTTCAGATCTAGTTTGATAGACTAATATATGAGAAATGATCAAAGAGAACCATTGGTGGAACAAAGATCCGAACATGGAGAACCAAATGGCCCTGCTATATTTGAGCTATCCATCCCCCTCAACCAAATAACTTACATGAGGTAATAATTTTTTGCATTACTCTTTCTCATAAATGTGAATCAAATAACTTTTGATAACTTTATGTTACTAAAATTATACAGGGTAAAGTTTTATGTGATTTATATCTATCAACACCGACACACAACCTTCTTGGGGTACAATGTTTAATATCCCATTCTACAAGATACACCATAAATAAATCCCAAAAGATCACATGATAGTAGTGATTGAAGTATCCTAGGAGTCGACCTCTGAGTTGTTTGTTCCACTTAATGATCCAGATATTACAACAGTCAATTATACTATTGGAACTTTCATAGCATGGTTATCTAATCTTATAAATATACATGAGGTATAAATTTAACAAATTTTTTATTATAAATAACCTATAAAATTTTATTAAAAAAGGTTTCAAGTGAGGTATGATATTATATATGGATAAATCGATGAAGAAACAGAATGTTGAATCAAGAAAATCTAGTGAATTGACCCAGAAATCAAAAGGAGCTTCCAGTTGTACCTTCTCCCCGCCAATTCCACATCAACATTTATTATCATTACAACATCATATAGTTATCAAATTTAAATATTAAAATATGTCTTAAATTCTATATTAAGAATAAATATTTGTAACTTTCATTTTACATGTAGTCGGTCTTTAGAGTATAATTGAGATTCTCAAGTTTGAATGGTAGGGATCCTCAGTTGTGAATACATACATAAGGTACATTTTCATAATTTTATTCCCAAATAGTGATCTAATATGTTCATTAAAGTTAATAAATATTAATATTTTCTATATGTGTTTATAATACTATTATATAAAGTGTAAAATATATGAATCATGATATGGATTCTTTAATCCCTGTATAATTTCTATTGAAACACTTTTTTGGAAAAAGGAAGAAATTGAGAAGAAGATAAATGAGATATATGATGAATTTGAGAAAAAATTAATAGATAAAATACTATTTTTTATGCCTATAATGAAATGGTAAAACTCTACAATATAATCACAAAAAATATTTTTTCCATTAATTAATATTTTTAGGCAGCACTAGATGCTAATGATAGTCAATCTGGATACACCAAGTATTTATTTATTTTTGGATATAACACATGGTTATCCAAAAAACCGACCACACATTATGTGTATTGTGAATTTTTAATACACTACAATCAATATGTTATAGATAAAATTCAAATTATATTTTTCAGTTTGTGTTTTAAAAATAATTTTGTTATGATAGAGAGATCACTAAATATAGGATAATTCATGGAATGAAGTCGGTGACTAAACATAAAATAAATGTGGATTACTTCAAATGGAAATAGATTAAGGTATTTATAGAAATATTTAACTATAAAAACATATTTCAAAATAATTTACTTATTTTTTTCAATGTTTTTGTGGTTTCCCAAGTAAGATAAAGGATATGATTTTGGATATTATGTTTACAAATTTATGATACATATTATAAACCATGAAAATAAAAAAATCTCCAAAGAGGTAATTTCCAAAGGTAATTAAAATTTCATTAAAAATATTTCTTAATTGTTTGTTTTTATATATTTTCTTAATACTACCAAGATTTTTGAAAACCTTCATACTCAAAAGAAGAAGTAGATTTGTTTAGAGATGAGTGGAAAATATACATAGTGTCAGAATGTTTTCCAATAAAAAATTTAGGAGATTACCTACTATGTTTGTGATCTAGTATGGGATATGACCATAGAAATATATTTGGGATGTGAATAATTAGTATCAAAATGCTTATATATTATTTTTGATCTGTTTCTCTAGGAGAAGTATAATAGAGGATATCAATTTGTTTAGAAGCACTGGCTTGAAAATAATAAATTTTTTGGGAAATGGCAGATACAGAGGCATAGGTAGAGGTAGAGGCATAGATGGAGGCAGAGGCATAATGAGAGTCCAAGGCAAAGAAGGAGGCATAACCAAAAACTGAGGCAGAGGAGAAAGATCCATCAAAGGCATTAAATATCTCATACTTTACAACCGTAAAGAAGATAAATGTAAAGAAAACAAAAAATGAAACATCACAACCACAATTAATTAAAATATTTGGGAAATAACTACCATATAGAAACTATACATGTATTAAGTAATGGGGACAATAGTCACATGAGAGTAACACAACACCAATCTAATCATCAAACATGTATATAATCCCACTCAGATTTTTGAATAACTATATGTGTAATCAACCATTGAAGCCCAAAGGTGTATGATAGAACTATTTTACGACAAAAAACATTGAGAGACAGTGGTCATCGAGGATGAATGATGTCAAAGGAAACATGAAATCAAATGAAAATAAACCCCTTTATGAATAAATCCCTAAAAATGAAAAACCCACTTCAAATGAAATCGTGAAGCATAAAAAATAAAAACGATTTGATGAATAAATAATGATTATGTTATGTTAGAGTTTATCATCACCAAAAATATTGAAAATGATATACTAATCTATAACACAATCCATGAAGGGTTAATGGATTCACTATATTTTAGTTTCATTTGGATGCTATAAAAGTATATACTGATATTTAACATTATAAAAAAGGTGTAAATAATTTATAATGGAGTTTAGTGTTTTCTGAAAATACATAATGGGTCACATTAAAGTTTTTTACATCAAATAAGGTAAATATTTTATCTTGTATTTTTCCCCTATATGATGGTGAAAGGGAAAGGTAGATTTTATTATGTTCCATAAAAACTAAAATGTAACTATTTATTTTTGTTCAATGAATGAACACTAATAGGTTTACACTAATGGTTAATGTTTTATAGGAATAAATAAATGGATAAACTAATGTTTAGTATAATATAGGAATATATAATGTCTTGTAATAGTTTTTATAGAAAATAAGAAATAAAATGTTTATATCTAAGTTTTACACCAACCCAAAATGATAAAAGTTTTAATGGGAATTTGGTGTAATATGTGTTATGCTATTATAAAGTGGTTAAATATATCATTTTTTAGGTATTAATATTCTAAAATACTTTCTTTTAGGGTCATGTAAGATTTAATAAATTCATTATAATTTTGTTTCATATGATCAAGATTAATTATATTATAGTTTAATGATATATAACTAGAATAAGTTATCTTTTAGTTTATTTTATCATAATTTTATATACTTTTTTTATATATTTTTTTCTCATAATTTTTATCTGACACTTATTTTGTTAGTTTTCATAGAGATCATGAAGAAGTGACTTCATCAACAAGGATCATTCACTCCTTTACTATGTTCATAAAAAGGTGAATTATTACAACTAATGTAGTTAATTTTTCACCATTTATCTAATATTTTTAAGTTAATTTCCATATATTTTTTTATGTAATATTTTTTTAGAGATCTTTTGGGAAGTCATATTTTTCCTTCAACCATATTCAGTAATATACAAAATAGAGAATATGTTTATTTTGGATAAAGAATTTTAAACAGCATGGGGTATCCTCTTCCATCCAAATAGAACATTTGTTTCTTTTCTGTCTTGGTGTAGACGATTGAAAGAAAAACATAAATCACATAATCAACTAGAAACACCTCAATATGATATATAATGTTCTTGTTATGACTTAAACTATATATTTTTAGTTTATAATCAAAATTTTAGTTTAAAAAACACATCAAATAATCAAAACTGAGAAAATTTATTCTCCAATATACAAACTACATTCACCTATATCTATATTTTATCAAAGAAATTTTGTGAGTTAAAATAAAACTTGTTTGGTTGGTTATTTAGAAATATTTCAAAAACTTATTCTATTTCACAGGCTTACTAATATTAATGATTTCATAGTAAAATCATTTTCCATAGAAGTAATGTATTGTTTCATATTTATGTTTAATTTATTTCTTTTTAGTATTACTAACATAATAATTTTTTTTCTTATATAGGTGGATTTTTTTTGATTTGGGGTGGTTTTTTTGAAACTTCTTATGATCGTGAGAGATTAGACTTTGAGGCTACAACTGAGATAATTAAAAAAAAGAAAATGGGTTAAAAATGTATACAACCATTATGAAAATAAAAATTTATACTATTATTTAATTAATTTTTTCATCATTTTATCAACTATTTGTAAGTTAATTTTCTTATCATTTTTATCTAATAATTATTTAGTTTTTTAAAAAAATATTTAGAGAATTCATATTTTTCTTTTAGTTATATACAAAAATCCAAAAAAACAGAGAATATATTCCTTTGGGATAGAAGAGGAAACCCCATGATACCTGAAACGTGAAGTGTTTCTGGGAGAATGGAGTTTCTCTTCCATCAAAATGGAACATGTTCTATAATTTATAGATTTTTTAGATAGTTAAAAGAAAAAAACATATTTCATACTCAATCAGCATCACCTAAATCTGATACAAAGGGTTCTCAATATAACTCATACTGTATATTTTTTATTTTATAATTTACATTTTAGTTTAAAACACACATCACATACTCAAAACCTAGAAAATTCACTTGAATTATCTTGATATTTAGGATAATGATTCATAAGTCATTTGTGACGTGTAGGAACCAATATCATGTCAACACAGCACACAATGTGACCAATATGAATCAAAGTGTGTGTTTCCAGTTTAAAATGAAATTTTAGTAAAAAGGATAAGTGACATACTCAAAACTGAGAAAACACATTTGTATTGTTTTGATAATTTAGGAAAATGATATATAATTAAATCGAGTCATGTAGTAATAAAATATATCTCAATCTGACATATTGTATGATTGGTATGAATCTAAGTGCATCTTTTTATTTGAAATTGACATTAATTTTAGTAAAAAAGACTAGTGTCATACTCAAAAATGAGAAAATACATTCATATTATTTTGATAATTTAGTAAAAAAATTCATATGTGATTTTTGACAAATATGAATCATCCACACCTAATCTGATACAAGTTGTGACCGATATGAATCAAAGTGTCCCTTATTAGTTTAAAATTGATATTTTACTTCAAAAAGTTTCACTCAATGAAAAATGAGAAAATGAAATCGTATTGTCTTTATAATTTTTTAAAACAATTCATAAGTCATTTTTTATATGGAGGAATCAATCTCACATCAAACCAACACCCAATGTGACCAATATGACTTAAAGTATCTGTTTTCTAGTTTAAATTAATATTTTAGTAAAAAATAATTGATGTACAAAAAACTGAGAAAAAACATTTGAATTGTTTTGATACTTTAAGAAAACAATACATAATTCAATTAGGTTGTGTAGGAATCATCTTTACCTCAATAGACACATGTCATGGTTGATATGACTCCAAGTGAGGATTTTTATTTAAAATTGATATTAAAAAAAAAATAAAACTGACCTACTCAAAACTAATGAAAACATTCTTATTATTTTTATACTTTTAAAAATGGTCTATAAGTCATTTGATATGTGTAGTAATCAAAATAACCTCAATCTAATGCATGGTGTGACTGGTATGACTCCAAGTATATCTTTTTAATTAAAATTGACATTAATTTTATTAAAAAATAAAAATGACCAATCAAAAACTAAAAAAACACATTATGATTATTTTTATACTTTAGTAAAACTTTACATATGTCATTTGGGATGTTTAATTATCATCCAAACCTCAATACGATACATGATGTTCATAATATGACTCACAATATCCATTATCAGTTTAAAATTCGCATTTTAGTTCAAAAAGTGACACTCACAAAAAACTGAGAAAACACACTCATATTGTCTTTATAATTTAGTAAACCAATTCATATTTCATTTTTTATGTGTAGGAATTAGTATCACGTCAATCCAACACACGATGTGACCAGTATGAATCAAAGTGTGTGTTTCCAGTTTAAAATGACATTTTAGTAAACAAGACAAGTAATGATGTGTATAAATCACTCCAAGTACGTCTTTTTATTTAAAATTGACAATAATTTTAGTAAAAAATACATCTGGCCTACTCAAAACCAATAAAATTCATTTTTATTGTTTTTATACTTTAGGAAGATGAACCATAAGTCATTTGTGATGTGTATAAATCAAATTCACCTCAATATTATACATGATGTTCCTGGTATTACTCAAATTTTCTATTATCTGTTTAAAATTGACATTTTAGTTCAAAAAGTGCCACTCACTCAAAGCCAATAAAACAAGATTGGATTGTCTTGATAATTTAGGAATATTATTCATAAGTCATTTGTGATGTGTAGGAATTATTCTCATGTCATACCGACACACGATGTGATCGGTATGACTCAAAATGTGTGTTTCTAGTTTAAAATGACATTTTAGTAAAAAAGAAAAGTGGCGTACTCAAAACTATGAAAATGAATTAGGATTATTTTGATACTTTAGTAAAATTATAATTAATTCATTTAGGACATATATTAATTGAAACACCCCCATATTTTTTGAAATATATTTTTCCAAATTAATTTATTCTTTTTGATATTTTTCATTTCACCCAACCCTAAAAATAGTTTATTTTATATTAAAGCATTATGTTTGTCTTGAGTTATACACAAAACCAAGTAAATCATTAAATAAACATAAATATTTTTCTTTATATACATGTAAAATATATGTTATATTACAATACATGCAAGATTGAATTTCCTCAATGTCTTGCATAACACGTAAGATCGAGGTTTATTGAACAAAAATATATTAATAAAATTATTATTATTTAATATAATAAGATAAAAACTAGTCATTAAAATTTTAGTTTATTAATATTATTAACCAAATTATTAAAATACTTGGTTGAATTCATTGGTTACAAATTAATTAGAAATGAATATAAGAACCAATTGAATATAAAAGGACTGTTTTTATAAAAACTACTTTTATGCACACAAATGAATTTTATCCAAATAAATTAAATTAATTACTATTAGTGATTGATATTAATGAAATATATATTTTATATATTCAATAAAATATTTTTACATTCATCAATTATATTTGATAGATATAAGATAGAAACAAATCCAATATTACACATAAAACCTCTATTTTTATAAAAACAATTTTACCGCCTTTTAATGTAGAACATATTTTAAATATAAATTTGGAACTTTTTATAAAATTTATATGTAAAAATAATTTAATTTTTGAAATATAAACTTAAAAATTATTTTAGGGTGAATTTTTGGTCATTTTCTGTGATGTTTCATTTTTTGATGAATAACGCAAAATATTGAATTTTAATTCAAAATTGGTATTTCATCTAATTTATTTATATGGTTAAATTATATTTATAATTTATTTTAAAGTATAATTATATAAATTTTACATAAATTAATCCAATTTAGGTCCTTAGGGTCAATTTTACGTTTATATTAGATATAAAAACTTAACAAACTTTTGACAATTTTTAATTTAAAAGACCGCCTTGACGGGTGCCTGTGGGATTAATTTTAAATTAATTTATGAAAATTATATTATTTTAATTTGAAAAAATGGATTAAATATTTGGAATAATAATAATTTATATTTTAGAATAATTTTAACTTAAGTTTTTACCAAAAGGATCATTAAATTTGATTAAAATTAATTACAATAATTAAGAGAAAAATTAGCTTAACAAGGGACTAAACCTTAAACTTAAGAGCCAAAATGAACTATAAACTTTTCTAAAAGCCATTTTTATGGAAAATATTTATCTATTATTGGATATAATTTGGAACATTATTGTATCCACTTCTCATTGGATACACATGGGTGGAATTCCCTTTCCAAAAGTTTACAATAATGCCACTCCTCCTCCACTATAAAAAGGCATTCACCCATCCCACTTAATCACACCTCTCAAGACACTTTGGGTAGACCAATATCTAATAAAATAGATACTAAAAATTCCTCCCCTAAAGGTATAATCCTCATTTTGGTTAGAAAACAATCCAAGGAATCCCTTTGGTGCAAACTAAAAGGAGTTACCTAAATAAGAGGTAACATCATTCCTCAAGCTCTTTAGTTATTTTTTAATTCTTCACCAGATCCATTATCCCTATTACATTATTATATAATAAAAAATTATCATAAATATAATTATATGTTTTTATTCTAATGTTTCTACCTTTACTTACACACACTTCCATTTAATGGGTGATAAACTTACCGTTCTTGTGTACGATGAACTACTGCATCACAAAACGATATTGTTCGTTTTTTCCTTTACCACATATCATGGTTGAGAATTATGATGTAAATTGTATTTTTATATATTATATTTTATATTTATGATGTATTTATGATTTTTAAATATTATATAACAAATAAATTCATGCCTTCCATTTTCTTTAAGTATGATAATTTCATTTGGGGAAGTGTGGACTACTGTCTCCTCAATATGATGTGATTCGTTCACACCTTACATGGAATGTATTAAGGAAAAATTTAGTGAAATTATATGATATATATGAAATAATAATTCTATTTTAATTATAATTTATATATATACATATATTTTATTTATTTTATTTCTTTCAATTTGACAATAAAATAGAAACAACGTTCATGCATACGTACGACCAATTGTCTCCATGAACAATGTATTCCATTTCATACTTCTATCTTATATAGATTATTATAAATACATATATACTGAATATATATTATATTTATACCATTTTTTACTTTATTAAAAATGTTAAATCATGATCTAAGTACGAGGATCAAGAATAACAAGTCAAAACATATACGAAATATAAAGAGGATATTACCTGAAAACGTAACATTAACATAGAGTTGTTAATAAACAGGTAATATAACGTCATAAAAACCATATATGGTATTAGATATAATAATATGATTATTTCATGGATTTATAATAATATTATATTTATTATACAATATGTTTGAATGTTTATGAAGAAATTCAAGACTTAAGGTAAGGAAATTTCACGCCACATTTTATTTCCATGAGATACATGCCATATTCAACACATGCTTCTTTTGTGTGGTGTATATACTACCTTATTAAATTTTATATCATTAATTTCCTTTATTTAATGATATTAAAATCTTTAAATTATGTTATTCTATTATGAGGATCATAATTTTTAAGTTACTCATGTAATAACACTTTTCTCATCTCACTTTTTTTTCTATGAGACACAAGCCATGTTAACCACATATTTCTTATATGTGGTGTGTTTACTGGACATGGAATTATTCTATGAATCTTATAAATAAATTTATAAAAATTCACATATCCATTTTATGATATTTACTTTATGGGGGTTATGTTTCAAAAGTTACCAAATCGGTATAGTAATTTTGTCTCAATTTTTCTTCTTTGAGACACATGTCGTGTTATGAACCTATATTTTCTACGAGGTGTATATACTACCTTTTGAAATTTTATATCATGAATATAATTATTTTCATTATAGTTTAATATTCATGTAATGTTATTATTTATATTTTATTATGATTTAAAATTACCAAAGTGGTAATAGTTTATAGATTCAATCTCATCATTTATTGAGATTATTTATCATTATGCTTCATTTGATGAAATATTATGATCCATATCTCAAGAAATATCATGAATTTTATTACCCTCTATATATTCATCTTATATCCAAGTAATTTTACCATTTACCCACTATTTGGTACTTAATATAAATAAGAAATGTTTTTATGAAAATTTGACGTCATTTCTCCTCTTTGGTCAGAATTCTATGTTTTTTCAAAACCATGTTTTCTAAAAGGATTTTAAAAATGTTTTATGAAACTATTCATAAGTATTCAAATTATTTTCAAAGAAAAAGTTATTTATATTGTTATTTATATTATTTTATAACTTTTCATGGATAAAGGTTTTTTTAAAATGTTTTCAAGCATTCTTTATAAGTTTTAAATCTATTTTCAAAGAAAAAGGTTTTCAAAATGTTTTACAGATTATTTTATAATTTTTCATGGAAAACATTTTTTCAAAATGTTTTCAATAATTATTTTTCAAAAAAAAGTTTTCAATTTTTGTAATATTCATTTATGTGTTTTCATGGAAAAGGTGTTTTCAAAATGTTTTCAAGAATTATTTATAAAATTTCAAAGTATTTTCGAAGAAAAAGTTTTTCAAACTTTTTTCAAGATTATTTTATATGTTTTCATGGAAAAATGGTATTCAAAATGTTTTAAATATTTATTTATAAGTTTTCAAAGAATTTTAAAAGAAAAAGTTTTTAAAAAATCATTATTTTTTAGAAATATTTTTTCAAAGAGGAAAATATATTTCCCTCAAGAAATGTTTTAAATAACATTTCAAAGAATTATTTATAAGATAAATATTTTTTAAAAGGTTTTATGAAAGGTATTTTCAACGAAAATTTATTTTCTTTAATATACACTTCAAGTGAACTTTAAAAATCTTTTTCCATCTAAGATGGAATTCTTTGATATAGTTTAAGCTTTTCTGGGGACATGATACAATAATACCATTCATATTCATTCTTTAATGGTTTATGTTTTTGATGGAATGATGCTTATGAAACCCATTTCTATTCTATGAGTTATATTATTTTGAAACCCTCTTTTTTTCATGGGTTATGATTTGATGAAATGATTAGGAGACCTATCTCTTTTCCATAAGTAATGATTTGATGAAATGTTTATAATACCAATTTCATTTCATGGGTTATGATATAATAATTGTTTATAATATTATGGAACATGTATTATGTGATGGGTGGGACCAATATATCCCTCCAATGTGTTGGGTAACAACTTATAAATCATGATTAAAATATTTTGTGTGAACTCGATTACATGTTCACAATGTTAAGAATGGACCAGGTTGCATGTCCACAAGCTTATATGTGAACCTGATTTCATGTTCAAAATGTTATGAGTGGACCTTATTACATGTTCATAATGTTATGTGTGAGCTTGATAACATGTTAACAATGTTATGCCTAGACCTAAATATATGTCTATAAGTTTATGGATAAACCTTATTAATTATTCAAAATGTTATTGGTGAAACTGATTCCATGTTCACAACAATATGTGTGGACCTAGTTTCATATCTATAAGTCTATCCAAGGGTCTGATTTCATGTCCATAACTTAATTAGTGAACCCGTTTCTACATATACAAGTTCATGATGTCATATGCTGATGGTTATGACACAATTATATATATTATTTGTAAGTTATTATTTCATGGATTATGTTCCCAATTATATTATGATTCGTGTCTTACGAACTGCTAATCTTTATTCCATGATTCAGGTTTATGATTTTTCATATACAGGGAATGATCTTATAATGATACGACCATGTTCTCATACCCTTATGTTCATTTTATGCTTACATATTTCCTTTATTTACTCTTACTGAGAATTTGAGGTCACCCATTTCTTATGTTTCTTTCCCCCAGGTTATGAAAAATGGGTTTTAGGTAGAATTACTAAGTGGGGAAGATATTTTGGGAAACATCGAATATATTTCACTTAGTTAGAATATGTTTTTTGATGTTTTAAAAGGAACTAAACTAATATGGTCTCTAGGAAACTATTTTTGTAATGTATTAATTATCCCTAAAAATGATGTTATAATTATGTAAATTAATACTAGGTTATTATGGGAATCATCTGAACCTCAATCTGACACACAATGTGGCTGGTATGACTCCAAGTGCATCTTTTTTTTTAAAATTGACATTAATTTTAGTAAAAAATACAAATTACATACTCAAAACCGATAAAATTAATTCAATTTTGATACATTAGAAAAATTATCCATAAGTAATTTGGGACATTTAGGAATTAGCTGCACCTCAATCCGATACATGATGTGCCAGGTATGACTCAAAAGTGTCTGTTATCAGTTTAAAATTTCCATTTTAGTTAAAAAAGTGTCACTCAATGAAAACTGAGAAAATATAATTGGATTATCTTGATAATTTATGAAAATAAATGATAATCCATTTTTATTTTATGGGAATCTTTATCACATCAAGCTGACAAACTATGTGATCGGTATGACTCAAAGAGCGTGTTTCCAGTTTAAAATGACAATTTAGTAAAAATGAAAAGTGATGTACTAAAAACCAATAAAACACATTTGTATTGTTTTGATACTTTAGGAAAATTATCCATAAGTCGTTTTAGATATATTTAAATCATACTCACCTTAATCTGACACCTGGTGTGACTGGTATGACTCAAAGTGCATCTTTTATTTAAAATCGTCATTAATTTTAGTAAAAAAGAAAACTGAACTTCTCAAAACTGAGAAAACACATTTTAATTGTCTTTATACTTTAGGAAAACAATAAAAAAGTAATTTGGGATGTGTATAATTCAAATTTACCTTAATTCGATACACTATGTTCCTGGTACGACTCAAAGTGTCAATTATCAGTTTAAAATTTACATTTTAGTTCAAAAAGTGCCACTCACTAAAAACTGAGCAAATATGATCTGATTGACTTAATAATTTATAAAAATGATTAATAAGTCATTTTTGAGGTTTAGGAGTTATAATCACATATAAATGACATACCATTTGACCAATATGATTCAATGTGATTGTTTCTAGTTTAAAATGACATTTTAGTAAAAAACACAAGTGACTTACTCAAAACCAAGAAAATGAATTCATATTGTTATGAAAATTCGGGAAAATGATCCATATATTATTTCGAATATTTTGTAATCTTCTGAATCTCAATCTGATACATTATGTGCCTGGTATGACTCAAAGTGTATGTTATTAGTTTAAAATTTACATTTTAGTTCAGAAAGTGTCAATCATTGAAAAATGAGAAAACACAATCAAATTGTATATAAAATTTATGAAAATGATTCTTAATTTATTTTCAATGTGTAGGAATTAGTCTCATGTACAACCAACACATGATGTGACCGGTTTTACTCAAAGTGATTGTTTCCAGCTTAAAATTCCATTTTAGTAAAAACCATAAGTGGTATACTCAAAACTAAGAAAATGTATTCAGATTATTTTGATACTTTAGGAAAACGATCCATAAGTCATTTGGGATGTGTAGGAATCAACTGTAGCTCAATCCAACACACAGTGGGGAAAGTATGAATCTAAGTGCATGTTTTCAATATATAAGTGTCAATTTATTTTAAAATGCGCATCACATAACCAAAACTGAGAAAATGAGCCTATATTGTTTGATCATAATTATATCTACCTTTAATTAATTAATTTCCTCATCATTTTTTCTTATACTTATTTATTTAATTTTCAAAGAGAAAATTCTTAAAGATGAAAAAAAGTGTGACGTGAAAGAATAAATCACAACTCAATGTGATACACGGTGTTCCTAGCATGACTCAAATTTTAGTTTAAAATTAACACTTTTTGTTTATTTTTTTATATGTTATAAAAAACATAAGAACTATATTATTATATAGCTGCATTATTTTTCTCAATAAGGGGTGGTTTGTTCGTAAATAGCACGAGTTAGGGTTAGGAAAGAAAGAAAAAAGAACATTGATGTTTTTTAATGTATGTGATAATTTTTAATTTCTCTTGTAATTATATCAACTAATTTTTGTTATCTCTATAATATAGTTTTTTTATATTTTTGATGTAAATTTTATTTTATTTAAAATATATATTTGTACTTGTTTTTTCTGATTTCCGGTGTTGTAGTGTGCTGTTATAACACACTATAGTATTCTCCTTTATAAGAACTAAATAAAATAACTGAAAAATTGGGTCTTTTATCAAAAAATTTCTAGCACTTATAAAATCCTTGTGCTTTTAATCACGCTCTAGTAGTCAACACTTTTCTATAACTAATAAAGACCAATTTTAGTGTAGTTTGGTTGGGCCTTCAGGTCTTGTATTGGGCATTGTGCCTATGGGACTTTAGGTCATGTACTGGGCCTTGTTCCACTGGGCCTACGAGTCATGTAAGAGTTCCCTATCAACCTAGTTAAAAATGGGATTATCCAAAATAAATAAAAATCAAGGAAAGACCTATTTTTTAGTAATGCGACTCGCAGAATATATTATTTAAATATGAAAATTATAACCAAGATGTTAAATTAGTGTCAATGAGTAGGAATAACTAAATTATAAAAATTATATATTTTAAACATGTATAATATAAATTAATTATTTATTAGTTGATTAAAAATGAAAATATAAATCATTTAAATGTAAAAGAAATATTTTTCTAAAAAACTGTTTTTATGTAAGCAATGTTTGCTTATCTTAGTAAATTAAATTATTCACTATGCATGAATGATTTTAATTATATATATATACATATATATATTATATTCAATAAAATGTTTTATCGTACATCTAATATTTTTTTAGGCATGAGATAAGAATAAACCTAGTTTTATGGTTACAAATATATATTTTTTAAAAAGAGATTCTGTTGTGTTTTATGCACATAAATTAAAATTAAAATTTAAAATTTTTACAATATATATTTAAAAAAATTAAATTAAATTTTTACATCATCACACCAAATTATCTTGGAGTTATTTTTTGATAATTTTCTCAAAATAATATTTTTTTTAATGAATAGTGACAAATATTGTTATTTATTAAAAAAGTTTATTTTCATTTATGGAGTTTACAAGTTTTATTTAATTATACAATTATTTTAAACATAAAATTAGTTCAATTTTATTATAATTAATTTAATTTAGGCCATTTTAATAAATTATATGTTCAATTTTAATATAAAATTGTTTATACTTAAGAAAACCTTTATTTTGGAAAATCATTTTTTATCGCGTCTATTGGTTTAACTTTAAATTAAATTCAATCAATTTTTTGATATGGATTTGAAAAAATTGATTAAATTTTAGGATTAATTATAATTAATACTATATAATATGGTTATATTAATTTTTTTGTCATAATTAATATTAAAAATAATAAAAATTAATTACTATGGTTAAGGTTAAAACAAGTTTATTGAGGGTTAAACTAAATAATAAGGGTTAAAATGACCTAAAAACTTGTATAATTTATATTTTAAGGATATATTTTGACCTTATATCATATAATGTTCTATAATGATCCATTTTGGATCCTTTTTTCATGTGAAAGGTTTGGTTATAATTTATTATTTTCAAAAATTTCATGTGTGTCCTCTCTCCCACTTATAAAAGAGAAGAACCTCTTCTCTCCTCTTCACACTTCCAGAGCCCTTTTTCTCAGAATATACCTACTAAAATATCTTTATTAAAATCTATAACCACATCCCCTATTCATTTTTTGACAATAAATCCATTCTTGGAAGTATTTAAGTATAAATCTAAAGAGGTTGTTCGAAGAAGAGGTATAGTTCTTAACTATGAATTTTCATTTTACTTGTTATTCTAACTCCTTAAAATATTATTAAAATATAATAAAATAATAGTAAAATTATATAATATATAATGAGATGTTATTATATTATTTTTATAACCTATATCCATATACTCCTCCCTCAAATGGGAAACAAAACCGTCAATCGTGTGTACGACAGACTACCACCTCGCAAACCGGTGTAAATCATTTTCCATCACCACCTCTCACAAATGGATATAATTATGGATTTAATATATATATATATATATTATATTTATTAAATAATTAATTTTTTAAATTATATTATCAAATATACATTCTTACCTTCAAATCCATTGGAAAACAATAATGTCGCTCGTGCGTACGTGTGGACTACCGCCTCTACGAAGGGATTCGAAACATTTATTATTTTATTAAGAAAAGGATGGTAATAATAATAGATTTAATAAATAGATTTAATATATATGATATAATAATTATTCTTTAAAGGTTAAATATTATTTACTTTTCTTTCGTCCCATCCATTAAAAAATGAAAATAGTGTTCATGCGTACATACGACCTATCATCTCTATGAATGTTGTAACTCATTTTTCTATATCTAAATTTAATAGACTATTATAAATAATTATATAATTAATATACATTATATTTATATAATTATTAAAAATCTATATATTATGGAACCATGATCAAAGTACAAGGACTAAAAATACTGAACCAAAACTTACATGAAAAATGAAGAGGATATTACCCAAAATAACGATTTTAACAAAGAATTGTTAATAAATGGGTGATTAAAGTTTATAAGAGAATAATATATGGTACGATATATATTATTATGGTTCTATAATATATTTATAATAAATCTATATTTATTATATAAGAGTTTTGGACACGTATGAATGAAATCAGACTTGAGGTAAGGGTTTCTTATCTTATTTTTATTTCTATGAGAAATATCCCATATTCACCACTTATTTCGTTTGTGAGGTTAAGATACTGCACATTTGATATTTTATATAATGAATATATTTATTTTCATGGTATTTAAATTTTCATTTGAATTTATTTATTTCATGGGGATTACGATTCAAAAGATTCAATAGTGGTAAGGGTTTATTTCACAATCTCATTATTATTCAAGATTGTTTCTGTTTAAGTATCATGTGGGGTAATAGTTTAATTTTTAAATATTAAAAACAAAATACTTTCTTGTTCTCTGTATATTCATGATATTTTCATGTAATGTTTCCATTTTCCTCTCTTTGGTTCTAAAAATTATTGATAAAATGTTTTTAATAAAAATCAAATTTATTTATCTATTTGGTCGAAAATCCCTTTTCCTCCATATCCATTTTTTCTAAAAAAGTTTTCAAAAATATTCTTAACATTCTACAAATTATTTATTAAATAAATTCTTACCCATGTTTGACTTTTTAAAAAATGGTTTAAAAGTAATCCTCTGGTCATTTTTCAGATGAGACACTTTTTAACCTTTTTACCAAAATTATTTTTTTAACTTATAGGGAATATATATAATTAAACACCATCATGACCAATCATTGTTTTGAATATTCATTTAAAATTTCACAAGGTTATTTTAAGGAATTTTTTTCTTAATATTTCTGGAATTTTTAGTTTTTGAATGTGATTTTCAAAGTGAAAAGAATATTTTTATCAAAAATATCTTAATGAAATTTTATTGTATTTCTATTAATCAATGATAAAAACCATCATTTTACCATATGATACATTGGGAGTATGTTTTAATGATACCATAATTATTATTTATATATATGGTTTGTAATTATTTTGACTGATATGTACTATTTTGATACAATTCTCCATTATGATTATGTTTATTGATTAGGGAAAGTATTAAAAATTGTACGCTAGCTTTCCAATATGAATGTTTATGTTGATTATGTTTATTGATGGAGGAAATTATTAACATATTGTATTATAATTTTTTAATATGAATTTTTATATTGATTATGTTTCTCCCCTTTCATATGATGAATGAATTAGACTTATTAAGTAAAGGGAAGGGCCTGGTAGAGCCCCTTGATGCATCGGTTGGTCTCATGAGACAAGATAGTTTGGCTATTTGGTAGGCAGATTACCCATTTATGTAAGATGTATTTTCATGAGGCCTTAATGGTATGCTTATGATGTAAAAAATTATTTATTTCATCATTATGAGATTATTTATTTATGACCATATAATTATTTGATTAGTCAGAATATCTATAGATAAGTTTCAAGCTTACGTGAATATTTATATGACATTATTTTGATCATAATTTATTATTTCCATATTATTCTTCTTGTCCTTATTATTTATTTAATGACATATATTTTATTTATTAACCTTTCCATATTTATTATTCCTTATTTTTTCATGATAGCTTCTATTGTACGCATACCCTTACTAAGAATTAGAGATAATTCCTTTCTTATGTTTCCTTTCCATCAGATGCCAAGAAGTGTATTATGATTTACATACATGGATATGATAAAGGTAATAATGTAATTATCAAAGAAAATTCAATGTTTCATTTAAAATTTTCAAATTTAATGTGACTTTTATGTATGTATCTATTTTTCTTTAACTACTAAACTATTCAATCCTTTGGGATGCGATTGCATGTATTCATGACCAATATAATAAAGTAACCATCGAATTTGGGATACTAGAGTTAGGGAAATTAGATACAAGTATAGTGATGATAAAATTAGAAAGTATTTTTGAGTATACAAAAAATTTGACTCTAACATACCGATATTTTATGAATTATATATTTTTAAAATAAATCTAATTTCTTCGATAGCTTTCCTTACACGCAACACCGAGTTTAAAAAAATCTTGATATACTGTTATTTAATATCAACTACCCATTATATTGGAGGGTATTAATAGGAGTTACTAAATTATAAAAAAATTATTTTTACATATTTATGAAATTAATTCATTGGTTATCAATTGATTATAAATGAAAATGAAAATCATTGGAAAGAAAATGAATTATTTTTATGAAAAACAAGTTTTATGATCACAATTAATTTTTATCTTAATAAATTAAATTAATCACTATTAGTGAATAATTTTAATGAAATTTATATATTATATATTCTATAAAAAAATTTAATATTAATTTAATATATTTATAACCAGGGTATAAGAATAAACAATGTTTTATGCTTAAAAATGTATTTTTTTAAACGTGGTTTCGTCGCATGTTGCGTGATTATTCTAAAATTAGTTTTTTTAACTTTTAAAAATTTAATTTTATAAAATATATTCTATATTTTTAATTAGTAGTTTTAAATTTGGTAAATATTTCCCTTTTATTTTTGGTCAATATGAATTGTAACTATGGTAATATTTATCACCTCAGTAAACGGTAAATCAGGTTAATCTAGGTTAAAAATAAGTGATAAGGATATAATTTTTCATTATAATTATTATTTGATAAATATAATTTTAAAATTATCACATTAAGGTCAAAATTTAATTGTTTAATGTAAACTTTTTGATTAAAATGACCTATATAAGATTTAAATAAAATAAAGTTACAAAATATCACTCTCTTAGTTTTAAATATCTCTTATGTGTCCACATAAGGAAAAAAATCAAGTTATGAACAAATATAAGTGTATATTTTGAGATTAATGGAATTATTTTAATTTTATAAATTTATTTATATATTATATTATTTATATTATCCTATTAAATGCTTATGCAACACTGATGAAGTATTTCTCAAATTTATAAAAAATAAAATAAATGATTCTAAAAATATTAAATGTGATATAATTTGATTAGGTTAATGTGTAACATGAATTATATATATATATATGACATATTAGGAAGGTTTTAAATAATTATATTCTAATTCCACCTTTGTCTTTATGTACTTAAAGTCAAATCTAATGAATATTAAAAAAATGAAATTAATGAAATTTTATAATAAACAATATTTTGTTAAATGATATAAAATTAATAAAAATATTATATTAATAAGAATGATAATTATATGATTTTAAACATCATACATTATCCATTTATGTGTTTTTATTAATTTTATAGAAACATTATTAACCCTTAAAATGTAGAAAACTATAATACTACAGTAATTATTAGAAGGGTTAACGAAGGGTTAAAACAAAAAGATAGGGGTAAAAATGTGATCTAGACTTATCAAAATTATATTGTATAATATTATTTGGACACATAATTATATTATCTTTTAATTATATCAATTTACATCAATTTTTACATAAACCTTAATTTATATTAATTTAATATTTTAAGAAATTCAATGAGTGCCCCTCCCCTTAATTATAAAAGGGCACCCCTCCTTTCTCTTATTCACACCACTTTTAACCTTATATATCAAAAAACTTCTACCACTTACTCTTATAAATTTCTATATAAACATGATATAGGTTATTGTATTCACAAAAGGCCAACCCTAGACCCCTTAAGAGGATATCTAAAGGTGTCATTTCAAAGAAGAGGTAATCACCACAATTGATTATTTTATTATTAATTATTCTTTTACATCCTCAAAATATATTATATTATTAATAAAATAATAAATTAAGAATAATAAACATACTTAAATTTTATTATAATTATGGAACCATATCCATTCACCCTATTTCTATCAAATGGTAAGTGAAGGTATCATTTGTGCGTACGTACGACATATCGTCTCCACGTAGCGATACAATTCATTTTTCATCACTATAATTTATGGATGGTTATTATGATAGTTTTAATGTTTATATATGATAATTATTAAAAAATTATATTTATTTAATGATAATAACATATCTACCTTCTCACATTCCAAACCATTGGAAAATGATAACGTAGTTCGTGCGTATGTGTGGACTACCACCTCCACGAAGCGATTTGATTATTTTTTCATTTCCATTTTACCTGGATGGTAATAAATATGAAATTAATGAATATATATGATATATATTATATAATAATGTTTCCATAATTTTTTTTAATATTTACTTTTCTTTTATTCCATCTAATGAAAAATGAAAATAGCGTTCATGCATATGTATGACCTTTCATCTCCATGAATAGTGTAATTCATTTTTATATCTCTATATTTTATGAATGAATATAAACATGTATATAATGAATATATATGATATTAATATCATGATTAAAATTATATTTATTATAAAAACATGATTAAAACATAATGACCAAAACTATCAAACCAAAACATACATGAAAAACGAAGCAGATATCACTCGGAATAATGATTTCAATAAAGAATTATTGAAAAAAGGGTGATAATAGGTTATAAGTAAATAATATATGAAATTATATATATGATTATGGTTCTATAATATATGTATAATAAATATATATTTATTATACAAGATTTTCTAATGCATACCATAGAATTCAGACCTAAGGTAATGGAATTTCATCTCACTTTTATTTTCATGGGACACATGCCTTATACACCACTTGTTTCTTTAGTGTGGTGTATATACTAAACATGAATGTTTTTTATGATTATTATTATGAAAATTATGGTATATTAATATCTATATATGGTTCTATATTTAATGGTTATTATGATCCAAATGTTACCAAAGTGGTAAGGGTTTAATGTCACAATCTCATCTTTTATCGGTATTATTTATAATTAAGTTTCTAATGATCAAATATTATGGTCTAACTATAAATAAACTCATAAATTTTTTATACTATAGTTATTTAATGAGAATAAATGTTTCTTTTCATTTTTATTACATTAATTACCCAAGATATTGAACATATTATTTTAATAAAAATTGACTTTATTTCTATCTTGAGTCGAAAAAACTTTTTCATTTAGATCCATGTTTTAAAAAGATATTTTAACGTAGGATTTTTATATTATAAAATTATTTTTAAATTCATTTTCAGTATTTTTTTACTCTTTAAAAAATGGTTTAAAAGTAATATTCTTATCATTTTCTGAATGAGGTACTTTTTTACTTTCTATAAAAATGTGAAAGTAATGTTTTATTTTTACTTATACGACATGGTAGGAATTTCCCACCATCATGAACACTCAATGATTTTAATATTACTTTACCATTTTCCATGGTTACTTTTATAAAAAATGTTTTCCATAATATTTTATACATATTTTTTAAATTTTAATGAAGTCTTTTCAAAATTTAAAGCTCGTTTTCTTCAAGAATAGTTTTAGATATCTTTTTATGGAATTTATATTCATAAATAACAACAAAATTTGTTGTTGCTTATGTTCTATTGGGGATATGATCCAATGGTACCATCCATGTTATTTCTTTGTATTTTTATGATTATGATAATGATATGTTTATAAAACCAATTTATATTCCATAGGTTATACTATAATGAAATGTATATAAAACCCATTTTCTTTTTATGGGTTATTATATAATTAATTTTTAATGAAATTTTTGAAAACCTATATATGATTTTAATTATGTGATGGGTGGGACCTATATCTCTATCAAATTCCCTAAGTAAATATGGATAACTCATGAGGTAAATTTTTTATAAGTGAACTTGATTTCATGTTCACATATTTTTGCATGGACCTGGTTTTTATATCCATTAGATTAAGTAAGGACCTAGTTTTCATGTTCATATATTCATGAATATATTTGGTTTTTATGTCCATAAGTTCATGCTTGGACATATATTTCATGTCCAAAATTTTATGCATGGACCTAGTATCATTTCCATAAGTTTATGCAAGAGCCTATTTTTATTTCCTTAACTTAATGAGTGAACCTAATTCTATGTATACATGTTCAAAAAGTTACAAGATTATGTATAACTTAAAATCATATCTTATGTTAATGTTTTATTCTCATGGATCATTTTATTTTATTACTCTATGATTCATGTCTTATGAATTTTTATTTTTTATTACACGATTCATGATTATGTTTTTTAACATACTTGGTAAGGTTTTCAAATATAAATCTCATGTTCTTATACTATTATGATCATGTTATGGATATATTATCATTAATATATCCCTCTTTTACCCTTAATTAGTATCCAATATGACCCTTTATTATGTTTACTTTCCCGAGGTTATGAAGAAAGGTTTTAGGAATGATATGTATAAAAAGGGTTCTAGTTATGAAAAACTTAATGGGAGACTCTTATAAAACAATTACTTTTGTGTCCAAGTTTCTAAAGATACTACACCTATAAAATTTGGGAATGGATAATTATATTATATAATGAATATTCATCTATTAAGTTATGATATATATGTATGAAAAATATGGGTTGCTATAGTTTTTTTAGATCAAGTTTTAGTTATCCTTTGTAAAGTCGGATAAGAAAACATTATTGAGAACCCTGGTAATAGATTTAAGTATATGATAAAATACTACAATTTTGGTAATGATCATGGATAACCTAGGATAAACCTAAGGTGTCATAGATTAAAAAAAGAATCTTTATTTATACATCCAATGAATGATCTTTCATTATAATATGGGTGTACACAATGATTAGTTTTATTCTGACTATATATTTTCTTTTATTCAATGATTGGAAATCAAAGGAATAATATGAAAAATCAATGTGATGGACAATTAAATGACTATCCCCATGGGAAACTAAATAGATTATGAACTAGGATGCAATATCTTATGGCTATTATCACTCAAATATCTCAAGATATTGGTGGTAACAAGGTTCAGGTTGAAATTTTAAATTCATTAAGTGGAAACATGTTATTAAATATTTTATGTGACAATTTACACTACCATATATGGGTCTTTTGATATAATGGTTATTGATAAATGGATCAATGCAATGAAGATGATATTTTCCATTATTTAGTGCTCAGATCATGAAAAATCTGTCTAAGCTATTTATTATTTTTAATGAGAATCATATTAATGGTGGAATGTTATTAAGAATATGAGGGAAGAGGATAAAATTGACTCTATGAAGTGGGATGAGTTTAAGGGAATATTGTTCAGTAAATACATCCCTTGTATTTTACACACAAAAATAGAGAAGTAATTCCTTGATCTTAAGAAGAAGGATGATAAATACATTGGTACCTATGAGGGAAATTTTACAAGACTTGTATAATACGATTAATGTTTAGTAATCATTCCTAAAAGAGAGTGATATTCTGAATACATCCCTTGTATTTTACAATGGTTTTTTACATGGAGAAAAGAAAAAATTTTAACCTCATACTTGATTTTTTTTGAAAGGAGAACTCAGTTGAATGCTTGAAAAGAAAAAGAAAATGTTTCAAGTGTGGGAAGACAAAGCATGAAGAAAAATAATTTTGAAGTTATTTGAAGAGGAAAACCATTGAAATGAATTAATAGAGTGATAAAAAGAGTAAAAAACTCAAAATTCAGTGCTATAAATTAATATAGTTTGTGAATTCTATGAATGAATTCCCTAATCCAAAGGATAATGAATATAATAAACCAAAAAAGCCTCTAAAGTCAAAGGAAAAATGGAAATCTTATTTTATTACAATAGTTGAAGTGAATCTTAATAGTTAGGGAACACTTATACTTTACTATAGAATTTGGAATTACATGTTCATGTTTTCATGAATAATCCCTATGAAAATATTATCCTTTAGTTAAATTTTATGATATTATAAGCATTGATTAGATATCCCTATATATATTCCACATATATTTCTGGAATAAATAAATCATATTTGATATTCTGAATCAAACTATGATCATCCATCAGTATAAGGATAAACCCAAACCTCTAATGAAAATATTTTTGGCTAATATAAGTGATTATTTAAGGAATAAGGAGTGGATTGTCTTTTAGAATCATATATAATTTTATTATGACTTTATTTTTGAAAATTATTAGTATATATTGGATAATATATGATCAATGTATATATATTTTTATATGATGATTTATGAGTGATAAAAATTATTTTTAAGTTGATCATGGAATGATATAAGATCAAATCATCTTTGGGTTTCCATCTTGGTTAGGCACATTTTGGAGAAATATTAAGGTTAACTATTTATGGAATAAATTATGTTGAAATGTGGGAATAAAGTATTATTTTTCATAACCAATACTAATATTTTTTATTTTGGTAAATATAGAGACAAAAGAAATGAATTATCATTCTTTTATGGATCTTATGATCCTTTAAAAGTTAACTTTAGTGCTTCAGGCATGAAAACAATTCTGATCGAATACTCATCATTAAGAGAAACATATTATATTGTGGTATAAATTTATTAAAGGATGAAATTATACTTTTAAAGTAAGTATATTTTCTTATTCTATTATCCTAGATGGTAAATTAATTCCTAAACTACCAGAAAAGGATATTTAGACAAAAATGTTATCTTATTACCTTTAATTTCGATGAATTGATGGTCATTTAACCTCTTAATGATTCATTGTTTTGTAGATGTTAAATTTATCATGAACATCTTATCTATCACAATATATTATTCCTTTGGAGTTATTTTTCTCTTCCATGTATATATTTTAACTTCCCACCAATGTTTTTCTTATCTAGGAACTTGATTTTATGTTATTTCAAGTAACCTTTATGTTTTCCACTTTCTCTTTTAAGGGAAGTTTTATTATTCCATTATATGATATGGATTTTGAAAAAAGAATATACTAAAACTAAACCATTAATTATTGAGAAAAATTATGAGTGTTAAATTTATTGAGGTTGGTGGGAGAATGTAACACCCCAATATTTTATGAAATATATATATTTTTAAATAAATTTCATTTCATAGATATCTTGCATTACACGCAATATCGAGTTTAAACGAACCATGATATACTATTATTTAATATCACCAAGCCATTTGATTGAAGAGTATGAATAGAAATGACTAAAATATGAAAAATCTATGGATATATATGTATAAAATTAATTAATGGGTTATCAATTGATTATAAATGAAAATAAAAATCATTTGAAAGAAAAAAGAAATATTTTTCTGAAAAACTTTTTTTATGTGCCCGATGTATTTTTATATTAATAAAATAAATTAATAAATATTGGGGAATTATTTTAATAAAATTAATATATTATATATTAAATAAAATATTTTAATTTTAATTTAATATTTTTCTAAGTGTGAGATAAGAATAAATGATATTTTATGCATAAAAAATGTATTTTTTTAAAAAATAATTTTTGTTGTGTGTTGTGTGCTTATTTTAAAATTAGTTTTTTTTCCAATTTTAGAAATTTAATTTGATAAAATGGTTTCCATATTTTCAATTAGGTGGTTTTTTAAGAACCCATACCTTATTTTCAGGTATGTTTTCCTTTTTAGGTCATTTCTGAGAAAAAGAGGAAATTCCGGAGCTCGTGCAGGGGTGAACGGTTGGCACACGGTTGGCGCACGGTCTAAACAAACCATGTGGCCAGCCTAGGAAATCGTGAAACCCTTGATAGTGGGCTCTGCACGGGCAGTGCACGTTTTTTCAAACCATGAGGGCAAGCCGTGCAAAATCCCTAGTTGAGACAGTGGCAACCACACAGTTTGCGCACGGTTTTCCAAACCGTGCGGGGTAACCGTGTGGCCACTTAAAGTTAGTGTTTTTAAGTCCTGGGCCACTCAGGATTTCCCCTTCCTCCACCATTCTTCCTCCTAATTGTGGATCATGTGGGATTTGTGATTTTCAGAGGTTGAGGGAGCTCTTTGGCTTGTTTTGGAGGCAAATCAAAGTGGTTTCTTGGCAGATCGAAGGTGTTTCTCCTCGAGTAAGTCCCTATTTTGGTTATTTGAGGTTTTGGGTAGGGTTATCCCTTTCCTCTACTAGTTTTCCATATCTAAAAGGGTTTCATGTAGATCTAAGGTTTTTTTGGATTTGTGTGTTAATGGTTGACCTTGTTGATGTTAGGGAAGAGTTTTTGAGGTGGTTTCGAGGAGGCGTTTACCCGGTTTGGTGCACGTTTGGGTGAAGATGTTGATTTTGCCAAACCCTAAGAGGTAGGTGGTTTGTGCCTTTTGATTTAAGGTCTTTGAATTGTATGTGAAAACTCACCAATACCCATGAATGGGGTATTGTGCATTTACTGTTTTTAACCTGGTTAATTTCCTACTTTGTCGGTGTGTGCGAGTAGAGGTTATTTGTATGTGAATATGGATGATTGATATGCTTTTGATGTCTTTCCCTTGCATGTTCTTTTTGTGACCATTTGGTTCTGCTTAGCCCATTAGACTTCCTTGTTTGTTCCCCATGCCTAGTATTATAGGATGAAGTGATCTTGTTTATCTAACTTGCTGATATGCTGTAGACTACTAGCCAAGTAGTTCTATAGGTTTACTTGGCCATATTACACTGCTATGCTCATTGACCTACATAGGGCCATGAGAACCTGGTGTAGTATAATATAAGGGGAATTGACCAGGTGAGCTTCCTCATAGAGTCTTTGAGCACTTTTGGCTATAAGAGGGTATTGACTGAGTGAGCATCCTCAGAGACCCTAGAACTACTTGGGGATATAAGATGAATTAACTGAGTGAGCTTCTTCAGAGAGTCCTTGATTGCTTTATACTATAAGGGGATTAACCAAGTGAGCTTCCTCAGAGAGTCTTTGAGCACTTTTGGCTATAAGAGGGGATTGAACGAGGGAGAATCCTCAGAGATACTAGAACCACTTGGGGCTATAAGAGGAATTGACCAAATGAGCTTCCTCGGAGAGTCCTTGATTACTTTAGAATATAAGGGGATTTACCGAGTGAGCTTCCTCAGAGAGTCTCTGTTTTTATTCCAGAACTATTTAAACTATAAGGGGAATTGACGGTGAGTGATTCCTCATAGAGTCTACGAACGACCTGGGCTATAAAGGGAATTCACTGAGTGAGATTCCTCAGAGAATCCTTGACCTTGGGGCTATATGAGGAATTGACCGCGTGAGCTTCCTCATAGAATTATTGACTACCTAGAATATAAGGGAAATTGACTATGAGTTCTTCCTCAGAGAGTCTTCATATATTGAACTAAAGGGTCTAGGCTGAGTGTACTACCTAGAGGGTTGCTTGTATTGATAGGTAGGACCAGAGGGGATAGTCTGTGGGCACTTCCCAGAGGGTCACCTGTTTGTTAGCTGCTTGCTTGTGTTTCTAGGTATGACCAGAGGGGATAGGATATGAGTACTTCCCAGAGGGTTACCTATTGTGATTGTATTCCTTGTTTAGGTGTTGCTTGATATATGAAACTGTGGATTGTTTACTATTAAGTACTTTCCTATTTACTGCTTCCTGTAATTTTACCTTCCATATATTCACCGACTGTTAGGCACAAATCTTGTGGTGGTTGTCTACTGGTATTTATCTCACACCCTGTTTGGGATATGCTTTTGGGCCCAAACAGATTATATTGTTGCAGGTATAGACAAGGGTAAGTGCCCTTCTACTTCAAGTACTTGATTTCATTAGATCTATAGGGCATGGGACCAAGCTTATGCTTGCGATGCTGAGGAGATGTTTATCTCTTATTTTTTGTACTTTGGTTTACAACTATTGTATTCCTGCATTGTGAGTTATTTGGCTTCTTTCCTAGACATATGTATCTTGCATCATTTATATATGTGCTCCAGTTGTTTTATTATTCCAGTCTTCTACTGTTTACTATTGTTGGTTATTTACTTCTTCCACTATTGTTTATCTGTTTACTTCCACTGTGTACTCTGCCAATGAGGGAATAGTTTCCCCACTATCACACCCAAGGCCCTCGCTACTAGTCGGAAACCTCTATAATTCTAGGAAATGTGATTGAGTCTATGAGACCAACTGGGTATGGGGAGCCTCTAGCTGGCTTCCAGAACTGAGACGTTACAAAGTGGTATTACAAGAATTATTTTCTCTTGACTTACTATTTGGAGCCTTTAGCCAGGGATAGGATGGAATAGGTACTTGATAATAAGTTGTGCCTAGGAGTAGCTAACCCGTTTATAGGGAAAAGCCAATCTACCTCGTTTAATTCAATTTTTCTGGTTTTTTCAATTTTACGGTTGATTTGATTTTCACCGTTTGGTGACTCACATGTTTTGTACTATTATTTTTGACATTATTGAGGTTCTATTTCTGTCCCAACCCTATGAGATGAGGGTATTCCATCTCATGCATCATATAAGAACTTTCTAGAAATCACATGTCATGCATTTTTTCCATGTTATCTAGGATGTAGTAGTGATTTCATGTTGTTGTGATAGATGTTGTGAAAAATATGCATGCCATTTTGATACTTTCCTTGATAAAATAACTGTTGTTTGATAGGGTATTGTTTTGTTTAAATTTTCACTTTAATGGATGCTAAACTTTGGTTCTTGAGGTGTTATGGGCCCTCATGGACCGGAATTTTGTGGATCATTGCTATGTTTTCCTTGTTATAACATGTATAAGATGCCAGACTTTGATTCGTGGGGAGTATGGGCCCTCACGGATCGGAATTTGGAACTTTTGGTGTTTTTTAGTGTTTTTTGGGTTCCAGAGTAGTTTCTAAGGCTTACTATCCGGAAAAACCTAGAATAAATGTCGTGTAGTGTTAAGTACATTCCATGTGTTCTTTTGTTCGAGAAGAAACTGTTTTTCTCAAGTACACGCCATGTAATTTATGTACACACCGTGTAGTCTCTGACCATATTGTAGGCTGTGTGGACTGAGACACGAGATGGGGAAAGTCTGGTGGGAACACGCCATGTACCAGTTGAACACGCCGTGTAGTGTTGACCTAGTGTCTGCCCGTGAAACCAACAACACGGATGGATAAGACCTTAAGCTATACGTGTCATGTACCAGTTGAACACACTATGTAGTCTGAACTAGGTACTCGACTGTGTCACGAACAACACGGGTTGGTGTTACCCTTTCATTTACATTCCATGTCCGCTTTGAACACGTCGTGTAGTCTGACCCAGGTACCTGGCCATGTCACGAACAACACGGTTCAGTGTTATCCCTTCATGAACATGCCATGTCCGTTCGGAACATGCTATGTAGTGTGAGCTGCATGTCAGGCCGTGTCACTATCAACATGAGCCAGGTGGTGTGCTACCTGTGTGGAATAAGCCAGCATACTAGGCCGTAATGCCAGAGAGACTTGATGGAGTATTGATCTTACAGCAAGATGAGACATCTGTAGAGTTTCTGTCAGATCTTCTCACCAGTAGCTGGTGATAGGGGTTCATCTATGACTCCTCGTATAGGAGTAGCCACACCAGTTTCTCACCAGTCTGGGAACTGGAGTTCTTCCAGCTGTTCAGGCCGAGGTGGAGGTCGCAGCCATGGCGGCCAGTTTCCAGGCTATCAGCAACATCAGGGTGGATCAGTTCAGAGTGGTCAGGTAAGGTCACATGGCCATGGAGCAGGCCAGACTTTTGTGGTGGAGCAGACCCAGTAGGAGCAGGATCCCGATCCCTCTACAGTTTGAGGCACCATTCTAGTTGCCTCAGTTTTATCTTCTGCTCTTTTCTACACAAGGGCTTCCCGTAGATTTATATCTATTTCTTTAATGTAGATCCTTGGGGTCTGTATATTTTCCTCAACTGATATCTTAACATTAGAAACTCTGTTGGGGACGAGTACATCTAGTGTACGTCAGTACAAGGAGTTCCCTCTTGAGGTTGGTGGGTGTCACTTCCTTTGGTACCTCTATGTCCTAGAGATGACAGGATATGATGTCATCCTTGGAATGGACTTGTTGGTTCCCTTCTAGGTAGTCATCGATTGCTATTTTCATAGGGTTAGTTTCATATCACCAGAGGGTGGATCTTTTCTTCATAGGGTGAGTGGGATGTCCAGACAAGCAGAGCGGGACTAGAGCATCATGGGTTAGGAGGAGTTACATCCCAGATTGATAGTCTATATCTGGATGACCAGGGGACTTCACAGTTATACTTTACTCCATTAGTAGATCGTTTTTGAGATGCCTTTCCAGAGGACTTTTCAGGTTTTCCTCTAGAGTGAGAGGTAGACTTTTCGATTGAGCTTGTGCCAAGAGTGGCACTGGTGACCATTCCTCCTTATAGGATGGATACAACTGAGTTGCAGGAACTCAAGAAGTAGTTGGAGGAGTTGCAGGAAAAGGGTTTCATCCAACCCAGTACTTCTCCTTGGGGTTCGCCTGTCCTTTTTTGGAAGAAGGAAGATGGTACTCTTAGGCTGTGTATTGATTATCGGAAGTTGAACCAGTTGACAGTCAAGAACCGTTATCCCTTGCCAAGGATTGATGATCTCTTTGATCATCTTTTAGGATCCTGGGTGTTCTCGAAGATCTATTTGAGGTCCAGTTATCATCATTTTCACGTTAGACCATATGATATACCTCTTACAGCTTTTCAGAGCAGGAATAGTCTATAGGAGTATATGGTGATGTTGTTCGGTCTCACGAACACGCCTGCAGTTTTCATGGAATTGATGAACTGAGTATTCCATCCATAATTGGATTCTTTCGTGGTTGTTTTTGTGGACGATATCTTCGTGTACTTTAACACTATACATGACCATGCCACACATATTGAGATCATTCTGAGTACATTAATTGAGAGAGAATTAGTTATATGCTAATCTCTCAAAATACCACTTTTGGATGGATCAGATTCACTTCTTGGGTCATGTTATCTCAGAGACAGGAGTATCAATAGACCCAGATAAAGTGAGAGTAATAGTTTTCTGAGAGGAACCGAAGAAAGTATTTGAGGTGCGGAGTTTTCTAAAGCTGGCTAGATACTACATATGCTTCATTCAGGACTTTTCATGCTTAGCATCACCGCTGACAGGCCTGACTAAGAAGGGTGAAAAGTTCTTGTGGTTAGATTCATGTGATTCATCCATTCAGGAGATGAAAGGGAGGTTTATATTAGCAGTGATACTAGTCTTTCCAGAGCTATAAAAGAGCTATACTGTTTACTGCGATGCTTTATGTATCTGTCTGGGAGTTGTGCTCATGCAGGGAGATGGAGTCGTTGCGTATGGGTCTTAGCAGTTGAGGCCACATGAGAGGAACTACCCGACACAGGATCTGAAGTTGGAAGTTATTGTTCATGCCTTAAGTTGTTAAAGACATTACCTTCTGGGAGAGAATTTTGTGGTTTTCACTAACCAAAAAAGTCTTAAGTACATTTTCACTTAGCGTGACATGAATTTGAGACAGCAAAGGTGGGTTGAGTATCTTTAGTCCTTCAATTTTGAGCTTGCATATATGCCTAGGAAAGGAAACTCAGTGGCTGATGTGTTGACCAAGAGGAATTAGATATAGGTAGTCCAGGAGGCTAGTAGTGAGTGGCAGTTTATGACTTTGTTCTCTAATATGCATTTTGAGGTGCACGAAAGACAAGGGCATACGTTTCTATCTTCAGTAGCTGTTACCTCTACTCTACTTGATCGAGTGCGAATGAGGTAGTTATCAGATTCTGAAGGCCTAGTCCTATGGGAAAGTGTGTTTCGAGAGGACCCTATTCCTAGATGGACCATATGCGAGGATGTGATCTTGTGTTTATAGGGGTGCATATGGGTTCCAACAGACATATGCGAGGAGCTGATGTGGGACTTTCATTAATCAGTTTAGGCAGTTCATCCTGGTGTCACCAAGATGTATCTTGATCTACACCATCAGTATTGGTGGCCAAGTATGAAGAGAGATGTTGCTGGGTTTTTCATGAGGTGTTCCACCTGTCAGCAGGTGAAGGTGGAGCATCAGCGACTAGAAGGACTTCTACAGCAGTTACCCATTCCCAAGTGGAAGTGGAATGATGTTGCGATGGAATTCAGGACTAGTTTGTCGAGGTCACCTTGAGGGAATGGTGCATTATGTGTTGTCATTGACAAACTCAAGAAAGTTGATCACTTCTTGCCAATCAAGGAGACCATCAGTGTTGACCAGCTAAGATAGTTTTACATCCGAGAGATTATACGTGTATATGGGGTTCCCCAATCCATTGTTTTAGACAGGGATGCACATTTTAATTCTTGGGTCTGGTAGGGGCTTCAGAAGTATTTGGGTACACATGTACTTTTGAGTACATCATACCATCACCAGACAGATGGTCAGTCCGAGCGTACGATTCAGGTGCTTGAGGACATGCTTCAAGCATATATTCTGGATTTTGGAGGTTCTTGGGAGAGACATATACCCCTAGAAGAGTTTTCCTACAACAATAGTTTTCAACCAACTATTCAGATGTCACCTTATGAGGCTTTGTATGGTAGGAACTGTCGATCACCCTTGTATTGGCTAGAGGCAGGAGAGGCAGCTATGCTGTGACCTCGTCTTGTCCAGGAGACCACAGAACATATAGAGTTGAATAGGAAAAGGATGGATACTACATAGTCTCGTCAAAAGTCTTATGCTGATTAGAGGAGACGACCTCTGGAGTTCGAGGCCGGAGATCAGGTTTTTCTACATATCGCACCAAGGTTGGGGCACAGAAGGATCCAGAGATAGTGTAAGCTTTCACCGAGGTACTTCATACTGTTTGAGGTGTTGGAGAGAGTTGGGACGGTTGCCTATCGGTTGCAGTTACCTCAGAGGTACTAGGATATGCATGAAATATTCCATGTTTCACAGCTTTGACATTACTTTTCAGACCCATCTCATGTCTTACAACCTGAGGAGGTTGAGTTAGAGGTGAATGCCTAATTCAAGGAGAATCATATCTGGATTTTTGATCATAGTACAAAGGTTATCCATGGCTGGTATGTTCCTTTGGTATGAGTGCTATGGCATCACGGGTGAGTACAAGATGAGACTTGGGAGAGGGAGGCCGATGTACGAGCACAGTGGCCGGAATTGTTTGGGGTTTCTTCTTCTGCACCACCTTGATAGGGAAATTTGGGGAAGAATATCTTTAAGGGGGAATTTTGTAAGAACTCAAACCTTCTTTTCAGGTATGTTTTTCTTTTCTAGTCATTTCTGAGAAAAAGAGGAAATTCTGGAAGTTGTGTAGGGGCGCATAGTTAGCACACAGTTGGCGCACAATCTGAACAAACCATGCGGCCATCCCAGGAAACCGTGCAACCCTTTAAAGTGGGGTCCCAATGGGCAGTGCATGGTTTTTCAAACCATGCAGGAAAGCCATGAAAAATCCCTGGTTGAGATAGTGGTAACCACACGGTTTGCGCACGGTTTTCCAAACCGTGCGACCACTTAAAGTTAGGGGTTTTAAGTCTCGGGCCACTCAGGATTTCCCATTCCTCCACTATTCTTCCTCCTACTCATGGATCATGCAGGAGTTTAAATTTTAAGAGGTTGGGGGAGCTCCTTGTATGATTTTGGAGGCAAATAGAAGGGTTTTCTTAGTGGATCGAAGGCTTTTCTCCTCAGGTAAGTACCTCTTTTGGTTATTTGAGGTTTTGGTTAGGGTTATCCCTCTTCCTCTCTTAGTTTCCTAGATCTACAAGGGTTTAATGTAGATCTAGGGTTTTTTTGCCTTTTTGTGTTAATGGTTGACCTTGTTGATGTTAGGGAAGAGTTTTTGAGGTGGTTTTTAGGAGGCATTCACCCGGTTTGGAGCACGTTTGGGCGAAGAGGTCGATTTTTCCAAACCCTAAGAGGTAAGTGGTTTGTGCCTTTCGATTTAAAGTCTTTGAATTGTTTGTGAAAACTCACCAATACCCATGAATGGGGTATTGCGCGTTTACTATTTTTAACCCCATTAATTTACTTCTTTGATGGTGTATGCGAGTAGAGGTTATTTGTATGTGAAAAGGGATGATTGATATGCTTTGGATGTTTTTCCCTTGCATGTTCTGTTTATGACCATTTGGTTCTTCTTATCCTGTTAGGCTACCTTGTTTGTTTTCCATGCCTAGTATTGTAGGATGGATTGATCTTGTTTATCTAACATGTTGATATGATGTAGACTACTAGCCAAGTAGTTCTGTAGGTTTACTTGGCCATATTACACTACTATGCTCGTTGACCTACATAGGGTCGTGAGAACCTGGTGTAGTAGACTATAAGGGGAATTGACTGGGTGAGCTTCCTCAGAGAGTATTTGATCACTTTTAGCTATAAGAGAGGATTGAATGAGTGAAAATCCTCGGAGAGCCTAGAACCATTTGTTCTATAAGAGGAATTGACCGAGTGTGCTTCCTTAGAGATTCCTTGATTACTTAAGACTATAAGTGGATTGATCAAGTGAGCTTCCTCAGAGAGTCTTTGAGTACTTTTGGCTATAAGAGGGGATTGACCAAGTGAGAACCATCAGAGATCCAAGAACCACTTGGGGATATAAGAGGAATTGACTGAGTGATCTTCCTTAAAGAGTCCTTGATTGCTTTAGACTATAAGGGGATTGACCAAGTGAGCTTCCTCAGAGAGTATCTATTTTTATTCCTGAACTATTTATACTATAAGGGGAATTGACGGTGAGTGATTCCTTAGAGAGTCTATGAATAACCTGGGCTATAAGGGGAATTGACCGAGTGAGCTTCCTTAGAGAGTCCTTGACCTTGTGGCTATAAGAGGAATTGACTGCGTGAGCTTCATCAGAGAGTTCCTGACTACCTTAGACTATAATGGGAATTAACTGTGAGTGCTTCATCAGAGATTCTTCATATATTGAACCAGAGGTGCTAGGATGAGTTTACTACCCAGAGGGTTGCTTGTACTTGATAGGTAGGACCAAAGGGGATAGTCTGTGGGCACTTCTTAGAGGGTCACCTGTTTGTCAGCTGCTTGCTTGTGTTGATAGGTATGACTATAGGGGATAGGCTATGAGTACTTCCCAGAGGGTTACCTATTGTGACTATCTGCCTTGTTTAGTTGTTTCTTGATATCTGAAACTATGGATTGTTTATTGTTAAGTAATTTCCTGTTTACTGCTTCCTGCACTTTTACCTGCCATATATTCACTAACTGTTAGGCACAAATCTTGTGGTGGTTGCCTACTGGTATTCATCTCACACCCTGTTTGGGACATGCTTTTGAGCCCAAAGAGGTTATATTGTTGTAGGTATAGACAAGGGAAAGTTCCCTTCTACTTTAGGTACTTGATTTCATTAGAGTTGGAGAGCATGGGACTGAAATTATGCTTGCGATGTTGAGGAGCTGTTTATCTCTTATTTTTTGTACTTTGGTTTAGTACTGTTGTATCCTAGCTTTGGGACTTTTTTGGATGCTTTCCTAGACATATGTATCTTGCATCATTTATATATGTTCTCCAGTTGTTTTATTATTCCAGTCTTCCATTGTTTACTATTGTTGGTTATTTACTACTTTTTCTATTGTTTATCTGTTTACTTTTGTTGTGTACTCTGCCAATGAGGGAATAGTTTCCCCACCATCACACCCAAGGCCCTCGCTGCTAGTCGGCAACCTATGACATTTGAGAAAATGTGCTTGAGGCTATGTGACCAACCGGGTATGGGGTGCCTCTTGGTGGATTCCAGAACCGAGACGTTACAGATTTAAATTTGGTATATATCTCCCTTTCATTTTTTGGTCAATATGAATTGTAAATGTGGTAAACTTTATCACCTTGGTAAAGGGTAAATCGGGTTAATCTAGGTTAAAACTAAGTGATTAGGATATAAAATTTCATCCTAATTCTTATTGGATGAAGGTAATTATATCCTTGTCAACTTAGGATCTAAATTTAATTGTTTAATGGAAAATTCCCTATGAAAATGACTTATATAATATTTAAATCAAATAAAGTTACAAAATATCACTCTCTTAGCTTTAAATATATCTTATATGTCCACATAGGGAAAAAATAAAGTTGTAAAAAAATATAAGTATATATTTTTAGATTAATGAAATTATTTTTCGTGATATAATTTTTTTTCTAATTTTTATAATTATATAATGACCTTAAATTCTTATGAAACACCAATGAATTATTTCTCCAATTAATAAAAGAAATAAAAAAATGATTTTAAAAATATTAAAGGTGATATAATTTGAATTTTTTAATGTGTCCCATGGATTTTATAGATATATGGGATATATTATGATGGTTTTAAATCATTATATTCTAATTATCATTTTTATTGATGTATTTAAAGTTAAATTAAATAAATAGTATTAAAAATTACATTAATGATATTTTTATAATAAATAGTATTTTATTAAATGATATAAAATTAATAAAAATATTAGATTCATCAAAATGGTTTTAATATGGTTGAGAAAATAAACCACGGTCCATTTATGGGTATTTTTTAATTTTATGGTAACATTATTAACACTTAAAGGGTATAAAACTTTAATGTTACAGTAATTGTTAGAAGGATTAACGAAGGGTTAAAACAATATTATAAAGGTACAAATGTAATTAAAACTTGTTAAAATTTTATAGGATGATATGGTTTTAACTAATATACATATTATATTATAATAATATCAATTTGGATCCATTTTTACATCAAAATTAATTCATATTAATTTAATATTTTATGATATTCCAAGAGTGCACGTCCCCTCAATTATAAACGAGAAGCCTTCCTTTATCTTATTTACACCAATTTTAGAATTATATCTCAGAAAACCTATGTCAAGTGATATTATAAGATTCCATATACACATTATATATGTTATGGTCTTTCAAAAATTCCAAAACTAGATCCCTTAAAAGGATATCTAAAGGTTTCGTTTCAAAGGAGTGGTAATCACCACAACTGATCACTTTCTTTTTTATTTTTCTTTTACCTCTCTAAGTATTTTATATCATTAATAAAATAATAACATGAGTATAATAAATATACTTAAATTTTATTATTATTATGAAACCACCTTTATTAACCCTCTTTCCATTAAATGGTAAGTGATGGTATCGCTCATGCGTACATACTATTTACCGTGTCCACATTACATTACAATTAATTTTTTATAAATATCATTTATCGAGAGGTATTATGATGGGTTTATTGTTTATATTTGATATTATGGATTAATTAAATTTCTTTAATGATAATTAAATATCTACCTTCTTACCTTCCAAACCATTGGAAAGTAATAACATTATTCATGTGTATGCTTGGACTACCACCTCCATGAAATGATTTAATTCATTTTTTATTTCTATTTTACTTGGATGATAATGAAGATAAAATTTATGATTGTATATTATTTATATGAAATGATAATTATTATATAAATTTTATTTAATATTTACTCTTTTCTCATTCTATCCTTTGAAAAATAAAAACAATATTCATGCATACATATGACCTACCGTCTCCATGAATAGTGTAATTAATTTTCCTACAACTATATTTTATGAATGAAAATAAACATGTATATATATAATATATATGATATTTATATAATTATTTATATTATTTATATTATTTAATCATGATCAAAATAAAAGGACAAAAACCACCAAACCAAAAAATACATGAAAAACGAAGCCGATATCACCCAAAATAGTGATTTTAGGAAATAACTGTTAACAAACAGGTTATAAAAGGTTATAATTAAATCATATATGGTATGATATATTTTATTATGGTTTTGTAATATATTTTTCTATTAAATATATATTTATTATAAATGAATTTATAACGCATAAAAAGGAAGTCATACATAAGGTATGTGATTTTAATCTCACTTTTATTTCTATGAGACACATGCCTTATACACCACTTATTTATTTTGTGTTGTGTATATACTGACCAAAAATGTATTTTATGATTATTATTATGAAAATTATGGTATATAAATATCTATATAAGGTTATTTCATTCATGTAGATTACAATTCAAATATTACCAAAATGGTAAGTGTTTTATGTCACAATCTCATATTTTATTAGGATTGTTTAGTTTATGAATAAGTTTCTAATGAAAAAAATCCTATGATATACCACTCAAGAAACTCAATAATTTTATTATAAAATAAATATTTCTTGAAAATAAATGTTTTAATTTAAATTTTCTCACCTTAGTTACTCATGATATTGAAAATATATTTTTAATAAAAATTGACTTTATTTATCTCTTTGATCAAAAAACCATTTTCCTCCATATCTATGTTTTCAAAATATATTTTAAAGATGATTTTTTACTATTATAAAATGACTATTTAGTTCATTTTTACCCTTGTTTTAATTTTTATAAAATTTCTTAAAATTAATCTTCTTATCATTTTCTGAATGAGGTAATTTTTTACGTTTTACAAAAATGTGAAAAGAATGATTTATTTTAACTTATATGACATGATCATAATTTCTTGATATCATGACCACTCAATTATCGGATGCTTACTTTACAAGTATCCATGTTAATTTTCATATAAATTTATTTCCATAATATTTTTTATTTTATTTATATCTCAAGAAAGTTATTTTAAAATAAAAAGGTTATATTCCTCAAGTATGTTTTTAAAGATATTTTTTATGGAATTTATATTCATTAATGAAAATAAAATTTAGAGTAGCTTATGTTTTACTATTTATATGATACAATAGTACCATCCATGTTATTTTTCTAGATTTTTTATTATTATGATGATGAGAATTTTATAAAACCCATTTCTTTTCCACGGGTTATACTATGATGAAATGTTTATAAAACTCATTTCCTTTTTCATGGTTAATGATATTATACGTGTTTAATGATCTTGTGGAAAACCTATATATTATTTTCATTATGTGATAGGTGGGACCTATATCTCCCTTCTATTCACTTGATAAATATGGATAACTCATGAGGTAAATATTTTATGTGTGAACATAATTTAATGTTAAAAATTTTATGTGTGGTCCTTGTTTTAATGTCCATATGATTAAAAAAGGACATGGTTTTCATGTCAATAAGTTCATGAATAGACCAGGTATCATGTATATGAGTTTATGTGTGGGACTAATTTCATATTCTCAATTTAATGTGTGAACCTATTTTTATTTATACACGTTCACAAAGTTACAATTGTATGTATGCCACAAAATCATGTCTTATGATAATTTTATATTATCATGTACCTAGTTATTTGATTCATCTATGATTCATGTCTTATTAACTATCTATATTTATACCATGAATCAATATTATGATTTTTGATATGAAGGGTATGGTTTTCAAATGTTAATCTCATGTTATTATACCCTTATGAGAATGTTATGCTTATATGATCATTGATATCTCCCTTGTTTACAATTAATGAGCATATTTGGTCACCCTTTAGTATGTTTTCTTTTCCTAGGACATGGATAATGGTTTTAGTAATTCCATGTCTATGAAGGGTTCTAGTTATGAAGAACATAATTTGAGACTCTTTTAAAACAGTTGTTTATGTGTTCATGTTTCCCAAGATACTAGACCTATACAATTCTGGAAAGGATCCTTATGTTATATAATGAATATTCATTTATTAATATGTTATATCTTTGTATAAAATATATGTGTTTCTATATTGACATTATAACATTTGGAATTTTGAAGTTAAGAAGTGTGAATATGTTTAAAGAGTTGAACAATTAGACTATGATTCCTAAGTCTCACCATTATTCAAATTTTATTACTTAATTTATTTTTCTCACTAAAGTGTTATTGGGAGGTTTTATTATATGGTTATATATATATATGTGTGTGGTAGGAATTAAATATGGATTTAATGAGTTAAAAAAACCTAGAAAGTGTAGTGAACATATGGATAATCTAGTAGTTTATTATATATGATATGATAAATTGATGCTTATGTTGGGTTGGTTAAATATTCTTAAAATTATTTTATAAATATTAAATGTATCATATTATATAAAATACAATCTACAATTTATCATTCTTTAAAATTGGATATATATATATGTATATATCTATATACATTTCACAAAGTGTAATGACGACTGACCTCCTAAAGTATGAATTTGAGTTATCTATAGCTGATGTTAATCATGGAGTATTGTAGGTTATGAAAAAAATGTTAAGGTTTGTGTGAGTAGTATTGTTGTATAGAGATAAAAAATATTCTTATGAGCTACAAAACAAAGAATAAGATTCTTTTTGTGTGTTGGATGACCTACATGGAGTGTCATATAGACGAATTTGATATACTAGGGATGCTTGGATCATATTTGGGTCCCCACTATCTTACATTAGAGATTTACCTAGCTTGAGAATCTTCATACTTTAATACCATACTTATGAAATTCTATATATTAACTTTACTAATATGAGGGTGGTTGGGTATGTGGTCGATCATGTATTCAATTGGATATCAACTAGATAAGTTATTTTAACCCACATATTATGATTATAAAATAAGGGGTATCAATTGAGATAGAATGTGGAGTGTGTAACCACACATATAAAGTTCATATGATGTTCTTATCTATTCAGATGAGTGACATGTGATGTTCTTATCTATGAAAGTGAATGACATGTGATGTATTAATCAACCAAGTTAGTCTATACAATGAGAATCAAGAACAAATGAGTAGGGTATATGGGATTGACATTCTATATGTCCCATTGTCTCTTAATGTCTTAGGAAAATGGAAAATATGAGAATGAATGTTTTCATATGATATAGACTGGTGGACACAAATATAGAGATACATGTGTTTGATAGAGATAATACCATATCTCTTTATAGCTTGAGTAGAATTGACACTTTTCTAGAGGTATCTATTTTCTTACATATATTTTCCTGAAGATTTATATATTTTTCAATGATATAAAGGCCCATATGGTCATAATTTGTGGTTTACTAAATGGATATTGAGTTTCACATAGAGATATACTCTACAAAAAATTTAGAAATAATCCAAAAAAAGAGTTTTGGATGAGTATTCACAAGGTATTACCTATGAAGTGATACAAGGAGAAGTGAATGATAGATTTCCAATAAGTGTTTTTTAATATATCCAAAAGAATTTTTGGATATAGTTTCAAAAATTATTGTATATGATACAATATAAGGTGATATGGAAAAAAGTAATTTAGGCTTTAGTATAAGTGGGAAATTAAAGGAGATATCCCCTAAAGCCACTACTTACATGAAATTCATGGCCATATCAATATTTATGGACACTCTTGTCATGACCCGTCCCCCAGGGCCCGTGCCGTGACTACCCCAAGCCTGCCTTCCATAGGCCAGGGGCTGGCGACTAGCACCAAAGCCGTAATTCCCTATAACTGGGAATGCATTGACTTTATAACCTGTAAACACACACAACCGAGTACACAGCTATATATGAATCACCAAGTAAAACTGTATAAAAAAAGAGTGATAAAAGTAAAAGGGGCCGGAATACAAGTCCAACAGGAAAGTACAAGTACAACTGTGATACAATACAACTAAATAAAAGTGAAAGTCAGCTGTTGTGTCGTCCTCTGAGGATCCTACCTAAATGGTAGGTACATATCGCTTCCTTATCGCTCCACATTCATCTGTCTCCTCTGCGTATCAACACGCCGTATGGTCCACCTCCGGGCACCGTCCAGTCTTGGTACTCACGTACTTAGTCAGCACTGTCTGTCGTCTGCACCAAACACAACGAAGTGCGGGCATAGCCCGTGCAGGGATGAGTATAAAGATACTCAGTAGGGACCTTGAGACCCTCAAAGTCTCACAAAATCCACCAAGGATAAACCACAAAGTCTGAAATCAATAGATAAACCTACTTAGGTATATGCCCATACATATACCTAAGTTATCAAGTAATCCATCTCAATAATGAGGAAAACACAAAGGTACTGACTCAGCTCACACCACGATTTATTCTAGGGGTATAATCAAGTAACATTCCCGGTCACAACGTTGAACACCTTAGATGCTAGATAACTCCTCCTCTATCGAGTACAATGGGCCTGTCACGTCACACAGAGGCGCTTCCCACTAACCTTGGAATACTGAGGTACTCCTCCTGTCGAGTACTGTGGGTCTTCCACATCACCAAGGCGCTCCCCACCATGGGTCTGCCGCATCACCAAGGTGCTCCCCCTCATGGCTTGTTGAGGTACTCCTACTATCATGTACCGTGGGTCTATCGCGTCACCAAGGCACTCCCCACCATGGGTCTGTCGCGTCACAAAGGCGCTCCCCACCGTGGGTCTGCCACGTCACCAAGGCGCTCCCCCTCATGGCCTGCTGAGGTAATCCTCCGGTTGAGTACCGTGGGTCTGCCATATCACCAAGGCACTCCCCACCGTGGGTCTTCTGCGTCACCAAGGCGCTCCCCACTGGGCCTATCAGGTCACTCTGAGTCGAAATGGTATGTAGTCGTCATGTCTCAGCCAACCACCAGGTTCCTTCACTATGCTTGTTCGTCTTCGAGAGGATCCGCTCCACAAGCTACTATTATATAATCCAACTAACACTAAGTCCCATAAAAAGTATCTCAAATTTCCGCCACATCATATGGGTCTCAACACAACAGACGACGCATCAATCAGACACCTAGTCTGTGAGTTATTAGCCTTTTAGTCTCAGGGGCCCAGTTGGATTCATGCTCGATCCAGCCTGACATTTCCTCATCATAATCCAAAACTCCAGTGGGGTATACTCAAAGGGACCATATCGCTCCAATATTTCTTGCACCGCTGACGGTTCGTCAAACGGACGTCCGGTGCCAAATTTATGGCAAAAAAAGTAAATGGGTCATAGTGGGCCTGGGTCCGGACCGACCCGGTCAGACCAAAATGGGCCGACCTGGCCAAGGCCGACTCGGTTCGGGTAGACCCAGACCAGCCCATTGGGTTCGACCCGGCCTGCTGGGTCTGTCCTGGCAGGCCGCGAGGGTCTGCGAAGGGTCGTGGGTGGCCGCGAGGCCACAGAGAGTGCCATGAGGGCGCGAGGCTGCAGGGTAGCTCAGCCAGGGATGGCGGTTCGGCCGGGGGCGGTTGTCTGGCCGTGGGGCGGTAGTTCGGCCGTGGGGTGGCGGTCTGGATGCGTGGGGAGGTGGTATATCCGCGTGGTTGCAGTCCGGCCACGCGGGGCAACGGTCCGGCCACGGGGTGGCGGTCCAGCCACAGGGTGGCGGTCAGGCTGCGGGGCGGCATCCTACCATGGGGTGGTGCGGAGGCCGCGGGGCGGCCACAGTGGCTGCGGGGTGGCGCTGTTGTGTTGTCGCCTTTGTCATTGCCGGCGGTGGGGTCGGCCACCGTTCTCATGCCCCGACCATGGATGGTTGCCGTCCTCCTCCATCGTGAAGAACAACATAAGATTTGCGGAAGGGTCGGGCCATTTTGGTTTGGATCATACCCTCCGCGTTAGGGTGGTAGCATATGGATCAACAAGAAAATGAAAGAAGAACATCAAGCTTTACAACCTCCCGTAACATTTCATTCCCAAACCAGAAAACAAAACCAAGGTAAGAATATGGGAAAAATATTCATACACAAATAAACCCCTACCTTGTTAGCTTGATGACGTTGACGAGGTTGTGAGGAAGAAGGCGAATCGTTGGGAAAATATGGACATCATTGTTGTTGGTTTTTTCCTCGATTGTCGATTTGTGTGTCATTGGGGATCCTTGTATGGAGTTTGGAGAAGGATTCTTCTAAGGAGATGCGTTCTTCATTGGTGTTCTTCGTTGGAGAGATTTTCTCCCAAAGCTCCTCCACTCCCAATTCCACCAAAATGATGTGGTAGCCCCAAAATAATAGATTATGTGTTCTATTATGTTTTTTGGAATAAATTCAAATTGGGTTAATTAAATTGGCTCCACTTAATTAATTGATTAGGTTGGCACAAAATTAATTAAAGGAGGGTGGCATAATAAATGTTGGAGGAGGGTTGGCATAATTAAGTGGGGATCTCAAGAGGTTTCTCCCCACTTAATAGGGAGTTCAAGAGGTTTATACCTCGAGTGGTCTCCACCACCATAACCTCTCATGGGAGGTTAGTTCTGGTGGTCCCCAATATCATAACATCTCATGGGAGGTTTAGGTATGGTGGTCCCCACTTCTCAACTTCCACATGGAATAAAAATAAAAATAAAGATACACAATTTTTTTATTCTTTCATGAATATGTGAAAATCTAACTTCTACCCTCGACCTACTGTAGTCGAGGAAAAGGTCTCCTCCTTAAGCGAATACCAGCATTGTGAGTTCAACTATGGCCTCAGATTTTGATTTCGAGCACCGTTTCAAAATTTAGAAAAACTTTCCCAAATGTTTACTGAACGTACCCTAAATAAAGTTCAGAAATTCATTCTAGGCACTCCGAGCCTCGGAATCACATGCTTCCAATTTTCACGGACTTGTAAAATTGCCATTTATTTAAAAAAAATTACATGGAAATTCCAGGTCATTACATCCTCCCACCTCAGGTCTCTACGTCCCCATAAGACACAACTCAAACTAGGTAAACAAGTGGGGGTACTGAGTATGCATTTGAGCCTCCCACTCCCATGTGCTCTCTTGGAGGCTCCCATGCTACCAGCGAACACGCACCAGAGGTATCAACTGTCCACGAAGTACCCGCTCCTGTCAATCCTCAATCTCTACTAGAACCTCCGAAAAAGTCACCCCATCATCGACGTACAGCTCGCCATGGTCGATGATGTGAGAAGGGTCATGCACATATCTCATAAACTGGGAAACATGGAAGACGTCATGCACTCAGTGTAACTGTGGTGGAAGATCTAAGCAGTAATCCACCTCTCCAACTCTGTTGAGGACCTATAAATGTCTGATAAACCTCAGAGATAACTTTCCGTCTTGGAAAAATCTCTACAAACCCCATCGAGGTGAGACCCATCAAAAGACGTGGTCTCTATCCTTGTACTCCAAAGGTCTCTGTCTCCTATCGGCATAAGAATTTTTCTTGATCTATGCAGTCTTCATCCGTTCCTAGATGATCTGCACTTTCTCTGTGGTAGCTCGTACCATCTTTGGTCCCACTAGGGATAACTCCCTTGGGTCAGTCCAGCACAAAGGTGATCTGCAAGGTTTCTCATATAACGCCTCAAAAGGTGTCATCCCAATGGGGGAGTGATAGATGTTGTTGTTTGAAAACTCCACCAAAGGCAAGTTATCCTCCTATCTATGACCGAAGTCAAGGAAACAAGCACCCAGCATGTCCTCGAGGGTCTGAGTGGTCCACTCAGTCTAGCCATTTTTCTGAGGATGGAAGGCAGTGCTCAAACGAAGCTTCATCCCAAAAGCCTCCTATAACCCCTTCTATAGCTGGGAAGTAAAGATTTCATCATGATCGGAGACAATCATCAAAGGTACTAAATTTATCCACACAATCTCCCACACATAGAGGCGTCCCAAGATCTCTACTGAACCCTGCTCTCTAATCGGTAGGAAGTGAGCCGACTTGGTGAGTCGATCGGCGATCACCCAGATAAAATCCTGACCTCTATATCTATGTGGAAGTCCTGTCATTAAGTCCATGGAAATCTCATCCCACTTCCACTCTGGGACCTCCAAAGGCTGAACTAAGCCTACTGGTACCTGATGCTCCGCCTTCACTTACTGACAAGTGAGGCACCGAGAAACAAACTCAGCTACTGCTTTCTTCATTCCCGGACACCAGTGCCGTCGTCAGAGATCCTGGTACATCTTCGCCACTCCTAGATGTATCGCTAGAGGAGAAGTGTGGAACTCCCTCAACACTTCCTCCTGAAGTGACACTAGTACCATGGTACATCCTCTGAAAAGGATGACGTGCTCCCCACCATCGAAAAATCTATCAGGTGCATGTCCTGTGGATATTTTAGCATGTCGTGTCTCACAGTTAGCATCCCCACACTGTGCCTCCCTAACTCGCTGAAGGAGTGGAGGAGTGACTGTAAGATACTTAAGAAAAGATTATCCATCTCTATCCACAAAGGATACCTGTAAAGAAGATTGTTGTTCCATCACCTCGCCTAGAAGCTATATACCAGATCTCCTACTGAGTGAATCTACAACAATATTCCCCTTACTAGGAGTATAGACTATCTCGAAGTCATAGTCCTGGAGGAACTCAAGGCAATGTCACTATCTCAGGTTCAGGTCCTTTTGAGAGAAGATATACCTGAGACTCTTGTGATCAGAGTACACTGTAAAGTGATCACCCATCAGATAGTGCCGCCACATCTTCAAGGTGAATACCACTACTGATAACTACATTTCATGGGTATAGTAGTTCTACTAATGTTGTATTAGTTGTAGAGAACCATATGAGATCACTTCTTGCTCCTGCATCAGGACACATCTGAGCCTGGTCCCTGATGCGTCGCAGTAAACTTCGCACCCTATGCCCTCCTCTGGAAGCCTCAAGATGGAGGCACTAGTCAGCCTTTTCCTCAGCTCCTAAAAACACTGTTGGAATCTCTCTGACCACATGAAGGGTTGCCCCTTCTTCGTCAAGGATGATAGTGGTGTTGCAACTCTGGAGAAATCTGGAAAAAACTTCAAGTAGTATCCAGCCAAACCCAGGAAACTCTACACCTCCGTTACACTCCTGGGTGGCTCCCAAGAAAGTACCACCTCAATATTCACTGGATCCACTGTAACTCTAGCCTCTGATATGAAATGTCCTAGGAAGTGAACCTCTCGGATCCAGAACTGGCACTTCGAGAGATTACCATAAAGTTGGTGCTCTTGGAGTGTATCCAGTACTATTCGCAAATGATAAACATGCTCCTCCTTAGTAGCTGAGTAGATCAGAATATCGTCGATGAAGACTACCACAAAGTAATCAAGGTATGAATGAAAGATCTTGTTCATGAGTCCCATGAACACTGATGGAGCATTGGTTACACCAAATGGCATAACGAAGAACTTGTAATGGCTATACCTAAATCTGAAGGTCGTCTTCTACACATCCTCATCTCACACTCTAAGCTGGTGATAGCCTGATCTGAGGTCTATCTTCGAGAACCACTATGCTCCCTTCAGTTGATCTAATAGGTCTTCAGTTCTCAGGAGTGGGTACTTGTTCTTCATGGTCACCTGATTCAGGTGCCGATAATTGACACAAAGTATCAAGCTCCCATCCGCCTTCTTGGTGAACAGAATCGGGGTTACCCAGGGAGAAACACCGGGCTGAATGAACCCCTTCCCTTGTAAGTCCTCCAGCTGTACCCGCAACTCACGAAGCTCTGCGGGAGCCATATGATATTCCTGTGTAGATATCAGTTTCATCCCAGGGTAAAATTCAATGTAAAATTCCACCTCTCTGCGAGGAGGTAGACCCGGAACATCATCAGGGAAGACATCCACGTACTGGTCCACCATTATATGATAAATCAGACTCCCCACATCAACTACTCCGAGGGGAAGGTGAGCCAACTGATGAGTGATCAGCTGCACTCTCCTCTAGGTAAGTCCATCCTATGGTGAAAAGGCTCCCTTCTCACTGGTGAAGGTAAACCTGGTCCCATCCATTCATACACACTGCACTTTGAGCCTAAAATAGTCAATTTGAGCATGGACTGTAGATAACCAGTCCATACCCAAGATGACATCGTAAGGACTCAACACCGCTCCTAGGAGATCCCAGCCGAAGCTCTTTCCTCCTAGAGCAAGCTCACACTACTGGCACCAGTGCGTTATCGTCAAATCCTCTTCCGTATGAGTCTCTATCCATAAGGATCGAGCCAACGACTCCTTTAGAATCTCCGAGTTCCAAATGAGGGAAGTGGAAATAAAATAATGAATGGAACCTGTGTCTATAAGTATTGAAGCTAAGGTGGAATAGACACAGATATTACCTCGTATAATATCCAAAGCACCGTGATCATAGGCCTCAGCTATCTGAAGCTAAGATCTCCCCTATCCACCTACTCCCTGTGGTCGGGGTGGACCTCCTAGTGGTGGTGGTAGTAACATCTCAAATCGTCACCCACCGCCAGCTGCACGGACAAATCCTTTGCCACGTATTCCTGATCCCTTCGGACCACCTCGATCGATCCTCTGTCTCTGCCTGGGCAGTCCCTCAACCATCTAATGATCATCTGTACGATGGGTCAGACAGTCCCGAGCCATGTGACCCTGCCCGTCGCATGAGAAACACTGCCCTCTCCTGGTATAACTAGCTTCGCCTTAGGTGACCCACACAACTGATCCTAAGTCATGCGATTGTCCACCTGTAGGTCTGGTCCTCTTGGACCTCTGTGACTTTTTTCTACTACCAGCTGCAGAAGACTCCGCTACGTGACAACTGGTGGTGGGTCTTGCTGCTGGTGACTACTCAGCAAGGAAACTCTCCACCAATAGGGCTCTCTCTAACACCCCCCATGTCGAGATGTTGAGTGAGATCATCAAAGCCCTGATCTACCGCCTGATCCCCTGCTCAAATGTATGATCCCTGAAGAAAGGTCCCCGCGCCATATCGGTGGAGTAGTGTGAGAGGTCACTCGAAGTCTGCCCATACAAGTGTCACCTCGTCGTGAACTTGGATCATCAAGCTCCACCATCTACCTGATGCTGCCTACAGAGGGCTGGAGACAAGGATCACCATGAGATCAGATGGTTTCATTATGAGTCGGAAGACTCCCACCAAAACCTCCATCTAATCCTCATCCACCTGTGGGTCCGTCTCTCCCCTGAACCTGGGTGGCCTCTGGTGCTAGAACTCGTGAAACATGCTCAAGCAGCGTGCACCGTCTGCTGCTGGGGCTGGTGGCGTCAGTGGCCCAACAGGTAATGATACCGCTGGTGCCTCCACTGGTGCCTCTGCTGGTGCCTCTACTAGAAGAGGGCCCTGCACCGAGGCCTCGTCGCTTGGTGGGCTATCAGTGCGTACAACTCTTGGAACCCTAACTCGCTATCTACATGGAGGAATCCTGAAATAAAATAGGTGTGCCACCGTTAATAAATTATACCTGGTGAGCTAACTCAAGAGATAACAAAGAAAACTCTAGGAAATACACACGCAATCAGTGTTTTCGTGCATTGAGTCGGAATCTAGAAGTTAGGGTCCTGGTGTATGGATACGTCGGCTACCGAACCAACACTGGACTCCCTGAATTGAAAACCACACTCATTACCCTTAACACTATTGCTTCATAGAAAATATTAGAGTCATAGTTATTCAGTATAATTGACTCCTATGATACCAATTTTCCATGACCCATCCCCTGGAGTTCATGTCGTGACTACCCCAAGCCCACCTTCCATAGGCCAGGGGCTGGTGACTAGCACCAAAGGCCTAATTCCCTACAATAGGGAAGGAATTACCTTTATAACCTTTAAAAACACACAACCAAGAACACAGCTAGATAAAAATCACCAAGTAAAATTGTATAACAAAAGAGTGCTGAAAGTAAAAGGGGTCGGAATACAATCCCAACATGAAAGTACAAATACAATTGTGATACAATACAACTGAAGAAAAGGGAAAGTCAGCTGCTGGGTCATCCTCTGAGGATCCTACCTGAAGGGTAGGTACAGATCGCCTCCTCAACACTCCACGATCGTCTGTATCCTCCACGTATCAACATGACGTATGGTCCACCTCCAGGAACTGTCCAGTCCTGGTACTCACGTCCTTAGTCATCTTTGTTCGTCGTCTACACCAAACACAACGAAGTGCGGGCATAACCCATGTAAGGGTGAGTATAACGATACTCAGAAGGGACCCTGAGACCCTCAAGGTATCACAAAATACACCAAGGATAAACCACATAGTATGAAATCAACATATAACCCTACATATCTATATGCCCATACATATACCTAAGTTATCAAGTAATCCATCTCAATCATGAGGAAAACACATAGGTACTGACTTAGCTCACACCAGGATTTATTCTAGGGGTAGTATCAAGTAACATTCCTCGTCACAACATCAAACACCTCGGCTACTGGAGAACTCCTCCTATATCGAGTATAGTGGGCCTGCCACATCACACAGAGGTGCTTCCCACTAACCTTGGACTGCTGAGGTACTCCTCCTGTCGGGTACCGTGGGTCTGCCACGTCACCAAGGCACTCCCCACCGTGGGTCTGCCGCGTCATCAAGGTGCTCCCCCTCATGAACTATTGAGGTACTCCTATTGTCTAGTACCGTGAGTCTGCTATGTCACCAAGTCGCTCCACACCGTGGGTCTTCCATGTCACCAAGGCGCTCCACACTGGGCCTGTTAAGTCACTCCGATTCGAAACGGTCAGCAGTCGTCACGTCTCAGCCAACTACCAGGTTCTCGCAATATACTCACTCGTCTCTGAGAAGATCCGCTCCACAAGCTACTGGTCGATACTACAACTGCCAGGAAGTCCCATGAAAAAGTATCTCAAAGGTCCTCCATGTCATAGGGGTCTCAACACAACAGACGACACGTAAATTGGATGCCCAGACTGTGAGTTATTAGCCTTTTAGTATCAGGGGCCCGGTTGGATTCGTGCTCGCTCCAACCTGTCTGTTCCCCATCTTAATCTAAAACTCCAGTGGGTTATACTCAAAGGGACCATCTCGCTCCAAGATTTCAAGTGCCGCGGACAGTTCGTCAAACGGAGGTTCGGTGCCAAAGTTATGGCCAAAATAAAGTAAATGGGTCATAGTGGGCCTGGGTCTGGTCTGACGCAATTGAACTGAACCGGCCCGACCCAGTCTGGGGCGACCCATTTCGGGTCAACCCGGACCGACCTGTTGGGTCTGGCCCGACTCGTAGTGCGGCCCGGCCCGACAGGCCGTGAGGGGCCACAAAGGGCAGTGGGTGGCCGCGAGGCCACGGAGAGTGCCACGAGGGCACGAGGAAGTGGGGCAGCTTGACCGAGGATGAAGATTCAGCCGCGGGGTGGTGGTACAGCCACGTAGGACGAAGGTCCGGCTGCGGGGAAACAGTCTGGCCGCGAGGTGGCGGTCCGGCCACGCGGGGCGGCGATTCGGCCGCGAGGCGGCGGTCGGACCGCGGGGTGGCAGTCTGGCCGTAGGGCGGTGGTTTGACAGCGGGGCGGTGCAGAGGCCGTGGAGTGGCGGCAATGGCCACGGGGTGGCGCCGTTGCGTCATCTCCTTCGTCATGGCCGACAGTGGTGTTGACCGCCATTCTCGTGCCCCAACCAGGAATAGTTTCCATCCTCCTCCATCGCGAAGAACACCAAAAGATTTGTGTAAGGGTCAAGACATGTTGGTTTGTCCTGTACCCTCCATGTTAGGGTGGTAGCATATGGCTCAACAAGAAAATGAAAGAAGAATGTCAAGATTTACAACCTTTCGCAACGTTTCACTCCCAAACCAAAAAACAAAACCAAGGTAAGAATATGGGAAAAATATTCACACGCAAATAAACCCCTACCTCGTTTGCATGATGACATCAACGAGGTCGCAAGGAAGAAGATGAATCGTTGGGAAAATATGGACGTTGGTGTTGTCGGCATTTTCCTCGATTGTCGGTTTGTGCATCGTTGGGGATCCTTCGACGGAGTTTGGAGAAGAATTTGTCAAAGGAGAGGAATTCTTCATTGGCGTTCTTCATTGGAGAGCTTTTCTCCCAAAGCTCTTCCACTCCCAATTCCACCAAAATGAAATGGTAGCCCCAAAATAATAGATTATGTGTTCTATTATATTTTTTGGCATAAATTCAAATTGGGTTAATTAAATTGGATCCACTTAATTAATTGATGAGGTTGGAAAAAAATTAATTAAAGGAGGGTGGCATAATAAATGTTGGAGGAGGGTTGGCATAATTAAGTTGGGGAATCAAGAGGTTTCTCCCCACTTAATAGGGAGTTCAAAAGTTTTATATCTCGGGTGGTCCCCACCACCATAACCTCTCATGGGAGGTTAGTTCCGGTGGTCCCCACCATCATAACCTCTCATGGGAGGTTTAGGTCTGGTGGTCCCAACTTCTTAACTTACACATGGAATAAAAATAAAAATAAAGCTACTCATTTTTTATTTTTATTTTATTCTTTCATGAATATGTGATAATCTAACTTCTACCCTCGACCTACTACGGTCGAGGATAAGGTCTCTTTAAGCGAATACCGGCACTACACTTTCAATGGTGCCCTCAGATTTCAATTCTGTGCACCGGTTCAAAAGTTAGAAAAACCCACTCGCACGTTTATTGAACGTACACGAAATAAAGTTCAGAAATTCATTCCGGGCACTTCAGGCCTCAGAATCATGTTCCGTCAATTTTCACGGACTCGTAAAATTCCCATTTATTTAAAAAAAAATATATGGAAATTATGGGTCTTTACAACTCTCTATAATGCTGTTACAATACCTCTCCAACATAGGATATTATTAAATGAAACCTTTCATAATATGAAACATGGTGTATGTTTTATATTCATATGTTGAATGCATGAACTGTACATAGAATTTACTCATGCATTGCATCATATGAGTAAATGTTAAAACATACAACGAGTATCCTTAAGTGTTATACAAATCTAATTCCATGTGATTTAAGTGGGGTGATATACTTGAAAAAAACCACTCAGATGACCAACACTCTCTTCTTATTCATTTTTATCACATCAATGTTCTAGTATAATATTTATGAAGAAGTGTCCCTATAGTACAATAAGTGATTTGGAAATAACCCCTAGATACCAATGGAGGTTGGGAATACTTAATATACAACTCCTATGATATTTATCTAGTATATTAGAAGAATATAAAGAAAACTAAAAAGTATTATTTGATAAATTATATAAAAGGTTATTGTATTTTTTTATTTATGTTTTATGTGGTTTCATATTTATTCTAGGGTGATCCTGAATTTTTGGTTTCATTTGATTCTGCTACTATGGTTAAGTGTTAATCAACCCCAAAATTAAACCCAAAAAATCACACATAACCAAAAATTAAAAACTATTTAAAGATATCCAATGGTATAATGGAGTAATTACCACTTTTAGTAATGATGGACTGATCAATGTCAAAGGAGTTGTAAGTTATACAATTAGTGAGAAGAAATTTAAAATATGGAACAATTATTATGAACGGTGAAAATAACCTTGGCAACATATTTCATATTTATAATGATAAAAGTTTATGTTGATTGAGCATGAAGGTTGAGAATGAAATTTGGTATAAAATACATGTCCATTTGGGTTAAAATAACATGGATAAGCTAGTGAAATATGAATTAGTGTAGAATATATATAAGCAGAACCATGAAAGAATCAATACTTGTGACACATGTCAATCACTCAGAATCATTATTAATTTAGAAAATAAGGGAATAATAAAGATTAGGGCAGTTTTTAGTGATGAAAACCCAGATCATCACCATTGAAAATGAGATTACAATAACAAGGGATGGATCCTATTCTATAATAAATAATGAGACTATCATTAGGACTTACTTTTCTAGTAAGGATGCTAGAAACAAAATTTTCCTCCATTAGAGTGTGGGTGACCATTATTCCCTTACAAATGAAGGCCTTTCACTTCCTAATAAAATAAGTTATATACTATAGGGTGATATTATTATCCTGAATGAATCATACCAAAAGTTTAGGATCATATTTGATATCAAAAATATTGATGTTGTAAAGCTTTCACAAGGAGAGAACACTAAATAGGGATTTATTCTCTACCCCGATTGAGTTACCTTTACTATAAAAGTGTTGAACCCAAATAAAAAAGACCCCTAGAAATCCCGAACAAGGCCTCCTCCTCTCATAGATCTCTGAATGCATGACCCATCCACATTAAGTTTATAACCTAACATAGGGGTTTACACTTGATACACCTCTTAGTAGAATTATTTCCATAATATTTTGAGCATCCAAAAATAATACCTCTTTCAGTATCCCAAGTCTCACCTTCATGGATTAAAAAACAATGTTCGGATACTAAGGAAAAAACCCAAATCTTAAAAATTTGAAGAGAATAATTATTCCCTTATTGGCCTTTATCCCTCATTTACCATATCACTCAACACATAGATGAAAATTCCATTACATGGAGCATGATTTCAAGTAGCCAAACCTCAACTCCCTAGAACCATATAGATAGGAACTCCAGTAAGTTATCATCTATTTTCTGAATACATATCCTCTATCTGGTTAACTCCCAGGAAAACAAGCCAAAATACCTTCAAAGAACAAGTAATAAATAGATTTTATATTTATAATCTCATAGAACATTCACTTTGAGGATAATTTTATCCCCTTCCTTTGAATTTTGGTGTATATAGGTAAATGTTTTTTAAAATAAATTCTAGATAAATAAATTCATCTTCATCGGTATATATTTGCACCAGAGTTTTCTAGCCCACAGATCCATTTTCTGAATGGGTCATATAGACTTGATAAGGTCTCAAGAACTAAGAGCTCATGATATCGACTTTGTGAAAACATATCTATCTGGATCTTCCATGAGAAAAATTATTTCATATAGGGTTTTAATGATCATGAATAATGGTTTAAATGAACCTCAGAAATAAGCTCTTTTATTTGAATAGGATCTCTAGAATCGAGTGTCCTAAAAAGAAGAGGATCTATCCATCCCAATTGTATTTTAAATAATTGATGTTTCCTCACCTGATCACCCACTGCACTTTTCCATCTAACCAGTCGAGATGATTTCTCATGCACTCTTCCAGCCATGAAAGTTTTCCCGATCACCTATCCTAGAGTCTCCAACCCTCCCCATATCTAATCCTAATGAATATTTTTCATAATAAGTTACCTTAGATAATTTCCCATGCCAATATTGCTTTCATATCTTGAGACACATTTCATAAAGGAAAAACATTGAATAAGAATCACAAGGATGTGGAGATCAATACTAAGAAACCTATTAAGTTGACATACTAGGATGTGTGTGGTCCAATAAGCTTGAATTAAACTAATAGAGATACATATTTCATTAATTTTGTTAATTATTTGACCCATATAACTTATGTCTATTTTATGTTGAGTAAATCACCATATCTGTATATGTTTAATATTTTTTGAAGGTGTGATGAATGTGAAAATATACATGTGTTCCAAATATTTTCGTACAAAAATAGAAATAAATACAAGAATAGTGACTTTGAGGAATATATTGAGAATATTGGAATAATTCATGAATATATTCCCCCATACATACCCCAAAAAATGGAGTGGTTGAGTGGATGAAACCATATTTTGTGGAATGAGAAGAACCATATTATCAAAGCTTAGTAATTTGAATTATTTTTGGGGGGAAGCCACAACACCGATTGTTTATATCTTAAATTAATGATTACATTAATCCAATTAAGTGAATAACACTTATGATATGTAATCTGGGAAGAAACAAAACTTGAATGGATTAAAGGTATTCAATATCCCATTTTATATTAAGATCATAGGAAATATGGGGATGTTTTATGAGAGAGTCAATTAAATAATATTTATTTAATATACACCCACAATAATATGTTATATTTTTTTTAATAATAATTTAATAAAGATCATTGATAAATTTTATATGATTTATTTTAAAAATGAAAAATCATTTCAAAATTCATTGTCAATTAATGATATTGAATAAGCTCTTGATGATAATGATGGAAAACATGAGAGTGATTCAGTTACATAAATGGGTTTTCAAAATATAAATGACTATTCTAAAATATCTAGTGATGGGGAAGGCCAATAGTTAGGACGATCAACATTAAAAATTAAAATAAAACATATTAATCATGAAACCAAACCTAGAGATAGAAGTAAAGGTTTATAAACCTGGAGAAGTATGAGAATTTACAATCACATCATCTTTCTCTCATAAGTCAAACTAAAAACTATTGAAGAAGAATTACAACATGAGATTTGGATTACATAAATGGAATAAGAGATAAATTATGTTGAGAAGAATTAAACATAGGAATATTTTTAATGTACCAAAGACAAGAATGTGATAGATAAAAATTGTGTTTTTAGAAATAAACTCAATAAGAATGGAGGAGTAACATAGAACAAAGATCATCTACTGCAAAATGGATACTCTCAAATTGAGGGTATATACTTTGATAAGACTTTAATTATAGCCTCAAGTATAGAAATGATCCATATATTTCTGGTGATATGTTCTTAAAGTAATTATAAAGTTTTCAAAATGGATGCGAAGTCAACATTTCTTATTGGTGATCTTGAGGAAGAGGTCTTTATTGAACAAGTAGAAGGTTTTAAACTTGATGTTGAGGGTTCTCAAGTTTTTAAGATGAAAAAGTAATTCTATGGGATTAAAAAAACCCTAAGAGTGGTATTAAAAGTTAGATAATATTTTATATAGTATGGATTTAATGAAATACAAGGTGTATTATAATCTCTATATCATGGTAGATGATAAAAATTCACTCAATATGATTACATATATCAATGACATCAATTTTATCAAAAATAAAGAGGGGACTTGTGAGGAATTTTATACACAAATGAGGAAAGACTTAGCTATTCCAATGATTAGTGTTATATAATTATTTTTTTCCTTTAATATTATAAAAATAATAGGGAACATCATTTATTCACAAGAAAATTTACTAATGAGTGGTTTAATAAGTTTAGAATGGAAGAATTGAGAGTGGTATCTACTTCTATAACACTTGAGAAAAAGTTTTTCATCGATTAAAAATGAACATGTGAGGATCAAATGAAGACCCAAAGGATTTTTAGTGGCCTAATCCACATGAAAACAACATTACTATATTTTATTTATACGATTTCTCTTTATCCATGATTCTAAATAAATCCTCAGGACTCACATTATGTGGGAACAAAATGGATCTTACACTATATAAAAGGGACTATCTATTATGGATTGAGGTATGAAAAATGTATATCATTTCATCTTTATGGATATACTAGTACACATTGGACAAGAGATGTTGGTGACTGGTAGTTTACTTTTAGAGGTGAATTCTTTATTGGAGTAAGGTGTGTTTCTTGGCACTTTAAAATGAAAAATTAGTCACACTTTAGTTAGATGAACCTAATTATGTTGAGGAATCACAAGTCACAAATCAAGTGATTTAGATGAATTTATGACTCGAAGACATGATGGTACACTAGTAAAAAATGTAGATTTAATTTCAGAGTTTTAATATTTTTTATTTCATAAATGATGTTAAAAGTAAAGTATGAAATTTTTTACTTCAGTTTTAGAAAAACTGATGTTAAAAGTGATTCAAAATGAATTTTAAAATTGGTTTTAGAAAAAAAATGGCGTTAAAAGTGATTTTAAAGAACTTTTAACATCAGTTTATTTTGAAATTGATATTAAAATATTTTAAAACAGCTAATTCACATAGCCTTCACCAAATATTTTTTATACAATATTTATAAAATTCTCATCCTCTTGAATTATGATGACACCCGAACCATGCTTGATCATCCACCTTTATTAGATTTTCATGCTTCTTTTTTACATTATTTCTCCTTAATATTCTATCATTCATCATTCTTCCATGACCCTTGACATTATTCAGTCCATGAAAAATCTTATCTATTTGAGTCATGATGGGTTTATAAGGGTTTTTATTGATTGATTACCTACTTTATTTTTATGAATGTTTCTCCAAAATATGTAATCATTTCCATGTTTCCACCAACCACAAGTGAATTCTTCCAAATTTGATACCAATTTCCCATTATCAACCTCCATATTTTGTATGTTATTTTTTTATTTTTAGAATATTAATTAATTTTTTTCTGGGTATAAATTACATTCATCTATATATTTGTTTGTATACATATCATTTTAATGTATAATTTTTTTAAAAATATTTTAATGTTTAATTTTCTTTATGATTATAAATTGTTTGTAATTGTAATTTTTTTGGTAATAACTATTATTATTTACAATTGTTTTTATTTTTTTGTTATAACTTTTTTGTGGTTAAAACCATTTTTTATTAATTTTGTCAGTTATAAAATGTTTTTGTCATTATAATTACTTTTGGTTATAAATTATTTTTTTGTTTTAAATTATTCTTCAGTTTTTATTTTTTAGATATAAATTGTTTTTTAAAAAATTGTGCATGTTTATTATATTTACATGCTTATATATTTTAATTTTATCTGTTTATATATATGTTGAAATGTTTATATGTGTTAATATATTCATATATATTTTTTAATTTAGTTAATTAATGGTTTATAATTGGATAAATAAGTGAATACCTAGTGATGAATATGAAAATGGGGTGGAAATTTTCTTGTAATTTTCTAAATCAAATCTTGAAAAAATGAATTCATTTTATATCCATGTGTGAAGTGTTAGAATATGAGAAAATTATAGTTTATTCAAATCAATGACCATCTAATTTTCTATGATTTTTATCATAATAATACACAATTGATCAAGAATTGTGAAATAAAAAACAATTTGAGTTCTAAATATGATAAAGATGTTCAACATGATACATAGGATCATCTTGAATAATTAATTCATGATGTTGGTGTTGAAACCACTGAAAAAATAATAAGTATTGAATGACTGTATAGAGATATTGATAATATAACATTCTTAGGTTACAATAAATTTAAAGTTTTATCCACATTGTTGAGATTAGTGAAGTTGAAATAAATAAACAGTTGTAGTGATAAAAGTTCCACTGAATGACTTGAACTTTTAAAAGGTATAGGCATCCAGATTCCAATTATGAGGAAAAAATATTATGTTTAATTGGATTGGGATATAAAAGGAAACCTGATTTCCCTTATGTCTGTGTTATATATAGGAAGGAATATGAATATTCATCAGATTGTCCTAAAAATGAGAAATCATGATATTAAATGGATGAAAAATCTAACCATGATTCATTCTCAAGAATAGGTACCAAACCTTACACTAAATAAATTTGGTATCTTTTAATAATTCCGAATTTGAAGTGTCTATTTTCAAATTCAAATGATAAAAAGAGGGTAATATGCCACACAAATGAGATCATCTCTGATGGAAACCTATATTAAGATATCGATTCACTTTAATGTAAAAGATTTAATCATATTTTTTTTGATTTTGGAAATGAAGTTAAAAATCTCAGAATGGGGATATGCATAAATAGAATCAATCCCCATTTAAGTATCAGTATGTAAATAGTTCATGGATGGTTATGTTGGTTGTATATTACTTTTCCCTACATATATTTATGAAGATGAAATATGTGATGATAATTTTGATTATTTCTAGACAAAAACAACCTAGAAATGATATTTACATGTTTATATCACTATTGATTAATGCTTCTAATTTTTTATGGGAGGCATGTGTTATGGTAATTGATTCATAAAAGATAGACTATTTTATTTATCATTATTTGATAATATTCAATATTAAAACGTTCCAATAAATTGGAACTTATCTAGATACAATATTAATAGAAATAAATATTATCCAATTTGTGATGAGGGGAATTTTTATCATCAATTGCAAAATGGAATAAAAATAGTGTACATATAACTTCATAGATTTTTGTGAATGGATCATCCTTATAATTGATTAAAAAATAAATTTAATGGTCTATAAGAGTATGAATTTTCCCCATAACCATTATCAGCTGAAGAATATTATGAAAATGTAAAAAACATTGATGTCACATTTTGAAAGAAAGGAAGTTTTGGAAATTAAAAAAAATAGTTAGAAGAAACAATCCATTTCATTTGAGCTAACTTATGGAAAATTTTTAGAGGTAAAATATAACATTTAAATTATGCATGTTGAGGAAACAATTTATGAGTATGAATGGAACATTGTAAAGAATAAAAGAAACAAAAGTATATTTTTTGTAAGACAATAATTAATAACCTTAGGAATATATTTAGAGTTATCCCCCAAAATTAAAGGAAATTAAACATATTTGCCTTTGGATTTTCACACATTAAGAAAGAGTACAAAACTATTTTTTTTAATGCATTCAAGGTATTAAAGTGTATAGTAAGTTTTATTCAAATGTGAAAAATTTGGTTTAATTGAAGGATTTAAAGTTAATAGGTATGAAATATCATGAACTTCATGTATTTATAAAATAGTTTCTATCAGTTTCATTGCATGTAATATTGATGATACATATTAGAAAGTGTGTCATCAGGTTGTGTTATATTTTAAATTCCATTTATTACAGTGTCATCGATATAAATTCATTAAACGTGTTATATAATACAGATATATCCATACTTTTTCAAATGGAAATTTTTTTCCACCATCATTTTTCGATATAATAGTTCATATGTTGATTCTTTTAGTGTGAGATATAAGAATATAAAGACTTATTTATTTATGTTGGATATATCCTTTTTAAAGATATATAAATTTTTTAAAGGGATATGTTAAGAATCTGCATCAAAACAAGGCCTCTATTATTAAAAAATATATATATCAGAAGTGGTGATTGAGTTTTTTAGTGATTATTCTTCTGAAGTGAAGCACATTTGTATCCCTATATCTCTACATTTTATAGTTGATAGTAAAGGTAAAGGGATCCATGAATTAAGGGTAAATTTAATTCCTTGTGATTAAGTGATGCATGCACATTTATAAATTTTTAACAACATAGGTGAGGTTATGATATATATATATATATATATATATATATATATATATATATCATCACATAATGAAAAGTGGTTGATGAATGAACATAAAAACACTTTTATTTAATTATTTAAGGGGGAAGTTAACACTAATTAATCCACATTAGAAACATTTAAATGGTTAATAGGAAGAACAAGTGTCAATGTGATCATGTGCTCTAGTTTTTATATTAATGGTTACACATTTTACATGAAAGTAGGAAAAAAATAGTACTTTTCAAAATAGTAGAGTAATGTTCATCACTGAAGCACTTCAATTTTCAAGACCCAATGTCTCACAAAAAGTATTTTGGATTTTTTAGGATATATGGAAGTTTGATTATACTAAATTTTGGGTACTAATATTTAAGTATAACTAGATCGACAATAATAGTTTTGTAAAACATGATGAGTATGGATTTAAATTTGTTGATTTGAAAATATTTAGTTGCAAAGAGGAATAATTTATCATGACGATGAATGAAAAAAATATTTTATATTATTAAACAGAAAAATTATCATCGTTTCATTATTTTATAAGGGAAAAAAGTTAATTTCGGTATTGATAATACTAATTATATTGAATATTTATGTCAAATTTCATCTTCTATTACATGATCACACAAGGATAACAATGAATATGATGTGTATATAGTCCATGAAACATGAAAGGATCAAGTAGAATGGATATGGGAAAACACCTCATTAATATTCTATTTAATATGGTAAATATATGTTTTTTTAAACTAATATAGTTAAAAACGTTATTTTATAAATGTAATATTTAAATATATAGATTTTGAGTAATCCTTCCATTTTTATAATATTTTTATATTCAGTAGATTCAAATATCCATTTTTGTTGATTTTTTTGCCTTCATTATTTTTATTGTGACTATTTTTTTTATATTCATCATTTTCAGGTATATTATTTTATTCAACATAATATTTATAATTTTATTCATATTTCAAGTAATCATATTTTTTACTTATAACATTTATATATTTATAATCAAATATTGGTACAGAAAATTACATATTTTTAGATGAGAATCATTTATATAACTTTTTTTATAAATTTTTATAATCATTAGTTTAAGTTATACATTTTTTTGGTTGAAAATTCTAAAATTAAATGATGTTTTTTATATTTTGTATAATGATTTTTTAACTATTATTTAATTTTAATCAAATACATGAACCAAATATTTCATTGAAGTAACCTATATATTTTAAATGACAGACATAGAGGCAGGAGAACTAAGGCATGTGAATTTATTACTATAAATATGTATGTTGTTATTTAAGTATTTAATTAATTTAAATTTATATATCTTGAAATTATATTAAACTCTTATTATTCTCTAAGAAGGTTGGTACCTAAAGATGTTATGTGTGAGATCACACATTTGTTAAAATTTTCACTTTCTTTTGGAGAGAAGAGGTTGATAATTAAGTTTGATGATCACTATCACCCAACTATCCCACATTCCACCTAGTTAGGAGTCACCTCAGTATGCAGATTCATTATAGGATAATTATTTTATTCCCTGATTTGACGAGCATCTACCAGATGATGAAATATCAATTATAAGATTTGATAATAGTAAAATTTATAAACATATTTATTTAGTTTTCCAATAGTTTAAATATTATACATTTAATAATACTAATATTTAATATATTCAATTAAAAATGACCTTTAACTTTTAAGAAATAAAATCCATCAAGAAAAAGTGTCTACTATTTTTGGAAACCAGATAGAGAGAATTTATGAAAATGTTAACTTCATTTTATATTTTTAGGAGTAAATTGAATCAAGATGCATGCCTTAAGTATGAGTTTATAGATATGGAGACATGAAAAAAGTTTGTCTCCAGTCGGTGGGAGGAAGATTGTATTATATGTTTCTTTTGTAAAATTTATTTATTAAGTTAATTTTAATCACTTGATAACTTATATATTTTTTATTATGTAAATATCCTATAAGAAAACTCACTAGGTGATACAGTCCCATAAGCTATACCCTCATACACTGTCACATGAAGAGTATTCTTTATTAGAGGAGTAAATGATTTCCAAAAAATTTAATGAATTAATAGCCAAGTCAAGTGGTGGATCTAAATAGGTTTAATATGACCTTATATCTCCTACCATTCATCATTAAAAATACAAAAGGGTGAGAATGAAGAAAAGTATAAGTTTATTACTAATCCAAAAAATGAAGCAGTTGATAAGATTGTATGTAATTAATTATTAATTTTATTCAATATTAATAATTTTTAAATATATCCCACTAGCCCATTGGGTGTTAGCCGAGTGGTACCCATAGGTTTTACCCCTCACTCTCCATGGGAACTAGCGTAATCTCGAGTCCCACCAGACTTGGACACTGTGCATATTATGCATATGGCAATTCAAAGCCATTTCTTAGCTGGGGAATGTTGCGCCTACTTGGGCTTGGTCGGGGACCCTGCTGGGATTCAGTGTTAGAAACCCATATTTTAGCCCATGGGGTGTTAGCCAAGTGGTACCCACTGGTTGTACCCCTCACTCTCTATGGGAACTGGCATATGCTAGAGTCCTGCCAGACTCAAACACTATGCATATTATGCATAGGGTGATTCAAATCCATTGCTTAGCTAGGGAATGTGGCACACACTTGGGATTGGTCGGGACCCCCAATGAGAGTCAGTGTTATCAACCCACATTTTAGTGGTACTTGCTGGTTGTACCCCTCACTCTCCATGAGAACTGGCACAAGCTCAAGTCCTGCCAGACTCGGAAACTGTGCATATTATGCACAGGGAGATTCAAGGCCATTGCTTAGTTGGGGAATATGGCATGAACTTGGGCTTGGTCGGGGTCCCTGCTGGGAGTCGGTGTTAGAAACCCACATTTTATTAACTAAGATGAAACATTGGAGGAGAGAAAGGATGGGAATGAGCGATCCAATATGGAACGCGCACACGCCTAATTTCCTTTCAATTTTTTCGACCGTTAATCCCGATCTGGATGCTCCTTTGACAATGGCTCTGCTATTCCCAACCTCCTTTGATCATGTTTCTTCTTTGGGTACTCCTGCTTCTTTTTCCTCGGATAAGGTTGTGGTCTCATTCCCTTTATGGGCAGTGCCATCCGAGTCTCATTCCATACTTTTAGAATATTTCCCCAATCGCGCCGATCTCTCAGGTGGAGGGATCTGGTCCTTCCCTGTTCATCCCATCAGATTCCTTAGCATTGGTCTCAAAGTGCATCCATTGTACATTGGTGGCTAGGTTTGGCACAAATCTACCTCTTCTCTCCTTATTTCTTAGCTTTGTCAACTCGTAGAATCTGGATGTCCTGACTCGAGTCTCGTCCCTAAACCGTAAGTCCTTCTTCATCATCTGGGGTTTTGAGGTGGAATTCATCTCCCCGTGGTGTGAAGCCCGCAGGTTATGAGTATATAGAGGTTCTCCATTATGAGGTGGGCTATGGAGGTGCACAAAGTTAGGGATTCATCACGGGCTCAGTGTGGATATCCTTACTCGGCCTTCCTCTTCCCTTCCAGAATAGAAATCTCCTCCAGTCTATTGGGGAATCCCTTGGGTGCTACCTTTGTGCAGATGACCGGACGCTCCGTATAGATAAATCCTCCTTGGCCCGCATTTTTGGGGACATGGACCTATCCTTCCCTCTCCCGGACCAGATTCAGCTACAGGTTCAGGATGGATTCAACTGGTTCCAGGTTCTTGTCTACCTAGTGCTACCAAGGTTCTATTCCTTTTTCCACCTCTAGGGCCACTCGCTCCCTACCTACAAAAGGAAATTCCAGGAGGAGTCTAGGAAATGTGTTTTGGTCTTCCCAAGGGGACCTGTTGTGGGCTCCGATGCTTCCTCATCTAGGGAGAACTAGGCGGAGGTCTCTCCTCCTCTGGATGCACCCCCAGATGGGCCCTATATTGAGGCTATGGGTGTAGTTGCTTGGGATTCTCCAGCCTAGTTTCTGGATCCTCCTCATATTGTCAGTGACTCCGCTTTCTTGGACATGGTTCCTTTCAAGCCTATGGAGCCTCCTGCCTCGTTTGTCTCCTTCAAGTCTTTCCTTGTCTTCTCACGACTTGCTTTAGGTATGGATTTTCTTGGCCCCTCTTTGGGTCCCCCTTCTACCCATGTTGCAGGGAATACTATCAGGCTCAAGGCTGACGAGTTATTTGCTGATTGTCCCTTTGGTGAAACCCCCTAGGGTGAGGACCTCCTCGGTCCTGTCTCTCCCTCCACCAGCGCTGGGTCTTAATTCCCCCTTGTCGGATCCTCCACCACCTTTGCTAATGTTCCCCTCTTCCTATTCTATCCTACTGGATTCCCCTCCTCTGATCCTCCTAGAAACCTAGCCTTCTCCTCCCCCACTTCCTCCTTCCCCTATCGTAGCCTCCATTGGTGTGAAAACCAGATCCCACACGAAACAAAATAGCAAGTCTCCTCTTCTATAAAAAAGGCCAAAACTGTCTAGGGACAAAAACAGGCTTTCTATATCCAAATGTTAACCCTCCTTATCTAGAATTCTCGCAACTTTGGGTCCCAGGTAAAAACTGACTACATTGTCAATGAAATTTGGTCTAGGAAAATTTCTATTGTTGCCATGTTGGAACTCAAACAATACAGATGAAAAATAGATGAGTTCGCTTGTAGGATAAAGATGTCTAGTTTCTTGCAAGAAGACTCCAAACGGCTCTCTATCTAGATATTCTGGAACTCTACTGTTAGTGTGGATCTTGTCTAGTTCTCGGATTAGTGCGTCACTATGGTGATTAATTCTGGTTTCCTTTCCTACTTCTTTTCCTTTGTGTATGGAAGCTGCGACATCTGTGTCTGTGGCCTGCTATGGGAGGAGATTGAGGCCATTGATTGTGGGAGATCTCTGTAGTTTTTACGGGTGAATTTAACATTATTGAGGATCCTAGAGAGAATAAGGGCATGGGATCTTTCACTCGACATGCTAGTCAGAAGTTTAATCAACTTATAACTCACAAGGGGTTGATGGATATTGGATTCTCAGGAAGACGTTTCACCTGGTACAACAATCAGAGGGGCACCCATCACACCTAGTGTAGGCTGGACCACTATATCACTAATATTCATGGAACCTCAGCTTTTCCAGAGGCCAAGGTGTCTTATTTGGGCTGCAATCTCTTCGATCACTCCCCTCTTCTTCTTGATATATCTTTGAGCCAGAACATAATGTTTGGTGTGGACTTTTCTCCCTTATGGACTGAGCACCCAGATTTCTAGAACACTGTCTTAGCTTCACAGAATAGGATCATTCCTGGTAATTCATGGGAGTGTCTTCATAACAAATTAAGGCAGCTTAAGGATGATCTTTAGGTGTGGGTTGGAAACCTTCCCCCAATGGCGTGCGACTTGGATGGGATCAATGTTGTGATTGAGAGGCTTGAGTCCAGTTTGGAATTGGATTGGAATGAATAAAGGTTTGGGGAACTGTCTGCTAAAAAAATCAGATGACTAAAGTTCTACCAAGGGAGGAACACATGGACCGTGATGCTTTGTGGGTTAGATGGTTGCGTGAGGTGGATCACAATACTGCTTATTTCCATACATGAATTAAAGAAAATTGCAGGTACTCCCGACCCAACATTCTGTTGGAGGATGGATCCTTTATGACCGACCTAGAAGTTATTGGAGGCTTAGAGGAGGACTTCTTTAAGAACCTTATTACTAGATCCAACCCTCAGATGGAGTCAGGATATCCTAGCAGACATGATTCTTTCACTGAGGCTATTCCGAGAGTGGTTTCTGGACAAGATAACTTTGCGTTTTAAGCCTTTCTGCATGAGGAGGAAATATTAGGGGCCGTGAACTTACTGAACCTGGATAGTGCGCCTTTCCTGGATGGGTTTCTAGGGTCCTTCTTTCTGTCTTCCTAGATCATGGTTAAGGATGATGTGGTGCATGCCATTTTGGAATTTTTTTCGAGGTGGGTGTCTCCCTTGTGTTTCCAGTGCCACCTCTATGGTTATTGTCCCAAAAATTAAGGATCTGTCTCTCCTTCATTTCTATCACCCAATGAGTATGTGAAAATTCATGTATAAGATTCTTTACACCATCCACAACAACATGCTAAGTCCCCACCCGCCCCAGTGGATCTCTCATGAGAATCCTGGTTTTGTGAAGCATCGGTCTATTCAAGGGGCCATTTATTTGTCCCAAGAACTCATTGATGGTATGAAATCTAGAGTGAATGGAGGTATTATGGTGGTTAAACTTTATAAGGACAAAGCATATGACCTATTAGAATGGGAGTTTATCATCATGATCTTAACAGGTATGGGCTTTTGATTTACTTTTCCACTACTTTTTCTCTCTGTGGCTCGCAATCCTATTCATGGGAAGACACTATGGTTTTTTCATGGATTTGTGTGAACTAAGGTAGGGAGAACCCCTCTCCCCTAGTCTATTTATTCTCTCACATGACGTTTTCAATCGCCTCCTTAATAAGGCCTTCTTTCATGGATCCATCGGGTTGTACTGGCGCAATCCCATGTCATGCAATATTACCCATATGATGTTTGCAGATGACTACATTGTCTTTATGAATGCAAGATTGAGGTCTATCCATTGTTTCAAAAAGTTCCTTGTAGAGTATTGTCCTTGGAGCGGCCAAGTGGTGAACCTTATAAAGTGTACTTTTTATGTCCCTGGGCGCTGTACTGATAGTAGGGTGTCCTCCCTACGTAGGATCCTTGACATGCTGCACGACGCTTTTCCCCTGGAGTACTTGGGTGCCCCGGTGTCCCCTAGTAGAGCGCGCGTCAAGAACTTTGAATCCCTAGTGGGGGAAAATCATTGGTCATATCCATAATTGGAAGAACCGATTATTGTCTTTTGGGGGTAGGATTACTCTGGCCAACAACGTTCTATCCTCCACCCCTTTCCATACTCTCTCGGCCTCCAAGGTCCCAAAGGGGGTTATTTACAAGATTGATTCCATTATGTACTCTTTTATCTGGGATGCACATGAGGATGGGAGGAAGCAATGGGTTTCATGGAAGAGGCTTAAAAGGTCCATTCGAGAGGGTGGTATTGGGGTCAAGAGTATTTCAAATGCATTTCTCGGCTTGTGGGAAAAGATAGAATGAGAGGTTATCGAGGATCTATCTCTTTGGGGAAGGTTCATGTTCACGCAACTGAATGTTGTGTGTGTGTGTGTGGGGGGGGGGTTGGTTCCAATGTGCGGAAATCAATGCTCCATGATTCAATTTGCTCCCATATCCCTACTCTATGTTCACTCTCTGGGTGGATTGTTGGGGTAGGGAACATATCCTTTTGGCATCATAATTGGGTGGGCACTATCCTTGAGTTTCCACGGTACCTATATACACACATCACCTTCAAACAGGTGAGTAGATTCCCAAAATTTATCAATGAAGTTCTGGATAGTGATCAATGCTCAGCCTTTGACATGATTGACATCATCAAGGAACCAAACCTTTGTATATTTTCTGCATCATCTTTAGGAGATTTCTCTACCAAGGACTATAGGAGGGTGTCTTCTTGTCTAACCCATCAGGACCTGTGGGGATCATCCTAATGGGTTAAGGAGGTTCCTTCCAAAATCAATTTTCTTCTATGGCGTATGAGGAATAGAGCCTTACAAATAGATGGAAAAGTGAGGCACTCCAGCATTAGCATGGCTTCACGCTGCCTGTGCTGTAGCATCCCGTGGGAGGAGAGCTTGAACCACCTCTTCTTCGACAGCGAGTGGACATACTTCATGTGGAAGGCCTTTAGTGACTTCATAGGTATTTCAGTTGCCTCTCTATGGGACCTGACATTACTAGACCATTGGTTCCTTGGTGATGGGGATGTTGGGATATAGAGGAAAGCTTGTGGCATCATCCTTACTTCGGGTTTTTGGTAGATTTGGATGGCTCAGAACAAAGTCAGGTACGAGGGCTGTCTATCCAATGGAAGATTATTGGTGTCAAGGATCAAATTACTACTTCTGGACATGTTTTGTGCTTTCAACAAGTGGAATGAGGCCCCAGACTTCTATTCCCTTCAAGGGGTTTCATCAGTGGTTCATCCCACCCCGGCTGACCAATGGGTTTGGTGGTCACCCCATCCGTCTGGTCTGATTTTCAACTTCGATGGCTCTTGCTCGATGAATGAGATGACAGGTGGTGGTGTTGTCTAGGATCCTTCAGGACAGGTAGTACTTGCTTTCTCAGTTTACCTTGGTAGAGGCCACCCTCTTCTAGAAAAGTCTATGGCAATGTTTATGAGCCTCCAACTCTGCAAATTTTGTAATATTGATCTTTTGGTGGTCGAGACTGACTCCCTCATCCTTCATGACTACATGCATGGAAATTGAAGTGTTCCCTGGTCCCTTCACTACATCCTGAGGAAGTCCAAGAGGCTCATCTACAATATCACTATCCTCTCGCACACTTTGAGGGAGGGTAATAAAGTTTCCGACCATCTTTCCACCATGGCTTCACAAGGTCTTTGTGCCTTTCTCCCCGAGGATGTTCTATCCTTCCCAATTGAAGCAAAGAACCTGATTAGTGGTGACCCCCTCAGTCTTCACTACTTTAGGCCCCCATAGCTTCCTTTGGGGTCCCCATATCTCTTAGTGTTTTCTTCTTTTATCTTTTTTCCTCATGGGATCTTTTATAATAATAATAAATGATGGTGATAATGATAAATATATCCCACTAATATAACATTTGAAAATATTATTTTAGGACTCATTTTAGAAGAAAAAAACACAAGGGGTCTTTATCCTTGAGGGTAGGATGAATATTATTTCAATTGATTTAGGAAAGATGAAACACCTGAGTCATGTCATATGGTATAATAAGGGTATTAATTTTAGAATTTTTTTAGTCATGAACCTAGTGAAACATCGATTGGGGAAGAATATAAGGGAAAAATAGATTCCTTGAAGGATGAGCTATGATTGTGGAATGAGTTGATATATGATATAATTATATCTTCAATAGAGGATATTCTTGCAGAAGCAATGAGAAAAACCCAACCTGTGCAGATTACAAGCCCAAACCCTCCAAATCATCTTTCAGACCCAACTGTGTACCGTGAGTTTCATACTGGGGATCCCCATGTACATATTATAGCATATAGAATTGTACATTATCTGAGGGATTATATAGATCATCATCTTATACAGCCAGGTCAAGTAAGCATAGCAGTAAATGAAATTATTGATTCAAATTTTCCAATGTCACTATCTATAAATAAGGTGACCATAATTTGGTTGAGTATTGGTATTTTTTTTACTTTATACAGTTACTCAATATAATCATTTAACATATGAGGTATGCATTTTTTATTTTTTATTTATCATTAAATTGAAAATAATTATAATTTTTTATTATAATTACCTTATTTAGGAGTATATGAAACATAATGAATCATTATAAAAGAATGGAAAATTTTATGAAAAAATAACTTCAGATACTCCTCAGCATATTAATGGAATAAAATTGTTAACACATGATTCTTATATATTATATTATTATTATTATTATTTGATGAGTGCTGAAATTCTCAGAAGATATTATATGTTAAATATATTTGAAAATGATATCATTGATGTCGTACAGTTTAAAATTATTTTACTGTTCTTAGGTATTTATAAACCCCTTTTTTTAATCATGATTTGGTCAGGTTTTATTTGGGGTTGTTTCATGTGACAATTTTAAAATTTTGGAAGTATCTAGGCTATTGCACCGTTGGGACTTGGTTTTCCCAAACCATGTGCCATATTAGTAGAAACTGTGCAAACCCAAAGAGTAGGGGTTTTTATGGATAGAACATGGTTTGAAAAACTATGCACCACCAAGGATCAACTATGCACTTGAAAAAATAGGGGCACATATCTATGGAGTATAGTTTGGTCTAATTATGCAGACATTCCAAGGAAACCATGAGTACAAGTTTTTTTAATATGAAAATTGTTTTAAAATACCAAAAACCCAACTTTTAGGTCCCCAAAGTATTGGTATGACCCTAAACTGATTTTTGATTCCAAGAGAGCTCCCAAGAGTAGTTTTTGGACCCTCGACACCCTCCTAGAAGTAGATAAAATCTTGACGAATGTTGTTCAATATCTACCTAGTAGGTTTCCTCTTTCCATTCTCTATCTCTCATTCTATCCTATTTCCTCCCTAGGGTTTTGTAGATCCCCATGTTGATTTGTGGATCTAATCATATCTATTTAGATCTTGAATTATTGTTTTGATTCTTGGATTCTGTGTTTTAATTTCTTCATCAGCGAATCCCGATTAGGGTTTGGTGTTTTGAGATATGTCGATCCGAGGTAGGTGGTTCCATTTCAATTGGACAATTTAATTAACCCTAAATTTATTGATTTAAATTCAATTGTTTTATTTAAATTAAATTTCTTGATTTTGGTGAAATTGTTTTCATTTGGTTTATTAAAAACAAAATTCCATTGAATTGGGAGATTTGATTTGTGAAATTGGATTTTTTTCATAAGAATGGGAAAACTCCCAATTCCATTGAATTGAGATGTGTTTGTAAAATTGATTGAAATTGGTGAAATTAAATTGTGAAAATTTATTTTATGGAATTTGTTCCAATTGGTATTTTAGAAAATATATTAAAATGGTTTTGATAGAAACCTTTGGGTATTATCTTGGAAAAAGTCATGTTTTGAATAAAAACCCAGTTTGTTTTTGAAATGAAAATTGGCATATTTGAAATGGGAGAATATGATTAATTGTATTTTAAACTATTTTTAAAATAAAGTTCCCATCATTTTTTATATGCTAGAGAACATGTAATCCTAGGTATTTAGTGAGTTATTAGGGACAAGTACGCTTGGATGGGAATACCCTAGCACCAAATTGACATTTCACAACTCTAACATAAACATTATTAGCACATTGAATTCCCCAGTAGGATACATATGTGTCCTATCTGACTAGTGTCATGGGACATGTGTCCACATTATGGTTATTATGACATGAGTGTGTGAGGATCCCATAACCTGGAACTATCATACCTTTTGGCAGATAACCATCTTGCTCGCTTGTTTATATTTTATATATAAATGTATGTTAAATCTTGTAAACTATTTTACACACCTTCTAAATTTATATAAACTATTTTATATAAATTTTCTATTTAATACATTGTTTTATAAATATTCCATCAATTAAACTGTGAGGAATTTTTTAAAAGTATTTCCATCATTTGAAATATAAAGCATGAATTCTTCTAATTAGGGTTTTGAAATTCCAAACTTATTTGCTTAAAATTGAAAGCTCATTATTTGGTTAATTAAATTTTGGAATCTATTATGAAAAAATTTGTGATACCCTGTTGATATTTTTTTCTCACACCCTACCTGCACCTTTTGGTATTTTTAGATTATCTCCTTCTAGGTTCAAGTAGGGGTAAAGCACCACTTGGAGGTGGTTCTAGCTATTGATCCATGGATAGGGAGAGTTGCGTCTGTTAGGACTTGGGATGTTTTTCCTATTTTAGGAACTTTTATATAGTAATTTGGGTTGTTATTCTTATTTTAATTTTGGTACATATCTCCCAGTGGAGTTTCTTTTGTATGTATTCTCTCATGTTTTGTCATTTTTTCAATGAAAGTAGAAAATTCATTACCACTTTCCTTTTTTGTATGATTCCAGGTGATAGTCACAAACCCATGAGGATTGGGAATGACCTTCCAGATATGTTAGTTCCATCTCAGTTATCAGGTTACCAAGGTTCTCAGAATGCTTTGAGACAAAGTGATATTAGAGATCTAGGTTGATCTTCTTATCTTGAAGTCAGTATAGATTGTGAAATATTACCAGGACTTAGAAGGTAGTTATGATTGATTTCCTAGACAACACTCACCACAATGAACCTTAAGTCACTAGTGGTGGTTAGGGAAAGAAGTTTTGAGGATTAGTTGTAGTCTTTTCCCAACTTTGATTTGGATCGGTTAAAATCTAAATATTTTTTTCTATATTTTGGGGTTAATTTTTCCTTATCACTCTATTTGAGTGAAAATATAATATATTCTTTGTTGTATGATGATATTGTGTAGCATCATGACTCAAATAAGGCATGTGAATTAGATATAGGAGGAAGCTACTGATGAGGATTAGCCTGAAAATTCTATTGTGGACCCAAGTTTGGTTGAGGTGATTATACCCATAGTCCAAGCTCTAGGACAGACACCACCACCATCTCCTATACTGAATCCAATTGTGGAACCTCAAAGGTATGATCTATAGAATCATTCTCAAGAATTACATTACTAGAAGAAATCACTATTCAAATTTTCAAATGATTCTCAAGAGGCTGATGAATGGTTGAGAAGAATGGAATGTTTGTTTAGGTTCTTGGAGATACCTGATGAAATCAAGGTAAAAGTTTCCACCTTCATATAGGAAAAATTAGGAATGAGATGGTGGGACTAAATGGTGGTAGTGAAGAAACACAAGGGATTATAGTGGAAAAATTTCAAGGTTATTTTCATCGACTAGTTATATCTAGAGTCGATACTGTTGGAAAAGGCCACTAATTTTTTCAAACTCAAGCAGGCTGACCAGACTGTGACAGAATACACAAATGTTTTTTGCTATGTGCATAAAGTTTTCACCTTTGATAATACCTAATGATAATTTTGAGGTTTAATGGTTCAAGTTGGGACTATGATATGATATCCATTCTTAGGTTTTCTTTCTGAAGATGACTTCTTATGCTGATGTTCTGGATAGAGTGTTGATGGTCAAAATGGACCTAGATGGAAAGTTAGGGTTGTCAGGAGTTTATTTCTCTCTCAGTAGAGGTGTAAGTTCTTTCAAAAAATGGAATAATAATGACGATTCTTATGGGGGTTCTTGACGAATGTTTCATTCTAGACATCCCGCAGTGCCTGGAAGTGGCCCTTTGATTTTTTACTAGTGTGGAAAGCTGGGGAATTCAAATAGGGTCGTCACTGAGGAACCCAAGGTATGCGGTTCCAACAGATGATCAAGTCATAAGAAAAAATTATTTCATGTTTATTCCACTCCCCATAGTGGCATGATATCATAAATGCCTACCAAAAATGCAGTCAAATCAGATGCTTCATAGAAAAATGGGTTCGAGCCACATGAATCCATAAAAAAGTTTCTTCACGTAGTAGAAGAGTCTCTAGATGAAGAATATATGGGTCCAATGACCATGAGGTACCATTACTATTACTTCATAATTAGTGACCTATTTATTTGATACCAATGCTTATAATTATATTATTTAAACCCACATTATTAATATTATAAATCTTATAATGAATATTTTATCTTATGTGATGGATATTACTACACCCCTTGGTATAAAGAGGGAGCAGGGTCTCCATAGTCCTGCTTGTGTTTTCTCTCTTTCAGATACTGATCTTGCTTCAATTTTTCTAGTTCTCAACATGAAACCAATTGATTTCATATTTGATATGGATTGGATCATTTCCAATAAATCCCTTATTGATTCTTATCTTTGATGAGTCTCCTTTACAGCGCCTGATGGGGTTTTCAAAATCATTTAAGGAGAATAAGACCCAAGGTTGAGTAGAGATGAAAATTCTTATCCATAGTTGGGAAAAGTGATATCAATGTTCTCTTTTGATTTTGAGTGAGAATATTTGAGTGGTGATCACTATCTAGCTATCTTTGAGTTTCCTGACATGTTCCCTTCTTAATTATCTATTTCCCCACTGATAAGTGAGGTGGAGTTTTCTATCAACTTAGTACTTGGTACTCAACTAGTATCTATTACCACTTACTGTATATAACTAGTTGAATTGAAAGATATGATGTTTCAGTTGGATAATCATATATATAAAGGCTTTATACACCTGAGTGCGTTACCTTGGGTAGTGCCGATTCTCTTTTCTAAGAAAAATGATGGTTCACTGATCCTTTGTGTTGATTATCGAAATATCAATGGAGTTATGATAAGGAACAAGTATCCATTGACATATATTGATGATATGATTGATCAGTTGAAAGGGTATAAGTGGTTCTCAAAGATAGATCTTCAATTTGGTTAGAATCAGTTTAGGATAAAAGAATCTGACATTCAGAAAACCACCTTTCAGAGCAGGTATGGCCATTACGAGTACCTTGTCATGACCTTTACCCTAACTAATACTCCTTTAGTTTTCATGGTTTTAACGAATAGGATTTTCAATTAGTATTTTGATACCTTTTTTGTAGTCTTTGTGGACAAAATCCTTTTTTACTCTAAGTCTGTGGAGGGTCATGTGAATCACCTGAGAACAGTTCTTAGTTTTTTGAGAAATCACTAATATTATGATAAGATTTCAAAATGTGATTTCTATATCTAGGAAGTGATGTTCTTGGGACATGTGGTTTTAGAAAATGGTATTTCAGTTGATCTTAAAAAGGTGAAGGCTGTTATGACTTGGGAAAAACCATGGAATGTTTTCAGGATTCAGATATTCTTGGGTTTAGTAGGTTATTATCACTGGTTTTGTAAGGACTTATCTAAGTCGGAATCTCCATTAAATGAACTAACTAGGAAAGGAGTAATGTTTTATTATGATGAGAAATGATAGAATTATTTTTTTAGTTGAAACATCTTTTGACTACTGTGCCTGTTTTGACTCTTCTAGAGCCTGTGAAGGGCTATGTTGTCTTCCATGATGCATCAGGTTCAGGCTTGGGCTGAGTTCTAATGTATAGTGATCATGTTTTTTCTTATTTCTCTCATCATCTTAGACCACAGGAGAAAAATAATCACACCCATGAAATTTAACTTGCAGTTGTGATGCATGTGATCAAGAATTTGTGGAATTTCCATTATGGATAATGGTTTACCATGTTATCTAACCATAAGAGCTTGAGTTATATCTTCTCACAAATAGATCTAAATCTACACTAGTGGCATTCGGTGGAACACTTGTAGTATTTTGATTTTGACATCACCTATACCCCAGAAAAAGGGAATTTCATTGTAAATGCTTTGAGATGGAAAAATTCGATCCAAGTAGTGAAAGAATCATCAGAAGAGTGGAACTTGATGTATCTCATTGAAAATTTGTATATTCAAGTTCAGGAATTAGGGGACAAGGTTTTCTTAGCTAGTGTTTAGTTGTCATCCACTCTCTTAGATATGATTCTTCAGGACCAATAACTTTATGATGATTTCCACAATATTATATACTCTCTTCATGGTGGGGAGGCCACTCCTGATTGGTCATTCTACAATGAGGGAATTATATTCTATAAAAAGTGATTTATTGTGTTGTTAGTAGTAAGGAAATATGTTTTGGGGGATTTTCATAGTTCCTAGTGGCTAGTGCACCCAAGAACCATGAAGATGTTCTATGACATGAGATGACAGTTCTGATGTCTAGGTAGGAGATGAGGAATTACTGAATTTGTCTCTTATTTTTATAATTTTAAACATGTCAAGGATGAGCACCAAAAAACTTTAGGCTTGCTTCAACCACTTCTATCCATGACTTAGAAGTTAGATGATATATCTATGGAATTTGTGGTTGGGTTGACACATACCCAGAGAAAGAAGAACGTGATATGGGTTGTGATCAATAAACTAACTAAGATGGCACACTTTATACCCATTCTTCATCCAAATAATGTTGAGAAGTTTAGAAATATATATGTGAAAGATATTTTTTATTTTCATGAAGTTACATCTTCTAAATTATTTGATAGATATCCTTAGTTCACTTCTCATTTTTAGAGAGGCCTTTAGGAGGAACTAGGATCTCAAGTACGTTTGAGCACAACACACCCTCTATAGTCAGATGGCTAGAAAGAAAGAGCTATATAGAATCTCAAGGATATGATTCATGCTTATCTTCTCAACTTTGGTGAGGCTTGGGATGATCAATAAGAGCTGGTTGAGTTCTCTTATAACAATAGTTACCAATTTGTTATTAGAATGGCCCCTTTTGAGGCTGAGTATGGACGACCATATATATATTCATTGTGTTGGTCAGAGATAGGTAAAGTTTGTTGGTTGGACAAAGCTTGGTTCAAGAGACAACAACTAATATTCAGTTGATTCATCAGAGGATGTTGATGGAATAGAGAAACATTAAATATTATGTTGATCATTGTCACAAGATGTTGGAATTATCAATTAGTGACTATTTATTCTTGAATGTTTCACCTCGGTTAGGTCATCGAGGTATAGGTAAGCAAGGGGAAATTTCACCTCATATTTTGGGACCTTTTGAGGTTATTGAGAATGTGGTAAAAGTGGACTATCATTTATCATTTCCATAATAGCTAAAGTCGATAAATAACATGTTTCGTGTATCTTAGCTTCAAAAGTATCTATCCGATCTATCTCATGTTCTGAGATGGAGTGATCTTGATGTTGAACCTGATTTATCCATGAATGAATCTCCAGTAAATATAGTTGATTCTGAAACCAAGGTACTTTGAGGAATGATGACACCATTGGTTTGAGTGCTATAGGATCACAGTTCTGATAATCAAGAGATGTGGGATAGGGAGTGACTAATGAGAGAGTACTGACCTCATCTTCTTGGCATGAAAGCTTCTTCATAAGATTTATAGAGACACAAAGTTTATATGGTGGGGAGGTTGTAATGTACAATAACTATTTTTTGGTATTCCCCAACCCCACTTTTTAATCATTCTTTAGTTGGGTTTTGTTTTGGGTTTCATTGGGGGAAATTATGAAAATTTTGGAAGTTTATGGGCTAGTGAATGGTTGGTGCATAGTTTTCCCAAACCATGCACCATCTCAGAAGAAACCATGAAAAGCAAGATAATGGGGATTTTCACAGCTAGCACATAGTTTGAAAAACCATACACCCCCAAGGAAAAACAACACACCTTCAAAAATAGGGGTTCATGGATAGTGTGCATGGTTTGGTCTAACCATATGGACCTGCCTAGGAAACCATGCATATAGGGTTATTAATCCATTTTTTAAATACCCAAAAACTACATTTTAGGTCCCCAATAGACTGGCACAACCCCAAACTGATTTCTCCTTCCAATATAGTTCCCAATAGTAGTATTTGGCCCCTAAAAACCCTCCTAGAAGTGGATCAAATCTTGAGAAATGTAGTTCATTATCTACCCAGTAGGTTTCCTCTTCCCATTATCTACCTCACTCTCTCTCTTATTTCCTCCCTTGGGATTTTTAGATCCACGTGTTGATTTATGGATCTAATCCTCACTTTTTGGATCTTGAATATTAAATTTTAATCTCTGATTCCATTTTTTTCTTCTTATTTGGAGAATCCAAGTTAGGGTTTGGTGTTCTAAGATCCGTCAATCCTAAGCTAGGTGGTTCCATTTCGATTGACTAATTCAATTAACCCTAAATTTATTGATTTGAATTAAATTATTTGTTTTAAATTCAATTGCTTAGTTTTGGTAAAAGTTCTTTTAATTATTTGATTAAAAACCCAATTACAATGAATTGGTGGATTTTATTTGTTAAATTGGATTTTTGGAATGAAATTGGAAAAACCCTAAATTCCATTGAATTGGGGTGTGATTGTGAAATTGATGGAAATTGGTGAAAATTAAATTGTTGAATTTAAATTGTGAAAATTTATTTGATGGAATTATTTCCAAATTGGTATTTGGGAAAATGGATTAAAAATTATTTTGATAGAAACCTCTGGGTTTTATCTTGGAAAAATGAATGTTTTGATTAAAAACCCATTTTGGTTTTTAAATAGAAATTGGCATGTTTGAAATTGGTGAATGGGGTTAATTATATTTTAAACTATTTCTAAAATAAATTTCCCAACATTTTTTGTACTAGAGAACATGCAAGACTAGGTAGTTAGTGAGTTATTAGGGAAAATAATGATAGGATGGGAATGACCTTGCTCTAGATTGACGTTTCAAAAAGCTAACATAAAAATTAATAGAAAATAAAATTCCGCAATTGGATGCCTATGATTCCTCTCTTACCAGTGTTAAGGGATGTGTGTACAAATTGTTTTCATTATCACATGAGTGTGTGAGGATCCCATAACCTATAACTATTGTACCTTTTAGTAGATGAACATGTTTCTTTCTTGTTTAAATTTGATATATAAATACATGTCAATGTTTGTAAACTATTTTACATTGCTTATTAATTTTTATAAACTAATTTATATAAAATTTATATTTAATAAAATGTTTTAGAAATATTACATTAATTGAAATGTGACAATTTTTTTAAAAGCAGTTACATCCTTTGAAATGTAAAGCATTAATTGCTTTAATTATTCTTTTTAAATTCCAAACTTGTTTACTTAAAATTGAAATATATTTTTTTGGTTAATTAAATGTTGTAATTTGTTGTGAAAACCTTGGTGAGACCCTAATGGTATTTTTAGCTCACACCACACCTATGCCTTCAGGTTTCTATAGATTAATATCCTTACAAGTTCAAGCAGGGGTAATGCACCACCTGGAGGTGGATCTAGCTATTGATTAGTGAACTATGAGATTTGCATCCTTTCGAACGTGGGGAGTTTTTTCTATTTTATAGTACCTTTTTAGTACATTGGGTTGTTATCATTATTTGAATTCTGGTTCACATCTCCCTATAGATTTTATTTTGTTTTCATACTGTATTGTTTTCTCATTTCTACAATGGTAGTGAAAAAATTATTCCCACTTTTCTTTTTTGTATGATGCCAGGTGCTAGTTATCAACCTATGGGGATCGAGAATGCCCTTAGGGCTATGTTAGTGCCAGATCGATTATCAGGTTAACCCTGTTCTTGGGTTGGTTCGTGAAAGAGTGGAATCATAGATCTTGGTTGAGCTTCTTGTCTTGAAGTCAATATGCATGCTGATTTTTTTTTCAGGATTTAGGAGGTAGTTGTGACTGAGTGCCTGACCGACTCTCACTGTAATGAACCTTAAGTCTCAAAGGGTGGTTTAGGAAATATGTCTTAAGGATTAGTTCTAGTCTTTTCCCTCTGATTTGGATAGATTGAAATCAGAATCTTTTTTTCTATCTATTGGGATTTATTTTCCCTTATCGCTCTATTTTAGTGTAAATATAATGTCTTCTTGGTTTTTTAATGATGTTTTGTAGCATCATGCCTCTAGGAAGACGTGATAATTGGATCCATGTGAAATATACTAATGAACCTCAGTGAGGAAATCCTCTTGTGGACCTGAGTTTGGTTGAGGTGATTGTGCGCAATGTCTATGATCTGGGAGAGACACCACCACCATCTTCTGTACAGGATCCAACTATGGAACCTGAAAGGGATGATCTCTAGAATCATTTTCAGGAATTACTTCACCAGAATTTATCATCGGGTAAAGTCTCAAATGACCCTCAAGAGGTTTAGGAATGGTTGAGAAGTGAAACATTTTTTGTGTACTTGGAGAAACTAGATGAAATCAAGGTAAATCATGCCACCTTTATGTTGTAAATACTAAGCAGGAGATGGAAGGACACAATGGTGACAAAAAATAATCATTATATCTTAGAGTAGAAATAATTCAAGGTTATTTTCTCTAACAAGTTCTATCCATAGTTGATGTTGTTGGCCAAGTCCAATGAGTTTTTCAATGGTGAGTAGATGGATTAGACCATGATAGAATATGAAATCCATTTTCTATGATCATGTAGTTTTCACTTGAGATAACATCAAATGGGAATATGAAGGCATGGAATTTTGATTTGGGACTATGATCTGATATCCATTATTAGTTTTTCTTGTTGAAGCTGCCTTCTTATATTGATGTGATGGATAGAGAGAGAATGGTCAAAATGGACCTGGCTGTAAAGTTAGGGTTTTCGAGAGTTTTCTCTTCCAGTGGTGGTGCAAGTTACTTAAAAGGAAAGTTGAAGCGTGGTGACTCTATTGGTGGTTATCGATAGTAGGGTCATTCTAGAACTCTTGTAGTGCCCGAAAGAATCCCTTTTATTTTTTACCAGTGTGGAAAGTTTGGTCATTCAATGAGGGTCTGCATTGAGGCACCTAAGGTATGAGGTTCCGGCAGAGGCTCAGGTCATTTACGTAAATTATGTCATGTTTATTCAACTCCCTTTAGTGGCATGATATCATCAACGCATACCAAAACTATGGTGAAATCAGATGCTTTATAGAAAAAGGTGTTCCAACCGTAGATATTTGGAAAGAATATTCTTTACATAGTGGAAGAGTCTCAAAAGTAAGATGATACATGTCCAGTGACCATGAGTGGTGCCATTATTATAGCTTCATCATTTGTGACTACTTTATTTGATAATGGTTCATCTCAATCAATTTTTTCAACCCGTTTTGTTAATATGCTAAATCTCCTTATAGATATTTTATCTTATGTGATGGATATTACTACACCCCTTAGTATGGAGAGAGAGCAGGGTATCTGTAGTCCCACTTGTGTTTTATCTTTATCAGATGTTGATATTTCTAAGTGTTTTATGGTTTTTAACATGAAACCGCTTGATTTAATATTTGAGACGGATTAGCTCATTTTCAATAATTCCCGAATTGATTGTTATCTTTGATGGGTCTCCTTTACTACACCTAATGGGATTTTCCAAATCTTTCAAGGAGAATGGGGCCATAGGTCGAGTAGAGATGAACATTCTTATCCAAAGTTGGGGAAAGTGATATCTGTTTTTTTCATTTGATCTAGAGAAAGAATCATTATGTAGTCATCTCCCTCTAGTTTTCGTCTAGTTTCTAGATGTTTTCCCTTCAGACTTATATGGTTTCCACTGATAAGAGGGGTTGGGGTTTTTTATCGAATTAGTGCCTAATAATCACCCATTATATATTCTCTCTTACCACATAGAACCATCTGAATTTAAAGAGATGAAGTATTATTTGGATGATCTTTTATAGAAAGGATTTATACACTTGAGTGTGTCACCTTGGGCGGTTCTAGTTCTCTTATCTAAGAAAGCTGATGGTTCACTGTGCATTTGTGTTGATTATCGAAATCACAATCGAGTTACAATAAAGAAAAAGTATCCAATTCCATGGATTTATGATCTATTTGATCAGTTGAAATGGAAAAAGTGGTTATCAAAGACTGACCTTCTATCTGGTTACCATCAGTTGATGATAAAATAATCCGACATTTAGAAAACTGCCTTTCAGAGTAGGTATGACCATTATGAGTACCTTGTCATGCCCTTTTTCCTAACCATTGTTCCTATAGTTTTCATGGATTTAATTAACATGATTTTACATGAGTATCTTGATACCTTTTTGGAAGTCTTTTTGGATAAAATCGTTGTTTAATCTAAGTCTGAGGAGGATCATGTGATTCACATGAGAACAGTTCTGATTTTTCGAGAAATCACTGACTTTATACCAAGATTTGGAAATGTGAATTATGGATTTCGAAAGTTAAGTTATTGGGACATGTGGTGTCATAACATGGTATTTTAGTTTATCTTAAAATGGTGAAGATTTTAATTACATGGGAACAACCAAAAAATGTTTTTGAGATTCAGATCTTATTGGGTTTAGCTAGTTATTATCACCGGGTTGTTAAGGACTTCTCTAAGTTGGAACCTCTGATGAAAACACTAACTCGAAAGGGTGTAAAGTTTTCTTTGGATGAGAAATTTCCTAGTCATTTTGTTGAGCTGAAACATCTTTTCACTACTACGCTGATGTTGAATCTTTTAGAGGATGGGAAGGGCTATGTAGTATTATGTGATGCATTAAGTTCAGGCTTGGGCTGTATTCTAATGAAGCGTGATCATGTTGTCACTTATGTATCTCATCAGATTAGGCCACATGAGAATAATTATCCAACCCATGACCTTGAATTTTTAGTTTTGATTCATGAGCTCAAGAATTAGTGGCACTACCTTTATGGAGAAAGGTTTACCGTGCTTTCTGACCAAAATAGATTGAGTTATATCTTCTCACAAAAAGATCTAAATCATTGCCAGAGGCATTGGGTGGAATACCTGTAATCATTTTATTTTGAAAATTCATATACCCTAGGGGAATGGAATGTCTTTTAAGATGCATTGAGCAAGAAAATTCCAACACCGACAGTGAAATAATGATCAAAAGAGTGGAACTTGATGGCTCTATTTACAGAGATTCATATTCGAGTTAAGGAATTAGGGGCTGAGGTTTTCATTCCAAGTGTGCATTTGTCATCTAGTCTTCTTGAGATGATTCTTCAAGAAAAAATATTGATGATGAGTTCTATAGTATTAGAGACTCTATTTATGGTGGGGAGACCATGCCGGATTGGTCATTATCCACCAAAGGAATTATATTATAACAAAAGTCCTTCGTTGTACCGTTAGTGGTAAAGAAAGCTATTATGGGTGATTTACATAGTTCCTAGTAGGAAATTACCTTAGAAACCATGAACATGTTCTATGAAATACAGTGGATGTTCCGGTGGTAATGTGTGAGACATGGAATTTCTGAATTTGTCTCTCATTGTTACACTTTCCAATAGGTCAAGACCGAGCACCAGAAACCTCTGGGTTTTCTTCAGCCACTTCCAGTCCCATCTTTGAAGTGTAATGAGATCTCTATGGAATTTATTTTTGGGTTTCCAAATACCCATATAAAGAAGAATGTGATATGGGTTTTGATCGATAGGCTGACTAAGTCGACACCATTTATATCCATTTGTGATACAACCAAGATTGATGAGTTGGGAAGTATCTACGTGAAAGATATTTTTCATTTGAATATAATTCCATATGCTTTAGTATTTGATAGAGACCCTAGGTTCACTTCTCATTTTTGGAGAGGCCATCAAGAGGCATTGGGATCTCTGGTCCGTTTGAGCATGACATACTATCTGCATTCAGATAGCCAGACATAAAGAGCTATATAGATTTTTGAGGATATGTTTTATTCTTGTGTTATTAACATTAGTGGGGGATTGGGATGATCATCTTGGACTGTTTGAGTTTATTATAATAATAGTTACTAGTCTACAATCATAATGGCTCTCTTTGAGGAATTTAATGTCTAGCTTGTGGATCTACATTATGTTGTTTGGAAACTGGTTAAATTCCTTGGTTGGACTGAGCTTGGTTTAAGAGATAACAAAAAAGATTATATTGATTTGTTAGAGGATGCTGACGATAGGGAGAAGGGAAATGTCTTACACTGATCATCATTCAAGGCCATTGGAATTTTCAGTTAGTGACCAGGTATTCTTGAAAATTTCACCTCAGTTAGGTCATTGACATCTAGGGAAGTAATGGAAACTTTCTTCTCATTTTGTATGACCTTTTGAGGTTTTTGTGAAGTTGGGAAAATTGGATTATCGTTTATCACTTTCAACATAGCTAACATCGATACATAACCTATTTCATGTATCTCATCTTTGAAAGTATCAATCTGATCCATCTCAGGTTTTTAGTTGGAGTGATCTTGAGGTTGAACCTAATTTATCCATTACTAAATTTCTAGTCAGGATTGTTGATTTTGAAACCTACGTACTTCTTGGGGGGATGATACCTTTGGTTCAAGTGCTTTGGAAGCATAGTTCTGATAATCAAAATAATTGTGAGAGAGAGTCACTAATGAGAGAGCAGTGACCTCATCGTTTTAGAAAGGAATCTTCTTCATAGGATTTATGGGGACATGAAGTTTCTATAGCCGGAAGGTTTTAACATCCTATTACTAATTTTAGGTATTCCTAAACCCCTATTTTCAACAATTATTTGGTTGGGGTTCCTTTGGGTATACATAAAGTGAATTTTTTAAAAATTTAGAAGTTTATGGGTCAGTGTATGGTGGGAGTACAATTTTTCCAAACCATGCACTATCTCAGCAAAAACCATGAAAACCCAGACAATGGGGTTTTTCATGGCTAGCACACAGTTTGAAAAACTATGCACCACCAAGGAGAAGACATACACCTAAAAAATAGGGGTGAACTTCTAGGGTGCACAATTTGGTATAATCATGTGGCCCTTCCTAGGAAACCATGCATATGAGTTTTTTTAATCTGTTTTTTTTTAATACCTGAAACCCGCATTTTATGTCCTCGACAGATTGGGATGACCCCAAACCAATTTCTTCTTCCAAGGTAGCTCCAAAGAGCAGTTTTTACCCTCATCACACTCATAGAATAGGATCAAAGCTTGAATAACGTCGTTCGATCTCCCCTAGTAGGTTTCTTCTTCCCATTCTCTATCTCACCCTCTCCCCTATTTCCTCCCTAGGGTTTTGTAGATCCTCACGCTGATTTGTGGAATTAATCCCCACTGTTTGGATCTTGAATCATAGGATTTATTATTGAATTCAATTGTTGATGTTCTTAATTGGTGAATCATATTTAGGGTTCAGTGTTTTAATATCTATTGATCCCAAAGTAGGTGGTTCCATTTTAATTGGACAATTTAATTAACCTCAAATTGCTTGATTTAAAGTAAATTTCTTGATTTAAATTCAACTACCTATTTTTGGTAAAGTTGCTTTCAATTAGTTGAATAAAAACCCAATTCCATTGAATTGAGGGATTTGATTTGTGAAATTGAATTTTTGGCATGAGATTGGGAAAATCGCCAATTCCATTGAATTGGGATGTGTTTATGAAATTTATGGAAATTAGTGAAATTTATATTGTTGAATTTAAATTGTAAAAATTTATTTGATGGATTTTTTTATGAAAATTATAATTTGGGAAATTGGATTAAAAATGGTTTTGATATAAAAATTGGGGTTTTATCTTGGAAAAGACATGTTTTGATTAAAAATCCATTTTTGGTATTTAATTAGAAATCAACATGTTTGAAATGGGATAATGGGATTAATTTTATTTTAATATATTTTTAAAATAAATTTTCCATCATTGTTTTTTACTAGAGCACATTCAATCCTAGGTAGTTAGTGAATTATTTGGGACAAGCACACTAGGATGGGAATTACCTAGAACTATATGGATGCTTTACAAATCTAATATAAACATTATTAGAACATTGAATTCCTCAATATGAGGCCAATGAGTCCTCTCAAACCAATTTTGAGGGACGTGTGTATGCATTGCGATTATTATCATATGAGTGTGTGAGGATCCCATAACCTGGAATTGTCATACCTTTTAGAATATGACCATGTTTCTCTCTTTTTTATATTTGAGATATAAATGTATGTTAATGTTTATAAATTTTATGACATGACTTTTGAATTTATATAAAATATTTAATATAAAATTTCTATTTAAGATATTTTTTTTAGAAATATTCCATCTATTGAAATCTGATGCATTTTTTTAAAAGTATTTCCATCATTTGAAATGTAAAGCATGAATTTTTTTAATTATGCTTTTGAAATTCGAAACTTATTTACTTAAAATTCAAATCTATTTATTTGGTTAATTAAATGTTAGAATCTATTATGAAATCATTGGTGAGAACCTACTGAACTTTCTAACTAACACCCTACCCATGCCTTCAGGAGTTTGTAGATTATTTCCTTCCAGGTTCGAGAAGGGGTAAAGCACCACTTGAAGTTAGTTATACCTATTGATCCATGTACTTGGAGAGTTATGTCCATTATTACATGGGAAATTTTTCCTATTTTCTTTTACTTTTATATAGTACTTTAGGTTTTTGTGCCTAATTGAATTCTATTACACATCTCCATGTGGAGTTTATTTTCTATGAATACTGCCTTTTTTCCTCATTTCCACAATGGTTGTGGGAAAATTGTCCCCACTTTTCATTTTTATATGACGCCAGGTGATAGTATCCAACCCATGGGGATCATGAATGCCCTTCGATATATGTCAGTGCAAGCTTGGTTATCAGGTTACTAGGGTAACTTGGATGGTTTGTGACATATTGGGTTAGGAGCTCACTGTACCCACGTTTAAGTTGTTTTATATGTAAGTAAATTTCAATTATAAATATAATTTCTTTAAGTAAAATTTTTTTATACTGAATTAATTTATTATTTTTCTAATAATGTATCTCAAAAATATCTTTAAACAATATGATTAAAGTTCTATTTTTTTATAGATCCATAATATATTTCAAAAACTATGAAATACATTGATCAAGATTTTAGAATTGAATATACATCTAAAAGAATAAAAAACACACAAATTATGTGTCGGGTTTTTCCATTTCTTGACTTATAATAACAAATATATAATTATGAACTACTATTTATTATTATAGTATTAATACTGGGTTTTTTATATTTTAGTAGACCTTAGATATTACACATATTTTTCTCAAATGAATGAAAAGAATATTGGTCATTCTATTCATTGGTTAATGTTCAAATAAGATCTAGCAAGTTATTTAACAAATTAAGTCTTATTCTATTTGTTATGTTCTTTAATATTAATATTTTAATTTTACATATGTTTTGATAATTAATATTTCAAATTATAATAGGTATTTTTTTTTGAGTTAAATACGACTCACTTTTCAATAGTGGAACTCGAAAAAATTGAATATGTGAAAGTTTAGGTAGATTAAATTTATAATAGTGAATACTTATTTTTTATTTCATAACTAGTGTTACTATTTTAAAAATATTGATTAATAAATTCAGTTTCATCATCAAAGAGGTAGTGTTAAATAATAGGATTATGTTTTTTGATTCATTTATGAGATAATAATTACCAGAACAACAACAGATTTTTGAAAAGGTTTGTTATGATAAAACACTTATAGTTTTAAAAAATATGTTGTATATTTAAATTTATAACACTTTATGTTGTAGGGTTTTATTATGTTTATACCTATACGTAAAAATAATTGAAGCACCTTTAAAAATTATTTCTAGACTGGAATCTATGTTTGAATAATTTCTGGATGTTGTTTCAGTTGGATGTATATTTGTAAATTTTGATCTAAATGTTTTCAATTACTTTTGCTACTTTTTTGTGTTTTTTTTCAATGAAATTTGTGTTTATAGGTCTATAATCATTTATTTTTGAATATATTTTTTTAAAAAATTATTAACATTAAATATCTATTTTAGTAAAAACTAAAGTTTAAAGCCTTTCTAACAGGGATGTGGACATCAGTTTTTCTTAAAAGTTGCATCAAAAGATATTTCCACTTCAATTTTACTAAAAAATGATATAGAAATCCCAATATTATGGATTTCAACATCGGTTTTATAAAAAATCAACACCACCATCATCATCAAAAACCACAAATCACACAAATCAACACAAAATCAACGCAAAACAGAAAATCACATGATCCGCCCGAGAATCCATGGAACCATCGCGTCAACACCACCATCATCATCACATCACTGTCTTCCACAGTACGTCGCCTGTCATCGCCATCATCAATGAAGTAAACCATCACCGGCGTTGCAAACCTTCAATGGAGCAAAGCAAAAAGCATCCTACAACCATTCTCATCGTCGAACTTCATTCGGAGGACCATTGAAGACCATCGACCCACCATAAAAACATCATCAATTTTTCTTCATCTCCTCACAGAAAAAATCCGCACCTTCATCGCTATGCCTTCATCATCACCGCATCAAAAACAAAAACAAAAACACTGAAACCAGATACACAAATTTGAAGGAGAATAACCATTAAAGCCGTGCCTGGAGGACCAATAGCCACCGAGCCACACATCCCAAAGCCTCAAGTAACCACTCATCCAGATCTGACTGGGAAAGGTATGGATGAACGTGAGGCCAGGGCAGGGCTTTGAGCGACAATGGACTCCGAACACTAGCATCGTCGAAGCAGCAGAAATCCAGAAGTAGCAGAACAAAAACATGCCGAATCAGGTAACGCCGGAAGATACGAAGACCGCCGATCCTCATAACCCAAAACCTCTTTGTTACCACTGCTCCTTCTCCGACCAGAAGAGGCTCAGAGGAACTTGAGGCCAGAGCAAGGATTGAGCGGCCTAGGGATCCACAGGAAGAAAACATCGACGGGAAGACCGAAAGAGTCGAAGAAGAAGATCCACAACATTGAGCATCACAACATTGAAAGAGAAAAACCAAAGAAGAAGGGAACCACCATGAAGAAGGAGAAAAAAGAAAAGGTAAGTAACAGAAAGGAGAAAGTCCAAATTGGAGATCCATCACCACCGAGGAAGGCTCTATAAACCCTAGGAGGGGACCCGAGAGAGGAGAGGGGAGTCGGGTGATTGGGGTGCCATACATTGAAATCCTTTTACATGCTGTCTTTTAGAAGGTATTTCAATTTCTGTTTTTAAAAACTGACATTGAAAGTCCCTCCTTTTACATAATTTATATTAACATCACTTTTTAACCGATGTTCAAATGAAATAAAAAATTGAATTTAAATGCATTTTTACACTAGTGGTAGATTCTAATACCCATTAGTGATTGGGTGTAATAATCAAAGGTAAATAAATGTATAAAATAATCTTTTGTAATATTTAGGTTTGAAGAATATTAATATCAAATACCACTTAATTAAGAATAAGATAGAATTTGGTGGGTATTCAACTGAAAATGTTTTAAAGAAGAAACATGTGGCAGATACCATGAAAAATCCCATAATTAAGGATTCCTTTTAACACTTGAGAGTGTATTTGGGAGTGCATTCTATTTGAAAATATACGGAAACTTTCTAGTTTAATTTACCCTTTTCATTCCCTTGATTTTATTGATACATAGGTTAAATATAAAGGAGATCTATATACAAAGGGGGATAAACTCTATTTTTTCCAAGTGATGATTAAGGGGGAGAATAGAATAAGAGTTTTACATATAGGGTATATATGATGAGTTGGTATTCAAAACTTAGAGGATATCTCATAAATTATTTCACATGTTTCAAAAAAATACAAAGAGGGAGGTTAAAAAGCCCTTAGGGTGATTCATGAGTTTATAGAGATTGAAGAAGAGATCTCATTAAGAGAATTAACAATGGGAGATCTATGAGTTGATCTTAATTTAGACATGTTCTATATAGTATTGATCATTATATTGAGAGGTTGGAAAACAATCAAAACACCATTCCATCCTATGTTACGATGTCTATATAACCTTTACATTGGATTCATATTATGAATTCTTTCTTTAGGCAATTCATTCACAAGATTAGAGGCGTTTTCATATTTTTCATCACAAAAAAATGCATTCAATTCACTTTTCCATTAATTTCATAATGCGATATTCATCTAGATGACACAAATTGAGTATAGAAAATAAGATATATCAATTCATATAGAATATTTAAATGGTATCTCCATGCTATTTCTCATACTCCAAGGGATAAAGATCCTTTAAACAATGTTGCCTAATCTAGTTTAGTGGTGGTGGGAGCTAGCTATAAAGAATGTTATATATATTCAATCCAAGTATTTGAAAGATTTTTTGAAGGAATTATACATGTATTTTATCATTAAAAACTTATGTTTTTGAAAAAACCTATAGTTTAGGTGGTAAATCATTCTGTTTAATTTTATTTGAGAGCTCATGGAGATAAAACAATCTTATAGATCAAAATTTATTATCGTTTTCAGTTGGGATTATTTTTGGACTAACTACAGATTTTCTACCATGTAAAAATGACATAGTTTCATAAGAATTATGTGGATCACTATAATTTAAGGTCGATACGGGATGAGATTCCCTAGAAATATATGAAAATCAATTTTTAATTTGAGTGAATTTACATGAATAAAAACTTGAGTTATATTGATTAACACAACAAAGACTATTTGATTAGTTAGAAATTAATTATCCAAGAGGAACATGGGGATCATGTTATTTCACATCCATTCATATGGTATTTATTGGGTGTGATAAACTCTCAAACCCGTTATATGGGTGCGACCTCAATGGGGATGATGCCATTTTTGTATCATCTTCTATATTCGAAGGAGTAAGTCTATCTTTCACCCCTGAGATTGAGAAATATGAAGATATCATGGATCCTAAACTGAAATTCAAAGAGGTAATGTATACCACCGTTGATGAGTTCAGGTATGTTAATTTGAGAATTGATGAGGATCAGTGACCCACATTGATTAGTAAATCCCTGATTCTTAAAGAACAATAGAAATACATTGCATTTCTCAAACAAAATTGGAGTGTTTTTTCATGAAATTACATGGAAATTTCTAAGTTGGATCCCCAAGTAGATGTTCAACACCCAGGTCTACCATAGAACTATCACAGTTACAAATAACTAGAAAGGAGAATGAATATGTCTAATTCCACCAAGTTTGATGTCGATTATATGATCATGAAAAATGTCATTCAGGATGTTCAATACCCCAAATGGCTTGTGAATATAATCCTCATTAATAAAAACAATTGTAAAATTAGGGTTTTCATTGATTTTACAGATTTGAATTTCCACTTTCCAAATAAGGACTTCCTGATATTGATCATGGAATTGTTGATTGATTTAATAGTATATTTCCATGCCATATCATTCATTGATGAGTATTTTGGATATAATAAGATCTAAATAGATCATGAGGATGGGGAATTCAATATATTTAGGGAAACTAATGGGGTATATTTCTATCGAGTTATGTCCATCAGTTTTAAGTATGATGGGGATACCTACCAGTGTGTTATGCACCATATTTTAAAATAATTCTTAAGGAAGAGAGTATAATTCTATGTCACTACTGGAAAACCAGGTATTTGCGACGGGCTATTTGCGACGGGATCCCGTCGCAAATAGCCATTTGCGACGGGGTCCCGTCGCAAATAGCCCGTTGCGGAAAACGCCGTCGCAACTAAACTTATTTGCGACGGGACCGTCGCTAAAGCCCTTTTTTGCGACGGGCATTCTCCCCGTCGCAAATAGTATTCCGTTTTTTGTAAAAAACTTTTTAAACAGTTATTGCGACGGGCCCGTCGCAAATACCTTTTGCGACGGTTCCCGTCGCAAATTGTTTTTGCGACGGGCCCGTCGCAATAACGTTTTTTTTAAAAAATAAAAAAAATAATAATACTAGTATTTGCGACGGGAACCGGGACCCGTCGCAATTACTATGAATAGTATTTGCGACGGGACCCGTCGCAAATACTCTTTTTAAAAAAAAATAAAAAAATATTAATAATACTAGTATTTGCGACGGGCATAGTATCCCGTCGCAAATACTATAAAAAAAATAAAAAAAAATTATTAATAAATTATTTTAATTAATATAATAATAGAATTATAATTTACAAATGAAAATAATAAATTATTTTAATTAATATAATAATAGTAGAATTATAATTCAAAAATAAAAATAATAGAATACTAATAAATAATTTAATTAATATAATAATATTATAATTATAATTCATAAATAAAAAAATATTAATAAGTTATTTTAATTAATATAAAAATAATAGAATTATTTTACATTCAAATATTAAAATAATTCAAGTATTACCAAAAAATAATTAAATTATAATATTATAAAATTTTAATATATATATAAAATTTTAATATATATATAAAATTTAATATTATAAAATATAAATATTATTATTATTCATATTAATATTGTTATTTAAAAATATAATATTATTAATATTTTATAATGAGACAGAAACTACGAATAGAAAAAAAAAATATTTTGATTTCACAAATTTTATAACAGAAATACAAACTCTAATCTGTAGGAGGGGGGGGAGGTGGGGGATCTGCAGATGGTGGTGGAGGAAACTCCATCCCTAAAGCATGAGTGAGTCGGCGCATGTACTCCATCTGCTCCTGATGCTGCTGCTGCCACCGACTCGTCTGCTCCTCGTACAGCTGCTGCTGGCGTCGACGCTCCTCCTCATGCTGCTGACGTATCTGCTCCTGCTCCTGTCGGAGACTCTCTATCTGTGCAGTCTGAGATCGCAACTGCTCCTCATACTGTGTAGAAGAAGATGCACGAGCTCCCCTCGAGCTGGACGCCGACATCGCAGCACTGCCATAATAATCTCCGGGAGTCAGTCGAGAGCCGATACCAACTACCCGGCCCTTCTCGAAGGCATACTGGGTGGCCTGCATCCATGCCGCCTCATCAAACTGACGGGCAGTGGTCTGATCTGATGACTCGGCCTGACTCTCAGGCCGGGCCTGTGCCGCTGCGGCCTCATATGACTCCTACAGTTGCAATTTAAAATTAAAATTGTGAATATATTATATGCAGTTAATTTTTAAACTTGAAAACAAATAATACTGACCACGATGTGATGCTGACGATCACCTCTAAGCTCCCCAGTAGCAGGATCACTATACATCCTCCGATATACGTCGTACTCTGTAATATCGGGGTGCTCGACAGCCTATAAGAATAAAAAATAAACTGTTAATATTTATAGTTATATAAAATATTTATAAATAATGTACGTACCAGATGCTGTCTATGAGTACTGAAAGAACGACTCCCAGCTCGATGAGTCACCTCCTGCCTCCCCCGATTCTGCCTCCCCACCGATGATCTCCTCTGAAAGGCACCACTCAACCAGTGCGCACATAATCCATCCCATACATGGGATGAAATGTACTCTGGTCGGTGTGCTCTACATGACTCCTCAAAATCTGACACTCCTGATTTCTTCATCGCAGCTTTTCTTAAATTGTGCAAAAACTGACGAAGGCGATCACGCATGGCCACCTCCCATGCCTCGTGGATGGCGTCACGCATGGTATCCTCGATCGGATACCATAAACCCTACAAATAAATCAAAATATCAAGTTAGAAATGAAATAATTTTCAAAATAAAAATTATTTATTTACGTACGTACCAACCAATGGCCGAACATGGCCTGCTGCACATCAATGGGAATCTGCTCCCATGTGGTCCACGGCTGAGAAAAATAGTTGCGCAAAATAGCGCTGCCCTGTCCGACTGCTATATGCGAAAAACTGAAAAAATAATAAACATTTATTATGTGAATAGATTAATGAAATCTTAGTCAAATTCACAAGTTATTACACAGGTTATCACACCTCCGGGTGCGCGGATCAAACCCAAGACGTGGACGTCGCTCGGGGACGGGGTCAGGAATCATCAATCGTGCAAGACCGCGCCCCCTCCGCGTACTCCCTGAAGCGCCTGCAGGCTGAGGGTCATCTGCCAACAACTCATCCGCATCGAAAGGCAGGTCAGCCTCCGTCAACTCACGAAATGTGGCCTCGTCCATCTGAAACAGAAAATGTTAATATTAGCAAATAATTGATAATTACTATTATATATACATATATATACATATTATGATTGTATATAAATACCATGGAATTCTATAAGTGTTCATCTTCATCATCATCTTCATATATGTCAATGTCATCTTCATATTCCTCCTCAACATCATCGATATCCATTCGAGTTGCAGTTGCTTCATCTCTTACCATTTCAAATTCATGTGTGACATCATTAACATCATCGTCATCACCGACTCTTAAATGTGGGGTGTCGTCATCGATACTCATATCTCTTTGTAAAAAAGATTGATTTTGAGTACTTTCTTGAAAAACTTCAATTCTTTGCACATCAGTGAAAGCACATTCACTTTGACTAAACTGATTGTCTCGAATTTTGATTTTTATTACACTCCACCAATCAGTCAAGTCTCTTGATGTTGCACAGTACTTTGCATAATAAACTTGATATGCCTGTTGAGCCAATAAGAATGGTTCATTTACTGCGAGAACACTTTTACATTTAATATCGATGATTCCATGAGTCGGATGAACACGCACGCCTCTCTCTGTATCCAACCACCGACATTTGAACATGGTTATGTAATGTTGTCCAAGATAACAGAGTTCAATGATTTCATCAAGCATGCCATAAAAGTCAACTTCATTTTCTCGATGATGAGATCCTCTCAAGCTAACTCCACTGTTCATTGTTTTTTTCGATTCCCCATATGCATGCGTGTGGAATCGAAATCCATTCACCACATATGCATTATAAGTTTTAACAAGTTTGGAAGGTGGGTTACTCAATACACAGAGCCGTTTGTCAATTTTATCAGCATGTCGAGACACCTGAAGATTTGTGAAATAATTATCAATATAGTAAACTATACATTGAATGAGTTGCTAAATGATAAAGAATTTATGTTACCAGTTTTTGAAACCACTGAGAGAAATTTTTCAGTCGCCGTTCTTCGAGAGCAGCTGCTGTAATTTGTGGAATTTGTTTCTTGATATGATTATCATACAACCTATAAAAACCAAAGTTATTTACTGTAACATAAATGATAGAATAAGTGATATAAACACTTACAGTACAACTGATGTCATCTCTTCACAGTTGAGCAGAACATACGTATGAGCTCTATGATGTTCATCATCTGAAAGCCAGCGTTCAGAAACTCCACCAAAACCAAGCTCTGACTGGTTGAAAACAGATAATTGATTGTCGATTTCATCAATATTCCTCTCATTCCGTCCCATTCGGTTGTGTTTTGAAGGATACTCAGATTCAAAATAATGGGAGCAGAAAAAAGATATTTCCTCTTGCAAATAAGCTTCTGCAATAGATCCTTCAACAGATGCTTTGTTGCGTACTTTTCTTTTCAATTTTTGCATGCATCTTTCAAATGGGTACATCCATCGAAACTGTACCGGACCTCCACATTTGGCTTCATATGGCAAATGTAACATCAAATGTTCCATTGAGTCGAAGAAAGACGGCGGGAATATTTTTTCCAGTTTACATATAATTACAACAACATCTTTTTCAAGTTTGCCTAGAGCATCATAATCTGCCGTAGCCGCACAAATTTCCCGAAAAAAATGAGACATGTCTGTTATGGAATCCCAAATCACAGAATTCAACAGACCTCTTAATCCAATTGGTAGAAGTCTCTCCATTATAACATGACAATCATGACTTTTCAATCCAGTAATATGACCATTCTTTACACATCTACCCAAATTGGAAGCACAGCCATCTGGAAGTCTCAAATCTGCAATCCACTGACAAAATAATAAACGGTTTTCTTTAGACAGTGTATAAGCTGCTTTTGGTTTCAGTAACCTTTCTGTTCTGACATTCTCAAATAGTTCCACTTCTGGACGTCTGCAAATTTGGGCAAGATCTAAACGTGCATTTACATTGTCTTTGCTCTTTCCTGGCGTATCCAAAACTGTATGAAACAAATTATCAAAACAGTTCTTCTCAATATGCATGACATCTAACATGTGTCGGACCAACAAATCAGACCAATATGGCAAATCCCAAAATATGCTACGTTTAATCCAATTGTGTTCTTTCCCAAAACCAGAAATTTTCTGTTGGTTTATTGTGGGACCAAAAGTGATGGGAGGTAATGAAAATACAACCGATTTTAACTCCGAACCTGATAGCATTTTTGGAGGTCCATCCCTTTCAACTGTTCCTTTTCTGAAATGAGATCTGTTTCTGCGAAAAGGATGATCAGCTGGAAGAAATCTGCGATGACAGTCAAAATAACAAGGTTTCTTTCCATGAATGAGCATAAATGCTTTGTTCTCTCCCATACAGTAAGGACATGATTTCTGACCATGTGTACTCCAGCCAGATAACATCCCATAAGCCGGGAAGTCACTTATTGTCCACATCAATGCTGCTCTCAGTATGAAATTCTGTTTCGTTGCAACATCATATGTACTGACACCAGTACTCCACAATAAATTTAATTCATCAATCAATGGCTTCAAATAAACATCAATATTTTTCTTCGGATGTCCTGGAATTAGTAAAGTCAAAAAGATATATGGCTCCTTCATCAACATCCATGGAGGTAAATTATACGGAGTTAAAAAAACAGGCCAACATGAATATTGACTACCATAAGATCCAAACGGACAGAAACCATCAGTGGAAAGGCCCAGTCGAACATTTCTAGCTTCTAAAGCAAATGATGGATGCACTCTATCAAAATGTTTCCATGAATCACCATCGGCTGGATGATTCAAGCTTTTATCGGTTGAAATATTCTCTTTATGCCATGACATCATTGTCGCTGTATTCTTAGACATGAATAAACGCTGAAGTCTGGATGTAAGCGGAAAATATCTCAACTGTTTTACAGGAATCAAACCAGACTTCCCGTGTTGTCCTTCTTTATATCTCTGTTGCCCACATGTGGGACAACTATCCAACGACTCATTTTCCCCTGAATATAAAATGCAGTCATTTGAACATGCATGAATCTTCTGACAAGTAAGCCCCAAATTTCGAACCAACCTCTTACTTTCATAGTAATTTGCAGGTAAAACATTTCCTTCGGGTAACAGTGTTTTCAGCAAAGAAAATATCTGGTCAAAACATGTGTTTGACATTCCGTTATCTGATTTGATAGCCATAAATTTTGCAACTGCTTCTAATTTGCTCATCTTGCAGCCAGGATATAATGCATCCTCAGCAGACTTCAACAACTCATAAAATTCAGACGGTCCCAACTCAGGATTTGAAGCTATATCAGCCGGAGTTTCTGTATGTTGAACAGATGAACCTGCAACATCATGTACTAAATCTTGAAACTGGGATGGATCCGGAATCAAGTTGGTATCAGCTGCTCTGGAACTGCGTTCACCGTGTTGATACCAAAAAACATAATCAGCTTGAAAACCAAAACGCAAGAGATGTTCCCCCACTTTGTCAAACGTGTCAAACGTTCTCAATGCACATTTTCTGCAAGGGCATTTTATCTTTCCTTCTGAAACAAATTCTGAATTTGATGCCGCAAATGATAAAAAAATCTCCACACCCTCTATATATACTGGATTTAAACCAGAACCATTTGGATTTCTGCGTTGATTTATCCATATGCGGTCATCTAATAATGACTGTTGACGACCTCGCTGTTCCATATTTTTCTATAAAATATAAAAGCATTACTGGTTTTGAATAATTTGTTAGAAAAAACACTCAAGCAAGGATTACTAATTATTACAATTTATTACTAATTATTACAATTTATTGCTAATTATTACTATTTATTACTAATTTAGCAATACTTAGCAATACTTAGCAAAAGGAAAACTGCTTGAATAATGAAAGGAAATTTGATAATCATCGTTGTGGAGATGGTTATAAATTTTCCCTTCATTATCCAAGCAGATTTCGTTTACTAATTATTAGTAATAAAAAAAATATTATCAATATTTACGAAAAAACAATATTAATATTATTAAAATAATAAAAAAAATTAAAAAATATTAAAATTATCAATATTCAGAACAAACTTTGTTCTATTATTAACATGTTCAAATCTTAAAGGGTCGTCAATTGTCAATTTTTTGCTAAGTGTTCTTGAGTATTCCTGAGTATTCCTGAGTATTCCTGATTATTTGTGAGTATTCCTGATTATTTGTGAGTATTCGTGAGTATTCGTGATTATTCGTGAGTATTCGTGATTATACGTGAGTATTCGTGAGTATTCGTGAGTATTCGTGAGTATTCCTGAGTATTCCTGATTATTCCTAATTATTCCTAATTATTTGCAATTATTCCTAATTATTTGCAATTATTGGTAATTATTGGCAATTATTGGTCATTATTGGCAATTATTACTAATTATTCCTAATTAATCCTAATTATTCCTAATTAATCCTACTTATTCCTAATTAATCCTACTTATTCCTAATTATTCCTAATTATTGCTAATTATTCCTAATTATTGCTAATTATTACTAATTATTGCTAATTATTTCTAATTATTGCTAATTATTTCTAATTATTGCTAATTATTTCAAATTATTGCTAATTATTTCAAATTATTGCTAATTATTGCTAATTATTGCTAATTATTGGTAATTATTTCTAATTATTTCTAATTATTTCTAATTATTCGTAATTATTACTAATTATTAGTAATTAATACTAATTATTGGTAATTATTGCTAATTATTGGTAATTATTGCTAATTATTGGTAATTATTGCTAATTATTGGTAATTAATACTAATTATTGGTAATTATTACTAATTATTGTTAATTATTACTAATTATTGGTAATTATTACTAATTATTGGTAATTATTACTAATTATTGGTAATTATTACTAATTATTCGTAATTAATACTAATTATTCCTAATTAATACTAATTATTCCTAATTAATACTAATTATTCCTAATTATTGTTAATTAGTCCTAATTATTACTAATTATTGTTAATTATTCCTAATTATTACTAATTATTGTTAATTATTCCTAATTATTACTAATTATTGGTAATTAATACTAATTATTGGTAATTATTACTAATTATTCCTAATTAATACTAATTATTGGTAATTATTACTAATTATTCCTAATTAATACTAATTATTACTAATTATTGTTAATTATTCCTAATTAATACTAATTATTACTAATTATTGTTAATTATTCCTAATTATTACTAATTATTGTTAATTATTCCTAGTTATTACTAATTATTGTTAATTATTCCTAATTAATACTAATTATTGGTAATTATTACTAATTATTGGTAATTATTACTAATTATTGGTAATTATTACTAATTATTCCTAATTAATACTAATTATTCCTAATTATTGTTAATTAGTCCTAATTATTACTAATTATTGTTAATTATTCCTAATTATTACTAATTATTGTTAATTATTCCTAATTATTACTAATTATTGGTAATTAATACTAATTATTGGTAATTAATACTAATTATTGGTAATTATTACTAATTATTCCTAATTAATACTAATTATTCGTAATTATTCCTACTTATTGTTAATTATTCCTAATTATTACTAATTATTGTTAATTATTCCTAATTATTACTAATTATTGGTAATTAATACTAATTATTGGTAATTAATACTAATTATTGGTAATTAATACTAATTATTGGTAATTAATACTAATTATTGGTAATTAATACTAATTATTCCTAATTAATACTAATTATTTGTAATTAATACGAATTATTTGTAATTAAAACTAATTATTGGTAATTATTACTAATTATTGGTAATTAATACTAATTATTGGTAATTAATACTAATTATTCCTAATTACTACTAATTATTCCTAATTATTCCTAATTATTACTAATTATTCCTAATTATTACTAATTATTCCTAATTATTACTAATTATTCCTAATTATTACTAATTATTCCTAATTATTCCTAATTATTACTAATTATTCCTAATTATTGTTAATTATTCCTAATTATTACTAATTATTGTTAATTATTCCTAATTATTACGAATTATTGGTAATTAATACTAATTATTACGAATTATTGGTAATTAATACTAATTATTGGTAATTAATACTACTTATTGGTAATTAAGACTAATTATTTGTAATTAATACTAATTATTTGTAATTAATACTAATTATTCCTAATTAATACTAATTATTTGTAATTAATACTAATTATTCCTAATTATTCCTAATTATTGGTAATTATTACTAATTATTCCTAATTAATACTAATTATTCCTAATTATTCTTAATTATTACTAATTATTCCTAATTATTCCTAATTATTACTAATTATTGTTAATTATTCGTAATTATTGTTAATTATTCCTAATTATTAGTAATTATTGTTAATTATTCCTAATTATTACGAATTATTGGTAATTAATACTAATTATTGGTAATTAATACTAATTAATGGTAATTAATACTAATTATAGGTAATTAATACTAATTATTGTTAATTATTGGTAATTATTACTAATTATTCTTAATTATTGATAATTATTAGTAATAAAATGAATAATTATCAATAATTAGAAATAATTACCAATAATTACAAATAATAACATTATTAATATATTTTATTATTAATATTAAAATAATATAATTTTCTAATTTATATACAGTTCTTTTTTCATCTGTGCGTTTTCTATCTCCACATACAAATAATACATGTGAAGACAGCAAACACACAGATGAAAAAAGAACTGTATATATATAAAAAATTATATTATTTTAATATTAATAATAAAATAAACTAATAATGTAATAATGTTCTTATTCCTAATTATTGGTATTTATTACTAGTTATTAATATTTATTCTTAATTATTAAAAATTATTACTAATTATTCCTAATTACCATATAAACAATACTAATAATTTAAATTTATTAAGTAATAAAACAATGTAAACAAAATTAAATTACAACTAATTAATAATAATAAAAACTAATAAAAAATTAAAAATAAATAAAAAATTAAAATGAAGATAAATACCTTGAAAATTGATCTGTTCTGATCGTTCTTCAAAACTTTAATATCAGCTCCGGAGAAAAAACTTAAACTGGAGAAAAACTAAACTCTAGAAATATGATTCTGAGAGAGAGAGAAGATAAAGAATGAGAATGAAATGAAAAAAACGGATGGGGGTATTTATAGGTTAGATTAGTTGCGACGGGTCCATTTGCGACGGGATTCCCGTCGCAAATAGTATTATTTGCGACGGGTCCCGTCGCAAATACCTTCGCCAACATTTATTACGGTCAACCGGTAAATAGTTATTTGCGACGGGTCCCGTCGCAACTAACCCTCTGCCGACATAGTATTTGCGACGGGGGAATATTCCCGTCGCAAATACCATTTACCGCCGCCGGCTATTTGCGACGGGAATATTTCCCCGTCGCAAATACGTTTCCCGCGATTTGGCGCGCATCGCGGGAAAACTATTTGCGACGGGGAAAGCAATCCCGTCGCAAATGCCTCATTATTTGCGACGGGGATGTACCCCCGTCGCAAATACTTTTTTAACATGACTATTTGCGACGGGATTTAATCCCGTCGCAAATAACCCGTCGCAATTGCTCATTTTTCCCGTAGTGTGTGGATGATCCATTAGTAAAATACCACAGGGTTCATGATCACCTTTCTGACCGTGAGGTAGTTTCCTCTAAACTATTATAGAAAAACCTAAATATGAACCCACTAAAATGCACAATCAGGGCCAAATTAAGGAAATTTACCTATTTCATGGTCTACTATCATGGTATTGAAGTTGATCCCAAGAAAAATAGGGCGATACTTGATATTAATACTCCTTGAAACCAATTATATTTAAGAGTATTCAAAGAGAACCTCACTTAAATTATTTAGTTTTTCATAATACTTATTATAATAATTCTCTCCTTTCATAAAATTTATTAAAGAAAATAGTAATATATTAGTGGGATAAATTTCATCAAAGAGATTTTGATGAACTCAACCAATATCTTATACAACCACTAACATTTATTATTCCCATGGAAAGGAAACACATTATCCTCTATGTGGAGACTATATATCAGTTTCTTGGTTCCCTTGTTGATCATAAAAATGATATAGACAATAGAACAATTTATACTATTTTAGTAGAACTATATTTGAAGCTAAGGCATGATACACTAATATTGAAAAGTACTTACTCACATTGATATTTATAGTATAAAAGTTTCACCATCATCTTCAACATCATGAGGTCCACTTGGTCTCTTGAGTGGATCAGCTCGAGTAATTCCCCGATTATGAAATGTTGATGGGAAGATTAACAATGTGGGTTTTAATTCTACAAAAATTTGACATCCACTTTTTCTTGTAAAATGTGATTAAAAAAAAGTTCTATTATATTTCATATAAGAACATTGTAATCAAGAGGAATTATTTTAGGATATAGAAATATCCAATGAATAATTATTCTTTATCTATGAATCTTCCCTAAAATGGGAAATGTTATTTGAAAAATCTTATAATTTTTTTTGGTAAAATATATAGGACCCAAAGCATAACATGGTTAGTCTAAGGATGGTTTTAATTTCTATGATCAAGGCACTCTTTCCTTACTCTTTCGGCATCTGTTATGGGTGCACTAATAATGAGGTAGAATATAAAGATGTTATCATAGGTTTAGATCTATACCTATAAATATTAGTATTCCAATTAGATATAAATGGTGATTCAAAATAGGTAATCTAGAAAAATGATGGTGATTATGCTATTAAGAAAGAGGAGTTGATAAAATTTATTGATCATGTTCATGAGATGATATCATTGTTTTCCTCAAAACCAAATTTATCCTATGTTTCATGATCACACAATTCTTAAGATGATTCACTATCCAATGCAACCAATATCATAACAGATCCATATTCAGATGAAAATTTCATTTTTATTTCTAATTATAGAGAGATATATCCATTTATCAGTGAATATATAGAGATAACCAATGAAGTTGATACTACATTAGATCAAGGGAATTCCTTATCATTATCAGCTAACAAAATAATCAATAGGATGTCTCCCATAGTGGAGTATATTAAAAATGGTTCCCTTCTATAAAATCAATCCAAGAAGGAGTAGATTCTATGATAGAATTGTTTTTTTCTTTTTCTTAGTATATATTCCTAAGAAATACTCTATAAACAAGGCTTTAATTATTTCCTCCTCAGATTCATTGAAGTAGGATATAACCTCACTGTCATGTAGTAAGTCCACACTGGCACCTGTGGTTCCCATCAAAAGGGGATCATGCCCTTTAACTAGATTTGGAGGCTTGTATATTTCTAGCCATTAATAATGTATGATTTCATGAAATTAAAAATGAAATTACATTCATGTTAGATACATTCCAATTTCATTTATCAAACCTTAGAGTTATTTCACACTACTAAATACTCTTATCTATTTTCCATTTGGGGGATAATGACATGGGTTCATACCCTCCAGCCATTGTGAGGCAGTTCAAGTTCATCCTTACTTCTACTATCTTTTTATACAAAAGGGTGGTAGATATATACATAAAGGATGTTAGGAAAAAGGCTGTGATCAATTTTTTAAAATCCAATATCATTATGGGGTTTATAGTTCCTCATACAATCATGATGGAAAATGTGACCAATTTTTCTGAATCTAAGTTGATGAAGTTGTATTTGGAGTATAATATTCAGTAAAACCACTCATCCAACCATGATATTTTTATAAATTGATTGATAAAGGTATTTAATAATCCTTTTTTAAATATAATTTAAAAATAACAAACAAGGATAAGAATAATTTTCCTAACAAGATTTTTCAAGCTCCATGGGATTATCACACTACTACCCACACTTTTACATAGAAAACTCCATATTAATTATTATAAAGGATGGAAGCAGCCTTACCTATCACACATAACCTCACATGTTATTAATATTTCCTAGTCGCATGAATTTAAATCACATGACACTAAAGTATTTGTGACATGACTCTAAACTATGAGGATAATAGTCATTTTCAAATAATTTTAAACTATAATACTTGAAGGTTCTTACCACATGACCACATAATTGTAAGGTATATGGTATAACCCTTATGACCCTTAAATTTTTTGGAGTGATTTATTTAATATGAATTTATTTCCTTACACGAGTTTTAGATATATATAATAACTCCTTATATATGGTCACCCCTATCCACAACGGGATTAATTCAGTCACTTTGCACTATGATGAAAATACCCACCATCAAAGAATTATGTATGGATTTATTCCTGTTCATATAAGATACATAATGATGACTAGGATTCCTATCCTATTCCTAGCTATAAATTTCATCCATTACAATTCCCCAGTCTATCCTGGTGTGGATACCTTCACTAATTCACATTAGGTCTCCTCCAATAACCTAAAACTTAGATGAATTCATTTTATTTTTTCCTACGTATGAGTAAGAACTACTAAAAGACCCCTTCAACAAGAACTATGGGTAGCTTGATTCATATTCTTGAAAAATACATAGAGATTATCAAGTGTCCTCTCCCAATAATTATTAAATATTCCATCCATTCCAATTCCCCACTTTATCCTAGTATTTTTTCCCAGACCAATTGGTATAAGATATCCTCAAATAGAAATGTATTATGGTGGAACCATTTCATTTTTATTTGGTGTTTAGACCTTCACTAATTAATGTAATGTTTTTTTCTTCCTTCCCTAACTAGGGAACCCATTTATTTCACCCTATGATCTCATATATATGTTCCAGATCACTGCATATACCTCTTTTTAAGAACTATATATGGATTTATTCCTATTATTACTAGATATGTAGTGATACTCAAATCTTCTATCTCAACCCCACTATAAATTTCATCACCATACTACCCCTCAAAACCTATGGACAACCCATTAAAGTTAGGTTTTTTATATTATAATATACATATGGAGGACTAATTTTCTTTTTAAAACATTGTGTGTATTGTTTCTTGTTATTTTAGGATATGTAGTGATGTTCAGACAACTTGTCCTAGACCATATGCAAGTCCCCAACCACTTCCATTCCCCACCAATACTCAGTGATGTACCATTTATTTCAGTTTCAAGTTGGAATATTCCAATTACCTTTTAAAAATTTTATTTCTATATACAATACTTTGTACCTTAATAATTTTAACCACGACAAACCTTTCATGGTTACTAGTAATGAGTATGTCCAATCCCAAAGGACCCTTTTATTTAGTGATGGAATATATAATGTAACATCCCAAGTAAGTAATGAATAATAGATATTTTTATCTATGTCTATTAATGAATTAAATAGTGTTTTAGAGGCTTAAAATGAGAATAAATCCAATCTTAAGCATGGAATACACTAATATTTTTAAAAGATTGTTTTACTGCCTTTTGATGACAAACCATTTTTAAATCAAACTTTTGACAATTTTATAAGCTCTATTTGTCAAAATAAACTTATTCTTTATGATTGGGACATTGAAATTTACTTTGGGTAATTTTTTGGTATTTTTCCGACAATGTTCATTTTTTAATGAATAGTGAAAAATACTGCATTTTACATCAAAACTTCTTTTTCATCTAATTTAATTATATGGTTAGAATATCTTTTTAATTGGTTTTAAAGTGTAAATAGAATATATTTTTACCATTTAATCCAATAGTGGTAATTGGAATTAATTTCACTTTGAAATTGGACTTAAACTAGTGTCAATCTTTTGATACTTATTGTTTCATAAAAACACGCTATTTGCTCTGACAACGGGAATTAATTATTAAATTAATTAATGTAACTTATATGTTTTGAATTTTGTAAAATAGAAATCATTTTTGAATTCGTAATATCAAATATAGCTTAGGGTGACGTTTTGGTATTTTTCTGAAAAACTTCAATTTTTGATGAATAGTGAAATCACTAAGTGGTACATAAAAAACAGATTTTTTGTTTAAATGATATTTTACCACCTCTGTGTTTTGAATTTCAAAAATCCGACATAAATTGTTGTTATTAAAAAGTAAAATGTGGTTCAATGGGATTAAAATAATTTTTTTTGGTGAATAGTAACTTTTAAGTTTTAATCGCGATTAGAGGTAATTAGTGCAATTTAAGGTAAGAATAATGTTTTAATAATATGAAATGACCTAGACACATGTCCTAACCTTATTGGATGTATCATGGCCGACCCATACAACCCATGGGTCGATTTTTGGGACCCCATGGATCCACTTGGGTAAGATAAAGACATTAATGCCTTTTATTTAATGTTAAAGTAAAAATGACACAAACATGTATTGTTTTATTAAAAAAATTTTTACATGGGGTTATACAAGTCATATTTTTTACTATAAATATTCATTATAAATCTAAAAATATTTCCTAATTCATAGTAGTTTTTTCATAATTTTTAGATATTAAATAAATTAAATTATTTATGACACCATGATGATGCAATGATGACCTCATTATTTAACGATTTAAATAAAATAAAACTATAATGTAAAATCTAAGACCTAAACTTGTCAAAAACCTATTTGATGGGTGGATTTAGAATCCTTATCACCTTATCCTTGAAATTTAAAATTTTGGGACCTTTTTTATCCGAAAAGCATTTTATAGAAAAGTATCTTTTCTTAACTTTCCAAGAGTGCCCCTCCTCTCCTCTTATAAAAGGCCCCCACCTCTACCACCTTACCCACACTTCCAAAGCCTTTGGATCAGACAACCCCTGCTCATATTGTCTCTCCACATCCCTCTCTTACTCCTAGAATCCTCACTTTGGGCATAAGTCTTCCCAAGGAAGCCTTTGAGCTCAAATCAAAAAGAGTTACTCGTTTTAAAGGTTGGGTTTTCTCTTGTGTTCTTATGTTTTATTTTGCTTCTCCAACCCTCTAAAATCTTTTTATTAATTTATTTTGTAACAAAAAAAGTATATTCCATATACTAGGATATTTTTATAAGAAGTATTCGAGCTACACTTACACACACCTACATCTAATGGTTAAAGAACATACTGTTTCTGTGGATGGCGAATTTCTGCCTCACGAAACGATGATTGTTCAACACTCATATAACACTTTCAAATGTGGCCATTAAGATGTCACTATATTTATATATGATATATAATATATTTATGTTTTACTTAAGCTTTTGTATTTTTCATTTATGTCATACCTTTATGGTTTCCATTATGGGTAAACACGATATCTTCATTTTAGGAAGTGCGGACTACCGCCCCCTCAAAGTGATTTGATTCGTTAATGCCATATGTGGGAAGTATAAAGGATATAATTAATGATATTATATATGATATTATAATGGAATTATAATATACATTTATATCATTATGATTCCATTCCATAAAATATGAAATATAAATGAAAGTAGCGTTCAAGCGTACGTACGGCTTACCGTCTCCATTAACGGTGCATTTCATTTCTTACCACTAAACGTTATGTAATATTATAAATGCATGTATATATTGGATATATATGATATATATTATATCTACATCATGATTATAACTCTAGATATAATGGATACATGAACAACTTGTAATTATAAAGAGTTTATTTTTGACTCAAGTACCAATGATCGTTAAAAAGAACGTTATTAACTTAAATAATTACATAGTGTTAATGACATGGTAATAAGTGATATAAAAGGAATAATGAACTTGAAAAAGGTTCTTAAGCAAGTAGAAATTAACTCAAGTTTATTATTCATGAGGTTAAAGAACGATCGAGTCAAGTCGGACCCGAGGTATGAGACTTCATCTCATTCTCCTTTCATTGAGGCATATTTTTGTTTTATACACAACCTTCTTTTATACGGTGTATAAACCCCTTTGACAATTACGTTTATCCAAAAGGAATCTTTTTATACGAAGTATTTTACTAAATGAAAAAAGGGAATGTTTTTGTCGTACGTATGCGGCGACGACGACTTCTCCGCCGCCGTGACCATTATTTGAGTTTTGGATTTCTCTACAAGCCATACCTTTTTTTAAATGAAAAATAAATACCATGTTTTACTTTTCTTTTATTTTAGTATTTAAAATGGTTTTCATAATTTTTTTATTATATCAATGTGTTGGGTTGATATCTTGTGATTGAAATGTGGAAATGTTATGTTTCCTTTATGCATGTTTTATGTGATACGATTATGTTATGGTTCTTGGGAATTGTTATGAAGACAGGTGGTTCCGTGATAAACTAAGGGCGGGTGAGCCCGATATAGCTCTCCAATGAATTGGGTAAAGCGAAGGGGTTAAACATTGAGGTTTATCTAAAGAGATTTAGGGAATATACTGTGATGGGTATTCCAAACGTAACCAAGAGGGTTACTCCCTACGTAAGAATGTTATGAATGCCTCAAGTTACCTTTATGTATTATGATTTCTATGATTTATTCATGATTTTATGAGGTATGTTAAAGTGCTTCTGTTTTATGGGTAAAGTATGATTTCATTATTATGTATATATGTACTCATGTTTCCTTTCCATATTTTTATATCCCTTACTGAGCTTTTTATGCTCATCCCAAGTTTTTGAAATGTTTTTCACAGGTCAAGGGAAAGGTACATGATATGATGATAGTGTCAAGGAAGTGTCAAGAAAGAATCCATGTTTTTTATAAATATTCTTCCTTTGATGGGAAAAAATGAATACTATATTTTATTATAACCACTTTGTTTAAATGTGGGATGTAATGCATGTTTTATGATCTAATTCTCTAAAACTCTAAACCTGAAAATATCCTCAAGGTGTAATCTTGTAATAACTCAAGATTAAGTATAGTTTAAGGCTGGGGCCTTATAGTTGGTATCAGAGGTCGGTTTAGATAACGTTAGGAGTTAGAATTCTATTAAATGATTTTCCAAAAATATTTTTTTATGGTCAAATTGAAATGATATAGCATTTGAAGATTACTATGTTGCTTCATCTAAGACAAGTTTGTTCAGAATGGTTTTCCGTAGAGGAAATAGGGAAGCAGTGCTAGGAAGGCATATAGAAGGAAATAACCTTCTAAATTAGCATCCTGAGATGGTCAGAATTGGAATTGAATAGTTTGTTGTAGTAATGGTTCAATTGACTCAAGCGATAAATGGTGGTGGTATCCATGCACGAGATCATCCAGATCAACCGTAGAGGAACATGTCAGTGGTGGAACATTTAATGAGGGAACATCCCCCATCATTCAGAGGATCATCTGACCCTGTGCTAGCTGAATGGTGGATTAAAGAACTGTAGAATATTTTCAATGTCATGGGGTGTTCAGACAATCAAAAGGTTAGTCTTTCTATTTATCATTTGGAGGGTGAGGTATATCAGTGGTGGTCGGCGGTTAAAAATATTAGGGATGCTGATGAGATTGATGCTCTCGACTGGGATGAATTCAAAGGTATGTTTCTTGAGAATTATTTTCCTAAGGCTGTTCGACTTAGGATGGAAAAAAAATTCCTGGAATTGTGACAAGAGGAAGACTCAGTGGCTGCCTATGAAGAGAGGTTCACTTGATTGGCAAGGTATGCTCCAATTTTTATCCGAGACCTTGATAGTAGAATCAATTGTTTTTACTTAGGATTAAAGACAAAATATCGAAGGGCATTGGCTTCTCGTGAGTTTAAAAGTTATGAAAATCTTGTTCTATGTGCTGAGAAGGTGGAAATGGAGTTTGCTGATGATCAAGTGTTATATAACAACCAGCAGAAGAAGAGACCGAGGTGGCAGGAGAAAGGAATGAATTCTTCAAAAAGGTCTGATGGTAAGAAAACTAAGTTTCCATTTTGTGATAAATGTGGTAAAAGGCATGTTGGGGAATGTCTTTTGAATTCTGGAAAGTGCTACCAATGTGGTAAGATGGGACATAAGGCTCGTGATTGCAATGAAAAAGATCAAGGTAATGGTAAGACCAAATTTGATTTACAGTTAGAGAAATGTTTTAAGTGCAATGAGATGAGTCACTATACAAATGAGTGTCCGAAAAAGAGCTTGAGTGATGGGAAGTAGTTAGACTACAAGCAGAAAGGGGTGGTGAAATCCTTTGAAACTACTTCAGGAGATGTCGGGCCATCAAATAAAGTTGTATCAGGTACTTTGTTTGCTTTTTCAAATTATTCCAGTGTGTTGTTTGATTCAGGGTCTACACATTCTTTTATCTCTGAAACCTTTTCTAGTAAAATGGAAATACCATCTCAAGAAATGACTCCTGAACTAGTGGTAAAAACACCTGGGGGAAATGTTGAGGAAAAAATAATTTATAGGAATCTTCCTATCCTTATCCGTGGAAAGAACCTACTTGAAAACCTAATTGTTCTACCTCTAGTAGAGTTTAATGTTATCCTGGGTATGGATTGGATCTCTGTTTACCATGATAAGATTGACTGTAGAGCTAAAGAAGTTTCTTTTCAGAAAGAATTTCAGTTTATGTACAATAATGAACTCTTACTATTGATAACATATCAAGAGGCTGAGAAACTTGTAAAAGATGGAAATGAATGTTACCTTGCACACATTGTTGAAAACAAGGGAACTGTCAGATTAATGATGTGCCAATGGTAAATGAGTATCCTGATGTTTTTCCTGATGAGTTTCTTGGAATAATACCAGATTGGGAAGTTGAGTTTACTATTGACTTAGTTCCTGATGCTAATCCAATTTCAAAACCCCCTTATCGAATGGCTCAAATTGAACTTTTAGAGTTGATGGAGAAATTTCAAGATTTGTTAGAGAAAGGTTTCATTCGACCTAGCACATCACCATGGGGTGCTCCTATTTTATTTGTTAAAAAGAAAGATGGTTCAATGAGACTTTGCATTGATTATAGATCCTTGTATAACATCACTGTTAAGAACAAATATCCTTTGACTCATATTGATGATTTGTTTGATCAACTCCAGGGAGCTCAGTATTTTTTCAAAGATTAACCTGAGATCGGGGTACCATCAGTTGAAGGCAAAGGAATCAGATGTTCCGATGACCACATTTCGAACAAGATATGGCCATTATGAATTTTTAGTAATGCCTTTTGGGCTAACCAATGAACCTGCTGTATTCATGGACTTAATGAATAGAATTTTCCATGAGTTCTTGGATGAGTTTGTGGTGGTTTTCATTTATGATATTTTGGTGTTTTCTAAAAGTAAAGAGGAGTATGAAAGACATTTAAGGGTTATTTTGCAAACCTTAAAAGAAAATAAATTGTATGGGAAATTTAGCAAGTGTGAGTTTTGGTTGTAACAAATTTATTTCCTTGGTCATATTGTTTCTAAAGATGGGATAACTGTTGATCCTGCAAAAACAAAGGTTGTGGAAGAATGGCCAAGACCCACAAATATAACCGAGATTTATAGATTTCTTGGTTTGGCAGGCTATTACCGAAGGTTTGTTAGAAATTTTTCACGGTTATCTAGTCCAATGACTAAGCTAACTCAGAAGGGTGTTAAGTTTATCTGGACAAAAGAATGTGATGATTGTTTTTAGGAACTGAAAAGAAGATTGGTGAATGATCCAGTTTTGGAACTACCTTCCAGGAATGGGGAGTTTGTTATCTACAGTGATGCTTCATTGAAAGGACATGGTTGTGTCCTAATGTAGAATGATAAGGTAATTGCTTATACTTCACGATAGTTGAAAACTCATGAGGTAAATTACCCTACACATGATTTAGAATTAGCTGCAATTGTTTTTTCTTTAAAAATTTAGAGGCATCATTTGTATGGAGTAAAGTGTGAAATACATACCGATCACAAAAGTTTAAAGTATATATTAACTCATAAAGAATTAAACATGAGACAGAGGAGATGTCTTGAATTAATCAAGGATTATGATTGTACAATTCATTACCATCCGAGAAAAGCAAATAAAGTGGCTGATGCTTTGATTCGAAAAAGTAATGCTTCATTAACAATGTTGAGTTTGGAACGTGATCCTTTGGTTAAGGATTTGATGAACTTTGGCATAGAATTTGTTGGTGTAGGATTTCCTTCTATTTTGTTTCAGTTATCAGTGAAATCTTCTCTATCAGACAGAATCAAGCAAACACAGAAGCAAGAAAGTGAGTTGTAGAAAATGATAGAGCTGGTTCAGAAGTGTAAGTTTCCTGAATTCAACATTGATAATGATTGTGTTTTGAGATTTGGGAAGAGATTGTGTGTGCCTTGTGATTCACAGTTGAAGAGAGAGTTGTTATGTGAAGCTCATAGTTCTTCATTTTCAGTTTATCCTGGCAGTACTAAGATGTACCGAGATCTGCAGGAGTATTACTAGTGGGATGGAATGAAAAGAGATATTGCTGATTTTACAATGAAGTGCTTGAATTGTCAATAGGTTAAAGTAAAGTGGCAGTTACCTAAAGGGATGCTTCAGCCTTTACCAGTACCAGAGTGGAAATGGGAAAATATATCCATGGACTTCGTTGTGGGATTTCCGAAGACACCTCGAGGTAATAATGCAATCTGGGTTATTGTTGATCGCTTGACTAAATCTGCTCATTTCCTTTCTATACGAGATAATTTTTTCCTAGATCAACTTTCTCGATTGTATCTTAAAGAGATAGTCAAGTTGCATGGAGTTCCCCTCTCCATTGTATCTGACCGTGATCCCAGGTTTACTTCTAGCTTTTGGAAAGGCCTTCAGAAGTCGTTGGGTACTGAATTAAATTTTAGTACAACTTTTCATCCTCAATCAGATGGGTAATCAGAACGAAAAATTCAGAATTTGGAAGATATGCTACGTTCTTGTATGATAAATTTTCAGGGAAGTTGGGACCAACATCTTTCTTTGGTTGAGTTTTCATATAATAACAGTTTTCATTCCATTATACAGATGGAACCATTTGAGGCGTTATATGGGAAGCGGTGTCGAACTCTAACTTTCTGGGATGAAGTGGGTGAAAGGAAGCTGATGAGACCATAATTGGTAGAAGAGATGGCAGAAAAAGTTCAGTTGATTCAGAAACACATGAGAACAGCTCAGAGCAGGAAGAAGAGTTATGCAGATAACTGGAGGAAGGATCTATCTTTCGAGGTAGGTGATCATGTCTTTCTCAAAGTTTCACCATGGAAAAGTGTGATGCGATTTGGTAAGAAAGGAAAGCTGAGTCCAAGGTTCATTGGACCATATGAAATTCTGGAGAGAGTTGGATTAGTTGAATACCGAGTGGCTTTACCTCCGAGTTTATCTCAGGTACACAATGTTTTTCATGTTTCGATGTTGAGAAAGTATATGCCAGATCCATCTCATGTTTTGAGTCCAGAGGTAATTCAGCTGGAAGAGAACCTATATTATGAGGAATAACCAGTCCAGATTCTTGACCATAGGGAGCAAGTTTTACAGAATAAGGTGATTCATTAGGTAAAGGTTTTGTGGAAAAACTACATGATTGAAGAGGCAACATGGGAATCTGAAAATGCAATGAGGGCTAAATACCCCCACTTATTTGATAAGAAAATAAATTATGGGGACACAATTTTCTAAAGGGGGAAGGATGTAGCATCCCAAGTAAGTAATGAATAATTTATATTTTTATCTATGTATATTAATGAATTAGATAGTGTTTTAGAGGCTTAAAATGAGAATAAATCCAATCTTAAGCATGGAATACACTAATATTTTTAAAAGAATGTTTTACTGCCTTTTGATGACAAACCATTTTTAAATCAAAATTTTGACAATTTTATAAGCTCTATTTGTCAAAATAAACTTATTCTTTATGATTGGGACATTGAAATTTACTTTGGGTAAATTTTTGGTATTTTTCCGACAATGTTCATTTTTTAATGAATAGTGAAAAATACTGCATTTTACATCAAAACTACTTTTTCATCTAATTTAATTATATGGTTAGAATATCTTTTTAATTGGTTTTAAAGTTCAAATAGAATATATTTTTACCATTTAATCCAATAGTGGTAATTGGAATTAATTTCACTTTGAAATTGAACTTAAACTAGTGTCAATCTTTTGATACTTATTGTTTCATAAAAACATGCTATTTGCTCTGACAACAGGAATTAATTATTAAATTAATTAATGTAACTTATATGTTTTGAATTTTGTAAAATAGAAATAATTTTTGAATTTGGAATGTCAAATATATCTTAGGGTGAAGTTTTGGTATTTTTCTGAAAAACTTCAATTTTTGATGAATAGTGAAACCACTAAGTGGTACTTAAAAAACTGTTTTTTCGTTTAAATGAAATTTTACCACCTCGGTGTTTTGAATATCAAAAATCCGATATACATTGTTGTCATTAATAAGTAAAATGTGGTTCAATGGGATTAAAATAATTTTTTTCGGTGAATAGTAACTTTTAAGTTTTAATCGCGATTAGAGGTAATTAGTGCAATTTAAGGTAAGAATAATGTTTTATTAATATGAAATGACCTAGACACATGTCCTACCCTTATTTTATGTGTCATGTCCGACCAAGATAACCCATGGGTAGATTTTTGGGACCCCATGGAGCCACTTGGGTAAGATAAAGACATTAATGCCTTTTATTTAATGTTAAAGTAAAAATGACACAAACATGTATTGTTTTATTAAAACAATTTTTACATGGGGTTATACAAGTTCTATTTTTGACTATAAATATTCATTAGAAATATAAAACTATTTCTTACTTCATAGTATTTTTTTTCATAATTTTTAGATATTAAATAAATTAAATTATTTATGACACCATGACGATGCAACGATGACCTCATTATTTAACGATTTAAATAAAATGAAAATATAATGTAAAATGTAAGACCTACACTTGTTAAAAACCTATTGGATGGGTGGATTTTGAACCCTTATCACCTTATCATTGAAATTTAAAATTTTGGGACCTTTTTTATCCGAAAATCATTTTATAGAAAAGTATCTTTTCTTAACTTTCCAAGAGTGCCCCTCCTCTCCTCTTATAAAAGGCCCCCACCTCTACCACCTTACCCACACTTACAAAGCCTTTGGATTGGCCAACCCATTATCATATTGTATCTCCACATCCCTCTGTTACTCTTAGAAGCCTCAATTTTGGTAGAAGTCTTCCCAAGGATTCCTTTGAGCTCAAATCAAAAAGAGTTACCCGTTTTAAAGGTAGTGTTTTCTCTTGTGTTCTTATGTTTTATTTTTCTTCTCCAACCCTCTAAACTCTTTTTATTAATTTCCTTTTTAACAACACCAATATCTTCCATATACTAGGATGTTTTTATAAGAAGGATTCGAGATACACTTACACAAACCTACATCTAATGGTTAAAGAACATACTGTTTATGTGGATGGTGAATTTCTACCTCACGAAACGATGATTGTTCAACACTCATATAACACCTTCAAAGGTTTCCATTAAGATGTCACTATATTTATATATGATATATAATATGTTTATGTTTTACTTAAGATTCTGTATTTTTCATTTATGACATACCTTTATGGTTTCCATTATGGGTAAACGCGATATCTTCATTTTAGGAAGTGCGGACTACCGCCCCCTCAAAGTGATTTGATTTTTTAATGCCATATGTGGGATGTATAAAGGATGTAATTAATGATATTATATATGATATTATAATGGAATTATAATATACCATTATATCATTATGATTCCATTCCATAAAATACAAAATAGAAATGAAAGTAGCGTTCATGCGTACGTACAGCTTACCGTCTCCATGAACGGTGCATTTCATTTCTTACCTCTAAACGTTATGTAATATTATAAATGCATGTATATACTGGATATATATGATATATATGATATATACATCATGAGTATAACTCTGGATATAATGGATACATGAACAACTTGTAATTATAAAGAGTATTTTTGACTCAAGTACCAATGATCGTTAAAACGACTGTTATTAACTTAAATAATTACATAGTGTTCATGACATGGTAATAAGTGATATAAAAGGAATAATGAACATGAAAAATGTTCTTAAGAAATTAGAAATTAACCCAAGTTTATTATTCAGGAGGTTAAAGAACGATCGAGTCAAGTCGGACCCGAGGTATGGGACTTCGTCTCAATCTCCTTTCATTGAGGCATATTTTTGTTTTATACACAACCTTATTTTATACGGTGTATAAACCCATTTGAAAATTATGTTTATCCAAAATGAATATTTTTATACGAAGCGTTTTACTAAACGATAAAAGGGAATGTTTTTGTCGTACGTATGCGGCGACAATGACTTCTCTGCCGTCGTGACCATTATTTGAGTTTCAGATTTCTCTATAAACCATACCTTTTTTAAATGAAAAATAAATACCATGTTTTACTTTTCTTTTATTTTGGTATTGAAAATGGTTTTCATAATGTTTTTATTATATAAATGTGTTTTGTTGATATCTTGTGATTGAAATGTGGAAATTTTATGTTTCCTTTATACATGTTTTATGTGATACGATTATGTTATGGTTCTTGGGAATTGTTATGAAGATTGGTGGTTCCGTGATAAAATAAGGGTGGGTGAGCTCGATATAGCTCTCCAATGCATTGGGTAACGTGTAGGGGTTAAACTTTGAGGTTTCTCCAATGATATTTAGGGAATATACTGTGATGGGTATTCCAAACATAACCAAGAGGGTTACTCCCTACGTAAGAATGTTATGAATGCCTCAAGTTACCTTTATGTCTTATGATTTCTATGATTTATTCATGATTTGATGAGGTATGTTAAAGTGCTTATGTTTTATGGGTAAATTATGATTTCATTCTTATGTATATATGTACTCATGTTTCCTTTCCATATTTTTATATCCCTTACTGAGCTTTTTATGCTCATCCCATGTTTTTGAAATGTTTTTCACAGGTCAAGGGAAAGGTACATGATATGATGATAGTGTCAAGGAAGTGTCAAGAAAGAATACATGTTTTATTTTAAATATGCTTCCATTGATGGGAAATAATGAATAATATCTTTTATTGTAACCAATTTGTTTAAATGTGGGATGTAATGCAAGTTTTATGATCTAATTCTCTAAAACTCTAAACCTGAAAATATCCTCAAGGTGTAATCTTGTAATTACTCAAGATTAAGTAAGGTTTAAGGCTGGGGCCTTATATATAATGCATACAAAACCCATATATAACAAACTAAAGTAATATATTTGTCACATTGAGAGGATCCTATATCCTTATATATATTTAATATCATTTCAGTGTAACTCCTTATTTGAATGTAGTCAATGGTCATGATTAGTATTCTTTTTTTAATGAAATGGTAATAGTTTTTCATTTGAACGTGGTCAGTATTTTCCCAATCCTTTAAATTTTATTTCATTATTTATATATTTAAATAATTGTATTTATAATTTATATCACTCTAAATATATTGTTTAAATATATATAAATGATTCTGACACCCAAACCCCTATTTTTATCGTTGTATTTCCTTCTGGGGTTTGAGAATTACGACATTAAACTATATTAAATTTTCCTATGAGGATTTTTAGAATAGAACTGAGCTATCCATTCATGTTTGGATATCATTTTCTAATTATATTATAGAATAACTCATATTTTAGTTAAATATATATTACATTAAACATCATCCCTTTCATATTTGACATGTAAGTTGTTAAATTATCAAAGGAAAGAGATATGTTTCTATTCAATTTAAAAACCCATAAAGTGAATATAATGAAAAAGTTAGGTATTTACTCACTGGGACTTTTACCTTCATGAACTAGAAAAAAATTAGGGCATAAAATAAAATATCTAGGCACAAAACTCATTTGGTTTAAAACTCACATATGGAATTTTGAGAAAAATCCATGTTTTTTCTCCATAATAAACCTATTTTATGTATTAGGAAAAAAATAGATCATTGAAATGAAAAATAAATAAATCTTGTAAGGACCACCACTTGATCAAAGAAAAATTCAATCCACACTCACTAGGTCTATGTATTTGGGAAAAAGTTAGATAATTTTTTTATTTCTTATACATATTGACCTAGAAGAATTGTAAAAAGAATAAAAACATCTAATTTTCTATAATTTAACCTTTATTGAGCATTAATCCATCTATGAAAATCTATCTTCATGATTCCAATTATTCCGAGTCATCCATTGTCTCATATCTAAAAAGAATAAGATTTTTCCATGGTGATCGTGATAATGTTTCATAATCAACCTAGCTATACCAAACCAAGAGAACAAACCCAAAATGAATTAAATTATTGTATATCCTTTATATAAAATGTAAACCTCAACCTATGGTGATGGTATATATAGGATGCATATCCAACCCTCTTATATTGAATCATGTTTTTGGAAATTATGACTTACTAGAAGAAATAACCATCCAATGTTTATAAGGATTTGATTACTTTGGTATTGAAAAATATATAATTCCATAATTCATTAGATTCTAATCAATGTTAATAGTGAATGGGAACATATATTTATAAAAATAAGTTTAATGGATAATGTATCAATCTAGCTATAATTTAATGTTAGCTCTCACTCAGGGTCAATGCCTGGGTGAGTGTAATGATGAAATATCCTCGAGTCAAGACCCTGCCCTTGAAAATAAATATCCATAGGTACATAAACTCATAATTAGATTCCCAATATAGATTCAACCATCAGAATATTTCTTTTGTATAAAGAATATTGAAAAGTGATTTATCTAACCAGATAATTGGACTGTTTTCATTCTGAATGAATCTATGTCTATGTTAGGGAGGGGATGGGATTTTGTTGGAACTAAAAAATGTATCCCAAATAATTTTTAATGGAATTCATGACATTATTTTCATCCATATAATTAAATTAAAGTGTATAAAAAAATGATATCTAAGTATATGAAGGATATGTAAATGGGATATTTATGTGTTGCTTGATTGATAATACACTAAGGGATGAACATTTTTCAATAGCATCGACCATTTCAGTGGTGTGGTGGTGAGAAATTGTTATTGGGAATGAACCATATATTACATACAAATATTAAGACACATTTTCAAGTCTTTATAGGCATATTTTGGTTATAAAAAACTTAGAAAATATATATAACCAATAGTTATGGGGTAAATCATTATGTTAACATTAATTTGACATCTCGTGGAGCCAAAACGAACTTATAGATAAAAATATTTGGTTATTTTAAGTTGGGATTATTTTTTTAACAAGTTAATATTGTCAACCATGAAAAAATTACATAACTGTATAAAAATTATATATAACCCTATCATTTTTGGTCGGATGGCATGTATTCATTGTGGCTGTGAAACAATTAAGAGACCCAATCATTATTTTAATCCCTAACATGGATTTATTTTGTGGTTTCTATATTCTTAAGTATTTGGAGAATAATTTTTAGTATATAGTCAATATTTTATATGAGGCCTCTTAACTCGTATGTGGATCCCTCATTATTTTTTTAGTTAATAAGATAAAATTCCTATAAAACCACTGGGGTTTTATATTTCTACAAAATCATTTTCAAATTGGAGGTGAGATTATTAAATAACCCAAAATATATTATATATATTGAATCCTTATATTTAATGGTCCACCAACCATCAGTTGTTTCATATAAATAGACTGCTATCTTTAATTTTAAGAGAAAGAAAAATTCAAAAATGAGGAGGTTGATAACAATTTATTCATTTGTCTATAATTACTTTAATAGATTACCTTATAGGAATAAATACCCTAGGTAAACTCATAATAAAATCATAAAGAGGGAGGGTAACCCCATTATAAAAATCATGTGGCTATGTCTCCTATGAAAATATTTTTTCATTATCATACACCCAAAACACATTGTGAAGGATCCACAAAAAATCTTTCATAGAGGTCTTCCCACCATATAAAACTCACATGGTGTGTAGTCTTATATACACATGCCCTCTATGGACTTCATTTGTTCATATAAAATCCCATATTTTATCCAAATCGGTACTTATTAATGTTCATGTATCCCTCATGCAAATGGTATATCTTTATATAATATTCAACCTACGGTGGTCCTCTATGCAAAAGATCATTTCTATTTGTGTTAGAGCCTCTCTAATAGACAAAGAAATCACTATAGCAGCCTATCACCTTAGTGAAAATCTCAATAATTACATTTAATAAATTCCTCCACAAAATACACCTAATTTACATTACTAGATCATTACCCACGTTCATGTAATACTTTTGACTAGGTATTCCTTTGATAATGGTAATCTATCATCCCATAATAAATATCCCAAAATTTTTCTTCCATAATCGGTAGGTTCTTAGGAGCACTATAAAATATACTTTACCTTTATAACGAGGATACATATAGTTAATCATGATCTTAATACACGAATATAACATATTTTTATTTGAATATTCAATAAAATTCACTAATACACACCCAAGGACAATAAATTTTTTCTGCATTTGGAGACTCAATACATAGACTTATATTCCTTGAAATATCTTCAACATATATAATAAAGATCTTCCAACATAGTACCCCTCTTAGAAATACCCTACCAAAATCTTTCATTCATAAATTTGGGGAAGGAAATATAAGAAAGGGTCAACTCAAATGACCATTAAGGGTAAACAAGAGGGATATCAATGGCCACTTGAGTATAACTTGAGAAAAAGGGTATAATAACACAAATATAACATTTGAAAATCATATAATACATATCATAGATCATAATATTGATTAAAGGAATAAATATTTGAATTTAATATGACATGAATTATATAAGAAACAAATAACATGAGTAATACGAGCATAACATTGGAACAATACATAAGTTTTTGGCATACACATAAGTATATAAAATCATCTTCGTAGTAGTCAAGGATAACTTAAAAAACTATAATAATTGAATGGGTTCACTCCACAAAAAATAAAAGTAGTCATGGTTCACTCCCAAAACTATCATATTGGATTGGTTTCACTCTCTAAATCATTATAGTTGTCAAGACTCACTCCTAAGATTATTATAGTGGACAAAGTCGCCTACTGAACTGGGTTTACTACCCATTCCAGTCCTTTTTATCCCATGAGATATCAATATTTTCTCAATTAATTATATTTATATATAATTTTGAGCCTACACACCACATAAACAAAATAATAAATATGTATTTCAAAATATCATAACAAATTCATCAAATCAGAACCTATAAAAATAAGTGGGTTTCATTAAACATTTCAACACAGTATATCCCATGAAAAATAAATAGGTTTCATAAATATTTCATAATTTCATCATAACATAATACATGGAATAGAAAAGAGTTTCATAAAAATTTTATCATTATTATCATAAACCATCCCAAGAAATAATAAGTATAATATCAATAGATCATATCCCCTATAAAAATTAAGTAACATCAGTGGATATTATCACAGATAAAAAATTTATTTAAAATATAAATTAGAACATTTCCTAAGGAAAATAAAATTTTCCATTTGAAATAACTACTTTTAAAATTTTCCAAATAGTAAGGAAAAAGTTTTCTGTGAAAAGAACATTGAATACTTGTAAATGAATATTCAATATTGAGTAGTATTAACAAAATGGAATTCCATTCATGAGGTATAAGTTAAAAGAAAACATTATTTTCACATGTTTGTAAAAATTCAAAAAGTACCTCATTTGGAAGAAAAAAAATATTCCCTTAAAAATATTTTTTAAAAATTAAAATATGGGTAAAAATTACATTAAAAAATCATTGGAAAACAATAAAAACATTCTTTAAAACATTTTTAGAAAACATGGTTATAGAAGAAAAAGGGTTTTCAACCAAAGAGAGACTAAAGTTGACTTTAATTAAAAACACTATTTTGGTATATTTAGTAAATGAAGAAAGTAAAATGATAACTATAAAAAAATAGAGTAAAAGAAAATTCATGATTTTATTTTGAGTTAAATAATAATATTTCATCAACAGAACTTGATCTTAAACAATCTTGATAAAAAATGAGATTATAACATAAAACCCTTATTGCATTGGTAACGTTTTAATCGTAAGCCCCATGAAAGAAAAAATTCAAATGAAACATTAAATATAATGAAAATAAGTATAATCGTGATATAATATGTCATAGGGTAGTATTATTACGACCCATACTTAACATAAATTGTTATTACATCATAATTGAAGCATACGTATTACAACATATAAAAAAACCATGATATGACTGTATAAGTATAGTGTCTTTACAAACTGGGAAACATAAACAACTGGTTCATAAATCATCTACATTGTCTCCCGCTTATTTCATCATATCTAGAGTCCCTTTTGGAATATCCTACTTAATACCCTTCTTCCTGACCCAAGGAAAAGAAAAAATATAAAATGGTGAGCTCAAATGCTCAGTAAGGGTAAACAAAGGAAATATCAATCATATAATATTCATAAGAACATAACATTTTGAAAATCTTAACCTGCAAAAGAGATCATAATATCATGACATGTGATAAATCATAGTAGTGAAATGTAATCCCAATAATCATATCATAAAACATGAAACTTTATGAAATACACACATAATCATAGAAAATCATTTCATATTAGTCAAGACTCATTTCCAAGACCATCATAGCGAACAAAGTCCATTTATGAACCGAGTTCACTCCTCTTTCCCGTCCTGTATCAGTGAACCAGATTAACTTTCCGTTCCAGCCATGTCTATCTCATGAGATATAAATCGTTACCCAATGAATTGGAGGGTGATATAGGTCCCAACCATCTCATAATGAAACCATTCTTATGTGTTCCACAAAAATCATAAATCATACATCATAGCATAACCCATGTAATAAATATGGGATTCTTAAACTTCATGCCATCATAACATAATCCATATAAGATAAAATGACTTCATAAAAATAATTCCATCGTAAAATAATCAAATAAATATAAAAATAGGTATAGAAAAAAACCCTATATTATCCTATATGGAAAATAATTTTGATAAAACACTTGAACTCCATTCTTGAGGAAAATATCCTTTCTACTTCAAAAACATTTTTCATTTCTTAACATGTCATACAATTTTAAACTAAAATATGTTAATTAAAAATAAACTTGAATACTTGTAAATGAATCTACATGGAAATAATGTTCTAGGAAATAATAAAAATCCATTCATGCTGTATAAGTTAAAAAAACATTCTTCTCGTACTTTGGTTGGAAAAGTCAAAAAGTATCTCGTACTGAAAACGACAAAAGATTCCTCTCATATCTTTTACTAAAAATTAACCAATAGGTAAAATTGGATTTAAAAAATTGTAGGAGGATAGAAATAATATGTAATATTGAGGAAACATGGATGTGGATGATAAATATTCCCCAGTAAATTCTGAAGTATAAACAATCTCGAATAAAAATGAGATTGCGAGATTTTCCCTTACCTTAGGTCCAATATGCTTTGTACGTGTCTGAAACTCCTTTATATTGATTTAAATAATGTCATTGAATTATTCCATAATCATACTCATTGTTATGATATCATATATGGTCATATTCTTAGCTTCTTATTAGTAATATTTCATTGCAACTAGTTATTCGAGTGTTCATTGCTTTATGTTCTTATGCGTGTTTTGTCGAATAAATTCTTATTCCTCTTTTTAGGTTATAGATAAATCATTTACATAATGGTATTAGTATAATATATATGATATTTATTCATTCAATTCGTTTATATAATCATGTTTTAGTGAATATCATGTAGAACGAATCACATCGCATCGTGAAGACGGTAAGCCGTACGTACGCACGAGCGGCGACATTGTTCCCATAATTATTGAATGGTCTTGGAGTGGATGATAGAATATATAATAATTAGTATCATGTTATAATAATAATATATAGTCATTCTTTACACCATTATACCCATCCAAGTAAGGTGGTGGTGGAAAATAGATTACACCACGACGTGGAGACGGTATTCCGTACGTACGCATGCGTGGTGATTTCATTTTCCATATGATGGATAGAAGGTGAAATAGGTTTGTTTCATATTTATAATAAAATATCAGTATATTAGTGATACTAATGATATTAATTTATAATGAAACCAATAAATAAGAGTAAGTAGAAGAAGAAATAAATTTGAAAGGATCGGTAAAGGATATTACCTATTCTTCGACGCGCCTCTTCTAAACCTCTTTTTAGGGCAATAAAGTTGGTCTTTGAAGAAGAATAGAACATATAATATGTTTCTAGGGAAGTGGAGAAGGGAAATTTTCAGGGTTTTTCCGAGGTTGAAGGCTCAAAATTTTGTGAGGAGGAGAGGGAGGAGGTGCCCTTTTATAAGGGAGGAGAGGGGCACCTTTGGAAACATAAGAAATATTAATTTATAATAAATTCCAAACCCGCTTAAAAACCTCAAAAAATGACTCAATTAGTAGATGAGATACGATAGGGTTCTAATATAATCAACCAATAAAATTTATACATGTTGTAAATTTATTTTAATCCTTATCAAATTGATTTATCCTTATTTAATCTATTTAATTTTATTTGTGTTAATAATATTCAAAATTTTAAATTGTAATAAATAATTACTTATATGTTTTTAATTGTCCATAATTGGATAATTTATGACATTTTAGACCATATAAATTTAAATTTATAATTTTTAAATATTTCTTTGATTTCTAATTTTTTTATAATATTTTATTTTTTATAAAATAACAATAGTGTCAATTTTGACACTATTCATTTATTTGAATTTAAATAAAATCTAAACAGAGGATATATTCAAAACAAAATATTTAATATATTACTAACATGTCATATTCTTCTATAAAATTCCTTTATCACATTAAATAGTTCATATAATATTTATTTTAATAGTTTTAAAACCATTTATTTGATATTTCAATTAATAAAATAATTTCAACATCACTATTGTGTCATCATTAATGATAATTATTTAATCCCTAAAAATTCTAAATAAATTCACATGATGTAGATAATTTTATTAGATTTATGGGGACTATTCATGATCGAATTTTTATTAAGTTTATCACTAAATTAAAATTATTACACTTATAAGATATAAGAGAGTGACATGTTGTCACTTTCTTTGGTTTTAATTATAATTATATCATTTTCATGGAAAATAGTCCATAAAACGAATCTATTATGACCCTTAGGTGATATGGGTCTACTTTTATTCATCTAATATAATTTTGGTAGGTGATAGGGTAATTTTATAATCTTATTTTTACCCTTAATTACACAATTTACCTTTAAATGTAGTAAATAAAAATTGCCGTAGTTACTATTCATAATGTAAAAAAAATAAAAGTAACCTATTAAAATAATTTGGACCCACTAAATCCAAATATGGAATCCATTTTTATAAATTCAGAACACATAAGTTTAAGTAATTAATTTAAAATTAATCCCGTTGTTAAGAAAATGGGTTTTAAAAGTTAAAACATTGTCAAAGATTGAAATGTTTTTACCTATGAATTCAATGTAAAAATAATTGTAAGGACATGAATTATATTAAATGGTAAAAATATATTCAATTTATAAAATTTACTATTATAATTTTTCCATATAAATTATCTCGATGAAAAATGTTTTTTTTAAGTAAAATTTAGCGTGTTTTTACTAGTCATCAAAATAAGAACATTGTCAGAAAATATCAAAACTTTATCCAATGTAAATTTTTATATACAGATTCAAAATAAGAAGTTTATTTTGTAAAATTGAACTTATAAACTTGTCAAAAATTATATTTAAAATGGGTGCGCCATCAAAAGGCGGTAAAACTACATTTTTTGAAAAATACTTCTCTTATTCGAAAAATTGATTTTGTTTGCATATCTCATTATAGAAAATGTTTAAGATGAATTATAATGTTATTAAATTCAAAATTCATTTAATACTATTCATAACGGCTAGTTCATAATATTATAATAATATATCATTATTTAGTGAAACTCGGTATTACGTACAACGCAAGCTATCGAGGAAGGTTGCTCTTGCGTATAACGCAAGACAAGCCAGTGTTGTGTTTAGTGAAAGATTCTCTTGGTGTTGCGTATAACAGAAGACATAAAAAAATTATTTCTCATAAAATATTAGGATGTTAAATTCTACCCCCTTAAAAATAATTTCGCCCTCTAAATTCTTCACTTCGTAACAAACAGATGAGGATACCTCTCCCTTATCATATCCTCAAGTTCCCATGTAGCTTCTTCTAATTGGTGGTTACTACATAAAACTTTAACCAAGTGAGTGTTATTGTTTCGTAGACCTTTTTTGCTACGATCGAAAATCTCTATCGGCTATTCTTCATAAGAAAGATCTTGCTCCAGCAGTACAACTTCTGAGCTTAGTACATGTGAAGGATCAGGTATGAACTTTCTCAGGAGAGATACATGGAACACATCATGAACTTGAGAGAGATTCGGTGGAAGTTCCAATCGGTAAGCTTCTTTCCCAACATGATCTAGTATTTCAAAAAGACCAATATACCTAGGGATCATCTTTCCCTTCTTTCCAAATCTCATTACTCTCTTCCACGAAGATATTCATAAGAACACTTTATCACCCACTTCAAACTCTAGGTCTTTTCTTTGGTTGCCGGCATAACTTTTTTGTCGACTCTGAGCTACACTTATGTGTTGTTGAATAGATATAACCTTTTATGCCATCTCATTAATAAGATCAGTTCCTAATAGCTTTATTTCCGCAACTTCATCCCAGCAAGTTCGAGTTCTGCATTTATTCCCACAGAGAGCTTTATAAGGAGCCATTTGAATACTGGAGTGAAAGCTATTATTATAAGAAAATTCCACCAATGGTAGGTTTTGATCCCAACCACATTTGAAATCCATAGATCAAGCTCTCAACATGTCTTCCAAGGTTTGAATTGTCCCCTCAGACTGACCATCTGTCTGAGGATGATAAGCAATGCTGAAACTCAACTTTGTATCTAGAGTATGCTGAAGACTTCGCCAAAACTTAGAGGTAAACCTCGGATCCCGATCAGATATAATGGAATGTGGAACTCCATGAAATCTTACCACTTCCTTTACATATATCCTGACAAGATGATCAAGGGAGAAATCCTCTCTAATAGAAATGAACTGTGCCGTCTTCATAAGAAGATCAACTATAAAACAGATAACATTATTTCCTTTGGATGTTTTAGGAAGTCCAGTGACAAATTCCATAGTGATGTTTTCCCATTTGTATTCTGGTATGGGTAATGGTTGTAACATCCCCTTAGACTTCTATCTCTCAGCTTTAACTTGATGACAAACCAAGCATCGAGAGACATATTCAGCAAAATCTCTTTTCATGACATCCCACCAGAAGTACTCCTTCAGGACCCTATACATATTCATTCTTCCAGGGTGAATAGAGAATGAAGTAATATGAGCTTAATCCAATATTTCCTTCTTTAATTCTGGGATGGGAGGAACACAAACCCGATTCTTGAACCTTATTATTTAATCGCAATCAATGTTGAATTCAGGAACATTTCTCACCTTCTTTTGTAACTCTACACCTTCTTTCTGTGCCTCTTTAATCTTCACATGTATAGATAGTTGACCATTCATTTGAGAAAGATAATATTTTTCCACTTCCATTATAATTCCAAGATCCATCCTTTGTAAATCCATAAATATTGGATCTTTTGTGATCCTCATCCTGGATAATCTAACATGGTCTTGTCGACTTAATGCGTCTGCCACCTTGTTTGCTTTCCCAGGGTGGTAATGAATTGAGCAGTCATAATCCTTAATTAGCTCCAACCATCTTCTTTGGTTCATATTCAACTCCTTTTTTGTGAAAATATACTTTAAACTTTTATTATCAGTATAAATATCACACTTATCACCATAAAGATAATGCCTCCAAATCTTTAATGCAAAGATTACCACAGCTAACTCCAAATCATGAGTTGGGTAATTTTTCTCATGGATTTTTAACTATCGTGAGGCATAAGCTATCACCATATCGTTTTTCATGAGAACACACCCCAATCCCTTCTTGGATGCATCACTATAGATCATAAACCTTTATCCACTAAAAGGTAGTGTGAGCATAGGTGCACTAGATAACCTTCTTTTTAACTCCTAGAATTTCTCTTCACACTCCTCTGTCCAAAAAAACTTAACTTCTTTTCAAGTCAACTTGGTCATTGGATTAGATAATCTTGAAAAATCTTTCACAAAACGTCGATAATATCCAGCCAAACCAAGAAAACATCGGATCTCAGTTACTATTGTTGTTCTCGACCATCTTTCCATAACCTCTGTTTTTTCTAGATCCACAGATATCCCCTCTTTTGAGATTATATGACCCAAAAATGAAACATTTTGAATCCAAAATTCACACTTGGTAAATTTGGAATAAAGATTCTCTTTTCTTAGGGTCTTTAATACAATTCTCAAGTGATATTCATGTTCTTCCTTTCTCTTTGAATAGACAAGAATATAATCTATAAATACTACCATAAACTAATCAAGATATTCTCTAAATACCCTATTCATTAGATCCATGAATATAGCAGGGGCATTAGTAAGACCAAATGACATCACTATAAATTCACAGTGTTCATACCTTGTACGAAAAGATGTATTTGGTATATCCTCCCTTTTTACCCTTAATTGATGATACCCTGAATGAAGATCAATCTTGGAAAAGTATTGATCTTCACATAATTGGTCAAATAAGTCATCAATGCATGGGAGAGGATATATGTTCTTGATAGTGATCTTGTTAAGTTATCGATAATCAATACAGAGTCTCATTGATCCATCTTTCTTCTTAATAAATAGAATAAGTGCTCCCCAAGGTGATGCACTAGGGCGTATAAATCCCTTATCAAGATTCTATTGGAGTTGCTTCTTCAATTCCTACAACTCAATTGGGGCTATTCTATAAGGTGTCTTTGAAATGGGCATAGTACCCGGTATGAGTTCTATTGAAAACTCAACTTCATGATTTGGTGGTAGACCTGGAAATTACTCTGGAAAGACATCATCAAACTCCCATACAATGGGAATATTCTTAATCTTGAGTTTCTCTCCAACCATTTGAGATAAAGAACCTTCATTTATTGGGATCAAGACCCATAAGATGGAAGAAATTTTCACTGGAAGGTTATATTTATCCTTGCATCAATAGATGATAATAGATTGATCAGGAATATGAAATGTGGATTCCCTTATTTGGAAATCGATATGAGCTCCATATAAGGAAAGCCAATCCATGCCAAGAATCACATAAAATTCCACTATAGGAGGGATCACAAGATTTGTAGGAAGTACTTTCCAAAAAACGTCAATTGGAGAATAATTATAAAATTTTGATGCAACCGTTGTGCCATTAGGAGTTGTCATAGCTAACTCAACAACTAATTGTTGAGGTAGTACGATGATACCCTTAGAAAATTCTTCAGAAATAAAAGAGTGTGTGGATCTAGAATCAAATAAAACATTTTCTACTTTAGAGTGGATGGTAAGTGTACCTTTAACCACTTCGTTATCGTACTCCACATCACCGATAGAAATTTCATGTAACTTTCATTTGTCTTTGGCCTTAAGAGTTTTTTGATGTTGATCATCATCAACAAACCTTGGATTAGGGCATTGATTAGCATAATGAACCATTTCCTTGCACTTGTAACATTGAAGTGTAGGAGGTGCATTTTGTGTAGCCTTTTCTTTTTTTGCATCACTAGATATCTTTTTCCCATCACTGCATAATTAAAATCCCCGATGACCTTCTTTTCCACATTTGAAACATTTACCTATCCCTTTAAGAAAATTCCCTCCATGTTTCTTTCCACACTTTGAGCATAAGAGAAAACTCGTCTTCTTTTCAGTGTTCTCTTTATATTTCCCTTTGAATTCCATTTTTATCTTCTTATCAAACCCATATGACTGATGAGTTGCTCCAATATCCATCTCAACCTTGAGAGAACATCGAACAATTTCCTCGTAGCTATTGAAGTCCCTCATGGCTAATGCCCTTCGGAGACTTGGTTTTAAGTAACTAAAGAATCGATCGATCTTAATCTCAGGTTGGATAATAATCCCAGAAGCGTACCTTGCAAGCCCTGTAAAATTTGCTTCATAGGTACCAACAGATTCATCATCCTTTTGCTTCAGTTCAAGAAACTCCTTCTCCATCTTTGTTTGAAGAATACGAGGGAAGTATTTATTGAAAAATAAGTTCTTGAACTCGTCCCATTCCATGGACTCAATTTCGTCTCTTTTCCTCGCATTATTTATAAGATTCCACCATTGATCAGCTTCACCTTCCAAACGATATACTACTAAGATGACTTTATCATGTTCAGAACATTGTAGAATAGAAAATATCTTTTTAGTGGTACTAATCCATTGTTCAGCCACTAATGGATCAGAAGACCCACTGAATGAAGGTGGACGCTGCCTCATGAAGGATTCAATAGAATGTTGATCCTTCTTTTTCTCGTTTGGAAGTCCTGCATGATTCATAGATTGAGAAAGTTGTGTGAGCATGGCTACAAGATTTTTCATTCCATCTCCTATAATGTTTGGTTGATCAGGGGGACAATCATTTCATTTCCCATCACATTCATCATTAACACGGTTCCTTCAGGTTCCAGCCATTGACTAAAACCAATAAGCATAGTGTGAGAAACAGTAATCATAATAGGAAAACCACATAATCAAGAATAAAATTTCACACTTTAGGTCATATCATAGGTTATTCATGGACATTTCTAAAACACTAATATTGTGTTCTATGCTTAGAAATATCCTTAGGGTTCTTACTAAGGCTTTCACATCCTAGTTTCCAAAGGTTGACTATACCTTTCCTCTGATACCAACTATAACAACCCATACTTAACAGACATTGCTATTACTTCAGAATTGAAGCATACTTATTACAACATATAACAAAACTATGATAGGACTATATAGGTATAGTGTCTATTGAAACTGGGAAATATAAACAACTGGTTCATAAATCATCTACATTGTCTCCCGCTTATTTCATCATATATAGAGTCCCTTTTGGAATATCCTACTTAATACCCTTATTCCTAACCTGGGGAAAAGAAAACATACAAAAGGTTGATCTCAAATGCTCTGTAAGGGTAAACAAAGGAAATATCAATCATATCATATTCATAAGAACATAACATTTTGAAAATCTTAACCTGCAAAAGAGATCATAATATCATGACGTGAGATAAATCAAAGTAGTGAAATGTAATCCCAATAATCATATCATAAAACATGAAACTTTGTGCCATAAAAACATAATCATATAAAATCATTTCATATTAGTCAAAAATCATTTCCAAGATCATCATAGCGGACAAAGTCCATTTTTGAACCGAGTTCACTCTTCCTTCCAGTCCTGTATCACTGAACCAAATTAACTTTCCATTCCAATCATGTCTATCTCATGAGATATAAATCTTTACCCAATGCATTGGAGGGAGATATAGGTCCCACCCATCTCATAATGAAGCCATTCTTTTGTGTTCTACAAAAATCATAAATCATACATCATAGCATAACCCATGTAATAAAAATGGGATTCTTAAACTTCATGTCATCATAACATAATCCATATAAGATAAAAGGACTTTATAAAAATAATTACATCCTAACATAATAAAATCAATGTAAAAATAGGTATAGAAACATAACCCTATATTATCTTTTATGGAAAATAATTTTGATAAAACACATCAACTCCATTCTTGAGGAAAATATCCTTTCTACTTCAAAAACATTTTTCCTTTCTTAACATGTCATATAATTTTAAACTAAAATAATTTAATTGAAAATAAACTTAAAAACATGTAAATTAAGATTCATGGAAATAATGTTCTATGAAATCATAAAAATCCATTCGTGCCGTATAAGTTAAAAAAACATTCTTCTCGTACTTTTCCTAGAAAAGTCAAAAAGTATCTCGTACTGAAAACCACAAAAGATTCCTTTCATATCTTTTACTAAAAATTCACCAATAGGTAAAATTGGATTTAAAAAATTGTAGGAGGATAGAAATAATATTACATATTGAGGAAAAATGGATGTGGATGATCAGTATTCCCCAGTAAATTGTGAAGTATAAACAATCTCAGATAAAAATGAGATTGTGAGATTTTCCCTTACCTTAGGTCCAATATGCATTGTACGTGTATGAACCTCCTATATAATTATTTAAATAACGTAATTGACTTATTACAGAATCATAATCATTGTTTTTATATCATATATGGTCATATTTTTAGCTTCTTATTATTAATATTTCATTACTACTTGTTATTCGGGTGTTCATTGCTTTATGTTCTTATGCATGTTTTGTCGAATAAATTCTTATTACTCTTTTTAGGTTATAGATAAATCATTTACAAAATGGTAGTAGTATAATATATATCATATTTACTCATTTAATTAGTTTATATAATCATGGTTTAGTGAAGATTATGTAGAATGAGTCACATCGCATCGTGGAGATGGTAAGCCGTACGTACGCACGAGCGAAGATATCATTCCCATAATTATTGAATGGACTTGGAGTGGATGATATAATATATCAGAATTAGTATCATGTTATAATAATCATATATAGTTATTCTTTACACCATTATACCCATCCAAGTATGGTGGTGGTGGAAAACAAATTACACCACGGCGTGGAGACGGTATTTCGTACATACGCACGCGTGGTGATTTCATTTTCCACAGGATGGATAGAAGGTGAAATAGGTTTGTTTAATATTTATAATAACTTATCATCATATGAGTGATACTGATGTTATTAATTTATAATTAAACCAATAAATAAGAGGAATTAGAATAAGAAATAAATTTGAAAGGATCGGTAAAGGATATTACCTCTTTTTCGGCGCGCCTCTTCTAAACCTCTTTTTAGGGCACTAAAGTTGTTTTTTTGAAGATGAAAAGAACCTCTAGAATATTTCTAGGGAAGTGGAGAAGGGAAATTGGCAGGGTTTTTCTAATCATGAAGGATCTAAATTGTGCGAGGAGGAGAGGGAGAAGGTGCCCTTTTATAAGGGAGGAGCGGGGCACCTTTGGAAACATAAGAAATATTAATCTATAATAAAATCCAAACCCACTTAAAAACCTCAAAAAATGACTCAATTCGTAGATGAGATGAGATAGGATTGTAATATAATCAAACAATAAAATTTAGACATGTTGTTAATTTATTTTAAACCTTGTTAAATTGATTTATCCTTATTTAATCTATTTAATTTTATTTTTGGTAATAATATTCTAAATTTTAAATTGTTATATATAATTACTTATGTGTTGTTAATTGTCCATAATTGGATAATTTATGTCATTTTAGACCATATAAATATAAATTTATAATTTTTAAATATTTTTGTGATTTTTAAATAATTTGATAATATGTTATTTTTATAAACTAACAATAGTGTCAATTTTAACACTATTCGTTTATTTGAATTTAAATAAAATCTACACAGAGGATACATTCAAACCAAAATATTTAATAGATTCCTAACATGTCATAGTACTATAAAAAATTCTTGGATCACATTATATAGTTCATATAATATTTATTTTAATAGTTTTAAAACCATTTATTTAATATTTCAATTAATAAAATAATTTTAACATCACTATTGTTTCATCATTAATGATAATTATTTAATCCCTAAAAATTATAAATAAATTCACATGATGTATATAATTTTATTATATTTCTGGAGACTATTCATGATCGAATTTGTATGAAGCTTATCACTAAATTAAAATTATTACACTTATAAGATATAAGAGAGTGACATGTTGTCACTTTCTTTGATTTTAATTATAATTATATCATTTTCATGGTCAATAGTACATGAAACGAATATATTCTGACCCTTAGGTGATATGGGTCGTCTTTTATTCATCCAATATAATTTTTCCAGGTGTTAGGGTAATTTTATAATCTTATGTTTACCCTTAATTACCCGATTTACCTTTAAGTGTAGTTAATAAAAATTACAGTAGTTACTATTCATAATGTCAAAAAATAAAAGTAACCTATTAACATAATTTGGACCCACTGAATCCAAATATGGAATCCATTTTTCAAAATTCAAATCATAGAAGTTTCAGTAATTAATTAAAAATTAATCCTGTTGTTAAGAAAACGCGTTTTAAAAGTTAAAACATTGTCAAAGATTGAAATGTTTTTACCTATGAATTCAATGTAAAAATAATGGTAATGACATGAATTATATTAAATAGTAAAAATATATTCTATTTATACTTTAAAACAATTTACTATTATAATTTAACCATATAAATCATCTCGATGAAAAAAGTTCCTTTTAAGTAAAATTTAGCGTGCTTTTAATATTCATCAAAATAATAATGTTGTCAGAAAAATATCAAAACTTTATCCAATGTAAATTTTTATATACTAATTCAAAATAAGAAGTTTATTTTTTAAAATTTAACTTATAAACTTGTCAAAAATTATATTTAAAATGGGTGCGCCATCAAAAGGCGGTAAAACGACATTTTTTGAAAAATTCTTCTTTTATCCAAAAAATTGATTTTGTTTTCATATCTCATTCTAGAAAATGTGTAAGATTAATTATAATGTTATAAAATTCAAAATTAAGTTAATACTATTCATAACGGCTAGTTCATAATATTATAATAATATATCATTGTTTAGTGAAACTCGGTATTGCGTACAACGCAAGTTATCGGGGAAGGTTGCTCTTGCGTGTAACACAAGCCAAGCCGGTGTTGTGTGTAGTGAAAGATTCTCTTGGTATTGCATATAAAATAATACATAAAAATATTATTTCTCATAAAATATCAGGGTGTTACAAGTATAAACACCACATAAAATATGATAGGTTCGTAACATAATATATGTCCCAAAGAAGATAACTTGAGATGGTAAACCCTTACCAATTTGGTAATATCTGAATCAAAACCTCATGGAAGAGATAATAATAATATATAGAATTGTAAATAAAAATAATTTTCATGCAAATATTCATAAAATAAATTCATGGCTAGTACATACACTACACATATAAAACAAGTGGTGAATGTGGCATAAGTCTCACATAAATAAAAGTGAGACAAGAAACCCTTACCTCAGGTCCGACTTCCTTTATACATGTTCAAACCACTCATATAATAAATATAAGATTATTATAAATATATTTTAAAAATAATCATAAATATAATGTAATATATTATTTACTCAAAACTTTTATCACCGTTTTATTAATGATTCTTTATTAAATCACTATTCTGGATGATATCTTCTTTGTTTTTCATGTATGTTTTGGTTCAGTAGTTTTGGTCCATGTAATTTGATCTTAGTTAAACCATATCCATAATGTTAATAATGATATAAATTTCTTATATATATATATATATTAATTATATACATATTTATTGACTTTCATAAATATAGAAAAAGGAATATGAATTACATCATTCATGGAGACGGTAGGCTGTATATACACATGAATGCTGACTTCAATTTTCAACGGATGGAATGAAATAAAGGAAAATAATAATTAAAAGTTTTAGAGTTATTATAATATCATATATATATATATCATATATATTTATTAAATATATCCTTATTATCATCCAAGCAAAACAGAAACAAAAAATGAATCACATCGCCTTGTGGAGGTGGCGGTCCACACATACGCACGAGAGACATCATCATTTTCCAAAAGATTATAAGGTAAGAAGGTAGATATGATACGATTATAACAGAAGATTAATTATTTAATAAGTATCATATATAAACTTTGAACCCATCATAATAACCATCCCTGGAATATGTTTGTGAAAAATGAACTTTATCACTACATGGAGATGATAAGTTATACGTATACACGAGTGATACCTTAAATTTTCATTTGATGGGAAAGAGGGTAGATAATGATGATTTAATAATCATAATAATATTTAATAATATTTATGATACTGAAGTTATTATTTTATGGTAAATTCTATATATTTAAAGGAGTTAAGGAATAAGTAAAAAAGAAAGTGATCGGTTAAGGCGATTACCTCGTATTTGAAAGAACTCTTTCAGATATCCTCTTAATGATCCTAGGAATGGTATTTTTGGAATACATAGACCTCTATAATGTGGATAAGGAATATTAGATGGGATTTTTTCAGGGGGTGGTCAAGTTAGATGGATCAAAGTGGTGTGAATAAGAGAAAGGAGATTCACCCTTTTATAATTGAGGGGAGGGACACTTTTGGGATTTCTTGAAAGATGAAAATATAATAAAGTCATTATCCAGGAAAAATTAATCCATAATTACAAGTATTAAAATATAATATAGTATGGGGTTGAAATATCATAAAAAATTAAATCTAGATAGGTTTATGTGGTTTTGTTAACCTTATCCTTTGGTTTAACCCTTTAGTTCACATATTTTAACAATAACCACAATAACAATTTTATCATTTTTTAAGGGTTATAACTTTACATATAAGGTAAATATTGAATCATAAATAGGTAAAGGATAATTTTTTGACCATATCTTATAATAATTATACACTTTCTATATTTTTTTATAATTTTTAAATTATTTTGAAAAAAATTCATTAATATCAATTTTGATAAAATTCATTTAATTTGAATTAAAATACATAAATAAAATGATTGAATTAAAATATAATCCTTTAAAAAAATATAAATATGTCATATTAATATATAAAATTATTGGAACACAATAAATCACTCAAATTATATTAATTTTAATATTTTTTAAATCATTTATTTTATTTTGATAATAATATAATAAATATTATGCTCGTGATATGTAAGAATTTAATGTAATAATATTAATTATAAAAATTAAAATTAACATTAATCATGAAAATAATTTAATTATTCTAAAAATAGACATTTATATTCATTATTAACTTTCTTTTGTCCCTATGCGGAAACATAAGAGATATTTAAAACTAAGAGAGTGTCATTTTGTAACTTTATCTGTTTTAAATATTATATAGGTAATTTTAATGGGAAAATGTCCATTAAATAAATAAATTTCAATACTATTGTGACAAGGGTATAATTAAATTTAGCTAATAATAGCTAGGATGAATAATTAGGGCCTTATCAATTTGTTTTAACATAGATTAACCTAATGTATCCTTTATCGAGGTGGTAAAATTTATCGCGATTACTATTTATAATGCCTTAAAATAAAAGGGACCAATTTAAAAAATTAAAACCACATAATTCAAAATATAAAATTCATTTTATAAAATTCAGTACTAATATGTGATAGAAATTAATTTTAAAATAATTGTGCAAAATAGGATTGAAATCTCTTTTAAAACAATAGTTTTAAGCATAAAACTGGATTTAGTCATAACCTGTGAATAGAAAAAAATATTAGATGAATTTTAAATTTTTTATTGAATTATAATATATAAATTTAATTAAAATAATTCACTAATAGTGATAAATTTAATTTTTTAAGTTAAAAACACATTGCACACATAAAAACTGTTTTTCAGGAAAATGCCATTTTACAAATAAAAAATATTTTTATACCAAATTTAAACACAGAATTGATTATAATAAACTTAATTAAATTATTTAAAATATTATATAACTAATTTTAATTTTAAAATATTTTAAGACAAAATGGAACTTTTTAAATTCTTGAAACAAAAATACTGTTTTCAATAAAAATTAGTATTTTTCACTATACACTCGAAAATCTATCTTTTTAAAAAAATAAAAAAACTTAATTTTTAAGATAATTTTGATACGATGGTTTAAAAAATTATATTATTTTTATAAAATAAAATTTCCAAAAGTTAAAAAAATTAATAAAAAACATTTTTAAAGAATACAACAAGTTCACTGAAAACGAAGTGCTTATTTCCGAAGAATTAATCAATATATTTGTATTGATTTAGACCTTTTTATATAATTTATATGTGGTTATTACTATTTATACCAACCAAATCAATTTCCAGGTTATAACAGTCATATTTAAATAATAATATTTCATGGTTTATTTAATCTTAGTGTTGTAAGTAACGAAAGTTATCGAATAAATGAAATTTAATTGAAGAAAAAAATATTTCCTAAAATCTTAGGGCGTTACATTATCCCCCATTAAATAAATTGTGCCCTAAAAAATTTTATTGGTCATAAAAATATTAATATTTGATAATTACATTATTTAAACCTACATTTTACAAAATAATAATAAAGCTTCATCATAAAAAATAGAGAGGGAATTAAAAAGGGAATCTAAAATAACGCAAAATAGGATTCCAAATAAGATAAAATTAATGGGAAGTGAAAATATTGACATATAAGAGGAACACAACACCCAATTAATGATATAAAGTAATATATAACATGGTTATGATGAATCTAATGGACTCAAAATAATAAATATTTGATGAGTTAAGAGACCATCAATTCATTACAAATGAAGGTAAAAGTATAGAATTTTATTTCAAAATATTTTTCCTAAAGTTGAGAGATCAAGATAGAGAACATGATAAAATATACTTGATTTATTCCCATAAAATAAGCTCAATTTCTCACTTTTTTGTGCTTCGATCAATTTTCACTTTATCTATCACCTAAATAAATTAATAATAAAGATAAAATTTTCATGCCTGAAGTAATAAAATTAAAATTTTACATATCATAAGATCTATAGAGGAATTAAAAGTCATGATTACTATTGATTGAATTTTACCAAAACCAAAATTATCAACATAGGTTATCTAATATGAAATTTTTTTACTTTAATATCTAAAAATTAATCCTATATTTAGTTGAAACCATTATATAAATATGTAACCTTAAAACCCTTTTAAAATATGTCCAACCAAAATCAAAAATCCAAAAATTTATATATAAAGTTTCTAAATTTCCTAAATCAACTTAACATTAATCCTCCAAAAAACATAAAGTATATGTTAGAACCACATACCAAATATGTTATTACCTTAATCATATATTTTCATGAAATACAATAATAATAATATTAATTACTATAAAACCTTAATGAAAACCTACATGCTTTCAAAAATTAAGGCCATACCAATTCCTAAGATAAAATCACATATTATTTAATATATTCCATAAATCTAAAAAATTATATAAAATCCATAAAAGATAATAGAAACCACCTTTTCACCAAATCAAAATCTAGTTGCAAAATCATCAATAATATTGAATTTAATTTATCATAATTAAATATATCTTTATCCCATTTTTATCTCAACATAATATACATGTTGTGTGTTTTCTTTCCCTTAATCATGTATTCTCAAAAAATATTTCCTTACCATTAAGTAAAATATTCCAGTCATCAGTAAAATTCAACACATTTTTTCAAATCTATTATGAAAATAATATGTAAAAAAAATCCTCATATTCTTAATGGAACTTATTACTAGAATATCCTTATAAAAATACTTCTTCAACATAATCCTAAAATTACAATACATAAATAATTCAATCATTCCATGTTAATAATCGACATAACATAATAACTTCCTTGGTCTATGAGTTATATCTTGTATTAGGAAATTCACTCAAATAATGCCCATGTTCCCCATACATAATTCATTTAACTATATATGGTACATTATGATAAACTTTATCCCCCCATTAAAGTATTCATTTTTTCCTTAGTAATTACTTTCTCCAAGACCTTATTCTCCATAAGTAAAACATACGATCCTTCCATTGAGACATTACCTTAAGTTCTTATTCTAATATTCTTGGTATATGGGTAATCAATCTTCATTACCATACGGTCTCCGCTACCCAAGGTATTTGCGAACTCTATTATTCTCTTATTTGGTGAGTTTGAGAGTTTGTTAAGGTGAAAGTTATTAATCATATATCTTGATAAAAAATTATCCACAATCACAATGTCCTTCATTCTAGCCATCATCCCATTTGGATACTCATCAACACATTAGAAATCACATTCAATGTAAACCTACTTCCATATAGTTATCTCCATTGACTATGTAACATCTCAGACCCGATTCACTCAATAGTAACCAAACTGAGTTGGCCACATGGAATCAAGCATGCCTCCTTGAATGAGAGAGGATGTCGACTAGCAGTGAGGGACTATGGTGGAATAGTGGGGAGACTATACCCTCATGATTAGAGTGTAGTACAATGGTGTAATCCTAAAAAACAATAGCTAAATCATATTTAATAATTGAACAATTGAAGAATAAACATACATCATTTAAATAACCAAGGAATCTCATCCAACAGTGTTATATAAAAATGATGATCATGATATTCTTTAAAAAATATAGGTAATACATGGAAATATGTGTATGATAAAATAGATGTATCAAAGTACATAAATACCAAAAAGAAACTACCCCCATATAAAATCAAGGACCATAGGCCAATCCTATGATCCCCTAATCCTATGAAACAATCAATCAAGCACTATAAATTTATAACTTTCCCATGTTACTACCTATATCCATAAGTCTATTCGGGTACCCAACGGTAGCCAGAATAGTGTGTGAGATAACACCCAGTAGTCCACCACCAATAGTGTCTATAACAAGTCAAATATATTCATATAAGATAATGTAGTGTGTAGATATAACAAGAGTAAAAGTAATAATAAGTAGAAGTAACATTTTCAATATATCAAGACTCATTATGATCATAAAATTAACTCATAAGGGATATCTGTAAAGCATGTTAATCAATATAAATGGTCTATTCCATGTAATCATGTATCAGGCCTACATGGTCTAGGGTCCAAGGATTAGAAATTTCCATGACAAATGAGTAAACTATGTAAATTAAGTAAATAGGATCCAAGGAGTATAAATGTACAAGGAATCATAATGGGTCAGATCTAAGGAGTATAAATTTCCAAGGCATCCTAATAAGATAATTAAATTGGATCAAAAGAGTAGAAATGTCCAAGGGATCCTAATGGATCAGATCCAAGGAGTAGAAATGTCGATGGAATCATAGTAATCTAATTATACTATATCCATGGAGTATAAATTTTCAAGGCATCATAATGGATCCAATCCAAGTAGTAGAAATTTATAAGGTATCTTAATAAGTAATCAAATCCAAGGAGTAGAAATGTCCAAAGAATCCTTTCAAGCTAATTAAACAAGATCCAAGGAGTATAAATTTCCAAGGAATCCTAATAATTCTTTATATCCACGAAGTAGAAATTTCCAAGGAATCGTAAAATTCTATGTAAATTAGATCCATGGAGTAGAAATTTTTATGGTATCTAAGAAGATAGTCAGTGCCATACCGCGAGCCCAACATTATCACCATAACAATTTCATAAACCATTCATTTAATAATTTCACTAATAAATTCATAATCATATACAATTCATGGGATTAACCATTTAATACCATCAATCTACAAATTACAAGGTTATATAAGGTGTTCACTACCTTTAACAATCCATCTAATTATCACATTCAATTCTTAATTATCTAAAGTGATCCCAACACACCCCAAGGCTAGTACAATCATGATCAAAAGGAAGAACCCACCCTATAGGTGGTTCAGGTTGAGATTAACATCCTCCAAAGTTATATAAAGGTTCCAAGACACGTCTAAAACCAAAATTTATCAATTAAATAATGGTTTTATTAAATTAGGAACCATTTCCCAAAAAGTATGGAATTTGGAACAACAACAACAAGATATAAAAAACTAGACTTTAGGGAAAAGGTATAGATCACCCATATGAACCATGTTAAAGAACACTCATCTAGTATTAGCCTTTGATTTGGTATAGATCAAGAGAAAATGGAAGAAAAGATAAACCCCCTAAAAATATGGCATATTAGCCTGCACCAAAATAGCATTGCTGATGGAAAGGCAAATGAAAAAAGAGCCTAAGGAATGAATAACTTACTAGTGGCTATCCAATGGGATGATAAATTCTCATATCAGAGGTTATATGATGAAACAAAAAATAAATACTAGCTTATACATGAAGGAGAGATCCAATGGTGGACCTTCTGTGAGTGAGAGAAGTGAGGTGATAGATTTTGGGAAAAATTAGAGGCCCTACATCCTTTTAGAAAATCATATGTAGGGGAATTAAACAGTGTGTAAAATTTATGCACCATGTAATGCTTGGGTTTTACCCCTATAGAGAAAAACCATTTCATATTGTGAAAGGGTTGGTATAGACCAATACACATTTTGTATTTAATATACACTATGTTTTCTAAATACATGACATGTATTTGGTCTGTATCCAACCTTCATCCCTATTCTTCCTTCTTTACAAAAACATACTTATTAGATTAAAGGATCAAATTCCGGGTCTAATCTAAAAATATCATTGTGGTAGGGGTTTAATATAAATTTTAAAGGATCTGTACCTCATAGAAAAACCTTGGATCTAACAATCTTAGTCCTTAAATCAAATCATCCTAGAATTTCCCTTTCTGAGGGTGTTAAAGAATAATTGGAGAATAATTCCATCCACTAGGAACATATGTCGACCTCCCACTCCCTATTATCATCTTGTATATGGCCTTGATGACATATCACACATACCATAGGAACTGACTAGCCTCAGAGAAAAATCATGTTATGATCCACAACATGAATTGGATGTTCCTCAAAGGATGCATCAACCTCCAAATTAACCACCTTAGGCTGAAGAATATGTGACAGATTAGAATGATATCAGTGAAGCTAAGATACATGGAATATTTCATGCATGGCCCAACAAATCTGAGGTAAATGTAACCAAAAAGCTATCAACCTAACTCTCTATATAATTTTTAAGGGATGGAGAAAATGATAATATAACTTCCCTTGTGTATATATTCATATATTCCCCATTCTATGTGAAACTTGTAAGAAAATATGACTCCCCACCTCATACTGTAATTGGTAAAGGAGATGATTCATGAATGATTTCTATATAGAATGAGTTATAGGAATATAATTCCTAATAAGATGAACCTAGTCAAAAGTCTCATGAAGGGGATTATAACCGAGTAAAATTACTTATCCTGCCACTAATTAGTACATGGTTGAATGTAACGACCTACTGTAAAGTGCCTCATAAGGACCCGTCTGTATGGTCACTTGGAAGCTATTATTATAAGTAAACTCGATGAGTGGTAAGTGAATTTTCTAATAAAACCTAAAATAAATAACAAATTCTTAGACAATGTCCTCCTCAGCCAATATCATATGCTCATAATGACCATTAATCTGTGGGTGATAGGCTATACTCAGTAGTAAATGTAAACACACTGCCCTCTGCAAACCCTTCTAGAACCACGACATGAATTGAGTGTCTCTATATAATATGATATTATGTGTAACCCCATAGTGGTGTATGATATCAAAAATTTAGAGCCTCTTGAGGTCATCTATTGATAAGTATTACCAAATAGGTAAGAAATCAACATCCTTTTTCAACCTGTCTATGATCACACATAAAACGTCACTTCCCCTAGGTGATCTAGGCAATCCCATCACGAAATCCATGGTGACGTCATCCAATTTCTACTCAGGAATAGGTAATGGATGCAAAATCCTTACTGGTCGCTGGTGTTATGCCTTCACCTACTATCAGGTGTCACACAGAGTAATGAACCCATCTATCTCCCTTTTCATCCCCGACCACCAGTATTGGTGGCATAGTCACAATTCATCTTCATAATATTGGGATGTATCGATCATATAGAGGCATGCGAATCATGTATCATATCCTCTAATATGTATGTAGGAACCCAGAAATGTCCATGGATGTGAAAGACCTTATCCTAATCAACAATACAACTAGAAAGAAACTCATCACATGTAAGACTATCACATAGGAACAAGCCACAAAATGTTATTACTACATCATCTTCACACTCTCTATAAGTGAAGAGGTCACTAAGAAAGATGAAAGTACATACTATCCATGATATTTCTTAACCTCCGCATTCTTCTCAAAAAATAGGTCCTTAATCCGACACTCACTACTGGCCTCCTAAACTGCCTATGTCTGAGTGTGCCTACTCAGTGTATCAACAACAACATTTCTATTTTCAGGTGTATAGGAAAGATCAAAGATGAAGGACTAAAGATATTCAACACACCTTCATCACCTATGATTAAATTTATGATTTATAAATATGTATTTGGGGATTTTGTGGTTCATATACATAACACTCCAAGATTTTATGAGGTAGATTCTTTTTAATTTCTTTGATGTCTTGTGTTACACGTAATTTCAAGTTCTTTTGATATAATTCATTTCACACAACATTGATTATAGATTTTGTTCGATGTAAATATGTTTGTACTATGTTATACGCAAAACTAAAGGAAGCTTTCACCACATGCAACACTGACCTGGCTTGCATTACACGCAAGAGCGACCTTCCTCGATTGCTTGCATTGTACATACTACAGAGTTTCACTAAACAACGATATATTATTAAAATATTATTATTTAATGTGATATAAACTTTCCATTATGAATAGTATTAACCACATTTTTAATATTATATAAAATTAAAACTCATCTTATATATATATTCTAGAACATGATATAAGAACAAAATCAATTTTTGGATAAAAGAATTATTTTTCAAAAAATGCAGTTTTGCTGCCTTTTAATGGAGAACCCATTTTAAATCCAGTTTTTAAAACTTTTATTTATTATATTTGAAAAAATAAAATTCTTATTTAGAAGCGGGAAATAAAAATTTAAATATGTTGAATTTTTGGTATTTTTTTGAAAAAACATATATTTTAATGAATAGTGAAAAAACTGCATTTTAATTCAAAACTACCTTTTCATATAATTGATTTATATAGTTAGATTATCTTTTTAATTGGGTTTAAAGTGTAATTGAATCCTGTTTTTATCATTTATTCCAATTTTGGTTATTGTAAGTAATTTACCATTGAAATTGGACATAAATACATGTCAATATTTTGATGGTTATTACTTCTTAAAAACCCGCTTCTTGGTTTTGACAACGAGAATTAATTTTAAATTAATTACTGAAAATTTTATGTTTTCAATATGGAAAAATGGATTCCATATTTGGAATCATAAGGTCCAAATTTTGGGAATAGTTACCTTTTATTTTTGGACATTATGAATAGTAACTTCAGTAATTTTTTTATTTACCATGGTTAAAGGGTAAATCTGGTAAATAAGTGTAAAAAATAATAATTTAACAATATAAAACTACTATAAAATGTTTCATAATACTATTTTATGAGATATTTCCAACAATGGGCATCGTTGGGTCGATTTTGGGACTTCATGTATCCACTTGGATGTGAAAATTAAATTTCATAAGAATTAACTTAAAATAAGGAGAAATATAACATAAACATGTTTCTTTTATTAAAACAAATTTTATATGAAATTATATAAGTTCTCTATTCAGATATAAATATTCATTATAAATATAAAATTATTTACTAAATCATGGTATTTTATTTATATTTCTTAGACATTAGATAAATAAATATAATTGCGATAGAATGATGATGTAGTGATTGATTCATTAATAATGAATTAAAATAAATGATATTATAAATATTAAAATAAATATAATTTGATTTTTTATGACATACACTAATTTTATGGATTATGTTAACATATTATAATTTATTTACTACCTTTGGTTCGAAGGAATAATGTTTTTATGAATTTTTAAAAAAGTTAAGTATGAATAGTGTCCAAAATTGATATAATTCATAACATAAAACATAATATTGTTTATTAAATGATATTAAATTACTAAAAATATAATATTCATCCAAATGGGTAATAAAAGTCTAAATATGTCATAAATGTCTTTTTTGGGTCTTTTAACATGATATGGTAATTACATTAACCGACAATGTGTAAATAACATGATATCACTGTAAAATTAAAAAGGGTAAAATAAGGGTTAAACAAAAAAGATAAGGATAAAAATATATTCAAAACTTGTCTAAAACTTATTGGATGATGGGTATTCAAATAAAAATAATATTATAGTTTAATTAAATTAGTTTTTACTCAATAGTATCCATCCTATAAAGAATAATGGATACTAATGCATCTCCAGGAAATAGCGCATTGGAAAAATCCATCTCTCACTTGGGAGGTGGTCCTGAAAATTTATTTGGTAAAATGTTCTAGAAATAATCAACCATTGGATAGAATTCAATCCGACACATTCCATGATCATCCATATATAATCTAATAACCAAGGATAGCATCCTATCTAGCCCAAGATGCTCGGATCCAAATTAACTCACCTGGACATCCCGTTCACCCTTGTGAATAAAACCCCACCCTTTAGTGATGTGAAGGTCACCGTATAGTGAACCAACCAATTTATCCTGAGAATAGTATCAAACCTTGTCATATCAAAGACAAAGTGGTACCATACAAAGTGACACCCACCTATCTTAGGGGGGTACTACCTACATGGGAATACACTCTCTAATCATATACACAAAGGAGTAGTGTGTGTCATCATGCAACATGATAACTAAACATCGAGCCTAAGGCTCTCCATAATAGGAAAAAATAAGAAATAATAAGATGCATCTATATCAAAAAGAGGAGATAATAACATAGAGGATACTAGAATAGTACCTATCAATGTCGAAATTCTAACACTATGCTCCCTAGGTATAAAATATACTATATACATCTAGCCTAATCCACAACCCTGAGATATATCCTGACTACCTTGAGCAGGGCCGCTCTGATCTCTAAAAATATGGTGTCTGGATACCCTATCCACGACCACCATCACAACTCGATTGGCTAGTCTCACTCTAGTTCTCTACCAAATGAGAAACTTTTGAACCATCTCTTGAATATGGAGTCAGTGAAAAACCTCTCTCACTAGATACTAGAGAAAAGGTATTGAAAAATTCTATTGATGGACCATCCTACCATAAGCTCGACACTCAACTAGGATTCTATCACACTAGTTCCTGAAGTGTCTCTATCTCCCACCCTGGTGACAAAAAAAAGAACTACCAATAGTCATGCTCTGGCTATCATTCCCCACATGAGAGACCGTAAAGAATTTCTCCTTTACACATGACATTGAGCCACTAGGTTGAGAAGATAATTAAACCTACTATGTTTCCCCCAACTTCCTTCAGTTTACATTTAGATGTAGTATCAATCTGAAACACGTTCACTTGCGATCAAATTTCATACCTAATACCATCCTCAAATAACCTGACTTTAGATAACTCATAACCTAACATAACAGGTTTTAAAGATTGGAGATCTACAAAATAAGAAGAATTGTCCATGATTTATAAGACACTATACTCCAAATTCATAAAATATATGGCTCTATCATACCTTAATGTCTATGGATTGAAATAATAATAGATATATTTATAGAAATACCTCCAAGACATATCCCGATGATGATCCATCTGAATAATAACTTCCCACTATTTCTTGGTATAATCCTAAAAAATATACATATAGAGCTTCACTCTCCTCTTGGGAGGTTCTTTGAGATGCTTTAAAATTGACAGCATGGCCTTTATCCAAGAATATATAACATATGGTCTACCATTACAAAAAAACATGGGTAGATGATGCTATTGGAACTCACGCACCAAATCTTCCATAGTCAGGGTAGGTCACAGGGTTCCTTGAATGGTCTGAATAAATCATATGAATCCGTCTCAAAAATTGGCATCATTACCCATATGAGGTATAATAGGTGGTTCCACTAGTGGAACTACTGGAGGTTCTACTGATGGCATAGAGCCCGCCACCTCTAATGTGTGGTCATTTCCACCCTCCTGGCTCACAAATAGAGTCCTTCCTGGTGGAATGTCTCTAAAAATTCTAAAAACATTCCTCTATACATGATTTGGTAATAACAAGTTCACATATAGATAAGTAGGATAGAAAAAAGAACTCATAAACAAACATCACACCCCTTTTCCAACTCTTAAATCCCAGTCTGGGTGACATACATATCATAATAATGTAAGATATACTGCCCTCTACTAAGGTCATGTTAGGGTCAAGTTCTCTTATATAAGTCAGCAATTCCGGTATATAGAGTTTCAATTGAAATTCATAGTGGAAACACCATTTAAGTTTTAATTGGAACCTATATTTCACAAAAAAAATTTCATTTCATAATTTTAAATCATTTTCATTTTTATTTTTCACATTAAAAATATTCTTAAATTATTGAATTATATAGATTTAAAATTCCAATTTATAAAGGGTGATACTAATTATAAATTGAATTGTGGAATCCATTTAATCCCAACCATGACTAGATTCTTTCCCTTGCAACCAATGGTCCATGAATCAACATTCCATAATTAACGGATTAATGTGTCTACATCAATATATTTATGAAAACACTGTTAGGTTAATACATTCACTTTAAGCAGTCAAATGGTTCAGGAGGTAGGAAATATTTCTCCCAAAAATATATTAGAAAAATAAGATTATAAGGAGGTACATCATAAGAGGTTTTTACAAATGTGGGTATGAAAATACCCATGTGCATCCACATCAACCAAAGCATAAAAAATATAGGTTCACAAGGCACACAAAACAAATATCATGTAGTCAGAAAATCAAATCTATAGGGCATAAAATAATGTATGAAATATTATTTTTATATAGTTACTAAAATGATGTATGATCAAGGACTCTTTTCTATATTGGGATGAGGAAAAAATGAAATCCAACATCAGAATAATGATAATATCTCATAACATGTGTATCATCCAATAGTGGAATCAAATCAACTATAATAATCATAAACCATGACATCATATCCCATCCAGGAAATTTTGATTTGCCCTTTGTGTAGGTTACCACTCCTAGAAATAGACTCATTAAAAAATTTCTACACATTCTTAATACCCTGTCTAATATTCCTAAGTGATAAGACAAAAGAAAATAAATTCTTCTTTGATACCACTTTGTGAATTCTCATATCTGGTTCTCTAAATAGCATCTGGATCCAGTTGGACACATGGGATAAAGTATGATTCCCCATACACTAGAGGCTATCGAATATCAATGACAGTCTATAGTGGAATAGTGGTGTGACTATACCCTCATGATCATTGTATAGAACATTAGTATAATCATATCAAACAATAGAGGAAGCATATGTAATAACTTGACAACTAAAGAATAAACATTCATCATTTAAAAAACTAAGTATTATCATCCAATAGTGTCATATAAAAATTATGATAATGGAATGATATAAAACAGATATATAATACACAGAAACAATCATCCAATACAATACATGTATAAAATTATAGAAAGAAAAATGTGAATCTATCCCCAGATAGTATCATGAACCATAACTTAGTGATTTGATCCCCTGCTTCTATGAAACAATCAGTCAACCACTATTAAGGGAGAACTTTCCCTTATTCCTACATGCATCCATGAAGTCGGTCCTGATACCCAATGGTGGCCTGAATAGGGAGTGATATAACACTCATTATTCTACCACCAATGATGTATATTATAAGTCCAATATATTCATATAACATGAATCATTGTGTAGATATAATATGATTACAAGTAATAATAAGTAGAATAAACACTATCCAGTCTATCAAGACTTAGAATGATCAAGTAACCAAATCATAAGGGCTATCTGTAAAGCATGTAAACTAACATCAATGGTCTACACCATGTAATCATTTATCAGCCCTATAGGGGGTAAGGTCTAAGGAATAGAAATTTCCAATGCAACTGAGTAAACTAAGTAAATCATATAAATATGATCTAGGGAGTATAAATGTCCAAGGAAACCTAATGTGTTGGATACAAGGAGTATAAATGTCCAAGGCATCTTAATAGATCAAATCTAAGGAGTATAAATGTACAAGTCATCCTAGTAAGCTAATTAAACTAGATCCAAGGAGTAGAACTGTACAATGCATCATAATAGATTAGATCTAAGGAGAATAAATATCAAAGGCATCCTAATAAATCAATGGATCCAAGGAGTAGAAATGTCCATGGAATCATAGAAATCATATTAATTACGATATAAGGAGTATAAATTTCCAATGAATACTAATATTTATTCAGATACAAGGATTATAAATGTCCAAGGTATCCTAATATGATAATTAAATTATATCCATGGAGTATAAATATTCATGTCATCTAAGTGGGTCCTTGGTGCCATAACGAAAACCCTAAATTAACATCATAACCATTTCATAAACCATTTCATAAAACATTTATTTAATAATTTTACAAATATCTATATAATCATATATATGTAAAGGGATTAACCATTTCATACCTTTCATCACCAAATGACAAGGTGCTGTATCGTTCTCACAACCTTTAACAATCTGGTTGATTATCACATTTAATTCTCAATTATGTAAAGTGACCCCAACACATCCCAAGGGTGGTATAATCATGGTCAAAAGGAATAACCCATCCCATGTTCATTTTTGGTTGAGGTCGATAAAATAAAAACTTATATAAAGGTTCCATGATATGAATCAAACATGAATTTATCAATTAACTCAAGGGTTTATTATTTTAGGAAGCCTTGCAGGGAATGTATGGAATTAAACACAATGAAAAGAATTTATAAAAAACTATAATTTTAGGGAAAAAGGTATAGGCTCCATACCTCAATCCCTTTTAAAAACACTTAGGTAGTCTGAACCTATGATTCAGTTTAGATCTGAGAAAAACCAAAGAATGGCTAAACACCTTGAAAATATGGTATATTAGCTTACACCAAAATAGAATCATTGATATAAAGGAAAATGATGAATGAAGCCTAAGAAATGAATAACTCACTAGTGGATATCCAATGATATGATCAAATCCTGAATCAGAGGTTTCATGATGAAATGGAACAAAATCCTAGCTTAGGCTTAAGGGAGAGATCCCATGGTGGACTTCCTATGTGAGAGATAAGTGAGGTGATAACTTTTGTGAAAAACTAGAGGCACCACCTCCTTTTAAAAAAACTAACCCAAGGAAATTACATGGCATGTAAAGTTTACATTCCATTTAATTTTAGGTTTCACCCCTACAAGAAAAAACCATTACACACCATTAAAAGGGTCTATCCAATATAATAAATGATGTGTATTCTAAATACATGCCATGTATTTGGCCAACATCCAACCTTCAACCCATTATTACTTCTTTCCAAAACATACTAATCTGCAAAAAGGATGGACTTATGAGTCTAATCCAAAAAGAGAGTTGTGATAGGGGATTAACCAAACTTTAAAAGGATCCTTACCTCATAGAAAAATCCGATATCTTATACACTAAAACAAAAAATAATAGTTTTGAAAACAACAATCATAATGGAAAACCAAATAATCAAGAAAAATAATTATTAGGATATCTAAATAACAACACTTTATTTTAAATCTATCAAACCTTAGATTTAACCTAGGATATCAACAATAATCATCTTTTAAAATCCTTTATAATGGTTCATAATGAAAATGTGAATTAACCCAAGCATATCCTCCAAGAGTGTTAAACCATATGTATAGTAAGGGAACACTCACCATTCATCAAAATGATGAAAAAATATACTCAACCAAATATTTTTTGGGTTTTATCAACTAGATGAATCAATTAAAAGACCATGTACACTTTTAATATCTATATATGGATTTATTACTAGGAAAACCACATAATCTCTTCCTTATCAAAATTTTAGGATTTTATCCTATACTCAGGCATATCCCTAGGGTGTTCAAAAAGTTCTCTATTCATAATATCCAAATTTTTACCAAAACTATCTTATAATAAAAACTATAGTGACCCATGATCTTCATACATGAATATTACATCTTTTTAAATGAATATTAAATATAATTCACAAATATATTCCTAAGGAACATAAAGTTTTAGTGTCTTTGGATACTAGATTAACAATATTTTATTTCTTGAAATATATTCAAAATATCCATTAAATATCTTCCCAGATAATACCCCTCTAATAAAAAACCTAATTAATATCTTTCTTCACAAAATATAGAAAGGAAACATATTAAAGGGTGATATCATATGATTAAAAAAGTTAAAAAATGGAGATATAAGTTATCACTGGATCATAAAATGAGAAAAATAGTATGAGAGAATCAGAATAAAATTTGAAAATCAAACCCTACACATCATATATCATAATCTTGAGTCATAGAATAATGCATGGATTTTCATAAGACATAAATTATATCAGAAAAAAAGAACTTGATTCTTGAGTATCTAATAATGGAATAAGACATAAGTTTTTGGAATACAAATAACCATACAAAATAATCTCCATAGAAGTCAAGGATCACTTTCCAGACTACCATAGTGGAATGGGTTCACTCCCCAAACCATCATAGTACTCAATATTCACTCCCAAGACTATCATAATGTATTGGGTTCACTCCAAAAACCACAAAATTATTCAAGGTTCACTCACAAGACTATCATTTTATATTGATTTCACTCCCCAATTCATCATATTAGACATGTTTTATCACGAAGACTATAATAGTGGACAAATTCACTTACTGAACTTGATTATCTCATCATTCCAGTCCTATTAATCTCATGAGATATCAAACTTTACTTAATTCATTATAGGGATATATAATTTCTATCCCACTAATCACATAATGAAAATAATACATATTCAAGCCACAATATCATAAAAAAATCATCAAATTATAACCCATGACAATAAATGGGTTTCATAAAACATTTCACCATAGTACAACCTGTGGAAAAGAAATGAGTTTCATAAACATTTAATCATTTCATCATTTAATAAGCTATGAAAAAGTAATGGTTTTAATATAAATTTCCTTATTATAATCACAAACCATCCATATAAATAATAATTATGGTATCATTAGATCATATCCCCAGTAAAACTCAAGTAACACAAGAGGATGTCATATTAGATATAAAATTTCCTTAGAAGATAAGTTAGATTATTTCCAAAGGAAAATACCCTTTTATATTTGAAATCATTTATTTATAAACCTCGCTAATATTAAGTAAAAACATTTATTTGAAAATAACAATGAAATTTTTTTAAAGTAAGCTTCAAAACCTTGAGTGTCCATGATAACATGAAATTATTTTCATGCCGTATAAGTTAAAAGAAAACATTCCATTCACATTTTTGTAAAAAGTTAAAAATTAATTCATTTATAAAAATATGGGAATATTCCATTCTTTTTTTTTGTAAAAAGTAAAACATGGGTAAAAATTTATTTAAAAAATAAATGGGTAATATTAAAAACCTTATTTAAACCATTTTTATAAAACATGTATATTAAAGAAACATGTTTTTCTATAGAAGAGAGAAATAAATTATATTTTTCTTAAAAACATTATTTCACTCTATTGAGTACTAGAAGAAAGGAAAATTAAAGGAAAAACTTGTATTCTATATAAAAAACCACACAATAATAAAATTAATATTTTTTATGAGAGATAATCCATAATATTTCATCAACTTAACTTAATCAGAAACAATCTAGATAAACAATGAAATTGTAACATAAAACTCTTACAACTATGGTAACATTTGAATAGAAAACCCCATAAAACAGTCTTAAAACTAAACTTTATTTACAATTAACATAATTATATTAATGATATAATATGTTTAAGGTCATTATAGACATCTCATAAAATAATATAAGTGCATAACATAACATATGTCCCGAAGAAGACAATTTGAGACTATAAACCCTTACCACTTTGGTAATATCTAAATAAAAATACCAAGAAATAGAAAATATTATATATATTTTTAAATCCACATAATTTTCATGAAAATAATTATAAAATAAATTTATGGACATTATATACACCACAAAAATCAAACAAGTGGTGAATATGAAATATGTCACACATAAATAAAAGTTAGAGGAGAAACCCTTACCATAAGCCTGACTTACTTTGTACGTGTTAAAAAATATTTTATAATAAATATTAGTTTATTATAAATATTATATATCCATAATAACATGTATCATATCATATATTATTTAACAATATCTTTTTTCAACTATTTATTAGTTTTTTTAAACTCACTATTTCAGGTGATATATGTTGTGATTTTAATGTATGTTTTGGTTTGGTAGTTTTGTTCGATGAAATTTTATAATGATTCCACCATATTAAATTTTTTAATCATTATATAAATATAATATATATTAATTATTTAAATATTTATAGTCATCTATAAAATTATATATAGAAAAATGAATTATACAGTTCGTGGATACAATAGGTCGTACATACACATGATCACTATCTTCACTTTTTGACAGATGAAAAAATAAAGGTAAATAATAATTAACCTTTTAATAATAATAATTATATAATATATATATTATATATTCAATTAATCCATCATTATTAACATCCATGTAAAATGGAAATGAAAAATGAATCACATCGCTTAGTAGAGGTGGTAGTCCACACACACGCTTGAGCGCTATAATCATTTTACAACAGATTAGAAGGTAAGAAGTTAGATCTGATCTGAAGATTACATTAGTATATTTATGTTATAATTATTATATATAAACTTTAAACCCATCATAATAACTATACATGAAATATAGTGATGTAAAATGAATTTTATCACTATGTGGAGAAGGTAAGCCGTACGTACGCAAGAGCGCTACTTTTAGTTTCCATTTGTTGGGAAAGAGGGTGGATAATGATGATTTCATAATAACAATAAAATTAAAGTATATTCAGGATACAAAATTTATTATTTTACGATAAATAACATAGGTTTATAAGGGGTAAATAAGAATTAAAAGAAAGTGGCCAGTTAAGGTGATTACCTCATGTCTGAAAGAACTCCTTTAGATCTCCTCGTAAGGATCCTAGGGTCGGTTTTTGGGAGGACCAACACCTCTTTAATATGTATAATGAAGTTTATAATGGATTTTTAGTTTATTTTTGCAATTAATTGATATTTTAGGAAATATTTATTTCTAAATAAATTTAATTTCTTTGATATCTTGCATTACACACAATATAAGGTTTTAACGAACCACGATAAACTATTAATATTATTATTTAAAAATAGTCACTATTACCTAGATGTTAGACTTGGAAAAATTAATATGAATAATTTTTTTAAAAAATTAATTATTATTGTTTTATATAAATAAATTATATTGATAAAATAGTACAATATTTTTAGGGAAGTCTTTATCTACTTTGAAAAATACCTTTTCTCTCAAATAATAATTTGGATTTATTTTTTTTGAAAAAATTATAAAATTAATTTTTAAATATTATATAATATAATTATTTAAAAAATTAAATACATTTTGTTAAATAAAAATTTCAAAATTATCTAAAGGTGAATTTTTGGGATTTTTTTGAAATGATTAATTTTTCATTGAGTAGGGAAAAATAAGGGTTTTTATTGAAAAATTCCTTTTTCTAAAGAATTCATAAAGTTATATTTTATTTTAATTTTTTTTAAAAGTAAAATTATCACAATAATATTATAATTATTCCTATTTAGGTTATTTTAATAAATTTAATATTGAATTTTGACAAAAAACTTTTTGAACGTTGGAAAAATTTCTCTTTGGAAAACCCCTTTTTCGTCTATTATGCGTGATTAATTTTGCCACTTATATGAATGAAATTTAGATAAATTGATTAAATATTTTTAATAATAATAATTAATTTTATATAATCTGATCAACTTATTTTTTGGTCAAAATTAATAGTAAAAATAGTGAAAATCAATTATCGTAGTTAAGGATAAAACGAGTTTACCGGGGGTTAAACTAAAAAGATAAGGGTTAAAATGAAATAGAAACTTTTCCACCACCAATTTTATGGAAATATTTAGAAATTAAATCCTTTAAAGTTACAAAATGATACATTTTTGATCCTTTTGGTATGAGAAAAAATGTGGGTATACATTATTCTTTTAAAAGATTCCATTATGCCCTTTCTCCCACTTATAAAAGGACACCCCTCTACTCTCCTATTCACAATTCCAAAACCATTTGGTTCAACAAATAACTACCCAAATATATTATATAATTCCATATCCACCTCTCAGATTCCTTGATTTTATCAGGAAACCCTCCTAATAATACATTAGTTATTAACATACATACGTTCTCTAAAGAAGATGTAAAATTATTAACCTTGTGTTTTGTATTATTTATTCTTCCACCTCCTACAAATATTTTGAAATTATGATGAAGAATAAAAAAATTATGTCCAATATACCTAGATATTATTATATTAATTTAATAACCTATATCAAACTCATCTTCCATCAAATGGGAAATAAAATCGTCAATCGTGTGTACGACGGACTACCACAACATGAACTGATATTATTTGTTTTCTATCACCACCTCTTACGGATGAATATAATGATGTATTTAATGTTTATATATGATATTTATGAAATTATAGTACCTATATAATTATAATACCACATATAACTTCTTACTTATAAATCCATTATAAAATAATAATGTCGCTCGTGTGTACGGTTGACTACCATCTCACAAATTAATGTGATGCTATTTTCATTTCTAATTTACTTGGATGGTAATAAAGATATATTAACTTAATATATATTTTAGTTTTTAACATAATTATTATTTTTAATTATAATTTCATAAATAAATTCTTTCTTTCCATTCTGTGGGGGACATGATAATGTCGTTGATGTGTACGGCAGACTACCGCCTCACGAAGCGATGTAATTTGTTTTTCCCTAAAGATTTGCATGGATGGTAATAAGGGAAAATTTAATAAATATATGTGATATATATAGAATAAAATTTATTATTTAAATTCAATATATTATTTACCTTTCTTAATTTTTATCAGTTGAGAGAATAAAAACAACATTCATGCATTCATACGACCTACTATCTCTATGATTTGTGTATTTCATTTTCTATATTTAACTTTAATGGAGTACTATAAAAATTATATAATGAATATATATGATATTTATATAATTATTTATATTGTTCAATCATGATAAAAATAAAAGGACCAAAGATACCAAACAAAAACATACATGAAAAATGAAATAGTTATAACCCAAAACGTTATTTTAACTAGGAATTCTTAATAAATTACTAATAAAAGGTCATAAATAAATAATATACTGTATGATAAATATTATTACGGTTTTATAATAGTTTATAATAATATATATTTATTATACATGATTATTTGAACATGTACAAAATAATTCAGGAGTTAAGGTAAGGGAATCTCATCTCAAATTGTCTTCTTTAGAACACATGTTATGTTATGAACATATATTATTTTAAGAGGTGTATATAGAGACTTTGACATGTTATATACTGAATATAAATATATTAATTATATTAAAGGTTTTTTTATATTATTATTTATTGGGTATTATGATTCAAAAGTTACTGAAGTGGTAAGGGTTTGATGTTACAATCTAATTGTTTATGATTATGATTTTTATGTTGAAATATTAGGATATATTTATAAATAAATTTATGAATTTTATTCTCATATGTATTTTTATTAATAATTCATGTTTTATATTTATTTTCCCTTCTTTATACACTCAATATTTGAAAACAACATTTTTAAGTAAAACCAACTTTATTTCTCTCTTCCATCAATTTTTTTTATTTCATATGCATGTTTGCTAAAAATAATTTAAATAAATTATTTATATTACAAAAGTATTTTATAAATTCATTTTTACCCTTTTTTGTTTTTTTAAAAATGTTTTGAAATAAACATTCATTTTATTTTGTAAATAAGGCCTATTTTCATTTTACCAAAAATGTGAATGGAATATTTGTTTTAATGTGTTCAACATAAACAGAATTTACCAATGTCATGACCAATAAATTATTTAATTATTATATTATAAGTTTCAAAGTTTATTTTTAAATAAAATTATTTCAAAAATATTTTATGGATTTTCATTTTTAAAAATTTAATTTCAGAGAATGGTTATTTTCCTCAAGAAATGTTTCATGTGATATTTCAAAAATAATTTTCCATCTAAGATGACATCCTTTATTGTTATTAATGTTTTATTAGGGATATTATCCAATGATACCATATTTATTATTCCTCCATATGGTTTATGTTTATGATGATATGATGTTTATAAAACTCGTTTCAGTTCCACAGGTTATGCTATGATAAAATGTTTGTGATACACATTTCTTTTCGTGGGTTCTGATATGATGAATGTTTTATTATATTTTGGAACACACACATATGATTTTAATTGTGTAATTTTGGTTACATTATAATCAAGTATAGTGGTTATGTTATAACCAAGGAAGGTAGTCATGTTATGAACAAGGATGGTGGTTACATTATAATCAAGGACAATGGTCATGTTATAACCATATATGAGTGGGACCTATAGCTCTCTACAATGAATTGGATAATGAAATGTTATGCATGAACATAAATTAATGTTCACAAGTTTGTTCAAGGACCTAAATTAATATCCATATGATTATACGAGGGCATGATTTCATGTCCTTAAAAAAATTAGCGAACCTTTTTCTATTTATACATGTTCATAATGTTATAAATTTAGGTGTATGCCACAAATATACAACTTATGAAAATATTATTCCCTCATAGATTATGTACTTTGATTCCTTTATGATTCATGTCTTATGAACTACCAAAATATATTCCATGACTCAAGTTTATGATTTATTATTTGTAGTTTAAGAGTTTTCAAATGTTATTATCATGTTTTCATACCCTTACGATCATGTTATGTCAATACATCCCTTTTTTTTACCATTACTAAGATCAAAGATCACCGTTTATTATGTTTGATTTCCCTAGGATATGAAAAAAGTTATTTCGTATTATTTGTCTAATAAAGGTTTTAGTTATGAATAGTTTAGTGGGAGATGATATAGCTCACTTATGTACCAGTTCATTATGTTTTTATGTTTCCAGAGGAACTGGACCAAAATTATTTTTCCATGGACAATTATGTTATGTAATGCATATTAATCTATTGAGATGTAATATTTATGTATGATAATTTTGGGACATTACAGTTTTTATCATAATAATGTTCAATTATCATTTGAAAACTAGGATGATAAAACTTTAATGGGATACCTATGGATATGTATAAGGATAATTGTAAGGATAATTCTAAGTATAGAAAAATATCATGGAATATTGGTAAAGGAGAGAGTTAGTGGTTTTAAAGAAATTACATTTCTATATGGATACTACAAGTGGATGTGTTTCTAGAATAGATGTAACTTGGGGTAATAACTATGAAAAAGGTGTATTGGACTTAAATCAAGTGTTACCTAGTATATGAAAATGGGCTTTAATGCGCACTTGGTTTGGAAATTATGAGGGGTATGCATTGAAAATTCACAGACTCTTTATGAACCATCATGAAGGATTTTAATAGATGATGACCATGGATGAATTAGGTTAAACCTAAGCTTCTATAGATTGAAAAGATGGTGTAGTGATTTTGACACACCATAAATTATGTTTCATGATTATTATTATTGTTTATTACACTATGATTATTGGTTTTAGTCGATGGAAGGAACCAAGAGGGAACTATGTTAATACTGAATTTTATAGAAAAATAAATGATTATCCTATCGAGAAACAAAATTTTATGGGAACTGGAATAAAAAATCTCATTTCTATGATCACAAAACATTCTCAAGCTATAAATAATACTAAACTCCCAAATGAGAAAAGGATGAAACAAAATTCTATTGAGTACTTCATGAGGAAACAACTACAATATTTTAGTAATTCCATTAACCGAATAGTTACTAATCAATGGATCAATACCACTAAAAATATATTTTCCATTATCCAGTTCTTAGAATCTAAAAAAGTCATTTTGGTCGTCTATCTTTTGGGAGGATAAAAAGATCAATGGTGGAATCATATCAAGAATAAAAGGAAAAAATATTGGATGGAATCCATAGAGTGGGATGTGATTAAGAGGTTATTTTTCAGTAAGTACATTCCTCATATTATTCATACAAAAATAGAGAATGAATTCTTTGAGTTAAATAATAAGGATGATGAATCCATTAGTACCTATAAGGAAAATTTCACAAGACATGCGAGGGAACTTATCGTATTATCATCCAACCTAAATGTAAGGTTGATCGATTCTTCGATGGCTTAAAACCAAGTGTTCAAAGGGTGTTACCCACAAGGGACTTTTGAATGTATAAATAAATCATTCGATGTGCTATCAAGGTAGAAATTGATATTGGAGTAACCCATAAATCACATGGTGCTGATAAAAAAATAATGATGGAATTCAAGGGAAACTCTAAAACCATGGAAAAAAGAAGAGGTGATCTTCTTTATAAATTAAGTATGGAAGAGAACCTAGAGGAAATTTTCTCAAGGTAACTACTAAATGTTTTATGTTTGGAAATAAATATCATTTATTGGCAGAAAACTAAAGTTATGGGAAGAAGTTTTATAAAAATGAAAATAGAGAGAAATGTTTATAGAATTCACCATCAACACTCCACTACTTCAAGTGAATATAGTTTGAGCATTATGCGAATCAATTACCTAATCCAAGGGATAATGTGGATGAAAATACATAACAACCTATAATGATAAAGGAAAAAGGGAAAGCTTATAGAGTCACAAAAATCTAAGTGAATCATGATAATTTGGGCACACATATCTCCCACTCCTTAGTTAAAAATTTCATGTTTGATTTTGTGTGAAGGATCTGTGTCAAAATCTTAGTGTTTATCCTTTAGTGGAACTTTATTTTATTCTAAGTATTGATTATCTCCCTATTCATGGATTTTGGAATAATGAAATCACAATTTATATTCTATCGGTGCAAGGATGAACTCAATATTCCAATAGAAATGTTTATTTATAATATAAGAGCTTATCTAAGGAATAAAGGGTGAATTATCTTTTGAAAGCTTATACATTTCCATGAAAAATTAACTTAAGAGTTATGGATACCATCATGTATTTATGATTTTAGGGTTGATTATAAGTTTACATTCTTAGAAACCCCATTTGAGGTTTTATGTGGGGTGAGTTTATAAAGATTAAGTATATTTTGGGAGACATTTATGAAAGTACAACCCTTTGGTTTTGTATATTTTCGAGTGATTTGTTTGAGGAATAGCTTTACATTTTTTAGGTATATGATTAAAGGTATTGGAAACCTTTATGGTTTATCATATCATTGATATTAAGGTAATTATCGGTTATTTAAATTTTGTAACTTTTTAAGAACTATAACAATATAGTTTTGGAAAAAGAAATTTGCATACAAGGAGACATCCTATCACATCCAGTAGGGTCATGGGGATTGAACCCAAAATCAAAAGGAAATAAGGTTATATATCCTACTAGTATCTTGGGAGAAATAATATTTTGGATGAACAAAATGAATAGATAAATTACTGAGTGTGTATCTTTGTTCTTGGTTTGATTGAAAGTTATGGTGGAGAGAAAAATGCTTATGGGGATTCTATATCCATTATCCATACCAAAAATGGAAACGGGAATACATCACTATGGGTTTTGTTTTCAGACTCCCCAAGACATCTAAAGGGAATAATGCTACTTGGGTTATAGTCAATATACTTATGAATTCAGAACACTACGTATCTATCAAAGAAGATTTATCTTTAAATAATCTTTCTAGGATATACATTATAGAAGTGGTAAGGTTTCATGGTGTACAAAATTCTACTATAGTTGATCTAGATCTAAGGTTTACCTTTAATTTCTGGAGAAGTCATCATCAAGACCTGGATACACAGTTAAGTTTCAGTACTATGTATTATCCTCTAAAATATGGTTAGTCTAAAAGAAATCAAACCCTAGAGGATATGAAAAGATCTTATTATATGTATTTAGATGGTGTTTCAGATCAAAACCTTCCTCTAGTTGAGTTTTCTTATAATAATAGCTTTTACTAGGGCATTGAGAAGGATTTTTCTGAAGAACTATATGGAAATAAGTGTAGAACTCCAATGTAATGGGATGAATTCGGGGAAATAAATCTATTAGGACCAGATTTGTCTGATGAAATGATAGATAATGTTAAATTCATTCGACAACACATAAGGGAAACATAATGTCAGAAGAAAAGTTATGCCAAAAATGAATGACGTGATATGGAATTTGAAGTTCATGACAAGGTGTTTCTGAGAATTTATACATGAAATAAGGTAATGAAATTTGAAAATAAAGGGAAATTCCACCCTAGGTATATAATTCCCTTTTAAATTTTTGATCTTATCTATATTTTAGCTTATCACTTGATGCTTTCACAAAACCTTTCTCAAATTTATGATGTGTTCCATGTATCTCTCATGAAGAAGTATATACCCAATCCACCTATTGTAATTAACTCAAATTTCATGTTATTGGAGTATGATAAATCCTACAAGGAAAAATTGGGGAAGATTATAGATCATATAGAGAAAGTTCTATGAAATAAGACTACTTACATGGTTGAGGTTTTAGGGAAAAATCACCTGCTTGAGGAAGCTACATGAAAACTAATGGATGTAATGAGGCAGAAGTATCCTTAGTTGTTTGTACCAAAGTTATGGAATTTTGAGTGTGAAAATTATTCTAATGGCGTTAGAATGTAACACCCCAAGAGTTTATGAAATATTTGTTTTGAATAAATTTAATTTATTCAATAGCTTGTGTTACACACAACATTGATTATTAACTAACCATGAAAAACTATTAATATTATTATTTAAGCATGACAATTATTACCTATTCATTAAAATTAGAATCATGAATAGAAATCAACAAATTTAAAAAATATGTAAAATTTTTTTATATAAATAAATTATTTTGATAAAAATAACTTATTTTTTAGTAAATACATTATATGCTTTAAAAAATACATTTTTTTCTAAAAATATTATTAATATATATTTTTTGTGAAAAAATAATAAAAATATTTTTTACACTTATAGAACATGTATTTGACACAATTAACTTATTTTTTGGAATCCACATGTAAAAATTAGCTTAGAGTTATTTTTTGGTATTTTTATAAAAAGATTATTTTTTTGATGAATAATGGAAAATACAGGGTTTTATTGAAAAATACCTTTTCATTTAAAGTATTTATATTGTTTTGTTTTTTTAAAATGTTTTTGAAAGTAAAATTAGCTCAATTATATTATAATTAATCCAATTTAGGTCATTGGAATCCATTTCATTGTAAGACCCTGAGTTTTTTTTTGAAATATTTTCTTCCAAAAAAATTTAATATTTTTGATACCTTTCGTTACATGAAATACTGATATTACCTTTCATTACAAATAACATTTACTTTATCTTACATTAAATCCAACATTGATTTTATCTTGTGTTACGTGAAACACCAAGTTTAAACGAAATGTGACATACTATTAAAATATTATTATTTAATATGATAATTATATCCAAGCCATTAGAGTGGTGAGTATGAGTAATATTAACTAAATTATGAAAGTATTTTTTTAGACATGTATATATAATTTATTCTTTGATGACCAATTAATTATAAATGAATATAAAAACCATTTGAAAACAATGAAAATATATTTCTGAAAAACTATTTTTGTGTACACAAACATGTTTTACCTAAATAATTTAAACAATAAAGAAAATTATATATTATATATTCAATGAAATATTTATCTTTTATCTCATGCATTTTCTAGACATGATATAATAGTAAATCGAATTTTATACTTTAAAACTATACATTTTTTTTCTTCTAAAAACCAGTTTTGTCCCCATTGCTCACTTATTTTAAAACTATTTTTTCCACTTTATAAAATTTATTTGAGAAAATGAAATTATTTCTAAAATAACAATGCCAAAATTATCTTAGGGTAAATTTTTGAGAATTTCCTGAGAAGATTAATATTTCCATGAATAGTAAAAAATACTAGTTTTTATTAATAATAGTCATTTTAAAAAAAAAATTAATTATTTAAACATTATTTTAATACTATTTTAAATGTAAAATTAGTTATATAATTTGTATATTAATCCAATTTATGTCACTTTAATAAATTTCATATTGCATTTTGATATTAGAACGTTTTAAACTTTTAAACATTTTCTCTTCAAAAAATAACTTTCTCAACGCGTCTGTGAGTTTAATTTTCAATTAGAAATTTCTAAATCTTTGAATGGAATTTTAAAAATGGATCAAATATTTTTAATCATAATTATTTATATTTTATAATAATTTCAAATTAATTTTTTACCATGATGAATATTGAAATAAGAAAAAATTAATTACTATGGTTAAGGTACAAATTGGTTTATTGGGGGTAAATATAAAAGATAAGTGTTAAAAATTACCCAAAAATTTTCCAAAAACCATTATATTGATATATATAGACCTTATCTTATATATGATTAAGAGTGATCCATTTTTGATCCTTTTGGTATATGAAAAACTTGGTTAAACCATTTTTTTTTCAAAAATTACAAGTGTGCCAATCACCTCACTTAAAAAAGGCCACCCCCACTCCTCTCCTCTTCAATCATAAAAAAAATTTGGTTATACCAAGAAATAATCACTTTATTACTTTCGTCCTCTAATCTAGTATCCTTTTTTTTTTCTGAAATCTAATATAATAATCCTTTTGGTGAGAACCCAAAGAAGTTTTCTAAAGAATAAATGATGTTCATAACCGATTGTTTCATTTTATTTTTTCATCCACCTCATTAAATTATTATTAAAACATGATGATATAATAATTTCAATATATTCAATATAATTAAATTAAATTTTTTTAATTTAATAACCTAAATCCTTTTCCTCTTCCATTAAATGGGATACAAAATCATCATTAGTGTGTACGATGGACTACCACCTCACGAACTGATGTTATTAATTTTCTATCACTAACTATAATGGATGGATATAATGATATATTTAATATTAATATATGATATTTGTGAAATTATTATACCTATGTAATTATAATATGAGATCTTCCTTCTCACCTTGAATCCCATTGGGAAAAAAATAACGTTGTTCGTGTGTATAGTGGACTACCGCCTCATGAACCAATGTGATGTTTTTTAATTTTTTATTTACTTGGAAGATAATAAGGATATATTAAATGAAAATTAAATATATTTGTGATATAATTTCACTTCTAGAGTTATGATATCACATATTCCATCATAATTTCTATTCCTTGGGGGATACGATAATGTTGTTCATGTGCACAACAAAACACCACCTCGCAAAGCGATGTCATTCATTCTTTAGGCATGATTTACATAGAAGGTAATAAGGATAAGTTTAAGTAAAAATATGTGATATATATGAAATAAAAATTATTTTATAATCACAATATATTATTTACTTGTTACATCCCATTATCGATCTAACAGGTAAGCCTTTAATGTTGTCATGGATTTTTTTTTATTGAATGGGTAGGGTTGAGAATGAATTGGGAGGATAACTATAGTGGATAAGACATAGATTTGTTGAACTCTAATCTTTAAATAATTTTTTTTGTATATTTCCAGAGGGTTACAAACAGTGTAACTAGGTTACATGGCGTGTAATAGTTGCTTGGAGCATACCGTGAGAAGATTCATATCCTGAGAAGATTCACACCATTAAAGGTAACACATCATGACTGGAATTTACACATCATGTGTTATTTAATGAACACTTTTCAATTTGAATTGACATGTTTTTTTGGTGGTTATAAAACTTAACAATTTCATGATGTGTAGTGGAATTACATGTTGTGTAATACACCGACTGCTGTTTTTTTAAACAAGAAGCACGACTGAGATCTATTTTCCTCCTCTACAATTTCATTTCTCTCAAACCAAATCATTCCCCTAGTTATCGTGAAGCTTTCCAACCCTTATAGATCCTCATGTTTGGAATTCGATCATTATTGCATTATGGTGTGATTCCTGAGTAATCTTTCTCCCTCATTCTTCATCTTTCTGTCTTTATCCTCCATTGGGATTTCAATAGATCATCCTGAAATTAATGGATCTATGATTCTTGTTGTTGGATATCTTCTCTAGATTATTTTTTGAGGTATTTTACACTTTCTATCTCATTGACAGGTTCCATTGTAAGTGTTGTGTTTCAGGAAACGATATGTGATTCTATCCCGTTTATCTAAATTAATTAAATTTTAATTTTATTGATTTACATTAACTGTTTATTTAAATTCAAGTTCTCAAAACTTCTTTCAATTTATTCTATAATAAAATCCAATTCCAATGAGTTGGGATATTTTAAATTGTTTTCAAATTAGAATTGGGAAAACCCCCAATTCCATTAAATTAGACTGTTTTTATGGAAATTGGTTGATTTAAATTGTGTAATTTAAATTGGAGTTTTGAAGGAAATGACTTCCATTAAATTGTTGAATTTAATTGTGGGAAATAATTTTAAAATTTTTGGAATTGGTTTTTAATGGATTTCAAACTTGTAAAAATGGATTAAAATATTTTGATAGAAACCTAGTGGTTTTATCTTGTTAAAGATGCATGTTTTTTTTATTAGAACCAATTTTGGGTTTAAATGGAAAATTAGAATTGTAATAGAAGAATGATATTTAATTATATTTTAACTAGTATTAAAATAAATTTTCCATCATTGATTATGTAAGAGAATATGAAATTCATAGGTAGTTGGTGAGTTATATGGACACACTATATGCAATTACAACATTATAAAACATACATGCAGTGGGTTACATCCCTAATGGAATGGTGACAAGTCACCGTTGGCTAGTTTCAGGGGAAATGCGTGTACATATATTGTTAATATCACTTAGAGAGTTCAGATTCCTATAAATAGAAACTTTCATACCTACTTGGAAGATGACCATGTTGCTCCCTTATTATTCATATTTTAGATATAAATGTATTACAATTTTGTAAAAGTACTTTTCATTCCTTCTAAATTTACATAAACTAATTTATGTAACTGTTTTATCTAATCCATTATTTTATAAATATTCCATTACTTTTAAAGCCTTTGATTAATGTATTTTTCCATCATTTGAACTATATAGAATGATTTGTTTAAATATGATTTAAAAATTACAAATATTTTAATTTTAAAATTTAAATCATTCGTTTGGTTAATCTTTTTTTGGAGCTGTTATGGAATCCTTTATGAGACCCTAATGGAATTTCTAACTCACGCTCTACTTGTGCCTTCAAGTGTTTGTAGATTATCTTCTTCCAGGTTCAAGCAAGGTGAAAGGATATTATAAAGGTGGATACATCTATTGAACCCAGGTTTTAGATAGTTGTTTACTTAGGGACTTGGGTAGTTTCTCTATGTTTTTTAATTAGGTTATAGTACTTTGGGATTATTTATACCCTATTGTATTCTGGTACTTTAATCCCATTGGAGTTTCTTTTATTATGCATACTCACTTGTCTCTTTTTTCATCTGCAACGCTTATGGAATAACTATTCCCACTTTCAATTGTATGATGCCAGGTGCTATTCGCTGACATGTGGGGATTGAGAATGACCTTCGGGCTATGTTAGGTCTGACTCGGTTATCAGGTTACTAGGGTACCTAGGATAGTTCATAAAAAAATGGTATCAGAGGAGGATGATGATCATTTATATTAAAGTTAATATGAAATTGAGTAATCTTATCGGGACATAGGAGGTAGTTATGATTGAGTGCCTAGACAACTCTCACTGCAATGAACTTTATGTTTCCAGGGGTGGTTAGGGAAAGATGTATGGTGGATTAGTTCTAGTATTTTCTCTATTGTGATTTGGATAGAGTGAAATCAAAATCTTTTTGGTTCTATTTTTTGGATTAATTTCCATTACTGATCAGTTTGAGTGTTAGTTTTATGTATTCCTTTTTTTTTGATGATGTTGTTAAAGATCATGTTTCCAAGAAGTTTTCAAAATTGGATCCCAGATAAAGCTATTTCTGAACCATAGTGAGTGAATCCTCATGTGGAACCAAATCTAGTTGAGGTGACTATGGGCACTATCCAAGCTATAGGACACACACTACCTCTAATATCCATTTGTGATCTAGCTATGGATCCTTAGGGGGGATGTTCTTTGGAATCGTTCTCAAGATTTCCTTTTCCATGAGCCACGAGTTTTTAAATGCTCTACTGATCCTCAATATGATGAGAAGTGGTTGGGTAGTATAAAATGTTTGTTTGAGTTCTTTGATACAATATATGAGATCAAGAAAAAATACGCCACCTTCATGTTAGAAGGACATAGCAGGAGGTATTGGGACACGATGGTGACGATGATGAAACATGAGGGATTAGAGTGGAAATAATTGAAGGTTTTTATCACCGAATAGTTCAATCCAAATTCTATGGTGTTGGGAAAGGCTGTTGAGTTTTTCAAGCTTGAGAAAGACAATGAAACCATAACTAAGTACTCAAATAAATTTTCTGAACTCTTTTAATTTGCACTAGATATTTTAACTAATGAGAGGATAAAGGCTCGATGGTTTGAGTTAGGAATTTGATCAGATATCCATTCTCAAGTTTTATTTCTAAAGATTCCCACGTATGCTGATATACTAGATAGGGTGATGATGGTTGATATGGACTTGGATGGAAAGTTACCATTATTAAGATTTTGTTTCTCTCCCAATGGAAGCATTAGATTCTTCAAGGGAATGTAGAAGAATGATGAATCTCATGGTATTTCTCGACAACAAGGTCATTCCAGACCTCCTACAAAACAATGTGGAAGTCCATTGATTTTATATCAGTGTGGAAATCTAGGAAATTCTAAGAGGGTTTTCACTGAGGCACCTAAGAATTGTATCTTCTATGAATGTTTAGGACACTTACAGAGATTCTACCATAACTTTTTTACTCCATGTACTGTAACAGGATCATAAACTCCACCTAAAACTATGAGGATATCAGACGCTTCATGTGTAAAAGGGTTCCAACCACAAGAATCTAAAATTAACATACTTTATGCAGTGGAAGAGTATTTAGAGAAAGTGGATATGGCTCTAATAACTGTGAGAGGTAAAATTACTATAACTTCATTATTAGTGACTACTCCATTTGATATCAGTGCATCTCACTTGTTTATTTCAATTAGTGTTATCAATATGATTAATCTTCTTATGATGATTTTATCTTGTTAAATGAATATTAATACAACCCTTGGTAAAGAGAGAGAGAGAGGTCTCCATAGTCCTACTTTTATCTTCTATATATCCGATATTGAGCTAGCTTGGAGTTTTCTGATCCTCAACATGAGATCCCTTAAGGTAATATTTGTGATGGATTTGCACATTTCCAATAAAGTTTGGATTTATTGTTATCTTATGTAGGTCTACTTTACTACACCCAACAATGTGTCTCTTGTCATTCAAAGATAATTGGACCCAAGGTCGTGCAGATCCAGACCTTCTTATCTAGATTTGGGGAAAGTAATATCATTGTTTTCTTTTGATCTAGAGTGGGAATATTTTATTAGCTATCTTCCTCTAGCTTTCGTCAAGTTTCCCAATGTATCTCCTTCTGATTTATCTAGTTTTCCACTAGTAAGGGAAGTCAAGTTTTCCATTGAATTAAGTCCTATCACCCAACTACTTTCAATTATTTCTTATAGAATGGATCCTACTTAAATTAAAGAGATAAAGTCCCAATTGAAATATCTTATTGAGAAATTATTTATATTCCTAAGTGTGTCTCCTTGGGTGGTGTTATTTCACTTTTCTAAGAAAGCCAATGGTTCTATTTTCTTATGATTTGATAACCGAAATCTCAATTGTGTCATGGTAAAGAAAAAGTATCCATTTCCAAAAATTTATGATCTCTTAGATCATTTGAAAGGGGTGAAGTGGTTTTCAATGATCGACCTCTGATCTGGTTACCATCAGTTGAGGGTAAATGAATTTGACATTCAGAAAACTGCCTTTCGGATTAGGTATGACCATTATGAGTACATTGTTATTCCCTTTTGTATAAAAAATTATCCTCCAATTTTCATGTAAATAATGAATAGGATTTTCCATGAGAATCTAGATACCTTTGTGGTAGTATTTGTGGATTTTATCCTCATTTACTCCAAAATCGAGGAGGATCATAAGCATCATCTGAGAATAGTTATGACTTCGGTGTGGAATCACCTACTTTATGCTAATATTTCAAAGTGTGATTTATTGTTTCAGGAATTGAAAATTTTGGGACACATAGTGTCTGAATAGAGTATATCAGTTGATCTTGAGAAGTTAAAGGGTATTATGACTTGGGAGAAACCTCAAGATATCTTTAAGATTAAAATCTTCTTGGTCTTAATTGGATATTATATTTAGTTTGTGAAGGAATTATTGAATTTAGATTCTATGATGAATGCACTAAATTGGATGGGGGTTACGTTTGGTTGGAATGATAAATTTTAGATTTCATTTTATGAGATGAAACGCCTTCTGACTACTATGCTGATGTTGACTCTTCCAATGGCCAGGTAGTGCTATGTGGTCTTTTATGATGCATCGGGTTTAGGATTGGGATATGTTATTATGTAGGGTGATCATGTAGTTTCTTATGGATCACATTATCTTAGGCCACATGAGAATAATTATCCTATGCATGACCTTGAAATTTCATCTATAATGCATGTACTTAAGTGTTGGCAGCATTACCTTTATGGATAAAAGTTAACTATGTATTTATAACACAAAATCTTGAGTTGTATCTTCTCTCAAAAATATTTTAACCTATGCCAGAGGCATTGGGTGGAGTACCTGTAATCTTTTTAATTTTAAATAACTTATACCATGGGGAAAGGGAATGTCATTGTAGATTCTTTGAGTAGGAAAATTCTGACCCAGACAGTGAAAGAATCTTCCGAAGAGTGGAATTTGATGGCCTTCTTTGCACAGTTACATATTGGAGTCCAGGAAGTAGGGGGCGAGGTTTAATTATCATTCTTTCAGTTATCATCTACTCTTCTAGAGATGTTTTTTAGGATCAAGATATTTATGATGAATTATATATCATTAGATACTCTATTTATGGTGGGGATACAATTTCCCTATGGTCATTCTTCAAATTGGGTGTTTTATCCTACCAGAATCACTTCGTTGGGCCATTAGAAGAAAGAGAGTCTATGATGGGGGATTATCATAATTCCCAATGGGATGTGCACCCAAGAACCACTAAAATGTTCTATGACATGCAACGATAGTTCTGGTGGCCAGGGATGAGACAGGTAAATGTTGAGTTTGTCTCGCATTGCTATACATTCTAGCAGGTTAAGGCCAAGAATTAGAAAAATTAGGGTTTACTTTATCCACTTATAGTCCCTACTTAGAAGTGGGATGAAATCTATATGAATTTTTTGGTTGGATTGCCTTATACATTGAGAAAGAACAATATAATATTGGTTGTGATCGACTGGATGACCAAGTCGGATCACTTCATACCCATTCGAGATACAACCAAAGTTGAGGAGTTAAGAAATATATACAAGAAGAATATTGGACATTTCATGGAGTTCCTTCTGTTATAGTTTCTGATAGGGATACCCAATTAACTTCATACTTTTAGAGAGTACTTTAGGAGGCACTGTGATCTCAAGTCCTTTTGATAAGGACCTACCATCCATAGTCAGATGTCCAGATAGAGAGATCTATACATATTCTATAGGATATGCTTCACACTTGTGTTCTCGACTTTAGTGGGGATTGGGATGATCACCTGGGGCTGGTTGAGTTTTTTTTATAATAATAGTTATCAGTATACGATCATAATGAAAACTTTTGAGACCTTGTATAGTCAGACTTATAAATATACATTACTGGGGTCAGAGATTGGTGAAATTTGTGTGCTTGGACCAAGCTTGGTGCAAGATATGACAATAATGATTCAGATGATTCGTCAGAGAATTTTGATAGCACATAGCCGATATTAGTCTTATGCTGATCATTGAATTATACCTTTGGAGTTCCCTGTTGGTGACTAGGTGTTCTTAAAAGTTTCAACCCATTGGGTTATCGATGGTTTGGGAGACAAGGGAAGCTTGGCCCTTGTTTCATGGGACCTTTTAGGTTTCTTAGTAGGTGGGGAGAGTTGCATACTATTTATAACTTCCACCATAGATGGAATCGATACATGGAATATTCCATGTATAATTGATAAGAAAGTTTTTATATGATCCATATCATATTTTGAGATGGATTGATCATGAGATTGAACCTGATTTATCTCTGGCTGATTTGCAAGTCAGGATAGTTGATTTTAAGAACAAGGTACTTCATGGGAAGATGTTACCTTTGGTTCATGTGATATGACAACATTGTTCTAATAATAATGAGATATGGGAACATGAAGCACTAATGAGAGAGTAGTGGCCTCATATTTTTTGGCATGGAAGCTTCTTTACAGGATTTTTGGGGACAAAAGTTTTTATAGTGTGAAGGTTGTAATATCCCATTACTGATCTGACAGGTATGCCTTTAACCTTGTCATGGATTTTCCTTTTCATTGACTGGGTAGGTTTTATAATGAATTGGGAGGATACCTATAATAGTGAAGTTATAGATTTATTGGTCTCTAAACTTTAACTGACATTTTCTACAGGTTACCAAAGGGTTACATGCCATGTAACTAGGTTACACAACATGTTTTGGTCTCTAGGAGCATATCGCGAGAAGATTCATGCCATGATGAGATTCACAATGTGAAAGTTTAGACATCATGACAATCCTTTACAAGTAATGAGTTATTTAATGAACATTTTTTAATTTAAAGTGATAAATTTTTTAGTGGTTATGAAATGTAACTATTTCATGATGTGTTGTGGAATTACATTTTGTGTAATACCTCAACTACTGTTTAAAAAAAAGGAAGAATGAATAAGATATATTTTTACCTAATATCTAATTTCATTTATCTAAACCCAAATCCTCCCCCCTATGATCTTGAATACCTCAAACCCTTCCAGATCTACTCATTCAATGTTCGATTATCTTTGTGTTGTGGTGTGATTCCCAGGTAATATTTTTCCATCACTCTTCATCTTTATCTCTTTCTACACCTTTTTTATTTCAAAAGATCATCTTGAAATTGATTCATTTATGCTTTGTGATTTTGGATATTGTCTCTAGATTTTGTTTCAAGGTTTTTATACCTTCTATATCATTTACGAGTGCTGTTGAGAGTGTTAAGTTTCAAGAAAATGTAGGTGATTCCTCCCTATTTAGCCAAATTGATTAACTTTTTTTTTGATTAACTTAAACTATTGATTTAAATTCAATTACTCAAAATTTATTTCAATTGATTCTATTATAAAATAAAATTCTAATGAATCAGGATATTTGAAATTGTTTTGGAATGAGAATTGCGAAAACCACCAATTCCATTGAATTGGGGTGTGTTTATGGAAATTGGTTCATTTAAATTGTTTTATTTAAATTGGAGTTTTGATGGAAATTATTTAAATTAAATTATTGAATTTAATTGTGGAAATTAATTGTTAAATTGATAGAATAGTTTTTGAATGGATTTCAAACTTGTAAAAATTGAGTAAAATGTTTTGATAGAAACCCAGTGGTTTTATCATGTTAAAGAGGCATGTTTTTTTTATTAAAACCCATTTTGGTTTTAAAAGGAAAATGGAAATTAAAATGAAAGAATGGGATTTAATTTTATTTTTAGTAGTCTTAAAATAAATTTCCCATCATTTATTGTGTAAGAGAATAATCCATCCTTAGGTAGCTGGTGAGTTATTTAGACACACTCTATGCTATTACAAAATTATAAAACATACATGTAGTGGGTCACTTCCCTGATTGGATGGTGAAAATTTATGTTTGGAAAGTGTTAGGGGGACATGTGTATACACATATAGATGAGATCACTTAGAGTGCGAAGATTACTATAGCCTAAAAATTTTGTACCAATTTGGAAGATAACCATGTTTCTCTCTTGATATTTATATTTGAGATATAAATGTATACCAATGTTGTAAAAATACATTGACTTCCTTTTGAATTTACAAAAAAATATTTTATGTAACAATTTTATCTAATCCATTGTATTATAAATATTCCATCACTTGTAAATACTTTTCTTAAATTATTTTTCCATCATTTGAACTATATAAAATGATTTTTTAATTATTCTTTGAAAATTTAAAACCTGTTTATTTTAAAATTGGAATAATTTATTTGGTTAATATATTTTTGGAATATGTTATGGAATCCTTGGTGAGACTATAAAAGGTTTTTTATATCTCACCCAACTTGTTCCTTCAGGTTTTTTAACATTATCTGCTTCCAGGTTCGAGCAAGGGGAAATGATCTCGTGAAGGTGGATCCCGCTGGTGAACATTGGTTTTGGTGAATTGTGTCCTTAGGGACTTGGGTTGTTTCTCTCCATTTTGGTACATGGGTTTAAGTAATTTGGTCTTGTTTATGCCCTGTTTTATTCTGGTACTTTACTCCCAGTGGATTTTCTTTTGTTATGCATACTAACTTGTCTCTTTTTACTTATACAAATCTTATGGAAAAACCATTCCCACTTTCAATTATATGATTCCAAGTGCTAGTCACTGACCCATGGGGGATTGGGAACACCCTTCAGGCTATGTTAGGTACAACTCAGTTTTTGGGATAATAGGGTACTCAGGATGGTTCAAGATATTACCTTTCCTTCTTTCAATACTTCATGAAAATGGAAACAATATTCAAGCATACATACGACCAAACTCTCCATGTACCGTGTTTTTCATTTTTTATATCTCAATTTTATAGATTAATATAAATACATATATATTGAATATATATGATATTTTTATCATTTTTAGCATTATGAATATTATAGAACCATTTTCAGAGTAAGAGAACCAAAAATAAAAAATCAAAATATTTATTAAAAACAAAGTAGTTATTGAACGGAACATTAATTTAACATGGAATTATTAATAAATAGGAAATAAAATGTAGATGTAAATATTATATGGTATGATAAATACAATTATGGTTCTCTAATACATGTATAATAAACCTAAATTTATTATACAATAGGTTCTAACATGGACGAAGGAAGTAGAGACTTAAGGTAAGGGATTTGTATCTAACTTTTTTACTTCTATAATACACATTCTATATTCACCATATATTTGTTTTATATGGTGTATATAATTCCCATGAGAGTATTTTATGATTATTAACCTAAACCTTTTTGGGATCTACATACCCATTTTAGGATATCTCTTTAATGGGTTTTACAGTTCAAAAGTTACCAATGCGGTATGGTAAGAACATGACTTTTCTTTGAGTTACGAGCCCTTTAGTTTTCAGTTTAATTCATTGATTTCAACCTAATGTGAATTACTAATGAGGTGATGGAAAAAATAAGGGTTTATAGGGATTTTAAAAAAAATATATCTCATAATTTTAGAGAAAAAAACTGAGCTTCATAGTTATTATAAACTGTGCGGCCTAGCCCATATAGTTTGATTAAACTATGCGGGGTGCTTTAGTGCACAATAGAGGGATACACAACTTTCCCTAAACATGAATCCCAACCCGCATAGCTATGTAGATCATTTTTTGAATGACATAGAGGATTTTCAAATGGGATATACATGGTTAGTTAAACCATTCACCTAGCTGTGCGAGGTGTGTCTTGAAGCTAAGATGGGCGCACAGTTTGTCCGACCATGCGACCAAACCATTCGACTTTTAATTCTTAATAAATTTTACAATTTTGTCCCTATACATTTGTAATCCAATACCCCTTATTTATTTTTTTCTAGTATAAAAAACCTCCCCTATCCTATCATTCTAATCACTTCCCATATCCCAACCTAGGTTCCATGATATCTCTATCTTCTGACCTCTAAATAGAGATCTATCTATCAGGTTGGATAGCCATCAATAATATTTCCACTCATTTAGATATTTATTTATATTTATTTACCTTTAAGATTCTATTTGGGTGTGAGATAATATTCCCTATTTTTAGTGTATTTTTTTATTCTTAATATTTCTTCTAATCTAGGCCAAACTAAGTGCCAATACTGGATGAAGAATCTACAATAGGCATAAATAAGGCAGTCTATGAATTCCCCCAAAGTCTTGCAGTTTATAAAGTTTTCAGACGTTCATACACTGATTTTACTAGGCATTCCTCCTTAAATTTATTTTCATAATATTTAATCATATGGGTTGTAATCTAAATCCCAAATGACACCTCTTAACACTATTGGGGGTTATGACTTCAATGTTAACCACCCCAAGTAGGGTGTGTTATTTGTTATGAATTTTTGTGACCCATGTTGGGATTACCCGAGACACCATTTGGGTGTGATGGGCTTGAAATTTGATAAGGTAAGTGTTTAAGCATAATAAATAAATATTTAATGAATTAAATGAAAATTGAATGTTCTTATGTATATATTTCCCTTGGCCTTTATCCTTATTAATTAATTCTATAATTGGTTGCATGTCCTTATTTCAAATTTTCATGTACAAGGAAAGGTAATGGAATAAACCTAATGAAAATGTAATTGGAATGAGTATTACATTGCCTAAAATGAATTATTATATATATAAAATGTATAAGTGTCTATTTCACTTGTAAATATTTCAATTTTATAGGAATAGTCAGAGTTAAGCATGCCTTGGATTCTATAGGGAATTCCTTAAGCACTTAGAGAAAACCAATGTGATTCATTGGGATGATTACCATGGGATACACACACCAAGAAATATGGTCCCTTTATTATTATGTTATTTCCATATAATTTTATTGATGATTCACTTGAATCTTTTTAAGATATTAGAATGATTTGGATACACTCCTTAAATTCAGCTTGATGTATATAGACATTCAACACCATTGATTCACCCCATTGGTCCTAGTAATTATTATCTTGAGATTACTGTGGAACAACTCTGTGGACTAGGTTAGAGTATTTTATAGTGTAATTACATGGGTGTACACATTGCATTACACTCATAAACATATGGCTAGACTGTATGATTTACCTCAATAAGTTGGATCGACCCCTAGGGTCAAGGAGGCTTGGTTTCCCCTTGAATACTCTATTATTATCATTATTATTACTACATTTTTACCAGAATATTATAATTATCAAACCCTAACTAATAATTAAAGGATCACATGTTCTGAGACATTTTTATCCGAGGTTGAAGCAGGTATGCAATTTTTTATTCTCATACAACATTAATTTTATATACCTACACATTTTTACAATTTATATTCATAGAAAAAATTTGTATAGATTCCATTGGTGGTGGTCTAATGATATTTATTTGACACCCTATCTGAGTCACTTTTGATACTTGAGAAGATTATATGATCGAATTTGTGGACAAAGGGAAGCATCCCACATTTGACCTTGGACTTCTTGCTTTATTATGGGAGTTTGGTAGTAGATGACTGAGCCAATTCCCAGGATGATTGGATAGTTTTTTTTCCATTTTTGATTCTTTTTTATATTATGTATTGTAATATCTATATACATACATTTTTTCTTTTTTATACTTTTTCTAAAAACATTCTATCATATTTTGTTTATGATTTTGTTTAAATATTTTGATGCTTATTTTTGTTTCTACTAGCTTATTCATTATTATTATTCTTATGTTGTTTATTTATATATCTTCACCATTTTTATCCCCTCTTACATGGGGAAATAATCTCTCCATAGACACACCTTAGACCCTCACTGCAAGTTGGCAGCCTCTGGCATATGGGGAGGTGCGCTTGAGGCCATGTGGACAACCAAGTCTAGTTTTTAGGAATGAACTGGGTCTGGGGTATCAAAAAATAGTATCAAAGGAGGCTTCCTTTCTTGTGTTATTGTTTAGGAAATTTATGGAGGAGACTAAGAACATTTTTGTAACATCCAAGGTAAATAAAGAAATAATACATTTTCCTTTTAATTAATATTTTGTGAATTAAATATTAATTTTACCTTAAAGTAGATGCTATGTTCGATGGCTTACATGATACACAACAATGAGTTTCTTTTAAATATTACTTTGCACACAACGTTGGGTCATCCTGAAAATAATAATAAAATAATATTATTTTAAATGGTAGTTAACGCCTAGCCGTTGTAATGACGGGAATAAATAGAACTAACTACAATATAAATATAGAGAATTTTTAAATATTTTTTTACATTTATCCAATAAAATTTCGAGCCTTAAAATGTGAATTAATCTAATTTTAGGCATAAATACTCTAATACTCTTTAAAGGGTCAATTTACTGCCTTTTGATGGGAAACCCTATTTAAATCTAGTTTTGGTCACTTTTATATGTACTATTTTACCTAATAAAATTCTTATTTAGAATCAAAACATCAAAATTTACTTTGGTTAAATTTTTGGTATTTTTCTGATAAAATTCATTTTTAACAAATAGTGAAAAATATTGTATTTTAATTCAAAACTGCCTTTTAATCTAATTTATTTATATGTTTAGATTATCTTTTTAATTGGTTTTAAAGTTTAATTAGATTATATTTTTACCTTTTAATCCATTTTTGGTTATTGGAATTAATTTCATTTTGAAATTGGATATAAACAAGTGTCAATCTTTTGATAGTTATTATTTCTTAAAAAAACGCCTTTTGTTTTGACAGCGGGAATGAATTTTAAATTAATTTTTTCCACTTATCTGTTTTGAATTTTTAAAATTGGATTCCATATTTTGAATAATGAGGTCTAAATTTTTTAAATAGGTAACTTTTATTTTTAATCATTTTAAATATTTAAATCAGTAAATATTTTATTTTCCACGGTTAAAGGGTAAATCTGGTAAATAAGGGTAAACAAATATTAATATAATAATATAAAATTACCCTAACATGTGTCTTAATCCTATTGGTTGATACAATTCTGACCATGGTCATCCTTGGGTCGATTTGGGGATCCCATGTGGCCACTTGGGAGTGATAATGACACTTTATTTTAATTAAATTAAAGTAAAGACAAAAATGACATAAACAATTATCTTTTAGTAAATTAATTTTTACATAGGGTTATATAAGTTATCTTTTAGACTATGAGTATTATTTGGAAATATATAAATATTTCCTACATCGTGGTATTTTTTTATAAATTTTAGACATCAAATAAATTAAATTATTTACGGCACAATAATGATGCAGTGTTTACCTCATTAATAAATGATTTAAATAAATAAGATTATAAAGATTAAAATAATATCCAAAACCTGTAAAATTATTATTGGATGATTTTATTTTGACCATTAGTCATATTATATTATACTTTAATGATTTTTTGACCTTTTGAAACCTAATATAAGTTTATAATAAAATAATTGTTTCAAACTTTCCTAAAGAACCCCTCGTCCCCTTATAAAAATCCCTCACTTCTAACCAATTCCTCACACCTCTCAAGCCTTTTGACTCATCCAAAATCTGACCAATTAATCTCCCTACATCCCACTATTCTTCCAAGAAGCCTTAATTTAGGAAGAAGTCACTTCAAGAAGTCCTTTTGGTTCAAACCAAAGGAAGTTACCCGAATTAAAGGTAATTGTTTCTCTTAAATTATTTTCTTTTATTTTACTTCTACAACCCCTAAAATCTTTTTATTACTATGTTTTATAAAAACAAAAATATAATAAATATACTAGTATGTTTTTATGAGAATTATTGGAACTACACTTACACACACACCTCCATATAATGGGTAAAGAACATACTGTTTCTGTGGATGACAAACTAACGCCTCACAAAACGATGACTGTTCAATTATATTCTACCACCTCTTATGGTGGCCATTATGATGGAAATATATTTATATATGATATATATTATGTTTATTTTTTCTTTATGCTTCTGTATTTTAAATTTATTTCATACCTTTATGGTTTCCATTATGAGTAAACGCGATAATTTCATTTGAGGAAGTGCGGACTACCGCCCCTTCAGAGTGATATGACTCGTTCATACCATACGTGGGACTTATAAATGATGGATTTATTGAAATTATATATTATATTATACTGAAATTATAATATAACTATGTATCATTAAGTTTTCATTCAATTAAAATACGAAATAGAAATGAAAGTAGCATTCATGCGTACGTACGGTTTAACGTCTCCATGAATGGTGCATTTCATTTCTTATCTCAAAATATTATGTACTGTTATAAATACAAATATACACTAGATATATATGATATATAAATCATTAATATCATTATGGATATAATGTACTCTTGACCACATGGACAACTTTTAATTATAAGGTGTTCATTTTTGACTCATGTACCAAATATCGACAAAATGACCATTATTAACTTATATGATTATATAGTGTTTATAACATGGTAATAAGTGATATAAAAGGAATAATAAACTTTAAAAATGGTTCTTAATCATGTATAAATTAACTTAAGTTTATTATTCTGGATGAAAAAGTAATAAACAAGTCAAGTCAGACATGAGGTAAGCGGTTTCTTATCTCGCTTTTAATTCTGCAAGATTTCTATTGTTCACCAGTAATTTATTGCATGTGGTGTATTGTGTACTAAAATTTGATATATATCATAATTATACTACATATATTCATGTTATTATGTGAATCATTTTGTGGTTTTTAACTTTTGGTCATACGACTCGATTCATTTCAACGTGGTAAGGGATTTTCATCTCACATTTTATTCCCGTGAGATTCATGCTATATTTGACACTATTTCCTATTGGGTGGTGTATGTACTGCCTATAATTGTATTAATTTTTTAATAAACTAAAATTTATGGGTATTTACATCTTCATTTTATAATCCTTCTTTCATGTGTTGTATGTTTCTTAAGTTACCATATCTGTAAGGGAACCTTTCGCCCTCCTCTTTTTAAAAGACTTCTCTTTGTTATGTCTTTTTAATTTACATATTATTTTGTTGGGATATATTATTATATATCCTTATTGATGTAAATTTTATGTCCAAGTGATTATATACCCTTTTTCTCTCATAATATCATTTTATGAATTTTAATGTGACATCGTTAAGCTGTCAAATTTTTGTAAGGGAACTTCTTTACCCAATTTCAATTATTTGGGCTAAACTTCTACTTGTTGATTATGTCATGATATGAATATGTGTGAATGAACTATGATTGATTTACACTGAATATCAAATCATATTGATAGTATTTATATTTTTCACACATAATTATGTAATTGATTTATCCTTAATATAAGGATACCGTCTTTATAAGGGATTTCGCCTCAATTTACATTCCATTGAGACTTCATTGTTGTTAGGCACAAATTCACTTTTATATAGTGTATATAGTGACCTTTGGCATATTATATCATGAATCCCTTTATTCTCATCATATTGTAAAGTTCTGATTAAATATTATTCCTCAATTATTTGTATTCAAGCATCTCTCATTTTGTTAAAAACTCTAACTAAAATATCATTTTAAATGTTTTAAAGATTTATTCTTATAAATATTTCTCATTAATGTCCATGTTTTCAAAATGGTTTTTAGTTTTTATCTATATGGACATTAATATTTTTAAATTTAAATTCCTTTAAATGTTTTAAAGTGGCATGGGATACTTTAATTCAAAATTATCATTATTAAATGTTTTAAATGGTTTTGAAAATGGCTTGATTAAGCTTTGATTATGTCAATATATTGAAATGATATATTTTGATTGGAATGTGGGAATGTTATATTTCCTTTATTCATGTGTTATGTGTTATGATTATATTATGGTTCTTGGGAATTGTTTACGTATATGGGTGGTTTAGTGATAAACCTAAGGAGAGAGAGCCCGAGATAGCTCTCCAATGCATTGGGTAACATGAAAGAGGTAAACTTTAATGTTTCTCCTAAGAGATTTAGGGAATATACTGTGATGGGTATTCCAAACGTGACTTCATATGTAGTTGTGATAGCTACAATGTAAGTATATTATGAATTCCATAAGTTACCTTTATGATTTATGATTTCTGTGTGTTATTCACAAATCTTATGATTTCATAAGGTATGTTATGATTGAAAAGTATTTTTTTCGTTGATTTGTATCTATTGATGGGATACTATTTTCCTTCTTTATTTTATAACCCTTACTAAGATTTTTATGCTCATCCCAAGTTTTGGAAATGTTTTCCACATGACATAATGATTAATAGGGTCAAGGATGGGATCAAGAAAAAATCAGGTTGTCTAAAACATGGAAGTAGACATGTTTATTTTTAAGAGTTTTTATTTTGTGAAAAAATTGGAAACTGAGTAGATGTGTCTACTTTGTAATTTTTGAAATTTAATGTAATAGTTATGGCTTAATTCTCTAAAACTCTAAACCTGAAAAGATTCGTAATGTGAATTAATCATTTAATTCAAGATTATGTAATGTTTAAGGCCGAGTCCTTATAATTTTGGAACTCGGTCACAAGTCATGTCTATGACTAGCTAACCCACATTTGGGGTAAACAAAAAGTTACATAGAAATGGGAAATTGTTGTTTATATATTTGCTATTGCATTTGATATATTTTCACTATTAGGTGATGAATATGTGTTATGGTATTTTTTATGCCGATGGAGATTCTACCTTGGCCTAGTGTGGCAAGGAGAATTACTACACACATCATTATTGGAACATAGGGATTCAAATACCATTAATATAACTTACCATATTAGTGTATTTTGTTTCTTATATTGGCTATATTGACTATGATTTTTTAGTGTTTCATGGTTGTGATATGTGCCTATGACACTAATGTCTTCTAAGGGGAAGAAAAATTGGCCGTTTAAATTGTTAACATAAACCTAAAAGGTTTTTCCCTGTATAGCTTGATGATGGAATCTTAAATAACCAATTTCAATCCATATAAGCTATGTAAACTTAGTTACATGAGATGATCATTCACTATGATTACATGACTACCAATTTCAATTTATAAAGAGTATGGTAAATTATAAATTGGAAAGGCTAATGAATATATCCAAGCCATTGTATTTTATCCATTACATTCTGTAGTGTCCTGCCCTAGAAACCACTTAGAATTGCCCCGAGAAGGTGGCCACAAGACCTCAAGCATGCCTCCCTGATGCCAGAGTCTTCCAATTAGTAGTGAGGGCCTAGGGTATGTCTATAGGGAGACTATTCCCTCATATATCAGATTGGGGAAAAATAAATATACATAATAGATTAGAAAAAACAAAAGTAGTAATAGTAGATACTAAGACAACGAGACGAGTAACCCACCATAGTGGAAGAAATAATAAACCAGACAATATAAATAAATAAGTTTAAGATTAATAACTAATAGATAAAAAAAGATGATGATTATGTATCTATACAAAAATTAATTAAAAATGATACATGGGAGAAGGAATATTCCACATGCTATACAAAAATAAAAAAGGGCCAAAATATGTAACTACTAGAATTGCGAGCATAAGATCGGTACCCTATGATTATACTCCATCCTAGAACTGAAATCAATAATTAGAAGTTAGTCGCTTTCCTGTATCTATTCTTGCAATCATAAATTTTTCTTGGGATCCAAAGGTGGTCCAACCAGGGTGTGATATATATTTAGTAGGCTACCACCCATGGTGTCTAGACCAATCCAGTATATGCATGTAAAATGAGCAATGTTCCAATATTTAATAAATTCATGGCAATAAATAAATAAGATACACCAGACTAGGTTCCACTAGGGACAACCGTCCAATCACTACTTTCTTCGGCCTAAGATTGATGTCTCTAAATATAATACAACCCATACTAGTGTGAAATATTGTAATAGATTCTATAACAAATGTGTTAAATGATGGGCCATCCCAAAGAATGTGATTTGGATCAGTGGGAGAATCCTCAGTATTTTAATTTTAAATTATTATTTTTTAATTCAATTAAAATATTTATAAATTATTAATAGGAACCCTAAAAAAATTTGAGGCAATCCCAAAACAATTATGAGTATTTATCTAGGGTCCATGTATATGAAAAATTCCGTTGGAGTATCTATGAGTTGACCTAGGAATTAGATCCAAATTTTCACTCTGGGGATGGTGTTCAAACATCAAGAACTAACCTTTGAGTCTGTCCCTTGTATCACATGCTGGGCTCCATGTCTCTCTCAAGACATGGTATGACCATCGCATCACTAATCCCATCTATGGGGTCTCCCCTAGGGAAGTGGTGTCACCAGTCTAGAGGTAAAGTGGAAAATTCATGGAAATCCCATCCCAAACGTATCTTTTTTTACCCCCAATGTATTTACAAATCCATTAACAAATTATAAATAAGTAACGATGATCCGGTCAAAGGTGTCCTTAAGTTAGGACCACTTTTATAGCACTCAACTTATTGAAAAAGTATGATTTGGATGTCAAAACCAAACCATTTAGAAAATAAAGTAATTATAACCTAATTAGTAAGTTGTACAAATCATTAAATTAGGAATTCCATTTATGGGTTAAGGTGTAGGGGGCTAACTCATGGACTGCCATTCTAAACAATTCAATTCATTAATTCAAGGAATTTATTAAAGGATAAGAAAACTCAAGTATTGGTTTAGAACTTAAAATAATGGAATATAAGCTATCAAGGAATAGTCACACCCATGGGGGTGTCTCAAGGGAAGGAGATCAACCAAAGGGTTGATTCACCACTCACTAGGGTCGCATTAGTCATGGTAAGGACTTCAATTAAATTTATTTAACAATTTGGAGGCATCACCAGAAGGGTCTAACACACTGCACAATGAAACATGATATTGAATGCAATGAAAGATGGAGAAAGAAGCTAAAACACCTATCATTGTTTTATAGAACTCTCATTATCCATTGTCAGGATTTGAATTGATCTATAACGAGAGTTATCAGAGAAATCATCAAATTACCAAAAATTAGGGAAATTGAGTTCACACCAAAATAGTTCATTAGAGAAGAGAAGTAACAAAGAATGGAAGGATGAGGAGTGTATTACTTCCCTAAAACTTTTGAACACATCTGACGGTGATGGATTTGGATATCGAATAGAGGCGAGATCAAAATTCCTAAAGAGGAGAAAGGGATAAGCTCTCATCAACTACTGCCAGAGAGAAATAAAGGGGGAAGAAGAGAAATAGGTATCAAAAAATTTCAGGGGAAAATTTTAATTTTCACATTAAATTACAGGGCCACATGATTTGTCCGCATGGTTGGCTAAACCGTGCACCAACCATTCCCTCTAATCTGCTTAAGGGGGACCCCACATGACTTAGGCATGGAGTTTGGTTAACTATGAACAAGCTATTCACAAGACACTACAAAAATGATAGTACCCATCAAACATGTGTGTGCTTGGGGTATACATTTGTAGATAACCATGAACCCCTATGCTCCCTTCAATCCCACTACCACATGGTTCGGGAAACCATGTGGTCTAATTTTCATGGTTTATCTTACCCATGCAACCTAGTATGATTCTCCAAATATCAGGGCTCTAAGATATCAAAAATCCATGAATAGACTCGAAACCACCATGAATCCTTTAGGTAATATTACAAGGGATAAAAAAATTAAAGCGGAAATAAATGGTCCATACTTTTGAGAAAATCCAGGGTAAGACACACTCCACGAACGAATATAAGGGGGGTTGGTTGCAATTTCTTGGGTGTCAATCTCAGTTTATAAAGTGTATGGGCCTTTATAAATTGTGGATTTAAATCCATTTAATTTAATATTTTATTATATATAAACTCACTTATGGACTTAAGATATAAAATTTGACTTATAAATGAAATTTTTCTAGTAAATGGATAGGTAAGTGTAACTTGAAGAGTGTTTTCCTCCTTAAATTTCAATTTACACACCAGATATCGAAACCCATATAAATAAATACCTAAGAACTTACAAAAACCCTAACCATAGACCCAGATAGTTGGAATAGTATTTCTTGGGGAGTGATCCCCTATGTTTATATTACATCTTTATGTGAAAGTTGGTTGTTAGGATTTGAGTATTTTCTACATTCAGTTGAGATCAATCTTCATACTATTATCAAATATCGTTTTGTGGCATGTAAATTTCATTTTTAGAGCTATGCCACCATGAAATCCTAAAGTCATGTGTTAGGAGTGTGGTGATGACCATGCTACAGAGGTGGGGATCCTTGAGCAACCAGTGTTACCTCCATTAGAGCCACCTATGACACCACATTCTATTCATGAACTGGGCACTGATGATCAGATTTGGGAGTGTTTAATATGCTTGATAAAGTCTATATAGGGTGCTACAAGACCAATACCTATGATTTATGATCATACTCATGTGTTCCAATAGTAGTATCCCCCCATATTCTCATAGGATGGAAGTCTACAAGCACTTAATTCATAGATAGAACCCATTTTATCTATATTTGATAATCTAGAGACGCCTCCAAATAGGAGGGTCAAGATCAACACCTATGTTCTATGTGATTCTACCAAGAACTGGTGGGATTTGATTACTTAGGATGATTGTCATTAGGGCACGGTATGGATATACTTTCAGACCGAATTTTACAATTACTTTTTACCAAAGACAATGAGAGCTGACCGAGCCATGAAGGTTATTCACCTAGAGCAAGGAACTATGTTAGTCATGGACTATTTATTACACTCCAATGAGATTCAATGATTTACACCAATTCATGATGGTGATGAGCTATCCTGAGTGAGACTTTTTGAGGATGGGATCAGGTATTATATCCACATTAAGGTTAATGTCTTCTATTTATCTAATATTTCTAAGATCATTAACCAAGATCTTATCACTGAGAGAAACTTGAGGGAAACTGATAGCCCATGGCAGTGAGGATCAATGTCAAGACAGGGTAGTAGTTCTTCTAATATTAGCAAGCATAGCCATGATTTTTCTTGTCATATTATTGGTGGAAAAAGCATCTTCATTGGTAGAATTGTTATATGATATCAATGTTGATGATAAGGGAATGTGAAGCCACAATGTGATAAAGACCCACTAGAGTGTCATGATTAATGCAGGATGGGTCATAATCAAAGGGGTTTCTACAACTTTCCACCTATATTTAGCATAATAAGCCCCATAAAAATTCCACCTTTAGGAGCCTTCTTAGTGACTCCACATCAGTGGGGAAGCTAGAATATCATTGGCCGAACTAGCTGGGGAGGTGGTCATGGTGGAGGTTTTAGCACACCCATATTTTATAGTACGCTATTTCCTCAAAGCAATTCAATAACTTTTACTACACGCAACACCAAGTTCAAGCGCACCATGACTTACCAAACTAGCCATTCAAAATAGGTTATGAATAGTATTAACTAAATTTTAAACATTATATAATCCTTATAATTTTAGAATCCATATTATGAGTTTCTTAGACATAATGAAAAAACAAATTCATTGTTTCAGATAAAAGAAGTATTTTTAAAAAAACACAATTTTAACACATTTTAATGGAGAACCCTTTTTAAATCCAAGATTTGAAACATTTATATATTCAATTTGAAAAAACAAACTTCTTCTTTATAACTAGGACATAATAATTTATTTTCAATAAATTTTTGGTGTTTTTCTGATAACTTTCATATTTGGGTGAATAGTGAAAAATACTATATTTTAACTGAAAACAACTTTTTTAATAAAAATAATTTGTAGTGTTAAATTATAAATTTTAATGGTTTGGAAGTATAAATAGATTATATTTTTACCATTTAATCCAATTTTATTCATTGGAAATAATTTCACTTTGAAATTGAACATAAACAATTGTAAATCTTTTGTTAGTTATTATTTCTTAAAAACACTCGTTTTGGTTTTGACAACGGGAATTAATTTTAAATTAATAAATGAAACATCTATGTTTTTAATTTGGTAAAATAGAATTAATTTTTGAGTTCAGAATATCAAAATTATCTTAGGGTAAAATTTTGGTATTTTTCTGAAAACATTCAATTTCTGATGAATAGTGAAAAACACTGAGTTATTGGTCAAAACCGACTTTTTATGTAAATAATTATTTATTTTATTTAAAAATAGATACATAATACCTATATATGGTCAATATAATTTACTGGATTCATTTTATAATAAGTTTATATATATAAAAATTTTAATGAACTTTTTACCATCTTTTACCCACCTCCTAGGAGAATTTGTAAATTTGCATAAAACTTAATTTGACCTTTTCTTTGAGTTGAATTTAAAAAATCAGAGAGACACAATTAACCTAAGTAGGTAAAATGTGGTTCAATAAGATGAAAATAATTTTTGGTGAATAGTAACTTCTGACTTTTATTTACCTCGCTTAAAGGTAAATAGGGTAATTCAAGGTAAAAAGAATATTATAATAATACAAAATTACCTTAACACTTGTCCTAACCTTATTGGATGAGTCATGACCGACCATGGGTATCCTTGGTGCGGATTTGGGACACCATGGAGCCACTTATGAACGATAATGACACTTTATTTTAATTAACTTAAAATAAAGGCAAAAATGACATAAACAAATAACTTTTAGTAAATCAATTTTTACAAGGGGTTATATAAGTCATAGTTTTGACTATAAATATTAATTGGAAAGATAACATGATTTCCTAAGTAAAGGTATTATATATATATATTTTAAACATTAAATAATTTAATTTATTTATGACACAATGATGATATAGTAATTAACTTATAAATGAAATATTAAAATAATTGATAATATAAATATCCAAATAATTGTAATTGGATAATTTTTAGGAATTAAACTAATTTTATAGGTTAATATAAAATGTTAGGGTTGATTAAATGAATTTTTTTCGGAGTAATAATGATGTTATGAATTTAAATAAAACAAAATAGAAAATAGTGTCAAATATGACAAAAAATAGTTTTTAAAAAAATATTATATTATTAATTGATATTCTATTCCTAAAAATCTAAGGTTCTTCCAAAGGTCTTAAATAATATTATATATGTCATCAAAGAATCACTTGATGTTTTCTTGGAAGTTTATAGTATGTTTATTAACTTTATAATATAAAAATATAAAAAGACATGGTAAATGTCAAACTAGTTAACTAAGAGTTAAATCTATAAGACAAGGTTAATATAGTGACCCAAACATGTCTAAAACCTATTGGTTGAGTAGTTTTCTACCCATCCCCAACTTATCCTAGAAATAAATCATTTTGGAGCCATTTGAAACCGAAAATGATTTTATTATAAAATAATATTTCAATATTTTCCTAAGGTGCCCCTCAACCCTCTTAAAAAATGGTGCTCCCCCTTCTCTCAAATTCACACCTTCAAATCCATTTGGCTTGTCCAAACCCTACCCAAATATCCTCTAAAATGTCCTACCTTCATCCTAGAGGCATTAATTTAGTTATAAATCCAATCTAAGGACCCATTTTTATCAAATCAAAAGGAAGAACCCGAAGAAGAGGTAAATATTTCATCACCTCTTTCAAGTTATTTTATTTTTCCACTTCTTCTTTCATTGTTGTTTCCATTCTAACATAATAAATCCATTATATTATATATACTGTGATGTTATTATAAATATTTTACAACCATATTCAATATTCTTTCCATCCTTTGAATGACATGTCACCGTACATGCGTACATACGGCTTACCTTCTCCACGTCGAGATGTAGTTGTTATTCAATACATTATTATTTGGATGGGTATAATAATGATGTATAATTGATGTAAATAATAAATATAACATGATAATTATTATTTATATATGATATACCATCCAATTATACACAATTTTTATATCAAAAGAATGATTTTGTCACTCGTGCGTACGTACAGATTACCGTCTCGACGAATGTGATGAGATTAATTCCCCATCGTAACCATTCAAGACTAATTTTCATTTGATGATTAAAAATAATTTTTAAAGACTTGATATAATTCTGTATATGAATAAGAAACATTCCATCCATAAAAAACATGACTCATGTAACAAAGAATATAAAGGAAAATGAATCAGTTAACACCCGAAACGACGATAATATTAAAATATAATTAACAAAGAATTTATTAGAAGATCATATATGATATCATAATTATGTATATAGTTCTTGTATAATTTAATAACAATTATTTAACTATTATACAAGCGGTTAACGTACCCTCAACCAAGGAAAAGTACAAGGTAAGGGTGAATTCTACAATCTCTTCATTATATGAGGTTGTTTGTACGTAATTATCTTCTGGGACCTCTTTATCATCCACATTCATGTTTCTTAAAATGTGTTTCGAAAAATTTCTAATATTTACTAGACAATGAGTTAAAGTCATTTATACCCTTACTTTAACTTATATGTTTTTGAAAGGAATCTTTCCTTCATTTTCTAGACAAGGTTATTTATAACCTTTTCGACAAAATTTAGGTAAGAATGTCTTTTTTTAACTTATACGGCAGGTGCGGCTATTTTACACCATTATAACATCGTTGAATCTTCCCTTAAAAGATTATAAGAATATTTTCAAAATAAATTTTTTCTTTATAATTATGTTACTCTTAAATTATTTCAAAATAGAAAGAGATACTTCTCTCAAATAGTTTTGATTTTATCTATGTCAACATCCTTTGATAAATTTTATGCTTGTTTGAAGTTGATTTCTTAGGATACAAATCTTACAAATTTTATTGAAGGTTTTGTGATATTTTTGACTATGGATGAGTTATTTTTAGTCCATTCATGTTTTATGGTTAAATTATTGACATTTTGTACACAAGTTTTAATATGAATGTTTATGTTATATTTCAACCTTTTCTTAAGATGATTCTATTGGACTAGCATGTCTCGGGTTGGGGTCCAATTACAGAAGACCCTCCGGGTTGGAGTCCGGTTACAGAGGCTCTCCAGGTTGAAGTCTGGTTACAGAGGATCTCCAAGTTGGAGTCCAGTTACAGAGGCTCTTCGGGTTTTGATCTGGTTATAGTTATCCCCTAGGTCCTGGCATGAGGCCTTGACATAGAAATTAAATTCCGGTATTATACATTCCCTCATTATGAAATTAGTTATGACATATGATTATTCGACTAGTATAACATCAATGTGCATGTTTATATGGTAATGTTTGATTTATTTTTTCCATATTATGTTCATGTTTATGTTTAAAAGGCTATTGTTTTTATTACACATCTTGCCTTAAATGTTTATAGCTTCCACTAAATTATTTACCCTTACTGAGTATCTGAGCTGACCCCTTTCTTATGTTTTATTTTCCTAGGATCCCAAGAAGTGTTTTATGTTTAAGATGTAGGGTTAAGATAAGGGAACAATGACATTATCAAAGTATTTTTTTATGTTGTATGTTGGAAAGTTTAATGCAATGTTCATGTATGTAATCTATTGTCCAAGACTACTAAACTAATCGGTCTTCCAGGACTTGATTCCTTGTAATCGTGCTATTGTATTAAATTAATGCACTGAATCTTGGAATCTAGGGTCGAGGCATTACATTTGGCACCAGAGGAAGTTTCGCAATAACCTTGGAAACTAGATTTAGATAAAATCTGATTATAGAACATTATCCTAAGATAAACTTTGAGGATTAGTATATAAGAACTTCATAGAATTTTGGTAATCTAGAGATTTTGTGTGTTTTCCAAGAAAATACATCCTTTTCTGGATACGATCTGGTAGAGGTGGATCTGGAACAAATGTATCTAGGGGTAAAACCCAAAAACACCACTTTGAGCTAGACTCGAATGAGAACTAGTGCATGACAACAGGCCTTGCTGCACTCTTGGCTATGACACTCCTAGGGGATATGCTTAGGATAATTCTCCTTTTCTTTACAAATAATTATTAAGGATTTATGAGTATATACCTCCTCGAAGAAAATATTTTTATGATTATTGATTATATCCATAAACTGTTCAATTTACATTAGGTATTTTACAAGTTTGGAATTATTCATTGCAATTCATAAACTGCCCTAGTGTATTCCATTGTATAGATATAGCACCGAGTAGATGTAATGTGAACTCTAGCAATACATATGATCCAAAGAGTAAGAAGGATCATATATTTCATGGTATTAATCTAACATTTAGAAGGGGAATAGTATCCCATGTATTCTCAACATATGAAGAAATAATATCATGTGTTAATAAGATAAGTAATGAATTCTCCGAGTCCTTTGGATTTTAAGGGAAGCAAGAGAAGAAAAGGATGGAAGAGAGAAAGATGGATAAAGGGAAGAGGGAAAAGAATTATTTTCCTATATGTGATAACTATGGAAAGAATCACCTTGGTAAATGCTTGAAGGGAATGAGAGTTTGTTATAAGTGTGGAGAAAAAGGGCACCAAGTACGTGATTGCATGGGTAAGAAAAAAGATTCAAATGTACAATTCTTTATATACAAGGCATTAGGACACTATGAGAATCAATTTCCCAGTCAGCAGAGTATACCTTAAATGATGCTATTGGATAATAATAAAGTTATGATACTACCTCAAATGAAGAGGAATGACTAGTTCTCTTATGTAGTTATTATAAAAAAATTTCACTTGAGTGTTGTATCAACAATATACTGGTTATATGAATTATAGAGATAAATAAGGATTATAGTGCAATACTATTTTATTAAGTATTTGAGATTATATGGTTCTATGAAAAGTGACTTAATAGTAAGATTAACTTTTTGAAAAAATACATGGTTGATAGAAATTTAATCCTTAATATAGTCCTAATAATGAGGTAGTGATTTTGGAATAAGAGATGGTTGATTTGGATAAATTATATTGGATATTATTGACTTCATTGGAACTGATTAATAGTTCGTTTATTTTATCATTTTTGGAATATTCAATATTTTTGGTTATAAGGAATATATCGAGTGTTATATAAAGGATAAGGGAGCATGAATGTAATCAATAAGGTTTTATGGTAATTCAGGGTGTTACCATGTTTTAAAATAATACATGATGAAGGTGTTCACATGTTATTACGTGAAAAAAGGATCTTCATTGTGTTTAACGTCCTTATATATTTTGGACTGTGAGTTTGGATAGAAGTATTTTAGACAAGTCTAAAGGTTAGAATGGATTAAGTTTTAAATTGGACACTATTGTTATGGTTTTTTTGTATTTTTATAAAAAGGACAACACACAGACCATCTGACAACCCATCACGTCAAACAAAGTTTCGAGAATCGAACCCACAACCATAGTACGATTGGGATTTATCACCTACCACTGGTCTACGTGAAGTCCCTGGATTGTATAATGTAGTTTCTTTTTTTAAAGGGTATGATAGGTGACTTATAAATTCATTTTTAGTAACACTATACGAATAGGATAAATAGAATATTTTTTAAGTTCTATTATCTTTTAGAGTGAAAGATGAGTTTGTCGTAGAAATTAGTTAAAGGATGGAACTCTACTTTTCAAGTATATATATATATATTTTTTCTTATTTTATTATATGAAGAAATCAATTCTTAAACTTTAGGTAAGGGATCTTAAAACTAAAAATGTGTTATCCTAATACCGTATGTTTTATTGAACCGATGATATTTTAAATCATCATAGATTTATGGCTTTGAGGCCCTCAATTATACAATTGATTGTGACAGATGACCTCAATCACTCCATATAAATATTTACGTTTTCCCTCCAACTATGTGTCTCCAATTGCCACCAATGTTTTCCTAATCGAGATCATAATTTGGTGGTGAATTTTTCATTCCCCTTTTCCTCTTATCAAGACTAAATTTTATTACCCCAATTTTTGATGTGGGTTTTCCCACAAAGGTATTTTATATTTTCAACCTTTTATGTTCGAATAACAATTTCAAATTGCGAGGACACAATTTATTTAAGTATGGGAGAATGTAACACCCAAATATTTCATAGTACGTTATTTCCTCAAAGTAATTCAATAACTTGAACTACACGCAACACCGAGTTCTAGCGCACCACAACTTACCAAACTAGCCATTCAAAAGAGGTTATGAATAGTATTAACTAAATTTTGAACATTATATAATCCTGATAATTTTAGAATTTATATTATTAGTTTCTTAGAGATAATGAAAAAAAAAATTCATTTTTTTCAGACAAAAGAAGTATTTAAAAAAAAATGAAATTTTACCGCCTTTTAATGGAGAATCCTTTTTAAATCAAATATTTGAAACTTTTATATATTCAATTTTACAAAATAAACTTATTCTTTAGAATCAGGACATAAGAATTTATTTTTAGTAAATATTTGGTGTTTTTCTGATAACTTTCATATTAGGGTGAATATTGAAAAATACATTATTTTACCTGAAAATAACTTTTTTAATCAAAATAATTTGTATTGTTAAATTATACATTTTAATGGTTAGGAAGTACAAATAGATTATATTTTTACCATTTAATCCAATGTTATTTATTGGAAATAATTTCACTTTGAAATTAAACATAAACAAGTATCAATCTTTTGTTAGTTATTATTTCTTAAAAACATGTTTTTTGGTTTTGACAATGGGAATTAATTTTAAATTAATAAATAAAACTTCTATGTTTTGAATTTGGTAAAATAGACTTAATTTTTCAATTCAGAATATCAAAATTATCATAGGGTGAAATTTTGTTATTTTTCTGAAAACTTTCAATTTTTGATGAATAGTGAAAAACACTAAGTTATTCTTTAAAACTGACATTTTATTTAAATAATTATTTATTTTATTTGAATTTATTTTAGGTCAAAATAGATACATAATACCTATATAAGTTCAATAAAATTCATTGGAGTCATTTTATAATAAGTTTAGATATATAAAAATTTTAGGGAACTTTTTACTGTCTTTTATCCACCTCCTAGGAGAATTTGCAAATTTACCTAAACCATAATTTTACCATTTCTATGAGTTTAATTTCAAAAATATGAGAGACATGGTTAACCTAAGTAATTAAAATGTGGTTCAATGAGATGAAAATAATTTTTGGTGAATAGTAACTTTTGACTTTTATTTACTGCGGTTAAAGGTAAATAAGGTAATTCAAGATAAAAAGAATATTATAATAATACAAAATTACCTAAAAACTTGTCATAACCTTATTGTATGAGTCATGGCTGACCATGGGCATCCTTGGGGAGATTTTGGGACCCCATGGAGCCTCTTATGAATGATAATGACACTTTATTTTAATTAACTTAAAGTAAAGGAAAAAATAACATAAACAAATAACTTTTAGTAAATAAATTTTTACAAGGGGTTATATAAGTCATCTTTTAGACTATAAATATTCATTGGAAAGATAAAATGATTTTCTACATAATGGTATTTTATTTATATTTTTTAGACCTTAAATAATTTTATTTATTTATGACACAATGATGATTCAGTAATTACCTTATTAATGAAATATTAAAATAATTGATATTATAAATATCAAAATAAATGTAATTTGGGACTTTTTGTCACGACCCGTCCTCAAGGCCCGTGCCGTGACTACCCCAAGCCCGCCTTCCATAGGCCAGGGGCTGGCGACTAGCACCAAGGCGTAAATCTCAAAAAAAAGGGAAGGCATTGCCTTTGAAAAGAAAACAAGCACCACAGAGTAAGAAAGCGGAAAAGTAAACACTAAGTAAAAACTGTAACAAGCTGTGCTGAAAGTAAAAAGGGTCCGGAAATACAACCCCAAATGTAAAGTACAACTAAAAGGGGAAAACAACAACTGAAAAGAAAAGCCGCAGCGTCGAGCCGTCCTATGAAGGTCCCACCTGAAGGGTGGGTACAGATAGCCTCCACAGCTCCTCGGTCCAGCCGTCCACTCTGAGTACGTCCCGCCCAGTGGTCCACCTCCAGGTACCTTCTTGCTCCGCACGCCCCCACCACGATCAGCGCTGTTCGTCATCTGCAACCAACACAACGAAGTGCGGGCATATCCCATGCAGGGGTGAGTATAAACTACTCAGTAGGGACCCCGAGACCCCCGAAGGTCTCCCAGAATCCACAAAGGATAACCCACAAAGGAAAGATACAATCACGAAGTAACATCCGACATGGCTTAGGTATATGCCCATACATATACCTAAGTCATCAATTCTCGTTCGGCTCCAACATCCGAGCCCAAGCACAACCCAGTCCACACATGAAAGCAAAACGTATAACCACACAGGATAGGACAACACAATCCACGAAGGAGAGTAAACAGTAAATCCACACAGGATAGTTCAACACAATCCACAAAGGAGAGTAGCACAAGATTCAGCTCACACAGGTATACTTTTTCAAATGACGATAGGGATGATCAGATGTAGCCACTGATTCTTCTAAACCGTCGGACCCACAAAGGATCGGTAGGTACTAACCCCCGCAATGACCTACACAGGACCGATCAGGAAGTTGAACCCAAGGCTATTGGGAAACTCCTTCTCCATCAAGTATAGTGGTTATGCAGCTACAACCAAGCGCTTCCCTCTTACCTTGGACTGCTGTAGTTCTCCACCTATCGGGTACTGTGGGCCTGCTGCTACAACCAAGTGCTCCCCCGTGCCGCTACAACCAAGCGCACCTATGTCGTGGGTCTTCCGCTACAACCAAGCGCTCCCCTGTGCCGCTACAACCAAGCGCAACTCTGTCATGGGTCTGCTGCTACAACCAAGCGCTCCCCTGTGCCGCTACAACCAAGCGCACCTCTGCCGTGGGTCTGCCGCTACAACCAAGCGCATCCCTGTGCTGCTACAACCAGGCGAACCTTTGTCGTGGGTCTTCCGCTACAACCAAGCGCTCCCCTGTACCGCTACAACCAATCGCACCTCTGTCGTGGGTCTGCCGCTACAACCAAGCGCTCCCCTGTGCCGCTACAACCAATCACACCTCTATCGTGGGTCTACCGCTACAACCAAGCGCTCCCCTGTGCCTCTACAACCAAGCGCACCTCTGCCGGGTTATCCGTAACACACCGAGTCGTTCGATCAGCAGTCGTCAAGTCTCAACCGGCTCTAGGGTTTCCGCACACAGCATGCTCGTTCCAGAAGGGTCCACTCCACGAGCTAAGTGGCCGATGCATCAACTGACATGCAGTCCAGAGTTGATGTATCCCAAGATGTACCGTAGTGGTCACTGCCGAAACACGGAGGATTCCCATACAGTTTTCATCATCGTCGCAGTCGAATCCACTGAGGATCTCTGTACAGACATTGTCGTCACAACAGCAGTAGGAGCCAGCTCTAAGGTTCCCGCACACAGAAAGCTCGTTCGGGAGGGTCCGCTCCACGAGCCGAGAGGCTGATACATCAACTGAATCTAAGTCCAGAGTTTATGTATCCAAAAGTTCCGTATCGTCAACAGGAACTCAACGTCGCAGACGACGCGTTATTCGGACGCCCGGTCTGAGAGTTATTGGCTTTTTCGTCCCACGGGCCCGGTTGGTTTTTAAGGCAAAACCAACCCGACCGTGCTCCACCTGCGTCCAAACCTTAGGAGGAGTGATCCAAAAGATCCTTCTCACTTAGAGTAATCCAACAAAGTTGACGGCACGTCAATCGGACGTCCGGAGCTCAAGATATGAGCGTTTCCGCTCCGAGGGCCCGGTTGGTTTTGTGTACGAACCAACCCGGCCGAACACAAAGTTTTCCGAAACCTTGAGTGAAATATACCGAAACGATCGTCTCGATCCAAGGATCGCATCGCCGTGGACAACGCGTCGTTTGAAGGCTCGTAGCTCAAGTTATGATAAAAGACCGAAAATGGTCCGAAGACGGGGGTTTGGGCCCGGGCCGACCTGGGCCGACCCCCCCTGGGTCGGCCGACCGGGTCGACCCGAACCGGGTCGACCCGACCCGTTCCGGTCCAGCCAGGGCGCGGCCCAGCCGGTCGGACCGGCCTGGCTTGGCTCGGCCGAGCGGCCGAGCGCTCGGGTGTCGCGGGGCGCTGCCCTCGCGGTTTGGAGGTGCCGCGGCCCCGCGTGGGGCCGTGCTGGTTTAGCGGACGCGGCATGTCGCCGCGTCCCGTGCGGGCGAGCCGGACCCACGCGGCCGTGGGTCCATTGGCCGCCGCCTCCGTGGCTGAAGCCACGACGGCCCTGTCCAGCGGGCGTGCCGCCGTCTCCGATCGCCGGCGCCGCCGCGCCGGTGTCTCGCGCCGCCGGTAGCTTCCGCGGGCCACCGGAGATGCTCCGGTGGTCCGTTTTCCTTCCCGCCTGCGCCGTTGTTCCTCCCAGGTTCCGTTCTTCACTACGGGATCATAAAATTGGCCTTGCGTCGTGATTTTCCGTCGCCCGTCAAATTCGCACAACAACGAAGAACGATGGAGGGTTGTCGGGCCGTGTTCGTTTGCCCCGCACCCTCCGCGTTAGATAAAAACAATGGGAGAATTATTCAACACATGAATACATAACCGAAAACAATTTTAATGAATTAAAATTGTTTTATGAACCAGGTTCTTCATTTCAAACGGAAACCAACACAGGAATATAAAACATCCAAATAAAATCCCTACCTCGTCAAGTCGTCGCACACGGGTTCTTCGCAGATTTGATCATCGCGGAAGGAGGCGATCGTTGCATCGCAGAAGGCGTCGCGTCGTCGCGGGAGGGTGTCGCGTCGACGAACTCCGAGGTTCAAGAACAATAGATTTAATTAATAATAATTAAATCCGTGCGTTGTTAAAAACTACAAAGGAGTTTTAAGGAATCGCAAACACTCACCTCAACGGATGATCGAAGGTCTTTGTCGCGGAGGAAGGAACGTCGCAGAAGAACATCACGGGAGAGGAAACGTCGGTGTTGCAGCACACGATGTCGTGTCGTCTATTTCCGCGGGTTCGGCGTTCTTCGTCGGAGGCCGGCGTTCTTCGCGTTCTTCACGAAGATGGGTGAAGGCACACGATCTTCTGTCAAAAACCTCTCAAGGTGTAATCCTCCAAAAGTCGGTGTTGGTCTTATTTTATTATTACGCTAACAAACGAAAAAAGAGGTAAGTAACGGCCCATTAATTCGTAGAATTAATTCAACGAAAGAAACCGCCCTTTTAATTCATGAATAAAACTGCCCAATTAAATGGTGAGTTAAGAATTTAAGAAAACACGTCAGTTGACTTTCATAATGACATGTTTTCGTGGGTGCGTTACTTAGCAGAAAGAAACGGTGGGGCTCGTGCGGACCCCACCCCACAAATATCCTACCAAGAGATTTGAATATTTTTGGATAGCATCCTATTCGGATCAACTCAGCTTAAGCCTCTTTAAGTGGATTCAAGTGGCTTCCAAGTGGCTTAAGTTAAATAAAATAAAGTTTGTCGTACAATTTATTTTATTTCTTAACTTTAAGCCCAAAAATTAAAAACCACACCCAAGAAAACGCAACTCTGAAAGAGGCGTTTCTAAGCAATTACCGGCACTGCGATTCCATCAGTTCCCTCAGAATTCGATTCCAAGCACCAGTTCAAAAGTTAGAAAAACCCGCTTGTCCGTTCACTGAACGTACCCGAGCCAAACTTCGGAAAATGATTCCGGGCACACCGGGCCTCGGAATCAGGTGCCGTCAGAAACTGCGTTCTTGTAAAATTCCAAAGAAAATTATGAAAAAAATTTCCTTGGAATTTACGGGTCTTTACATTACTCCCACCACAGGGCTTTATGTCCCCATAAAGCTTCACCACAAACTTAGGTATACAAAGCCGGTACTGAGCACGCATCTGAGCCTCCTGCTCTAAAGTTCTCTCCTGGAGGTTCCCGTGCTGCTATCTGATGCGCACAAGAGGAATCGATCATCCACGTAGGACCCGCTCTTGTTGATCCTCGATCTCCACCGGGACCTCCGCAAAGGTCGCCCCATCATCAACGTCAAGCTCCCCATGGTCAAAGAAGTGTGAAGGGTCGTGCACGTATCTCCTCAGCTGAGATACGTGGAAGACGTCGTGTACCCGGTGCAACTGAGGTGGTAGAGCCAGGCGATAAGCCACCTCTCCAATCCTGCTGAGGACCTGGAAAGGTCCGATGAAGCGTGGAGACAACTTGCTGCCTCGGAAAAATCTCCGTAATCCACGTCTAGGTGAGACATGCAAGAAGACATGGTCGCCATCCTCAAACTCTAGTGGCCTCCGCCTCCTGTCAGCACAAGACTTTTGTCGGCTCTGAGCTGTCTTCATCCGCTCCTGGATGACCTAGACCTTCTCTATCGTGGCCCGGACCACCTCTGGTCCCACAAGAGCTACTACGATTTCTTCCTTGCCGATAAGAGAAATCTGGTCTCATCCCCTGGATGAACCACTTCCTTGCCTACTACAGTCAATCCCGACATGGATGGTACTAATCCATACCAAGGATGACGTCGTAAGTCCTCGACGCTACTACCAAGAGATCTAACCGTTACTCTCACCTCCAAGGGTGGAGTCACACTGTCGGCATCAGTGTGTGGTAACTGGGTCTCCTCCAGTGGATGTCTCACAAGTGAGGGTCAAGTCAACAGTCTAAACCGGAACCTCTTAGTACAACACAAAAGAGGAAAAGAAAGTAAATGCCACAAGGAAAGGTGTCTTTTATTACTGCATCTCAAGTACAAAGACACAAGGCATCTACAAACATACATCAACAAAAGTCTCCAGGTTTGGAGCTAGTCCCGCTCCTGTCTATCTGCTCTTGGAGCTCCATGATCGTAGGCCTCAGCTGCCTGAAGCTGAGCTCTCCCATGTCCTCCTGTCCCCTGCGGTCGGGGTGGACCTCCTGGTGGTGGTGGTGGCAACACCCCGAAGCGTCATCCACCTCCAGCTGCACAGCCAGCTCCCCTGCCATGGCCGCCTGCTCCTTGTGGCCCGCCCTGATCGAACCTCTGCCTCTTCCTGGGGGGCCCTTCGTCTATCTGCTGGTCATCCGTATGGCGGGTCGGACAGTCACGAGCCATGTGACCAATCCCGCCGCAGGAGTAACACTGCCCTCTCATGGCAAGTCTTTTTCCACCCCGAGTGCCTCGCAAAAACGACCCAGAGTCATGCTTTCGACCACCTGTAGGTCTAGTCCTCTTGGACCCCTACGTCATCTGTCTACTGCCCGCTGCAGAAAACTCTGCCGCATGCCGGAAATTGGTGGGTCCTGCTGCTAGAGACTTCTCAGCAAGGAAACTCTCCACTAAGAGGGCTCACTCCAACACCCCTGCCTGAGTCGGAATGTTGAGGTAGATCATAGAAGCCCTGATCTCGTGACTCAGTCCCTGCTCGAAGGTCCGGGCCCGGAAGAACGGGTCCCGTACCATATCTGTGGAGTAGCGCGAGAGATCAGTAAATCCCTCCGAGTACTGGGCTACTGTCATGCTGCCCTGCCGCAGCTGTAGTAGCTCCTGAATTTGCACCGCTCGGAGGGTGGCTAGGACGAACTCTGAGCGAAAAAGGCTCTCAAAGCCCGTCCAAAGGAGTGATGCCTCTTCGTGCACCTAGAGCATCAAGCTCCACCATCTTCCTGCTGCCGTATTCAGGAGGCTCGCTGCAAGGACCAACATAAGGTCTGATGGTGTCCTCACTAGCCAGAAAACTCGAACAACTGCCTCCAGCCAGTCCTCGACTGCCTGGGGGTCCGTCTCCCCGCGGAACCTGGGTGATCGCTGGCGCTGGAACTCATGCAGTTCACTAAGGCGACGTGCATCGTCAGCGGCTGGGGCTGGAAGCATTGGTGGCTCGTCAGGTAGAGGTATCGCTGGTGCCTCTGCTGTCAAAGGGCCCTGTACCGAGGCCTCGTAGCTCGGCGGGCTGTCGTCATGTACAACACTCGGAACTCTAGCTGGCTGCCGTCTTGGGGCCATCCTGAAAGGAAACAGGTGCACCACGGTCAGAACAATATACCTGGTGAGCTGATACAAGTAATCACAAGGAAAACTTGAAACACACACGCAATCAATGTTTTCATGCATTAAGTCGGAAATCAGAAGTCAGGGTCCTGGTGTACGGATACGTCGGCCGCCACACCAACACTGGGCTCCCTAGACTGATAACCACACTCAATATGCTTAACACTATTGATTCACATAGAAGAAAGATCAGAGTCTGCGGTAGAACCGACCACCTCTGATACCAATTTGTCACGACCCGTCCTCGGGGCCCGTGCCGTGACTACCCCAAGCCCGCCTTCCATAGGCCAGGGGCTGGCGACTAGAACCAAGGCATAAATCCTGAAAAAAGGGAAGACATTGCCTTTGAAAAGAAAACAAGCACCAAAGAGTAAGAAAGCGGAAAAGTAAACACTAAGTAAAAACTGTAACAAGCTGTGCTGAAAGTAAAAAGGGGCCGGAAATACAAGCCCAACTGTAAAGTACAACTGAAAGGGGAAAACAACAACTGAAAAGAAAAGCCACAGCATCGAGCCGTCCTCTGAAGGTCCCACCTGAAGGGTGGGTACATATAGCCTCCACAACTCCTCGGTCCAACCGTCCGCTCCGAGTACGTCCCGCCCAGTGGTCCACCTCCAGGTACCGTCCTGCTCCGCACGCCCCCACCACGATCAGCGCTGTCCGTCGTCTGCAACCAACACAATGAAGTGCGGGCATAGCCCGTGCAGGGGTGAGTATAAGCTACTCAGTAGGGAGCCCGAGACCCCCGAAGGTCTCCCAGAATCCACAAAGGATAACCCAAAAAGGAAACATACAATCAAGAAGTAACATCCGACATGGCTTAGGTATATGCCCATACATATACCTAAGTCATCAATTCTCGTTCGACTCCAACATCCGAGCCCAAGCACAACCCAGTCCACACAGGAAAGCAAAACGTATACATACACAGGATAGGACAACACAATCCACGAAGTAGAGTAAACAGTAAATCCACACAGGATAGTTCAACACAATCCACAAAGGAGAGTAGTACAAGATTCAGCTCACACAGGTATACTTCTTCAAATGACGATAGGGATGATCAGATGTAGCCACTGATTCATCTAAACCGTTGGACCCACAAAGGATCGGTAGGTACTAACCCCCACAATGACCTACACAGGACTAATCAGGATGTTGAACCCAAGGCTATTGGGAAACTCCTTCTCCATCAAGTACAGTGGTTATGCCGCTACAACCAAGCGCTTCCCTCTTACCTTGGACTGCTGTAGTTCTCCACCTATCGGGTACTGTGGGCCTGCTGCTACAACCAAGCGCTCCCCTGTGCCGCTACAACCAAGCGCACCTCTGTCGTGGGTCTGCCGATACAACCAAGCGCTCCCCTGTGCCGCTACAACCAAGTGCACCTATGCCGTGGGTCTGCTGCTACAACCAAGCGCTCCCCTGTGCCACTACAACCAAGCACACCTCTTTCATGGGTCTGCCGCTACAACCAAGCGCTCCCCTGTGCCGCTACAACCAAGCGAACCTCTGTCATGGGTCTGCCGCTACAACCAAGCGCTCCCCTGTGCCGCTACAACCAAGCGCACCTCTGTCGTGGGTCTGCCGCTACAACCAAGCGCTCCCCTGTGCCGCTACAACCAAGCACACCTCTGCTGGGTTATCCGTAACACACTGAGTCATTCGATCAACATTCGTCAAGTCTCAACCGGCTCTAGGGTTTCCGCACACAACATGCTCATTCCGGAAGGGTCCACTCCATGAGCTAAGTGGTCGATGCATCAACTGACATGCAGTCCGGAGTTGATGTATCCCAAGATGTACCGTAGTGGTCACTGCCGAACCACGGAGGATTCCCGTACGGTTTTCATCATCGTCACAGTCGAATCCACTGAGGATATCTGTACAGACATTGTCGTCGCAGCAGCAGTAGCAGCCAACTCTAAGGTTCCTGCACACAGCAAGCTCGTTCGGGAGGGTCCGCTCCACGAGCTGAGAGGCTGATACATCAACTGACTCTAAGTCCAGAGTTGATGTATCCAAAAGTTCCGTATCGTCCACAGGAACTCAACGTCGCAGACGGCGCGTTATTCAGACGCCCGGTCTGAGAGTTATTGGCTTTTTCGTCCCATGGGCCCGATTGGTTTTTAAGGAAAAACCAACCCGACCGTGCTCCACCTGCGTCCAAACCTCGGGAGGAGTGAGCCAAAAGATCCTTCTCACTTAGAGGAATCCAACAAAGTCAACGGTACTTCAATTGGACGTCCGGAGCTCAAGATATGAGCGTTTCCGCTCCGAGGGCCCGGTTGGTTTCGTATACGAACCAACCCGTCAGAACACAAAGTTTTCCGAAACCTTGAGTGCAATATACTGAAACGAATGACTCGATCCAAGGATCGCATCACCACTGACAGCGCGTCGTTCGGAGGCCCGTAGCTCAAGTTAAGGGCAAAAAACCAAAAACGGTTCGAAGACGGGGGTCTGGTCCCGGGCCGACCCGGCCCGACCCCCCCTGGGTCGGCCGAACCGGGTCGACCCGACCCGGTCCGACCCGGCTGGACCCGGTCCGGTCCGGCCAGGGCACGGCCCGGCCGGTCGGACCAGCCTGGCTCGGCTCGGCCGAGCGGCCGAGCGCTCGGGTGCCGCGGGGCGCTGTCCCCGCGGTTTGGAGGTGCCACGGCCCCACGTGGGGCCGTGCTGGTTCAGCGGATGTGGCATGTCAACGCGTCCCGTGTGGGCGAGCCGGACCCGCGCGGCCGCGGGTCCGTTGGCCGCCGCCTCAACGGTTGAAGCCACGACGGCCCTGTCCGGCGGCGCACCGGGGCGCCGCCGCCTCCGGTCGCCGGCGCCGCCGCGCCGGTGTCCCGCACCGCCGGTAGCTTCCGCGGGCCACCGGAGTTGCTCCAATGGTCCGTTTTCCTTCCCGCCTGCGCCGTTGTTCCTCCCAGGTTCTGTTCTTCACTGCGGGATCATCAAATCAGCCTTGCGTCAGAATTTTCCATCGCCCACCAAATTCGCACAACAACGAAGTACGACAGAGTGTTGTCGGGCCGTGTTCGTTTGGCCCGCACCCTCCGCGTTAGATAAAAACAACGGGAGAATTATTCAACACATGAATACATAACCGAAAACAATTTTAATGAATTAAAATTGTTTTATGAACTGGGTTATTCATTTCGAACGGAAACCAACACGGGAATACAAAACATCCAAATAAAATCCCTACCTCGTCAAGTCGTCGCACGTGGGTTCTTCGCGGATTTGATCGTCTTGGAAGGAGGCGATCGTCGCGTCGCGGAAGTCGTCGCGTCGTCGCGGGAGGGTGTCGTGTCGAAGAACTCCGAGGTTCAAGAACAACAGATTTAATTAATAATAATTAAATTCGTGCGTTGTTAAAAACCACAAAGGAGTTTTAAGGAATCGCAAACACTCACCTCAACGGATGATCGAAGGTCTTTGTCTCGGAGGAAGGAACGTCGCAGAAGAACGTCACGGGAGAGGAAACGTCGATGTTGCGGCACACGGCGTCGCGTCGTCGATTTCCGCGGGTTCGGCGTTCTTCGTCGGAGGCCGGCGTTCTTCGCGTTCTTCGCGAAGATGGGTGAAGGCACAAGAACTTCTGTCAAAAACCTCTCAAGGTGTAATCCTCCAAAAGTCGGCATTGGTCTTATTTTATTATTATGCCATCAAACGAAAGAAGAGGTAAGTAACGACCCATTAATTCGTAGAATTAATTCAATGAAAGAAACCGCCCCTTTAATTCACGAATAAAACTTCCCAATTAAATGGTGCGTTAAGAATTTAAGAAAACGCGTCAGTTGAATTTCATAATGATGGGTTTTCGCGGGTGCATTACTTAGCGGAAAGAAACGGTGGGGCTCGTGCGGGCCCCACCCCACAAATATCCTACCAAGAGGGTTGGATATTTTTGGATAGCATCCTATCCGGATCAACTCAGCTTAAGCCGCTTTAAGTGGATTCAAGTGGCTTCCAAGTGGCTTAAGTGAAATAAAATAAAGTTTGTCGTACAATTTATTTTATTTCTTAACTTTAAGCCCAAAAATTAAAAACCACACCCGAGAAAAGGCAACTCCGGAAGAGGCGTTTCTAAGAAATTACCGGCACTGCAATTCCATCGGTGCCCTCAGAATTCGATTCCGAGCACCGGTTCAAAAGTTAGAACAACCCGCTCGTCCGTTCATTGAACGTACCCGAGCCAAACTTCGGAAAATGATTCCGGGCACACCGGGCCTTGGAATCAGGTGCCGTTAGAAACTACGTTCTTGTAGAATTCCAAAGAAAATTAAGAAAAACATTTCCTTGGAATTTACGGGTCTTTACACTTTTTATGAATTAAAATAATTTTATAGATTAATATGACATGTTAGGGTTGATTAAATGATTTTTTTGAAGTAATAATACTGTTATGAATTAAAAAAAAACAAAATATCAAATAGTGTCAAATTTGACATAAAAGTGTTTTTAAAACAAATATTATATTATTAATTGATATTATATTTCTAAAAATCTAAGGATTGCCCAAAGGTCTAAAATAATATAATATATTCATTAATGAATCACTTGTGGTTCTCTTGGATGTTTATAGTAAGTTTATTACCCATATAATATAAAAATACAAAGAGACATGGTAAATGTCAAACTAATTAACTAAGAGTTAAATCTATAAGATAAGGTTAATATAGTGACCCAAACCAGTATAAAACCTATTGTTTGAGTAGTTGTCGACCCATACCCATCTTAGCCTCGAAATAAATCATTTTTTTGCCATTAGAAGCAGGAAATTATTTTATTATAAAATAATATTTCAATCTTTTCTTAAGCTTCCCCTCACCCTCTTATAAATGGGCACCCCCCCCTTCTCTAAAATTAACACCTTCAAAGCCATTTGTCTAGGCTAACCCCTGACCAAATATCCTCTCAAATTTTCTCCATTAATCCTATAGGCCTTCCTTTAGTCATAAATCCATCCTAAGGAGCCCTTTTGATCAAATCAAAAGGAAGAACCCGAAGAAGAGGTAAATATTTCATCACCTCTTTCTATTTCTTTTATTCTTCCACTTATTCATTCCTTGTTGTTTCCATTATAAAATAATAAATCCAGTATCTTATATATATTGTGATATTATTATAAATATTTTACAACCATATTCGTTATTCTATCAATCCTTTGAATAAAATGTCACCATATGTGCGTACATATGGCTTACCGTCTCCACGTCGTGGTGTAGTTGTTATTCAATACATTATTATTTGGAGGGGTATAAGAATGATGTATAATTGTTTAAATAATAAATATAACATGATAATGATTATGTATATATTATATAACATCCAATTATATACTATTTTAATATCAAAAGAATTATTTTGTCACTCATGCGTACATACGGATTATCGTCTCCATGAACGCGATAGGATTCATTCCCCATCGTAACAATTCATGAAAAATTTTAATTTTATGATTAAAAATAACGATTAAAGGCTTGATATCATTATGGATATGAATAAGAAACATCCCATCCATAAAACATATGACTCACGTAACAAAGAATATAAAGGAAAACAAATCATTTAACACCCGAAACGACGATAATACTAAAATATCATTAACAAAGAATTATTAGAAGATCATATAAGATATCATAATTATGTATATGATTCTTGTATAATTTAATAAAAATGATTTAACTATTATAAATATGGTTAATAGACCCTCGACCAAGGAAAAGTACAAGGTAAGGGTGAATTCTACAATCTCTTCATTATATGAGGTTGTTTATACGTAATTATCTACATGGACCTCTTTATCATCCACATTTGTGTTTCTTAAAATGTATTTCAATTTTTTTTAATATTTACTAGACAATGAGTTAAAGTCATTTATACCCTTATTTGACCTTATATGTTTTTGAAAGGAACCTTTTTGTCGTTTTCCAAACAAGGTACTTTATAACCTTTTCGACAAATTTAAGGTAAGAATGTCTTTTTTTTAACTTATACGGTGGGTGCATATATTTTTCACCATGATAACATCGTCGAAGATTCCCTTACAATATTATAAGAATATTTTCAAAATAAATTTTTTCTTTATAATTATGTGACTCTTAAATGATTTCAAAATAGAAAGATATATTTCTCTCAAATAGTTTTGATTTCATCTATGTCAACATCCTTTGATAAATTTTATGGTTGTTTGAAGTTGATTTATTAGGATACAAATATTCCATATTGTATTGAAGGTTTTGTGATATGTTTGAGTGTGGATGAGTTATTTTTAGTTTATTTATGGTTTATGGTTAAAGTATTGACATTTCGTATGCTAGTTTTAATATGAATGTTTATGTTATATTTCAACCTTTTTCTTAAGATGAATGTATTGGACTAGTATGTTATAGGTTGGGGACTGGTAAAAGTAAGCCCTCCGGGTTGGGGTTCGGTTACAACAGACCCTCCGGGTTGGAGTCTGGTTATAGAGGCTCTCCGGGTTGGAGTCCGATTACAGAGGATCTCTGTGTTGGAGTCCGGTTACAGAGGCTATTCGGGTTGGGGTCCGGTTACAGTTATCCCCTAGGTCCTGGCATGAGGACTTGACAGATAAATTAATGTCTGGTACTATACATTACCTCATTATGAAATTAGTTATTACATGTGATTATTCAACTAGTAGAATATCCATGCGCATGTTTATATGGTAATGTTTGATTTATTTTTGCAATATTATTTTAATGTTTATGTTCAAAAGGAAATTTTTTCTATTAAACATCTTGACTTAAATGTTTATAGCTTCCACTAAATTATTTAACCTTACTGAGCATCTGATCTCACCCCTTTCTTATGTTTTATTTTCCCAGGATCCCAAGAAGTGTTTTATGTTTAAGATGCAGGGTAAAGCTAAGAGAACAATGGAATTCTCAAAGGATTTTTTTGTATTGTATGTTGGAAAGTGTAATGTAACATTCATGTATGTAATCTATTTTCCAAGACTACTAAACTGATCAGTATTTCAGGACTTGATTCCTTGTAATCATGCCAATGTATTAAAATAATGCACCGACTCTGAGAATCTAGGGTTGGGGCATTACAGAGGTAGCCAAACTTCTATTTTTTAGTGAAAACAAAGATAACATACTCAAGTTAGTACATATATAGATGAATTCCATGGATCCATAAATTTTTTTCCATTTTAGAAAATACATGAGGAGCATAGTTTAGAACTATATATTGTAAGAGGTACTATTCTCGTAACCTCTACTATCATATCTAGTTTGTTCGATACAGGTGGGTCATAATCTTTTATATATGTAGAGATCATGAAAAATATTGGGCTTGAAACTATATAAATATATATGGTTGATGAACTTGGAAATTCCATTGGATACATAGTCAACGTTTATACTCTAATGCAAGGGCTTTACGATAATATCGTTCATGTGTATGGCTAATTACTGCCTCTTAAAGTGATGTGATTTTTTTTTTCACCAATGATTTTCATAGAAGGAAATAAGATAAAATTTAATTAATATATGTGATATATATGAAATAAAAATTAATTTATAAAGGTAATATATTATTTATCTTTATTTTGTTTCATCCATCAAGAAAATGGAAACAACGTTCATTAATACATATAGACTACTGTCTCCATTAACGTTGTAATTCATTATCTATTTATAACTTTAATGGATTGTTATAAATAATTATATAATTAATATATATGATATTTATATCATTTTTAATATTATAGATATGATTTAACCATGATCAAAAGGGAATTACCAAATATACCCAACGAAAACATGCATCAAAAATGAAATAGTTATTACCCGAAACACGATTTTAATGAGGAATTATTAATAAACGGGTAATAAAAGGTCACAAGTAAATCATATATGGTATAATATATATGATCATGTTTATTTAATATATTTATAATAAAATTATAATTATTATATGGTATGTTTTAATGTATACAAAATAATTCATGACTTAAGGTAAGTGAGATTGATCTCAAATTGTCTTCTTTGGGACTAATATTATGTTATGCACCTATATTATTTTGTGGAGTGTATATACATATAGATTGACATGTTATATCATTAATTTACTTATATTAATGATATTTAAATTTTATTTTGATGTTATTTATTTAATGGGTATTATGAATCCAAATTTACCAAAGTGTTAATGACTTCTTGTTATAATATCATTATTTATCAGAATTGTTTATGATTATGATTTCAATGATGAAATTTTATGATTTATTTCTAAATAAATATATGAATTTTATTATTCAATAGTTATTTATTTTGAATAAATTTTTTCCTTTCATTTTTCCCTATTGATACACTCAAAATTCCAAAAATAATTTTTTTAATGAAAACTGAAATTATTTCTATTCTCAGTAGAAAACCATTTTTATTATATGTCCATGTTTAAAAAAAATTATTAATTTTTTTAATATTATCAAAATGTTTTTTAATGTTATTATTTTCCTGTGTTTTATTTTTTATAAAAATTTTGAAAATTAATATTCATGTCATTTTCCAAACATGCCCCCTTTGGATTTTATAGAAAATGTGAATGGAATATTTGTTTTAATGTATACGCCTTGAACAGAATTTCCCATAATCATGTCCAATCACTGTTTTAAAAAATAATTCATAAGTTTAAAAGGTTATTTTGAAGGAAAATTATATCCAAATATTTTATGATTTTTTAGTTTTAAAAAGTGATTTTCAAAGAAATGTTATTTTCCTCAATAAATGTTTCAAGTGATCCTTCGAAATCATTTTCCATATAAGATGACCTCTTTTGATGTTGCTGAATTTTTAATAGGGATATTATCCAGTGATACCATCTTTATTATTCCTCTAGATGATTTAAATCTATGGTGACAAGATGTTTATGAAACCCATTCCTTTTCGACAGGTTATACTATGAGGAAATATTTATGGAACCCATTTATTTTCATGGGTTTTGATATGATGAATATTTTATGATCTTTTGGAAAAAATATGTATGGTTTTCACTATGTTATGGTGGTTACATTATAAACTATGATGGAAGTTATGTTATAAATAAGGGTGAGGGTCTTGTCATAGCCAAGGATGATGGTTACGTTATAACCTAGGGCGATGGTCATGTGATAAAAAAGGAAGATTAGGACCTATATATCCCCATAATTCATTAGGTAATGATAAATTATGTGTGAACCTGACATTATATTCCAAATTTTATTCATGGACCCACTTTCATGTCCATATTGTTATGAGAGGTCCTAATTTCACGTGGTTACCTAAATTAGTGATCCTTTTGCTATTTATACACGTTCACAATGTTATAAATTTATGTGTATGATGGAAATCTATGTCTTATTTGAAGGTTTTGATCTCATGGATTATGTAATTTGATTCATTTATGATTCATGTATTATAAATGACCAAGATTTCTATAATTCCCATGTTTATGATATATGATATGTAGGGTATGTTTTCTCAAATGTCATTCCCATGTTATCATAGCCCTATTCACAAGTTATGTTGATATATCCCTTGTATACCCTTACCAATCATCTGAGATCACCCTTTCTTATGTTTCCTTTACCCAAAATATGAATAAAGGTATTATTTATGATGTGTTTAATAAGGGTTCTAGTTATTAAGAGATTTGTGGGAGATGGTGTAGCTTACTTATGGATGATTTGTTTATGTGTCCAAGTCTCCAAAGGTACAAGACCTAAACGCTTCTTGCATGGATCATTATTTTATGTAATAAATATTCATCTTTTAAGATTTAATATTTATGTATTAGATTTTTGGGTCTTTATAATTATTTAAATATTGGATCAAAGTGGTTTGAATATGGGAAAAGAGATGTTCCCTTTTATAATTGAGATGAGGATAATATTTTGGATTTCTTAAAATTTTAATATATATTAAAGTCATTTTGTATCTAAAATTCCTAAAACCTTACAAGGTTTAAAAGGTAAGATAGTATGGGGTTGCAATTACATCAATAAATTAAATTTGGATTGGTTTATGTGGTGTTTTACACATAATCTTTTGGTGCAACCACTTAGTTAACCAATTTTTAACAATAACCACTATAATAATGTTTTTACTCTTAAAGAGTTATAATTTTACATGTAAGTTAAATTTTGAATTATAAATGGAAAAAGATTAAATTTCCAAACATATTTTATCATAATTTTCCTCTTTCAAGTTTTTTATAAATTTTAAATAATTTAATAAAATATCATTTTGATAAAATATCATTAATGTCAATTTTGACACTATTAATTAAATTTGACTTAAAAATCATAATGTCAAAATTGGAATTATAATATAATACTTTAAAAAATACTAATATGTAATATTCATCTATAAAACTCATGGAAAAAATACCCCAAAAAAACTATATTACTTTTAATATTTTTAAAATCATTTATTTTGTATTTCTTATAATTGAATAAATAATATGGTGGCGTTACAAAAGAATTTATGGTAATAATATAATTTATAAACAATAGAAATAAATTCACCCCATGAAAATAATTTTATTGATCTCAAAATAGAAATATATATTCCTTCATAATTTTCTTTTGTCCCTTTGTGTACACATAAGAGATATTTAAATCCAAGAGAGTGACATCTTGTAATTTATTTACTTAAAATATTTTATAGGTCATATTCATTGAAAAATTTATATTAAACAAAAAAATTTCAATTTTAATGTGATATGTGTTGAATTAAATTCTTCCAAAAATAATTAGGTTGAAAAATTATTTCCTCATCACTTAGTTTTAACCTAGATTAACCCACCTTACCATTTACCGAGGTGGTAAGTTTTACAATAATTACTATTCATAATGCCTAATATTAAAAGAGAATTATCAAAAAAAATTGAACATATGGATTAGAAATGTGTCATAAATTTTTTCAAATTCAATACCTATAAGTGGAATAAATTAATTTTAAAATAAGTGAGTAAGACATGACGAAAATTGCTTTTTTATAACAATATATCTTTAAGCATAAAGATGGATTTATTTTTACCCCATGCATAAAAAAATTAGATGAATTTTAATTTTTTTATTGAGTATATAATATAGAAATTTCATTATAATAATTCAACAATAGTGATAAATTAAATTTATTAAGATAAAAACACATGGATCGAATAAAAGCAGTTTTTTCAGAAAAATGCCTTTTATGTATAAAAATTATCTTTATACCTAATTAAAATATAAAATTGATTCCATTTAACTTAATTGGATTATTTAAAATATAAGAGAATTAATTTTACATTAAATTTGAGTTCTTATTTCCTATTAATTAATCAATAAGTTCTTATTAATTATGACCATTATATATATTTAATAATTTTGTTATTACTATTTATACCCTCTAAACAAATGGTTATGTTATAACTGTACTATTTCAATAATAATATATTGTGTTTTGTTTAAACTTGATGTTATGTTTAACACAAACTATCAATGAAATTAAATTTAATTGAAAAAAATATTCCATAAAATATAAACGAGTTACAATCCCCACCCTTAGGAAATTAGTAAGACTCTTCCTGACCTAATTCACTCATTCTGAAAATTTTACATTGGACCACGTAGCCCTATAGTGGTATGTTTCTAAAATACAATCAATGATCCATGAACCCAAATTGGTTGCTAATCTAGTTCATGTCCTATGTTTACTTTATTGGATCACATTTCCCATGGATCCAATCATCATTCCCTATATAGTTACTAATGGGTAGGAGAAAATCTCAAGTAGGATACAAAACTGGTATAATTCCCAAACTAACTTAACTAGAATCATATATCAGGTCATGATAGAAATTACCAATCTGGTTTAAATCACACACATAACCATTTCGTAGAACTAGTTCTTAGTAGTATCTTCCAAAAGAATTTAATCTACTTGGATGTTTTCGACGTCAAATGAACTTAAACGTTAATTCATAACTATCCTTGTTATATAACCATAAAAGGCACATCGAATACCCTTATTTTATAACCATAAAACGAACATCAATGGTCCTTGATGTATGACCTTAAAAGAAACACCATAGATCCTAAACACACATTATTATAAAGTATTTAATTGGTTATAGATGATTTACTTTAAAAGGAACTCCATTATCCATGGATTCACGACCTCAAAAGTTACCACATTAGCTCTTTTATAATTTCCTTAAAAGGAATAAGTTTCACCTATAAATGGAACCAAAATATATGGGTTTTAATTACATTCATACATATATATATAGTTAACCCTTCTATAGGGTGAAATCCTAACTTTTTAACACATACTTATTACTTGTATAACTTTAAATTCCAATGTTTTCAACTATAAATCTTTAAACTATAGTTTAATTTATTTACTGATTTTAGAAAAATTATAGAAAACCTTATACTTGTTCTTAATGAATGCATGATTTTAATTGTCCCTTTCACAATAAGGGTATTTTTTTTATTTGGAAGTACTTTAATAAAAAAATCTTAAACTTATAATTATGTCCCAAACTAGACAATTATACACTTCATAAAATGACTCAAACTTTTATCCTATCGGTTTTTATATGAAATTAGAAGTTCCATTAGTTAATTATAATTACCAATCTCCTTTTAGAAGTGGGTTTATGAAAAAAAGATGATGCAAACATATTGGAAATAATGTTGTATTTAACGATAACATGACTGTGGATGAGTTAGAATATTATTATATATTATTTGAATACATATGAATGATTAATAATTTAGTTATAGAAATTCATTGTGTGATAGGATTAGGTCATAACACAATGGAGTGTAATAAGGGAAGTGATTCAATATCACATTGACTATTATTCTATAGACAAATGGAGTTATTCTATGAAGCTATTCCTAAGGTGTTTGGGGGAATATATTACACCATGGTGGGGTTCCCATGAATTTTTGATGTATCCCTACCTATGGTGTTGAAATGAATCATACTGAAACTATATGGATCACACCAAAAAGGAGGTTTTCATGCTACTATTTCAAGGCCATGAAAATTCCAGATGATTTGGCTTGGATTTAGGATAAGAAAAATAGTAAATAGATGATCTAAATTCCAAAGTAACTTTAATTAGATAATTTAAGATTGATTGACTTATTGACACTTTTATTTCTCATTTACACTTGGAGTTCACAACCATATTACTTCTATATTACTTATTATTAGTGATAATAGGATAAGTACATATAAAATGGTATCACAACCATTATTCACTAAGGATTATACCCTCAATAACAAGAGTGAGAAAACATTTTAAAAACACATTTTTCATGTATATTTTTTCAAGATCTATCTCATGTGATCACATAATTTCATTCAAGATATAATCACAGTAACTAGAAAAAATAAATTTATTTTAAGATTTGATGTTTTGGTATCAATAGATTCACCCCCTCTCAGTGGTGTTCTACTCTTTCCTAGTCCTAAAAAAGAGAGTTTTAGATTAATGAATAATTATTAGTGTACATAATGTTACCAAAATGAACTGCATGAATTCCATTAAATATAAATCTTTTATTAAATGAATAATCCTCATGGAGTCTAATTTTTTATTCATTAGGAAATGGACAACCATCAGTTTTTAACTATTATAACTCTTATAATAGACACCTCATTATTTTAGTGACTTGGTAAATTTATTTTAGAATTTATTGAATATATTTAAAATCACTATAGGATGTATCAAAAGATGACTTAGATGATAATCATCATAAAATAGTTAGCCAAATGATAACCATTATCATCCAATATGAACAACATGGCATGGTATAAGAATCATGGCCCAACAAACCACAATATGGTGACTATCATCGCATCATGGTGTATGATTTATAAGTATTTAAAAAAAAATCTCCCACTTACACTAAAGTATAATAATCATTATTTAAAATGTTACAACTCGTTTTGAATTTATCTAGACTATTTCAAACAAGATTTTCATATATAAAAATGACTCAAATTTTAGATAAACATTTTGTACCAAAATTAATCCTTATTAGAAGACCTACTACATGAATCTTCATGATTCTATATCATTGAAAAAATTATGAATTATCTAATTCATATTTTTAATAAAGTAGTGTCATTTAGAAAAAATTCATTACTACTCAATCTATAAATAGGTCAAACACAATCTCAATTAAACACACCCATATATATTTATAAATATTTATTCTATAAGATTTATCTCTATACATTTGATGCATGATTTTATAACCCATTTTTCTAATACATCAAGTTAACACTAAAAATAAAACATGTCAACCTAGTATAATCCAACTCATATGTTCATGATTATCTAAAATATACTTTCTAGTTTAAATAAAAACATCTCATGTGATTCATCCAAGAAGTTGGGAAGATGTCACGAAACAAAAAATGGATATGAATTAAATTAATCTAATTAAATAGAGGATTAATATGTAATAATTTTTCATACAAGTTTATGAATATTATCTTAGTTAAACACAAAAAAACAACACGATCAAAATCATAACTATCCAATCCTAATTTGCTCAGTCTTAAGGCCAAAATAAGAATGTTATCAAAGTATGAATATTCATAGGATAAATATCTTATCATCCACAGGTAATGAGGATTCATATGATGTGTACACTTCTAAGTATATAAATTATTGTATGAAATTTCATGTGATATTATATAATATCTCAGGTTTTTCAATGTGGTACATATCCTTTTATTTCAGGGTTAAAATCTTTTTGAGTTCCCTTTTTTTATTAGAACCTAAATCCAAGACGATAGGCCTATTGGGTTCTTTTTGAGAAAAGAATATAAATGAGGGATATAGGTCAATTCTATAATTTTTATTTGGTTAAAATGTATATAGCATCTAATGGTGTGGACATGCCAATTCACGATGAGTAAAGGTTTTTTACTAGGGGGAGGAACATGAGTTTTACATGATGTGTAAATCATTTATACATCATGTAAATTCTGAAGGTTAGTTTTTAAAATAAGTGGAAGATAATATATATTCCACAGAATCCCCCCTCATTTTTGTTACCCTCCCCCACAAGAGATCCACAAATAGAGCTCCCCCTTTGAGGCTAACCTAGGATTTGGTTCCATTTTTCTATCCAAATACTGATTTGTGAGATGTTCATATTGTTAGAACTGCTTTAGTAAATTATTCATTCCACCTATGTTGTTATTTATTTTTATCATTATCAAAAATGTTATTTTAGTGTAGGATATTATGTCCTATTTTCAGAGCATTCGTCGACATCTATATTTTCTTCTAATCTGGGCAGATTTAGGAGGAAATATTGGATGAGTGTTCTACCATGAGTATACGGTATATGTTCTATATGTTTTAATTAAATTTGGGTTATTTATATAATTTTTTTCTATTGGGCCTCATATTTGACTTTATAGTTTTTCCCCTAAAATTAAATGAACAACTTGATTTAATTGTTTAGAACTGATTTAGGTTTTCCATGAGTACCATTTTATGGTTTGAGGTTATTCTCCTAAACTTGATCCGCTAGTAGGGTTCATTTTACCCTTTGTTTACTAGTTTTACCACTCATGAGGCGTGTTAACATATATAACCAATGTTATACCACCCCATTGGGTGTGTCTGAGATCATAATTGATAGATATAGCCTTATTGAATTAAATGTGATATTAGGAGAGAGTTGTACCTCCTTTGAATTGTGATTAAATGATATTGAAATAATTAAAGGGTTAAATTGAAAATGTCTATATGAGTTGGAAAAAATCATGGATTTTGAATGATTATATAATGGGTTATGAAGTGATTAATGAATTGATTGATGTATTGATAATGGTAGTGGATTCCTTTCAAATTTCTACTACTCATATCCTGATTCCATTGGATTCCAGGGGAATTTCAACTCTATAGATCCATATTGATTATGGTAGAGGGTGCATTGGGATTTTCTACTCATTGGATCATGATTCCATAAGAGGTCAATGACATTGATAATCCTTGTTTTCAGATTTCTCAGAACACCTTGGACAAGATCCTTGGATTCCAACCACGTCTTTACTGAGTTTACATCATGATTCTCAAGGGAATCGACATAGATGACTTGGTTATTTATACCTTGGATCCATCCATTTCAAGCCTAACATTTTTTTACTTAGTATAGGTCATAGTGGATTTATAAATTTATTTATATATAGCCCTGGTAAGGGTATTTGATTATAGTTGTTAGACTATATAGTATGACACCCACATTATCATGCTTTATAGTTATCCCATCATTACAATTTCTTGTTTACAGTTTTCCTTGGTTAGGGGATCTTAATTATGGTTCACAAGGATCCATGGTTGGATAGACATTATTACATATAATTTTGAAACTTTAAATTTATTAATGTTATACCTATGATATCATGGAAACTATTTCATTGTTTATACACATATTGGATATGTTATAGACATCTTTGGGGGTGGCACATTGAGTGTTATCTCACACCCTATTTGGGGCACTGTTGGGTACTTGGAAAAACTTCATGGATGCAGGTAGGGACTGGGGAAAGAACCTAATTTATGATGCTTTATTTGATCATTGCATAGGAGTAGTGGAGTATAGGAATGATCTAGGCTTGTGATGATATCTAGAGATAGTATTTTTGGTCATTTTTTGATACATGTTGTATTGTTTCCTATTTCCATGTTTACCTGCCATTTTTTATAGATACATGAAATAAATAATTTTTTATATGATATTTTCTTGGGCATGGTTTAATTTTACAACAGTATTATGGATGATTATCTAATATTTCACCTATTTATAATATTCTTCAGCTATTTATTGATATGTTTACTCCACTATATTACACCCTGACATGAGGGAATAATATTCCAATAGACACACCCTAGGACCTCACTACTAGTGATCCACCTCTAGCACATGGGGAGGAGGGCTTGAGGCCATGTAATCCACAATCTTGAGTAATAGTTTGGTGGCTCCCGGGCTGGGACATTATAAAGTTGTATCATAACATTTATTTTCTTTTCTTTTCTTTTCATTTTCCATAATTTTATTTGTGATACTAGAAAGGATAAATAGGAAAGTGTTAGAATTTGGTATTGAGCTATGCATGGGAGTAACTAATTCACGTATAGGAAAAATATAAATTACCTAGGATTGGGATATAATGTTATGATTTTATCCAATTAAAGTTGATTTGATTCCACTTTTGGGTGATGCACATGATATGTGATGTATTTATTTCTACGATTGAAGAATTTAATTTTATCGTTGGCCTGATATAGAAATGAATCATTGATCACACATCATTTTACGCACTATACAAGATCCACACACCATGAATATTCCATGAACTATAGGATGTATTTCTTGACTGCATGAAATTATTATGTGTTCCTTACTTTTTATAAATTTGAATTATTTAAAAATTACTACAGGAGTTTTAGAAATATAGTTAGTACTTAAAGTGCGTACTCTAACATAAATAGTTTTTCCTGCTTAGGCTACGGTGGAAAACATAAGTAGTCAATTAAGTTATGTTGAGTCATAGATCATTGGTATCATGGGATGGAACATGTTATGGTCTGAATTAAATGGATTCCATATTTTAGTTTATAAAGTGTATGGTCCCTTATAGGCTGGAAGTGGTGATCCATTTAGTTCAACCATTTAAAGGGAATTGTAATACAAATAAGAAATTAAATGAAATTAGAATCATGAAATTGAATGGTCACTAATAAATGGATTTTTCAAATTAACTGGACAATCTATATATTGGGACCCATGTTTCAAAATAGATAATGAGACCTAGATACAGTTTTAGAGTGTTTCGTAGGCAGCATCACTTAGGATTCTTATAGTAGTTCCTATTACCAATACCAAGATTTAGGAGAAGGAAGAGGGGTGTGACTTATTTATAGGAAGTATTAAACTTATTTATGTTTTTGTATCTATGATTTGGTTGTTACCAAATTGTTTCTGAGGCATGTGATTAGAATTTGTAGAGACATTCCACCATGAAGGCCTCCAATCATATACCAAGAGGTAGGCAATGAATAGACTTCAGAGGTGGTGGTCCATGAGTATCCAATAGAACCTCCCATATTTCCAGTTGAGGAACTAATAGTTGTATCAGATATGGGTGTTGATTCCTAGTTCCATGAGGGTTTCCTAAATTTTATTTATACCTTTCAGGAACCCCTAGAACCCACTTTATCTATTGTATAGATAATTCTTGTGTTTCAGTAGCAGTATCTACCCAAGTTATTGGGGAATGGTGGTCTAGAGGCTGCTGAGGTGTGGATTGAGACTAATTTATAAATTTTTGACCATCATGAGACACATCATGATATGAGATTAAATATCATGACATATATTCTGTGGGGAGAATTAAGTATTGGTAGTATTTATATGAACCAGGATGATGGGCTATGAGATATTGTTTAGTGGGGTTTACAATCCAAATTTTATGATTAATTCATTACTAATACCATGATAACTAAAGGGGATAGTGATTTTATGCATCTAGATCATGGTACAATTACTGTTATAGAATATTCAAAAAGCATTAATGGGATTCAGTTCCTTACATTGATTCATCTTGCTGATGTGATATTTGGGGTAAGTTTCTTTGTGGAATGTGTCAATAATTTCATTTGATTGAAGATAAATGTGTTTAATATGATTAATATTACTGAGATAATTTATTATGTTCTGATTAATGGATGAAATTTGAGTGAATATAGAGGCCCAAAGTAGGTTAGTGCTGCTTCTTGACCCGGTACTTGAGCTTATAGTGGAAAGAAGTGGCGTTTTGAGGCTACTCATGAGAGGAGTACTAGCCAAGATATTAGTGATCGTACTTATGTATGCTATCATCAGTGTTGGATATAGAGACATATTAGGATATAGTTTGACATATACCCATTCGAGTGTTGAGCATGCAACTAGATGGTCCATGTAAAATGATTCTGCATGACCTTCCCTCTAGTATTTAATAGAAGGGGGTTTTCTATGACTTTGGGTTTAATATAAGGATTCATATCTCCACATTAGGCTGGGATCTAGAGTAGATATAGTTGTTTAGGATGAGGTGGAGGTCATGGATGATGCATCCACACACCATTTTCATCATTATAATAGAGTGGGACTACTCTGGGTAGTGAGGTTATGTCATAGGGCCATGATTTAGGATAAATATATTATATATAGCCTATACCTGAAGAAAAAATATTATGTTCTTATATGGTGATAGGTATGATATTATTATCCTATACACTATTATATTTTCTTTTTGATATAGGTGCTTCTTATATCTTCATATCAGTACCTATTGTTGTGATCCTCAGGCTCGTTGTTCAGTTTTATGGTGGTATTATGACGCTCGATACTCAATTGGGAATCATATCAGAGGGTATACACCAATGAAGTGAATTCCCCTTGAGATAGGTGGGTTTATCTTTGTATGTAATCTCTTCATCCTTAAGATGACAAGATGTGTCATCATTCATAGGATGGAATGTAGAGTATTTTATCATTACTCTGTCATGTTTTATCACCAAAAGGTGACCTTCACATCACTAGTGGGTGGGGTTTTTATTCACAAGGGATAATGGTATGTCTAGGAGGATAGAGTTGGACCTGATCATCATGGGATGGGCAGGATGGAAACCCATATTACTGGGTTATATTTGGATTATTAAGGGTTGCATTTGGAATACTTTCATCTAGTGATGATCATTCTGGGAACATTTTACCTGATGAAATTTATGGTTTACCTCCTATGAGAGGTAGTTTTTTTCATCGATTTGGTGTTATGAGCTACACCGGTATCCATTACTCTTTAAAGGATGTATACTATGGAGTTTTAGGAGCACAATAGTTAGCTAGAGGACTTTTAGGCAAAGGGGTTAATCTGATCTAGTACTTCTCCATGGGGTTCACTGACCATTTTTTTCAAAAAAGGTGAATGGAATCCTATTCGTATGTGTGGATTATCAGAAATTAAATCAGTTGATGGTTAATAAATAGTATCCTTTACCACGAATAGATGATCTACTCAACCAACTCTAAGGATATTGGGTGTTCTTAAAGATTGATCTAATATTAGGTTATCATTAGGCGTGTGTTTGACCTGCATACATACCTTAAACATCTTTTCATAGCAGGTATAGTCTATTTGAGTATATGGTTATTCCATTTAGTCTTATAAACATGCTTTATGTTTTAATGGAACCGATGAACCAAATTTTACATCCTTATCTGGATTCATTTGTGGTTGTATTCATGGATGATATATTGGTGTATTATCACAATCAACATGACCATGCCAAACACCATGATAACATTTTGGATATAATAAGATAACTTAATTTATATTATAATCTAACAAAATTTGAATTCTAAATGGATCAAATTCACTTCCTAGGTCATATTATCTCAGAAAAGGAGTACCAGTTGACCTAGAGAAGGTGAGAGATTTATTTTCCATAGAACAACCCAAGAAAATTATTGACATACAGAGTGTCTTGGGGATAGATATATATTATAGGAATTTCATACATGACTTATCACACTCATAAGAACCTATTATGGGATTGACTAAGAAGGGTGTGTAGTTTGTATGTTCAGATTCATATGAGATGGCCTTTTAAGAGCTGAAAGGGATACTAAATTTAGTGCCATTTCTAATTCTTCCAGATCTAAGAAGAATCTATAATATATATTGTGATTTATTAGGTATTATTCTAGGATAAGTTTTGATGTTGGGGGAGTGAGTTATGTAATATGAGTCTCATCAATTGAGGCCACATGAGCGGAACTATCCAACGTTCTATCTCGAGTTATCCACTATTTTACATGATTTGCGTTGTTGGAGAAATTATTTACTATGTTAGTGTTTTTTGGTTTATATGGACTAAAAAAGCCTCACTTAAATATTTATATAGCGTGACTTTAATCTTAGATAAAAAAGGTGGGTTGATTACCAACAGTCGTTTGACTTTGAGCTTGCCTATCTACCTAGAAAAGGAAATGCAGTTTTCGATGCAATGAGAAGGAGGAATCAAATACATGCATTTAATGAGGCCAACAATGATTAGAATCTTATGTATTTATTTTCAGATATACACTTGGATGTGAAGGATAGGCCTGGAAATTTTTTTTTCTCACACCCTTAGTAGAGACTTACACTCTTCTAGATAGAGTGAGAACAAGACTGTTATCTGATTATGGGGGCCTAATCCTAAGGGCAAGTGTGGCAGCTGAGGAACCACATACTATTTAAATTATGGGAGAGGATGAAATTTTTCATATTCATGGTCACATATGGGTTCTAGAAAAAATACATGTGGAGATAATACATGAGTTTCATGCACCATCTTGGGTAGTACATCCCAGTTTTAATAGGATGTTTAATGACTTGCACTGTCAATACTAGTGGATGTGGATGAATCATGAGGTTGCTGGTTTTTTCAAAAGGTGTTAACCTATCACCAGGTGAAGTAGGAACACTAGTAACCTACTGTTATTTTATAATATTTTCCCATTACTGAGTGGGAATGGGATGATGTTGTGATAGATTTCATGTCTGGGTTATTGAGGGTGCCTCAAGGTAGTAATGCTATAGGGGTTGTTGTGGACATGATCATGAAAGTTTCTTATTTGATTCCTATCATGTATACCTTCTCATTAAATGAGATTTAGAGAATTTATGTCCATGATATTGTGTTCCTTCATGGTATTCCTCATACCATTGTATCGGATAGGGAGACCCATTATATATATGTTTTCAAAAATCTTATAGAGGGTATTGGGTACATAGGTGACTTTGATCACAAGATTCCACCCTTAGGCTAATGGATAATCAGAGTTAATTATTCAGGTTCTAAAGGACATTATTATAGCATGCATCCTTGTTTTTGGCGGATCTTTGAGGAACCAAATACCCTTGGTTGAGTTTTCCATCAACAATTTCTCGGTGACTATACATATGGAACCATATAAGAATTTGTTGGGTAGTACATGATGATCACCCCTGTTCTAGTTAGTGGAAGGAGATGTAGTGTTTCTCAAACCTCATCTTGTTCAAGAGACATTAGAGTAGGTCCGATTGATTAAAAAATGGATGGCTACTGCACAGTCTAGAAAATGTTTTTTTGACTATTGCTATCAGTGACCTATGGAGTTCACGATCAAGGATCAGGTATTTTTTTCATATCTCACTGTGGATAGGATGAATAAGTATTAGAATAGTGGGTAATAATTAACTATGTAATTTCGGTCCCTTAAGAATCTAGTGAGAGTTGAACCGGTAGCCACTCAGTTGTAATTACCTTAGAGGTATCGAGCGATGCATGACATATTCCATGTATCTTAGTTGTGCCATTATTACTTTGCCCCATCTCATTATCTTCAGCTGGATGAAGTTGTGTTACAGGTAGATTTTTCCTTATAGGATCATCTGATATATATTGTTTATTGGAGAATGAAGGCTCTATGAGGCAAGTCAATTCCTCTAGTATGGGTGCTATGATAGTGTTTCAATTTGTAGGGAAAGACTTGCTTGAGGAAGGCCGATGTATGTGCATAGTGACCAGTGTTATTCTCTAATGATGCCTAACCTCTCTCGAAAGGGTAATTTAGGGACAAATTTATTTAACGGGAGAATATTGTAAGATCCAAGATTTTTTTGAGGTACATATCCTTTTATTTATGGGTTAAACTCTTGTTAAGTTTTATTTATGAATTTGACCCTAAAACCGAGTCTGTGGGGCAATTGGTTTATTTTTGAAAAGTAAGAGGTTGGAGGGCTATAGGTTTCCTGTAGAACAATTACATGTTCTATATTTGTTTTACAAGATGTGTATTCAATACATGATGTGTAATGGCATGGGTAGGCCAATTCACAATGTGTAAAAGGGTTTCCTAGGGGGAAACCCCAAATTTACATGATGTGTAAATATTTTACACTTCAAGTAAATTCCTATGGTCAGTTTCTAAAATAAGAGACTTGGCCTCTATTTTTGATATAATGCATCCCCAATTTTTTCCCTAATGCACAGAAGATCCATCAATGGAGATATACCATTAAGACTAACATTGGATATGGTATCGTTTTTTCTTTCATACTTTGATTCGTGAGCCATTTGTCTCATTGGAATCATGATGGTAAGTTCTATATTATTATTATTCAATTATTTAGTTGTATTCATATCAAAATATTTATTTTAGTGTAGGATCATAAGCCCTAATTTTATGGAGTTTATATATTTTTCAAATTTCTTCTTATCCAGGCCATGTAAAGAGCTGATACTAGATGGGTATTCTACCATGGGTATACGATAGGTGGTATATAACTTTCCTTTATTTTTTGGTTCCTAATATAGCTTGTTTCATTTATTCTACATGCTGGAATTTCTAGAATTTCCCCTAAAATTAAATCAACATCTTGCTATAATTTTTTTATAACTAGATTAGTTTTTCCATGAGTACCATTGTATGGATGGAGGTTTTTTCGTCAACCTCATCCACCCATGGAGAGTGTTCCACCCTTTCTTTATTGTTTTGACCACATGTGAGGTGTTTTCATGTATCTACCCATTGTTATACCACCCCATTAGGTGTGTGTGAGCACTCCAATGATAGATGAAGACTTACAAAATTAAATGTGATATTAGGAGAGAGTAGTAACTCCTTTGAAGTATGAGTTTATGATATTGAAATGGTTAAAGGTTTAAATGGAAAGTTTGTAAATGAGTTAGATGGACTCATAGGTTGTGAATTATTATGGAATGGGTTATAAAGTGATTAATGAATTTATTTATCTATTGATAATGGTAGTGGATGTATTATACATTTCTACTCTTAATATCATGATTTCATTGGATTTCATGGTCTTTTCTACTCCATGGATCCTTATTGATTATGGTAGTGGATTACATGGATAGTTCTACTCATTGGATCCTAATTCCATAGGATTCTATGGAAATTACTACTACTATGATCTAGATTAATTGTAATTACTTGGAAAATCTTATTGGATTCCACCCAAGTATTTATCGAGATTCCTTCGAGATGCTCCATGGACTCGATGTGGATGCCTTGGTAATTTATACCTCGGATCTGGACCTTTGAGGCATGACACTTGATTACTCGAAATTGGCTACATTGGATGTTTACATTTATTTAATGATATCCCTAGTATGGATATTTGATTAGATTTGGTAGATTGGAAATTATTAGACCTTTATAATCATGATTTTTAGTTATCCAATGATTGTATTTTCATGTTTATAATTTCCCTTTGTTATTGGAGATTGATTATTGTTCACAGGGATCTTTGGTTGGATAGATAATATTAAATATGATTTTGACACATTACTTTTATTACTATTATACATATGATATATTATACAAAAATTCATTTTTTATACACAGATTGGACATGTTGTTAACATCATTAGTGGTGGCCCATTGAGTGCTATCTCATAGCTTGTTCTGGACACCGTTGGGTACCCAAAAATTCTTCATAGATGCAGGTAGGGACTGTGGAAATCACCCAATTTAGGATTCTTGATTTGGTCATTGCTTCGGACTAGGGGAGCATAAGATCAAACTAGGATTGTGATGCTATCTGGAGATAGTATTTTTGGTATTTTTTAATACAAGTTATACTATTTATTATAGACATGTTTTCCTTTCATATTGTGTATATACATGACATACATAATTTTTTATATGATATTTTGTTCTAACTACATACTTTTACTATTTTATTAGGGATGATTATCTACTTCTGTACCTATTTATATTATGCTTCCCCAACTGATCAATATGTTTACACTGCTGTTATATACTTTGAAATGATGGAATAGTCTCACCACATACACACCGTAGGCCCACGCTACAATTCTATAGCCTTTGGCATACAGGGAGGAATGCTTCATCCATGTAACCCACTGGATCAGGGAACCCTTTAGTGGATCTCAGGCCGGGAGGATACATATAAATTATTGGGTTAGTCCTGATTATAAGTCTATATTTATTATCTCATGAGTATACTCTGCATCATTATCAAGATTCTACTAACTCTAATTTTAACATATTATCAAAAACTATAATAATCTATGATAATCATTGATTATGGATAAATCAATGTCATACTTTGAGGATATTTTATCATTATAATACTTATATAGTATACACATAATAGATGTAACCCCTCAGGAAGTAAAAGGGTTAAAAGTTTAAATGTTACTACCCATGTCAACAAGGTGCACCTTTCTTTTTATGAGCCTACATGATTGGAACTCAAAAATTAATGAGTCTTACCTTGGATTGGTGATCATAATGGGTGATCTCTTAGGATGTTTTTTGGGGTGTGTGAAAGTGACGAAAAATAACAATAGAAATATAATTTTTGGTATTTTGGGGACTATAATTAGTTTGATGACCCATTCAGGCATCTAGGTGGGCCACTGGGAAGGTATAATATGTGTCTCCAGAGAAACTAGGGTGCCTTTGGGGACCAGTAGTTACATTGGTATTAGTGAAGGTTGGACCTTTTAATTTATGTATGTTTAGTAGTTTGGGGCTAGGATCTTTAGGATTGAAATGTTCTATCATGGGTAAGTGCTTGACCACCACCTATTTAAAAGCATTCTTGAGTTTATAACATGTTTTGAGATGTTTGTTACTTGAATTCAATATTGTTTCTTGAATTTCATCATGATCTTGGGCCTTTATTTGAGTGTTTATTATTGGCATTGAGAGTTTATGGGTTATTTTGAGAAGCCCCAATGTTTGGAGTGGATTTTTGGAGCGATTCAGAGGGTTTATGATCACTGGCCATAGTCTATAAAACCATGCATAAACAATAAAAACAACTCTATTAATATCCATTGAGATTAAAATGGTTGGAACATGATCTGGAAAACCTTGCGTATAAACCATATGATGTATTTTATTTTTCAAAAATTCATGAAATTTTGGTTCTTTGAGTGTTGAGTTTTCACGTTGATTCTTGTCAGTGGTTTAAGTTGATATTGGGTGTGTTACCCTTGTTTTTTAAATTATTTTTTGGTTTATTAATGTTTTTTTTATAATATAAAAACCTTGAGTTTTTTAAAAATGAAATGAAAATTATTTGGGATTTTCAAAAAAGTTTTGTAAAATGTTGAATGGAAAGTGAATTGGTGATCTGTAAATGTTTTCTTTTGATGATAAAAGGTGTATTTATATTTTTTTTGGGTTTTTTAAAATGTACACTTTTTAAAGTGACCCCTATATTTTTTATTTAACCCTTTACATTATTTATAATGGTTCACACACACACAGATATATATATATATATATGTGTGTGTGTGTGTGTGTGTGTGTGTTTTTGTGTGCGTTTGTGTGTGTATGGTAAATTCATTCTTACATGTGTATGTAGGTTTGAATATATGTGTGTACAAGTGTATATATATGTGAATATTTATAGAAAACCATTTCTTAATGTTTAATTTCAAATGTTTAATTTTTCTTTCCAATTTGGTTTCAAAAAAAGGGTGAAATTTGAAATTGAGATTTGGTTTTGATGAAATGGTCAAGGTTTTCAAAATTTTAAAAGGGGTGTTCTTGAAATAAAATTAGTGGATTTGGAGGTCAAGGACCTATTACTATTTTATATCAAAAACTTGTTTGATTATATAATATAATTAAGTGATAAAATTTTCTCAAAAATTAAACTGTGGAATTTAATGTGGTTTCAAAATTGAGAGTGATATTTTGAAAATTTTAAATGTAAAATGTGAAGTTTTAAATGGTTTTAAAGTGTTATATTTTCAAATTAAGATTAGTGATTTGGTTGATTTATTTTCCATGATTAATATTTTTAGTTGAGATTTAATTCCTTATATATGATATTTAAATTGAAATTATTATCAATTTTCCTTTGTGTTTCTTTTATTGTAAAGAGTATGCATAAAAAAAGTGTTCTAAGGCTTAATAAAGATTAGATATTGGATTGGATGATTGAAAATACTACCTAGGATGATGATAGTGTGGTGGGATTGTTTCCTTGTTGAGGTTTCCCTATCCTTCAAGGTGATCTAAGTTTTAGAGTGGTAACAAAGTGGCTTGATATATTTGAGAGAGTCTTCATATCCTTAGGAACTCCTAACATTGTGAGGGTAAAATCCATTCTAGGATTGTTTCAAGGTCTATATCTATGTTGGTGGAAAATCATCACCGTATCATAGTTAGAAGTTGGTATGTAATGGGAGTTATTTAATAATATGGTTTCTTAGTGGTTTCTTCCGAATGAGTTAAGGTAAAAGAAGCTAACAAAGCTTATGTGCTTCCAATAAGTCCAATGGATGATGAAGACACATAAAGAAAATTTTAATGAGATGGTTCCATTTTATATTGAGTTTCTTTAGACACATTATTTTAATATTCTTTATTTCATGAAGGGTATTCACCAAGATCTCAATGCTAAAGTCCATTTAGATGGGCATGTCCTATTTAAGGGGTTAGTAAATAAGGCCTATCTAGACAAGTTGGAATTTATGGGGATACATTTGGTGAGTAGTGTCACTATTCATTTCCATATTGATCAAGGAACCATTTAGGATGATAATTTCATACTATAGTGCATAAAAAGTATTAATTTGATGCCCTTTTATAAATTAAACCTTCTCTTATGTAATTCCTATGTGTTCGATTTGAGAACTCTAAACACTCTTTCTCAGATGTTCCAAATACCCATCACAACTACGGTTAGTCAAGAAACTTCTAAAATTTATACAATTAGAAGAAAATTTTGGGTAATTTAACCTCTCTAGCTTTAGGATATTGATATTGGAATGTATATCTTTGTGGTATTCCCCATTTTATTTTCCCCTACTTTTCTTGTTTTATTATTTTTTCTACGCTTATTTAGAGAGTGAATGTTTTTTTGAGAAATTTATGAATTTAATTTTTTTTTAATTCCCCTTGGTAATAAATTTTAATATTATACTTTCAGGTTTTGTCTTAAACTAGATGAACCACTATGATTGCAAGATTGTAAATTTAGGTAGATGCATGATAAATATTCTTATTATCCTATCTTGGACTAGTCAGGAGTGAATTTTGGAGATAAGGGTCAAACTATGGTAGGTATTTGTTATTTGATTTTAGGTTTGGTTTGGAGAATTAGTTTTGGGAGTTCTTTATTTTGGGTTGAAGGTTCCACTTTTTTTACCATCTTGGATACATTGACTTTTTGGTGTCAGGAAGTTCTTATGGTATGGATAATTTTCACACTTCAAATTTTATTTTACTTAATATTTTATTTATTTATTAGTGATTAATATTTTCATTGATTTCTAGGTTGAATTATGGGTAAAATATTATGTTTTAGAGTTTTAGTTAGTTTTTTGGATGGTGCACAATTTTAGGGAAATCACATGACTACTCTTACATAAGAATTATTTTTAGTTGTTTTTCTTCTTTCATGGGTTTTTAAAAAAAATGTATCACTAGGATAATAAAAAACACTAAGAGTCTTAAGAGAAATTTTACAGGATATTTTTGGCCTCTGGAAGCTGGCACATGACTTGCACATGATTTAAGGAAACCGTGTGAAAAGCTTATGGGGGTGTCTGTGACATACAGAGCTAGCTCATGAATGAAACATGGATTCCTAAATAGGAATCCTGATTATGTGGGTTTCTATATGAGATATATTATAGTCACACAGTTTCCATATGGTTTGGTCAACCATGTGACCAAACCATGAATAATTTCTAAGTGTTTAAAATCTTCAAATTACAATATTACCTTAATTAATTTAACCCTTAAAGGGGATACGACCATTAATCTAATTATCACTCTTAAACTTTAAATATAAACACTTAGGAGGGGATCCTTTCTAAGCACCTAACCTCCTCCCCCCATTTATTAGGATTATTTATTTCCAGATTCTTGGTATGATCATATCAGGTTGGCATTTCTTCTCATCCTCATCCTTCTCCTCTCTCATATTCTTGGTTTATTTTCCTTACCATTTTTTGATCATGGACTTGGAGAACCATAAACTAAAATGGTTGTTTTTTATGGATTCCTATTTTATAGTATTTGTGAGGACTGATTGGATGCTCATTCTTGATACGTTCACTGATAACAATGGATTTAACATAGTTTGACATAGGTTACCCTTTATCCAAGCCGTAAAATTCAAAACTATGACTACTTGTTGTTTTTATGGGTGTTTTCATTATATTATGATATAAATATATTATTTAAAACGTTTAGGATGATTGAAATGGGTTTATTCATTATTATTCCTACTTTTTATAATATTCTACCATGGGTTTTATTTACTAAACAAATTTTCAATCTTGTTTTAAAATGTGACGATTCCTGGTTTCATGGTTGGTTTTTAAATTGTTCGTACCAAATAAATTGAGAATATTTTGGTCTGTTGAACTATTTACCTTATGTTTATAATGGAAGGTTTTATTTAAAAATATCGTCAAAATGGATTCTAATTCTATTATTTATTTTTAAATATGAATTATACACATATCCATATATACATATATAGGTATATTATTTGAAAATAATCACAAAAGGATGTGTGAATTAGCATACTGGGTTTAGGGGTATTTATATATATATTGTGGATCATACATGTCTAAGTCTAAATAGTGGGTTTGGAATATGAAATCAATTAATAGAAAATGGTTTTACAAATGAAAAATGTTCATTCCCAAGAGATAAGGCCTTCTTGGTACCTTTAAACATTTTCTTTATGTGAACACCTCCATTTAAGTACTCTAGTTTGGGGAGGATCTACACCTAGGTTGTGTTGGGAGGTGGGATAGATAGACGCGACTGCAATTAATTGTGACATCTTATTAAGGACACCTCAACTCCCATTTCTTTTAGATATTGTATCCTAGGAGTCATAGTGAGATTACATAGACAGTTACTATTTAGTCTCAATTAGACGTACAAGATCCCCCATGTTAGGGAAAGTCCATGGTAGGCTATGCCACCAATGAGTCTAGTTGAGATCTTCTGTGTTGGTTATAGTCCTAGGAATGCATAAGTAGACCGATAGATATTTCTGAACTAAGTACTTCTAGGGTCTTTTCACTTTACATCTAGTAAATTCCCAAGATAACTATTTTACACATATTATGCTTCCCTATATTTTATGGAAATTTTATAAAATCATTTCCACCAATATTTTTTTGTATTAAAACATTTGTCTTTTCACATATTTCTTGATATATATTATTTATTGGAAAGTATTTCATTCTTTATATACTATTTTGGAAATGTAAAAGAAAATGGGTTTTCCAGAAATGTCGGCTTGCTAATTTTTTGGAAGGAAAATTGAAACCTTATGGTAAAGAATAATGAATGGATTCATTTTTGGAATAATAATTGAGAATCTTGGTTCTCATTCATACATTACAATTTTCAATTTTAGGTTGCACTTGGCTTGTGTCTCTCAAGGAGTGAGCATGGTTCTGAGGATGCTGGTGACCCACAGGGTCACATGGAGGTATGTTTAGTGATAATTTATTTTCAATTGCATGTTTTTTAGTTTATTTATTTTATGACTTCATTAGAATTTGTTTCGTGGGATAAATCATTCTTAATTGAGTTATGTTTGATTATAGATTATAGTTTCAGTCCTAAGAGGTTTAGGAATACTTCTTAGACCTTTTAGTAGGCCAACTCAGATGCCCATTTTGAGGTCGACTCAGGTTGGTTTGTGACAACACATTAATGAAAGACAAATGGAGACTACTTTCATTATTAAACCATGATACATTGAAACTAACAAAAACAATTACATGTAGTTTCTAATTTATCTAATACCAATAGACATTAAAAAACCCTCATGGTTATGTTGTGTTAATAGATATTCTAAATTCTCCTTTATAATGACCTAATAGATCTTTACATCACCCTTCCTATTGATTTAATGAATGATAATGTATTTTTAAATGATGGTTTTTGGTTCATTAGTGAGACTAAGGTTCCTTAGACTAAGAAATAACTCCATTTTTTCATAGTATTGATTAATTACTCCCAAAATGTTAGAAACCACCCTAAGTTTAGTGATAAAATTCTCAATCTAAACAGATTCTATTATAGAATATGATGGAATGATGTACTTTAACCATATTTTTTAGTTTCTTATAAATTATTATGCCACTATTTTGGTAAAAAATTAAAATATATTTAGTTCTAAAATCATACTTGTTAGTTTGAAAACTAGATTTACTAAAAACCATTATAGTAAGATCTTCCGCACTCACAAAGACTAAAATTATATCCTTACTTATTATTAAGAAACTAAGAATATTATTCGTAATAATCCAATGAATTTCACAAATATTATATTGAAATAAACATTTTATGATCAAATAATATGATATAAGAATACGATCAAGTATATAACAAGGAATTAATTATAGATCCTATGTTATATTTATAAGAAATATTATCCATATTTCACAATTCTAATTCTTAAAAAGGATTTTAAGTCTTTGTAGGACTCATACCATGAAACACTTTTAAATTACCCTAAAAATAGTTATATATGATAAAAATATTTATTAATTTACCAATATATGTATTCTGAATTAGTCCAAGAAACATCTTGAATCAATATTTATAGATCTTTATACCTAGTAAGTATGTTACTTTGACCATGTATTTCCACAAAAAGAATTTTCATGACCATAAACTTATATAATGGAATGTAGGGAAATTATTTTTATTAAGTATAATGTAATAAAAATATAATTCCCAAAATATTAAAACACAACTACAAAACCATATATATATATAAGAGTCATTCATGTTTTGATGATACAAAAATCTTTGATTACATTATAAAAAGGAATGTTCCAACTTTTATATTCTTTATTAAATCCATTAATGTAACATTTTTACTTTCATAATTTAGCAATATCATTTAGTAGTTAAAAATATTTAGATTTTATCATATATATATATATATATCTATAACTAAATTCACATTAAGGTAAGTTATTTTGATACCTAGTTGATATATTTCATAATCATAATGAGTTACTTTTTTATGATATATTTGAATGGAATTTAGCAACACAACTAGTGAAAAAATGCATCTTCATAGTTAATAACATGAATTTAATTATTAACCTTTTTCACCAAGTGTGATTTATAGGTATAACATCTATAATAAAATTCAGGTTTCTTATGGAAAACAAATGGGTAACCCAATAAGTCTCATCCCTTGTGGCGCATCCACCATTTTGAAATCTTGGTTAGTGTATATCAATTCCCTCTCAGATCTCAAAGACCCTAACCATGTTTTGAAATTATAATTATAGATGGAATATCTAAAATTATTAGTTTAATCTCAATTTTCCAAGATTAATTCATATCACTTAGTCTCTTAATGAATTCTATTGGACCTTTACGGTTCTTGCATAACTTGATATAGTTCCATTTCTATAACCTTTTTTAGAACTAACTCACTTTTTATATTTAGAATAAATCCTATTATCTATCTTGAAACTCTCTAATTTTTGATTTCTTTCAAATGAAACATCTATCTATATATTAATTCTCAAGGAAAATACTAGTTTAAACAATAATAATTTTTTGGTCAGTAGGATTTTAGAAATAACATCACTTAGTTTCTAGGGGAACACCAATAAAGAAGTTATTTTTTGATATGGGACTAAATTTATCTAAAAAAACATTATACTTATAATTAAAAACCACAAATACTCATAATTGATAAATTTGTATGACTCATAGTCCATATCTCATATGGTTTATTTATGTATTTATCAGATAGAATACAATTAAGTATGAATGCAACAATTTCCAAAGTATATTTTTATAATGATAAAGAACGTTCATATTAAATTATTATTAATATAACCATGTATAACCAGGAATGATTACTCTTCTCAGGAACACTATTTATCTATGGTGTTCTTATAGGGGTGAGTCATGAAATAATTCCTTAATATCTTATATGATAAATGAACTCTTGGTTCAAGTATTCACCTTCCTAATTTTATTGGAGAATCTAAATAATATTACCTTTTTAATTCTATAATTCACATTTAAATTACTTGAACTTTTCAAAGGTTTCAAACATGTGTCTAATAAAAAACCAATAACCATAAAAGTTAATTTCACCAGTAATGGTTACAATATACCTATACCCAACACTTTCTTAAGTAATCATTACTATATATATATCACTATATATATATTTATCCAATAGTACACTATCCCTCTCATCATTTTCACTAATTTTTAGTTATGTTTCCTAATAAAAAATATTTGAATTTTAAAAATGATTCAAAATATAATGAGACCAAAAAGAAATTTTTATGGAGTCATTGAATGTTTTTCTAAATTAAATTTCCTTGGAAATAATTCCAAAAGTCAATTGTTGTTACAATCAAAATCAACCTTCTGGTCATAAAATGTTAGAGAATGAATTATCCATGTATGGAATCTATAAACCATTTACTATATTCTCATTGTAATAAAAATTAATATCCATTTATATTAAAAAAACATTATTATTAATCATGACTTAAAACCCTTTCAAAAGTTTGATATGGAAATCTTATTTCTATTTATTATCGATATATATTAGCAATTTCACAATTCTATAACTAATATAACATGTAGACTTAGATCATATGTGTCGACCTTCAAGATGAAAACTCTTTCCCCATTTCTAAAAAACATATATAATCACCTTTCATCAATAGTATCTTATTTCTATGTTTTTATCACTAAAAATGTGTTATGAACACCTGATATCCAATACCCGTGAGTTATAAGTTGAGAAATTTGAACATTCAAATCAATATTCTAACAGTGATTCTCCATGAGAACACATTTCAGTATTGTATACCAATCTATTATACTATAGTTAAAATATACAATAGATCTTAAAATCTTATTCCTAAATAATTCCATTTTCTTAAAAAATACATATTTTTGGGATATTATTATGTTTTCATCATTTTAAGAAATTTTATTGAATATATTCTTACTAAAATTGACGATCGTATATGTCATATCTATTTAGTGAGACAAGGTCAATATTTAATTAAATAAAAAGTTTTTTTAGAATTTCTTTTATTATTTGGTTATTTTATTAGTTTATCATGCCAATCATATCACATATGAATCTTGTATAGTTATGTGGAAAACTATTATCCCCATTCATTATATGAATTTCCCAATCTCTATTTTAAAATATATAATAGATCTTTAAATCTTATTCCTAAATAATTCAATTTTCTTGAAAAATACATATTTTTGGGATATTATTATGTTTTTATCATTTTAAGAAATTTTATTGAATATATTCTTACTAAAATTGATGATCGTATACATCATATCCATTTAGTGAGACAAGGTCAATATTTAATTAAATAAAAAGTGTTTTTAGAATTTCTTTTATTATTTGGTTATTTTAGTAGTCTATCATTCCAATCATATCACATATGAATCTTGGATAGTTATGTGGAAAACTGTTATCCCCAGTCATTATATAAATTTCTCAATCTCTATTCCTTTGGGAACATAATCCTATTAAGGCCACCCATACCTAGTATACATTATACAAGGTACTTCATTGGAACCCAACTTTCACATGACCTACCCATTTAGATGACTGAGGTTCTGATAATTTCTTTATTTGAAAGGAATATTACACTAATTATTTATATGTTTTTATTGGTCTTTGTATTTCTATAAAAATATTATCCATATCATGTATAACTATTTATTCCCATGAAATCTTTACATATCATGTAATCCTTATATGTATGTATACTTATTATTATTAAGTTTTTGAATCACATTCCTTCAAAATAAATTAATAATCTCCAAATATATTAATGTATAAAACTTTATGCAACTCATAATTTGTGTTACTTCCATGATAATAAAATATAATTATATTCACACATATACAAATGCATATAATAAATAAGTTACATCTATGTAAAGTCTTAAAATCACACTAAACTAAAACACCTATAAAAACATGCATGGTGTAATTGATTGAACACCCCCACTTTTCTTAGACAAAGACTGAATGCCCAGGCTAGTGATAAGTCCAGCCTAATGTCCCACTATCCATGGATAAATACTTAGGAGAGGCTATAATTATAATATAACTCTACCACATAATATACAAAAATAAAAACCAACCCTTTGATTTCATAACTAAAATAACAAATCATAGTCTTTGGTGAACAGAAACAAAATCTATTATGTCATATCTATATTGTAAATCATATAAATAAGGCATGAAAATTATAAGAAATAGTATAAAAAATTTAAACTAAATTATACAAAATTCATTACTCAAAAAATTTATATACAAGAATATGTATTTTATAAATAAATGGAAAATTCAGATATTTTGTTGAGGATATAAAAAATATAGATAATTATAAATTCTATAAAATTATATTTAATATAGTTTAAATTAATATGAATTCTGTTTTTTCTATTTGGGACCATGCGAGTAATTTTTAAAATATTTTTTTTAAAATTTACTAAAAATCGTGGCCAAGTACCATGATTCTGTTTCCATTCCCAAGACATTTTGAATAGATCGCTACTCGAAGGTCCTACCTTTAACTGTGATTTAGTTTGATCCACAATAAATTTTGTTATAGGTTTATACTGTAAACCATGGATTGTTAATTTTTTCTATATCATGGTTTTTTATTGTAGAGGTATAAATTCTACAAACCATGACCATTTCATTCAGGAAACAATGATGTAAAAATGTCCAAAATGATGAACTATTTTACAATATAAATACAGTGATGTTCCCTTCCCAAAAACACATTATTTTTATAAGAGTATTATATAAAATATGATATTTTTTATATACCATGCTATTTTTTTTATTTTTTTTGTAAAATATGATATTATTTTATAACTATAGTTATGGTTCTGAAAACAATATTGAAACTATTTTTCATTTTCAATTCTTAGCTTATCAATTCTTCACCAATATTGGATCTCATACCATTGAAGGGTTTTGAGGAGATATATATTCCCATATATATTGTAAGAAAAAAACCCATTTATGAGATCTATCAATCAGTTAATCGTCAAAATGGAATAAAAAACTATCAATAATGCATACCTCACTGTTTATACAGAATTTTTTCAAATAAGAAGGTTGATCAAATTATTAAAGTAGGAACTAAGGGTTTTTTACCTCTATAGGTATCCACCAAATATTGAAATAACCTAAATATTTTAATGTACCCCTTCCACTTTAAATATGTTCTATTACCTCTTCCACAAATGTGAATGAAGAAAAGATATTAAATAGAGTTTCAATTTCATAAATCACCACTATTGTACAAAATAATACAAAAATGAGATCCATAAAATCCCTAAAATATATCTCCTTAATTGAAAAAATAATTCTCTAGGATTATATCATTTCATAAATTATAAGAAATAACCTTTGTCATTCCACCATTATATCTATTATATAACCTAGCTCATAAATTTTTTGACTTTTTGAAAATCCTTTTAACATTTAGTTAATACACACATAAACATATATGTTTCATAAATCAAAGTAAATAAGATTATAATTATAAAGGATTAGGTAAAATAATATCCCATTTCATCCAATGTGAATAAAAAAATGTGGTATGAAGAACCAAAACTCCACAAAAATTATTGTGTGGTGACTCTCCCCATATTATGGTTTATAATTTAGTGCACATTTTCATTAATATTGCAACAAAAACAAGGATTGAAAAATAAAATGCAAGAAAATTTTAACTTAAAAAATAAATCCAAGCATTGATTTATCTATTTTAAACTTGTGGGTGTCCATATATAAAAATGAATAACATTACATAAAATAACTATACAATGGATAAACATTTTATAGTTTATTTTTATAAAATAATCATCTATGAATTGTTATAGTCGTGATGATCCCAAAATTTAAATATCACCCTTACTCAAATGAAACAGAGATATAAGTTAATATAAGGAACATAATAAACTTTTAAGCTTCACCCTTTTAATGAAACAATATTTTATAAATGTAATTTTCCCTTTTATTTCATAATTGTCTCATAATTAGTAATGTAGTATTATATAAAACACATGAACCACATGATAGAAGTAACATAATTTTATTATAATATTTTGATCATTAAATTTATAAAATAAATATATTTATATGAATTGGAATTATTTACATGGGATACAAAAATATTAAATAACATAACTAATATATGAAAATTTTGATTTTCTTGATCCACCAAAATAAATGCACTAATGAATAAAACTAATTAAAAAAGCATAATTTTAGTTATGAAATATTCATCTTGAAAAAGTCAATATATATAAAATGGAGATAAAATAGAAGTGAATGAATAATTACAGAAATATATGGTATTTATATGAAGTAGGGAACCTATATGTTTATTACGAATCTGACCATTATAACAACAACATGAGAGTTGTAATAGTAAATTGAGTGTTAGGAATAGTAACCTGATCATTAGAATATTATCCTCACTTATAGAAGTTTAAAACAATATTTAGGTGTCTTATAAAATGAAAATATGACACATTTATATCATTATACTTATAAATAATTGTTTTAAAATTTACTAAATAAGTGTTAGTATTTTTAAAAACCATATATGGTTTGTATAAAAATATAATAATTTAAAATAAATTTTACATTCATAAAATTGGTTAATAAATTAATATTAATATATACTAAAATGATAATATAATTTTATGATACCATAATTAATTCTTTAAAAGGGTCTAAAAATTTATCATAGTATTAAAATAGACACTTTCATAAAAAATATGGATTTAATTTTAAGAATTAATTTCTCATAATTATAAAAGTGTTTTTATAAAATGGATTTAATTTTTGGAATACTCTAATAGAAAAATGGATAGGTTGAATTTTTTGGTATTTTTCTAAAATAGATGATTTTTATGGAATTGCAAAATTTTGTAAAATACGAAATTTAAAATTATAAGGTAAATAGATTACTAATTTTATAAGAGATTTTGTAGGAACTCATTATTTCAAACTCACAACATCATTTACTGTATATAGTCATAAGAATCAATACTATCGGTTGTTTTGTACCAGAATAATAAACTAATAGATTAGATGGGGTGGTACGAGTGGGGTGGGGTTTGTGGCATGGTCGGGGTGTCAAGTTGGAGGGCCAGTAGATTTACTTTCTATTTATTTGTATCATGTGTGAGCTTCTTTTGGAAGTTATACCTAAATATAATATAGAAAACACCACTCCCCCCTTATAAATATAACCCCTCACCTCTACTTCTCCTCAAATTTTATATGATTTTATGAATTCCAAATTTATAACAAATTATATTCAAAATACTCTCTCCAATGTATTAGGTTTACGGTCACACCAAAATACCAATTTGAAGTTTCTTAAACAGTTTTTCACAGAGATGAAATTGAAGAGGTAATATTCTCAAACCAAATATTTGAAGTTCTTTTCTTCTTCTATATTCTCCTCAGCTAACTCATCCAATATCGAATAATAACTATAACTATATATATATATACTAAAATTTTATATTTCTATTGAAATATATACCAACCATAATCTTCTATCACTACGGGGAAAAATGGCATTTGCGACGGGTTATATGCGACGGGATTTATTCCCGTCGCAAATAGTCCCGTGAAAAACTTATTTGCGACGGGGTTATTTGCCCGTCGCAAATAAGTAGCCTTTTGCGACGGGACAACTTTCCCCGTGGCAAAAGGACTGGCGCGGTTTGCGCGCCAAATCGCGGGAAACTTATTTGCGACAGGGGAATATTCCCGTCACAAATAACCGGCGGCAGTAAAAGGTATTTGCGACGAGAATATTCCCCCGTCGCAAATAGTATGTCGGCAGGTGGTTATTTGCGACGGGACCCGTCACAAATAACTATTTACCGGTTGACCGTAATAAATGTTGGCTAAGGTATTTGCGACGGGCACCGTCGCAAAAAATACTATTTGCGACGGGATACCCGTCGCAAATGGGCCCGTCGCAAATAATCTAACCTATAAATACCCCCATCCGTTTTTTTCATTTCATTCTCATTCCTTATCTTCTCCTTCTCTCAAAATTATATTTCTAGAGTTCAGTTTTTCTCCAGTTTAATTTTTTTCTCTGGAGCTGATATTAAAGTTTGAAGAACGATCAGAGCAGATCAATTTTCAAGGTATTTATGTTCATTTTAATTTTTTATTTATTTTTAATTTTTTATTAGTTTCAATTATTATTAATTAGTTGTAATTTAATTATGTTTACATTGTTTTATTACTTAATAAATTTAAATTATTAGTATTGTTTATAGTTAATGGTAATTAGGAATAATTAGTAATAATTTTTAATAATTAAGAATAAATATTAATAATTAGTAATAAATACCAATAATTAAGAATAATAACATTATTACATTATTAGTTTATTTTATTATTAATATTAAAATAATATAATTTTTTATATATATACAATTCTTTTTTCATCTGTGTGTTTGCTGTCTTCACATGTATTATTTGTATGTGGAGATAGAAAACGCACAGATGAAAGGAGAATTGTATATAAATTAGAAAATTATATTATTTTAATATTAATAATAAAATATATTAATAATGTTATTATTTGTAATTATTGGTAATTATTTCTAATTATTGATAATTATTCATTTAATTACTAATAATTAGGAACAATTATCAATAATTATCAATAATTAAGAATAATTAGTAATAATTAGTAATAATTACCAATAATTAGTAATAATTAGTAATAATTATCAATAATTAGTAATAATTACCAATAATTAGTAATAATTACTAATAAGTAGTAATAATTACCAATAATTAGTAATAATTACCAATAATTTGGAATAATTACCAATAATTAACAATAATTAGTAATAATTACCAATAATTACCAATAATTAATAATAATTAGTAATAATTAGGAATAATTAGTAATAATTAGGAATAATTAGTAATAATTAGGAATAATTAGTAATAATTAGTAATAATTAGTAATAATTGGTACTAATTAGGAATAATTAGGAACAATTAGGAATAATTAGTAATAATTAGTAATAATTAGGAATAATTAGGAATAATTAGGAATAATTAGGAATAATTAGGAATAATTAGGAATAATTAGGAATAATTAGGAATAATTAGGAATAATTAGGAATAATTAGGAATAATTAGGAATAATTAGGAATAATTACCAATAATTACCAATAATTACCAATAATTACCAATAATTACCAATAATTACCAATAATTACCAATAATTACCAATAATTAGTAATAATTAGCAATAATTAGCAATAATTAGCAATAATTAGCAATAATTAGCAATAATTAGCAATAATTAGCAATAATTAGCAATAATTAGTCATAAATACCAAAAATTAGGAAAAATTAGGAAAAATTAGGAAAAATTAGGAAAAATTAGGAAAAATTACCAATAATTAGTAATAATTACCAATAATTAGTAATAATTACCAATAATTAGTAATAATTAGCAATAATTAGTATTAATTACCAATAATTAGTATTAATTACCAATAATTAGTATTAATTACCAATAATTAGTATTAATTACCAATAATTACCAATAATTAGTAATAATTACCAATAATTAGCAATAATTAGCAATAATTACCAATAATTAGCAATAATTAACAATAATTAGCAATAATTACCAATAATTGCCAATAATTACCAATAACTGCTAATAATTACCAATAACTGACAATAATTACCAATAACTGCCAATAATTAGTAATAACTGCCAATAATTAGCAATAACTGCCAATAATTAGCAATAACTGCCAATAATTAGCAATAATTAGCAATAATTATTAATAATTAGCAATAATTAGTTATAATTAGCAATAATTACCAATAATTAGCAATAATTACCAATAATTAGCAATAATTACCAATAATTAGCAATAATTACCAATAATTAGCAATAATTAGCAATAATTAGCAATAATTAACAATAATTAGCAATAATTAGCAATAATTAGCAATAATTAGCAATAATTAGCAATAATTACCAATAATTAGCAATAATTAGCAATAATTAGCAATAGTTACCAATAAGTAGTAATAATTACCAATAATTACCAATAATTAGTAATAATTAGTAATAATTAGGAATAATTAGTATTAATTAGGAATAATTAGTATTAATTAGGAATAATTAGTATTAATTAGGAATAATTAGTAATAATTGCCAATAATTATTATTAATTACCAATAATTAGTATTAATTACAAATAATTAGTATTAATTACCAATAATTAGTATTAATTACTAATAATTAGCAATAATTAGTAATAATTAGCAATAATTAGTAATAATTAGCAATAATTAGTAATAATTAGCAATAATTAGTAATAATTAGCAATAATTACTAATAATTAGGAATAATTAGGAATAATTAGTAATAATTAGGAATAATTAGTAATAATTAGGAATAATTAGTAATAATTAGTAATAATTAGCAATAATTAGGAATAATTAGCAATAATTATCAATAATTAGTAATAATTACCAATAATTAGTAACAATTACCAATAATTAGTAATAATTACCAATAATTACTAATAATTAGTAATAATTAGTAATAATTAGTAATAATTAGGAATAATTAGGAATAATTAGTATTAATTAGGAATAATTAGTATTAATTAGGAATAATTAGTATTAATTACCAATAATTAGTAATAATTACCAATAATTAGTAATAATTATTATTAATTACCAATAATTAGTATTAATTACCAATAATTAGTATTAATTACCAATAATTACCAATAATTACCAATAATTACCAAGAATTACCAATAATTACCAACAATTAGTAATAATTAGTAATAATTAACAATAATTAGTAATAATTAACAATAATTACCAATAATTAGTAATAATTATGAATAATTACCAATAATTAGTAATAATTAGGAATAATTACATTATTACATTATTTTTATATTTTATTATTAATATTAAAATAATATAATTTTCTATATTATATACAATTCTCTTTTTTTCTGTGTGTTTTCTGTCTCCACATGTAATATTGGCATTCTTTTTCAAAATTATCAACCTACTCGCCAATGGAGAGGTGAAAGTGAATGTCAATATTACATGTGGAGACAGAATGTTAAACACACAGATGAAAGGAGAATTGTATATAATATAGAAAATTATATTATTTTAATATTAATAATAAAATATACTAATAATATAATAATGTTATTATTATATAATTAATATTTATGAAAAATTATATTAGTATTATTAAAAAAAATTAAAAATAAATATAATATTAAAATTATCAATATTTGTAACAAGTTTTGCTTTATTCTCAATATATTCAATCCTTGCTTGAGTGTTTTTTCTAACAAATTATTCAAAATCAGTAATGCTTTTATATTTTATAGAAAAATATGGAACAACGAGGTCGTCAACAGTCATTATTAGATGACCGCATATGGATAAATCAACGTAGAAATCCAAATGGTTCTGGTTTAAATCCAGTATATATAGAGGGTGTGGAGATTTTTTTCTCATTTGCGGCATCAAATCCAGAATTTGTTTCAGAAGGAAAAATAAAATGCCCTTGTAGAAAATGTGCATTGAGAACGTTTGACACGTTTGAAAAAGTGGGGGAACATCTCTTGCGTTTTGGTTTTCAAACAGATTATGTTTTTTGGTATCAACACGGTGAACGTAGTTCCAGAGAAGGTGATACCAAATTGATTCCGGATCCATCCTAGTTTCAAGATTTAGTAGATGATGTTGCAGGTTCATCTGTTCAACATACAGAAACTCCAGCTGATATAGCTTCAAATCCTGAGTTGGTACCGTCTGAATTTTATGAGTTGTTGAAGTCTGCTGAGGATGCATTATATCCTGGCTGCAAGATGAGCAAATTAGAAGCAGTTGCAAAATTTATGGCTATCAAATCAGATAATGGAATGTCAAACACCTGTTTTGACCAGATATTTTCTTTGCTGAAAACACTGTTACCCGAAGGAAATGTTTTACCTGCAAATTACTATGAAAGTAAGAGGCTGGTTCGAAATTTGGGACTTACTTGTCAGAAGATTCATGCATGTTCAAATGACTGCATTTTATATTCTGGGGAAAATGAGTCGTTGGATAGTTGTCCCACATGTGCGCAACTGAGATATAAAGAAGGACAACACGGGAAGTCTGGTTTGATTCCTGTAAAACAATTGAGATATTTTCCGCTTACATCCAGACTTCAGCGTTTATTCATGTCTAAGAATACAGCGACAATGATGTCATGGCATAAAGAGAATATTTCAACCGATAAAAGCTTGAATCATCCAGCCGATGGTGATTCATGGAAAAATTTTGATAGAGTGCATCCATCCTTTGCTTTAGAAGCTAGAAATGTTCGAATGGGCCTTTCCACTGATGGTTTCTGTCCGTTTGGATCTTATGGTAGTCAATATTCATGTTGGACTGTTTTTTTAACTCCGTACAATTTACCTCCATGGATGTTGATGAAGGAGCCATATATCTTTTTGACTTTACTAATTCCAGGACATCCGAAGAAAAATATTGATGTTTATTTGAAGCCATTGATTGATGAATTAAATTTATTGTGGAGTACTGGTGTTAGTACATATGATGTTGCAACGAAACATAATTTCATACTGAGAGCAGCATTGATGTGGACAATAAGTGACTTCCCGGCTTATGGGATGTTATCTGGCTGGAGTACACATAGTCAGAAATCATGTCCTTACTGTATGGGAGAGAACAAAGCATTTATGCTCATTCATGGAAAGAAACCTTGTAATTTTGACTGTCATCGCAGATTTCTTCTAGCTGATCATCCTTTTCGTAGAAAAATATCTCATTTCAGAAAAGGAACAGTTGAAATGGATGGACCTCCAAAAATGCTATCAGGTGCGGAGTTAAAATCAGTTGTATTTTCATTACCTCCCATCACTTTTGGTCCCACAATAAACCAACAGAAAATTTCTGGATTTGGGAAAGAACACAATTGGATTAAACGTAGCATATTTTGGGATTTTCCATATTGGTCTGATTTGTTGGTCCGCCACATGTTGGATGTCATGCATATTGAGAAGAACTGTTTTGATAATTTGTTTCATACAGTTTTGGATACGCTAGGAAAGAGCAAAGACAATGTAAATGCACGTTTAGATCTTGCCCAAATTTGTAGGCGTCCAGAATTGGAACTATTTGAGAATGTCAGAACAGAAAGGTTACTGAAACCAAAAGCAGCTTATACATTGTCTAAAGAAAACCGTTTATTATTTTGTCAGTGGATTGCAGATTTGAGACTTCCAGATGGATGTGCTTCCAATTTGGGTAGATGTGTAAAGAATGGTCATATTACTGGATTAAAAAGTCATGATTGTCATGTTATAATGGAGAGACTTCTACCCATTGGATTAAGAGGTCTGTTGAATTATGTGATTTGGGATTCCATAACTGACATGTCTCTTTTTTTTCGGGAAATTTGTGCGGAAACGGCAGATTATGATGCTCTAGGCAAACTTGAAAAAGATGTTGTAATTATATGTAAACTGGAAAAAATATTTCCGCCGTCTTTCTTCGACTCAATGGAACATTTGATGTTACATTTGCCATATGAAGCCAAATGTGGAGGTCCGGTACAGTTTCGATGGATGTACCCATTTGAAATATGCATGAAAAAATTGAAAAGAAAAGTACGTAACAAAGCATCTGTTGAAGGATCTATTGCAGAAGATTATTTTCAAGAGGAAATATCTTTTTTCTGCTCCCATTATTTTGAATCTGAGTATCCTTCAAAACACAACCGAATGGGACATAACGAGAGGAATATTGATGAAATCGACAATCAATTATCTGTTTCAACCAGTCAGAGCTTGGTTTTGGTGGAGTTTATGAACGTTGGCTTTCAGATGATGAACAGCAGAGAGCTCATACGTATGTTCTGCTCAACTGTGAAGAGATGACATCAGTTGTACTATAAGTGTTTATATCACTTATTCTATCATTTATGTTACAGTAAATAACTTTGGTTTTTATTGGTTGTATGATAATCATATCAAGAAACAAATTCCACAAATTACAGCAGCTGCTCTCGAAGAACGTCGACTGAAAAATTTCTCTCAGTGGTTTCAAAAACTGGTAACATAAATTCTTTATCTTTTAGCAACTCATTCAATGTATAGTTTACTATATTGATAATTATTTCACAAATTTTCAGGTGTCTCGACATGCTGATAAAATTGACAAACGACTGTGTGTATTGAGTAACCCACCTTCCAAACTTGTTAAAACTTATAATGCATATGTGGTGAATGGATTTCGATTCCACACACATGCATATGGGGAATCGAAAAAAACAATGAATAGTGGAGTTAGCTTGAGAGGATCTCATCATCGAGAAAATGAAGTTGACTTTTATGGCATACTTGATGAAATCATTGAACTCTGTTATCTTGGACAACATTACATAACCATGTTCAAATTTCGGTGGTTGGATACAGAGAGAGGCGTGCGTGTTCATCCGACTCATGGAATCATCGATATTAAATTTAAAAGTGTTCTCGCAGTAAATGAACCATTCTTATTGGCTCAACAGGCATATCAAGTTTATTATGAGAAGTACTGTGAAACATCAAGAGAATTGAATGATTGGTGGAGTGTAATAAAAATCAAAATTCGAGACAATCAGTTTAGTCAAAGTGAATGTGCTTTCACTGATGTGCAAAGAATTGAAGTTTTTCAAGAGAGTACTCAAAATAAATCTTTTTTACAAAGAGACATGAGTATCGATGATGACACCCCACATTTAAGAGTCGGTGATGACGATGATGTTAATGATGTCACATATGAATTTGAAATGGTAAGAGATGAAGCAACTGTAACTCGAATGGATATCGATGATGTTGAGGAGGAATATGAAGATGACATTGACATATATGAAGATGATGATGAAGATGAACACTGATAGCATTCCATGGTATTTATATACAATCATAATATGTATATATGTATATATAATAGTAATTATCAATTATTTGCTAACATTAATATTTTCTGTTTCAGATGGACGACGCCACATTTCGTGAGTTGGCGGATGCTGACCTGACTTTCGATGCGGATGAGTTGCTGACAGATGACCCTCAGCCTGCAGGCGCTCCAGGGAGTACGCAGAGGGGGCGCGGTCTTGCACGATTGATGATTCCTGACCCCGTCCCCGAGCGACGTCCACGTCTTGGCTTTGATCCACGCACACGGAGGTGTGATAACCTGTGTGATAACCTGTGAATTTGACTAAGATTTCATTAATCTATTCACATAATAAATGTTTATTATTTTTTCAGTTTTCCGCATATAGCAGTCGGACAGGGCAGCGCTATTTTGCGCAACTATTTCTCTCAGCCGTGGACCACATGGGAGCATATTCCCATTGATGTGCAGCATGCCATGTTCGGCCATTGGTTGGTACATACGTAAATAAATAATTTTTATTTTGAAAATTATTTCATTTCTAACTTGATATTTTGATTTATTTGTAGGGTTTATGGTATCCGATCGAGGATACCATGCGTGACGCCATCCACGAGGCATGGGAGGTGGCCATACGTGATCGCCTTCGTCAGTTTTTGCACAATTTAAGAAAAGATGTGATGAAGAAAGCAGGAGTGTCAGATTTTGATGAGTCATGTAGAGCACACCGACCAGAGTACATTTCATCCCATGTATGGGATGAATTATGTGCGCACTGGTTGAGTGGTGCCTTTCAGAGGAGATCATCGGTGGGGAGGCAGAATCAGGGGAGACAGGAGGTGACTCATCGAGTTGGGAGTCGTTCTTTCAGTACTCATAGATAGCATCTGGTACGTACATTATTTATAAATATTTTATATAACTGTAAATATTAACAGTTTATTTTTTATTCTTATAGGCTGTCGAGCACCCCGATATTACAGAGTACGACGTATATCGGAGGATGTATAGTGATCCTGCTACTGGGGAGCTCAGAGGTGATCGTCAGCATCACATCGTGGTCAGTATTATTTGTTTTCAAGTTTAAAAATTAACTGCATATAATATATTCACAATTTTAATTTTAAATTGCAACTATAGGAGTCATATGAGGCCGCAGCGTCACAGGCCCGACCTGAGAGTCAGGCCGAGTCATCAGATCAGACCACTGCCCGTCAGTTTGATGAAGCGGAATGGATGCAGGCCACCCAGTATGCCTTCGAGAAGGGCCGGGTAGTTGGTATCAGCTCTCGACTGACTCCCGGAGATTATTATGGCAGTGCTGCGATGTCGGCGTCCAGCTCGAGAGGAGCTCATGCATCTTCTTCTACTACACAGTATGAGGATCAGTTGCGATCTCAGACTGCACAGATAGAGAGTCTCCGACAGGAGCAGGAGCAGATGCGTCAGCAACATGAGGAGGAGCGTCGACGCCAGCAGCAGCTATACGAGGAGCAGGCGAGTCGGTGGCAGCAGCAGCATCAGGAGCAGATGGAGTACATGCGCCGACTCACTCATGCTTTAGGGATGGAGTTTCCTCCACCACCATCTGAAGATCCCCCACCTCCCCCTCCTTCAGATTAGAGATTGTATTTATGTTATAAAATTTGTGAAATCAAATTTTTTTTTTCTATTCGTAGTTTCTGTCTCATTATAAAATATTAATAATATTATATTTTTAAATAACAATATTAATATGAATAATAATATTATTTATATTTTATAATATTAAATTATATATATATATTAAAATTTTATAATATTATAATTTAATTATATTTTTTGTAATACTTGAATTATTTTAATATTTGAATGTAAAATAATTCTATTATTTTTATATTAATTAAAATAACTTATTAATATTTTTCTTATTTATGAATTATAATTCTAATATTATTATATTAATTAAATCATTTATTAATATTCTATTATTTTTTATTTTTGAATTATAATTCTATTATTATCATATTAATTATATTAATTAAATCAATTATTAATATTCTATTATTTTTTATTTTTGAATTATAATTCTATTATTATCATATTAATTAAAATAATTTATTAATAATTTATTATTTTTATTTGTGAATTATAATTCTATTATTATATTAATTAAAATAATTTATTAATAATTTATATTTTTTATTTTTTTTATAGTATTTGCGACGGGATACTATGCCTGTCGCAAATACTAGTATTATTAATATTTTTTTATTTTTTTTAAAAAAAATAGTATTTGCGACGGGATACTATGCCCGTCGAAAATACTAGTATTATTAATAGTTTTTTATTTTTTTTTAAAAAATAGTTTTTGTGACGGCACCGTCGCAAATGGTATTTGCGACGGGTCCCGTCGCAAAAACTATTTTAAAAGTTTTTTTACAAAAATACGGAATACTATTTGCGACGGGGAGAATGACCGTCGCAAAAAAAGGCTTTAGCGACGGGCCCGTCGCAAATAAGTGTAGTTGCGACGGGATCCCGTCGCAAATGCCCCGTCGCAAATAACTGTTTTTCTAGTAGTGTATTCTCCTATTATTCTAAAAATGAAACAATTTTTCATATTTTATCAGTTTCTCACCTTGTGGATGATGAGTTTTAGTTTTATATTAACTCCTTTATGGCTAGATTAGATTCACTTATAATGGTTTAAAATGACTTTAATATTTAAATTATATATTTTTTCATATGCTATAATGGATATATGGCCATAATATTAAATGAAACAAAACTAGTTCCTGATGGTTGGTAAAATATGAAAAATAAACTAACTATATAACTTCTACAATTTTACAAAATGAATCATCCATATTTTGGGAAAAAATATTTTTATTTAGGAACATTAAAATATAATAAAGGAAATTAATATCTTTTCATTCACTTATGGATTTTTAGTCCCATTTTAATTTTTTCCATAATTATCTTCAAGTGATCTGACCCTCAAACCATGAAATGAACACCCTATGAAAAGTGAAATTAAAAATTATATTTCATTAAAGTGGTTTTTAAAGAAAAAAATATAATTATATTAAATCAAATAAATATTTAAAAGGATCTAAATTAAGTAATTAGACAATTTAATTTTTTTATTTATGATGTTATTTTCAAGTGCGGAATGATTTTAGAACATAAGGTATGTGATCTCTCTTAACCACCCTATTTTAAATGGGTGACAATTTATCTCTCTTTACCTCAAATTATCTCCCTATTTTTCTTATTTATTTATTCTATACTATTTATATATATCCCCCACATATATATCTTGTTTAATTAACCTTTATTGAGGAGGATTCACATGTTTTAAAGGTTCGTTTCTTAATTTCATTCATTAAGAAAACTTAATTAAAGGGAACATCATTTTATCGTACCCCATTCCTAGTATCACTCCATAAAATGTTTTAAATAATACATGGTTTCTAAAATTTCCCATTTTATTATAAAAATAATTTTCTTTATTTATGGTTTTTTGGAAATTAATATTCTCTTTCCCTTTTTAAAGACTATGTACCCTTGTCCCTAAAACCCCAAATTAAGAGGTATATTTCTAAAGTAACCAATTCAATAGTTTTCACATATTTAATTCACATAGAAATAATTTTTCATGAAACCTTATTATGTTTTATCTATGAAGATTCAAAAATATTTTAATCTATAATTTTAGGGAAACAATTATGATATGCCATCTGGTGATTCTATAAGATATGATTACACAAACTATTTCGTTACATGGGTAATCTTTATGTTCATGCCTTATGTTTGATTCCTTATATGAAACAAATATGCATGTACATGTTATTATGGGTGAACATAAATAGTGATATAATGCATTAGTTAATCTTTAGGTCTAATGCGATGATATATATGGGATTTAGGAGTAATACTAATCAATGATGGGACCCTGTCCACCAAGTGATGTTGTCATGGTAGTTAGCCTTGACTTATGACTCTCTCATGTTTTGTCTTATTTCCAAATTACTATTTTTACATGATCTTATTATTCAATGATATTTATGTTATGATCCCTTGGGATTATTCATGTTCCTTGGATTTTATGATATCATGTTATTCTTTTTGACTCATATGTTATGCTTCATTATAATATTTATTCCCAAACTAGACATTATAGCTCAAACTTTTGTTTATGTATTCCCCAAGATATCCTATATAGTTTTAGGAGATTAATGGTATTTAATAGACTATTATGGATATTAAAATAAAGATAATTTATTTTAGTTTCATGTTGTTGTTTATGTACCTAGTATCCTAAATATTCCAGGCCTCTCAATCCTTGGTTTTAATTTATTATATATTTATGGTAAAATCATGAAATAATATGTGTAAAAGACTTGAGGTTATATAATTTTTTATCCAAGTAAGGATTAGTTATTATGGAGGATTAATACTATAATACTTTAATGATAATATTAGGGATAATTCTAATTATATCAAAATATCCTGAAATTTTGGTAAAGTATAGAGCAAGAGGTTTCTATGAAATTACATTCTTTTATAGATACTATAAGTGGATGTGGATATTATATAGTTGTACCTAGGGATAATAACCCTAAAAAGGAAAGTTGGTTTTTAAATCAATCATCACCTAGTTCTTGAAATATATTCCTTTCTATACACATATTTTAATACTCTTGGGGGATATGCTTTGGAAAATTTATAAACTCTACATAATCCATTATTAAGTAATTGAATAGATTGATAGGTTATAAAAACTAATAAGAAAATTACCATGGATAAACTTGATTGAAAACTGGGGAATCAAAATTTAGGATTTAAATTTAATTTATAAGTGAATCCTTCAAGGTTTGTAATTCACCTTTTTTATAATTTTTAGTTTGAGCATTCTCATCCCTAATTTTATTTATTTATTTTAGTTAATGGTGTAAAATTAGTGGAACAATTTCAACAAAAATTATGATAGGATATGTAATTATTAACCTAATGATAGGCCTAACCTGATTGGAGAAGGAGATAATAACTTATTAGTAGTTCTAGATCAACTGACTCATGTTATGAATAATAACTTGAATCAAGTAGAACAACCTCTTTTTCCCAATAAAGATAAATATGTGGCTAATTTATTTATATGACAAAGTCCTACAACCTTTATTGGATCTTTTGATCCCATCATCATGAAATAATTTACTAAATCTATTGAGAAGATATTCTATATCATCCAATGCTTAAAACAAGAGAAAGTCATATTGTAAATTTATCTCTTGGAGGGGGAAGTCGATTAGTGGTGGACACTAATCAAGAACATGAAGTCCAAATATGAAATTGATTCCATGGAATGAGCAGGATTAAATAAATTATATTTTTAATAAATATTTTACCCAAACTATCTATCGTAAAATGGAGATAGTTTTCCTTTGGCTAAAGAAAAATAAATTTGTGTCTACAAGGGCATGTGAAGAAAACATCATAAGGATTGTGCGATATTCATATAGATTTATCATTAACATCAAAATTAAGGTGGGACAATTATTTAGTTGATTAAATGAATATATATAAAAATATTTGGTGATTTGAGACTTTGATAGCTATGAAGAGATTTTGTTTGTTACCTTACGACTAAGATGCATATTGGGGACTCTAAGTGGTCTTAAGGGGATGGAGATAAAAACAATAAAATACAGTTTAAATTGGGATGATAAATGGATACAACTCATGAAAGGAAGGAAAAAAAACTGGCCACTTTTCAAAAATGTGGGAAGAAGTATCCTAGAAACTATCTCAAGGAAACTAGGAGATAGTTCAAATATAGAAAAGAGAAAAATCAACTTAATCATTTCCCAAGAGAGATGAATAAATACACTATTATTATGGAAAAAAGGATTCGATCAAAAATCATCCCACAATATAGTGTTTCATCTGCAAGGAACACATGTATAATGTAATACAATACCCCAAGCCAAGGGTTTTTAGGGAATATTAATGACCAAAACCTCTAAGACCTAGAGATAAATGAAGGACATATGATATCATTATTAATAAGGTGGATATTGAAAATGATGTAGTGACATGTATGCTATTTATTCTTTCAATAATAGTAAATGTAATTTTTTGATTCCTATTCTGTACATTCTTTTATATCTTATTAGTTTAGTAGAACTATTCAGGCACCACCTCAAAATACGAGGTTTGAGTTATCTTATAAAATCGGAAATAGAGAAATTGTTGCATCCCAAGTATATAACCCCTCCAAAATCTGTATTTATTGAATGAAACTCATTTAAAGTATTATCATACAGTAGTGGAATTTTATGGTATATTGGGCATGGATTGACTATGCTTATATAAATACAACATTAACTGTTGATATAGGGAGATCATTCTTCACTCCCTGAGTCATACTTTGAATTTTTACAAGTGTAAGGTAGAAGATAAATATTCATTGTAATTTTTATCTAAAGAATGGATATTATTTCCTTATAAGAAAGAATATATTTATCAAACAATATATACAAATTAGAGAATCATGATTGAAGACATTCCCATCATGAGAGACTTTACTGATGTATTCCCTAAAGAGTTTCCTGGCATTCTATTGATCGAGAGGTTGAGTTCTCAAATTAAATTATATGTAGATATTTTCCAATATTTGAGAATCCTTATAGAATGGACACCATTGCGTTTGATAAACTGAAGTAGTAATTACAAGAGAATCTAGAAAAGGGTTTTATATTCTTTAGTTCTTCATGGGTGTATTGGTCCTCTTCATCAAGAATAAGGATGGGCCAATGTGCCTCTAAATTGATTATCATTAACTAAGAAAATCATGACAAAGAAAAAGTATCCCCTAAAAGAAAATCAACTACGTGGGGCCCAATACATCTCTATCACGGACATTTAGTTGGGCTATCACTAATTAAATGTAATGAAGAGAGATATTCCCAAGACTTCCTTTCAAACAAGGTATGGACACTAGGAGTTCATTGTAATTCCCTTAAGGCTTACTAATGCTCTAACAATATTTATTGAATTAATTAGTATAGTATTTGTATATTACCTTGAAAAATTAGTGGTAGAATTTATAGATTATATTATAATATACACCAGATGTAAGGAGGAGTGTTATAATCATTTTAATAATGTTCTAAAGACTCTTTCAATGGAGAATTTATATACAAAGCATAGTGAATATTAGTTTTTTATAGAGGATGTATTATTCTTGGGGCATGTTATCACCAAAAAAAAGATATTTTTATACCCATCTAAGAAAAAAAATGAGGAGTATCATAGAAAAACATATGGAATGAAGAACCATAGTTTACTTGGACTAGATGGGTATTACCAATGATCTTTTAGGAAATTATCATCATTTTCAAACCCATTGACTAAGATGAATTGGATTGGGGTAACATTTTTATAGACCAATAAATATGAAGAGAGATTTTTAGAATTGAAAAGTTTTCTTATCATTGGACTAGTACTTATACTAACCATAAGTGGAAAACTCTTCATGGTATAAATAAATTCTTTAAAGAATGTATTGAGATATTTACGAATACCAAATGATAAATTATATCATATTCTTCAAGGAAGTTTAAAGTTCATGAGTATAAAAATCATACACATGATATGAAGTTGGATACAATAATATTTTCATTGAATGTTTAGTGGAATTATATATATGGGGAGAAGTGTGAAATATATATGGATAATAAGAGCCTCAAATATATATTTACAAATAATGATATTAATATGCACAAACCAAGATAGTTAGTGATGATCAAGGACTATGAAAAATCAACCCACTACCATCTTGGGAAAGAAAAAAAAGTGGTAGATAATCTAACATGAAATAATCCCATGACCTTATCAATGATGAGAGTTGAGTGGGATATGATTATACTATAAGTGTGAAGGATTGATATGGGAATCATAAAGGAAGGAAAATTTTCATTCATTTATCAAATGATTTATCAAACTTCCTTCCTAGAGAACATAAAGTATTCTCAAATATTTGGAGTGGAAATTTATAAGAATGTGGAAGATATTAAAAGGGGAATCCTTAGAGTTCAAAATTAATAAGGAAGGATTTGTAATATTTGGTTCAAGACTATGTGTTCCATCAAATCGTGATATGTAGAATGATTTGCTGAATGAATCACATATATCAACCTTCTATATCCACCTAGGGAGAAAATGATGTATTGAGATCACAGAGAGAACTATTGGTAGGGTAATATGAAGAAGAATAAAAAATAATATGCATCAAATTTACTATTACTTCTATAAGTGAAAGTTGAATGAAATAATTCCAAGGAGATTTTATAAAAATTTCACATAACCATATAGAAATGGGTTAACATAACTATGTTTTTTCATAGGACATTAAAATATATACAAAGGGAATAATGTTATATGGGTTGTGGTGGATCATATTAAAAATACCACTTCATTTAAATTTGAGAGTAATTACTACTTGATAAACATGGAAGGATATAGATTAGGGAAGTAGTGAGACTCCATGGAACACCACTATCAATTTTATTCCATCAAAATATGAGATATACATCCATGTTCTGGATGAGTCTCTAGAATTTTATAAACACTGAGGTGAGATTTAGTCAAAATTATTACCCCCAAACTAATGGAAAATATAAATGGAAGATCCATACACTAGAATACATGGTGAGATCATGATTTATAGACTTTAAATAAGGATGACATTATAATCTTCCTCTAGTTGAGTTCTTGTAAAATAATAGTTTTCATTAAAACATATAAATGGATCCATATAAATACCATTATGGGAATAGATATAGAACAATTATATAATGGGATAAGGTTTGTGAATTAAATATTATAGGACTTGAAGTGGTTGAGGAAATGATAGAAAAGGTCAAGACCTTTTAGCAGCACGTCGGGGTTGATTAGAGTCGACATAAGATATATAATAGAAATCATTAATGATACCTGATGTTTAATTCTGGATAAATTTTTTTCCTCTATATATCTTTATGGAATAGGTTCATGAAATTTGGGGATAATGGAAAACTAAGTCTCAGGTACATTGTCTATATTGAGATGATTTATTACATAATATTCATGTCTTATTTACTAGTACTAACACCAACCCTATCTCAAGTGTTTGACGTATTAAATGTATCCCTCAAAAGGAAGCATATACTATATGCCTAAAATTTATTTTATTATGAGGTGATACATTTGGAAAATTATCCCTCTTATGAAGACCAACCAATAAAGATAATAAACCATAGAGATAAAGTTCAATTAAATAAGGTAACTCACCTAATAAAAGTACTATGAAAAAACCATAAGTATGACGAGTGAACAAGGGAATTGGTGAAGCTATGAAATAGAAGTACCCCCAACTGTTTTCACCTTAGTATATAAAATGAAATTTCAAGGATGAAATTTCTTGGGGGGGGGGGAGAATTTAATGACCTAATATTTTATCAAAGTAATTTCGCATATGATTATATAATTATGTCGTATTTAGTAATGTAGTATTATATAAATCACCTGAACCCCATTATAGAACCAAAAAAATTATTATAATAATTTGAAATATATATTTAGAAAATTAATATTGACATAATAATTGAAAATATTTTAATGGGTTAAAAAATAGAAAATAAGATAATAAATATATGAAAATTTGGATATGAACAATCCATGAGAATAACCACACTTACAAAAAACATTGTAGAAATTAAGAAAAAGTTTATTAATGAAATATTAATCTTGAAAATGAAAAAAATATAACCTTTATAAAAAATTTAAGTCAATGAATAATGAATCAAATACGAGGTATTTATAGGAAATAGGGAACCCATATAACCTTACAAATTTTACCATTGTAATAGAAATCTTAATGTTGAAATATAAATCTGACCGTTTGGAATAATAACCCAAATATTAGAATATAATAATCACTTATAGAAGTGTAAAATAATATTTAGGTATCTTATAAAATGAAAATATGATATATTTATACAATAATACTTCTATATAAATATGTTAATATTGAAAAACTAAGTGTTTGTATTTTTAAAAACCACATTTGTTTTATTTGAAAATGTAATATTTAAAAAGAAATTAATTTTCATCAAAAGTATTTATAAATAAATTTTAATATGTATTATAATTATAATATAATTTTATCAATACACTTTTAATTTTTAAAGGGTCTGAAAATTGACCATAATATTAAAAATGGTATTTTTACAAATAAATAAGGATTTCACTTAAAATATAAATTTATCATCTTTAGAAAATTATTTTCATAAAATTTATTTTATTTCTGGAATACGAATATTGAAAAATGGTTAATGTGATTTTTTTGTATTTTCCTAAAGTAATAGATTTTTTTGGTGAATTGTGAAATATAGTATTTAATATAATAAGTTAAATACATGATTAATTGCTTAAGGGATAATGTAATAATCCATTATTTTAATTCCACAAGAACCATTTACTGTATATAGTCATAATAATCAACACTATTGGTAGTATTGAGATAAAATAATCAACTAGCGAATATAATATTAAAAAAACCTGTCTCCTCCCATTATAAATACCACCCTCACCCCCCATTATCCTCTCATATTATAATAATCAGATCATGAAAACATTCTACATAATTGGCTTCCCAATAATACCTACCACGTCACATTGTTTATGGTCTCATCCAAATAAAAATTCCATTTTTCATTTAGATTTTTTCATGGTGATATTATTCAAGGGGTACTATTTTAAAAATACATCTTTTAAATTATATAATTCTTATACATTCCACTAACCTACACTATAATAAATGGAACAATAAATCTATTATAATATATATATTTTAATGTTTTAGTTAAAATTGATTATATATTATCCATCCTTATCACTTCTCCTCTGATTTTATATATGAAACCATTTTAAAAATTATGTCAGTTCACCGCCTCCATGGATGACACGTTTTTCCCATTAACAACTTCATATTAGGTTTAAATTCAGTTTTAAAGGTTAAAAATGATCTAAATATGTACATCTATGCATTGTTTCTCATTCTATAATGATTATTTGACCATAATATTCAATAAAACAAAACTAGTTCATGAAGGTCTGTAAAACTGCCAAAATAAACTAACCATATAACTTTGATGTTTTTACTAAATGAATCACCCATATTTAGGAACACATATGGGTATTTGAGAACATTTTAATTTATATAAGGACATGCATATCATGTTATTTTACTTCTTGAGTTTTAGAAGCCTTTCAAAAAATATCTATAATTATCCTCAAGTGATTCGACCCTTGAACTATGAAATGAATGCCCTTGGAATAGTGAAACTAAACATTACATCTCTTGAAATGGTTGAAAATGATAATAATAGAATTATTTTAAATCAAATATGGATGGATAATGATATTAATTTAGTAATTAATAAATTTAATTTTATTATTCAAGACATTATGCAAGTGAAGAACGATTCTAGAATATAAGGTAAAGGGTCTCTTTTAACGACCCTATTTTATTTAGGTTATGATTTCTCTCTATTTACCTCAATTTCACTATATGATTTTATTTTTTAATTATTATATATTTTTTATATATGTCTCAACCAGATATACCTAGTTTAATTCACCTTTATTTTATGGAAATATATAGGTTTTAATGGTTACCTTCTCAATTTCATTCATTAAGTAAACCTGAATAAAGTGAAATTCTCTGTCTCATACCCCATTTCAAGTAACATTCTATAAAATGTTTTAAACCATACTTGGATTATAAAATTTCTAATTTTATTATGATAATCAATTTAGAATTCATTTTTTTGGAAATTAATATTATCTTTTCCCTTTTAAAGATTCTTCACCATTTCCCCAAAAATCCCACTTAAGAGGTGTATTTCCAAAGTTACCTATCCACTCTTTTTGAAATGTTAACTTCACTTGGAAATAACTTTTCATAAAACATGCTTATTTTTAATATATGAACATCCAAGAATGTTTTAACCCCAAATTTTATTGAAACCATTATGATATTCGATATGTTTATTCAATAAGATATGAGTACGCAACCCATATCATTCCATGTGAAATATTTATCTTCAAGACTTATGTTTGATTCTTTATTTGGAAGCAATATGTGTGTACATGTTATGATGGGTTTAACCAGATAAAAATCTAATTCATTGGCTATTTGTTTTTCCTATGAGATGATATGTATGGGATTAGGGAGTTGACCTAATCCATGATAGGACTCTCTCCACTATGTGATGTTGTCATGGAAGTTAGCCTTAACTTATTCTCATGTCATGTTTTATTTTGTTTACACATTTCTATGTTTACATGATATTATGATTACATTTTATTTATGTTATTATCCCATATGATTATTAATGAAATTTTTATTTCATGATATAATGTTACTTCTTTTGACTCATATGTTTTTCTTCTTTATTTTGTTTATTTCCTCACTATGATTTGTAGGTCACCCCTTTTTTTATGTATTGCCCAAGTTATCCTATGAATTTTTATGAGATCAAAGGGATTTAGGGGATTATTATGGATGTTAAAATAATAATTTTTATTTTAGTCTCATGTCAGTATTTTATGTACATATTTACCAAAATATTCTATGACAATCCATCATTGGTTTTAATTAATTGGATATTTATGTTCAAAATCATTCAATAATATGTGTAAACATATTGTGTTGTTAAAAACCCCAATGTGGGTGAATACATCCTTGCTGTATTTGTGATGAGTAAACAAGGAATTTAAAAACTAAACATTCTCATATTTTATATCCATTATATAAATATCACATCATTTTAGACGAATATTATAGAAATATCCTAATAATACATGCATTAAGGGTGGTTCGAAAGTGGTAAACCCCACAATATTTCATCCAAAAGAGCCAGATTCAAAAATGGAGAGGGATGAATCACTGAGTTAGTTTAGTAGTCACTATATAGGGTACTGTAGAAGTTAATATAGATATAAAACCATTCAACTAATTTGGGACTACATGACCCAAATATAGGCCTTTGGGATACCATTTGCCTTTAGGTCATAAGGGCTCTAGGCCACCATAGGCCTTCAGGCCATGGGATTTTAGGCCATTGGGCCTTTGGGCCATGAAGTATTTGAATGAAACAATACAAGAGTAGGATCCTGATGAGGAATTAGAGCATGTAGAAACCACTAGATTAGAGTTAACTAGATTGGGAAAGAAGAGATGGTATTCCATTCTCAATCAGTTCTAGGTACCATGCAGTTCTGCATGGGGAAATTCTAGATGATCAACCGTGAAATATGGTGAGATAGGATCCATTAATGAAGTAGATTATGTTGAGGGGTAGTTCTAGTGTAGTCAGGTTTTCAGGCCTTTAATTCAGGTACTAGGTCTTATTCCCCTAGGCCTATGGGTCATATAAGGGTAACCTCTCAACCCTATTAAAAGGGGGGATTATCCAACATAAATAAAAATATAAGGCCTTCAAGCTATTCAATCAGTATAATACATGTCAAAGAACTATAAAGGTTTATTGTATTTTTGGATTTGTTACAAAATTGACATTTTTTCAATGTGTTCAATATTTACAATATGTACTCCCCATACAAGACACCCTTTAAAAAAAAAAAAATTAATATACTTCTTTATAACCAAGGAAAAAATAAACATTGAAATGGGTGAGCTTAAATTCCTGGTAAGAGTAATAATGAGAGGAAAAATAAAAGATCATAAGTGAGAATAAAATGATCATAAGGGTATGGTAACATAATCAAGGTACATGATCATAAAATATAGAGATTACACTCTAAAAGACATAAATCTCAAATCACGAGTCATGGAATAAAGATTTGGAAAAGCATAAGACAGAAGTCACGTGAGTGAATAACCATGAGGTATAACATCATAACATAATGATCAAAATATATAATAGACATATTTATAGTAAATCATTACATAATAGAGCACACATCACATCCCAATTCTTATAACATTGTGGATAATGCATTACTACCAGATTACCATAGGGGAGTGAGCATCAACACTCATTTCCGATAATCATATCACGAGATATAGAACCTAAACTATTTATTTAGAGGGAAAGATAGGTCCCAACCCATCATAATCCATATATTTTAGTTCCGCAATAACTGTTTAATAATCATAATTTCATCATAGCTTAGTTAACTCATGAATAGAAATGGGTTTCAAGAAAACCTCCTTAAAATATCATCACAATCCATAAGAGAAAAAGAGTGGAAGGTATCATTAGATAATATCCCTAGATAAGATTAAAAATCATGAAAATTTGTTTGAATAGATTAAAAATAATTTTATTAAACAATTATTAATTTGTTTCATGAAAATAAATGAAGTTACATGCATGATATTTGGAGTAGAAGATATAAATTCATGCATGAAAAGAAACTCCATTATTGTTTTGAAATAACTTATTAAAACCCATATTATAAAAAGAGTTAACAAAACTATTTAAATAATATAAAGTTAAATATATAAATTTTAGGACCTAAAACATATTTTTGTTTCCAATTAAGAAAAGAGAGAACATTGGTAGGAAGAAAAATATGATCATGGGAAAAACGTTTCATTAAAAAGGGTAGAAATGTTTTTTAAGATAATATTTTTTATAATTGTGGAAATTGTTAAAAGAGGAATATTTTTTATGAGAAAATTTAAATTATCTAGATGAAATGAAAAAACATCATATACAATACATAAATGTCAGTATAAAAGAATCATATCAGAGCTTATTCAAGGGAAGTAGTTTATGACTTAATGAAAGAAAATTTATTTAATGAAACCCTTACCTCAGATTACTCCTTGTTAATATTCTTTATAAAATTCTATATAATCACCATAGACTCATTAAAAATATATTATAGAGATTTAATAATATTTTTTTACCTTTTTAATATTATTTTATGTTTATTCATTTACTAATTTTTAATTTTTTAGTAAATATTTTTTAATGGTGTTTAGTGGATTTAACCGTTCCTTGTTTTTTGGGTTTAAAGGTTACCATTTTCACTACATGTTTATACATTATTCATTTATTGAATGGTTAAAGTTATTAAAATAATATATCTATAATTTTGAATTAATCTCCTTGTTCATTCTATTGAACTTTGTTGTATGATTTATAATAAAACATTTTTTCGGTAACCTTTATCATACAAAATTTGTTTTTATTAATATTGAGTTTGAATATTAAAATTAACATTATTGAAAAAAATATATTTAAACACTAATATAATATCTTTCTATAAATTATCTATCTATAACCATCCATGATAAAAATTCATATAATCATTAATGTTGTTAGTTAATCCAACCAAACAAAATATTCTATAATTAATCAGATAAATATGCTTATGGAATGATTTTTTTATAGTGTCATCATTATGTAATTATGATATGATCTAAAATTATTTTTTATTATATAATATTACAATTATTTAATATTTATTAATCATTCATCATATAATCATAATAACACTATTCTTGTAGGTGGTAAAATTGACCCCAACAATAGTGTGCTATAATGAACGAATAAATAATAGTATGTTTTTATTTAATGATAATTTGTCATTAATAGAATAATAATGATTTAAAAAACATGTAAATTTAGTAATATATAATATTTTATAAGAGTTATAAGATGAAATAGAATAATGATTATAGAGGAGAAAATACTTACATAGGATAAATTAATATTTTATTGGAAACCTTCCTAATTTAGAAATAATTTGGGAAATATATAGGGACCATAGGCTCAAGAATGTGGGATATAATTATTTAGTAAGGAAAGGAAGATTATTATAGGGTAAAATTTAATTTTTTAGTGTGTATTTTAAGGGGTTGTGGAAGCCTTCATTTATAAGTAAAGGAAATGATTTTTTTTGTAAATATTTGATACTTATTATAAAAAGAATGTCAAATTTTGAGGCGAACAGATCTAAAATTGACTAAAAATGAAGAAAAGGTGATTGGAGGTCAATAATTTTTTCATATAATAATTTAAGGATATATTTTTAAGATATTTCAGATTTTTATCCTTGATTTAACATATTTACCATTTTTAGCCTTTATTATTGTGACTAAGATTCACATAAGTAATTTATTTTTTTCAGACTAGAAATAAAATAGACCACTTAACCTAATTTAAAATTATGATCTAAAATATTGAATTCATTTTAATGTATTCAATTTTGAAAAGTGATTAAAATAAATTCTGAAATAATTAATGTATAACACATTATTGTTTTTTAAAAAACATATTTTTAAAGCATAAAAATGTTTTTAGGATAAAATTATGATCGTCACAAATTTTAATAACATAAATTGGTTTATTATTAACTACCGGGGAGTTATGTGGATTTAAAATCAATCAAAAACTGAATTATACCTTGTTAATACTTAATTTAAAAAGTTCCAAGAATAATTTTTGTTAAGATAAAATACTGCTTTAGATTTCAAAATTTCAATCTTAGGATTTCAATTTTAACAGAATATTTTTAAAATCTATTATTTCAATCTATAAAAAAAATCATTTGTAATGATTTTTTAATAAATTTTTAATCCAATATAACCTCATGATAATTTCATATAAGCTATATTATTTGTAAAAATTGTATTTTTTGACTATTAACTTAAAAGTCAACCATTTCCGAAAATTATAGAGAATTAACATTCAGATAATATTGACACGATGAATTGAAAAATAATGTTCATTTTATCAAATTTAAATTATAAAATATATATAAACTAAATTTTATATAAGGATTGATAATGTAGAAAACAAATATATTTATAAAACAACTATTGTATTAACTCACCTTTTTTAAATGATTAATATGATAAAATATAAAATTTATTAACAATTACATGCATTTATAAACCTAATTACTACTTAGAAACCCCTTTATACCTCCACATAATATCTTAGCATAAGATAATAAATGGTGATAATCATAGGTGGTGGTTTAATAAGCACAGATCTAGTAGTGATTTCAATGTTCTGGAACTTCTCCCATTGATTATTTATCTTATGCAATACTTATTAAAGTTAAACTTAGGATTGGTTTAAAGAAAACCCTAATGGTTATACCTCATTACCAAGCATAGAAAAAAGATCTTCTTAATGAATACTCATTCTTCTTAATTCCATTTATTTTCCTTTCGACATAAATTTTCTAATCCAATTATCTCTTTTTATACCAACCAATTCATTGGTTATGTTATAATGATAATATTTAAAAATTTATTTTATTAATATATCACAATTAATTTTAGTTTAGTGTTTTCTATAGAAGATTATATTTTATATAATATTTACTTAAAGGATAAATATTTTAAAAAATCAGGGGTCATTACTGTGAAAGACATATATTTTCTACTAATATCATCCATGATTTCAAGGGGTATGAGAAGGTATTATTATTTACCGAAGAGTGTTTCCCAAAACTTATTTCCCCTAAAATATTTTATACTAGTTCCCAGCAGATTTCAATGTTACCATAGAATAGAAAAGTTAAGATAATTATTTTATATAGGTTTCTTCAATAATAAATAATGACCACATACCGAGCCTTCGAAATAATCACAATTAAAACCTACTCACAAACTTAATCTAAAAAATTCATTATCTGAAACTTCATTTGTTGAAACATCTGTGTCTAGAATATCAACATTATAGTCTTTTAAAAATTATTTTTCTAGAATCATAAAGTTTAGAATTTTTGTGTATAGAATCTCAACTCAACAGTTCTCTATGTGAAACTCTTTTTTTGTGTAAATGTAACATTAAAATGATTTTTCATGTAAATGAGTTTGTTCAATTGATTGTTGTGGAAATATTTTCATGCAATGAATATGTTCATATAAGAACTACAAGAAATTTGATCACTTAGCTTCCCTAAAATGGTTCCTTATACCTTCAATGATGATATTAATAAATATTTATAGGCATAATCAATCTATAATGAAACCATTCAGGATTTCATAAAAAATGTCACCTCTCGTTCATGAATGTTACTAGTTTCATGAAACATAAGTTTCATGATAGACTATATTTTACACTATTCTTCCTACCTTGTGTGTGAATCCTTTAATTACTCTATTTTTTTAATATTTCCTAACTCAGATTAAGTTTATTCTAGAGAATTTCATTTAGGAAAACCTTTTGAAAATTTTATACTATTATTACACAGTATTTTAATCTTCTAACTTATTCTGATAAATCTCTTAAGATTCTATTTTCCTCATATATTTTACTTATATACTTAGGAATTTTATCTTCTTAAACCTACTTCTAATCTTACCCAAAATCATTCTTCTAAAACTCTCAATTTTCTAGAGTTATCATTTCATAGAAATGAATCCTACAAACCGTACTTCTTCTTCTAGAATGACATACTATAACATGATTCTTATTCTATTATACTCAAATTATAATCTTATAACATTAGAATAAATCACCTTCATCCTAAAAAATACTCAATTTTCCAAACATTGAATGAATCATAAAATATTCTCAAATAATCCTGATGTTTGTTACTTTAAATGTCTATTATAGAATTGAATAAATTTTATTCTAGAATCACCTTCAAAATCATCGTTAACTTCTTGAATTAGATACACATTATGAATGTACTAAGTCAAAATTACATACCCTTTTAAATATATAAATTAATCTGATGTGAATTGTAACTTTATTCACTAGTATTTAAAAACTATTAAATAATTATGAATTAAATCTCAAATAATTCCTTTAATTCTTCTTCATCTACTCTAACATGTACAAACTTAATTTCTAGCTTTATCCAAACTATGATAAGTATTACCTCAGACTTCCTTTAGATATTAGCTTCTGAATATTTATACCTTAAAATAATTAAATAAATTTTTATAAACCTCCATAGATATATCTACTAGTTTTGGAACATGGGTAACTTCAGGAAATAGAATCAATTCATCTTCTTAATATTAAAGACTTCCCTTTAGATACAAAAATTTCATCATCGAAATTCATACTTATGGAACATATAGATTTTCAACTATTTAGTATATATGGCTCATCTTCTATAAATGAAAATTATTGAAAAAACATATTCTCACCATAACTCAAAAAAATTATTTACTCTTAATTAATTATTTAAAACAAATACAATATATCTTCAACACTTAAAAAATTCCATTGGTATCCTCAATCAAGAACTTAATATTTATTATCAAAACCAACATCTCTCAAATTTTCATCAAATCACCACCTTTATTAAAGAGAAAAGTCTTAAGACCTCACAAATAGATAAAAAAATATTTTTCATATAAATTAATATATTAATTAAAATAAATTTATAACTATTATTTTTATGTTCTACCCCTTAATCAACTCATTTAACATTTATCCCCCTTTTTATAATAAAAATGACTTTATATTTACAAAAAATAAATTTCCTTTATCCTAGAAGAGTTTTTTACTTCTATCCCCCATTAAAAATAGAATACAAAGTATAATAGTGTTCACCATATCTTCCTTAAGTAAGTGAAAAAGTTAAAAAAATAATGTTTTAGAATTTACTATTAGATAATATCATTGGCATAACCTTAGTGAATATATCATCAATTTGATATTTTATGTAAATATAATCAAACATCATATCTCCATTAGAAACTTTATCCTTGATGAAATGATATTTAATATCAATATGTTTTGATCTACAGTATTGAACTAGATTATTGGAAATAACTATTATACTTTTATTATCACAAGTAACCATTAATGGGTTTTCAACCTTTACCTTCATGTATTCCTACCGTACTTTCATCCACAACATTTGTTTACATTCATGTGTCTGAAAAACATATTCATATTCGGATATACTCTGAGTTACATAAAAATGTTTCTTACTATGCCAACTCACACAACTATCACCCAAAAAATAGAGTCCCATGTTGTTTAATTTCTATCATTACAATATCTGTCCCAATTAACATTAGTGAAACCCATCATGTTTAGTTATTTACTTCTTTTATACATCAAAACATAAATCTATATTCTTTTGATATACTTAATAATTCACTTAATAGTCAACATGTATGATTATTTTAAATCATTTTTATATCTATCACATAGAGTTACTCTAAAAACACTGTTTGGTATTGATAATATAAGAAAAAGAACTATTTAAATTTTCTTATTGAAGTATTTGGGACACACAATTTTTCCTACTTCACCATCACTTAGATTAATACAAAATATCATGTGTTTTGGTACTTACATATAATTTTTCATTCCAAATTTATTTAAAAATTACATGGAATATTTAAATCATTATAAGAAGATGTATTTATCTTTTTGTATAACTTGTAATCTTAGAAAGAAACTCATCTCTAAAAACATTAACATCTCAAAATTCATCTTTATTTTATTTGAAAATTGATCACAATTATATTAACTATATATTTGTAAAATTATGAGACAATATAAACTATAACAATTATAGTATGTTCTCATCTCGTTCATATATATGTTTTCATAAACTTTTACTTTAGAAAAATTCAATTTTTTAGAAAACTATCATATTTTTGGTAGTATTATATAGGGGTCTATTTTATCCTATACAAGGATTTCTTAAACCCATAAACCATGGTTCCATAACTATCAAGTATAAACCATTTTTGTTACTAAATAAAAAATTATTGTAGTTCTCAATTCAAGAATGGAGAATTTACATACATCTGATTAACTATGTAGTTTTTGTGATATATAATTTCATAAAAATTTTAATAGATTAAATAATTATAATAGGTGTAAAAGTTGTTTCGAAGCCTATAACTTCCAACTAATAATAACCTCTGAAAAATAATCTGTCCTTATTTCTTGAAATCTAACCCTTATTATTGAGTTAATTTCTAAATACCTACAGAGTTCCTATAATAGTTTACCATTATAATATAAGAACATGTTCCCATGTATAATTCTTATCAATATAATCAAGAACTTTATTAATAAATATTTTTAATATTTATTATCAATAGAATATATAAATGAATAAGGTTCACTTGTAAAATAATATTGTTTTTATTTTCAAACCTCAATTTTATTCTAGTATGCATTGGAGCTCCCTGATTTTCAATGATGATTTTATGTTCAAAATACTTTTATAGTTATTGAGACTTTATTATTACACATTCAATAATATTTTCAGAATCACTAGACTCATCTTGATTATGAATGACAAGATTAGGTTCATAATTATGTTCATTTTATCCATTTATCCATAATTCATCATGTTTATTCATTTAATTATTCAAAATCTCCTTCATCTGTCTCTTTTATGATGAGATAATTTAAATGAAATTATCAAAATAAAAACAAACTATCTTTTATATCATTTTTTCTATCAATTATAACCTATTATATTGGATAATTAACCCATGAACTCACTTTCCTCATAATTTTCATCATAATTTCCCAAATTTGAATATTGGATCTTCATCATACATGTAATTATAAAAAAACTGAAGTACTTAATAGTTTTTTTCTTATCATAACACATTTTATAAGATGTCATGTTAGATTATATTCTCAATAATAATTTTTTGAGTTTATATTTCATAAGAACGGTTTTTCTCTTTTTAACTTTGATTTCGTCCTTCCTTTCCTAAAATAAATTATTTTGGGAAGTATGAAGAGGAAATTTTTTATGATCAATCACATTCTTAGTAAGATATGATTAAAAACAACTTATAGAAAACTTCTTTTATCAGTTATCATCTTCTGGATATAAATTACCAATTATTTCTCAAATTTTCTTCTAAATATTTTAAACATATCTAATGCATGTGACTTGGGATTCCTGAATATCAAAATAGTTATGAGAATGAAATATAGAATGGAACTGATTAATTAAATATCACTTCTAATATATTGTAATATTATAGGCCCATATATTTCATAATAAATTAATCTATGTGGCCCATTGGACTGAATTTCCACTCTTTTGGGACATCCATGTTCCATATTCCTCTTTTAACAGGTTTTATAGAAAACATTCCTTTCCATAATATATTTTTTAGGTTTATCACCACATATTTCATTGAAATTTTACAAAAACTTATTTGATATAGATGGTCATTCCTTCTATGATACAACTTATTTTCATATTTGGCACAAAAAATACAGGAGTTACCCAGATTAACAATTTGCAATATATAACTTATCTTCTATGATAAAACTTATTTTCATTTCTTCTATGAGTAACTACAACAATCAAGTATTCCTGGATTAATTTTCCTACATGATTCTAGAGACACTTCAACAATCAGAGGTTTCTCTTCCCTCTATTTCCTCTAAAATTACGTACTACCTTCTATATAAAGAAACTATCCTCTAAGATTAGTCGTACCTTCATTTTTCTAATGGCCTTATTTGTCACACCTTTCAAAATTTTCTTTTAAATATTCATATCTTTTTTGAGGGGATTTTCATTATGAACTTTTATCCATAACTTTCTTACTTTAAAAATTTCCTCTTATTTTTTTAGAGTTGACCCCCCTTAATTCTTGTCTTACTTGAATCCATAAAAATGACCAGTGGTTGTATTATGGATAATCACTGTTCTCAAAGAATATATAATACCAAAAATATCTTTTAAATTTTGATATTTCTTATTAATTTGGGGTTTTGGAAATATTCTATTAGTATCCAATTATATTTTCTAATTCCCTATTCCTTTTTATAGGGAAAGAATTTATTCATAAGTTGTCATCAACTTCCATTTATGTGGAGGTAGTTTTCTCATGATATTTCTTATCCTAAAATTTCCCACTATTAGTTAATTATTTTTCACTATTAGTATAAATAATTACTTTTTAGTTTAGATGCAGTAGATTTAACCGGATTTTTAGGCTAATATTCTTAAAAACATTGGACGATTTAGATTTAACTTATAACATATTTTTGAAATCATCACTCATCCTTTTTATAGTATTTTAATCATAAATACACCTTTATTGAGAATTAAATAAATCTCATTCCTTTACAATAAGTTTTTCATCTAGATCTTTCAGATTTTTTTCTTATTCACAACCATAAAATTGTGTCAGTTAATTTATTCCACTTAACCATATTACTTTTTATGAATATCATATTTTACATCATTCTTATTCTTTGACAATTTCTTAAAAATATTTATTTCTTTTTTGAGTTTAGTATTTTTCTTATAGTATGCCTCATGTTTGTATTTAAATATAGGTTTAATGTAATTATATTTAGTTTATTATTCACCGATTGAAGATATTTCATCTTTTTCAATATGTGACATGATGTTATTAAATTTCTTATTAACTTTGAATTATAATTTAATTCTTATAGAAAAGTACACTTCCTATTATTTTCTCAACATAATTATTTTATTCTTTTTGGTGAACCATCTCTTACCTTCAACTAATTTCTTATCTTTATTAGAGTTTTACTCCATCTCTTCTTTCTACAATTTTCTTATATTTAATATTCATCATAATCACCAATTTTGTTCATTGGATAGTCAGTTACAATGATACCAATTCCATCACACTTCAGTGCAAGTTTACACTTGAGAATTTATTTTACTTTTTTGAATTTATTTGAGATAAGTTCCATAATTCTCGTACAACGTTATTTATTTTCTTAATCATCTTAAAATTCACTATTATAATCATCTTACTCTTCCCCAATTTTAATATTTCTAATGGATTCAAATTCCATATCCTCCTTGAACATTTTTTAAATGTAAAATATTTTCTCATCGCATAAGAAACAAGTATTTTATGTAATTGATCAAGTAAAAACCATATATCTCTTCAAATGAAAAGGTATTATTATCAAAACTATCAAGTAAGTTTCTCATAAATATATTTATAATAGTGGATTCTTACAATGAATCTCAATACCTATGATGTTGATGACTATATTATGCACTATTGTGAAGTATTCATCAATAATTTCTTCATCATCCATCCGTACAACCTCAAATTTTATGCTCTATATATTTATCTTTGCTTCCTTAACATTTTCAATCCCTGTAAAAAGTGTTTAAGTTTATCCTAAACATCATTGATAATTCAGAGTCACATCCCCTTTATATAATTTTTTTAAGGATATAATAATCACATTTCTCCCCTTATGAGATACCATTAAGTTTCTCTTATTAGAAAAAGACATGGGAGAATATTTCTGAATTAATGAAAATTAAATAATAGAAGTGTAAAAAAAACCGACCTAGACTTATATATAACAGATGCTCGATCTTGCCCTCCACTATCCCAAAGGGTGTTCTCGATCCCCATGGGATGGAAACTAGTGTTTGGGAATCAAAAGAACACACTTGGGAATGGGTTTTTCATTATATATAGTAAAAATAACAGTAGTAATATAATTAAAATATGGAAAGACCCACATATATATATAATATTTATAAAATAAAAGTAAATAGAAGAAATAAAAAAATAAAAAGTAAGGAAAGTATTAAATAGGCGAAGAAACAAAAACCACCCACCTCCACAATCTCCCTCCCATACACAATAAAGGCGCCCACTAGATGACTACACTTGTCCATCAGAATATCACTACATCCCCAACCATAAAAAAAATAAAATCATATAAAGAGAACCTTTCCAAAAATTATAGGAGTAGGTCTTATCAGAATCAAGTAATAGAAACACTATCCAAATGAAATTTATTAAAGACTAACATAAAAGGACCAATAATATCAAGAGTAGGTAGGAACTAGTTCTAGAACTGGCACATGAGATAATAATATATGTCTGAGAATATAATCATTTAGTAGGACACCACTACCCACCAAATATATTGAAATACCTTAGTAATATAGGATATAAAATTCCAGTATGAGCATAAGGTATAAAGTAGGTTTTCTCATTCTTTATAAAACCAAATCACATGAATACTTTTAAACAACTATCATTTTTAAAAAATAAATACAAAGATATTTATAAATTTTAATTAAAACAATAAAATAAGGGGAAAACGAAAAAAATTTCCCCTATTTTCAATATCTCATGAAAATAACATTTTCAGAAACAACTTTAAGGGAAAACGATTCCTTTAAACTCTTAAAGAAAACCAAACCATTTCCATTTTCCAATTATTACATTGAAACCATTTATAAAATGACACATTAGAAAGTAATCCAAAATGCACACAAGGGGATTCCATACAAGTAATAAAGATCATCAATTACATCATAAGGAAAAAGTAACTTCTATAAAAAATCCTTTAATAGCCCAAAAATTGGCCATATCTGTGAAAAAGGCACTAACCAATGGAGCATGATTAAAAGACCCAGGGCATTATCAGTACTAGAAAAGCACTAGAAAAATAATATTTTATCTATAATACCGAAATCACTGATAAAATGTTCTTTTATTATATTTTTAGCACTACTAATGTACCTCCTTTATCAGCACTTTTATATAGTGCTAATAAAGGTGTCCTTTAACATCAAAACTAAAAAATAGATAATATGGCCCTCTATTTGCATTAAAAGAGCATGGATAAAGTGACACTTTATCAGAACTGAAAACAACACTAATAAAGGGACCCTATATCAACACTTCTTTAGAACTGATAGAGGATCCACTTTATCAGTGCTACTAAAAGCACTGATAATGGGTCATACTACAGTGTCTTGTAAAATTTATAGCACATTACAACAACAGAAAATGTAAAAAAAAAATTGTTGAAAATATAGAATTTAAATGAAATAAAATTTACAACCTGAATATAAAGTAAAAAACTATTATAAAAATTTCAATCATTGGTTTTTACAATTACATGAGTAAGTACAAACAATCATAGTAATTCAAAAACATCAATGTTTCTTTTTCTTTGGCCCCGACCCCTGGTCATGCTATTTCTAGAAAAACACCCCAGATCGAGAAAAATAATGCTTCTATATAATAAAAAAAGTCTTATATTCATAATACTATAGATAAATAAATTAAACACAAATTTTCAATTTTAAATTAAACATAGATTCATTATAGGAACATCGTGTATCAAATTGATTTGCGAATATTTCTTACACGTCTCATCATTTCTTTTTCATCTTCTAGAATAATCTCTGTGAAAATTAACTAAATAAGTATAAGATAAAAATGATAAGGAAATGAATTAATAAATATCAGATAAAATGATTAGACTAAAATATGATATAATTTACTTGGTTTTGGTGATGTCATGCATGTTTTAAACTGAAATGACACTTATATATTGAAAACATGAACTTCAAGTCTTACTAACCACTTCATGTGTCAGATTGAAGTGTGGTGAATTTATATATTTCACAAATGAATTATGGATCATTGTGTTAAGGAATCAAAACAATCTAAATGGATTTACTTGGTTTTTTGTATGTCCCTTTTGTTTTTACTAAAATGTAATTTTAAATTGGAAACTTACAACTTGAGTAATACTGGTCACATCATGTGTATGTTTGATGTGAGATTAATTCCTACAAATAAAAAAAGAATTATGAATAATTGACTGAAATTATCAAGATAATATGAGAACATTTTTGAAGTTTTCAGTGAGTAACACACTTTTTAAACTAAAATGCCCTTTTTAAACTGATAATAGGAACTTTGAGTCATACTAAGCATAACGTGCATCATATTAAGGTGAGGATGATTCCTACACATCAAAAAATAAGTATGGATTATTTTACTTAAGTATCAAAAAAAATCTTAATGTGTTTTCTTACTTTGGAGTATGTAACTTTTATTTTTTGCTAAAATTAATTTTAATTTTAAATAAAAATCCACACATGGAGTCATACCGGCCACATCATGAATTTTATTAATGGGAGAAAAATTCATACAAATAAAAAATGAGTTATGGATCATTTTAATAAACTATCAAAACAATATTAATATTTCTTATCATTTTTAGTATGTTACTTATTCTATTTACTAAAACATCATTTTATACTAGAAACACAGACTTTGAGTCATACCGGTCACATCATGTGTCATTTTGACATGAGAATGATTCCTATATATCGAAAATGACTTATAAATAATTTTCATAAATTATCAGGATAATATAATAATGGATTCTCAGTTTTAAGTAAGTGACACTCTTTTTGAACTAAAATGTGAATTTCAAACTGATAACAAACACTTTGGGTCATACCAGTTATATCGTGCATTATATTGAGGTGAAGATTATTTCTAAACATAAAAAATGATATACATATATATATATATATATCATTTTTCTAAATTATATAAATAATTCAAAGGATTTTTTTTTGTTTTTGAGAATTTCACTTGCCTTTTTTTTACTAAAATTAAGGTAAATTTTAAATAAAAAGACACAATTGGAGTCACACTGGTCACATCGTGCATCATATTGAGTTTTAGCTAATTCTTACATGTAAAAAATGACTTATGGATATTATTACTAAAGTATAAAAACTATCCAAATGTGTTTTTTTTGGTTTTGAGCATGTCAATTATATTTTTTAGTAAAATTAATGCCATTTTTAAATAAAAAGACACACCTGGTGTTATACTGGTCACACTGTGTGTCATATTAAGGTGCAATAGATTCATACATGTCAAAAATTAAATATGTATCATTTTTATAAACGATTTAAACAATACTATTTTTTATTAGTTTTGACTATGTCACTTATCTTTTTTATTAAAATGTAATTTTAAAATCGAAACACACACTTTGAGTCATACCAGTCACATATTGTGTCAGTTTGACATGAGAATTATTTCGAGACATTTAAAATTCCGATGAATCATTTTCCCAGATTATCAATTCAAATTGACTTATTTTTCTCATTTTTTATTGAGTGGAACACTTTTTAAACTAAAATATCAAATTTAAACTGATAACTGACACTTTAAGTTATGCCAGGAACACCATGCATCAGATTGAGGTGAGACTGATTTATAAATTTAAAAAATGACTTATGGATCATTTTCATAAACTATAAATACAATACTAATGTTTTTTATCAGTTTTGAGTATGTCACTTGTCTTTTTTACAAAAATTAATATCAATTTTATATAAAAAGACACAATCGGAGTCATACTGGGCATAAAAAGCATCATAAAGATGAATAAATGATTCATAAATGTCATAAATGACTTATGGAACATTTTCGAAAATTATAAAAACAATAATAATGTGTTTCCTTGTTTTTGATTATGTCACTTTACTTTTTTACTAAAATTAATGTCAATTTTAAATAAAAACTCACACTTGGAATCATACCAGTAAAACTATGCATCATATTGAGGTAATAATAACTCCTATACATCACAAATTACATATAGATAATTTTAATAAATTATAAAAATAATACGAATGAATTTTATTGGTTTTGATTATGTCCATTGTATTTTTTTACTAAAATCACTGTCAATTTTAAATAAAAAGAAACACTAGGAGTCATACAGCTCACACCATGTATCAGATTGAGGTGAGGTTGATTCCAACACATCAAAAATATATTATGGATATTTTTCCTAAATTATAAAAGAAAATATGAATTCAATTTATTGGTTTTGAGTATTTCACTTTTCTTTTTTACTAAAATGTATTTTTAAATTGGAAACACTCACTTCGAGTCATACTGGTCACATCATGAGTCAGTCTGATATAGGACCAATTATTGTACATCAAAAAATACTTATGAGTCATTTTCATAAATTATAAAGACAATATGATCATGTTTTATTGATTTTTAGGGAGTGGAAAAGTTTTTGAACTAAGATATCAATTTTAAACTTATAACAAACACTTTGAGTTATATCAGGAACACCGTGCATCATATTAAGATGAGGATGATTCCCAAAAATAAAATATTACTTATAGATAATTATACTAAAGTATAAAAAAATTATTATGGGTTTTCTTGGTTTTCATTGTGTCACATTTCGTTTTTACAAAAATTAAATTAAATTTCAAATAAAAAGACACCCTTGGAGTCTTACCGGGCACACCATGCATCATATTGAGGTGAGGATGACTCTTACACATAAAAAATGTCATATTTTTTTACTAAAGTATAAAAACAATCTGAAGGTGTTTTATGTATTTTGAGTATCCATTTGACTTTTTTCACAAAATTAATTTCAATTTAAAGTAAATAGACATACTTGAAGTCAGATGAGGCACATCATGCATCAGATTAAGGTGAGACTGATTCCTATATGTCTCAACTGACTTATGGATTGTTTTTATAAAGTATAAAATCAAACAGAATGAATTTTATTGATTTTTAATATATCAATTGGGGTTTTTATTAAATTATTATCAATTTTAAATAAAAAGACATAGTTAGAGTCATAATGGTCACATTATGTGTCCAGTTGAGTTGTTGCTGATTCATAAATGTTGAAAATGGATTACAAATTGTTTTCCTAAAGTATCAAAAAAATATGAATGTGTGATATTAGTTTTGAATATGTGATGGTTGTTTTGAACTATAACGTAAATTATAAACTAAAAACATACAATTAGAGTTATACCGAGCACACTATGTATCTGATTGAGGTGAGATTGATCAATTATGCGATGTGTGTTTTTATATCCAATGTTTTTAGAAATACATAAAAGAAATAAATGTTCTATTTGGATCAAAGAGGAAACCCATACTGGATGAAACACCTTACCCAAATGAAACATGTTTTATATTTTTTAGCTTGTGTAGATAGCTGAATGGAAAACAAGACTTCCCAAAAATATTTTTAAATTAAATAAATAATTATTAGAAAAAAATGATAAGGAAATTATCATTAAAATAATAGATAAAATATTTAAAAAACAAAAAAATAAGTAGTATGAATTCACTTTCTCGTGATGTATGTATATATTCTTAATCCATTTCCTCTTTGCTATTATCTCAGTTTTAGCCTCAAATTCTAATCTATCATGAGCATGAGTAGCATAAAACAAGCCACCCTAACTAGATCAAAATAATCCAACTATATTATTAGATAATTCTTATGTTAATAATAATATAAATAAATAAATTAGACAAAATCATGAAACAATACATTAATAAAATGTCAATTTTAAACTGAAACCACACAATTAAAGTCATATTGAATATACTATTTATAAAATTGAGGAATGGTTGATTAATATATGTCAACAATCACTGAGGAATAATTTTACTAATGTATGAAAAGAACCTAAATGTGTTTTCATGGTTTTGAGTATGCCACTTTTCTTTTTTTTCTAAAATTAATGTCAATTTTAAACCCAATCAAAAGAATTTTAGTAATACTGATCACACCATGTGTTATATTAACGTTTGATCAATTTTTAGATTTGAAAAATGAAATATGTATCATTTTCCTAATTTTTGAAAACAATATGTTCTTATTTTCTTGATTTTTCTATTTTGATTTTCATTTTGACCTAAAATAGTGCATTTCTAATGAAAAAAATGTACTTTGGGTCATATCGACCACATCATGTCTGAGATTGTTTTTTGGTCAATTCCTACACATGAAAAATTAATTATCAATCATTTTACTAATGTTTGAAAACATTATGAGCTTGTTTTCTCAGTTTTCAATATTTACTGTATGTTTTAAATGAAAATGTCAATTTTATATTGAAAAAAAACACATCAAGATATATTGACCACATCACATGTCTTATTAATGAGAGGTAAATTTCTACATGTAAAAAATTACTTATATTTTGTTTGCCTATATTTTGAAATCAATTTGAGCTCATTTTCTCAGTTTTGAGCATGTGACATGTGCTTTGAACTAATGTGTAAATTTTAAAAAATATGTATCAGATAAAAATGATAATTAAATTAAAAAAAATTATATAAAATGAAGATAAAATTAACTAAATAAGTTGTATTAAGTCACCAATTTATGATTCCTGTATACATTATGACACCATGTATTCTGTCCATTAATTTCTAAACAAATTGTTTCCTCTATTATAATTTTACTTGATAAATAGATAAAAAACAATATAAAATCATTATGATACTAATGATTCACACACCAAATATATTTTTAATGTGACATCATATACTAGATCACAAACATAAAATATAATCACCTAAATTTTATGTAAAAAAAATTCTGACACCGTGAATGTTGTCCACTCATTTATAAAAAAATTTACTTCTTCTTTTGAGTGTGAAGGTTTTTGGAAATCTTGGTTGTTCTGAAAAAATATCTAAAAATCGACTATTAGGAAATATTTTTCATTAAATTATAATTATCTTCAAAAATTACCTATTTGAGGATGATGGTATTTTCTTGGTTTACGATATGTCTAATTTTTTTTCAAACATAATATCAAAAAATCAGTATTATTATCTTCTTTTAGAATCTTGAAAAAATAGGTCAATTTTTTCAAAATAATTTTTTATAGTTAAATTATTATATATATACTTGAATCAGTTTCCCTTAAAAATAATCGATAGTATTTTTATATCCAGTCACCGACTACATGGCATGATTTGGACAATATTTAGTGATTACCTTTTCATAGCAGTTTTTTTGTTAAAACACGAACTGAAACATATAACTAAATGATTATCTAAAAAATGTTGATTATGATGTATTAAAAATTAACAACAAAGATCATGTGTGGTCTGGTTTTTTGGATATCCATGCATTGTATAAAAAAATACATATTTGTGGTATCAAGATTGAGTGTGATCACCATCTAGTGCTTCCTAAAAAGATATGTAATGAAAAAAATAAAAAAAATATTTTATGTGATTAGATTATAGAGTTTTACCCCCACATTGTAGGAATCAAAAAGAGTTTTCCATCTGGTAATTTTTCTAAATTCATCATTTAAATCATTTATTTCATCTCAAATTTATTTCTTCTCCAAATAAGTTTCTTTCATACTAATGATACAGAGATTAATGAATCCAAATCATGTTTTATATAGTTTTCCCTTTATACAATAGTAATAAAACAAACTGTGGAAAATTTAAATATTTATTAACTTTAATGAATATATTATATCATTTTTTATACATTCATATTAGGAAAATATACATTATATATGTATTCAAAACTGATACTCTCATCCATTCAATGTTGAGAATCTCATTTACACTCTTAAGACCAACTGTGTCTGTAATGAATGTTCTAAATATTTATTCTTTATATAAAAGGAATGATATATATCCATATTTAAATGCATCATGTGTATGAATATATAATGATAATAAATGTTTTACTTGAAATCTCAGAGATAAGGTACTCCCAAAAATTCCTTTCGGTTTCCTGGTCAATTCACTAGATTTCCTTAATCCAACCTTCCATTTCTAAGTCACTTTATCCATCTGTAATAACATACCCTAGTTGAAACCTTTTTTCATGAACTATTAAAGGATTTTAATTTTTCTTAAATACATACATCATATATATTTATGATATTAGATGACCATGCTATGAAACATCAAATAGAATCATTGAATGTTGTAATATATGGATCATCAAGTAGAATAGGCAACTCTGTAGCTGACTTCTTATATGCCTCAATACCCAATATCATGTGATATTTTGGGAGTTCTTTACTATGTATCCAATCTCTAGAGATATTATACACCATACCCATCATAATAAGGTTGTGAGTGGGTGTTGACAGATTAAAATAAAATACAAATTCCCAATGTATAATTTCATTAAAAAAATGTTATCAAAAGTTTTTTGATTCACATTTATGATAAATAATAATGAAAATATTAAGTACCTCAGGTAAGGTATGTGGTTGAGTGGAATGAAAAGCCTCAATGATAGCAAGGTCATTTGGTTTTTCATGTGTGGATATTTGTTCCACCTCCAGTTTACTTTAATCCTTTTCCATATATTGGTCTGCCAAAACAGACTAAAAAAAAATATTAGAAGGAATCTATTTGTTCCTAAAATCCATTCATCATATTATATGTATATTCTTGTGGTTTTTTCTTCTAAAAATATTTTTTAGTAGACAATCCAAAACCTACACCTCTAACGTGACTATATTGTTTCAACCACTTCAAAGCTACTGAAATTTGTTTTTATTATAGTATGGACACTAAAAATTATTATGTCTAAACCATATAAAAAACATAAACATAAATGGAGAGTAAATTTTAGAACTTTTATAAGGAATAAATAATTACTATTATTTCATACTTACACATGTTTCCTATACTGCTTTTGTGTTTTCATCAACCAGTTTACCCTACTTATTTACACGATCCTCCTACCATATCACATGATGTGGGATAAAAGTGGCTTCAGATTTTGATTCATCAATAATCATATAAACAAAGGAACATATTTTGTTTCGAATCACATAAAAAATATATTACTGATTTAAAATATATACAAATTTCTTTATTAGTGAAGCGTACCCCATCCTTTCTTTTGGATAGAGGTACATTAGTTTTTATGGAAATTATTTATTTTAAAAACACATTTTATTTTTCATAAATTAATAATTATAATCAAATTAGATAAAATAAATAATTTGAAATAATATAATATTTATTATAGTGCATATGAAATGATTTCTCGTTGTAATGACTGATAAAATCATTCCACTTTTCCTACTTTAAAATGTGTGCATAAAAAATTGGTGGATGGATATTTAATTACCCCTCATTATCCCTAAGATGTAACTTGGTAAGAAGAGTATAGAAGCCTTTAAGGGATTCTCAAGCTTCCATTAAGACATATTTCTTATGGAAATATTAAAAAAAATAATCCAACTCTATAAGAAATAATGAAAATTAAATCAATGTTTCTTTACATAATTTTTCAGTAAAATAGAGAAAGGATATTGTAAAATTACCTTTATCTCTTCCCAAAGGGTTTCCTTTCTTACAGGATAGACGTGATGCCATGAATCTATACCAATCAGCACATTCATCCTTGGTGTGACCCCAACATAACTAATGAACAATTATTTTTTGGGGTTAATAGGTTAGTTGCACTGATTCTATCCAACTTCAAATTTTATACCCTTAATTCTTGCCTTGATAATTTTATTCAAAACTATGATGCTGCTTAACTAATATTTTTATCATCATCATTTTTTGATCCCCTAAAAATTTTGTAGTTTTAGAATCAACAACCCATTCTTCCCAAATATTAGTAACATAATCATGTGCAAAACACATTGTCTGCATGAGTAGTCAAACATTTAATTTAGATTTTGTTAATTTAGTAGAGAAAATATAATATTATGAGGAAAAGAATAAAATATTAAAAAACATTAATCTTATCATTGAAATCTATTCCATATTTTAAAGGTTGAATGTGATTTGGATCATCTATTGAGAATCCAAATCCCCTATTTATGGTACCCTATAACATATAAGACAATGTCAATATTGGGACCTCCATGAACCGTTTGAGATCTCTAAATGAAAGGGCCATCCTTGATTGAATTTTCATGTGAACCTATATTTGTTTTAGTCACCAGTAGTAAAATCACCCAATTATTATTTTCTGGATCTGAGATATAAAATACTTTCACCTTTTGTGATTCCATTATGAATGGCTCATCCCTTTTCCCTTCAATATTGATATTCACCTTTAAGAATCCCATTTCAACAAATTTCAATTTATTCTTATTGTGAACCCATTTTCAATAGAAATTTAGTACTTGAGATGTTTTATAATAAAACTCCTATATCTATTTAGTAATGAAAAAATATGATATATTATCATAAACTATATTTCTCTCCTTAGAACTAGATATGTATATTTATTCCTCCATAGGTGTAACCCCACGTTTTACATCAACTAAAGCCACCATATTATTTTTTTATATAAAATATAACCATTTATTAAAAAACAGGTGTATGATGTATCATTTTCATTTGAACTGTGGGATAGACATCAAAGTCAATAAATAATTGAAATTGGATTTTAAGATAACTCCTTCTAAATATGATATCAGAACCATGATATAAACTGTTGATTATATTTATTTCATATATATATTTCATCTCTTGATGGATTAAAATCTCTATTAATTTCTTTATGGGATTCAACATATGTATCAACATCTTCACTATTATATAAAATATAAAGGTTCAATTTCTCCCACTCTTTGAGGGTTACTGTAAAAACATATTTTCCAGAAATCCCTTCACCCATAAGGTTTCCACTACGATAAGACTTTGAGACAACATAATGTATTTTCACTTCATGCATAACTATGGAGACAAGTTATAATTTACAAACATGATGGTCCATATGCTATGAGTACTACTATGTATAAAAAAGAATTTATTCCATCTATAGATAATAGAAGATAGGAGTTTCTCATCTCATTTCTAAATTCAAGATAATTGTAATCAATTTTCTTCCACTGAGGACAGTCCAATAGATGATGTAGGTTTTCATCTTTAATTATTGTATTTGAATTCAATATGAATTGTCTCACTATTTCCATACATCTATATATTCTTGTAAACCATGGAATAATAAGAAATTACCCTACAATTTTCTAAGTGCATGATTCAACTTTCTTGTATTGATCTACACTATACTTAGGTAATTTTATGTGTGATTCACAGTCCTTGTGAAACAATATGCAATCATTTGGAAAATAATGTATTTTTTGAGATCATGACCATTGAATATAACATTTTTTTAGCAACATTATTTTCAACGGCAAAGATCAATTTATTCTGGTGTCATATCATTTAGGAGATCAAGAAGTTCTGTAAAGCTAGTATCACTCTATCCCCCGCCATATTTCAAATTGTATAGCTTCAATAAAGATGAAAATGTTGTGTACTAAGTATAACTGATATACAATGGTATCTTAGCATAACTATTTAACTTCTAAAACAATTTAATATAATCAAAAATTTCATCTAAAATTTACATTTTCATTTCTTCAATGTGATATCCATAATTATTTACACTAGTATTCATGTCAAATGACCCATAAACCACAATATCATCCCAATCAGTGTGAATATTCAGTTCTCCCCATTTCTAGTACGAAATTTATAGCTCTAATATATTACATAATAAGTAAAATATTCTTCTAACTATTCTAGACTATTTTTATTGAATAAAAACAATAAAAAAATGGACAACATATTTGAGAAGGGTTGTATGCATGTTCTATTGAAAACCTGATAATCTATTTTACTCATTCTTCATACTATTTTTTGATATGATTAATATGCATCCATTTTTGATTTATATCCATCCTATTAGGTTCAAAAAATATTTATTATTATTAAAAAATCTATAAATACATATAATATATTCCTAGTCTAAAGTGAAATTTAAAGATATTTCTAATAAGGGTAATCCAAATGATCGCTAGTGTTTAGTATGGGATGAATACTGCTCAGACTAGTTCAAGAAATATAGGTTCATGACTAGAAGATTTGGGGGATGAGTCTCAAGAAAGAAATAAAATAATAATTTTTGAGAGATGAAGACGATGATGATGAAAATTGTATCCTTAAATCAAAATATTCCTAGGATTGGAGTGAGAAAAAAAACTGACAACATTTCTGATATTTTTTCCAAAATATGAATGTTTTTTAGAAAAACAATAGTTTGACCGATGATATGATCATACAATACATTTTTATATTTCCCTTACTCTCCCCTTTTTTAATTCACCATTTAATCACTGTATTTAAAGCTATATTTCATGTAATTTTTTTTTCAAGGGGTTTTGATACAATAATTACAAAATCCATAATGGTTTTTCATGTATCATCCGAAAATAAATTTAAAAATATTATAGGATGATTTATAGTTTTTAAAATAGAAACTTAAATCCTCCTTTTAAAATTTCAAATGAGAATTTAAAAAAAATTCAAAATACATAATGTGATACGAACCCCCTTTTCTTTAAAAACCATTGGCTTCTCATGTGGAATATTAAAATCATATTAAAAATACATAAAAAATAAATTAAAATTTTAAAACCATTTCTAGGGAAATATGTACACTTTGAAATGTTTAACACTTTACAAGTTCAATTTGAATTTTCTTCTTATGTTTTGGAACACCAAATCCATTTTAGTTCATATTAATGGAAATCCATATTTTTAATTTCAAAAACCACTTTAATATTTAAAACCATGTTTCATTATTCAAAAATGAAATTTAAAATAGGTACAAAAATAAAAATTATAATTAGGAAACCACCCTTTTTAAAGAAAATCTTAATTATTCAACATTTCAAAATCATTTTATAAAGCTTGTACGAATAAAACATTTTTCATAAGATAGGAGTAAATTAACAATTGAATTCCTAGCACGACAGTAAATTATTTTTTGGATGGTTTAGACAATGCTCAAGGATCCTCCCACTCTCAATGATCATGGCTACAAGGTGCACACATTACCATAGGGCTACATGCCTAGGGGGTAGGATGCCACCGATACATGTGTCTCCTGGCATCACCAATATTTATATAGTGTTTTAATTATAGATTCCATTATTAGGTAGAGATAAACAAGCCTAACATCATTATCTTAGATTACTCACCTAAATACCAAGGTTTCCTTCAGCTTTATCAATATTCAATCAAGGGACTATTAATTTATGAAAAACCAATTTCATCAAATATCACACAATAAGCCACAAATCCAAGATTTCATATTCCATAAAATTTATTTAGAATAAAAATCAAGACGGTTCTAAAAATATTCATGACATTGAATATTTTTTTTAAAAACATCATGAGGTGTTAGACAGAGTTTGTGTGTGATATAAACATTAGGTTTGATTTGAATTTATCTAAGATCAAGTCAAATTGGAGGTTCTCTATTACATAGGGTGAGAGAATAATAATAGATTTCATTTTTTTGAATGGAATCAACCTTGAAGTTACACCTAGTTTCTAGTTTTTAAATTGTTATGGCAATTTAGAAGACATGATATGATTTTGGTTGTCTAGGAATTGTGATAGAGTGATGATATAACACATATACGGGTGAAACCGAGCATTTTCATTGAAATTTATCCATAATAAGATGAAATTATGTTTTTTCAAGAGATTGGGTGAGGTGAGATGGAAGCTACATTTCACGTGTTATCTAAATTACATATTTATTCTTGGTTTATTGTGTATAGACTATTAAACATGTTTACTTGTTTTAAAATAATTTTTCTATGAAAATAAATTTGGACTTGTGATAATTAATTTTTTACATTCATTATTTTATATAAGTTCATGCTTAGAAAATTTATAAGCTCAAAATCATTTTCTGATCCATAAAGGAATGTAGCTATCATATGTTTGGGTTATGTTACCACACTTTATTTTTGACAAAGTAACATGAATAGTAACATGTCTCAAGCCTTTTTTCTAGAAAGGAAATTACTATTTGAAGATATTTATGTTTTGATATCTTGAGTACTTTCAGTAAACCTGAATTTAGTTTTAAATCATAAGTTTAAATGGATGAATATATTTAGTTAAGTATTCCCTTTTACACCTTATCTTGTATATAAAAGAAATTCATTTCCTTTCACTATAACCTAAATTAATTATAAGTCAATGAAAAATAATTAAAATTGATTTAGTGATTATATTAGTGATGAGATAATGGATGTGTTGATTAAGTAGGAAGGAATGATTTTTTTATGATAACTTATTATGTATCATCAACTTTTTTGATTTTTGAAACTAAACTAAAATTTTTTTAAGTACTAAAAGTGACTATTTTCTAAAAGAATCATGTATGGATTTGGTTTTATATAAATACCTTAAATAAATATTTTGTCATAATTAAACCTCAAACATAGGTATTTTTATTCATTAAAATATTTTAATAAATCACAATTTTACATTACTAATTGAATATGATCACTGTATATTATAAAAATAAAATGTGTAAAATAACATTATCATTAAATACAATTTATACATTAATATTAATATTAAATGAATTATTTTCCTTAATAAAGGTTGTCACTAAATTGGGTTTTAAAGTTATAAAATTTATTTAAATGTGAATATTTAAATTTTTTGTTAGAACATCTTAATTAGTACTTGAGTCAAACCTTGCGACTTGTTTGGGTTATTATGACTTAGAATTTTTTATAGCTAATTATATGTAAAATAATTTACATTATTTAATAATAGAAAGCATTGGATATTTAATATTCCATTTTAGTACATTATTTATCTGGACATTAGTGAAATTTAATCTATACATACACCAAAACTTATGCCTTGTCTGGATTAACATAAGGGTATTTAAAAAGTAATTATTATGCCTCATTTGGATTTATATTTATATGCTCAATTATTTTCTATATTGAAACCCACCCATTAAATAAAAATTTAAAATTTTTCTTATTAGGAAAACCACTTTAATGGGTTAGTGGGAATCCTTATAGATATCGCCACACACAAAAGAACCAAGACAAACAATGAATCATCCCAAGTGAGAATGTAATAATAACCAACAAACCAGATCAACCTATAGATAGACAACCTACTAGACTCAAGCTAATATATGAAGAGTAGTATAATGAAAATAGAAAAATGCATAGTGAATGACCTAGACGGTCTGACTAGATCCCACCAAAGACCATACTTAAAATTCTATACATTAGAAATGTACAAATTCCACAACTCACTACAGAAGGAAAAAAAGAAGAGGAAGAAACGAATTCACACCTAAAATTCGTAAGAACATATCCATCCCAAAACGCTAAAATAATGTAACCTCTACTACAAAACATTGTAGATAAAGTGAAATGATCTATAACTGATGCATCATTTTAATGATATAATTTTTATATTAATAAAATAATTACAAATTTGAACCAAAATCAGTAGGAAAAGGGGGAAAAAATTAAAAAGCAGACAATGCTGTTACCACACTACACTAAATATGGTGCTGCACTATAAGGCCCCAGCCTTAAACCTTACTTAATATTGAGTTATTACAAGATTACACATTGAGGATATTTTCAGGTTTATAGTTTTAGAGAATTAGATCACGAAACTTGCATTACATTCCACATTTAAACAAATTGGTTACATAAAATACAGTATTCATTCTTCCCATCAACGGAAACATATCTAAATAAAACATGGATTCTTTCTTGACACATCCTTGACACTATCATCACATCATGTACCTTTCCCTTGACTTGTCAAAAACATTTCAAAAACTTGGGATGAGAATAAAAAGCTCAGTAAGGGTTATAAAAATATGGAAAAGAAACATGAGTTCATATATACATAAGAATGAAATCATACTTTACCCATAAAACATAGGCACATTAACATACCTCATCAAATCATGAATAAATCATAGAAATCATAAGACAAAAAAGGTAACTTGAGGAATTCATAACATTCTTACGTAGGGAGTAACCCTCTTGGTTACGTTTGGAATACCCACCACAATATATTCCCTAAATCTCTTCAGAGAAACCTTAACGTTTTACTCCTTCGTGTTACCCAATGCATTGGAGAGCTATATCGGGCTCACCCGCCCTTAGGTTATCACGGAACCACCCGTCTTCATAATAATGCCCAAGAACCTTAACATAATTGTATCACATAAAACATTAATAAAGGAAACATAACATTTCCACCTTTCAATCACAAGATATCAATACAACACAGTGATATAAAAACATTATGAAAACCATTTTCAATACCAAAATCAAAGAAAAGTAAAACATGGTATTTATTTTTCTTTTAAGATGAAGGTATGGCTTATAGAGGAAGCATAATGGTCACGACAGTGGAGAATTTATTGTTGCCGCATACGTACAACAAAAAAATTCCCTTTTGTCATTTAATAAACACTTCATATAAAAAATATTCCTTTTGAATAAACGTAAAAGTCAAAGGGGTTTATACACCATATAAAAGAAGGTTGTGTATAAAACAGAATATGCCTCAATGAAAGGAGATTGAGAAGAAGTCCCTTACAAAGACGGTATCCTTGGTTTAAGGATAAATCAATTACATAATTATGTGTGACAAACGAATACACCAAATATAAGTGGATATTAAGTGTAAAATAATCAAAGGTCATTCACACATATTAAAAGGATGACATATTCAATAACTACATGTTGAACCCAAAGAAATCAAAATTGGGTTAAGAAGTTCCCTTGACAGCCTAACGATGTCACACCAAAATGAGTTGATGAGAGATAAAAAAGGGTATCTCATCGGTTGGACATAAAATTTACATCAATAAGGATATATGAGAACATATCCCAACATAATAATATGTAAATTAAAATACCCAACAAAATATGTCTTTTAAAAAGAGGAGGGTGAAAGGTTCCCTTACCGACATATGTATCTTTCGAAACATACACCTCGTGAAAGAAGGACAATAAAACATTGATGTAAATAATAATAAAATAAAGTATATAACACAATGAGTAAAATAATGGGCATTACATACACCTATCAAAGGAAACTTTGGCAAATGTAGCATAAATCTCACGGGAATAAAATTGAGATGAAAAATCCCTTATGAAAACTCGGCAGCCTAACGACGCCACATAAAACTTACAAAAATGGATTGATGAGATCAAATAGGGTATCTCATAATATTAACTTAAATTTTATAGAAATAGTAATATAAAGTAACATCCCCCAACATAAGAAATAGGAGCTTAAAAGAAGTGACATAAAGGAGAGTACTTAAAAAGAAAGAGAGAGGTTAGATCTCTTACGAAAATTTGGCAGCCTAACGGCGCCACTCAAAACTTTCAAAATGGATTGATGAGAGAGAATAGGGTCTTTCATCACATGAACATAAAAATTATAGTAAGATTAATATAAAATAATATCCCAATAACAAGAAAGATTAGCTTTAAAAGGAATGACATAAAAGACTGTACTTAAAAAGAAATAGTGGAGTAGGATCCCTTACCTCAAGTCCAACTTGTCCTGTTCGTCTCTTTATATTCCTGAATAATGAACTTTGGTCAATTAATAATTGCATAAGTACCTCCTTTATAGATTATTATTCAGTTCATATCACATATTATAATGTTATAATAATTGTTTAATAATGTTACTTCATATCAGACGTTTTTTCCGATGTTTGGTACATGAGTCAAAAATGAACTTGTTTAAAAAAAGATTGCCCATATAGTTATAAGTAAATAATTTCCAGAATAGTATTAATGATTAAAATATCATATATATCCAGTAAATATTCATTTTATACTATTCCATATCATTTGGAGATAAAAAACGAAAGGCACCGTTCATGGAGACGGTAGGCCGTACGTACGCATGAACACTACTTTCATTTTTTGTCATATTAATGGAATTAAAACAAAATGAGAGAGATATATATATGTTATAATTACAGAATGATATTGATAATTTAGATTTAATATATTACATATATATCCATTATATATATGTACTTATAATATTACATAACATTTTGAGATAAGAAATGAAATGTACCGTTCATGGAGACTGTAAGCCGTACGTACGCATGAATGCTACTTCCATTTCTATTTCATATTTAATGGAATTAAAAAATAATGATACATAATAGTGTTTTAATTCCAGTATGGTATCATATATAATATCATTAAATATATCCTTTATACGTACCACATATGGTATTAACGAATCAAATCACTTTGAGGGGGCGGTAGTCCGCACTTCCTTAAATGAAGATATCACGTTTACCCATAATGGAAACCATAAAGGTACGCCATAAATGAAAAATAAAGAAGCTCAAGTAAAACATAAACATATTAGATATCATATATAAATATAGTGTCATCTTAATGGCCACCTTTGAAGGTGTTAGAAGAATGTTGAACAATCATCGTTTCGGGAGGCATAAATTTGCCATCCACGGAAACAGTATGTTCTTTAACCATTAGATGTAGGTGTGTGTAAGTGTAGCTCGAATTCTTCTTATAACAATATCCTAGTATATTGAAGATATTGTATTTGTTACAAAATAAATGAATAAAAAGAGTTTAGGGGGTTGGAGAAGAAAAATAAAACAAAAGGACACAAGTGAAGACATTACCTCAAAATTGGGTAACTCCCTTTGGTTGAGCTCAAAGGCTTCCTTGGGAAGACTTATTCCCAAATTAAGGCTTCAAGGAGTAATAGAGGGATGTGGAGAGACAAAATGGTCAGGGGTTGGCCGAGCCAAAGGCTTTGGGAGTGTGGGTAAGGAGGTAGAGGTGGGGGCCTTTTATAAGAGGAGAGGAGGGGCACTCTTGTAAAGTTACAAAATGTTAGTTTATTTTCAAAAGATTGTCGGATTTTAAAGGTCCCACATTGATTTATTTAGAGGATAAGGTGATAAGGGTTATAAATACACTCATCCAATAGGTTTTTGACATGTGTAGGTCTTAGATATTACATTATCTTTCCATTTTATTTAAATCGTTAAATAATGAGGTCATCGTTGCATCATCATGATGTCATAAATAATTTAATTTATTTAATGTCTAAAAATTATAAAAAAATACTATGATGTAGGAAATCGGTTTATCTTTCCAATGACTATTTATAGTCAAAACTATGACTTGTATAACCCCATGTAAAAATTGTTTTAGTAAAACATCTCATGCTTGTGTCATTTTTCGTTTAACATTAAATAAAAAGATATTTATGTCATTTCCCAACCAAAGTGGCTCCATGGGGTCCCCAAGTTGACCCATGGATTGTATTGGACGGAAATAACACATAAAAGGAGGGTAGGACATGTGTCTAGGTCATTTAAATTTATTAAAACATTATTCTTACCATAAACTACACTAATTACCTCTAATCGCGATTAAAAACTTAATAAGTTACTATTCACCAAAAAATTATTTTTATCCCATTGAACCAAATTTTACTTCTTAATGAAAACCATGTATGTCGGATTTTTGAAATTCAAAACACAAATATGGAAAAATTTCATTTAAACGGAAAAATCAGTTTTTATAAGTACCACTTAGTGGTTTCAGTATTCAACAAAATTGAAGTTTTTCAGAAAAATCCCAAAAATTCACTCTAAGATATATTTGATATTCCGAATTCAAAAATGAAGTCTATTTTACAAAATTCAAAAAATATAATTCACATTAATTAATTTAATAATTAATTCCCACTGTCAGAGCAAATAGCGTGTTTTTATGAAACAATAAGTATCAAAAGATTGACACTAGTTTAAGTCTAATTTCAAAGTGAAATTAATTACAACGACCACTATTGGATTTAATGGTAAAAATATATTCTAATTTCACTTTAAAAACAATTTAAAAGATAATCTAATCATATAAATAAATTAGATTAAAAAGAGGTTTTGAATTAAAATACAACATTTTACACTATTCATTAAAAAATGAACTTTATTGGAAAGATACCAAAAATTTACACAAAGTAAATTTTAATGTCCCAATTCTTAAAAAGAGTTTTATTTGGTCTAATAGAATGTATAAGAGTGAACAAAACTACATTTAATGACGGTTCTCCATGAAAAGGTGATAAGTGAACCTTTAGTGAAAACTAGGGCATATACGCCTAAAATTGAATTCTTTCCGTATTTTAAGCCTTTATCATTTATTGGATAAATGTAAAAACATTTAAAAACATATATAATCATATTTTAGTTATTTCTATCCATTCCCGCCAATACAATGGCTACATGTTAACTACCATTTAAAATAATATTATTTTATTATTAGAGTGCAACGTAAGATTCCCAAGAAACTCGTTGTTGCGTGTTGGGTACGCCATCGAGAATAGCGTCCCCTTTAAAGTAATATTAATATTATATTCACAAATATGGATAAATATGAAAATGTCATATTCTTTATTTACCTGGGGTGTTACATCCTTCCCCCCTTTTGGGAATTGCATCCTCACAATTTTTAAAATTGAGCTTGGAAACATCCTTGAAAGTCCCACATCAGAACAAGAGTCGGTAAAACAATCACTTTAAAATAAAGGAAGATAAGTACAGAGGTCACCCGAGTTAACCCATACTAGGATTCCATGTAGAAAAACATGGACATGGAAGAAAAAGTAAAGGGTCATGTTCTTGAGGGAGAGTGATAGTAAACATGTCTAGGAGAAAGTTAACCATAAGAAAATCACAAACTTGTGATGGGTTAAACGGTATTCGATTCCCCAGTAAGAAAAGTTAATAGACAACATTTTTGTTTTAAGTTACTTTTTATTGAGGAATTTATTCATAAGGAAACATAATCACTTATCATTTTGACTTTCAACTTTTACTATATTCCTTAATAAACTCATATTTTTTCCAAAAGACGACTATTTAGGGAGACTTGTTCGCATTAAGAGTACTATAATCAACTTCTAGAGAATCACCTAATCCACCAAAGAGAAATATATACTTCCCATGTCTTTAGGCTTTAACCAAAACCAAAACCAAAAAGGTTAGTACAAGGTCAGTTAATCCAGAAAAGGATAACCCTTTAAAAATAAAATCTATGCTTAATCTCCAAAATTTGTCCAACAAAACCCAATGTTCAACGAGGACCATCCGATGGACAATTTTTCAATAAAATTATTCAAAGTAAACCAATCTAAGATTGAAACCAAAATATTTGAAGGATTTAGTCACATATTCTTCCAAGTGAAATCGTAACATTTATATCCAAACAACATCAGTTGCTCCTAAAGTCTCGTATTGAAAAGTAATTAACCTAATCACATATCCTCCATGATAGGTTAATAAATATCCATAGATAGCCCAAAATCAACTTACTCTTAATTAATAAAATCATCTAACTAAAAAGAATCAGTAAAACTAACCAGGGACTTCACATAGTCCAATGGTATGCGATACATACCCGTTGCACTTTGGTTGTGGGTTCGATTCCCGCAACTTTGTCCGACGCGACGGGTTGTCACACGGTCTGCGTGTTGTCCTTTTTCCAAAACTATATAATTTTAAAACATTCCCCAAAACAAGATAAAATCTTAAAAAATGATCATAACATATTTTAACCTCAAGTTTATCTCATACCTTTCATTTTCCAGCATATCATATAATAACCCATAATTACCTCAAAAATAAGGATCATATAAACTCTAATGGTTACCTTTATAATTATTACCTGAACTTCCACATCGATTGGTCATCTCGTACATGATGCATTACAGAACATACCAAGGTTCAAGTGGTTGATCATGACTCCTTGATAGTTGGTTTAGAACAACCACGAGTTTCCTCATTGAATCCCCCATTTTATCTAGTATCTTAAACAGAGAACCACCATAGTTTCCTTCAAAACTGTTGTCTCTTTGGTGCCTGCTAGATCCATCAATTCACTAAAAACAGAAAGGTCAGTGTGAGTATATCAACAAAACCATCATGTACTAATGAGGAAGATAAACACTAATATATACTTACTCATTAACTTTATCTAAAACTAGGACTCTTTCTGAAATCCTAACCATTATGGTAATGTCACTTATGCTTAGAGGAAACCCTAACCTCTAAAGTTATCTAAACTGACATTTGATACCAACTATAAGGCCCCAGCCTTAAACATTACTTAATCTTGAGTTATTACAAGATTACACATTGAGGATCTTTTCAGGTTTAGAGGTTTAGAGAATTAGATCATGAAACTTGCATTACATTCCACATTTAAACAAAGTGGTTACATAAAAGACAATATTCATTCTTCCCATCAATGGAAACATATTTAAAATAAAACATGGATTCTTTATTGACACATCCTTGACACTATCATCACATCATGTACCTTTCCCTTGACCTGTGAAAAACATTTCAAAAACTTGGGATGAGCATAAAAAACTCAGTAAGGGTTATAAAAATATGGAAAGGAAACATGAGTTCATATATATACATAAGAATGAAATCATACTTTACCCATAAAACATAGGCACTTTAACATACCTCATCAAATCATGAATAAATCATAGAAATAATAAGGCATAAAAGGTAACTTGAGGCATTATTAACATTCTTATGTAGGGAGTAACCCTCTTGGTTACGTTTGGAATACCCACCACAGTATATTCCCCAAATCTCTTCGGAGAAACCTTAACGTTTCACTCCTTTGAGTTACCCAATGCATTGGAGAGCTATATTGGGATCACCCACCTTTAGTTTGTCACGGAACCACCCGTATTCATAATAATTCCCAAGAACCTCAACATAATCGTATCACATAAAACATGCATAAAGGAAACATAACACTTCCACCTTTCAATCACAAGATATCAATACAACACAATGATATAAAAACATTATGAAAACCATTTTCAATACCAAAATAAAAGAAAAGTAAAACATGATATTTTTTTTTAAAAGAAGGTATGGCTTGTAGAGGAAGACGAAACTCAAATAATGGTCACGACGGCGAAGAAGTCGTTGTCGCCGCATACGTATGATAAAAACATTACCTTTTGTCATTTAATAAACACTTAGTATAAAAAAGATTCCTTTTGAATAAATGTAAAAGTCAAAGGGGTTTATACACCGTATAAAAGAAGGTTGTGTATAAAATAGAATATGCCTCAATGAAAGGGGATTGAGACGAAGTCCCTTACAAAGACGGTATCCTTGGTTTAAGGGTAAATCAATTAGATAATTATGTGTGACAAACGAATACACCAAATATAAGTGGATATTAAGTGTAAAATAATCAAAGGTTATTCACACATATTTAAAGGATGACATATTCAATAACTACATGTTGAACCCAAAGAAATCGAAATTGGGTTAAGAAGTTCCCTTGACAGCCTAACAAGGTCACAACAAAATGAGTTGATGAGAGATAAAAAAAGGGTATCTCATCACTTAGACATAAAATTTACATCAATAATGATATATGAGAACATATTCCAATATAACAATATGTAAATTAAAATACCCAACAAAAGAAGTCTTTTAAAAAGAGGAGGGTGAAAGGTTCCCTTACCGACATGGGTATCTTTCGAAACATACACCTCGTGAAAGAAGGACAATACACCATTGATGTAAATACTCATAAAAGAATGTATATTACACAATGAGTAAAATAATGGTCAGTACATACACCACTCAAAGGAAATTATGGAAAATGTAGCATAAATCTCATGGGAATAAAAGTGAGATGAAAAATCCCTTACGAAAACTCAACAGCCTAACGATGCCACATAAAACTTACAAAAATGGATTGATGAGATCAAATAGGGTATCTCATCATATTAACATAAAGTTTATAGAAAGAGGAATATAAAATAACATCCCCCAACATAAAAAATAGGAGCTTAAAAAAAGTGACATAAAGGAGTGTACTTAAAAAGAAAGAGAGAGGTTAGATCTCTTATGAAAATTTGGCAGCCTAATGGTGCCACTCAAAACTTTCAAAATGGATTGATGAGAGAGAATAGGGTCTCTCATCACATGAACATAAAAATTAAAGTAAGATTAATATAAAATAACATCCCAATAACATGAAATATGAGCTTTAAAAGGAATGACATAAAAGAGTGTTCTTAAAAAGAAAGAGTGGAGTAGGATCCCTTACCTCAAGTCCAACTTGTCTTGTTCGTTTCTTTATATTCCTGAATAATAAACTTTGGTCAATTAATAATTGCCTAAGTACCTCCTTTAGAGATTATTATTCAGTTCATATCACATATTATAATTTTATAAAAATTGTTTAATAATGTTAGTTCATATCAGACGTTTTTGCCGATGTTTGGTATATGAGTCAAAAATGAACTTGTTTGAAAAAAGATTGCCCATGTAGTTATAAGTAAATAATTTCCAGAATAGTATTAATGATTAAAATATTATCTATATCCAGTAAATATTAATTTTATACTATTCCATATCATTTGTAGATAAAAAATGAAAAGCACCATTCATGGAGACGGTAGGCCGTACATACGCATGAACGCTACTTTCATTTTTTGTCATATTAATGAAATTAAAACAAAATGAGATATATATATATATGTTATAATTACAGAATGATATCAATAATTTAGATTTAATATATTACATATATATCCATTATATATATGTACTTATAATATTACATAACATTTTGAGATAAGAAATGAAATGTACCGTTCATGGAGACGGTAAGCCGTACGTACGCATGAACGCTACTTCCATTTCTATTTCATATTTAATAGAATTAAAACATAATGATACATAATAGTATTTTAATTCCAGTATGGTATCATATATAATATCATTAAATATATCCTTTATACGTACCACATATGGTATTAACGAATCAAATCACATTGAGGGGACGGTAGTCCGCACTTCCTTAAATGAAGATATCGCGTTTACCCATAATGGAAACCATAAAGGTATGACATAAATGAAGAATACAGAAGCTCAAGTAAAACATTAAAATATTAGATATCATATATAAATATAGTTTCATCTTAATGGCCACCTTTGAAGGTGTTAGAATATTGTTGAACAATCATCGTTTCGGGAGGCAGAAATTTTCCATCCACAGAAACAATATGTTCTTTAACCATTAGATGTAGGTGTGTGTAAGTGTAGCTAGAATAAATCTTATAAAAACATCCTAGTATATTGAAGATACTGTATTTGTTACAAAATAAATGAATAAAAAGAGTTTAGGGGGTTGGAGAAGCAAAATAAAACAAAAGGACACAAGTGAAGACATTACCTCAAAATCGGGTAACTCCCTTTGGTTTGAGCTCAAAGGATTCATTGGGAAGACTTCTGCCCAAAGTGAGACTTCAAGAAGTAATAGAAGGAAGTGGAGAGACAAACTGGGCAGGGTGTGGCCGAGACAAAGGCTTTGGGAGTGTGGGTAAGGAGGTAGAGGTGGGGCCCTTTTATAAGAGGAGAGGAGGGGCACTCTTGTAAAGTTACAAAATGTTACTTTATTTTCAAAAGAGTTTCGAATTTTAAAGGTCCCACATTGATTTATTTCGAGGATAATGTGATAAAGGTTCTAAATACACTCATCCAATAGGTTTTTTACATGTTTAGGTCTTAGATATTACATTATCTTTCCATTTTATTTAAATCGTTAAATAATGAGGTCATCGCTGCATCATCATGATGTCATATGTAATTTAATTTATTTAATGTCTAAAAATTATAAAAAAAATACTATGATGTAGGAAATCTTTTTATATTTCCAATGACTATTTATAGTCAAAAATATGACTTGTATAACCCCATGTAAAAATTGTTTTAGTATAACATCTCATGTTTGTGTCATTTTTTACTTTAACATTAAATAAAAAGATATTTATGTCATTTCCCAACCAAAGTGGCTCCATGGGGTCCCCAAGTTGACCCATGGATTTTTTTGGTCGGACACGACACATTCAATGAGGGTAGGACATGTGTCTAGGTCATTTAATTTTATTAAAACATTATTCTTGCCATAAACTACACTAATTACCTCTAATCGCGATTAAAAACTTAATAAGTTACTATTCACCAAAAAAATTATTTTTATCCCATTGAACCACATTTTACTTATTAATGACAGCCATGTATGTCGGATTTTTGAAATTAAAAACACAAAGATGACAAAATTTCATTTAAACAGAAAAATCAGTTTTTATAAGTACCACTTAGTGGTTTCACTATTCATCAAAATTGAAGTTTTTCAGAAAAATCCCAAAAATTCACCCTAAGCTATATTTGATATTCCGAATTCAAAAATGAAGTCTATTTTACAAAATTCAAAACATATAAGTCACATTAATTAATTTAATAATTAATTCCCACTGTCAGAGAAAATAGCGTGTTTTTATGAAATAATAAGTATCAAAAGATTGACACTAGTTTAAGTCTGATTTAAAAGTGAAATTAATTCCAACGACCACTATTGGATTTAATGGAAATAATATATTATAATTTCACTTTAAAACCAATTCAAAAGATAATATAATCATATAAATAAATTAGATTAAAAAGAGGTTTTGAATTAAAATACAACATTTTACACTATTCATTAAAAAAACGAACTTTATCGGAAAGATACCAAAGATTTACACAAAGTAAATTTTGATGTCCCAATTCTTAAGAAGAGTTTTATTTTTTCCAATATAATGTATAATAGTGAACAAAACTATATTTAATGATGGTTCTCCATTAAAAGTCGATAAGTGAACCTTTAGTGAAAACTAGGGCATATACGCCTAAAATTGAATTCTTTCCGTATTTTAAGCCTTTATCTTTTATTGGATAAATGTAAAAACATTTAAAAACATATATAATCATATTTTAGTTATTTCAATCCATTCCCTCCAATACAACAACTACATGTTAACTACCATTTAAAATAATATTATTTTATTATTAGAGTGCAACGTAAGATTCCCAAGAAACTCGTTGTTGCGTCTTGGGTATGCCATCGAGCATAGCGTCCCCTTTAAAGTCATATTAATATTTTATTCACAAATATGGATAAATATGAAAATTTCATATTCTTTATTTACCTGGGGTGTTACATGCACTATACCACCACTTAAAATTAGTGTAAGGAATGGTTCCCTATTTGGGGGAAATACCTATTCTATTTTAGTGATTTTACACTATAAAACTATGGGGTGGAGATGGTCTAATAAAGGATCACAAAACAATTTTAAGGGGATAATTGAATTTTAAGGGGGAGGTTTTTATCATCCATTCTTGTGAAATTAATCAGAGTTGAGGGAGGAGTAGATACCCAAAACATGGAACCCATGATAGCACCGAGCTAAGAAATCCATGTAATAATGCAAATCCCAGAACAAGAACAATCAAGCAATGAGAGGGGAGGAGAAAAAATAACATACCTTGGATTCATGGATGGATTTTTCTAAGAGAATGTCATGGAGGAGTGCCAGCAGTAGGGGACTTCTACAAACTCTTGAAAAACATGATGGAAATCAATGCAATTAGGGTTCATAAAAATAGATCGAGGTGGGTTATATTAGTGCTTTCAAAAAAACATTGATAAAGATACCTTTTATCAGCCCTAAATTAAAAATAACTGATAAAATATTTATTTATTTGTGATTTTTTTCTCTCTAACAAAAGTCATGTTTATTAGAACTTCTAAAATCTATATCTTTATGAGCGATACAACATTAGCACTGATTAATGATTTATAATTAGAATTATAAATAAAAATATTTTTTAAAATATTTATAAATATTTATATATGATTTATAAATATTTATATCATTATATATATATATATATATTAGGTTCTTGGTGGTACAATTACATTCAAACACACACACCACACACATGGGTTGGAGAGGTAGATCATAGTCCCTCCAAGGAGATAACCCACCCATCAAACCTAATTTATTTATTACAAGGACTATAGGCTGAGTGGGTATGAAGCCCATAACATGGCCTACAAGCCTAGTATAGTGTCATGCCTGCATCATCCTTCCTACATCACCACCTATGCCACCGCCTGCCTGCGTCACTGCCTGCATAGTACTGTAATAGTACCGCACCCAACATGATCTGATCCTAAAACCTCCGAGATATCAAGAAGGATCCTTTACCACCAGGTACAAGCTCGTTGGCTTATATATATTTATATTATATATATATATATTAAATATATTTTTTATAATTTTATAATTATTTAAGTATATAATTTTTATTTTTAATTTTTTAAATATTTTTAAAAAATTTTGTTTATTTATTTTTAATTATAAATATATAATTTTATATATATAATAAATATAAATTTATAAATAAATATATTTGTAATTATTTACATATAATTATAAACATATTTATATCATTATATATTTATATTAATCTATATATATATAAATATAAATATAAATATAAATATAAATATTAATAGTGTAAATATATTCATTATTTAAATATATTAATTATAATTTTATAATTATTTTTTTATAATAATATGAATACATTTATTAAAAAATAATATTTATATATTTATTTCATTATAAATATTTATATAATTATATATATATAATAAATAAATATAAATATAAATATAAATATAAATATAAATATAAATGTAAATATAGAAAATATATTCATTATTTAAATAAATTTATTATAAATTCATAACTATTAAAATATATATGTAATTATTTATTTATAATTATATAAATACTTTTTTTAAAAATAAAATTTTTTAATTTATAATTATAATTTTATAAATTTATAAATATAGTAAATATATATTTATAAATATATAATCTTAAATGGATTCATGTTAAAAATGAGTGAAATAGAATAAATAAAAAAGTGTATACTTTAAAAATATTGAAAAATGATATGTTTTGTTAATTAAATATAAATAAATAATAATATATGGATATATATTGAAATAAAGGAAAATACACATTGAAAATATAAAAATATATTAAATAAAAATATATAAATAAATATAATAAAATGATTTAATTCAATAATAATAATAATAATAATAATAAATATTAGAAATGAATAAATAATAACTACTTGAAATAATATTAAAAATGAATAAATAAAAGTCACCAATTAAAAATATAATATATTAATTTTATCATGTTACTAAATGAAATTATTAAATGGATACTAAAATTTTAATAAATTACCTAAATACTAGGTTTATGTGTTTCTATATAAGATTTCATTAATTTTGTAAATATTTGTGTGTGTGTTGTATATAAAAATTCATTAATTATGTGTATGTATGTGTAAAATCAATGTATCATACATTTGATATATGATTAACTGAGAAATAAAATTACATTTGATTAATGTTTATTACTCGATACAATTAGACACTATTTTTAGATAATATTAATTTTTAATTATAAAAATTTCTTCACTTATATGACTTATTTTATGTAAGTATAAATATTTTTATTATATAAATCATATTTTACTAAAATTATATATATTGATATATTTTTAGATATAGAAAATTATATGAATATATTTCTATATTAAATATATTAATGAAAAATTATGTATATAGAATATTAAAAATGAATAAGACATTAATATGTTTTTAATTATTACATTTTATTCATTTTATATATTTATATTTAATATATATTATTTATTACTATTTATAATTAGTATATATATTTATATATATTTAAATTATTCATTTTATTAATAATTTTTCCATAAATAATTTTTTCGTAATTTTGTAATTTATTCATTTATTATTTTTTGGTTTATTTATTAAAATCAATTCATTTTTAAATTTTTTATTTAATTATTAAATTTTTTTCATTTTATATGTCTATATTTAATATATTCTATTTATTATAATTTATATTATACGTATTCAGATTCAAAACACTTTCTATAAAATTAAATAAATCTATCAAATTCATAATAATAATAATAATAGAGGAATTCATCATAATGACATAACATAAATGAAATAAAAACAAACAAGTGTCATTGTACCATATGGGTCAATAGAACTAGGGGACCTAAATAATGGGTATCCCCTATGAAAGTCTCTTCTATCATGTGAAACACACTAGCTTAGACGAAAATAAAGTTATAGAAATTACCATAAAAATGGGACCGACTTGCATCCACCGTTTCATCATAAACTAATACCAAATCTATCCCACTATCTAACACAATAATCCTCTGGGACATTGTATATCTAGATAATTGTTACTTTTTACTTTACATTGTAAAATATATATCTCTATAAATTATGAAAAACCTATAACATTGTATATCTAGATAATTGTTACTTTTTACTTTTATAAAACTAAAAAATTTTATTTTCTAAAAAATACAACATTATACATTAAAAAGAACTAAAACTTTCTTTGTCAAAAAAAGCCATAAAATTGTCCATCCAATTAAAAATTTCTGTCTAATTATAAACAATTCTCTAATTTAAAATTCCTATTCAATAAAAAAATTTGGTTTAATTATAAATGCCTATCTGATAATAAATCTCATTCTAATTTAAAAAATATGTTTTATTATAAAAGTTCATATGATTACAAATGTTTATTAGATTTAAATAGTCCATTGGATAATAAAATAATGTCCTTTTATAAAAGTCAATATGATTACAAAATTATATCAGATTAAGAATTCAAATACTTCTAAAAAAAAATTCAAATGAAAACCTGAATTTTAGAGACTCAAAAAATATGCACTTCTCTTTTATTCTACTATCATTAGCTCATCTCATGACTTCTTGATGATAACTTATAAACATGAAAGAGAATAATAACACCATCTTATATAGTAAGAAATTTGTTAACCATTTTTTGAAAACATTAAAAATTCCTAAAATTCTATAACTTATTTATATAAGAAAAATTCTAACCTTCTAAACGTTATATCATTATCCACCTAAACATATTTCAAAACATTTATATTTTCAATCATTCTTTAATTTAGCACCTTTATTAACTTCTATAATTTATAAATTTATTTATTTTTGGAACTTTCCTAAATTCTATACTTTTTTACTTTTTTCACCTTGTTATCTTTCTTACCATAAATAATATTCAACTTTATTCATCCTATTAACTCTCTTCACTTGTTAAAATTAAAATAATTGTTATCTCAAAACCTTTATATACATTCAGACTTTCTAAAAGTATTGAAATTATTCATCTTCATATATTTTTAAAGTTAAAACTTTAATAAGTTCCCATTACTTTATGATTTTCTATATATCTATAAAATTCTCATTTTCTAATATTTTGATCTTTTATTAGATTTGGAACATTTTGAATTTATAATTATTTAGAAATTTCTAACACTCAAACATTTATAATATTATTTATATATTGAAACTTATAAATTTTTATATCCTTAGAATATTATTGATTTCAAAAATATTATTATTTCTTCAACATAAAAACCTTTTGACCTTATAAATCACTAGAACATTATGAATTTATAATTTTTATAACTTTTTGAAATTTCTAACGTTCTCTATCTATATACCTTTCTGATTTTTCTAGATTTTTTGAATTTCTTTATCTCCAGCAAATTCATAACCAAAATCTATTAATTCTATCAGCCCTACTTTTCCTGTTATTAAAAAACATTCCTTTACAAAATTTATTCATTAAAAAATTAAAAAAACTGTTATAAAATCATAACAAAAGATATTTAATCTTTTACTTTCATTTATTTGACAACACTCATTAACAACCATTAACACTCATCATTTTCCAACAATCAGACATTTTCACAACTTATTTTTATAACAACTAATTTTTTATCATTCAACAAAACATATATTTTTTCAAAATAGTGAGTCTTAAAACCAAAATAATCAATAAATAATTTTTTTGAAGGAATTACATCCCTCAATTATAAGAAAATTTTGGGACATGTTCAAATAAAATATCTCTAAATTTTTCTTCTTTCTTTTTTTTTAAATATATTTTTTACTCTCCCCATTTTTCTCTCCCCCCATTTTATGATAACTACAAATTTAGGTTCATTATCAAATGGATTGTAAAATTTTCTTAAAATATTGTTACCTTCTCCACTGCTTTTCAACAAATTCCAAATCAGGGTGTAGGATTTCCTTTAAAACATCAAGAAACCTTTTTTGGATGTTGAAAAAGAATTTATAGTCTCAATTAATAAAATATCTCTCTTTGAATTAAATTCATGAAAACATAATAAATAAGATAAATTTTTGAAATATATTTTATCCTAACATATCCACGAACAATGTTTTCATTTATAAAGTGATACTTTTTATCAATGAGTTTTAATTGTGAACGTTTTATAGGTTTTTTAAAAAATAAAACATAAATTTGATTAAGTAATAATCATCAATGGTTTAGAAACATTAAATTTCATTTCTTCCAGCTATACTTTCATCCAAATAAAGTTTGTATATGCATTTCTAGAAGAAGCATATTGTTCTTCTACTATGCTCAAATTCACTGAATTTTGTTTTTTAATATGTTATCTCACACAACATTACCTCAAGAAAAAAGTTTTTCCTGATGTTGATTTTATACCATTTCAGTATTCAACAAAATAAATATTATTATAAAATACAATATTTATATCACAACTTATTTTATATAACCTCAAATTGCAATATATTCCTTTAAAAAGTATCAAAATAATTTTTTTAACAACATATGATATTAATTTGGATCACATTGATATCTGACAAAAATTATTAAAATATTAAATGATGAACATGTATTGTATAATAGGAAAAACTTATTATCCATATTCTAAAATAATTCTGGTCAATATGTTTCCTAGATTTGTTGTTACATATCATCAATCCAATATAAATAGTAGTAGATACTTGTTTAGAATATTGTAAACAATTTTTTTGAAAAACTCCTTACATAATTTTTTTCTAAAAGAAAAAAGTTTCTTTTGGAATGTCTCACTTTTATTCTCCTAAAGAGAGTTATTTATCAAAACATCTTCATTTAAATGTTATTTTCTATTTCATTAGAAATCTATTGGAAATCATTTTCCTAATTATCTACAAAATTATTTCATCAATAGAAAAATCATTATATATGATATCTACTCCTTAACTTATAAGCTGTTGTCCCTATTTCCTTTTTAAAAGATCAAATTTTTATGAAACTATAAAGTTTGGAGTACTAGGATCATCATGATATTTTCATCCCATGCATGGATTTATTCAACTTACAAACATTGGTTTGATCATCCTCAAGTAAGAACCCAATGATTTCTCCATACATTGTTCCTCCACAATCTCTACATTTAAGAAAAATTACTTTAAATTTATATTATAAACATTATAAAAAAGTTGTTCGTCCACTAGTAAGAACATTATAATAGTTTCCAATAATCAAATAGAAGAGAATATTTCTTCAAAATCTGATCCTTCCAGCTATGAATACTCTTTAAAAACATGTCATAAATTGTTTCTTGAAGCATCCCCATATTCATTTATATTTTTATTGTACACCCATTTTGTTCTAATAATATTCATTCCTACTAGATGTGGGAATAGTTCGCATGTATTCATTTTTCTCAATTTTATCTAACATTTGATTCGTGGTTTCTACCCATTATTTGTGTTAAATAGCCTCTAAAATGGATTTTGGTTCATCATATGAGAGAAGATATATTTTATTTTCTAATGTATGCAATCTTAAAGTATGAACTAGATCATTTTAAATATAGAAATATTTTCAATTTGATCTTTTTTTATAGGGTATGAAAATTTATAGCTTTTCGTCATTCTCCACTTTCCATACCAGAATACTCTTCTAAATATTCAGTTACATGTTTTGGCCCACATTCATCATCACTTATATTAGTTTCATTGGAGGAAATTATTTTATCTTCTACAACAATTTTAACTACCTTTATTAAGAAAGATGATTTTCGATAACATTATATCATTGCAATCACATGTTTTTTAAACTTTTATTCTAACATATATAACATCTTATAATGTGTGTATATCCCATTAAAATTCCATCTTCATGTTTATCATATAATTTTTCAATATCCAGATTTTTGATCTTCAGTAAATAGGGACATTTAAAAACCCTGAAATATTTCACAGTAGGTTTTTTTTATAAACAATACTATAGAAATTCATGTTGGACTTGGGTTGAAAAAAATATTAGTTTAGTTCATGTAAAACAATATAATTATCTTATCTCTATAAAATCATAAATTTTTTTTACTCAGCCAACATACTTCTTCCAATTTCTACCAAGATTTTGTTTTTTTCTTTCTCCCACTCCATTTAGTTTGTGTGTGTATAGAGAACTATATTGATGTTTAATTCCATGTTTCTTTATGTAAGACTAAAAATAATTTTAGGTGAACTAGTTTATATTATTAGATTCCATTTTCATTATATACACAACCATTTCACTATAAACTTCTCTATTAAAGAATCTAAACTTTTCTAAAACCTATAATTTGTGCTTCATAAACCTAATTTTGGTCATATAAGTGAATTAATCTATAAAATTTATAATGTAGAAGATTCATTTCATTGATTTTTGTATCATCGGTTTAGTATATTGAATATCAACATTATTAGGGATTTTACCAACTGTATTCCCTTTCTAACATGTTATACAAACATCAAATTCCAATATCATTAATGATGGAATGTTTCATACAACATCTAAATTATAAAACTATTCACACTTTTATACCAATTCCACTAATTTTTAAGGTGCTGTAATTTTTGAAGGAAACTACTCCTCCATAATGATTTTCAATATATTCTAAAATTTTCAAATGAACTATCTTATATGTGGAGAAATGACAATCAGTAAACCATGGATTGATACCTTATTTTATTTTAGAGATAACTCAACCAAAAATGACCTTTAGTACACTTTCTACATTTTACTCTCTTTTCCTTTTCTGGAATATGATCTTTTCTCTATAATAGTAGTGATACATTCTTCAACAAAGTGACTGAATTAGTCACATTATCTAAAAATTTCTCATAATTGTCATTAATTTTTCATTGCATATTTTACAACATATCATGATTTTACATTTATTTATTCTGAAGGTTTAGAAATTTTACTCATTATTCTTCTATCATTCACTTTTTTGAGCCTCTTTATCACAAGTGACGTGTAATTCCAATAGTTTTATGAAATATTACCATAAATCACATATTTTCGAGAAAACCCTCAAATCTTGGAAGTCTATAAAACAATTATATTTCTCTATATAATACTTCTTAAGGATCGTAACTTATTTTTTCTCTTCCTTTCTTAGGGAATGGGTTATATTTCTTATGAAGATAAATTTTAAAATTTGTGGATGTGATAGATTATTCACCTCCCTTATGAATCCAAAATTCCACAAAAAAATTCCAACTCCTAAAATGTTAACAAAATTATATAAACTTTTATATTTAGTATGTGAGTATTTTATTTTTATTTTTGGAGTGATCTTTTTTAGCATCATGAAATGATTTATCATCTATATATCAAGCCTTATTGAAATTTCCATTAATCATTCATAAGGTACATTCATCATCATGAAGTTTTATCTATGATTTATTAAGATAGTCTTATTTATCTTTTAGTTTCATACTACGGTCATCAACCATAATTACCTATTAAAAAAATATCGGTTTATAATTTAAAATCTCTTATATATACTCATCTTTCTATATAAGGTAATATATCCTTTCATCATTAACTTATCCAATTAATTTATTTATCATTATGATTTCATTATTGGGTATTGTGTTTTGTTCAATACATGACACAAGTTCATATTTGAGTTGATATTCTTGGAATTATTATTAACCTTTTCATTTTTCTTCATTATATTAATAATCTTTCTTTTTATAAACAAAGGTAAATATGGTTCTAAAATTTTATAGACATTAATATTCTATAAAATTTTTATAATTTGATTAAGATTCAACATTATTACTCAACATACATCTTCAATTTATAGTGAATCTTTTCTCACCACTAGTTTAATTCTTATATAACTTAGAAGTTCATTCATTCTTCTTCCACTATTATTCTTCTTTATAATGTTCTCAACATTCACCCGTATTTTTCTTGGGGAAATTCCTAGAAAAATTCTCATTTCATCCACACTCAAAAAATTTTATTAAATGTTTTCCTCCATAACTTCATCTTCCTCATTGACAGTTCTTGGAGATAAGATTCATGATATTTTCATTCATTTCATCATCCAATATATCTTCTAAATTACAATCATTAGTATTTTTAGAAACTTGTATTTTTATCTTTTTCATAACTTAGAAATCCATTTTCTACTTGATATTGTTTTTAAAGGATACAAATTATCTCATTTTATAGGAAAAAATAATGTTTTTAAAATCATCATAATATTAATTATATTAATATTCTGAAGTAGAATGTATAAAATCACACCTTTCATGGAAGTTTTTCATAAGTTTCTTTACAATTATAGAATATTCCAAGACATCTCCAAAACATGTAATATTAAACAAAACATCATTAAATCCATTAAAAAAATCCTATATAGTTTCTTTATCCCTTATTATGATATATTCGAACATTATTTTCAGATTTGTAACTTCACCGCATTCAATTTGGTTTTTCCATAGAAGAAACATTTATGCTCACCCCCATTTACTTAGTTGTTTTAAGACTCATCACCATCATGAAATTTTTTCATGAATGAGTCCTATGATTATAATATATATTTTATATCAAAATTTATATTTCTATTTTTAGAAAAATTTATAAAATCATATTTTTCAATGGGTGGTAACCTAATTGTATTATAATTAAAAACATCCAATCCATGTGATAGATGACATGAAAATAGCATGTATTTCCTACAATTAAAATTTCTACAATAGAATGTATTAATTCTACTATTTTTAATGAATTTTTATTTTCTATTAAAAGTATTCAATAACATAACCTAGTATCTGATACAAGTTGACATTCCATAGGATTAGTGAACCATTAAGAGGGGGGGGGGGGGGGGGTGAATTAGTTGTTTCCTTTTACAAATTTAAAATTATGAACATTTTTCATTGAACCTTTTAGAGTTATTTTCATATATTTTTTTTTAATAATTATCAAAATATTGACACGATAATATAGTAAACATTTCATTCATGATTTATAAGGTTTGGCATCAGTTTGAGACCTATATCATCACTATACCCACTCCTTTAGGCCGAAAAGAAATTCAATATTAAAAATAAGTGAAAATCATTAATCCAAATCATGTTAGACTATATCTATCTCTCAATATATATGAGAATACCAACTCTTTCATGTTTATGAAATTTTCTTTCCAAACATAAACCACAAAAAATTCTAATATATGAATTCTATGCTAGGAATGTTCACATAGAATGTACTTATGATTCCTCTATCTGATTTATCTATCTAGAAAGTGTCTATATAGGGTGACCCTATACGGTAATCTATATTTTAGGAACCTACTTTGAAACTACTTTTGATACAATTTTTTTTCTTTTTTATTGGACAAAACATAGGACCAGAAAATTTTTATACATAGGATCTCTATCTATTACACTTTGTCCTATAATTTGAACTAATCTATGTCAGATATTTGGATTAAAAACCATATTTCTATAACTCTCCTTCATCTTTAATTTAATGGCCTGGAATTTCTCTGGATATTTTCTCTAAATACATGGGAATTTTATGAGTCCGCAAAAATTTACGGCGCATGATTCCGAGACTCGGTGTTCCCAGAATCAATTTATGATGTTTTGTTTGGGTATGTTCAGTAAACGTACTAGTGGGGTTTTATAACATTTGAACCAGTGCTCGTAATTGAAATCTGAGGACATCATTGAGCTCGCAACACTGGTATTCACATAAGAAGACTTTCACTTCGACGATAGTGGTTCGAGAATAAAAGTTAGTTTTTGGGTTTTTTGTGGAAAATAATAAATAAAGTGAGCTTCATTTTATTTTTATTTGAGCTGCCATGTGGGTGTTTGTTGGTTAAAACCTCCTCATGGAAGTTGGAGGTGGGACCACCACACCTTTACCTCCCATGGGAGGTTATGGTGGTGGGGATTACCCGAACATAACCTCCCACAAGAGGTTACGACGTGGGGACCACACAGGACTAAACCCCCAATTAATGGGAGGAGAGGAAAACCTCTCAACTCACCCTCATTAATGAGGGAGAGCCTCTTGACCCCTCTAAATTTAATTTTTCCAATGCTTCATCCTTATTATGCCAACCTACGTAATTAATTTTCCCAATTTGAATATTGTGCCAACAATTAAATTGGGGAATCATATCACTTTTGGCTTGGCATTTTCAATTTAGTGGAAGCTTTGGGAAGAGGAGAGCTTGGGAGAAAGCTTCCAATGAAGAACGAAGAATAATGACAATGATCTTCTTCGAACATCTTCCCCAGACACCTACCGACGTGGGACGTCTCCAACCGACCTACCCTCTGCATCGTCGTCAACAAGCCAACACAGCTCAGAATTGGAAGTTTGAGGCGGATGCAATGATTGGTGATCATATTCATATTCTTCCCACGACTTCTTCAGCGATCAACAAGGAAAGGTAGGGAATTTATTTGTTTATAATTATTTTTCTTATTCTCATCTTCGGTTAGAAAGGAATCGATGAAGAGATTGTAAAATAATTGTTGTTTTCCATACATCTTGATGACCCATTTGTTGCCACCCTAAATGCGGAGGGTGCAGGCCAAACCATCATGACCTGAACCCTCTGCAATTCTAGTTTGTGATGAATATCAACATGGAGATGAGGCTACAGAACGATGACGGTGGTGATGACAAAGGCCGCACTACCCACGGCCTCCGCAAACCATGTCACCCCTACGGAGCTCCGGTGCTGCGGGCCGAACCACGACCCTCCGGTCGAGCCGCCCTGGCCGCGCCGTCCGCTTGCCCGAGCAGCGCCGAACCATGCCAACCCGGCTTCCCGGCCTCTCGGTGGCCCATGCCTCCTGTGCACCCCAGACGAACTCGCTGGCATGCGCTGGCCAAGCCGCCACCCGGCCGCCCACTGGCCAGCCTACCCGCCCGCCTCCTGGCCGCCCAGCCACCCGAGACACCACCCGATCGAACCGGTGCCCTGGCCATGCCATTTTCCCGAGTTGGTCCATGGCCCTTTTCAGGGCGCCCTGGATGAACCGGCCCGGCCGCGCCCTCTAGGCCGTGCCACACCCTCACAGCACTTCAGGCCGAATCGGCCCCAAGCCTAAGCCAAACCGCCCATGCGTCCTACAGGGCTGGGCCCAGCTGGCTGGGCCGAACCTAATAAGATGGGCCGCCCAATGGGTAGGGCCAGACCCAACAGGTCTGACCAGGTCGACCCAGACTGGGTCGGACCGGACTCGGGCCCACTACCGACCATTTACTTTCTTTGGCCATATCTTTGGCGCCAGACGTCCGTTTGATGAACCGTCAGCGGCGCTGGTAATATTGGAGCATGACGGTCCCTTTGAGTATACCCCACTGGAGTTTAGAGTATAGTAGAGTTACAGTCAGGTTGGATCGTGCCCGAATCCAACCGGGCCCCTGAGACTAAAAGGCTAATAACTGACAGACCGGGCGTCCGTTTGACGCGCCGACTATTGCATTGAGACCCCTATGATGAGGCGGACCTTTGAGATACTTATACATGGGACTTAGAGACAGTTAGAGTATCTAACTACAGCTCGTGGAGAGGATCCCCTTAGAGACGAGCGAGCATAGTGCGGAGACCCGGTAGTTGTCTGAGACCTAATGACTATTGACCGATTCGACTCAGAGTGTTTCAACTAGCACAATGGGGAGCGCCTTGGTGTCATGGCAGACCCACAGTGGGGAGCGCCTTGGTGTCATAGCAGACCCACACTACTCAACAAGAGGAGTACCTAAGCAGGCTACGAGGGGGAGTGCCTCTGTGTAACGTGACCGACCCATGGTGGGGAGCGCCTCTGTGTGACCCGACAGACCCACGGTACTCGACAAGAGAAGTACCTCAACAGTCCACGGATAGTGGGAAGCGACTCTGTGTGACGCGGAAGACCCACTGTACTCAATAGAGGAGGATTTCTCTAGCATCCGATGTGTTCGACGTTGTGCTTGGAAATGTTACTTGATACTACCCCTACAATAAAATCCTGGTTGAGCCGGGTCATTAACTTTTGTGATTACCTCATGATAGAGATGGATTGCATGATAACTTAGGTATTTGTATGGCCATATACCTAAGTGGGTTTTTTCTGTTGATTTCATACTTTGTGGTTTATCCTTATGGGTTTTTGTGAGACCTTGAGGGTCTCGGGGTCCCTACTGAGTATCATTATACTCACTCATGCATGGGCTATGCCCGTACCTCATTGTGTTGGTTGTAAACGAAGGATAGTGATGACTGAGGCTGAGAGTACTAGGACTGGACGCTACCCGGAGGTAGACCATACGACATGTCAGTACATAGAGGAGACTAAAAGGCGTGGAGTTTTGTGGAGGATATCTGTACCTACCGTTCAGGTAGGAATCTTAGAGGATGACCTAATAACTATTTTACTCTTATTCTATTGTACTTGTATTTTAGTTGTACTTGCACTTTCCTGTTGGGCTTGTATTCTAGCCCCTCTACTTTCAGCACTCATTTGTATACAGTTTTACATAGTGTTTTGCTTCCAGATTGTACTCTATTCATTGCATTTTCATGTTCTAAAGGAAATGCCTTCCTAGTTTAGGGATTTATGCCTTTGGTGCTAGTGACCTGCCCCTGGCCTATGGAAAGTGGGCTTGGGGTAGTCACATAACGGGCCCCGAGGGACAGTTTGTGAAAAATTAGTATCAGAGGAGTCGATTCTACCGCAGAACTTAAGACTTAGATATTTTCTATGAAGTAATAGTGTTAAGGGTATTGAGTGTGGTTTTCAGTTTAGGGAGTCCAGTGTTGGTTCGGTGACTGACATATCCATACACCAGGACCCTAGCTACTTATTTCTGACTCAGTGCATGAAAACACTGATTGTGTGTGTGTTTTCAAAAAGTTTTCATTAAGTTAGCTCAACCAGGTCAGATCACTAGTTATAATATTTGACCATGTCACGTTTTTTTCATTCAAGATGCCTCTCTGTGGATGACTAGCTAGAGCCCCGAGTGTTGTACACGCAGATAAACCTCAGGGCGATTAGGCCTCGGTGCAGGGCCCTTTTCTAGCAGTGGAACCAGCAGTACCACTACCCGTTGTGCCACCGATGCTACCAGCCCTAGCAGTAGACGATGCACACCGCTTGAGCGCGTTGCACGAGTTACAGCACCAGAGGCCGCCCAAGTTCAGGGGAGAGATGAACTCACAGGAGACTGAGGACTGACTGGAGGCTGTGGTGAGAGTTTTCCAACTAGTAGGGACACCATCAGACCTCATGGCGATACTTACAGCCAGCCTTCTACAGGAAGCAGCGGGAAGATGCTGGAGCTTAATGATTCAGGTTCATGATGAGATGATGCTTCTCTGGGCAGACTTCGAGAGCCGGTTTCGGGTATAGTTTGTCCCATCGACACTTCGCACAGTGCGCATACAGGTCTTACTTCATCCGCAATAGGGTAACATGACGGTGGCATAGTACTGTGTGAGGTTCACTGAACTCTCAAGCTACTCCATAGATAGGGTAAGAGACCCTTTATTCAGGGACCAGACCTTTTAGAAGGGACTCATGAGAGAGATCAGAGCTTTAGTGATCTCACTCAACATCCCGACATAGGCAGGGGTGTTAAAGAGAGCCCTATTAGGGGAGAGTTTCTTTGATGCGCAGTCTCCACCAATGAGATGCACCACTAGTCGACACATAGAGGAGTCATCTGTAGCTGGAACAGAAAGATGTCATAGAGGTCCAAGAGGACCAGAACTATAGGTGGATGACCGCATGACTCATGATCGGTTGTGCAGGTCACTCCGAGTGGAGACAGACTTGCCATGAGCAGGCAGTGTTACACATGCGGCGGGTGGGGTCACATGGTTCGTGACTGTCCGACCTGCCATTTAGATGATAAGAAGAAGTTTGAAGGACCTCCCATGTAGAGGTAGAGAATTGATCGAGGCAGTCCACAGGAAGCAGCTTGACATTTCATAGGAGCTGGCCATGCAGCTGGCAGTGGATGAAGTTTCAAGGTTTTACCACCACCACCACCAGGAGGTCCACCCCAACCACAAGGAACAGGTGGACAGGGGAGAGATCAGCTCCAGGCAGCTGAGGCCTATGATCACGGCACTCCAGAGATTATTTGAGGTATGATCTGTGTCTACTCCACTATAGCTGTAGTTCTTATCGACACAGGTGTCATTCGGTCTTTCATTCCCACTTCCATTGTTCAGAGCTCAGAGATTCTGACAGAGCCATTTTCTCGATCCTTATGGATAGAGACTCCTACGGGAGAAGACTCGATGATTACACATTGGTTCCAATATCATGAGCTTACTCTAGGTGGCGAGAGCTTCTGCTGGAATCTCTTAGTAGCAGCGTTGAGGCCTTACGACGTCATATTGGGTATGGACTGGTTATCTACAGTCCATGATCAAATCGATTATATTAGGAACAAAGTGCCGTGTGTCCACACAGATGGGACTAGGTTTACCTTCACCAGTGAGAAGGGATCCTTTTCAGTACATGACGAACTTACTCAGAGGAGGGTGTAGCGAATCATTCATTAGTTGGCCTGCCTTACCCTCAGAGTAGTTGATGTGGAGAGTCCGAGCTATCCTGTAGTTTTGTACCAGTACACGGATGTTTTCCATGAAGATGTTCTAGGACTACCTCCTCATAGAGAGGAGGACTTCTACATTGACCTGTACCCTGGAACGACACTGATATCTACACCAGCGTATTGGATGGCTCCCGTGGAGCTTCGTGAGCTGTGAGTACAGCTAGAGGACTTGCAAGATAAGGGATTCATCTAGCCTAGTGTTTCTACCTGGGCATCCCGGACTCTGTTTTCCAAGAAGGTGGATGAGATCTTGAGGCTTTGTGTCTCCTAACATCGCCTAAACCAGGTGGCTGTGAAGAACAAGTACCCACTCCCGAGGATTGACGACCTCTTTGATAAGATGAAGGGAGCACGATGGTTCTCAAAGATAGACCTCAGATTAGGCTATCACTAGCTCAGAGTTTGAGAAGAGGATGTGCTGAAGACGACCTTCAGATGTCGGTATTACCTCTTGGATATGAGAGGTTCAATTCTTGGGACATGTCATCTCGAAGGCTGGAGTTGTAGTGGATCCAACGAATATTGAGGCGGTACTTGCTTGGGATCCACCCAGGAGTGTGAAAGAGGTTCAGAGTTTCCTGGGATTGGTTGGTTACTACCTGAGTTTTTTTCTAGACTTCCCCAGAGTTGCAACACCACTATTAGCCATGATGAAGAAAGGGAAACCATTCATGTGGAAAAAGGGATTCCAATAGAGATTTCATGAGCTGAGGAAGAGGATGACTAGTGCCCCCATCTTGAGGCTTCAAGAGGAAGGTATGGGGTATGTATTCTAGTGCGATGAATCAGGGATAACACTCGGATGCATCCTAAGTCAGGAGTGAGTAGTGATCACGTATGGTTTATGACAGCTGAGACAACAAGAATAGGACTACACAACCCATGTCCTGGAGTTATTAGCAGTTGTCTTAGCCTTGAAGATGTGGAGACTCTATCAGATGGGCGAACGTTTTACCGTGAAATCTTATCACAAGAGTCTCATGTATATCTTCTCTAAGAAATACCTGAACCCGAGACAATGGAAATTGCTTGAGTTCCTCTAGGACTATGACTTCGAGATAGTCTATAATCATGGAGAGGGGAATGTTGTAGAAGATGCACTCAGTAGGAGATCTGGTATACAACTGCTAGGTGAGGCGAAAGAGCATATGGATGCCTTTCAGATATCCTTTGTGGATAGAGACAGATCGGCCTTTATACTGTCTCTTACAGTCACTCCCCCACTTCTTCATTGAGTCAGTGAGGCACAACATGGAGACGCTGACTATGAGACACGATGTGCTCAGATATCCACAGGGCAGGCACCTAATGGATTTTCTGAAGGTGGGGAGCACATCATCCTCTTTAGAGGACGTACTATGGTACCAGTTTCACTTCAGGAGGAAGTGTTGAGAGAGTTCCACACATCCTCTTTAGCAGTACATCTAAGAGTGGTGAATATGTACCAAGACCTTCAACAAAAGCATTGGTGGCTAGGTATGAAGAAGGAAGTAAGAGAGTTTGTCTCTCGTTGCCTCACTGGTCAGCAAGTGAAGGCAGAGCACCAAATACTAGCAGGCTTGGTTCTGCCTTTAGAGGTCCTAGAGTGAAAGTGGGATGGGATATCTATGGACTTCGTGACAGGACATCCACATACATCCAGAAGTCATGACTCGATTTGGGTGATAGTTGATCGACTCACCAAGTCATCCCACTTTCTACCGATCAAAGACCAGGGTTCAGTAGAGAGCTTGGTACACCTTTATGTACAATAGATTGTGTGGCTACATTGAGTACCTTCATCTGTTGTCTCCGATCATGAAACATGGTTTACTTTCAGGCTATGGAAGTGGTTGAAGGAGGCTTTCAGAATGCATCTTCATCTGAGCACCGCCTTCCATCCTCAAATGGATGGCCAGAATTAGAGGACCATTCAGACTCTCGAGGAAATTCTCCATGCATGCGTCATTGAATTTGGTCGTAGCTACAAAATCACTTACCATTGGTGGAGTTTACAGACAATAACAGCTATCACTCGACCATTGGAATGTCACATTTTGAGGAATTGTACGAGTGACCTTGCAGATCACCTTTGTGCTGGACTCACCCAGGGGAGTCAGCACTCGTGGGACCAGAGATGGTATGGGATACCACTAAGAAGGTTTAGATCATCTAGGTGCCAATGAAGACTGCACAGATCAGGCAGAAGTCATATGCCAACAAGAGATGGAGACCTCTGGAGTTTGAGGATGACGACCATTACTTTCTACGGGTCTCACCTTGACGTGGTCTACGAAGATTTGGCCGATGCGGAAAGCTATCTCCGAGATTCATAGGACCTCTTCAGGTCCTTAGCAGAGTTGTAAAGGTGTCATACCACTTAGCTCTTCCACCTCAGTTGCACTGGGTTCACGACGTCTTCCATGTATCTCAGCTGAGGAGATACGTGCATGACCCTTCCCACATCATTGACCATAGAGAGCTAGACGTTGATGAAGGGGATACTTTCACGGAGGTTCCAGTGGAGATTGAGGATCGACATGAGTAGGTCCTATGTGGACGGTCGATGCCTCAGGTGAACATTCCATGGTAGCACGAGAACCTCCAAGGGAGCACAAGGGAGCGTGAGGCTCAGTTGCATGCTCAATACCCCCACTTGTTCCCTTAGTTCAAGTTGTAGTTTATGGGGATGTAAATCCCTGAGGTGGGGAGAATGTAAAGACCCATAATTTCTGTGGATTTTTTTAAATACATAGGAATTTTATGAGTCCATGAAAATTTACGGTGCATGATTCCGAGGACCGGTGTGTCTAGAATCTATTTTTGAAGTTTTGTTCAGGTAAGTTCAGTAAACGTACGAGCATGTTTTTATAACTATCGAACTGGTGCTCAGAATTGAAATCCGAGGACACCGTTGAGCTCACAACACCGGTATTCGCTTAATGATATTTTCACTTCGATGATAGTGGTTTGAGAATAAAAGTTAGTTTGTGGGTTTTCATGGTAAATAATAAATAAAGTGAGCTTCAATTTATTTTTATTTGAGCTACCATGTGGGTGTTTGTTGGTTAAAACCTCCTCATGGAAGTTGAAGGTGGGACCACCATACCTTAACCACCAATGAGAGGTTATGGTGGTGGGGCCCACCCTAACATAACCTCTTGCTAGAGGTTTAGACGTGGGGACCACACGAGACTAAACCCCCTATTAATGGGAGGAGAGGAAAATATCTCAACTCTCCCTCATTAATGAGGGAGAGAATCTTGACTCCTCTAACTTTAATGTTTCCAATGCTCCATCCTTATTACGCCAACCTACTTAATTAATTTTTCCAATTTGAAAATTGTGCCAAAACATAAATTGGGGAAATCATATCACTTTTGGCATGGCATTTTCAATTTGGTGGAGGATTTGGGAAGAGGAGTGCTTGGGAGAAAGCATCCAACGAAGAAAAAAGAATGCCAAAAACGATCTTCTTCGAACATCTTCCCCATAATCCTATCGATGTGGGACGTCTTCAACCAACCTTCCCTCCGCATCGTTATCAACAAGATAACGTAGCTCGGAATTGGAAGTGTGCGGTGGACGCAACAAACGACGATCATCTTCATCTTCTTCCCGAGACTTCTTCGGTGATCAAAGAGAAAAGGTAGTTGGATTATTTGTGTATAATTCCTTTTCTTATTCTCATATTTGGTTGGAAAGGAATCGATGCAGAGATTGTAAAATAATTTATGTTAATCGTATTTCTTGATGAGCGATTTCTTACCACCATAAACGCGGAGGGTGCGGGCCAAAACAACATGACCCAACCCCTCCACTGTTCTTGTTTGTGATTAACATCTGCATGGTGATGAGGCGACAGACCGATGAAGGTGGAGACGACAAAGGCCGCGCTACCCATGGCCTCCATGAACCACACCACCCCTATCGTGATTCGGTGATCCATGCTGAACTGCGACCCTCCGGCCGAGCCACCCTGGTCGCTCCGTCCGCCGGCCCACGCTGACCCGAGCCGCGCCGAACCGCGCTAGCCCGAGCTGCACCGAACAACACCGGCCCGAGCCATGCTGAACCCTACCGGCTTGGCCTCCCGGCCTCCCGGCCACCCGCGCCTCCCGTGTGCCCTGGCCAAACCCACTGGACCGTTTTAGCTGAGCCACCACCAGGCCGTCCGCCAGCCCGCCTGCCGGCCTACTTTCCGTCTTGCCTAGCCGCCTCCCGACCGCCTGGCCACCCGAGCCACCACCTGACTGAACTGGAACCCTCGTCGCACCGACCTACCAAGCCATCCTGTGGCCCTCCCCGTGGTTTCCTGGACAAACCGGCTCGACCACACCCTTTGGGCTGAGCCGCACCGGGCTGCACCCTCCCGGCGATCTGGGCCGAACCGGCCCCAAGCCCGGGTCGAACAACCCACGCGACCGGCTGGGATGGGCCCAACGGGCTGGGAGGAACCTAATAGGATGGACCACTCAATGGGTCAGGCCAGACCCAACAGGTCCGACCAGATCGACCCAGACCAGGTCGTACCGGGTCGGTCCGACCGAGTCAGACCGGACCCGGGCCCACTACCGACCCTTTACTTTCTTTGGCCATATCTTTGGCATCAGACGTCCGTCTGATGAACTATCAGTGGAGCTGGTAATCATAGAGCATGAAAGTCCCTTTGAATATAACCCACTAGAGTTTGGGGTATAGTTGAGTTACAGTCAGGTTGGATCGTGCACGAATCCAACCGGGCCCCCGGGACTAAAAGGCTAATAACTTATAGACATGGCATTCGTTTGACGCGCCTAATATTGTGTTGAGACTCCTATGACAAGGCAGACCTTTGAGATACTTATACATGAGACTTCTTGACAGTTGGATTATCGACCTATAGCTCATGGAGCAGATCCTCTTAGAGACAAGCGAGCATAGTGCGGATACCTAGTAGCTAGTTGAGACCCGAAGACTGCAGACTGATTCGACTCGGAGTGTTTCGACTAGCCCAGTGGGGAGCACCTTGGTGTCGGGGAAGACCCACAGTCGGGAGCACCTTGGTTTCGCGGTAGACCCACAGTACTCAACAGGAGGAGTACCTCAGTAGGCTAAAAGGGGGAGTGCCTCTGTGTGACGCGACAGACCCACGGTGGGGAGCGCCTCTGTGTGATGCGGCAGACCCACGTTACTCGACGGGAGGAGTACCTCAGCATACCAAGGTTAGTGGGAAGTGCCTCTGTGTGACGCGGCAGGCCCAATGTACTCGATAGAGGAGGATTTCTCTTTCAGCCGAGGTGTTTGACATTGTGCTTGGAAATGTTACTTGATACTACCCCTAGAATAAAATCATTATTGAGCTGAGTCAGTAACTTTTGTGTTTACCTCATGATTGATATGGATTACTAGATAACATAGGTATATGTATGGGCTTATACCTATGGGGGGTTATCTGCTTATTTAATAATTTGTGGTTTATCCTTGTTGTTTTTTTGTGAGACCCTAAGGGAATCAGGGTCCCTACTGAGTGTCGTTATACTCACCCCTTGACAGTCTATGCCTACACCTCGTTGTGTTGGTTGCAGACGACGGACAACGCTGACTGAGGAAGACAGTACTAGGACTGGACGATACCCGGAGGCAGACCATACGATGTGTTTGTACACAACGGAGATCAACAAGTGTGGAGTGCTGTGGAGGATATCTGTACCTACCCTTCAGGTAGGAATCCCAAAGGACGACCCATCAGCTATTTTACTCTTCTTCTGTTGTACTTGTTTTTTAGTTGTACTTGTACTTTCCCATTGGGGTTGTTTTCTGTCCCCTCTTCTTTCAGCACTCTTTTTTATATAGTTATACTTAGTGTTTTGCTTCTAGCTCAAGCTTTATTGTGTGCAATTTCATGTTTTAAATACAATTCCTTCCCAGTTTAGGGATTTACACCTTTCGTTCTAGTCACCATCCCCTGACCTATGGAAAGCGGGCTTGGGGTAGTCATGGCATGGGCCCCGGGGGATGGGTCGTGACAATTAAAACAATAATTGGTTGGAAAATCACTTCTAACACCAAATATTTAGTGCTTCAAATTTGTATTAGGAGAATGTCAGTAAGCACAATGTACCTTTTTATCATATTTATTGTTTCAACAATAATCATAAATGGAATAAACACAATTCATTTTCAATATAACTGAAATAAAAATTTCAAAATTCCCACTAAACTGAATTTCTCTGGATGATTCTAAAGAATTATATAATATTATAAATTATTTTTAGAAATATTTAATCAATGATGTTTCATTTAGTTTACTTCAAATTTTATTTAAGGAACTTCTTAATCCTTTGTAACATAAAATTTGTATAATAAAAAAAATAGAAACTTTGTACTTATAGTAAACTATAACTTTGTACATTCTTAAAATGAAACTTTTTATCTTCAGAAAACAAATAAATTGTATGTTATTAAAAACTAAAACTTTATATGTCCAGTGAACTATAACATTCCACATTTAGGAAACTACAAATTTATAAATAATAAACAAATCGACACATAGTATATCTAAATAAATATAAATTTTAAATTTTAGAAAATTATTCTAAAAATTAAAAATTTGTATATTCTAAAAAAACGAAAACTTTTTATGTCAAAAAAAAATTCATCAATATTTTTCGTCCCATTAATAATTTCCTTCCATTAAAATATATTTTTTTGATTATATTTGTTTTTTAGACTATAAATTTATGTCTGATTACAAATGTTCTTCTGATTACAATAGTCCATCCAATTACAAAATTATGTATGATTATAAAACTTTATCCAATTATAAAATTCCATCCAATGAAAAATGCATATCAAATTAAAAGCTTCCACACAATAAACAATTTAATCTAATAACAAAACCCCATAATGTTATAATAGTCTATCAGATTAAAAATTATTTTCGATTTAAAAATTATAATTGTTTATAAAAGTTCATCCAATTAAAGAAATTAATCTTATGGAAAAAGGTCATATGATTAAAAAATTATTTTTGATTAAAAAAGTGTTTCTCATTTTAAATTAAAATCATTCTAAAAAATTATATTTCGAAAAAATTAACATTATAAACCCCCAAAATATTCACTTCCCTTTTCATAAAAATTATTAATCTTATATGTTGACATCCTCATGTTGTTTTAGGAACCTAAATGAATATAATAACACTGTTTGAATTTGTAAGAAATTTTATTTTTAATTTTAAGAAAACATTATGACTTTTTAAGTTTCATACATTCTTTATCTCATCAACTTTATTAACATATAGACTTCCTAAGTTCCATTATCTCAAAAACATATTAATCATCCAAAATTTCTATCTTTCGCAATCTCATCAACCTTTTTAACTTCAATACTTTCTAATAATATTTATCTTTAAAACATTCCTAACTTCCAAAAAGACTAAATTTATGAATTTTAGAAAATTTATTAACAACTATTCTATCAAAATTTATAAATCTAGGAACATTTATTAACTTCCAAACTTTATACCTTTATTCATTTCAATAACTTCATTAACGCACATACCTTCTCAATATTATGAAAATCTTCAAATCTAGAACTTTTCTAATTTCTATTATTTACAAATTTCTATAACTTTATGACTTTATATACCTCTTAAATATTATTAATTTCTAACATTTATGAATATATTTATCTAAAGAATGTTCTGACTTCTTATATCCTTGGAACGTTATTACTTCCTTTAATTTCTAGTATTAATCGTATATAATGGGTTTTATCATTATATATCTATATAACTTTCTAAATTTTTATCATTTTTAAATTTCTACATTTAAAAAATATTCTATCTTTTTACATCTATAGAAATTTTTGAATTTATAAAATATTTAAATTTATAAATTTTTTTATGATTTTAATCACTATAACTTTCTGGATTTCTATATTTTCTATCATTATTAATCTCCAATAACATTATAATTTTTTTGTTAACTTTTATAAACTATTAGTTACCTATTGTACCAAAACATTATTTGAAAAAAGTTAATTATTAGGAAATATTAATCTTTGTTAGAAAACTATCATAGAGGATCTTAAATATTTATATTAAAATGACATCCAATTGTATAATATACCTCATTAAATAAATTAGTTTATATAAATCATATATTATTAAATAATAATTGAGAGGGGAAACCATTACGATAATGGTATAGATTGGATTCAAATCCCATGAGAGATAAAAAATTATATGGGTTTTAAAATCATTTTTTTCATTATAATATCATAAAATCATCCAATGGTTAGAATATACATCACACAATATAAAGAAAGTGATAAATATTACATATCATCCAATGAATGAAAATTAAGTTGATGAACCCTTATAATTTTCTCCCAACATCCAAGAAAGGTATTGAACCAGATGTGAAATAAGCATAACAATAATAATAAAATATATTGAAACCATTTTCATTTATATTACCATTTATATTCTTAAATTATAATCATTCAATACAAATGTTTTATATAATAAATGATTATTTTCAAAATTAAATTATAGTAAATTTTATTGTTTCACACATATTAATTATGGAGATGTTGAACCTTATTATTTAATAATATGTTAATAATTCCCATATTAAAAAAGATAATAAAATCATTGTTTTTAAATTATATGTACATGCTTGTATTCAATTTATAGAAACTGCATGCATTGGATGTGAGAAAGGCGTCCATGGATATCTATTTTCAGGTAATCTACCAATGTCAAAAGATTAATTCATAATGATCATAAACTTCTATTTCATAAATTCATATCCATATTCCGGATTTTTATGACTCTGTTATATCCTCTATATTCAAAAAATATGATTTTTAATCATCCATGTAAGGATGTGATGAAAAATATAATATGTATTTCAATTGAGGTGGTAATATGTACATACAGACGAATGATGTTTTCATTTTCCAAAGATTAGAAGGAGTGTATAAAATGAGTTATATTTTCATAATATTAAACATGTTAAAAGTACTATATTTTTTTATTAAATAAAATTTTATAACTATCCATGTATGTTGGTGATGAAATTTCAATTACACTATTCATAGAGGCGGTAGTCTTCATGTACACATAGAAAATTTTTTATTCTTCCATGGAGAATAAAGGATGGTAGATAATGATACTTCCATAATCATAATAACATTTTATTTTATTAAATATATGTTTTTTATTCATTCAATTTGGTATTATATATATTGATCTATTACAATATGATATAGAGAAATATAAATAAAATGTGTAATTTAGGAATTTTTACCTTACTCATTGGAATAAATATTTTTCAACATGTATTAATCCATTGAGGAGTGGTAATTTAATGATACCAAAACCTATAGGCTGTGTTTTAGAGTTTTGGGAAGGTATTTTTGGATAATTTTTAACTCACTTTGAGTATTTTTCATGAAGAGAAGTAGGGTGGTGAATGATTCCTTATATAAGTGAGGGGGATGCCATTTTAGCAATTAGAAATGTTCTATTAGTGGAATGTGGCTCAAAAAGGGATATAATATAGATTAGTAGAGTTTTTTTTATTAAATCCCACTAACATGAACATGGAAATAAATTTTGAGTAATTATATTATTTTCTCCTATGTCTCTATCTTTTAAAAAAAATTAATTTTACCAGGGAAAAGTTTTCATACCCTCGATAATTTATAATTTATTATTAAAAAATAATACTATTATTAAATAATTTAAGTATATTTTTATAAATTTGAAAATAATTTCATCGAATAAAATTTTCCTTTAGGACAAAACATAGATATAATATTAGTGCACGTGACACATAAAAATAATTTTTTGGTAAATGTGTATTTTTAAGCATAAAAAATATATTTGGATTAAATTATCAGTATTGTTGAATTTCATTAAATTAATTGGATTATTAATAAAAATAATTTTTATTATGTGTATTTTAATGAAATCTAAAATAGAAATCCATAATATGAATAATTAATTAAATGAAAATTATAGAAACTATTTTTATTAGAATAAAATATTAATTGAGTACCAAAATGTTAAAAATATGTTTTTTAATCTAAAAAAAAATTATTTAAAAAAAATTAATTTTAATCCCAAAATACACAATTGGTTGGGAAAATTATTTTATAAATTTTATGCCATGTTTACATTTTGAAAATGTCATAAAATCTATGGAATTGCAAAAATTTATTTTTTCACTTTTAAACTAAAAATAAATCAGTTTAATAAAATCTAAAAATACATAAATTTATATTGTTATATTTATACCAAAAATAAAGTTTAATTTGTTAAAATAAAATTTTGGAATTTATGTATCTAAATTTTCAATGGAAATGTAAAATATAATTAAACGTATTTTTACAACAGACTAGATTTTTCAATCATAAACCAATTTTATTCTTCTTTACTATCAATTACTAATTTAATTATTATTAATATATTATTTAAATAATCATTATTCATCATCATCATTAAACCATAATATATTTTGTTCTATAAAATTAAAAATAATAAGCTAAAAAAATAAATTTCTTGGAAAAGACATTTAAAGAAAAGAATGATTTAGTTTGTTCTTTACCTATAATAATTGAACTTCATCAATGAAGATGTACAAAAAAAGACCGCCCTTTATTCAACTATATTTTTTACTTATATTAATTCTAATTACCAAAGTTAATTAAATTACTACATTATAATTATCTCATTTAATACAAATAATGTTTTCTTAATTGAATTGATCATTATGGGGTTTAGTTTTGTGATTCATTTATTGGAAGATATTCAAAATAATATTTTATTACAAAAATATTGTCTAAAATCATGGGGTTCTACACAAAAAATATTTCATATATTATATTTCTAGAGAGGCCTTATGTATATTTCACCATTATTGTTTTTTTAAACTTAGTCCATCCTTATCTAAAATCTAAAACAACTTTATGTGACCATCAGAGAAAATCCTCCCAACTAACTCTATTAGTGAGTTACATATATGAATAAAACTAATTTTTACAGTAGTGAGAGTTAGTATTCACATTCCCAATGATAAACATCATAATAACGTATTCACACTCCTTTACATAACAACATCCAATGTTCAGATTTTGAAAACCACTATTGTCTACATAGAACACTCTTCTAAGTTTATTATCAATATCATTCATAGAAGTATTTTAGTAAAACAATATACTTTAGATAATTTTGGTGTTTTTAAACACTTATATCACAGTTTATTATATACTTATTAATTTTCCAAATTTGAATGAATTAAAATTTTCATAATTCCTAACTATGAATTTTATATTTTTTATGTTTTTAAATTGCACATGTGTAACACCCCGAGCTTCCACGATACGCCTCTCTTTCAATAATGCAATAGCATGCATTGTACGCAAGTTCGAGTTCTAAAACACTGCGACTAATCAAAGTAGCCGTTATGAATAGTAATAACCACTTTTTAAAATTATAGAAATTTTATATTTCAAAATGGACTTCATTTTTGTATTCGTAATATCGAAATTAGCCTATGTTGAATTTTTGGTATTTTTCTCAGAACTTCTAATTTTTTATGAATAGTGAAAAATACTTAAAACAACTTTTTTAATCAAAATAATTCATAGTGATAAATTATACTATTTAGTGGTTTTAGAGTATAATTAGAATATATTTTTACCATTTTATCCAATGGTGGTCATTAGAATTAATTTGACATTGAAATTAGACATAAACAATTGCCAATCTTTTGATATAAATTGTTTCTTAAAAACACGCTATTTGTTGTGACAGCGGGAATTAATTATAAAATTAATTAATGCAACTTATATGTTTGGAATTTTTTAAAATAGACATCATTTTTGAATTCGGAATATCAATTATAGCTTAGGGTGAAATTTTGGCATTGTTCTGAAAAACTTCAATTTTTGATGAATAGTGAAACCACTAAGTGGTATTTAAATAACTGATTTTTCGTTTAAATGAAATATTACCACTTCTGTGATTTGATTTTCAAAAATCCGACATACATGGTTGTCATTAAGAAGTAAAATGTGGTTCAATGAGATTAAAATAATTTTTTGGTGAATAGTAACTTTTAAGTTCTTAATCGCGATTAGAGGTAATTAGTGTAGTTTAAGGTAAAAACAATGTTTTTATAATATGAGATGAGCATGACACTTGTCCTACTCCTATTGGATGAGTCATGGCCGACCAATACAACCCATGGGTCAACTTGGGGACCCCATGGAGCCACTTTAGTTGGAAAATGATATAAATACCTTTTATTTAATGTTAAAGTAAAAAAAATGACACAAACATAAAATGTTTTACCAAAACAATTTTTACGTAGGGTTACACAAGTCCAAATTTTGACTATAAATATTCATTAGAAAGCTAAAAAGATTTCCTACATCATAGTATTTTTTTTATAATTTTTAGACATTAAATAAATTAAATTATTTATGACATCATTATGATGTGGCGATGACCTCATTATTTAACGATTTAAATAAAATGAGAAGATAATGCAAAATCCAAGGATTACACTTGTCCAAAGCCTATTGGATGAGGAGATTTCGAAACCTTATCACCTTAGCCTCGAATTATATAAGTGTGGGACCTTTAGAATCCGAAAAGCATTGTGTAAATAATGTAACATTTCAATCTTTCCAAAAGTGCCCCTCCTCTCCACTTATAAAAGGCCCCCACCTCTCCCACCTCATTTACACTTTCAAGCCATTTGGCTCGGCCAACCTCTGCCCAAATACTCTCCCAACATTCCTCCCTTACTCATAGAAGCCTCACTTTGGGCAGAACTCTTCCCAAGGAAGCCTTTGGCTCAAATCAAAAAGAGTTACCCGATTTTGAGGTAATGTCTTTTCTAATGTTGTTTTGTTTTATTTTTCTTCTCCAACCCCCTAAACTCTTTTTATTCATTTCTTTTGTAACAACACCAGTATCCTCAATATACTAGGATGTTGTTATAAGATGGATTCGAGCTACACTTACACACACCTACATCTAATGGTTAAAGAACATACGGTTTCTGTGGATGGCGAATTTCTGCCTCACGAAACGATGATTGTTCAACACTCATATAACACCTTCAAAGGTGGCCATTAAGATGTCACTATATTTATATATGATTTATAATTTGTTTATGTTTTACTTATGCTTCTGTATTTCTCATTTATGTCATACTTTATGATTTCCATTATGGGTAAAACGCGATAATTTCATTTTAGGAAGTGCGGACTACCGCCCCCTCAAAGTGATTTGAATCGTTAATGCCATATGTGGGATGTATAAAGGATGTAGTAAATGGTATTATACACTATATTATACTGGAATTATATTATACATTTATATCATTATGATTTAGTTCCTTTAAATATGAAATTGAAATGAAAGTAGCGTTCATGCGTACGTACGGCTTACCGTCTCCATGAACGGTGCATTTCATTTCTTACCTCTAAATGTTATGTAATATTATAAATGAATGTATATACTGGATATATAAGATATATATGACATCTAAATCATGAATATAATTCTGGATATAATGGATATTTCACCACATAAACAACTTGTAATTATAAGAAGCTTATTGTTGACTCCAGTACCAAAGATCGACAAAACGACCGTTATTAACTTAAATAATTACATAATGTTCATATCATTGTAATAAGTGATATAATAAGGATAATGAAGTTGAAAATGGTTCTTAATAAGGTATATATTAACTCTAGTTTATTATTCAGGAGGTTAAAGAACGGTTGAGTCAAGTCAGACACGAGGTAAGGGAAATTCTTAACCCAATTTCTGTTCTTTGGGTTAATCTCCTACTTTCAAATTCTGTCATGATATTGTTATGTATTATCTTGTATTTGTACTTTCTTTATGTGTACTTATAGTTAATACACATAATAGATCTATTTTATTTATAAATGATCTTGTAAGGGAATTTCTTGACCCAACTTCCATTCTTTGGGTTAATCTCCTACTTTCAAATTATGTCATGATATTATTATGTCCTATTTTGTATTTTTACTTTCTTTATGTGTACCTATAGTGAATACACATAATAGATCTATTTTATTTTAAAAATGATCTTTTAAGGACTTTGTCTCAATCTCCTTTCATTGAGGCATATTTGGCTTTATACACAACTTTCTTTTATGCGGTGTATAAACCCCTTTGAATTTTACATTTATTCAAAAGGTTTTCTTTTATAAGTATATGATTTCTAAATGATTTCAAAAAAGATATATTTCTCTCAAATATATGAAAATCCAGTGCAAATGTATACGTATTTAACGCAAGCTTAAAAATGTTTTCAGAAAACCCGACTCTCGAGCGTGGTAGACAGGAAGGGATTGGGCGTGGACCCATCATGGCCTGTAATTAGTCGAGAAGTCTCAGAATTAGTTATTTTGTTTTCAGAAGCTTGCATAATGTTTTTAGAAAAACACCGGAGAATATTTGAGCAATTTTAAAGTTAAGTATCTTCTAAAAAAATTTCATCGGTAGGTCTCATGAGACAACTAGACGTGGAATTGGCCGAGGCCCTTTCCCAATTTGATTTATGGTTTTGGCCGAGGCCTTAATCATTTTAGATGTCTTGGCCGAGGCCTTGACAAAATGTTTCAGAATGTCCGGCATTATACATTCCATCATTATGAAAGTGGTTATTGATATTACATGTGATTATTCGACCAGTAGAATATCCATGTGAAGAAGTAAATGGCATTATCTCATTTTACTTTTGCCATATTATGTTGATGTTCATGTTTAAGAGGCTTTTGTTTTAGTTATACATTGCCTTAAATGTTAATGTTTATTTATGAAAGCTTCCGCATTATTGTTATCCTTACTGAGCATTTGAGCTCACCCCTTTCAATGTTTAAAAATTTTCCAGGTTGTGAAGAAGTATTTTATGACTGACTTGCAAGAATAATCAGTGAAGATATGAGTGTGGAATATGAAGACCATGTTTTTTTGTAGTTTGTTTAATTTTGATGTAATGAAAGACTTATGAATGTATCTAGTGTTTCCAAGGCTACTAAACTAATCGGTCTTTCGAGACTTGATCTTTTGTGATCATGCCAATGTTACGAAGTAATGCACCGGCTCTGGGTAGCTGGGGTCGGGGCGTTACAGTTGGTATCAGAGGCAGTTTAGTACTAACCTTGGAAGCTAGATTTAGATAAACTCTGATTAGAGCACATAGCCCGAAGATAGACTTTGAGGATTAGTATAAAAGAACATCTTAGAATATTGGTATTGTAGAGATTTTGTGAGTTTTCCAAGCAATACATTCCTGTCTGGATACGAGCAGGTAGAGGCGGCTCTGGCACAGATGTACCTAGGGGTAAAACCCGAAAACACCGCTTTGAGCTAGACTCGAACGGGAACTGGTGCACGACAACGGGCCTTGCTGCACTCTTGGTTACGACACTCCCGGGGGATATGCTTTGGATAATTCCCATTTTCTTTACAAACCACTATGAAGGGTTACGAGTATATACTTCCTCAAAGAATACATTTTTATAATTATGGATTGTATCCATAATTAGTTCAATTTATGTTAAGTGTTTTACAAGTATGGAATTATGTATTTTGATTCATAAACTAATCTAGTTTATGCCATTGTTTAGAAATGGCGCCTAGTGGAAGGAATGGAAACCGTATCAATGCACGAACTCCGTGTAGGGATTGCCCTCCTGATCAAGATAATTATTGTGGATCTAGAGATACAACTGGTGCTGATCAACTTATTACCATACTGGGACAACTCACTCAGGTTATGAATAATAACATTACTCATATGGAGCACCCTGATCCGCAACGTGGAGGATCAATGTTAGATCGATTCATGAGGCAACAACCGCCAACGTTCAATGGGAGTACAAATCCTATAGTATCTGAGCAATGGATAAATTCCTTAGAGAAAATATTCCATGCCTTGGGGAGTAGTGAAAGGGAGAAGGTTGTCATGGCAGTTTACCGCCTCACTGGAGATGCCGATCAATGGTGGTCATTGATTCAAAACATGAAGGAAGATGATGAAGTATCAAATATGGAATGGAGGGATTTCAAAGATCTGTTTTTAGAAAAATACTATCCTCGTGACCATCGAGCAGATATGGAAAGGCAATTTCTGAGTTTGAGGCAGAAGGAGGATGAGAATGTCGCAAAGTATGAGGCTAAATTTACAAGGTTAGCGAGGCATGCTGCCGATTATATACGTAACCCAAGGAGTAAGATTGATCGTTTCTTTGATGGGTTAAAACCATTTCTCCGTCGAGCTTTAGTATCACAATCCTTCTCATCATATGAAGATATTGTCTCGTGTGCTATCAAGAAAGAAAATGAATTCTCTAAGTCTTATGACAACAAAGTAAAGCAAGAGAAGAAGAGAACGGTGGAACAAGAGACAGATAAAGGGAAAAAGGGAAAGAAGGATTTTCCATTATGTGATAATTGTGGGAAGAATCACCCTGGTATTTGCCTAAAAGGAATGGGAGTTTGTTATAAATGTGGAGAAAAGGGTCACCAGGCTCGTGATTGCAAGGGAAAGAAAGAGGCTGTCAAAGTTGAATGCTACAATTGTAGAGAAATGGGTCATTATGCAAATGAATGTCCTAAGCGTCAGGGAAACTTACCTCAGAAAAGGCCAAGGGATCAAGGAAAATCTTATGCTGTTACTACAGTTGAAGCAGAATAACTAATGTATTGGTGCTTTTGGACTCATGGATTATATTCTGGTTATTAGAATAATGTGATATATATATAAGGATTGTACTTCCGTACTTGTTGATTACAGTAAGGTTTTAATATGATTAAGGTAATCATATTTTTAGTATGTGATAATAAGAGAAACTTTTCTTTGTTTGGGTAATCTGATGTTACAATTGATTTTGGAATTTAGAGACCTTTTAGAGAAAGTCTGGATGAAGGTATTTTGGATAACTATAAAGGTTGGAGTGGATTAAGTTGAACTTTGGATAGTATTGTTTAAGGTTAAAACATTTATGAAGATTATTTTTGGAATAGTATGGTACTATATTTTTAGCAAAAGGACAACCTGCAGGGTGGGGCATAACCCGTCGCGTCGGACAAAGCTGCAGGAATCGAACCCACAACCATAGTGCGACAGGCCTTTATTTCCTACCACTAGCCTACAGGAAGTCCCTGGTTATTACAAAATAGTTTTACTAATCTAAATGGTATGTGTTAACATTTTGAACCTTATACAATTAGGATAAATAGAATATTTTTGAGTTCCGTTACCATTTGGAGTAAAAGTTGGGTTTGTGGTAAAAATTTATTAACGAATGAAAATATACATAACAAGTATGTATATTCCCTTACGTTCTTAGTAAATCTCCTAAATAAATTCCTCAACATTATAAAAGGTAACTTAAAACAAAAATGTTGTCGGTTAACTTTTCCAACTGGGGATTCAATGACCGTTTAACCAATCACAAGTTTGTGATTTTCTTGTGGTTAAACTTTCTCCTAATCCTGTTTTCTATAACTCTCCATCAGACCTTGATGGTTTGTTTCTCCTCCATATCCATATTTTCATATAATCCTAGAATGGGCTATATCGGGTGACCTTTGTACTTATCCTGCTTTCTTTTAATGTTATATATTTATTAACCTTATTTCCGATGTGGGTTTTCCTCAAAGGTATTTTCTCTTTTCAACCTTTTATTTTCAAAGAAAAATATCAAATTGCGAGGACGCAATTTATTGAAGGAGGGGAGAATGTAACACCCCGAGCTTCCACGATACGCCTCTCTTTCAATAATGCAATAGCATGCATTGTACGCAAGTTCGAGTTCTAAAACACTGCGACTAATCAAAGTAGCCGTTATGAATAGTAATAACCACTTTTTAAAATTATAGAAATTTTATATTTCAAAATGGACTTCATTTTTGTATTCGTAATATCGAAATTAGCCTATGTTGAATTTTTGGTATTTTTCTCAGAACTTCTAATTTTTTATGAATAGTGAAAAATACTTAAAACAACTTTTTTAATCAAAATAATTCATAGTGATAAATTATACTATTTAGTGGTTTTAGAGTATAATTAGAATATATTTTTACCATTTTATCCAATGGTGGTCATTAGAATTAATTTGACATTGAAATTAGACATAAACAATTGCCAATCTTTTGATATAAATTGTTTCTTAAAAACACGCTATTTGTTGTGACAGCGGGAATTAATTATAAAATTAATTAATGCAACTTATATGTTTGGAATTTTGTAAAATAGACATCATTTTTGAATTCGGAATATCAATTATAGCTTAGGGTGAAATTTTGGCATTGTTCTGAAAAACTTCAATTTTTGATGAATAGTGAAACCACTAAGTGGTATTTAAATAACTGATTTTTCGTTTAAATGAAATATTACCACTTCTGTGATTTGATTTTCAAAAATCCGACATACATGGTTGTCATTAAGAAGTAAAATGTGGTTCAATGAGATTAAAATAATTTTTTGGTGAATAGTAACTTTTAAGTTCTTAATCGCGATTAGAGGTAATTAGTGTAGTTTAAGGTAAAAACAATGTTTTTATAATATGAGATGAGCATGACACTTGTCCTACTCCTATTGGATGAGTCATGGCCGACCAATACAACCCATGGGTAAACTTGGGGACCCCATGGAGCCACTTTAGTTGGAAAATGATATAAATACCTTTTATTTAATGTTAAAGTAAAAAAAATGACACAAACATAAAATGTTTTACCAAAACAATTTTTAAGTAGGGTTACACAAGTCCAAATTTTGACTATAAATATTCATTAGAAAGCTAAAAAGATTTCCTACATCATAGTATTTTTTTTATAATTTTTAGACATTAAATAAATTAAATTATTTATGACATCATTATGATGTGGCGATGACCTCATTATTTAACGATTTAAATAAAATGAGAAGATAATGCAAAATCCAAGGATTACACTTGTCCAAAGCCTATTGGATGAGGAGATTTCGAAACCTTATCACCTTAGCCTCGAATTATATAAGTGTGGGACCTTTAGAATCCGAAAAGCATTGTGTAAATAATGTAACATTTCAATCTTTCCAAAAGTGCCCCTCCTCTCCACTTATAAAAGGCCCCCACCTCTCCCACCTCATTTACACTTTCAAGCCATTTGGCTCGGCCAACCTCTGCCCAAATACTCTCCCAACATTCCTCCCTTACTCATAGAAGCCTCACTTTGGGCAGAACTCTTCCCAAGGAAGCCTTTGGCTCAAATCAAAAAGAGTTACCCGATTTTGAGGTAATGTCTTTTCTAATGTTGTTTTGTTTTATTTTTCTTCTCCAACCCCCTAAACTCTTTTTATTCATTTCTTTTGTAACAACACCAGTATCCTCAATATACTAGGATGTTGTTATAAGATGGATTCGAGCTACACTTACACACACCTACATCTAATGGTTAAAGAACATACGGTTTCTGTGGATGGCGAATTTCTGCCTCACGAAACGATGATTGTTCAACACTCATATAACACCTTCAAAGGTGGCCATTAAGATGTCACTATATTTATATATGATTTATAATTTGTTTATGTTTTACTTATGCTTCTGTATTTCTCATTTATGTCATACTTTATGATTTCCATTATGGGTAAAACGCGATAATTTCATTTTAGGAAGTGCGGACTACCGCCCCCTCAAAGTGATTTGAATCGTTAATGCCATATGTGGGATGTATAAAGGATGTAGTAAATGGTATTATACACTATATTATACTGGAATTATATTATACATTTATATCATTATGATTTAGTTCCTTTAAATATGAAATTGAAATGAAAGTAGCGTTCATGCGTACGTACGGCTTACCGTCTCCATGAACGGTGCATTTCATTTCTTACCTCTAAATGTTATGTAATATTATAAATGAATGTATATACTGGATATATAAGATATATATGACATCTAAATCATGAATATAATTCTGGATATAATGGATATTTCACCACATAAACAACTTGTAATTATAAGAAGCTTATTGTTGACTCCAGTACCAAAGATCGACAAAACGACCGTTATTAACTTAAATAATTACATAATGTTCATATCATTGTAATAAGTGATATAATAAGGATAATGAAGTTGAAAATGGTTCTTAATAAGGTATATATTAACTCTAGTTTATTATTCAGGAGGTTAAAGAACGGTTGAGTCAAGTCAGACACGAGGTAAGGGAAATTCTTAACCCAATTTCTGTTCTTTGGGTTAATCTCCTACTTTCAAATTCTGTCATGATATTGTTATGTATTATCTTGTATTTGTACTTTCTTTATGTGTACTTATAGTTAATACACATAATAGATCTATTTTATTTATAAATGATCTTGTAAGGGAATTTCTTGACCCAACTTCCATTCTTTGGGTTAATCTCCTACTTTCAAATTATGTCATGATATTATTATGTCCTATTTTGTATTTTTACTTTCTTTATGTGTACCTATAGTGAATACACATAATAGATCTATTTTATTTTAAAAATGATCTTTTAAGGACTTTGTCTCAATCTCCTTTCATTGAGGCATATTTGGCTTTATACACAACTTTCTTTTATGCGGTGTATAAACCCCTTTGAATTTTACATTTATTCAAAAGGTTTTCTTTTATAAGTATATGATTTCTAAATGATTTCAAAAAAGATATATTTCTCTCAAATATATGAAAATCCAGTGCAAATGTATACGTATTTAACGCAAGCTTAAAAATGTTTTCAGAAAACCCGACTCTCGAGCGTGGTAGACAGGAAGGGATTGGGCGTGGACCCATCATGGCCTGTAATTAGTCGAGAAGTCTCAGAATTAGTTATTTTGTTTTCAGAAGCTTGCATAATGTTTTTAGAAAAACACCGGAGAATATTTGAGCAATTTTAAAGTTAAGTATCTTCTAAAAAAATTTCATCGGTAGGTCTCATGAGACAACTAGACGTGGAATTGGCCGAGGCCCTTTCCCAATTTGATTTATGGTTTTGGCCGAGGCCTTAATCATTTTAGATGTCTTGGCCGAGGCCTTGACAAAATGTTTCAGAATGTCCGGCATTATACATTCCATCATTATGAAAGTGGTTATTGATATTACATGTGATTATTCGACCAGTAGAATATCCATGTGAAGAAGTAAATGGCATTATCTCATTTTACTTTTGCCATATTATGTTGATGTTCATGTTTAAGAGGCTTTTGTTTTAGTTATACATTGCCTTAAATGTTAATGTTTATTTATGAAAGCTTCCGCATTATTGTTATCCTTACTGAGCATTTGAGCTCACCCCTTTCAATGTTTAAAAATTTTCCAGGTTGTGAAGAAGTATTTTATGACTGACTTGCAAGAATAATCAGTGAAGATATGAGTGTGGAATATGAAGACCATGTTTTTTTGTAGTTTGTTTAATTTTGATGTAATGAAAGACTTATGAATGTATCTAGTGTTTCCAAGGCTACTAAACTAATCGGTCTTTCGAGACTTGATCTTTTGTGATCATGCCAATGTTACGAAGTAATGCACCGGCTCTGGGTAGCTGGGGTCGGGGCGTTACAACATGAGTTGATAATAGTTAGGATAATCCCTATAAAAACTGTGGAGGTGGGGGGGGGGGGGTTTGGTAATATGATAGTTCTATTTGTAACAGTTGAATCATGAATTTTTGAAGCATGAGATATCACAATAGAAACTGTGCATAGTGTCTTGGGAGACCAGTCATGGTAGAAAAATTGAAACGTGTTTTTGGTAAACTAGGAATGTAATCATTGTGAGATTCCTAGGATAATTTTTTTAAAATTTCTAAAAAAAATTCATTAATAAAATTAAATTTAAACTCCGACCTCTATATTCTACTCCAATTCATAATGTATAGACACACCCCCAATGGAGTATCCCTCATACATACCGTCCCCCATTTTCTTCTCTTCATATGGCCTCTCCTCTTCTTGGTTCAGGTGAATTATTTCTAGGTATGAATTTATTCTCCTATATTTTCTTCTTCTCTCTCTTTTCAATATTATTTCCCATTCCTCTCTTATAAGGATTTATCATACTAAACCCTATGTGTTTTATATTTTCTTATTTTGACTCAACATATTTATTTTTGTGTTTTGATGGGATCATTCATGAATTTTCAGGTATCCACCATCAGAGGTGATGCATTCTGACTTGATTTTAATAAATTAGAGGAAAATGTTACAGGGAAACAATTTTATTAAATGTTATAAAATTTATTATTTGTTTTAAAGGACTTATAATCAGTTAATTAGAATACTTTTTTCCAATGAGTATGATAGAAATTAAATTTCAATGGTTTTTTTCTTAGAAAGGGATTATTCCGTGTGCCAATTCCTTATAAAATTTCTTGAATAACTATTTAATAATGATTTGGGTGTTTTAAAATAATTGTTATGGAATTAAAGGAAATTGAGTTTTTAGAATTTGTTTTAATTTCCTTTTATGTGTTTCAAATATATTTAATAGACATAATTTCTATTGAAATAATATTTTCAGTTCCCATTTATCTTCTCAAAATGGATTTAAAATTATTAAAATTATATTTGATGTTCATTACTTTTTTGAAATGGGTATGTTATCTTGAAAGGATTTATTTATAAAAATAATGGGTTTATCCCCCGATTTAAAAGGTTTTGAGATGATGGTCTCTTTTATACTTTATAAATGTGCTTAAAAATGAATAATAGTTTTTGTGGAAATGGTGTGTGTTTCCATTTATTTTCTTTTAATGGATTGTTATTTTTAAAAGTTCATTTTAGAAGGATTTCATTTCTTAATGAATTTATTCTGTGATTATAAAAAAGGATATCCAAAGGGGTTTGGAACTAATTTTTATGATATGTTTTGAATCTTGTTTTCCAAATATGGTTTGAAATTATATTTTTAAATGGTGTGAAATTGTCTTAGTATAACAATATTTATCGCGTGAAGGCTATTTTTGCACAGAAATTGCACTCTTGAAAAGTGGTAGACCCTATAATAATCCATATACAATGATTTCACCATTAATGGATTGTATAACCTTGGGGTATTTTTGTATCTTTGTTATTTCTTTTCTAATTATTATGAATATATTCTCTTGAGGCCATTTTAGGTGATGGTTTGGGGGAATGAGGTTTATTTCAAATAATGGATATGTATTTTTATGATGATGTTTTTCTTTATTGATTACTCATCTCTATTTGAAATTTTATTGGATTCCTAAGAATATATTAGATCCTATATGAGATAGAGCCCTAATTTTTCTCACTATCCTACCATCATAATGCTACCCAACTACATTCCATTAGTTATATAGAGAGGGTAGTGATTTATGATCTAGAAACGTTTTTTTACAATGTAAAATAAAATGATCTCCAGACATGTTTATTCTTAATTATTATAGAAAGTATACCTATGATGTGTATAGGTTCATTATTTTTGTCTTAGGTTATTTTTTTGTAGTTCATATATTTTTCATACTATAGCCAAAGGATGTTACCTATGATGTTAGGTCATTATTAAGACACACTAGTGGATTTAATTTTATGATTTGATTGTATTAACCTATATTGATTGATTATATTGGAACCATTTTTTGTATGTGTTTCAAATATTTCATTGTGTAAAAAAGTGACCCAGTTTAATCTCAAACCTAGAACTCGACCCATTCTATCATATACATGCAGGGCATTCTCAATCCCCTTGTGATAGAGATAAGAAAATGAGAATTGAACAAAAAACCAGAGGGAATTATTTCAGCCAACCTGAAAGAAATCAAGGAATATATACACATGGAAAAGGAAGAGACAATAGAAGACTAATAAATATATTCCATAACTATAAGAAAATTAGCATAATGAAATGATTGTAAATTTTTTTAGAAATACAAAAGAAAAGTCCAAATTCAAAGGAAGAGATCCAAACAGCCATTCCCTGTGATGTAATGGATGAAATCCAACCATCTCACACACAACTACCAAATCCAATTAATATGTAACCTCTCTACCTCACAACGGTTCCATTCATTGCCTGTAATAGAATACATACAATAGTCTAAATACTACTGGAGAAGTGCACAGGGTGTCAGTTAATAGGATTAGTAGGATCCTACCTAGGTGTTCCATAATAATTCTTTTTATTAAATCTCATGTGTGCTCATTTTAAATTAAAATATGGAATGATAAGACATAAATAAGTTTTATATAAAACAGGATAATTATTACCCTTTTATCATAGTTCTAAAAAATCAGGTATATCAATTTCAAATCACATTTTTCATATCATCTTTCATAAGAATCAACATGCATCTCAAGGTTAAAATAGTAAAAATATATGAAATAAAAAACAATAGTATAATCATAGGAATCAAAACACTACGGAATACAAAAGGCCAGACCACAGACTATTCATAACCATTAATCTATGAACTATTCACTATGATACCTAAAAAAATGCCCTAAAATCATGGACCAAGGAGACACCCCAGAATGTGAAACCCAAACATCATATACATACATAAAGACAATAATATAAACACTATGACTAGAGGAACACCCAATAAAGTGAACCCTCATAATGGACGATGGCCCCGATGTAAACCTTTAACCTAGTACCCATAGTAACCCATGAGATCATTTTCAAAATCATTTAAATGTTTCAAAATTCATTCAAAACCATTTTCAATGCCTTAAAAATACCCCATTTTCATTCCATTTGTCAAAAATCCTGGAAAAAACATTAATTCAAAATTATTTCCATCTCACAAAAACAATCAATAAATTTCATATGAATTTATCTGTAAACGAATTCATTATAATGGAACAATAAAATTTATCAATCATCAGATAGAGATGGAACCAACTACCTCAAAACTTGGGGTGCACATTCTCCTAATGGGATCCTCCAACAAAGACTACCCAAAAAATTTAACGAATGCCCGTGAATCCAACCCACACATCTTAGGATTTATGAAATTGAAAAATATGGTAAGAAGAGAAGAGTAAATAACACATATCTCTACAAGGAATTCCCACCACACCATGACTAACAAAAGAAGAACCTTCATAAAGAGATTGCACAATAGATCTTCGATGAAAACAAGAAGAAACATAATCATAGATCAAGATATCTGATAATTCAACCCTTGGTTTCTATCATGATCATGTAAAATGATGTAGTATAAATATCTCACACCCAAATAGATTCACCACAACTGCAATAAAGATCGAAAACTGAATGGATAAATTAGAAATGAATCGTTTCTCCAATAACCACAAGAGATGATCTTTGGTTAAAGACCAGTGGAAAATAGATGATCGAATGAGAACCAAAAACAAAAGTAGGGCCCTAAAACATCCCTTGTTGAGGAATTAAATGACATTTAGTTCATTTACATGTTGTAAAATCCAAGGTGTTTAACTACACCGATAAATCCTCCACCTAGGATTTAAAATACATTATTTAAAAAATAAATGACATGTAACTCCACTTCAAGATGTTTAACCCTTCACAGCATAAATCCTTTCATGAATTGCAACCAGAAACTCTAAAACATCTTGTAAGCTAGTTAAAAGGCGTGGAATACTCCTATATCCTATAGAAAAACGAATTTAAAGCTAAGAGTTCAAAAAATCTCTAACTTCATCATTATAGGTATCCTCCCAATTCCTTCTTGGACCTATAAAAACAATGATAAAACTAAATCCAGGAAAATATCAATGATATGCTTAAAAGATTGGTAATAGGATATTACTCATGGTTCCCATTTATGAATTTCTATAACCTAATATTTGTGTTTTTGGGTTTTCATTCAAAAAAGGTATTTTTTTTCATCAAGTAAAATGGTGTGGATTTTTTGAAATGTGTTTTTTGAAATGAAAATCCTTAAAATATTTTATAAAAAAATGGGTTTTTAAGATATTCATAGAAAGAGATTAAAATATTGATTTTGTTTATTTTGAATTGTTTAAATTACCATTTCCTTGGATTATAATAGTTACATAAAATGTTTAATCATCTATGTTTTTAATTAATAAAAGTAAAATTTCATTCAAAATGTTTATGTGGTATGAGGTTGGTATTGTTTTTTAAAGAATGTAAATAACACTTTTATATCTTATGTACAAACAATCATTTAGAAACTTTATTTGTGAAGAATTAATATAGTTTCATTGGGTGTTTACTAAATAAATAATTTTTTTAAGTTGACCCTAATCTATAATTTAATTTTTTGGTTTTGGATTCTGATCCTGAATACTCTATAAGTATTTATTTCTTTTGGTATTTAAGAGGAGCTGTTGGTTTTGTAATGTCATCCATTTAGGGTATTTTCCTTCTTTATAAAAAATATCATATTTCATCTATATCTTATATATACTATGAAAAGGAATCTAGAGATTTCTATATATCATTTTGTAAGGAAGGAAGATATGGGCGGGGGATGGTTTTTTGGTTTATATTTCGTTACTAAATTATATATATATATATATATATATATATATTACATAATACTTATTTATTTTCTAATATTTCAATTCGGAATGGAATTCAGACTGATTGATGAGTAATGTATGATTTTCATAACAAATAATGTTATGTGTATACTCTATTTATTGGTTGAAATAGTCTTTAAGTGTCTTTATATGTTGCTTACACACTTGTTTCTAGCCTTTTGGGATTGACAACACCCATTGGGATAATGTAGGATCAGTTCGGGTTCTAGTTTAGATGGATGATCGGGCTAGTTTATGAAAATTGGTATAAGAGTGATGCTCTATATCGGGAATGTAGAATCATTTTATAATATCCCCTATTTTAATTGAGTTTTCATAGAAAAATTGTGTAATATTTATTTTTTAGACTTAAGTGGTTGTTCATGAGTGGTTGGTTGATAAATAATCCTCACGATGATACCTGAGTAACCATGTAATCTGGTATTTTAATCTTGAATTAATAATTTATTTGGATTTACAATTGATTATTTTTTATCTACATTTGAATAGTTTTATTTTTCTTGGGTGTTGGGATGGATATTAGGATGGGTAAAAAGGTTATATCGGTTGGGTGATGTTGGTTTTGTGGCTTGATAAATCAAAAAATGCCAAAATTCTTGATCTAGAAAGTCTTTAGAAATTGTTGTGTGACTAGCCTGATGTGAATCAAACCATATTACATGGTCAGTCATAGTTTCATATTCCAAATGGATTACTATTCATATCAATCTTGTGATATCTCTAGTCATGGGTGATTAATCAAGCAATGATTTGTGATAGTTTTCTGATTGGATTGGTTTTTGATATATTTGGTGAGCTCCTCCATTTTCTGTGTTTATTTTTTGATTTAGATATTTTAAAAAGATGTAATTTTATATAAAATTCATTTCTTTTAAAAGGAATACATCCTCATTGTTCACAAAATGGAATTCAATTTCAAAAAATCTTTGGTTTATAGGTTAATCCTTTTTGTTTGTTTATAAAATAAACTTGGTTTTGAAGAAAATATTTGTGATTTTTCGTTTAAAAGCATTTGATTTGGATGTTTAATATGGGAAACAAATATTTTAAAACCCATGGGATAATTAATTGTAATGGTATTTTGAACACCATTGGTTGATTTTGAAAAATTAACAGTTTTAATTTAGTGAAAAAGTAATGAGAAGTGTTTTAAATAAATTTTAAAGATTTGGATTTGATAATCTTAGGTGGGTTTGTTCTTTAAAAATGAATTAGGGTTTTTAAATTCAAGTGAATGTTTTTTGGAATTACCATTGGGAATTTTTGTTTTAAATGAATGTGATGATTTTTATGTGACTGGGTTCTTTTAAATGATCTTCAATTTTTGGAAAATGTATAGTGTTAGTTTTTTAATTTATATGTTTTTAAATAAATGTGATTTTTGTTATATGAAATTACATTCTTACATAGTCTGCTTGAACATTGTACCTTGATTGTTAAGACCATTACATGTGATTTGGGAGTAAATACTATGTTGGGTATCTATTTAAATTTGTATGAACTATGTCTCACACAAAGGTATATATAAAGGTTGATTGTTTATATTTAGGGTTGATACATCACATTATTTTTGGCTTCTAAATAGACTCTAAGTAGTGTGTAATGTGATGCTTACCTTTCTGTGATGTGGTAGTTTTTTATCTATCATCTTTGATGGGGAAACTATGCTAGGGGATCCTAGCATAGATATTTTGTTGAATTGATGGGAAATGATGTAAATTATCTTTTGGATGCAAGATTAATATTTGGATGATGTTATGATTTTAGAATTTTCCCTTGATGAGTTTGGAGAAATTTATCCTTGAGGTGGATTTTTACATGGATTCTAGGTTTTGGAAGATTTTGTATTATAGATCAGTGTTTTTACCGAAAATAGTTTTATTGAGAAGTGATTGTTTGTAATTTTTTGAATCTTTATTTTTAATTTTTTAGATTCTATTGGAAATTTTTGACTTCTAGTGAGGGATTTTCTTGTGTTATGTTTTTTTTAGAAATTTTATGGACCTGAGTGAGTAATTAAAATGAAAAGGAACGATATAGAAGTAGTTTATATTATCCACCAACTAGTATAAGATTAGATCTTTTTTAGTTCACCATAAAAGGGTATCTTAAGTATGTGGTCCTAGTTTTCCTATTATTCCCTTGGATTATGATCAATGGTTTTGTTCTATATCATTTCCATTATTAGGACATGTCTTTGATCACTACTTTCTTTGGGTGTTTTTGAGATGTGATGGTTTTAGTAACATGGTATCATGACCTTTTATAGATTTTATTTTTTTGTTTACAATGTGTTTTAGTGAATCTATCTTAGTATCATTTATGATCAAAGGATTTATAGTTCTTTGGGAGTATCTTGGACCATGATTCCATTTTTAAGATGTGATAATAATGGATTTCTAGGCTTATTAGAATAATTTGGTTTCTATTTATTGATTCAATGAATTCAAGTTCATCTTGGTTATTCTATCATTATAATAGTGTATGTTTGATGCATCATCATTTAGATCAACTTTAAATGTTGGGGATACCACCACTCTCTCCCCTTTCATTAGAGTTTCTTGTTGGATGTTCAAGAATGATTATTGTTTTTTTACTTACTATCTCTTGAGGTTTTTGATTTTTTATTTTGAATATATAATCATGTTTGAGGTTTCTATGATATTAGAATATCCTGTGTAGTCTATAACACATTACACCATTTTCGACGGAGTGGATAGTCTTCTGCTTTTTCAGTCACCATTACCTTAACTTTGTAATTTCTTAATGTATATAATCACATGGTGGGGGGAGTTTTGAAACCATCATATTTCTATAATTTATTTATTTTTTTAATTAAATTTGGTTGTATTTTATTTTTTCTAAATTTCCAAACTATATTTTTTAAAGAAAACAATATAATACACATGGGTGGTTCATGGATAAGAGTAGACATGTGATAACCATGAATATGGGTTTGGTAATGCTGTAGAGAAATTTGGAATATTTGGTTCATGACTATCTTGGACATGTGGGGTCCATAAGTAAACTATGCACTATGTTTTGGGTGAAAAACATTAGGGAATCATGGATTTTTCATGGATCGGTAAACCATGCAAGAAATCCATGAGAATTTGCTAAGTTTTTATTTTTATTTTATTTTTGAAATTTCCATAAATGAATTTGGATATATGGTCTAAAATCTCACTCTTACCTCAAATTCGTGTCCAAAACCCATGCCCCCATTCAGTATCCACTATGTGCACTACATCCTTATCATCTCATTTCCATCCAACCCCCTTCTACCTAATTCAAAGAGTGACATTCCAATGTATGTATTTATTCTCCTCTAGTTAATTCATTTCTCTATTTTTCTATCAATTTTAATCTTCCATATTGTTTTGTGTGATTAAAAAAACCATTTGGTTTCCTGTTTCTTTTATTTTTTACTATGATTCTCGGTTTTAATTTTTGTATGGGTCCCTTCATACATTTTTGGGAAGTCAAAATTATAGGTGATGAATTCTCAATCAATTGCCATTTATTTATGGTAGGTGGTACTTGGAAATCCCATGTATCATATGTTATTAAATTTATTTGTGTGTTTCAAAATTTCTTTTAAGAATATATAAGTTTATTATATGATATTTATAGAATTGAATTGGGTTATGAATTTTTTTAGTTCTTTGAATGGGCTTTGGCCGCATCCTAAGAGAATGTTAAAATTTTTTAGGGGGTCTGTAAAAATAATTATTTTTCTTAAATTATATCTTATGGAATTACATGTAACTGAAATGAAAATATCCATCTTATTTGTATTTTAATAGATTTTATGAAATATAATTTACTTCAGTCACTTATCATGTGTTGGATCAAATTCTCATTGAGTCTTGTTAAATGTATTAAAATGTTTTAAAAACATCTTCGATGATTTTTATATTTCTAAAATGTGTGTTAATTTTTAGAGGATTTTTTATAAAAATAATGTTTATTGAACTTTTTTATATGGGTTTTTAGACCATAGGTATCATGGGGATTTTCAAATGGCCTTTTAAATAGAGAACAACTATTTTTTTGGTAAAATTTTCATTAAACAATTTGGATTATTTTAAAAGTTATTTTATTTTTAATTGATTTTTTTGAAAGAAATGATATAAAAATGAATTTAAATATTATATTAGATAAATTTATTTCAATTGGGTTTTGAAATTTGTTTTTGAAATGATATTTTGATACAATGTTTTTAATTACTGACTGAAAATAGTTTTTTAAATGGTGTGAAAATGTGTTGGTATTCAAGGATTTATGTTTTTAAAGACAATTTAGTACATCATGTTTTGTTTTCAATTTTTTGAGACACTATCATTATCCATTTGTATTAATTTTTTATGTAATGGATTATAACCCCTTAGGGGATGTATGGATATATTTTGTTCTTTTGGTTATCCTTTTCCTTGTATACAGTCCGAGCTTGATCCTGTAGGGTGTAAGAGGTGATGTTTATATAAAATGATTGAAATATTATTATGTGATGACTAATTTGTTTATTTAATTCTCAACTCCATTTTACTTTTCAGGGATTTCTATAAAATATTTTAGATCATATTTTAGAGATAAACATAGTGATTGTTTAATGTATACATAGATTATGTTTTCTGGATACACCACATTAGTTGTACTAAGATGGTAGTGGTTCATGAGGTAAGAACATTTTTATATCTATTTTTAGCATATTATATCATTATATATTTATTCCTAATTAGTATGTGTTAGATACTGGGGATGTGGATACCTTTAACATTATTAGCCTAGGTTTTTTGTCTTTAGTTCTTGACTTTTATTATTATAGCATAGACATGTTTCCCATGCTGATAAGACTGTTTTAAGACACCTTAGGGTATTTAATATTATAATTCGATTTTATTTTAATAGGTATATTGATAGAATTGTAACCACAGTTTGGTTGTGTTTATTTTTTCCCTTACTAACCTTGTAGGATTTGTGTGTCACCATATATGGGATTTTTGTGTCACCCTATGAAAAAGGAGTTTTCATGAGATTCTTAGATGGAGGGGAAAAAATTTATTTTATTTTTTTATAATGTTATAATGGACCCTTTAACATTTATTAAAATTTTTTATAAATTATTAATCACCCATGTTTTATCTCATAAATAGTATGTTAATTTAAAAATGTGGATGTGGCATGTGTTTGATTTTTTTATAAATCTTATTAAATCCGATTTTATATATTATGTTTAAAAAAATTTAATTGACTTTAATGGGATTTCCATTGATTAATTAGTGTTGACCTACTATATATTTTTTTATTCCCATGAATATCTATAATTTGGTTTTTATGTTTGGGATTTAGGTTTTGAATTACCCTTGATAATTAATTAATTTTGGGATATAAGGTGAGTTGTTTACTTTATCACATAAACCATATAGTCCATTTTACATATTTTTTTATAAATTATTAGAATTTTTATATATTTTTCTGGTGGAGGAATTAGAGGAATATTGAGGAAACTGTATATCTATTTTTAGGGGACGGAAACATGGGTGAGAAAAGGGACTATTGTTTATATTTCAAAACTACATAATATAAGTTCCATGATTACCAGTAATTTTGTCCTATTTTATTTTAGAATGGAAATATTAATTGTAAATAGTCTGTATAGGGGTTTTGAGTGAAATAATATTTTGAATTTACAGTGATATTTTAGAAAAATAAATCCCATATCGAATTCTTATGATTCCCAGACACTAGTTTTCATCCTATGGGGATCAAGAATTCCGTTCAGGGCAATAGTGGGTCATTTTTTGTTTTTATTTGGATGGAAACCTAGGATTTTTAATTACAGGTAATAATATATTACTCTTTAAAATTTTATTTTCTACCATATCCTTAAACCCTTTTAGAATATAAATCAATATTCATTTTTTTGAAAAACCTAAAGGTAACTCATTAAAACTCCCTTTACCCCCTTCTCTCTCTAATAATTTTTGAGTAATAATACTTTTAAATTAGTGGAAAACTTAAACATTTAAAAAATAATAACATTCCATAAAATAAAAAAATAATCCCACTCTACAATATTTATAATTTAAAAATTAAAATTTATAATTTAAAAATTTGTTGATGAGTTGGTTGACTCCACGATAGAAAATGTAGAATGTGTCACTTGCTTTAATCTATTTACCAACGCATTTATTTCTAAAAATTACTCACAAATGTCTGATGAAATCTTGATCCCATCATGATCCATATTGATTAACATGCATCCACCACACCACTTTTCGATACCAATGGAAAAATCATCATTATTCGCCTACTAATTTCTTGGAAAAAGATAGAATTACACCCTATATCCACTGTCTATAATCACCATTAAACCATTTATCCTTTATTAAATAACTCCATAAATGGACAAATAATGTAACCAACATAATACAATCCACCATATAGATAGAAAACACACATATAATATAAGGACCACATATTTAACATTACATAATCTATTTTCTTTATACTATAATTAAATTTATTTTGTCCCTGAAGATCTATTAGGTTTAGATTTTATAGAATTAATTCAAAACACTTGTATGTAAAACCCATATATTACAAAGTGGACACTTTTAAAAAATATTCATTTTTTCAAAAAATTTCAAAATTTTAAAATTAAAACGTGTTTTCTGTTTTGAAAAATATTCATGATTTTAAAAATGCCTTATGGTTTTTTCATACTCATCCTTAAAGCATGTGATTTTATTTTTAAAATGAGGGATGTTCACGAAAATCTCAATAAATGAATCAACATTATGAAATCTGTTAAACCATTAAAAAAAGAGGAATAATAAAATGTTTTACTGTATCATAATATTCTTTTAGTTTATGAAATAAGTCCTAAAAAATGAAAAAAATACTCTTTCTTCTCAAAGAAAACCATAATCCCCATAGTATGGAAATGTAAACCCTATTTTAGAAATTTGATAATCATATTCAAAACCCCTGTTAGAAATTACTGGAGCCCATTTAAATTCATCTAAGAAACTGTAACACCCCAAGAATTCATAATGTGTTATTTCTCCAAAATAATTCAATAACATGCACTACACGCAACACCGAGTTCACTTGCACAATGAATTACCAAAAATCCATTCAAAAGAGGTTATGAATAGTATTAAATAAATTTTAAACTTTATATAATCCTTATAATTTTTCCATATTATGACTATCTTAGACATAATGCAAGAACAAATTCATTTTCAGTATTGCACTTTTATCAACTTTTAATAGTGAACCCTTTTTAAATACAATATTTTAAACTTTTTGACTAAATGGGGACATCAAAAAATTTAAAATGAAACATCCCAAGCTTCCACGGTATGTTTTCTTTGAATAATACAGTAGCATGTGTTGTACGCAACCTTGAGTTTTAACACAAACCACAACCAATCAAACTAGCCATTATGAATAGTAATTTCTAATTTTTGAAATTATATATATTTTATATTTCAAAATGGACTTAATTTTTGGATTTGGAATATCGAATTTAGCCTAAGGTGAAATTTTGGTACATTTCGGATAACTTTCATATTTTGATGAATAGTGAAAATTACTAAATTTTAATTAAAAACAACTTTTTTAATCAAAATAATTAATAGTGATAAATTTTGAATTTGAGTGGTTTTAAAGTATATTTAGAATATATTTTTTCCATTTAATATAATTTTGGTCATTGGACATAATTTTACAATTAAACCGAACATAAACAAGTGTCAATCTTTTGATAGTTATTATCTCTTAAAAACACGCTTTTTGTTTTGACAGCGGGAATTAATTTTAAATTAATTTCTGACACTTATATGTTTTGAATTTAGAAAAATGGATTCCATATTTGGAATCAGGATGTTCAAATTGTGTAAATAGGTAACTTTTACTTTTAGACATTTTGAATAATTACTGCGGTAAATATTTTATTTACCATGGTTAAGGGTAAATCCGGTAAATAAGGGTTAAAAAATAATATTATAATAATACTAAATTACCCTAAAACGTGTCTTAACCCTATTGGTTGATACATGGTCGACCATGGGCATCTTTGGGTCGATTTTGGGACCTCATGGATCCACTTGTAAGTGATAATGACACTTTATTTTAATTATGTTAAAATGACTACAAAAATGACACAAGCATATATCTTTTAGAAAAACAATTGTTAAATAGGGTTATATATGTTGGATTTTAGATTATAAATATTAATTAGAAATATAAAAATATTTCCTACATAATGATATTTTATTTATAATTTTTAGACATTAAATAATTTATTTTATTTATGACACAATGATGATGCAGTAATTATTATAATAGTGAAAAATTAAAATAATTGATATTATAAATACCCAAATAAATATAATATGAAACTTTTAATGAATTAAACTAATTTTCTAGGATAATATGATATATTAGGATTGATTTAATTGACTTTTTTCGTAGTAATCAATCTTTTATGAGTTTCACAAAAATCAACTATTGAATAGTGTCAAAATTGACATAAAAGAGTTCTTAAAACCAATATTATATTATTAATTGATATTAAATTCCTAAAAATCTAAGGTTCGGCCAAGAGACTTATATCATGATAGGTTCATCATTAATGGACCACTTGGGGGTCGCTTGGATGTATATAGTAAGTTTATTAACCATATTATATAAAAATACAAAGAGACATTGTAAAAGTGAAACTAATTAACTTAGCGTTAATACTTAAAGATAAGGTTAATATAAGTACCCAAACCTTTCTAAATTCTATTGGTTGAGTGGTTTTCGACCTCTCCTCACCTTAACCTTTTAATAATAAACTTTGGATCCATTATAAACAGAATATGAATTTATTATAAATTAATATTTCTAGCTTTTCCAAAGGTGCCCCTCACCCCTCTTATAAAAGGGAACTCCTCCTTCTCATTTATTCACACCTTCAAAGCCTTTTGGGTCGGCCAAACTCTGCCCCAATACTCTCCCAAAATCATTCACTACAACCTAGAGGCATTATTTTGATCAGAAAGCCAACCTAAGGAGCCCTTTTGATCAAATCAAAAGGAAGAACCCGAAGAAGAGGTAATGTTTTCACCACCCCTTTTCAAGTTCCTTTCTTCTTCCACTTCTTCTTTCTTTGTTCTTACCATTATAAAATAATAACTCTAGTATCATACATATACTGTGATGTTATTATAAATATGGTACAACCATATTCAGTATTCTATCCACCCTTTGAATAACATGTCACCATACGTGCGTACGTACGGCTTACCGTCTCCACGTCGTGGTGTAATTGTTATTCAATATATTATTATTTGGATGGGTATAATAATGATGTGTAACTCATGTAAATAATAAATATAACATGTTAATGATTCTGTATATATGATATACCATCCATTTATATATTATTTTAATATCAAAAGAATGATATTGTCGCTCGTGCGTACGTACGGACTACCGTCTCCACGAACGCGATGAGATTCATTCTCCATCGTATCCATTCAAGTATAATTATCATTTGATGATTTAAAAATGATGTTTAAGGACTTGATATCATTATGGATATGAATAATATACAACCTATCCATTATAAACATGTCTTATATAACAAAACATATAAAAGAAAACGAGTACGTTAACACCCGAAACGACGATAATTCTAAGATATTATTAACAAATCAATGTTAAAAGATCATATATGATATCATATATATATATATATATGATTCTTGTATAATTTAATAACAATTATTTCACCATTATACAGGAGGTTAACCTACCCCATCCAAGGAAAAGTACAAGGTAAGGGGTTTTCATCTCACTCTTTATTCCTATGAGATTCATGCCATATTGCCACCATTACCTTTTGTGTGGTGTATGTACTGCCCATAATTATATTCTTTGTGTAATAAACTTTAATTTATGTGTATTTACATATTCATTGTATGATACCTCTTTCATGGGTTGTATGTTTCATAAGTTACCAAATTGGTAAGGGTTATTTCACAATCTCTTTATTATCTGAGGTTGTTTATACGTAATAATCTACTGGGATCTCTTTATCATCCACATCCATGTTTCTTCAAAATGTATTTCAAAACATTTTTACTATTTACAAGAATATGGGTTAAAGTCATTTATACCCTTGTTTGACTTTTTATAAGTGGTTTATAAAGGAATCTTGCCGCTGTTCTCCAAACAAGGTGCTTTTTAACCTTTTCGACAGAATTAAGGTAAGAATGTTTTTTTAACTTATACGGCGGGTGCGGTTATTTTCCGCCGTTATAAAATCGTCGAAGCTTCCCTTACAAGCTTATAAGAATATTTTCAAATTGAATGTATTATTTTATAATTATGTTACTTTTAAAATGATTTTTAAAAAAAAGTGATATTTCTCCAAAATAGTTTTGATTTCATCTATGTCAACATCTTTTGATGGATTTTAAGCTTATTTGAAGTTGATTTATTATGATACAAAACATCCATATTTTATTGAAGGTTTTGTGATATTTTTCACAGTGGATACGTTATTCTGATGTCACTCATGGTTTTTGTTTAAAGTATTGACATTTCATAAGTTATTTTTAATCCAAATGTTTATATTATATTTCAACCTTTCATTCAGATGAATGTGTTAGACAAGTATGTTCTGGGTTGGGGACCGGTAAAAGTAAGCCCTCCGGTTTGGTCTCCGGTTATTAGAGGAACTCCGGTTTGGTCTCCGGTTATTAGAGGAACTCCGGGTTGATGTATGGTTATTAGAGGCACTCCGGGTTGTTGTCCGGTTATTAGAGGCACTCCGGGTTGGGTTCCGGTTACAGTTAGCCCCAAGGTCTTGGGACGAGGCATTGACAAAGAAATTAAAGTTCAGCATTATGCATTCCAACATTATTAAAGTGGTTATTGATTTTTGCATGTGATTATTCGATTAGTAGAATATCCATGTGAATAAGTAAATGACATTATTTCATTTTATTTATGCCATACCATGTTGAAAGTTCATGTTTGAAAGGCTTTTGTTTTAGTTATACATTGCCTTAAATGTTTATTCTTATTTATGAATGTTTCCGATATATTATTATCCTTACTGGGCATTTGAGCTCACCCCTTTTCTATGTTTTATTTTTCCCAGGAAGTGAAGAAGTAAGTTATGAATGACCTGTAGGGATATTATGTGGGGATATGAGTGTGGATTATGGAGACATTATGTTGTGGTAGTAGTTTTTCATTTTATGATGTAATGTAAAACTTATGAATATATCTAGTGTTTCCAAGGCTACTAAACCAATCTGTCTTTCGAGATTTGATCTTTCTTGTGATCATGCCAATGTTATGTAATAATGCACCGACTCTGGGCAACTAGGGTCAGGGCGTTACAATTGGTATCAGAGGAAGTTTAGTACAAACATTGGAAGCTAGATTTAGATAAACTCTGATTAGAGCACGTAGACCTAAGATGAACTTTTAGGATTAGTGTAGAAGAACTTCCTAGAATTTTGGTATTGTAGAGATTTTGTGAGTTTTCCGAGCAATACATCCCTGTCTGGATACGAGCATGTAGAGGCGGCTCTGGCACAGATGTACCTAGGGGTAAAACCCGAAAACACCGCTTTGAGCTAGACTCGAACGGGAACTGGTGCATGACAACGGGCCTTGCTGCACTCTTGGTTACGACACTCCCGGGGGATATGCTTAGGATAATTCTCATTTTCTTTACAAACTATTATGAAGGGTTTATGAGTATATACATCCTCAAAGGAGACATTTTTATGATTATGTATTATATCCATAAATAGTTCAATTTATGTTAATTGTTTTATAAGTATGGGATTATGTATTTTGATTCATAAACTGATCTAGTGTATGCCATTGTTTAGAAATGGCGCCCAGTAGAAGGAATGAGAACTCTAGAAATGCACATGATCCAAAGAGAAGGAAGGATCATATCTTTCATGGTCTTAAGCTAGAATTTATAAAATAAATAGTCTCCCATGTATTATCATCATATGAAGAAATAATATCATGTGTTGATAAGATAAGTAAAGAGTTTACTGAGTCCTATGGCTTTGAAGGGAAGCAAGAGAAGAAAAGGATGGAAGAGAGAAAGATGGATAAAGGGAAGAGGAAAAAGAAGAATTTTCCCATATGTGGTAATCGTGGAAAGTAACACCCTGGAACTTGCCTGAAAGGAATGGTAGTTTGTTATAAGTGTGGAGGAAAAGGGCACAAAGTACGTGACTGCAAGGGTAAGAAAATGGTTTCAAATGTACAATGCTTCATTTGCAAGGAGTTTGAACACTACGCGAACCTATGTCCCAGTCATCAGACTATGCTACAAATGATGTTATTGGATAATAATCAAGTTATGATACTACCACAGATGAAGAGGAATGATTAGAGTTCTTATGTTGATTATGTCAATTGAGTGTTGTATCAACAATGTACTTGTTATAATAATTATGGAGTATATAAGGATTGTACTGCAGTACTATTTCATTAAGGACTTGAGATTGTGTGGAAGAAAGAAAAGTGACTCAATAGCAGGATAAATTTTTGGAAAATATATGGTTGAGAGAATGATAAATCATAATATAGTTCTGATACTGAGGTAGTGATTTTGGAATAATATGTTATTGTTTTGGATAAATTATATTGGATATTCTTGACTACCTTGGAACTGATTAATGATTTGTATATTCCATCATTGTTGGGGTTTAAAACATTTTTGGATTAATGAAGTATATCCAGCATTCTATATGGAATAAGGGAGCATGAATGTAATCAATAAGGAATATGGTAATACATGATGAAGGTATTCATATGCTATTACGAGGTAAAAAGGATCTATATTATGTTTACCTTCCTTATAAATGTTAGACTATGAGTTTGGACAGAAGTATTTTGGATATTTCTAGTTTGGATTATTTTGGATTTCCATAAAAGGACAACCCGGAGGTCGGGCGGCAACCCGTCGCGTCCGGCAAGGCTGCGAGACTTGAACCCGCAACCGAAGGGCGACAAGGGTGTATCACCTACCACTGGCCTATGAGATGTCCTGGATTAAATAATGTATTTTTTTATTAAAATATCATGTAGATGAATTATAAATTCGTTTATTTTGGAACCCTATACGAATAGTGTAAATAGATTTTTTTACATTCTATTATCTTTTAGAGTGAAAGATGATTTTGTGGTAGAAATTTATTAATGGATAAAACTCTAATTATAAAGTAAGTATATCTCCTTACGATCTTATCCAATCTCATAAATAAATTCCTCAACATTAAGAAAAGCAACTTAGAACAAAAATGTTTTCCTAGATGGTACCTTAAATCATCACTAATTTATGGCTTTGGGATTGTTGGCCTTTTCATAGCCATGTTCTCTACCACTCTCCATCAGATAATTGATGGTTAGATTTTTCTTCCATATCCATATTTTCCTACATGGAACCCTATTATGTGTTATTTTCGGTAATCTTCATACTTTCGACTCTTTATTTTAAATAGAGGCCTTATTAATTCATTTTTCGATGTGGGATTTCAACTAAGATATTTTGAAACGTCAAAAAATGTGTTATCCTAATACCCTATGTTTTATTGAACCGATGGTATTTCAAATCATCATAGATTGATGAATTTAAGGACCTCAATTTTACACTTGTTTGTGATTGATGACCTCAATCACTACCTATAAATATTTACGTTTTTACTCCAATTATATGTCTCTAATTTCCACCAATGTTCTCCTAATCGAGATCATAATTTGGTGGTGACCCTTTGATTTCTCTTTTCCTCATATTAAGACTAAATTTTAGTAACCCAATTTCCAATGTAGGTTTTCCCACAAATATATTTTCTATTTTCAACCTTTTATTTTTAAAGAACAATTTCAAATTGCGAGGACACAATTTATTGAAGGAGGGGAGAATGTAACACCCCAAGAATTCATAATGTGTTATTTCTTCAAAATAATTCAATAACTTGCACTACACGCAACACCGAGTTCACTTGCACAATGACTTACCAAAAAGCCATTCAAAAGAGGTTATTAATAGTATTAAATAAATTTTAAACTTTATATAATCCTTATAATTTTTCCATATTATGAGTATCTTAGACATAATGCAAGAACAAATTCATTTTCAGTATTGCACTTTTATCAACTTTTAATAGTGAACCCTTTTTAAATACAATATTTTAAACTTTTTGACTAAATGGGGACATCAAAAAATTTAAAATGCAACATCCCAAGCTTCCACGGTACGTTTTCTTTGAGTAATACAGTAGTGTGTGTTGTACGCAACCTTGAGTTTTAACACACACCACAACCAATCAAACTAGCCATTATGAATAGTAATACCTAATTTTTGAAATTATATATATTTTATATTTCAAAATGGACTTCATTTTTGGATTCGGAATATCTAATTTAGCCTAAGGTGAAATTTTGGTACATTGCGGATAACTTTCATATTTTGATGAATAGTGAAAATTACTAAATTTTAATTAAAAACAACTTTTTTAATCAAAATAATTAATAGTGATAAATTATTAATTTGAGTGGTTTTAAAGTATATTTAGAATATATTTTTACCATTTAATATAATTTTGGTCATTGGACATAATTTTACAATTAAACCGAACATAAACAAGTGTCAATCTTTTGATAGTTATTATCTCTTAAAAACACGCTTTTTGTTTTGACAGTGGGAATTAATTTTAAATTAATTTCTGCCACTTCTGTGTATTGAATTTAGAAAAATGGATTCCATATTTGGAATCAGGATGTTCAAATTGTGTAAATAGGTAACTTTTATTTTTATACATTTTGAATAATTACTGCGGTAAATATTTTATTTACCATAGTTAATGGTAAATCCGGTAAATAAGGGTTAAAAAATAATATTATAATAATACTAAATTACCCTAAAACGTGTCTTAACCCTATTGGTTGATACATGGTCGACCATGGGCATCTTTGGGTCGATTTTGGGACCCCATGGATCCACTTGTAAGTGATAATGACACTTTATTTTAATTAAGTTAAAATGACTACAAAAATGACACAAGCATATATCTTTTAGAAAAACAATTGCTACATAGGGTTATATATGTTGGATTTTAGATTATAAATATTAATTAGAAATATAAAACGATTTCCTACATAATGATATTTTATTTATAATTTTTAGACATTAAATAATTTATTTTATTTATGACACAATGATGATGCAGTAATTACTATAATAGTGAAAAATTAAAATAATTGATATTATAAATACAAAAATAAATATAATATGAAACTTTTAATGAATTAAACTAATTTTCTATGATACTATGATATATTAGGATTGATTTAATTGACTTTTTTTGAAGTAATCAATCTGTTATGAGTTTCAAAAAAATAAACTATTGAATAGTGTCAAAATTGACATAAAAGAGTTCTTAAAACAAATATTATATTATTAATTGATATTAAATTCCTAAAAATCTAAGGTTCGGCCAAGAGACTTATATCATGATAGGTTCATCATTAATGGACCACTTTTGGGTCGCTTGGATGTATATAGTAAGTTTATTAACCATATTATATAAAAATACAAAGAGACATTGTAAAAGTGAAACTAATTAACTTAGAGTTAATACTTAAAGATAAGGTTAATATAAGTACCCAAACCTGTCTAAATTCTATTGGTTGAGTGGTTTTAGACCTATCCCCACCTTAACCTTTGAATAATAAACTTTTTAGCCATTATAAACCGAATATGAATTTATTATAAATTAATATTTCTAGCTTTTCCAAAGGTGCCCCTCACCCCTCTTATAAAAGGGCACTCCTCCTTCTAATTTCTTCACACCTTCAAAGCCTTTTGGGTCATCCAAACTCTCCCCAAATACTCTCCCAACATCCATCACTACAACCTAGAGGCCTTAGTTTGATCAGAAAGCCAACTTAAGGATCCCTTTTGATCAAATCAAAAGGAAGAACCCGAAGAAGAGGTAATGTTTTCACCACCCCTTTTCAAGTTCCTTTCTTCTTCCACTTCTTCTTTCTTTGTTCTTACCATTCTAAAATAATAACTCCAGTATCTTACATATACTGTGATGTTATTATAAATATGGTACAACCATATTCAGTATTCTATCCACCCTTTGAATAACATGTCACCATACGTGCGTACGTACGGCTTACCGTCTCCACGTCATGGTGTAATTGTTATTCAATATATTATTATTTGGATGGGTATAATAATGATGTGTAACTCATGTAAATAATAAATATAACATGTTAATGATTCTGTATATATGATATACCATCCATTTATATATTATTTTAATATCAAAAGAATGATATTGTCGCTCGTGCGTACGTACGGACTACCGTCTCCACGAACGCGATGAGATTCATTCTCCATCGTATCCATTCAAGTATAATTATCATTTTATGATTTAAAAATGATGTTTAAGGACTTGATATCATTATGGATATGAATAATATACAACCTATCCATTACAAACATGTCTTTTATAACAAAACATATAAAAGAAAACGAGTACGTTAACACCTGAAACGACGATAATTCTAAGATATTATTAACAAATCAATGTTAAAAGATCATATATGATATCATATATATATATATATATGATTCTTGTATAATTTAATAACAATTATTTCACCATTATACAGGAGGTTAACCTACCACATCTAAGGAAAAGTAAAAGGTAAGGGGTTTTCATCTCACTCCTTATTCCTGTGAGATTCATGCCATATTGCCACCATTACCTTTTGTGTGGTGTATGTACTTCCCATAATTATATTCTTTGTGTAATACACTTTAATTTATGTGTATTTACATATTCATTGTATGATACCTCTTTCATGGGTTGTATGTTTCATAAGTTACCAAATTGGTAAGGGTTATTTCACAATCTCTTCATTATCCGAGGTTGTTTATACGTAATAATCTACTGGGATCTCATTATCATCCACATCCATGTTTCTTCAAAATGTATTTCAAAACATTTTTACTATTTACAAGAATATGGGTTAAAGTCATTTATACCCTTGTTTGACTTTTTATAAGTGGTTTATAAAGGAATCTTTCCGTTGTTTTCCAAACAAGGTGCTTTTTAACCTTTTCGACAGAATTAAGGTAAGAATGTTTTTTTTAACTTATACGGCGGGTGCGGTTATTTTCTGCCATTATAAAATCGTCGAAGCTTCACTTACAATATTATAAGAATATTTTAAAATTGAATGTATTATTTTATAATTATGTTACTTTTAAAATGATTTAAAAAAAAGTGATATTTCTCCAAAATAGTTTTGATTTCATCTATGTCAACATCATTTGATGGATTTTAAGCTTATTTGACGTTGATTTATTATGATACAAAACATCCATATTTTATTGAAGGTTTTGTGATATTTTTCACAGTGGATACGTTATTCTAATGTCACTCATGGTTTTTGTTTAAAGTATTGACATTTCATAAGTTATTTTTAATCCAAATGTTTATGTTATATTTCAACCTTTCATTCAGATGAATGTGTTAGACAAGTATGTTCCGGGTTGGGGACCGGTAAAAGTAAGCCCTCCGGTTTGGTCTCCGGTTATTAGAGGAACTCCGATTTGGTCTCCGGTTATTAGAGGAACTCCGGGTTGGTGTCCGGTTATTAGAGGCACTCCGGGTTGGTGTCCGGTTATTAGAGGCACTCCGGGTTGGGTTCCGGTTACAGTTAGCCCCAAGGTCTTGGGACAAGGCCTTGACAAAGAAATTAAAGTTCAGCATTATTCATTCCAACATTATGAAAGTGGTTATTGATTTTTTCATGTGATTATTCGATTAGTAGAATATCCATGTGAATAAGTAAATGGCATTATTTCATTTTATTTATGCCATACCATGTTGAAAGTTCATGTTTGAAAGGCTTTTGTTTTAGTTATACATTGCCTTAAATGTTTATTCTTATTTATGAAAGTTTCCGCTATATTGTTATCCTTACTGGGAATTTGAGCTCACCCCTTTTCTATGTTTTATTTTTCCCAGGAAGTGAAGAAGTAAGTTATGAATGACCTGCAGGGATATTATGTGGGGATATGAGGGTGGATTATGGAGACATTATGTTGTGGTAGTAGTTTTTCATTTTATGATGTAATGTAAAAATTATGAATATATCTAGTGTTTCCAAGGCTACTAAACCAATCGGTCTTTCGAGATTTGATCTTTCTTGTGATCATGCCAATGTTATGTAATAATGCACCGACTCTGGGCAACTAGGGTCGGGGCGTTACAGAAACCTCCTGAGTTATCTCCATCATTACATATTTAAAAAATAAGGATAATTATCCAAGGTATTAGTGATATATATTGGGCATACCCATAGTATATATATTTTTCTATCTCACACGAAATATATGATGTATCAGGATCACCATTTTATATATGATTTATTTGGATCACTCAATTGTATATACATTATTAGGCTCATGCATTTGTATAAGCTATATTAGGATCAAACAACATTATCTATAATTATAAAGCACCCTATAATGATTAAAAGTTTATTAATGAATCTTTTCATAAAAAAACACATGAAAAACCCTTTTGAACCGAATAGAATAAAATTTTCAAATATTGAGATACACATTAGTTTTAAAACCCCATTTTGAAAACTAAAATTCTCAAAACAAAGGGATCAAGGGTTTTTCTTAGAAAAAATAATTGATATTTATACTGTAATTAAATAATTAAATAATTGTTTTGGTTTTGGGAAAATATATTAACACCATATATATTAAAATAGTATATTCATTTTTCATTCTGTAAAATAATTAAAAACATTTTATATAAAATTTATAAAAAATTCCTTTTTCAAATACTTGTATTAAATTATGTAGAGATATTAAATTTCCATAAAAAATCATTTATTTTCATATTAATACATCCATAAAATAATTTTTATATTATGGACCATGAAAAAATAGAATTATAAAATAAAATTTTGTAGCATTTAAAAAGATAGTTTAGGTTAAAGTGCCCCTTACCACCAATCTGAATCACCACATATGTTATTTATCTTCCTGAATAATAAAATGATGATAAATATATAACTTATTAAAAAATTCATCTCTATTATTCATTTTAATTTATTTATTTTGTTGTTATATTCAATTAATTAATAATTTAATTTCATGTCTATAATTTTATTTATATTCAACTCTTATGTCTAAAATGACATCAGAAGAATAACTATGGTAAAATATCTCATTATTAAATGATATATATAGGAGTAATAATTAAATAATAATATTTTTTATAGAAAAATTCTACTTTTAATACCAACCGTGTAATATGGTTATGAAAAATGAATTATTTTATAATAATATGGATGGTAGGTCATATATACACATGATTAATGTTTTCACTTTTCAAAGAGAAATAGAGAAATAAGTTACTTATAATTTTATCATTACATAATAATTATTATATAAAAAATATAATATTATATAATTAATTAAATAAATATATATATAATCTAAATTATGTGATGATAAAAAATGAATCACATTGATTTTTAGAGGTAGTAATACACATGAACACACAAACAACATTATCATTTCTCAATGCATAGAATGTAAAGAATATATATGATATATTATATTCCTAGAAATTTTATTATGTCATGAATTATATATATATATATATATTAAATCCAACATTATAACTAGTCGTTAGTGGAAATCATGGAAAACATTTTATATCATTTCACGATGTGGTACTCCACTGTACACATGAACAAGAACATTTTTCCCATTTGATAGAAGAGGAAATAGATATAGGTAATGTCATTAAAAAAACAGATAAGTATGATTATTATAATTTGATTACTATTTCATCATATTTTAATAATTTATAAAGGAGGCTGAATATGAAATAAAATTAATTGGCTCTGTTAAGAACTATATATCTTCTTCAGACATACTTTTTTGGTTTATACCTAAATCCTTCCTAGGGTGGTTTTATAATCAAAATAAAGACTCTAGGTCATCGTTTCAGAATATAGGAAGGTATTTTTTAATGTATTGGATGAACCAAAATTCACTATAAGTATGGATATGAGAAGATAGGTGATGTTATTTTATATATGGAAGAGAGACGAGACAAATGTTTTTTAAATATTAAAATATATTATTTTATAATCTGAAATAATGAATCCAAAATGGAAAATTACCTAATATGAGATGATATTAGGTGAAAATATGGATATTAATTATAATTTTTGTATGTTTTTATGTTATTTTAACCCTTATATTTTTTTAGTCCCTCAGTAAAATAGTTGAAACCTTACTCTTGGTAATAATTTTTTACTATTTTTACTATTCATTATGACCAAGAAATAAGTGGAACATATTACATGATATTAATAATATGGATTAAAAATATTTATTCCATTTTATCAAACTAAATTCACATAAGTGGTAGAATTAAATATAATATTAAACCTATAAAACATGATGAAAATAGATCTTATAGAAAAATGGCATATTATGTTTTAAAATGTTTTTATAAGTAATTGAAATATAATATTGATTAAAATGAGAATAATTGGATTATTCAAAATATAAATTAACAAATATTATTATTAATCCATTTTTGTTTAATATTTATCTTTGAAACATCTTGAAATGAAAAGACTATTTTACATAACAATATTATATTCCTGTATTTATTAAAAATAAGAGTTTTCAGAAAATTACAAAAACTCCTCCTATCATAATTTTGAAATAATTAATTTTATAATAAAGTAAATTTTTAAAATTAAAATTTCATTATTTGGAAATTAAAATTTTATATAATTCAATATAATTCATGAATGCAAAATTTGGTAAAATATAAATCATGTTTATTTAGACTAAAAAATTACATAATAGTCTTATATTGAATATAAATCTATAAAATCTAATTAATGGATATAAAAAGTTATGAAAATTATTTATTTTCTCATTTATTGAGTTTTTAGAATATTCCACCCATTTTGGAAACTCTATCCTCACAATTTTAATCATTACATAAATATGTGGGGATTTTTTTTCCTTCATATCATTTTATGATTAACAGGGTGTTTCTTCAACCATGATGTTTTTCTAAAAAATGGTAACTTGATTAAATACCTTATTCTGAAACACGTTTTTTCTTTGGTTAAAAAATCATTAATGTTTGTTCCTTATAAGAATGTTTTTATTCCCACTAATGTACATTAGTGAATCAAACATGATATGCATCAACCATATATTTTTATAACAAATACACAAAAAATATATCATGTAACTAAGATAACATTTGAGGAAGTTACACTTGATAGGATACAAATCCACCTTTCTTAATAATTTTATATGGTCTAATTAATTGTGGAATTGAATTTCCTATAATTTTTTACCAAAACATAAAACACTTTTCCATGGAGATACATTAAGGAAACATTTATCACCTACCTCAAAAGAAATAACATTCCTTCAATCATCCTCATATATTTTCAATATGATTTAATCCATCAAAATATGTTTTTGAATAAATTTTTGCTTATCTACCATTTCTTATACATGCATTTTCCACAAAAAATTACTTTATCTGATTTCATCCCAATATGTTGGAGATTGACACTGCATTCCATATAATTCCTCAAATGGTGTCATATGTATACTATAATGAAAATTATTAATTTAAGAAAACTCAAAAAATAAAATATGTTGATCCTAAATTCCATGGTAGTCCATTGAACATGTGCGAAGCATGTATTCGTAGGTAGTAATGAATCATTTATATTTTCCACCATATTTAAGATGAATAGTTTTAATGAAACGTTATTCAGTGCCCATGAACTTTAGATGTCCTTTCAAAAAATTTAATGTAAAGCTTTAATAGTGGTCAAATATAGTGGAAAGTGAAACATGTTGTAACTTTACTGTCATATTATGGTACATTTTATTAATATGATATGAAGGCATAGTGTAAAAAATGGTAATTAAATGTGAATATATATTTATTTTACCAATAATATACCAAATTTCATCATTTTATTGAGATTTATTTTGAAATACCTCAATGAAATACATGGATATATTTTCCCATTTCAACACCACCATTATAATGGAAAAAATATCCCCCATTGGTTATTTTAAATCAACTTAAACCTATAGAAAAATTAATTATTTCATAGTAATATAAATAATATCTATATTCATTCCATCCCACTAGTAATACTATAATATAATATATATATCATAGTTCTTCCAAGATGAATAGAAAATGAAGAACCATCACCTCAAACCAAAAATTATCTCTTCAAATTCGATTCACAAGGGATACAAAATGTATTTCCAAATCTAAAAATCCTTTCTCATTAAAATTAAACTCTATAAACATACCCTTCTTAATATATTATACCTTTTCTAGTAAAACAAGATATTACTTATGATACTTATTAATTATTTATAGCATATATGATTGTACTGACACATGAAAGAAAGAATAAGATGGTCCTAAATGAAAATTTGTTGGCCAAAATTCACCAACTACTTAACCAAATGTTTATGTTCGATATGTATCATGGTTAGTGTTTCATTATATGTGAAAATAAATGCATCCCCATCTTTTTTTTATTTTATAGGATGGTAAAAAATTGATCATTCATAATCATTAATCAGTTAAGCCATCTTATCATTCCCATGTTCAAATAATTTTTAGTGAATATATATTTTTAATATTTATCATCAATATATATTTCAAAATTTACTGCATAAAAGTGTATGAAACTAAATTAGTAATAAAAAAACATAATACCTTATTCTAGATTATTTATAGGATAAGTTTACATGTGAGGTTTTCTATGATGTGATGTAAAATAAATTACCTGAAAATTATTCATCAGAATGCAGCAAAGTTCCTTCTACAAAGAATCACTTAAGAGAAAAAATATCTATTTATTGAGGGAAGAGACAAAACAAGATCATTCATCAAAATTATTTTAAATTACATGAAAAAATAATCAATATATTTTTCCCTGATGAATTTATTTATTTTTTTAGTCAACATAGTCCGTGGAAAAGAAAATCATGAAATGTTTTCACCACAAAGACAATTTTAACCTGATAATACAAGATAAATTTGATTCTATTTGAAATTTATATGTCATCACCATTATTAAAAAACTATATTTTTAGTAATTTTAACACTTACACCATCTTTAAAAACAATATTCTCGAGGAAATAAATTTGTTGCAACCCAAATGTACAATTAATAATACTTCCTTATAGGTTCATTTCATTTAAGGTTTTCAAAACATTCATTGGATATCTTTAATAAATTAAAAGTATCATTGATACATCCATATTTTTAAAAAATAATACTAGATAACCCTATAGTGTTGTGATTGGATGAACAAAACCCTAATTTAAAATCTCTTGCTAATGATTTTTTAATTCCAAAACAACAATTTGATCCCTTGAGTTAGGGGGTTATCAAATATTCATAGCATGAAGAAATAATTAAATAGTAAAATGAACCTATTGATTAGGAATGACACCATGTAAATCATTATGGAATAAATTTATATATTTATTCACTATGGGAAGATCAATAATCTGAACCAATTATTTCTTTTCAATTAGGTGATCTATGTAACATTAACATTGATCTCAAATAAATTTATTATATTCTTGAGATGTTATCAATGATAAGGAATAATTGATTATAAATTTATTATATATGTAATATATTTTAGAAAGATAAACTAAATTCCCATCAACACACAAAAAATATCAAAATATGTTATGGGTAGTTGAATAGGATATGTATAATACAACATCCCAGTGATAAAAAGATGAAGATTTTTACAATTGTTTTTATATATAAAAAAAGACTATTCACCAAATGGTATATATTCTTTTAATTTTTTGAAATTCCTATTTTATTGGGAATGTTTTAAGAAATGAAGGAATGCAATGATACAAGGTTAAACATTGAACTTGAATTATTATATTAATCAAGTAACATACATTTCATCACATCATTAGATGTCCCAAAATTAACCATTGTAGTAGAAAATAATTTTGTTAAACATTTCTACCTTCTATATTGATGATTTAAACCCACAGTAACCAACATCATACACACATTATCATAATGTCCTAAATCATTATAATTAAAAAATTACTCCTCATACAACCTATCGATTAAACCATTATTAGATTGTTTAACACTATTTTATTTTGATTCACGAGACCCATAACCAAAAATAAAACATCTATAACACATTCCAAATCCTTTCAGCCATTCCCAGAAATGTCTTTTTATTGTACTCAGAACATATTGGGTGATTACTTACTGTTATATTATTTGAATGATTATTTATTTCTAGACTCATTGACTTATTATTACTCATTTCATCTAGATAAACATAGGTGTTAGAAAACTCTAGAACAACATTATCAACACAATGATTTTTTTAGAGAATTTTAATTATTAATAGGTCAATGCTCTTTATAAACATGGCCTCAATCCATTTTAAAATATATTGATTTTATTACCATGGTACTGAATGAAATTCAATTAATAATAGACAAATATTATAAATTTTCTCCATATATAGATTCTAAATCATAAACTTACATCAAAAACCAAAAATGTTTCAATATCATGAGTTAAATAAACAGAGGAAAATGTTTCCATATGGAAATATTCCTAACAGTATTCCATTCCATGACATCATGATACTCTCTCACTGGTATTCTTAACCAAATATTACCAATGATTAGCTCCACCTTAAAAATGTTAAATGGAAAGAGTTACCTTTTTTGTTCTAAACTACCCATAACCAAGAATATATTTTTCATAACATTGATACATCCTTCATCAACCAAATGATATAAGGTTACAAAAAATAATGAGGGTTTTGTTTCATGAAAATCATACCTATCGATATATTCCTCTATGTTGATTTTGACTTATCTCTATCGTGGATTCCACAACCATTTATAACCAATATAAAATTATCAATCATAAAAACATATTTTTTTGGTCTAATTCCAACAATTAAAATATACTTATTTGGATGGGAATTATCCCTTTAAACCCTTTAATTTTATCTTCCCTACTTCCTTTATGAAATTAATTCTGAGCAGATATATATTAGATTATGTAACACTCTAATATTCAAATTTTATATCATGAAATATCTAATGTAGAATAACTCAAGGGTATTATATTAGCATTAACATAACCTCAAATGTATTCTAGACATTTATATAATAGAAACTATACAGAAAATGACATTAGAATTATATAATAGAGTGTATTTAGAATATAATTTACAATATTTCATTGCCAAATACCTTATAGGTATTATATTTTTATAGGACTGAGTTATATAACTTACATATCAAACTAATAAATTAAAAATTGGACACTTCTACTCAATATATATTATTCCCAAAACATTAACATTTTATAATAAAAATAAATAATTTCTATTCATGAAAAAACATCATGAATTTTAACTATACTTATTCTTTGTTCTTACTCATACTCAAGACTTGTGACATGCATTTAAAAACATTGGATTAGCACAAAAATCCTTTTAAAGGATGTAAAATATATAAATCATTAACTATAATGAAAAAAATCTAAAAAATGTTTACCATTATTAGAATATTCTTTTTCTTATGAAATGAATTCTAACCACATGAAAACAAGATATTTTTTCTAAAAAAAAAAAATTAAAACCCATATAAAGAAATTAAAAACCCCATTAATAAACATAAATTATAATATTCATGACCTATTTTTGGAATAACTAGTTCCTAGCTAAATTAATATGGAAAACCTACCTAGATAACTCCCACCAACTGACCTTCAAATGTAGTGAACATTACCCAATGTATTGGAAATAAATATTAAGATCACCCATCAAATTTTTTTTATCGTACTCACCTACTGTATATGTTATATCAGGATCACCCATTCATACTACGTTGATCTTACCAGATCATATAAGCTACATTAGGATCACCCATTCACAAAAGCTATATTGGGACCACCCGTCATCGTCTCTGATTCCCAATAACCATATTAATATAAAACCATTTTATTCGTTCACATTTTCTTCATAAAACCCTTTAAAATATCATTTTGACCCATTTGGTAAAAATTAGATATCATAATATGCATTTCATTTAAAACTACATTTTAAAACACAAATTCCAAAAAAAGGGAAGAATGGGTTTCATTAATGATAAAATAGAAGTTTTTATGTTGATAAAATAATAGAATAATGTTTTTTGTGTAGGGAATATCAATTTACATTATATAAGTTAAAAAAATTTATTTTTATCCTTTGGAAAAGATATTAAAAATATTCTGTCAAAAATTCATAAAAATATTCCCATTAGATTTTTTAAATATAAATTAAAGATAGTTATAAAATTATCACTATAATTAATTTATGACCATATAATTACATCCATAAAATAATTTATGAATATTCCCTTGTGAGAGTTTTCTTTAAAAATAAATCTTTGAAACATTAAAAATGATTTTTTTTGTGAAAGTGTCCCTTACATTGAATTTGAATCATCAAATTTGTTATTTAACATTATAATTAATTAAAAAATGTTAATTATTTACATTATTATAATTATTTTATTATTTATGGTTATTTTTATTTTAATTATTTTCAAGTAATATTCATTTACATTATATCTTATGTTCATGTCGAATTTTACGAGCACATTCAACTCATATGTCTAAAATTGGTTTTGTATGTTGATTGTTGTCTAATAATTCATTATTCCGTCATCTCAATAATTTTAATCAACACATAAATATAATTTTTAAACATAAATTATACTTTGAAAAAAAATTTAATATGTTTTCAAAAAATGAATTAAGTTACAATCCTGTACATGGTAGGTCGTACGTATAGATAAATAATATTTTCATCTCTCAAAGCATATGTGGTAAAGAAGGGTTCTATAATTTTATATTTAAATATTTTTTATTAAGTAAAAAATATCATATAAAATAATTCAATAAACTAATATACATTATATCCATGTTATTTGGTGATTAAAAATGAATCACCTTACTTCATAGAGGTTGTAGTCCACATATATGGACAAACAACATTTTCGGTATTAAATGGATAAAAATGTAAGAAAATACATGATATATTATATCTCCAGAGTTGTGATAATGTTTTTAAGATAATATATATATATATATATATATATATATATCATATCCACTATTATAACTATCCATGTGGGGTGGTGATGAAAAATGAATTAAATCGGTTCATGAGGTGGTAGTCCACCTTACAGACAAAAGAAAATGTATTTACCCATTTGATGGAAGAGGAGAAGGATATAAGATATGAAACCAAGATAAAAATATATTTATATTAATTTTATTGTGTATATTTTTATATAATTTTCTTTTAACATTTTATGGAGTTATAGGAATAAATATAATAAAAAATCTTTGTTAAGAACTATACCTCTTCATTAAAAAACCTATTCAGGTTTATACATACATAAATTATAAGTCTATTTACAGATAAAACCATGGAATCTAGGTCATGGTTAGAGATGTTAGGAAAATATTTGGTTGTGTATTTTCGAATCCAAAAGGAATATGAATTCTGCAAATTAGTGGATAGGTGGTAGACATTTAAATGTTTTGAGAGGAAACACTTCGAATTTTTAAAAATATTAATATATATTAATGTATTAGTCAATCCAAATAGATCCAAAATGGGCTATTTACAATTATTTGATGATATAAAGTCGTAATATGAAACCAAAATATAAATATGAAATGTTTCTAGGTTATTTTAACCCTTATTTCTTTAGTTTAATCCTTGGTAAACCAGTTATATCCTTAATGTCAGTAACAAATTTTTTCTTTTATTTTTAGTATTTATTATGAAAAAATATATTGAAATTGTTATATAATATTATTTTATATAAATAAAAACATGGAATAAATTTTTATATATTTAATTAATATAATTTTTATAATTTGATTTATATATAAACCTAAAAAATGCGACAAAAGCTAGTTTTTCAAAAAAACGCTTCTAAGTATAAACTTGTTTTCTTAACAAATTCAAGTATAATTTTGATTCTAGTGAGCCTAATTGGATTATTAATAATATAAATAAAATAATTTTACATTAAAACCACATATTTAAAAATATATTTTCTTTTACAGTTCTTGAAATGAAAAGATAGTTTTCAGGAAAATTAGTGTTTTTAGTATTTATTGAAAAATAAAACTTTTCAAAATATTATAAAAATTCCTGATAAGATAATTTTTAAATAATTAATTATATAATTAACATTATATTTGAAATTTAAATTCATATAATTTTGGAATCAATATTTTAAGTAAAATATTATAATACCCAAAAACATAATTTTGTTAGAAATAAACCTTTTTCCTTTTGTCTAAAAAATTATATAAAATTATAATAATGAATAAAAAACTATAAATTTAAATATTTGAATATAAATGATACCATATAACTAATTTTATTAAAATTACCAAGGATTTTATATTAAAAAATATACTAAATAAAATGTCAAGACATTACTCCAATAATCATTAGTGAAGTAAACAAGACTAATGCTATTAAAAGGCCCCCACCATCCCAAAAAACCACTATATAATGGAAATAAACATATGTAAAAGAATAAAATAAACTAAAATGAAATATATATTTGGAAAAAAATTGAATGATACTATAGGGAAAAATAAACAACTAAGGACATATTAATCACAAAATAGGGAAAACACTAACACACAATGACACACTAGAACCACTTCTAAAACTCTTCAACAAACACAAACTATTGAATTTTAAAACACTAGTGTAATAGAAAAATGATAGGGTTTTTTATAGTGAGTTATGAGGAACTTAAAAAAAATCAAGTTATCATTCTTAATAACTTCAATCAAATAAAAAATTATCTTCAAATGATAAATAAGAGAAATAAACACAATGCACAATGATGAATTCAATCAAGTCACCATAGACCCTGAAGACTCCCATAGGGGAATCCAAAATCATCAAGACACTATTAGATAATAACAACATGGGTCTTGGATGATATCTTTAGTGATAATAGTATTCATAGGTAGTGATAGCATCCAAAACAATGAGTATAAAAAACAAAACAATAGTAAAAAATCAAGAAAAAATATTACAAATTATGGAAATCAAGACAATAGACTATATGGGGTTAGGATCAAAGGGATGAAGAGGAAATAAGATCCAAAGGATAAGAGGTGTAAATTATGATGAGGTTTTTATTCAAGGAATTAATTCATATCCTAGAGTGAAAAAGAATATCTTGGGGATTTGGGAGCCACGATGATGAATTTAAACTCAGCGGTGACAATTTTCTCTTTATCTATATATGATAATCACTTTTAGGATAAAGTAAATATCACTAAAATATTACGTAGAAAAATAATTTAGTTGTTTTAATTATAATTTTTTTATGTGAAAATATACTACTACTAGCCTCTTAGAATATAATTTTATGACCCATAATCTCTATCCTGTTAGGAAAGAATGCTATGTTCCTCTTTGTGGGAATATTAAAGAAATAAAATTTTACCAAAATATATTATTTTTTACTCAATGGGTTTAGATCAATATTAGGAAAGAATATTTTATTCTTTATTGTATTCCATTGATGGGTTGTAAAATCTAAATTCATCATATTTCATAAAATAGATGGCATAAAATATATATCCAATAAAATTACCTTTATACGTATCTTCTATTCTTGAATGTTATAGTATCTAATGAAACATAAACTATGTGAATTGAATCTATATTCTCATATTATTTATAATAAATCATTTTTAACAAATAATTTATCTTATCATATAAGAGAAATAAGTTGAAAATATAAATACTTTATACAGATACAACTTAATATGATATTTTCCTTTTAATTCATATTTTTAAATGAAAACTACATAATTCCCTAATTAATTAATGGATTATATCTACTCTATATTTAAAACTTTTTGACCATATACAATTTTTATTTTATACCCTTGAAATAAAATTACTGATTTTTTAATATCGATAACTAACATAGACTCTCTAAGAATATTGTAAAACCAATTCAATTATTTTTCAAAATTAAATAATATATAAAAATTTAACCTAGCACATAAAACCACTTTATGTTTTCAATTATCAAAGTTTACTACTCAAAAAATCAGGTCTCCTTTTTTAGATTAAACTCTTAAAAATATGTATTTTCTCCATTATAAAATTATCTAAAAATATAATCCTAGTTCTTTATCCCAAAAAAATTGAAAAAATAGGATAAAAATTTATTAAACTCAGTAACACTATTTTGACATTTCCAAATATGAATCTAGAATGAATACCATGGACAGATCAAGCCATAAATGGAAATATTTAATCACTCCATGTCATTAGGACACTCAATGACATTGAGAATTTGAATGGAAACTAAATTTCCTTAGGTATTTTTTTTAATTCCTTTGAAACCATATGGGAATAATATTATGATTCTCATAATCATCTAGATTCAATTTTTGAACAATATAAATACCTTGTTAATGAGGTAATGGTTTTCTCAACTACATTAAATTTTTTATTTCTTATGAAGAATTATTAGTTTTTTATACCGGTCTAGGAAGTCTATTTCATTAAGACACATATTTATGTAGGATTCATCTCCACGTTATGTCTTACTGTTATTTTTCCACTTATTTATGGAAAAAACTTTTATCAAATGAGGCTTTTTTTTAATTTCATTTAATTTTTAATTTTTTTAATTTTGATCCATATAAATTGATTTACACTATTAAAATTCATCTTATGAATTAATTGGACAAGATCTAAATTTAATTATGATTCGGGTCTCTTTCGGATTTCTTTCATCACATAGATATATATTATTTCCATCATGACAATTATATCAAATATGAATCTTATATAATTGATAATATAACTCTTTATCCAAATATAATATTTAGATTCAATAAACATTATTCCTATGGTAATATAAACTTATTTGGGTCTCCCTACTATGTGTAATGAAATGAACATTTGAATAACAGGCACCTAAACCCATTATAATTTACTATTATATTCTTTCCATACATAATATAATCAAGGAGCCCCCAAAATTAAAATAACAAACCCAATTAGATGGTTGAGGTATTCAAACGTGTATTAATTTTTTGGAATATAACAATTAATTTTTTTAGTGTGGATTTAATCTCCCCATAGTTATTTATATATTCCCTTAACATGTACTAAAATATCTAATGATTTGGATTGGAATCTTATATCTTCAACTAAATCGATCTGTAAAAACCCAATTGATGTGTAACACATTACACAAATCATAGACTATGTTACTATCCAAAATTTAAATATAATTTTATTCATACACATCAAAACAAATCTCATGCAATCGGTATATAATAACCATTAGTAAAAAATACACATAACTATAAATTATAAAATATCCTCGAAATGGTAATCTTAGAGGGATAGATAGACAACCGAGAAAAAGGAATCATATTCTAGGCCAATGGGTAGTCTAAAATAATGGACCTCTATCCATGGTTATCTAACTCAATAGAGTCCTAAGTTAAATAATCATTTTTACTCTTAAAATTTACAAACTACTGTTATCTTCTTAATTCAAGACTATAACCCATTACAATCCAAATTTAATGTTAAAATGACTAAATTTATTATAATTCCTAGTTTGTGACTAATTAGTTTCATTTATAAAAAATTATAGAAATAGTTTATCCCCTTAAACGGAAGAATATGAACATTCATAATATAATAGATATATTTATGAATAAAGTAAAAAACATAAAAAACAAATGAAATATTAATATATATATATATAATAAATAAAACTATTTACAAAACATTCATAACTAAATCAACATTTAACAATTTATAATTTATCCATCAAATTTGGATATTAGATAATTTAAAAAATATTATCATTTTATAATTATATCTAAGAATAATTTCTTCAAAATTTTCCTTTCACATGGAATTTTACTAAAATACACCATATCTGATATTTTAATTTTATCTATATGTACTATTCATATATATATATATATTGTAAACATCCATATTATCATATATTTATTATTTAAACATGGGTTATATCTACTATCAAAACAACTTATGATATTACAAAAATAATTTCTCAAATAAGGAATTTAATTTGAACATTTAATATTAAATAATTATTAGTAATTCATAATTTAAATACAACATCTTTTATATTTCACTTTCTTTTAAAATTTTTAAACCCTCAATTTTTTAGTGTTTTTATTTTTTATAATCATTTTATAACAAAAATATAGTATATGATATATAATTTCATTTATTTTAAATATTTATATTTAATATTATGGAAAATTTATTTTATAATTATTTTAAAAACATTTATAATTAACTTTAATAATTTTGAAATTATTTAATTTAAGAACACTTTATAAATTTACTAAATATACTAAAATACCTTTTTCCATAATTTAAACACATATTTTTAGTGATATACTCAATTTAAATTTTTTTAATTTTTTAATTTTTTTTAATAATATCATATTTTATTATATAACTTATATTGTAAGGGGTAGTACGCCTTATTATCCACTATACAATAAGATAAATATAACAAAAAAACAATATATACTATGGATCCTAGAGAATTTTCATCATATGATATAAAATATATAGTTCTATTGATGTGAGGAAAAAAAGTTTATATGTGGTTCAATGTTATCTCCAAATGTGATATCCCATATCATACAATGTGATTTTTCAAAAACTGGAAGAATTAAATTGTATCCCTGACTATAATATCCCATATCATTTGACATTTCAATATTGAGCATATAATATCATGTATCATAAGGTCGACTATAATAACTTTCAATCATTTCTCATTATTTATAAAATTATTTACAATAAATTGTTTTATATATTTTCACCATGGATTAGAGAATTTTAAAGCATGTAAAATATCTAATACAACTGATGGGTTTATAAGGATAAATGTTTTTTATAAAAATTGTATGAATACATCAAAAAACTCATTCTTATGATTACCATGATAAGAAAAAAATTTATGTATTCTATAAATTAACAGTTCAAGACATTAACCATTCATAATTGCTTATAATGTTCTTTATTAATAGTGGTTGATAAAAATCATTGAGGAGAAACCAATAGGTTCCTCCCTCCATGGTTTATCAATAAGATGATTCCAATCACCCAATAACTTCTATATGAACTTCCTTGCAACCATATAATACTACTAACTCTAGTGGAAAAGAATAAATGGGAATAGACATCGTTGGAGAATCAGTATAATCTTCGAAATTATTCTCAAGGATAAATAAACACAACAAAATACCATGGAATTCATATATGGTCCTTGAGGATGATCCCTAATTATTTATTGGATTTATTTAAATTTTATAAAATGTATAAGTAAATGAATTTTATTAAAAATATTTTAAAACGTCTTCCATAAACTTAACAATTATGTGAACTCAGTTCTGCAATATGTTTCTTCTTATAAAATGTTTATTATAAGAGTTTTATAACCTTAGTGATTGATCAGAATGGTAGAATTTATCATTTAGTTATTTAATTATTTGTATGATTCCACAAGAATTATACACTATGATTCCATTCATTAGGATATGGGTTATGTCACACAATATGGTTGACCAAGGTAGTGGCTTCACAATATCCAAATATCATAAGTAATGACATTCACAATAGTTATAAATAATTTCATTCCTAGATGGATATCATATAGTATGATATCCCCTATATCAACTCGTTTGATATATTCTAAAACCTCACCCACATCAAACATATCCTAAAATAATTAACCATAATATATTAGATCATATTTATTTTTGGGAGACCCAATAATACAATAAAAGATATTATTATAGATAAATTCTCAAATTAAATAAAACTCTCAATATAAACAACAAATTTATGTATAGAAGTCCAAATGATATAATGGATATTATAAGTAAAAATGGAAAATAATAATGGGATCAATTGTGTTAATCCAATTTACAAATTTCACCTCCAAATATATTATGTCAGTTATGGATAACTACTATTCTCTATATATCTAAGGTCCAATGTTACTCAGCCCTAGGGAGAATGGGTTTAGAATAACAACCAATTATAGTTTATAATTAATCCAATTCAAAACAATTATCATAATTATAAATTAAATAATCCACCCATTTAAATTCTTTATAACCCAGCCATTACATCTTATGTAATGAAAAATCTTAACTAAAGGACAAATCTTAGTTCCTCACCTTATAATTTATTATGGTTTTATATGGAAAGGAATCAAATTACATATTAAATTTTAAAAAGGAATATAAAAACCATGATTAAATATTAATTTTCGATTCATAAAAATCAATCCTCAGTAACCAATTATAAACTATACGATTAACAATTTAATAAAATAGAGATATAAAAGGGAATATAAATATAAACATAAGAAATTAAACTTCCCATTAAAATTATAATAGTATAATAAGTCACATACATATTGACTTGGATATAAAAAATAATAAAAGTGTATATGATTTAATATATAAGTGTTATAATAAATAAGACTGAAAATAGATAGTAAAAAATATGTAAACATAATTATGTAAAACTACTATATGATATCATTTCAATAAATATGTAGATTCACATATCAAAACTACCTATTTATGAGTTATAAAATATATATTTATAAAATAAAAAATTATTTTTTATTTATATTTTTAGAAATAATAGGTAGGTTCATCGGAAATAAATACTAATTAATGCCTTGATGGGTATTAAGACCACATACTTGGATAACTTGGTAGAAGAAACACCTTAATCTCCATAAGTTTAAAGTGGATACCTAAAAATTATAATCCAAGAATCATAAACATAAGAATTTGAATACTAAACAAAAACATTGATATAAAACATTAGATATTTGACTAAAACTTCCATGATCAAAAATGGAAAAGACTTATAACTCATAAAACATCTATGTATGAATGTGATGAAATAATTAGAAACATTCAATGAGAAACAAACCAATACTAAGATGAAAAAAATTAGAACACATTATACCTTATCCATATGCAAATATCTATAATTTTTAGTAACATAAACATCCCATAATTACATTATTAATTGGAATTAATTAGTGGGTTTTTAAAAAATGATAATTTTCATTATTTACTCGAAAATATTTCTTTTCAAAAAACCCATAATTCACCCTAATATATATATTATATGATGATATAAAAAAATCGATTTTAACCAAAAAAGTTTCTAAAATTTAGAAATAAAATTTTTATATAAAATCACATAATATATGGAAAATACCTTAGTTGGAACCAAATTATTTATTTTTCAATTTAATAATAAAATAATATAATTATTGTGAATATGACTCCATAAAATTTAATGAGTTATAATAATAACACATAAAATTAATTTATTATTAAAATTTCCAGGGTTATCACATTCTTCACCTATTAAAGAAATTTCATCCTTTCAATATTATTAATCATTTAAATTGGTAGTGATATATTTCCCTAAGATCATTTTTAGGTTTCCATGTTGTATCCTAAATAATGTTTTTATTCCAAAAAACATTAAACTGATGAGTTACATTATTTAACAACACTTTCCATATTTCATTTATAATATTCACATGATTTTCCCCATAATAAATATTATCTTCGAACTATACTGCCTTGGGGTCAAAATATGAGATTAATTGTGCACATATTTAGTTAACAATGAATCATAAAACACATAATGTACTTTATATAAAATTATTGGAAAAGATACTTAATAAGAATCTAATCTCACATTTTCTAAAAATTTACAGAGACAAATAGGCTTTGGAAAAAATGTTCATTTCATTTCAAATGCTTGAAACCATTCCAATGAGATATTTTAAGAAATACATGATTTATTATATCAAATAGAATATATTTACTCCTATTATCTTTATAACTCTTCATTCTATATTTATCTACACATATTTGATGCATAATTTATTTACTTTATCAACAATTTATTCTACCTATTATATACTGAACAAATTTATTTCAACAACATCATCCCAACATATTACTATACAACAACACTTTCCATATAATTTCTCAAATGGTTCCATCTATATACTTGAATGAAAACTATTACTATAAGAAAATTACACCAAATAAAGATGATCATCCAATCTAACCTGGTAATCTAGTGAAAAATCCCAAATCATATCCTCCAATGTATGAATTGTTTTCATATATTTCCATAAGATTATTGGATAAAAATATATACAAAAAATTAATTCTTTTCCCAACGACTTCCAAAGACCCTTATAGACTTTTAATGTAAATAAAGGATCAATGTCATATACAATAGATATAAAGACTCTATGTAATCTAATTGTCACATTAATACAATTCCAATAAAGATTAAAACAATACATAATATCTACAATAGGTATATAATTATTAGATTTTGTCAAATGATCAAGAATAACCCAAATAAAATTATTATATGGTGATGTATCTGTTAATACCACCATGAAATCTAAGGATATATTCTCCCACATCCATTGAGGCACTATAAAATGATAATGTATCCCCTTCGATATATGTTTATTACCTTTGATATATTTAAAAGTCGATTATTTCCTAATAAAAACATAAATATTATTCTTCATTCCTTCATAAAAATAATATTCATGAATGTATCTATACATCTTAGTACATCTAGGATGATTTTAAAAATAGAGGTATAATCTTCACTTAACAATTCCTTCATCAACCAGGGATCACTTGGATCAAAAAAACTCTAGCAATCACATACCACCTTCTTTGTCTTAGTTAAATTTAGGTAACTTACCCCTCTTATCCAACTCTACTAATTCATGAAAACCTTGAACCTCTATTACAATATGAATAATTCTATTAGAAAAGGATGAATTCACTAACTACCAAAACAAATGAGATTTAGTTCTCACATGTAGAACTTCTAGGATAATATTATTTAAAAAATGGATAACGCTCCAAATATAGAATAGGAAATTATTCATTATACTTTGGCTCAAGAAATTTCCTACATTATTTTCCTTATTGGGATAATAATGATTCATTCAATCACAATACATTATGAGTTCCAATCATATTTTTTTGTCGTGCACAACATTTTTTGAGTAATATATACTTTACAATTTATTGTCAGTATATATTTCAAATTTTACACTATATTATAGATGTATCAAATTTCTTAAAGAGAACTAAATTGTATTATACTTCAAAATCATGTGTGGGTTAATTATATAAGTTTTTTTAAACTGGAATGATGTATATGAAACTGCCCAGGAATCCTGAAATAATACACAAACATATAACTTTAATGAATCATTTGTATATGTAAAAAGATCACCATTTCTATATTTCAATTCCGACACTAAATAATTGACCAACTTTCATTTCCATTAATCACATTCTTTTATCTAGATGAATTTAATTACTTTTAGAGTTAACTAGATTATTTTACTAGAAAACTCTATAGTGTTCTCAAGAAATCCTTAGTAGTAACCCACAATTCATAGAAAAATTGATTCTCAGTTACATTTTCAGGTCTTGGAAGCAATGCCTCCACCTGATATTAAGTAGTATTAATATTTATGCCATATTTGGAGAAATTTTATCCAAGGAATGAAATATACTGTTAAAAAATCACATTAACTCTGTTATTACTATAACATTTTTTTATTTTAACTTATATAGATCAATCGATAGATTTCATTTAGGGACTTAATAATATTTATAATAAACTATAATTTCACCAATAAACACAGAAATTTTTTTATCTAATTATTCATAGAATAATATCTTTGTAACATCTATTAAAACAATTGGTAAAAATAGCCAACAAAAAACGAATAACCATGAAATCATATTTCACATACCTAGAATGAAATGAATTCTTCATAATGACTACCTCCTTCACTATTAGTTGATGATATTATAACCTATGATAATTATTTCAATAATAATGTTCCGCTATAAGCTAATAAATAAAGTCATCTATATGAGGTAAAAATACTTGTTCTTAATAGTAATGTTATTAAGTGTTCTCTAATCCATAAAAATCTTCATTCAACCATCATTAATTTTAACAAAAAAATAGGATCACTCCAAGTTTAAGGTATAAAATTAATAAACCAAATTTCAATAAAATATCCTAACAATTTATCCAATTATAATAACTCTAACTGATCCATTCTATAGGGGAATGTGGATATTTTGTTAACATTAGAAACTATGTCAATAATAAATTCAACTTCCCAATATGTAATAAAACCGTAAATATCATTAGGAAATATATCCAAAAATTAATTAACTATGAAACTTTAATAGTATTGTCAACTTTTATATTTTCAAAAACATGAGAAAGATAACTTTCAATGAAATATATAATGATTTTCTTATCTTTTTGATTTGTTTTCATACGTATAAACTAGTTTTTATATATCTATTTAAACACATTAAAAAATAGAATATAACTTCTTTATCTCTTCAATATATAAAATAATGATAAATTAAAATATAATCCATACCAAGAATAACATAAAACTGAAGTATGGGAATGAAAACAATATATTTAGGAGAAATCATTCCAGAAATAATTGTAGGATGATACCTTTATATCTATGTTTCCTTAATACTACACCCATTAGTTTTTCCAAAATTTTTAACTTCATTTCATGATAAGGTATTCCAATAAACGTTTTAATGTCCTAGGAAATAAAATAATATGTAGGCCTTGAATGAAACTAGGCTATTTCACAATATGAATAGAAAATCAAAGTACTTGTCCCCACCTTATTTAATGGACAAACATTTTCTTAGGTAGTCATGAATTAATTTTCACAACCTTTTTCTTATATTATTCATGATTTTAATCATTAATTCCATTATTAATTCATATATTATAAAAATTAAATATCTCATTGCATTTAAAAAAACCTCATTTCATGCTTATCATATTTTTTCTAACAGTTAATTAGATTATATTCTTTAGAATCCCTAGAAAAATATCCTATAATTCCATAATGACATCACTTAAAGATTTCATAATGAATTCCATAGGATTATTCTTTCTACACATATCACAATAATTAAATTTATATGTCTTACATTCATACTTATTCAACGGATCTTTTCTCACATGAAAAATTATTATATTTTTTGTTGTCAAATAAAAACTTTTTCCCCATTTTATTATCATTTAATAAAAAGTTCTAAAAGATTATAAATTCACTAAATATAAATTATATTTATAATTAACATTTTAATCTATGTAAAACCTATCAATTTATTTTTCATGTTCTATAATAATGTTTGTTGAATACCTGGATAATCTAGTTCAAGGACCTTATCCTTTTTGTTTAGTTCCAAAAATTTTATTTTCTTATTAATAAAAAAACCATAGGAAAATAAATCTAAATGAGAATATATATATATATTTTCTACTCCATGGAATCAATCTCATTTATATCTATTATTTTATAAATTAATTATAGGCATTAATTGATTTTACCTTCAAAATGACAAAAGGGAAATATTTAACATTTTATGTTCAGAACAACCCAAAACATTGAATATATTATCTAGAAAATTGATCAATCCTTTGGATACCACTACATATTTGGTTCTATAAAATTCTAGAGGGTGTTTTTCAACTAAATTAGCCAACATTGAAATGTTCTTATGTGGATAGTTTGGACGCCCTCTGCATGGTTACCACTAATAATAGTATGTGTGAAATGAGTTGACACATATAAAACCTATTTTTTTCAAATTACAACAATTCAAGGTCATTAATTCATAAATAATTTAAACTATTAATTCCTTTCAATATTATTTTTATTATTTACTCTTAAGAAATCATTTCTGAAATAATCATGGACTAAATTATGTAGCATGAAAACTCTTAATGTTATATCATGATAATATAATCAATATATTAACATCCAATAAATGTATTTTCCTTAGATAATTCCCAAATATAAAGTTATATAATTCTTTTCCCTGATAAAAACAATTATTCCCATCAACATAAAAAACCCTTAACTACATGATTTGATGAAAATTAATGATAGTTAAAAAAACAATATTTTAACTATTAACTAAAAAATCAACCTTTTTAGAAAAATCTCTAATATTCCACCTAATATATATATATATATATATATATATATTATTTTTTGGTATAAAACATAAATATTATTTATATAATTTAATTTATAAAATTTAAAAATGTAAAATTGAAATAAAACCATAGAATACATGGAAAATAGTTTATTTATAATATTATTTTTTATTTTTCGATTGAAAAATCAATTAAAATCATTACAGTGAATTTAACTTGATAAAATAAATTCATGAATATTTATAAGACATGAAATTGGTTTATTATTAATATTTCATTGTTTTTCCCACTATAAAATATCGAATCCCTCCCAATATAAATGAATTTTACAATGATCTTGTGAAATATGATATCAAATCATTAACAAAACTAATAAAAATAAGTAATGATTAAATATATAGAGTCAATGAAAAACAAATGGGGAATAATACCCCTAATTTGGAAAATATTAACACCCTAGACACATATAATCTAGGATGGAATATTGTGAGAATATTGAGATTAATGGAGGAAGACCCCCATCAATGTGATCAGATAAAACTAAAAATTACAAGGAATGATTAAAATAGAAAAATAAAAAAACACAAAACCTTATCATTAAAAAATACACAGCTCTAAAAACTTTTATATAGATGTCCTCCAGCCTCCCAAGATAAATCCAATGAGACCCAAAATATTTATTTCTCTAGGCTTATGATGTTAATATATATGGTATCAAAGGGATAATTGTAACCACCACCTAAAAAATTCCTTTTAATAAACTCTAGAATTTGTTATTTATGATTCTGTATACATTTTACCATATACAATAATAACCTTAAACTCTTCAAAAACTCTAATATAAATTCCCCCACTTAACAATAATTGATAAATTCAATAAAATCCAGATTTATTCCATCTAAATTCCCATCTTAAATAAAAAAAATCCAAAATTCACTACTAATTTTTTTCCAAACATAATACCCAAATAAAATAATGATTATGAAATTTATATAGTAACAACTTGGATTGTGTCATTCTATCAAAATATATAGATCAACATCTACTACCACATTCAATAATATACTTTTTGATCATGTTTTTTTATTTAATATTTTTTAATAGAAATATGAACTACATTATTTAAATATCATCATCAAATTTATATTCTATAAATATACGACAACTTTTACATTGAATGGGGATAATACCATTATGAATTTATTCTTACAAAATTGCTAATAAATTACTGGGGATATTATAATAATTCTATATTATTAGATTATAATCAACTATGAGGACACCTAGTTGAAACAATATCAAAATCAAACTCATCAAACCAAAATTATATTTTCCTAGAGGTGAATATGTCTTTGTCTTGGTAAATATAATCATTTATAAAAATTATAATTAGTTTCTATATTTTTTTAAATTTATTTCCAACTTTCAAAAAATTAAAATCTATTCATATTATTAAGAAGGGGAACATTTTATTTATAAGGGTATTAAATTTTTTTGATCCCAATTCTCCGAACTATATTATGATATTTGGTTATTTACTAAAAAAACAATCAAATAAGTTAAAGACCCCATAATAAAATAAATTGATAAATGACATGTGTCATGAATTTGATACACCTTTCCCAAAATCATGCCCCCTTAGAAAAGATAACCTTATAGAATTCCAAAGAAAATTTAACAACTTTTATATAAAATATTAATTTAGAAAAAATTATTTTATATATTGTGTATATAAATGACATTTAAAAGATTCAAAATCTTAAAATGAATAAATATAGTCACACACAACCCTCAACAATTAATTTATTGTATTTATAATTTTCCTAATATAGATCCTTGATAATAAATATATGATCAATTATTTTGAACAACAAATGACATTTTCAAGCATACATAATAACTTCTAAATCAGTCCATTATTACATATCCTTTAAATTTATATTATCTTTAGAACTGAATATAATTATATATTTTTAGTCATTATATTCAAATTATTCATATTTATTTTAAATTTATAATAGAGATATCTTAAAATGTTTCATGTTTTTCTATATACAGTGAAATATCAATTTTTCTGGTAATTATTTATATTCTCTTTAATTATTAATATTTTTTCATTGATTTAAGTAAACATCCTTGTAGTTAATTTCCATTAATTATAATGACCATGGACTAAAAATAAGATGTTATAATTATGTAGCATAAAATTGAATGTTTTTTATATAATGATTTTTGTGTAGTTGTTCTAGGTAAATATATTATCCATCATCAATAATTTATTTACCAAAATAAATATCTATAAATTAACATTTGTAAAAATATTCAACTAACTAACAAGATTAGGATATTTTTATTTAGATGTATTAAAATCATTTTTAGTTACTAGAATCTTGTAAAAAAAATTCAAAAACATGTTTGTGATAATCCATCCTAAAATTTAGGAATATTACAAAATATATTTAGATGTTCCTTCATAAAATTATAATTGACATCATGTGATTTTCTTATCTCCAAGTATTATTTCATTTATCCAAAGTATTTATACACATGCTTGGAAAAAAATTTAATTATATGACCACAACACATGAATTCATTTTCTTTATGATTCATTCAAATAGAATGTATTTTTCTCAATCTATTCAATTATAATTTTTATGTTGACTAGATTTTGGAAAATATCATATACAATTGGTGGATAATTCAATTCAATAATATAGAATTTGAATTTTTCATGTCGACTAAAGCAACATATCACATTCTGAAATCTATCAATATTTCTATATGTGATATCTATATTGTGTTTAATTATGTATATATATATCTTTTTGGGAGATATAAATGATAATTATAGAGATATATGATTATTTGACAACATGATATGTGATTGTATATCACTTCAATTTAATCTATCTCACCTATATTAACAAATTTTTAATTAGAATATAATTATTTTGAGGGTTTTATATTATATCATATTCAATGTTTAATCATTAAATATTCATGGTTAATTTCTATTGAGTCAATATATCTTCTACTAGTATTTTTATGCATAGATATTATTTAAATTTTATTAGTATTTGACTGTTATTTTAATCTTAGATGGATTATTATATAATGATGATAAAATAAATAGAGAATATTTGTGATTTATAGTTTATTCTTGGTTGTTTACCAACACTAAACGATGATTTTTCCATTTATTTCATTATTAGTCAAGAGGAGTAATATCCTACTATGGGATAGTAAATTCCATACAATGTGGTTAATGATTAAAATATCTAATAGATACCTATAATGATATTGGTTTTTAGTTTTTATTTAGAGGCCTTCATTAATAATTTATTAAATATAATGTTTTTGAAAATGAAGTTAAGGTATGTTATTTATTTACTATTTATTATTATAAAACTATTAATGATTATAATGATGTATGGAATTATTTAATTATTAAGTGTATATTTTTGGATTAAATATAGAAATATAGTGGTGTAAATCTAGATTTATGTGAATTTTTTATTTATATTAGTAGTGTGATCATTCCTAGTGTCATGTAAAAGTTTATCTCAAATTTTAGAGATATTCATATGGATAGAGAAGTGATAATAAGGGAAATCATCATGAAGTAGAAGTGATGAATGTTATGGGTGACATTAAGAGACCACTAGAACTATACTAGACAGAATCAATGTCTTTGTGAATATTCAATATAAATAAAACAAACAATTATGAGAATAGTTATGGGAATAAATGGAAAACATGTCTCTTTTGATTTATGGTCAATGAAATTGAACCCCAAGAAAAAAATGATTGTTTTTTTATGAATAAAGCATTATGTTCATTTTTTATCATATCTTTTTAACCACAAAGTGGTTCCACATTAATCTCATTCTCCTATAGTCGAACGAACATATGGGATAATTCCCCATTTATATTTATTCTTCCTATACACTTGCCCTCTAAAATGATAATAATTATTTTTTTGTATTTTAATCATGGTGGGATCACACATTATCTACAATTAATTCATTTTAATCTTTACTTGAATATTTTTAATGGATTTTATGGGGATTTAAGGATATATTTTACCATATAATTTTAAAATAGTATGGAGATTAATAGATTTGACACGCCATATGTAGATATGTCTAAGGATGAAAATTTTCACTCTATTATAAACATTTTAGTGATGGGTTCTTGTTTTATGGGATTATATAGATATTTATTTTTTTAGTATATATGTAAGATATCGTATCAAGATTGATCTAAAATTCTAGAAGGATTTTAATTTTTTTATCAGATATGACAAATCTTGAATTGAGACTCAGAAGGGAGTCTTGAGAGTTGTATGTTAGAAAAAGCGTATTTTGAGATGAGGAATGGTTCTTGGGAGGCATCCCAGGTGCTTGTATATCATGGAGGGTTAGTGTTTTTTTTATTATATTTGGAGTCTTATGGAAGGGGTTTATGATTTAGGGTTCACAATTATGGAGAAACCATGTGACACTATGATGTTCAAGAGGTTTTTAGTTCATTTTGAACTATACAAGGTTGAGTTTCATAGTTAGATCACGGTTTTGGGTGAACTGTGAGAAGAAAAAAAGAGAAACTATGTGAGTATGAGGAGGTCCACATGCAAGTAACATGAGCTGAACATGGTTTAAAAAATCTTGTTCCTTGCTATAGAGGGGAGACAATGATGATAGTGATGACACCATGGTTGGCACATAGTTTGTCTAACTAGGTATTATATCCCTGCAAACCATGGGGTGTTATATAGAAGGGGTATACATGGTTTGAGAAAGGCTTGGACAACCATGGGCCATCCCATATTTCATTAAAAGGTTACGTTCATGAAACCCCCCTTAGTTTTTCCATCCCCTAAATAATATCTCTCCATCATTCTATCTAAATAAACGTGGGGATTCAAAACCCCTTACCCCAATTATTCTCTTCGAATTTGGTTTTTTTGAAGGATATTTATTGGTTATTTTTTTAAGTTCTTCTCCTCAGGTGGGTTCTAATACATTTCTTCCTTCTTCTCTCTAATTTTTTGGTTTTTTAGTTGAGGGTTTTTTGATAATTATACTAAATAATGATTGAATCATCCATTTCCCATGGGTATTTATGTAAGACTGGGTAGATGAGATCTAGTTATGGATTCCACACTTAATTTCATGTTCATTTTTAATGTATGTGAACGCAGTGAATTTTCATAGGTTTACTGGGTTAATTGAATTTATTTAGTTGTTGATTCGGTATCTCCTATTCGGGATTTGGCCCAAAATGTGGTTGGGATTATGATTAGAGTCATCAGTATGTGTTTGTCTTCAGTTATAATGGGGCATGACGAATCAATGATTTTTTCATCATTATTCGGTGTTGTGTTTTGGTTAGGTAAATAATTATAATTGTAATATATAATTAATTCCAGTTTCATTGTGTCCCACTAGAGCTCAGGTGGGGGTGATGAGATCAATTGGGCATAGAGAGGCCTGAGAAAAGTTTTGATGGTCAAAGACAAGACCAAAATTATTTGGAAATGTTATGAAAAGCTTCATGATGAGGTATATGGTCTAATAGGTTTACCCATATTCATGTTTATTTATTTTCATGTGTATGTGATATATTCCTTATATGAAATGTGTTATATTATTTCTCCCATGATTAAAGAAATTTGTTTTGGATTTATAATTATAACTTGGAGCTTACAAAAACCACATTGGATTAGTTGGATATTATAAGACTAGACCTAGAGCCACCAGAGGGGTGTAACCTTCTTTGAAAAAATGGCGTGATTTTGCATTCAGTTTTTGTAAAAGTTTGTGAGGAAATTTTGAAATGGTTAAATGGAATCTTTTTTATTTTCAATCTTTTGGTATTTGTAATGTGGAAAAATAATTCATTAAAATGAGATTATATTTAAATGATGTATCTAAATCCACATTGATAAATAATAGGGGTTTTAAATGAATTTTAGATTTTGTGGTAAAATGGGTGTGACCGACTCTTTAAATTGGTTTTATGGGATAGAGAGGCCATGAGACTCAATTAGTTTTCAAAAGGGGAAGACCTGTGTTTAAATTCTTGTTTCAAAATGTTTCATGAGAATGATTAATTTTTATATTTTTTAACATGTGAGGAAATTTTTTGTTTTATGTTATCCTTATAATAACATAAGGTTTCATTGAGTCCATGATAGATTTTGTGGATAATAAGGAAAACCAAATGGTTAGAAAGGTATTTATTGGATTGTTGAACAATTTTATGGGAATTTAGTAAATTTGTATTAATTGATAATGGAATAGTTTGGGATGGTTGTACATATCGTGCGAAATCCCAATTGGATTCATGGATTTAAGCTCCATGTTTTTTTGACCTCTCATAAATTGTTTTGGGATGTTTCACTATTTATTTATTCCCAATTTTGAGTGAGCAATGCTCATGTTCAATGTAATTTCCTTGACCTATATAATCCATTACTTTGGGAATATTCAGAGTCTAAAGTGTTATAGGAGGTCACAATGACTCATTTCAACAGTTTTCAACGGTGTGTCAGAATGGTGAGTCATGAGTTTTGAATCGTGATTTTTAGTCAGAATGGTGAGTTAGGATCAGTGAGTCAGGATGGTGGCTTACAATAGTGAGTTAGGAGAAGTGAGTGATGATGGTGAGACACAACAGAATATCAGAATAGTGACTCGTTATGGAATCCCGCGATGGTGACTCACAACTATGACTCTTCTAGTGGTTAATATTTTCTAATAATTTGTCAAATTTATAGAATTTTTCCAATTTTTAAATTTTCACCCCTTTAATGTAGTATTTGATGTGAAATGAATTTAATATCATATTTAAGTTATTATAAAGATGTTTCAAGCGCTATAAATAATATCATTCATTTTTTTAATGTATGAGAGCCTTATAAATGTTCAAATCGCATGGTTTTATTGATATTTAGATTTAATGTAAATTAAAAACTACTTTATATCCCATGAGACTCAGATCCAATCGTTCTAAGTTTGGGCCTTCCCGATATTCACTCCTTCCCTTCATCTTTATATGATACACACAAAAACATTCTTCCCTAAGGATTCTTGCATTGTGCTATAGCATTTGGATCTCATTTTCCCTGGCATATTTTCCTACAACTTGAATTCCCCTTGCTTTGGTGCAATAATAAGGTGTTGATTGATTCTTCATCCTAGTAGGATTTCCTTCATCTCTCATAATCCTGTATCATGTGGGTTTGGTGTACAAATGTATCCTTGTGAATATTGATGAATCCAATTTCAATTAATTTTAATTATTTTTTTCAAATAAATAAATAGGTGTCATGGAAAGTGGCATATAATCGTACAATTATATTGATATTTTAATCAATGTTGTGAATTTAATAGGTTATATTACTGCTGAAAATTATTGTTGTTAGGTTTCCATGGATGAACAAAGAATGTTTATGAATTCATTTTTGTCTTCTTCTCATTAAACAAGTACATAGAATCTATTAAACATGTATATTTGGCTAAAATATATTGATGTCCCATGAATATATTATAATGTGACAACCCCTGAATTAACAAGTGTAATTAAATAGGTTATACATATTAAATCTAGAATTTGTGCCTTGTGTGGTTTGTGTGGTGCTGCGGTTGGGAGCATGACTGTGTGTGTGGGTGGTTCAGAACATGTGTCAAATTCTGAGGTTGAGAGGTTGATTGATTGTGGAATGAATGAGATGTTTTGTAGATCCGGACTATGATCTAGTTGAGGTTTAGGGTGTTTCTATTTATTTCTGAGATGGTGTATTGAGTGGGATTTCCTTAACAAATGATAATGGTAGTGGTTGGCAACGTTGTTAAATGGAGAGGAATGTAAATTGGGTTATTTTACCATGGTTCTTCTTCCTATGTGTGGCATTTTATTTCTAGATTATAGTGTGTTGTGCCTAGTAGTTTTTTAATCAAACGTGGAAGGAATATGTGAATTGTTTAATCAATAATGAGAATTTTTTAAATGAATCAGTTGTGGGTATGGATTGATTTTTAGTCTGGTTGTGTGGTTTTTCATTTAGAGGTAGCAATAAAAGAGGTATTATGATCCTTTTCTTATTTAAGAACCCATAAGTTGGGCATGTGTGTTTGATATTGTATCTATCAATACAAGTATTTTTTTCCTTGTGATTTCTATACACACCCCACCCTATTTGATCACGATTTTCCAAACACCCCCATCCTTAGGGGGGACAATGTCTTTCGCAAACATCCAATCCAGAGGATGGATTCCTGGCCACCCAATCTTTCTTACTCCCTCTTCTAGGAAGTTATAGACCAAGATTATTTGAGAGGGTTTTGGTTTGTGGGGCCTAGGTGTGTGAGGGTGAGTGGTTTTTTCCAAGTGTCTTGGGGATGAGTCATGATGTGTTTTCATAGGTGTCTTTGAGATTAGATGTGTTTTATTTCCCATGTGTTTTCAGAATGTTACATGGTATGTGGACCAGGTGTCTACAGGAGGGATGTGATGTGGATCTAGGCCCCAGTGATTGGAGAAGGTGTGGTTGTGGCACCTAGGAGTCTGTGGTCATGATGTGATATGGCTCATTGTAGCTGTGAAGGGTTGAGGTGTGGTAGTGAGGCCTAGTTGTGTGTTGGAGGGTTGTGACGTGGTGTGAATGAAGAGGTGGGAGTGATATGATATTTTTTATTAAAAAATATCAGCTAACCTAGTAAGAAATGGTGTGGGGTACCCTATTATCTATGGGAACAATATTACTTTACATTACATGAGTTATTTGGTGATCATTACTTGGTGAAGTTGGGGTGGTTAGTATACCTTCTTAGGTGTTGTTGGTTCTGTTGTTTTATCATGGTAGAATTAGTTTACTCTCTCACTTGTGTATGAGATATGTTGGTTCTACAACTAAGTATACCAGTATGCTCACACTACATATATAAAAATGCTTTCAAGTTTCTAGGCTGACTATGTGGACCATGATGGGCGTTACTAGCTCAGGATTTTGGATAGTTTTAAAGGTACTACTTTATATTTCATTGGTTACGAACCTTAGAGTTTGTTTCACTTTTACCAATTTTATTTTAAACATGCAGGTCATATGGATTTTGGTTTTATTATATATATGTTTTGTATTTGTTTTGAGTTTGATAAATGCAATCTCACAATCTTGTTTTTTTTCTAAAATAAAAATGGAAATACCTCCCATTTTGTTAGAATATATATACCCATGGTGCCAATCCCCACCCTGAGGACTACTGGAGGCGGGTCTCATGGGTAATTTTCTATCTTTCCTCATTTCCATACTCGAAGGGATATCTTTTGAGGGAGGGGGTCCTAACAGAATGGTGTTAGAGTGAGCTTGAGAGACAGGATGGAGTTTGAATTTAAGCGTAGTGAGGATTTCATGGGTTAGTAGGTAAATAGTGTTAGGTGATCATGGTGTGTGACATAGGCCAGGGAAGACAAGCTTGGAGATGGTATTTTATGGCCCCTGTGGTCAGATTCAATGACTCCGAGCCTAACGAATGACCTAGTTAGATTACACCATTTGCAGGATAGAGACCTAGGAATGGTACAAGCATCATAATGACTTGTGTTGTTGTATGTGTTGGGTTGTTTTTAGATGATTAAAATGGAATGGATTAAATTAATAAATTAAAATTAATCTTAAATGAAAATTCCATACTACTCAGTCTTATAAATTCCTTTTTTACCTTTCAGGTATGGCACCCAGATTTCATCCAAGGGTCTCGCAGGTTGTTGAGGCTCAGAAGGATGATCCATTTGATTGGAAGAGGGTTGATCTAGTAGAGAAGGATTACCAGTGGAAGAGAATGTTACATGCATTCTAGCAGTATGGATTAGGATATTACAAGGTCAGTGTTTCAGAAATCGATAAGGAGGGCTTGATCGAGGAGCATGAGATCACCTTCTGTGTTTTTTGTGCTCCTACAGAGTATTGGATTCCTTTTTTAGTTGGTCAAATGTTGGGATCTGTACATCAGTGGTAGATGAATTATTTAGGGGAGAGGAATGAGGCATACATGTTATGTGTCAACCTAATGATGGATTATTGGGTGGGGTTCCTTTCATTGACTATGAAGGATGAGAAGTGTCCATAGAAACTCTCCCTTCATCAAGGGAGTATATCATGATGGGAACATGGTAACAAGTTCAACGATCTTCTTCACGTCCCCCAAAATCTATTTTCTAATGAGGAATCACATGAATGACATTGTGATGAGGCCCTCCACCCTTAAATCTAGTATTCTGTTACTACTTTTACATTGCCAACATATTTGGAGGTTGAAAAGAAGGTGGAGGTAATCGAGTTGATACACTTGTGCAGAGGTCTACCATGAGGATACATCCAACATAGTTCTTTCAGGGGTAGGGGTGTCCGTGGTAGGTTATAGACACCATGACCTTCACGGTTTTGACTAAAAGGGAGTTGACCTAATTAGTTTTTTTATGGCCTTCTGTTGCCATTGGTTTTCATGCCATTTATTCTGGATTTGGTTTGAGTTGTTTCTTATGTGGGGTCCGTGGATATCATCAAAGTCATCTTCCAATGTATAATCAAGCTCCATATGGTTGAGGTGGACAGGTTCATCACCATCCTCAGTGGTAGTTTCCATATATGCCATTTCAGTAGTTGGTACAATAGGCTTATGCTCCATCTATGAGATATAGAGTAGGTAGAGGATATCCTCAGTATGTTTCTCAAGAAACTTGATCTATGCATGAATATAGAGTGGGTATTTAGTAGAGGGGAAGTGGTGCTAGGCGTGGTCAAATTTACACAGAAAAGTAAGGAGTTCTGGCTGGACCCGAGATCCTTAGAGGAACGATCAACTTATTAAGTACACTTTCTTTTTTTTATTGATTCAACAGCTTTGTATTACTTTTTTTACCCATTATAGCCCATAATTGGGACAAGATGTAGTGATGATTCTCATGAACATATGGTAGAGTACGCCAATTGAAGGTTAGAACAACTTTTTTTATGTGTGTTGGGGATATAGACTGATGATGGGACTACATTAGTCTCGTGGGGATCTTTTCATGATACAGATGTGGCCATAAGATTTCATTCTCAACATCAACTATTAGTATTCCATGCATTTTGTTCTCAAATAATTCTAGATAAAAGTTGTGTTTTTGAGAAGTGGATGGTAGACATATTGTTTTCATTTGTTCGCAGATCTTTGAGGTGGGAAATATATGTATAGATCCTATTCTTTAATTTTTTGATGAGTTGTCAGTGGAATCAGTAGAAGTTGAGATGGTGGAGGTTCCAAAAGTTGTTGGGGACAGTTCCTTGATGTTTTTACCAAGGAGTTTGTTACTCTACCCCCTCGATGTGATGCTGAGTTCGGGATAGACTTTCAACCATGTAATAATCTAATGCAAAGATATCCTTATCAGATGGCACAATATATGTTGTGGGAGCTAATGATTCAGATAGATTATCGGATGAAGAAGTGATTTATATGGCTCGGTGTGTCACCATGGGGTGCTCTGGTGTTTTTTTCAAAAGATTGAGGATGGTAGTATGAGGTTTTGAAAAGACTACATGAGGTTGAATATTTTGGGGATTAAGAACTATTATCCTCTTATGAAGATATAGAATCTTTTCAACCAAATAAGAGGGAAAAGTTGGTTTCCTAAGATCGATCTTTTGTCTAGATATCACCTACTGAGGGTGGAGAATGGTGATATACTGATGACTTCTTTCAGAAATAGGTATAGACACTTTGAGTTCATTGTCATGTCATTCAGTGTTACGAAAGCACCAACAATTTTTATGGGGCTCCTGAACTCCATATTTTGTGAGTTATTGGACCAGTTCACCATTGTATTCATTGATGATATCATTATCATCTCAAAGTAATAGGAGGAGAACTTCATGAATCTCACAATTGTATTGAAGGTTCTCGGACACCACCAGCACTATAGAATTTTTTTCAAGTGTACGTTCTGGATATTGGAGGGGCATTTCCTTTGATATGTGGTGTCATAATAGGGTGTAGTAGTGGACCCATAGAATGATGATATAGTAGTTTCTTGGGTATAACTCAATAATTTGGTAGAGTTTGTAGTTTTTTTGGTCTTACGGGCTATTAACAGATGTTTTCTTCTCGATTCATCTTGATTCATAGCTCTGTTTATAAGTCTGACTTGAAAGGACCACAATTTTTTCTGGAGTGAGTAGTTCTAAACATCCTTTTCTCATCTTAAGGGGAAGTTGGTTAGTGCTCCAGTACTCAGGTTTCAATAGGAATGGGTGATATTTTATGTATTTTTTTTATGCCTCCCATGTGGGATTGGGATATATCTTTGTGCAACACCATTTAATGATCTCTTATGAGTCTATGTAGGTACACCCACACAAGCCTAATTATGAAACCAATTATCTGGAGATAGCAATGGCAGTGTTTGAGATGATGTTGTTGGAGAATATCATCATTGGGGAGGCTTTGTGGTCTTCACAGAATACAATATCTTGAGGTTCATATTCTCCCAATGTGATATGAATCTACAGCAATGGGGATAGATAGAGTTTCATCAGGAAAATGATTTTGAGATCTCATACACCTTAGGAAAGAGGAATTTCTTGGCCGATGCTTTGAGAAGGAAGTCACAGAAGGAGTTTTCTTGGGAATCCATATACACTTGGGAGGAAATAGAGGAGTTTGAATCCTTTCACTTAGATGCAAGGGTGGATGGTGGTAGAGGTTTTTATATATATATGAAATTTTAGTATTTATTGATAAATAGGTGGAGTATTTTTAATGGAGAGACTCAGATGCAAAGGTCTTTCATGATCTTTTTGGCCCTATTGATACTCTGAAGGGATAGTCAGGGGATGGTCAGGATCAGATGTTATTCCAAGGGAGGTTGTTTGTTCTTGTACGAAGGCATGAGGGAGTACTTCATGAGTTTCATAACTCACTTTTATCTGTTCACCCATGAATTTATAAAATTTAATACTATGTAAAGATGGATTTTTGGTGGCCCATGATGAAATAGGCAGTAGCGGAGTTTGTATAAAGATTCTTGGTGTTCTAGTGGGTAAAATATGAGAACCATGTTCCTTGTGGTTTTTTTCAATCCTTGGATGTCCCCACATGGAAGTTCCATGAAATATCAATGTATTTAATCACATGGATACCAATGGATCAATGTGGCTAAGATTCTATATAGATATTATCGGACCAGGTGAAGAAATTAGATCACTTATTACTAATCAAGAAGTCAGGGGTAGTGGATAAAATATCAATGAGGTATTTGGATAAGGTTATACAATTTCATGGAGTTATGAGATCTATTGTTTCAGACAAGGACACATATTTAACCTTAAGATTATACAGAGTATTACAACATGTTTTTGGCACCCAGTTATGCAACAACATTTTGTTCCACTCTCTGAATAATGGGAAAATAAAGTAGACTATGCAGAAACCGAGGGATATGTTGAGAGCATATGTTGTGGACTTTTCGAAACATGGGTGTGACACTCTCCATTAGTATATTTTGTTTTAAATACTAGATATAACGCTTCCATTGGCATGGATCCATTTGAGGTGTCATATAAGAGGATGTTTCATTCTAATTTGTGATGGTTGGAGGTTGGGGAGACATCTATTCATGGTCCCAAGGCAGTACAATGTAAAGGAGAGAAGGTTCATCTCATTCATGAGAGGATGAAAGTGATACAGTACTGGTAGAATTCATATGTAAATCACATGAGGAGACCCTTGGAGATTAAGGTTAGAGACCATGTCTTCTTGAATGCTTACCCTTGGCATGGAAGGTGAAGGTTTAAAATTGGGAGTAAGATTTCTCCCAGGTTCATCAGACCCTTCGAGGTGTTGGGGCGAGTTCGAGAGGAGGCATAAAGGCTGGCACTTCCACCATAATTGGAAAATATCCATGAAATATTCCACATCTCCTAACTTCGTTGGTATCTTCATGATGACACCTATGTAACTAAATGAGGAAAATTAGATATTGAAGATAATGTGACGTAGAGGTAGAGGCTAGTATATATCTAAGATAATCCGGAGAATGTACTATGTGGATGGAATATTCCATTGGTTCAAGTGTTATAGAGTCATGATGGCATGTAGGAGTGTACGTGGGAGTGAGAAATGCATATTCATCCCCAGTACCCAAAGAAGTTTTTATTTTTTACTTTTTTTTTGTTTTGTAATGTGATGATTGAAATTTTTTTTCTTTGAGATGAGTTGTTTTCTTTTTCTACAATGTGTAACATTGTACGGACTTTTAGAATGAGGAGGAACTGATTCCAAATCAAGATTCATTAATATCGATATAATTAAACTTTTATGGGTGAGTCGGTGTAGCCGGGAGTGGATAATATCTTGAGATGCAAGACATTACTCATGAAATCATGTGTTTAAGATGAAGTCGTTTTTGGGTTTTCATGGTGTGTTTTGTGATCATTTAGGTTGTTGTGTTTAGCTGGTGGTAGTTCTTTGAGGAGTGATTAGAGTCTTTAGAGGTATCTCACATGGTAGTTGTTCAGACCCCTTTTCCCATTCTAGGTTTGGTTATGAATTCTTGAGGGAAAGAATAGTTTGAGATGTGTCTGATGTAATGGAACATACCTCTCTGGTCAATTACATTGTGAAAATACATTGTTTGATTTGTTTTTAGAGGTCACAGTGACTCATTTATGCATTTTTCCTTTTTTTTGTCTTCCAATGGTGAGTTGGAATGGTGAGTTAGGAGTGGTGAGTCAGGATGGTGAGTCAGAATGGTGAGTTATGATGGTGACTCACGATGGTGACTGAGGAGTAGTGAGTCAGGATGGTAAGTTGCAACAGTAGCTCATGATGGCAACTCATGATGGTAGGTTGTGATGGTGACTCACATTAGTGAATCATCTAACAGTTATTCATTTCCTATAGTTTCTCAAATTTTACGAAATCTTATGGTTTCTCAATTTCTCCCATATAACATTTTCATTGATGTAAAATGAATTTAATACCATATTTATGTGATTTTGAAGCTTTTTCCACTGCCCAAATCATATAATTAATTTTATAAAGGTATGGGATCCTTAAAAATGGTCAAACCTCAAGGTTTTGTTAATATCTGTCATTATTGTAAATTCAAAACTATTTTATATCTAATGATCCTTGGATCCTATCCTTCTAAGATAGGGGACTTCCATTTATTCATTTATTATCCTTTCTCTTGGTATAAGGCACCTAGAACATTTCTTCCCCGAGGAGTCATGTGTTATGTTGCAGCTTTTGGATATCATTTTCCTTGGAGGATATTCTTGCTTCAAGTGTTCCCCCTGCTTTGGAATAATAAAGAAGTGTTGATCGTTTGTTCTTCAATGTAGGTTTTCCTTTATCTCTATCAATTGTGTATCCTTTAGTGTGGGTTTATGAATGTATCATTATGGATATAGTTGAATCCAAATTTAATAATGATAATTGAATTGGTTTTGAATCAATAAACATGGGATGGGGGATGGGACATATGATCACACACTTTTATTGATATTTTGATCCATGTTGTGAATTTTATGGGAGATATTCCTACATAAAATTTTGGCCATTGTGGGTCCTTATTTGTGCATAGAATGTTTTTGAATGCATGTTTTTCTACTTCTACTTAAATAAAAACTTAGAATATGTTAACCAAATATATTTATCTAAAATAAATGGATGCACCATGATTTTATTGTAATATGATAAAACATAAATTAACAAGTGGAATAAAATAAAGGATGACTTATTAAATATATAATTTGTGCCTTGTGTGGATTGTGCAATGCTATAATTGGGAGCACGACTGTGTGTGTGTGGATTGTTTATAAGGTGTGTTGGTGTAACGACCCCATGTTTTATCAATGGAATTACCTTCTTTTAATTATGCCTTATAGTATAATCACATTGGGAAGCCCAATGACATATCATGATACTAAATACTATGTGACCATTAAACAAAAGTTTCCTCTTCTTTGTGTAGAATTCCAAAATCTGACATACACGGTTGTGTTCATGGTGATTTTTTGGGTCTAATATAACAAAAAGAATTTTTAGTGAATATTAAAATACCCTTATGAATATTAATGTTACCATTATGAATAGTTAAATACCATTATGAATAGTGACATCACATATGATAGTATATATATATGATTTAAGTGAAAGTTTGATGCACCTATGTTTTGGAATATGTAAATATTTTTTGAAAACGGTACTTTTCAAGTAAATTAAAATTTAAAATAAAAATTAAATTAACCATATTTATATTTTTTTTAAAAAGAGATTCATTTTTTGATTCTACCAATCAAAAAATAGTTCGGGTGAATTTTTGGTATTTTTCTGAAATACTTGAATTTTTGGGGAATAGTAAAATACATTACTTTACAGTATAAATACATTATAATTCAAACCCACTATTCCTGACATCACAACTAATGTAAGCACCCAAATCTTGAACTCACATCCCCTCTTTACCATTCTTGGTTAGGGAATCATCACTATTTCTTATCATGGTGGAACTTAATGAACTAATGATTAAAATATTAAGAGAACTCCTCTCCCCTCCACTATAAATAGAACCCCTCACAGCCTCATTACATCACACCTCTCAAGATTCAATACTTGCCTAAACTCTACCCAAATCTCTTACCTAGACCCTTCCCCATTACTAGGATCTATTTCCCTTATTAAAAGATCAATCCTAGGATCCTTAAGGAGGATCTCTCAGGAGGATTCAAGAGGTAATTCCTCCCTCTCTTTTCCTTCAACTTCCTTTCAAATGTCATTTCATTTCTTCTCTTATCCTCAACCTATCATATCCAAATTTCCTAATAACTCAATTATTATTTATATACTGGTATTATATCTTGTTAATGTAATATTATTCATTATACTACTCTCTCCAACTCTTTGTAAATAAAAATGAATTCGTTTCCCGCGATGTGTAAATTTACCAAAATCTTGGGTGATGCAATTCCATTTTCCTAGAACTCCTTCAAGGCAATAAATAAAACCATAAAATGGTTGAAATAGATTTTAAATTTCAGGTTTTATCACCTTTTGTTTTCTTGAACTAATGTAATTACATAAAACTAAGTGATAGAATAATACAATTTCGTTGTGATCGAAAACCACCCAAAATAACCAAAAATGATCATCATTAAAATTAAACTAATGATTAATCCACATGGTATATATAATAAATCATTATAAAATCATTTAAACTCTTGTATTATCATTAAAATCATTTAATATCATTTCTGCATGTTTATCCTTGTTTTACAGAAACATCCATTCCTGAATACACATGAAAAGTTCATAAAATAAAAGAAATTAATACACTCAAACAATGAATATAAGCTTCATAACTCATAAAAAGGACCAAAAAAGAACTTAATGAAAACCTATTATACTATATTAATGTATAAAAGGTTATGAAATTTCTAATAAATTAATATAATTTCATTATACAAGACATTAAAGGGAAGAAAGTGTTCAGAGACAAGGTATAGGGAAATTCACAAACCCAACATTTATTCTTTAGGTTCTCCCTCTTTCACTCCATTTTTGGTATGGTTACTCCTTAATAATCATTTTTCATCATTATATTACATATTTTGGGATATAAATTTACTCCAATATATTTTATGTCAAACAAATTGTTTTCCAAAAGAACACTTTTTCATGAACACACATTTACTTCTCAGTCAAGGTTGATGGTTATTGTATCAAGTATACTAGTCCATCTTTAATTTGGGAACCCAATGTTTATGAATGTGTTACTATGAGATTAAACCTGTTAATTTCCATGTTTATTTATTTACATAATTGATATATGTTATATTTGTCATGAATGATAAAGAAAATGTTACGATGTGACAGGTGCCCCTAGAATTATATAGCGCAACACGAATGTTTTAATGTGACGGGTGTACCCAAAATTATATAGAGAACCAATGCATTAGGTAAAGTGATTAATCTAATGAGTAAAAGGGAAATGATGCGGGAACATTATGCTATCATTTTTCACAACTATGTGTGTTAGATGACTACTAATACATGATGTTTCATTTTTATGTATTTACAAATTTCAAGTCTGTTATTAATGTTTCATCTCATGAATTTAATGATCATGTTATGATTATACTCACCCCATTCTATATTGATCTTATCTATCCTATTATATTGATTTTATATAACCCATTTAAAAGTATATCCTCAGTTGACTATATGTTCAAAGGAGAGGTCAAGTGCCAATATGAAGCAAGAGAAGAAGGAATTAAATAGATGTTTATTGTTGATATTATTAATGTTATGTTTGGTCCTAGATTTCTAAAGACAATAAACCTCTAGATCCTTGTGGTTTAATAATATTATTTTTTTTATATTTATAATGATTTAATATTAATTTAAGAAATGTCTGGGTAACAATAGTTGGTATCAAAGGAAAGTTTTAGTTAATTTTGAAATTAATATTAATGAACCATATAGAAAACCTCTAGTGTAATACTATATACTAATATACACACAAGAATATTTACATAGGTATCCCATAAGTTATTATTTCAGTGTAAAGCACAAAAATAAAGAAATTATTCATGACTTTTTGACTTATGATTTTATCTAACATTTTCTATTTTAGAAAATAGAGGGAACCGGGAGAAACCAGGACAACAACCCGTGCGAAGGCTAATGCACCAATTGCCCGAATGAAATCCTTAACGCTTTGGGATGTGGAGTTCAAAAAAACATAGAGATTATTACCCAACTATCTTAGGTTATGAATAATAACTATAATAACGGCGAATGTACTTCTTCACCCCGGAGGGAGCAAGTAGTTGTCGAGTGTTTTATGTGGCAATGGACACTGATATTTAGTAGATCTTCTGATCCAATTGTTGCAGAACAGTGGGTCAACTCCATGGAGAAGATATTTTCTGTACTTCAATACATTGAGATGGAGAAGGTGACACTATCCATTTATCATCTAAATGGAGTAGTCGATCAATTTTGGGCTTTGATTAAGAACACAAAGCAAAGTGACTAAATTGAAGAGATGTAATGAGAATATTTTAGGATCATATTTCTAAACAAGTATTTCCTATGAACTCTTCATACGAAGGTGGATAGAGAATTCATTGGGCTCAATAAAAAGTAAAGGGATTATATCATGACCTATTAAGTGAATTTCACAATACTTGAAAGTTACTCTTCGGGTGTTGTTGTAAAAAATGATTGCAAAATTAATAACTTCTTTTGTGGGTTAAAACCACACCTTTGAAATTCTCTTACTATTTGGAAAATTGGGAGTTATGAAGATGGTGTTCAATGTTTCCTCAAAGAGTAGATGGATTTAGAATAATGGTCCCATGGATATGGTGATAAGAATTGAAATATGGAGTTTCATGCTGGGGGATTTAATGATAAAGGTGGGAAGAAAACTCAACGACCCACATGCCAAAAATGTGGAAAGTTTCATTATGGAAACTACCTAAAATGGATGGGGAAATTCTTAAATTGTGGGAAGGAAGGACAAAATGATCTAGAGTGTAAAAATCACTTGAGGGTGAAGGATAATATAGAAGAATAAAGGGGATCCCCAACCATGGTTCAATGCTACAACTATAAGGAGCAAGTAAACTATTCAAGAGAGTGCACTAAACCTCAAGTCCTCGAGGGAAATCAGTGTTTGTAGCCACCAAAGCAAAAGGAAGAAGGGAATGATTATGCCATCACTACTATATATGTGGATAAAGATAATGATTTTGTACATGGTACACTTCCTATTCACTCAATAATGGAAAATTTATTACTTTATTCTTGTTATAAAAATTCCTTTATATATTGAAAAGTTTCTTAGAACTATAGAATTAAAGCCCTCAAACCATGAAATTGTTATAGCTGTAAAAACACTAATGGTGAAATCATTGCAACCCAAGTGTTTGAATCTTCTCCTACTAGCACATGTGGGAAGATTCTTCCAATTAATCTCGTAATAATACCCTTGGTGTAATTCTATGATATAATGGAAATGGATTGGCTCTCATTATATAGAGTAGATATCATCTGTCGAGAAAAGGAAATATATTTTCATATTCCAATCCATCCAATGATCCTCTAAAAATTCTTGGAAGATTAGGAATCTCTATTGAAAAACCCTTCAACATTGTGGGTGTTGATTCCCTATGAACAAGAATACCTCAACCAAATGGTTGAGTTAATAGATAGTTCCAACATTGTGGAAATTCCAATCATGTGAGAATACAATGATGTATTTCCCAAAGAGTTACGCAGACATCCCTCAGATCGTGATGTAGAGTTCTCAATAGAACTCATACCCGGAGCTACTCCTATCTCAATGTGTCCCTATAGGATGGATCTAATCGAACTAGATGAATTAAACAAGCAACTTCAAGAGAATTTAGGCAAAGGGTTCATGTGCCCAAGTGTAGCACCTTGGGGTGCACCCGTGCTCTTTGTGAAGAAGGATGGATCAATGTGGTTGTGTATCTATTATCAGGAACTCAACATGATCACTTTAATGAACAAGTATCCTCTTCCAAGGATTGACGACTTGATCGATCAGTGAAGAGGATCTCAATACTTCTCAAAGGTGGATATTTATTCTAGATATCATCATCTAAATGTAAAGATGTAAGATATTCAGAAGACTGTCTTCTATACATGGTATGTGCACTACGAGTTTCTTGTGATGCCCTTCAGACTTAATTATGCCCCTTAAATCTTCATGGATTTGATGAATAGAGTCTTTAGACATTACCTTGAAATGTTTTTGGTAATTTTTATTGATGATATTATCATATACTCTAACATTAAAGAGAAACATAAAGAAAATCTAAGACTTATGTTGGAAATATTGAGAAAGGAGAAGTTGTATTCCAAGTTCAGAAAGTATAACTTTTGGATGAAGCAAGTCACATTCTTGGGATATGTGATCACAAGTGAGGGAATTTCCATGGACCCTTAAAAAAAGGTGATTGGGGAATGGCCCAAACCCTACAATTAAATATAAATCCATAGTTTTCCTGGATTAGAAGGTTACTACTGATATCTTGTGAGAAATTTTGCATGATTGTCAAGCCCGCTAACTAAGTTAACAAGGAAAGGGGTAAAGTATGTCTGGATGGAAGAATGTGAGGGCAACTTCAAGGAGCTAAAGAGAAGGCTGATCACTGCAACTATACTCACACTACTAAAAATTGGAGAATTTTTTGTGAAATACTATGATGCTTCAAAGAAATTATTAGGTTGAGTACTCATGAAAAATGATAATGTGATATCCTACGCCTCACTACAATTGAAGATCCATGATAAGAACTACCTAATTCATGATCTAGAGTTGGTAGCTATTATTTATGCATTTAAAATCTAGCGGACCTACCCTTATAGTGATAAGTGTGACATATACACTATCCATAAGGTCCTAACATATATATTAACACAAAAGGAGCTCAACATGAATCAAAGGATATGGATAGAGATAATCATAGTCAAAGATTACTTTATTCACTATCACCCTGGAAAGGTGAACTATATTGATGATTATCTAAGAGGGAAACAACCTGATTCTCTATCCATGTTACAAATTGAGAAAGACCATATCTTTTTGGATATGAAAAAGATGGATTTGGAAATAATAAGGTAAGAGGATAAATTCTACCTTGCATAAATTATTTTGCAACCATTTATTAAAGATAATGTTTAGTACGCACAAAGTGATGATCTGGAGTCACAAAACATGGTGAATGCTATAAGATTTCCATATCTATGATGATGGTGTGATTATGTTTGGAATGAAAATTTGTGTACGTTCATCACCCAGGATAAAGAAGGATCTATTGGAAAATGCATGTAGCTCAACCTTATCTATCCATCATGGTTGCACCTATATGTACCAAGATCTCTAAGAACACTTATAGCAGGATAACATAAAGTATGAGATTGATGAATATATTGGAAGGTGCTTGGTATGTCATCAAGTTAAATTATAGTGACAACAGTAAAAAGGGATGATGAAACCATTGCCTACCCCATGTGGCAATGGGAGAATGTCAATATGGAAATTTTTTAATGGTTCTCTCAAAGGCCTCGAAGGGAAATAATGTGGTATGGATGGTGGTTGACTGACTCACCACGTCTGAACATTTTATCTCTATTCAGGAAGACCTCACTCTTGAAAAAATTTCAAATATATATGTGAAGGAATCGGTGAGACAACATGGTGTTCCACTATAGATTATCTCTAACCAAGATCCAAAGTTCACATCGATATTTTGGAGGACTATTCAACATGATTTGAGTACATAATTAAATTTCATCACAACCTATCACCCCCAAACTGATGACCAATCTGAAAGAACAATTCAGATACTTAATGATATGATAAGAGCCTACTATCTAGAATTAAAAGGTGGATGGGATCAACATCTCCCATTGGCTGAGTTATCATACAAAAATAGCTTCCACTCAAGTATTCAGATGGCCCCATATAAATATTTATATGTAATGTGATGTAGAACTCCAACTTGTTGAGATGAAGTTGGAGAAATAAATCTACATGGACTCGATATTGTGAAAGAGACGACAGAGAATATTCAATCCATTTAAAAGTAAATCAATGCTGATCAGAGTTAGAAAAAGAGCTATGCTGACAACTGACGAAGGGACTTGGAGTTTGACATTGGAGATAAAGTCTTACTTTGAATAACTCCATGGAAGAGAGTCATACTGTTTGGAAAGAAAAGGAAGCTAATCCCATGGTACATTGGCCGCTTTGATATTATTGATCGCATATGAGTCGTGGCCTATCGTCTTAAATTTCCACCGAATATGACTCAAGTTCATGATGTGTTTCATGTATCACTCTAGAGGTAGTACATATGATATCCCTCACATGTACTGAACTCGAAGGTGGAACATCTGGATGACGATATCTCCAATGAAGAGTAGCCCATAATGATTCTTGCCAGGATAAATGAGGTTCTACATAACAATACAAGAAACCTTGTAAAAGTGTTGTGTAGGAACCATAAGTTTGAAGATGAAACTGTGGAACTGGAGGAGGATAAGAAGGAGAAGTACCCCCACCTGTTTATGTGAAATTAAAAATTCAAAGGAAAATTTTCATAAGGGGGAAAGAATGTAACAACCCAAAGTTTTATCAATGAAATTACCTTTTTATAATTATGACTTATAGTATAATGACATTGGGAATCACAATGACATATCATGATACTAAATACTATATGACCATTGCACAGAATTTTGCTAATTCTATGTGTTGAATTTCGAAAATATGACATACATGGCTGTGTTCAGGGTGATTTTTGGAATATAATAGAACAAACATAATTTTTTAGTGAATAGTAACATACCCTTATGAATAGTAATGTTACCCTTATGAATTGTGACAAAGCCTTAGGAATAGTAACATCACATATGATATTATATATATAGGATTTAAGTGAATGAATGATGCACCAATGCTTTGGAATAAGTAAATAAATGTTTTAAAATGGTATTTTTCAAGTAAATTATGATATTAATAAAAAATTAAATTCAACATATTTAGATTTTTTTTTGGAAAAATGGACTTCATTTTTTATTCTACACGTCAATAGATATTTATGGTGAATTTTTTGGTATTTTTCAGAAATACATTAATTTTTGGTGAGTAGTGAAATACATTAATTTTGCATATAAATACATTGAAATTTATATCCACTATTCATAGCATCACAAGTGATGTAAGAACCCAAATATTGAACACACATGCCTTATTTACTATTCATGGTCATGGAATCATCACTATGTATTATCTTGATGGAAATTAATAAACTAATGATTAAAATATTAAGAGAACCCCTCTCCCCTCCACTATAAATACCACCCCCACACCATCATTACATCAAACCTATAAAGCTTCATGCCTTTCCAAAACTCATCCCAAATCTATTCCCTAGCCCCTTCCCCCTGAATAGAAGCTCTTGGCCTCATCAAAAGACCCAGCCTATGTTCCTTAAGGTGGATCTCAAGAGGAGGATTCAGAAGGCAATTCTTCTCACTCTTTTCTTTCAATTTGCTTTCAAATGTCATTTCTTTTCTTCTATTATCCGCAACTTCTCTTATCTAAATTTCTTGATAACTAAAATATGATTGATATACTAGTATTATGTCATGTTAATGGAATATTATTCATTATACTCCTCCATCCCGCTCTTTCTTAATAAAAATGAAATCGTTGACTGTGATGTGTTAATTTACCTACATCGTGGGTGATGCAATTCCATTTTCCATAAAATTATTCATTGATGTAAATAAAAACATAAAATGGTTGAAAAAATATTTTAAATTATATGTTTTATCACCTTATATGTTCTGTAACTAACTTATTTACATGACACTACATGGTAATATAAAACATGTTCATTGTGATCGAAAAACCACCCAAATTAACCTAAAACAATCATCCTTAAATTTCAACTAATGATTCATCCACATGGTATATAACACAATTAATTATAAGATCATTTTAACTCTTGGAATATCATTAATAACATTTAATATCTGTTATGTATGTATATCCTTATTCTACATTAACTTCCATTCATGAATACAAGTGAAACATTCATAAAAGCTATATAAATCAATAGTCTCGTACAATGAATTTAAGCTTTATAACTCATAAAAAGGCCCATCAAATAACTTAATGAAACCCTAGTAAACCATATTCTTCTATAAAAGGTTATAGAATTCCTAATTAATGAATATAATTTCATTATGTAGGACATTAAATTTAATAAATAATTATGATATAAGGTAAGGTGAAATTATCAAACCCAATATTCTTTCATCGGGTTCTCCCTCTTTCACTACGTTTTTTAGTATGGTTACTACTTAAAAATTATTTTTTCATCATTATATTTCCTATTATGGAATATAAATTTTCTCCACTAGATTTTATGTCAAAAACAATTTTTTCAAAAAGAACTATTCTTTTAAGAACACACCTTTTACTTCTCACTCAAGGTTGATGGTTCTTGTATCAAGTATTTTTTCCGTCTTTCTTTGGGAACCGAATGTTTATGAATGTGTTATTATGAGTTTAAACCCATTAAATTCCATGGATACTTATGATCATGAGTAATATAGGTTCTTGTTGACATGCATGATAATGAAAATTTAATGTTGTGACGGGTGCCCTTGGAATTATATAGCACAATATGATTGTATAAATGTGATGGGTGTGCCTATAATTATACAGAGCTCTAATGAATCGGGTAATCTGATGAATATAATGATTAAAAAGTAAATGTGGAATTAAAATTATGATATAATTGTTCACAAATATGCATGGAAGATGAACACTAAGACATGATGTTTCATTTTTAGGCATTTCCACATTTCAAGTCTTTTATTAATGTTCCCTCTCAAGATTTTGGATGATGATGTTATGATTATTCTCACCCCATGCTGTATTTATCTTATCTATCCTCTTATTGGGCATTTAGACCACCCCATTTTTATATATATATATATATCCTTAGGTTACTACATTTTCTATGGAGAATCCAGGTGCTAATAAGAATCTAGAGAATAAGGAATTAAATAAATGTTTATGCTTGATGTTGTATCTATTATGTTTAGTCCTATTTTTCCTATGACACTAAACATCTGGATCCTAGTGGTGTAATAATATTATGTTGATTATATTTAAAATGATGTATTTGTAATGTAAGAAAAGGCTGGGTTTCTATATTTGGAATCTTAGGTTAATAGATTGATTGATTTTGGAATAGATGGGAAGTGTTTTACAACATGGTTCTGATCCTGATGTGGTTCAGTGCAATGAATTTTTTTGGTTGAGAAGATTTATTGGGTAGGATGAATTTTAAGAACGATGATAGTAGTGGTTGGAATGGGTGCTAAATAGAGATAAATGCAATGTGGGTTATTTTATCATGGTTCTTCTTCTCATCTTAAACTTTTAGTATGTGGATTATTTTGAGTTTTTACTAGTAGTTACCCGATTAGAGATGGAATGAATAAATGAATTGTCTAATAAAGAATGATAATTGGTAAAATTAATTAGCTATGGATATGGATTTTGTTTTTTCCTGGTTGTGTGGCTGTTCATTTAGAGGTAGTTTCAAAGGTGGTATTGTGAGATGGTTACTTTTTTGAGAACCCATTGGTTGGGTAGGATTGTGATTGGTATTATATATATACATCTATTTTTCCATTTTGATTTCTACATACACCCCACCATAGTAAATATCAATGTGCATAAAACCACCATCGTCATAGAGGAGGGTGGCTTTCCCAAACATCCTGCTTAGAGGATGGCTAGATGGCCACCCACTCATTCCTACTCCATCATCCAGGTGGTGGTATCCCATGATTCATGAGTAGGTTTTAGTTTGTGGGGTGTAGGTGTGTACAAGAGAGTTCTCTTTTCCCAAGTGTCTTCAGGATGAGATGTGTTGAGTTTTCCCTGGTTCCATCGATATGATATGTGTTTTTCTTTCCCTGGTTTGTTCGGGATGTGAAATGGTATATACTCTAGGTGTCTATGAGAGGGATGTAATGTTGATCATGTCCTTGATGATGGGACAATGTGTGGTAGTGGGGACCAGGTTCCTCGACTATGATTTAATGTTCCTTATGGCCCTCATGATGGAATGAGGTTTGGTTATGAGGACCAGGTGATAGAGATGATATTTTCAATATATTTTATCTACATTTCAATGATTTAACCCTCACCAATGTGTCATTACATGTTAAGTTGCATCATTTTTGGAATATTTTTGTATTTTGACCTAAATTGTGAAAATGCCTTAATTCTGGATTTTAAGCAGTTTTTGACTTGTTTGAGTATTTAGTCATATCTTTTTAAATACTTATCCAATTCGACTTATTTGTTTTTTTAGAAACCCCTAGAATCTGAAATTCATATATTTCAACTAGACCAAGATCTAAATCATCTGTCTAAGGGTCCAAATAAATCATTCTTTGGGAGTAGTTTTTTATTTTTGGATGTGTGGAGCCCACCTCAATAAATAGAGCATAACTTCAGCTACATGTTTCTAATGTCATTAATTCCAACTAGGCATGCAAGAGGACTCCAAGGATCATGTGAGTGATGAATTTAAAGATCAAAGCCGATCATTAGAGCACACTATGAGAGAGTCAAACAAGTGGGAGATGAAAGGTCTCCTCCGGCAGAGAAAAAGTCATGGTGTAATTAATTCATAACTTTTGCACCACATTTCCAAAGCGGCTGATATTTTTTGGACCAAAAGAGAACATATATTAAAAAAAACTCTTTAGAAGGGTCCAGAGGTTTATTCGGCCGGTGAGGGTTCCAAAAAGAAGCCTATTTAGGACGGAGAAAATCTGGATAGAAGTGTTTTCCATCCCCCCTCCCATATTCTCCCTAGCTCTTCTTCCTTTTAAAGGGGGGTTGGATTTGTGGATACAATGATGAAGATGGTGTAAAATATAGCTGGAATGGAGATGATGTGGGCTGATCAAGTGATGTGAGGCTAAGCACCAAGTGGTTGCAGACAGCGACAACCGACGGACACTCCCTTCCGAGTTTTGACCTTCATGTGTAATCTCTGTTGCATCTCTTTTGAATTTATATTTCTTTAATGAAAGCAGTTGCTTTATTTCTTGAATATATTTTATACGTGTTTTTTCTGGATGGTTTCCCGATCTATGAAGTAAAATAGTTGATTTCACTATTTAAATTTCTTCGGTGAGGTCTTGTCGTTGGACATAGTGATTTTGGTTAGATTTGGTTATTTTAAGGTCTTCAAATAATTAGATCACTTATATAGGAGGGTAAACAATAATATTGAGGTCTTAATATGACACCCCTTCCAAATAAGGTGTTTATCCAGAGGTATTTGGGTAGGTATTGAGAGATTCATTAGAGATATAATTTTAAACAAGGAAGAGGGGAGTGTCCGGGAGGTTAAAGCTTGCCCGTAACCACTGTTTGGATTCTGGTTTAAAACCCATTTTTATTTCCAATAAATTTTCTAGATCATTCCCAAACTTCCTTTCACTTTTTTTTATTTATTTTTTGATCTTGAGTCTTTAATCACATCCCCAATTTTCAATTTTGTGTAAAAACAAACAACAAAGTGACAGTTTTTACAACTCAAATTGCAACCTCCTCGAGAGACAATCCAGGGACTTATATATTGCATTGGTTTTGGGGAAAAATTAATTGATGGAGGATTTCATGACAAATAATCCTTACTTCAACTGGTGCCGTTGCCGGGGAGGTTTCTTGAGTTGATTTTTGTGGATTTTTTTTGAATGACCTGAAATTCTAACACAAATTTGATCCCATTGGATTCTGAAATTGATAGAAATTTTCACTCCAGGGATATAGCTACCAAAAATCCCCTTGTCCCAAGTTGTGAATCTTATAATAACACACTTAGAAGAAAACTGGTTGAAATTGAAATTCCAATGGCTGAAAATAGAACCTTGAATGAATTTTCTTCATCTTATGATGCAAATCAAGAAAATCCTGTTGAATATCCTGATGCACCTGCTGGGTTTGAAATTAAATCTGGTTTCATTCAACAACTTCCAAAATTTAATGGTTTGCCTGGGGAAGATCCACATAAACACCTTCAGGAATTTAGTTATCTTTGTGTCAACATGAAACCCCAGGGAGTTGATGCAAATCAAATGAAATTGAGGTCATTTACTTTTTCATTAGAAGGAGTTTCCAAAGAATGATTTTTCTATTCAAATTCTACTTTGATTAGGGATTGGAATGAATTGAAGAAACTTTTCCTTGAAAATGTTTTCCCTGCTTCTAGAACTGCTTCCATTAGAAAGGAGATTTGTTGAATTAGGCAAACTCAAGGTGAAACTTTTCATGAGTATTGGGAACGCTTCAAAAGACATTTTTTTAGTTTCCCCCACCATCAAATTAGTGACCAAATTTTGATTCAATATTTTTATGAGGGATTGTGTCTTACTGATAGAAGCATTATTGATGCTACTGCAGGAGGGGCTTTAGTTGAGAAAACACCAACTGCTGATAGGACATTAATTGTAAACATGGACCAAAATTCTCAATAGTTTGGAACTAGAGGCCTTCTTCATGTGAAATATTCCCACAAGTTCCCCATTACTAGTCCTGAAAACAATATTATTGCGAGTCAACTTTCTGATCTTATCACCATGGTGAGGTCAATGATGTTATCCAATAACCCACCAACTCCACCCAAACCTGAAGCAAGATTTCAAATGAAAGTCTACTGTGGAATTTGTTCTTCCAATGACCATTTTAGTGACCAATGACCTCAAATGAAGGAACCTTTTGAGAATTGCAATGCTGTTTTTCCTAGGAAACCCTTCCAATCAAACCAACAAAGGCCATATCAATCAAATCAAAATTTCAATCAAGGATGGAACAACCACTCTAATGAAAGATTTAAACAGATTGAAAAACCTAGAATCTTCTTCAAAGGACAATCAAGAAATTCACAACCAAGATATTTCAATGAGCAGGCCAATTCTCATTCTCGAAGAAACTTTTAGGCTGCCCCTCCCACTCAAAATTCAGAGAGTAATGTTGAATAAGCAATGAGGAAACAACATGATGCAATGAAACAAACACAAGACCAAAAAAAAAAAAGCTGAATACCCTGATGACTCAAATGGGTCAACTTGCCTCTGATCTTAGTTGCATAAAAAATCAAATGAGTGGAGGTTTTCCCTCACAACCTCAAGTGAATCTGAGAGATAAAGGAAGGAAAATGTGAGTGCAATTGAACTTAGGAGTGGAAAACAATTGAATACCCCTCAAATGGAGAAACCAAAAACTGTTGTTGAAACTACTATTGAGAATCCCACCATTGATGGAAATGTTGGAAATTATGAATGTTCTTTAAAGGGAAACACAATTTAAAGAGAAGAAATGTTGCTTGAAAGAAAAAAGAGGGATTGGAAGAGGATGTCTGGACCTTTTGTTTCTCAAAGAAGTGCTCAGAATAGCCTTGAAACAACAAAACCACCATTGCCTTACCCTAGGAGTGAACCACCAGTGAAGTCGAGTGCTGAGAAAGAGTTGGATAAGGAAGGTTTGGAGACTTTTAAGAAAGTTCAAGTCAATATACCTTTTCTTGATGCTGTAAAACAAATTCAAAGGTATGAAAAGTTTTTGAAAGAAATGTGTACCCATAAGAAGAAATTCCAAGGAGGTGAAAAGGTCAACTTAGAGAGGAGTGTTTCATCCATGATCCAATATGCCTTTCCTGTCAAATGTAAAGACCCAGGAACCTTTACCATTCCTTGCACCATTGGGAAATGTGAATTCAAGGATGTTATGCTTGATTTGTGGGCCTCCATCAATGTTATGCCACATTCTGTTTACTCATCTCTTCATGTTGGAGAATTGAAACCCTATGGGATCATCATTCAACTTGTTAACCGAAGTACCACAAAGCCTGCTGGAGTTATTAAGGATGTTCTCATTCAGGTGAGAGACATGATTTTTCCTGTGGATTTCTATGTCTTAGATATGGAAGATGATAGGTTTAGTACCCATGCACCTCTCATTCTAGGGATACCATTCCTGAAAACTGCAAAAGCAATCATCAATGTTCACAAGGGAACACATTCACTAATGTTTGGAGGAGTGGTTTTACATTTAAATATTTTTTAGTCCATGAAACACCCAGTCGAGGATCATTCATCCCCCTAAGTGAACATGATTGATTGGTTTTCCAATGATATGTTCCCTGATTTTTCCTGTTATGAGAAACCAACAGATATTTTTGATGATGGAAATTTGTTTGTTTCTGAATATGATCAACAAGAGTAGGAAACGGGAGATGATGATGAGTCTTGGAATGTTGAGATGGCTTTACAAGATTCTATTGATCTCAACATTGAGGAAGATGTCTCCCTAGGAATCCATAGTGTTGCACGTGGTCTCCCAGGATAAATTTAAAATTTTCCACTGGAATAAAATTCTGAGAACATTGAAATTGATATTCATGGTGATTGTCCTTTAAATTCTGAACCCCACTAAACAACCACACCTGTAAGCAATGTTCCTTGATCAATGAAAATACCCCAGTTTAGTTAGAGTTAAACCACTTCCTGAGAATCTCAAATATTATTTCTTAGGTGAAAAGGAAACATTCCCTGTTATAATTACAAAATATTCGTCGAAGGACAAAGAGAATTAATTGTTAAGAGTCCTCAAAACCCACAAGAAAGCTATTGGATGGACTCTATCTAATTTAACTGGAGTCATCCCCTCAGTGTGCATGCATAGAATTTTCATGAAGGAAAATGTTAAACCGATGAGACAATTTCAAAGGAGGTTGAATCCAACGCTTTTAGAGGTTGTTAAGAAGGATGTTACCACCCTTTTAGCTACTGGAATTATTTTTCCCATCTCTGATAGTCAATGGGTGAGTATAATCCATGTAGTCCCCAAAAAAGGTGGCTTCACAATCTCAAAGAATGAATTTAGTGAGCTTGTTTCTGTTAGGCTTCCAAGTAAATGGAGAATGTGCATTGATTACAGGAAGCTCAATTTGGCTACGAGGAAATACCACCTCCCACTTCCATTTCTTGATCAGGTCCTTGAAAGACTGACTGGAAAAACCCATTATTGTTTTCTAGATGGATTCTCTGGTTATTTCCAAATTCATATTGCACCATAGGATCAAGAAAAAACCACATTCACATTCCCATTTGGAACATTTTCTTATAGGAGGATACCCTTTTGTTTGTGCAATGATCCTGGAACTTTTCAAAGGTGTATGATGAGTATTTTCTCTGATTTTATTGAAACATGCATGGATGTTTTTATGGATGATATCACTATTTATGGAACAACATTTGAAAGTTGTTTGGAAGGTCTGGCTCATGTTCCTGAAATGTGCATTGATAAGGACCTTGTTCTTAATTATGAAAAATGTCATTTCATGGTGGGTAAGGGGATTGATCTTGGACATGTTGTGTCTTTGTATGGAATTCAAGTTGATAAGTCCAAAGTTGAGGTCATTTCTTCATTTCCATACACAAAAACAGTGAGAGATGTGAGATCTTTTCTTGGTCATGCTGGTTTTTATAGGAGATTCCTTAAGGATTTTAGTAAGGTTGCACTTCCATTGTCTAGATTTCTCCAGAAAGACACCCCATTTGTCTTTGATGAAAATTGTAAATAGGACTTTAGGGAGCTAAAACAAAAATTGATTACTCCTCCCATTGTTCAACCTCCCAAATGGGACTTTCCTTTTGAAATCATGACTGATGCATCTGACTTTTCTCTTGGGGTTGTTTTAAGTCAAAGGTTTGAAAAGAAATCTCATGTGATTTCCTATGCCTCGAGAACATTAGATCATGCCCAATCAGACTACACAACAACCGAGAAGGAACTATTTGCTGTTGTCTTTGATTTGGACAAATTTAGATGTTATCTTATGGGCTTCAAGGTGATTGTTTTCATTGAACATTCTGCAATCAAATTTTTGATGAAGAAACATGATGCAAAACCAAGACTTTTGAGATGGATTTTGTTGTTACAAGAGTTTGATGTTGAAATAAAGGACAAGAAAGGAAGTGAAAACCTTGTTGCTGATTATTTGAGTTGGATACCATCTGTTTTGAATGAGGATCCTCAGATCTGTCTGCTAATTAAGGAAACTTTTCCAGATGAGGAGTTGTATGCTTGTCAAACTGAAAGGCCATGGTTTGCTGATCTGGTGAATTATTTAGCTTCTGATGAAGTTACCCACTGGTTTTCAAAGAATCAAATTTCTAAACTTTTGAGTGATCTAAAGCATTACATTTGGGATGATCCTTACATGTGGCATGTTGGCAGGGATCAAATGATTAGGAGATGCATACCAAATTCTGAATTTCAATCTGTCCTAAACTTTTGTCACACATTGACCTATGGAGGAAACATTGGGCCTCAAAGAACTGCAAGAAATGTGCTTGATTCTGGTTAGTATTGGCCTACCATTTTTAGAGATTCTTTTGATTTCTACAGGACATGTAGAATTTTTCAATTTCAAGGGGTAATTTCCAAAAAGAATGAGATGCCACAACATCCTCTATTGTTTTGTGATGTATTTGATGTTTGGGGTATGAATTTCATGGGATCTTTTCCTGATTAATTTGGATATATTTACATTTTTATTGTTGTTGATTATGTATCCAAGTGGGTAGAAGCTATTCCCAAAATAGCTAATGATTCCAAAACTATGTCCAAGTTTATGAAAGAAAATATATTTTCAAGGTTTGGATTCCCAAAGTTCTTGATTACGGATCAAGGTAGTCATTTTTGTAACAAGACTTTGGAATCACTATTGAATAAGTATGGAGTTCATCATAGGGTCTCTACACCCTATCACCCCCAAACAAATGGAATGGATGAGTTGTCCAACAGAGAGATCAAACAAATTCTGGAAAAAACTATGAACCCAAATAGAAAGGATTGGTGTTTGAGACTTGATGATGCACTTTGGGCTTATAGGACTACATTCAAAACCTCAATTGGCATTTCACCATTTATATTAGTCTATGGAAAGTCTTTTCACCTTCCGGTTGAGTTAGAACACAAATATTTTTGGGCTGTTAAAACATGTAACATGAATCTGTTTTCTGCTGGGGAAGAAAGAAAATTTTGTTTACAGGAGCTGGAGGTGATCAGAAAGAATGCATATGAAAGTTCTAGGTTGTACAAGGAACTAACCAAATCATTTCATGATGAGATGATTCTCAAAAAAAACTTTAAGGAAGGAGACAAAGTGTTGCTGTTTGATTCCAGACTGAAGCTGTTCCCGGGTAAATTTCGTTCTAAATGGTCTTGTCCATTCATTGTTACTCATGTTTTTCCTTTTGGTGCAATCCAGATTAAAGAACCAAGCAAAGGGACACCATTCATAGTCAATGGGAACAGGTTGAAGCTGTTTAGAGAGAATGTTCAAGATCCACCGGGGGAGGAGATCCATCTTCATGAAGCAGAATACAATTGATGCCAGGTTGTGTTTTTCCTTCTCACATTTTTTTGTAATGTCTTTGATTTCTTGAATTTCATATTTATATATTTTTTTTACACAATGAGGACATTGCATAAAATAAGTGTGGGGGGAGGAACTTGCTGGGTAGATTAGGATTTTGTGTTCTTTCATTTTTTACCTTTTCTTTTATCTCTCTTTCAATTTTTGATGTGTTATTTTATTTTTCAAACGTTGTGTGTTTTATTTAAAATTTTGAAAAAAATTTGATCTTACATGATGATCTTTGAAAACCCTATCAATGAGTGAACCAATTGATCCCTTGAATCTGGTTATAAATGAATGCTGAAAAATACACTGTTTCAATTTCCAAAATTTTGAAATAACCATTGAATTTTGAATTCTAGGCCATGAATGCTGTCTAATATTGAAAACCACTTGCCTGTGAGTATTTTGAACCCATTTTTCATCTTCTTCACATTCATCCTACTTATTGAGTGAACCAAAGAATTCTTGTTTGATTTAACCAGAACTTGATATTTTTCTATCAAAACGTGAGGGTAAAGGTGAGTGTGATTGAAATGATTGAGGCAATTTGTTTGTGATTGAAAGCCCTTTTTCATGATTATCCCTTTTATTCTGGCCCACCTCTTACATTTTATCTTTCTTGAGCCCTTAGTTTCCATGTACTTCCTTTTAGATAGCCACATTACAAGCCATTTTACCTTTCTAACATTCTCTGGAAGTATAAATGCATGATCTAGTTGAACTTTAGTGTGGGAGAGCTGACTTGTGGTGTGCTACTTCATCTGGTGTTGCTTTGGGTGGTTATCTAAACTATGAAGAGATGTTTCTGCTACTGAAAGATGTTTTATTTCTGAGAGCTGTGCCTGTCTCGAGCTCTCAAAGGAAGAGAGTTGTGCCTATCTAGAACTCTCAATTGAAGAGAGCTATGCCCGTCTGGAGCTCTTGATGGAATAAAGCTGTGCCCAATCTGGAGCTTTTGAAAAAAAAGAGAAATGTAACAGTTGATGCTGAAATGTGGATGAATTGAGGTGGAAAAGATATTCTCAGAGATTCTCAAATATGACTTTCATTGGAGTAGAGTAAGGAGGATTCCCCACATGAGTGAAGATTAGATTCATGTATTTTTTTCTTCCAAAATGAGCCAAATCCTCCTTATTCGGCATTAGAATTTACAAATTTGAGACCCACCCACCTTTATCCACAGAAAATCCTTGAAAAGGCCTGAGGATGATCACATTTTTCTTAGATCACATCATTTGGAGATTTAGAAATTTTTCAAGCCTATGATGATTCTTGCATGTTTTCTTGAGAGAAGCTTTGTTGGAAATCAATATTTGTGTTGAGAGAAAATTTTTGTGAGGTGACTGTGTTATGTGAATGAGAGGAGAAAAGGAGTTGAAATGGATTTAATGAACTGAATTTAAAACTTGAATCATTTTTTATTAGGCATGATATCATTTGATTCTTGGTGGTTGATTGGTGAACCTCATTGGTTTGTATTTTGAATATGCATTGATTTGGTTTTAATGATCACTTGTCCAGGAGACCAATTTCTAAGGGTGGGGGAATTGATAGAGCTGATATTTTCAATATATTTTATCTACATTTCAATGATTTAATACTCACCAATGTTTCATTACATGTTAAGTTGCATCATTTTTGGAATATTGTTGTATTTTGATCTAAATTATGAAAATTCCTTAATTCTGGATTTTAAGCAGTTTTTGACTTGTCTGAGTATTTGGTCATATCTTTTTAAATACTTATCAATTCGACTGATTCGTTTTTTGTAGGAACCCTTTGAATCTGATCTTTATATATTTAAACTGGACTAAGATCTAAATCGTCCATCTAAGGGTCCAAATAAATCATTCTTTGGGAATAGTTTTTATGTTCGGATGTGTGGAGCCCACCTCAATAAATAGAGCATAACTTCGGATACATATTTCCAATGTCCTTAATTTATACTGGACGTGAAAGAGGACTCCAAGGAGAGAGTTCATGATGAATTTAAAGATCAAATTCAATCATTAGATCACACTATGAGCAAGTCAAACAATTGGGAGATGAAAGGTCTCCTCGGGCAGAGAAAAAGTCATGGTGTAATTAATTCATAACTTTTTCACCACGTCTCCAAAGAGGCTAATATTTTATTGACCGATAGAGAACATATTTTAAAACAACTCTTTATAAGGGTCCAGAGGTTGCTTTGGTTGGGGAGGGTTCCAAAAAGAATCCTATTTCGGAAGGACAGAATCTGGATAGAAGCTTTTTCCAGCCCCCTCCCCTATTCTCCCTCGCTCTTCTTCCTTTTCAAGGGGGTTGGATTTTTGGATACAATGATGAAGATGGTGTACACTCTAGCTGGAATGGAGATGATGTGGGCTGATCAAGTGATGCAAGGCTAAGCACCAAGTGGTTGTGGACGACGACAACCGATGGACACTCCCTTCTGAGTTTTGATCTTCATGTGTAATCTCTGTTGCATATCTTTTGAATTTATATTTCTTGAATGATAGCGGTTGTATTATTTCGTGAATATATTTTATACTTGTTTGTTTTGGATGGTTTCCCAATATATGAATTAAAATATTCAATTTCACTATTTAAATTTCTTCGGTGAGGTCTTTCCGTTGAGCATAGTGATTTTGGCTAGGTTTGGTTATCTGAAGGTCTTCAAATAATTAGATCACTTCTATAGGAGGTGAAACAATCATATTGAGGTCTTAATATGATATCCTTGCCAAATAAGGTGTTTATACAGAGGTATTTGGGTAGGCATTGAGAGATTCATTATAGATATAATTTTAAACAAGGAAGAGGGGAGTGTCCGGGAGGTTAAAGATTGTCTGTAACCACTGTTTGGATTCTGGTTTCAAACCCATTTTTATTTCAAATAAATTTTCTAGCTCATTAGAAAATTTCCATTCTCTTTAGTTTTTATTTATTTTTTGTTCTTGAGTCTTTAATCAAATCCCCAATTTTCAATTTCGTGTAAAAATAAACAAAAAAGTGACAGTTTTTACAACTCAAATTGAAACCTCCTCGAGAGACAATCCAGGGACTGCTATATTGCATTGTTTTTGGGGAAAAATTAATTTATTGATGATTTCACGAAAAATAATCCTTACTTCACCAGGTGTGTTGAGTTGGTTGTGATGTGGTGTGGTCAGATGAGGTGGGAGTTCCAGGACGTTTTGTATTATAAAAGAGTGGCTAAACTAGTGGGAAGTGGTGTGGGGTTCCCTATTATCAATTTGTTATATATTAACTTATGTGACACATTTTATCTTTTGAACGTGACTTAGTGAGGTTTTGGTGGTTATTTACCCTCTTAGGTGTTGTTGGTTCTGCTATTTTCCCACCAGGGGATTAGTATACTTCTCTCACTTGATCAAGAGTGACTTTGGTTTTCCTACTAAGTATACTTGTATGATCTTCATATGTATATAAAACTTCTTTTAGTTTTCTAGGATTACTACATGGATAGGGTTGGAAATTACTAGCTTGGGATTTTGGAAATTTGCAGAGTTGCTGCTTTAGCTTGCTTTTGGTACTTACTTTGGAGTTTTGCTACACTTATAACATTTTTATTTTGAACATTCATGTGGTATGGATTTTGGATTTCTTTTATATATGTTTTGGAGTTTTTTAGGTTGATACATTTTATCTCTATATCTAGTTTTTTTTTCAGAATAAAAATGCTAATGCCTTCCATTTTCTAAGTACATATATACCCTTGGTGTTATTTGCCGCTCTCTGGCCTACTAGAGGTGAGAATTAGGGATAATTATCTCCCTTTCTAAATTTCCATCCCAAATGGCATATCTTTAGAGGGAGGAGTTTATGACATTCTAGGTTCCCCAATGCACAATATTTATCTGGGGGAAGGAATAATTCTTATAACCCACAGATATGGACATGGAATTCCATATCATGGTTGGGGTGGTCAAACATGGAATTTAGTGTCCAGATTGGATTCATGGACTGATGCTTTGTGTTTTTTTACTTGTAAACTAAAGGTTGATATGGTAATACATGGTGTTATGATTCAAGATTAGATTTATGGAGTGACCATTTATGTTTTCCATCTCATCATCCAGTGGTTGGGTTATTCGAACATGGCTTACTAGATCCCTATGGGATTATTGGTCTGAGGTTCCTTAATTTCCAACCAGTTACCTATGAGTTATATGGCTCATACAACCACCATTGGATGAGGCTATTTTATGGAAATTGATAAATCATGGTACAAAGTATAAATTGATTAATTTAAATATTATATATAATAAAACATGTTTATACCTTATTTTATACAACCGTTCCTTTTTCCTATATGTATTGTTTCACGTACTGGTATTTTTGTTAGACAATGTTGGTGGGAGCCTACTCAGTTTAACTGACACCCTGATTGGACCTCCATTTTTCTTTGTTACCCTAAGAATATATCATATGTTTATTACAAGCACAGGTTTGGGGTGGGGATGATATTGAGTATGTCTTGGTTAAGAAATATTGCTTGGGTGATATCAGTAGATTGGAAAGGTTTGTCTTGGTAATGTTATGAAGCCTTTTTATTGTTTATTTTATTTTGTTATAATATAAAACAAGATTAGTGGGAGTTGGGACGAATTTATGATATTGGTTTTCAGGGTTTTATGGAATTTAATTTTATAACAACATGTTTCAATTTACATTCATTTATTCCTTCCTCACAATATGATATGTATGATATTTTGTTATTTTATTCAGTTTTTGCACTCTGATATAGAGGTACAGTCTTCTAAGAGTTCATTTATAGACCCCCACTACTAGTAAGAAGCCTCAAGAATATCAGGATGTGTGCATGAGGCCATTGGGTGGTCTGTATCAGTGCACCGATTTAGTGTCTTTTATGCTAGGACTAAAGAGTCTATTGATAGTTTTTAGATTATTTAATTTCGGGATATGGGTTATTTTATTATCAAGAGTCCTTGAGTTCCCTATGTATATTTATCATAGAATGTTTTTTCTATCTATGTACTCTATTTATTTTGTTTTATTTATCTATGTAATGTTGTTAATATTTATCAAGAATTTTATTTGTATCCATTGATGAATAATGATCTTGCCAATGGATTTTTAAGGTTGGTATTGTCAACCAACCTTGACTCTTTTTGTTTGTTATATATGGAATGTTTCTTCCAACTAATTTATAAAAAAATTGATAATTTTTTAATTTATATTTAATAAATATAAAATGTGAGTTTTCATGAATTTTTTAAAACAATTAAATATTTTTCACAAAAATATAAGAAGAATTTTATCATTTTTTTATTTCCTTATAACCATATATAATATTTTTTTTTCATATAGATGGATGTGATTAATAATTCCTTATGTCACTTATCTAATTTCTGTATTATTAGAAAAATTATATTTTTTGCATAATACATAATTTATATGAATATATAGATCATTTCTAATTATTGTAATTTATATTATATATACCTATAATTACGAATTAGAATTGGAGTTTTTAGTTCGAAGACACGATTTCATTAAAACTGGTTCACTTTTACATTTATAAACAAAATTATTACATGGTTGTGTGATATAAAAAGGGATAATTTTTATGATGTTGTCATGTTTATTAAACTTGTTTAATTTAATAAAGTGTTAAACATTTTCTATTTATATTGATTATGGATAAAAAAATAATTTAATTAGTTTAACATAAATTATGTTATTGTGAAAATATTTTTTAATTGGAATTGGGTTAAAAACCATATTTTATTTATAGAATTTTTTTATTAATTTTAATAGATAAATACTTCATTCGAAATTTTATTTTGAATTAAAAAATAATATAATAAACTGTAGTTTTACTTATATTAATAATTTAATGTTTATAGATTGGTTCATTAAAAGATGTTTAATTTTATAATATATAAATTATTTAAAATACACACATAGATTCATTATAATGTTTTAAAAATTAAACCATTTTATTTCACTAGTTTGGAAAGAAATTACAACTCCATGAGATATACTCAAACATCACTAAGAGGTTACATCCCAAATTAGGGAGTGGATGTGTTTGTTTTTATATGAAGGAATTGTTTGATTTTCTTAACCTGAATTCTACTTACCATAATGAACTACTACTTTAATTATAATGAATTATCACGTGAAATCTTCTTCCTTTGGGTATGTTTAACCTATGTGATAACCTATATGACTATGAGAGGTTTGTGTGTGACTCTATTTTATGATTTTTTTAATGATATGGTTTTGGTTTATTAGGGTTTTAATTAAGTTGATTACCTTTCCCTAAAATATTCCATATATTTTTTCATATATTTTTTCCCATGCTCTTATGAAATTTAGTGGTTACAGTTGGTTACTTTTGGGTGGATTTCATGTATCAATTTGGATTTTATTCCGTGGGCTTTATTTATGTCACATATAAATTCTTTCCTCATTTGGTTATCTATTCTATGTTATTCATGACATGATATATATATATGTATATATGAATATTAAATTTAGTGTGTGTTTCATGATATCTAAGGTTTTATTACATTCCACAATCTTATTTATTAATAAATTGTTTATATTTTATGTTGGAATAGTGTGTGCTATTTTTTAAACTTATGATTACCTATGAAATCGTCATTACACTATTCATATGGATTTCATAATGATTATATTATGGTGTCAAATATCTTTGAAAAAAATGGTATTTATTACCACTATTCTTTCCATAAGAAATATAGAATTGTAAAATATTTTTGATGTTATGTCCATAATAAGAGTTAAAACACTATGTTTGAGATATTATTCTTGTTTTATTGTATTAATATATATTATAGGTGAAATGTTTTATCGAGTATGATCCCTACGATTTATATTTTTTCATATGATAGTAATTTCATCATTTGAAACACGTATGAAGTAACAAATTTTTTATCCAAAGATAAATAGGTCCTTTAGGATTTCATAGTGGTTGATCAGGGGTAATAAAATTACACATGGAAGTTTTTACCTTGACTAAAAGTTATATTTATTTATTTTTCTATTTTGTCACATGATTTTTTATGGTTTATGGTGTTCCTTGAATTTTATTCAAATTAAATAGGACTTGATCTGGGAGGGTCCAAGGTATTACATGAACATTGTTTATATGAAATGATAATTGACTAGGGTTAGGAAATGATATGAACTAACATGTATTTATATCAAATAATACTATATTGGGGATTTGGTATATAGTTCCCTAACATTTATTTATATTAACATTTATTTTATTGGATGTCCTATGACATACCATGATGATTTTTTATAAAATAACATTTACTTGTGAAAAATATTTTATATTGTGGATTAGTATTTCTATAGTGGGTAGGGTTTTATTAATGGATAAATTATAACTAAATGTTAATCATTCACTCATTTGAATTTACATGATTGAAATTATGTAATTTTGAATCCTCTTGAAAGTGTAGAAGTTAACCATTATAGTTACTTATTTATGATTTATTCCATTTTTTATTTCATTTTTTTCTTATGTATATGAAATTTATAAATTTATATATATTTTAATATTGTAATTAAATTTACACACATAAAACTAACTTTTATATTTTGTATTTATTTTATCCTAGCTTTTCTTTATAATTTCGTTACTCATACTGTGTATGTTTAACTTAGTGAATGTGTCGTTTGACATGTGTTTTCTATAGATAGAAAATGTATTCAGATAAATACTTAAATGATTTATGGATTTTTGTATTTTTTTTATATTATATTAGATGTTACAATCCCCATGAGTTATTGGTTCATATGTGGTTATCATTAGGTGAAAGATATATTTCGCACATGAGATAGTTTTATTATTTATTATTGGGTCTACTTGGTATATTTATATCTATGGTCAATATATTGATATTATATATTGTATGTATATATAGTTTTCAAATTTTTTATATTCAATTTAAATTGATATTTATTAATATTAACTTATATATACAACTGGCACCCTTGAGTTAAAGGTATTAAATTATAGAAATATATTATGTATAGATGAATCGTGATGGATTTTCATATAAAACAAGTATTATTCTATAATTTTCCTCCAAATATATTAAATAATTTGATAATTCTTCAATTAAACCCTTGGTATTAGTTTCCCTCCCATATAGATTAGAGAATATTCTAGGGGTTTTTATTAGTTTAGTTTTGTTTGACAGAGTATCTAGTTCTTGTGATTACACTTGGAATCAAATTAGTTATTAGGCTGTCTAGGTTTATTTAGATAAGATAAGTGATACCTGAGATTAGGTGGAATACGATTTCTATTTTTAGAAAACATTTATTTGGTTATACACCATGTTTCCATGGATTTATGGATATAAATTCTATGAATAGTATATTTGAATGAGTTTGTGTTTGGGTATTTCGAATATAAAATCGCGAAACTTAGGAAAAAATCATATGGAAAATCCACGAGAAAATTATTTCATTTTAACACGAACTAGTTGGTTTGTTCTATATAAGGGATATTCACTCTATTTATAATTGTTAAGTTAAAATGATTTTAATTTATTATAATAAAATAATAAAGTAATAAGTTCCAACCTAATTAAATTATCAGATGAAACATAATTAGTTAAAATCATTCACATCATTGATGTATTTCTATTGATGCTTCTCTATCATTTTTGTTATGTATTACAAGAAGTAATTTATAATCATTATTTTTAATCAGTCAAGTGAATAAATTTTGTTTTTTCAAATGTAAAGAATGTGGTTTTGGCTATGAAATGACTTAAATGGAAAGTAATGTTGAAATTTGAAAGATACATTGCGAATAGTTTTCTAATAGGGAAATTTTAATTTTAAAAAATGGTGTGTGTGGAAAATAAAATTCAAATATGTTATTAAAATGAAATTTGAACTAGAATATTTATTAAATAGTGAAATATAGTAATATAACTTAAAATTGGAAAACCGTAGGTGATTCTTATAGTTTATTTAATCATAATATTTAGATTAGATATTTGAATAGAATTTTGACTGTAATAGGTGTGTTATCATTACATTATGGGACATAAATGCTTGGGTATTTTGTGGTATTTATTTCTTTGGCATTTTAATATTTGATTTATGGTGTGAAGTTTTGAATATGATTTAGTATTCCATCTATAATTTAATGATTGTAAAGGATGGATAATCTTATGTATGATACTTATTTGGAATTTTTGGGGACAATAATTATAATAGAGAGTTCTTAAAAACCCATAACCTGATTTAATTATTAAATATATTATTTTGAACTAAATCGTGAAATCTAGTTGTGGAAATTTATTTCTGATTGATTTTTTTGTATTTAAATAATTTTTTATTCATTATTGTATTTTAAGGGTGTTTAAATTGGTTTTTTAGATATATAGATATGGTTAGAGAAGATATAGAAACAGGCTCATCATTTAGTGGAAGCCTTCAAGGTGTTTGGTGGCAATAAATGACAACTAAAACCCCATTAGACTGTATTATAATTCTAATCACCATAAATAGGTTGCATTACCCACCCCCAGGATAGTGGTGGTGGACATTGAGAAAATAATGGTATCTTACATGTTTTTTAATAAGGGTAATTGTTTTCATATCCCCCATATTTACCCCAAAATGGGACTCCCTTAGGCTTACACTCCTTAATCTAGATAAATATGTTGGAGAGACACCATTTGGTTATTATCTTACCTCCAATTTTCCCTCCTAAATCAACGTGGTTTCAAGGTTTTTTGAGTTATCTATTCAAGATACAACACCTTCTCTTCTCCTCATTCCTAATTTTTTGGGTTAGTTATGGATTTGAGGTTGGATATCACTTTTATATAGTATAATGTATATGATATAAAGGGATTCCTCATGTGTTATCCATTGATGGTCAATGAAGATCATTCACACTCATTTAAGTAGATTTTATAGTTGTATTTTGTTCAATAGGAATCACTGTATATTATTATTTTTAATTAAAATAAAAAAAAATTGTTTATGAAAGGTGAAGTTTTTTATGTGTGAGAAGTACTTATTGAGTTATTTAAGATTATTTAACTTAGGATTCATAAAACTTTTTCTGGAATATTATTTATTTGTATTAGTTATTAATATTATGTGGTTCATAATTATATGGAATTTGATTCATTATCATAGAGTTATATGGATGTTACTAAATGAATATTCAATTAGGTGGTCTTGAATGCCCTTGTCTCTATAATTTGGTTATGTACAGAATATTATTTCAAACTAATTCCCAAAAATATAATGAATTTTAACATATATTTAAAAAATATAAAAATTGAATTTTTAAATAAATAATTTTTTTGATTTATTTTGTTTTATATAGAAATATAACCTGAATTTTAAAAGTTTTTTGTCTATTTATTTATAATTATTCAAATAAATGAAATTTTATAAGGAAGGGAGTGATTAAAAATTCTTTACGTAACATTAATAATTTCTAAACAATTTGATAAATTATTTATTCCTTTCTTATATTATTAATATTTATAGATGAAGATAAGAATGTATAATCATATAATACTCCCCTTTCCATAACCTTGAATAAGCATGTGTGAATTTAAACTTCATAATCATGCATCCATTAACATTTCTTCATTCTTATAATTATGAATGAAATGCTTAATTGGTTATGGGATCTATCAAATAAGTGTTGTGGGTATAGTTTTATGTTTATGTAACATGTTTATTTTTAAAAAGTGTTGATCATGCTATATTTCATTACATTAACAATATTTTTATTTTAAATATAATCACTTTATGATAAAGTAAGAATTATAAAAACTACAGAACTACGATCTCTAAAAATTGAAAAATTATTAACATTCAATCAACTAATTATATCGATCTTTGGAAAAAAGATACATAAGTTGACACCTAAAAATGGAGATAGTGAGGTTTCTATCGATGTTAGAAAATATAATTTTTGGGATATGCGACCTCAAACATAATGAACCATAGGATTGTGTCATCATGAAAACCAAGGAACATTGTCCATTAGTTATCTTGGTCGTTATATAAATCCCCAATGGATTCACTCATAAATTTTGTGAAATGAACCCACTAAAACATAAACTCTATTATAAATATTCATTCATGGATTAATAGAATGATCTAGAGAACCATTGATGAGATAAAATAATTGGAAAAATAACTAAAGAGAAAAACCACCAAAATATGAGGACACTAGAAATTTGATATCCCAATCACCCAAATCACATAACCATCCATTGGACTGTAACCAATTCCCACCACCCAATTTCATTACATAATATGGTTTACAAAATGATACATTACTCTACCATTATTAAAAAATACCACATTAAGGAGAACTTATAAATAGTTTCCCTAAATGTTGAACCTTATTAAAGTATGGAATAACTACAATTATGAAATGGAAACAATAAATAAGGGGATTGCCATATAGACAAGGGGACACTTAGAAAGGGGAAAACCAAACTACATTATCACAAACCCAAGGATATGATCCATTGTTTTTCTACCAAGAGGAAAGCATCCATGCCATAGAACATTTTAATGTCTCTATCATGGAACTGATCCCATTATTTTATTATAAAAAATGAACGAAACACGTTATAGAATAAAAATTTCATCAAATTACCCTATTTTAAGAACTCCAACCCCAGATGCCCAGAGTTGATGGTTAATTTATTACATTGGCATAAGCTAAAAGGAATAACATCCCAAAAGATATAATTGTTCAATAGACATGGTAAAATAGATACATATTTGAAATTAAAATTATTTTTTGAGAAAAAACACATAAAGAACTATATTTTAGAGAAACATTATTCTCATAGATTAACCCTATCGGTTAGTCATAATAAACATCATAGCCTCTTGGTGAATAATAAAACATAAAAAATAGGTGATATCATATTCTCATTAAGGGTATATAGTAGAAGATACCATAAATAAGGATAAAATATTATATAAAGGTAATTAACTAAAACAGATGACAATTAATAAATAACATGAGCATAATATGACAAGAATAAATGATAATCAAGTAATTCCTTATAATAGTCACATGAAACATAAAATTAACAATGGGTATTCTATGTAATTTAATAATCACAAGGAATAACATTGCCTAAATTCATAATGATTTAATAAATAATGACAAACAACTAAAATATAATGTTGAGTCTTCATTCCGTGAACCTAATTTTGTATAGGCTTTGTGCCATGAATCAAACATTATCATTATTTCTTAAAAATAATCAAATAAATGAATTCCCCCAAATCCAGTCTAGTTTGAATCATAACATTATCAAAATCTAGTCTAGTCTGACTCATAAATACTACCAATGCATCATGGGGAAATATCTGGACCTGGTCATCAAATAGTATGTCTAATTAATTCCTCAAATAAAAGGGGTGAAACATAAAAAACATAAACATTCATATTAAATACTAGAATTTGAAAAGTCAATACTTTAACCATTAACCAAGAATAGTATATTAATAGTACATACAAAGTAAAACTGATCATAAAACCTTCAATTAGGTATGGTATATGATATAATAATATTACTATAACAATTAAAGCAAATATTTCAAAAATGGTGTTGGAATAAATGAAAATACTTTAATAAACTCATTCAAATTTTTTTTGAGAGAAAACCCCATCTTTTACATTGAAATAATTTATTTAAAAGACTATGAAATAAAAAAATTATTTTAATAGAACCATGTTAACAAGTAATTAAATATTTAAACAATTATAGCATCACTATGGTAGAAAAATCTCCTCACTCTAGATATGTTCAAAAAAGAAATTCCGTCAGTAATTTTGTAGAATAAGTTATACATAACCTTGATTGGAAAACGAAAAACAAATGATTACTTTAAAACCATTTTATAAAAAATATTACAGGGGAAAAAAGACTTCAAAAATTCATTATAGAATAGTAAAAAGATTAAGACACCATAGAAAACACTAAAATTAAAGGGACATACTCCCCAATGGAAACTTAAACAGAAACAATATCGATTAATGATGAGTTTGAAAATTAAACCCTTACCTTGCACTATACATTAGTTGAATGTAATTTAACCTACATTATAGGGGTTTAAATAATGTAATTACTTTATACCAAAACCATACTCATATATATAATATCATATATGATCATCTAATATTATTTGGTTAATAGTATTTTGTTATTAAACTTGTTTCGGGTGTTAACTACTTCATTTTCCTATGCATGTTTTGTCATGTTAGTCCAATTTCACAAGCATAGAATATATTTGTTTAATATTTTGGATGTTATTAAGTTCTTATATATCACAATTATTCATTATATAAAATTTTAAAATAATTATTGAATGGATAACATGGAAAATCACATCACATCATGGAGACGATAGATTGTACCTACGCACAAGAGATTTTATCATTCCTTTAATGGTAAAAGGGGAAGGAAATGGGTGGTATATTAATTTTTACAACATAATTATCATTTAATTTTTATCATATATATCCATAATTTTCATCATTATACACATCCATTAAAATTGTTTATGGAAAATAGATTACACCACGACGTGGATATGATAAGTCGTACGTACACAGAGACAATGTTTTCATTTTTCACATGATAGAAAAAGGTGGAATATAGTTGTACCATAATCATAATAACATACCAATATATATATTATAATATATTTATTACTTTATCAATGAAAACAAAAATTTTAAGAGGTACAAGAATAAATTATCATGGTTGTGTTGGTAGAAACGATTACCACTTCTTTGACAGCCTTCCTTTAAATCTATTATTGAGGGATCTAGGGTCAGCCTTTTAGGAGAAAAAGATATCAAAAACATAAATAATGATTTTCAAATGAGAAATTTTAAGGGGTTGGTCAAGTTATATGGATCAAATTTTTCTAAATAAGTGATGGAGGATGTTCTATTTTATAATTGATTTGAGGGGAACTTTAGGAAACCCTCATTATATTAAAATATATTAAGGCTATTCTCAAGGAAAGATGTTAAAATGTTATATAAATGAGTATTAGAAGAAATTATAGACCATATATTATCCCATGTGTGATTATTTTACATTTTTTTTTATTTTTTTAAAAATTTGAGAAAATAATATTTCAATAAAATATCATTATTTTAAAATTTGGTAACATTCATTTAATTTGATTTCAAGCACATTAAGAAAAAGTTTTAACTCAAATATAATTATTTAAAACATCTCTGATATATTTTATATATCTTTAAAATTAGTTTTAAAAATTAAATAATCAGAAATATATGAAAAGTAACACTTCCAAATTCAATTATTTTATTTTTTTGGTAATTTAATTAATATTATATTAGCATTTCCAAAGAATTTATTGTCATTTTGTAAATTAGAAAAAATAAATATAAATTCCTATAATGGAAATAATTTCATAAAATATAAAATTATACATGTAGGTATAATCATATATTGATTCTTTCCCTATGTGGACACATAAAAGGTATCAGATATAAAGTGAGTGATATGTTATAACTGTCTTTGATTAAAATAATATATATGTTTTTTTCATGGAACATTTACTATTAAATAAGTATAATTAATTATTATGGTTATAAAGTTATACTAATCCTCATAAGATAAATTTTATACATTTTTATGTCACATTATTTCCATTATCCTTTGGTTTCAACATTTATCTAATCTCTTTAACTATTACCATGATTACAATGTTTTTTATTTTTCAAGGGTAAATATTGACACTATAAAATGAAAAAAGAATAATAAATGGATCATTGATGACATTTTAAAACTTATCCAAATATTTTTTTATGTTGTTTTTATAATTTTATATCATTTAATTAAATGTTATTTATTTTAAATTATCATTAATGTCAATGCTGACACTATTCATTAGTTTGACATTTAAAAAATTTATTAAAACAAGACATCTTCGAAAAAACAATTTTAATAAATCCCTTACAGGTCAGTTTCATCTATAAATTTTTTTATGAAATTTTTTATATCAAATTATACTCCTTTTAATATTTTTAATATCATTTCTGTGATATTTCAAGTAATTAAACAATCATTGCAACATCACAACAAAATCCTTTAAGGTAAATATTTATTTCATAAAAATTTAAAATAAATACCCAGGATTAAGTTAAAAATTTCATCTTTAAAATTAATATTTATTGTATAATATATATAAATAATAACCACTTAATAAAATGTAATATTTATTAAAAACTTGAGTGTTACATATTTGAATTTTATTAAAATAAACTACTTTAAAAATATTAATGTAATCCAAGTTGCTTCAAGAGGCTATAAAATAGACCCAAGGATGATTTTGGTCATCAATAAATGATAAAATAATATTCATAAATGTTTTAGGATAATATTTAATGTTTATATGATGACACAATTTACTATTAACCGTGGTAATTAAAATTACTAAGAATACTATTCATATTGACCAATAAAATAAAATGGTCATATTTAATAAATTTTAAAATTTTGATTTGAAATTTGGAATCAAATTCTTAAAATTAAAAAAACCTAATTATTTAAAAATAATTTAAAATTAATCCCATAGATGGGGTGAGAAAATAATTTATTAAAGAGAAAACATGCAAAAGACTGAAATTTTTGACATCAAATATCAATGAGAATTTCATTCTAATGAACCAAATTTAATTTATTTGTATATAATTTAACTATTTATAGTTAAAAAAATATTAAAATATAATCTTTCAATATAAATAAATTAAATTGAAAGTAGTTTTCAATTAAAATGCAGTATTTTTCTATAATAATTAAAAAAATGAAATTTTTCACAAAAAACCAAAAAATCAACCAAAGTAAATTTTAATATTAATATTTAAAAAATGATGTTTATTTTTTCTAATAAAATTTATTAATGTTTCAAAATTTAGTTTTTAACCATGTTCACCATTAAAAGGAAAAAAAATTTCCTTTAAAAAATATAGATTATTTTTGTGTAAAAGTTTACTTATTCTTACCTTACACTTGTCAAATTTATTGGATCAATTTTAGATACACACACACACACACACACAGATATATATATATATAGTAATGATTATAATACAATAAATTTCATCTAATTTAATTGTTGGGTTATAATAATATTTCATTGAACAGTTACACAGGGTATTGCATACAACATAAGATTTCAAAAAGATAAAATTTTAAAAATGGACATACCATAAAATCCTGGGGTGTTATGTTGTCCCATTCATAAATAAATTTTGTTGCCGCAATTATAGATTTCACATAAAAAATAAAATGTTGATAATTTAAAATTCTTTTGTGGGAATACCACATCAGAAATAGTATTAATTAAACATCCTATTAATAATTGGTAGAGGGAAATTTGGAGGTCACCAAAAAATTAGGATTTCAAATAGGATAACATTAGAAAAAATTTAAAAACATGTACATGTAATAGAAATATAACTATCATGTTTTTATGGATAGTGATAGAGAACATTAATATTAGAATGATAACCATAAAAAACTGTAAATTTGTGATTGGTTTAAAGCCTATTGATTTCACAGAATGAAAAGTAAAGAAATAACATTTGTATTCCCAAATCCTTTTACTATATTTGAGGGATTCCTTAACTATATATATAATAAATTGATTTATTTATTTTCATATCATAATCATAATTTCATATTTTGGTTGTGCTTTAATCTATTACAATATAAACCTCTACACCTAGAAATGAATGTTCCAGATAATTTTTTCACGCCTGAAGATCTTTAATAAATCATATGATCTTTGAGTCTTTCATTCGATTTTAAAATTTGAATAAAAAAATGGTTAGAACTTGTTATACATTATGATAAATCATATTTTAACCCCCAAAAAATAATCAACAGTTCAACTAAACCCATCACCTAAGTAGTTTCATTAAGAATCATCCAAAAAACATCTGTCCAAATTTAATGAAAATAAATAAATAAGGAAGGTCAATAAATTACAAAATAAACTAATCATGAGATTTATAAAACCATATAATTTAGAAATAATTTTCACAAACGAAATATATGAATACCATGATCACCATAAAACATGAATGAAAACTAGACTTCTTCTAAATCCTGAAAGAATAAATTCTGTAATACAATCCATATATATCTTATGATTATTATAACTATAAAAACCAATACATTAATTATTGAATATAGACTATAGTAACATCATAAACATTACCATGATCCCTTTTCTCCTTCTAATGTATACTTCCTTGATAGTTTGGGAATTTATTTACATAGTTCCCCATATCCATACAATGGACTCATTATTAAAAAGAAGAGTAATATGTTTCAACTTTGGGGAAAAGTTCCACATGCTCATGATTTCATAAGAAAAAATATTTCTAATGTGAAATTATTCCAATGTAAGGATATGGGGAACTATGTAAATAAATTCCCAAAGCTTCAAAGAAATATACATTAGATAATTCTTTCTCTGTATTGATAGTACATTAGACTATATCTTTATATGATGATTATGATTTAGAGACCAGTTCCCTTCAATGGAATGAAATTAAACCATCCAATAAACTATCAATATTACTTCTTGGGTTACATATATAGTCTATATCCTTACTTTTTTGTATTTTAATGTTTACTTACTACTTAGAAACTTTCCCTTTTTCCTTTTTTCTCATTCTCCAGAATTGTTTCTCTATAATTGCTCATAGTTTGCGATGGAAACATTTTTACAAGAAAATTTATTTAAAATCATTCAATCAGATGTTTTATATTTCCTTATCCTCCATAGTGTTTTGAATCAAAATCCACCATTGACCCGCATCTATAGAGATATGATAAACTACTATGACTACCTTATCCCTTTTATTACTTTCTAAAGTGAGAAATATATTTTATATGGAATATATCAATTTCTCAGATACAAATGTATTTTTAGACCCATCGAATGATTAAGGCTATTTTTACATAATCAGGTCTAACATTGTTACACCAATTTTTGGATTAGGCTGCTCCATATGGGTAATTTTATTGTACATAACCTGAGTTAGCTATCCCAATATAGTTATAATTTATCAATCTCCAATTGCAGCTCTAACTCAAGCTTGTACTTTATTATCATTACTAGTATAAAAATACATACATATTGGGATACGGTTTTAAATCCTTCCTCTATGTTCCATTTATAAAACATGGAGTAGACTATGTCAAATCACAAAATTATAAAACATGATTTTTAAACTTATAACTAGTGAATCACACAACCTCAATTGAAAATTTAGGTAGAGAAAATATCAAAATCATACATTTATTTAATTGGTAAATATTTCTAAATTCTATCATTGAGTTTCGTTCTCTACTTGTTGTTTTCTTAAATATAGTTACCATGATTTTTATAAAACATGCTTGGATACCTACTATAAAAACCCCGACCCTAGTTTCCTTGTGTCAATGATTACTTTATAACATTGGCATAAGATACAATGAATCACATCCCAAATGACTGAATATTTTAGTAGTCTGGATAAATTTGGTACCTATATTCAATTAAAATTAAATTTTAAACATAAAATAAAACAAATATTTTCTTTGAAAACAAAATTATTTTCTATGATAAACCTACATAACAATCATAATAGACTTCTTGGAATAATAGAGTGAAATAAAACATAATAAAGGGGCAATCTTAGATTTTCTGTATAAGTTATACAATAGAAGATATCAAAAATAAGAATAAATGATTTTAGAATCATAATTAGTAGAAACACAATAAAACTAATCAATAACATGGTCATTGTATGATAAGAATAAAAGAAAATCAAATAATCCAATATAAATAGTTATATGAAAATGAAACATTACCATGGATATTTTAACTAGTAGAATAACCACAAATAAATTCAATTAATAAATTAACAATGATGGAATGTATAATTCTGAACATCTAAAAGTTTTTTTTGAGGATTCATAATATGAATATAATACTAGAAAGGCTCCATGCGAAGAATATATTATAATAAAGGATTCATTCCAAGAATCTAATAAATGGGAAATGCATTAGAAAACCCCCCATCCATTTTGTCTCATGAGACCTACCAATGCATAAATGTTGCTATAGATGTCCCCACGCATCATATATGAAGTATTATTTATTCCATGTATGAAAGGGGTGAATCAAAAAATACATAAACATTCATTTTAAAGATAATCTTCTGAAATATAAATACTTCAACCATAAACCAATAATGGTATCTATATAGTACATCCAATGTCAAAATGATCATAAATCATTCAATATTATATGGTCGATGATATCCTAATATATCCACCTCAATTAACAGAATATTTCAATAATGTGTGTCGACAGAGATGAAAATAATTTTTTAAAATCATTAAATGTTTTATAGAATTTTTTTTCCTTAGAATTTTTTTATTTAAAATACTACGCAATTATAAAAAACAATTCAATGAAATTAACCTTGTTACCTTGTAATATAATATTGAATACATTAAATCATCATAATAGAGGAATAAGCCGATCATGCTATATAGGTTAAAAAAATATATTCCTTCTGTATTTTTGTAAAATAAGTTACAAAGAACCTCATTTGGAAAACAAAAAAAAGATTCCTATCAATTTTGTTATGAAAACACTAAAATGTATTAAAATTATTTAAAAATTCATAATATAACAGTGAAAACCTTTTGAAAACATGTTAGAAATTATTGGAATTAATGGGAAATATTCCCTAGTGGATACTTAGTTAGAAACAATCACTATTAATGATGATATTGTGAATTAAACCCTTACGTTTCACATTATATTCGGTAAAAATTCGATAACATACATTATAATGGTTTAAATAATTTTATTAACTTATAACATAAACATATCTATATATATGATATTATATATGATCCTACTGCAATATTTTGTTAATAATATTTTTTTAGTACCCTTGTTTCGGGTGTTAACTACTTCATTTTCCTATGCATGTTTTTTCATGTAAGTTTTGTTTCGTATGCATAGGCTATATTAATTTCATATCTATAATGATATGAAGTTCATATATATCATATTTATTTATTATATATATATTTTTATAATAAATATTCCATGCTTAACATGGAAAATAAATCACATCGCATCGTGGAGAGAATAGTCTGTACGTACGCACAAGTGATGGTATCATCCACTTAATAGGGAAAGGGTAAGGAATTTTATTGTCTATTAATTTTTCCAGAATCAATATCATGTCAAAATTGTATTATATATCTATTATTTACATCATTATACACATCCATGTAATGTCGAGTTAAAAAATAGATTACACCGTGGTGTAGAGATAGTAAGTAGTACTTATCCATGCTCGAAGTTTTCATCTTTCATTAGATGGGTAAAATGAGGGATATGGTCTCCAAATAATCATAATAATGTATTAGAATATATATGATACTTTATTTAGAAATTTATTTTGGAAACAACAAAAGAATATGTTGTAAAAGAAGAATTGAACTTGGACGATTTGGTAAAAACAATTACCTTTTCCTTAGTGGATACCTTTAGATCTAATATTAAAGGATCTAAGGATGGTCATTTTGGTTGAACATGATCTAAAAATATTTGATAATAATTTTGGGAGGAGAAATGGGAATGTTTTAGAAATGATATATGTATCATGGTGTAGTGACGAAGTGAGGGAGTAGGTTTCCTTTTAAAATTGAGTTGGGGGGCACTTTCAGATGTCCTCAAAATATTGAAATATATTATGGCTATTTAAGAGACAAAGAATTACAAATGGCCTATAAATAATATGGGGAAGAAATTTTAGACTATATATTGTACCATATTATATTATTTAACATTTTTGTGTTTCTAAATAATTATGCAATATATTAATTCAATAAAATACTATTATTTTCAAATTTTATAATATTTATTTAATTTGACATCAAATACATCAAGAAAAAGATTGAATTAGAATATAATGATTTAAAAAATATCTAATAAATTCTACAGATAAATAAAATTAATTATATACATTAAATAATTCCAAATATATCAAAAGTTACTCTTTTAACATAAATTATTTTATTCACATGTTAGTTAAATAAATATTGTATTAACATTGCAGAATAATTTAAAGTAATTATATGATTTCTAAAAGCTAAATATAAATTATTATGATATAAATAATTTCATCAATATCATAATATAAATATATGGTCGTTCATATCATGATTTTTTACCTATTTGGATACAATAATTTTATTAAATGAAAAGAGAGTGACTTTTTCTAACTATATTTGATATAAATAATATATAAGTATATTTTTTATGAAAATATGTCCACTACACAACTCCAATTATATCATAATGTGATAAGGTCTAATAATCTTAACCAAATAAGTTTTATACTTGTTTAGGTCTCACTCTTACTCTTATATTTTAGTTTTAACCCTTATTTAATCCATATACCTCTTATTGTGACAACATGGTTTTTTACCTTTTGAGGATCAATTTTGATTCAATCAAATAAAAATAAAATAAAAAATGTATCAATGATGATATATAAAACACTATCCTAATATGTTGGCCAAATTTTATATTTTTAGGAATTTTATATCATTTAATAAATTTTTATTTATTTTAAAAAAACATTAATGTCAACATTGACACTATTCATTATTTTGACTTTAAAAGAAATATATCAAACAAGATATCTTTGAAAAAACTCTTTTATAAAATCCATAACGATTTAATGGAATATAAAATTTTTGTTATGACATTAATTTTTTTGAAATTATATTTATTTTAATATTTTTAATATCATTTATTTGATATTTCCATTAATTAATCAATTACCGCATCATCATTGTGCAACCCATTAATGAAATTATTTCATTTAAAAAAATTAAAAATAAATCACCATGATTATGATAAAAATATTATATTACTGATTATTATTTATAGTAAAATACATATTCTGAAAAAACCACATAATAAAAAAGTAATACTTATTAAAAATTTGAGTGTGAAATATTTTTTGATTTTTAAATTAAAATACTATAAAATGATTAAAGTCATTCATGTTGCTCCATTATTCCTTAAAATTAGCCCAAAGACTATTTTGGTCAATAGTAAGTAATACAATAAAAATAGAACATATTTTATCACGATTTTATAGTATTTATAATATTATTTTTACCATTAATTATTTGATTTTCTCTTAACCATGATAATTAAAATTTATAAGTTTACTATTCAATTTGGAAAAGGGACATATTTAATAAATGTTTATCTTATAATTCTAATTATTGAATCCATTTTTAAAAATAAAAAAGTCATAATTGACTAAAAAATATTTAATATTAATCCCGTGCATAGGGGGTGAAAAAATAGGGGTTAAAAGTGAAAACTTGCAAATGCTTGAAATGTTTTAATATAAAATATCTATGTGAAATTAATTCCAATGAGAAAATTGTATTTATTTTTGTATAATTGAAAAATTTATACTTTAAAACGAATTTAATATATATAAATTTCATAATATGGTTAATAGTATTCATTCCTATTAAATTAACTACTAGTTTATAATAATATATCATTGTACGATTAAGTTGGTTGTTGTGTGCAATGTAAGATACCAAAAAGATTAAAATTAAAAAAAGGGATACCATAAAATCTTGGGGTGTTCCACCTATGTGGTTGAAATCATGAAACAACCTAAGCTACCCCTTGTATAGCTACTTGGGTTAGCTTGTGGCATAGTTCAAATCATGTTATTGATTTCCATGATGTGAAAACTAGTGAAATTGAATCATAACATATATCACATTGAATAAATTTTTTAGCTAATATAAACAATATATAGAGAAATTAAACCTAGAAGTATGAAATAACTACTCCAAAGGCCATGAATCCCCAAATAAGAGAAATTATATTCTATAATTAATAAAAAAATCAAGGATTAATAATAAAAATATTACACAATAATAATATTTTAAAAATATGTATCATAATAAAAAAATCCAATACAAGTGAAGGGGGTTATAAGACATGGAAGGATGAAATAGATGATATCTAATATGCAGATAAAATAGTTACCAAATAAAACAACTTTCCATGACTATGTGTGAAGAAAAAGTGTAATTTTCTTTAAACACCAACCATACACGAACCAAACATCTTAGGATTATATACTAAATCCATGTAAAAATTTTACTAAAATTTTTTGTTATAAAAGTGTGAGATAAAAATTACCAATAGGTATCCTCTTTATTCAATGTGTAGAAATTTTAAATTTATAACCATTTAAATTTTTTAAAATACATCTATAAGAAAAAGATATAAAATTTTAATTAAATAAAGCTGCATTGAACAATCACTTATGAACATTCATACCAAGGTAGAAATATTTCACTTTTTTTAACATTAACAAGATTTAAAACCATTAATTTTATAGTGAAACATGTAATGGAAATTAATTTCAAAAAAATCCAATAATTTTTTTTTATTTAGTACTCAAATCCAAAATAGAGAATATTGTAAATATTTAGAAGAATAATATAATTTAATTCATGGAATACAATTTTGAGTACTAATTTCAAAATAATAATGTTAATTGATTTATTTAAATATATCAAGAATTAATAATTCTTTCATATTTTTTAATAAATATACAAATAGTTTAAAAATAAACTTATGGATGTAAATTTATAATGATTCCAAACATTATCATAAAAGATGATATATGATAAGTTAATATCAAAATGAAATAACCAAAAATAATTTATCATCAAAATATTAGATTCACAAACATCATGAACTAGTAATATGATAATCAACCACAATCATCATGGGATGACCTAGTATACCTTGAATTTTTTTTGGAAAGATTAAATATATAATCCAACTAATTATTATATATTGCAATTTAACTACCACTATACTCTGTTTTTAGTAACTATCCAGAAAAATGGGTGAAATCCAACAATCATAGTGGGATCCTCACATGAAAAACTATCTCGAGAGCAATCATAACTAGTGCAATAATTTATCCATGATTTACATCCATGATACCCATGATTTCCCATGACCATAAATAGATGTGAGATATCAACATAATATAATACAGACATGGATATATATATGTAAATATATATAAAGAATCATAAAACATCCACACCTATGATTATCTTTCACAGAAGAATCCCCATTTCACTAAGAATATAAATATACTAATCATGTCCCCTAATAGGGAAAATTTATCCATTAACCAAATATCAGTTTCACTTTAGTTTTATAAATAAACATGAGGTAAAATAATTCATGTTTGTACATACATCAATAAATCTTTTTTTCATGTTCTTAACATGACATTATAATATAATTAATGAAAACAAGTTTTGAAAATTTATTTTCCAATTCAAACCACAAAAAACCCAATCACAAAAACGTTCAACCAACATACAAGTCTCATCAAAGAGTCACAATTAATCAATCTTCATATGAATATTTTTTGGAAGATGTAAAATCATCCAATGTTTTTAAATAATTCCATATAAATATTAATTACTTATTTTAAAATATGATCACTATCAAATACAGCACTGTGATTCTCGAATCTCATTTAAAAAAACCCTTAGGAATTTATATAAACACAAGGATTTCATAATAAAATACACTATAATAAATGATATTGGAAAAAATGAAATACCCATTTATGCGAGGTGATATTTATGAAAAAAGTATATTCCTTGGGTATACAATTAATATATTCATAGAAAATAACCTTTATATCATAAAAAACATGGGAAAAAATAATTAATCATTTTTTACATTGAGTTTAATGTTCTATTAATGAAAATACCTACCTGAAATAAATGAACTTGAAATTCACAATGTAATTCCACCAAATAGAGGAAATTGTCCTTTTAAAATACCTTTCTAAACCCTCAATTAGTAAAACCCCAATTAAAAATAAATAAATGATAAAAACCAAGTCTCCATGACCATCTTTAGGAATGATATATGATAAAATAGTAAATTAAGAAGATAAGATAGTATTTGAATGTGGTTATATCACTTTATATTAGATAATCATCAAAAATCATTTATGAAACACATGGAGGAACCGAGAGGAAGAGAAGAATGAAAAATAATATGATTCATGGTGTTTTTATACTAGAATGGTAGGAAATAGGAACCCTAAGTGTCTTAAATTCATGTAATGAAAATAAGGATGTTTTACTAATTCAAACACTATACATAGTTCTCATCTTAGAGTAACCCCTATCTCATAGTGTGACCACCCTCCTAGAGTATCGTGGTGAATATACCTCCTGATGACCATCTATATAACGACATAAGTATTCAAAGTGTGATAGTTTATCAGAATTAATTTTGGAGAACATTGGAAAAAAATTAAAATTTAATTACAATATATCCCTAATAAATAACTCATATACAACCCTTATGTATCATTAGCCTCTTTTGAAAATGTCTGTATCTCTTCTAAATCAACTCGACAGAGAAAACCTTATGTATCCAACCCTTTTACCCCACCAAGAGATTTGGTACTTTTCAAAATTACACATCCATCTTGGGAACCTTTTCTATCTTAGGAACCATACATATCATAAGGTGATTCCCTAACCCTTATATACTCATACACTACCATTATATGATACTATCATATTAAAACTTATGATAAAAAAACCGATATTTGTTGAGAATATCATCCATTACATATCATAAGGGTGACCATTACGCACCACAAACTTTCCAACACATTGCCGACGTTTTCGAGAAAATACCAACCTTATGCATGATGAATCTTATGTAAAGGTGTTTACCCTAAGTTACTACATGTAAACCTCAATTTACAAGGAATTTATAGATTTTCCAAATGAATTGAGTACCATTCTGCATGAAGTACCAAATGCATGGGACTAAACCAATTAAAAAAAATCAAAGGCTAAACTTAGGCATGATACATTAAAAATATTCACACCCAAACAAATGATTATATATATAAATAAAATTACCCATACACCTAGTTACATTTTCATTTCCAAGAGAGATGTAAGAAAACCATCACGCCATAACACCCCCATGGATACAGTGAGATTCTCATTTTCCCCTCACCACGTTTTGTTTCCTTATATCGTTGAATGATTTTCTTCTAATTGTATAACTCCAACACACCTGTAAAAAAATTCATGATTAAAGCAATCATATAAAAAAATAACACCATGATGTCCCTTGGAAAACAAATGTCTTACAACCAGCCAAATTCAACATAGAACCAATATTTTTAGATTCCTTCATCACAACTCTAGTTTTTAATATCAGTTTTTATACTTGAACACACCAATTATCCTTGATCTCATGTACCCACTAAATATGGAAACATATCCCTAAGAATATAATAAATACAAATAAACAATTCTCAGAATAAAATAACACCCTAGAAACAACGATATGTCCCAAAATGACATCATGGTTCTAATAATTACTCCCATTATAAAATATTTCCCACCCCAAAACCTATCATTGAAATCCCTAGGATGAAAAATATTATGCAATACAAGAAAATTTCATATACTTTAATCCATCATATAAAAAATTATAGAACCATATATCTAATGTATATACACAAGTGTGGTTATCCCCACAATTTAAATAAATATAAACTCAATAAAAAAGTATAATTTGTAAAGGAACATAATAGTTAAATTTTATTTTATAGAATATACCATAAAAATAATCCTACATATAGATTTTTGAATCAATCCTTAATATGTAAATTAATAAAAAAACATATAAAAAAAATAAAACTATGAAAAATAAATCATTTTTCATTTTATGAACCAATAATCCTTTTAAAAGAAATTATTTTTATCAAATTAAAATCAAATGTTTAATAATCCACATAACACTCCTTGAAACCAAAGCATTATATATCTATATTAAAATTTTAAACATTATCATAATGAAAAATAATTTTCAATATAAAAATTATATATCTCATGACCAAAAAATTATTGTAATGAATAAATGACTTAAATTTCTAGTTCTATTCAAAATAATGGTGAAGAATCAATGTAAAAAATTTCCACCTAACCACCTTTTAAAAAATTATTTTAGAAACATTTAAAAACAAAGATAAAAATTTAAACATAATTATTCCAAATATATAACTACTAAACTATGTAAGGGGGGATTAAAAAATCTATTTCAAAGACATTTTACAAACCATAGAAGAAATATATGACAATAAAAGTGTACAAATCAATGTTTCCTTATAGGTTTTATCAAAACTAACCATCCCTTTTAAGGACTCAACAAAAATAGAATTATCTTTCATTAGGAACACTGAATTATTTTCAAATATAAATAAACATTAATGTAAATTAGAACCCTTAAAATAGTCAAGATTTATTTTCATTAAAAACATAATGTAAAATTTTTGTCTATATGGAAATTTATTATTAACTAAACTAAAACAATGTTCTATAAAATATTTTTTTGAAATTATCAGGTATTTAAAAGAACAAAACATTATTATCATGTATTTACAAATACCATAGAAAAAAAAGTCCTTGTTAGTTAAGACAAATGAAAGGTAGAAACAATATATAGTAATGAATAAGGCATAGTTGTCCATAAAATTAATGGGTAACATCTTACAAATTTGGTTAACACTAAAATAATACATTTTGATCAATATATGAAAATTAGTTTTTGTTTGATCTTATATAATTTCTACTCTATCGTATTTTCACCCATTAAATACAAAATAACTTACATTTATGGCCTCCAAAAAATAATTTCATATATATAAACAAACATGAAACAAAACTTATCTTAAATAATAATAGTTGTAAATACAAACCTTTTAAGGAATTTAACACATTAACAAAAGGTCATTTATATCTGGATTTGATATTTTTTATAATAATTAAAACTATTTCAATTACGAAGCACAAAAATGACACTAATTCAAATCTATGTCTCTAATACTTTTTTTCAATTTCCTACGAGGCCTTTAGAATAACTTCAATTAAACCAAGCAATAAAAATATATTTTTAAAACCAAACCATGGAAATATCATTTAATCAAAAAAAAAGTACATAAAAAATAACAATATCATCATAGAATCTAAAATATAAAATAGATATCAAAAACATTTTTAAAAAATATCCCATAACACAATTAGTTTGAAAAAAACTATGTACATCCTATAAAAACATTTTTAGAATAAATAACACTATTTTGATTATATTTTTTTAAATATCCTCAAGGAATTTATATAAACACCGATCTTTAAAAATTACAATTTTTATAAATTATAAGCTACGAAACCAAAAATACCATTTAATTCAAAGTGATATTTTTGAGAAAACTATTTTCCTTTGGAAAATAATAAATATATTTTTATAATATAACGTTGAAATCATTCTAATAATTTGATGGAATCATGAACATAATAATAAAAATAAGTATAATGGTCTATGGGAGGAACAAGAAAACTCTAATAGATAAAATCACAATCCACATAATTATTCGACTAATGTGGGGTAAGGAACAATTTAAATTATCTTTGGGAATAATAAAGGAAAAAATCCAAATATAAACCATGAAACACAAAAACATAGGACACCATCAGAATCTTAGGTATATAAATGATTAAAAATAGATATGAATAAGGGAAGTTTATAATAGAAATTTTTATATAACATTACCTTTGAGTATGATAAGTAAATTTTAGATGAATCTTTCGGAGGAACCGAGAGGAAGGTGTTAATGTGACATGAGATAATTTATAGAGTACTAAAACAAACATGCGAATAAAAATAAACCTCAAGGTATTTAAATTCAAGTAATGGAAATATGATAAATTAACTTATTCCACAATTATACACAATTATCCTCTGAACATGATCCCTTGGATCATGTAATGACCACTCCCCTAGAGTATATTTCTTGAACTTCCTCTTGAGGAACCTCTATAGTGCATCTCAGGGTGTCCCAACCTGACACATAATCACAATAAATTTTTTATAACTCATTATAATATATATAGTATTTACTTACTAAGTAAACATTACATATGAATCAGATAAAACCATACATGTCACCAACCACTTTTCAAAGAGCTTGGATCCCTTGTTTATCAACCTAATAGATCATCCCTTATGTATATAAACTATACACACAATGGAAAAATCCTATAATTTGAAAAATTTCCCAAACCATTGGGGTCTATTACATATGTCTGGAACCCATATGTATCACAAGGTGATTCCTGAACAATTAAATATTTTATATAAAACCATTTTAAGACCCAACCTTGTTGACCCTTTAATTTTGTACATAACCATATTTTTAAAGAAGATAATCCCTTATTTATCATAAGGGATACCTTTACAGACTATCAAGATTACAAAAATTTACCAATATTTGAGAGATAATATCACCCTTATATTATAGGACTCTTATATAAAACTATTAATAATTCTGTACTATAGGTAATCCTCTCAACATTAATAATTTTTTGGTTTTTAATGAACTAAATAACCATGTACATGAAATACCTCACTCAAATGAGTAATCCAATTTTCAAAAAAATGGAACTCATGTGCTAAAAAATTAGAAAATATTCAAACCCAACCCAACTCTTACATATATAAACATAAAACAATTAATCCTGGGTAATTTTCTATTTCTAATAGAGCTTCCACACAACAATCCTTCTTGGTTCCCTATTTACTACATCCAAATTATCAATTTTTCCCCACTGTGTAATGATTAACTTTGTAATAGTGTGACATTCTCTTTACTTTAATACTCTATAACACTAAAAAAATCTCATGATTCACCTAACAATGTTCATTACCGTTAATGCCATGATTCCCCTTGGAAATTGTGTGGACTTCAACTAACCCAAATCTAAATAGGGTGGATATATTTATATTCCTTCAAGACACTCCCAAAATTCTAAATTCCTAGGATAGAATTCATTCGACCTTGAATCATTCATCCCATGTGACTTCCTATTTCTAAAAAATATCCCCATGCTTAGGAAAACTCTTGCGACTCTATTTGTGACATACACTTATAACTCCAAATAAATATACAAGGTCTATACACACATGATTATCCAAATAAGTGAAAATATTAATAAATCGAGATATAAGGAAATTAAAAATGGATTTTATACTTGAAAATAACACATTGTGTGTGAAATTTGTAGAATTATAAACATGATTAAGTGGCATCATCAATTATGGTACCATTGATAATCTAGATTTTGAAATTTTACTCTATGTTGGGATGCATATATATAAGAACAACTATGAGTAAATAAATTCAAAATTTTACAGAATATTAATAAAATAAGGATGATAGATCCATGGAAGGGTAAAATAAATGGAGAATTGAGGATATGTTGATATTAAGGAAAACTACAATAAAACAGTTCCAAAAATCATAGAGTTGTGTGGGAACACCATCATAAATGAAAGAATAGAAACATAAAAAGAAACATATTGAAACTAATCCAAAACTAAAAAAATAAACAGATATAAAACAATTATATGGAAGACCAGAAAATGACAATATAATTGATAAATAAATAGAATTGTCACCCGAAAAGATCGATGAAACCATAGTGACAAGAATAGATGAGATAAATCTAGAGATAAAAAAATATAGGATACATTTTCTAAAACCATATATAAGAAATATTTTAATAGATAAAAGTATTAGTCAATAAAATTATAACACCTTGACTATTTATGGAATTATTGTTTTCTAAAAAATTTAATTTCTTTGATAGCTTACATTACATGCAACACCATATTTTAACAAACAATGAAAAACTATTAACATTTTTATATAAACACGATTATTGTCCCTAGAAATTAAACATGGTAAAATTAATAGGTATAAAATATTTGTAAATATTAATAAAAATTGTTTTTAATATTTAAAAAATATTTACAAATAAGCATTTATTTTTGTGGTAAAGTCATTATATGTTTTAAAAATTCTATTTTCACAAAAAATGTTTTTTTAATTTCATTTTGTGAAAAATAATAAATCAATTTCAGAAAAGTTTATAAAATATATTTTAAAAAATAAAATTCATTTTAGAGTTCATCATATCATAATTTTCATAGGGTGAGTGTTTGGTAGTTTCCTAAAAAGATTAATTTTTTTTGATAAATAGTGAAAAATACTGGTTTTGTAGAAAAACATCTATTTTATTTAAAGAATTTATATAGTTCCTTTTTGTTTAAAAATGGATTTAAAATTAAAATTATTAAAATTTTATATCTATTAATATTATACAATTCATTTAAATAATTTTAATATTGAATTGTTTTATAAAACTATTTATAATTATGAGCATTTTTTCCTTGGAAAACATTTTTCTTGTCGTGACTAAAAGTTTAATTTAAAATTAATTTTTTTATAAATATGTGAGTGGAAGTTTAAAAAATTCATTACTTATTTATAATAACCATAATTTATATAATCTAATAATTTCAATAGAATTTACTAACATAATGAATAGTTTAAACAATAAAAATTATTTAATGTAGTTAAGGTCAAAATTGATTTACTAGGGGTTAAACTAAAAAGATAATGGTTAAAATTAACTAAAATCATGTTAAACCTGCATTTTCATGAAATATTTTAACCTTTTCTTTTGCATTATCTATTATTGTTCCTTTTTGAGCCTTTTTGAATGAGAATAGTTTGGTTATACCATTTTCTTTTAAAAAATTATAAGAGCGCCACTCACCTCACTTAAGAAAGGCCACCCCATCTCCTCTCCACGTCCCAATTTGAAAATCAGTTGGATCATATAATCCCTAACAACAAACATTATTTACATACCAAATGAAATCATATTATCCTTACTATTATCATAACATAATCCTAGGATGTTTGTTAGGGAAAACCCATGTAGGTTCCCTGAAAAATAAGTTGCATTCTTCAATGAGTGTTTTTTTCCTCCACATCCATTGATTATTATTTAAAAATATATTATAATAACCTCATTATATTGAATATAATAATAATTGTTTTTTATTTATATTACCTATATAGATCTTCTCTTTCCTCAAATGGGAAATGATAACATCACTTGTATGTACCGCGTACTGGAGTCTCACAAACTGATACGACATATTTTTTATCAACATGTCTCGCAATTGTGTATGATGATGAACAATATATATATATATATTTTATTAACAAAATAAATTCACTTATTTAAAAGTATTATCATATATAACCTTTTAAATTTCCACTCTAAACAGAATAGAGTAATTTCAATCGTGTTTATGGCGAACTATCGACTCACGAATTGAGGTGATATTTTGTAACTAAAATTTTACAAAAAAAGGTATAACGGGATAAAATTAATGATTAAATGTTATATATACTAAATAAATATTATTATTTAAATATAATATAGTATTTGCCATTATTTTTCTTTATTAGTTGTGGAAATATAAATAATAGTTTTGGGTACGCATGACCTACTCTCACAATGAATGGTGTATTTCATTTTATTTTTAAAAAAATTATGGATTTCATTAAATAAATATATAATGAATATATATTATATTTATATCATGGTTAACATTATTAATATTATTGAATCACTATTATGTTAGTAGGACTGAAAATGGAAAATTTAAACATACATGAAAAGAAAATTAATTATTACCATAAACAGATTTTTACATAGAATTGTTAGTAAATAGATAATAAAAGGTCATAGGTAAATCATATATAATATAATATATATTATTATTATTCATTAATATATTTAAAAACATTTTAATTTTCATTGGGTTTGAACTGGTGAGAATAAAATTGGGACATAATGTTAGAAATTTTTGTCTTAATTTTCTTTCATTGAGATATATATTATGTTATCACCCAATAATATTTTTGAGGTGTATATATAGACACTTTGAAATTTTATATCCGAAATATCCTTCATTTAATGATATATAATTATTTTAGTTGTTGATAATATTTAATAGTATTTACAATTCAAAATATACCATTGTAGTAATGATTTTATGTTACAACCTCAGAAATTATGAGGGATATTTGTGATTATAATGAAATATTATGGTCCATATCTCAAGGAACTCATTAATTTTATTACCCTATAGTTATTTCATGAGTATACATTTTTTCCCATCATTTTTTTATGTACTCAGTAGAACAAAATAATTTTTTGAAGAATTTTTATATAACTTATGTCAAATACCCACTTTCTTTTAAAACCATTTTTAATGAAAATGTTTTCAAAAATTATTTTAACATTCTCAAAATGTTTTATTATAGAAATTTTAATAATTTTTTTGGTTTTTTCAAAAATATTTTAATGTAGTATACATTTTGTTTTTTAAAACATGGACCACTTGGATTTTACTAGAAATATGAATGGAATCATTATTTTAATGATTATGACATGAATGGAATTTCCCAACATCATGAATATTATTTTAATTTATTATTACATTATATTATTATATGTAATTTTATAATAAAATTATTTCAATAAATGTTTATTTAGTTTTTAATTTAAAAATTTGATTTTCAAAGCAATGATATTTTCGTTAAGGAAAATTCTATGTGATTTTGCTTGGAAATTAAATTTCTATGTAAGATGAAATATATAGATATTATTTTATCATTTCTGGGAATATTATCCAATAATACCATATTAATTCTTTCTCTAGATGTTTTATGTATATGATGATAAGATATTTATGAAATCTATTTCTATTCCACAAGTTATACCATGTTGAAATGCTTTCGAAACCCACTTTTTTTTGATAGGTTATACTTTGATGAAAATATGAAATCTTTATAAAACCATTTTACCACCTATTCTTCCATAATGAAAATGTTATAAAATGCATTTATTTTCATGTGTTCTAATATTCATACATTTTTATGATCTTATTCCACACAGATGTATAATTTTAAATATGTAATGTGTGGAACTATATCCCCCACTAATGAATTGGATAAATATTGATATCACATGAGATAAAAAATAATGGAATAGGGAGTGGTCGAAGTTCAGTAAGGGTTTATTTCCACTATGATAGTCTTGGGAGTGAATATTGACTACTTTGATGTTTTGGGAGTGATCCCATTCCAGTATTCTATACTTAGTAATTGGATTTTAACACCAATGGAAATGGTTTTCAATGCTCACGTGCATGCCAAAATTCCATGAATTATGTCATTATTATTCTTTCATGGTTCTTATTATTTGATTCCCTTGTGAATCATGTCTTGTGAACTACACATCAAGATTCCATGAACCATGATTAAGATCTTTAATATATGGGTAACAGTTTTCCAATACTATTCTCATTATCTAATATTATTCTTCTAATGTTATGTTTATGTATCTACCATTTTTACCCATACTGAGAATTTGAGCTCATCATTTATTTTGTTTTCCCCTAGGTTATGAAAAAATTTATTGTGTGGGATTTGTATTTTAAGGATGATAGTTATGATTTTCTTCGTACAATATTATGTAGATCAACTATAAATTAGTTATTTATATTTCTAGGTTTCCAAATGCACATTGACTGTATGATCCACATGTGTGTATTTTTGTAATGTAATGAATGTGAATCAAAAAATGATGTAATGTAAATGTATGAGAAGACAAGGTCATTATAGTTGTTATAATAATATAGGTTTAGTTTAAAAAAATTTAATTAGGATGAGAAAAAATGTGTGAGAACCAATACAATAATACACTTTATTGGGCAATATCCTATTTTTTTGGTAAATAATATATTATGTGATTTTACTAGAAATACATCCCTCTCAACATTCTAAAAGTGGAAGTGGTTCTGTAAAAGATTTACCAAGGGGTAATAACATAAAAATGAGAGCATCTATATTTACTCAAGTGTTACCTGGTACATGAAAATGGTCCTTACTATGAAACTAGATTGACAAGCCTAGGGGATATTCATTGGTAAAATAATATTCTCTTTAGAAACCATAATGATGTATTTGAACATATGATGATAATGTGGTTGGGCATGTTTTGTATTAACAATACTCTATATTAAATGTTGATTTGGATCTTCACAAATAACCTTATTTGTTTCTTCTAATGAAGGTACATTATGAATGTTTCAAGAATATATATTATGTTTTTATTTATATTATTAATGGAATGCAAGCTATAAGATATGTTATGGAAACACGGTTCAACCCATACGTCAAGAAAATAAATATATGGATCATCATCCTTACTCTATGCTGAACAATTTTTACGTGGAACGAAAACCCATTAATGGATATTTAGTGTATGGATTGGCAACCCTACATTCAGGAATCAACGACCATATGAAATATCAACTGTACATTGGAATCTGGAAATACAGTTCACACCCTAAGTTTGGGAATTTGAACATATGGTTAATTAATGGAATGTTTGGATTCTTAGGATTAAAAGGATGAAAGTATGGATTATCATACCTATATTACATTCACCACTACATTACTTTGATCACTGGGTTACATTAATATAAATTTCTGGGTAGGGAACCATACCTTGGATGGAACCCTATGTTATGCGTTTCAACTCTATATATGTCTACTCTTTATTGGGGTTTAGAAAAAATGATTTTATCCATGAAACTTACAATGGACTTGGAATAATATTAGGTTGATTGAAATCTTCTCTATGAATGATTCAAATATTTTTATAATCAATTCAAAGAACTATTTTTTTCATAGAAAATAACTCATATTATTAATGGATTTTATGACTCCTCTAATTAACTCAAATTTTAATTTTCTCTTTCTACCATGAAATTTTCTTGGATCTAGAATACCGAAGAAACCTTATGCACTATATATTTTAGACGTGTATATATAAAATATACAAATATATACAAGTATCATATTTTCAAATAAAATTAAATTTGGGAAATAGTATTATATAGTGTTTCTGCAATGAACGATCGACTCTAAAAGAGACTACAAATTAGAGACATACATGTTCAATCTCATACTACTAGAAGTTTATTGATACAATGTGTTGCTATCATTTTTGAATATCATTTGAAACTTGGATCACCTTAAAAATATTCATTCTTGAAGAATTTCAATTTTGAAGAATAATATCAATCTACTATAAGTTTTTCAGCAGCAATTGTGAAGATCAATCCGAAACATTAAATCAAAATATATTGATTTATTGGAGTATCAACTTCAAATACATAGTTTTGATGGAGTATCATCTTCTCAATCTATTCTATGGATAATAAATTCTTGATTAAAGAACTATAAGGATCTATGTTTATCCTTTTTATAAAGGCATCAACTTCCTACACTTATTTGTGTATTTGTGGTACTATGATAAGAGAAAAATTTTAGTGAAAATATCCAAGCTCATAGAGAGAGTGATTGGTGGAGTGGACTCGGGGATCTTTGTTCCCCAAACCACTATAAAAAGTTTTGTTCATTATTTTTGTTTATCTACTGCTTATCATTTCATACAAAAGAAAGCACTGCATATCATCATAAATCACAATAGGTGTTAAAAGTCATAATTACGTAAGATTATAGGAAAGAAACAATTCACACCGACCCCCCTATTGTCTTACACTATATTATTCCGACCAAAAAATTTGTATCAAATCTTATATTTTTAGTTAATTATATAGTAATTTAAAATAAAAAGGTCTATACATAGATATAAATGGATTATCAAAGATAAGTAATGTTGTTGGTATGTGTTCCATACTTTAATGGTGAAAATTATGGATTTTGAAAATCTTAAATGATCATATATCTGATGAATCTTGGATTCAGAGTCGATTCTAAAATCATCACTCCATATAAGATTTATGAACAAAATAGACTTGGGATATAAAAAAATAATCTGAGTATGATATTAATTAGAAATAAATGAATTTTATTATTTGTGGACATGGTCCTAATGAAATTAATTGTATATCACAGTTCCATAAATCCTCTAATATATGAAAAACTATTACAGTTTACAATGAAGGAGAAGACAATGTTAGATAGATGAGGTATTCTATAATAATGATAATGTTTGACACCATTAGAATGGTTTATTATAAAAGAATATTGTAGATAAATATAAGGCATACATATATTCTCAATAATATAAAAGCCTTAAGAGAATCCATCAAACAATCTGAGCATGCATTGAAAGTACTCAGAGTATTACCCTCAAAATAGAATGGCATATTTGCTGCTATTCAACAGTCATCACCTATTAAGGATCTAATAATGAAGTAACTAATTGGGACACTAATGATATATGAATAATAGATGAAATATTAATATTAATATCATAATATTGTATTGCAAAAATGAAAATACTAATATGAAAGTGACATTTTATACGAATAATCGAAAATTAAAACAAGAAGTATAATTTTAGTAAAATTCAGATTCATTAAATTCTAAAATAGAACTAAATTATCTTTCCAGAAGGTTCTGTAAATTATTCATTAAGAATATAGGTTTCATAAAATCATTTAATAAGGACGATAAAGAACATAGGGAAGTTTGATTTTATGAGTGAAAATATTTTTTCACTTCAGACATAATTTCCCTCAATTGAAAGATGAAAGAAAGATGGAAAAAATAAATATATAAAGAATGATGATTATGAGCATAAAGAAAAAAAGATAATTTAAAGATACATGGAGTGTTTATAAATACAATATTATCTCATCACAATCTAATTTAGTGAATGATCTATAAAAACTAAAAGCCAAAATGTGTTTTATCAGTAATGATGAAGAAGAGGTGGAATCCTATTACTCATCCAATTTCGGTACTGATAGTTCTTTTAGTGATAAAGTAGATATATGTTGTATAATGTTATAAGATAAATGTGATTCTTTCTTTAGGAAACATTAATCATTGAAAAATACCCGCATAACTGGTTTAAAAGGGAGGGAGGCTATGCTAAAACAACATCAAGATTTAGTTGAACAATTTAATTCATCTATGTAAAAATATATTTATCATAAATTAAGGATTAAAGAAATTTACTATATATTAAAATGTTATAATATTACTTCAATTACTTTTAATAAAGGGGAAAAATATTTAAATGAAATTGTTAAAATGAATTTCAGAAAAACAGAAATATTTAGAAGAGGATATATGGATCAGAAATAAAAATTATATAAAAATTATTTAGTACCCAAATAAAAAAAATACCAATTATTTTTTGGGAACAAAATTACATTACACTAATAATAGTTATTTAAAAAATCCTCAAATTTGCGGTATTAAAAAGGATTTTAATTTTAATTTTTTAATGTGATATGAATTATGTAAAAATAAAGTAGATCTAATTCCTAGATCATTTCTCGCTAACATAGCATGAACCATGAAGATATGGGTAACAAAACAAGCATTTATTATATTCAATTTTTCGAAAACATGCCACAAGAATAAAAAACCAATATGGTATATGAAGAATGGATGTTCCAAGAATATGAGTGGATACAAAACAAACTTTTATATACTAACTCAAATGGATGGAGGTGTTGTCACTTTTTGTGGTAATGAGAAATAAAAAAATTTTATAGTTTGAAATGTTGGAAATAAAAAAATATATCAATCATCAAATTATTTTATGTGAGTAGGATAATATAAAACATTATAAGTATTACTCAACATTCTGATGATGGTTTTTATGTTGATTTTTCAAACAATTCCTTCTCTCTTTTTAATGATAAATTGATTAAATTTAGATCACCTAGAACTGATAGTGATTAAAATTTGGATTTAAATTACATAGGTAAATATAATGTGAATTTTTTAAATACAAATATAAATGAGTCATGGATTTTTCATTTAATAATTGGACAATATAATATTTATTCATTACATAAATTTTCTAAGAAATTATTTGTTTCTGATTTCCCAAGCCTTAAATTTGACAATGATTGATCCTTTGATGCATGTAAAATTATCAAACACAAATCTTTTTTCAAATCTATTAACAAAATTTCTACATCTAAGACTTTATAACTTATTAATATGGATTTTCTATGACCATCAAGATTAGAAAGTTTTTATGGTAAATTATATTTCTATGTTTTGGTAGATGTGTATTCTCATTTTACGTGGGTTTATTTTATGAAACTCAAAAGTAAAGTTTTAATTTTTTTGAAATATTTTGTAAAATTATTCAAAATGAAAAAGTTTTTAAAATACATTCATTGAGATTTGATGGAATATTTATGTTATTTATGATACCACATGGCTTATAGAGAGTTTAATAAAGAGTAATGTATTTATTTCCTTTTTCTCAAATCATGGTATTGAATACACCATATTTTCACTAAGAACACCTCATAAAAATGTAATTGTTGAAATATTAAGGAGAAAAAATCAAGATATGGTAAGGAATATCATAAATGAATACAAACTTCCAACTTATTTTTGGGTAGAAGATGTAAGCACAACCTGTTATATCATGAAAAGAGTTATAATAAGTCCTATTTTTAAAATAACTTGCTATAAACATTTGAGTAACATATAATCTAGTTTATAGTACTTAAATATTTTTGGATTAACGGATTATATCATGAATACTAAGGAAAACATTGGTAAGTTCAATCCAAAAGCTGATGATGGAATATTTATGGTATTTATGATACTTCTAGAGCTTATAGAGATTTTAATAAAGAGTAAAGGATTTTTTAAGAATCCTTTCGAGGGATGTTTGATGAAACTATCATTTTAATTAAATTGAAATATCAAACTAATGAAGTTACTAACTCGTTTGAAAAAATGAGACTTGAAAACCTTAAAGATGAATTTAAAAATTATATTAATAAAATTCAATTCATTCAGAAGATCATGAAACTGAAGAACTAGAATGTCTATTTCCTAGATATTAAAAAACCTTAAAGAAATATCCTTGTGAAACTAGTATAGAACACCCAGACCTATGAATTATAACTAGAAGAAATTTAAGAAACCTAGCCGAATTATCTACCTTTCTCTCTTTGTTAGAACCCTTAAATATTGAAGAAGACTTGGATGATGAAAGTTAGATGTTTTAAATGAAAGAAGAACATATGAAATTCAGAAGGAATGATGTTTTGGAAGTATTATAGATACCATACAATTATCTAGATATATGAACTAAGCGGGTCATTAGAGATAAACCGGATGATGAAGATATCATAACCATAAATAAAGGTAGATTATTATATAAAATGTTTAATCAAGAAGAAGGTATAGATTCTGATGAAACCTTTTCTTTTGTGGATAGATGGGATGATATTAGAATCAATTTATCAAATGCATCACACATAAAATTTAAATTATATCAGATAGATGTAAATTTTTTTAAATGAATATTTAATGGATGAATTTTATTTTGAACAACCTCACAGTTTTGAAAAATACTCAAAATCCAAATTATTATTTTTAACTTACTAAAGCTCTCTGTTGACATAAACAAGCACATAAAGCTTCGTATGAAAGATTAAGTGCTTTATTATGAGAAACTAATTTACTGTATGAGAGAAAGATCCATCACTTTTTAAGAAAATTGTTTGTTCTAATATTTTTTAGTAAAAATATATGTTTAGGATGGTATTTTGTGTTTAAAAAATAAAAATAATTTTAATGATTTTTCAGAAGTAATGAAAAATGAATTTGAAATCAGTATAATGGGAGAACACAATTTTTATTTAGGACATCAAATTTATCAAAACATGTATATAAATTTTTTAAATAAATGTTTATTTAATGGTGATTTATTTAAAATGTTTGGACTGGATAACATCATGATATATACAACACCTATGTGTAACAATATAAACTTTATTTGGATGAAGATGGAAAACTAGTTGATAATTAGTTATATAGAGGTATGATTGGTAGTTTTTTATATCTTACTATTAACAGACCATGGAATATGTTTTCTCTATGTTTATGTGATAAATTTAAGCCAATTAAAACATAATCCTATCACAATATTGTTAAAATATTTATTAAACATTTATAGGGAAATGTTTTTCAATGTCCTCTTTACCATAAAACTTATGATTTCAATTTAATTTCACATTTAGATGTTAATTTGGGTGGTTGTAGATTATATAAAAAAATATCCTTAGGAACCTATCCCAATTTAAGGAAATAATTTTTATCATTTTTAAGTAAGAAACAAATACTCAATTTCCCTATCAACAGCTAAGGCATAATACATTTCTTCTTGAAGTTATTGTTCACAAGTGTTGTAGATGAAAAAAACCCTACTAGAATTTTGAATAAACTTTAGTAGTATGCCTATTTTATGAGATAATACTAGTCTAATAAATATTTTAAAAAATCCTCTAATTCATTTTAAGAATAAGAATATTGATATTATGAATCCTTTTCTAACATATAATGTTCATAAAATGGATATATCTTTAGAGTTTGTTAATACTGAATATAAATTAAATGATATTTTCACTAAACCATTTCCTAGTGCAAGTTTTGATTTTATTAAATGGGAGTTAGGATTATTTAAATTTAAATGAATATTTATAAATTTATTTTTTTATTGTCTCCCTATTTTTTATCTTAAATAATCTGTATATGTTTTTTTAATTGTTTATTTTTTGGAATATTCATATGTTTTAAAAATAATTTCACTTAAATTTATTTTTATTTCTATTTTAAAATTTAATATGTGATGAGTAAATTATCAAATGGAAGGAGAAAACCAATTTCCTTATCCCACTCATCTCCTTAATATCCTTTCAGTTTATAGAGCTTCTCTCATTTCAGTTTACTAAAACCCTAATCATTTGAACATTCAATCGCCAAACCGTCAGAAATGGAACTTCCAAAAACACATGAAGATGCTGATTTGGGTGTGTCTATGTATCCACCAGTGAAGAATTACAATGTTCTTTAAGATAAAGTGATTTATTCTTACTATCTAACTCAAGAAAATCTATTGTTAAAGGTAGTGATTCAATATCATGAACTAGAATTTGTCTATAGATGTGATAATGCTCCTCTGATATTTGATATAGAGAAAATAACATTATAGGGATTCTGGGTTCATTTTTGGAATTAATGGAGACACCACAATTTCTTTGTTTCATGATACTGATTTTACACTTTCTTTAATGTATATAGATAAGTTTTTACACTATCAATATGAGAGGGATTTTAATTTTGATTTAAAAAGTATCAGTGATTACATGGATAAGTTAAGATGCACGATATTTTCCATATTTGGGAAAAGTATCATCAAGAAAGTGTTGACCAAGGAACATAATCCTAACATAATAGCCCTTATGAAGTTTATTTTAACAGAGCTTTTTTCAAGAACAACAAATATAGAAATTTTTTTGAACCAATATATGTATGTTTTTTTGTTTTTAAATCAAATTATGTTTAATTTTCCTCAGTTTAGGGTGTGGTATCTAAGTCACTACTACTATACCAAAGAATATATGGAATATTACCCATTTGAAATAATCATTTCATTTTTTCTTCATAGAAAAAAGAATAAAAAATATAATTCATTGATATAGTTTTCATCATACTAACGTTCTCAATGATGAGACTGTTAGGAAAATGAGATATTTTATAGTAACTCCTACAATAGTATTCTCCCTTTTGGAGCTGAAAAACATTAAAAATTGATGGTCAATGCTCAGGGGGGAAAAAGAATGATTCTTTGTGTCAGTTTTATATGACAGAGGCCAGATGAAGATTCAGAATCTAGACATGAGGAGGGTAATCTTGTTCCGATATGAAGGGTTTCAATCAATATTTCTAATACCATGGATGATGATATAAATTTGGTTGAGCAAAAGGCCCAAGTGAATGTTTCTATTGATAAATAGGTTCACATTCATGAATTTAACTAGAAGAATATTTCTACCCCTGTTAACGTCTCTCTCATTGAACCTAATTCAGTTGCTAAAGAAATAACTATATTGAGAAATAGGTCATATATTCTTAGAGATCCATAATGGTCAATAGTAGAATAGGGTAAATATGCAAGGCATATCATTATAGTTTATTCAAACTCTTGTGGTGAAGTTTTTATAAGAGTGTTCATGTGTTTCAAAAGAGAAATATTATCCTTGAAAGAGGATTTATATGATGACAAGAAGAATATTGAGGAGATAATAAGTTCGACAGTTACAAGTTCCATGTTTGAATCCCTTCAAAATAAACTCAAATATGTTAAATAAAATTTTATTTCAGTGAAATATCTTGAAGGATTTATTGGGAAAATGTATAGAGAATTCAGATCTATAAAATATAAATATGTTAAAAAGTCTATTCTTAATGAGTTAAAACTTATGTTGGGGAGAGAATTTATGTCTATCAAGGATAGTCACTGAGGTTTATCCTCTACCCCTCAACCTATTTATCATGGCCATATGATGATATTTGTATATATTATCTTTGCGAGGGATGAATTCAAAAATAGGCCGCACACTCTCTAGTGTGATAGTAAGCCTCTGAATGTGTTTCTGGAAAATCAGAGGCAAATTAATATCCTATATTACATTAGAAGTGTCTTTAAAAATAGGCCGCACACTCTCTATTACTTCAACATTTGAGAGACAAATTAATATCCTATATTACATTAGAAGTGTCTTTAAATGAGTTATTTAAAGTGAATCTAGTGGAATTCTTAAAGGTTGGTTAAGATTCAATAAATCTTCTACTACAATGGACGAATATCTTCAACAACCAATTTTGAAGTCAGTTGGTATTGTTTATGGAAATTCAGAGTGTCTTAAAGAACAATTCTCATCCAAATAAAGAAACTTAAACCCATATAAATTCATAAAAAAGAAACCAATATGATTGGAGCCCCTAATTTTGATGACCTATTGAATTGATTGTTTGGACATACACATTAATTTTTCAAACATTTGATCTGATTTGAAATTAACTTAAAGTTTATTTTATATTTTCTATGTTTAATATTAGTTTCTATATTTTGTTTTTAAAATTAAAATTCTTACTATCAAATCCCATATATTTTTTTATAAGTAGTAGTATATACTCTACATTTATTGTTCAGTTCGATATCAATTGTGATTTATGTCATTATTTCCTTCAAAACATTCATTCTGTTATCACAAAAGGTGAGCGAATATGTAAAAACCACTACATTGTGTATTTTGGTAATAATACATTCAAAATTTTAAAATATTTTGGAAGAACCTTTTTTAATCAAAATCATACCATAAAATAGAAATATTTTATTAATATTTACAATACCTATATTTTCTATTAAATTTTTATGGGTTTTCTTATCATAAAAAATAGAGAGATTGTTTCGATTGTATTTTTTCAACAAAACCTTATATTAAATATTGATTTTGATGCTAAAAAATACCCAAGTTTTTTTTTTGAGAATTTTATATCAAGAATGTATTAGGAATATATATATATATCATGTTTTTATTTATATTTTTTTATACAATGCGAGCTATAGGGTGTGTTATGGAAACACTGTTCAAACCCTATGTTCAGTAAATGAACAAATTGACCATCATCCTCATACTACAAAAAACAGTTTGTATATGGAATGAAAACCAAAAACCGAATTTTTTTCATATAGACCAAAAACCCTACATTGACAAATCAATGAATTTATGGAAAATCAACCATCCATTATAGTATTGAAATATTATTCATACCCCATGTTCTGGAATTTGGACGTATGGTTAATCAGTGCCATGTTGGGATTCATAGGCAGAAAGGGATGAATGTTTGGATCATAATTCCTAAGTTAATTTATTCCCTAAATTACTTTGATATCAAAGTTACATGTAGATGAATGTATAATTAAGAAACTGTACATTGGAAGGAACCCTACGCTACCTTTTTCAACCCTATGTTTTTATACACATTATTTGATTTTTTGAAACTGAGATTTTATCCAAGTTACTTTCAAATGTCATGGAAGAATATCAAGATGATTGAAATCTTCTCTTCGACTGATTCCAAGATCATTATTTAGGGAACAATTTTTATTAAATAAAATCACTCATGTTCATAAGGGGAATTATGTCTCCACTATTTAAATTAAATGTGAATTTTTCCATTCTAAAATTTGATTTTATAAGATCATGAATAAAAAATAAAAAATTATTCTATATATATTATACTAGTGTATATTTTAATATATAGATATAAAAAATTCACATATTATCTTATACAATTGAATTTGGGAAAAAATAATTTATAGTGCCACTGTAGTGAAAGATCTACTCTGAAAGAGACAACACTTTGGAGATATACATGTTCTATATCATACTATTGTAGGGTTACTATTATGATATATTTATATCCTTATTTAAGATCATTTGTAATCAGGATCTCTTTAGAACTATTCTTTATTGAGGACAATATTTTATTAATAAGAATATCCATATACTATTAGTTGTTTCTTCTGAAAATGTGAAGTACAACTGGACACATCAAATCAAACTCTTTTGATTAATTGGAGTATCAAATGATCATACTCAACTATGTTGGATAACAACTTCTCAATGTATGTTTTGGATAATAAATTCTTTTTTATGGAACTAGATGGATCTGTGTTTATCCATGTTGTAATGGTGTCAAATGTATGCACCCCATTGTCGATTTCTGGTCTTATTTTACGGGGACCATTCAAGAGAAATTCATTAAGCGTGAAGAGTGAGTTATTAGTGGAGTCGACTAGGGGGGATATTTCTTCCCTGAACAACTATAAAAATATACGTTCATTCTTTCTGTTTATCTACATTGTATTATTTCATATAGAGGAAATGAGTGCATGTACACCTAAATAACAAAGGGTGATAGATGATAGAATTATGTTAGATTATCAAAAAGACATAATTCAACCCCTCTTGTGTTACGTTATATTATTCCTACCTGACACATGTATGACCTCGGTTAAGCCTATAGTGTCATATATTCAGAATAAATTTTCTTGATTTATATATCCTAAATTATTTTAAATGATTATGTGTTTTTAAACTATGATTAATTTTTGTCACACTAATATATTTTCTATTTTATTAGATAGTTGGTACCTGAAGAAATTTTATTAATGTTGAGTGTGGTGGATAATGAAATTAATTTATAACTAATAAACTAAATGTTATAGATGTTTTAATGAAAAATGTCATTTCAGTTTTCACACAACTTTCTCAGGATATGAATCATGATGAGAAACCAAATGAAAAAAGGGAGAAAAATATTTCATTGAGTTATTCATGGGGAAACACCTACCATCTATTAATGGTCCTTCTAATACAATAGTTATTGTAAAATAGACCAGAAACAATGAAATGTTATTTTCTATCCTCTGGTTTTTGGATAATGGGAATATAATTTGAGATGTATATCATTTAGGAGGATATTTAGATCAATGGTGTACTATCACAAATAATACAAGTAAATAATTTGAAATTAAATACACATATTTAGATGAGTTTAAAATATATTTTTCAATATGTACTTACCCATATTTCTTCATATGAAGATAAATGAGGAGTTACATGAGATAAATGAAAATAAAAATGATTCCATTGGTACCTATGAGGAAAATTTTATATGATTTGTGAGGTATTCAAATTTTATATTATTCTAACCTATATTTTAGGTTGATCAATTATTCACGAGATTAAAACCATATATCTGAAGTGAGTTGTCCATAATAGACTTCAATGAATATCTGAATATTTTTTATTATTCTATCAAAGTGGAAAAGGAGGTTGGAGTATTTTTCAATGTCATGGTTCTTATAAAAAGATAATGATATAATTCAAATGAAAATAAAAAACCATGGAGAGAAGAATATCAGTGTTCCTTTCTAATCAATGTATGGGATGAAGCATGGAGGAAAGTTTCTTAAGGGGAATAGTAAATGTTTATATTTTGGGACAGAAAGTCATCAGGAAATCGACTACTGAAGTGATAGGAAATGTTTAGTTAATGATTCAAGGAGAGATAAAGCTCTATAGAATGCGCCACCACCAATCTAGCGTTTTCAATGAATTAAGTATAGGAATTATCCTAAACTTTAATGAACTATTCTTAACATACATAGAATTTACAAAACAATTATGAATATTTATTATATTACATAAATACACACCCAAGGACATTAAATCATAGTGTATTTGAAAAAATCAGAAGATACTCACTTGTCAATAAGTTATATTTTTCACACCCCACTATGTTATTAACAATAATAAACCTTATTATAAATATCATAAAAATATATCTTCATAACCTAGGGAAATTAATCATATGAAAAGGTGAGTTTAGATTCTTAGTATTGGTAAACATGGGATACATGTAATAATAACATGAATATAAGGGTATGAGAACACGAGCATAACATTTAAAAGACACACCTTGTATATCAAATATCATATACATGATTAAAGGGATAAATATGGTTTTTTATAAGACATCAGTCATATGATAATCAATAAACATGAGTTTTAAGAGGATATCTTTTTCTTAAGGCAAGGATTTTTTTCACATACACATATGACTATAAAATAATCTCCATATTGGTAAAGGATAACTGCCCAGGCCATCATAGAGGATAAAGTCCTTTATTGTATCAAGTTTAGTCATCATTCCAGCCTTGTCTTAATGAACTGGGTTCACACTCTATTCCATCCTTATCTATTTATATTTGTTTCCTCCCCATTCCATCTATGTCTATCTCATGAGATATATAAATTTTTACTCAATGAATTGGAAATAGATTTTGTTTCCACATTTTACACAGTGAAATCATACATATGTGTCCAACAAGATAAAAAAATATCATCATAACATAACACATGAAAATAAATGGGCATCATAAATATCTCATCATCTCATAGCCTATGGAAAATATATAGGTTTCCAAATAATTTCATCATATCATAACCTATGAATATGAGAAGGTTCCCCAAACATGTTAGCATGGTAGAAACTATAGAAGAGAATTTGGTTTCATTAATATATTATAATAAAAACATTAACCATTTAGAGAAATAATTTGATGGTATACTAGGAAAATATCACTAAAAATGAGTATGAATCAACAAATAATGTCATATAAAATGGAAACAAATTTTGAAATATCATTTAAAACATTTGATGAGAAAAATATAATTTCATATTTGATATATTTTTTTTAAAAATAAAACATTTAAAAAAAATTATTGGAAAATAATGGGTGAAAAAATATAAAGGAAGGTTCTAATAAATCAATTTTCATAGAATTGTAAAATTCTACTCATGGTGTACATGTTAAAATGATGATTCATTTTAAATTTTTAGTAAAATCCAAATGTAGATTGTTTTAGAAATTAATATGAAGAATACATTCAAAATTTGTTTATCAAAATAAAAAATATGAAAAAATGAATTCTAAAAATAATAATATAGAAATAAAACATTATTGAAAACATTTTTAGAAATCATGGTTTTGAACCAAAATGGATTTCTGACAGAAGAGTAAAATATTAATGAATTTTCTTAAAAACATATTCTTAACAATTTTATATACCAAAGAGTGGTAAAATAAAACCATTACTTAAAGATATCATGAATAAATAGTAGATAATAAAATTCATGATATTTATTGGTAGTTATATTTTCATATTTCAACATTTGTGACTTGATCATAAACAATACTGATAAACAATGAGATTGTAACATAATATAATTACTAAATTTGTAACCTAGAACCAAAAATACCATAAAGAATAATGATCTAATAAAACATAAAATATAATTTTTATAAATAAATTCATCATATTCCATTTAAATGGGGTTGTATTTACACCTCTTTAATGAATATAGGTTCGTAACATAACATACATCTAAGCAAAAGAAAATTGAGACAAAAATACCTTACAACTTGAGTAACTTATAAATCATAATCTCATTATAGGAATAACAATAATGGAAACATTAATTTTCATTAAATGATTTAAATTAATGAAATATAATTTCGTATAATAGTATACACACCACACAATAGAAATTAGAGCGGTATATAAAACAAGTATATGAGAAATAAAATTAAGATTAGAAATCCCATTACCTTATTTCTTAACAACCATATTACTCATTCAAACATAATTTATAATAAATATAAGTTTATAAAAAATCAATAATATATATATATATGTATTAATATATAAACATACCATTAGTTATTTTTTATGACTTAATATTTTCCATTTATTAATAATTCCTTGTTAAAGATTCATTTAGTGTAAAAACTCCTTTGTTTTTTGAATATGTTTTGACTTGTTATTTTTTATCCTTATAATTAAATCATGATTTATTCACATTATGAATTTTAAAAAATATATTAATATCATATAAATTCATTATATATGTATTTATAGTAAACCATGAAATATAGTGACAGGAAATGAAATTCACCATTCATAGAGACATTTTGTCGTATGTATGCATGAACACTATTTTTCGTTTTATTTTTGGTTTAAAGGAAAAAAGAAAATGATATATTATCATAAAAACATAATTTTTTCCTCTATATCAGATGTTTTTTTAAACCAATCGTTAATACATTTCATATAAATAGTTAGTGAATTACATCACTTCATGAGATAGTTGTCAATCGTACACACAAATGTCGTTATAGTATTCCCAAAAAATATAAAGAATGAAGTAATGTGTGGTATTAATATTAGAAAATAATAATAATAATATCCTAAATAACATATATTCATAGTATTTCCATAATAGTTTCCATCACTGAGAGGTGGTAATGGAGAAACAAATGTTATCGATTCGCAAGGCTGTAGTCCACCATACACAAGAATGGCAATTTCATAACACATTTTGTAGAAGTTTTTGTGATTCTAGGTTTTAAACATAAAATAAAAACATATATGTAAATGAAATGTATCTAGGTTTTTATATAATCATGGTATAAAAATAATGTAAGGGGTCTGAAGAAGTATAAATAAATAATGGTCATTGAAGAATGCTATTTCTTCATTAGGTACCATTCTTAGGTTTTAAATAGAATACTTCCATGGTTAGATTTATGTCCAAAAACGAATTATATGATGATGGGGGGAACTTGATAAGTGATTTGGGTAGTTATTGTAATATAAAAATAGGTTTTATGGTATAAGGAACTAAAGAGACGGTGTTACCATAACTATGTGAGATGAGTGGAAATCTTGTAATGTTTTGAAAGAGATAATTCTTGCAACAATTATTCAGGTGCCAAAAAGTTATAAAATTGACCATTATAGAACCTATGACGTTTCATTGAATAAATATCACTATAATATAGTTTTGAGACAAGTGTATGGGTTAATTTTACCCTTATCATTTTACTTTAACTCTTGGTAGACCCATTTTTACCGACACTATTATAATTAATTTTAACTATATTCAATATTAATTTTTTTTTAAATATGAAGTTGTAATTATTAGAAATTTTAAATTATGGAAATTCAAAATATGGAATCAATTTTTTAATATTCCATTCATATATGGGTACAAGATTAATCCAGCATATGTGATGAGAAATTGGGGTTTTAAGTAGAAAATGATCAAAAGCTTAAAAAGTTTTTATATAAAATTTGAATATGAAATTGATTAAAGTGAAGTAAATTTGAGTAATATATGTCTTGTGGTACTAAATATAATTTGAAACCAATTTAAAAAATAATTTAAATTTTTAAATAAGTTGAACAAAAATATTGTTTTAAATTATAAATATATATTAATAACTATTTATCAAATAATGAAACTTTTTAGAAAACCCTAAAAATTCAATGTAATCTAATTTTAAAATTATGAATTAAAAAATAAATATTATTTTGAAAAAAATTAATTTTCTAAAAGTTTCAAAAACTTATTTAATTAATGTTCACAAAAATACATAAAATATATGTTTTTTAGGAAATGGTATTTTCAAAACATATTAAGACATTACTAAAATATATATATTTCATCATCAATATGATTTTTAAAAATAAAATAATTATAATTATTTTTTTAAAACTAGTTATTACTATTCATATCACAAGGTTTATTATCTAGGCTATAACAATCATGTTTAAATAACTGTATTAACAATATATTGTGGTTTTGTTAAAACTCATTTTCATTGGTCACATAATCTAACCAAGTGTTATTTTTAGTGTAATATTACACTAGGTTTTGTGAAATAAAAGATAAAATTGGTGTTGAGTGTTACAGAAGGTTCTAATGGAATTTAATTTATTGAAAAAAATTAATAATTCCTAAAAAATTTGGTATTAAATTCTACCCACATAAAATTAATTTTAATAGTGAAAATTTTCTATCTAATAATAACAAATAAAGATACATTTACCTCATTATATCCTCATGTTACACGTATATTACTATAAGTTTCAGTTTTACAATAAAACATTTACCATGTCAATGGTCTTGTATCCGGAACATTCTACATATTATCTAGCATCTCCACTGGTTTCCCCACACAAAAATGTTATAACTCCATTTGTGTGACCTCTGAGTTTAGTAAATGTTAATTGTCTATTATGTACATATTTAAGAGAGATACATAAAACACATCATGTATTTTAGGGAGGTTCATTGGAAGTCTAAAGTGATAAGCTATGGTCCTGAAACAATAAATTATTTCAAATGGACTGATATATATAGGTCTTAGTTTCCTATTCTTACTAAATCTAATAATAAAATTACATGTAGAAATTTATAGAAACACATTATATAAAACATAAAATTATAGATCACATTGGGGATTATCAGTATAATTTTTTTTAAGACTTTAAGCTTCCTTGATGTGATGGTGAATAGAAATATCCTTCTCTTCCATTTTATAATCTACATCTGGTCCCAATAGCATTATTTATCCAACTCTAATCCAGCATGTTGATCTCTACAATCCATTACACATATTGATTCATAAGGATCCATCAAAATTAATTAGTGATAGATAATGTTTTAATAAAACTCAAATAGAGGAAGGTGTTGATCCCAATCGACATTTAAATAAAACTAATTATATATCAACCTATCCTCTTAGGTTGGAATTATTATTTTAGTCATACCATCTATATTAGAAAGATATGCAGTGTTGAAACTCAAATTCTTATCAAGATATAGCTGATGAATTTCCCGGAACATGTAGGTGAACCATGGATCCCGATCAGATAACATGGGATGTATTACTCCATTCAATCTTACCACTGATTTAATTTATATCCTCAAAAGTTGATCCAAAGAGAAGTCTTATCTAATGGTGATGAAGTTTGATAAATTATTAAGGTGATTGAATAAAACCCATATAGAATTATTCTATTTAGTATTTTTGGAGAGTCAAATGAGAATAATCCATGGTGATGTTTTCTCATTTTCATTCTAATGTGGGTAGTGGATGAAACATCCTCTTAGAATTTTTTATTTTATCAGTAACATGCTAAAATACCAAGCATCGAGACAAGAACTATACGATATCTCTCTCCATGCCATCAGACGTGAATAATTCTATCAAATGTCTATTCTTCTTCATACTTCATAAATGAATAAATAATAAAAAATGGGACTCCTCTAAAAAATATTTCTTCAAAACATGTATGTAAGTAATGAATATGTGGTTTCTTAACCTTATCAATCTATTGTGATCCTATATAAACTCAAGAAAATTTTTAATCATCATCTGTATCTCTACATTATCATTCAACATCTCTTTAATCTTGACATAGATATATAGTTGGGCAGTAAATTGGGAATGATAAATATGTTTACCCTTCCTTTAGGATTTCAAGATTCATCATTTTAAAATCTAGAAATATTGGAAAGTTTTTAGTACTCATCGGTGATAATGTTTCATGATCCTTTCAACTCAAAGAATCAACAACCTTGTTCTCTTTCGTCGGGTGGTAATGTATTGAATATTATTATTTTTTAATTAGGTCTAACCATTTCTTTCACACATCACCTCATTTTGTGTGAATATACAATTCAAAACATTATGATTTTTACGAATGTAAAACATTCCTACATAATGATAACACCTTTATATCTTAAATATAAAAATTACACAAGGTAAATCCAAATCATGAGTTGGGTATGTTTTCTCATGAATATTTAATTTTCATGAGGGCTAAACTATAACCAAGACATTATGAATAAGAAAATATCCAAATCGATTATTTTCAACATTAATAAATATTAAAACCACTCTTCCAAAATTGGGTAATGTATGTATAGGTGTGAGGACTAATATTCTACTTAGTTCCTTGGAATTTTCCTCACATTCATATATTTAGAAGAACTTGTCTATCATCTGAGTTAACTTTTTAAGATGATTAGATAGCTGTGATAAATTATGAACAAATCATTCATAATATGTAGCTAAAACTAGAAGACTATGGATCTCATTAACTATGGTTTGTCTGGTCCAATATTCAGTAGCCTCTTTCTTTCATGGATCTACTGATATACCCTCTCTTGAGATTAAATGAATGAAAAATGAAATGTTTTTCATAAATAATTCTATATTTATATATATTTCACATATTTTGTCCTTCTATAGTGTATTTAGTAAAATTATCAAGCGATATTCATTCATTTTTTTATTTTTGAATAGATACGAATATCATCTATAAATACTACTAGAAACTGATAAAGGGAAACTCTAAAGAATATATCCACTAAACCCATGAAGATATATGGGAAACTAGAAGGTCTAAAAGGAATCACTATATATTCATAGGGCCTATAACTTTTATAGAATTTCTTCTTGGGTATATCCCCTTCATAAACCTCAATTGATGATATTCAAAATGTATTTTAGTTTATAAAAATTTGTGAGTCCCACACATTTGATCGATCAAGTCATCAATAATGGGAATAAGATACTTGTTCATGATCAGGAATTTTTTCAAGTCCACATAATCACCAAAGAGTCTCATCGATATACATTTCTTTTTAACAAAGTCAACAAGTGTACCCAAAGGTGACACATTTGGATAAATGAATCCCATGTCCAGTTGTTCCGATATTTGCTTCTTTAATTCTTGGAACTCATTTAGGGCCATTCTATTAGGAGTAAATGAATTTGTTTTTGTACCATATATGAGTTATATTAAACAATCAACATCAAATTTTGTTATAAGACTGGGAAATTCATCTGTAAAGGCATAAAACAATCCAGGCATATAATCAATTTTGAGTTTATCCCCATCCATTTGTGACAAACACCCATTTTATATGGGAATTAAGACCAAAATAATGGATGTGATATCTATCAAATTCTATTACTTATAATCACTTTAAATGATGATTAAATATAGGTTTGGTATATAAAATGTGACTTCCCTTCCCAAAAAATTGATGTTGATATTATATATACAAATCTCATCCATCCCTAATAAGACATAAAATTCAACCATGTTAAGAATTGATGGATTTTCATATAGCAGAATAGCAGCAACATCTACTAGAGATGAATCATATACTTGACATGTGATCATAATACCATTAAGGGTATTCACTGATAATTTCACAACTAATAGTTTGGGAGGAATCTTGATAGAATTATAAAATTATTTACATATTAAATAATGGGTAGATCCAAAGTCAAATATGGAACTAGTAGTTCTATATTAGATGGTAAGTGTACCTTTCACCACATCTTTATCACACCCATCACCGAAAATAGTTATTTCATGAGATTTACTATGTTCTTTAATCTTCAGAGGTTTCTAACATTGATCATCATCAATAAAATGTAGTTTTTGGCATTGGTTTTTATAATTACCATTCTCATTGCACTCAAATCACTGATGTGGTGGATGTTCATTCTGTGTAGCTTTCTATCTATTAACATTTTTATCTAACTTATTCCCATCACCTTAGAAATCCAATTCCCCATGAACTTCACTTCCACAATTAAAGCATTTAATTTACCCTTAAGAAAAATTCCTCCTTTCATATTCCCATACTTTGAGCATTTTGAAATTCTCATCTTCATCTTTATACAGTTTTATCGTTTTCCCTTGAACTTTATCTTCTATTTCTTATCAAAACCATGATATTGATATGTAACACTAACCTCTCTTTACATCATGGTAGTACATTAAATAGTCTCTTAATTTATACATAATTATCATATGGTTAACTCACTTTAGAGATTTTTTATTAAGAAACTAATGAATTGATCAATAGTATATTCACTTTTGACAATTATACTCGAAGATTTCCTCACATATATCATAAAATTAGCTTCATATGTACCAACATATTCATTATCCTTTTCCTTTAAGATAAGGGAATTCTTATCCATATTCACCCACAGAATACATGGAATTATGTTATTGAAAAATAATTTCTTCATATAATCCCAAACCATTTATTCAATTTCATCTTATTGCCTCCTATTTTATATAAGAGTCTACCATTGATATATTTATCCTTTCAAATAGCAGACATCAGAAGATAAATTTTCATGTATTTAACATTGGAAAATGGAAAATATATTTTTAGGGGTGTGTTCCAATTATTCAGAAACTAGGGGAATAGAGTTTCTATAGGATTAAGGTGTATATTTTTTTAATAAAGGATTGAATAGAACATTGTAACCTCCTTTCTTCATTTTGAAGTTCAAAATTATTTGCATATTTTGAATTCTAGGTGAGCATAGTAATGCATTTTTTCGTTCCCCCTTCAATAACTTTTGGATTTTGTGGGGGAAAATAATTTCATTTTACATCACACTTATCATTAATGTGGTTCCTTAAGGTTCTCAAAATTGATTAAAATGAAAAACAGTGTTAGAAACTATAATAATAATGGGGAACCATATAATCATGAAAAAAACTTATAGGATGTCTAAATGATGACACCTTCTACTTTAATCTATGACAAAATAGATTTATCCTAGGTTATTTATATTAATATTATATGTAAATCCATCATGATAAATTATAAACTGTTTTTTTGTATTCCTAATAAATATCCCTAGAGAGTGTTGAACTAGGTGTGTAGTAAATCTCATTTTTGTGCACCTGTTCCCAATTGAGTCTAGCTCAATATGGTGTATTTAGGGTTATTAACCCAATGTATATCAATGCCAGATCCACAACCACTTTTAGTATCAAGGCAAGGATGTTATTTCATAAAAACCACTCACTCTCTCCTTTATCATAATTCAGTGAATTTGTCCTATACATTAACTCATCCCTACACTTATCATTAGACGTGTCCTTAGGAATATCACTAATGTTTTATCATCCTAGTTTCCAAAGTTTAACTAAACCTATCCTGTGATACAAACTACAAATACCCAGGCCTAGCATACATATATATTACACCATTTTTAAGAAAATTTTTTAAATTACTTAAACACAATCTTGAGGACCATATAATCATAGTGTCATTGGAAATGTAGAAACATAATAATATTTTCCGCAAGTGAGGTATGTCATCCACCACTATGATATCCATAATAATCACCACTTATTGAAATATCATTAATAATAAAAATCTTCATAACATGGGTAAAGGAAACATAAGAAAGGATAAGCTAAAAGGTTTAGTATCTGAAAAAGAGGGAGATTCTTAAAAATAAAATAAAAATAGGTTTACAAGAACATGAACATAACGTTTGACTACCATACCCTTCATATCAAAGATCATAAAAGCGTGGTTATCAAAAAATCAATAAAAAAGAAGGCCTACAGTCCATTTAGTCAACGAACATGAGCTGTAAGACGATAACATTGGAATATGGAAATGGATTTTTTAATACACATATTCATATAAGATAAGTTCCATATTACACAAGGATTACCTCTAAGGAAATAATAACAGAAAAAGTGCATTACTGTATTGAGTTCACCCCTCCTTATAACCTTGTCTTACTAAAATATATTCACACCCCATTACAACTCTGTCTTACTATATGAGGCTCACTCCATATTCTAGCCATATCTATCTCCTAAGATATATAAATCTTTACCCAATGCATAAGATGGAGGTATAGGTCCCACCCATCACACAAGGATATCATGCATATGTGTGACATAATATACATATATTTATTGAATCATAACCCATGAAATGAAATGGGTATCATAAACATTTCATTATCTCATAACCTAAAGAAAAGATACAGTCGTCATAATTATTTCATTAATGTATAACCCATTAAAAGAATCATGTTTCACAAGAAATTTTCTATGGTATAAACCGTGGAAGGGAAACTATTTTTATAAAAATATTACCAAAAAACATAAAACTTCTCGAGAAGGAGTATGAATGTTATCATCAGAAAAAATTCCCTAACCCTAAAATATGTCATCTTAGATAGTAAATGATTTGGAAATATCATTTAAAATATTTAATGAATAAAATTCCCTTTCCGCTTCTTGAAATTCATTTTAAAACAAAAAATAATAATAATTTTTAATTGAAAATAACTAGAAAAAAATGAATTTTTGAATAAATTATTTTTCATGTAATCATAAAATTCGGTTAATTCCATACATGTTTAAATATAGATTCATTTCACCTTTTTAGTAAAATCTGGACAAGTATTATTTTGAATAATGAAATTAGTATTAAATTAGTTTTTTAAATGTAATACACATGTAGTTTTTTTAAAAAAAAATCAAAAGTGATTAATAGTATATTTTATAATTTTTTTAGAAAACATATTTTTGTAAAAAAAGTAATTCTGACTGAAGAAAGAAATAAAGTCATATTTAAAAAACATTCTTAATAATTTTTAGTACCAAATGGGAAAAAATGGCACCCTTACTTGAATATATCATGAATTGCTATATTTGAATAAACTTAGTGAGAATTATTGTGATATAGATAATAATATTTCAATATTGGTGGATTTATCATAAACAATCCCGATAAACAATGAGATTGTAATGTTAAATCATTACCACATTGGAAAACATGAAAAATAAAAGACATTAATAAATAACATAAAATTAAACTTAAAATATCTTTATGATGAATAAATTCGTTATATTCAATTTTATTGGGGTTGAATATACACCTCCTTAAATAATATAGTTTCATAACCTAACGTACATCTGATTGAAAGAAAATTGACATAAATACCCTTTAATGGTTGAGAAAATTTGAATCATAATACCCATAGAAAAATTAAATTAATATAATAATTAATTATAATGAAATCAGTTATATTAATGGTATATCATGTCATATGTAATTATATGCACATAAAAATCAATGAGTTATTAATAAGGAATAAGTCCATCATAAATAAAAGTGTGGCTTGAAATCCCCTTACCATAAGTATTGATTTCTATAACACTCATTTTAAATTACTATATAATAAATATAAGTTTATCATACATATATCAATTAACCATATTTTTATATATCATACAATATACCATTTTTTATGACATTATATAACCCGTTTTTTAACAGTTTCTTGTTAAAGATATGTTATGGTTAATAACTGCTTTGTTTTTCATTAATATTTTTTAATTTTATTTTGGATCCTCTTACTTTGATCATTATTCCATAATTTGACAAATTTAAAAAATTATACAAAATTCATATATATTTAGTATATATTAATATAGATTAATCCATAAAATTTAGTGATAGGAAATGAAATGAATCATTCATCGATACTGTAGGTTGCATGTACACATGAACGTTGTATTTAATTCTTTTTTTTTTGTTTTATAGAAAAAAATTAAATGTTATTTATCAACAAAAAAAGAATTTTTATTTCATATATATCAAATATTTTTATTAAACCAATCATTTTTATTGTCTATGTAAATCACAAGTAAAACATATAGCTTCATGAAACATTTGTACGCCGTAAAAACAGACAATGTTATCCTATTCCTAGAAAATGAAAAGAATGAATATATGTATGATATAAAAATTACAAAATAATATTATCAAAATAAATATCAGAAATATTATATACAATTTTTATGTTCATCATTATTAAGAACGTTGATATAAGGTAATTGAAAAACAAACTACATTGGTTTGAGAGGTGGTAGTATGCTGTACACATGGAAGATGGTTCCATAACCTATTTGATAGAACTGTGTGCGGTTTTAGGTTATACCCATAAAATAAAAAAAATCATAGAATATGGAAGGTACATATTTTTTAAAGAAAAAATATATAAAATAATTGAAGGTGTTTGGGGATGAAAAAAACATATCTTTTTATGAACATTAAAACTTCTTCAGATATCCACCTTAGGGTTTCACTAAAATCATTCCTTGTTTGGATTTATATCAAAAATAATTTATCCAGGATGCATTCAGGGAAGTTTGGAAGTTCATTGAGTAGTTGATGTCCTATCTAAATTTGTGTAATTGTATGAGGAAGATAGGTGATGGGGTGTCCCTTTATAAGTGAGGTGAGGGGAAAACTTCTTTGATTTTAAAAGGGGGAATTTGACCCACATTTTTTATGATTCCAAATGAAAAAATGGACATTTATAATTTTTAAAAAGTGTATGGGTCTAAATATTTCTAGAAAATTGATTTTACAAAAAATTTATATGTTCTTTGACCCTTATCGTTTTAGTTCAACCCCCCCCCAGTAAATCCATTTTTTACTTTATCAACATTAATTAATTTTTACTGCATTCACTATTCATTTTGGTCAAATATTAAGTTGATCTAATCAAAAAATATAAATTATTACAATTATAAATATGGAATCCATTTTTAAATTTACAATAATATAAGTGAAAAAATATTTAAAATTAATCCCATTTAAGTGATGAGTAAGCCGGGTTTTAAAGTGAAAATGTTCAAAAGATTAAAATTATTTTATATGAAATTTCTTTATAAAATGGATTAAAATGAACTAATTTGTATTAATATATTCGAAATTAAATTAGATTAACATAAAAAAATTAAAAATATAATTTATAATATTATATAAATTTGTCAAAAAAGAAAGTTTTTATTAGAATTCAGTATTTTCAGTATTCAGTAAAAAATTAAACTGGTTAGAAAAATATCAAAAATTCACCATAAGATAATTATGAAATTATGAATTAAAAATTAATTTTATTTTATCACATTAATTTTTTATTATTTTAATAAAATAGTTTTATTATTGATCTCAAATAGACATAAAAACAATTTTTTGTGAAAAGCGTATTTTAAAAAAATATTTAAACTTCTGTGAGATTTATGTATTTTGTTCTTAATATGTTTTATTTATATTAAATGAATAATATTTTTTTTAAAATTAAATTATTAATATTCATATCACTATGTTTAATTTTTAGTTTATAATGGTCATTTTTGAATAACTATATTAATAATATTTCATTTTTATGATAACAATGAGTGTCGTGTGTCAGGAAAGCTAACCAAGTGTTGTGTGTATTATAAGATAACCTAGGTTTCATGTGATTAATCCTTAACTTGGTGTGTTTTTAATTCTAATAAGAATATAATTTTAATTTTTTCAAAAATAATAATTCATAATAACTTGAGGTGTTACATAACCATTTCCCAAATTTGAAGGTTAATAATAATGATTGACATCAGTGACATATTAACTTGAGAGAGTAATAGAAATCACCTATGATAGCTTTTTTATAATAATGGGTTAAATAATCATGTTGTTAAATGTATAACTTCCATCCAATATAATACATCTCACATCATATTTGAATATGGATATACCCATTCTTTCGTATCTGAAAAATCAAAAAAGGGTATCAAGATTCCACCCAAACGATTAGATGAATAATTAGTAGTGTAAACACCTGATGTCTTGATGATCACATATCAATTACATGATTCACCTCTATATGATGTTTCTAGGAATTCTATTTCGACAAAAAGTATCATAATTTCACTATTTGAAATTGTTGTTATCATAATTATGTATTAGCTTTCTATACATAAATCCCACATTAATTTTCAAGGAAGGACTGTAATATTTACCATTCCAAACCATCCTATAATCATTTATTAGTTAAATGATAAATATTTACATCATTTGAAAATAACCACTATTTTTATGATTTTGATTCCTACTTAATAGGTGAATTAATATCATATGGTTTGGGATAAACTCAACCTTAATGATATTCTTGTTGTATGTATGTTTATTGATGTCTTTCCGAAGAGATAATAGGCCCTACAAAAAAATTTTAATATGCATTCTCAATAGGTTTAATACCTGGTGCCATGCCTATTCTAAATACTCTCTATAGAATAGCCTTTATTGAGTTGGAAAAATTGAAGAAGAAACTCCAGAAAAATCATGAAAATGGATTAATTAGTCCATGTTTTCCACTTTGGGGTTCCCCCTTAATCATTATAAAAAATAAATATTGATCGATGTGTCATTTTAGTCATTGTAAGAAGTTAAACAAGATCTAAGTAAATAAAAATTATCCTATACCCCATATTAGTGAATTGTTTGGTCAATAGTGTGGAGCTCAATACTTTTCTAGGATTGACCTTCATTCTGGATATCATCTCTCGAGGGTCATGACGGTGGATATACATAAGAAATCATTCCATATAATGTATTAAAATTATGATTATATAGTGATGATATTTTTTCTTTCCCATTCCACCTCTATCTTTATGGATTTAATGAACTATGTCTTTAGAGATTACATTGATCAGTTTGTGGCAGTCTTTATATACGATATTATTTTATATTCAAATACAATTTAAGAGAATGATGATAACTTGAGGACTGTAAAGATGGCACAATTATTTGTAATTTTTTTATAAAATATTAAATTTAGTAGAAAAATGTTTTTTAGGGTTATATTTTCTCTAAAAATGGTATATCATTAGATCCATCAAAGACATTGGTTTTGGAAAATTTCCCCACACAAACTATTGTGGTCATGATCCTAAATTTTCATGGTATGGATGGATAATTTCAACAAATTGTAGAAAAGTTATCATAACTATCTAATAAAATCAACATGTAAACATTGAAGGGAGACAAGTTCCTTTGGATAGATGATTGTGGGGAAAATTTCAAGGAACTAAATATAATATTAGTTAGTGAACCTATTATTACATTAACTTATAGTGGAGAATGATTTGGAATCAATAGTGATTCGTCCAATATGGGATTATTATGTTTTATTTTTTATAATGACTTATTTATAACTTATGTTTCATGATAATTGATGTTTCATGAGAAAAATTATCCAACTCATGATTTGTAAATAGTTTCAGTAATTTGTTCATTAAATATTGGGATGCGTCATCATTATGGAGAAAAGTGTGATATATATACCTATACAAAATATTAATGTATATATTCACTCAAAATTAATTAAATATGTTCCATATAAGATCGATATAGATGATTTAATTTTAAGAACATTCAATGCATTATCACCATAGGAAATTGAACATGGTGGCATATGCTTTGAGTCAAAATGATCATGCTATATTATCCATGATGAGGATCTCAAAAGATCTGATTTTTTGGATATGAAAATTTTGATTATAGAAATACTAAATAATGTGGAGAAATTTTACCTTTCTCAATTTAATGTTCAACCATCTTTCCAAGTAGAGATTAAAGAGGCACATAAGAATGATATAGATCTAGAAAAGATGTTTTTAAATATTAATTTATTTAAACATGATCATGATGGAATGGTAATCTTTAGGATCTATTTATTTGTTACTTCTATGACTTATTTGTAGGAGTTTTTATAATAAGGGCATAGTTCTTTATTCAATGTTCATCCAGGAAACACCAATATATATTGAGGTTTGAAAAAGTATTTTTGTTATGATGAAATGAATACAGATATCATAGAATTTGTATCTCATTCCAGGGTATGATATAATGTTGAAGATTTAATATAAAATTCTAAGGGGATGTTACATCAATTTACTACACTAGAATGGAAATCTGAAAACATCACCACGGATTTTGTCATGAGACTCCCCAAAATGTGTAAAGGGATCAATGCTATATGGGTTATAGTCAATCACCATACTAAGTAAGCATGCATCATCTTGAATATAATTTATTTATCTTTGGATAATATTTCCAAGAAATGCATTAAAGAAGTTGTAAGGTTTCATAGAGTAATAAAATTCCATTATAACTGATCAGGATCAGAGGTTTACCTCAATGTTATAGTGCATTCTTATGCATGTTCTTGATATAGAGTTCGGTTCCATTAATGCATATCATCTATGGGAATATGGATTTTCTGAGAGAAAAATTAAAATACTAGAGGATATGTTAGGATCTTATTATATTTATTTAAAAGGTGTTTGGGATCAACACCTTCCTTTAGTTGGGTTTTCATTTAGTAATAAATTTCAGATGAGTATTCTGAAGGATTCTTATGAATCCCTCTATAGAAAGAAGTTAAAAGATCCATTTTTCAGGATTGAAGTTGGAGAAAAAAACTACTAGGACATAATATAGTTGAATAAATGGATTATAATGTTCTATAAATTCAATAACACATAATGGTGGCACAATGTCGATAGAAACCTAATGATGATAATAGCTAGCATGATCAAGAATTTGAAGATGGTGAAAAAGTGTTTCCAATAAAGTTTCCTTGGAATAATGTTTTAAAATTAGAGGAGAAAGGGAAACTATGTACTATGTATAAAAATACCCTTGAAATTTTTGATCATATCTGTACTATAGCCTATTAGTTTTCACTTCAAGCAAACCACTCTCAAGGCCACTATGTATTCTATTTATCTCTCCTGAGGAAGTACATACCAGTCCCCCCACATGTAAAAACACTAAGGTTATAACACTGAGGAATATTATTTCTTATGAGAAATAACCTATAGATATTCTGGATTATAAAGATATTGTTCTATGAAACAAAGACAATCACATTGTCAATGTTTTGTGTAGAACTCGCATATTGGATGGAGGTTTGTGGGATCCTGAGGATGTAATGATGAAGAAGTATCCTCAGTTGTTTATAATAATGTGACTTAATTTAGATATTAAAATTCATATTTAAGTGGGTATTATTTATCAACATGTTTTGTTATAATTTTATTATAAATACATTAAATTTCTTCGGAGTCATATGTTACACGCAGAACTGATTTTTAATAAAGTCGGGAAAACTGTTAATATTATTATTTAAACTGGACCATTATTAAAAGCTATTAAAATTGGGTGAATGAATATAAATATCCTAGTTAAAAATGTGATGTATAAATTTTTTATATAATGTAAAAATATTAATAAAAATTATATAAATTTCAGTAAAGTCATTATTTGTTTATAAAATATTATTTTCTCAAAACAAATATTATATATATATATTTTTTATGGAAAATAAAAAATAAATTTTCAAAACATTTATATAATTAATTTTTAAAAATTTAATTAATTTTTGAATTTAACTATCCAAATCATTTTAGGATTATTTTTTGATATTTTTCGAGAAAAGTTTAATTTTTCAATGTGTAGTGAGAAATACTAGTTTTTATTGAAAACATCCATTTCTTATTAATGAGTTTATAAGGTTCCTTTTTTGTTTTAAAATTACTTAAAATTAAATATATTTCAATAATATATATTGATCTAATTAATTTCATTGGAATTAGTTTAATATTTAATTCTTATAAAAATTGTTTTAAAGTATTTTATCGTTTTCTCTTTGAAAACCCGCTTTCTCATCAAAACTGTAAGATTAATTTTAAATAAAAATTCTCCACTTCGATGAATGAAATTAAAAAATATGGATTTTATATTTTTAATAATAATAATTTATATAATATATGAAGCTAAATATAATTTTTTACTTTAATTAATAGTAAAAATAGTACAAATTATTTACCACGTTTAAGGTAAAAATGGGTTTACTATGGGACTGAACTAAAACAATAAGGGTTAAAAATGACCAAAAACATGTCAAAAAAAATTTGATTGATATATCTAGACCTAATCTCTTCTTGTATCTATAATATTCCTCTATGGATCATTTTTTAATGATAATTAATTGGTTACACATTTTTCTTTTCAAAAATTACAAGTGTTACACTCAACTAACTTATAGTAGGCCACCCCTCTCTTCTCCTCTTAACACATAAAAATCCCATCAGTTCAACAAATAAATTCCCAAATAACTTCCTTAAATCCATTATATCATTATATATGATATTGTTTTATTAAAAATCCTTCATATTGTAATTTATAGTGCAGTCATAAGGAGGTTACCCGAAAAAGAGGTAACATTCTTCAAGGAGCATTTTTATTTAATTTCTTCCACAATGTTTGATAATTATAATTAATATATATTTATTTAATAACCTAATAATCTTACATATGTTGATATTTTTTTATTTTATTTTAATTAACATCCTCTACCTCTTTTTCTCAGAAATGGGTAGTGATAACATGGCTTGTGTATATGGTGGACTACTACCTCACCAACTGATGTGGCATAATTTTCCATCAACAACTCTCATGATCTGGTACAATGATTGATATACTATATATGTATTTATATAATTTTTAATTTTACTATACTTATTTAAATATATTATCATATATACCTTTTTACCTTCTTTTTCGTATAGAATATGATAACATCGCTCATGTGCATGGAAGACTACCTCCTTATAGAGAGATGTGATCGGTTTTTCCCATATCTTTTACACAGAAGGAAATAAGGGGTAAATTTAAATAATATATGTCGTATATATGAAATATATATAATTTTTTAATATTAATATACAATTTTAATTTATTTTTTTCATCCATCGAAGAAATTGAATCATCATTCATGCACACATACGGCCTACCGTATCTATGAATAGTGTGTCTCATTTTGTATCTATAACTATTATGGATTAATATATATATATATATTGAATATAAATTATATTAATATTATGTTTAACATTTTAATATGATTTATCAATAACCAATATACAAGGAAACAAAACAAAATATAAAAACAGAAACAAAAAACAAAGCAATTATTGCTCGAAACATGATTATAACATGGAATTTATAATAAAAAGATTATAAAAAATAATAATTAATTCACATATGATAATATTTATATATGGTTATTTAGAAAATATATAACAAACATATATTTATTATAATTTAGTTTTTAACATGTATAAAGGAAGTAGATACTTAAGGTTACATATTTTTTCCCAGCATTTTTTTTGAGACATATGTTATGTTATGAATATATCATCTTTTAGGAGGTGTATATATAACCCCTTTTAAAAGTTTATTATTTAATATCCTTATTTTAATGTTATTTAATGTTTCATTTTATGAATATTATTATTGTTACTTATGATTAAAAAGTTACCAAAGTTTAATAGACCATGTGTGATGATTATTAGAGTTGGTTCCCTAAAACCAACATATGTGTACATTATGATAAATTGTATTCAAGTATTTGAGTCTTAATAAACTAATCATCATTTCAATATGGTTCATCTTCATACAATTTTATGTGATAATTTCCTCAGAGAAGCTATCAAACTAAATAGTCATAATAGTTCCCTGATAGGATGAGAACACAAAAGTGTTATGACACTATTCTTACATATATGTTCTATATTTGGATGATATCATTTGAGTGACAAAAATGATACATTCTACCAGGGGTGGATAATCGTTTGACTTTGAGGAACCCAGTCCTTGAGTACACCCATTGTTAATATCCAATAGAATATTATGGGAATGATTCCCACCATTAAAGAATCTATATTTATATATGTCATTGGATTTTCCTATATGTGGATATGTGTATTTGTATTTATACTTTAAGATTATTATTAAAGATTATTATGAGTCCTGTACATAGATTTATTAATGAAAACCATGATGATATATTTTCAAAATGAGTTAGGATACATTGGTTGTTTCAAGAGTAATATTGCATTAATTAATAATGTGACAAAGGATTTTTCCTATCCATTCATCAACATATGTTCATATACCATGTCCTTTTATAGAAATTATATATAACTAAATAAATCCAAGTACATGGTGTCCTATAGGAATGTTCTATTTTTGGGAAGTCAAAGAAAGGTACATTGAGCATATAGGTTGATGGCATCAACATTCAACCTATTTTATTTGAGATATCACGATTAAGGTAATATATTATACCGTAACCATCTATATGAGGAATCACATCATTGTGGCATTAAGATAATTCTACATGGGTTCCTTGGTGTGTTTTTTGAGGCAAACCATGGACATTAGACTACTTTTTCTAATTCCATTGAGAAAGTGGCTTATTGGGCCACAAACTAACTATGAGTAGAATCTTAGTTAAATAATATATTATGATTTATTATTTAAAAAGTTGTATAAATATTATTCCCCCACATGGTATAATAATTATTCATATATTCTTGATCACATATATCCTATCATTGGTTATCTGAGAGAATATAATGTGAATAGAATATTTCATAAATATTCATTTTCTTTTTAGTGAATATAATGTTTATTTATTTTTTACCGATAATTTAATGATATTAATTTAATAAATAAATATTCATTACTTAAGGCTTGATAAACATTATGGGGGAATGGGGACATAGTTTAAATATCATGGTGAGAAATAATTAATATCATATATTTTTGGATAAATATAATTTAATACAATTCCCAAGTTAAGATCATGACGAGAAATATTATTATTATTATTATTTGACATTGGGTTCTGTATGGATTAAATATATACTAAAGAGAACATATGAAATTATTTTATTTTAATGTCAGTGATATATAAACCCAATTATGTTATTTCCTCCAAGAACCAATTTGATTTTTTGGTTGTCCATAAAATATTCTTTAGAATCCTGTAAATACCAAGGTAGATCCTTTCTCCAAGAACTATCCCATGAAAAGAGAGAAATATAGCTCCACCTCCCACTTTCACGACTATAGAAACTAAGAGAATGATTTGGAAGTGGTTCTTAAGGTGATCAAAGGAGGATGATGCAAGTGATAGGATCTACTGTGCTAGCACCTAGGTATTCTTATAGTTGCATTTCAATGATTTTGGAATCATGTGTGGATCACTTCTAGAGGTAATCTGCTTTAATTCCCACAATGAAACAACCCAAAAATGTATATTTTGGTCATATACATCAATGATGAAGGAATTAAATAAAGTTAATTCTTAATTAATTAAAATTATTATAAAAAATATGTGATGAGCCTCCCTCTGGTTCTACCATGATTTCCAGTGTATGTTTTCATTGATCCTATTCTATTGATCACAGTGCTTATCATCATATAGATCTCGGATTGATCATCAATCATAAAAAAATTGGGCATGACCCATCACATACTTCTTCTATTCCTAGTACCTGCAAGTGGAATCATAGTCGTCACATTATTATTTATAATTACTAACTACCATTCATTGATTTACGAATTTTTGATTTTGTTTTCAATGCACATTTAATTTTCTTTGGAATGTTAATTGTGAGATATGATTCTTCCTCTAATGTTTCTCATTTATCCAATAAATATAATTGATTTTATGAATGAAATAAAACTTAGGAAATAAACTAGAGATTCCAAGAATTTTATATCGATAGCACATTAGGACATGCCATGTAATTGGAGTTATACACCATGTAATTATTTTGAATGCATATGGAATTAATTCAACAATTAATCTGCTGTGTGTTAATTGATGATAAGTGGTGTAGTTAATTCTTATACTAGGTGTTGACAGAGCTAGGGTGGGGCATTTTCAAATAGAGTACACACTATATAGGTCATGTACACAACGATTAAGGATTTTAAGTCACATATGGGCCGTGTGTTTCATACAAAGCCTACCGGAATGGTTACCATGTCACTCATATTCCACATTCCATATATTCATTTTTTACATGCCATGTATTCAATTTGTTGAGACACAATATACACACCATGTCCCTTGGTTCTTTCCTTAGATAGACGATGGGATACATTCACACCATGTTTCTCCATGTACATGTTGGGTTCTTATACAAAATTAAATAGATTTAAATTTCATCTATTACACTGTGTAAACCTTGAGACTTGAACACATATGGGGTCATAAATATTTAAAACTCCATGGGACAAGGTTTGATATACATAAATATATAATTTATTAATTAATATCTATGTAATGTTCTGATCTTTATATCACATATGAATATATTACATGTTTTTACTCTACGGTCTTTGAAGAATAACACTTGACCAAAAAATAATGCATTTCATATAATCACTGATGATGTACATGTCCTAAAAGTATGTAATAAGTTATTTATGCCATATTTCACAACAGTAAATAGTATACGAGCATGATACATTTTAAGTAGTATCTTATGGGTATTCACCTTGTTGTCTCCAAGGTACATTAATGTGCAATGTTAATTTTGAATAAATTTTTTTAATTTTTTTTCAAGATTTTGGTGGATGAGAATTTCCAAGAAAATTGGATGATAATTAAGCTAAATACAATTATTAACTAAAGATAATATTTAATTGATTCGACAACAATTTATCTTAAATAATAAAGACTATGAATTTAATGCTTGTTTTAATAAATTTACAATTCATTGCAAGCATGTAGAGGATCATAATCATAGAAAATTAATTTTTATGTGATTTGTTTCATTTAATATAATGTTGTGTTTAAATTTTTTGATGTGTGTATTCTATCCTATTTTTTTGTAATGTATTTTGTGCCCATGGTATCTTTTATGTGAACTATTTTTCCCTCACTTCTATGTGAGTAAAATAATATGTAATAGATGGATATCCAATGATAGTAGAGGTAGTTCATGTTTGGGGTAGAGGGAAAACGAATTTAAGAGATATACATCAATTGATAGGTGGAAAACTACAACACAAACCTTAATTGGTTTATGGTTTTTTCCCTCAAGGTCGAATTTTATTTTATTTACCAATAAATAAATTACTGATTAATAAATCTCTTGATTAAACTGTATGATTATTTAATTTCCTTAAAGTTGGATTGTTATTTAATTAAGGATTTTTCTATCACGATGACATTATTTAATAAATTTAAGATCATGAAAGATAGAAATAAAGTAAATATATTATGCATAAATATTATCTATGACATGGTTAATCACTTAAGTAAATCCACCTAATTTTTATAAGAATGTGATAAATATAGTAATTTATAATTTACACATAAACGGATAAAATACCTCAGTCATATATATTAAGTCGATGTGGTCATCCTTAACCTCAGTTAAAATTGAACTATAGTTCAAAGTGCATGACCAACCAATGTTGGGGTGATTTCAATTATCAGAGAATTATAACAAGATTTTTTGGATTAAAATAACTTATTTCACATCAGGGTTTCACTAGAAAAGAAGGAATTACTGTAACATATAGGAAAGAGTTGAGGAAATATGATTTAAGGATTTTAGGATTGGGGAGTCCACTTAACAGAACAATGAACTGTGAGTTAATATAGTAGGAATTTGGAATGCCTACCTAAAACCATTCAAGTTTATTGACTAAAAAATGTTTGGGTAATGAGATGGAGAATATGGATCCTTTCCAGCTGAATTTCCAAGCAATTTAAAATTCTAAATCCACTTGTGAGGTCTATTGGTTTTGATAAATAAGTAGGAGATTATTAAATATAAAATTTGTTGATTTGTCTAAATTTTATCAAATAATGTACTTGAATCAATTTTCATCCTATTTTTAGAACTAATAATAAAATAACATCAAACATAGCATTGTGATCCCACCATGATAGGGAAAACATTCTCACCATGAAAAACCTTCAGGAGTGGAAGAGGTGCCTATGTGTTATCTTTCATCATGAGGGAAAATTATATGTGATGGAAGAATCTCTACCTAAAGCACCTAGAAATGAGGCTAGTGATGAAAAGATAACATTGTATGAGAAATATTTTAACTATTACATATATGTTCAATGTTTCATGCTATAATTAATGTCTAACATTATTTTGAAAAAACCACAGGACAAGGGTGTGTATAGAATGATGTCTCACATTCAGGATATCTATCAAGAGAAGGCGAGATAAGAGAGGTAATATATCTCAAATTCATTGTTTACCAATAATATAGGATATTCTAGTCTATATAGGCATCATTTAGTCCAGATTAATTGATATATAAAACTCTTAGATATCTTAAGGATTAAATTCCTAGATGAGTTGTGTGCATATATCATACTTTTATCACTAATGAATAAATTCTATAATTTTATTATTAATTACAATATGAGTAATAATTAGAAGAGTATTTCAAAACATATTAGATAAATTATTAATTTAGATATGGGAATGGGTAATGATAAACCCATGATCCATATGGTGAAAACAGAAATAAATAATAAATCCAAGGTACCTGCCACTTATAGACAGTCTAAAGATCCCAAGCACTATCTTTATAAGAAGATTATGAAAAAAGGAAGGGGAAAACGAGGAAATATGTTTTTCATGTTGCATGTTAGGCCACTAGAGGAGGAACTACACCCATTAGAAAGAGGAAACTCATGGTGAATTTGTTATCAAATATAATCTTTCAATATCTACACATTGGGTATTAGATATAGCTTGCAGTTCTCACATCTATATCCAAATATAGGAACCAAGTAGATTCTGAAAGATTCATAAAGGAGAGGTGGTTATGAGAGATTCAAATAGAGCAAGGATATATGATATTAATAATGGTTTCTACCACCTTTAATTTCCAATGGGAATGATTTTGGTTTTGAAATATTGTTATTTTGTACTAATGTTTACCAAGAACATAATTTATACATCATGATTTGATATAGATGAGTTTATTTTCATATTTGGAAAAAATAGTTATTTATTTTATAAAGAAAACATAAGTTATGGTATGGAACATTTAAATAATTGTATTGATGTATTAATTTAATAAAACCAAGTATTGTGAATTGTTAATTAATCATGTTCACAGGACTCATATAAACCCCATTTTGGAATCACTATCATGGGCATGTAAATGAGAATTGTTTTGAAAAATCTATGTCAAAATGTTTATTTAGACTCTTTATATATAAGATCAATTGTAAGATTTCATGCTTTCTAAATAGAAAAAAATGAAAAAACCACTATTTGGTATACAGAGTGAAAGGGAAACAAATTGTCTAGGATTAGAACACACTAATGTGTGGGGATCATTTCGAGTAGAATGTAGAGGTGGATATTCATACTTTATAAATTTTATTGATGACTTGATTAAGTATGGTTATGTCTACTTTATGAGGAATGATTATAATTATTTTTTAAAATTCAAGGAACCCATGAATGAATTAGAGAATCAAATTGGGAAGAGTATAAGGAATATTTGATCGGATCGAGGCAGTGAATATCTTAACCAAGAGTTTATCAACATTCTACGGGTGTTTGGGATTCTATTTTAACTAACTCCACCATAAACACCACATTTGAATGGTGTTAGTGAAATGTGGAACTGTACCTTTTTATACAAGGTATGTTCTATAATTATTCAGGAAGATCATCATTTATCCCTTTGGGGAAATTAATTACAAACAGAAGTATAAAAAATAAACTGAGTACCATCTAAAGTAAAAAATAAAATTCTCTTTGAATTATGGAGTGGAAAGAACGCCATTTTTCACATATACATGTATGGGGTTGTGAAGAAATTATTAAGGCCTTATCAGGAAACAAACTAGCACTTAGAGAAATTAAGTGTATCTTTATAAGTTATGTGAAGGAAACAAAGAGATAATGCATATACAACCCCTCAGATAAGAATGTGACTATTAAAAAAAGCCATCTTTTTTGAGAGGGAGAATATCCTCAAAAAGTATAATGGGATAAATATTGACTTTGATGATTTTTTTTATCATGATACTCAATAGTTGGTATAGGAATAGATTCTATAGGCCCTCTTGGAAGAAGTTATTGCTGAAACACAACTGTTATGTAAGACCCCAAGATGGGTAAGATAACTACAAAGATATGGTTTTCGAGCCACAAAAAATAGTGACTCATTATATTGTGACAAGGATGAAATTATCTCATACAAGGAAGCATTATAGATATTAGAGGCTGGAATATATAAAGAATCCATGAATTATAAAATGGTTTCAATATATTAGAACCGTGTATATGTTGTAGTTGATGTTCCAGTTGATGTAATTGTCATTGTACGAAAAGGGTATTCAGTAGATAAATGGCCTTTAAAGTTAATGTAAATTCTTATAAATAATTGATAGTGGATAAAAGTTTTAAACAACATCATGGAATTGACTACAATGAAAACTTTTCACTAGTTAAAATGTTTAAATCCATCAGAATTCTACTTGATATAGTAGCTTACCATGAATATGAAATTTGTCAGATGGATGAAAAAAATTATATTCATTAATGGGAACCTTTAGGAAGATGTGTATTTGACACAGACATGTGGGTTTGTGACTCCAATTGATACTAATTTTTTTAAGTTATAGAGATCCATTAATGGATTAACTTAATCATCTAGGTCATGGAACATTCAATTCAATGAATCCATCATTGAATAGGTTTTCATAAAGAATTAATAGGATTCATGATTTTACAAAATGTTTAGTGGGAACATGGTCATTATCCTAGTAGTATATGTTTATGGAATATTACTTTTTAGAAATTACATACATCTATTAACATCTATTAATGACTGGTTAAAAAGAGTTTATCTATGAAATAATTGAGAGAAGTATCCAATATTATAAGGCTCCTGATCATTCATCATAGATTCAATAGGATACATGGAATACGTAAAAGTATGTATGTTTACTAGATACTAAATGATTTAGTAGGAAACAATCTAATAGGGAATTGGTTTCAGTGTCACATGGATTACATCTTTATAAGAAATTATATCCTCAAACACGACAGGGGAAATATGGAATGACCAAAATAATATACAATTCAATGATAAGATCATTCATGTATGCTATGTTATGTACTGTACTTGATGTTTCTAATACGTTGAGCATGGTAGAAAGATATGAAGAATATCCAATAGAACAACATTGGTAATCAATTAAGGTTATACATAAGTATCAAAGAATAAAAGAGGATATGTTCTCGATGTGTGGAGGAGGGGAGGCACGGGTCATCACGGGTCATACAAGTGCATGTTTTCATACATATCAGAATGATCTGAATTATCAATCAGGATATGTTTTCTCTCTCAACAGAGGAGCTATGAGTTGGAAGAGTTTAAAGAATCTAGTTATCATTGATTCAACGGTAGTGTCTGTGTATATTGTGGGTTACAATGTAGCCAAAAAATATATTTGGATATAGAAATTTTTATAGGAGCATGATTTGGTTCCGAGCAGTAAAGTCACAATCATGTTTTATTGTGATAATTATACAGCGGTGGATCTTACAAAAAGATAAGGTAACATATAAAGAGAAATTATATACAATATAAGTATCACCACTTGTGGAATTTCAACTAGAGGGGTGATTTTGTAGTAAGAAGAGTACACACATAAAATAAAATTGTGGACCCCTTGTGTAAGAACCCAGTTCTTACTCTTGAGGTATGAGTTTCTTATTCTCCCTATTTCCATAAGTGTTTTTGAGAAAATAAGAAAAATCAGGAAAAATACCAAATATTATGGGTACAGACCATGAACTTTTCCACACGTCGTGTACTTTGGCCGCGTGGGATGAGTACAGAGGAGGATTTTCGGTGATGAAGGGTGTAAAAAATGACTACAAGCCATGTACTAGGTTTTTACACGTTGTGTAATCAGTCGTCTAGTAAATAGTAAGGCTTTGGAGGCAGCTTCCAGCTGAGCGATAGTACACATCGTGTATTCAGGAATACACGATGTGTACTTATGTCGACTGATGAATAGTGCCATGGTGGATAGAAGCTTCTAGGTGAATAGTTTTAAAAATGAAAAGTACATGCCTTGTAGTCTTGAAATTTCGCTTAAAATAGGTAGTAGCATCCTTATTCGAGAGAGGAGGCAGAACCGATGTTTGGAGCTCGAGAGGATGACCGAACCTTGGAGGATCACACAATCGCGCACCGAGAATATGATTCCACTTCGGTTGATCACATTGGGACCATACAGGTAGGTCCTCCCCTCACCTTGTGCTATTCTTACCAATTATTCCTTGAAGGGAAGTTATTTACATTTTAACGACAATTGTTTTATCCCAGATCTACATCATTCTTGGATGATTCAGGTGGCCTCGTTCATGTATACCGATCAGAGATGATGAAGGTAGGTGGTCTGGTGTTTATTTCCAACTGTTGAGTGGAATTTTTGTACTGTTGAGCTATGAACCTGTGTTTGGGGAGTCGTATGAATGTGGCCTTTGCTGAAAGTTATCTATAATTTCATAGATAATCTTTTGATAAGTTAAAACTACTGTTTGGGATCATTTCTTGGATCCAAGACCACCCCAGGGGTGCGTTCCTCTGTTTAGACATTTGGCCAGGATACCCGAGGGTATTCTATGATTATATTGTACATTTAATTTTCTTGAGGTAAATTTAATGTAAATTGTTGCTTATGTGTTGGGCTCGGTCCGGTTACCTGTATAGCCTGAGGGAAGTGTTTGTTTAGCCTGCGGGAAACCTTCCTCATGCATGTGTGAAGTAGTTTCTATGCCCGTGGGAAGTAGTTTCTGTGCCTGTGGGCAACACCTTGTACACTTGTGGGAAATATTCGTTATGCTTGTGGGTAGACACTTGTGGTTTTTGATTTTTATTACTTGAGGTTGAGGATTGTATGTCTAAGGATAGAGTTATCATGAATATTCACCATGGTGATTTTCATATGTTATACCTACCATGTTAAAGCACAGGCTTGGAATGGTTAATTGAATATTAAAATGGAAATATTACTGGTAAAGTTAGTTACTTTTGAGTACTGATTAGTTTACTATAAGTTGGGAACGGGCCTTTGGTGGTTGCCTATTGGTATTTATTTCTCAGAACCTATTTGGGTCATGTCTTCAGCCTAAACATATTAAATTTCTATAGGTTTCTATAGGGGAAAGGGTCCCTATACAGGTACATTATTGTAGTAGAGGAGTAGGAGAGCATGGGACCGAGCTTAGGCTTGCGATGCTGCTGCTTTCTGTTTACTCTACTTTGTTTTGTTTTGTTGTACCATGTACTCTGAGTTGTATTTTATTGTATTGTAGTGTATCCTGATCTAGTTGATTTTTTAGAGTTAGTGGCATGCTTCATCTTTGTATATATGACTGCTGGTTCTCTTTTACTTCAGTTGTCCATTTCAGTTGAATATTGTTTACTGCTTCCACTGTTGTATGTTATTTGTCTTTTCCGCTGTGATACAATTTGATAAATGAGGGCATTGTTTCCCCACTATCAGACCTGGTCCCTCGCTTCTAGTCGGCAGCCTGTGGCATTTGGGGAAATGCACTTGAGGTCATGTGATCAACCCAGTTTGGAGCTACGTGGTGTGGCTTCCAGATCCAGGACATTACAAAGTGGTATTAGAGGAGTTATTTTCATTGACTTACTATTTAGAGCCTATAGTCAGAGATAGGATGGGAATTGGTAATTGGTCATAAGCTGTACCCGAGAGTAGCCAACCCATGTACAGGGAAAATCCAATTTACCTCGAGTTGCAAAAATTTTGAATTTTCACATTTTACAGTTGATCTAATTTTCACCGTTGGGTGATTCACTTGAGGTGTGCTGTTTATATTTTTGTACTGGGTTCTATTTAGTTGCAACCCGATGAGATGAGGGTATTCCATATCATGCATCATTTAGGAACATGTTAGAATCACATGTCATGCATAGTTACCATGAGATTTAGGTGCATTAGAAATTGCATGTTGTTGTGATAGTTGTTGTGCATGAAAAGCAGGATATTGTGATAATTTCTTTGATAAATACCTACTATTGACAGGGTATTGTTGTGTGAGGTTGTTGATAGAATGAATTCAGAACGTTGGTTTTTGGGGAGTATGGGCCCCCAATAACCGGAATTTGGTGGATCAATGTCAAGTTTACCTTGTTATAACATGTGTAAGATGCCAATCTTTGATTCGTGGGGAGTATGGGCCCTCACAGATAGGAATTTGGAACTTAGGTGTTAGTTTCAATGTTTTATGGGTTTCAGAGTTGTTTCTGAGGTTTACTGTCTGGAAAACCCAAGATACTCGCCATGTAGTTCTATGGACACATGCTGTGTGTTCTTCTGTTCAGAAAAAATTGAAACCCTTTTTAGTACACTTCATGTACCCTCAGAAAACACCGTGTAGTCTCTTCCCGTTTCATAGGCCATGTGGGTGGGGACATGGGTTAGGGAATGGCTTGGGGAAATATGTTGTGTACCGGTTGTAAACTCAGTGTAGTGTTAACCTGGTGTCCTCTGTGTAACTAACAACACGGACGAAGGAAACCTTAAGACATGCACGCCATGTCTACCTTGAACCCGCTATGTAGTCTAACACAGGTACTCGGTAGTGTCACGAACAACATGGGTTGGTGTTATCTTTCCTAGTACATGTTGTGTCCTCCTGGAACGCACCGTGTAGTGTCAGACCGGTAGTCGGCCGTCTAACGAGCAACACAGATCAGTCTGGGGATTCTTTGAACATGCCGTGTCTTTTTGAAACACGCCACATAGTGTGACCTAGGTACATAGGCCATGTGGTGAACAACACGGGATGGTAAAATCATTTCAAGTACACATTGTGTGCCTGTGGGACACGATGTGTAGTTCTGTTTCAAAATATCTGTGTGGATTATCCATGTATAAAGACTAGGGAAGGAAGGAGGATTCAAGTACAAAACATGTATTTAGATGACACACTGTGTGTTTGGGGTGTTACACGACCAGTTTAAGCTGGAGTACACACCCATGTGGATGGACCGTGAGAACATGTCGTGTAGTATTTATACACACCATGTAGTCATGTTTTGTAATTCTTTAATTCTTTCCTTCTCCGGTTCCCATTTTGGTCTCCTCATTTTCAGTTATGGATAAATTTTGATGTATGGTGTACTTTGACCTTGTAGAGTCATGCCACCGAGACGACCAACGGTTGTTCTCCAGGGGAGAGGCAACAATTATACTCCTGAGACTATAGGCTATGGGCTACCAGTGGAACCTCCAGCAGTTCCAGATGCGACACCAGCCGTTATACTGGACACAAGCATGGAGGATCAGTTCTGTGAGGGCTTCATGCGGTTTATGCAGACAATCCAGGGAGCACCGTAGGACACTACATCTATGGTAGAGATGACAAGTATCTTTTAGTAGCAGCAGCTGTCGATGTTTTTAGGGGATGGCGGACCACAGGCTGCAGAGTTATGGCTGGATTCGATGTAGATGATATTCGATCATGTTGAGATGCCTATTGATAGGAGGGTCAAGCTCACTACATACATGCTATGTGATTCTTCCAAGAGGTGGTGGGATGTTTACACCAAGTCTGAGCATCACCGATACATGGCATATGAATATTTTCAGGAAGCCTTCTATGAATATTTCTTCCCAGAGACACTGAGGGAAGATAGAGCTTGAGAGTTCATGAATCTGCAGCAGGGCACCATTTCACTGATGGATTATTCTGCTCACTTCACCGAGCTTCAGCATTTTGCACCTGTTCTGGTGGATTATGAGAAGTTGAGGGCAAGACGCTTTGAGGTTGGTCCTCAATATGAAATCTGAGCACTGGTGAATGTTTTCAGGTTGCCTACAATGCATACTATTCTGAACTAGGCACTGATAACTGAGTGGAACCTACGGGAATCTAGTGGTGTGAGCCAGGGTGGATCGACACTAGTTTCTAGTACTATTTCTATCGGTAAGAGGAAGAGGCAGATGGACTTCTCTCATGGGGTTATTAATAGCTCGAACAATACTTCGAGTGGCCAGGTCAAGTGCTACCAGTGTGTTAAAGAGGGGCATAAGAGAACGTAGTGTCCATGTGACCCATTGGAGTGCCGAGATTGCGGCGGATGGGTCATCTCCAGTGTTTTTGAAGGGATTTTCCACTAGTGGATAGTGATAGGGGTTCTTTGCAGACTCCGCATGCGGGAGAATGACTTGCAGCTTCATACTAGTCAAGAAACTGGAATACTTTAGGGCTTGCATGGAGAGATGGTGGTCGTGGCATTGGTAACCAGACATTGGGATCTCAGAGGCAATAGGGCGGGACAGATCCTGGTAGCTAGGCTATGTCATAGTTTGGTGGCACTGGGTAGGCATATGCAGTGCAACAGACCCAACAGGAGCAGGATCCCGGAACTTCTACTGTCAGAGGTACTATTTTAGTAGCTTCTGTTTTATCTTCAGTACTTTTCGATACGGGTGCTACACATAGTTTTATATATGTTCCCATTCTAGAGAGCCTTGGGGTCTGTGTTTCTTCTTCTTCTTATGATGTTATGATGCCTAACACTCTGTTGGGAATAAGAACGAATGGTGTGCGCCAGTACAAGGAGTGACCCTTGAGGTTGGTGAGTGTCACTTCCTATGGGACCTCTATGTATAAGGGATGAAAGCTTATGATTTCATTTTTGGTATGAACTTTTTGGTACCCATTCGAGCCTTTGTGGATTACTATTGTAATAGGGTGAGTTTATCGTCACTATAGGGCAGAGAGTTTCCATATAGGGGTGAGTGGGATATCCAGGCAAGCTGAGCTGGACCTGAGCATCGTGGGCGAGTTGGTGTGATGGCCCAGGTTATGAGTTTATATCTGGATGATCCGGGGACTTATCATAAGGTTTTCCCTCTAGTAGTTGATAGCTTCTATGATGTCATCCGAGATGACTTTTCAAGTCTACCCCTAGAGTGTGAGGATGATTTCTCGATTGATCTTGTGCCAGGAGCGGCACCGGTGTCCATTTTTCCTTATAGGATGGCTACACCTGAGTTTCAAGAGCTCAAGAGGTAGTTAGAGGAGTTACAGGAAAATTGTTTCATCCAACCTTGAACATCTCTTTGGGGTTTGCCGATCCTCATTGCGAAGAAGGAAGATGATACCCTCAGACTCTGTGTAGATTATCGGATGCTGAACCAGGTGATGGTCACGAACCAATATCCCTTACCAAGGATTGATGATCTTTTTGATCAACTTCATGGAGCATGAGTGTTCTAGAAGATTGAATTGAGATCCAGATATCATCACTTAAGCGTTAGACCATCAGACATACTGATTATATCTTTTTGGAGCAGATATGGTTTATACGATTACTTGGTTATGCCGTTCGGACTCACGAATGTGCCAGCAGTTTTCATGGCCCTGATGAATCGTGTGTTCCATCCATAGTTGGATTATTTTTTGGTAGTATTCGTGGATGATATCTTGGTGTACTCTCAAACTCAACATGACCACACCATCCATCTTGAGATCATACTGAGTACACTGAGAGAGCGTCAGTTATATGCTAAGCTCTCAAAGTTCCACTTTTGGATGGACCAGATACACTTCCTGGGGCATATCATCTCAGAGGTAGGAGTTACGGTGGACCCAGAGAAAGTTAGAGCAGTAGTTTCCTAGTAGCAGCATATGAACGTGTTTGAGATACGATGTTTTTGGGGATGGCTGGTTACTACAAGCATTTATACAGGACTTCTCTTTCTTAGCAGCACCATTGACGGGTTTCGACTAAGAATGGTGTGAAGTTTGTTTGGTCAGAAGCTTGCGATACATCCTTTCAAGAGATAAAGGGAAGGTTGACATCAGCACCAGCCCTGATATTTCCAAAGTAAGGGAAGAGATATACAGTTTACTGTGATCTATTAGGTATTAGGCTGGGAGCAGTGTTGATGCAGGTCGATCGAGTAGTTGCGTACGCATCTCAGTAGTTGAGGACACATGAGAGGAATTACCCGACACATGATCTTGAGTTGGATGCAGTTGTTCATACGTTACGCTGTTGGAGACATTATCTCTTGAGAGAACATTTTGTGGTGCCCACGAACCACAGAAGTCCCAAGTATATCTTTACCCAGCATGACCTAAATTTGAGACAGTGAAGTTGGGTTGAATACCTTTAGTACATAGACTTTTAGATTGCCTATACACCTAGTAAGGATAATGTAGTTTCTGATGCACTGAGCAGGAAGACTCAGATACATGCAGTTCACAAGGCCAGTGGTGAGTGGCATCTTATTGCTTTATTCTCTGAGATACATTTAGAGGTTCACGATAGTCAGGGGAAAACATATCTTTCCTTTTTAGCTTTGACTTCTACCCTCCTGGATAAACTGAGGATGAGACAACTATTAGATTCAGAAGGCCTAGTTCTACGGGAATCGATGGCAAGTGAGGACCCTCCTCCTGGATGGACGATATGCGATGATGATGTACTGCGTTTCCATGGATGAGTGTGGGTTCCATGGGATATATGCGAGGAGTTGATGTGGGAGTTTCATGACTCAGCTTGGGCAGTGCATCCTGGAGTTACCAAGATGTACCGTGACTTGAGACGTCAGTAGTAGTGGTCGGGTATGAAGAGAGAGGAAGCTAGTTTTCTTACGAGATGTTCCACCTGTCAGCAGGTGAAGGCGGAGCATCAGAGGCCAACCGCACTGTTACCGTAGTAACCCATTCCAAAATGGAAATGGGATGATGTAGCGATGGACTTCGTGACTGGGTTACGGATGTCACCTCGATGTAGTGATGTCGTGTGGGTTGTTGTATTCAGACTTATGAAGGTATATCACTTTTTTACGATAAAGGAGACCTTCAGTGTTGATGAGCTCAAGAAGTTGTATATACGTGAGGTTGTACATCCTCATGGGGTACCTTGTTCTATCATTTCAGATAGGGATGCTCTCTTTACGTCTCATTTCTGGAAGAGGTTTCATAGGGAACTGGGTACATAGGTGCTTCTGAGCAAATCTTACCACCCTAATATTGATGGCCAGTCAGAGCATACGATACTGATGCTAGAGGACATGTTGCACGCATGAATCCTTGACTTTTGGGGATCTTGGGAGAAGCACATACCCCTGGTCTAGTTTTCCTATAATAACAATTTCAGGCAACTATAGAGATGGAAACTTACGAGGCTTTATATGGTAGGCCATGCCGATCACCATTGAGCTGGATGGAGGTAGGTGAGGCGGCTTTACTGGGACCACTTCTCATGCAGGAGACTTCTGAATTGGTCCAGTTGATTCAGAAGCGAATGGCTACTACCCACTGATGTTTCACATTTTCACTGTCAGTTGGGCAAGAGCCTTTGGTGGTTGTATACTGGGATTTATTTCTCACGCCTTGTTTGGGTCATGTCTTCGGCCCAAACAGATAACATTTCTATAGGTTTCTATAGCGGCAAGGGTCCCTATACAGGGACATGATTGTAGTAGAGGAGTAGGAGAGAATGGGACTGAGCTTAGGATTGCGATGCTTCTGCATTTTGTTTACTATGATTTTTTTGTTTGGTTGTACCTTTTATATTGAGTTGTATTGTATTATATTATAGTGTATCATGTTCTATATGCTTTTATAGAATTTGTGACATGCTGCATATTTGTATATATGACTGCTAGTTCTCTTTTACTTCAGTTGTACAATTCATTTGGATATGTTTTACTGCTTCTACTGTTGTATGTTATTTATCTTTTCGGCTGTGCTACACTTTGGCAAAGGAGGGCATTGTTTCCCCATTATCAGACCTGGGCCCTCGCTGCTAGTCAGCAGCCTCTGGAATTTGGGGAAATGTGCTTGAGGTCATGTGATCAACTATGTTCGGAGCACCTGAGTGTGGCTTCCAGATCCGGGATGTTACAACTTGACTAAAGACGTATATCTGCAGATGCATAACAATCATGTTAGAGATAAAATACTAATGTTTTTAACAGTCTCCTCTAGTTCAAGTGGGGATCTATTAGAGTTGGTTCCCTAGAACCAAGTTCTGTGTAGTTTATATTAACTTGTATTCATGGTTTTGAATATTAATAAACTAATTATCACATCATGATTGTTCTTATATGTAAAATTATATGTGATAATGTACTAATTGCAGCTGTTTCACTATATGGTCATAGCAGTTCCCCGCTATGATGAGAACTTGGAAGTTCTACAAAACTATCCTTAAATATATTTTCAATAGAAAGATTATTTTTTGGGGGAAAATGATACATACTATAGGGGTTCAAACTTATAAGACTTTCAGGCACCCACTCATGGTGTACGACCTTAGTAATATCTAGTATGATATTATGAGAACCAGACCCACCAATAGGAAATCAACATTTATATGTGTCATTGGATGTTCCTATCTTTGAATGTATGTATTCATCCATATAAATTATTTATATTATTAACGAGTATTATTATTCTTGTAATTATATTGATTGACAAAAACCGTGATGGAATATTTTCACAGTGAGGTAGGATACACTGGGTGCGTCATGAGTAATATCTCATTTTTGAATAATATGAGAAAATATTTGTTCCCTTTTGTTCATTAATGTAATTTTATAATTGATTCCATCTGAGGGAAAAGATATACACGAAAAAAATCCAAGGCAATGGTGTTCTATAGGAATGTTCATTTTTTGGAATGGAAAATAAAGTGAATTTGAGCACATAGGTTGATGGCAGCAACATGCAACCTACATGAATTGATATATCATGGTAAATTTATTATATTACATAGTAATAATATATATGACATATCATATCATTATGACATTAACTTATTTCTCTATATATTCCATGGCATATTTCTAGATTTGAACCATGGAATTTAGGATGATTCGCCTAATGCCGTTGAGAAAGAATCCAAGTGGGTCAAACACTAAGTGTGTCCAAAATCATTTTTAAGTAATATATTATTGTGTATTATTAAAAAAATTAATTAATATTATTCCCAACTGTTGTTTAATAATTTTTCATGTATTCTTGATCGTATATATCTTGTCATAATTTATTAAAGAGAATAAAATGTTAACGTAATATTTAATAAATATTCATTCTCTATTTAGTAAATATAATATTTATTAATTTTTTTGAATATAATGTAAGGATATTTATTTAATAAATTAATAATCATTATTCCGGGCCTGATAAAAATAGTGGAGGAATGAAAAACCGAGTTTGAACTGGTGATAAATAATAAATATTGAATATTATTTGATTAAATAATATTAAATATAATTTTCATATTAAGAACATATTGAGAAATAATAATAATAATATTGTTATAAATAGAGGTACATAGAGATTAAATATTTAATAAAGTCCACGTGTGAAATTATTTTATTTTAACCATATCATTATATAAACCCAATTATGTTATTTTCTCTAATAAACAATTAATTTGTTTGGTTGTGCACAAAACATTTGGACAATCATCTCAAACCGTAGAGATCTCCATTCTCTAAGAACACTCACAAGAATAGAGAGTGGTCCTCCTTCACCACCCACTCTCAAGTAAATAGAGATCTAGGATAATTCTTTGGAAGGGGTTCTCAAGGAGATCAAAGGCAGACTTTACAAGTGATAAGATCTATCGTGCTAGCAACCGAATATTACTACCCCAATGTTCATAGTTTTTTACAACCCATGCAGATAATGGATAGAGGAATTCTTCTTTGATTCATAAAATGGAATGATGAATAAATTCATATCTCTTTTCAGTTCCATCAAGGGAGAAACAATTCAATAAATATATTTATTAGTTAATTAAATTGATTATAAATGTTACGTGATGATACTCCCTTCGATTTCAGTGTGATATAGATTTTCTGATTTATTTGATCCAATTCAATTTATCATGACATTTATCATTGTATAGATCTTGTATTGATCATTGTTCGGGAAAAAAGACAATTTTGGAATGACCCATCACATGCTTTCACTACACCCAGAACCAACAACAATCCTATCAATTATTTGGACTATTTATGATTATGATTAGGATGATAAAATATTATGATCCATCTCTCATGAAACTCATGAATTTTCATTTCTTATGGTTATCTCATTACTATACATGTTTTTATATAATTTTTTTTAGGTACTCAAGAGAAAAAGTAGTGTTTTAAGAAAAATCATATTTATTTATATCATCAGTCAAAAATTCATTTTCTTCTAAAACCATGTCTTCAAAAAATGATTTCATAAATGTTTCTAAAAATATATAAATTATTTTTTATTGTAAAAGTTTCTGATTTTTAGCTCTGTAAATTATTTTAAATAAATCTATATGTCGTTTCTAAAAACCATCCCCATTTGGTTTTTACTAAAAAATTGAAAGGAATGTTTATTTTAATGTGTATTACATGAAATAAATTTCCCAAATTTAGTAGAATTATTTTCATTGAATCTTATATTATATTGTTTTAGTTAATTTTCAAAAAAAAATTAAAATATTTTATGAATTTATAATTTTAAAAATATATTTTTCAAAGAATGAATATTTTCCTCAAAAATATTCTAAGTGATTTTTCATCCAAAATCATTTTCCATCTGGGATGAAATCATTTAATATTATTTACATTTTACTGTTGATATGATTATAATATAAAATATTTATTTTTTATTTGGATTCTCTATTTTTACATGGATAGTATCATTATGAAAATTGTTTATCTTCCTCATGTTATATAATTATTAAATTATTATGAAACATGATTAATTTTCCAAGTGTCATGCTTTGATGAAATTATTACGAACACTATTTATTTTCTATAAGTTATGTTGCGATAAAATGTTTATGAAACACATTTAATTTTATGGGTTATAATATGATGATTTTTTAGGATTTCATGGAACATATATGTATGATTTTCATTATGTGGTAGTTTGGTCCTATATCTACCTCCAAATAATTGGTAAAATATTATTATAAAATGAGATAAACATGATTGGAATTTTGAGAAAACCATGTTCAGAAAGGGACTATGACCACTATGATATTCATGGAATTGAACCTTGACTACTGTGGTGGTTTGGGGGAGTAAACCAATTCTACTATGGTAGTCATGGAAATAATCATTGAACTACTATAAAAATTATTTTCTATGCTTATATATATAACATAATTTCATTTCAAATGAAATTTTCTTTCTATTAATGCTTTTTTTATTATATTTCCTTGTTGAAACATTTCTTGTGAACTATAACTCATTATGCCATGATCTAAGATTATGATCTTTTATATGCATGATATTTTTTTCAATTTTTTTTCTCAAGTTATAATGTACTTCAACTCATGGTATATTTTCATATATACCTTTTTTTCCCTTACTGCTCAATTAAGATCACCCTTTTTATATGATTCGTTCTAAAATTTTTTGAAGATATTTGTTATGTGTGAATTTTCTAAGAAGGGTGATAGTTATGAATAAATTCACTGAAGATCATGTTCTTTACCTTTGAACCTATTGTTTATGTTTCCATGTTTCCAAGGACATTATAATTTCATGATCCTCATGGGAGTTTTTTTGTAATGTAAATAATTTTCATAACAAAATGATGTAATATCAATGTATAAAATGCTTTGGTCGTTATTCAGATCATGTTCTCTTGATAGTTATGAAATGAAATTAATGGGTTTTTTATGTCAAGTCATCATATAAAACTTTTTTCAGAGTGAATTAAGTCTAAAACCATGACTTAATAAGAAAATATTTGTTCTATTTACTTATAAACTATTTTTGAGAGAGAATTGATTTTAATAAAAACATCAATTGAATAATCATTAGAAGAACGTAATTTAATAATGAAAATAATATAGATGGTTTCATGAACCTAAAAGTAATTGTATATATTATATATTTTTATTCATAAACCCTTATATTTTTTATCATTTATAAAGATGTAAATAATTTATTTACACTATAATATGAATGAGTTTGATGTTAACCATAAATTGGTATTCTATGTTAATAGGTTGCAATGATGAAGAGGTTATTCTTGAGATTTATTTTGTGGGAAATATCGGTTTGATTATTAATATTAATGATAGTTCTGAAAATTTTGATCATTATTTTCCATGGATAATCATGAAAAGATCTTATTACTTCATTTATGGGTAACCTAACCAAAAAAATAGTTGAGGATGGGTGGGTAAGGGTCACATAATATTTGGTGACTTTAAGAAACATGTTGGTTATGAGAAGTTTTAGTTTTACTATGGTTAATCACCTTCTATAATTATTTTCCTCTTTTATTTGAAATATTGTTTGTTAGACTATTTTGAATTTTAATGGTTATACATGATTTCTTTGGGGCAAAATGCCTTGGCTTCTCAGTAATTTCTTCATTTTCTTTAATTGGGTCCCTAAATAGAGTCTATTTTTTTGGGTTGCATCATTGATGTTTTCATTGATATAATAAGGTAAGTGTGTTGTATTTGGGATAAGTAAGGTTGTATAAATTTCCATTTTCAGTTTCATTTACAATGTGATAGTATTATATCTTGGGATAATGTCAGTTTTTTATACTTCTTATTCCATTGCTATAATTCATTAAAATATTCGAAAATCTATTCAAAAAATTTAAACTTTTATTATATGATTCTATGTGACAAATCATATCAATTACAGTTATACACTATTTTTGAAAGCTATTTTTTTATTGATTTTATAACCATGATAAGAGGGTTAAAACATCATGTGATCTGGGAAGCTTACTGGTAATGATTTAATGTTTTCCATAGGGTCCATTTTTAATTGATAATGATAAATATTATCTATTTTATTATTCATGCTAATTATTTTAATATTATATATATATTTATCTATATGTTATAAATGGTTTTTGAAGGTGATGATTTTTTCCATGAAGATTAGAAATTTTTTTTCTCATGGGTAAAAAACAATCCATGAGAATATATACTATAACTATAAATTATATTTGTGTTTTTATATATTGGGACATGGTCTTGGATATTCCATTTTATTCCGTAAAATTTTATTTTACAAAATTAGTCTTTATCTTGGATAGACCATGCTTTTCCATGACATAAGTTTATGAAAAAATGGGATATGATCATGAATATCATATGTCAATTTGTAATTTTTTTAATGAAACATGACTTTATTTGATATAGAATATGTAATTATATAACATTTATCAATATGAAACTGTGTTTTATATGGGATGGTCCATGGAATTCCCTGACATTTATTTATTGATGAAACCTTCCTATGAATAGTTATTTCTAGAGTAGAAATTATTTACTAAGTAGTTATTTATTTCTTTGTTGAGATATTTTACCTGAGTGTAAAATTTATACTATTATATATTTCCATGAATTTCATGAAACATGAAGGGATCCTCTTATTATTATGACAGTTATCAACTATTAATATTATATATCTATTATGTATTCTATTATTAGATATTTATTTCTTTTAATGTTTATAAAATTTTTATATTATTTTATATATAATAAATATAGAGACAATCAAATTCATACACCTTAATTTTAGGAGTGATCATAAAGGAATCTGGGTACTATATAATATTTTTCTTAATAACTACCCAAGCACACCTTAGTAAACATAAAATTTCACTATTATCATTTTAGGTATGGCCTTGTATCTTGAGAGTTGTATAGATAATTTACATGTTTGATGGAAATTAATGTCAAATTGGAGGGTTTGGTATTTTCGAGATATTAGAGCATGAGAATCAATTATTAGAGGAAGTATTAGTTTGACACATTATTACACTCTATTAGATTTTTTACGCCTGTTGGTTATAATTATGTTTATTATTAATCTATAATTTTTTATAATGAAAGTTATGATTTTGATTCCTTATTAATTTATGTATACATGTAGACATTGAACATATTATAATACATGTAGAGAATGTAACCTTAAATTAATTAGCTAAATTTTTTTAAATTTCCCATATATATGTTTCCAAGAAATGTTTTGACAAAATCCAACTTTAATCATGATTTTTATTAAAATGTTTGTAAATTATTCCTTGCTTGTTTTCTTAGACCCTAAACATCAGTCACTTTCCACATATTATTGGTTAAAGAACTTGGGTTACTACTAGTTTGGTATATATCCACAAACAAATCATGGATAGGTCATTATAAGAATTATCTTATAGATGGATTTCCTTAGTTTTTTCAACTGTATTAGGGCATGTTACATTACCTCAAAAGATATTAGTGGTATTTGAGTACAATAAATTATTTTTAGAAGTATTTTAATATTAATAAAATTAATACAATTTAAATAAATGGAATATAGAAAATATATATATAGTGATGTTCTCAGTAACCTTTTATGTTAGGTATACATTTCTAAAATTTAGTTGTTGTTTAAGATATCTCAGACAATGATATGAGATATCATTTCCCATAAAAGGTATCAATTTTTATTCTATAAATTGTATCATAATCCTAAAATGATATTGTTATTATTTTAGAAATTACATAATTCGCCTCTCAAATTTTATAATAATAAGATGCGTGATATGGTGATATCATAGTCTGTAATCCAAAAAGTAGCCAATAATGGAAATATACTAGCGATAACTTCCTATATCAGATTAAATAATATGTGATACCACTAAATATTTAATATAATAATGTGATTCCATATTTATATGATATTAGTTATGATTATATTAATGATATATAATTTCATATAACATCAGAAATGATATTTGGTATTTTATATTCTCGATATAGGTATTTAAAAAAATTTATTTTATTTTCCCATATAAAAGGAATTTGTAATGTTTAAATTTTTTTATTGATTATATAATAGTTAATTTAAAATATTTATTTAATTTATAAAGGATTCAGAAATTAATTTTTTAAATATGAATTGTTTATATTTAGTTATTAAATATTTGATAAATGTTTAAAAAATAAATGTTTAGTTTTATCTGTTGTTATTATGTTCTTTATTTTTCATGGTATATGAATTTATTTTCATGATATAAAATGCTTATATTAAAATTATAATGTAATTTATAACTACTTTATAAATTATAAAAAACGAAAATATAAAATTATTATATTTTCTTTATTAAAGGATCATTTATTTTAAAATATGGCATGTTTATGCTAATAACATATTTTAGAAAATGGTTTAAAAAATATAAAAATTAATTTTTTTCTGAAAATTAATAATATCTAATTAAATTAATGTATATAAAATATTATTAATTTAAATTATGGTCACTATTTATATAATATTTTCATGTAAATTAAAAATGTGAATAATTCATATTTTTCTCATTAATATATTTTAAGTGTGTATGGAATATTATTTGTATAATGCTGATATATTATGTAATATTTATTTTTAAATTAATTTAAAACCTTTTAGATCTAGTGATTCACTCATGACCATGTTTAAATGAAACCTAATACTCAATTGAAATATCATTATTTGAATATGATCATTATAACCTCGTAGTTACGTTTGAGAGAAAAAATAAGATGAAAGAAATTATAAAACTAATATATGGTTTACATAAGTTTCTTTATTTATATATTTTTTATAAATAAAAATAGTAATCACTTGAATGCAAAAAAAATTATTTTGGAAAAACTGAATTTGTTCAAAGAAAATGGTTTTGTCACATCGATGTGATTAATTTTAATGTAAATTCTACCACTTATCTTAATTAAATTTGAAAAAATCGATATCATGTTTAGAATTATAATAATTAATATTATATATTTTTTCCTCGTTAATGTTTTATTATAATGTATATTGAAAATAATAAAACTTAATTATTGCAGCTAAGGAAAAAAAATCCGTGGGGGTTTAAACTAAAAAAATGTTTAAAATGAACTAAAACATTGTGAAAATTACATTGGATAACCATATTAAAAATTATCTCATATATGTATCAGAAATGGTCCTTTTTATATCATTTTTATGTAAAAATATTTGTTATTGTTTTTTCTTTTCAAAAATTTCATGTGTGTCCACTCCCACAATTATAAAAGAGAACACTCTCTCCATTCCTCATCATGATTAAAAATCAATTTAGTTTTGAATATACATGAATAGTTACATTTATTACTTACCAAGTAAAATACTAGAGTCCTTTTTAAATATAAATCTATCCTAGGAAGTATTTTTGTGAAAACCTAATCCTATTTTCCCAAAGAAGATGTAACGATAGTAAAATAGTGTTTTTATTTTATTTATTCCTCCTCATACAGAAAACATTATTCAATGATTATAATATAAGAAAAAAATATTTCCCATGTATTTTTATTTAATTATGTTAATATGGAAACATATATCCTTATACTATTCCTTTAAATGGTAAATAAATCCATTGATTGTGTGCACGATAAACTAGCAGCTCTTGAATTAATGGAACTCTTTTTCCATCAACACCTCTCAGGGTTGGATATGACGATGGATTTAATTTATATGTATATTATAATTATGAAATAATTATACTTATGGATTTAAAATATCAAATGTTCCTTCATATTTTCTTTTCTTTTTAAAATATCATAAATTTGATCGTGTATACGGTAGACAACTCCCTCATGAAGTGATGTGATTAAATTTTTAATAAATATTTAAATGGAAGGTAATAAATGAAGAAATAGATGATATCATGTTTTATATATTGAATTTTATTTAATTTGTAATATTTATACCCCATCCCCTTCATTACCCTTTCACTCCTTAAAGAAATGATAACGTCTCCCTTGAGTACAAATGCCCATCCATCTCTACGAAGCGATGTGATTCTTTCTATGGGTTTGAATATCAGTAAAAACTTTAACAATGTATATATTGAGTAAATATAATATTTATTAAGTTATTATAACTATATATATATTATATATTCAAATTTTATGTATAATAACCATAAATTTCAAGAAAAATAAACAATATAAAAAATCTAATTAACACCCGAAACAGTGAAACTAATTATATATTACAGACAAATGACTAGAAAAATGTCATTAAAGGATCATATATGATATAATTAATATTAATATGGAACTATTATAATTTAAAATCATTATTAGATTAATTATACATGTGGTTAAATAATGTTATATTAAAAGAAATTGTTAGGTAGAAACTTGGTTTCAATTTACATTCATTGAGGAATATTTTAGTGGTATGCACATAATTTATATTATATTGTGTATAAACTGAAAATTTTACATGTTATATCATAAAAAAGTGAAAAATAATTACATTTTTAATTTTAATTTGATTTATTTTTTCCTGGTGAATTTTAATTGATTATTACCAAGTGGTTATGAATTTCATAAGTCAATTTCAATTCATTTGGTGATATTAGATCATCATTATCTTTGATATTATAAGATTATGCGTGTAATAAAATTTTATTATTTTATGTAATTTTTTTAATTTAAAATTTACCCACATAATCACATCATTGGTTAATTCTCATCAACGTTAGGATATTTGTAAGGGTTAATTATAAATTCTCAATTTAGTCGGGATTGTTTTTTCTTGAATTTGTTTTAAAGGAAACTATTTGATAATTGATCAATAAAACATTTTTCATTTCATCTCTTCTAGTTATTCATTAAATTTTTTAGTAATAGTGTCATTTTATTATCCATCTAACATAAAGTGATTTACAATTTTTTAAGAAAAGATGACTTTATTTCTCTCTTCAGTCAAAAATCCTTTTTGTTCTATGTCCACGTTTTATAAAAAAATTCAAAAAAGTTTGTAACATTATGAAAATAGTTTATTAAAAACATTTACACATGTTTTACTTTTCAAATTATTTTACTTGTAATCATCTTATTATTTTCAAACAATGATATTTTTTTTATTTTTATTAAAAATGACAATGTTATCATTGGTTTAACATAATAATATTTTATGAAATTCTCTGATGTCATGAACACTCATTATTTTGAATCTATCATTTAGCATTTAACAAATATTTTTAACTAATTTTTTCCCAAATATTATTTAAATTTCCAAATTTTTATAATTATTCCAATAATGAAATTTTTTTTTTCAAAAAAATTATTTTAATTATATTCTTATGGAATTTATATTAATCATAAATAGAAACACATTATTTTAAAAATACACCACATGGGGTTTTATGTAATGATACCATCCATATTATTTTGTGGGTGGTTAGTGATCAGTTTGACCAGGGAGAGTATTGACATTATCATTCTTAATAGATATTTTTTTCTTGAAATATTTTCTTTATTATGATTAGTGAACATTTTGGTTACCCAAAATATACAAATTATTTATCATTGGTATTTTTAAACTATATATCATTTCAACATATGATGTTTTACGTTAAAATTTATTTGATTGACTGGGGGAAACTTCATATTTTTTATATTATATTCATTTCCCAAATTTACTGATAAAGAATATTATTCTGGAATTAAATATATTATTACTTTTATATGAATTATGTTGATATGTAATGATTAGTGGTGTAATATTCATAAATCATCACTCCAGTGTCCACTGAGAAAAACTTTTACATTACTATTCTAGTTTTGATACTGAAAAATGGGACCCAATTTTGGCCATAAAAAACATTCAATGTCAAATGGAAATATTGTATCACTTAAATAACATCATACATTGTAGTTTTAGAGTTTCAAGTATTAGAAAAAACACTAAACAACTTACATCCATAAACAAATGACTTATTAAGATCAATATTATCATCTCTCTATATACCCATATTTTCTTATTTCACATTTGGACATCAAAATCATCCATGTGAAACCCTTCTAGATATAATTCATTTAACATGCTTTCTCATAACCATGGGAAAAGAAACATATGAATCGGTGTTCTCAGATACCCATTAAGGGTAATTAAGGGAGATATCAATGATTAAATAAGAATAACATAATCATAAGAGAATTAATACATGGAAATATCATTTAAAAATTTCACCTAGTATATCAAAATATCATAATCCTGAGTCATGGAATTAGTCCTGGATGTTTGTAAGTTTGGAATCACATGGATATAAATGAACAATATCCACAATAATTTAATAGTTGAATACGCCACAAATTTTTTGGAATGCACCTTACAATAAAAAATTAGCAACACATTATTTAATACTCACTTCAAATACCATCATTGTGGAAAATTTACCATAAAAACATAGTTCACTACCTATTCCAACTGGTCATATTAAATCGGGTTCACTCTATTTTTCTACACCTTCTTACTTAAACAAGTTCAATCATTGTTTCATTCCTATATGTATCATGAGATATAAATCTTTAACCAATGCATTGGAGTGAGTTATAGGTTTCAAAAATCATATAACAAAAACCATAAAAATTTTATCCACAAGAACATAAAACATTAATCATATTAGAACACATGAAATGAAATGCGTTTCATAAACATTTCAGCTTTTCATAAATAATGGAAAAGTAATGATATTAATATAAAAACATGTCATAATAAACATAAACCATCCAAAGAATGAATATGTATGGTATCTATGGAACATATACCTAGTAATGAATACGTAACTTTAAATAATGTTATGTTAGATGGGAAAATTAATTTTAATGATCACCAGAAATATTTCCTGAGTAAAATAAATTTTCTATTTTAATGTCAACTATTGTTTTTAATGTTTTGAGATTTTAAACGTCAAAATTTTCATTGAAAATAAAATTTTAAAAAATATAATATATTCTTACAAAAATTCATGCAACATGATGGTGGGATATTTCATTCTTTTTGTATAATTTTAAAAAACATTCCTTCGTTATTATTATCATAAAAGTCACAAATTACATTATTTGAAAATGAAAACATGAATCCTTTGAAATAGTTTATTAAAAAGTAAAACATGGGTAAAAATGAAATTAAAAATATTTTAGTCAAATATTAGAAACATTTTGGAAATCATTTTTAGAAAACATGGACAAGGAAGAGAAATATTCCCTAGAAAATACTTAAATTTAAACAATCCCAAACAATGATAATATTTTGATATAAACCCCTACCACAAGAGTATAATTTTAATAATAAGACCCATTAAAGGATGAAACATAGAAAGATATTAAAATTTCATAATATTCATGACTATAATAATAAAAGTTATTTATGGGTATTATATATATCACACAAAAGAAACAGGTAGTTTACAAGGCATATGTCCCACATAAATAAAAGTGAAATAAAAATCCATTACAAATATCAAATCATTAAAGTGAGAATTAATAAAAATAATAAATTATTTTTGTCAGATATAAATCCAAATAAAATAAGTGGAAATAAATCATAATATAATCAAAATTCATTTCACACATAATTATATCATCACGTAATCAATTAAGTAGGAGTTTAACACAAATAATGGAAATCAAAATTAGAATTGCTTTAGCATGAGACTGAATCACCACATTCTTCATTCATAATACAAAATAATAAACATAGGTTAATTTTTTACATTATTAATAACAATTAGAAATTATATTATTAAATTTATATACAATTATATAATCAATTAAGTTTACATCAGATGATTTGACGATGTTTGGTTCTTAAGTCCATAATAACATAGGTAGGTTGAATATGGTAAAAGAGTTCATTAATCCATCAAAGCCATAATAATATTCATGGAAAAATAAAATATTTTATATAACAAATTTACTTTTATGTCCAACCATTAAGTATGGTTATGAAAAAATGAACGATGTTTCAATCATAGAGACGGTCGGTCGTACACATGCATATGTAACATTTCAATTTATCAACTGTCATTATGAAAAGAAGTAATGAATCTTTTAATATTTTTGGAATTATAATAATATAATAATTATAAAATTTATTAATTTGATATACTTATATTTTCATTTCGATGTCGTTATAAAAAAAATCACATTGCTTTGTGGAGGTAATTGTTTACACGTATGTAGGAATGATGTTATCATTTTTTATTTAATTGAATGTGATAAAGTTAAATGATATATTATAATTTAACAATGATAAATGTTTTATTATAATTATTATAATATAAAATCATTAATTCCATTATTATAACAAATAATGTGAGATTTTGATGGAAAATGAATCATATCGGTTTACAAGATGGTAGTCCGTCATACAAACAAACAACTTCTTCATTCCCCATTTGTTCAATGTAGAGATGGATATAGGTAATTAAATAAAAATTATAACATATAATTATATTTAGGATACTGGTGTTATTATTTTATAATGTTTTAATAGTATTTCATGTTGGAAGAAGAAATAAAACTAAAATATACAGAAAAAAACAATAACTCTTCTTTGTAAAACATCCTTTGATTAACAACATAATACCAAAAGGATGTTGTTCATCCTAAAAAAAATTTTATATTGAGTTATGTTATTATAGTTTGAATTTTTTTTATGTGTTTTCTATACCAAATCGATTTTCTATTGTGAAGGACTATTAATAATATGATCCTATTTATAGGATACGAGAGGTGCACTCTTTGAATTTCACAAAAAATTAAATTAAAATAACTTAATATTAAATTATAAAATTGTTCCATAAAAATTTATTTATAATCTGAGATGATTATAAGTAAAATAATACAACTAAATTATTTTTTTACATGTTTATGTCGCATTTTTACCCTTATCAATTTATTTTAATTATTATTTAGCCCCATTAACTTTTACTATGACAACACAGATTTTAACTCTTTAAGGGTTAATATTGATACTATAAAACCAAAAAGGACCCATAAAAGGATCATGGTTGTTATTGGAAATCATATCCTATTCACTGTTTCTAATGTAATATTTTTTTGATTTCATATCATTTAATGAAATATTATTTATTTTAAAGTATAATAAATGTTAATTTTGACACTATTCGTTACTTTGATATTTAAAAATACCAATACAACATGATAACATCGATCCAAATCCTATAATACATCTATAAAATGTAGAAATCATCTATAAATATCATGTATGACATTAATTATAAAATATTATATTAATTTAAATATTTATAATTTCATATATTTTATTCTTCTATAAATTAAATAATTATTACATAGTTGTTGTGAAAGGAGTTAATGTAATTATTTAATTCATAAATTTTTGAAATATATTTAAATTATTAATATAAATATTTAATATTTAAAAATATTTTTTATATACAAAATTAAGTTCTAGATAATATCAAATGAAAAAGATTAAATTTATTGGAAATAAGAGTGGCATGTTTGACTTTTCTTCTAAAAAATTCTATATGGGTTATAATGTCATCCAAGTGGTCACAAAAGGTTATAAAATATACCCTTGCATGATTATGGTGAAAAATAATTCAACCAATAAAATTGGTGAAAGTTTTATGGTAATTTTATATTCCTTATCAATTTATTTTTTACTCTTAATTACCTGATCTACCCTTTACCATGGAAGAAAACATTACTAAGGTTACTATTCTAACTGACCAAAAATAAATGGGGTATATTTAACAAATCTGAACCTACAGATTCCAAATATGGAATCCATTTTTCAAAATTCAAAAGCATAGGTGGTATAATTTATTTTCATATTAAACTAAAAAAATGCCATAGAAATATTTTTCAAAGAAATTCCCATTTTATGAATAAAATATTTTTATAGGAAATTAATGTTTAAAAATAATTTCATCGAACATAAAAATAATTAATAAAAGAAAATAGTTAAAAAAAATTTAAATCTGATACAAATATAATCTTAATTTGTAAATTTTTTAAATGAAAAATACATTATTCAATGATAATTAGTTTTTTAACTACTCATTATAATTTAATTTTTTTATAATTTTAAAAAAATCATACAAACCAAATTTGAACATGATGAGTCCAGAAATTAATTATAATATTCAGTCATAAAAATAAACCCAATTTTTCAGTATAAAATGACGTTAATAAACATCATGTGATTATTCTCAAATCATTTACATAAACATTTATACTTAGTATTAATTTTATATTTATTTAATAAATCATATACACATATTAATATAGTCTAATTTAATTTATATACTTTAATGATCACATAATAATATTTCCTTGTTCATTTCATTTAATTTTTGTGTATATTGTATTCTATTGAACACATTATTTCCTTTTAAAATATTGGTATATTACATTATACCGCCCTTTAATAAATTGTTCCCTCATAATTAGAAAACAGTTTTGGTATCTAGGGGTTTAAAAACTCAAAATAACTTTTCTGAAATCCCACATTAAGAAATGGATTAATAAAACTGCTAATTAAAAATAATGATAGGGAAGTATAAATTTCATGTAGAATAATATAGAATAGGTTTAATTTTAGGAAAAAATGTAAATATAACTGAAGAGATAACTTCAAATTACTGATGGAGAGTGATATTGAAAATGTTCATGATAATGTAAGCTATCACAAAATCATATATCTATGACAGTTTAAAAAGCCCTATATTTCTTTTTAGAAAAATCAAACAAATAATTTTTTGATTAAAACTCATTTTCCTAGTGTTGAAAGAAATATTTTCCTACATAGAGTAGGAAAATAACGAAATATAAATACATGAAAAGTATAGTTTTATCATTTAATACATTTACACCATAAAATTTTCCTTTTCTCAAAATGTTGAGTATGGACTTCTCAAGCTGAAATCACTAGAATCTATTTCTATATGTCATAAAATACAGTAAACAATTCCACATATATATAGTCATTAACTGAAACCAAAATGGTTAGTATAAGATAATATTACCATTGAAAAATAAGATACCATTAAATATAATAAACTAATTTATTATCCAAAATTCAACAGTAATAGAAAAAGTTCATCCTAGATCATTCAGAAACTATGTATCCTTAAAAATTCATCAAAATTATTCCAGATGAATATTGGAGATAGAAAAAAAAATGTGTTGATCACATATTATTCTAGGAGAAATTTAATAGTAATCAGTGAATTATAGTAATGACTCTTAATTTCTCAAACCAAAAATGTCATTTTGCAAATAATATACTTTCCCTGATTTTTCACCAATCCCATAAATACCTTGAATGACTATAAATCCATAATGAAATCATATATGATTCTAAAATACTATTCATCCATTATTTTTCAAATAAAATTCCATAGTATTCTGAACAAATTGATCATATAAGGTTCCCAAAATAATGAATTTATTCCAAAATAACATTAATAACCTAATCTAAAAATCACATTACCATATCATTGTTATTTATATAACAAAAAATATATTCCTCAAAATGATCTTAACAGTTATATGCCAGATAGTTTAAATAATCGAAAACAATTTCATAATAACTAGGACATTTCATTGGCCAGTGGTATATGATTCACCCTTATCAAGCTTCAGTTGTGGGTTCAAACCTTGTGGCCTTTCAAGATGCGAATGGGTTGTCACAGGACCTACAAGTTGTAATTTGTCTAAAATCATATTAATATATTTTTTATAATAATCACAAAAATATGATAAATATTCTCAAAAATTACCACAATATATTCAACATTAAATAAATGATTTTACCTCAATTTTTATCTCATTCCTTTCATTTTTCATCCAAAAACATAATTATCCATAAATTTATCTAAAAATATAATTATTCACATGAATATTATATCACTTACAACCGAAAAATGGGGTGTCTAAGACACTAAACCAATGTCCAAACTCCAAGTTATATACCCATGATGATATCTATAACTCTTAAGATAACCCGACATAGAAAAATCATAATATTCAAAGTTATCTAAACACTTCTCTAAGGCGAAATATAATATCCCTGAATTTTCACACTGGAATCTAATTCTAAAAACATAAAATTATCCATTTTTAGCTTTGATACTAAAAAATGTGACCAAATATTTTCCATAAAATAAATAAAATCTCAAAAGAATAAATTGGATAACTTACCTACCCTATGTCCTTTTTAGGTTATATAATTTTATAGGATTAAGAAAAACATTTAAGAACATAGATCCATAAACAACTTTCTTATCAATGTCAACATAATCTTCCCATACTATACCCATATTTTATTATATCACATTAGGTTATCAACATCGTGTATGTGAAATAAATCAAGGAATAATTCATTTAACATGCTTTCACATAACTTGGGGACTGGGAATATACTAAAGGGTGCGATTATAAGCTCAATTATGGTAAAACAAGAGATATCAATGATTTTATAAGAATAACATGAGATTAAAAACATAATAACATGAACAAAAAATATGAAAACCCTACCATGAATATCAAAATACCACAATCCTTAGTCATCGAATAAATCATGACAGATCACATGATACAAATCATAAGTAAATCAAAGAACATGATCCATGAGAACATAATAATGGAACAAGACATGGATTGTGTGCCATAAATAATAAAAAATAATTTCCATATTATTCAAGGTTCATTGCCCTGACCATCATAGTTAAAAAAGTCATATACTTAACAAGATTCACTACCCAATCTAGCTCTGCCTTACTGATCCTGTTTCACTCCCTATTCCGTTCTTATCTCACACAACTAAGTCTAATAGCCATTTCAGTCTTGTATATCTCATTAGATATAAATAATTACTCATTTCAATGGAGGGATATATATTTCCTACCCATCATGTAATTTATACTATACATATATGTTCTAAACAATCACAAATCATTCATCATATTAGAACCAATGAAAATAAATGGGTTTCGTAAACATTTCAGCATTACATAACACATATAAAGCTAATGGGATTTATAAACATCACATTATAACAAAAATAAACCATATAGGGAAAGAATTTGAATGGTATCCAATGATCATATCTGTAGTAAACAACAAGTAACATCAAATAATGATTTCTTTGGTGGATTTTTTTCTCTTAATGATAACTTTTATAAAATATTGATGAAAAAATCTTTTCTATTTGAAATTAACTTCAATTTTTTAATAAAAATCATTTCACCTGTAATATAAAAAAAACATATTTGAAAATAAACTTGAGAAATTTTAATGGAAGCATAATATAATTTGGAAAACATGAAGATAGGAAATTCTATTCATTCCATATAAGTTAAAATCAATATTCCTTCCATATTTCTATTATAATAGTAAAAAAGTAAATCATTTGGAAAAGGAAATAAGGTTCCTTTCAAACATTTTACAAAAAATTAAAATAATGGAAAAATAAATTTAAAAAATTAGAGGATAATTGCAAAAGAAAATTATGAAAAACTTTTTATAAAACATAGAAAATGAAGAGAAATATTACATAATAGATACGGAGATAAAAAAATCCCAAACAATAATGAGATTGAGAAATAATTACATACCACTTAGGATTCTGTTGAATAGTTATCCCGATGAAAGGAGGAAACATAAATAGATATGAAAATGTCAAAAATTTCTTGACATTAATCATGAAAGTTATTTATGGTTATTATATACCCCACAAAAAGGAAAAAAGTAGCGAATAAGGCTTATGTTTCACTAAAATAAATTTGATACGATAATCCCTTTACAAATATCATATCATTAAAGTGGTCATTAATTAAAAAAAATTATGTGTTTTAGCTACAAATACAAATAAAAAATTGGAAATATATCAAAATATACTAAATAATTCATTTTATTCATAATCATATCATGACACAATCAATTAAATAGATGATTAATTCAATGAATGGAAATAGAAATTAGAATTCCATTATATTGAGTCCAACTATACATATAATTTCCTTAGAATCCTAAATAATAAATTGAAGTTAAAATTCTAATTTATTACAAATATTTTTAAATCTAATTATTCCATGTTTTATACAATTACTTAATAAATTATCATCATGTCATGCATTTTGATGATGTTTGGTTCATAATCCTAGAATGAATTAGATATGTTGAATATGGTCAAAGAGTTCACTAATTAATTAACTACAAAATAATATTAGTGTAACAATTACAAATTTAACACATCAATTATATTTTTAAATCTAACCATTAAATATAGTTTTTAAAAGTGAGATATATTAACATCATGGAGATGGTAGGTTGTACATATGCATGAGTAACGTTTCCAATTTTCAATGATCATTATGGAAATAAGTTAAGTATCTCATTATCATTCCATAACAATCATTATAAAATAAACATTATATTACTTGATTATATATTCATATATTATTCTTTTGACATGATGATAAAAAATTAATCAAATCACTATGTATAACTGATAGTTCACTTGTATGCACAAAGTACATAATTATTTTTCCAGTGAATGGAAAGGTAAAAGTATAAATGTTTTATAATATTTTAATAATGATATATATTCACAAAATATAACATATAAAAATTCATTCCATTATTATTACAAATTGTGGGGAATGGTGATGGAAAATGAATCACATCGGTCCACGTGGCAGTTGTCTATCAAACACATAAACACAATATTTATTTCCCATTTTATGGAAGTTGGATAAATATAATTTATTCTATAAAAATAATAACATATTAGTATATTATGGATACTAGTATTATTATTTTATTATAATTGAGTAATATTTGAAGGAGTTTTAATAAGGCATTATGTGAAAATATGTAGAAAAAAACAAACCCTATCTTGGGAATACTTCATATGATTAAAACATTATGTCCCAAAAAGGATGATGTTCTTCATTAAACTGGATATATCAAATGAGTGAAAGGATTATTAGAAGGTTTTTGTGAAGATATTAGCTAAACCAAATAGGTTATTATATGTTAATTATTGATAATAAGAGGAGACCTTTCATAAGAGAGGGTAGGACACTCTATAAACTTCTAAAAACATTAAATTAATATGAATTATTTTCCATTGAAAAACATTCAAAAGTGAGTTATTTAGAATATTAGATGAGTATGGGTAGAAATAATTTCATAAAATGTTTTTTGGTAATGTTTTTTTACATTTTTACACTAATAATTTAGTTTTAACCATTATTTAACCCATTTAACTGTTATAATGTGAACATGAATCTTTAATTTTTAAAGGTAAATATTTTAACTATAAAATGAAAAAAGACCCATAAATGGATTGTGTTTGATATTTTTTTTAATATCATAATAAATTTTCTTACTTTAATATTTTTATGTTTATTATATCATTTAATAAAAAATAATTAATTTTAAAATATCATTAACATCAATTTTGACATTATTCACTGAATTAAATATTATAAATATCAATAAAAAATAAAAGATCAATCCAAATATTTTCATACAACCCTAAAAGTTCAATGTCATCTATTAAATTATTTTAATACCTAAATTATCTCATATATTATCTATTTTAAAATTTTTAATATCATTTATCTGATTTTTCCACTAATTAAATAATTTCACCTTCAATGTTGTGAATGAATTTAAGGAAGTTATATAATTCTTAAAATTTATAAATAAATTAACATGATTAATATAAATATTTTATATTCCCAAATACTTTGTATTGTCTGAAATAACATCTAGATAACATCATATTAATCATATTTCATTTCTTAAAAACATTACTATGATATGATTGACTTTTCTGGAAATAAAATACTATAAATGGAATAGTCTCATCCATATATCACAAAATGGAAATAAATAATTCCTGTGTCTGATTTTTTAATATTATTCATCTAATAAAATTATGGGAAATTTTAGTGTGATTTTATAGTGCATATCATATTTTTTTGTACCCATAATTTCTTGAATTACTCTTTATCGTGGTAACCAAATTTAATAAGGTTACATTTCATATTGACCAAAAAAGGAAACTATTTAATATAATTTAAAATGATGATTAAAAATATGGAATCAGTTATTTTAATTTTCAAACATATAAGTTTCCTAATTAAATTTAATATTAAACATGGAAATTGAAACAAAAAATAGTTTTTTTCGAAAAATACTATTTTTATGTTTAAAACTTTTATAATAAATTCATATAAAAAAAATTTTAAATAAATTTTTTTTTATTATTTATAATAAGAATAAACTAATTATATTTTAAAACTGATCAAAAAAATAATTTTACTTTGAAAATATTTTAAAATATAAATAATGTATTCAATGAAAATCTTCATTGTTCCTATTCCATTAAAATTCAATATTTTAAGAAAATTATCAAATATTCATACTAAGATAATTTTTACATTTAATGTAAAAATATACTGTTATTTTTTAAAATACTGTTTACAAAACATCATAAAAGTAATTAAAATATTTACTCATAAATAGAAATAAAACCTTTTTTTGAAGAAAAATTATATTTGAAGAATAAAATGTCTTCAATAAAAATTATTTTATTATATTAAAATAATTTTACAATAAATTAATATTGGGGAGGAAGTTTATATTTAATTTGTATATTAGTTAGTCATATCCATACCTTCCAACAAAGATGCTAGTATATAAAATTCACATAATAATATTTCATTATCCATTTTTTCTCGATGTTGTGTATCCTGTACGCTATAAAAAATTGTCATTCTGTTTATAATCTCAAAACATTCCAAAGGGGGAGACGAATTAAATATCCCCTTGAATCATCGATACGCTTCACGAGAAAAATTTGTTCTCCAAATTAAATGTGATTATTCCTATAGTTTTAAATTGTCCTATGAAATGTCATAATAGTCAAAGTATCATGTTTCATTAGATCATGAGGTACAATAATTAATAATTTTATTCAATGAGAATTTATTTATTATTATACATGATATTTTCAAAATTATATTATCAATTGATGAATTTCATCCTCAATTTACTAATTAAAAGGAACTTATTTTTAGTTAATTTTCAATCTATATTGAATAAACCTTATTAATTCTTGATAGAGTCTACTGTATGTGACACTTAATGGGAATTTGAGATCACCTATATTTTCTTCCCATCCTTAACGTTATATTGGCTAATAATGTGAATGATTTTATTGTATGATAAGAATTTTCTTTCATAATTTTTTGTTTTTTGGGTTAATGAGATGATATGGAAGTGCGTGGAAACATAAGGAAAATTTTAACCTCTTCGATTAGAAAAGTAATTGAATTTTGAAAACCCCACCAAAAAAAGAGTAATACCAATCATTTAAATAAAATTCATCATATTAATCAATTCCATATTTTTGTGTCAGAAAATGTAAGGAATAATTATACTCTTAAAATAGATGGATCAACAAAATGATTCAAAGTGGTGGCCAAACCAGTTGCAATTGAAGAATCCCCTAAATTCAATATCCCTGTCCCTAGAAGTGTTATTATGAAAGGGTTTGATTTTCTAGTATCATCCAAACAATATGATATTAAGTAAGGAATAAATATATGTATGTTCTGGATTATTTCAAGATTCATTTCCCTGAAAGGATGGTTCCTCCAGAATTTCAATGACCTCTTGAAAATAATCGTAGAGATCGGGAATTCAATGAATAGAGGATGAAAACCATTGAGAAAAACTTCACTCAAATTTTATTTCCCTAAAATGATAACAAATACAGGGTTAGGTTCTTTTGTTAGGCCTCACTATAACAAATATTTATTGTAATATACGAAATGTAAAAGTTATTTGATCCTAGAAATTTTATAAATACAGTAGGTTTGGATTCACTTCTATTATATTAACTAGAATTACGAGAACCCACAAATCCTTTGGTATATTTTCTCCTTAGTTTTAAATAATATCTTAGAGGATCAAAAAATAGATAACACAAAATTTTGGAATTAGGCCAGGGTCTAGGTGGAGTTTGATATGGACAATACTATAGTTGATGATGTTATCCAAATAGACTGATATGATAACATATATATATATAAATAAAATGTGAAATAAGGCCAATTTTTTTTTATTAATTGAATATCATTTGGGAATATATCCTATGAATAAAATAGAGAAAGAACAATCAACTTAAAAAAAGATAATGGGGTTAATGAATCATCTTTCTTGAATGAAAAATGCAAAAAAAAAGTTTTTTCTCACATCCACCATAGTTATTATAGACATAATACCTCTTCCTTGGGAACCATTTCTAGGGAAATGACTCCCATGACCCACTCACATGCCATTTTACCTCAAGATATTGTATAAAAATAATCTTATATAATCGTGTAAATAGACCTCAACTGCATCATTACATCATTAATTGGAATATTTGAGGTTGGAGAGGTTTCTAAAACACAAAAAATTCATCATCCAGAAGCATTTCCTTGATGTATTTTTTCATAAAAGATTTTTTTGTAGGAGGGGATTGATTATGGAGTTCTCAAACAGATTGGTACACCAACTAGTATATTTGGTATAAAAGTTTCTACCGAAACCCCTAAAAATAGAATATATCCTTATAAAGAATTTAAACGAGTTCTCTCATGATGTAAATCCTTCGTATGAACAATCTCACACTATCAAGGATGATGAAGAAAAAATGAAATCCCTCTTGTTATTAATGTAACCCCTACTACACAAGTATATAAATAGATTGATACACCTACCTCAAATAAGTCTTCTACAAATTATTTTTTCCCATAAAGGTTTTCCGCTTAGGATAAACCATAGGGCCCTTCCTCTAGGTTCCCCATTCAAAAACTATAATGAGAAGGGTTACTTAACATAATCGTGCTAAAAATTTACACTCCGGTAACAAATTGACTTCCCCCCATAGTGTAAAATTTTATGCTGATGAAAATGAGTAGTACCGACCACATAAACCCAACCACGATGTGCTTGAAATTACGAATGATGGTGGAAAAATAGTGGGAGATGCAACACCCACGTGAAGAAGAATGAAAGTAAAATTCAAATAGAAACAAATATAATTAGATATGGATAAATAGGGTGGTCCTATAATAATATTCATATCTATTAAAAACTAATGTTATTATTATGGAACTGTCATGGGATTGGGAAGTATCCCATAGTCACAGCCATTAAAAAATAAATTGTGGCCCATAATCAACTTATTATGGGGAATGTTGAGACTTGAATGATATTTAGTAATTGAAATGACTTTATAGAGAATCACATTGAATAATCCATTATCTCCCAGAATTTTCATGACATTGATAGGGAACATAAATTAGTCCTTAAACATAAAATAATCCAAATCACTAATTTTAGAAAGTTTCATGAATATTTATCTATATCCCTTTCCTTCAACTATTGGAACAATTCCATCTCCTTTTTTATGTATCCACATCTAAAATTAGGAGAACATGCCCATCAAATGAGATAAATATTGAATTTGATGATATGGATTAATTATAATAGGGTACTTTAATAGAATCTTGATACCTTATACGAAAACAAGAACCAACTTATATAGGATTTCATTTTATAAATTATATTCTTTATTTGATTATTTCAATTTTTAAGATTTCCCAATTTTTGGGGATAATTTCACTTAGAGTATGAACCCAATAATTTGTCGACATGCCATTAATCTAGATGGATTGTTTAATTAAATTGATGTAAAACGTTATGCTAATAGATTCTCTAGATTTACCCTCCCATATTATTAGATAGATCATAATCCTTTTATAATTGATCTCCAAACACACATCAAAAGGGACACCCGTATTCAATTCAAATTTAATAATGGATTCCTTTTGAATCCTAGATGCTTGAAAATAATCATGGAGTCTTCGAAGATGGAATCCCTTGAACACCGATTATAAGAACTTACTAAAAATAAAAAATAAATAAAATGACTTCTTTGTTGCAGGTGTTGAAATTATTTCTCAAAGAATGGGTATGAAATTTGGTTTCCGAAAAATTATTTTTGTTTTACCAACTCTAAAATAAGAATCAATACACCGCCTCTAAATAGTTAATATGGTATCTCTCCAATCTATATGTCCGCCTGACTCTTAATATGTGGTCGAATAAAATCATCTAATAGTAAAATGGATAAATGAGGGTGACTGGAATTTTATTTTATTATCATTGTATACACAAGTAGAAAATAATTTGGACAGGAGTAAATACCATCATCTTCAATTTCTACACTATCACTTCTGAAAATAAAATTTCCAATGCAGTGAAAAACATATTTCAAAACCTCTATTTGGAAGATGGTGCTCAAAACACTCATATGATAATTAAAATAAATCATATATAAATTTGGGAACATTATAATAGAGATCCCATTATGGATCATTTTAAGGAGGAATTGAAGAGAGAAGTTTTCTATCCCAATAATGATAGTTCCCTTAGACAATATGGATTGACAAAAAAAATTATTCTATTGGGACATCTTACGTAATTATGTAATCAATCCTATAAGAGAATTATTTAATCATGAAACAATGAAATATGGGATTAACCCCATCCCTATTTCAATTATTCCTAAGAAAGATAATTATATTGATATTAGATACTTCAAAATGGTTTTAATTGGAAAAAATATCTCTAATATAATATGCAAGATAATTTTGGTTAGGAAGGGGGTATAACTAGTGACATAATTACTCCAAACTAGTTTAGATTTATTTGTATAATGAAAATAAAAAATTGTTTTCTACAACTTTAAAAAGTTTCAACATAATGAAAAATAATGTGAATGATAGAAATTTTTCCTTAAAATAGACATCTCAAGAGAATTTTGTATGATGAAATGGGGTTTTATCACTACATTACATATAATGTATGGAGTCTCAACTTCTTTTATCATATTGATTAAAACTATAGCTTTCTCTCTGACACATTCCAACTCTATTAATCGATCTCCTTTATGATTCATTCAATGATTTTTTAGAATCATAAAAGGGGACCCTCTACCAGGCCTTATATATTATATTTTATAAGTCTATATGTGATGATGCATTAAAAAGCTATGTCATACATGTATCTTCCTGTAGAATAAATAAGGTAGGGGATTGATCACCCCATAATATCTTGTTTATGTTGATGAAATCTTCCTCCTTGAGAAGGATTCCAAGAGAACTTTGTCTACCAATATATATATTTGAAGTCAGTATGAAGAAGTGGTAGTTAGTTTATTAGTTTGATTAAATCATTCAAATTATTTGGAGATTTAATTACTATCACTTAGAATAATAAGATTTCCATATCTCTTGGTGTTAAAAGGGTAACTTTACATATAATATATCATGGTTTCCCCCTATTTTGGGTAATATCTAAAGCAGTTACCTTAAAAAATATATCTCCCAAAATCATCAACAAGCTTTCTAGTTTGAAAGGAAAATCCATATCCAAGGGTTGAAGAATATTCTTGGTTAACCTATTACGTCCATTCATATTTTTTCTATGATTTTTTCATTTAAAATTTCTAATAGGTATTCTAAATATTTTTTAGAACATCATTAGAGATTAAATTTAGACAGGATATGTCCATGAAAATAATATTATAAAACTTTTGGGGAAGGTATACACACAATACATTGATATAGGTTGGGGTGGAGGGGTTTAGGCAATAAGAACCTCAATAAATGTAATAATTCCCACTTGGTAAATTTACAAGGAATCTAATCACATCTGAATATCATTCCCTTGATTTTTTAACAATTATATTTCTTGTTATGATGATGAATGGTTGATCTCAATATATATATATATATTCATCTCTTTGGATGACTCTAAAATATTCCTTTAATGAAATTATGGTAAACACCATATTGGTGTCATGAAAGTGGTATGCCATAAATTGTTAGAGTATTTAGTAGCATGGAAGAACACTTAATGAAATCATGTAAGTTCTATAAAACCTATACAACATTATGATTTTTGAATATATACACTGTAAAAAAAATCTTAATATTTTTTTTCCTGCTCAACTCTACATTTAATAGGTGGTCTATTATTTTTGATAGGGAAATTATCTTCTAGAAACAACTTTTAAATGAACAATTCTATACCAAATATCATTAATATATGAGTTGTGAGGGAAATATCCCCACCTATTTAGGTTTGATGAATCATTATACTATCTTAATTTAGCCTTGAAAATGGATATATATATATATATATATATATAATTTAGAGAGAATTCATGACCACTCATGATAGGCTGCATGGAATTTGAATTCGCCTTGACATGACCTGCTAGTTGTTCATGAGGTATGTGGAAAATGAACAACAAATTTTATTAAAATTTCAGTTTTTAGGAATACAAAAAGACTACCTACAAAACCACTATCAAATCAATATGTGGAAAAAATTAAAAGGTACATAACTTGTTCAGATCAATTAATTCCACATTCATTAGTGAATAGGTATGTTTCCAATAATGAGAGGATATTGTCTCCACCTTGATTACATCTGGAGATCAAAAAATAAGATGATGCTTGACAACCCAAACCCTTTCATCAACACTAGAACTTTAGCAATAAATAGATAGGTTTTCATTACTTCCAACATTCAGGAAAGTTCAATGGAAAATAAATTTTCTAATCTGAACATTTTAAGATTGTTGGGTACAACTTGTAGCACCCAAAAAAACCCATATTGATAAATTCCATTCACTAGATCCACCAACCACTGACATTTGTCAATCATGTTGAATGTCTACAGTTCTATAGTACCATACAAGGACACTTAGGATATGGGGGTGACTTCTGTACCCACTGTTTATTTATTAAAGGATACAATTATCATTATATTAGAGCATGAATAGAACATGACATCAAATAATTTTCCATAATTTATTTTATCAAGCATTATTTAAATCATGGTTTTTACTATTTTTGGATCAAGATGGTCTCCAACTTTGTTTTTGAATCCCTCAGACAAAAAATTATTAATTTTACTTTGAAAGTGCTTCTCTAATTGATTGAGTGTATTTAGGACAACAATCAACTTGATTTGGTTACCTAACAAGAATACATGGAGGCCTATCTAGTGACAGGTTCCCTATAAAATAAAGTGATTATATAGATAAGATTTATTTGGTCCTTTGGGATCCTAGAATATTGCATACATTGAGTGTATGTAGATATATGGGGTAAGATTCAATCCTATATTTGTAAAACACCTTTTAAATATTGAAATGTTTTGTACTTGTTCTTCAAAAATTTAATAATAAGGAATTCCTAAAACTATAACCATATATAGTTATGTTTTATTTTCAATTCCTAACATAAAATGGGTATCAATTATGAAACATGTTTACTAAGACTACTAAACTGATCGGTCCTTTGGGATTTTACCACTTGTATTTATGTCAAAGATATAAACTATCCACCATCTCTGACTCACAGTATTTGGGGGAATAATAGTTAGTATCAGAGTATGTTTAATAGAATCCATGAAAAATAGATTCAGGAAAACCTATATTAGGGAATATAAACCTATGGTGGACTTTAGGGAAGGGTATATAAGAACATAATAATGTTATTATGAATAAGGTATTGTGTGTTATTCCTATAAATACATCCCGGTCCATATAATACGAGTGGACATGGTTCTGGAATAGATGTACATATGGGTAATAAATATAAAAATGTCATTCGGGGCCTAACTCAAGTGTTTCTTGGTACATGAGAATGACCCGTTCAATGCACCTAGTTTGACACTTATAGGGGATACTCTATGAATTTTTCAAATTTTAATTATAAATAGTTACAAAGTATTTGAAAATAAACATATCCTCAATGATATAATTATTAATATAATCATATTAAAAAAATTCATAATTTTTTTAATCTATGTTAAGTGCTACACTAGAAAAATAATTATTCATAATGATTTAAAATTCATAATTTATAGCTAATTATTTTATATTGCAGGCATTGAAATCATGGTTTCCATAACCCCATGGCCTAGTTTTTGTTTCTTTTTAATAAAAATATACATGATGATGATGATTTCAAATGTAGATATTCCCCTTCTAGGAAAGCCAATACAACAATTATTGGAGAAAAATTGATTATGGATATCTTATGGAATTTTAATTAGGTTATGAAAAATAAACATTCCCTAATAAACTATTTTTCTACATTTTTATTATCCAATGTTAGATCTTTTAATGTTGACATCATCCCTTCTAATTCAATGGTTCAACTAGACTTTTGGTAATTGTGAAATGGATTGAGTCCCTAGATAATATTTTTCTATCCAAGGGATGTGATGTAAAGGAAATAATTAAAATTTCATTGTACGTTATTAATGGTGATGTAGATCAATGGTGGTCATAAATATATAATACTAGGGAGGAATTTGAAATAAAACACATGCAATGGAAATATTTTAATGAATAATTATTTGATAAATTATTACCTTGTGAAAAATGACCTGAAATGAAGTGAATATTCCATAATGTAAATAAAAAATAGATATTGATTTGATATTTATTATGAGGTTACCATTAAAAGTGTAGGAATGTATGAAACATAATACATATACAGAAAAAAATAAAATATTGATAATTTCATTGAAGTTATTAATCCCTTTATTCAAAGGGTTCTAGTCTCACAAACTTGTTTTTTCATATACTGAAACAGTTTTAGGAACCATCAAAATAGATAATTAATTATTTAGATAAATTACATTCAAAGGAAATTAATAGAATATGTGTACAAAAGAGAAGAAATGGATATAGGGAAGAATAGAAAGAATTATTTTCCTACATATGATAATGGTGGAATGAAACACATGGGTACTTTCATGAAAGGAATGGGATTCTAATAAGAGTTTTGGAATAAATTTTATTAGATTCATGAATTCAAGTGTATGGAAAAAATAATGTTTAATGGTTCAATTGTAAGGATATGAGGTACAAGACAAATAAATTACCCAATAATCAAAGGAATATGTATTAAAATAAGCTGAGGGATCAATGTTATGATTATGTTATTACTACAGCTGATGTGCAAGGATTAATTTGATTGTGTATTTGGATTAAATAAGATTATTGTATATTTATTTTATCAATTATATTCTGATTATAAGAACTATGTAATGTATAAGTATTAGATTACTATGTTATTTTATTGATTTGAAGGAATATTATGAATGGTGTTGATAACTAAGAAATGTGATTCTGTGGTAAGTTTAAATTTTTTAGAACATGTGATTAAGGTATTGATAACCATTAAATGCTTAAAATTGATGAGTTAATGATCTTCAGAGATGTTTTCAATTGATTAATTCCAATGGGTAGTGTTGATTCCTTTGGAAATAATTAGTGGTTTGATGAAAAATATTTTTATGTTATCTCTCATAGAGTTTATAGAATTTTATCATTTATATAATATATTTAATAATCTATCATTTTAATAAAAAAATAAGAGGGAGTTATGTTTTGGAAGACATCATGCTTTCATTAAGGGTTTATGATAATATAGGTAGTTACCATGCTTTAAAAGAATATGTAATTAAGTAAATAACATATTTTTTATATGATAATATAATTTACATAGGATTATATGGGGATAAATGTTTGTCAAATATTTTAAATATATGGATTTTGAATTTGTTCATGCACATTTTGGGGGAGACTTAATTATTCAAATGGTGTAGTAAAAAGCATTATATGAAAAAAGAAAGCAGAGTCAAACATTCTTGGGATGATATTTTTAAATGAAATATTATAGGACCAAAACATGTATAGAAGATAATGGAAATTGAAAAGAATATTCAAATAAATATCACAATAGGTAAAAGTAAGAAAAAGAGTTATGCTGATAATCAAAGGGGTGATTTGGAATTTCAAGTGGGGGATCATGGTTTTTTAAACTATCTCCCTAAAATGGTGTCACCTAGTTATTTAACAAGGGAAAACGTATCCCCCCCATACATAAGATGTTTTGAAATGTTTTAATGAATTGGATCATTCACTTACTGGTTGGAAATTCTACTATGATTTTCTAAAGTACATGATGTGTTACATATATCATTGTTAAGTACATACATATAAGACCCATCGTATGATCTCACAGATGAATAAAGATATTTGTAAAATGATAGGCCACAATATAAATATCTCGTCCATATTTTTAAAATTATTGAGATTGTATTGATGAATAGATTGACACAACTGGTAATGTTCGTTTCAAGAAATCATAAAATAGAGGAACCAAAGTGAGAAGCATTGGATGTTATGAACAAGGACAACCCACATTTGTTCAGAAGGTAATATCTATGAAATGTAGAAGATAAAATTCTAGTAGGAGGAAGTAATGATACACCCAAATCTATTACAATGTATTTAATTTTTTATAAATTCACTCACTTGAAAATCTTGGGATGCATGCATCACATAGTTTATAAGAAACACGACACTCTATTAAAATATTATTTTCTAATTGTGACCACTATAACCTAGACATTTATTTAGAGGGTATGCATAAGACTAACTAAATTACTGAAAATAATATTTGGTTAAATCTTGGTCATTGGTTATTTATTTATTATAAGTTGAAATTAGAATCTTTTAAAATTTAAAAAACTATTTTCTAAAAAATAATTATATGGAAATGAGTTCCTTTCACATATAGGACTAATGATAAGGTATGTTATACCAATTATATGAAATGAATTTGGAATAATGGATTCCTTGTTTTGAATTATAATAATTAATATTATCTAATATGACCAATGTAACTTCTGACCGTAATTAATATTGAAAACAAAAAAACACTAGTTAAGGAAAAAATGGGTTTACTATGGGTTAAACTAAAACTATAATAGTTAAAATATACTAAAAGTATCTATAAATTTAGTTTTAATGAAACATTTGACAATGAATCATCCAATTCTTGATTATTATCCATTTTAGATCCATGTTTCATGTATAAAATTTAGTTTTTAAATTTTCTTTTGAATAATTACAACTGTGTCCAATCACACAATTATAAAAGGCCATCGATTCTCCTCACCTATTCACACATATAAAACCATTATTTTTGTCATTTAAATACAAAAATAACTTCCTTAAACCACTCCCAAAATGTTATATTCCATTGTTTTTGTTGAGAAAGTGAGCATAGGAAGGGTTTTACTCCAAACCTAAAGAAGTTGTCCGAAAAAATGTAATGTTCTAAAATGAGGGTTTTTAAATTTCTTCTTAAAAATTTGTAAATTTTCATTCAATTATGATAATATAATAATAACAATACCATTAATATAACAGGACATTATTATGTTAATGTAATAATCTATATTCTTCCCATCTTCTATCATTTGGGAAACAAAATCACTAACCGTGTGTATGGTGAAGTACTGTCTCGTCAACTAATGTAACTCACTTCCATAAAAAGTTATAGCAGTTAGATAAAATTATAGATTTAATATATATATGTATATATCTTTTATAGAAAATAATTATAATTCTACAGTTATATTATCACATATACCTTATTACTTTCTATTATTCTTAACTAGCAATAACTTTCATTGTGTGTACGACAGACTAATGCTCAAGAAGTGGTGTGATCTATTTTTAATTAACTCATCAAATAGAAGGTAATGAATTATAAATTTTATGAAAATATTTTATATTTATGAAAATATATATATTATAGAAAATTAATATACAATCAAATTCATTAATTTTTCTCCGATCAACTAAATGATAATGTCGCTTGTGCGTACGTACGACCTACCATCTTTACGAAGCGATGTGACCCATTCTCCCTGTTAGGAATTTCAATAATGTATATATTGAGTAATTATGATATTTATAACACTATTTTAATCCTGAAGATAATGTAATTATGTCTAACATATAATAAGAAAGGCATTCATGACATAATAGGGATGATAAAACAGGGAAACAAGACCCAAAACAATGAAAATAATGAAATAATATTGAGAAACGAGTGGTAAAATGTTATAAGATGATCATATACGATATTATAAAAATTAATATATTCATATTATAAATTAATAACATTATTAAAAACACTATATAAGTGGTTTAAACATTCTCAACTAAAGGAATCTGTGAGGTACATAACTTCATCTCAATTTCCCTTAATTGAGGTGTATTTTAATGTTATGCTCCTGATTTATTTAATATGGGGTTTTCACTGGAAATTTTATGTGTTGAATAATTAATTAATAATTAATTATTAAATTTTATATTTAAATTTAAATTATTTTAACCATGGAGATTTGACTTCTGTGTTAAAACATGGAAAATAATTTAATTACTCAATTTCTTTTCATTTGGTAATATTAATTTTTCACTCTCATTGATATTATTAGATTATGTGTGTAACTAACAATGATTATTTTTTAAAATTTCTAGATATTTTATGTTTATTTTATTTCTACATGAATAATCACCTCCCTACATAAATCTCACATCAAGGTTATGATATTTGTAAGGGTTTATTATATAATCTCATATTAATCAGAACTTTTCAAGATTGAATTTATATTGAATAAAATTATATGATCATTGTATATTAAACATATATTTTTTATATATTCTATTTTCTCATTAATTATTAAAGTAATATTACTATTTTCTCATATTTTTTACATATAATTATTTAGATTTTTAAAGATAAAATTAATTTCTTTATCTTTTCAGTGAAAAAATATTTTTCTTCCATATCTATGTTTTCTAATTTTTTTTGAAAATGTTTTTATCATTAAAAAAATGGAATATTAAAGAATTTTTACAGATGTTTTTCTTAAAAAAATTGGCTTTTAAAGTAATATTCTTCTCATTTAATGAAAAATATACTTTTTACTTTTTAAAAAATATGTGAAAATAAACATTGATTTAATGTACTCAGCATGAAATGAGTGTTAATCCATCATGTCCACTCATTTTTTGATCTTAATTTACATTTTTTAAATATTTATTGAAATAAAGTCTTCTTACTAATATTTTTGAATTTTTTTTATTTGAATAATTATTTTCAAAATGAAAATAGTATTCTCTAAAAATAGTGATATTATTATTGAATTAATATTCATCAATGCTAATAGCCATTTATTTTACATATAATCCATAAGGTATTTTTCGTAATGATACCATTATTATTCGTTACCATGATTGGTTATGATGAGTTTGACTGGGGAATGTATTGACATTATGTTTCTCAATTAAATTTTATAATCATTTACATTATGTTGAAATATTCACTTTGATATAATCAGTGGATATTAAATTTCCCCTAAATATCTGTATTATTTTGAAAATTTTTATTATTAAACTATATATCATTTCTAAATATGATGTTTTTCTTTGAACATTATGTCACTGACTAAAGAAATATTGATATTATGTATTCTTCATTCAAAATAAAAATTTAATGATAAGTCATACTATTCATTAATTAAATCAATTATTAGATATATAAGGAATTTATTGGACATGCAATGGTGGGTGGGGCCCATAATTATATATCCCCATGGTGAATCGATAAGTATCACTAGTTATATCATGTGACAAAACTAAATTGTAATATACCTGTGGTTTTAAACTGTCTTCTGAAATGTATTTTCCATATATCTATATTGATGCCCAATATCATGAGGATGAACAATTAATCATTTCCTTTATTTAGAATTCAGTTATTATTATTATCCTTGATAATTTCATATGGATATTATCTCTAGATGCATTTCATTCTTGATTTGTTGATTAAATAGATTGTGTTTTTAGTTATTTTCTATTCCATATTCATTATTTTTTATTATTTCATGATATCATCCACTATATGGTACCCTTAATGATAATTTTATAACACCATTATTTTTTCCATTTCCTAGGTTATAAATAAGAATTCCTTGAATGAGTTTTTAGGATGTGGAAATTTTTCTATCATTATGTTTTATTTTATTTTTACAACATAATGTGGGTATCATGTATGTATCTTGTCTACCAAAAGTTTCATCTAATCGATCATTTTTGTATTTTAAAATTTATAAATATGGTAATATAATAAGGTGACATTGGCTCTACTTTTTTGAATTTGGGGTCATTACATTATTCATACCATCTCCGTAGGAAGTATAATGTGTTCATTTTTAGATATCAATTTAAATTATTTATATTTATATTTTTGGATAAATCTATAATATTTTACAATTAATTATAATTCATTTATACATAGGCTTTATGAAACTTTCTTTAAATATCATGATTAAAATCATGAAATTATTATATGTATATTTATTAACCTTTTTCATTTATATGAATTATGTATATTGTGATTATTAATGGGATTTTTTAAAATTATTTATACTTATTTTGTGTATATTATACAATGAATTTATGGAGTTTTAAGTTAATGTGTAATATAATATTTAAATTATTTTAACCACAGATAGAGTTTTATCAGTTAAATTTTCCAATAAAATATTTATTTATAATTCTTCTCACATATTTCAGTAAAAAATACATTGGAACATTTTTTTATGTAATTATATATCAGTAGGGGGACTTTCATTAAAACCACTCATTGGATTTAGGGAGATGATTCTATATAAAAAGGTATTGGTTGGATGAATATCATACCATAAATTCTCTAGAAAATGATTTATATTTCTTATGATTTAAAATCCTTACATGATGGAGATTCACATAATATTTTCATGGGATGCATATACATTTTTTTTGAATTTTAGAATTTAAATTTATTATAGATTCATAATAAGTATCACTAATTTCTTAAAGATTTGTATATTAATTTGATTGGAAAATATAGAAATGTTTATTAATTTAATATATATTAGTTATATATAATAAATTTTTGCGTATATGTAATGAACCCATTAGATTAAAAAGATATTAGATTTACAAATATGGTGAGATAATATAAAACCAATCAAAATAAAAATGTTATATTCTCATTTTAAAATGAAAACTCACAAATACCTTGATCATCAAAAAGTATATGTTGTGAGAAAGATGAGTAGCCAAGGATTATTGTCTATAAGGTGAGTACTATAAAGAAAAACCTAATGATTAAGTGCTTATATTTGATTTTAAATTTTAGATATACTAGGATGGGTGACCCTAATATGACTAGGCATCATGAGTAATGTTGTTTATAATATCCAAAATATGAATTTGAGAATGTTTTTTCCCAATCAATTATGAATGATTTATATATAGAAATGATTTACAACTAAATATATATGTTATAAGATATAATTCACATAATACTAAATATTTAGTGAAATATGGGCCTTTTCCAACTAATAAATGTAATGAAAAAAGTTTAAAATTCAATTTAAAGTATATTTTATACAATTTGTTTTTAAATAACATTAATACAATGTAATGTATTTGAAAAATAAATCTGCTATGGGTTATAATAATGATAAATTGAATTTTAAAAAATGTATCTTCAATTAATTTTAGAATTTGAATATATAAATGGTAGTAAATTACATGACCAGTATTAGAATATGAGTTTTTTTCAAAATAAAAAGATGAAATTTTACATATATTAGAAAAACTACATAATTATAAGGTGCCTCTTAATAAATCCATTCACGGGGATAAAGTTTTTTATATTAATAATAAATATTATTAAATTGATATCAATACAAACTTTATAATGATTATAGATCCTTTGGAAAATGAAACACGAAAAAAGATATTCATATAGGATGATAGTTAAGTTGAAAATTCTCTATCATGAATAAGAGTGGTAAAGTTCCATTTATGGAAGAAGATTTCTTTATTTTCAACATTATGTTAGATATATATATATATATATATGATTGTATAGATGATCTAAATTTTATATTTACGTGTTAGTGTATTGGACACATTATTTAAATCAATGATGATTTATTGGAGAATAGTTGAAGAATAATATTTGAAGACCATGAAATTATTTGTTTTTAATAAGTTGGGGTGTTTTAATTATTGTTAATAAGGATTCCTATTTAATTCTGGATTAAATTTAGATTTTACAATTAGAGTTTTACTAAGTGTTTATGTTTTCAGTTTCAAATAAAAAAATTACATGACACAGTAAACTAATGAATCTAACCAACCATCTCAAATAGATGGGAGATGGTATATCATCTCTCAGGTCATTACACGGGAAAACCCATATTTTTAATAACATAGTGGAGGAAGTCTACAAATTAAAATGAAAAAGAGTGGGAATAATGTTCATGGTTTTCTTTGTGTGTCAATGTATTAGGAGTTGAACCTAGTGCCATTGATAAGTTTTTGATGATGGGATCAGTATGATTAATCCAAAATCATCCCTTTGAAATTTTAACTTGGGATCACATGAACATGATAATTTTTTCTTCATCCTTAGAAAACTATACATAACATAAGACCACTACATGTATTTGAATTACATTATATCTTCCTCAGTTATTTCATATTTATACTCTCTTATACAGTGTCAACCCAAATCATAGAATATATAAATTATAGTATACCATATAATGAACTCCAGATAGACTGTGTGGGTAAATCAATCTGAAGTGGTATACAATTGATGAATTGGCCATTTTAGTTGTCTGAATTGACTGTTCCATAAACTATTTATGGAATTAAAACTGAAATAAAGAACATTGCTTCAAATAACTATATTTATTAGCGACCTACCATGACATATGTTATCCTACCATAAGATGATGGTCTAACCTATCATTGGAAGAACATGATATACTATATGATTTTAATGGTAGATGGTGCTACCCGACAAAAAAGTGAAATATTATAAGATTAACTACCAATGGTGTCACCATAGAAAAACCACTCACATGAAGAACTCATTGTGATATCAATAAGGTATTTTCCTCAAATATAATTTAAACATACAAAGGGAATAACAATAATGTATATTGTAAGTAAATGGGATGTTCTGTCTGAAAAATACAGTATTGTTTACACCGATGAATGGATTATATGTTCTAGAATCTATGTATGATATTTTTAAGAAACTATGTATCCAAAAATGAGGCTATGGAGTTGTGAATGAATTATTGTGATATACCCTTGATAAAAAAGATGAGGAAATGCACTGAATAATTCTGATAGATTGTGACATATCCTATGATTAAAATGAATTTTTAAATGTTTAATTCTTAAAGAATAATACAAATATTGGGTATATCATACATAAATGATAGAATATGAGAATGGTAATATGAATTTGTTAAGATTGAAACATATATTAAGTGTCATGATTATGCATCTCATTGAAGTGGTAAATGGGATATTTTGATGCCCAGTTATGTTGAGCTTATGTCTCTCCATGAAAGTTGCAAACACACACCTCAAAAGAAATATGATGCATGAAACTTCCATGAATGAATGTATTTGGTGAACAATGATAGAAAATGTATAATTTTGACTCTATGATTGAATTTAATTAAAAACAATATGAAATAACATCTTACAGTAATCTTTTTTATTAGGGATTTTAAATTTGATCAAAAATGTTATTATGAATCTCTATAGGGATTTCAGTGAAGAATCTCATGATAACTAAATAATGATTCATATAGAATTTTATTGAGATGATATTATATGAAATTTAATATAATATAAAATCTATAATAATTTAGAATAAAATTTAGGGTTTCATGACTAAATAAAGAAGATGATAAATACATAATTACAGTGAAAATGAAAAAGTATATACCTGGAATTTATTTTTCTTATAGAGATATAGGTGATGAAAGATAATTATTCAATAATCTTGTGGTAGAATCTAATATTATACCATATCAAAGTGGGATTTTACGAAAAAGGTTAAATTGTGCAACAATATTAAATATGATGTGTTAAAAGAAGGTATAAAATTACAACAAAATGTTTTTTGTTTGCCGAAGAGATAAAAGAAGGTAATTTCGTTCTTGTATGACCTCATGAACTATATTATTATTCAATATAAGTGAGAGGAAAATTATGTTAATTCTATTTCATAAATATTTTTGGCATTTAACATATTTGATAAAGTAGATCCATCCTCTGGTGATACTATAGCCTATGACTATTTCAGGATAATATTCATGAAAAAAATAAGAATAAAAATAAATCATTGTGTTTTTCTAGTGTAAATAATAATATATAGATTATATAAAAAATTAAGTAAAAAATTACCCAAAATAGAAGTGGACAAAACCTAATCAAACCTTTTATTTAAAATATCAGCATTTTTAATCTTTGAAAAATTTATTTATAATGTTATCAGTTGCCCAAATAGTGGTTGTTTATGGTAAGGAGTAGGATCACACATTGGGGATAAACCATTGAATTATGGCTATATAATGATACTATTTATTATTTTTTCATACTAGTGTTGATGTTAAAAATGATAATAAATCATAAAATCAACTTATCCAAAGGTTTTAGTATTATAAAATGAATATTTATATTACAAGAAGAACTGATTAACCACCCCCTCTTAGTGGTTTATGATTTTACCAATGTAATTTAAGTGGTATCAAATAAAACTAGGTTCCCCTGAGATACTAATCTTATATTATGCATTATAGAGAATCAAAATTATTTAAATATCATTGGTTTTCCCTTCATTGATAAAATTTACTTTGATGGGTGGAAAATATAATTCTAAAATTTATACAATCACATGGAATTAATGTGTGTGATGTAATCCTAGTTTGTTATCCACCTATTTAAATGATGTTTTTATGACAGTTGAGTACAAGATGAATATTGAGATTGATTAAAAATAATTAAATGGAATATTTTTATCTATGTTTCAAAAAGTTTACAATAATGGGATGGGGGAACAAACAATCAAGGAAGTATAGAATAAGCTACAAACTAAGTATGAGAGATACATAAAGTTAAATAATGATTAGTATAAAATATATAGGGCTCTATTAGAATACATTATGATAGGTGGTGTTATAAATGTTGATGGCTATTTTTGTTGGGTGAATTAGATAATTATTTATATCATAGGGTCCATAGATTTGTACGATTATTCAAATACTGTAAAAATATTATTGGGAAAAATTTTAGATATATTTGAAGAAAGCATCTAATCACTAGAATAATTTAATGAAAGGGCCCTTGATGAACTACACAATACCCTCCAAAATTATAATAAGGGAAAAGATCCAATTTTAAAGAAAGTGGAAAAGTAATAAATGAATTTTAATGTCTTAAGATCTAATGACTAAGGAGAAAAAATTGTTATAGCCCCATGTTATTTAATAAAATATTACTAGATTAATGGGAATCATAATAATACTACGGTTCTCATATCTATTAATGTTAAAATGGGAAAAGGAAAATATAAAGGAAATATTCCACTTTTCGAGTTACACTTATGGAGGATTTATTAATTTTGAAATAGATTTACCTAAATATATTAAGGATATATATCATTTGAAGAATTTTAAGAGAAAAAATCACAGATGATATAAAAACATAAATCAGCTAAAATATATAGAAAAATACGTTGAAATTAAAAGAAAAACATTCATAAGGAAAAAAGAGAATAATGATGAGTAATTATAAACAATCCATTTATTCTATAGATAGTGACTTAGAAGAGGAATATAATAGAAATGACACTAATTTTATGAAAAATTGTGATGTAAAAACTAGTCCCTAAAATATAAATATGTAATTTGAAAAATTCAGTGAATTCAAGGATGAGTTATCATGAAACGTTGAGAAGTCATATTTATAAATTCAAGTAAAATTTTAATCTTTTAAATTGATTTTTTATAAATCTAAATAGTCTAATTTTGTAGGCCCCATATGCATTTATATAAAACCCATTACTGAAAATAATTCCTCTAATATCTATTTAATAATCAAGGTGATAAGGAGTAATTAGAGAAAGAATGGTTCTAAAAAATCATCGAAATTGAAGGCTCAAATTATACCAAAATAGTGACGAGAGTTTCCAAGATATATATAAATTTTTTTGGATGATATAACTATAGGGTTTTTATTAGTGTTCTGTATCATATGGATATAAATACAATGTTTTTTGTTATAACACGTTACCTCCTTGAAATAAATCGTGCATAGGTTTGTGGTGACTTATTCTGAAAATAATATTAAAATATATGGTTTAAATCAATATGAATTTAGAAGACGATCAGGTGTACCAAAAAATAGATTAGAATATCTTGAAAGATATTTTTTATGGTGTAAATAAAAAATTCACTATACTAAAGAGTTAATGAATATGATTTAAGATCAACTAAAATATAGTTTAATATTATTTATAAAATCAAATATTAATTATAGTGATTTTTTTATGTATTTTTAAAATCAAGAATGATGTAAAAGACATAGATTCTTGAACATGGATACTCATGAAACAATATATAAGATACACATATTTATAAATTAATTGAATGACATGATGTTGGTGTATTAATGTTTGGAAATTAATTCTCTTTAAATGACAAGGGAGTTTTTTTCATTGAGACTAAAAAACTTAATAAAAAGAGTTTTAATTTATTGAATTTCTCTAGAAAATAATTTTTAGTATGAGTAAATTATGGGTTATGGGTAATGATTTGATCTTATAAAAAACACATAAATCATTAAAATATTTGAAAAACAGAGAATGATCACAATGTGAGAAATTAATAGTGTAAATTTTTTTCATATAAAATATCTCAGTGATTCATAATGTCTCAATTACATATAGGATAATCATATTTGGCATAAAAAAACATAGCCACAATGGTCAAATTAAACTGATTAAATTGATAAGAGACCATGATGTGAGGTATTTTCTTTAATTGGATTAGTATAGGTAATATGTTTTTATAACCTACAAAAAAGATACATAGTTTAATGGAGAAACAAAATAGTGGTGGGGTAATCGATAAGACCATTGGAATTTACACACTCAATTTTTTTAGAGAAATATGAAACAAATCATCATAAAGAAAAATTTTACTACATTAAATTCAATTATTAATATAAAAGAATTTATAAATTATTTTTTTTGAAGCTCAAGAAACATGTAGTGTATATTTATTATATTTACAAGAGGGAAGTGAAAAGTGAACTAATCATGAAAATCATGATGTTGAGAACTGATAATGGGAAATGAGTACAATTTTAGTTCATTACAGTCTTTCCAAAGTATGTATGTGATCAAATATCAATGCATAAATCCTTATAGACATTAATAGAGTTTGTTTACTAAGATAATTAGTAGGAACCATTATGGTGATTGGGAGAACTATTCTTATAAAGTATGAAAGATAGCAATTATTTTCCAATGAAGTTTTGAGAACTATTTTTCATCGATAAAATCGAGTTTTTTTAAAAACATGAAAGAAATCATAAAACATGATTTGGTATCATAAAAACCAACTGTGTATTACTCTAGAGTCCATTGGAGTTCATCCATCATCAAAATTAAAGGTTCATGACTAGGGGTTTTATATAAGAAATCTAAATAAGATATCTTTATCAAATAACTGTCTAATGTAAAAGGATCCAAATGTTGTAATAAAAAACATTATAAGATTACTTATTATTATGATATCAACATTATTAAAAAATAAATCACAATATATGTTCCAAATTCCAAATGTTTTAAAGAAATTAATCAATATAATGAGTAGATTTCTAGTTATAACAATGAAAAACAGGTTGAGGATGAACTAATATATATAGATAATAAATAATATTAGACTAGTGATAAAGAAGATTTTGATGTGAATAAAAAAATAAAATACTGATTGGATAAATAAATATATTGGGATATAGAATATAATTAGAAAATATAATTCACCTATATATAAAATAAAAAACCTTTGATATGATAATTCTATAACATAACTAACTATAAGAGTAATTAATTTTGAAAATAATCCATCACTCATATATCAAGATAAAACATATTCTATTAATGAATCTTCTGAATATGAGGAATGGATTGAGAAACTAAATTATGGGATAAGTCATATTGAAAATAATTCCATGTGGGAACTTGTTCTAGTACCTGATGATAAAAATTTCCTTAGGAATCAATAGGGTTTTTGGAATGTGTAACATGTCAATGGAAAAATAGTCAAGAATATATATATAAATGTATGAAAATTATAATCTCATGTATAAGGAGTTGATAGAGAAGAAACCATTTCACTATCTATAAGGTGGAAATCATTGATGATATTCTTTATTTTGGAATCTTATAAGATGAGTAAACTTTTTCATATGGTGTAAAAATTTTTATTTTTAATTAGTTTACTTGAGGTTGAGGTCTTCATTAATCATCTAAAAGGATTTTTCTTATAATATTTATGGTTCAATTATACGTAAATTGAATAATTCAATAAATTTCATAAGACAGACTCTAAAGTCATAATATTGAATGTTTAGTAAACAATTTAATGTAATAAGATTTATTATCAGAAAAGAGGGAACCAAATCTGTATATCAATAAACGGAATACCTTTATACTTATTTTATTTTTTTTATGTTGATGATTTCATTTTTGATGGTGATTATGAGAATTATTATGATTAATTTGACGATAAAATGAAGAAATAGTTTTATACTTCCATACACAATGGATTAAGATATTTCAAGGGATTACAATTTAAGAAAAAAATGAAAGTCTTATTTTTTTATCCCAAGATAATTATTCTAATGAGATATTGAAGAAATTTAAATGTAATAGTAAAATCTATTATCTATAAAAAATCAAGTGCGGATGGAAATAGATATGAATGATGATTATAGGACTAATGATCCAAGAGTGTTCAGAAGTCAAATTTGGAGGCTAATTATCTCATATCATCTATACTAGATATTTATTATATTGTGAGTCTCTATGTTATATATCATAGTAATCTTAATCAGTTACATATTATGGCTACTAATAGTTCTCAAAAATATATTGAAGGAATAATGAGATATTGATTACTATAAAAGATGTTAAACAACATGGTTTTTTCTTAGTTTATATATGCATATTTTCATGGTGAGTATTGGGATAGAAGGTCCACCTCTTATGGAATTTTCCTCTTAGGAGATAGTATTTTGAGTTGGCATTGTAATAAATATTACTCATTCACACTAATTAGTATATAAGAAAGATATTTTGTAGAAAACATTTCCACCGCTTTGTTGAATTAGATGAAAGAAAAATTGGTTTATTTAAGGGTTAAAGTTAAAAAACCACTCCAAATTCATGGTGAAAATTAGAATTTTTTAAATTTATATATATTTTTAAAAATCATCTTCTAAGCGTACTAGTATCATATTTTTCTTATATAATGAGAAAATTGAAATTTCCGACATAATGAATGAATTAATTCCAACTTGAGAATAATTATTATGAATATTCACCAGATTTATCCCTAATGACATATTTGAGACAGTAATTCTGTTAATGGATGTTTAGCCCCACCCACATAAATAAATTAATTGTTTCTTTTACCAATAAATATATGGATTTCATTTTCATGTTTTGAGATAATGTATACAACACTTTCCCATTAATTCCATATATATTCTACTCTAGTAGTAGTGTTTATTGTAATAGTAGGAGTTTTTTAACAAGTGAGTGCTTTAATGGACTGAGAGATCATTTTATTTCACTATTTAACATGTTTCATACAATAAATATATTTATTCATATAAAAACTATTAAATAATATTTGGTGTGATATGAGGATATTCATATTTTTTCAATGGTTGTGATTTAGGGTGTCTTAAATAAGAAGAAATGGTGAGGAATAGTTTAACGGGTTAACAAGATATCCAAGGGTGGGATTGGAATTACCATTTGGAAGAATTTTTATTTGTTTTTAGCCATGTATGAGATATATATATATACATATTATAATTGTGGATATTATCATAAATTCTAATATTTCTGTGAATGGAAATTAGACAATATTTACATAAATGAATATTTATTTGATCATAGTTGAATAAAAATGTGACATTACTATGAAAATGTGATCTTTTTGAAGTTATGGAACATTGAATGATAATTAATATCATTATATATATTGGTATTTTTTATTTTTTATTTTAATATTATAATTTTTTCAAATATTAATATCTAGAGTTATCATAAAATATATAACAAGGTGAGGTTAGCAACAATATCCTTATTGCCATCATAAAGTTATGAGAGATAGTTGGCTAGATTAATGTCCATTTCATGGATAGAAATGACTTTGAATGTGTATATTAGATTCAAAATTCATATAGGCAGACAAGGTAGTGGTAATTAAATGCAATTTTTCACACAAGTGGGTACACATATGTGTATTGGTGTGTGAGTGTGTTGGGAGATGACAATAGTTCCATGGTTTAGATGGTAATAAGGGTTTTAATGTTATTAAGTAACCCTAATTCCTTCTAACATTTTTTGTGGGAACATAGATACATGGGAACTATTCCTCCATCATTAAAAACCAAACATAACATGGGAGAAATGCATGTCTTTTAATGAAATCATATCTTGTAGGTTGTATCATCTTCATCCTCTCATTGAATTAAGGAGTTCTACCTATCGCATGAATAAATTTTGACCTACAATAATATGAACTATTTACTAAATGAATGATTAATTCAATATAAAGTGCTGAACGGTTGATGAAATTACCATATGAGGTGTGTGAAGTGACTGCGACATTACATATCATAAGTTATGAATACCATTTGCAATAATACAATTCCCTAGATTGAAAGTTGAGATGACCGGCTAGGGGTATTTCTTATCTTCTTCAAGAAGAAGAACTGACCTACAACATGACGAACATGACCTACAACAAGGGATGTATTTTAGATAGTGAATACATATGATCACAAAGCAAGCGTCTATGTGATTATTTACATCTGGTGTCAAGGTAGATAAACTATCCATGTGAAGAACCTACCAAAAAAAAGGTGATTACATCATAATGATGAGGGAAATACATAATGGAAGATTAATAGTGTTTATCATCGATATGTGGGAGGTTTTTTGTGACCAACATAGTTTGATGGATACCATTATTCAGATTTCCATTTCTTGATGTCGATGATGAGATTTTCATATAAAACTGTGTATCAAAAGATCTGGATGTGTAGTTGTGAATTCATGATTACGAGTTATTATAGATGAATAATATGATTTATACCCATGATGAATTTGAGTACCACATGAAACATCTCTATCGATCAAGATTATTTTTTAAATGTTTATCTCATGAAAAATAGTGTTTATGGGGTAAATTTTATACGTCCATGAGATAGTATAAGCAGGACCATAAGAATTTGATAATCTTGATATATGCTTGTAGCTCACATGCATGAATATAAATCAAGTGGAAACTGTACATATGAATCATCATGTTCTTCAAAACATAGGTTTCTCTATGAATTATGAAATAAAAAAACTTACGATAAATAGGTTGCATGAAACATCCATGTAGGATGTTATTTGATGAACACATACCATAATTGAAGTTAAAATTAGAATCCAAGAATGTAGATAATTACAAACCATGTGGAAGTATAAATAATGGGATAAAAGAATAATTTTTTCATTTAAATGTATTATTAAATGTTACGATGAACATGAAATGATATTTTAGTGAAGAATATCATGATACATGAACTATTATTCATGTAACATTTAACTAATGTATTATTTTTTGATATTAAACATAAAATCATAACCCAAATTAAGAAGATTTTATATTTATTGATTGAATTAAAAGGAATATAAATAACTATTACCAAATATAAATGAGAAAATATATACTTGATATTTTTTGTATATATTTATGTAAGTGATGAAAGAAAAATGTTAACGGATTTTATGAGAGACCCTAATACTCTCTTGTTTCAAATTGAGATAGTGTAAAGTAGATTTTTTTGAGATATATTATTTCTATTGATGTGGTCGAGGTAGGTATAAAAATATTGTAAATATATTTTTTTTCTTGGAAAAATATAAGGAATACGGTTATTATATGAATGCATACCCACAAGCATGGGATGATATTTCTTAAAAACATTATTGGAATAATGATTTATTACTGTTTCATAAATATAATTTGGATGTTGATGTATTTTATGAATAATATCCATCATGTGGTGGTTAAGAATAAAATGATTATGTGAAGATGAAATTTGAGAACAAGGGAAAATAAAAATTTATGATTTATATATAGTTCTTCTCTAAATAATTCCACGAATATTATAGCTGTAAGTCAATTAAAACTACTAACATAAGGATGTTTATAAAACCATATCAAACATTGTTTTTCAACTGTAAGAAAATTAATCACTAAAAATTATATTTGAAAAATCATGATAACATAATTTAATTATTACTTGTACTTTCTATTGACCCTCATTATGTAGGGACTTGTTTTGGGGTTGTTAAGACAAATTTGGGGGCTTTTTAGAAGCTTATTGGTAAATGCATGGTTGGAGTATGATTTTTTGAAAGAGACCCAATGAAAATTGTACACCCCTAGATAGTGCAGAATATATGTTTGTAATTTGGTTTCCTAATCCATGAGGTCACCCATGGGAGATATTTCACCCAAAATAGTAGTGGCATAGAGCTGGCACATGGTTTCCCCTAACTAGGCACCCCCTCAAGATAACCATTCATGCAAGATAAAAAAGCACAAAGAAATAATTTTAAAATATATACCCCTCGATTTATGAATCTAATTATCCCACCCAACCATAATACATTTTCCATTAATTAAAATTCTCTCCAGAAGTTTTTTGGCTCCTCCAAACACTTTATTTAGAATATCAAAGTCGTGTTGATCTCGATTGTCTCCTCCATGTAAGTGGATTACCTCATATACAGTTTCTTATAATATTCCATTATATATATCTAAAATATTGATAGATAATCACATTTTTTATAGATGTAATCTCCCTTTTATGGATCATGATTCTAGATTAGATTTTGTTTGACTTCAATTGTCATTGGAAACCCTATTACATTCGTTGATTGTTTGAATTTGTGATTCATTTATCACTGGATCCATTTTAAAATTTCAATGTAATCGAAAATAATAATTTCATTTTTTTTAAATATATTTCAATTGATATATTAATCCATAATTTTATTTGATTTGAAATTATAATTTGAAATGGCATAAATTTTGAAAAAAAAACCCAATTCCAATGGAATTTGAATTGTGGGGTGAATTTGGAAAATGATTGATTTGATGATAATATTTGATATTTGTTTGATAGAATTAGATTAAATTTAAATTTTGATACATTTTACTGGTTTTTTATTGAAACAATCATGAAATGATGAAACACACATGTTCTGGTTTTCAAAATGAATTTGTATATTGGAAGTGAAAATTAGCCAATTAAATTGTAAATAATGTTAGATATGAAATTAGGTTATTTGAAAATTTATTATCGATTGATTGAGAACATGATATATTGGGTAGTTAGGGGTTATTTGACACAATAAAGATAGGATATTTATCAAATAGAAATGGATTTCCATTGACAACTGTAATAAGAACCTTGTTCAGAATGACTATCCTTGATGGGATATTGATGATTCATATTCAAAAAGATATTGAAGGATGTGTAGAGACATGATTAGCTGTGATCACTAATTTGATAAGTGTTACGATCTTATAGAAAAAAACTAACGACATGAGGGTATATGGCCATGGTTCATTTTTTATGTCTTGATATATATCCCATTATTTATAGAATTATTTTACTCATTCCAATTAATTTATATAAATTCTATTATATAATATTTTTTATGTAATGTTTGAAATGTATTTCATCCATTGAAAAGAAATCATATTAGTGTTATATATGAATGTTATATGCCATTCCATACCCTTATTTATTTAAATTAAAATGACCAATTTTTAATTATAATGGAATCTATTATGGGAAACTTTATGATACCATGTTGGTATTTATAGCTCTCAACCTACCTTTTCCATTGGTCTTTTATAGATTTTCTTATTCCATGTTAAAGAAAAGGGAAAGAGAAACAAGAAAGTGGGGCTTGTTCTTGATCTATTTGACTATAATGTGAGTTGGTTCACTAGTGGAGCTAAGATCCACTTGTTACATAGGGTCTTGAAACTTTTGATAGTTTCATGGTGGTAGTTTGAGTTGGTGTTTCACTAGGTTTTTTATATAACTTCTTGGGTATTGTTTTAAATATTTGAATTTTGGTACTTTATTCTTGAAATTTTTTGATATACCGACTATTATATTGTTACAATTAACTATTTGATAGGAAAACAGTTCCCTATTTAGTCTTATATGATAATAGGTGTAGCTCACCAAGATGTGGGGATAAGTAATTCCCTTATGTATTTTTCAATGGTGGATCAGGTATTAGGGTACTGAGGTAACATGGATGGTCCACAACAAAGTAGTATTAGAGGGAGTTTAAGAATCGTTCTTTGGAGTTGGTATGTGTTTTCAATTGTCTTTGTAGATAGGTTGTAGGATTGTTGGGACTTGGGAGGTATTTATAAACATGTTCCTGGCTATTTCTTATAATAACAAGCCTTATGTCTCTATGGGTGGTGGGGGAATGGGTCTTTGATGAGTGTTTTAATGTGTTTATTATATTTTCCCTTTTTGATTATAGTTTTCTAAAAATTCTTGACATTGATTCCTATTTATCAAATCATTACTTGAAAGAAGTGGTTGACCCAACCTGAAGATGTAGTTTTCAATGAATTGTTGAAGGATAACCCAAAAGTTAACCAAAATCTCATTGAGATGATCTTGAATGTTGTGAATGATCTAGGATAGGCATCAACACCCATTTTCATTCAATCACTAGTCATGTAACTTCAAATGGATAACTCTTGAGATCATTTACATGAGTTTAATTCCATAATTCACTAGGATTCCAAGGATCTAATGATACTAAAGAGGTCGGGTATTGGTTAAGAGGAACTGAGTACATTATTATGTTCTTGGAAACACTAGATTCAATTAAAGTTCAGTGTTCTACCTTCAAGATGGAAGGGCCTATCAAAGTGTTGTGGGATTTGATTGTGATGCGTAACAATATAATGTATTTGAGTAAAAAGATATCAAGGTCCTTTTTAACAATCACTTATCTCTATATTCCAGGGTTTAACAACATCCATGGAGTTCTTTTGTCTCCAAAAAATATACAAGACTGTGACCCAATATGAAATCCATTTTTTTGAGATTGTACAGTTTTCTATTGGGATTGTGACTAATAAAAAGATGAAGGCATGCAGATTTTAGATAGGTCTTTAAGATGATATTCAATCCTAGGTTTTTACGCTAATGATTAATTAATATATCGATTTATAGGAGAGAATGTTGATGGTTGATCTTGACTAAGCTGATAAGTTACAGTTGATGATAATTACTTTTTCTTCCATTGGAAGTCCTATAGGCTCTCTTATAGGAATGGGGATGTCTGATGAGTCTCATTAAGGATATTGATATTATAGTTGTTTCTGATTCTTTTCCATCGGGGCATGCCTTTTCATGACGTGTGTTGGGATTCTTACTGAAGGTCATGTCGTACTCCACAATCCCTCTTTCCAAAGGTGGGTAAAATCTATAACCTCTTGAGGGACTTTTGGTCTTTGATCGAAATGGGATGACGAGATGTCAGTCTTCCTTCTATGAATTCCTCATCTGAATTTTTTACCTAGTCCGGGTCTCCCTAAAATATTATGAAATTGTTCTTGAAACTATTCCTAGTGCCATATCTTTCTCACTTCCAGTTAATTACACTACTTATGTAAGGACATTACAAAGGTTTCAAGATAGGGCAGTGACCTTTTGTCAGGAGAGTAGTCACATTGGGCATCAATGGCGTGTTGGGAATCTGAATCATTGGTACACTTGGATTTCCAATTTTCAGAGGGCATATCAAAGGGAACGGAATCCAGAGTCATCCCACATCGAATGTGGGGAATTTTATTCTAGAGTAATGTCTCTGTGGTTTTACTCAGCTTCCTATTTTTGACACGGGGTATGCTGTGAGTTTAGTATCCAATAGAGACAGATCAGACTGATCAAAACACCTACAAAAGTGAATCAAATGGGTACATCCCTATGAGGGAGCCTCAAGAACGTTTTACTGAATGTATGGGTAGTAATTCCCAATATGTTTGGATCCAAGATGGTTTTTTTCCAACAAAGGGTAAGGTTTCACATCTTGAAGGCTAATCTGGAACCCGCAAAGGGAAGATCACAGCAAAGTGGGTCCCAACAAAAGGGGATACCTAGGTTTACCATTAGTTGGGTTTGAACACCGTGGAGGCTTCCAACATACCCTATATAGAAGAAAATCATAAAAAACCACATTGTTATAGAGGGTGAGTCATTGGATTGGGGTTTACAAAATGGAGAACTACATGGAAGAATTTTGGGGCTTATGCATGGTTAGTGGACCTTGTTCTACAACGAGAAATGAGATGAATGGGGCCTACACATGGTTATATACCTATATGGATGGCATTATTTCACTGGAATGTGGTGGCCCAATTAAAATTAGGAAGAATATGGATGATTTGTCGAAGGGTGGAATGAGTGGGGAAATATCCGAGAACTGGTGTGGCAGTGATAGTATTGGGCTTGAACCTCGAGGGGGGGGGGGGATCCTATATATCCTACGGACAAGGAATCAAAGTCCACATAGTTATGGAATCGGTTGACGAGTCACTTTAATAGGAGAATCATGAGAATTGATATGTCGATGGGGAACCAATGGAAATGGAACCAATGGGTTAAGGCATGATCTTCCTTAGACATAATGGCTCTAGGGAGAGAACATGATGAAGAGTGGGCTAGGCTTGAACCTTTGGGAGCCTTCCTATGTACCTTTCTTAAATGGGAAAAATATCAAAGTCCACATAGTTTAGGAATGGGGAATAGAATCTGAGTGTACACAAAGGACAATGACCCAAATACATTTTGGGGCTTACATGTGGTTAGGAGCCCAACGAAAGATGGAAACTCTTGGTTGGAGGAGTATGGATTGACTGTGAAACTTAGGTGTTGAAATGTCCCAAGAACTTGTCTAAAACCATCAAGGGGTGGACCAAGGATGTTGGTCCCAACAAAGGGGACACCGATGTTTACCAGTGTTTGGGGTTGAACCTCATGGAGGCTTCCTACATACAATGTCATGGATAAAAGGATCAAAACCCACAAATTAGAAATCATAAAGTAAAACTTCATTCAGTGTGGAAGGGGAATATATATTACTATCATGCGAGATGATGGTGAACCAATGTGAAGTGGTCAGGACCGATGGGTGGAGGGATTGAACCTTAAAGAGGATTCCTACGAACCTTTCTTGAGAGGGGTATGTATCAAAGTCCACGTTGTTCAGTGAAGAGGGGAGAGGGGATTATGCATCATTAGCAGCCCAATGAGGATGTTATGGTCAATGATTACTCTAAGACCATGTGATTCATGTTTTGTGTGAGAAACAAGAGGCTGAAATAGACCTAATCATTGTGTGGCGAGAGATGTGTCCACGAATAAGGTATGTGTTGCATCTCTTCTCTCTCTTTATCAGTAGAAGGTGACTGACTGGTACTGAGCATAAAATGTAATGAAAGAGGAGTAATAACCACTTTTTCTCTATCCATAGAAAATATCTGAAGAACCTTCTCAATGTATCTCTCCCGAGATAACCACAACTTCTTGGCATTCCTATCACGGGAGATCATCATGCCAAGAATCTATTGTGCTGGCCCCAAGTCTTTCATCTCAAAAGACTGAAAAAGATCATTCTTCAATATGTCAATTCTATAAGTATCATTTCCAACAATAAGCATATCATCAACATAAAGATAAAATATAATAAAATCATCATCAGTAAATCTCTAAACAAAAACAAAATGATCAAAAGATGTATTCTGAAAACCCATATGAGAAATGACTAATTCAAACTTCTTATACCACTACCTTAGAGCTTGTTTCAAACCATACAAGCTTTTCTTAAACTTGCAGAAATGATTTTTATTATTTGTTTCAAGAAAACCCTCTGGTTTCTCTATATAAGTCTCCTCCTCTAAATCTCCATGGAGGAAAGCGGTCTTCACATCCATCTACTCAATCTGCAGATCTAAAATGGCAGCCAATCCAAGAACAACACAAATGGAATTAATTTTGACAACAGGTGAGAAAATATCATCAAAATCAATACCTTTCTTCTGAGGGAAGCCTTTGACAACTAACCTTGCCTTGTATTGTGGAAGGGAACTGGATTATTCAGTTTTAATACGATAAATCCATCAATTTTGCAAAGATATTTTTCCTGTCGGGAACTTCACCAGATCAAAAGTGTGGTTATCATGAAATGATGTTGTCTCGTCATCCCATTGCCACAAACCATCTGTCTTTCTGTTCACTCTACATTGCCTCATTAAACGATTCTGGTTCTCCCCCTTCTGTGAGGAGCACATACTCATCAGGTGAATATCGAGTAGAAATGGTGTGACGCCGAGATGACCTCCGATGTGGAACAGCGGGTTCATTAATAACCCATGGAACTGGATCGTTAGAAAAAAAGGTGCATCAGAAACATCAACTCCAACCTGTTCACCTTGACAATCATTCTGTACATCAACATGATCATCATAATCAACAATATGAGGTAAATTTTAATCGTAACCTAGCTCAAGACTGACAAAACCATCAAAAGTTATAGAAGCATCCTTTTCTCCCTTATCAATGTCTGCAATGTTCTAATCCTCCTTAAACACTGCATCGCGGCTTCTGAAAAGTTTCTTCAAAACAGGATCATAGAACTGGTACCCAAACTCATCGTGTCCATAGCCAATAAAAATACTCTAGCACGTCTTACTCTCCAGCACAGATCTCTCATCTCTAGGAACATGACCAAAAGCCTTGCAACCAAAAACACGCAACTGATCATACCTGGTCTCTTTTCAATACAAAATTTTTCCAGGAGTGTCTATCTGCAAAGCAACCGCAGGTGATAAATTGATAATATAAGCAGCATTACATAAAGCCTCACCCCAAAATATCCAGGAAACCTTTCTTCTGAAAGAAAACAACAAACTCTTTCCCGCAAAGTTTTGTTCATCCGCTCAGCTACACCATTCAGATGAGGTGTCTTGGGCGACGTCTTCTGATGCTGAATACCTTCCTTCCTACAATACTGATCAAGTGGACCATAATACTCTCCCCCATTTTCAGTGCGAATACATTTCAATTTATTTCCTGATTCCCTCTCAGCAGAAACATGAAATTGCATAAAAATATTAAGCTCCTGACTTTTGGCTTTCAAGACATAAAACCAGATCTTTCGTGATAATTCATCAATAAATGTAACAAAATAAAGACCACCACTAATGGTCTTCAATTTCAAAGGACCAAAAATGTCAGAATGTACCATTTCAAGTACCTGTGGCTTTCTGTGTGGAGGATGACTGCTGAAACTCACTCTCCTCTATTTCCCAGCCATGCAATGATCACATGTGTCCAATTTGAAACTCTTCAAATCTGGAAGAAGTTTTATTTGGGCCAAACAACCAAGACCTTTCTCACTAATGTGACTGAGCCTCTTATGACACAACTTGGTTGAAACATTGCACTCAACAACGCATGAAGTATCAAAGGAAATAGAAGCTCTAGTCCAGTACAAACTTGATTTATTCTCCCTTGAGCCACAATTAAAGAGCCCTTGGAAAGATTCCGTTGGATTTCACCAAAAACTCTGATAAACCCTTCTTCATCAAGAACTCTGGTAGAGATAAGATTCAAACAAACCTTGGGTGCATGTCAGACATTCTTCAAAATCGGCTTACTTCCTGTACTGGTTTTTAAACAAATAGTACTGATGCCTACAACATTAGCATGACCATCATTTCCCATCTTCAAAATCCCAAAATTACATGGGCTATATGATGTAAAGAACTCCTTCTTCGATGTCACGTGAAAACAGGAACCACTGTCAACAACCCAACAAGAATCATCTGAAGAAATCTTAATAGAGTCATAAACAATAACAAGATCACCCCCGGTAGCGGCAGCGACATGATCATCTCTATCACCATTTTTCTTTTGTGGATTTTCCTTAATTATATTATCTCTTTTCAGTTGATAACAAAACTTATTAACATTCCACTTCTTACCACAATGATGACATTCCAAATATCTCTGCTTTGGTCTGGATTTGCTTCTGCCTCTGCTCTTATCTCGACTACTCTGCCCCTGGTCCTGGCATCTCCCCCTGTTCTCTGTGACCAAAAGATCAAAATAAGATTTCTCCTAAGTGTGTCTCCTGACCTCTTCATTTAAAATATCATAATTGACAAAACTAAATTTCACAGCACCATTAGGAGAAGAACCCGTTAGAGTAACACGTACATTTTCCCATGAATCGGGTAAAGTGTTAAGCAGCAAAAGTGCTAAAACCTCATCTTCAAAATTGATACCCATGCCAGAAAAATGATCAAAAAATCCTTGAAATTCACTTAAGTAATCAAGAAATAGACATACCTTATCTATACCTCATTTTCATCATTTTCTTGAGAAGAAACAGCTTATTATTTCCCGTCTTCAAAGCGTAGGTCATCTCAAGCTTCTCCCACAATGTTCTGGCATGAGAGATGTTGAAAATTTGGTTCATCACGTTGTCTTCAACCCATTGGTGAATGAATACGCAAACCATCCCATGCTCGAACACCCATTCTTCTTCTGACATCCTCTCTGGCTTTTGGGAACTAAACACTGGAAGTTGCATCAACTTAACAAAAATAAGATCCTTCATTTTAAGTCGCCACATATGGTAGTCGGTACCATTCAGAAAAATCACCCTACTGTAATTGGCCTCCATAATAAATATGAAATGAAAAGAACCAAACCCTCTGATACCAGATGTTGGGAAAGATGGGAAAGCGACGAACACTCAATCCAAAGAAAACGTGAACACGCAACAGAAATTGAATCTTTCCCCCAAATAGAAGAGGATGCGCAGTGATAAAATTAAATATGCAGAAAATAAATTTGACACCGGAAATTTTTACGTTAAAAACCCGAAAGGGAAAAACCACGGGACCCAGTCTAGAAAGAAAAATCCACTAAAATCAAGATGTACACGGTAGAGAATCCCCAAAATGGAAGAGATCTCAAAAGTAATACTCAAGAATAAAAGTGTGGATCAAAAGGTAGAGAGCAAGAAAGATGATTGTCGAAGAAAGGCGATCACCAAATGGGATTTTCTCTCAGTGTTGTTGTTGCCGGTGATGTTGAAATTCCTTACCTATGCCTTTTTATATAGGAAAAGAATCAGCGTCAAATATTGTTTCCATGTCAAAAGAGTGTCACCACGTGAATTAATTCACACGGTCTTGGCCCACATTAAAAAACCACATTAAAGGAGAAAACCGCGTGATGCTCCAATTGAGGAGGCGGTACCTAGTGCACCAACCAGGAAGGCACCCATCACATTTGGTGATCTATTTTTTGACTTCAAAAAGGTCATTGGGAAATGGGAGCGTGGAAGGAATAAGGTCAGATTTTCAATGGTTTGAATGGTAGGTGAGCCTACTATTTATCGGTAAAGAAGGTCGACAATGGTTTTTGAGATCACTATAGAGAAAATCTAGGTGCCATAAAGAGGAGGTGTTGGCATCAGAATCATAGAGGGTCCGTCAATGTGATGATCACAGAGTTATCCATAGAAACAAGGTGACGACGCAGAGAGGCAGGGATTTGCTTAGTTGCATAGGGGGTCTGTTAAGGTGTTCATCACGTAGCCAGACGTGGATAACATGTGATGCTAAGAAGGTTTCGAGATTCATTAGACTGACAAAGGGTCCGTCACGAACCCTCATAATTGTAGAGGTTGTACGGATCTGCATTGTTCTTCACAGACCAGGCCCTTTGGTATAGTTTTGATTGATTTTAGGGAGATTTTTTGTCTAGATTTACATTGAACTAACTGTAATATTTTTCATGCCTTATGTGGCATGAATTTTGGTGCTGAAATTCGACCCCCCAAATTATAATGGGAGGAAAAGGAAAAGAGGGTCAGATTCTAAGTGTAAGTCACTGACAAACTAGAACGATCTCAAAAAGGCTGATCATGAAGTTGGATTATGTAGCCAGATTATAATGTGCGATCATGAAGCACCATCGCAAAGGGTAATCATGATGAGGTATCGTGGTGCGTAATCATGAAGCAGAACCTCTAATCAGCATAGTGAACAGAAACATGAAGCCAAATAACTAGAAGGGCGATGCGAAGCAAGATCGACAGTCACCGAAAATCCTAGCCATAGGTCACCGTGAAGCCGGAGCCAACCATGACTATAAATAGGTGAAGATGGGTTTTTTCCATACTTGGTTCTCTTTGAATGACTTTGACGTTGCTCATTATTCATGAAGAAATCCTCCCCATGAATGCGACTAATCAAACCAGGTTCTTTGGATTGGTTCTCTGTGAATGCTTTTGTGAATTGGTGTATCATGATCTGCTGCTTCCATTGTGATGCAGTCCAATATCATGGATGCTTCATGGAGGGAAGTCTCTTTGTGAACCATATTTGAAAAGTGTCTCTACAACTAGAGCACCTCTAATAAAAAATCATTGATGGTGAATCTAATAGAGGCATAAAAGAAATATTTTTTCTGTATGTGATTATCACTATATGGCTTCAGCTTGTCGGATGACGTCTTCCTTCCAGTGAAAAATAGAGATAAACAAACTTACTGGTAGAGAATCACCCTTGAACAATATCAATGTTATTAGGTTGTGGATGACCATGCTGGAAAGGATCATACTCCTATCACAATGTACTACCTTCACAACCACGTCTACAACATCGATAGAAATGAGCTGGAGGTAGGGAAATCTCAACCTCTATACAAGACCATTATTATGGAGGGGCTTAGGGATCCAGATAAGGGATGGATTAGAAGTTAGGATCTGTGCCAGAGTGGAATGTTTTTTGATCAGTGGGACTGGGCCTACTGGGTGTGCACAATTTGTGATGAGTTCAAGACTGTGCTGAGGCAAGTGGGCCTATACGAAGCATCATAGGCTTCCCAATTTAGTTTTCCCCAAATGAAACAGTTCATACTAGAACTGCTAAGATTGTGGTTTCCAAATACCAACACATTCCTTCTGCACCATTGGGTGGTTGGTATCAGCCTCTAGGATTTATATCAAATTGATGGTATCCCAATATTGGGATAGATGTATAATGGGTTACTTATTTCCATGAACGTATTGTAGAATATGGAATAGATTCTACCTTTGTTGAAGGCACTACTACATTTAGTACCATCGATGAAGGATTGTAAGTAGAACACCTGAGATGTACACTTTAAGTAGTGGTTTTCCTACTTTCTAAACATCCCTTTAGAGGAACATACACTACCAATAAGCCCCCCACTTTCCCGAGAGGATATTTAAAGGGAATAGAGGACTCATACTTGAAAATATTAGATAATAAACAGTGGAATCTGTCATGTTATAGTGTCAAAAACTAAGCATCAACCATTAGTGGTGCTGGCCGCATTCATCTCATCATTGATTTGTGGTTGGGTTTCATTAGTCAGAGATGATCACATGGTAATATGACAAAGAATATTCATTATGTTCCTACGACTTACTAGTAAAGAATGTGTGAACTTGGACATAACAGTGTTGGCGAAGTTATATCATTTACTTCATCACATCAGTGAGGCAAAGAGGCTATTGGGGGTATGCGGGTCGTTCAATTTCTTATATAGTTGGATTGCAGCACATATTAGGGAATACTAATATATCTACCCTATCACCCCACCTGGGATACACCATCGACCATCAATTTTGAATATTTTAGGGAGTACCCCAATAAGACTAGACACATCGGTTGTGTTGGGTAAGCTGGGGCGGGCATAACAATTCATCTTCCACCCATTTCCTCTGCTGACAACAACATATACTAATGATGGAACATACACCATCAAGAAACAATCAAACATGTTGTCCATATGAAGTGGTGTGCTAGTGGTGCATGTTGATTATGATCCCATAGATGAGTTGTACGTTCCACACCAGTTCGTGAGACAATTTAGATGCATGCAGAGACTGAACTCGAAGTTGTATCTGGCGGACTTCCTTGAGAATCATCTGTTCAGGATGAGGAAGTTGTGGATGATGTTCACACAAGAGGATGACAATATGTGGAATGAGTATCCACTGACCACCGCCACATTTAGATTGTTCCAAGGATACACATAGAGTTGTGCAACTGGCTACCCCAGAGAGACGCATAAGCATCCAACCATCTGGGCTAGAAATGAAATGGTCCCCACACTTCAACGATGGAGAGTGGTGGAGGGGGGAAATCGCGAGGGTGGTTCCAATTTATTCCATAGTGACGATGCTATACCATTAGGGGTGGAGGGACCTGAACTTGCAATGATGGAAGGTCAAGAAAGCGAAGCACTAAGGATGAGCCTAGCTGTTCTGACCGGAGGAAACCAAGAGATAGGTAAATTTTCAAGGAGATTCCATTGGAGGCCGTCTCAGGCCCCATGGAATAATTTGTGCCATGCAGTGATTCCTTATAATGATGTTTATATAGAGTCCGGGAATAAAAGGTAATTCAGAAATTGTTACCTCAGTACTAATGACCTCTAGGTAAACTAAAAGAGGCATGGAATGGAGATGGGGGAACTCGGTCTTGTGAAATCTGATTTTAATGTTGTCGTTCCTTAGGGAATTTTTTTTATAGTAACTGTAGATAATAGTTCTCTCAAATGGTACTCTACAACCATTGAATGAGTTGGTATGGGTGTTATTGAACAAGACCGTCCCCCTAATAGAGTCTGTAACTCATTCCGTTGAACACTTTCCACTTCCTGATGACTCAGAAATTCCTAGGGGATGACGTTGGTGAGGAAGAACTCTATAAGGGTGATGAGGAAGTGGCTCCAAATAGGGTCTCTCTAGAAGAAGGTGAAATAGTGGCATTAGATGGGACTTTTCTAAGAAATTCTACCACAACTCTTAAAGTAAGCACTGACTCATATTCATCATCTAATTTCCATTATTACATTATTTTGGTTTATTAAATGGAACTTATCTATGTAAGAGGATCATGAACCATGTGATACCACTGATTGGAATTAATGCAAATTGATTGGTGCGAAGAATCAAACACAAGAACCTAAAAATGATGAGATGATAGTTTCACAATCTAGTAGTAATGGGGAAGTGAGGGTCCTCCTCATGGAACCTTCAGATTCCACAACCATTTATAGAGGTCCACTCCCTAGAATCCCATCAATGACTGTCCCGATGTGGGATTGTGTGACTGGAAAATATATGTTCTCTGCCATTGGGCCACATCTTTTGTCTCCATAATCAACCTGGGTAACATTTCCCATATCTGAATAGTTCTCAAGAGAGCACGCATGCTACTAGTGAAAATTGAAGGAGGACTTGAGGCTCCTCTCCAAAGAGGGATGTTGGTACATATAGAACCATGTGCTCAAGACGACCCGACCATAGTCCCTTATAGACGACTAATGGTGATGAGTGATACCACAAGAAGTATAGAGTCTGATGTTGGTCAGGTTGACATTATTGAGTTAGAATCAAGTGATGAAGGCCAACCCAAATATGATCCTACTACTGAGCTCCTAGAGGCATTTCCTAAATACGAGCCGACTGGTCCAATGGAGTGGGATGAGACCACTTCTAATGAAAAGGATAGCAAGGATTCCCACCACCGGTCATAGAAGCTGATCAAATTCATCATCAATAACACCCAATAATTAGAGTGGGTAATCCAAATGGTAATACTTCATCCCCGTATGTATGTACTATACACTGGAGGTGTTGAGGCCCAATGCCCACATATGCTCAATTGATATTACTTTACTGAGAAGGCGTGGGAGTAAAATCAAGGAATCAATGTTGGCTTACAGTAAATGAAGTCAATCAACTACCAGAATCTTTCATAGGATGAGTAGGATATCCGGATATTAGGAATTAATCAACGTGAGAGCTCCCCCTTCATTGACACCCACAAAGACCTCATATCACAATTATGGGCTCAACTAGAATAAGATGAAGAGTAGTTAAGGAAAAAATGCTGTGAAATTGACAACATCCATGATGATAAAGATCGGGCACTGACTAGAGATAATGAACTGCTCCCCACACTCAACAAAGAATGTAAAGCCAATGACAAAATATCATGGAGGCTACACATCAAAGAGTAGTGTAGATAAGAAAATCCATTGAAGAGTTCATCCCATATATTGGAGTGTTCAATCCATGGGGGATATAATTTTCAAGAAATCACAAACATAAATTGATGATTTATTGCTTATTCTAGTTGTGTGAATGAGTCTCCTCATCTCCATTGATTACTGCATCTCAATAATATCTATGAATTAACTAGAAATCAATCCCTAAGATCATGTGGGTCATACCCAGTGTGATAAATAAGGGATGACAAAATAATTAATCCCCATGAAAATGAGAGTTCCAAACCATTACCAAACATACAAGGTCTGAATGACTACTTTGAGTTTCTTGGAGAACATATTGGGCCACGACTAGAAAATAGAGTTCTCAAAAAAGTAAAATTTACCATTCACAACATGCTCTAGTTCATGAGTTGGATAACAGAAGGGGTGTTGGAAGCCATCTAAACAATGGTGAATGGGAGGTGTGATCCACATTACCCAATGTTAGAAACAAAATGATAGAGGAATGCTGATGGAGGATAATTGATGACCAAATTCGAAACAAATCATCCGCATGACATTAGACTGAAATGGAAAGATGAAAATGAGAAGCATCCACTGATTGTATTTGAAAACTCAGAGCCAAACTCAATGATTCCTCTAATGTCATTTGGAAAATTGACTTAGGGTGGTTTGTGACCATTAAGGTTGAGTGTCTTAACTATTAGGGGGTTCCTTCAAATGTAAAAGGGAACGAGGATTTGAAATATAGGGCACATAAAGCGTGTTGATGGAATGATGGGTTTTTTGATTAAATTCCAACACACTTGAAATTTAACCACCATGAAGAATGTACATTGGGTGAGAATTTTAGTAAGAAAAAAGGTCAAACCTACTCTGAATAGGACCTCTCTGGTGGGGGCCATGAATGACTTGCAGTTTTATGTAATGAAAATGAGGATGGTACATGTGTAGTTTAGCGTATTACAGTGAGGATGATAAATGGAATAGTTAAAAATAATACGAAAATGACGTTGTATATAGTATAAGGTCATTCTTCCTAGAATTGGGTTAATAGTTTAATTTCATGTTACACTGAATAAGGATTCCTTATTTAGGGTCCTATAATTCAGATTGTACTTATGAGTGGTGAGGAAAAAGAGCCAATGAACTTAGGGTCTGGACCAAGGTGAGATGCCCGAGTGTATCTATATATTATTTGAGGGAAAACAATCAAGGAATACATAATTATATAATTACATGTAGTTTAACGTCCTTGGTGAGGATATGGAAAACTCCAAGGAGAAACATACAGAGTGGTACGTAACCCTATGTTATTGAGAACAAAAGAAGTCCACACCAAACTACACGCTCCTATAAGGGGGTAAAGCCCCACAGGCCAGAAGGATGAATTGGATTGCAGATGGACCATAGATACAGATTCTAGGCGTCACTATATATCCCATGAGAATGGGAATTAGGCCACATGTTGTTCATGAAGATGGTATGGAATATGGCCAATGCTAAATGGAGTGATATTTTCTCAGGTAGGAAAACCATAACTATTACAAAGTTTAATGTCATGAGAAACAGGGAACTGGATGTCATGGTTTAAAGGTCATATAATAATGATTTTATGGGGTGGAGAGGTGTAATTTAGAATCATGAGGCAACCCAATGTGAATGAGGGTGATGGAATCCCAAACGAAACTACATCTTTCAAAAGAGGAAAAACCTAACCATGAAGGGGGAGAAAGTGTCGTCACTCTATAGTTGGACCTGGAGGTAAATTAATTGGGTATCACTACGTATCTAACATGGGTGAGAATCAAGCCACACATAGTATTGGAATATGACATGGTGGAGGGATGATGGTAAAGGGGAAATTTCTTCTCAAACAAAGACGTCCTACATCTATGTAGTTTATCAGTACACGATCCTGGTGTAAAAGGCATAGTTTATCATCATACAATAATGACACATGGGATCTTAGTTTATGGTTTTAAAGCTCATACGAAGGGTAATAGAAATTATTCCTTGAAGGTGAAAAACATACCCATATCCCTAATTCCATGTGATCCATGCATGGAATGGAAAATAAGGGAGGATAAGATATTCACTTCCTAGGGGATCACAAGGTATAGAATGAAGGGATTGATTCAAGGATAACCCCATGACGCTGCTTCGTCCCCTCAATGTGTAAGGTTTCATGGAAGAAGAACACCAAGGCTGTCAAGATTCTGTCTAAACAGGATGAAATGGAAAGGAATATAAATCATGAAACCAACATTTAGGGCATAAAGGGTTTGGCGTAATGATGGAGGTTAACCATTGAATGTATTCAAAACAAAAAATCCATATCATGTGACATGGGATTGTAAAAAACATGTGAGGGTTGGACGCATACCATATTCGTGATGTGGGACATGTCTCAAACGTCATTCGACATCTCTTAGGGTATTGGACCAAAATTGATGGTGATCCATAAGGCCAAGCATCCATAATGCATGGGGATCCTTTGGGATGTGACAGATGATGCAGACCAAAACAAGGGGTCTCCTGAAGCATGGAAATGGAATGAGATCATGTCAATAAACAATACAATAATATATTACTTAGAACACGGTTTGCCTGTGTGCATTGATGGATATACCGACAGTCCAGAGGCCCCCTTAAGAGCAGACATGTTGAGAAGAAGTGTGGAGGAAGGGGAAAAATAGGTTGATGGTTCTAGGGATGGACCCAAGGACAAAATGTCTGGAATTACTATGTATCCAATAAGTATGGGAATCAATCCATATATAGTTCTAGATTTACATGGAGATTAAAATCATGTGGTACAGATGAAAATGATAGGGGATATCTAATAAGGGTGAAGTACATGGTGCAACTGTTGTAAATCTAATGTGAATGAAGACAAAATAAGTCCACATGGCACACCATTTAATCCCATAAGAACCTAGGACAAGTGAATATAAGAATGTGATAACTTGTATATCCTTGTATGGACCTAGCGACAAAACATCATGGCTTTCTTACATATCCCATATGGATGGGAATCGAGCCATATATTGTTCTGGAATTTTTGTGTAGTTTAACATCACACGATTATGATGTGGAGGGAAGGGATTCATTCTAAAGGGAGGAACATTGAAATACTATTATAAACCTAACATCATTGGTGTAACAGCCCGAGATTTTATGAAAAATATTCTTTCTTATTTTACTAATGTCTTGTGTTATACGCTACACCAAAAGGAGCTTGCACAACACGCATCCTTGACTTGCCTTGCATTACACGCAATCACAACCTTCCTCGATAGCGTGTGTGGTACGTAATCCTGAGTTTCACGAAACAATGATATGCTATTAAAATATTATTAAAACTAGCCGTTATGAATAGTAATAACCACTTTTTAAATTTTAGAAATTTTAACTCTCAAAATGGACTTCATTTTTGGATTCGGAGTATCGAATTTAGCCTAAGGTGAAATTTTGGTACTTTTCGGATAACTTTCATATTCTGATGAATAGTGAAAATTACTAAATTATAATTAAAAACAACTTTTTTAATCGAAATAATTAATAGTGATAAATCATTGATTTGAGTGGTTTTAAAGTATATTTAGAATATATTTTTACAATTTAATACAATGTTGGTCATTGGATGTAGTTTCACATTTAAACTAGACATAAACAAGTGTCAATCTTTTGATAGATATTGTTTCTTAAAAACACGCTATTTGTTTTAACAGCGGGATTTAATTATAAAATTAATTAATGCAACTTTTATGTTATGAATTTGGTAAAATAGACTTCATTTTTGAATTCGGAATATGAAATATAGCTTGGGATGAAATTTTGGCATTGTTCTGAAAAACATCAATTTTTGATGAATAGTGAAACTACTAAGTGGTAGGTTAAAAACTGAATTTTGCATAAAACTTAATTTTACCGCTTCTGTGAATGGAATTTCGAAAATCCGAGAGACACGGTTAATATCAAGGACTAAAATGTGGTTCAATGAGATGAAAATAATTTTTTGGTGAATAGTAACTTTTTACTTTTTTTACCACGGTTAATAGTAAATAAGGTAACTAAGGGTAAATATGATATTAATATTACCCTAACACATGTCCTAATTCTATTGGACAAGTGTAATTCGACCAAAAACAAACTTAGTAATAAAATATGACCATTTAGGCCCACTTGGATTAGATTAGGACATTTATTATTAATTTATTTAAAGAAGGGTTAAAATAGTTAAAATCAAAGTTTAATAAGTAAATCATTTTTAATATGGGGTTATACATAAGATAAATTCGACTATAAATATTCATTAGAAAGCTAAAAAGATTTCCTACATGATGGTATTTTATTTGTAATTTTTAGACATCAAATAATATAATTTATTTATGACATAAAAATGATGCAGTAATTATCTTATTAATGAAATATTGACATAATTGATAATATAAATACCAAAATAAATGTAATTTAAGACTTTTTATGAATTCCACTAATTTTCTAGGTTACTATGATATATTAGTGTTGATTTAATCAACTTGGTTCGAACATATAATTCTGTTATGACTTTCACAAAAATCATATATCAAATAGTGTCAAAATTGACACAAAATAGTTTTTAAATCAAATATTATATTATTAATTGTTATTTTATTCCTAAAAATCTAAGGTTCGGCCAAATGACTTAGATAAGGATATATATATTAATAATAAACAATTTGGGGTTCTTTTTGCATGTTATAGTAAGTGTATTAACCATATAGTGAAAGAAAACAAAAAGACACGGTAAAAGTTAAATTAATTAACTTAGAGTTAAATCTAATTGATAAGGTTAAAATAATATCTTAAACTTGTCTAAATTATATTGGTTGATAGGATTTCGACCCATCCTTACTTTAGCTTCGAAATAAGACCCTTTGGAACCATTATAAACCGATTTTGACTTTAATATAAAATAATATTTTGAGATATTCCTAAGGTGCCCCTCTCCTCCCCTATAAAAGGACACCTCCTCCCCCTCCTCCTCACACCAATTTGAGCACTCAAGCTCGTCCAACCCCTGCCAATTTATCCTCTCCACTTCCCTAGCAACATCCTAGAGGTTCTGGTATTCCTCAAAGACCAATTTTAGTGCCCTAAGAGGAGGTCTCAAAGAGGCACTTCAAAGAAGAGGTAATTACCGTTACCAATTCTTTCATCTTTATTTCTTCTTCCACTTCTTCTTCTTAGGTTGTTTCATTATGAAGTAATAACATCAGTATCACTCATATACTGATATGTTATTATAAGTATGAAACAACCCTATTTCACCATCTATCCATCCTACGGAAAAAGAAATCACCGCGCGTGCGTACGTACGGAATACCATCTCCACGCCGTGGTGTAATCTATTTTCCACCACCACCTTACATGGATGGGTATAATGGTGTAAAGAATAACTATACATAGTTATTACAACATCATATTGATTCTGATATGTTGTATAATCCACTCCAATTCAATTCAATATTTATAGAAATGATATCATCGCTCGTGCGTACGTACGGACTACCGTCTCCACGACGCGATGAGATTCATTCTCCATGTTAACCATTTAAGAATGATTATAATGTATATATAAGAAATAATAATGAAATATATGACATTATAAAGCTACTGGATTTATGTATATATATACATATGTATGTAATCTACTTACTTCCATTTCAAGACAATAAGGAAAGGAAAACAGCGTTCATGCGTACGTACGGACTACCGTCTCCATGAACGGTGTTTTTCATTTTATTTATCTACCTATTATATATATATATATACTGAATATATATGATATATAAATCATATTTTATATTCTGGAAGTAATTAAATCATGATATAAGTAATAATGATGTCAAGAACAACAAGTCAAAACACCTACGATAAATGAAACGATTTTACCCAAAACGCTTCTTTAACATGGAGTTTACAAAAGAACGGGTAATATAATGTCATAAGTGAACCATATATGATATCATAACAATGAATATGATTCTGTAATAAGTCAATAACATGATTTAAATCATTATACAGGAGGTTCGGACACTTACAAAGCAAGTCGGACCTAGGGTAAGGGAAATATCACAATCTCATTTTTATCCGAGATTGTTTATTCGTAAGTATTTACTGGGGTGTATTTTATCATCCACATCCATGTTCCCTCAATATGTAATATTGTTTCCATCCACTTGAAATAGTTTAAATCCAATTTTACCCTTAGGTGAGTTTTTAGTAAAGAATATGAAAGGAATCTTTTGTCGTTTTTCCGTACGAGGTACTTTTTGACTTTTCCGACAAAAGTACGAAAAATGTTTTTTTTAACTTATACGGAACGAACGGATTTCTACTGTTTTATAAAGCCTTATTTTCATGAAGATTCCTCTAAAATATTTCATGACTATTTTCAATAAAATCTCTTTCTTTTAAAATTGCATGATGTTTTGTGAAAAGAAATTGATTTTGAAGAAGAAAGGATATTTTCCTCAAGAATTCAATTCAAGTGTTTTATCAAAATTATTTTCCATCTAAGATAATAAAGGGTTCTGTTTCTATCCATATTTTTACATTGATTTGACTATGTTGAGATGGAATTATGTTTATGAATTCCTTTATCTTATATGAATTGATTTATGATGTCATGATGTTTCAAGAATCCCATTTTTATTACATGGGTTATGCGATGATGTATGATTTATGATTTTGTGGCACACATAAGAAAGGATTCATGAAGAGATGGGTGGGACCTATATCTCCCTCCAATGCATTGGGTAAAGATTTTATATCTCATGAGATAGACATGGCTGGAATGGTAGGTTATACCGGTTCAGTGAAACAGGACTGAAACGAGGATTACTCGATTCAGAAAGGGACTTTGTCCACTAAGATAGTCTTGGCAATGAGTCTTGACTAACAAAAAATGATTCTCTATGATTATGTGTGTATGCGAAAAATTTCCATGTTTTATGTTATGATTATTGTGATTACATTTCACTGCCATGATTTATCCCATGTTATGAAATTATGCTCTCTTTTGCAGGTTATGATTTCCAAAATGTTATGTTCTTATGAATATGATGTGATTGATATTTCTTTTGTTTACCCTTACTGAGCATTTGAGCTCACCCTTTTATGTTTTCTTTTCCCCAGGATATAAAGAAAGGTTTTAGGTAAAAAAAAAAGAAGATCTTTATGGGAGATGTTGAAGATCTTTCACCACGATTAGAAGATTATAGTCCGAGTTTCCAAAGACACTAAACTATTACGGTCCTTGTGTGTGTGTTTTTGTAATGTACTAAGTATTCCGCAAAAGTAATGTAAAGTCCATGTATATCAGGCTTCGGGTCTCTACAGTTGGTATCAGAGGAAAGGTTTAGTCAACCTTTGGAAACTAGGATGCGAAAACGTTAGTGAGATCCCTAGAGATATTTCTAAGGTATGTCTAGGGATGTCCCTAGGGATAAGTATACGTATAGGTTATAGTAATAGAATTACGCTAACGATCATAGAATTAAACCTAAGATATTGAAGGTACTCCCCCTTTATTATGTTGTTTTCCCTAGCATGATTTTTGCCTCTCACACTATTCTTTATGGGTTTTAGACGATGGATGGAACCCGAAGGAACCGTGTTGTTCAATGCAATGGACAATGCAATGATTTCCCTCCTGAACAAACAAATGTTATGGGAGACGGAGTGCAAAATCTTATTGCTATACTTACACAAGCTATGAATCATTCTGGACTTCCAAATGAGCAGAGAAGGGAACAATATTCTATTGAGTCCTTCATGAGGCAACGTCCACCTTCTTTCAGTGGGTCTACTGATCCATTAGTTGCTGAACAATGGATTAGTACTACTGAAAAGATATTTTCAGTTCTTCAATGTTCTGAACATGATAAAGTCATCTTAGCAGTATATCGTTTGGAAGGTGAAGCTGATCAATGGTGGAATCTTATCAAGAATACGAGGCCAAGAGATGAAATTGAGTCCATGGAATGGGACGAGTTCAAGAACTTGTTTTTCAGTAAGTACTTCCCTCGTATTCTTCGAACAAAGATGGAGAAAGAGTTTCTTGAACTAAAGCAAAGGGATGATGAATCTGTTGGTACCTATGAAGCAAATTTTACAAGACTTGCAAGGTATGCTTCTGGAATTATCATCCAACCTGAAAGTAAAGTTGATCGATTTTTCAGTGGCTTAAAACCAAGTCTTCGAAGGGCATTAGCTATAAGAGACTTCAGTAGCTATGAAGAAATTGTGCGTTGTGCTATCAAGGTAGAAATGGAAGTTGGTGTTACATATCCATCTCATGGTTTTGACAAGAAACGAAAGATGGAGTTCAAGGAGAAATCTCAGAATAATGGTGAAAAGAAGATGAATGTTTCCTTATGCACAAAGTGTGGAAAGAAGCACGGTGGAGATTGTCTAAAAGGGACTAGAAAATGTTTTAAGTGTGGAAAAGAAGGTCATCGAGCAGCTGAGTGTCGAAGTAATGGAAAAAGGGTTTCTAATGATGTGAATAAAGCAAACACTGCAGAGAACGCACCGCCAACACTTCAATGCTTCAAGTGCAAGGAAATGGGGCATTATGCTAATAATTGCCCTAATCCAAGGGTTAGTGATGATCAACATGAGCAACCACTTAAGGCAAAGGACAAAGGGAAGTCACATGCGATCACTATTGGCGATGCTGAATATGACAATGATGTGGTGGAATGATTAAGTGTTTATGTAATGGGATTCCAAAATAATGTTGTATCATGGAATATTGGAATATTTATGTATTGGTCTAATGTGGTATTCAAAGTGATTGAGTTATTATGCGCATAATGAAGGGAAAATGAGAAAATGAAATGTTTAATAGTATTCATGAGCTCATGATTGATATAAGGACTAAGTGATATCATGGTTTGAGTATATAGAATTTTGAGGATTTTGGTATGTGGAAAGTGTTAACTTTTAACTGCACTCATGTTTTCACTAAGGTATTCAAGAGAATACACGATTAAGGACTTTGAATGTTTGGAATGTGACCAACAAGACATATCTTATGATATGTGAGGATCAACGACAGTATTAAATCTCTGGTAATCGTTGTCACTATATTATGAGAGTGGACTGCAGTATTATAAGCCCAAAGATTAGACTGGATTATGTTGGACATAAGTTAGTATTGTTTAAGGATAGAAGATTTTCGATATTATTGATGGGATGTTATAGTAACGTAGTTTTAGAAAAAGGGACAACCTGCAGGACGGGCGACATCCCATCGCTTCGGACAAGGCTGTAGGAATCGAACCCACAACCAAAGTGCGACTGGCCTTTATCGCCTACCACTGGCCTACAGGAAGTCCCTGTTTAGTAGAAACTAGTTTTATTATATTAAGCAGTATGATATATGAAGGAACTATATATGATTAATCTCACTATAGAATGACTTATGTATATTTAATAACTTTTGCTTACCTTTTGTTTGAGACAGATGGAATGACCCGTCATTATATCACATGATCTGCTAACACTTCACGAATAACAAATTCAACTTCATTTATTTAAGAGATGAAGTGGAAATTGTTCAAGGCACGAACAACAGTGATATTGTATCAAAATAAAGTAAGTATTTATTCTAATTCAAATTTTCAACTTTAGGGAAATGATCTTGAAAACCAAAAATGTTGTCCTAGTGATCTTATACCTGATGAATCAGATGGTACCTTAGATCGTCACAAATTTATGGATTTGTGATTACTGGATTTTCCATAGCCATGTTCTCTACCACTCTCCATCAGAACATGATGGTTAGATTTCTCTTCCATATCCATATTTTCACCTATGTGGAAACCCAGTGATTAGTTTCTTTGGGTAATCGTTACATTTCATACTTTAGTTTTTAAAGCCAAGTTTTGGTATTCCCTTTTACGATGTGGGTTTCTATTAAAGAAACTTTCGAATAGTAAACCATTTATAACCCCGACGAATTTCGAGGGCGAAATTCATTTTAAGGGGGGTAGAATGTAACAGCCCGAGATTTTATGAAAAATATTCTTTCTTATTTTGCTAATGTCTTGTGTTATACGCTACACCAAAAGGAGCTTGCACAACACGCATCCTTGACTTGCATTGCATTACACGCAATCGCAACCTTCCTCGATAGCGTGTGTGGTACGTAATCCTGAGTTTCACGAAACAATGATATGCTATTAAAATATTATTAAAACTAGCCGTTATGAATAGTAATAACCACTTTTTAAATTTTAGAAATTTTAACTCTCAAAATGGACTTCATTTTTGGATTCGGAGTATTGAATTTAGCCTAAGGTGAAATTTTGGTACTTTTCGGATAACTTTCATATTCTGATGAATAGTGAAAATTACTAAATTATAATTAAAAACAACTTTTTTAATCGAAATAATTAATAGTGATAAATCATTGATTTGAGTGGTTTTAAAGTACATTTAGAATATATTTTTACAATTTAATACAATGTTGGTCATTGGATGTAGTTTCACATTTAAACTAGACATAAACAAGTGTCAATCTTTTGATAGATATTGTTTCTTAAAAACACGCTATTTGTTTTAACAGCGGGATTTAATTATAAAATTAATTAATGCAACTTTTATGTTATGAATTTGGTAAAATAGACTTCATTTTTGAATTCGGAATATGAAATATAGCTTGGGATGAAATTTTGGCATTGTTCTGAAAAACATCAATTTTTGATGAATAGTGAAACTACTAAGTGGTAGGTTAAAAACTGAATTTTGCATAAAACTTAATTTTACCGCTTCTGTGAATGGAATTTCGAAAATCCGAGAGACACGGTTAATATCAAGGACTAAAATGTGGTTCAATGAGATGAAAATAATTTTTTGGTGAATAGTAACTTTTTACTTTTTTTACCACGGTTAATAGTAAATAAGGTAACTAAGGGTAAATATGATATTAATATTACCCTAACACATGTCCTAATTCTATTGGACAAGTGTAATTCGACCAAAAACAAACTTAGGAATAACATATGACCATTTAGGCCCACTTGGATTAGATTAGGACATTTATTATTAATTTATTTAAAGAAGGGTTAAAATAGTTAAAATCAAAGTTTAATAAGTAAATCATTTTTAATATGGGGTTATACATAAGATAAATTCGACTATAAATATTCATTAGAAAGCTAAAAAGATTTCCTACATGATGGTATTTTATTTGTAATTTTTAGACATCAAATAATATAATTTATTTATGACATAAAAATGATGCAGTAATTATCTTATTAATGAAATATTGACATAATTGATAATATAAATACCAAAATAAATGTAATTTAAGACTTTTTATGAATTCCACTAATTTTCTAGGTTACTATGATATCTTAGTGTTTATTTAATCAACTTGGTTCGAACATATAATTCTGTTATGACTTTCACAAAAATCATATATCAAATAGTGTCAAAATTGACACAAAATAGTTTTTAAATCAAATATTATATTATTAATTGTTATTTTATTCCTAAAAATCTAAGGTTCGGCCAAATGACTTAGATAAGGATATATATATTAATAATAAACAATTTGGGGTTCGTTTTGCATGTTATAGTAAGTGTATTAACCATATAGTGAAAGAAAACAAAAAGACACGGTAAAAGTTAAATTAATTAACTTAGAGTTAAATCTAATTGATAAGGTTAAAATAATATCTTAAACTTGTCTAAATTATATTGGTTGATAGGATTTCGACCCATCCTTACTTTAGCTTCGAAATAAGACCCTTTGGAACCATTATAAACCGATTTTGACTTTAATATAAAATAATATTTTGAGATATTCCTAAGGTGCCCCTCTCCTCCCCTATAAAAGGACACCTCCTCCCCCTCCTCCTCACACCAATTTGAGCACTCAAGCTCGGCCAAACCCTGCCAATTTCTCCTCTCCACTTCCCTAGAAACATCCTAGAGGTTCTGGTCTTCCTCAAAGACCAATTTTAGTGCCCTAAGAGGAGGTCTCAAAGAGGCACTTCAAAGAAGAGGTAATTACCGTTACCAATTCTTTCATCTTTATTTCTTCTTCCACTTCTTCTTCTTAGGTTGTTTCATTATGAAGTAATAACATCAGTATCACTCATATACTGATATGTTATTATAAGTATGAAACAACCCTATTTCACCATCTATCCATCCTACGGAAAAAGAAATCACCGCGCGTGCGTACGTACGGAATACCGTCTCCACGCCGTGGTGTAATCTATTTTCCACCACCACCTTACATGGATGGGTATAATGGTGTAAAGAATAACTATACATAGTTATTACAACATCATATTGATTCTGATATGTTGTATAATCCACTCCAATTCAATTCAATATTTATAGAAATGATATCATCGCTCGTGCGTACGTACGGACTACCGTCTCCACGACGCGATGAGATTCATTCTCCATGTTAACCATTTAAGAATGATTATAATGTATATATAAGAAATAATAATGAAATATATGACATTATAAAGCTACTGGATTTATGTATATATATACATATGTATGTAATCTACTTACTTCCATTTCAAGACAATAAGGAAAGGAAAACAGCGTTCATGCGTACGTACGGACTACCGTCTCCATGAACGGTGTTTTTCATTTTATTTATCTACCTATTATATATATATATATACTGAATATATATGATATATAAATCATATTTTATATTCTGGAAGTAAGTAAATCATGATATAAGTAATAATGATGTCAAGAACAACAAGTCAAAACACCTACGATAAATGAAACGATTTTACCCAAAACGCTTCTTTAACATGGAGTTTACAAAAGAACGGGTAATATAATGTCATAAGTGAACCATATATGATATCATAACAATGAATATGATTCTGTAATAAGTCAATAACATGATTTAAATCATTATACAGGAGGTTCGGACACTTACAAAGCAAGTCGGACCTAAGGTAAGGGAAATATCACAATCTCATTTTTATCCGAGATTGTTTATTCGTAAGTATTTACTGGGGTGTATTTTATCATCCACATCCATGTTCCCTCAATATGTAATATTGTTTCCATCCACTTGAAATAGTTTAAATCCAATTTTACCCTTAGGTGAGTTTTTAGTAAAGAATATGAAAGGAATCTTTTGTCGTTTTTCCGTACGAGGTACTTTTTGACTTTTCCGACAAAAGTACGAAGAATGTTTTTTTTAACTTATACGGCACGAACGGATTTCTACTGTTTTATAAAGCCTTATTTTCATGAAGCTTCCTCTAAAAGATTTCATGACTATTTTCAATAAAATCTCTTTCTTTTAAAATTGCATGATGTTTTGTGAAAAGAAATTGATTTTGAAGAAGAAAGGATATTTTCCTCAAGAATTCAATTCAAGTGTTTTATCAAAATTATTTTCCATCTAAGATAATAAAGGGTTCTGTTTCTATCCATATTTTTACATTGATTTGACTATGTTGAGATGGAATTATGTTTATGAATTCCTTTATCTTATATGAATTGATTTATGATGTCATGATGTTTCAAGAATCCCATTTTTATTACATGTGTTATGCGATGATGTATGATTTATGATTTTGTGGCACACATAAGAAAGGATTCATGAAGAGATGGGTGGGACCTATATCTCCCTCCAATTCATTGGGTAAAGATTTTATATCTCATGAGATAGACATGGCTGGAATGGTAGGTTATACCGGTTCAGTGAAACAGGACTGAAACGAGGATTACTCGATTCAGAAAGGGACTTTGTCCACTAAGATAGTCTTGGCAATGAGTCTTGACTAACAAGAAATGATTCTCTATGATTATGTGTGTATGAGACAAATTTCCATGTTTTATGTTATGATTATTGTGATTACATTTCACTGCCATGATTTATCCCATGTTATGAAATTATGCTCTCTTTTGCAGGTTATGATTTCCAAAATGTTATGTTCTTATGAATATGATGTGATTGATATTTCTTTTGTTTACCCTTACTGAGCATTTGAGCTCACCCTTTTATGTTTTCTTTTCCCCAGGATATAAAGAAAGGTTTTAGGTAAAAAAAAAAGAAGATCTTTATGGGAGATGTTGAAGATCTTTCACCACGATTAGAAGATTATAGTCCGAGTTTCCAAAGACACTAAACTATTACGGTCCTTGTGTGTGTGTTTTTGTAATGTACTAAGTATTCCGCAAAAGTAATGTAAAGTCCATGTATGTCAGGCTTCGGGTCTCTACAATTGGGGACTAAAGAAGTCCACATCCCGCCACAAGCTTCCAAAAGGACTTTGGTCCGTAAGACTGAAAATGGAGAACATAAGGATGGACCCAAGGAAAAAATGTATGGGTGTTCCAACATATCTCATATATATTAGGATCAAGCCATTCATAGATCTTTAGTTTCGGTGTAGTTTAACATCAGGAGTTAAGGACGTAGCAGACGAATGATTTTCTAATGGGAATGGTCATGGCGTGACGAAGCATACTGACGTAAATGAGGATATGAGAAGTACACACCACTCCATGTACTATCCCAAGGGGAAAACTCAGACCAAGGGGTATAAAATGATCAATGGACATCAGATGGACCCATAGAAAAAGTTTACAGGAATTCCAATGTATTCCCTGAGATTGGAAATCATGCCACATGTAGTACATGAAATGTTTTGCAGTATAATGACATGTAGTAAGGATGAAAGGTAAACGTGGATGTTCTAGAGTGAAGGGAACATGGTGTAGCTATTGAAAACACTACATTAATGCGTACAAAATAATTACACATCATAAAATTTGCATCCCTCAAAGAGAACTAAACCCTATGTGTGAATCCGAGGATATGGGGAGATTTTATGGGTTGGACCCAATGAAAAAATATCTTGGTGTTCCCACATATCCAACGAGGGTAGAAATCAAGACACACATAGTTCATAAAATGTTGAACATTTTAACATCATACAATAAGGATGAAAAGTGGGGAGATCCCAAAATTCAGAAACATGAAATAGTAGTTGTATGAACGACATGAATGGGGTAAAAATCCCACAGCACGCCACATGCTTCCAGGATACTCAGGCCTAGAGGCCATAAGGAAGTAAGTTTCTATTGTATCTAGGGATGGAACTAGAGAATAAATATTTTGGTGTTCATTAATATCCCCTAAGGATGAGAATCACGACACACATATTTCATTAAAATCCATTTAGTAAAATTCATGTGGTAATGATGATGGATATCTAAGTTTTAGGTCGTAGAGCTCTGACCGTAGATGACCATTTAAAATTCATGTGGGTGGGACGGAAGGGAAGTAAAAGGTGAATCATCACGCCCGATATTTTGGATATTATGGGGATGTTGATAATGATATAGGATAACATATGACCATATTTTCAACATAGTATATATATCATGTGACCTGGAATCGAAAAAACAATTTAGAATCAATCAATGACCATATTTTCAATGTGGGGCTTGTTTAAAATTGTCTTTCAAGATCCTCCGAGATGTTGGCCCAATGTGTTAGGGAAGAAAAGTTGGAATGAGACTAGACTGATAGGGGTTCCTTTTTGATGAGAAAGATGATAAATACCCAAATGAAGGGTACACATGAAACATGATAGTACCCATGCAAACATCTTGTAATAAAGACGACATAAATCTTAGTTAATGGTCATAGAGCATAGATAATGAGATGTATTAACTAGTTATAGATTATTTTCATGCCATATGAATGTGGTCTTAGTTTATGGTCATAGATCTGAAACCATTTGAAGTTTACCATCATGAAAGATGATAATAACCACCCAGTTTATGTACTGTGTGAGTTATTTAGCATTGGTGGTGGAGTAATATACTTACCATCCATGGTGTCTAGGGAGTATGATCCACTAGGGTAAAACTTGTAAATGATATTGGGTCCCTCCCACTGAGGTTCCATATTTGATGGATTCCTTTTAGGTATCATTAAAATGCTTAGGGTTAATACCAAGTAACTTTGAAGTAATGAACAATGTCAAACATTATTATTGAAATCTCGGGCTATATTGTTCTGATGCCTCTCCAGTTTTTGAAAGGTATGAAGCCTGTTCTCATGGAGGATTCCAATTCATCCAGAAGAACATCTACTACTTTTTTCTAACGTCTTATTATCATAGAAGGCTTTGTGGAGTGACAGAAACTGAATCTCGATGGGAATAACTTCCTCTTTTCCATACACTTGGGAATATGGGGTTACGTGGGTGGAATTACGAGTCATCGTCCAGTAAACCCAGGGAGCATTGGGAGTTTTTTCAGGACAACTATTCTTATTTTGACTAACCTTATTCTATAAGATGGTAGAGAGGGTTTTATTAAACACATTGATATACCTATTTTCATCTGTGTGATAGCGAGAGGTATGAATAGAATGAATATTGTACTTGGTGAACATTTTTTTAGCTCGGTTGCCCAAAAGTTGGTGCCGTTATTAGTTAGAATGGTGTGAGAGACTGTACATTGGTTGAGATATTATAGCACATGAAATCAATTCTAGAACAGGAATTGACTTCCTTGTGTGTCATTTCCTCTTCCCACATAGAAAAATATCTATAGTGGTTAGGATAAACCTGCACTAGTGAGCTGTTGCTGGTAGATATGGTCTCACAACATCGAGTCACCAAACTTCAAAGGGATAAGGGTACTTGGTCGTATGGAGAGGCTCAGGTGGATGACACAGAAAATTAAAATGGATCTAACTGGTGTGAATTCTCTTAGATAAATCAATATAGTTAGGGACCATGGTGGGCCAAAAATATCCCAACCTTCGGATCTGATGAGAGAGTTTCGGCCCAGCCCAATGAGCTCCAAAAGAATTTGCATGAACCTCCTGCATGACTCGGGGAATATCATCTCCATGAATGTAATGGAGGAGAACACCATAAAACCCACATATTTATAGGATATTATCAACCGTAGGACCACTCTGGAGGGTGAACTGCAATACGCGCTGATGGATTTTCTCAAATTTGGATTGGTCTATCACAAGATTTTCGTGTTGGAGATACTCTATAAAAGGAGTTTTCCAACCAGGGATCTCTAAATATGTTGTGGTAGGGGGACTTGGAGGTCCCAATGTGGACACACCTATGGTAAGATGGACTACCTGTCGACTATTATCATTTCTTGGAGTGACTTGTGCGATGACTCTTTGATGTGCCACATGGATGATCAAATAGATCTGGTCAGGCTCAAAAAGAGATGTGGAAAGGCTATCGAAGTAATCAGATTAGACATTCTATGATTGAGGAACATTAATGACTTCAGGACGGGATAGTAACTAGGCCATTAGCTATGGTGTGCACTCCAACAAGGATATAAGCTCTGTATTCCTGACAATAATCACTAATAATTAGCTTGATGACCCGTTCAGAGTCCCCATTCACATGCAGTTAGGAAACATAAATCTCAAGGTCTAGCTTGAGATTAGTGATGAGGGTCTAATACTCTCCCTCATTTTTGTTGCAGCCTTATGAAAATAAAAATAAATAGGGAAGGAAATCTTGTGCAGGCATGGTGTAGACGACACCCATGACCACTTTGTTAAGTATGGGATCATTAGCTCTCCTACCGGCTAGGATTCCTGAAACACTATCAAAGTGTATCATACTACAAGGAAAATATTTATCCAAAAAAATGATGGATTCATCTAGGAAGTCAAGATCCAAAGACTGGTTTGTAGGGGATTGATGAGGTGAATGATATTCTGCCTACGCCTAACCCTTAACAGCTTACTGTGTAATGAACCTAATGTCAAACTGCTAAAGGATCACTTCCCATTAATCTAGATGTCCTATTAACATGCATAGTACTAGAATATAATTTATCAGATCCACACTAGACACCATTTGTGTCCAATGGTGATGCAGCTTATGTACTGAGAATTATAGAAGAAGGTATCTCTTCTCGATAAAGGAATATCTGGTCTCTGTATTGACGAGCATGAAGCTAAGATTGTATAATTTTTTTCTATTCCCTCATTATTATTCTTATATATAAGGGTGTCAAGTGACCATTCCTAAGTAATCACATAATGTAATAGAGTCTTTACAGATATGGGTTGCATCAGAAACAGAGGATATAACATGTAATGCATGAACTCATCAAAAGAGGCCTAACACTCCTCACCCCACTGGTACTCTGTACCATTATTCATGAGTTTGGAAAAGGGAATGAACTTACCAGGAATGTTTGGAATGAATCTATGTATGTAGGCTATGTGTCCTTGAAACCCTCAAATCCCCCAAATGTTTATCGGAGGAGGCATCTGACTGATGCACTTTATCTTCTTCATATTGATCCTGATGCCTCTAAATCTGATGAAAAATCTGAAAAACTTTCTAATTCTAACCTTTAAGGCACACTTCAAGGTGTTAATCTTTTGATGGTGGCAGTGGAGAAAGCCTAACATTTTACCAAGATTTCTGAGATAGCCCTAAGCCTAGTGGTATTTGACCACCAAATCTTCCACATCAAATTCCACCAATGTCCCAAGGATCATCTTGAATATGCGGTGCATGGAATGCAGATAGGTGTCACCTGCATTCTTCAAATCAAAATAAATTACATGGTAACATAAAGTACCTTGATGTGCTATAAATGTGATAAAATATTCTTCCCCATGTGCCATTAATATTTTATTATATCCCAAATATCCATCCATGAAGGAGAGAGCTTGAAATCCAATTGTAGCATTGATCAACAGCTCTGTTGTAGGAAGGGGAAAGTCATCCAATGTATAGTAATGGTTGAGATCCTGGAAGTCGATGCAGACTCTGATATGTATTTTTTTTATTTCGGATGGAAACAATGTATGCTATAGATTTTGGGTACAAGATTTCCTTGATGATGTTTTATTTAATGATATTATCAGCTTCAACCTCGTCTATGGAACCCTGAGAAGGGTACATCTTTATGGGAGGCTATTTTTACATGAAATGGTTTATCAGGAAACCAAGGTGGTGAAAATCTACCTAAGGATTGAGTCCTGGCATCCCTCCATAGGACCAGGAAAATACATCTTAGTGCTTCTTCTGGAAATCGACGTACTACTGTTGATATTTAATAGACATGGATGAATTGACCATTTCGGGCTTCAGATCTGTCTCGGTGTCGACGTTCTGCTATGCTAACTCATCAACGGTGGTGGAGACACCTTCTTCAAAAGTAGGGTCCTTATCCAAATTCTATTCATTGTCCATAGTTAGATGACTATCAATAGGGGTAAATTCATCTAAATTGGACAACTCTAACGAAATGTTGGTGACAACTTGAGAGGTAGAAGATTCTTCTTTGGGGGAACCTATACGGCTGGAACCATGGTGATGAAAGTTGTTGATATGATTCTATTAGGTCATCGACTCAATGGGAAATACGTAATAATATTAATGATTTAATAGTGTATCATCATGAGCCGGTTTATCCCATAATAGCAAAATAAGAAAACATGGTGTATTGTTGTTTCCATGGGGAGAACATCCCGATACCTTACAAGGGTAAGGGGTTCTGGGATCACTCAAGCATGATTCTGGTAGGAGTATGAAGTTACCTTACTACGATCCATGCATCAAGGAAAATTCATTTCCCTCATCCCAAATATGAAAAAATAAATGTACCATTTCTGGATTTTTGGCCTCCAATCTATGAATTGAAAAAATGTAAGTATCATACTGGTCTTCCCATTTGGTCAACTACATCCGTATAATGCTCAAACTCATTGGCCTGAACCTGAATTTCCTTTCTCCTTTAGTAGTCAGCATCCTGGTAGTGAGATTCTTAAGAGGTTAAGGGAGACACATCACCTTTTAGAACACCCACTAATCCATTAAAGGAGTACATAAGTCATTGATTATATGAGGATGGGACTCCTGCATGAATATGGAGTCAGGGACTACCCATCAGAACATTATAGGTGGTGTCCTACGAGATAACCATGAACTTTGTGTTGGTAATTATATCACTAAATTGGATCTTCTAGCATATTTTTCCAATGAGAGTTTTCTCTATTCTGTCATAACCTTGAAAATTTATGTTAGAGGGATTCCATTCCATCTTAGACAACTTCATCATGTAGAGTATCTGGGTCAGTGCAAGATTGATCCCAAAACCTATGTCATAAAGAAAAATTCATACATCCACACCATTGAACATGAAAGTGATATACAATGGTAGAATGTGCCCCTATATAGGGGAGTATTAATATTTTCTTACTATTAAAATGATGTCCTAATATTCTATATGCATGACTTACTCAGTATGGAAGGATTTTGTGGCTGCAACCTATGTCTATAATTAGAGGGGGCTTCTTAAATCCTCTACGAGGGCTTCACGCATGCTTGCAGATAGGTGAAGATCCATGAGGATCCATATTCCAATGGGAATATTGTAATGGTGCTTATGTACGTCAAACTTACACATGAGGTTCACACTTCTGATGATAAGAGGTTTGTTAGGTCCACTAGGTTAGATACCCTGGGGGTGAATAAGGGTTTGAAAGATTAAATCAACTGCCACTACTAATCATATTTCATTTTAAAAAATTCTATATTGTCTCTCATTCATGTTGAAGAATATGAAAAAATATTAAAGTAAGCATAAAAATTTTACTTGTTTCACCCTCAATGGGCTATGTCCAAAGAGCATACACAAGCGATGTGCTGATGTACCGAATCAACTAAAAGTGCACTACATTTTACAATGGTCAGAGTGGACTCACTGTCCCACACAGTTTACAATCAATCCCTATTTTAATGCTCACTTCTCTCTCAACTGAAGAGACCTCACTGTTACTTCAAAATATCCACTCACAGTTTAAATACTTGTAGGTCCTTTCATTATCTCTAATGATTTCATCCTCCACTATAGGTAGATGGTACTTTTATATAAAATTTTCATGCACTGATTTATACCCCTTTACTGCAGGTGTACTGGGAAACATACAAATTTCATGCAACCCTAGGGTGACTTGTGCTCCCCTTTAACTAGTTCGCATCTTCTTCCTTTGTTGTGGGAAAACTAACTTGCACGCCAATTTTATACATGTGTGCCACTGCCTGCATGCCACTGCTTGTGTGCCACTGCTTTCATGGCACTATTTGTGTGCAACTACATGCACAGAACTACTTCCACACCACAATACATGTGTTCCACAATACTTGTGTGCCACAATACTAGCGCACCACTGGCTGTGCCACTCATTACTTGGGTGCCACTCAAAACTTACACGCCACATACACTTATGCTATCAGAGCTCAGATTTTCTATAAGTGTAGATATTATTTTCTAATGATAATGGGTAGCCCTCTATTTATAGGAATTTTGGGGACTATGCACATGAGGTGCACAAAACACCTTACGTGCCACTTTGAGACTTGTGTGTTGCTCCGTAAATTGAGCGCCCCTTCTTGGCTTGCATGCCCATTGATAACTTACATGCCTCTTGTTAACTTGTGCACCACTTTCTTTACATTGTCATATTTTTGGGTGATGAAATTTAAATATGACTAATGTAACCCTTCTTCACTTGCACGCCAATTCTTAACTTGCGTTCAACATAATGACTTGTGCATTGCTTCTTCGCTTGTGGGCCGCTTCATGACTGATGCACCACTTTCTTTCCACTGTCATATTTTGATGCGACGATCCTTAAATATTACTTGTGTTCCCCTTCAAGACATGCACACCCCTTTATGACTTGTACAACACTTCATGACTTGCGCACCACTTAACGACTTGTGTGCCAATTTATCACTTGCGTGCCAATTTCTTTCCTTTGCCATATTTTGATGTATGCATTTGAAATTTGACTTGTGTTCCAATTTAAGACTTGTGCACCACTTGAGGACTTGCACACAACTTAATGACTTGCGTGCCAATTCTTTAATTTCATGTAAATTCCTTTCCATTGTCATATTTTGATATCTGAATATGAAATATGACTTTCACGCCACTTTAAGACTTGCACACCACTTCAGAACTTATGGGCCACTTAATGACTTGTGCACCAATTCTTCACTTGCATGAAAATTTCATTCCTTTTTAAATTTTTGATGTTTGATTTTGAAACATGCATGGTGTGAAATATTCCAATTGGAAACTTTTTCAACAAACTCAATCACCTCAAAAAATGCTTCAATGATAACATGAAGGATTTTTTCCCAATAGTCTCCCACTTTGTATTTTTTAAAACACTTTCATAATTCAATACCTCATTAAAGATTATTCCATCAGTAACCTCCAATAACCTCTAGATATTTTGATTATGATCAAAGATTTACTCAATACATGTTCTAAGCCCACGTGAGTAATGCTCGTCATGAGAAACCAATGTATAATAACATTTTCATCAATAAATCACTTCATTCCTAACACCAATTCCTGAAACCAATCTACTTAATTCATCAAGAACCTCATCTGTCATGATATATCTTCTTTCATCGATCACTTCAAGCATCATCAACTTTAAAACTCTCCCCATATCTCATTTCTCTCCCACTATCTCGCTGCTCCACCTGTCAGCTTCTCCCCATGTATTTTACTAAGAAATTTCCTCCATTTTTTAACCATAGTTTCTCCACTTCAAGAGTCACTCTTTCTCCCCCCTTTGTTAGATAACCCAAAGGTTACTCCTTTTTGGTCTGCAACATAGTAGAGAATACATATAAAAATATTAGGGAAAACACACCATACCTCAAGGAGATGGGAAATCAACATCCACACTCTTTCAAGTATGGGGAGTGAACTTAACTCCAAGAGCCTGTCGATGCCTCTCGAACACTTCCTTGGGTGAGGTCTTCATTAGAATATCAGCAACCTGTATCTTTCTAAGCACATATTTCAACTTCACTATCCCTTTATCCACCATATCATTGATAAAATGATACTTGATTTAAATTTTCTTGGTCCTCGAATGATGGATGTGATTTTTTCTATGATTTATAGCACTTTAGATACCTTACAACAATCTATTTAGAGACTACACTATCACATCCATGTCATCATGAATCTTCTTTATCGATAATAAATGTGTGCATGCTTGCATGGCTATAATATAATAATCTTCTATAGTGATCAAGGAAATAAAATCTTTTTTCTTTTTCAACCAAGAAATACACAATCCACCAAGATAAAAAGCACCTACAGATGTTGATTTCCTGTCATCTTCTAAACTGGCCCAATTTAAATATGTATATATCAAAATCACTAGTTAATATCTTTCACAATACATTATGCCAAAATCAATTGTTCCCTTGTTATAATAAAGTATTCTTTTCACTACAAGCATGTGAATTTCCTTTGGATTACTTTGATATCTTTCTGCTTGTCATGTGGAAAATACCATGGAAGACCTTGTCATGGTCAAGTATAGTAAACTTCCAATAATTTTCTTGTATTCTGTGATGTTAACCATATATTCTTCATCATATTTTGATATTTTCATCTAGGTAGAAACTAGAGTCTTCTTTTCCTTACAATTATCTATCACAAATATTCTCAGAACCTCCTTGTCATATTTTTATTGAGAGATAAATGTGTCATTACTTTCTTGTGTTACTTGTAAACTAAGAAAAAACATCATATCACCAATCATTGACATTTCAAACTCAAGAATAATGAATTCTAAAAACATTCTGCACTATGATTCATTTAATTATCCAAAGATTATATCATCAAAATATACCAGCACCATAATCCTTTTATTACTATCATTGTTAACATATAAATTGTAATCAAATCCACTGAATTGGTAACTAATTTTCTTAAAAATTTGATCTATCCTTGAATACCATGATCTTAGTGCTTTCATCAACCCATAAAATTCCTTCTTTAGCCAAAAAAAACTGTTCTCATCTTCATGAATGAGAAAATCATACAGCTTCTCAATATACACTTCTTTGTCCAGAACCCCACTCAAAAATACAGACTTGAATCTTATATGAAACAATTTGTACTTTGGTTTTAATGTAATGGCCAAGAATAATCAAATTATTTCTAGCCTTTCCACATGTGAAAATGTCCCATCAACATCAATACCTTCTATCTGGGAGTATTCTTTGCACACGAGACGTGCTTTGATTTTGATCAAAACAAAATCTTCATTCATTTTGTTGTGAAAGACCCATTTTGTCCTGATGACATTCTTATCTCCCAGCCCAGGGATAATCTCCCAAGTCTGATTCTTCTTAATCTGGTCTAGTTATTCATTCATTTAAGGAACCCAGTTTTCATCTTTAGCTGCATCAAAAAAACATTTTGGTTCAACATGAGATAAAAGTGATTTCTACTGCAGTGAATTCATTCTTCCTATCTGAACTAGAATTGTCTGATCACCAATGATATTATTCTTTCCAATTTAATCTTGATTCTTTGTCTTCTTTACATATATATACTTGACTCATTCTTTTTCTTCATATGTATCTTATTTTGAGTCAACATATGCTACTTCTATACCTCTTTTTTTCTTTTCTCTTCATTACTTTCATCAAGAAATTGTTCATTGTGCAGTTTAGTATTATTTTCATTTTCCACAACAGTGAAATCATTTCCCTCAAATACTTTTTCATCCTCTTGTTAAAGTATTTGAATGATTTTATTTTACCTGAGTATCCAGGGAATATCCCCTCATCTTCATGTGACTCAAATTTCTTATGTTTTTCATTGTTGAGAATGAATCTCTTATTTCCAAATATTTGAATGTATTTCACTATAGGATTCATTCCTTACAACATCTCATTGAAGGCCTTTCCTTCCTTCAGAAAAAATAGAGAGCAGTTAGAAATGTAGACTGATGTCGATACTGCTTCCTTCCAAAATTTCTCTAAAAGGTCTTTTTCTATAAGCATTATTCTGGACATGTTGTTGATGATATGATTTCTCCTTTCAACCACTCTATTATATTGGGGAGTTATTACAAAAGAAACATTATGCCTTATTTCATGTTATTTGAGATAGTCTTTCACCTGACTGTTTGTGAATTTTGTACCATTTTCAGTACATAAATTTTAAATTTTCTGCCCAAGAATCCTTTCAGATTCCCTCCGATACATTTTTAGGAAACTGAACACATCAGACTTTGGTCAATGAAAAATACCCATGCCATTATACTATAATCATCAATGAACTGGACATAATATCTCTTTCTATCAATAGATCGTGGTGAGATAGGTCCACAAACATCTACATGCACCAATTTAAGCACTCTTGTTGACTTCTTTTCCTTTTCTTTGTATGTATTTATGATGATATTCCCCTATTGACAAGCATCACATGTGTGTGTTCAATATCAGTATATCTTGGGGATATATCTAGATACATCACACATTACCAAATCTTCCAGGGAAGGTTTTCATAGATGACCATGTTTTTTATTCCATAACATGTTCTCCTCCTCCCTTGATAAAAAGAAAACATCTTCATCACCACATACAATGTAAATATTTCTCAATGTACTTTTTCCTTGAAGAATAACTATACAATATCTTATTTTAATAATAGATGTATTTTTAGTAAACCTTGTAGAATTCCCTCAGTCACACAATAGACTAACACTTAGAAAATTATTACTGAGACCTTCTACTACTAAGACATCAGTATGTCTTATTTCTTTTCTCCCAAACCTGGCCATTCTTGAGCCAATAATCTTTATGCCTTCATCATTTCCAAACATGAAAACTCCTTATTTTTCATATTTTATACATTTAACAAGGTCCTCATTTCCTATCATGTGAGATGTGTAACCGCTGTCTAGGATCCCTACACCATAATGGTATGTTTCTTTAAGGAGAATTTCTGCCACCACAGTCTTCTCATCAATTGTCGTCTTGATCTATTCCTTTGAATTCATACTCGGAATGGATTTACAATCAAATATTCCTTGAAGTATGATAGACAAGCTTTATCCTACAGTGCTACAAATCGATTTTTTGTTTTCATCTCATTTGTTGATTCTCTAATTTTCTTCTAGAGACTGCTCGAGACTAGTTTTGTAACATTCCCCTACATGATTTTTGTATAGTATCTTGATTTGTTCCCAAATCCTCGACACCAAAAACAATGTACCTTAAAATATGTTCTATAATATTGTGCTCTGTTAGCCTTCCATTGTTTCGCTTGTGCTATTCAGTATCTCTTGGCTATGGAGGATATATAATGTGAATTTCCCATCTTTACAAAGCAATAAAACCTAATGTATGGTGAATTCATGTGTGTCACTTTTGGACTTCTAATTTTCCTTGGGGCTTTCTAAATACTCTAATTTTTATTTGTACCCTAATTAATCTTCCATTTCAGTGTGAGTGATTACTTTCTAAATTCAACTTGCACAGTTTTCTGTTTTCGGTCAAGCCCTACATCTTCCATAACATCTAAACACAATTACTGCTTCTTTTATACTTAGATACTATGCTACACATTAAACATTTTAGTCTTCTGAAAGATTTTCTTTTCCGGTATCGTACTAGGAGTCATGTTTTTTTATTGATCATTTAAATTTCATTATATAACAAAAACATTTTCTTTATGTTCTTTGATATGCATGATTTGATCTTTCACTATGTTAATCAATCCATCGATCACACCTTTCTATTCTTCAACCTTGATTTTATGTTCATGAACCTTTTCTGAGCTCTCTAAGCTGGAGGACTTAATATTTTCAATTTCAGCTCGGACTTCTCTTCTTCCTTTTGTTTCATATTGAGTTTGGAATCATTTACCACTCTATTTTATTTCTTCATTTTTTCTCTCCAGCCATCCATCGCCTCAAGGGATGCTTCCAATTCTGCTTCCATATAAAATCTTTCTTTAATTTCTTCTTCTTTAATCAGTTTCAGTTTCTTCATTTTTCTGAGGACTACCGAAAATATCCACCATAGCCTTTTCTCTTGGATATTTGATGTTCTCTCTTTTTTCAACCTCCTCAACCTCATAATCTTCTAAACATTCACATTCTCGTGAAAGAAGATTCTTTTTATCAAATAAATTTATCTTGTTGAACTTTTTCTTTCCATTCACAAAAGATGAAGACTTATTCTAGGAATTTCAACTTCATCCACATTATCTTCATGAAACTTCTAGGGGAACCTTGCCACAAGACTTCCAATCATTCCACATCGAAAAATTTTCTGTGGAAGTTTTACTTTGAACTTTCTGTTTCCACTTCGCCGGTTTGAGGAAAGGAATGAAATCCCCTCATATGTCTCTTCATCATCCTAACAATCTTTACTGGTGAGCTTCTTTAGGGACTTGAATGCCACCTTTTTAGATTTCCTTTTTTCCACAACATCATTATCATATTTTCTCATTTAATATGCCACAAGGGTGCTATAAGGGTTATCCAATCTCAGCTCTTTTGGATCTTTATCTTCCAAAACTGAAACATTCTGATTGAACCAAGATTTATGTTTCCTCATGATGTGCTTCATAGTTTGTATGTCTTCAATAACAACACCAAGACCTCACATATCTTCTACAAAAATATTTACCCTGTCAAAGAATGCATAAATAGACTCATTCAGATTCATTCTTAGATCTTCATACTTGTTCAACAAAACTTCCAATTTTGGCTCTCTAATATTTGTATCTCCTTCATATATATTCAATATATTTTCCCACAAGGGATGTTATGTTTTCATGATATCACCTTCATATAGATGGAATTGGATAGGGCTCTACCAAAGGCATTGATTCCTTTAGAGTCAGCATGTAGTTCCCTTCATTTAGCCTATGTCAATGCACCACTATTGATCTCGACTGAGATACCATGAATCACTACTGTATACACACCCATTCCCAAATATCAGAAGAAATGTTAGAACTGATTCATCTATAACTGAATGTTGTTCCCATCAATAATTGTAATACCTTTATGATTGGTGACCACCATTGACAGAGAAACACTGATATCAACCTCGCTTTGATACCAATTTATAGGTCCACTGGGATAGATACCCTGAGAGGGGGGTGAATTAGGGTATGAAATATTAAAACAACTAATGATATTGATCTTGTTTTTTTGTAAAAAAACATTCTTCTATATCCTTCTCGTTGTAGATTATGAGAAAATCTTAAAGAAATCACATCAATTATACATGGTTCACCCTCAATGGGATATATCCAAGGAGTATACACCAACAATATGTCAATGTACCAAATCCACTGAAAGAACACTATTGTTTACAATGTTTGGAGTGGGCTCACTTTCCCTTCTGGATTACAACCAATCACAATTTGAAATCTCACTACTCTCTCAACTGAAGAAAGATCACTACTACATCAAAATATCCTCTCATAGTTTAAATACTTATAGGTCCTTTCATTATCTCAAATGAATGCATCATCCACTATTTGTAGATGCTCCATTGAAGTCTAATTTTTATCCACTGATGAATACCCATTTACCGCATGTGTACTAGGAAACTTCCAACATTCACACAACCCTAGGGGGACTTGTGTTCCACATTATCTAGTGCAAAACCTCAGCCTTTGTTGTGGGAAAACCAACTTGCACACTAATTTTATACTTTCGCGCCACTAATTGCGCGCCACTACTTGCGCTCCACTGCTTGCACGACACTTCTTACACACCACTCCATGATCTCCACTAATTGTGTGCCAAAATACTTACACGCCACAATTCTTGGGTTCCACAATACTTGAGCACCACTGGTTTCACCACTCACGACTTGCATTCTACTCAGAACTTTTGCACCACTTTCACTTGCAGGATTTGAGCTAGGATATTCTCTAATTATTTAACTTCATTACTAATGCGGATGGGTAGCCTTCTATTTATAGTCATTTTGGGGACTCTGCATGTGAGGTGCCCCACTCATCTTGTGTGCCACTTTGTGACTAGTTCGCTACTCCATAACTTGAGTCCCCATTGATGACTTTCACGCCTCTTGTTAACTTGCACACCACATTCTTTCCTTTGTCATATTTTGGGGTGACGAAAATGAAATATGACTTGCACGACCCTTCTTCACTTGTGAGCCAATTATTAACTTGCTTAACACTTAATGACTTGCGCACCTCTTATTCACTTACACTCTGCTTTATGACTTGTGCATCCCTTTCTTTCCATTTCCATATTTTGATGTGATGATCATGAAATCGGACTTGCATTCCCCTTCAAGACTTGAGCGCCCCTTTATGACTTGTGCACCTCTTCATTAGTTGTGACCCACTTAAAGACTTGTGTGCCAATTTGATTCCATTTTCATATTTTGATGTCTTATTTTTTTATATGAATTGCATACCACTGTAATACTTGTGCACCACTTGAGGACTTGCACACCACATATTGACTTGCACACCAATTCTTAATTTCCATTCCAATTTCATTTCTTTGTCATATTTTTATGTCTGGTTTTGAAATATGACTTGAATGCCACTTTAAGAATTCAGTGCCACATGAGTACTTTCATGCAACTTAATGAATTGCGTTCCAATTATTCACTTGAAAGACACTTTCATTCCATAGTCATAATTTGATGTTTGATTTTGAAACATGCCTGGTTCACAATATTCCAATCATCCTCTTTTTCAAAAAACCCAATCACCTCAAAAATGATTCAATAATTCATTGAGATATTTTTACCCAACAAGTTTTCTCCATGGAAGGAGGTACACCATATGCTATAGGTTGAACTATAAGATTTCACCTAGTGTTTGGGGTATCTCGATGCTCGCTAGCTAAATCTCATAGAATGACTACCTAATGATTGTTGGAAGACTATGGTTTGGACATAGTTGTGCATGGATGATCATATCATGGTAAATATGGATTTTCTTGGTCGAGCAACACAAAAAATAGGGAATTTGGATCTAATGAAATAGGGAAATAGGAGTATTCATTCCATGTCCTATACTTAGCATGTTTCCTCATCTAAGTAGTGTGAATGCCTTGGTCATAGGAATTCCATGAATTACTTTGATGGTTCACATATCCATGGTTTCTTTGATGTTGGAATCATCTAGGGACATTAGGAGGGTCTGTATGGCACTCCACATCTTCAAGAACCATGTATTGGTCCAATAGATTCATATGTTTCACAAAGGTGTACTCTTTATCATCACTTAAAGAATCATCCATTTTTGGGAAGACTATGGGGACAATCCCCATCTCCAAGGGCATGAAATTTATAAAATTATTGAATGGATTTGGTAACTCAGAGGTCTTTTCTTCTTCTTGTTTCATTGGAACCTACTCCCCTAAGGTGAAAAAATCTAAGATTTAGATATAGAAGTTGCAGCCAGGGGTAACACAGTGACTTCAAAAGGATTAGTTTAATTTAAATGGGCATGGGAAACTACATTTAATGCTCTTTGATCAACAAACATATAAATCGAATGATGAGAGACCTGTTTGCATTCACCCTTGATATCTCTATCAAGTGTTGCAGACACACATTCCACCTACGCCAAGGACGGACCTAATCCGACTATGTTGTTATCAATCTGGTTATGGATCCAATCTTTGAAAACATAATACGACTTGAGAGTATATCAAAGGAATTGGTGGTAGGGTCTTTAATAGGGAAGATTAGTGATATCTTCCTCCTCAGGCCTCCTGTATTCTGAAAACTACAAGATTCCCTGATCCAAGTCACTTTTTAAATAACTAGGGATCTGAGCCTTTTTGAATGAGTAGGATACGTTTCTTCTATTTGGGAAAGGGGCTCTGGGAGCCTGTCCATGATGAGAGGCTGAAGCCTGGTGAGGTGGTGGAACCCAACTGTCTCTCCAAGGTGGTAGTGATGCGTTACATGGTGGCGTCTCCCGATTTGGAGGCTGGTGATTCTAAACCAGAGGTTGAGCCTAAGTTGGGGGTCCTTGGTGTGGCTGTGAAGGTGACTCTTTCGGTAACAATTACAGCATTCTAGGTGCATCTATTTGTGTAGTAGCATCAGTCTCAACCTTAATAACTCTTATTTATGGAGTTGTGGGAGGCAACATTAATGCTTGCATGGATTACTATAGGGCTTCCTCTAAATTATGAGACTTGTTAGATAAATACGAGAATCCACCTAAGAATTTATGAGTCATGAGAGAAGGGGTTAATTCAATCTTCACATTTCCTATTCACTTTTTTAGCAGTTATACCCGAGTCAGCGTCAATTCGAGAAAATATGTGGGGCCTTCCACCGGGAAAAAATGTTTATGACTCATTCAATCGGACTTTTCATGCACATATAGTGGTCAGAAATACTATTCTAGTTGGTGGTGGAACAGAACTGATATAGAAACTACCTATGAAGAACCTCCATACCAACTATCAATCTAATGGGTAACTAGTTGTACCAGAAAAATGTAGGCCCTTCTATTGTCTGTACGAAACACTAGAGTTTAGCAACCTTCTTCTATGATAGAGTTCCCAAAATGGGTTCACATCTTGAAATGACATGGAAAAAATGATGCAGCAGGTTGAACATCCCATTGCAATGTGAGAATGTAGGATTTCCAAAGACCAAAAGTGATGGAAAACCATCCACCCATGACAGATATGGGTTTTCATCAAGTGGGATCACCACCTTTCAGGTTTCAAGAGCCTCAAGGCGAGTAATGAGAGAAGCCATTAGATTATCTTAATTATGATTTCTAACCACCATAATGTTGGAACATTCTTCAATGTGGTAATATGGATGATAGTCTAATGGAGAGGGTGGTGGAATGACATGAGGGTCCATTAGAGGAACCTATAGAGTGGTCGTTGGGACTTGCAGATTGGCTGTAATATCTTGAGTTGGGTCCTAAAAAATGTTTTCACACAAATTGGGTGGATTTGGTGATTCTTAAATGGGTATTTTTTCATAAACAATTGCCTCTACCCTATCTATATGGGTAGGGTTATGTAGATCATACTGTGGAAATTCAATATGGGGATTTGTGCCTATCCTTGTAAGCCTGGTAAAAGATGGTTGGGATCATACTGTAAATCGTCGTAATTTGTTCGTTGTTCTATGACACACTCAGAATGGAGCTCGTAGAAAATCCTTCTCTTTTCTAGAATCTATTGATGTAGTGAGGCCTTTTCAGAATCCTCTTCCATGTTGAGAACTAAACCAGATGGGTTAGTGGGTTGACGGTCCTAGCATGCGATTTTCCCTTACAAGGGTCTCGACTGAGATTCAATGACTCGAAAGCTTCAGGAAGGCAATGCATTTTTCTTTGATGGAATGTTTGGACACCTACAGGGTCTGCCGAGTTTTGTGTTGACCTAGTGGGATATTCATCTAATCCAATCTTAGTGTAATTCCCATTTCCAGTTATATCATTGGAATGACCATGTTTACTATGATGACTCCCAAAGTAATATCCTTGATATCAATCGTTGAACAAGGTTGGAACATGATAAGACTGAAATTAATAGTAGCATACTACCCCCCATCCATGAAGCTGGACATGTGGGGATTCTGCCATTATAACTCTATTGAGAATAGTAAAGCTCTTGATGCATTGTTGCTAGAGGATCTGATTATAACTGGGTGATGTAGGGTACTAAAAAATAGGGAGTACATCCAACAAAACTAGGTTTAATTGTTGTCCAATGTCATTGAAGTGTTCCCAACATTTGAGGTAAGATAATAATTGATGAAGGAGGTTAAAATTTTTCATCCCTAATGTTTTGCGGAAGCATACACCCTTGTACTTAGTGAGGGACTATATAATAATGAATCTTTAAATTACAATTTTCCTGAACATCTTATGGGAAATGTCCACTATAAGTATGGACCACAAAATTATCTTCTCAAACTCAGGATCCATCCCTTGGTTTCCCCATTCCTCAAATAGGGGTGGTTGAGGGACTGATAACGACACTGTTTTGGACCTTTTTAGGGGTATACTGTTCAATAGGGAGTACGGTGTACGAGCTGACACTCCGCTTCATGTTGGGATGTCTTCCGTAGAATGTACTAGCTATATTACCAAATTCAAATACGATGGGGTATTGACTCTGTCTTACTGCACATGGGGTGTGGTCATTGGTGGTGGATTAGGTTGGTTCTCATCATCCATTAGTCCCCAGAATAATTCCCTATGATCTCTGGTTGGTGTAGATAATGATCCTAGGGATGACAAGGAATATTTCAAAGCAAGACCCTAGAAAGGATTCAAATATTCATCCTCCTCTATGTATCTATAGAAGGATTTTCGGGATTCAATGCATCTCACTTTCCAGAAAAAAAAACATGACAAACCGAGTTCCTTTCACATACATTGTCATAGAGGATCAGGGTGAGGGTTCCATCACGGAGTCACATTATGCTTTTAAGTTTGAAATGTGAGTGGGTTTGACCATGATCTATGTTTTATAAGGGTTCATTTAGTAGCACCAACCCACCCTCCTTGTATAGGACGGTTCTTCGAGACTGGGTAGATTTTTGACATGAGGAGGACATCCATGTGGGGTGGTGTTAGAGTTGGGAGGACACCCGCATGTATGATATGGGGTGTGGGGGGAACCTGGAAAAATTTAAATGGAACACGGGGAGGACTTGCATGCTAGTTGGTGACTAAGAGAGGCGGAGCTTCACATTATTGGCCTGAAATAAGGGAAAATCCTCAATACATTTTATCATGACCATGTGGATTACCTCCATGATGGGTACTAGTTAGATGGGGGTGACATCTACTTTGGTTATAAATGGTATGAGGAGGACCTCCGTACTAAATCTCATCATCGTGGATCGGCCTGCGATATATGATACTTACATCGGTGACTAAGGATGTCACAACCCAACCTCGGGGCTCATGTCGTGACTACCCCAAGCCTGGCTTCCATAGGCCAGGGGCTGGCGACTAGCACCAAGGCGTAATTCCCGATTAAAGAAGGGAAGGCATTGCCTTCGTTAAGTAAACAAGAACCACAGAGTAAGCAAGTAGAAGTAAACACTATGTAAAACTGGGTACAAAGTAAGTGCGGAAAAGTAAGTGGGCCAGAATACAAACCCAAACTGAAAGTAAAGTACAACTGAAAAATGGAGTACATCAACTGAAAGGTAAAGACGCAATGTTGAGCCGTCCACTAGAAGTCCCACCTGAATGGTGGTACAGGTAGCCTCCACAGCACCTCGGGTCTAGCCGTCCGCTCCGAGTACGTCCCGCCCAGTGGTCCACCTCTAGGTACCGACCTGCTCCGCAAGCCTTAGCCACAATCTGCGCTATCCGTCTTCTATAACCAACACAATGTAGTGCGGGCATAGCCCGTGCAGGGGTCAGTATACGCTACTCAGTAGGGACCCCGAGACCCCCGAAGGTCTCCCAAAATCCACAAATGATAATCCAAAAAGGAAAGATACAATCATGATGTAACATCCGACACTACTTAGGTATATGTCCATAAATATACCTAAGTCATCAATTCTCGTTCAGCTCCAACATCCGAACCCAAGTACAACCCAGTCCATACAGGAAAACACAACCGAATCCACACAGGAAAGCATAACGTAATCCACACATGATATCAAGTCATACGTATCGATGATAATGATTGAAAGTCAAGACTCAGCTCAAACGGGTATAATTATTCGTAAGACAATAGAGATGATCAGATGTAGCCACTGATTCATCTAAGCCGTCAGACCCACACATGATTGATAGGTACTAACCCCCCGCAATGACCCACAAAGGATCAATATGTACTAACCCCCGCAATGACCCACACAGGATTAGACCCACACAGGATCGGTATGCGCTGGCCCACACAGGACCGCTGAGCGTTGACCCACATAGGATCTGACCCACACAGGATCGGTAGCACTGATCCACGTAGGATCGCTGAGTGTTGTAGTCGTCGCCGTCAAATCCACGTAGGATTTCTGTACAGTAGTCATCGTCGTCGCAGTCGCAGCCAGGTCTAATGTTCCCACACACAACAAGCTCATTTCGGGAGGGCCCAATCCACGAGCCGAGGTGCTGATACATCAACTGACACGAAGTCTGGATTTGATGTATCCCAAAGTTCCGTATCGTCAACAGGAACTCAACGTGACAGACAACGCATCAATCAGACGCCCGGTCTGAGAGTTATTGGCTTTTTCGTTCCAGGGGCCCGGTTGGTTTTTAAGTCAAAACTAACCCGGATGTACTCCAACTATGTCCAAACCTCAAGTGAAGTAAGCCAAAAGGTCCTTCTCACTAAGAGGAATCCATCAAGTTGATGGCACGTCAATCAGACGTCCGGAGCTCAAGTTATAAGTGCATCCGCTCCGAGGGCCCGGTTGGCTTCGTGTTCAAACCAACCTGGCCGAACCCAAGGTTCTCCGAAACCATGAGTGTAATATACCGAAACGACCGTCTTGATCCAAGGATCGTATCACAACTAACAGTGCATCAATCGGAGTTCCGTAGCCCATGTTATGAGAGTTTGAACGGTTCTGTCTGAAAATGGGGGTTTTGGCCCTAGACCGACCCGGCCCGAGAACCCCCGGGTCGGCCCGAACCGGGTCGACCTGAACCGGGTCCGAGTCCAGCCCATTTGGGTGCGGCCCGACCCAGCGCGCTGGCGTGATCCGCTGGCCAGCTTGGCGTGGCCGAGCAGAGTGGATGGGGGGGGGGGGGTGCCCCCTGTTTAGTGAAACGCGGCCCCCACGTGGGGGCCGCTCCTCCTTCCAGCCGGGGGTTACGAACCCCCGACCTCCCCCCTAAACATCCGGCCTGCTCTGGCTGGCCGGTTGCTGGCGCCACAGGACCGGCATGGTCCCGACCTCCTGCTCCGGGGGCCGGAAGCCGGCCGCCGCTCCCTGCTCCGCCGTGGCCACAGGCCGCGACCTTGGTCCATCCGGCGCGGCGCAACTGCGTCGCAGCCCCACTCCGACCGCGGTCTATTCTAGGATCTCCGGCTCGACGTGACGGCGCCACGACTTGTTTGACTTCAACGGCACCGCGCGACGGCGCCACACTTCTTCGCCCATTCTCATAGTTCCCGTGCGGTGCAATGGCACCGCGCCGCCTTACACGTGCCACAACAATTTCAAACAATTCAGGGGGGGAGGAGGGTCGGTCGTGTTCGTGCGGTCCGATCTCCTCCTGTTATTGCGATAACAGGCGGCCCAATTTTAAATGAAGAAATGCGACAAAAGTAATCATGAACAAACAAATAACCCCTACCTCGAGCATTGTTGAACGTAGGCTCGTCGCGGAATTGAACATCGCGGAAGAAGGGTTCGCAGAAGATGGTTCTGTACACGTTGATGGAGATCGTCCGAGGAGGAATGGTGTCTCCCTTCATTTGACGTGGGAAGAAGGAATTAAGGAATGCGCGTCGGTGTTCTTCACATTATTCAAGGAAGATGATGAACTTCAAGACACAGGGATTCTTCCCCCAATCCTCTCTCAACAAGCTAACAACAATAATAAAATAAGTGTTTGTCTTATTTTATTACTCATGAAAAAAGTTTTTGAAATTCAAACATTCGAATTAAACTCACTTAATTAATTAAACGTATGTTTTCATATTAAATGGGGGGTTAAGGGAGTTAAGGAATATGAAGGGGTGGGGTTCGTGTGGGCCCCACCCCACAAATATCCTATCTAGGTTCGTTCCCCAACTTCCACACAACGAATAACCACTTAGTAAAAAAGAATAAAATTGTGCTCAATTTTATTTCACTTTCCACAATTTTTAAAAACTCATCCCGAGCAAACGCAACCCCAGTAAAGGTCTTCTTAATAAATTACCGGTGTTGCGGTTCCATCGGTGTCCTCATATTTCGATTCCGAGCTCTGGTTCAAAAGATAGGAAAACCTGCTCGTTCGTTCACTGAACGTACCCGAGCTAAACTTTGGAAAATGATTCTGGGAACACCGGGCCTCGGAATCAGGTGCCGTCAGAAACTACATTCTTGTAAAATACCAAAGAAAATTAAGAAAAAATTTCCCTTGAATTTTACAGGTCTTTACATTACTCCCACCTCAGGGATTTACTTCCCTATAAAGATAAATCATAAACTAGGGAAACAAATGTGGGTACTGAGCATGCATCTGAGCCTCCCACTCCCAAGTGCTCTCCTAGAGGTTCCCATGCTTCAATATGATGCGCACTAGAGGAATCGACCGTTCACATTGGAACCGCTCCTGTCGATCCTCTATCTCCACTGGGACCTCCGCAAACGTTTCCCCATCATCAATGTCCAGCTCTCCATGGTCGATGATATGCGTCGGGTTGTGCACGTATCTTCTCAGCTAAGATATGTGGAAGACGTTGTGCACCCGGTGCAACTGAGGTGGTAGATCCAGGTGATAAGCCACCTTGACTATCCTTCTAAGGACCTGGAATGGTCCGATGAAGCGTGGAAACAAATTACCGCCTCATCCAAATCTCCATAATCCAGGTCGAGGTGAGACCCTCAAGAAGACGTGGTCTCCATCCTCGAACTCTAGTGGTCTCTGCCTCTTGTCAGCATAAGACTTCTACCGGCTCTGAGCTGTCCTCATCCACTCCTGGATGACCTGGACCATCTCTGTCGTTGCCTGGACCATCTCGGGTCCCACAAGTGATGTCTCCCCAGGGTCTGTCCAGCACAGCAGTGATATGCATGGTTGGCCGTACAATGCCTCGTATGGTTCCATCCCGATGGTGGAGTGGTAGATATTGTTGTTCGAGAACTCCACCAAGGGTAGGTGGTCCTCCCAGCTGCGACCAAAGTCGAGGAAACATGCGCAGAGCATGTCCTCGAGAGTCTAAATGGTCCTCTCTGTCTGACTATCTGTCTGAGGGTGAAAGGCAGTGCTCAGAAGTTGCTACGTCTCGAATGCCTCTTGCAACCCTTTCCAAATCCGGGAAGTAAAGCGAGCATCTCGATCGGAGACGATAGATGATGGAACACCATGAATCCATACACTCTTCTGAATGTAGAGGCTTCCCAAGCTCTCTACTGAGCCCTACTCTCTGATGGGTAAGAAGTGGGCCGACTTGGTGAGTCGGTTGACAATCAACCAAATGGAGTCATGACCTCTAGAAGTGCGTGGAAGTCCAGTCACGAAGTCCATAGATATCCCATCCCACTTCCACTCCGGGACCTCCAAGGTTTGTACCAAGCCTGCTGGTACCTATTGCTCTGCCTTCACCTGCTGGCAGGTGAGGCATCAAGAAACGAACTCAGCCACAACCTTCTTCATACCCGGCCACCAATTATGTCGTCTGAGGTCCTGGTACATCTTCACCACTTTTGGATGTACCTCTAAAGGGGAAGTGTGAAACTCCCTCATCACCTCCTCTTGTAAAGTAGCTGGTACCATGGTACGTCCTCTAAAAAGGATGACGTTCTCTCATCCCACAAATAATCCATCAGGTGCCTGTCCTAAGGATATCTATGCACGCCGTGTCTCATAGTCAACATCCCCACACTGTGCTTCTCTGAACCGCTGTAGAAGTGGAGGAGTGACTGTGAGTGACTATAGAAAGGCTGCTCCATCACTATCCACGAAGGATATCCTCAAAGCGGCTAGCTGCTCTATCGCCTCCCCAAGTAGCTGAATGCTCATCCTCCAGCAGAGATCATCGGCTACTACATTCCCCTTTCTAGGAGTATAGACTATCTCAAAGTCATAGTCCTGGAGGAACTCGAGCCATCACCGCTGTATCAGGTTCATGTCCTTCTACGGCAAGATGCACCTGAGACTCTGATGGTCAGAAAAGACTGTAAAGCGCTCGCCCATCAGATAGTGTCACCACATCATCAGAGCGAAGACCACTGCTGCTAACTCCAGGTCATGGGTAGCGTAGTTCTGCTCATGTTGTCTAAACTGACGTGATCCATAGATGATCACAGCCCGCTCCTGCATCAAGACACATCCGAGTCCGGTCTCTGATGCATCGCAATAAACTAAGTACCCAACTCCCTCCTATGGTAGTCTCAAGATAGGCGCACTGGTCAATCTCTGTCTCAGCTTCTGGAAGCTCTGATGACATTTTTTTGACCACAAAAAGGGTTTCCCCTTCTTCATCAAAGCTGAGAGTGGCGCCGCAACTCTGGAAAAGTTTTGCACGAATCTCTGGCAGTACCCAGCTAGACCCAAGAAACTCCACACCTCCGTCACGATCCTGGGTGGCTCCCAAACTAGAACTGCCTCGATCTTCGCAGGATCCACCGCAACTTCCGCCTCAGAGATGACGTGTCCCAAGAAGTGGACCTCACGTATCCGGAAATAACACTTTGAGAGCTTACCATAAAGCTGGTTCTCTTGGAGTGTGTCCAGTATAACCCGTAAGTGGTAGGCGTGCTCCTCCTCAGTTTTTGAGTATATCAATATGTGGTTGATGAAGACCATGAAAAATCGATTGAGTTAAGGCTGAAATATCCTATTCATGAGGCCCATGAACACTGCTGGAGCATTGGTTATTCCAAATGGCATAACCAAGAACTCATTGTGGCCATACCGACATCTGAAGGCCGTCTTCTGCATGTCCTCGTCTCGAACTCTGAGCTGATGATAGCCTGATCTAAGGTCTATCTTTGAGAACCACCATGCTCCCTTTAGATGATCGAAGAGGTCATCAATACCCAGTAGCGAATACTTGTTCCTCATGATCACCTGGTTCAGGAGACGATAGTCGACACAATGTCGCAAGCTCCCGTCCGCCTTCTTGGCAAACAATATTGGGGAAGCCCATGGTGAAACACTGGGTCAGATGAATCCCTTGTCCTGAAAGTCCTCCAACTGTACCTGTAGCTCTCGAAGCTCAGTGGGGGACATCTAATATACTGGAGTGGATATCGGGGCTGTCCCGGGGTACAGGTCAATATAAAAGTCTACCTCTCTACCAGGAGGTAGTCCTGGAACATTGTCAGGGAATACATCCTCATACTGATCCACCACTGCAGGAAAACCAGGACTCCGGACGTCAACTGATCCTAGGATGAGTCTAGCCAACTGATGAGTGATGGGCTGCCCTCTCCTCTGTGAGAGTCCATCCCGTGCTGCAAAGGCTCCCTTCTCACTGGTGAAGGTGAACCTGCTCCTGTCGGTGCGTACACACCGCAGATTTCGCCTAATACAGTCGATCTGAGCATGGACTGTGGATAACCAATCCATGGACAAGATGACGTCGTAAGGCCTCGATGCCGCTACAAGAAGATCCCAGCTGAAGCTCTCGCCTCCTAGAGTAAGATCACACTGCCGGCACCAGTGCGTAATCATCGAGTCTGCTCACGTAAAAGTCACTAGCCGTAAATATCGATCCAAAGGCTCCATCGGAATCTCCGAGATTCAAACAAGGGTAGAGACAATAAAGGAATGACTCGCTCATGTGTCTATAAGAACTGCATCAAGGGTGGAGTAGACACAGATCATACCTCGAATCATTTCGGGCGCGCCATGGTCGTAGGTCTCCGCTGCCTGAAGCTGTGCTTGTCTCTGCCCGCCAGCTCCCTATGGTCGGGGTGGACCTCCTGGTGGTGGTGGTGGTAGAGCCTCAAAGTGTCGCCCACCAACTGCTGCTCGGCAAGCTCCTCTGCCTCATCCGCCTGCTCCCTGCGGACCACCACGATCGACCCTCTGCCTCTGCCTGGGTGGTCCCTCAACCATCTGCTGCTCCTCTGCATGGCGGGTCAGGAAGTCACAAGCCATGTGGCCCTACCCGCCGCACGCGTAGCACTGTCTGCCTCTCGAAATACTGGCTATGCGCTGTGTACCCTGCACCTCTGAGATAGTGTCTTGAGGTCATCTGCCTGAGGGTCTGGTCTGCTTGGAGCCATGTGTCATCCGTCGACTGCCATCTGCAGAAGACTTTGCTACGTGCCACCATGCGATAGGTCTCGCTGCTGATGTAGGCTTAGCAAGAAATCTCTCAATGAGAAGGGCTCACTCTAGTACTATTTCCTGTGTTGGAATGCTGAGGGAGATCAGCGATGCCCTGATCTCATGCCTCAATCCCTGCTCGAAGGTCCAAGCCCGGATGAATGGGTCCCGTACCATGTCCGTCGAATAGCGTGAGAGATCGGTAAATCTCGCAGAGTACTGGGCAACCGTCAAGCTACCCTGCCACAGCTGTAGTAGCTCATGGATGCGCACCGCACTAAAAGTGGATGGGACGAACTCTAAGTGGAAGAGGCTCTCAAAGTCAGTCCCGAGGAGAGATGCCTCGTCGTGTACCTGGAGCATCATGCTCCACCATCTGCCTACTGCCACATGCAGGAGACTTGCTACAAGGATCACCATGAGGTCTGCTGGTGTCCCTACCAAACGGAAAACTCATACAACCACCTCCAGCCAATCCTCGGCTGCCTGAGGGTCCGTCTCCCCGTGGAACCTGGGCAGCCGCTGATGCTGAAACTCGTGCAGCGCACCAAGGTGACGTGCACCCTCAGCGGCTGGGGCTGGTAGCATCGGTGGCTCGACAGGTAGTGGCACCGCCGGTGCCTCCGCAGTAATAGGGCCCTGCACAGAGGCCTTATCGCTCGGTGGGCTGTCGTCACGTACAAAACCCGGAACCCTAGATGGATGCCATCGTGGGGCCATCCTGAAAAGAAACAAGTGCTCCACAATTAATACAGTATACCTGGTGAGCTGTCACAAAGTAATCACAAAGAAAACAAGAAATACACATGCAATCAATGTTTTCGTGCACTAAGTCAGAAATCAGAAGCCAGGGTCCTTGTGTACAGATACGTCAGCCGCCGCACCAACACTGGACTCCCTGGACTGATAACCACACTCAATACCCTTAACACTATTGCTTCACAGAAAGGGAATATCAGAGTTATAAGTTTTTCATTAGAACCGATTCCTCTGATACCAATTTTCATGACCCGACCTTGGGGATCGTGCCGTGACTACCCCAAGCCCACCTTCCATAGGCCAGGGGCTGGCGACTAGCCCCAAGGCATAATTCCCGATAAAAGAAGGGAATGCATTTCCTTTGTAAAGTAAACAAACACCACAAAGTAAGCATGAAGAAGTAAACACTAAGTAAAATTGGGTAGAAAGTAAGTGCAGAAAAGTAAGTTGTCCAGAATACAGAACTAAACTGAAATTAAAGTACAACTGAAAAAGGGAGTACATCAAATGAAAAGTAATGCCGCAATGTCGAGCCGTCCACTGGAAGTCCCACCTGAAGGGTGGTAAAGATATCCTCCACAGTACCTTGGGTCCAGCCGTCCGCTCTGAGTACGTCTCGCCCAGTGGTCCACCTCCAGGTACTGACCTGCTCCGTAAGCCTCAACCATGATCAGTGTTGTCCATCGTCTGCAACAAACACAACGTAGTGCGGGAATAGCCCGTTCAGGGGTGATTATATGTACTCAGTAGGGACCCCGAGACCCCCAAAGGTCTCCCATAATCTACAAAGGATAATCCACAAAGGAAAGATACAATCACGGAGTAACATTCGACACTACATAAGTATATGGCCATACAATTACCTAAGTCATAAATTCAGGTTCAGCTCCAACATCTAAGCCCAAGTACAACCCAGTCCACACAGGAAAAAACAACCCAATCCACACGTGAAAGCATAACGTAATCCACACAGGATATCAAGTCAATCTTATCAAAGATAAAGATTGAAAGTCAAGACTCAGCTCACACATGTATACTTCTTCATAAGATGATAGAGATGATCAGATGTAGCCACTGATTCATCTAAGCCTTCAGACCCACACATGATCTATAGGTACTAACCCCCGCAATGACCCATAATGGTTTGATAGGTATTAACCCCCGCAATGACCCACACATGATCGGTATGCGCTGTCCCACACAAGACGGCTGAGCACTGACCCACATAGGATCTGACGCACATATGATTGGTAGAACTGATCGATGTAGGATCACTGAGTGCTGTAGTGGTCACCGTCGAATCCACGAAGGATTTATATACAGTAGTCATCATCATCGCAGTCGCAACCAGCTCTAAGGTTCCGGCACACAGGAAGCTCGTTTCAGGAGGGTCCGCTCCACAAGCCGAGGGGCTGATACATCAACTGACACGAAGTCCGTAGTTGATGTATCCCAAAGTTTTGTATCGTCAACAGGAACTCAACGTGACAGATGGCGCGTCAATCGGACACCCGGTCTGAGAGTTATTGGCTTTTTCGTTCCCGGGGCTTGGTTGATTTTTATGTCAAAACCAATCCGGATGTACTCCAACTGCATCCAAACCTTGAGTGGAGTAATCCAAAAGGTCTGTCTCACAAAGAGGAATCCATCAAGTCGAAGACACGTCAATCAGATGTCCGGAGCTCAAGTTATAAGCATTTCCGCTCTGAGGGCCCGGTTGATTTCGTGTTCGAACCAACCTGGCCGAACCCAGGGTTCTCCGAAGCCGTGAGTGTAATATATCAAAATGACCGACTCGATCGAAGGATCGTATCTCAACTGATGGTTCGTCAATCGGATGTCCGTAGCCCACGTTATGGGAGTTTGAACAGTTCTGTCCGAAAATGGGGGTTTTGGGCCCGGGCCGACCCGGGCCGAGACCCCCCGGGTCGTCCCGAATCGGGTCGAACCAAACCGGGTCCAGGTCCGGCCCAGCCCGGCAGGCATGACCTGGTCCTGCTGACGCGGCCCGACACGGCCCGGCCTGGGCCGCCCGGCCCGGCGCGCTGGCGCGGTCCGCTGGCCTGCTCGGCATGGCCGAGCTGAGCGGATGGGGGGGGGGGGGTGCTTCCCCCCTATTTAATGAAACGTGACCCCCACATGGGGACCGCTCCTCCTTCCAGCCGGGGGTTACGAACCCCCGGTCTCCCCCCTGAATAGTCGGCCCGCTCCGGCCGGCCGGTTGCTGCCGCCACAGGACCGGCACGGTCCCGCCCTCCTGCTCCAGCGGCCGGAAGCTGGCTGCCACTCCCTACTCTGCCGCGGACTAAGGACACAGCCTTGGTTCTTCCGGAATGGTGCGACGGCGCCACACCCCTCCGCCGCGGCCCCGCTCCATCCCCGGTCTCTTCTAGGTTCTCCGGCGCGGCGCGACGACACCGCGACTTGTTTGACTTCAACGGCGTGGCGTGACAGCGCCACGCTTATTTTCCCATTCTCATAGTTCCAATGCGGTGCAATGGCACCGTTCCTCCTTACATGTGCTGCAACAATTTCAAACAATTCAGGGGGGAGGAGGGTCGGCCGTGTTCGTGCGGTCCGACCTCCTCCTGCTATTATGATAATAGGCGGCCCAATTTGAAACTAAGAAAGGCGACAAAAGTAATGACGAAAAAAAAATAACCCCTACCTCGAGCGTGGGTGAATGAAGGATTGTCTCTGAATTGATCTTCGCGGAAGAAGGTGTCTCAGAAGAAGGTTTCCTACACATTGACGGAGATCGTCCGAGGAGGAACGGTGTCTCTGTTCCTTTGACACGGGAAGAAGGAACGAAGGAATGCGCGTCGGTGATCTTCGCATTCTTCAAGGAAAATGATGAACTTCAAGACACAGAGATTCTTACCCCAATCCTCTCTCAACAAGCTAACACCAATAATAAAATATGTGTTTGTCTTATTTTATTACTCATGCCAAAAGTTTTTGAAATTCAAACATTCAAATTAAACTCACTTAAATAATTAAACTTATGTTGTCATATTAAATGGAGGGTTAAGGGAGATAGGGAATATGAATGGGTGGGGTTCGTGTGGGACCCACCCCACAAATATCCTATCTAGGTTAGTTCCCCAACTTCCACACAACGGATAACCACTTAGTAAAATGGAATAAAATTGTAGCTCAATTTTATTTCACTTTCCACAATTTTTAAAAACTCCTCCCAAGAAAACGCAACCTCAGTAAAGGTCTTCTTAAGCAATTACCAGCACTACGGTTCCATCGGTGTCCTTAGATTTTGATTCCGAGAACCGGTTCAAAAGTTAGGAAAACCCGCTCGTTCATTCACTAAACGTACCACAGCTAAACTTCAGAAAATGATTTCGGGCACACCGGGTCTCAGAATCAGTTTTCGTTAAAAACTACGTTCTTGTAAAATCCCAAAGAAAAATAAGAAAAACTTTCCCTTGAATTTTACGGGTCTTTACAAAGGAATCCAACCATACCTTCCCATGGGGTAGTTGAGGCACCAATCAAAATTAGGTTTTGGGATTCCCCTATTCTACAGTAATGGGGAGGTGATGACACACGTCGGTGGTGGATTGGGCCACTGAAGACATGGAAGATGATGCCCCTTAGTAGGAATCCTCCTGAGATTGTTCCCAACATTTTCATCAAGTCCTCCAAGCTAGGGACTACTGTGCATGGGTATGGGACACCTTCTCTTTGACCTATGGAACTGGTTGGTGGGGTTTTCTTGGTATAGTGGGAGACCTCCTTGGTGGTCCCATGCCCAGAATCATAACTGGGAGGACTCTGAAACCCCTTAATTTTTCATCATAATGGACTGAGTCATAAGGTCATTCCAGGGATATTCTCCCGAAAGGATTGAAGATTAGAGTGGGAAGCATCGACTCACTATGTGTCCCAAAGGGGTGGTGTATTTGTTGAGGCACTAAGGCCTCCATATCTGGAGGGGCTATATCCCTCATTGGGATGACCCCCTTCTATTCGTATCGAAAGAAAATAACATCAATTAACCTCATTTGGAAAATTTCATAATGTGAGATGGGGTGTGGGAACCTAGAAGTTTTGTTAATTGATGATTTCATGGGATGGGATGAGTTGTGTGGAATTGCCTCATCGGTATTTCCCCTACCATTACACTGCATCTATGGGTGGGAGGTGATTGGTTTCTTGTAGCTGTAGCTTGGGTCCTAAAAGCAGGAAGCTTAATCCCTCAGTACAGATAGTGGGAAAACAATTCCCAGTGCCAAAGTCCCACTTTTTCTTCCCTATAAGGATAGAAATATCCATGCTAACAACATCACAGACTAGGATGTACAATGATTAAGTACCCCAAATCTTGGTGACTTTCACAGAAGGCCCACTATTTTCTTGGTGGGACCTAGAGTCAGATAGTTGGATCTAGTGACATTCTCAAATGTTTATACCCAAATGCTACTATTACTCATATTGAGGAGAAGAATATCATGTGGGTTCACTTTTTCTGTTTTTGATGCTTTTCCTCTAGGGCGCACCTCATCATACCATGTTTTGGGATGCTTGGTGACTGTCGCATTGTACCCCACATTCCCTATTTCCAAAGGCGGGTGACATCCCTATCCTCATGAGGGGCATTTTCTCCTTGATCATAATGTGATGAGGGGATGTCATTTTCACTTTATTTGGATCCCTCATTGGAATTATTATCCAAATTTAGTTCTCTGTTAAGGATTAAGATGTTTTTTGTGAAATTCTTCCCGATGTCGTATTCTTTTTGGATGCCATTTAATTATGCTTCATCAATGAGGACACTCCAAAGGGGTCATGTCATGGTAGTGACATTCGGTTAGGAGAGTAGTCACTTTGGGAATTGCTGGTATTTATGTACATTAAGACCCTCGTACACCTAAACTTTCCCTTATCCAAGGGCTTCTCAAGGGTGAGGAATCTAGATGCATCCCACATTAAATGCATCAAATTGTATTCCAGAGGATTGTCTATGAGGTTTTACTCAGATTCTAATGTTTGACATGGGGTATTCCACTAGTTTAGAAACTAGCGTAGATAGATCAGACATATCAGGACACTTATAGAGGTGGATCAGATGGGTACATCACTATGAGGGAGCACCTAGAATGTTTTACCAAATGGATGGGTCAGAACACCCAATAAGGATGTACCTAGTATGGTGTCCCACCAAGGGTAAGGCTTCACACCATGAAGAATGATCTTGACACTAGGGAATATTAGATGATGTTGGGTCGAAAAAAAGGGGAAACCAATGTTTACCATTGGCTGGTATTGAACCATGTGTAGTATTCATACGTACCATTTTTAAAATATATGGATCAAAAACTATGTAGTTAGAGAGGGTGAGTCATTTGATCAGGGTGTACACATTAAAAAACTACCTAGAATCATGTTGGGGCTTATTAATGGTTAGCGGCATTAGTGATACAAAGTGAAATGAGATGAATGGGACCTTAAACATGATTAGATACCCATATGGATGACATGATTTCAATGGGATGTTGAATCCTAGGTAAAACCAGGATGAATATGGATGAATTTTAAAATGGTATAATGAATGGGGATGGAACAAAGAACCGGTGTGAAGGTGATTATATTGGGATTAAACCTCAAGGAGGTTTCCTACATATCCTATTGATAGGGAACAAAAGTCCACATTGTTTTGTAATGGGGAGATGTGTCACATGAAGGGGTGACTTGTGAGAATGGACACGTGGATGGAGACGCAAAGGAAATGGAACCAACAGGTTAAGTCATGATCTTCCCAAGATATAAAGTCTCGAGGGAGAAAACATGATGTGGAGTGGGTTGGGATTGAACCTCGGGGAGGCTTACTATATAACTTCATGAAAAGTGAAAAGATCATAGTCGACCTAGTTCAGTAATGGGGCCTTGGATCTGGGTGTACACAAAGGACAATATCCCGAAGACATGCTGGAGATTATGTGTGGTTAGAAGCCCATCACAAGAGGGAAACTAATAGTTATATGAGTATGGATTGAGTATAGGCTTACATAATAAGACATCCAATGAATTATGTTGACACTTCCAAGGGGTGGACCAATGATGTGGGTCCCAAAAAAGTGGAATCCAAATTTTAACATTGTTTGGTATTGAACCTCTTGGAGGATTCTTTCGTACCCTATTTAGGAGACCCGGATCAAAACCCACATAGATGGAAAACATATAGTTTAATTTCTTAAACGATGAGGTTGAACTAATGTGAAGTGGTTGGGATCGAAGGGTGGTGGGATTGAACCTCAGAGAGGCTTTCTATATCCCTTTCATAAAAGGGACAAGGATAAAAGTCCCCATAGTTTTGTGAAGAGGGGTGCGGGGCTTACGTGTGATTATAGGCCCAATGAGGATTTCATTATCGATGCATACACTAAGCAGACAAGAGTTATGTTCAGTGTGAGAAACAAGTGGAAAAATATAGACCTAAATATCATCTAGCAAGAGATGTGGCCACAAGTGATGGTGTAGGTTATACTCAAGGTTAGTGGACCAAAGTGGAAATATGGGCTTACTATGAGAGGGAAACCCGAGTAAGGGTCCAAATGTATGAAGAGGATATGACTGCCATGCAAAGATCACCCTATCAAGGAGTGTCTGGGCTTACACATGGGATTCCCAGGGTGCACATGGAGACAAAGAGTAGAGGGATAAGATGAGTGATAGGGTGATGGTTCTCATCCCCTTCACTGTACTCTTCGGCTTTTCAATAATGTAGTGATTAGTGTTTAACATCATGTGTTTAGGATGTGGGGTTTCTTGGTAGTTTAATGTCCTGTATCTCAGACAATGAGGACTCACTCCACACACTTTTGACATACATAACTTGCACCAACCATTACATAAGGAAGGGAAGGAACAAGAGAGGCTATGTATTGGAGGTTTTGGAGTGATCCATTAGGGGTTCCATGTTATAGTGGCTATGATAAGAAGGAATAGATGTTAGTGTGCCTATGTGAAGAAGTATAAGGTAGGGTAACCCAACATGAAGCACCACTTGGGGGAACCTGAAATCACTTCATGAAATCTAAGAGGTCCTCCTGGGAGAGGGGTTTTAAAATTAGTAGACCATTCTAAGATTGAATTCATGAATGTTTGGTGTTTCTCGAAGAGGATCTCATTTGCAAAGCTCTTGTGTTTTATCAAGAGGATGGTTTTTATGAAGGGAAGGGCCTTTCTGAAGGACTAATTATTCATGGAAAGAGGTTTTCAATGGATCATATCTTCACCTTATAAAATGAATTTTTATTTGGGCAGTGCTTCACGAAGGATTAATGCTTCGTGAAGACTTGATAACCTTGAAGGGGCTCCCTATTTTGCGAATGAGATATGCCTTCGTAAAGGGAATCACCACTATAGGTGGGGGACATGTTGAGAACAAGGAGGCACGGATCACAGAGGCCATGTTATGTTGGAAATACATTTTTGACATTAAAAAGTCTTTGTGAAACAGGAGCATGGAAGGAGAAAGCATGGAGTAACAATGGGTTAAAGGGGTGGGGGGGGGGGGGTGAGCCTACTAATTATAGGTAAAAAATGACGGTGGGGGTCGTAAAGATGGATGTGGATAAATACATGCACCACGAAGTGGAGGTGATGACATCAAACTCGTAGATGGTCTGTCAAATTGATGATCATGGTGTTGGCCATGGGGACAAGGTGACGTCGTGGAGAAGTAGGAATCCATCGAGTACCGATGGGGATCGTTGAGGCAGTCATCACAATTTGGGATGCGGATAGAATGTGACATCGTGAAGGCATCAAGATTCATCAGAATCATATAGGGTATTTCAAAAATTCTTAGGATCTCTGAGGTTAGTTGACTCTACAATGGTCATTATGAACCAATCCATTTGGGATTGTTTTGAGGGATTTTATTGGAATTTGAGTCTAGATTTACAATGAACTGGCTGTGACTTTGTTCATTACTGAAGTGGCATGAATTTATTTTCCAATAATAGTTCTTCAATACCTCATATAATTCCTTATAGAGTCCCTTTGACTTGATTATAATGTGGAAAAGTTCCAAATTTAAAACGGGTCTATACAGAGGAACCCAAAATATACAGTTCCAACCGATGCTCATGTCACTTTCTGAAATTTCTTAATATTTTTCTTCTTCACATAGTGTAATTGGTTCATTATAACCAAAACATAACATGGTGAAATCAAATGATTAAGGATAAAGGGATTCCAGAAATAGGAATCCTGAATAATGATTATTCATAAGATATAAATGTTTCTATAGGATTGTCATACATGTCCAGTGACTGTAATATTTTCCATCACTATAGCTTTATCCTTACTGATTTTTTTATTTGATAGCAGTGCATCTCACTTATTCATATCAATGAATTTTTTAATTTCAAACCCCTATTATAGATATTTTACCATATGTGATGGATATTACTATGTACATCAGAACAAAGAGAGAGAAGTGTATTTAGTGTCCTCATTGAGTTTTCTCTTCATCAGATATTGAGATTTCTAAGAGTTTCCTGGTCTATGGCAATTAACATTTTCATTTATTTTGAGAAGAACATCATACAGAAAACCCCAAAAGGAGAAACCTCATGGTGTTCTAAAGTAATGTAAACCCAAAGCATCATTGACAACCAAACTAATCCCCACCTTTGGAAGAGAACCCATGAAAAAGAAATAAAGCATACTTTGATTTGATGCTTCTTGATATGCCAAGAAGTCTGCTACCATGTTCCCCTCCCGCTAGGTATGAGAGAGCTCCATGTGATTAACCATGAGAAATTTTCACTTTCTTATAGTATATGAGACGTTCAAAGGGATAATGCCCTTACACATCAAAGCATAATACAAAAACATGGAGTCTGTCTTCGCCACTTTAAGGATGATCTGCCTTTTCTTATATACCTTCAGCCTGGTATCCATGGCCATTGCCTCCGCCTGTATGACGTCACCTCTTCTATAAGTATAAGTGAGCACTACAATGACTGAAACCCTCTGGTCTCTCACGACTCTGTCCCCTAACATCACCCCCATGACCAGCGACCCATCTGTGTTGATCTTAAAACCATGACCTAGGAGATTCCATCAAACCCAGCTACCCTGCCTAGAAAGATCCACCAAGTTGAATTTTGAGAGATTTAGGAATAAATACTTCACCAAGGGCGTTGAAAGGAAATCTGGGCATAGTTGAAACAAATCCAGCAGAATATCTTTCATCCAGAAAATAACACTAACGTGATACCTCAAGACATGATTATGACGAAATATGTATCATACCTTCCAGATAATCCGGTAACCAGCAACAAGGATGATGTTCCTTGCCTTCCTCTTAGCCCCATAAGAGTCTGTACCTCTGAACCATGAACTTATAAAATTCTTATGCACCCATCCCGATGCCTCACAACCAAACCCCCCCCCCCCCAAACGTCTCCCAAATCCCCCAATCCCATTCACTGTCATAGAAATGATGGACCACTGTTTCATGATTTGAAGACCTGCAACACCAGCACTTAGAGGCCATATTCACACACATACGCTATATGTTTTCATTAGCAGGCAATGATTTGTTCCTCATATGCCACACCATAAAATTAAATTTTGATGGAATATCCTCGCACCATAGAGTCACTCCCTACAGGTCTCCATTTAAAATTTCCCTTTTCACATGAATGTAATACTTAATAGAAAAAATACCCGACGTTGAACCAGTGAAAATAAGTTTATCAGGATCATCATTGATAACAATTATATTAAAAACAATGAGTTTATTCTCATAAAATATGGCCTAAAGAAATTGAGGATACCCGTAGGCCTCCCAGAAAGATATGTTTGGGATGGGGAAACTTGGGAAATACAGCATGCCCACCCCCCAATCATGCTTCCAGAAGATGATGTTCCTTGTTCCCACTAACCACTGAGAGTGATGACGTAAGACCTCCATGAATGGATGAATAATATTCCATATCTGATAAGAATTGTATCTCTGCACCTACATATTCTGGCCGTATATGTCATTCATAGTCCTGTCCCAAAGGGACCGACCTTCTAGAACTTCCCATTCAATCTTTGCATGAAGCCCCTCCATGGATAATGATACACTCCTCAGATTAATCCTGCCTTCGGAGGAAGGCCTTGTAAGACGTTTCCCCGAAGCCCAATGATGTCTTCCCTCCATCTACCCATCCCATATTAAGGACACCATAATCTTATCCAGTTTGGAAATTACACGTTTGGGAACCTTTAGGGTAGAGAGAATATGCATCGTATTGGAGACCAATACACTATTCAATAAAGTTATATGACCTCTGAAGGAAAGAAATATATTTTTCCAGTTATAAATCCGCCCAAAGATTATGCTGATAAGTTTATCAAAATGATAGATTCTAAGAGAGGAGGGACTAACCATTTCCCCCCGACACTCCATGGGAAAGGAGCATCTATCCATATTCAAACATAGTTCCACATCCCTCACCCTCCTATCAGAGCAATCCCGGGTTATATAAAAGGTACTTTTCTCTTTGTTCACCACCTGCCCACTCCACTTACAATGTTCCCATAGAAGACCATTCAACCCCTGCACATAACGTCTACTGCCATTGATATAGACAATTGTGTCATCTGCAAACATCAAGTGTGGGATACCCCTTGTAGCATTCCTATTATGGTAGGGGAGAATTTTTCCCATATTCAGGCCTTGATAAATAAAGTAGTTTAAAGTTTTTCAAGAGAGAATGAAAAGAGTGGGGGATAGAGGATCCCCTTGCCGAAGACCGCAACACGTCTTGAAAAGGCCAAATTGTTTACCCATAATGGAGGTTGAAATCCACGTCGAGCTGAAACAACAAAAAAGAAGGTCACTAGTACAAATAGAGAACCCCATGCTTGTCGAGACTCTGAGAACAAAACCCCATTCCATCCTTTCATATGCATTTATCATATCTAGCTTCACCACCAAATTACCCCCAAAGATCATATTGTTGATGCCACTAACCGTTTCTTGAGCCAAACCTATTGCTCCCCGAATATACCTCCCTTTAATGAACCCATGTTGTTCTGAGGCCATCCATGAATCCAGTTGAATAGCCAGTCTTCTATTCAGAATGATGGAGAAGGTCTTGTATGGTATATTACACATATTAATGGGCCGATACCGATCAATAGACTGAGGATTACCCACATTAGGAATAAGAACCATCTTGGTTGCACAAGAAGTTCATGGAAAGTCCCCCTAGAAGAAATCCATGAAATCTCTCACCATGTACCCTTTAATAAGGTCCCACATCACCCTATGAAAAGATCTAGGAAAGACATCAGGACCTGGTGCACTATCTAGGTTCAAAGACCCAATCTCCTCACGAAATTTAGCCTCATTCAGAGTCCTCCTCAAGCCCTTATCAATGACCTCCGAAACACATCGTGGAATGCCCTAAAATATTCCATCACCCCACTCGGATACCCCTACCATATTTGGATTGGGTGAAATCAACAGAGATTTGAGGGCCCCATTAACCATGGACCCTACTTCATCATGATCACTGGTGAAGGAACCATCTTCTCTGCAAATTTTGGGCCGCTGAACACGGCAACGTTCTCTAATGCAGGCGTGAAAATAGCCAGAATTCTTATCTCCCTCCCAAAGACATCTGACTCTGGCATGCTCTCTGGATAGCCGCTCCTCTCTCAGAATACTATTACTAAGAAGATCATTTTTTATTATTAGTTGGATAAAGAGAGACTCATCCCAGGCCTGTTCTAGGCAATTATCCAAAATTTCGACCTCTTTACTGATCTCGGCCAAATCATGATCACAAGCTGGTATCTTTTATGTCTAGGAGCGGAGAATATTTTTGAACCATATCAACTTATTATGAAGAGTGATCCATGGGTTACCCTAGGGTTGAAAGTCCCAAGCTTCACTGAACACATCTGAGAAATTTGGTTCTTCCATCCACATTCTAGAAAAAACACCCCGACCTTCGCTACTCGGCCCTGCACCCAGAGAAACACGAAGTGAAGACTTATCAGATAAACACCGAACCATATGAACAACTATGAAATCCTGAAATGTTGAAATAGTATCCTCGTAAATCAGGGGTCAATCAAGATGAAAATAGATACGTTTCCCTCCAAGGAAGTTATTACAACACGTATACCTGCTTCCATCCAATCCGGCATCTATAAGGCCATTCCTAGCCATGAAGGAAATGAATACATGACTGGAATTCCTGGGAAAATCACCTCCTCCATTATTCTCTTCCAAAATAATAATAATATTGAAATCACCCCCAAAAATCTAGGGAAAATCATCTTGGTTAACGACATCCAACTCATTCCACAGGGATTCCCTAGCTTGAGCATCCCACTTGGCATAGATGCAGGAGAAAACAATCACCTGATTCCCAACTCTGATCCTGGTGGTCAAATGCTGATTTGATGCACTCAACATATTGACACTAACATGATCCTTCCAAAATAGACAAATATTGGAGTTAAGAGGAACCTCGTGCAAACAACCTCAAACCTTAATCCTATGTGCATACTCATTTATCTTGATAAAAACCTATTTTGGTTCCAGGATAGTGACTATAGAAACATGATTGTTTCTAAGATCATGGAAGATGAAATCAAACTTTGCCTTGGCCCCATGACCACATTTGTTCCAAATTAAAACATTTGACATTGAGTCGGGCACGTCTGGCTTTGGCCCCAGACTCCCGGCCCCCTGCAAAATGAAGCGAGAAAGCACATATCATCGCACCGGCTATTGATTTAGATCTTGTTCGAACACCAACATGCACCTGTGAGGAAATTTACCCTGAAGAGACCACACGTCTAGAATACACCATTCTCATAACTTCTGGAGAAATAAAGGCCTTCCCCTCCATCAAAACCTCACCCAACATAGGAGGCGATGAAGGAGAGAGGGGAGGGAAAGGAGGCGGAATTGATTTTGTGGAAGTTGGAGGAGAGGACACCACTGGAGGAGGGCTCCATGCCAGAAGAGAATCCTTCCTATTAAAGGAGAGTGAGGAGTATTCAAGGTCACTCAAGTCTTCCACCCTAGTAATCTTAGATATACATATCTGAGACGGAACCCAATCCCCCACAGACAGAGATTGCAGACAAACTGAATTGCTGAGATTAAACCCCCAAGGATAGAGGTCCTTCTCTGGAACCTGAACCCAGGAGGCATCGTCCCTTCCACCAAAGACGGGAATTAGATCGGGAGAAGGGGGGGGGGGTTCCCATCACTGAAGATAAAAGGCCTGGAAGAGGAAGCCTCCGACATTTGAACAGAGGGAACAAAAACAATTCCTTTTCCCCCATCACTACCCTCTGGCCAAGAAGGTAACTACATGCCAGAATGATGATTAGGGGACCTCAGAACCCCCCCCCCCCCCAGAGTTGAAATCCTCTCGGTGAGATTTGTGGAAAACTTGTAATGTATGACCAGATATATGGAAAAGAGAACAAAACTTGGGAAAACTGGATAGAACAGATGATGATGACGATCCTCCATTCCTTCAATCCTGATCACAAGATGATCCTCGAGTGGCCGAAAAATATCCAACAATACACAAATTCTAGAAATGGAAGCCTCCTCTAAGAAAGAATTATGATCATCAGTATCTGGTCCATGATATTGAATCTCATGACATAATTTTCATGATGGATTGGATGATATATCATCATTACTATATATTATTTCATTGTTCATGGGACTCCATTACCCTGCCAGATAGGGTGGTTCAGGTCTTTCAGTGTGAATGGGACCACATATCAAGTAGGGTTATACCATCTTTTCAAGATTTTGTCAGGGTAATATGAGTGTTTTTTGACGGGGAGGGAGTTATTGATCGACGAACTCCCTCATGTTATAATCACGTTTTACATCATGTTTCCTTATGATTTATATGTTTTACCAATGTTAAGATAGTTAGTGTTTTTTATTGATTAAGTGGCTGGTATTCTACAAGTATCTATATCTCCTAGTAGAATGACACTAGATGAAATGATTGATTTGAAGACATTGTTGATAAATTTGTTGGATAATGGATTTATATTCCCTATTTTGTAACAATGGTATGAACCAAATATCTTTTCTATGAACTTTTATGGTGAAATTATCTGCTCTATTGATTACCTAAATCTCAACTAAGTTACAATAATGAAAAATTATTTGTTTCCTTAGATACATGATATATTTGACTAGTTGAAATAAATGAAGTGTTTCTTGAAGATTCATATTAAATCTAGTTATCACATATTGACAATTAAATAATATTAAATCAAGAAGACCACCTTCCATAGAATATATATTCATTATATGTTTCCTTCCATGATATTTTGTATGACCAATTTTCCTTATGTCTTTATTTATTTTATGATCAAAATCTTCCTTGAGTATCTTGATAAATTAAGGGTAATAATTTTTAATGAAATCCTATTTTACTAAGTATCACTAGGGGTTTTTATAAATTAATTTTTGATGAATAAATTAACTTTTTTTTCAAGTTTTGAGTTACACACAACACTGGGTAATCTTGTGTTACACACAATTCCAAGTTCTCATAAAATGATGATATATTATTATTATTAATTTAGTTTTTTAGACATTACTGTTATAACATATCTATTAAACATATTGATATGAATATTAATAATTTTATATAAAATATTATACTGAATTTTATTATATAAATAAATAATAATGATAAAAAAGTATTGAATTCTCAGTGAAGTTTTTATATGTTTTTAATATTCAATTTTATCGAAGAACTACTTTTTTATATTTTTGTGAACAGTCATAATATTAATATTTTAAAAATGTTGTTGAAAATTAATTTGATAAAAAAATTCATTACTAAAATCATAATATCAAAATTATATTAGGTTATATTTTAGGTATTCTTCTAAAATGTTTCTTTTTTTTTGAATAATGAAAAATATTGAGTTTTAATATAAAAATAATTTTCATTTAATTAATTAATAATGTTAAATTATATTTCCATTTTGTTTTCAATTTTAATTATTTAAATTATACATTCATTTTTCCAATTTAGGCCATTTGAATTGATTACATTTCGAAATTGAATATAAAAAATTGTAATGTTTTGGTCATTTTTCCATTAAAATCCTACAGTCTCATCACGTCTTGGGGATTAATTTTACAGTAATGTTTTACCATTATATGATAATAATTTTGGAAAACCGATTCCATATTTTTATTCTTAAATATTTTTAATTCATAATATGTCCATCATAATTTTTTAACAAAATGAATAGTGAATGTAGTAAAAAATAATTATAGTGGTTATAGTAAAAATGGGTTTACTTGGGGATAAAATCAAAAGATAGGAGTAAAATTAAGCATTAAATATCTCTAAAAATATTTTATAACCATATTTATACCATTAATACTATTACATTTCAGAATGGTCCATTTTGGGCCAAAATTACATATGAAAAATGTTGTTGTAATTCATTCTTTAAAAAATTTACTAGTTTCCCACTCACCCTAATTATAAAAGTCCACCCCTCTCCACCCTTCCTCAGATATTCACATCTCTTTTATATTAAAAATACCTACCCAAATAACTTCTAATATTCACTCCAATAATATTATATTGATTCGTTTTTATAAAATTCCAAACAAGTATTTAGGGGATACCTAACGATGATACCCAAAGTAGAGGTAACGTTCATCAATAGACGTTCATGATTTATTTTTAACTAAAAAAACATTGATTATTTTTATATCAGGATTATATAATAACCTATGTATCTTAAATATAATTAATTATTTTTCTGTTATGTTCATTAGTTAATTCCGAACAAACATCCATCAAATGGGTAATAAAATCCTTCTTCACCTATATAGATAAATACCAACTCAAGAATCCTATGTCATTAATTTTTCCATTACCACCACTCGAGGTTGTAAATAATGATTTATGTATTTTTTATATATTATATTTACTATATTAATGATATTATAAATCTTTGGAATTTTTTATGTAACAAAAGACAACATGATTTCCATTTTTTTGTAATTTGATATCGTTGTTCGTATATACCGTGAACTGCCACTTTATAAAGAAATGAGATTTGTTCAAACATTACGTGGAATTTAATAATTATAGTTTTAATAATAACATGTGATATATACAAATAATAATTATTCTATAATTATAATATATCATTTTATTTTATTTCATTCAAACTGACAAGAAAATGAAAAATGATGTTCATGCATACATACAGCCTACCATATCCATGTATGGTGCATTTAATGTCCTATCATTAAATTAAAAGGAATAATATAAATGAATATAAAATGAATTTATATGATATTTATGTAATTATTTTATTTTTAGATATGATTAAATCATGATCAATGTAATAGTAACATGAATAACAAGTCAAAACATATACAAAATAGTGGTTATTTCCTGAAACACAACATCAACATGTAATTTTTGATAAAAGAGTAATATAAAGTCATTAGAATATAAAATATTGTTTTATATATATCAATATGGTTCTATGATAGTTGTATAATAAACATATATTTATTATATATAATGTTTGGAGGAGTATTACAGATGTCAAGACTTAAGGTAAGGGGATTTCTAGTGACACTTTTATTTCTAAGAGACTTATTCAATACTCACCACACATTTCTTTTGTGTGGTGTATATAATACCCTATGAAATGATATATCATGAATATAACTCATTTTTGTTTAACTAATGTTTCCATTGATGTCAAGGGGATTACGATTCAAAATCTACTCAAGTAGAAAGGGGTTTTCTTTCTTAATCTACCTTCTTCGAGACGTAGGTTACATTATGCACATGTATTCATTCAAGAGGTGTATATATAAACCCATAATCATGGAATTTAATTAATTTTATAATACTAATGTGGTTTTATGTTTCATTTTATAATCTTACTTCTAGGGTTTTATGATTCATGGTTACCAAAGTGGTAATGATATTTTGTTAGAATCTTTTCATTTATCAAGGTTGTTTTTGATCAAGTATCAATTTTTGAAATATATTGATATAACTCTAAATAATTTACATGAAATATATTATCCTTTAATAATTCATGAATTATGCATTTAATGCACCATTTATCCACTCTTTTTATATAAAATTATTATGAAAATGATTTTATGAAAATCAGACATTATATATCTCTTTAGCTATAAATATGTTTTATTTCAAAACATTGATTTATAAATGTGTATTAAAAAATTTATTATTATTATCTTATGATTTTTAAAACTAATTTCTACAAATGTTTGAACTTTTTTATAAATATTTATATGAATATAAATTTCATTTTCCCAAACAGCACGCTTTTGACATTAACCAAAAATGTGAAAGCAATCATTGTTTTAACATGTATCGAATGAACAGAATTTTCAAAATCCATGATAAATAATTTCATCGAGGATTTCTTTATCTGTTTTTAAAATTATTTTCAATGATTTTTTTTCAAAGAGTTATGTTTTAAAAATAATTTTTCAAATTAGAAAGTACATTTTACTCATTTTTTTACAATGATCTTTGAAATTTATTTTCCATCTAAGATGACATCTATTCATTTTACCTTTTTTATACAGTGGATATGATCAAAGTATAAAATTTCTTATATTTTGATAAATTTTTATGTTTGGATTAAAAACTTATTAGGAAACCCATTTCTCTTCCAGAAATTATACCATTAGTAAATTCTTATTTCTTTTTATTGGTGATTCTCTAATGAAATGATTATCAAACATATCAATTTCAAATAGGATAATATATAATTAAATTTTTATGATACCAATTTAATGTCATCTGTTAATATATGATGAATTTATATAACTATTCAACGAACATAAATATGGTTTTATTAATGAGATTGGTTGGAACAATATCTCCCTCTAATGCAATGGGTAAAGATTTATATAACTCATGAAATTTATAAGGCTTGAACGTAAAGTGAACCTTGTATATTAATAGATGGTTAGAATTGAGAGTGAACCTAGTTTAATTATGTTGGAATATAATAAGGATTGAAATCAATACATTAATGGACTTTTGTCACTATGATGAACTTGGAAATGATCCTTGGCCAATATGAAAATTATTTTCTATGTTTTTGTGTGTGCCAAAAATCTATGTCGTATGTCAATGTTATGCTCTCATGGATCTTGGTATTTTATTATGTTATGATTAACACCTTATGATATGAAAATAATAATTCAATGACACATGATTATAAACATTTATACGTGAGGTATGATTTTCAAATGTTATAATCAGGTTTTTATACCCTTATGTTCATGTTATTCTTATACATCTCCCTTGTTTACACATACTAAGAATCTGATCCCACCCTTTCTTATGTTTTATTTACCCCTGTTATAAAGATATGTATTTTGCATGATATTTCAATAAAGGTTTATTATTATTAATATCCTAGTTGGATATGATTTTTTTAAATATGAAACTATTTTTGTGTTTCCATATTTTTAAAGACACTAAACTATTATGATCCTCAGGCATGTGTTTGGGAAATAAAATAAATACTTCTAAAAATGATGTAATATCTATGTGTATATAGTCTTGGTCACTATAGTTGGTATCAAAGGTTATGGTTTGTTAACCATTGGAAACTATGATGAGAAAAAATTAGTTATATCCCAAAAGAAATGTCTAATTATAGGTCTAAGGATGAGTTGATGTTTTGGAAAATGACCTGGAATTTTAGAAATGGAACGACTTAGTGGTTTCCAAGAAATTACATCATTTTCTAGAATCAATAAGTGGATGTTGATCAAGAATTTTAGTACATAGGGGTAAAAACCCTTAAAAACTATATTGAGCTAGACCAAATTATGAACATGGGAATGAAAATGATCATTTATCCACAAATTGTTTGACACTCCTAAGAGACATGATTTGGAAATTCACAAACTATTTATGACCGACCATGATGAATTGAAATTGTAGATGACAATGAATGACCAAGGATAAACCTTTTGTGTCATTTATTAAATAAGTTGTCCAGATTTATGAATCCTAGATGTGATTTTTCATCATTTTGTGGTTGCTCACCATGATTAGTATTTCATACACTATGATTTTGTGTTTTTTTTCAATGGATGGAACATGAAAGAAACATGTTAATATTGAGTGCGATAGAAAATTTAATAGTTTCCCTGATGAGATTCTAAATATTATGATATATGGAATGAAGAATCTCATTTCACTACTCACACTGATTTCTCAAGATATGAATCATACTGAACTTCCAAATGAGAAAATAAGGGAAAATGTTCTGTTGAGACCTTTATAGAGAAAATTATACATTATTTCAATGGGTCTTTTAATCCAGTAGATGTTGAACAATAGATCAGTACCACTGAAATTATTATTTCAATTATTCAATGCTTATAGCATGAAAAATTCATTTTGGCTATCAACCATTTGTAAATTGAAGAATATAAATGGTGGACTCTTATTGAGCATATAAGGAAATATGATGAAATTTAATCAATAGATTTAGATGAGTTAAAGAAAATATTTTTCGATAAGTACGTTACATGGGGTGTTCATCTAATGATGGAGAAGGAGTTCACTATTTTAATGAAAAAGGATGATGAATCTGTTTGTACAAATGAGGAAAACCTTTATAAGACTTATGTATTACCCTTTTGGTATTACCATCTAACCATAATGTAAGGTTGACCAATTCATTAATGGATTAAAACGAAGTCTCTGATTGGTATTATTCATAAGATACATTAGTTGTTACAAAGATATTGTTTGTTTTGTTATCAAGGTGGAAATGGTTATTTGAGATACCTATCGATCTCATGGGTTTGACAGGAAATGGAAGATGGAGTTTAAAGGAAAATCTAAAAACCAAGGAGAGATGAGGATAGACAATCCATTATTCTTGAATTGTGGGAATAAGAATTCCGGAAATTGTATTAATGGTCCAAATATATGTTTTATGTGTTGATGAAAATGTCATCAGGAAGTGTATTAATGGATTGATATGAAAATTTAGTTGTTAATGATAATAGAGATAAATATACAAAGAATATACCTAACCCAATTTTATGCTTCAAGTGTATGGAAAATGGGGATTATTGTAACCAATTCCCAAACCCATGTGTTAATGATAATGATCAATTTCAACAACCTATTATTTTGATGAACAATTGGAAATATCATGCCATCAATATTTTTAATGAGTGTTATGATAAAAACATGGGGAAATGTATACTTTCCATCAACTCTAGAACTACTAATATCTTATTTGACTTTCGATCTAGAAATTCAATCTTATAAAATGAATTTTATAAGGGTATTATGATTCCACCCAAATTATTAGATATAGAATTATTAATGAAACCCCTTAACTGTACAATGATCCCATCTCAAGTCTATGATTCCGCTCTGGTTGTCATTGGTGGGAATTTGCATTCTACAAATCTTGTCACTCTTCCTATAGTTAAATTTTATGTCATATTAAGCATGGATTGGATTTCATTATATAAAACCCACCTAAATTTATGGGGATTGGATGTCACGTCAGATATTCCAAATCAACATATGATCATTTATCAATTTTACAATAATTAAGATCATCCAAATGAGAACACATCCATTGTATTGGTCATAATTCACATTCCTAAACGGTGTATATCGCAAATGGTTGGTGATAAAACTGGCATTGATGATCTTCTTATTCTTTTAATTTTTTTTGTTTTCATTCCATAATACTTTCTCACTCTTCCATAAAAATTCTTAATTTAGTTTTCAATAGATATCATTGCTGGTGCCAAAATAATTTAAAGAATTCCTATAGAATTACCCCGATTGAGTTACAAGACATAAGGAAGAAACTCTAGGAAAACACTGAAAATGGATTCATTCAGCCAAATGTGTCATCGTGGGGTAGACCAGTTCTATTTTTAAAATTTGATATAGATCAATGTGACTTGGAATTTATTAACAGGATTTGAACAAGATCAAAATCTAGAACAAGTATACTCATCCCGGTATTGATGACTTGTTTTTCCAATTTTAAAGATCCCAATACCTTTCCCTGATTATCCTTCATTTTGGATATCATTAATTTAAGATTAATAAGAGGATATTGTTGAGATGGAATTCCATTCATGGTTTGGAAACTATTAATATAAATTGATTCGTATATTTATTACTAATTCCCCTGTATTATTTATAGATTTAATTAATAAAGTCTTTATAGACTACCGTGATCCGTTTGTGGTAGTATTTATAGATGATATTATTATCTTTTTAAAAATCATGGAAGTTCCTGATGATCAATTTGAAATTGTTCTAAGGATTCAATAGAAGGATGACATTATAATCAATTTTAAAAGTGTAAATTTCCACTATAAATTATGTCATTTTGGGTTATATAATATAAAAAGTGGGTATATATGCAGATCCATCAATGCCAGAGGCTATTGAGTTGTTTCCCAAACCAACCATGATGAATGCGATGCATCGTTTTCTTGGTTTACTTGGACATTATCAATGGTTTTCAAATAATTTCTCACAATAGACTAATCTTATGACCAATTTAACTTAGAAGGGATCTATGTTCCTATAGAAAGAGGAACGTGAGGAAACATTCAAGGAACTAAAGAAAATATTAGTTAGCGCACCTTTTCTTACATAACCCTATAATGCAGAAGTGTTATTAATTAACTGCGATTCATCCAAGAAGGGATTCAGATGTTTTCTTATGATGAATGACATGATTATAATGTATGTATAAGGTCCTATCCTTAATCATTACTAAATCTTGAGATATTTAAAGAATATATGTTGAGGATATTTTCAGGTTTAGAGTTTTAGAAAATTAGATCATAAATCATGCATTACATTCCACATTTAAACAAAGTGGTTACATAAAAGACAGTATTCATTTTTTCCAATCAACAGAATCATTTTTAAAACAAAGTATGGTTTCTTTCATGACACTTCCTTGATACTATCATCACATCACGTACCTTTCCCTTGACCTGTGAAAAATATTTCAAAAACATGGGATGAGCATAAAAAGCTCCGTAAGGGATATAAAAATATGGAAAGGAAACATTAGTAAATGTATTTATTAGAATCAATGAAATCATACTTTAATCATAAAACATAAGCACGTTAACATACCTCATGAAATCATAAGATTTATGAAAAACTCATAGAAATCATAAGACATAAAGGTAACTTGAGGCATTCATAACATTCTTACGTAGGGAGTAACCCTCTTGGTTACGTTTGGAATACCCATCACAGTATATTCCCTAAATCTCTTCGGAGAAACCTTAACGTTTAACCCCGTCGCGTTACCCAATGCATTGGAGAGCTATATCAGGCTCACCCACCCTTATTTTATCACGGAACCACCCATCTTCATAACAATGCCCATGAACCATAACATAATCGTATCACATAAAACATGAATAAAGGCAACATAACATTTCAAAATTTCAATCACAAGATATCAATACAACATATTGATATAATAAAAACATTATGAAAACCATTTTCAATACCAAAATAAAATAAAAGTGAAACATAGTATTTATTTTTTCATTTTTTTAAAAAAAAGTTATGGCTTGTAGAGGAATCCAAAACTCAAATAATGGTCACGGCGGCGGAGAAGTCGTTGTCGCCACATATGTATGACAAAAAAACATTCCTTTTATCGTTTAGTAAAGTGCTTAATATAAAAAAATTAATTTTTAATATACATTAAAGTCAACGGGTTTTATACACTGTATAAAAGAATGTTGTGTATAAAACAAAATATGCCTCAATGAAAGGAGGTTGAGACGAAGTCTCATACCTCGGGTCCGACTTGACTCGATCGTTCTTTAACCTCCTGAATAATAAACTTGAGTTAATTTATAATTTCTTAAGAACCTTTTTCAAGTTAATTATAACTTTTATATAACTTATTACCATGTTATGAACACTATGTAATTATTTATGTTAATAATGGTCGTTTTGTTGATCATTGGTACTTGAGTCAAAAATAAACTCTTTATAATTACAAGTTTTTCGTGGGGTAAAATATACATTATAACCAGAATTATATTCATGATGTAGATATCATATATATAATATATATCATATATATCTAGTATATACATGCATTTATAATATTACATAACATTTATAGGTAAGAAATGAAATGCACCGTTCATGGAGACGGTAAGCCGTATGTACGCATGAACGCTACTTCCATTTATATTTCATACTTAATGGAATTAAAACATAATGATACATAATAGTATTATAATTCCATTATGGTATCATATATAATATCATTAAATCTATCCTTTATACGTAAAACATATGGTATTAACGAATCAAATCACTTTGAGGGGGCGGTAGTCCGCACTTCATAAAATGAAGAGATCACGTTTACCCATAATGGAAAACATAAAGGTATGCCATAAATGAATGATACATAAGATTAATTAAAACATAAAAATATTATATATCATATATAAATATAGTGACATCTTAATGGACACCTTTGAAGGTGTTATATGAGTGTTGAACAATCATCGTTTCGTGAGGTAGAAATTCGCCATCCACGGAAACAGTATGTTCTTTAACCAATATATGTAGGTGTGTGTAAGTGTAGCTCGAATAATTCTTATAAAAAAATCCTAGTATATTTAAGATACTTTTGTTTTTACAAAATAAATTAATAAAAAGAGTTTAGGGGTTTGGAGAAGCAAAATAAAACAAAAGAACACAAGTGAATACATTACCTTAAAATAGGGTAACTCCCTTTGGTTTGAACCAAAAAGGTTTCTTGAAGAGATTCCTGCCTAAGTTAAGGCTTATAGGATGAGGAGAGGGATGTGGAGAGACAAAATTAGAAGATCGTGACTGAGCCAAAGGCTTAGGAGGTGTGGGTAAGGAGGTAGAGGTGGGGGCCTTTTATAAGAGGAGAGAAGGGGCACTCTTGGAAAGGTATAAAATGTTACTTTATTTTCAAATGAGTTTCGGATTTTAAAGGTCCCAAATTGATGTATTTAGAGGATAAGGTGATAAGGGGTCTAAATATTCTCATCCAATAGGTCTTTGACAAGTGTAAGTCTTAGAGTTTACTTTATATTTTCATTTTATTTAAATCGTTAAATAATGAGGTAATCGCTGCATCATCATGGTGTCATATATAATTTAATTTATTTAATGTCTGAAAATTATAGAAAAAATACTATGTTCTAGGAAATATTTTTATCTTTCCAATGAATATTTATAGTCCAATAGATCATTTATTTAGAAAAAATTAAAAATGTTTTACTCAGGTGATACATTCTTTGTTATATTTACTTTCTTTAAAAAATAAAAAGATAAAAAGTCATTATCACACAAAAGTGATTCCATGGGGTCCCGAAGTTTGGTAAAAGGCATAGAATGGTCTTCCATGACACAACTCGTAGTATTAGGACACATGTTGGTGTCATTTTGTGTTATTATTATATTATTTTATTATCCTTAACTACCCGATTACTAATTAATCAAGATAATTAACGATAATTACTGTCATTACTATTCACAAAGTCCAAAAAACAGGAGTCTTAATTACATAATTTTGACCTTCTGATTCAAAATATGGAATCCATTTAACCAAATTCCAAACACATAAATTGAAATAATTAATTTAAAAAATAATTCTCATTGTCAAAACAAATAGCGGGTTTTTTTGAAACAATATCTATGAAAAGTTTGACATTAGTTTATGCCCAATTCCAAAGTGAAATTAATTCTAATGACCAATATTGTATTAAATTGTAAAAATATATTCTAATTAAACATTAAACCCAAATAAATATATAATCTAACCATATAATTAAATTAGATGAAAAAGCAGTTTTGATGTAAAATGCAGTATTTTTCACTATTCATTAACAAAACATTGTTAGAAAAATACCAAAAATTTATCCAAAGTAAATTTCAATGTCCCAATCATAAAGAATAAGTTTATTTTGACAAACAGAGCTTATAAAATTGTCAAAATATAGATTTAAAAATGTTTCTTCATCAAAAGGTGGTAAAACAATCTTTTAAAAATATTAGAGAATTCTATGCTTAAGATTGGATTTATTCCCATTTTAAGCCTCTAAAACACTATCTAATTCATAAATAGACATAGATAAGAATATATATTATTCATTACTTACTTGGGATGTTACATCCTTCCCCCCTTTAGAAAACTACATCCTTGCAATTTATTTCTTTATCGAATAAGTGGGGGTATTTATCCCTCATTGCATTTTCAGATTCTCATGTTGCCTCTTCAATCATGTGGTTTTTTCCCAAAACCTTTACCTGATGAATCACCTTATTCCGCAACACTTCCTCCATGTGGTCAAGAATATAGAACGGTTGTTCCTCATAAGATATATTCTCTTCCAGCTGAACTACCTATGGACTCAAAACATGAGATGAATCGGGCATGTACTTCCTTAACATTGTAACATAAAAAACATTGTGTACTTGAGATAAACTCGGAGGTAAATCCACTCGGTATGCAACTCATCCAACTCTCTCCAGAATTTCATATAGTCAAATGAACCTTGAACTCAGCTTTCATTTCTTACCAAATCGCATCACACTTTTCCAGGGTGATAATTTGAGAAAAACATGATCACCAACCTCAAAAGAGAGATCCTCCCTCCTGTTGTCCGCATAACTCTTCTGCCTGCTCTGAGATGTTCTCATGTGTCTCTGTATAATCTAAACTTTTTCTGCCAACTCTTCTACCAATTCTGGTCCCATCAACTTCCTTTCACCCACTTCATCCCAGAAAGATGGAGTTTGACACCGCTTCCCATATAATGCCTCAAATGGTGCCATCTGTATACTAGAATGAAAACTGTTATTATATGAAAACTCAAACAAAGAAAGATTTTTGTCCCAACATCCCTAATAATATATCGAACAAGAATGTATCATATCCTCCAAAGTATGAATCGTTTGTTCTGACTTCCCATATGATTGAGGATGAAAAGATGTACTAAAATTTAATCCAGTACCCAACGACTTCTAAAGGCCTTCCCAAAAATTAGATGTAAACCTGGGATCACAATCAGATACAATAGAGAGAGGAACTCTATGTAACCTGACTATCTATTTACGATACAAATGAGAAAGTAGATCTTGGGAAAAAGTATCTCGTATACCAAGGAAATGAGCAGATTTATTTAAGCGATCAACAATAACCCAGATTTCATTATTACCTCGAGGTGTCTTCGGCAATACCACAATGAAGTCAATGGATATATTCTCTCATTTCCACTCTGGCAATGGTAAAGGCTGAAGCATCCTTTTCGGTAACTGCCCCTCTACTTTAACCTGCTGACAAGTTAAACACTTCAAAGTAAAATTAGCAATATCTCTTTTCATTCCATCCCACCAGTAATACTCCCGAAGATCTCTATACATCTTAGTACTGCCCGGATGAACTGAAAACGGAGAACTATAAGCTTCACATAACAACACTCTCTTCAAATGTGAATCACACAACACATAGAATATATTCCCAAATCTCAAAACACAATCATTATCAATGTTTAATTCAGGAAACTTACCTTTATGAACCAGCTCTACCCTGTTCTGCAACTCACTGTCTTGCTTCTGTGCTTGCTTAATTCTGTCTGATAGAGAAGATTTCACTGATACCTCAAACAAAACAGAAGGACATCCTGCACCAACAACTACAATGCCAAAGTTCATCAAATCCTTAACCAACGGATCACGTTCCAAATGCAACATTGTTAATTAAACATTACTTTTTCGACTCAAAGCATCATCAACTTTATTTTCTTTTCCCGGATGGTAATGAATTTTAAAATCATAATACTTGATTAATTCTAGCCATATCCTATGTCTCATGTTCAATTCTTTCTATGTGAATATATAGTTTAAAATTTTGTGACCAGTAAATATTTCACACTTTACACCATAAAAATGATGCCTCCAAATTTTCAAAGCGAAAACAACAGTAGCTAATTCCAAATCATGTTTAGGGTAATTTACCTCATGAGTATTCAACTGACGTGGTGCATAAGCAATTACCTAATCATTCTGCATTAGGACGCAACCAAGTCCTTTTAATGAAGCATCATTTTAGATAACAAAATCACCATTCCTAGAAGGTAGTTCTAAAACTGGAGCATTCACCAATCTTCTTTTCAGTTCCTAAAAACAATCATCACATTATTTTGTCCAGTTAAACTTAACACCCTTCCGAGTTATCTTTGTCATTGGACTAGGTAACCGGGAGAAATTTATAACAAACCTTCGGTAGTAGCCTTCCAAACCAAGGAATCTTTGAATCTTAGTTACATTTGTGGGTCTTGGCCATTCTTCAACAACCTTTGTTTTTGCAGGACCAACAATTATCCCATCTTTAGAAACAAAGTGACCAAGGAAAGAAATTTGTTGAAACCAAAACTCACACTTGATGAATTTTCCATACATTTTCTTTTATTTTATGGTTTGAAAAATGACCCTTAAATGACTTTCATGCTCCTCTTTACGTTTAGAAAACACCATAATATCATCAATGAAAACCACCACAAACTTATCAAGGAACTCATGGAAAATTCTATTCATAAGGTCTATGAATACAACAAGTGCATTGGTTAGCCCAAAAGGCATTACTAAAAATTCATAATGGCCATATATTTTATGAAACGTGGTCTTCGGAACATCTGATTCCTTTACCTTCAACAGATGGTACACCAATCTCAGGTCAATCTTTGAAAAAAACTGAGATCCCTGGAGCTGATCAAACAAATCATCGATATGAGGAAAATGATATTTTTTCTTAACAGTGATGTTATTCAAGTCTCTATAATCAATGAAAAGTCTCATTGATCCATCTTTATTTTTAACAAATAAAACAATAGAACCCCATGGTGATGTTCTAGGTCGAATGAAACCTTTCTCTAATAAATCTTGCAATTGGTCCTTCAACTCTAAAAGTTCAATTTGAGCCATTCGATAAGGGGGTTTTTAAATTGGCTTAGCATTAAGAACTAAGTCAACAGTAAACTCAACATCCTGATCTAGTATTATTCCAGGCAACTCATGAGGAAAAACATCAGGATACTCATTTACCATTAACACATCATTAATCTGAACAGTTCCTTTGTTTTCAACAATATGTGCAACGTAACATTCGTTTCCATATTTTACAAGTTTCTCAGCCTCTTGATATGTTATCAACAGTAAGGGTTCAATCTTGTACACAAACTGAAATTATTTCTGAAAAGAAACTTCTTTTGCTCTACAGACAATCTTATCATGGTAAATAAGGATCCAATCCATACCTAGGATAACATCAAACTCTACTAGAGGTAAAAAAAGGTTTGCAAGTAAGTTCTTTCCACGGATAAGGATAGGAAGATTCATATAAATTCTTTTTGCCTCAACATTTCCCCCAGGTGATTTTACCACATGTTAAGGAGTCATTTCCGGAGATGGTATTCTCATTTTACTAAAAAAGTTTTCAGAGATGGAAGAATGTGTAGACCCTGAATCAAACAACACACTGGCATTATCTGAGAAGAAAAAAAGTACCTGATACCACTTCATTTGATGGCCCAAAATCTACTGAAGTAGTTTCAAAGGATTTTGACACCCCTTTCTTCTTGTAGTCTAACTGCTTCCCATCACTCAAGCTCTTTGTCGTACACTTGTTTTCATAGTGACCCATCTCATTGCACTTAAAACATTTCACTAACTATAATTAAAATTTGTTCTTACCATTACCTTGATCTTTTTCAGTGCAATCACGAGCCTTATGTCCCATCTTACCACATCGGTAGCACTTTCCAAAATTCAGAAGACATTCCCCAGCATTCCTTTTACCACATTTTTCACAAACTAGAAACTTAGTTTTATTACCATCAGACATTTTTGAATAATTCTTCCCTTTCTCCTTCCACCTCGGTCTATTCTTCTGTTGGTTGTTATTGGAAACTTGATCATCGACAAACTCCATTTCCACCTTCTCATCACATCGAACAAGCTTTTCATAACTCATGAACTCACGAGAAGCTAAAGCCCTTCGATATGTTGGCTTTAATCTTGAGTAAAAATGATTGATTTTACTATCGAGGTATCGGATAAAATTTGGAGCATACCTTGCCAATCGAGTGATCCTTTCTTCATAAGAATCCACTGAGTCGTCCTCTTGCCTCAATTCCAAGAATGGTTTTTCCATCCTAAGTCGAATAGCCTTAGGAAAATCTTTCTCAAGAAACATACCTTTGAATTCATCCCAGTCAAGAGCATCAATCTCATCAGCGTCCCTGATATTTTTAACCATTGACCACCACTGATCTGCTTCACCCTCTAAATGGTAAATAGTAAGGCTACCCTTTTGATTTTCTGAACACCCCATGACATCGAAAATCTTCTCCAGTGCTTTAATCCACCCTTCAAATATCACAGGGTCAGATGATCCTCTAAATGATGGGGGATGTTGCCTCATGAAATGTTCCACCACTGACATGTTTCTTTGTGGTTGATCTGACTGATCTCGTGCATGGATAACACCACCATTAATTGCTTGAGTCAACTGTGCCATCACGGAAATATATTGTTCAGTTCCAATTCTGACCATCTCAGGATACTGATTCGAAAGGCCATTTCTTTCTGTATGCCTTCCTAGCCCTACTCCTTGTTTCCTCTAAAGAAAACCATTATGAAAAAAGATGTCTTAGATGAAGCAACATGGTAATCTTAAAATGCTATATCATTTCAATTTGACCATAAAAAAATATTTTTGGATAATCATTTTATAGAATTCTAACCCCTAAATTTATCTAAACCAACCTTTGATACCAACTATAAGGTCCCAGCCTGATACATTACTTAATCTTGAGATATTTCAAGAATACACGTTGAGGATCTTTTCCGGTTTATTGTTTTAGAGAATTAGATCATAAATCATGCATAACATTCCACATTTAAACAAAGTGGTCACATAAATGAAAGTATTCATTTTTTCCCATCAACGGAAACATTTTTAAAACAAAACATGGTTTCTTTCATGACACTTCCTTGACACTATCATCACATCATGTTCCATTCCCTTGACCTCAAAAAAACATTTCAAAAACTTGGGATTAGCATAAAAAGCTCAGTAAGGGATATAAAAATAAGGAAAGGAAACATTAGTACATGTATACATAAGAATAAATGAAATCATACTTTACTCATAAAACATAAGCACATTAACATACCTCATGAAATCATAAGATTTATGAATAACTCATATAAATCATAAGACATAAAAGTAACTTGAGTAATTCATAACATTATTACGTAGGGAGTTACCCTCTTGGTTACGTTTGGAATACCCGTCACAATATATTCCCTAAATCTCTTTGGGAAAACCTTATCGTTTAACCCCTTCGTGTTACCCAATGCATTGGAGAGCTATATCGGGCTCACTCGCCCTTATTGTATCATGGAACCACCCGTCTTCATAACAATGCCCAAGAACCATAACATAATTGTATCACATAAAACATGCATAAAGGAAACATAACATTTCCACATTTCAATCATAAGATATCAATACAACACATTGATATAAAAAAACATTATGAAAACCATTTTCAATTCCAGAATAAATTAAAAGTAAAACATGGTATTTATTTTTTTCATTTTTTTAAAAAAAATATGGCTTGTAGAGGAAGCCGAAACGTAAATAATGGTCATGGCGGTGGAGAAGTCGTTGTCACCACATACGTATGACAAAAAAACATTCCTTTTCTCATTTAGTAAAATGCTTCATATAAAAAAAATTCCTTTTGAATAGACATAAAATTAAAAGGGGTTTATACACCGTATAAAAGAAAGTTGTGTATAAAACAAAATATGCCTCAATGAAAGGAGATTGAGACGAAGTCCCATACCTCGGGTCCGACTTTAATTGATCGTTCTTTAACCTCCTGAATAATAAACATGAGTTAATTTCTACTTTCTTAAGAACCATTTTCAAGTTAATTATTCATTTTATATCACTTATTACCATGTTATGAACACTATGTAATTATTTAAGTTAATAATGGTCGTTTTGTCGATCATTGGTACTTGAGTCAAAAATAAAATCTTTATAATTATAAGTTATTCATGGGGTAAAAAATACATTATATCCAAAATTATATTCACGATGTAGATATCATATATATCATATATATCCAGTATATACATGCATTTATAATATTACAAAACATTTATAGGTAAGAAATGAAATGCACCGTTCATGGAGACGGTAAGTCGTACGTACGCATGAATGCTACTTCCATTTATATTTCATATTTAATGTAATTAAAACATAATGATACATAATAGTATTATAATTCCAGTATGATATCATATATAATATCATTAAATATATCCTTTATACGTACCACATATGGTATTAAGGAATCAAATCACTTTGAGGGGGTGGTAGTCCGCACTTCCTAAAATGAAGATACCACGTTTACCCATAATGGAAACCATAAAGGTATGCCATAAAAATAAAATAAACAAGATTAATTAAAAAATAACATATTATATATCATATATAATTATATTGACATCTTAATCGCCACCTTTGAAGGTGTTATATGAGTGGTGAACAATCATCGTTTCGTGAGGCAGAAATTCGCCATCCACGGAAATAGTATGTACTTTAACCATTAGATATAGGTGTGTGTATGTGTAGCTAGAAAAAATCTTATAATAACATCCTAGTATATTGAATATACTGGTGTTGTTACAAAATAAATGAATAAAAAGATTTTAGGGGGTTGGAGAAGAAAAATAAAATGAAAGAACACAAGTGAAGACATTACCTTTAAATCGGTTAAATCCCTTTGGTTTGAACCAAAATGGTTTCCTAAAGAGCTTCCTGCCTAAGGTAAGGCTTCTAGGATGAGTAGAGGGATGTGGAGAGAAACAATGAGCAGATCTTGGCCGAGCCAAAGGCTTGAGAGGTGTGGGAAAGGAGGTAGAGGTGGGGCCTTTTATAAGAGGAGAGGAGGGGCACTCTTGGAAAGGTATAAAATGTTACTTTATATTCAAATGATTTTAGAGTTTTGAAGGTTCCAAATTGATTTATTTCAAGGATAAGGTGATAAGGGTTCTAAATTTACTTATAGAATAGGTCATTGACAAGTGTAGGTCTTATATTTTACATTAACTTTTCATTTTATTTAAATCGTTAAATAATGAGGTAATCGGTGCATCATCATGGTGTCATATATAATTTAATTTATTTAATGTCTAAAAATTATTAAAAAAATACTATGATGTAGTAAATATTTTTAGATTTCTAATGACTATTTATAGTCCAATATTTAATTTATGTAGACAAAATAAAAAATATTTTACTCAGGTGATACATTCTTTGTTATATTTACTTTCTTTAGAAATTAAACAGATAAAAAGTCATTATCACACAAAAGTGATTCCATGGGGTCCCCAAGTTTGGCACAAGGCATCCCATGGTTATAAATGACACAAATAGTAGTATTAGGACCCATGTTGGTGTCATTTGTTATTATTATGATATTATTTTATTATCCTTAACTACCTGATTACTAATTAATCAAGATAATTAACGATAATTACCGTCGTTACTATTCACAAAGTCCAAAAAACAAAAGAGTCTTAATTACATAATTTGGACCTTATGATTAAAAATATTGAATCCATTTTACCAAATTAAAAAAACATAAATTTCAATAATTAATTTTAAAAATAATTCCCGTTTTCAAAACAAATAGAGGTTTTTTTGAAACAATATCTATGAAACGTTTGGCATTAGTTTATGCCCAATTCCAAAGTGAAATTAATTATAATGAACAATATTGGATTAAATGGTAAAAATATATTCTAATTAAACTTTAAAACCAAATAAAAAGATAATCTATCCATATAATTAAATTATATGAAAAAGTAGTTTTGATGTAAAATGCATTATTTTTCACTATTCATTAAAAAAACATTGTCAGAAAAATACCAAAAATTTATCCAAAGTAAATTTAAATGTCCCAATCATAATGAATATGATTATTTTGACAAATAGAGCTTATAAAATTGTCAAAAGATTGATTAAAAAATGTTTCTCCATCAAAAGGTGGTAAAACAATCTTTTAAAAATATTAGAGAATTTTATGCTTAAGATTGGATTTATTCCCATTTTAAGCCTCTAAAACACTATCTAATTCATAAATAGACATAAATAAGAATATCTATTATTCATTACTTACTTGGGATGATGCATTATGCCTCATGGAAACTGAATATCCATGAGAAAAATTAACCCACTCATGATTTAGAATTAGCATTCTTATTTTTTCCTTAAAGATATGGAGGAACTATATTTACAGAGAAAGGTTTGACATATATATTGATCATAAAATTTTCAATTATTTGTTCTCATAGATGGAGTAGAATATGTTACATAAAATATGATTATATATGATTAAAGATTATTATTTATCAATACATTACGTCCCTCTGAAAGTGAAATAGGTTGTTGATGCTTTGACTCAAAACGATCGGGATAATTTATCTATACTGAAGGTTACAAAATATCCAATATTTTTAAATTCTCAAAGGGTGAATATGGAAATACTAAATGAAGGGAAAAAAATTATCTTCCGTAATTGAATTTGAAACTATATATTTGTGTGATGCTTCATGTGTGGTAGAGGGATGATGTGGAGATAAAAATAAAGGTAAGAAATATTTATATGTTTAACCTTTATCATGATGGAATGATAAGGTTCATGAACGATGTATGCATTCCATAGAGACTGGATTTGAATAATGAGTTGTTAGAGGATGATCATAGTTCTTCATTCTCTATTGATCAAGTAAGTATATAGATGTATAGATATATAGAAGAATAATTATAGTGGTATGGAATTAAGAGAGGTATTAAAGTGTTTTTAGCTCAATTCTTTGTTTTCTGTAATTTAAGGATTAAATAAAAATGTTGGAGATGTTACATAAATTACCTATACTTGAATGTAAATGGGAAAAAATCACTATAGATTTAGTCATTGGAATCCCCAAAATTTCTAAAGGGAATAATTATATTTGGGTTGTAGTTTATTAAAATTATTAGAAGGTATACAAAAACAATATCATAGAAGAGTCCTCTCAGAATCTTCTTTCAAGTATATACATTAAGAAAATTTTAAGTTTTCATGGTGTACATCATTTCACTTTATCTGATTTGGATTGCAGGCTTACCTCCATATTCTAAAACATTAATCAGCACTTAATTTATATGGAGTTATGTTTTAGAAGTGTGTATTATCCAATAAATTATGGTTTGTATGAATGAAGAATTCAAAACCTAGAGGATATGTTGAGATCATGATATTTTGATTTAAAAGGTGGTTGGGATGAACACCTCCATCAAGTAGTGTTTTCATACGACAATACCTTCCACTCAAGAATTGATTTGTCTCCTTATGAATCCCTCAATTAAAAAAGATGTAGATCTCCCTCATATCAGAATGAAGTTGGGGAAAAAACTATTGGGGCCTAATATTTATAATTAAATAGAAGATAAGAATAGAGTCATACAACAACACATCAAGGCATCTCAGATTCGGTATAAAAGTTATGATGATAAACACCAGCATGATATAGAATTTTATGATTCAGACAAGTAGTTATTCTAATTTTTTCCATCGAAGAGAGTTATGTGATCCAAGAAGAAAGGGAAAGAAATCCATTGGTATATGAGTCCCTTTTAATTTCTTTATCATATTGGTAATGTAGCTTATCACATTTCACATCCACCAAACCTCTCCCAAGTCCATGATGTGTTCCATGTACTTTTCCATAGGAAGTATATACCTAACCATTCAAATGTACTAAACTTAGAGGTTATACTATTTTTGAATGATCTATCTTATGAGAAACAATTGCTGGAGGTTCTATAACATACATTAAAATATATATGAATCAAGACCACCCAACTAGTCATTATTTTGTAGAGAAACCATCATTTTTAGGAAGAGAAATGGGAGCTTCAGGATATTATTATATTTAAGGGTCCTCATTTTTGTGTATTAGAGTGATGAATTTTGAGGGGGAAATTCATTTTAATAGGGATAGAATGTAACTCCCGAGTATTTATGAATCAATTTTTTTAATACCCTAAATATATTTTATATACTCAGTCACAACAAACATGAATTCAATCCTACATAACAAAAAATTGTATCCTATATTGCACTACATGAAATATGTGGTTATCTTGCATTACACATGTTACCATGTTTTAAAAAATTCATGATATATTATTATTATTAACCAAGTTATTTAATAATGATTATTATAAAATAGGTGGTAAACATAGTGATAGGAATAGTAATAAATAATTTTAAAAAATAAGTAAAATTGTATTATACAATGAAAATATATTATAAAAACGTTCTTAATTTTCATTAAATTCATTATATGTATCAATAATACCATATTCTCAAATAAAACTTCTTTTTATGTCTTTTGGTGAAAATAATAAAAATAATTTCATGATATTTTTATGAAAATAATATCTCTAAGTACAATTCACTATTGAAATAATAATATAAAAATTATCATGTGGTGAATTTTTGGGATTTTTAAGATATGATTATTTTTTGATGAATAGTGAAAATAATGATATTTAATTGAAATCAACATTTTTGATAAATTTATTTATAATTTAAAATTATATGTAAATATATTTTAAAATTTTAATTACTTAAATTTAACATATATTTATTCAATCTAGGTTACTGGAATCAATTTCATATTTAAATTGATTGTCAAATCATTGTAAAATTTTGATCATCTTCGCTTTAGAAACCTACTTTCTCATCACCTATGTGGGATTAATTTTAAATTATTTATTTCCTATAATGTTATTTGAATTAAAAAAGAGATTAAATAATTTTAATCATCAAAATTTATAATATAGAGTATTAGAAAATAAATTTTTGAACAAAATGAATAGTGATTGGAGCAAAAATTAAGTACAATGGTTAAGGTACAAATGGGTATATCGGGGGATAAAATAAAAATGTAAGGGTAAAATTAACATATAAACATTTCTAAAAATTATTTTCTAGACGAAATTTGACCATTAAACCTATTATTTCTATAACGGTCATTCTTTGACCATTTTGATATACAAAAACATTGGTGGAATTCTATTATTCCAAAATTTACATGTTTTTCAGAAAACCTCACTTATAAAAGGCCACCCTATCCTATCTTACACACACCTTAACACCATATTTCATTGGAAAAGAACAACCAAAATCAATTAAAAATCCCTCTCCTCAACCTATAAGCCTTATCATGGACATAAATCCTTCCATGTAATAAAATTAGTGCAAATCTCTGTAGGATACCCGATGAAGATGTAGTGCTCATAAATTTTTTCCCTCCAAACCCCTAAATTATTTTAATATCAGGAATATTTTATAACCCATTTTGTTATTTTATGATAAGGACAATACCTATTACAACAAATAATTCCATTAAATGGGTTACAAAATCATCATTCATGTATACGACAGACTTCCGCCTCTTGAACTGATGTTGTTTGTTTTCTACTACTAGCTCTATGGTTGAGAATAATGATGAAAACACATTTTATATAAAACATTTATGATATAAATAATAATATTATTCTTTTTATATCATACATAACTGCACACTTTTCATTTTTTGGAATATGATAACATCATTCATGTGAATGGCGACCAATGACCACACGGGGAAATGTGATTCATTCACAGACTACACGAAATATATTAAATATGGGTTTCATAAAAATATGTGATATATATATTAAATAAAAATTATTTTTATTAATAATATTTCATTTAATATTATTTCTTTCTAAAAAATAAGAAAATTAAAAACAATGTTCATATGTATGTATGGCCGACTGTCTCCATGTATGGTGTAATTAATTTCCTTTCAATAGTTTTTATGGATTATAGTAAATAAAAATATAATGAGTATATATGATATTAATATCAGGGTTTAAATTCATTAGAAGATATAATCAAGATCTAATTTAAGGGACCAAGAATAAAATGTTAAAACATATAGACCTGAACACTAACATTTTTATTGATTTTGGAAACACATAAAAAACATAAAAGAAGGAACATATTTAAGGTCTAAAGTAGTGGAGCCCCAAAGAATCATTAATAAAAAAAATACTTCCACCAGACAGAAAGGATCCTAAGTTAAGGAAGAGTGATACTCTTTTGGTTGAGGAAGACTGTGATGCCATGTAATCAGCAACCTTATTCCCCTCTCGCAATGTGTGGTTGATCTCCATGTGGACGCCCAAGCACTCTTTTCACTTGCAGACATAATATTATATACTGTGGGGAAAACTTCCACTTTCAGTGAGTGATTTTTATAGGATCAAGGAGTGTGTTTCCACAGCCTTTTGATTGTTATGTCACTGCTCACTTAACACCAATCCTATAACCATCTCCTTTTTCTCAGTCCGAAGAGCATCACCTCTACCGTTAAAGGTCGATTAATTAGTAACGACGAAGCCCCTCTGGTCCTAAATAACACCTACACCCCTCATCCCCCCCTTAAAAGGGACCCATCCGTGTTGATTTTTAACCCAGTTCTTTGGGGGTAACATCATACCCAATTCCCCTAACCCCTCCTCGTTGTCTGTTTAGGCAATCCTGGGTTGAGAGGCTTTATTGATGGAGCACCTTGGCACTTAGTACACACGCTGATCAAGTCCATCAAGGTGTTCTTTATTTTGATTTTGATACTGGTGCTGGTGCTATATATGTTCTTGTAGAGAGCATCATTCATAGATTTCCAAATGATCCAACAACCCGCAACAAGGATGATAGCCCGACCCTTCCACTCAAGATCGTGCTCTACTACGCCATTGAACCATCGAATGCGAAACATTCTCATGTATACCTTTTTGTTCTTGCCACCCAGGGAAGGATCTATATGCCTTCCATGTTCATCTGACACATTAACTATCAAAGAAGAGATACTCCACCATTTCTTGTTTGGGATTTTTGCAGAACCAACTTCTAGAGGATAGGGGAACCCCCATATGTTGGATATTATCATCAGTAGGCATGTAAGTTTTACATACATGACACCCTTGAAAATGGAACATAGGGGGAATCCCCCTTCACCACAGAATTCCCCCCCCCCATGGATCACTAGTGTTCAGGTCCATCCTCATTCATTCTTAATCCTAGATTGAGAACTCTCCTAAGGGGGAGTCTGTGAATTTGAGTCTATCAAGAACCTCACTAAGGAAAATATATTTCGAAACATCATGTTGATTATCATCGAGAATGTCCTAAATGAATCTTGGTTGACAGTACGCATCACTAAAGGTCATATATTGTGTTGGGAAACCATGAACAAACATCCTTCCTCCACCCTAATACTCATTCCAGAAATTCAAATCTTCTCTCCCCACCAACCACCTAGAATGAAGCCACATGACCTCTATATATGGGTGAATTGACTTCTATATCCTCGATGACCGAGACCTCTACACCACCACATCGAGTCAATATTTCTCTTACATGATAATTCCACCAAAGAGTTCAGCCTTGCAGAGCCTCCTATGCATGCTTATAATGCATCCATTTCATGGTCGAGGAGACACTCCGTATATTTATTCCACCTTCAGCAATAGGTATTTCTAGATGTTTCATCACTACCCAGTGGTGAATGACTTCCAGCTGTCCATCCCATATGACAGACACCATGATCCTCTCCATGCTGCTAACCCCACTTTTGGGAGCCTTCAAGGAGGACATGAGATGCATGGGGACAGATAGAAGATGCTATTGAATAGGGTAATGTGACCTCCAAAAGAAGGAAACATGTTTTTCCAGTTGAAGATACCTCCCGTAATCTTTCCCACAATCTTTTCAAAGTGATGAACATGAAGGGAGTTAATATTAACTGTTGCTCCGAGATACTAAATGGGAAATGAGACTCTCTTCATATTTAAGGTGTCATCTAGGATCCTCCCCCTCCTATCTGAGATTATTTTAGAAGTATAATAGTGGATTTTCTCATTTTTCACACCCTACCCACTCCATTTACAATATTCCTCGAGTAGTCAGTTCATTCCAATCACTGATCTCCTACTTCTAGTAATGAACAAGATAGAATCGTCTGCAGACATCCAATGAGAGATACCCACTGTTACATGCCTATCCTGATATGGAACAATTTTTCTAGTATGGAGTAACTTATTTATATAGTGGATGATCAAATTTTGAGGTAGAATGAATAAATTAGGGAATAGGGGATCCCCTTTCCATAGCCCTAGGTAGGCCTTGAAGAAACCAAAATTCTTACTTAGAAAAGAGGTGAAAATCCATGCTGAGATGAAGTAACAAAATAGAAGATCATAAGCCTAATTTTAGAAACCCATGTAGCCCAAAACATTTAATAAAAATCCCCATTCTATCACATCATAGGTTGTACTCATGTCTAATTTAATCACCATATTATTCCCAAAGGTCTTATTTTCTATCCCACTAATCATTTCTTGAATAACCCTAATAACACCCAAGATTTATCTCTATTGGATGAATTTGTGCTTCTATGATACCATACTAGTATTTAATTAGGACACTAAACTTTTGTTAAGAATTTGTAGTAAAACCTTGAAAGGAATGTTGCACATACTTATTTTCCTATACTGCTCAACATACCCACTTTTGGTTTCACAAACATCTTGGTTGCACTGGCTATGCATGGAAAGTTTCTCCCTAAATGAAATCCCCCACTACTTGAAATAATCCACCTTGGACTATGTCCCATTAGTCCCTTTAAAATTAACCAAGTATTTCGTCCGGCCTTGTTGCATTTTCTAGTTTCAAATTCCTAGCTGCCTCACGCACATCCTCCTCATCCAGAGGCATTCGTAAGAACACATCAAAATCCTCCATAACAGTTCTTGGTATGTCCTTTTAAAGGTCCATTTCCTCACTAGGATAGATTCCTGTAATATTAGGATTAGAGCCTTCAAGTAAACCTGTGATGGTTTCATTGGTCATTTCCCCAACATCATATTGGTTGTTGGATTATGACCCATCACCCCTGATAATATTTGTCATGTGAGTACACTGCCTCCCTTTTGTGCATTCATGGAGATAGCCAGTATTATAGTCCCCCTAACAAATCTATATTACATGAGCTCCATCTCATGAAATCCACTCCTACCTCAAAATAATGTTAGTGATAATACCCTTTTTGGTATTGAGTTCATCAAAAACATTATCAAGCCAGTCATGCTCCACGATATCCTCTATTAATTCAACCTCCTTACCGATCTTATAGAGATCCTGATCTCGGGTGGAAATACTTTTCCTCCACCTTTGTAGCATGTTTTTGAGCCCACTAATTTTATTATGAAAAGAAATCCATAGGTTCCTATGGAGTGTACAATTCCATGATTCCCTAAAAACATCATTGAAGCCCATCTCTTCCACCCACAGCCTAGAAAACTGGGCGTGATCGATTCTTGTAGCACTAGAGCTCAGGTAAATCCACATCGGTGAGTTATCAGATAATCACATCGCCTAATGGGATAATTTTGCATCTGAAAAGAGAAAAAATGTGGCCTAGTTCATTTATAAATGAACAAGATAACACCAGGTTAGCCTTCTTCCCATTTGGTTTTTACTCTTGAAGAAGCGGTCACCCTCAAACCCCACATCCATTAGTCTTGTTCTGGACAGGAAGGAAACAAAGGCCTGACAAGAACTCCTTGTAAAAGCTCCTCCCTTGTTTCTCCTTTGGAGATGTTATAGTATTAATGTCTCCCCCCAAAATCCAAGGGGTACTGTCGTCGATGAGACATTCTATGTCACGCCATAAGACCCCCCCTCTCATGTGCATTGAATTTAGCATAGAAGAATGTGAAAAAGAAGTCATGAACACCTACAAAAAAATTCAAGGAAAAGTACGGGTCAGACACAGTAAACAAGTCGACCGAGACATGATTCTTCCTGAACTGCTGGATATGAGAGTTGGAAGGGTTCCAATGCATACATCCACTTCCTCTAAGCCTCTGCGTGAAATTTTCCATTTTTCATGATGCCTGTTTTGGATCTATAATATCCACCAAAGAAAATATGTGACTAACAAGTTAATTAATGATTAATTCAGTCTTCACCTATGCCCCTAACCCTTGGGACTTACAGATTATAACTATAGACATCAAACCGAGGGTGTATGGTTTTGGCCCCAGAAATCTATCCCTTTGTAAGAGGAGACGTGAGTGGAGAGATTAAAGAACTACACTTGGACTAAGAATGGGTGCACATTCCACTCTTCAACTTCGGGTAGACAGCCTCTATAGTGAACCCTCAACTAATATATTTCATATTAGCATAGGTTGTAGATTTGAGGTGCTTCACATCCACTAAAATGAGACCTGGTGACTCTGGAGGTGAGAACTGAGTGGACAATGGCACTGCTAGTGCTTGTAGTGGGGGAAGGTACATAACCATATACAATGAGTGTGAATGAAGAAATAGGTCCTCACTGGTTGAGGAAGTATGAGAAAATAATACTAATTCTGATATATGATTCGTTTGGATAGTCCCTGAAATGGTGAAGTGGGAAGTGACCCATGGGACTTGTGGCCCAATACTAAAAGGACTTCTAAGAAACGTCCTGTTGGGAGGTTGACCCGCTCCTTATATTTGAATCTATGATTTCCCGCCCAAGCTATGGTTGAGGAAAAATATATCCCTACAGAAGGACGCTTTCTTGAGGAAGCAAAACTTGGAAGAGGACACCTTGGTGTCCTGTCAGGGAGGGGAGGTGGCCAACCCTTTGTCCTGTTCAATGAAGGACTGAGTCGATGAAGACCTTTTCCTGGAAGGCCTCGGTAGAGGAACCTACACTCAGAACTTGTGGAAAACCTACATCAAGTTTCCAACAAGGTGGTAGAATGACCAGAAATGGGGGAAAGAGGAGTAGATAAAGCCTTGTCAATGATCATTCAATCTTTAAATCCAGAGCATGACATGTTCTTGAATCAACTAAAAAATTTCCATCTCAATGGAGATCAACACAATACACATATCCTCCAAGAGAATCATCTGTTCATCCATGCACATGAACAACCCCAGCGAGTACTCTATCACCTTCATGAAGGGGAAATCTATGAGGGGAAGAGGAAGCCGAAGGAGAGTGATCCAGATTTCTGAAAGGGGGATTTCCCTCCTAAAGTGGACATCTATCATCCAATGAGTGAGAGTAAGGCACCAACGCCCCACCCAACAAGGGATAATTCTCAACAATCCATCAATTTCCGACATAGAGGCCATGACGATGTAGAACACCTTCCGGTCTAGTATCAACACTTTTTCTGGAAGGTTGAGGCCCCATCATTTGATGTAGTCATGGAAGACTGAGAGTGGGGGTTTTTCAATGCTGAATTTCGAAATTAGGGTCCACTAAATATTACTCGCAACCATCTTAAAGGACACCATATAAAAGTCGTGGTTGGGGAACCCATCATCTGCGAATGTAGAAGAACCCAAGGGATCCCCCATCGGCCTTTTTGGACTTTGTCAAAAAACCTGAGGAGAACGTAGAAGCACATATTTCAATGATGGCAGGGGTGGATGATCCGCACCACCAACAGGAACCGGAGGCCCTAGAACAACAAGTGAAGCATTTATAAGGTTAGATGGAACATGAGAAGGGTTCAAAGTGTTTGAATACATTTTTACTATGGTTAGAAATTCATTGGTTTAATAGTATCAAAACATATATGAAAAAAAGAAGTAATTACTAGAAACATAACTATAAAATGAAATTATTAATAAACGATTAATATATATTCACAATAAAATAATATATTGTATGATATATAATAATCTTGTTCCATGATAGCTTTATTATATAATTAAATATAGTAAAAAATAATTTTGAATGTGTACAAAAAATTCAAAACATTATGTAATTGGATTTCTAGTCTCACATGTATTTCTGAGAGACAAATCTCCTATTCATGACTCCTTTATTTTTTGTGGGATATATAAATCCATATTTTGACATATATCGGTAATATTATACATTTCATGATAATTACTATTTCCACTGATGTTATTATTTATCAGGGATTACAATTTAAAATTTACTCAAGTAGTAAGGTATTTTTTTCTCAATTTTCCTTCTTCGAGACATATGTTATATTATGAAACTGTATTATTTAATGAGGTGTATATACAAACCCATTGAAATAGAATATCATGAATTTAATCCTCCTCCAGATATTCTAATTTTTATTTTACGTTTTTACATTTAGGGGATTATGTTTCAAAGTTACCAAAGTGGTAATGATTTTAGGTTACAACCTCATCATTTATCAAGAATGATTCCAATAAAGCTTCCAATGTTGAAATATATTGATTTTCATCTAAATAATTCTCATAATTTTTATAATCCTTTAGTTATTATTGATATATTGAATTTATGGTTCAATTTGTAAACTATTTTTTACCTAATATTATTAATAAAATATTTATAATAAACATAAAACATTATCTATCTCTTCAGTCAAAAACTGATTTTCGTTCAAAAAATTATTGTCTTAAAATGTTTTCAATTTTTTTTATTAATATCTTATTATTTTTAAAATAATTTTCTAACAAAATTTGAATTTTACAAAAAAATTGAAAAGAATCATCATGTAATTTTACAAAACCAATCCTATTTGGATTTTACCAAAAATACGAATGGAATATTAATTTTAACATGTATGACAATACAAAAATTTTATAACACCATAAACAATAATTTATATGAATATTAATTTTATGTTTTCAATAATATATTCAATGAAAAGGTTTTTCAATTTTTTTTTTCCAAAATCATTTTTTATGTAGATTGATAATTTCCTTCAACAAGTCATATAATTATATTTCAATTTTTTTCCATATATGATGGAATACATTGCTATTAAATATGCCTTACTAGGGATACGATTCATGGATATAATTCGTATTATTCCTATGAATGGTTTATGTTCTTATTTCCTAATATTTATGAAATCTATTTATCTTCCAAGAGTTATACCATAAGGAAATTCATATGTGACCCACTTTTTTTCAGGTGTTATTTTATGATGAATTGATAATGAAACCAATATACTTTATAAAGGTTATGATGTAATGATTTTTTATTATACCCAATTCAGTTAATGGGTTATGATATGATTAATTTTTATGATATTTTGGAAAATATAACTATGGTAGTCATTATGAGATGGGTGGGCACATATCTCCCTCTAATGCATTACATAATGATTCATACATATCCTGAGATAGACACAAAAAGAATAGGGAGTTAACCTGATACATTAATATTGTTCTAGAAAAGTGATTGAGTTTTGTTTAGTATGATTTGGATAGAATGAGGATTTAACTCAGTACATTAAAAAAGTTTTTCCGCTCTGATGGACTTATAAGTGAGCCTTGACCGATATCGATATGATTTTCTAGGCATATGTATATTCCCAAAATAAAATTTATTTTACAATGTTATTATCTCATATGTCATGTTATTTGATTCCATTATGATTAATATCTTATTATCAACTAGTTATTCTTCCATGACACATGATTATGATCTTTGATATGTAGGGTATGGTTTTCAAATGTTATTCTCATGTTCTTGTATCCTTTTATTCATATTATGTTTATATATCATCCTTTTTTACCATTAATGAGCATCTAAGATAACCCTTTCTTATGTTCCCTTCCTATATATTATCAGGATATGTATTCCATATGACTTGTCTACGAACGGTACTAGTTATGAAGATCCTAGTGGTAGATGATGTTGTTTACTTATGGACTTGTTGTCCAGTTCCCATGTTAACAAATGCACTAAAATATTATAATACTCATTTGTGTGTTTCTTTAATGTAATATAAATTCATTAAAATGATGCAATATCTATGTAAGAAAAAAATGGGTCACTATATTCTCTTAGTCTGAGGAGGATCATGTGTTTCATATGAGAGAATTTCAACACATGTTAAGAAATCCTAGAATTTATGACACACTCACAAAATGTGATTTCTAGATTTGGGAAGTGATTTTCATGGGACACATGGTTTGATAACACTGTATTTTAGTTGATCTTGAGAATTTGGAAGCTATTATAACATGGTATATACCATGAAATGTTATCAATATTCATAGGTTTAGGGTTTTTGCATGGTATTCTTGTCAGTTTGTTAAATATTTAATAAATTTGGCTTCTCTGATGTTCTATCACACTCAAAATAGTGTTAAGTTTGTTTGGGATGATAAATTTGAGAGATATTTTGTTGAGATGAAATGTCTCTTGACTTCTTAATTACTATGGAATCCTCCCAATGTCGGGCTGGGCTATTTGGTATTTTTTGATTTATGAGGTTTGGGTTTGGGATGCATTCTTAAGCAAGGTGATCATGTTGTAGCGTATGCTTCTCGACATATTTGGTCACCTGAATTGAATTATACAACCCAAGAACTTGAACTCACATTAGTGGTTCATGAACTTAAGAGAAGGAAGTATTAACTTTTTAGATAATGGTTTACTGTCTTTTCCAACCATAAGAACCTTAGTTATATCTTCTCTCAAAAATATTTGAACATTTAGTAGATGTTTTGGGTGGAGTACATTCATTATCATGATTTCAATATTTTCTACACCTAGATTATTGGATATGAAAATTTTTACTATTTAAGAAGGAAAATTCATACCCATGATGGGAAAGAATTATCCAAAGAGTGGAATAGGATATAACATTTTCATGGTTTCATTGTGGATTTATAGAGGATGTGGACAAGGTTGTCTTGTCAAATGTAAAGATTAAATCATCTGTTATTGATATTATTCTTTGGGATCTATAGTGTAATGATGATTTTTATTGGTTCTAGAGACTCTATTGGTTGTTGGGATACATTCATTGAGTGGTCATTCTCTATGTGTTACATTATATGTTTCTAAAACTAGTGTGTTGTTCCATTTTGTCATAAAGAAGGATACAATGGGGGACTATTGTAGTTATATGGGGTTGTGATTTAGTTTAATAAGAATATGTTCTATGATATGCGATGATGATTATTCTAGCTAGGTATGATATGAAACATCATTGAATTTGTTTCACATTATTATACCTACCAATAGGTCAAGGCTATGTTCTTTAAAACCTTCGGTTTACTCTACCACATTATACTGTTTAAATGGACATGGCATGATATTTCATTTCCCATAATTGGTTATTTTCATAATACCATTATGAGGAATAATTCAATATGGGTTTTCATTGATCAGCTAACTAAATCAGCTCACGTTATACCCATTCTAGATAAAAACAATGTTGTGGAGTTAGGAAATTTCTATGTTAAAACAGATTGTTCATTTTTATATAGTTATAAATTCTATTGTCTCTTATTGAGATCCCTAGTTCACTTATCAAATTTAGAGAGGCCTCTAAGTTGAAATGAGATCTTATTTGAGATTGAGTATGATGTATCATTCACATATAGATGGCTAGAAAAAATACGATATATATATTTTGGATGACATGCTTTGAGATTGCGTCATAAATTTTGGTTGATCTTAGGATATGAACATTGCATTTTTTGAGTATTCCAATAACAATAGTTACTGTTTATCTCTTTGTATGAAACATTTTTAATAATTTTAGGGTCTCCCAGGTAAATTTTCATTATGTTGGTTAGATATTGATCAAGCATCCGTGGTTAGGCCATGTTTGGTCCCTGACATAATGATTAAGGTTCAGTTCATTCTTCAAAGATTAGTGAAAAAGTAAATCCAATATAAATCTAATACAAATATTCATAGATGACTATTGGTATTTTTTTGGTGACAGGTTTTTCTTGATATTTTCACTGCATTTGGATCATTGTTGGATGGGAGGCAGGGGAATCTTGCACCATGGTTTGTGGGACCTTTTGAGTTTGTTTACTAGGTGGGGAATGTGGCTTAAAATTGTGAACTTCTTCCACATTTGATGTTGATACATAATTTTTTCCATGTATCACAACTTCAGAAGTATCATTCTAACCAATATTAGGTCTTGGTCTTTGAGGATTTTGATTTTGAACCTAATTTCTTTATCACTGATAAACTGATATGTGTTTTTGATTATAGTATTGAGGTACATATTCTGAGTAAAATACCATTGGTCTGTGTGCTATGGAAGAATATTTATGACCTTCTTGAGACATAAGAGGGTCATAAACTTATAAGAGATTAGTGACCTCATATATTTTATATGAAAACATATTTATAGGATTTATGGGGACAAATATTTTTTATGATGTGTAGGTTGTAACATCTTGTTACCTTCTATCTAGTATACCATGACCATTATTTTTTATACCCTTTTATATGGTTCAGATTTTGGGTTTGTTCTAGGATATTAGTATAATTTTTAGTATCTTTTTTGGTAGTAATCTGTTGTTCTAGGGTTTGACCAAATTGTTCCCCACAGTGAAAATTTTTCACCCTTAGATTGTGTGGAATTCAATTTTAGTGCACAGATTCCAAAACCATTCACCCACCAAGGGGAAACCATACACCCCAAATAGTAGGGGTTCATTATTGGAACTTGGTTTCCCCTAACCGTGTGGACCCTCTTTCTAACCATGCATGTGGGATTAAAAATTTCTAAAAATTAAATTTAAAATACAAACACCCATCACACCCCTCCCCCTACTTAAAGTACATAATCACCCAGTATGGAACTAATATATATTCATTGGTAGATAAGGCTCTCTAGAAGCCATTTTTTCTCCAAAACCATTTCATGGTGGATAAAAATAGTTTTTATCTCAATCAATATCCTTCAAGTAAGTGTATCTCCTTATATATAGATTCTTATGATATTCCCTTCTATACTTTATAGAGATTGATATATCATCACGTTGTTGAGGGATCTAATCTCTATTTTATGGGTCTATATTCTAGATATAATTCATATATTTTTTCTTCATTTATCATCATTAGAGATATTATTGTGGGAGTTGATCATTTTTTTCTTTTATTTAATGGATGGTGGTTCCAACTAATATTTTCTATGCAATTTCTACATTAAATTTTTTGAAAAATCATTCAATTTATTTATAAATTTTAAATTTTATATGATTTGAAATATAAATTTGAAATTGAATTTATTTTCTAAAGAAACCCCAAATTTTTGATCGAATTGGAATTATGGGGTGAATTTTGAAAATCATGGATTTGAATAAACTATTTGGGATTTTTTTGAGAAAAATGGATTAAATTTAAATGATGAAAATCAATGTTTAGTTTTTTTGTTAAAAATGATGGAAATGATTCGAAACTCATGTTTTGGTTCTATTATTGAATTGATATATTAAAACATAAAATTGTGAAATTAAATTGTATAGAATGTTATATTTTTAAATTAGATAATTCTCCTATTAATTATTGATTGATTTAGAACATGGGATCCTGGGTAGTTGGTTGGCTATTTGGGAAAATATATATCGGATTTTGATTCCCTAGAAATGTGTTTATATTAAAATCTCTAAAAACATCCTTACTCAAAATGATTATTCTGATCGAATAATTATTTAGTGCTATTAATCATAGGCCTTAGGGATGTGTATGCACATATTTAGCCACGATCCCTGATTTGAGAAGTTTGAGGATCTTTTATCCAGAATGTAACCAACATCAGTGTAAGTGATAATGGTGCTTATTTTTTATGATTTTATGTATATTATATTAGTTATAAAACTATTTTACACATTCCATATTATTTATATAATATTATTCTGTAGTTGATTGAAATGATTTCTATGAATTGAATAGAAATCATGCATTTATTTGAATATAAAAATGAAATTTCATGCCAGGATATGTTTTCTTTACATTGAAAAAATTATTGGGTTATTGTTATGGAATCTATTTTGTAATAGTTTGTGGTACAATACTGGTATTTATATCTCAATCCATAACTTCACACTTATTTATTTATATATTTTCTTATTCCAGGTCCATTAAAAGGGATAGATCCACTTGGAAGTGGTAAATGTTCTTGATCCTTTGCATCATAGAGTGAAAATGGTAACTAGTGGATTTGAGGTCCACTTTTTAAAAATAATCTTGAGAATTTTTACAGTTTCTTGATAAATTATTGTTTTTATAATTCTCTTGTTTGGAAATCTATTTATGGGTACTATTTTACATATTTGACTTTTGGTATTTTCTCTTTGAGGTGTGTTCATATACCAACTTGTATCTTTTTTTTTCAGATTTTTTGGGGAAACATAATTCACCCTTCATTCTTATATTATGCCATGTTCTAGTCACTAACCTATAGTGATAAATAACACCCTTCGGTTAATATTAGTATTGCCTCAGATATCTGGATACTAGGGTTTCCAGGATGGTTCGTGAAAAAACTGATAAAATATTCTATATCCCAACAAAAGAATGATCATGAAAAGGATTCAACTATCATATTGAGTAACAACCATATAAATGTTATGGTATGTCAATGATATGTCTTATTTGGGTAAACTATTATGGAAGTGTCTTAAGCGAGTGAATAATTTAAATAACCTTTTAGATGAGATTAATTCTGTGAGAAGAATTTTTAAATGTCCAGAACCACAATTCCCCCATCCCTCTTAGTGGTTTTTTTTACGAGAACACTTCAAGTGTAATTAAATGAATAAGGTTTTCAAGGTGTTTTTTTAATATATGGTAAAATTGGTGATATTAAATTTAACATAATTTCTCAATATGATTTGGAATATTAATGATTTGGAATGAATGATGTCATTTTCGGTAATATAACAGTAAAAACAAATACACCATATTATCATTATTTGATAGACTTCATGAATAAATTATTAAATATAACATGAGTACGTTAAACAAAAATATAAATATTATCTATATGTAGAGGGTATTTGAACATGATTTTGGATGTTTAATATCAATTATAATGAATACAGTAAAAAAAATAAGGGTAAGTGTTTTGGTAAAATGAAAAATAAGAAAGGTTATAGAATGTATACACCGATTTCATTAAAACTAAAATTAGGTTTCATGAATAAATAAATGTTATTACATTGTGGAAATTCGAGATATTGGAAAATTAATTAAATAAAATCTATAATGGAAAAGTAAACTACTTTTAGGGGATGAATATCTGGTATTTATATTATAAAAATAAAAGCGTTTATTTTAGACTCATATCTGAAATCATTTTTTGTGAATATATTTTGGATATATACACGTTTCTATAATAAAGAGAAGGTATGTCAATTTTGGGTTAGTTGGTATCGACCACCAATTTGATATCATCCTTCAATGATTAACCCAATTTCTTAATAAAATTTTATGAGATTTATATCTTGGGTGAGTGTTTTGGGGTGCACACATACACAACGGCGATATAGATTTTCATATAGATAGTTATGATGTCGGTGATGTATTTTGTTAAGGTGGTCATCTATACTCAGTTTCAATTAATTTCCTAATTTTTTCGAGTATTACTTGATTTTATTAATGTTATATTAAAGTATATGTTTTTTATAAATCATATCCGTATGTGTTTGGTTGGATTTAATTATTATGGTATATCAAGACAAGCTAAAAGAATGATTCAAATTTTGAAACTCATGGTTATAGAGTAGGATGAAAAGGAGAGATTCAAAATAATGATATTCTCAAAGAATTACTCTATCAATCACTATCTCTCTCTCATTATTATTTAAAAATATAGAAGAAAGAAAACATTCATAAGGCTTTAGGGGGAATTTTTTTTAGAAAAATTTAAATATAAGAGTATAAATCATAAAAAGAGATGGATGTATTCATGTTCAAAATAAAGAATGTTTTTATTTCTAGAAAAACTCAAATTTTAAATTCACTAAAATAATGGATATGGTTCTTGAATTTATGTAATGTTATTTTATGTCATCATATCTTATGTGGAAAAGAATGGAACTTGAAATATAAAATACGTTTTCTATAGATGAAATAAATGTTCGATTGAAGCACATGAATCATGTTTCTTTTATAAAATTTATAAAATAACGAGAAAATTATGATATGGATGAAATAATTTATATTTGGAAATGATATTGTAAAATATACATTTTCAAAATTTGAAAATGTTTCATATTTCAAAACATATTTTTATTTTTTCTACTTTATATAAAAATTAAAGTTTATATAATGATGTCTTCTAAGATATGAATTCTGATTTTTCATCAAAAACCCCATAAATTTAGAAAATAATTATTTTCATTGTTTTATAAAATGTATGTGTCCTGCAACAATATATATAGACCGAAAATATTTTGAAATATATTATTAGGAGTATAAATTAATTTAGGAGTGTTTCAAATGTATATATAAAAATGAATATTAAAGGAGTAATGAATTTTTATATACAATTTAAATCCAATATAAAGTCAATAAATCAATTTGTTAACTTATTGTGATGAAATTGGAAACTATGAATTTAAAATCATTTATTTAAGATGGAGAAAAATTCCTAATTATTAGAAGTGATCACAAATAATGTTTTTATTTGATAAAATTAATATAAAATTAATAAATTTTTTGTAATTAAAAATAAAATTGAAAATACATCATAATATTAGTTTTTAAGAAGCAAAATTATTTGTTTATTTGACTCTAATGTTAAACATAAGGAATGAGAATCCTAATATTAACATAACTCATGTACTCTTTCTTTATGTATGTGTTCTTACTATCTATTTCAGTGATAGGATTTTTTTTGAATTTCGAAATGGGGATGCACTATCTAGTTTCATAATGATGTAGAAGTTTTTATTTGGTGATGAAATATATTTTGAGAAATCTAATAAATATTAAAATACATAATAACATTTTAAGGCCCCCATGTAGTGGGATGTTATGGAACTAGTGCTTTCTTATATAGTTTTTCAATATATTATTAATAAAGATATAGAAAATAAAAATTTATCATGTTATATAAAGGTAGATACACTTTTTCATTCATTTATGAAAGTTATATATATTATGAGTTTGGAATGATAAATCAACCTATAGAGATTAATATAATTATTATATTTATTCTATTATAATTATTGAAAAGACATGATTAATGAAGACTATTTAACATCATTAGGGGATGGGTTTCATATAGAGGAATAATTTATACACATGAGATAAAAGTATATATTTTTGTTTTGTATCACACGAGATAACCACTTTTAATGTAATACATAATTTCATTTTTATTTTTGAGGTTCACATTTTATTATAATCTATATTATATCTATTCAACAACGTACCCCTCAAGTTAGCCTTAATAATTTGATTCCTTTTTTATAAAATCATTTTGGTTGTTAAAAATTAGGTCTAATGGGTATGTTTTAGATCATGAATTGGGTTTTTCATATCAAAGGTGGGGTTTTTCCTCTAACATGATAGGTATAAAATATTCTCCTTAATGAGAATGATTATGTAAATTTATAGTCTTACCACATTGAGAGACATGTGATGTGTTCATCTATATATATGAATAAAATGTGATGTATTCATATAAATTAGTGATATGTTATATATTCACTATTATTCATTATGGGCTACCCAAACAATCAATAAATTTTTATTTTTCTTTTATAATATTGATATATTTTATGTCTCAAGACTATATTTGGTATCTTAAACAAAGTAAATATATTATTATGAATAAATTATGAGATAAATCGTTTAATTTTTTTAGTGATACAATGTTTTCATAGGTATTTTTCTTGATATCTTTAGATAGATTGGGAAACAATAACTCTTTTCTAAAGGTTTATCCTTTTTTATAGTTATGAATTCGATATTCAGACTCATTGTAATTACTGAAAAGGCCCACATTTTAACATAAAATCTTCTGTGAATGAGGATTTTGTTTTTCAATAAAACGAAAAAGTGATTTATTTTTTATATGATGAAGTTTATTTGAGAACCTCTAATATGGTTTTGGGTATGGTTCCACATGTTGTTATATATAATGTTGCATAATGTGAGGTTTGCATAAAATATATATTCATTTACTATAAAAAATAAATTAAAATATATGATTGTAGTAAAACAAAATATTTTATCAATGAAATTGATATTTCTTTATATAAAATATGGAGGTTTTGGAACATAAAGTATATATCACATAGAAAATTATAAATTAAATGTAAAATAATATTTGGAAACATCATTATGAGATATGTTCCAACATTTCACTATAATTTCATATATCCCGTGTAATCTATCATGCATTCGATCTAAATGTAATTAGATGATTTACAATGGATTTATAACACATTAGACAAAATTCATAACCATTAAATATTCATGGATGGTTTTTTAAGTTTATATATTTTTTATAATAACGATATTGTATAGATATCTTTTAGCAAGGTTAGATAATGATGGATGAATATAATATCCACAAAATTGGGTTACAATCTATATATATTTCTATTAAACATGATGATCAAGTGATCTCACAGATGTTTCTTAAGGTTAAGGGGGAGGGGACGGAGGTTCCAGTTTAAGTGATTTTTCCCTCCAGATGGGATGAGGAAGAGGTTTATGATAATTATTAATATGATAATCTGTTGAATAGGTTTAACCACTTAGGAGAAGATTCATAGGATAAGAAAGAATCTTGGGGAAGGATAATAGTTATATCTTGGTATAAGAATAAAGAAGATAAATTAAAACACTTGGAGTTAGTGAATGAGGAGCAATGTAATGGATCTGCGACTAGTGTTTCCATTGAACAAGGGGGAAAATTCCTTTTACACTTTTCACAATATATCAAATATAGTGTTTACTAATTTCTTCTACCCAGGTGAAAAGAACATGATGATGGTTGGTTTTGAATTATTGGAAAATATTTATACCAATGTAATGAAAAAAAATAATAAATATTATTCCAAATTTACAAAACCAATGGCTACTAGATCAAAGAGTAGATTCATTGTTTCCATGGTGTGATTCAGAGGAAAAACCTTTGTCAAGGAATCCAAAATTCAATATAAAAATATAAATAATATTATTAAAAAATATATTATAATTCTATAAATGATTTAAATGAATTAATGTAAGTGGGTTAACATTTAAAAGTTCTATACTAAAGAAGAATAATAGAGTTTGATCAACAACCAGGATCTCGATATGTTCTTCAGTATCAATAATCAATTGATAACATTAGTGGAATATCTCATGTCTTGGGGCCATATACTTTCTTATTTGAGGATATTATTCAAGAATAACTATAATAGAGGAAATTCATATTTTAGTAGAACATTAAAATGGTGAAAGGTACTTACACATACACCTTTGTTAGAATTGATTGGTGTCATCCATGGTTTATTAATCTCATTGCTTACATTTTTTTGACCCCATTTCACCATTAATAAAAAATTATTTTAGAAAATGGGAGAAATTGAATTATAATTCATTGGAAAATTTTGAATAATTCGAGTCTCTAATAAATGAAAAAATAATCAATAGGTTCTTATATAAATAGAATTAAACCAATAGAGATTATGAGAATTTTTTTTAGCGATTCCTAGAGCATTTAAAAGGAAAAATTAAAATATCGTTTACTTAATTTTATTTATTTAATTATTGTAGAAACTATCATATCATTGAGAAAATAATATCCATTTGAATTTTCTATATATTGACACATTTATTAGATATTTTTAAAGATAATAATTTTTCACATCTATTTAAAGATAATAAGAAATCATTTAATAGAAATGTTTTCTGGGCACCTAAAAATGATATTTTATATAATATAAATTTATTCATCTAAACCTCTCGTATATGTTATTTTGGAAGAGTTTTTCTGTTTATTCATCTATTTATGTGCATTTTTTCCTTAATACCCAATATAATATCAAAAAAATACTGAGTAGAAACCTTATTTTACCTTTCAATCAAGAGAAATTATTTCTATTGAAGTGGAAATGTTTGATCATATATTTATTCATGACTTTTAGGGACTCATATTTCGTATTTATTAGTCTATTTATGGAGTAATTGCTTATAATTCTGGGAAATTAAATGTGAAATAAAACTTGAATAATAAATGAGGTTATAAATTCTCTATGTATTCTGAACACAATCTCTATTTTAAAGTATATAGGATTTTGCTTGATGTTGTTTTAGAGTTATTTAAAAACAAATTCCTCGAGGATATAATAAATAAAAATGGATCCCTAAAAATCAACCTTTTCAACTTTCTAAAGATATTACTTGCATTAATTTAGAAAATTAGAGAAGGAAATCTATTTATTTAAAATGATTAATCGATTAAAGTATTTATAAATAAAAAATATAAAAACTATAATTAATTAATACATAATGAATTATTAATAGAGGAATAAATTGTGTGAATAAAAAAAATTTCTGGGAGGAGATAACGATTAGATTAGGAATAAATGAACTTAATATATGCAACTAACAACTATACTAACAAGGGTTTAATTTTTTTATGAATATATCAAAAAATAAAAAATTAAAGTACATGTTAGAGAATATTTTTATTTAGGGTATATCTTAGTAATAAATAAAGATCTCTATGGTCTTTATATCTAATAGAGTGACCATGGGAATTTTAAACACATTTCCATTTTGGAATTCCACCAACATGCCTATTAAAATTACAATTGTTTACTAAAAATTTAATATTAGGACTCCTATCACATACTTAATAAGTTATACCCATATATATATATATAAATAAAATATTAGAATCCCAAAATTTCATTAATTGGATACTTAGCCTCAAAATTTATTAATGTATATATATATTAGAAAGGTATCTTCTAATTAAAAACCCAATATATATTAATATATTAATGTGTATTTAGATTTAAAGATTTTCAAAAATTGAATATGATAATTAATAACATAAACCATAACTATGATATATATATATATATATCAATTTCTTATCCACTGAATGTCTCAAATATATAATACTTTTAGAGTCAAGTATTTTGACCTTTTCCTGGATCCCTCTAAGGAATATGCCTTCCAACTCTCCAAAAAACTTAACCCACTTCTCATTTCAAATAAGTGAAATATTAATATGTGTTCTCATAATTAGAATAAAAAATTCATCATGTATTAATTTCACATTATGAGTTTATAATTCATCTATCAATCATAATGAGCAAAATTGAGTCTAATTATTTTAATTTATAGTATTCAATATCAAAAATCATTTTGATTACTTTTTATGAAACATTTTTAATTTAAATTTGGATCTACAAAAATAAAATATTGGTTTTAAATATCTATATTATTTATTATGTTAGTACGTTCCCCATTTCATTATTATTTAATCATATAATCTCTCATAAATAAAATGTTTTTAATATATTTATAAGGTTATTACATTATGTTATATGAACTGTCTTAAGGGAATTGTATTCAAGTAATTATTTCACATATTTATGTCTAAAGAATAGTTGGATAAAATTTACATTATACATCAAAATATATGTTTGTGTATAAACATATTCAATATAACAATTGATCGAAATGGGTTACATTGAACTTGGCAATAATTAAATGTCTAATAATTATTTTCTCATCTATTTTTTATTAGTTTTAATTTCAATTACGGTAATAAATTAAGAATTAATAGTCTAATGTGAGATAAATGATTCTTTATTCATCACTTAATGAATGTAATAGACTTAAAGATTAAATAATCTATCCTATATGGATTTATTATAACAAATTTTATTATCCCATATTTTAACGGTGTATTATTTTAATATAGATGGGAAATTGTTTTGAAATCAACATATATAATTATAACTTTTTATGTATCTAAATATAATTTAGGAATTCCCAATAATCCACACTAGTATTACTACTAAATTGACCAACTTTAATGCCATGAAAGTTATAACATGTATTATATATAGTGTTCTGTATTGTAAAGATCCAATTACACATGACTATTCATGTTTTGATATTGATCTAGATGTATTAAAGATTAAATTTCATTTTATTCAAATTGAGTATTTACATCAGTATTCCCATGATAATTAAATTTAATAAAAAAAACTATACAAGGAGACTGAATAAAATAATATTGTTGTTTAAAAAATGTGTACATGAGAAAAATACGAAAAGAGAACACCAATGAAAAAAGGGGCAGATTCATAAAGCACTATTGGAAAGCCATTCATCTCCACAACTAGTAAGAATCCCTTCAATATTGCTGCCGGTGAAAAACTGAGGCCCCCTCTGCAATCACCATAGAGAAAAGATACAGAAGGCTCAGCGATTATGACCAAATTGATAGATGACTTCATGCCATAGAGGGCAGGCAATCACATCTGCGATTCCTTGGAAATTGACAGATGTCACTATGAGTGTCACAGAGTGAATGAAGAATGCCTTTACATTTTGGAGGGGATGATGTCGGACTTCACAGTTATGTTGAACATGATGCAATTTGCCTCCAATGTCAAAGCATAGGTTGCTTTGTAACATGCGTTCAGAGCATCATGTAACCTCTCTTATATAAATACCGAGAATCCCCCAAACTGAAAGGATGGATACCCTGACCTTTCTCCATCTCAACTCCCAAATCATGAAGCAACCTATGATCTTTAAATAATTGAGAAAAAAATAACTCTTTAAGGTATTTGAGCATTGTGAAATACCTGTCCCTTGGAACATATGAAACCCCTCATCAAACATGGATTCCATTCTCGAATCCCATAGGCCATCAAAAAGGAAAGAGATACATAAGGGAACTCAGGTCTTTTCATAGCACTCATGCTTCAAAGATTACCTTCCATACACATGTGAACCCCATGCTATGGAAGGATTAATGAGAATCACAAAGTTCATAACTTCATAATGCCACAATTTTCAAGGCGCCCATGCTCTGCAATGTCATACATTGTGAAATACCTTTACCTTCATGAATCACCATTCATACACATGTATACCCCATTCCTTTGATGGACCACTGTAATTCACTAAGAATAAACCTTCACTGAGTCTCTCAACTTTGTGGATAACCAGATCTTTACAAGGTGCTATCATGTGAACCCCTTTCCTTCACAATCCCTTATCCCGCACAACCCTCCAGGTTTGTAAAAAGTGATTTTAGTGTCCCTTGGGAAGTGATTCATATTCATTTGATTTTTCTTACGCTTCTTCTCATTGGAACACTAATGACTATCGGTTCTTTTCATAGACATGATTACATGATCCCCTCAATGGATCACACCACAACCACATCTCCAAATGGAATTACTGGTTCCTTCCCTTCACCAAGGGTTAAAGTGCACTAGTTATGTAATTACTAGTGGTGTGGTTTAAATACTCATCATCCAAGATATAGTAAGTTAAAAATCCCCACACCATTTTCTTCAGAATATGACATCAAACTGTAGCCTCACCTCGTGCGATGTTTAGGGGGTGACCCACCCAGAACATTCTCCACACCCATTGGTCTCCATAGGAGTGAGATCTTCCTCACATGGAATGAGATCCACCTCATAGGGAATGACATCGATCTATGAGGAAGATAAACCATCCTGGTGTAAGCCCCAAAACATTCTTGATGGAGGTAGAATCCTTGCTCCTCACCTTATATTCCTTGTACAAGGGTCAGAGGAGAGATGTGAATAGGGACTTTTGATACCTCATCTCTCTCCCTCTGGAATTTATCGCCATTGGGCCTCTATTATGGGGTAAGTCCCAATTCCCATATCCATAGTCTGCTACCTTCCTTAGACCCTATTTCCTCTTTGGGCCACTAACCATGTGTAATCCTTAGTCTATTCCTCATGGATGCACCATTTTCGATGTGATCATCAGGTCTTTTATACCTCTTTTTTTTCACAATGATCATGAATCATGGGGGTTTAGAGTAAGCATAGACAATGGGATCCTCCCTTGGTTACCTTACTATGTATGAACCCATTCCCCATCTAACCAGACTACATCGACTTTGATCCTTACAATTTCTATGCGTGGTATGTTAGAAGATTCCCTGAGATTCATGCCCATCACCCATCGGTCCCGACCTCTTCATGTCAGTTCACCCTCATCCCAGATGACATTAAACTGCATACATTCAAACAATGTGGGTATGGACCCGTATATCCTAGGAAGGGTATATAAGAAGCCTCCCTGAGTTTTAACCCCAAAAAATTGTAAACTTTGGTGTCCCCCATGTTAGGATCCACATCCTTGTCCTATCCCATAGAAGCATCGGACCATCTCATGGCCCTCTAACCTCCCGTAACCCACAATATGTCATCGAGTTGTTGTACTTTGCATACACCTTGATTCAATGCCCCATCCTGAACTATGTGGACATTGATTCCCTTCCATAAGGATATAGGGAATGTCTCCCTGAAGTTCAATCCCATCACTCATCTATCATCTTGGTCTCTCCCTAGATAATTTGTGCTTTTGGAATGTCTTGCAAAAACCTAGGGGTTCTACTTCTCTGGGCCCAATCCATGCATCCATGCTCTTGCATTGCCTCCTTAGGTTCCCATCACCCCATCAAACTACACTGAATTTGATTCCATACCATAGGGACATATAATAAGCCTCTATGAGTTTCAATACCAACATCACCATCATCTTCACATAAACTCTATCCCCTTCCCCTAATCAAATTTGTTCAACTATCCATCATCCATAATTATTCCTACCCAGGTCACCATGTATGTGTAAGATCATTCCACTCCCTTGGGAAACTAACCATGCATAAGTCCTACAAAATCCATAACCAGAAAACCAAGAGTATCCCTCTGATGATGGGTCTTTATCCATGCATACACCCCATCATGTATCTTGGTCGTTTTCATTTGTGTACACCCCAATTCGTCACCCTTTCAAACTACGTGGGTTTTGATCCCTGCCCTGTACATAGGGTATGTAGGAAAACACCTTGAGGTTCAATCCCAACCAACAGTAAACCCTATCATCCCTGTTATAGGGACCCATGAATCCTCAAATATGTCTTCATTGGATATTTTGGCCCACTCATCTAGTGAACCCCTCAGGTGATTCCTCTAGTAGATGTAACTATCTTGGCCACTCCTATTATTGTTCCTATTAGTTTGATTTGTCTCCATTAGTAATTAATATTGAGGAATTCCCTGTGTTAACAAAGAAAGATGAGGACAACTACAGGGACATTCATATGGAATATAAATCCCTTCATTAAACGTGGGATGAGTCAGGATCTTGTGCCCTCAATAATCCCTATCATAAGGGGAAGAAACCTAGTCATATCAGTGTTTCAGCACCCCGACACACCAGTGATGTACAATGTTACTACTCCCCCAAATGAAGGTTGCTGACGTGACTTGAACCCCTGGATTTTCCTTACATAAGATGTGTAATTAACCGGCTTCCATGAAGGTATGGCACCGGGAAAGAGTTACATGGAAAATTTCTAAATATATTAGGGAGACTCGAACTAGTAGATAAATAATGAGGAGGAATCCATAGAAGGTGGAGACGGATTCCCATCATGCTATTTCAATCAGGGGAAAAGTGTCCCAGAATAAGCAATGGATGCCACCCACTTTTGGAAAGCAGGAAAGCAGGGAAACAATGTAGTGCATCCTCACAGAAGGATGAATTCCCTGGAGGAACCATGGGAAAAAGAAATGGTGAAACCTACATGAATGTCCCCCTCAACATGGTTATTAGTTGAATTCAAGGAATCAGAAGATAATATTGTTACTAGATATAGCTATCCGGCTCTAGGTCCCTCCATGAAAATACTGGGCCTTGTGTGAAACTCACCAGAGATTGGGGTAGTAGAACGTTGGCCATCCTAGTCTACAACGTTGTCAGTGAAGATCCTTCTTACCAATTATGGGATATATAATGGATCTGGGGAACTGGAAATATCTCTCCTCCTTTCATCACTAATGGTTAAATCTTCCGAATTTTCAAGACCCATGCAGCAACATCAAGAAACTAGGCACCACCCACCCACCAACACATAGGCTGGGGAAACACCAATGCAGGAATCCCACGGGGCTCCCTCTATTCTACGATGGACTCCACATCCATGGTTGTCGAGAAACCACACCCCATATCACCATCTAATCTTGCTCAGAGGAGGGTGATCAACAACCTCATGTAATGGTATGAGGAGTAAGTGATTATCCCAACTCGAGATATGTCTAGACTAGACCTAGAGGATTCTACACCTCATGATAACTGTGGATCCCAAGGGCTGTGCTAGGAGCCACTACTCCCCACTCCAACCTACATTCATTTCGTGAACATCTCCTCAAAACACTTTGAAAACTCACTCCATTGCACCAATGAGGTAAGGAATGTCTGATCCAGCCCAGTTGTGATCCTATCACTGGGGGGAAATCAAGGAGGGATCCAAATAGGACGTGTTAGTGCCACTACATGGTCCCACAGGCAATGGAGCAGGTGTGTTAATCACCTTCACAACCATCCCTAGTATGGTTGACCTAATGCCAATGTTTTGTGCAAGATGAGGAGGGAGCCTTCTTGGGGGATTCATCATTAACAACTATAGTGGCCCTTTCAACTCTCTATTCATATAATAAATTCCAAGTTTATACTGAACAAGGGAATTTATAATCTTTACCCGAATCAAGGCCCCAAACATCCCACAGGCAGGTTTGGACAACTCTCTTGGTCACTGGCATTGGTAGTATCCATCGTAGGCTGACCCATGGCATTGAAATCCAAAACAGAGGTCCTTCTTATGCCAACGAAAATGAGAGAGAAGGCCCTCCCTGCTCTTAATCTTGGCATGGAGGTCATCCCCATGCAACCATTAGTCCTAGAAAAGGTCCTCACATCCACACTAGCATTTAGCACAAATGTTTCTTTCGCAACTGTGATCCTAGGTATGGATATGTTCCTTCTATCATAGGTTTCCAATGAGAAGATCCTCCTCACCCAGTCAACCATCAGCATAGAGGTATTCCCCATGTTCTTACCACATATGACGTAGGTCATACTCATCCCAAAAATTAGAGAAGCAGAGGTATGCCTTGTTTCATTAGAATCCAACATGGAGGTCTTCTCGTGATTAGTCTGACTGGTAGAAAATAACCCCTCGTACAATCACCACTAAGGGAAACATACATGGAGGTACATCCCATTCTCTTCCCAACTACAGTGGAGGTCCTTCCAGCTCTAACACTTCTAGTGGACCCCCCCATGCCATCTAGCAGATATAGAGGCCCTCCTTGTGTTCCTTTTGACATTTTTCCGGTTCATCCTCGCTCCCCGACAAACCCAGGAGGAAGTCCTCTACACCCCATTATCAGTTCGGCTGAAGGTTATCCTCATGTTGGAAACATAATTTATCTAAAAGGCCCATTCCAGGGTAGGAGGGTAGTTCTCCGCCGCCAACGGAAGAATACCAAGAATTTTCAAACTGCAATTAAAATAGTCTTATTTTCAGATTCCAAGGTAGAATATAACTCGGTAATGAAACCCTAACCCAGATCATTTGTATTAGGGGAAATGGTAGAAAAAATTCATATAAGCCTCCTAATTCTGGAAAGAGAGGTCCCCTAGATCTTTTCATCCCTCCAAATATACACACAAGATTAGGAATACGTGGTCTCTTTCGAGGGCTTGGCCGTGAAATCCTCCCTATCATCAACATGATCATTATCTACCTCAACCAGTGATTAAATAGAGTTTTTCTAGGGTCAAATAGAGGAAAAGAAATTGTATGAACCACCATCAGTAACTACATCCCCTACATGGGAAGCTATGGTCACTAGTTCGTCATACTGATATGTGGTGGTTTGGTCATTTCATACTTTGTAAGACAACCCAATTTGCAGTGACTTGCCAGAATGTCTTACATAGGAGTAGGAAACATGATTTCACCAAACCCTCTGGGAAAAAAACTTCCATATCCATCATTGGTGGGTGTATTACCCCACGAGTTAGGAACACTTTGAATATATTGGCCAAAAAGGCCACATGCTCCACTTGGCTTTGCTCCCCGTGGCCCAGTGCCCTGAGTCGCCCAGTCACCATCAGACCCTCCAGTAATGATGCGTCCAGATCATTAAAGTGCTCTTCAGAATTACAAAGGAGGAATCCCCCATGTTCAAATCCATGGTTTGGAGTAGTATGATGCCCTTCATTTTAGTTATTTCAAGCGTCAACATGACTTTCCAAGCGATATTGAGGATATTCCCTCAGGTACAATTGCGGTTAACCTAAAAAACCTATCAGAGGAAGAGACCGACCAAGAGATCCTTGAAGAGAACATACCCTTGAGGCTGTGCCATGCCTATTACACCCTTGGGGGGGGGGTGTCAATATCCATCAAAGAAATTTAATGGGACTTCCTTGAACGTCTGAGTCATTATCCCATGGTCAGAACCCCAATAACGGTAATGAGAACATAAGGACCAAAACCCATTATATCCATCTAGTTCAATGAAGAAGATGAAATATGACCCCAAAAAGGCTGCGTTTCTTCAAAAAATTACATATAATTAAAATATGGTTGATGAACTTCTCGTGGAACATCCAGCAGAAGGGAGACAAGATTATAGAAATCCTCTACCGGGGCAGCAGGGGCTGGCACACCCTCCCCCCAGTGAGTGGCCTCCGGGTGAAAATGGCCATCCTGTCCATATATATAGGGTAGAAGATAGAGTTTAGGGAAATATGGATCAATATGAATCTCAAAATACACCCATACAACGCTATAACCTTTGGGACCCAGATCATGTTACCCGAGCCACTCCATAGGTCTTTCCCCTAGTGGCACTGTAAGTCATCCCACCAGTCACTCCATGAGCCACTGTGCCTACTTATCATGTTAAAGAACCTTCAAAATCATTAGTTATCATAGATCCTCATCAAGATAGAAATACTCATCCATATGATACATTGATTGTACTCATTTCCCACCCCGGGACCCTGGAAACTAGACAGGTGGTGATCCTACCTAATGGAAAGCCATATCCCGCATGGGAGGATGATATTACTGCTACGCCAGGTATCAAAAATAATTTCTTCTCACCCTTTTATTTTATGGGCGACCTGTTGCAGCATCGATTCCACCTTATTTAAAGGTTTATACTCATGCTGGGAACTCCAGCGCTGCTGAAGGCCACCAAACTCTAGTGTTTCATTCAAACATTGGAAGGGACCACATTTGTTTGGTACAACCAGCTACCAATTGACTCTTCATTTGGATGGGAGGATCTTCATATGAAGTTTCTCTAGTAGTTTAGTTCAACCACCAAGAAGATGAGTATTGCTGACCTCTTCAATAGAAAGAAGAGGCCTCACGAGCGCATCACAGACTTTGTCGCCAGGTGGAAAGGCCTCACAAAATCCATTGATATGTCACAGAGTCAGGAATAACTATTGACAATGTGTGTGGGGAATGTCAAGACCGAACTTGTCCCATCTCTCATCACTCAGAACTACCAAGGGGGATTTTAGGACTTCTCTAACAATTCCCAACTTCTATAAGAATCCTTACAGTAGGCCATTCAGGCACGTCCATTGCCTCATGAAGTTCCCCTGAGCAGGGCCTCTAAGGACGAGCCTTCCATGATTTCACAAATAGAGGCCCCCAAGAAGATGGTGTTGTTACTAATGGAGCCACCTCAACAGCCTCACTTACACACACCACCATAGGTGCATCCTCTGACCTAGCAACGCCCACCATAGAATCAGCAGGATCCCCCACGTAAAGAACCACCACAACATAGGTGAGATAATTATGTTCCTCGTCATCAACAGACTCCCCCATACCGTAGTCAGGGCCAAGATCCTAGAGAACCCTTCCTAGATAAGAGGAACTAGACCAACTCATTTAATGAGTCTGAGGTACCCTGTTATTTCTGAAGATCCTTGGACCATGAAATTATATGGTTGCTGGAATGTAAGAGGCTCTAAGAGGTGGATCTCATTGATCGCCCCAATTACTGCCCCAATCCTTGGATCTTTGGGCCCACCCTTAATAAATAATATTTTTTTAAATAATAGATCCAAGACTAGGTTGATAATAATATAGTCAAGTTAGGTCTAGCCCCAACACAGGTGGCATGCGTATTCATACATCATGACAACGAAAATAATAGTGAAGGTGAGTGGCAGTAGGTTTCAAACTGTTGGTCCCAAAAATATGATGATTGAATGGCTTGTAATGTAGTCACCCATTCCCATGGTATTATACATGCATGTTAGAACCATCACCAGCTTTCGAAGGTCACTGCATTACCTTCAACCACTACCTCCATGTCAACATCTCAGTCTTCCTCTTCTAACAAGGGAAATCATCAGTGGGATAAGGGAATGAAAAGTACCCCATCGATGCCATTGGCATCCCAAAAACTCTTCTATTTCATGCCAATATAGTTGAATATTGCACCAAAAATCCGTCTACTTCTGGAGAATTATTAAATTGAAAATATATGGTACACATCAATTAATACTACAAGGCTTCCCATGCATGGTTCTCGACGATGAAGATCACCGGATGTATACTCCCAATGTCCCCAGCTGATGCCAGCATTGACAGATATGCGGTAATATGAGTCACCAAGAGGCATTGTTTAGTGCTTCCATCCAAGCTATTCATGCCATCGAAACTAGAAAACATACCCAATGTAGATCTTAGCACGAGCAACCTACTCATCTCATTTCACCAGATCCGCCTCTACCACCGTTTATGCTACATGATCATGGGGAGCCACCATAATTGTGACATGATCAACGACGCTGTATTGCTAATCATCCTTATTCATGTATCCATCATCCTATAGTCTCTCCATGCATTTGGAATAGTGAGCAACAGGACATTCCCAGAACTAATTAGTCATCGGTTCAGCTAGAACAACCCGTCATACCTCCTGTCACAGAACGATCTCTTGTTAGTAGAAGTTCACACATGATATAGAAGTATGATATTGTTATTCATCTTCCCAGTATTCCTATGAATATATATCCCATAGACTCTTCACCTGTTAGTAGATATACCTGTATCCAATGTCGTGGCTTTAAACAACCCCCCTCCAGTTTTACATGGAGGTAGAACCCATAGAAGCCTTCCATGCAGAGGCATTCAAGCATGAAAAATTTCAGGCCATTATCTCTTTCACGGGATAAGATGGAGGTTATCCCATAAATTGGAACACATGCCCACTGTACATCACATGCCATTTCAACGGCATTGAGATTCACCTATGTCTTTTCGACACAAGATATGTGATCAACCATATCCAGACCCGGACACTCAGAAGGTTGGTACTGTTTGAGGATGATATGATTCCATATGACCTAAAAATACAAGGTTCTGATAGGACGGTAAAAACACCAGTTGGAAAGATTCTTTTGAAGAACCAGTTCAGTGGACTAGTTTCCAACACAGAGTTCATGGTTGTCTCACAAGACACTAATTACAACACATTTATGGGTAGTCCATGGCTCCACCTATACACGATGATCCCTTATTCATATCACCAACTCCTTAATCACTCCCTTAATGGCTGAGTAGGAATAATCCATGGTGATGTGTCCCCCTTTTCTTATTCTAAATCCATCTACCTGGATGTTAACTAATATAAGATCAAGGATAAGAAGATTCTGGATAATGTGGTTGACCATGCTACGGTTGTGATCGAATCATGGATAGACCTCTATGATGCCTACATTTTCATGATCCACATATTGGAGGCCATGACCCTAGATTTAGGGAAATTCTTTGTTGTCTCTGGAATGAGTGGGAAGAATGTTCCTATGTCTAAGGAATGCGAGAAGGTCCCCTCTCATTCATATAAATATTAGGATCATGTGGTACCATATCCCCCTACACCCATAAGGTATAAGGATTTCCACCCCATGTAAATGACACAATGTCATAGATGCTTATTTCATCGATCTAGGATAAACTAGATCAATCCGACGCACCACTATTGCTTTGATATAATCAAACATGAACCCTTAGGTCTAAGTCCATATGGTATCGGGTCGACATCCTTTGTCACTATGGCTTAGGTAGTACAGGAGCCCCCTGACAAGGTGTTCACCACTACTCAGGACGGAACTAGTTTCCAATCAATATTTTTCAACTCAGAAGATCCACCTCCTATAGATGATTGATCCTCCATGATTTAAGAAAAGGATTTGCAGGTTTCCCCTCCAGAATTCAAAGACGGTGTCTCCACCACGGTTGATGAATTGGTACAAATAAACCTCAGTAAAGAGATGGATCCGAAACAAACCTTTGTTAGTGCTACTATGCCTATCAATGTGAAGATGAGATAAATGGATTTTTTGAAGCAGCATCATGATGTATATTCTTTGAGTTATGATGATATATAAGGATTAGATACTATTTAACTGTAAACCTATTCGTTCTTCAAGAAAATCATCACAGGTTAAAAAAACCTCTCAAAAAATGAACCCTTCTCACGGTGCCATGTTAATGTGTGAGGTTGATAAGCTCACTGAATCCAACGTCATCAAGGTGGTCTAGTACCCCGGAGTTTCAACTATAATTATGCCCATTATAAATAAGAATAGACATATCTAAGTCTGAATAGAATTTTAGGATCTTAATCATCACTGTCCGAAGGATGAGTTTCCCATTCTAGCGACATAACTATTGATCGATTCCACTACTAGATTCTGTGTTAAATTCTTTTGTGGATGGGTATTCTAGGTATAACCATATATGGATGGTACCTAAGGTTGATATGTTTACCACCTTAAAGGAATGATAAGGTATTTACGCTACTAGGTAATGGACTTCAGTGTAAATGATGATGGTGACACCTATCAGCGGGCCATGCATTGCATATTCAAGATGATACTTGAGAAATTGGTTGATTTCTACATGGACAATCCGGTGGACAAATATCGCTAGCGCCAGGACCTTCTCAATGATCTCAAGAAAGTTTTCGGCTTCTTCTGATCCCACCATATGAAGACAAAACCCTTTAAGTGTGCCTTCTAGGTCACCTCCGGAAAGTTTATCAGCTTCATTGTCAGATATATAGGCATAAAGATCGATCTAGTGAATATCAAGGCCATCAATCAGATGTCTGCTCCAAGGAACATCCTGAAGCTCTGAGGATTTCAAGGCCACTTATCCTACACACACTGATTTAAAAAAAATATAGCTGGAAAGTGTAACACCTTATCCCAGATCAAAAAGAAAGGTTCCTATTATTAGTGGGATAAGGAGTGTGAGAATACATTTGAGGAAATCATGTAGTACCTATTACAGCCTATGGTTCTGATGCCACCTATTTTTAGAAATCCACTGGTCTTTTATGTGAGAACTTTGGAACAATCTCTCGGTGCCCTTCTTCCCTAGAAGAACAATGAGGGAACATAGAACATTTTATAATATATCATCTACATGCTCCTCGATACAAAGATCAGATATACCTCCACCGAGAAGAGCTACATTCCGTTGGTATTCATAGTATAGAAATTGCGACATTACTTAAAACACCCTGAGATACAACTAGTGTCTCGAGTGGATCCATTGAATTACATTCTGAACCACCCCATGTTGACATGTCTTCTAGCTCAGTTGGTACTGATCCTCCAATTGTTTGACATCATGTTTATTCCCCAAAAGGCCATCAAGGGATAGGTGTTCGAAGAATTCCTGGCCACCCATCCAGCTCTTACGGACTAGTATTTGGATCTTTATTTTTTGGATGAGGATATCCCCTTAGTAGATAAATCCATTGCATATTAGAAAATTCATTTTGATGGAACTTCCCAAATCCCTATAGGCAGAAGAATCAATGATCTCATACTCAAAAGAGTGGTCTTGGTTATCGTCTTCATCATACCAACAAAAGTAGTTCTAAAATTTTCTGTCCTAGTGTAAGAAGGCAGAACCAACAACGAGGAAGAGTACCAGGCTATCATCACTAGTCTCGAGATACCCATCAAGATCAAAATTTCCATCTTTTAGGTTAAAGGGGACTCCGAACTAATCATCAAGTAGATAAATGGTGACTACGTAGTCCGAAATCCAGATCTCGTACTACTGTTAGAATGTACATGCCAGGTGATGGCAATGTTCCCATCTCAGCCAGAAGTTACTCATGTCCCTCAATTACAGAAAAGTTGAGACGATTCCTTTTCCACTATGGCTGCATATCTTGTAGTGCTTGATCAGGATGATTTTATTATCCATGTGGCACATCATAGAGTTATCGCTCCCCTAACTCTAGATAATGATGACAGCCCATAGGTAATCCACCTTACTGCTGATTCTTCCCGGTCAGGACCCCCAGGTCGCCCTTTTGTGGTGCTGAAAGTGAATCCTAACTTGAAGAACCCCTTTATCGAGTTTCTCCACTATAGTAATCTCTTTGTAGATCTAGGTGAGTGTGAGTGAATCTGATGGAGTGCATTGTAGTTCACCCTCCAGAGTGGTCCCAGTTTTGATCAGATCCTCTATAGACGTGGGAATTATGGGATTCTCCACCATTGCAATTCAGGAGGTGTTTTTTATCAGGTCATGCATGATGCACATTCTGGTTCCTATGGGGCTCATCAAATAGGGATGAAACTCACTGTTTAGATCTAGATATTGGGGTATTTTTGGCCCTCCATGATCTGAGTCTACATAAATGTTGACAATAAGTGACATACATGGAAAATCCATGCTAATTTTGTGCATCTACCACCATAACATCTCCACACTACCAATTACTCTTGGCACTTCGTGGTTTGGGGACTCGATGTCATGGGACCATAACCACAAGTTATGGCTCACCAGGGATGGATCATCCTGAATTCTACAGACTTCTTATCCAAGTGGGCATAGGAAGTTCCTCTCAAGGAAGTCATGGCCAGTTCTATCATTGAGTTTGTGAGATCTAATATCATCTACCGATTCAGACTCCCTCATGCTGTCCTCCCTGATAATGGAACCAACATCTGAGCATCTGAACCAAAGAAGTTTAATTCCAAGTATAATATATATTTTGATCATACATCTCACTATCTTTCACAACAAAAAGGGAAGATAATGGCATTTAATAAAACCCTCTATAATATTTTCCAAAAGATGGTGGGTCGGAACAAGAAGAATTGGCATGAAAAACACCACAACACTCTCTTGGAATATCAAAAAACGACCCATAATTTCACTCATTTGACCCTATATTCCCTAGGGTATGGAAGAAAGGAAAACCTGCCCATCGAGATTCACATACCCTCAATACGCACAACTGTCTATGATCAATACACACCCAATAAAGTGGCAAAAATCCATCTGGATGAACTGGAAGTGCTTGACGAGTAGAGAATTTATGGCCTAAACAATCTGGAGAGGCATTAGAACAAGATATCTATATAAATGAACTTTAATCTTCAACTCCACTATTTCATACAATGTGACATGTTATTATAATTGAGAACACCAATGATACCCAATAAGAAGCCACTGAAGTTGGAGCCCAAATGGTAGGGACCATATATCATTCACAATTTCTACCCAAATAGTGTATATCTCCTGGTCACCATGGATAGTGAGTGTATTAATCCTCCCACCAATACAAAATTCATCAAGAACTATTTTTCTTGAATAGTTCCACATGACATTAAACTGTTCCGTCCTCCCCGTACAATGTTAAAATGCATGATCTATCCAGGATGAAGAATACAAAACTACTCAGCACTCATATATCATGACGTTAAACTACATTACCATCCTTCAAGATGTTAAACCACTACCCTCATACCACCTAAAAATAAACTGAAAAATGGTCTGATCTCTATGAACATAAATTAATAACTCCCTTCATCTTTATCACACAACGTTAAATAGAATGACACTTTCAGAACTTAGTTCGGCTTGATTTCCATCCTCTTGGGATGCATAAGAATGCTCAAATTTTTCATCTGTGGACTAGACTCAGGTCCCGTGATCTTTTTGGCCTCCTGTCCCAAGATCTCATGTAGGATTGACCGGTGGGGGTGAGAGCTTATCTCCTCATTCATGTCAGGCCATTGTTTCCATGCCAAACACATGCCCTTAAGACACCCCTCCTTCGTTCGTCATCTTTAATGAAAGACGTTAGGACAATCAGGTATAACCATGCTTTACTGATTCCGACATTTGGGTTACTGTATTTCACATCCAAAAAGAAACCCCTATAAGCTTGTTTTCACACCACCATGGTTTGCCTTCCATTTTGGGTCAACTTCCTGGAGGACCTTGAATGAAAATTTGACAGAAGTCCCACGTCATTAATACTGTTAGCGGTCGATTCTCAATTGTTTTTTCCTATTCCAGAACACACAATATGGATACTATGTTGTGAACATGGTCAGAAGTTATCCTCAATTTTTATTTCCACCCAAGGGTTTCCTAGATGACAGACATAGTGATTCACCTTTTCTGCCCTTCTAACCCACATACATGACATTAAACTGGCCATCTTTCAGTATGAGCTCTTCTACCATAAACTAAGATCTAAAAACTCATTTTCTCATGATTCTAAATAGAATTTTACATCTAGAACTTTGCATGAATTCATTCCCATCCTCATGGGATACGTAAGAATGCCCATAAATTTCCTTTTCAGGCCCAGCCCAGGTTCATATATTATTTTTGTCATCCACTTCTCTACAATATGTATGAATAGTGTGGCGTATGTGGGCTTATATCCTCATTCACATCATATTATTCACCACACCATACATATTCCTCTTCATGATTCCCCCTACTTCCTTATCATATAATGTTAAACTGCACAAATTTCGAGAACTAGATGTGGCCTGATTCAAGTCCTTATTATATATGTAAGAAAGCTTGAACATTTAGACTTTGGGTCCAGATCATGCTCCAATAATTATCTCCTCTATTAGAACTTTTGTCCTTGACTCTCATAGGTTGTTTTGGTGTGGGGTATGTGAAATTATATCCTCATTCACATCGAGTCTATAATATCCACACCACGTACTCCCCCATTAGGAGCTATTCTCTCCTATCCCCATCCTTGTCCCATGATCTAAAACTACACAGCCCATCAGAACAATGTATGGATTGATTCTCATCCTCATGGGATACATAGGAATTCTTGAACATTAATTCTATAGGCCCATCCCTATTTATTATAAAACCTTATCTTCATTGTGGTCACTTTTTTCTCAATTCCTTAGGGGCTAATGTGGTGTGGTGTGGTCTTATATCCGCATTCACGTCTGGTTTGTAACAGTCACACCACATCCCTCCCCCAGAAGAGCTCTCTTCTCCCACTTCCAGCACTAATATACTAGGGTTTCCATAGAAAAATTGGGCCCCCAGATCCTCTTTATAAATTCACCAATGTGCCTAGATGCACTGTGGTCTAGGACCTAGAGTATTAGGTTTCAGATGTACATGTTTTTACCCATTTCCAGGTTGTATGCTTCCCTTTATTTGAATTTTCATTATCTTTCACATCCTAATGGACACTATAAAGGAATATTTGCAAGGCCCTAGTTATCTGATACCATCTTGGGCCAATGAAACCAATGATTTGGAATGAAAATTGGAACCAAGTCCCATATTTCAAATATTTCCAGTGGTCGACGCTCAATTGTTTGTTCCCATTTCAGGTCACACGATTCAGATATTGTGTTTCCAATGCGGTGAATAGTTATCCTCCATCAATATGAAAACTCCATTAATCCTTAAATATTGGTTTTGTAATTCACATATCTGTCCACTCCATCATGTTCAAGTGGATTTTCAACACTTTTTAGTGCTATCCCTTAGTGCGTACTTTCCAGTTACAAAGACAAATCCATAGTGTGGTGTCATTCGAGGCTTCATGCCATTTCCCACTTCCATGTATTCCATGTGTTGTGAAGATATTCTCCACCCATGTTTCAAACATCGGGAAAAAATCTCATGGGATTAGGGATTTGGTCAAGGTTTACGCCTGCATGGATGAATCTCCCATTCTTGGTCTGAGCCCTATGACCGTAAACGAAGACCCCCTTTGTCCTTGTATCTTGGCATTAAACTAAATGAAACTCGCATAACTATGCATGGAATAATTTTCATCATTATGGGATATGTAATAACACCCATAAATTTTGTCATAGGGTCCAGCCCCATATCTTCTATTTTTTTTCTGGCCCTTTGGCCTGTGGTTCCCCCTTTCATGTTGTGCTTGCGATGGTGTGAACTGATGACCTCATTTAAATCAAGTATGATTTATCACCCCTTTCACATCCCCTCAAGATCATCTGTTCCCACATGAAATTAAATTGTAGTGTCATTGCTACACGATGTTAAAATTCATTGGTTAGTCCTATCATACGTCCCTAAACTATTACACTATCTTTATAGCCACATGATGAAAAATGACACTTCATTGTAGTTTCCTCAATCGAGGGGACATCATGTTTGTAATCAGTCATCCACCATGCCATTTTTTCAAGCCCTTCAAATGGGCTGATTCACGCAGTGACACCCAGATTCTATGTCCTAGTTTTGTTTCTTGACAGAAAAAACACGTACACTTTAAAGAACAAACAAGATCCATCAAATGTAGCTTCTTTTCGTGCATGTCCCAGAATTGAATTATAATATTACACCTATAATTGGTACACTAAAAAATCCATTATCTACAACAATGTGTGTATTGATTCACATCCTAATGGAATACATAGAAATTCCCAGAAACATCATCTTCGGGTTTAGACACAGGAATCTAAAATCCTTCCCTCTATCCGCCCCCCTTGGCACGAAAATTGTCGGAAGAATGTGGTGTTGTGAGGACTTATTTAGTCCAAATTCGTGACATATTTATGATATACATTCCATGTATTTACCATAAGAGATATTCCTTCCATTCCACTATGCCCTTGTTTCATGTTGACAAATTGCATGATTATTTTCAAAACTACATTTGGCTTGATTCCCATACCCATGGGATACATTGATAAGAACATACATTTAGTCCTCGAGTCCATACCTATGAATGTTCCATGAGATGTACTCTTTGGTTCCCATCCACGTCATGTTTGTCTACTTCACCAATATGTGCACATTCCCCTAAACCAAGTCCCTTGTCAATGGTCCACCTAATGAACATAAAATAAGACATTGTTTCCCTAGGACCCATGTCCTTGGAAATAGATTTGACTCCCTATATTTGAAATGAATTATTGGAATTATCAAGTGTTTCATGGTGTAGATCCCAATGTTTTGGATTCTACAGGGACATTCCCACATTTCATGTCCATGCTTCATGAGCCCTTTATTTGAATTTCCATCCCTTTTAATTTGAATAACCCATCACTCCACCCTCCAAAATTTTTATACCCTTTATTCAGATCCTCATATTCTTCCATGTATAAAAGAACTGCAAAAAAGTATGAATTCTTATTCTATTATTTGCCTAATATCCTGGGATAATGTTTTGAAAGACTATAGATGACCTTTCAATTCAGGCCCTTTGTTTCGAACATGATCAGTAGTCAGCCCTAATTTGTTGTCCCCATTTCAGGCTAAAGAAAAAGGGATGTCGTGTCTCAAACATGGTCATCGGTCGACCTTCAATTGTTGTTCGCATTTCAAGCTAAAGAATTAGGGATACTGTGTTTTGAATACGATTTATATTTACCCTTCGTAGTCATGCCATCTCTATAGTGTTCCAAATATTGGATATCATGATGCACACTTTCTGCTCCCCTCTATTTGGATGGATTCCAAATCCCCTGAAATTACCCGAGTTGTGCACTAGAGCACGTTGGGAAAGTAGAAATTAGATAGTTTTGAGAACTTCATTCTCCCGTCAAGACTCCCCATTTCATCTTGGAAATGTGATATGGTAATTGAGACCCTGTATGCTCAGAAATTGGTTAGAACTCCCATATTCAAAAGGAATAAAAACACAACCATCCACTATTTTTGACATCAGGCACGACCCATGTGATCTTAGGGATTGATTACAAGATATTTCCAAGATATGATGGAAATGAAGAAACCAAAATAAATAACTGGACTCAAGCATGAAACAAAAAAAACAAGAAAATACTGAATGTATGTTTAAGATTTCACAATGATTATAAAATCTTGGGATTTTCCCATCCCATAGATGGGTTGACATTGAAAATGGAGTGTCCTAGATCCATTAAACATTGTCTGGTGGTGTCCAGGATCGACTGTCTCTTATTGAAATCTCACTACTCTTCGATGGTAATGGGGCTTAGTTCATTATCCATAATCTTGTCCTGATCCTCATCGGCTTAGGTAATAGCCATCTCTTGAGATGTTTTCCTAATAAATTCTTCAGCCTCCACTATTTGGGCCTTTGGTCACAATATAATCCCTGGTTGTATATCATGGAAGGCAGACTGCTGGTTCTCCTACACCCTCAACTGTTGGATCTCATACTCGGCCACTTGGAGCCTCTTAATGTTGGAAAACATCCACTGATGTCTCCCCACACAGAGGCCATAGTCATGTTCTTGAATTTTTTCTCCCATAGTGTCTCAAATGAGAATGTAAGGAAGTTGGCCATCCACTCATCTAGAAAATTGTTCAAGTAGCTAGGAATCAAGAATCCCCATTTGGCTAATCCATTGTGCCTGTTTGGTATCCCCAATGAATAAATTGACTAACTTCCATGACCGATGACGAACAACATTTCTATCCTCTCCATCGGAAGCCATGTCGTCCCGGTCCTCAGGGTCAACAGGTTCATATATGGGTAATGTCTCCACGAACTCATCAGTAGGATCTTCCTCTGGTGGATGGTTAGGTAGGTCAGGTATTATGACTTATGATTGATCCCCATCATCAGATTCTACCTCATTGATCTTAGGTTCCACCCTACTGATGACCCCACCTGTAATTAGGAACACTGAGATTTGATCAGTATGTGTATCCACTTATACTACCACCTATATTCCCCTATGAAAGGCAGCTCCAAGATCCCCATCTACCCTTGCCAATGCGTCCCACAAAATTTGATGAACTGTACATATAAATGTACACAGAGGCTTGTTGGTGATGTTCAATGGACCACAGTTACAAATTCTATGAGAATGAATTAGAGAGGTTTAATAATCCATCTCTCCTTTAAGCTATTCCCACCAGAATCTTGAGGCATTCCCCCAATATTTGGTTGTGAATTTCATAGACTTCAAAAGAACCACCCTTGGTATCGTAGCCCTGCTGGATTCAGCAATCTCCATTTTCACAGGTGCAGATCCCGATGCTTCATCTACTGTTGTGTTGTAGAGATTTTTGTGTATGATTCCCTCTTAAACATGTCAAATGTTTATTGAGAAGGCCTATGTGAAATAAATGAGGACCATTGGAAAATGGTTTAGTGTTTACCTCAAGAGCCTCCACCAACTCTCCCAGTTCCATGTTAGCAACCTCACCTTCCCCCAAATGGCTCCCTCTATCAGCCTTTTTCCCCTATGAGGACACATTTTCTTCTTACAGTAAGGGAAATTACTCCCTCAATTAACTGACAGAAAACCACCGAGAGACTATTTGATTTAGCAACACTTTAACATGATTCGTCACTGGACGTAGAGTACCCTGAGAGTGCACATTTTACTCCATCTTGGTGATGTACTACTCCCCTTCCACTTGAGATACCAAAACTCCAGCCCTAGCAGGAACAATCCATGACAGATCTATCTCGAGAAGGTTCAGATTGTTCCACATATTGTAAGTATTGATGAATTGTTTTCTAACATCATAGATTTCCCAAGATTCTATGAATACATCATCCCCAAGCATATATATATGGCCTAACCGCTTCCCTATATCCTAAGTGGGTATCCTACAGAACCCCCTGGGTGGACTCCCTTCATACAAGATTTTCTCTTTTGGGACCATTGGGTCCGTCACTATCGCCTGCCTCTTGATTGGTGCATGTATCACCACTACTACTGCCCGACCACAATGGTATGTTCATTCAGTTTTCATCCCCAAACTAGAGGTTGGGGAGGTACCCTGTCACTAGCATAGGTGGTTCGCTACTTCATCGTCTCCCTTGGGTAGGGTAGCCCCCATCACTTGGCATATTATTTCCATATCACATAGATATTTGTGGGTAGAGACTGCTCATTACGTATCTTTTCATCCTCTCGTGTGAACATGAGCCACATCTGCCTCATCACACATCGATGGTCCTTGTGGCATAATCCGAAGTAGACCCATAGGTTCATCCTCTACATGCACTATAACTACCTTGCGAATCAGTGTAAGGTGTATGACTCAAAGAGAGGCTTGCGGTCAACCTGCTCCACCAGGAATCCATCTCGAAAGGCTATGAGATATGACTAATGATACTCAGTTCCTTCGCCATTGTTAGTGAAATCACTTGATGGAAACAGGAATAGGCATAAGTTGAATTCATCTACCATCTAGATTCGGTTCATCTCCAGTGGTGGGGTTATCCTAGCTAGGAAAATCCCCACCTCATTTAGAATAGATGGATATAAGTATGATCCTAGAGGGGAAATTTGGTTCAAGTATTCATGGGATCCCATATGTGCTGCTATCCATCCATATAAAATATGGAGTGGTCAGCACACCATATGTGGATTTTTCCCATCATGGATATGACACAAAACTTTGTAAATATTTGCAAACACCGAGATACCCAGATTGATTCATTCCCCCATCACCAACATGGATCAAATGATGAACGTAATCAAACTTATGCCCATGTTCATATCTCTTACAGGATGCATCGAACTGCAAATTAGTGCCAAGATGAATGCAACCAAACTAACCACCAGTTTCTGCTTAGTGGTAACACTGATCCCCCATGTCTTCCATAGAATGTCCTCTAGGAGTCTCCAGTATGAGTGCTCTTTGTTGCGTTGGACCCCCTTTGAAAAATTGGGGGGCCTCACAGAGAACTTCCTATCGAAAGGGAAATCCATGAACTACCTGAACCAGAAAATGAAGTGAACATCCCTCACCAACTACTTGTCCCCTCCCAAAACTAAATCCATAAATTCCTTTTCCAGTGGTGCATTCTACTATGGGTCCTCCCATGTATTATTGGTGGGGAGAAACTCATCATACATGGCCCCCAATAAGAGAATACCTGAGATCTTGTGAAGGTCTGAGAGTCTGATACCGACCTCCCCATGGTGAATATGAAATGAATTTCTCCACAAAGACCACATGTTCAAAAAAATCTATCATTAGTGTAATTGTCTGGTAAATATGGAATTTGGAGGCCCACGTGACCTTTATAGGCCCAATCACCTCAGCTCAGTCCCAAAATCATCACAGGAGGCACAAACCTAGAAATCCTATCCCCAATATTCAATAAAATTTCCTCCCTAGTGAAATTCGCAATAATCAGTCCACCCCTTCTCCAAGATCCCCAAGGCTACCATGAGAATAGGGATGAATTGTGGGGGGGGGGATTCCTATTGACACAATGACTTCCCATCAACATTGTTAACATGATTTTAGATGAAATCGACATTGACGGGTGTGTGATCCTCCCATGTATGTCCGTCAGTAGACCTGGACCACTAGTGATGGAATGACATACTCCTGAACCAATAGGATAGTTCATCCTTTCTTACTTCAGGAATGAGGATATCATCCCTTGCAGAAAATCCATATAGAGGTAGACTTTTTCATAAATGGTAGATCTTATGGGCTTTTGACCACAACTCCACCAAGTATTCTTGTTCTGAATGGATCTACAAACATTCCCTAATGCCTATGTTTTTCTCCATCTCTTCCCTCCATGCAGCATCTGCAAGGACCCCCCTAGCAGCTCTTTGTTGATCCATTATAACCCAAAAAATGTGAATTTTTTTCCTTGTCTGCAAACCTCGATCGAAGTGATAGATTGTAGAGATACATTGTAGAGCTATTCCACATACCTCACAGACACAACTCATGAAGCATATAATTGCAGAGTCGGAGGACTCGTTGTGCGCCACATAGCAAAGAGGGCCTGATTTAGAAAGAGTGGTTGCAGATCATGAAGAGCTTCCCAAATTGAGAGACCAAGAACATTAATAAGGATATATGTATGGGAAAAAGAGCGGTTTTCCTCCCCTATTTATAGGCAATGACCTTTGTGCTTCATGATGTGCTTGGCATGTAGCAAGCTTCATGGCATTCCCAACCCACACATTTCCTATCTAAATTGCGACCTCACATAAAAATATTGCTTCATTATTTGCTTAAAATTTTAGAGATCTACCCTCAGTGTTTGACCCTAATTTTCTCTTCAACTCCATGTCTAAGGGGGTCATTTGTTGGCACCAAAATGTGTGCATGACAAAAATATGTAGTGATCCGACCAATGACAAAAGGAGATTCTTTACAAAGCACCTTCACAAAGACCTTCATCACCATAACGAGCATGAATCCATTCAGTACTGTGGCTGGCACAATGTTGAGTCCCTCTCCACAATCACCACAATGAAATGAGATGTAAGGCTCTGTGATAACAATGAAATGTACTGAAGACTTCGCACCATGGTGGGAAGATGATCACCTCTTCTATTCCTTGGAAATTGATGGATGTCTCTGCATGTGATACATGGGGAATTAAAGAAGGCTTTGTTCCATGGAGGGGATTACAGTTGAATTCATAGTTTTGAAAAACTTTACCAATCCTCCTCCAATGGAAAAGTGCAAGTGACTTTTCAACGTGCTTTCAAAGCTGCACAATACATTTTGCTTATAAATACTAGGCTTCCCCCAAACCCAAAAAACATATACCCCTACCTTTCTCCTTCTCAGCTCATAAATCACAAAGAAACCTATCCTTTGAGAAGCATTGAGAAAATTGATATCGTCAATGTATTTGATCATTTAGAAATACATGCCCCTTAGATCATATGAAACCCCACTTCAAACATGGATTCCCTTCACGAATCCCATGAGTCATCACAAAGGAAGGATATCGCCAACAGAACCTATCTCCTTTCAGAGTACTCATGCTTCGTGATTTACCTTCAATACATAAGTGAATTCCATGCTAAGGTATGATCATTGTGCTTTGTGAAGTACATTAGTTCACAATGCTTCACTTTTCAAGGTGCCGATGCTCCACAAAGTCCTACTTCGTGAATGCCATGTCACTTCACGAATCACCCTTCATATGCATGTGTATCCCATTCCTAGGTTGGACCACTCTACTTCATGAATCATAATCCATCAGAGAGAATCTCCACTTTGTGGAGAACAAGAGCTTTACAAGGTCCCTTCCAGTGAACCCATTTTTCACACAAAACCTTCTCTTATATGGCCCTCAAGGTTTATACAAAGTGAATTCAAGGTCCATTGGGCGATGATTCATTTTTTTCTTCACATCCTCATATTACTTCATATAGGCATACTAATGGCTACCGCTTCTTTGAATAGCCACATTAAAAATAGACCCTCAATGGATCACTACACAACCCCATCTATACATGACATTGTTGGTTCCTTCCCTTCAACATGGGTTAAAGTGACCTGGTTATGTAATTCCTAGTGGTGGGGAGAGAATCCTCATTGTCCAAGCAACATGACATTAAACTACCAAGAACCATAATCTTCAGAACATGATGTTAAACTATATTCTCTCCTCGTTTGATGTGAATGGGGTTCCCCACCTCAGATATTTTACATGCCCACTAGTCTCCAATATAGTGATATCTTCCTCACATGGAAAGAGATCATTCTTTCAGGGAACAATATCTTTCCGAGGGGAGGGAAACCATCTTGGTGTAAACCCCTTGTCTTTATTATGGGAGGTAGCATCCTTGCTCCTCCTCTGTTCTCCCATGCTTAATGGACAGAGGAGAGATGGGCACATGTGACTTCGATACCCTGTCCCTCCCCAGATGGGATTTATATCCATTTGGCCTCCATTTTGGGGAAAGTACCAATCTCCATATCCATGGAACACTAACTAAAGATAAGCCCATATTTCCTCTTTGGTCCACTAACCATGCACAAGCCTTGCACTATTCCTTACAGATTCACATTTGATGATGTCTACATCAGGTCTTTGTTTCCCCATGTTTCACACACCGAGCATGACTCATTTGGACTTAGAGTAAGCACCTACCATGGTATCCTCCATGGGCCACCTAACTGTGTAATATTTAATTCCCCATTGAACTGAACTACGTGAAATTCAATCCTTTCCCATTCCACACAAGGTACGTAGTAAGTCTCTCTAAGATTCAAGCCCATCACCCATCGATCCCGACCACTTTATGTCGGTTCACCCTCATCTCACATGATGTAAAACTGTATAAATTTGAAGTAAAAGTGTTTTGATCCCTATCTCCTAGGAACGGTATGTAAGAAGCCTCCCTAAGGTTCTAACCCAAATAATTTTAAACATTGGTTTCCCCTTTGAAGATATCCACATCTTTGGCCTATCCCTTAGTGGCATCAAACCAACTTTCAGGCTGCTAACCACGTGTAACCGCAAACATGTCGTTGGGTCACAATCATATGATTACACCCTAATTTCATTCCCCATCCTGAACTAAGTGGATTTTATCCTTTCCCATTCCAATAAAGGTACATATTAAGTCTCCCTAAGATTCAATCCAATCACCCCTAGTCCCGACCTCTTCACGTCGGTTCACCCTCATCCCACATGATGTTAAACTGTATACATTCAAATTACATGGGTTTTGATCCCTGTCTCTTAGGTAGGGTACATAGAATGCATCCCTAAGGTTCAACCCCAGACAATGGTAAACTTCAGTGTCACCTTTTCTAGGATCCATATCATTTTCATGTCCCTCAGTGGTGTTAGACCAACTCTTAGGCCGCTAACCATGCATAACCCCCAACTCATCATCTGATCGCTATCCTTTGCATACACCCTGATTCCATGTCCTATCCTGAACTACATAGACATTGATTCCCTACCATAGAGATATATAGAAAACATCCATATGGTTAATGCCCATCACTCTTGTTTTATCCTAGTCTCTCATTCGAGCATATGTATTTTGGGAAGGTCATTCCCCAACCTGGGGGTTCTACTTCCTCTGGGCACTATCCATGCTACCATATTCATGGGTCACCTCTTCATGGGTCCTATCTCCCCCCCAAACTACTTGGAATTTGATTCCCCTCCACACAGATATATAGGAAGCCTCTATGAGGTTCAATCCCAACACCACCATCATATTTATGCCAACTCCATCCTATTCCCCTCCTCTACTCTGTTCAACCATCCATCATCCATTATGATTCCTACAAGGGAAACCATGTCTCAGAAGGATCACACCATTCCCTCATGAATTTAACTATGCATAAGAACCACATGATCCATAACTATCCAACCAAGAGTGTCCCTCTAACGATGGTACGATATCCATTCGTAAGCCCCATCTTGTCTCAATGTCATTATCCTTTGTGTAAAACCCAATTCATCACCCCTTATAACTACATGAGTTTTGATCTATGTAGTCCACATAGGGTACCTAGGAAACCTCCCCAGGGTTCAATACCAATTAATGATAAACCCTGGCATCCACTTTATTTAGACCCAAGCATCCTTAGATCTATCTTCATTGGAAATTGTGATCCTCTTATCCAGTGAACCCCTTAGGTGATTCCTCTTGGGGATTTACCCATCTGATCCACTCTTATCCATGTTCGGATCAGAACGATCCATCTACACTAGATGTTAAACCCATGGAATACCCTGTGTTAACATTAGAAGTTGAGGAAAACCTCAAGGAAATTCATATGGAATATAATTCCCCATATTCGATGTGGGATGCCTTGGGATTATTTTACCTCAAGAGGCCGTATCATAAGGTGAATAAATTAAGATGCATCAGTGTTTCCGTTTCTAGGCATGCTAGTGATGTCCAAGGGGACTACTCCCCCAATCGAAGGTTTCTTCCCTGACTTGACCCATTGAAATGTCCTAAAAAAAAGAAGTGTAATTAACAGGAATCCATGAAGATATGGACCCTAGGAAGAGTTTCACGAATGATGTCTAAATAGATGAGGGAGACCTGGACTGGGAGTGAATTCTAAGGGAGAATCCACAGGAGGAGACGATATCCCATAATCCCATTTCATTCAAGGAGTAAGCGTCCTTGAATAAGTGACCAATATTACTCACCATTGAAAAGAGGAAATATGGGGAAACAATGCAACAAAACCTCACAGATGAATGCACTCCCTAGTGGATGCATTGGAAATAAATATCCCCATAACATTTTTCCTACATTTAATTGGAATAATACTATCTATTATTCCAATATCTATAATTCTAAACATATAGGATAAATATTTTATTATCTCGTTAATATTGATAATGTTGGTTTCAAATATTGAAATATCATTTCCATAATTCCACACATTAACTCTACAATCAATAATAAGAATAAATAAAAGATACATATAAGAATTACTATAGACTGACCCCTATATAAAATAATATAATCAAACTTCCCATTTAATTCATTAATTTATTTTTTAATATCGGAAAGAGATTTATCAAATAATTGTTCTTATATCTCATTCAAATGAATGAAATATTATTCATGTTTTTCCACATAAATTTTTATATTTTAATCTATTTTTTTAAAATTTATTATAAATGTACATATATAAAACAAAATAAATTATATTTAGCAAATAAAACAATATTTTTTGTGATTTTATTGTATCTATAAGATAAAAAGTAACAAAATAATCTATTATTTCATTTTATAAACCATTAGTTACAATATTTCCAGAATATTATTCGATTTCGAAAATGAAATAACATTTCCGTATTAATTTAAATTAAAATATTATAGGTATTGAACCTATTGAAAAATCCACACTTACTCATGTCTAATCCACATAATGGAATACATATCCTCATTAATACCTTATTTCCATAAAGAGTCATCTATAGAAGATATTTTTTTTATGTATTGATGTCATAGTAAATGGTTAAATACATATTATATTAAGATAAAATGTTATTACTTTTATGTCCATCAATAATAAATAGTAAGGATTTAGATTATTCAAAATTTGCATACCAATTTTTTCCTTCTTTGGTTTTGTAAATTGTTTCAGTTCAACTCAAAATTCATATTTATTATTTAATATTTTATTTGAACTATTTTTATTTATAGAGTTGAGGATATTAAGAATAAATTCCTACCAAATATATTTGTATTTTTTTTCTAAAAAAATGATCCTCATTATTCAAAAATAATATTAGCTTCTGAATCTAATAGTTTATATTTTCAACGGAGAGATCCTTCCATATATTACACCAATAGAATATAATAATTTATAGAATATTAATAATTATAGATAAAATCTAACAATACCCATTAGAATATTTTTATATCCATAAATATGATTATATATATTAACATTTTATGATAAATATATATAAAATTAATACCATATAGATAATGACACTAGATATTTAATGAAAATATAACTGAAACTACTATTAGATATTTTTACATGTTTTTTTATCATGAATAATTCATTGAAATAGGTAATAGGCTACAACCATTATAATTTTACATAAGAATGAAGACAAATAGTTTCATTAAATCATATAATCATATAAAAATTATTCTCTTAATAAGGGTACTATGGGTACTGTTGAAGTAACCAATCAATAAAAAATATTTTTATATCCCTAATTGATTTTTTATATCAAAATAATAATTACTTTCTTCCTAGTTGACTTTATTAGTGGAAGAATACATCATTATAACTTTCTAAAAATATATTAATATTACATATCTAATTTTAGTTAACCATGGATATCTATCATAATAGTAGGTTTAAGAAATTCTTCTATCACCCTATCATTTCATAGATCAAATGATATCCCATTCCATGTGATTAAATGAATCTTAGAAATAATATTATAATTTTACAAGACACATTTAATATAATATTAGAAAAAATTCTGTATCCCTGATTTTTTTTAGAAATTGATAAATGTTATTTTTGTTCTTATTAAATGTTTTAATTTATGAAAATATTGTATGTAAACACTACAATAAAATTTATGAATATAGTCTCTAATGACTCAATAAATCATGTTCATATAGATTATTAAAGTATTTATGAGCCAAAATTGAATTTCTATAAACTCATAATAACTTTATCTTATTAATATTTATATATTAATTTGGAATATGATACTTTTTTCCCTAGAGATAGATATATCCAGATCAAAGATCATCCTATAAATATTATTTAAAACCATTATAGATTATCAAAAAATACTCAATATGAGATAAAGGATAATTTATCTATATAATAATGTTGTAATTATTTAAAAATTTGAAACAAATTTTCATTTACCAACACCCTTTGTGATAAAGAGGATCATCACAACCAAATGTTATTTTGTTACTTGTATGAAAAGAATATTTTTTATCGAAGGTTCATCTTTAAGACCTATAATTATATCGGTTCCATTATATGTGAAATTATATATTTTTATTGTGACATGTATAATTTCAATTGATAACTCCACTTTATAATCTTGGGGTAGACTAAGAAAATATATTTTTAAAATATAATAAAATAATCAGTAAAAATAGTCATGTATTCCTAATTGTTATTATCCTTCATATCATCCATTCGTCTCATGCATGATTTTTCATTAGGTAAAAAAACCAATATTGAAAGATGTTTTAATATAAAATTCATAAATTTACTCATATATATATATAAGAACAAGATTCTTTGATATGTTTAATGATATTTCCCTCCACAATAGTTAATAATTTCTATATATAAGGAGAGCTCATCCATAATCAAAATTTATTATAATTACAAAAAATGAAATCCACTAAATTTACTCGAATAAGATGACCATAAATATAAATTGGGGTTATGTTATTTAATAGATATATAGTAATTGAATCACCTTGATTTTTTTTACAAAAAATGAAACCAAAAAGTTCTAATGTGGTGTTTTAATATCTATAAACAAATGTGGTGAATGCATGTCCAAAAAGTTTTTACCATTTTTTAGTGGACAATGTGTATACCAGCCCCCAATTCATTTTATTGATCCACCCTAGATGTGGTGATTGTGTAATCTCTATCTTTCCTTCTTTTTTTGGACATATATTATCGAGAAATATTTGGATTAGTATACATACATGAATGATAATCACCTACCCTGATGTTTAATCATTTGATCAAGGTTGGTGCATTTAGTGAAACCGTACTTTCATCTGTTATATTAAGTGGACACTTTAAATACATCATGGAATGATAATATTAATTATCACTTTATTCTATAGATAATTTTATAATACCTTCGAGATTATTCCATATAATATTCTATAACTCCATGTTGAAATGTGGAAAGAAGATCATCATTTAGACATAACACTTATTATTTGAAACTCCCTAATAAAAATGAATTTGTTTTGTTAAAATTCATCTCTAATATATAATTCACAATTTATATAAAATTTAACTATTTATTGGTTGTTATCAAAGAACTAAATTTATAGTCTCTTTTTAAGTTATGGATTTAAGACTATAATTAATCATTATATTTTTATTTCAATGCAAATGAAAAATCTATATGAGTGCCTATAATGACTTAATAAGTTTTCATCGTTTGTCCCAATAGTTTTTTACTCCATTTTATTTGGTTAATACCTTTTATCTATGTTTCATATCATGTATTATCATGAAAATATTTATAGAAAAGTATTTTTTAAAATTCATTTGATTAAGTTGGGTTTATTCTATCCTTTAGATAATTTTTTCTGGAATAGTGTACATGATTGATCATTTTCTTTTTCAAAATTGTATATAGAAATGATAACATTTTATCAAGCAGTATATTGGAGCATAAAAAATAAATTCTAAATGGAATTGATCTATTAAAACTCAGTTTTTTATATTATGGTGTTCATCAATATATAAAGGATTCAATAAAAAATTATTTATTATTTGGGAATATCGGGATCTCTACATGATTGAAGTTATTATTTATAACATTATTTACATAATTACACATGTCCATAAATTATTTGATGTTATCCCCCATAATGTTTAGAATCCCATTTTGAATATAATTAAATTTTCCAATACATCATATTTTTTCTTGATTCAACATATTTGAAGACATTTTCTACAATATATAAGATTATTAAGATAAAATATTTGAATAACACAATTAAATATTCATTTATAAATAAACGTATGCCTTGTATATTTTTAATACAAAAATACTTAATATATTAAAATTTTTAACACCTTTAGTTTATCCTAGGATAAAGTAAAAACATTTCCTTTAAAATTTTCTAATATAGTCACCAAATATAATTAAACATCCATATGATACCAAATATAATAAACATATTTTTTATAAAAAATTATAGACAAAAACCAAAAGAAGGTACCAAAAATTAACACATAAAACCTAAAGGTATAGGTTCATTAATGTTTTGGTATATAATATATATGTTTATATATAATAAATAAATTTATTTTTGTTTTCATAGTAATCTTCATATAATCCCTTGTACTTATATCATTTTACATAAATATATACGGAAACACATTAAAAGAAAGTGTAATATAAAATCATAGTAAGGAGATAATAAACATTTAAAATGAACAATATAATCAATAAGGTATATTATGATATCGATGATTACATAAAGAGATAATAACATAATAGAAATATAATATAAAATTTAAATATGTAATAATAATATAGAGATAATTTTAATGTGGAAAAAATCTAAAAAATTTCATCATAGAATATGTTAATTTTCACTACAGTGATTTCATAACAAAATGTGTAATAATATTTTCACATGAAATATATATAATATACCATGAAATATAAGAATCACCCCTCATAATTAGAGGATCCATATATTAGAGACTACATATCACAATATATCATGTACTTCAAAATGAATTTATATAAATTCGTGTGAAATTTAAGTGACCATACATAAAATATAAATATTTAACTTGATTTCCTAGTTAAAATTAATTGTATAAATATTGAATTACCCATGGAATGGTTTAGGTATTGTTTTTTTAATTCAAATTCTATGTGGGGATAACTAAAAAATTTATTGGGAATTTTTTTTGAGCCGCTTTAATGTGCTTGAAGTTGTTTTATGTGACACTAATAATTCTGGGGGTAACTTCTTGAGAATTTATGAGTGAAGGTTCTAAAGAACATTGAAAAGAATTTTGATACATAACAATAAACATACCATGAATAAGTATAACTCTATATTTTTATTGTAAATGTAATATATCTTATATTGTTTGTAACATCTTAATGAGAAACATCAAAAAGTACAGAAATATGTAGAATGACTATGATTCATACACTATGATATGTTAGAGTAACTATCTACCATGAATGATTATCTAAATTTTTTCAAAGTTTATATAATATATCACAACGAATATGTAATGGTAACTTGAATAATATGTAATAATATGTTGATAATTTTTATGAAAAAAATGAAGTTCCTCTACATTCTTGTGTTTAAATATAAGTATTTATAAGAGTTACACGTGATTATAACATATATGTGAAATCATTAATAAGTTCATGTATGATTAGATAGGTTTTATCTGTTTTTATATAATTTTAAATCTATTAGTTTTTTTGTCATTCAATGAGTAAATATCAGGATTAATTTTGTTAAGATATTATCAATGATGAAGATTATAGTGTTGGTATTTGATAAAGATTGTTTTGTAAGAAGAATCACCAAATTTAAAATATATTTCAGCAATCATTCATGTGGATTTGGAAGAATGATACATTTTTTATGGAAATTAATTTAAATGAGCAATCGAAATCTATGAGTGATTAAATGAGAATAAAATTGATTGGTTTTAGATGAGAATTGACTGAAAATATATTATTCCCACTTATTGTTTTTTTATTTGTAATTAATGTACATTAAGTTGATAAGGGTTGAGAGGGAATATGTTACTATGGTGACACAATATTTTTTGTAAAGGGAAGATGTAATAGTGAAGTGGTTGTGATTTATTAAAAATTATTAAAAGTTATCTAAAAACCATTTTATAGATTGAAATTATGTTGAACGTTATAGGATCATTTTGAGAATCTTGTCAGAAGACTGTGTGGATGTTAATTCCTATATTATAATGATATCATACATGCTCATAGTGAACATTTTACAAGGAAAAGAGTTTTATTCAATAATAAAGAGTATATAATAAATTTAAATGAGTTATATGGTGTATAGTGGTAGCTAAAAATATATCTTTCTGAAGTAGATAAGAAATCCAATTGATGTTGATCCATCATAAGTATTATCATAAGGTAAATATTTATTTTATGTGAGGATGATACATGGACAGTGAATTGATGTTAGTGGAGGTAGTGAAGAAACATTTAAATATTATTGAAACTATTAATATTCTCCACTTGGTTTGAGAATATTTTTTGTGTTGATTATAGTTGATTTGAAAGTATTCCAATGTTATTTGAATTGTTTGATGATGCTAGAGGAGTTTTGAAACTGTTTTTTAAATAAGATGAGTTTTTAAATCTATAAGAATATAATAAATTAAGAATCCTCATGTATAATATATAGTTTATACTCTTCAGTAAAATATATTTAAAAAAATTTAATTATTTCCCAAAATCTACTCATTTCTAGAGATGAAAATTAAAAATATTGTTTTTAGATTAAGTATAAATTTAAGATAATCCATATTATTGGAATTTATTGATGATTTTTTATAAATAATCTAGTATCCAAGGGGTATGTGTAGAACTATGGCTCTTGATCTAATGTACATACAAATATTTTTGTTGAATGAGTTAGTACTATATGATTTTAATATTTTTCAATTTCAAATTTCTTGAAGAATACATGTTATGAATTCTATAAATTAAAAGAGATAAATATTTATTCATGTCTCATTGTGTCTACTTTAATATTTATGTTTATACTAGAAGATAGAATAATTGAGAAACCATCAAAGCACACTGAGATACATAAGAGCCTTAGATTTTGATGATATGGAAAATTATATGGGACATCCTTGTGACACGCATGTGTTCTAAAAAATAATATAATTAAAAAAAGACCTGAATCTACCAATGATATGTATGGGTTCTCACAGATATCTATATTTATGAAAGAATAGAATTGACATGATAAACATTTGGGTACTTAGATATACAGTTTGAGAATTCGTATAAGTTTTGGAATTGTCCTATGGTGTAATAAGATTAATTTTGTTATGAATGTTTTTGAAGTAATAGAGGGCCATTATAGTACATAGGGATGTTAATAGTTAATTAAATTTAAGAAAGTATTGAGTATAATTTTTTTATATTAAAGTTAACTAGTTTTTCAATCTGTTATATTAATAGAAGTTAGAGTATCATAAGTTAAAAACAAAAACAAGTAATTTTCAAAAATAATTTAACACGATTATGTTGTAATGTTTTTTCAATTTTAATTATTATGATTATTTTTTGAGAAATATATTATTATATAACTCAGGCTCACAAATGAAGGAAGAAAGAGATTTATTTTTTTAGTGAATGAAAATGTCACACTACATATATATTAAAAAATATACTAAAAACTAACGTATGTTATGGATATTGACATGTAGTCTTCCCATGATTATAATTCAATGTAGTTGTGTGTGAAAAATTGGATTTCATGGGAGATTTTAGCATTTTGATTCCATTCCATGAATGTTATGAAAAACACTAAAATAAAATCATTTCCCATGTAATATCCTTATATGAAATGATATGATGAAATAATAAAAAACCATACTCCTAAATAATAGTAATCCCATGTTATACTCATTTATTCCATGATATTTTCATTATATGATTTCATTTAGAGGTGGGACTTAGTGTTATGTAGTTATGATTAAATCATGAATTAAATAAACCAAGATAGATGTGGGTGGTTATGTATTGAAAAAATATGAAAGAATCAAAGAGACTAACACAGATGCATCATGGTCTATTTTTTTAATTCTATTTCTAGATTTATATTGGATAGACTTTAACAAGACTCATAGAAATTTGATGTGTGGTGATACATGGGTTTTCATAGTCAAATACCGAAAAATATCTTGGAAGATTCTATATTTATAAAAGGAGGTATTATTTAATAAGATATATATTTATATATATAACTAACATTTTAATATCTAAATATAAATCAGTACAATGATATAAAGAGTTAAAACATTAAAATATAAAAACATTTCATCCATGTGAATTAAATAAGAATTAGAGGACTGAGTAATCAAAAGTTATTAAATTTATTACCATTATATTCAAGGAATTTAATTAATAATATCATCCTATGATATTCTTATATCACATATATTAATTGAAAATTAAAAACAATCAAATAATTATATCATAATGTTTGTAGAGTTTATGGTAACACTATATATTTTTGTACATTAATAAAGGGGATAAAATACACTGCATCTAGTAAAGAAACTAAAATTCTATACCGATCAACTCCATAATGAGTTGGTTGAATCTGTTTTGTTATGGTTGATTGGTTATTGTCAGATACTAAAAAACTTAAGTTTATACTTTCATTATACATGGTTGGTTCAATGAGTTTATGTTAAAATATATGATCTTTTATGATATTATTCTAGATAATAATAGGAGATGTTGGGGGGGGGGGGTAGGGGTGATAATAACTATAATATATGAGGTATTTATTAATATATATTGTATAAAACCCTTGTTAAAAATATTATGTGTGATGTGTTATTGGTTACTTTATTTTATTACACACTTCCAAACAAAAATTGAACCGAGATAAAGGGTATTGAGATCCATTAATTGAATATGTGAAGTGGTAAGATGCAGGAAATGTTTTTTGTGAGATAAAGTATATCACAATATGTCCCTCCCCCTTATTGGGTTGCATCAGTCATGGTGGAACTACAATTTTTATTTGAAATACAGTTCAAACTATTATTTGATTCACTACAGTATACATATTTGATGACTTTTATGATTTTTTCCTTCACAATTTCCTTTAGAAATGTATATTTGTATAATCTTATGAGTTCCCTATCAATGAAATAATATAGAAAATATCTATAAATACTTTAAAAAAAGTAAGAAAAAATTCATGGAAATTTTCAAAGGTTTCATCAAACAATGATGTCAATAAATACTATTTACTAATTATAGGTTATAAAAGAAGTGTTTAATTTTTTTACAAATGTTGGTAATCTCTCTCTTTAAAAAATAAGGATTAGAATAAATCTCTTTAAATTATATTGATAGAAAAGCGTACATCCACATGATACAATCCTATAGAAGATAAATTTTTAATATTTGAAAAAGAACTAGTTGTTGTATCCACAAGGGGGAAGATGGAAATAATTATTTCCTAAATTATTTCAAAATATTTAATTAATGAGTAAGTAATAGATTTTTATTATCAATATTTTAGTTGGTAAAAAATATGTTTAATTGGGGATGTTCGTATCTTTATTGATTCACACAATACATCATATTATTCTAAAAGGTATTGAATGATAAATCCCTTTCAAAACTTTCACAAAGATTTAATCACATTTACTTGGTGTAAATTTGGAAACATATAGGAGGAAAATACATAACATGTAGAATACATGATATAGTAAAGGAAGAACTAGATCAATGGACTCAGACATGTACAAAAATCACTAAAAAAGGTTTTTGCCAAAGTAAATTAAATTAAATAATTATATATATGAATTAAAAAGAAGAATAATTTTAAAAATAAAATCCATGAATATGAAGAGGCATTGGAAAGGGTAGAATATATATTTCATTAATTATTGAAAAATAAAAGGGATAAAATTAATTTCAATAATGCACAATTTGATATCATGGAGAAGTGGATAAGTTATTTTTACAATATACTCTTATTGAATATTAAAATGAAAGAAGATCAAAATAATCTTGTTGAGAAGATAAAAAATAATGTGTGAATTCCAAAAAAAATTTTAGTATGTATAAATATAATAAATATAACATTTCATGAATTGGAAGTCCAATTAGAAAATCTAGATAGATTTATAATTTATTCTTCATAACCTATTGAGATAAAATTTGTTGTCATGAATAATTATTATTATATTACTTATACTAAGTGGAATCCATTATATGAAAAAAATATTTTCCGGATGTATGATTATAAATATATTTCATTCTAAAATACCAATGTAACCTTTATTTGAGAAAAAATCATTTTTACTAATGTTATTTTTATAAGTAATATATATCATAAATGAAAATCGTGGAATACATGTGAGGAAAAATGCATTGGGATAAACACCACTATATCTATATTATATTTTAGAATGTGAAAATGAATATATTACCTACAAGAATCTTTACATTGTAATATGTTATAAAAAAATGGTAAGAATTTAATCTTTGATAAATAGATAATAAAATTAGAATAATTACATTTGAATATTGTTATTGGTGCTCTAAAAATTTTGTGTTTAAGGAAATTTATTATTTGTGCAACATATTAATACATGGTATACAATGGAATCTAATTGCAAGGGGAAAAATGTTTTGTTAATGAAATATTCTTATGATATATGTAAGAATATATCTATATCAAATAGATTTTAATGTCTCTATAAATTCTGTAGAACATTCAATCAATGTGGTCCCAATGAAAATGATTTATTGTGAAAGTCGAAAAAGAACATTCCTAATAAATTTCATGGAAAAAATAACAATAAATAAAAATTTTATTAGATATTAAATTTATATATACTTTGTTAATAAAAAATGTTCACTCTAAATAAATCAATTAAAGGAAATAGAAAAAAAATTCACACCATGGAAAAAAATATTATAATAATGTTATCAAAGTGGACACACCATAGACTATTTGAGATAATCCATTTCAATTGTTTTTTTATGGAGGCAAGATAGCGAAAAAGGAAGTATAAATCTATGAAAGTAACATTATGTTTTTGTTGTAAAAAATACTATGAAACTCTATGTATGTTTTTAGAATGATGACCATGCTTCTATAGTGTGTGTGATCATTTGACCAACCTCACTTGAAAAGTAATGGTATATATATAAAAAAATAATGAATGTATTTTATTTAGATAAAAATGAAATTTCACATGAATAATAACTTCAATTTCATTAATTTTTGTGAAAAAATGATGGATGACGAATTTTAGTTTATTTATGTAGGATGTGTAAGAAAGATGGATATATTTTAAAGGAATTTTTATTCTTTATTCCTTCCTGAGTGGAGAAAATAACGAAGATAAGGATTATACTATGTGATATGTATTCTCTAATAGATAGTTTTAAGAAATATATTCCCCCAAGGATAATATTTAAAATGGAATGAATTACATACTTCCCTATCTCTCAACCTGGATGAATAATAATTAATGTATAAAGAGATCTCCAAATTATTTAGTTAAAGATAAATGATAATTATGGATAACAAATAACTTTCAACCTTGTTGAACTCACTAAGTATAAAAGGATTTCCTTCTTACTCACTTATATATTATGTATGATCTTTCAATATAGGTATTTTAAGGTGATGGATATATTTAGGGGGAGAACTATCATGATGATAATGATAACCAATCTAGATAATAGACAAGATGTCAATATCCAAAAATAATCTAAAACATTCGTTTCATAAAGAATTTACATGATAAGGAGAAAAATATTGACAAATATATGTAAGGAATGTAATTGATTAGGGGGGGGGGGGGTTGAGAAGCTTCAAGTAATATAATTTCAAAAAACATCAAATTCAACATACTATTGTAAACGTTTTTCACTAGAAAGGTATAAATTCATATTCTCTCATCCATATTTTAAAAGTCCCAATTATGAAATTATGTGGTGTGATTTGTTAAATTAAATGAAAATGAATAAATTCAAGGGCTATTTTTATGCTAAAACTATAAGTTATTTTAAATTATTTTAACCACTATATTTTGTTAATTATAGAAATCTAGGACAACAAATACATTATAATCAATAAGGGGATGGTATACAAGTCCATTTTTAAATTAACATGGTGAAATTATTTTGATTTAGTATGATTTTTTAATATGATTGTAGACACCTATTTATCAAGATAAACTACTATTGTTATCTATATTTGAGTATATTTTTGGTATACTTTAGTTGGAATAATTGATAAAACATTACTTCAATAGAATTAATAAAACCCTCTCCCGTGTTTGTTTTTATTTATAATAAACTAGGTGGAGATAGTGGTGATAATGGAAACTATATGTGGGAATATTTCAATGAAGAAAAAATAAAAAGAGGTTGATTGTTGAACCGATATTATTTATTACCAATGAGAAAGAACTGAATGATCATGATGTTGATATGTGTTGAGAATCGAATAAGTAACTAAGGTATCAAATTATTTTTTATTAGGGATTAAGTAAATAAGGATCTTCCAGGAATGATTGGTAATAAATATGGTTGATATGTCAATCATTTCTCATATGGTAAAGGATATTTTTTGTTATTTTCACATTTTTGGAAAGCTAGTTAGAAGAGAGTGTGGATGCCACAAAATGGAGTATGGAGACATTTTCATTATCATAGTTCATAGTTAATATATAATCATGTTATATAAACTATGATTGAGAAGATCATAAGTTTATATTATTACCATGTAGTATATTTATTTCAGATATTATATATTAATAAAGGGTTTGAGAATTCTATTATATGAAATTCAATCCTAAGTATTGTCATGTTTTAATGATAGATGATTGTTTCCCTCGGAATTCGGGGATGACCTCCTGGATGGGAGATTCAAACGTTCCGATCGGTTTCTAACGGGTTTGTTCTAGAACCAGAAACATCCAATGATTCCACATCCATTTGGACGTACTTTCCAGAGGTAGTCGCTCATTATCTTGTGAACTGATGAGGCTTAGGAATTTGCATTGGTCGAGAGGATGGGAGGTCGGACTCATCACACCTTTTTTTGGGGAATTATTTTCTATTCCGAGACTCTCTTTATAGATTTAAGTTATGTTTGTGAATCCTAATTACATTACCAAGTATAAAATGAGCTCTCCTTTAGTTTTGACAATCAATGATTAAACATGTAAGAAATTTAGAGAATCTTTTTTATGTATTTGAGGTTCTTCATCAATAGAGAATCATCTGTATCTATTTAGAGATTCTTGGTCAATGGTATCCTTCAAAAAATTTGTATAAAAGTATCTTGGTCATTATGATGAAAAGGCTGGTTTTAAAGCCACTCAGTGGGGCACTTGATGTTTATTGTCATTCAGAAGGATATGAATTATTTCAAAGTTGGGATCGAACTCGTAGATAGGCTACCTACGTATCCTTTTTTTTGGAAAAGGAATCAGAACCCACGTAGTTCAAATAAGGGAGTATGATGTTTATGATTGATGGCTAAAAGCAGGATGTCATAATTACTTTTACCCTCTAATCTCACGTGAGTCATGCTTGGTGTGAGAAATAAGAGGTATTGGTAATAAAATAGACAATTGGGCCTTGAAAGATGTAATCATAAGAAATGGTTTGGGACTTATGTATGTATGACTGCCCAGATAAATGAAGGTTAGGATTTACTTTAGGGAGAAAATCCAGGAACATGGTCCATAAAGGTATATGTGCTTCATGGAGATTTGAATACTCTAACATGGGACTTATTCCTGAAAAGGAAACCCAAATTAGGAGAGGATTGATAACTGGGTATTACTCCTGAGAAGGAATCCCAGATCAAACGTAAATTAGGACTGGTTAAAGAGAAATTAAGGGACTTGGGTCTTACTCTTGAAAAGGAAGCCCAAAATTTATGACTGGGACTTATTCCTAAAAAGGAGGCTCAGGTTAGGGGACTTGGGGCTTACTCCTGAAAAGGAAGCCCAAAATTATGACTGGGACTTATTCCTAAAAAGAAGACCCAGGTTAAGGGATTATGACTAGGACTTATTCCTGAAAAGGTGGCCCAAGTTAAGGATTAAGGATTGGGGCTTACTCCTGAGAAGGATGCCCAAATTAGAGGACTTATGACTGGGGATTATTCCTGAAAAGGAGACCCAGGTTAAGGATTATCCCATCTTAAAGGATGAGGTGGAATGAATGAACTCTCCATATTTAGTGACATAAGGATATTTAAATCACTAGGTTTTGAGAGATATTCCACAGAATTCCATTCAGATAAGGAAGTCAAATCAAGAAATCATGCCATAAATGGTTTTGAAGAGTGTCATGAAGACTGAATCTTAAATAGGAAAAAGTAATGGCTTAAGAGGGGTAAAATGGGAAAGATGGGCACCTAAAAAGGAAGGGGCGCACAAGTCTTGGAAGATGCGCAAGTACTGCGTGGGTGCGCAAGTATTGGTCGCGCAGGTATACCTACGCGACACATGGTGTACTTGCGCGATGGTCAACCAGCATTGAAATACTTGAGCAACTCTTTATTAAAGCCTTTATAATCCTCTTGAGGTTCTTCCAGAAAAGGGACGTGCAAGTTCTATCGAAGGAGTAAGGCGGCGCGCAAGTGTGACCACTTCCCTTAAGGGCTGGCCACTCAGGCGCACAAGTGTTGATGAGTTTCAATACTTAGGCCTTCCTCCCTCTCTTTAGATCTTTTTTTCTAGGTAATAAATTACCTTAGAAGTGTTCCAGAAGCTTTGAGAAGAGACTTGGGCGTCCGGAGCTTCAATCCGAGTTTTTGGAAAAAGATCCTCTTTTGAATGTGGGGCCTACAGGGTCTATTTATAGGCAGGAGAAGATCCCAGGAGGTTACCGGGCGGTTATCAATTAGGTCGCGCAAGTCACTTGCACAACCATAAGGCGTCGTGCAAGTATACTTGCACGACCATAAGGCGGCGCACAAGTGTACTTGCGCGACCATGAGGGAACTTGAGCGACCTATGGGAAATTTTCTCCTTGTTCATCCCTTTGTCGATTTTTGATGTTTCTTCAAAGGATGAATCACTTTGGACTAAGGTATTTCCCTTTTTTCTGTCGTTAGACTCTGTGATGGAAATGAGTGTCAACAAAAGTCCCCCCTCAGAGTTGGATCCGGAGAGAAAAGAGGATTTGACTCTGAGGTGAAAAGAAAAACAAGAAATCTAGCAGTTTATAGTCATGCATGTCGGACATACAAAGGCTAATGTTTAAGGTCAAAATAGTTTTGACCGAAATGGATTAGAATTGACTCAATTCCTTGAAAACTCATCTGAAAACATTTTACCATACTCAAGTATGAGGGAAAATATGTGAGCTATGACTTAAGAATATTTGAATGTGAGGAATGATATGAAAGAGAGCTAAAAGGCATTAGAAGAAGTAGTTTCCAAGAATAAAGTTACTGTTATTTAACAAAACCCGTTAGGGGGTTGAATTATGTAGGGCCACCTAAGGGAATTGACTGCATGGTCAAATAAATAGCATCTTTCGGCTGACAAGTCTGTTATGTGGACTGTTTATGCAAGGCCACCTATGGGCACGTGCTGCATAGTTAGGAAAAAGAACTCTCAGAAATTTACTTTCCTAGTGCTAAAAGCCAATGAAAGTTTATGGAGATTCAAATTTTCTAAAGTATATAGTTTGTTGTATGGAAAGAGGTACTTGAATATGGAGAAGATATTTCCAGACAAGATTATCGAAGAACTGGATGAATATCACTCCTATGAAGGTCTGACCCAAACATAGGGAAGAAGAATAAACCATAGACTTGAATACTTTCAGATCATTAAAAGGATATGGGACAAATATGTTAAGGATGGATATTTTTTTGCAGATCCCTACATACTGTCGTTTAAGACAAATAAGGACAAAAGAGGCATTATTCCCAAGAATGAAGTTACCATCCTTTAAAAAACCCGTTAGGGGGTTGAATTATGCAGGGGCACCTAAGGGCATTGGCTGCATAGTTAAATAAAATAGTATCTTTTGGCTAACAAGTCTGTTATGTGGACTGTTTATGCAAGGCCACCTATGGGCACGTACTGCATAGTCAGGCAAAAGAATTCTCAGAAGTTTTACATTTTTGTGACTAAAAGTCATGAAAAGGGTTATAAAGATCTGAAAATATTTAAGGTTATGATTATAACACATAAAGATGGGTATTTCCCAATGTATACAGAGATACATAGGTCAATTATAACCATAATCATGTTGTGGCTAGGTCCTGAATTGAAATTTTGGACTTCACTATGTATCTCATAAGAATGAGAATCAAGCCATACGAAGTTCTTGAAATGCAGTTTAACGTCATGCAGGACGATAGTATGAGAGATATTAGTTTAGAGTCATAGAGCTCGAGCCATAATAATGAATAAAAAGTGTGTGTTTTCATGGGTAATTCTCAGCCAAGGGACTGAAAGTGAAATTTGGGTTTAGACCCAAAAGACTTGGGGCTGGATTCGAGGGATACTCGAACATTCCTATGTATCCCATAAGGATGGGAATCAAGCATACGTAGTTCTAGAACTACCCTTTGTACAAATTTGGTTCGTACATGTGAAGGGTGAAAGGGGACTTTAGTGCAATGATGGTTTAACCCGAGATAAAAAGTTTAGGCATTGCCATGTATGCACGTAGTCTTTTGAAATGAAACATGATTGAAAAATCAATGTAAATAATGGTTCCCTCTCAAATGAGGAAATCAAAGAGTATTGTAGTTTATTTTTGTACTGGACAAAAGTGTTTTATAGTTTAACGTCGTATAACAAGGACGAATTTGATCCAATGTAAAGATATTGATTCTAGGGGCGGTTTCACAAATCAACATCATATGAGATGGCGGTGAACCGATGTGAAGAGATTGGTTTTGGGCTTGAACCATGGAAGGTTGCCTACATACCCAGCCTGGAAGGCAAGGATCAAAGTCTGTGTAGTTCAATTAAATAATGAATTAATGATCATGTTGTTCTTGGGGACAATGACCTAAAAAATGTTGTTGGGACTTACATATGGTTAGTGGACCAAAGAGAGTGTTATGGTTGAGGTTTTCTCTAAGCTCACGTGAGTCATACTCGTTATGAGAAACAAGAGGTAGCAAAAACCTTAACGATGCACAATTTAATGTCATGTAGCAGGGACAATATGAAGGGACTATGCAGTTTAAAGTCTTGCAGTTAGGACTATTGGTGCTGCACAGTTTAGTGTCATGTAGCAGGGACAAAGTACAGTTTAATGTCATGTAGGACGTATCGCGAACTTTCTGTACAGTTTAGCATCATGTAGTTAGGACAATGGGGACAATAGAGTATAACGTCATGTTGGACGAGAAAAAGGGGGGGGGGGGGAAACTGTGTAGTTTAATGTCATGCAGTGAGGACAAAAGAGTGCACCATTTTAACGTCATGTTGGACGCATTGGGGATTTTTTCCACAGTTTAATGTCACGTTGGACGAAAAAGGGACGATACAGTTTTGTTTCATGTTGGACAAAAGTGCGAATAGTTTAAGGTCATATGCATAGACCGTGGATGGTGCAGTTTAATGTCATGATGGACATAAGTACAGTTTAAGGTCTTACAGGACATTTGATGATTATGTAGTTTAATGTATTTCCGGACGTAAGGGATTTCCAAATAGTTTAGGGTCATATACATGGACCATGGATGGTGCAGTTTAATGTCATACAAGATCATGGTGTAGTTTAAAGTCATACATGACTTTTTAGGGAACTTTTTCACAGTTTAACGTCGTGTGGGACGAAGTTGCAGTTTAAGGTCATACTGGACCATTGCTGTATAGTTTAACGTCATATAGCAAGGACGAACTGGTGCTGCACAGTTTAGTGCCATGTTGCAGGGACATCTTGTGAATAGTTTAAGGTCATATTGGACCAAGGAGGAGTTTAAGGTCATACTGGACCATTGCTGTATAGTTTAACGTCATATATCATGGAAGAACTGGTGCTACACAGTTTAATGTCATGTTGCAGGGACATCTTGAGAATATTTTAAGGTCATATTGGACCAAGGAGGAGTTTAAGGTCATACTGGACCATTGATGTATAGTTTAACGTCATATAGCAAGGACGGACTGGTGCTGCACAGTTTAGTGTCATGTTGCAGGGACATCTTGTGAATAGTTTAAGGTCATATTGGACCAAGGAGGAGTTTAAGGTCATACTGGACCATTGCTGTATAGTTTAACGTCTTATAGCAAGGACGAACTAGTGCTGAACAGTTTAGTGTCATGTTGCAGGGACATCTTGTGAATATTTTGTAGTTTATACAAAATATTTCTTAAAAAATCTGTCATTAGTTGGAGTAGTAATGAGTTCTCCATCTATCGAGATTAATGAATAAGCTCCATTGGAGTAGACCCTATATATTGAATAAGGTCCTTCCCATTTTGGCTCAAGCTTGGGAGGTTTCATTCCTAGTATCATTGGAGTTCTGAGAACTAATACTAATTCTCCCTGAATGAATGAACGAAGATGAACTTTTTTGTTAAAAGCTCGTGTTATTCGATTCTGATAGATTTCCAAGTGGTGCAAAGTGCACAATCTTTTCTCATCTAACCATTCCAATTCATTCAATCGCTTTTGTGATTGCTCATCTGTAGATAAATGATCACAAATGGCTACTCTGAGTAAGGGAAATTGAACTTCAATTGGCAATACTGCTTCTATTCCATATACCAACGAATATGGTGTTGACCGCGTTGCATTGCGGGTGGTAGTCCGATAAGCCCATAAATAATGAAAGAGTTTATCAGGCCATGACCTCTTATCTTTATCCACCATCTTTTTTAGTATATTTGAAAGAGTCTTGTTAAAGGCTTCTATTTGGCCATTGGCCGCCACATGATACCAAGATGAATGGTTGGATTTAATGTTGTATTCTTGATACAATTTCTTCAACTCAGAAGAATAGAAGTTGGTGCCTTTGTCTGTCAATATGGTATGATGGACACCAAATATAGTAATGATGTTAGACTTGATGAAGAAAACAATGCATTTAGAACTGACTTCTTTGAGAGGTACTACCTCTGCCCATTTGGAAAAGAAATCAGTAGTAGTAAGAATGTACTTAAACTGCTTAGTCGTAGCTGGAGGGTAAGGTCCCACCACATCCATTCCCCATGTGGAAAATGGCCACGCGTATATATCTGTATGAAGCAACTCTGGAGGTTGATGAATGAAGTTGGCATGTACTTGAAATGAATGACACTTCTTTGTGAAATTAACACAATCTTGTATCATTGAAGGCCAAAAGTATCCAAGCCTTCGAATTTGATCAGACAATCTATGTCCAGACTGGTGGGCACCACAAACTCCTGCATGCACTTCTTTCATGACAGCTATTGTCTCTTCACCATCAATGCATCTGAAAAGAACTCCATCAAAACCATGTTTCTAGAGAATTTTCTCTAGGTGGTTTGGGATATAAAAAAGAGTAAAATTGACCACACGTCACCGGATTTGTTCTTTCTCGGCTCTATCAGGTGGAAGTGTTCCATTTTGAAGGTATTCCGTGATAGGTGACATCCATCCTGTAGTATGACCATACAGTTCAGGAATGGGACTAATTTCATTAATTTCCTCTGTTCTGGCTTGAACATAAGGTGAAATTTCATGACGGTGGGCAATACTAATGGTTGTCTCGTCCTAATTTGGATCTGCTAGAGCTGTGGCTATATTAGCCAGCACATCAGCTTGAGGATTTTGTGATCCCGGGACATAAGAAAATGTCTGTTCTGAAGGGAATTCTGCCATTAACTCTCTGACGTAATCATACAAAGGGATTAATTCTTCTTTTCTGATGGCATAATCCCCATTGACCTGTTTGATTACCAGGTCTAAATCACCTTTCACCTTTAAGTGATTCACTTGTGCTTGAAGCGCCAACTCCAAGCATGTGATAAGAGCTTGGTATTCGGCTTCATTATTGGTACCACCTTCCCACAATAAAAAGGAATAAGGTAACAATACCTTATCTGGAGAAATGAGTACAATTCCTAAACCAACTTTGTTGAATTTAGGATTTTCCATTTTCTTCCCTGTTGGACTTCAAGAAGCACCATCAAAATACATTTCCCATGTTTGAGGACTCTATTGAAAAGAGAAAAATTTCTCATCAGGGAGTTCAATATCTGAAGACGTGTCTTCCACTGAAAGATGTTCAGCCAGGAAATCAGCCAGAGCTTGGCCTTTTATTGCCTTTTGAGATACATACTGAATGTCGAACTGCTGCAAAATAACTGCCCACCTTGCTAGATGTCCTGTAAGCATTGGATGACTAAGGATGAATTTGAGCGGATTATTGCGAGATACCAATTGGACCTCGTGATGTTGCAGGTAGTGTCTCAATTTCTGAACGGAAAAGATTAATGCCAGGCAGCACTTCTCAATACTTGTATACCGGGTTTCTGCTTTAAGCATAGTTCTACTAAGATAGTAGAGGCTATTTTCATTCCCAGCATCATTCTTTTGAGCAAGAAAGGCACCCAATGATCGCTCTAGAGCTGTCACAAAGAGGATAAGTGGTCTTCCTTCAACAGGTGTCATGAGTACTGGTGGACTCAAGAGGTATTTCTTGAGAACATCAAACGCTTCTTGACATTCCTCAATCCACTAGTAAGTGACTCCTTTTTTCAATAATTTGGTAAAGGGTAAACTTTTTCCTGCCAAATTGGCGATGAAACGCCGCATATAGGCTAAGTGTCCTTGAAGTACTCTTAATTATTTCAAATTCTGAGGAGGTGACATACCAAGGATTGACTTTTTCTTCTCAGGATCGACTTCAATACCATGATGGCGTACAACAAAGCCAAGGAATTTTCCTGAGGTTACCCCAAAAGCACATTTTAAGGGGTTCATCTTCAAATTACGTTGTCGAAGCTTGTGGAATATGACTTCCAAATCAGCCAAGTGATTATAACATTGTTTGGATTTAACCACCAAATCGTCTACATATCATTCAACAAACTTCCCTAAGAAAGGTTTGAAGATATGATGCATGACGCGTTGATATGTTGCACCTGCATTCTTTAAACCAAAGGGCATCACCCGGTAACAAAACACACCTTAAGGAGCTCTAAAGGCTGTAGATTCCTCATCTTCTGGGGCCATTCGGATCTTATTATATCTGGAATATCCATCCATGAAGGAATGTACTTCATAGCCAGCCGTCACATCAATTAAGAGTTCTGTAATCGGAACTGGGAAATCATCTTTAGGGCAATACCGATTAAGATCTCTGAAATCGATGCAAAACCTAATTTGTCAGTTCTTCTTCTTTACAGGGACAATATTAGCCAACCACTTGGGATATTGAACTTCTCTTACGAAGTTATCTTTGATCATCTTATCCACTTCAGCTTCAATTTTGGAAGCATAAGTTGGGTGTGTTCTTCTTGCGGCTTGCTTAAATCCTCGATGTTCTTTTGGTAAACCCAAATGATGAGTAGCAACATCAGGATCAAGCCTAGGCATTTCTGTATAGATCCAACAAAAAATATCTTTATTTTTCTTTAGAAAAGAAATATACATCTCTTGCTCTTCCAGAGTCATGGCCGCACTAATTAAAGTGGGGCGTGGATCTTTTTCTGTACCCAAATTTATTTCTCTGAGTTCATCCACAGTGGTAGAGATACCCTCTTCAAATGCTGGAGGAGCATCTCTAAGATCTTCCTCTTCCTCTTCATCATGTGCTATTTCTTCCATTTCTACTTGCATAGTAGATGACAAAACGAAATTTTCATGATCAGAAGAGCTGTCAAAATTTGCACATTTTGAAGAAGAAGATTCCATTTCCGACCCTATTGATGTTAAAGGGCCTTCTTTGGGAAATAAAGAGGAGTTAATGGAAGGACAATTGACATCATTATTCACCTCCAATGTTCCTATAACTTCTTCTGGCCTGATTGGCGAAGTATAGACCTGTTGGATTTCAGAAGATGAAATGAAAACGTCACTACATGTGTTTTCATCACTGTTTGGTAGGTTACCAATTTCTCCCATGTTGTCTGGCTCGATTGCCGTAATTGACATTATGGATCTTTCCATAAGAGTATTTTGATTTGGGCCTATTTTTTCAATTTGACTGATCGGTAACACATAATCTGTACTCACATGTGTAAATGGATTTATTGGAATCTTCTCCAAACCATATGGAGCATTAACTTTGGTAATTTCCTTTATTGTAGATTTCTCTCTTCCTTTCATGTGATAAAATTCCGCCTCAATGTATTGAGACTCACATGCCTTGAATGGGGCCTTATCACCATACAATGTTCCAAATTGACCATTGAAACAGTATTTGAGACATTGATGGTATGATGAAGGGATATCCGCATGCTGATGTAGCCAGGGTCTTCCAAGCAAGACGTTGAAAGCTGAGTCTTGATCAACAATCATGAAATCTGAATTGGATACAAGATCTCCAAACTGAGTTCTGAGTGTAACTTTGCCCAGTGGTTCTTGTTCATTTTTATCATATCCTTGTAACATCATGGTAGAAGGAGATAAATCAGATTCCGTGAGGCCCAATCGACGAAGTGTACGAATGGGCATGAGGTTGACTCCTGAACCATTGTCAATGAAAACTCTTCGGATATCTTCACCATTAAATTTTCCAGATAAGTACAGAGGTTTTATGTGCCCATGCACAACATCATCTTCATCTTTATCAGTAAAAGATATCACTGCATGGAATTCTATAGGATTATTCTCTATGTGATAGACTTCAGCTGCAGCTATTTCAGCTTCAAATTCCTAAGGACTTGACAAAGATTCGATGAGTGCTTCCCGATGATCTTTTGACAGATTCAAAGCATCCAAAATTGTTAACTTGGATGGTACGTGGGCCAAGTGTTTCAATATATCATACTTTTGATCCAGAGGTCTGCGTTTCCCAACAGGAATATGCGGTTTAACAGGTACCTTGGAAGAAGATTCTTTAGAAGCTGATGCATCTTGTATTGGGATAGAATTTGGCAACATCCATGGTTTTGGAAGATTAGACCGATTAGATCCATTTACTTGATGAGATAAAGAATATAGAACCTTCAATCGGTCTTCTAAAATAACTGTGCCAAGACTAAGTTGGCTATTAGCAGAAGAACCTTCTTGTTCTTTTTGAGCTCGCTGAAGGGCTCTACCATGAGTTTCTGCTGCATACACAGTGCTAGCATGGGTAGAATTGGAGTAGTGTCTTCGGAAAGATCCACGTCTTCCCCTGTAACCTGAACCTCTGGAACTTCCTCGAATTCCCTTATTTGATACAAGGAATTCAGGCTCATCAAAATTGAAATTACAACTGGAATACGGATCTGTTAATTGAATCATATTAATAGAACTGAAGATTAACTCTTCGTCTAATAAAGTCTCTTCCTGACTAGCATGTTTAGACTGTGCCATTTGATGGGGCAGTGCCTGTGGCTTTGAAGTAGATGGCATAAAGTCTGACAGAGTCAAAGACAATTTAGGCTTTGACACATACTCATCTTCTTCTAATTCTTTTTCCTTCTTTGAATCAAGCCGTTTCTTTGAGGACTTTCCCTCTGATGAAGAAGGTTTTACCGAAATATTCATGACAGAAGACACAATTGGTTTCTTTAATTGTGTTCGCAAAATGGCATGAGTCCGATTGACTGTCCTTCTGACCATCCAATCCTCATACTTCTGTGCATTTTTTCTTTTGAATTCCTGCCATTCACCTTCCTCCTCTGGAACTGTAGCAGTAACACATGCTATCTGAGTCGAAGAACCTTTCAACTTGACTTGTCCCAAGTCGACCATCTTTTGAAGGAGGTCTTTGAAGACCAAACACTCCTGGATGGGATGCCCCAACATTTTATGAAAGGGACAATAATTGGGATAGTCTTCATCTCCTTCTTTATTTGGCCTCTTGGGCATTAGTAATTGAACCAAATTATTTTCCAAAGAGGAAATGAAGTAACCAGGAACTTGATCATTTTGGAAAGAGTATGTATTACTCTTCAAATCCTCAAAATTTTTTTTGCCGTTGATCTCATTGATTAATTGGACGAAATGGACTTTGTTGTTGGCGTTCAGGAGGCGGAGCCCTTTGAGAAGATGAAGGTTTTGAAGTAGAAATAGGTACAGGCGCTTGTTTAAGCACAACTGTAGCAGTTTCCGCTTTACCCATTCTCCTTCCTGGAGCTGATGGAATTACACGAGATTTAGCCATAGCTTGTATAAGGGAATCTTCAATCTGATGAGCGATTGAAGTAACGTCTCGAAACCCTCCTATGTATTTCACAGGGATAAATGGTGTGCGTAATTCATCATGCAAATTTTCTACACAGATTGGCAATAGCTCTTCCTAAGGGAGTGATAAACTCAGGGAATATGTTAATCCCTTCCAGTGAGCAATGAAATCAGAGACTCTTTCATTATCCCTTTGCATGCAGTTTGTAAGATAGAAAACTGTCATTTTTGGCAAAGTTGAGATAAACTGAAGAAGGAATTTTTGGCGACGATCCCCCCATCCGATAATTGACCGGGATTGCAAGCTTGTATACCAGAAAAAAGCTGATCCTTGCAAGGTTCGCACAAAGCATCTGAGTTTCACTGCTTCTTGCTGCTCTGGAGTTCCCATCATAAGATCACAACAAGATACGTAATGCATCAAATGTTGTTCAGGGTCGCCTCATCCATTGAAAGTAGGGAAAACAGGGTTTCCAAAACTGGATGGAGGACAAATTGAATCTACCCATTCAGGATAAAATTTCTTTTCTGGTTGAACTTGCGCTCGTTTCCCTTCCATAGTTTCTAACCGAGCTGTTAATGACTCAATAGTAGTTATTAACTTTTGAGAAACATCATGTTGAATTTGTTCTTGGGTAGGTGCAATGAATGGAGCTTGGACATATGTGGTGATTGGTTCTGCAACTGATGGTAGCACTGCCAACCGTTGTTTCATTTAACCCGTAGGATTAGACCTCTGAGGGTGTACATATAAAGGAGGATATTCATGATCCATCTCAGTAGCTGCAACAAATTCCTTCGGCTGTCGGACTTCAGCATTCTTAAGAAGAAGACTACTCTGAAGTAGTTCTGCATTCAACCTTCTTAATTCTTCCATTTCTTCCTCCTATTGTGCAATCCTTTGCTCTAATGAGAGAGATTGACCTTCTCCAGAGGAAGGATATGTAACCTGATTCATTCCCCTCCCTTTGTTGGATACTTTTTGGAGAGAAGGAATTGGATTACCTAGGTTCTGAGTAATCCTTTGACTTCATGTATGCACACATTCTTCATTTGTATCAGCGCGTACATTTTCTTGAGTAGGATGCTCTTCATCTGAGTCCCCTGAGTGAGTCTCCCCTGGAGGATTAGAAAAAACGGCATTGATGACATTGATTGATGCATAATGCATCACATCCCTTCTATAAACATTTCTGTGATATTTCCTTCTTTCATGTCTTTGATGAGACATTTCTTTTTGTTGATTTAATCCTTTAGGAACTTCTTGACGAGCTATAACTTGGAGGGAATCTCCTGATAATTTGGTTCTTCATTCGTCTTGGGGCTTCTTCCCAAATCGAGAAAAGACCGATATTATCTGATAAGGGGATTGATGGTTTGAAAGAGTCCCCAGTCTCGTAAACTGGGGATGTTCCTGCTGCTTCCGCTCAACTCCTCTAATCCCATTTGTTGACTCTGAGGGTTGGGTTAAAGGAGTCCCCAGTATGACAAGCTGGGGTGGCTCTTGACATACTATGTCTGAGACCTTCTTAAAATCTCTCTTGATCTTGCGAATCTTAGTTCGGAAATTAACTGGATGCATTAACCTGTATCCACTTTTATCACCTGGTTTAACAGACCATTGGATGATTTCTGAAACTTATGTCATTTGATGATGTGTTTTCTCCATACGAGAGGCTTGTGCAATATTCTCACCTGCTTGATGTAGGAGCAATTCAAAAACTTGTTCTCTATATGCTTGATTTTGAGAGGAACTAGTTGAAGCCTATTCTTGAGCAAGCTTTTGATTACGAACAAAGCCCATTGACTGTGGCCGGCCATGGGCAATAACATTGCATGAGACCATTTTCGGCGGGCATTGCTAACTGGAAAGCACTGTGAAATAAAGTGCTCCATGAACACCCCATCCTCTGATATGAACACCAGGTGGATCATTGGCAATTAACTGACGCAATTTTCTTAGTGCGCCAAGGCATGAACGTTGAAGGGTTCTCTGTTTCATTTTAGCCTTCGGATACCGAGAGACTGATAGAGATACCAAATCAATCTGACATTGTAGCACTTCTATTATCTTAAGATGATTTTCATATTCATCATTAGATAATAACTTCTTCTTTAGTTGACAAAGTGTTTTTCATATGTTGAGATGAATATCATGGATTCCATCTTCCATCAACATCTTTGGAACGTCATACTGGGAGTCAGCCAAAGGCCAAAACATGACTGGTACCTCATTTTTTGCCAGTTTTTTCCTCATGTTCAGCATTTCCTCTTCATCATTAAATGAATATTCCTCTACCTGTTTTGACCAGAGTTGGTGTTTCCTTGTTGCTTCATCGGATTCAACAAGATTGGTAGAGAGATTATTGATCAAACTAGAAGATGCATGACTTAGGGGTGGTTCGGAGAATGACCTACACCCTGGGCTATCTTCTAATTGAGAAAGTATTTCACTTGCTAGCGATAAAGCATCAGACATGACTGGTTTCACATTTGCAAGTGCCTTAAGATAAGAGGGATTTCTCGGCACTACATTGTCCACTGGAGTATTTTCCAGGCAATGTGAATCACTACTGCGGAGAGGACTTTCGCAGCGAAATTCATCATCATGGGGAGGACCACCATAATGGGTTACAACAAAAGATGATATCTCTTGCTCCTTAGTCTTCTGACCACACAGAGGGTTCCTGTGGATCTCATCTGAAGACGAAACATCAAGATTGACCGAATTTTCACGAAGAAAGCCTTCAGGAGAAAGTGTCTGTTGAAGACCTTCAGAATTAATGTTCCCGTTATTGGGAACTGAGGGAGTAGAATCTTGAATTCCAACAGATAAATGTCTGAGGGCTTCAAGAACTCCAGCATCGAGAAAGGCCTTGTTACAGATTGGCCTTTGATCTCCTAACTGTGCTGGGTGGATCTTTTTCTTAGATGCCTTCTTACTCGCTTTGGAAACCACTTGTTGATGAATGTGGTTGCTCTGAGCAGGTGTATGTGCCTGATTAGGAAAGATGGTCAGGTTAGGCTGATGATCTCCACTCAAATCATGTGTATGTTCCTGACTTGGTTGTCCGTATGATATGGGGGAGTATGCCCCATAACCCTCTTGGACTGGAACAGATGTGTGTGTCTGTTCCGGAGTGAATCGTTGATGTGTCACTCCACTGCTAGGGATAGATTTATGTGTCTTTTCCAGAGATGATGCTGAAGCTGTTATGATATCCTGGCAAGCATCCAACATATGAGCAGGAATTTTCTTTTGATCTTTCACCATTGACAAAATATCCTTGGTGACTTCAGCTGCCGGAACGGGGATATACGTCCACTCTGGGCTTGGAGTAGGTGTATGTGCCTGCTCCTATCCTCCTTTTCCTGTCAGTGAATCATGACAGTACTCAAGTGTGGAGGCAGAGAGTTGAGTCTGCCTCCTGTTTGTCGTCGGAGCTTTCTGACTGACTTCTACATGTGCTACCAAGCGAGACTGTTGGTAGGCTTGATTAGTACTAGAAGGTGTATGTGACGACTGATTTCACTTTGCCAAATGCGGTTGACGAGATCCATCATATGTAGTCAGGCGAACCTGCTGACTAACTGATGATGTATAAGAAGTTGTATGTTCCTGCTTATAGTACTCCACTGGAATTGCCTGGCAGGATTGCCTTGATGCTGCCAGATGAGTCTGCTGGACAACGGAATTAAAATGGACAGGTTTGTGTGCCTGCTCATTGTTCGCCACCAAGTTAGGTTGGTGGACTTCTCCGGAGATGGCAGGGATGAAAACATGCCCATTGTTAACCAGATTCTGTCTCTGGCTGTTCGTCTTGCCTACTCAGGTTCGAGGAACCTGGGCCGAATGCCTGGAGTCTGTACCCTCATCATGTTGGGGGCGCACTGCCGCATGAGTCTGGCGGCGATTATTGATGGGAGCCCTCGGGAAGGACTCTTGTATTTTTGAATTAAGGCTCTGAGGGACCTGCTCATTCACTTCCTCAGAGTAAGGGAGCAAAGGGAAATTGCGTTACGGTGATAACGACCCGAAACGGTTGGAGATGGTAGTCAGCACCGCCTGCCTCTTGATCACTGGTCGTCGTTGTCCGGACGTCCTATGTGAGTTGTTCACTTGGAGGGCCTGTCGGGCAGCCTCCAGAGTTGGGATGGTACTGTGTGGACGGTACTCCTTAACCAGCGCATTTTATACCCAGCGTTGAAGATGCTGAGTAGGTGATGTCATCCTCAGAGTGGATGACGATCCAGTAGGAATAGCAGCAGTGGTATTTGCAGCAGCAGTATTCACGGGTGTGATTTTGAGAGCAACCATTATGGAAACACAGAAGATCTTGGAAAAGAGTGCCTGTTTGATATAACATACGTAATCAAGATAAATTCATCTACTTCATCCTTTGGATGAGCAGACATGTCAATGATTATTTTTGTTAGCCCTCTTATTGAGCTTTAAATAGGGTCTTAACAAATAGGTAACATATCATTTTAACTTGGTTAAGGATTCACATCGGGTTCACCATTTTTTGTTTCCCTCGGAATTCGGGGATGACCTCACGGATGGGAGATTCAAACGTTCTGATCAGTTTCTAACGGGTTTGTTCGTAGAACCGGAAACATCCAATGATTCCACATCCATTTGGACCTACTTTCCAAAGGTAGGCGCTCATTAGCTTGTGAACTAATGAGGCTTAGGAATTTGCATTGGTCGAGAGGATGGGAGGTCAGACTCATCACACCTTTTTTTGGGGAATTATTGTCTATTCTGGGACTCTCTTTATAGATTTATGTTATGTTCGTGAATCTTTATTACATTACCAAGTATAAAATGAGCTTTCCTTCAGTTTTGACAATCAATGATTAAACATGTATAAAATTTAGAGAATCTTATATATGTATTTGAGGTTCTTCATCAATAGAGAATCATCTATATCTATTTAGAGATTCTTGGTCAATGGTATCCTTCAAAACATTTGTATAAAAGTCTATTGGTCATTATGATGACCAGGCTGGTTTTAAAGCCACTCAGTGGGGCACTTGAAGTTTGTTGTCATTCAGAAGGACATGAATTATTTCAGAGTTGGGATCGAACCCGTTGAAGGGCTACCTACGTATCCTTTGTTTTGGAAAAAGAATCAGAACCCACGTAGTTCGAATAAGGGAGTATGATGTTTATGATTGATGGCTCAAAGCAGGATGTCATAATTACTTTTACCCTCTAAGATCACGTGATTCATGCTCGGTGTGAGAAACAAGAGGTATTGGTAATAAAATAGACAATTGGGCTATGAAAGATGTAATCATAAGAAATGGTTTGGGGCATATGTATGTATGACTGCCCAGATAAATGAAGGTTAGGATTTACTTTAGGGAGAAAATCCAGGAACAGGGTCCATAAAGGTATATGTGCTTCATGGAGATTTGAATACTCTAACTTGGGACTTATTCCAGAAAAGGAAACCCAAATTAGGAGAGGATTGATAACTGGGTTTTACTCCTGAGAAGGAATCCCAGATCAAATGTAAATTAGGACTGGTTAAAGAGAAATTAAGGGACTTGGGGCTTACTCCTGAAAAGGAAGCCCAAAATTTATGACTGGGACTTATTCCTAAAAATGAGGCCTAGGTTAGGGGACTTGGGGCTTAATCCTGAAAAGAAAGCCCAAAATTATGACTGGGACTTATTCCTGAAAAGAAGACCCAGGTTAAGAGATTATGACTAGGACTTATTCTTGAGAAGGAGGCCCAGGTTAAGGATTAATGTTTGGGGCTTACTCCTGAGAAGGATGCCCAAATTTGAGGACTTATGATTGGGGATTATTCCTGAAAAGGAGACCCAGGTTAAGGATTCTCTCATCTTAAAGGATGAGGTTGAATGAATGAAATCTCCATATTTAGTGACATAAGGATATTTAAATCACGTGGTTTTGAGAGATATTCCACAGAATTCCTTTCAGATAAGGGAGTCAAATCAAGAAATCATCCCATAAATGGTTTTGAAGAGTGTCATGAAGACTAAATATTAAATAGGAAAGGAGTAATGGCTTAAGAGGGGTAAAATGGGCAAGATGGGCACCCAAAAAGGAAGGGGAGCACAAGTCTTGGAAGACGCGCAAGTACTACGTAGGCGCGCAAGTAATGGTCGCGCAGGTATACCTGCGCGACACATGGTGAACTTACGCGATGGTCAACCAGCGTTGAAATACTTGAGCGACTCTTTATTAAAGCCTTTATAATCCTCTTGAGGTTCTTCCAGAAAAGGGACGCACAAGTTCTATCGAAGGAGTAAGGCGGCGCGCAAGTGTGACCACTTCCCTTAAGGGCTGGCCACTCTGGCGCGCAAGTGTTGATGAGTTTCAACACTTAGGCCTTCCACCCTCTCTTTAGATCTTCCATTCTAGGTAAGAAATTACCTTAGAAGTGTTCCAGAAGCTTTAAGAAGAGACTTGGGTGTCGGGAGCTTCAATCCGAGTTTCTGGAAAAAGATCCTCTTTTGAATGCGGGGCCCACAGGGTCTATTTATAGGCACGAGAAGACCCCGGGCGGTTACCGGGCAGTTATCAATTAGGTCGTGCAAGTCACTTGCACGACCAAAAGGCGTCGCACAAGTATACTTGCACGACCATAAGGCGACGCGCAAGTGTACTTGCACGACCATGAGGGAACTTGCACGACCTATGGGCAATGTTCTCCTTGTTCATCCCTTTGTCGATTTTTGATGTTTCTTCAAAGGATGAATCAATTTGGACTAAGGTATTTCCCTTTTTTTAGTCGTTAGACTCTGTGATGGGAAGGAGCGTCAACAATGATAAGTGAAGAAAATACTTGGATGATGTGTCACAGTATATTTATGTAGTTAATAATAATTTAAATACCATAATAAATATTTCTTATACTTCTTATATTTGGAATTTTTTGATGTTAATAGAAGTTGATTTGAAGTTATTATAATGTTATTGTATGTGTTTGATGTTAAAATAGGAGTTCTAATGACTATTTTTAAATTTGAAAAATGTTCATATATTTCAAGGAAAGTGAACTAGTAAATTTTTTATTATTAATATGTAAGGGAACCTCTAACAAAAAATTATTTTTATGTGGTTTTTTTTGAATTTTAAGAAGTTTATAATATCTAGATATGAAGTTTGGAAGATTTAGTTTTTAAAAAATTATGAATTAAATAAAATCTAGATGACAATACATCATTGAGGAAGATCAATTTTTTGGAAAACATTATTTATAGTCTATACGTTGATATGCTAATATTTATATTAAGTGAATCAAAAAATATAAGTTATAGGAGTTATGATTGGTAGATGTTTAAAGATGACAAATTTTCCAAGTCTAAAATTCAATAAGTTGTGGTGACTCAATGTTGGATGAGATGGTTATTTGTTAATTCCAGGTATGTTCACTATAATATATAAGTGTTTGATGTGGAAATAAATAAGTAACTTTTTATTGATGCACACTGAGGTAAAAGAGTCTTAGAATCTAAACATTTAAGAAAGTCTCTAGAATATCCTTGTGGTATGTATAGAAACCTTTAGATAAAAGAATTTAGAAAATTCTTGAGTCTATCTATGATATGTATATGTATTCATCATTCTCATGATTTAAAAAATTAAATAACTATATTTTTAAATATTTAGGTACTCAAGGATATATTTTGATAATTTTAATTATTACAGAACTTCTTTATGAAATGTTAAGATTAATTTGGTCGATAAATTTTGATTGTTACTCAGGACTCTATATAGTATAAAGGGTCATTTATTGGGTAATAAATAAGTTAACTTACATAGTTATGTTGTGATATATGAAGGTTAATTCATTTTACAATCTAAAATTCATTACTTAGATAATAGTGTTCATCATATGTTGTCCTTACTGATTGATAATTTAGAAGAGAAATTATATATAAGGATGTTGTTTTTTTCTTTAAATTTGAAATATCACAATTATTTGGTGAGTAGTATTTGATCCGTGAAACCAGCCCTGTAAAAAAAGAAAGAAAAATTTATATTAATTCATTAAACAAAACACTCTAAAAGAATATCTTGGAATGTAATAAAAGTGGAAGATTGTTATGGAACCAGGTTGTGACTAGAAATTATATTATGTAACAATGAAATACCCAAATCTCTTAGAAGAATTCATATAATAAAAAATTCATTAATTCTATGATCATTCTTCTCATTTTTTTAATGTAGATATGGAATTTAAGGTTTCATGGTTATTAAGATTGTTTTAATTAAATAAAACATGTTAGTTAGTGATATCACATAGAATAAAAAGAATAGAGTCAAGGTATACATCATGGATGTATCATGGTTAGTATGCAGGCATTTGATATTTGATATTATTTTTGACATAATAGAATAAAATTAAGATACATGTGAAGTGATGATAGAGAAGGGTTTTTATATTCAAATAGGAAAAATAATACCAATGGAGAATATATGTATACAAAAGGGTAATTTGTAAAAAATAAGAAAATATGTTGAGGGAGATAGAGATGAAATCTCAATATTTAAATATAATTTTCTTCAAAGATAATAATAGTTTCAAACTCATGACATAGAGAACATTCATCTATGTACATTTAATAAGAAGAAGATGATAGACTGAACAACATTTATTCTATTTATTTCCATTAGGACTGAAGAAGTATAAGAATAAATATTAGCCTATGATATTATTATGTCATTTAGATTGATTGATAATATAAAAAAAATTAAATACTCCTATCATAAGGTATGAAAATATTATTTTATCTATTTATATAACTACAAATTGAGGAATGATATCAAATAAATTCTTTCTATGAGAGTCAGAAGAATTTGCTACTAGTCATCTTTTGAAAGAGGTGTCCAAATCTTGTATTTTAAAAAACATTAATTGGTAGGTGTGAGAGACTAAAAAAGGTACATTTTTATTTCATTATACCAGATTAGAGGTAGGAGTATGATTTCATGGTTATAAAATTTCATGAGAATCTTCTTCATTTTAAAATATAGTTTATGTTCCTGTCAGGTAATAACCACCGTATTCTATAGATATACTCATCTATCTGTGCGTCAAACCTCGTTAAATCACACATGTGTGTTATTTGGTATCTTTCATAGTTTTATTATATTCCAATATATATATATATATAATGTATAAAACTGATAATAACATAAATTCACTAAATCAGTAAAGAGGTGTGAGAGGGGAAGGGGTTTAAGTGAGATAAATAAATCACACTAATTTACTGACAACTCAGTGTGGCGCATCAACCAATATGGATCTATAGAATATATTTTTCTATATAATCAATGATATCTAATGAGTTATTCTAAAATATTGTGTTTAAATCCTATAAATAAATATTTAATATAGATTATGATTTCATATATAAATAGAGATTCCATATTTAGGTTATGAAAAATCATCACATGATTCAATTGAAGATATGAAAATGTGAATATTGTTCAAATGAATATAAATAAGGATTATTACTATTAAAAAATATTCACTTGAAAAGTGATCAGTGAAATTATATTAATATTGGATGTTATGAAAATAAAATTTATTCAAGCAGAGTATTCTTGAAATCATATAAAATATTTGGAAGGCTTGAATATATATATATTTTTCTAAATAAGAATAATCTTGATGTGTTTCGATTTTTTTTTTAATTTTTGGTTTTAATATCATTTGTAAATAAGTTTTATCTAGTATAAATAACTCTTTGGGAGACATATTCTATTGATAAATATAATTGGGTGATGGATGAAACCATTCCTCTTGAAATAAAATTATGATTTTAGTAAAACATTTATGTCTCAAACTCTATCCAAATCGATCATGGATGTTGTCACTAACACTAATGATGAATCTTGTAAATGTATTATGTGATTTTTTTTATCTTATTTATGTTATATATATATGTTATTTTATAATTGAATGAGTTAATGGGTTGTGACATTATTTCATATAGAGTTTAATTTAATAAAATATATTATAAAAAGGGTAATAATGATTCATCCCTCTCTCACTAATATTATACCATCAATTACCTGCGAATATTAAGTGGTATCAAAGTATCATGGAACCCTCTGAAAAATAAATTTTCTTAAATAATTGGCATAAAATATCAATTATATAAACTATTGATGTGTAAATTATTTTCATCCTAATAAAATCAAGGTCTAAGGTATATAGTGATCCCATATATTATTTGACATGTCCATAAGGTTGTTGATGCATCCACTATTGGATTTTCTGTAATTTGGAATGATAATACCACAAATAAATGTTTATAATATAAATATAGAATTAGATGGAAGGTAAATTAATGAAATATAATTGTTCATATCTGTTGAAAAATATACCATGGTTATTTAACCCAAAATTACCAAATTAATATTATAGAATATTTAAATATTTTATGAAATAAATCTCATTGTAAAGGAATCTGGAAAGCATTTTTGGAAATAGAAATTTTAGATGTTTAAATATATGATGATGAGAATGTTAATGAATTTACAACAAGAGAGAATTATATTTTTGAAAATAGCGGTGATTTTGGAGACATTTTGGATTATTATACATATTTCATGAAATTAATGAGAATATTTTATAATATATTAGATGTAATGAATTTAGTTTTGAATGATATATATCAATCATATCAAGATGAATTAAACAATATTATTACTTATTATGAAAATAAAAATGATCCTATTTTCAATTGTAATATTATGGATGATAATTAGATGGAATCTAAAATAAAAAAAATCATAAAACTACAGAATGGAAAGTTGAGTACCCAAATAGATTAAAATATTATGATACAAGGGATGAATATATTAATAGAATAATTACACTTATTTCAAATATCATCAAAAAGGAAATGGTGGATTAATAATTAAAATCCAAATATAATGATTCAAATGTAGTGAAATTTGACACTTTATAGTTAATTTTCTAATGAAAATATTTGTGAGTGTAAGTATAATAGATCAAAGATTTTTTTTAGAATAAGATCTTATTAAAATAATTTAATAAACATGTAAACTGATAGAATGAAACAAAAATTTCATAATAAGATAATTAATAATCATTATTCAAATATAATGGGATGAATTATCCCAAAAAACTAACTAATTATAGGAACTTACTATCAATATTTATTTAAAATTTATCGATCACATTGATAAACAAAAAAATGGAAGTAAATGATGTATATATTGAGCATAATAACACCGAATATATATTGAAGATGAACTAGAACATTTTTTTAGGATAATTCCATGATTATGAAATATATCGGACTAATATAGAGGGATGTTGAATAGGGAAATGAATTTAATGATAATTTCATCAAGAGAAAATTAATTTCATTGAATATGTTTATCTTGTGAAGATGCGAATTGTAGAACATGAAAAAACATAAAATATTTTTATAAAAAAATATGATTCTCATAAGGAGGGATTGAATGAAGAACTATTAATTTCTGTTTGTATTGAAAATAATTTAAAATATTGAGATAATATTTTATTTAATATATTGAAATAATATCTAAATCAAATATAGATAATTAAAAAATTATTCCCAATATTTATGAAAAATATACAACTATGAATCTCATGGGTGCTAAATGAATTTTTAGTACTAGTTTTTGAGATCTTAAAAAATCAATGATTTTATTGTCGAAGAAAAACAATATGACATATACAATTATATCAAAAGTATTTTACGGGAAATTTTAAATAGAACAACTCCCAAATATAACGGAAAAAACAATGTAATGAATGAACTTAGTGAACCATTTTTTTCTGTGATGATTTCATACTAATAAGGAAAATAATTATTTAATGATTAATGTGGGTTTGATAGAGTTATTGGAAATAAATAAAAAAATCTTGAGTGGAATTTATACTTCTTGGAATCAAATAAGGCATGAATATATGGGGTTAAATTTGTAAAATATGAAATTAAATATCATGAAATGTAAATATTGAGAACAGATGCACCAAATATATACACTAAAAATAGACTGGAATTTTTTGAATAATTTTGGGGATGATTTAACAAAAAATGTTCTTATTCTGAAAAATTTATAACTAGTCCCCCCCAAAACAGTCACCTCATGATATTTGATTTAATAAGTTTAAGAAAAAAGAAAAAAAATATTATGAAGTCACATAATAGTGAGGTTCATCAAGAGAATGAAATATAATTAATCCATGTATACTTAATATTTGATTTTTATCACCCAGGATAGGTGATAATTTTTTTTAAATATTTAGATGACCATGATAAATATTGAGATACTTTTCCTATAAAATCACATAAAAATTAGAGTATTTTTTATAGGTGATAATGAAAGTCATAAATTTATATTTAAGGAATCCTTATTTGTAGTCAATCACAACATTATTTTTTGAGTGTTAGACAACTTTGGAATAATGATAAAGATTAACATTTCAAAAATAATTTTGATATTATCATGATCTTAAATTAGATAATATTTATCATTAAAATTGAATTTAAAATGGTAATATATTCCAAATTTTAAATTATGGAAACCCTTTCTATATGAGTTTAGAATCGGAGAATAGGTTATAGTACAAAAAACATGGTTATTTTGTATAATGATCTATAAGAAATATTGACATGCGATATTTTGGTGTGATAATTTCTAATATATAATATAGATAGAGGTTTCAATTTAAATACAAATAAAAAGGAAAATATTCTAAGGAAATAAAGATATGTAGATATTTAGTCACCGAGGACAGATGAATTAATACATTCTGAATGATGTAGTCCATTGAGAAATCAATTCATTAATTATGATATTTATTTAATTAAATATATATTTTTTCATTTTTCTTGTATGAATAATTTGATACCCTAGAATAAATTTTTTTTTATAATGAATATGTTTAAAATATATAGGAGACAACCATATAAGGGATATAAATAGGTTTCATGAAATTAAGAACTGGTAATGGGAGGGAATTTTATAGATTTTTTTGAATTATCTATTTCTAGGAAAATTATTAATCATACATATAGTGATCCTTACACAAAAAAACAAAATATATATATCAAAAGCAATAATAAAAGATTCATTTAAATTAAAATAACCAAGATTGGTGTATTAAAACATTCAAAGATCATTTGGATGGAATCTATAAGTTCAACTATTAAAATTCAAAATAGATTTTTATTTAAATATGAAACAAACCTGATTTTTTAAGAAATTTGGTATAAGAAGAAATTAAAAATGAATTATTACGATAAGATTGGTATTAAAATATTATTTAAATTTGAAAAATTAGATCAATGTTAGTTTCTTGATAATGCTAATGAAGGAGTTTCTATGGGATATTAATCTTATAGAAGAGGTGGTATGTGTTGTAAAAACTACTATGCAAGATGGTGATCTATATTGATATAATGTTAATTTAAAAAATACTATTCCAGTGAGATAAATAATTAGTATTTTTACAATTATAATGAAGAATACATGAAGAATTCAAGAAAAGAGAGTGTTGAATAAGCTATGAATGAATTAAGTTGTGTTGATATTAAATTTGATCAGATGCACAATGATGAAGATACTAATGAAATTTTAAAACATAAGAATCATAATATATAAAATCATTTTGGTACTGAAAATATAATTATAAATATGGAGGCACAATTTTATACTAAAAATATGTGGAATAACTTCTAAGTGGTTCTTGTATCATAAACTGTTTCATAATTGGTTATTGATCTTGTTGGTCATGGAGTGGATAAATTATATGAATAATGTGTTATATTCGGTTAATATAATATAAGTTGGGATCTATTTCCAAAATCAAATAAAATTTATATCAATTTATTCAAGTGGGTCTTTAGAAACAAGCACAATGACCGAGGTGAGAATTCATGAAACAAGGATAAATTGATTAAAATATGATACTCTCAGGTAGATGTAGTAAATTTTTAAGAAAAATTTCCCCCCATTGTGTTAATTAATGAAAATTGTGTGTTTTCACCTTTTACAACATACAAAAAAATAAAATTATATCAAATGGATTTGAAATATTATTTCTTGATTACAAATCATGATGAATAAATATTTATGGGGAAACATTAAATATTTATCATTAAAAATTTTAGTAATATTTTATAACGAATGAAGGAATCCATGAATGGATTGAAATAGTCTCCATTATCTTGTATTCTCAGTTATCAATATATAAAAAAAAGAAGTGAATTTTTTAAAAGGGAAGGTGGATAAGCATTTATTTAATTGGTAGGGGAACAAGTAATCTGATTGTTCTTGTATATATTGATAACTTAATTTTTAAAGGTCATAATGTGTATTGATAAATACAATATTTTCATTATTTTTGATTTGTTTTTCATTGATTTAGCCCCTTCCAATTAATCAATTTGATCTTATTTGTATCATTTTAGTGTTTTGGTGAATTTTGGGCATCATTTTGGAAATTAGTTAATTCTTGAAATTTAGCAGTTTTGTGGTGATTTGGTTTTTCAAGAATAACTGTTACAATTTTTATTTAAATTGAGTTATTCATTTTTAGGATTTTTTTTTGTCGTAGGATATAAAATTGTATTTTGAAAAAAGGTCCAATTCGACACAGAATGTTCCTGAAAAATTAATCAAGTGGAAATAAGTTTGTTGGCTGATAGAATGGACCCCACCTCGGTGATTGAAGCATATCTCATATTACATAACTCTAAATGAAGTGATTCTAGATTTTATATAAACAGGAATATGTGACTCATTTTCACATTAAATTTCATGACTAAATTGGTTCATGGATTCCTTTCAATTCGTCTGAAAATAGGAATTTGAAGAGTCACCTAAGGTAGGAAATGTTGTCATTAGTAATTCGAGTATATGTTTTGGTACACTTGTCCAAATCATCTTAGTGTATGAGGAAGCATGAAAAAGATAGAGTGGAACAATATTAATGAAGGAAACATCCTTATATTTGGAAATTAAATATTCTAAATGAACTCAAACTTTCAGTGGAATAATTTTGGAAGGAAATTTAATACACCACAAGCCTATAAATAAGAGTGTGCACTTCCATTAAATGAAGTTAAAGAAGCTGCTTAAGGGCTTCTACTAGAGGATTGAAATATTTATATTTTTTTATTTTCTTTTTTCTTTTTGTTTTGTAGTTATGTTATGCAATTTAATTCAATCATCAACTCTATTACCCTTCAAATGGAGGGATAATACCATTGAGTGATTCGATAAGGGGGAGTTTTACTTTTTTAATGTTAGAGTTTTGTGCATAAATTTAAAACACACGTTTTCTTTTGAATGATTTCTGTTATCAGTGCTTCCCAATTCTATTAATGATATCATGTTTTCGGTTTGGTTTATTCATCGTTAATAAATTCAGTTGAAGACTTTTAATCTCCCAATGCCTAGTGCAATTTTTCTCGATCGAGTAGATTGTGTTAGGTGGTGAGTGTCCAGCCATTATTTTAACATGTGAAGAACTAATGAAATTTTCTAGAGTTCTAAGGATAAAAAATTCCCAATCAAGACTTGTCTTAGTAGTTTATGATTTGTTATGAACTTCCCTTCACCTAGGAGTGAGTTCCATTTCTTTGTCCAAACAATGGTGATTGATAACTCGATCGAGGTGTCATTCATTTTCCATCCAATAAAAAGAGAGGGGGAATTATCTTTATTACTATGATGACATTGAAAAGAGGGATCCTACTCTGACCCCATCACTCTCTTCATCAATTAGTGTTTAATATTTATTTTTTATTTCATTCTTTATTTTTTTACTCAAATAATTTAAAAAAGAACCTCTTCTTCTTTATTTTATTTATGTGACACACATAATTGTTTTGCACTCCTCTCTGGAGACAACCTTGGTTAACCACTATACAAAATTTTAACTTCAGTTATATTTGTTTTTGTCTCACCCCACGATAGGAATGTGACCAAACATGGCGCCATTTCCAGGAAGGTAGTGCCAACATTTTCTTTTCTATCATTATTTTATCTATTTTTATTTTTATTTCAAAGTTGCATGACTAGAACCTCAAACACTAAAAATTTCCCCCTTGATCTAGTAATTGAATGAAACATGTTTAATAGACTCAGAAATCTCAATTTACAATCTAAATTTGAGGAAATTTATCTTACAGACTCATGTTCAACTTCATGTGTTCACTCAGAGCCTATCATCCTGGAAAGAAATCAGAACCCAACCCTTAGAGACCTCGGTTCCCCATAATTCCTTAATCAGAATAATAAAATTGTCATTCTCGTATAAAAATTTATTTTGAGATGAATTCTAAAATGATTCCAATGATCCCAAAGATTCATGGCATTGTAGGTGAAGATTCCAAGAAATATATTAATGTTTTCACACATGTCTTCTCAATTTTCAGACCTCATCGAGTGGATGTGGAACAAGTAAAGTGGAAGGTGTTCACATTTTCATTATATAGAGATGCCAAATAATGGTTATATGGACTACAACCTCGGTATGTGGATGCATGTGATGACATGGTGTGATTTTTCATTCAAATATTCTTCCCCATCTCTAGATGAACAACCATCAGAAAGGATAACTATGCCATTAGACAATCATTTGTAGAAAACCTTTTTGAATATTGGGAAATATTTAAATAGATATATTCTAGCTTCACACATCAATCCATTTATGAGCATGTCATTCTTGTCTTCTTCTATAAAGTCATACTATAAATTGATAGAAGCATTCTCGAGGGATCATCTAGAGGTGCACTGATTGAAAAGTCACCAGAAGCATCCAACGGTTTGATTGAGAATATTTTTTAGTACTCACAACAGTTTGATACAAGAGGTACTATAACAATAGGTATTCATGAGGTAAAATCTTCTAATCCATCACCGTTACTAGAAACTAATATTGTATAGATATCCTATTTGGTGAGACTGATATCCTTGAAACAGGTGGGCATCCAACAATCATCGACTAATGTATGTGGTTTATGCTTGTCACCAGATCATTTCACTGAATAATATGCTAAAATACAGGGAACAAAAACATGACCAGCATATTTTCAGAAATGTAATTCCAACTAAGTCACTGATGGATAGATCATAATAATTTTCAATATGGGGATGGAAATTAGTAGAATCATGGTTGGCCCTTGAAAAAAATCCAGATCCAAAACCAACCCCCATTCCAGCAATAATTCCAAAACCCAACACCATTTCAACAAAAGAAGTCTTAAACCATCTTTCACACCACCAAACACCCACTTTTCAAACACCTTATGCGAAGCCATCAACCAGTGCACAACCCATAATTTTGAACCCATAGAAGATATCTGATATTGATGGGCTGAAAGACACTATAAAAGTTTCATCCAACAAGTTTGAAAGTTTTATGGACTTCCTAACCAAAAATAATGGGAATCATTCTTCACAAACAATCCCAAATCACAAGGATAATGTTGACATGATAACATCAAGAAGTGGGAATGAAATATCACCACAAGCATCCCATAAACCTCAAACAAGGCCACCTGATTTGAGGTAGAATGAAGTTGTAAACTCAGAACTTTCTATGAAAATGCACTGTGAAGAAGATAAGAAATAGGAGTTAGAGAAGAAAAATCCAAGGAAGAATATACAAGAAAATACATTACAAATTAAACAAAGGGAGAATAAATAAATACCCCCACCATTTCCATAATGGATGATTGAATCAATGAAATTGAAGGAGGGAGCACTTCAAAATGAAATTCTTGACACCTTCCAGAAAGTGGAAATAAATATACCCATACTTGAAGCAGTTAAAAAAATTAAAAAATATGCTAAATTCTCAAGGATAGTTTCCCCATGAAGAGGAGACTTCAAGGGAATTAATGTATCAACTTGGGAAGAAGTGTATCATCCCTTATAACACCATAATTCCCCACCAAATGTTTGGATCTAGGGACATTTTAAATCCTAATAATAATTGGTTATTTGAATTTCTCTAATGATTTGTGTGATTTAGGTGCTTCAATTAATGTTTTATCCAACAAAGTATACAATTCATTGAAAATGAGGACATGAATCCCACAAGTGTGGTGGCCCATATAAGAACCCCGCTCATTATTACACACATAAACATGATTCATTACATTAACATGCACTTAAGAGAACTCTGTGGATTGAGTGGCCTAGTGTATTATAAAACTAGGAACATTACATGACAACTTAAGACATAAAATAGAAAATATTTATTGAAAAATTATTCTACATTGTTTTCACCAGGAAAACCTTGCACAAAATATTCCAAATGCTTCCATATATGATTTAAGATCATATCCCATTTTCCATGATTTGATTTAACTGGCCGTAGATCCTGAATATAGTTACAGTTTGGCAGTTATGGGCATTTGAAGTTGGCGGGGGGGGGGGGACTGGTTTACAGAGCCCTTTCATGAAGTTCCCTCTTTGATCGTCGAGTAGAGGAACTTGATTGGAGCCTCTAAGACTGCCGCAGAAGCCATGACAGTCAACTCCCTAGTTATGTATAACTTGAGGGAACTTGATAGGAGCCTCTATGTGCGTTGTGAAGGCCGATTATTGTCTATCCATGATTATGAAGAAACTTTAGGGAACACCCTTCAACTGCAGAGCGTGACATCCTTCGAGGCACACATTTGTGCTCCACGACATGATCCTATGACATCCATCACCTATTAATAGCTGGCTCACCCCCTTCATAAGCACAGTTACACATCCCCTTGGGCAGCTAATCTTCTATTTCACAGAGCTCCCTAGAACTGGGAAGTGATTCCTTACACAAAGGGATCCACCATTTATGAAGGCAGGATCTCTTTGGGTTTCTCAATCCTTCGCGAGACACTTTTTTCCCTGATCCACTTTGCTCTATGAGCCGCTTTGCTCTGCGAGCTGCTTTGATGCACGATTCTCTTTGCTTTGTGAGTCCCTTTTCTCTGTGAGCTTCTTTTCTCAGTGAGCCCCTTTTCACCATGAGCCCCTATTCTCTTTGAGCCCCTTTGTATTGCGATATCCTATGCTCAGTGAGTCCATGCTCCGTGAGCACCGTTCCATCTCGAATCTCCTTCTCGCCCACCAGTCCATACCACATGGGCTATGCCCCCCACACCCATGCTCGGTATTAGTGTCATCCTGTGGTCCCGGTCAACCACTCCGGTCACTTCACTACCATAACAAAACACCATGAAAAATGAAGAGTCACACTGTGAGTTTTTTGGCCTGGGACATCTACATTTTCCATTGTGCCCTTATGCGCATCCACCTTCCACCAATGGAAAACCATGATTTGAGATACTCCTCCACACCTCATGAAACACCATGAGTTGACATATTCCTCTTGGTATATTTCCCATTTCATGAGTTGGGTTTCTCATCATCAATTCCCCGAGATACATGATTGAAACCATTGCTCATGAAACTCATCTAAACACCATCACCTGACATTTATACCAGGTTCAACCCAAAAGGGATGCTCTTGCGTAATCCCCAAAACCGGCCATTGATATGTGCCTTATGCCTAATATTACTATCCACATGTCTATAAAATGCAGTATTCCCTATGTGACAAATACATGATGCCTATTTTTCCAAACAAGAGATAACTTATACTCCATGTATAAGATTCCAATATTCTTCTCTACATGACTATAAACCGTAGTACTCCATATGTGAAATATATAGGATTACTCTTACTCTAAAAAAGAGATGCCTTATGCTCCATGCATAAGATTCCAATAGTCCTCTCCACATGACTATAAACTGTAGTCCACCCTGTGTGACAAATATAGGATTGTTTTTATTCCAAATAAGAGTTTCCTTATGCACTAAGCATAAGATGCCAATAGTCCTCTCTACATTATAATAAACTATAGTACTCCCTATGTGAAAAATATAGGACACATATTTTTTCAAATAAGAGATTCCTTATTCTCCAAGAATAGGATTCCAATAGACCTCTCTACATGACTAAAAAATATAGTACACCCTATGTGAAAAATATAGGATGCCTCTTATTCGAAATAAGAGATTCCTTATGCACCAAGAATAAGATGGCAGCAGTCCACTCTACATGACTATAAATGGTGTAATTCCATGTCATTTAATAATAGGATGCCTCTTGTTCCAAATAAGATATTCCATATGTTCTAAGTGTATTATTAATCATTCCATGATTACAATGGCATAATTTAATGAGTGTTTCAATCTGTTCGAGCATTACAGAACTCCAACCCATTCTTCATGTTTCCTTTATTCAGATATTCATCCTCTCTCATGTTTTATGGGACCGCTAATGGGTTGGTCTCATGCCGCATCAGCTCACCTACCATTCTGAGCCAATTCCACAGAAGACTTTGGAGGACACTTTTAGTTAGGTCCTGTGTTTCGAACATGGTCAACAATCAAACCTAATTTGATTGTCCCCATTTCAGGATAATGTGATATAGATGCTGTGTTTCGAACATATTGAACAGCTATCCTCCATCTCCATGCCACCCTCAATATGTCTGAATTTTGGGCTTGCAATTCACACTTTTCATCTCCCTTTGTTTTTACAGATTCTAATGCCCTTTGAGTTATCCGGCTTGTGCACCTATGCATATGTATAGACCATAATTTTATGCCTCAACCAACTAGAGATTTGGGACGCACTCATGGCTATATATGAGGAATACATTACAGGATGCATCCATGGATAAGCCCCATCCATCATTGTCGCACCATTACGGCACCCAGGCAGCTTCCATACCTAAACCCCATCCACTATCGCCGCTCTTTAGGTGCACTCATTCAGCTTCCATGTGTAATTACCATACACTATTTCCTCTCCGTAGATGTACCAGGAATCTCCCATGCGTAAGCCCCATCCACTGTCACCGCTCATTAGCGGCACCGGGGAAGCTTACATGTGTAATCTCCATACACTGTGGCCGTTTTGTAGAGGCACCCGGGAAACATCCATGTGTATGCCCCATCCGCCATTGACTCTCCATGTCGAAACCCAGGAAGCTTCCATGCATAATCCCCATCCACCATCGCTAGTCCTCAATAGCTCCTGGGAAGCTTCCAAGCATAAGTACCATACACTGTTGTCTCTCCGTAGTTGCATTAGGAATATCCCATGTGTAAGCCCCACACATCGTCGATTCTCCTTAGTGGCACACATGTAGCCTCAATGCATAAGCCCTATATGGTGTTGTCTCTCTATAGTAGAAATGGGAATCTCCCATGTGTAAGCCCCATACACCATCACCGCTCCTTAGTGGTACCAGGGCTCCTTCCACGCGTATGCCCTATCCATCATCACTACTCCTTAGTGGCACCCATGTAGCTTTCATGTGTAATCCCCATACATGGTTTCCACTCCTTAGTTGCACCAAAAATCTCTCATCTCTAATCCCTATCCACCATCACCTACCCTTAGTGGCACCTGGGAAGCTTCCTTTCGTAATCCCTATTCACCATTGGCTCTCCTTAGTGGCACATGGGCATCTTCTATACATAATCCCCATCTACTATTTTTACTAATTAGAGGCACCTCGGCAGCTTCCATGCGTAATTTCTATTCACCATTACCTCTCCTTAGTGGTACCTGGGAAGTTGCTATTGCATAATCCCCATACACTATTACTGCTCCTTAGCGGCACCCGAGCAGCTTCCATGCGTAAGCCCCATCCACTATTTCCGCTCATTAGCGGCACCCAGGTAGCTTCCACGAGTAAGCCCCATTCAAAATTTTTACTCCTTAGTGGCACTTGAAAAACTTCCATGTTTATTTCTCATTCAACATTGTCACTCCTTAGCGGCACTCTAGCATCTTCCTTGCGTAAGCCCCATTCACCATTTTCACTCCATAATGGCACCTTTGCAGATTCCATACATAAACCCAGGGAGCATCCATTGCATAAGCTCCATTCACCATTTCCACTCCTTACTGGAACTCAGGTATCTTCCATGTGGTAATCCCCATTCACCACCCTTTATGTCCACACATTATCACCATGATTTTTAGGACACTTGTTGCCTCTTGTTTCTCACACCGAGAAAGACTCATGTGAGCTTAGAGTAAAAAATGACCATGACGTCGTCCCTGGGACGCCTTAGTGTGTAAGACAAAAACTATTCCAAACTACCTGGACTTTGATCCTTTAAAAGTCATGGTATGTAGGAAGCCTCCCTGAGGTTCAGTCCCAACACGTACTTTCCCCAAACCCTTCACGTCGGTTTACGTTCATCCCGTATGACAATAAACTGTAACCACCATCTTATCTATGTGGGATTTGATCCTTGTGAAGGAAATGTATATAGGAAGCCTCCTTGAGGTTTAATACCAACACTCATTATTCCCGACCACTTAACGTCTGCCCACCCTTGTCCTACACAATGTTAAACTGTATTCCCCTTTTCATCCCACATGACGTTAAACAATACCCATTCTAACTAAGATCCTTGCATCTGATAGGGTATATAAGAAGCCTCCCAAAGGTCCAATCCCAATCTACGGTAATTCGTTTTGTTCTTGAACTAACGGTAATCCATTGTATTCCCAAACCGACGATAATCCATTATGTCTTATAATCAATGGTGAGCCATTGTATTCCCTAACTGATGGTAATTCATTGTCAACCTTGTCCAACGGTAATCCATTGTAGTCCACAATCAATGGTAAGACATTGTAGTCCCTTATGCAGGGACGCACATATATGGTTTACCCCTAGGTGTCTATCCAACCCGGGATGCTAACAATGTGTAATCCCCATCCCGGCTTTGGGTCGCTGTCCTCTCCACACACCACGATTCCCTGCCCCATCCTAAACAATGTGATCATTTATTCCCTACCTCAGTGATACGTAAGAATCCTCCCTAAGGTTCAAACCCGTCATCCATGTCTCATCCCAGTCTATCCATTACTCCTATATGTTTTGGGAAAGTCATTCCCCACCTCGGAGGTTCCACTTTCTCTGGGTCCCATCAATACGTCCATTCTCACGGGTCGCCTCCTCAAGTGTCCTATCGCCTCAACAAACTACATGGACATTAATTCCTTACCAAATGGATATGTTGGATGTCTCTTCGAGGATCAAGCACAAAACTACTGTAACCTTCATGACGGTTCCATCTCATCCCCCCACTAATTCATTCAACTCTCCATCATCCATCTTGACTCTTACCTAGGCCGCCACATCCCAGTGGGATCACGCCATTCCCTCGGGCAGCTGACCCTGCATAATCCCCACACAATGCATAATCATTCAACCAAGAATATCCATCTTAGGATGGGCCGCTAACCACATGTAATCCCCATTATGTCTCTTGGTTGATGTCATTTTTGTACATGCCGATTCATCACCCCTTTGAACTATATTGTTTTTAATCTCTGTTATCTACACAAGGTACGTAGAAAACCTCCCTAAGGTTCAATCCCAACCAATGGTAAACCTTGGTGTCCTCCATTCCACGGTTCACTCTCCCTAATCTTCCCCTAGTGGTGTCCAGATGATAATTCAAAGGGTGGCATCTTTTCATTATGGGACATACCACCCTGGGTCTGCTCTGATTGGGAATTCTGACCTATCCATTTGGTGTTCCCCATTCAGGGGTTCACTCTTTCTGATCCACCCATAGATGTGTCCAAATAATCCTTCATGGTGTGATATATTCCCTCTATGGGGAACACCACCTCAAATACATCCTCATTGGGAATTCTGATCCATCCATATGGTAAGCCTTCTCGATGCTACCTCAAAAGGTTGTACTAATCTAATCTATTTATATGATATGCTCTGATCACTATCATACCATCTTTGCAAGATCTTAAACTTGAGACCTACCACATATTAAGCATGATATTCATAAGTAAAACCTCAGAAGATGAACTTTTGGATTAACTATCTTTGCAAGATGTTAAAATCAAGACCTACCTCATGTTAAACATGTGATGCCTAAGGAAAACCTCAGAAGAAAGTCATTTGGTGTAACCATCTCCGCAATATGGTAAACTCATGAAATACCACGAGTTGAGAATATTATACTAAGGAAAACCTCAGAGACATGCCTCCAGCATAAGATAACTCACGACCGACATGGGATGCCTCAGGTTCTTCTATCTTGATATGCCCTTTTACGAAGAAGAATACATGTTCCCCAAATTCCAGGCATCCAAATATGCCTTGACATGCCTATTGTTGTCATCTAATCTGACTGAATGTTTCAACCATGTCATGGACTAATGGAATGTCTAGACTGAATTAGTGTAATTAATAGGCATCTACCAAGATATGAAACTGAGAATTAGATTCATTAGCCACAAATCAAATCTATGAGGGAGACCCGGACTATGTAATGAGTTCTGAGGAGGAGTCCATAGAAGGAGGGATCGACATCCCATCATACTGTTTCGATCATGAAGATAACGTACCTGAATAAGCGACAAATGTCGCCTGCCTTTAGAAAGAGGGAGTGCTTGGCAATAGTTGCGCTTCCTCGACATACAGATCCACACCCCAATGAAAGAGTCAGAAGAATACAAGACCACAACATTCTAGCATACTAATCATTGAATGTGATAAGATGATGATATACATAAGAAAAGGGTGAGCTATAAAGCCCGGTAAGGGTTTAAACAAGGAATAACATGAATAATACAATAAATGGTAGGAAATAGGAATATCAATTGAGAATAAGAGAAATATGAACATAAAGTCATGATATAGATTGATTATCATAACGTGGAGATGTAGAAACATCATTTAACAGGATATTAGCATGAGCCATGGCTCATTGCATGTGGAGAATGAGTAAATCCTCATTGCAATAGAATTGGAATGAGTAAAAATTAATTTAACTTGAATATGAATTAGTAAACCCTCATTACTCTTAGTGTATCATGATACTATTCTTTACACAATGCATTAGAACTCTATCAGGGTGCACCATTATGAATAATTTAATTTCTTGGATAAGTGTGCCACATATATCATACAACATGAATTCATTAAAGATCATAATTTATTCCACAAATAAAAGATGTTGAATACATTAATGTATGTCCTCAACCAACAAGTAAATGTTCTGAAATATGAATACCCTTGATAGATAAATGGGTATGGTATTCACTTACATGATGATTTTGGCAAGGAAATTTTGGTGTAACTTCAGTAGCATAATGACGTCAAATAGAAATCATAAAATGGGTTGATGAGAGAGAAAGGAGTATCTCATAATTTATAAATGAAGTGGACATTAAGGGGGTCAAGGAAAATAAAATACCAACATATGTAATGGAATTTAGATGTATAATATAAATGAATTTCTTAAATTTAAATGAGAATAGAGAGATCCCTTACATAATTTTTGCATGGTAATGGGTGTACATGAGATGAGTTAATTGGAATGAAAGGGGTATCTCATAATTAGAAAATAAGGAGGTAAGTATAGGGTAGGTAAAAAATTATTCCACAACATATTTAATTGAAAATAATGGTTATAATAATATAAGGAAACGTGGACATAAATAAAGAAGGAAGGAAAGTTAGGATCCCTTACATGGAAGTGTGACCCCAAAGGATTGGGAGATTCTTGAGAGAGGCTAATTGGGAGCCTAGGGAACCTTGGGAGGATTTTTGAGAAAGTATTTCTGAGTTTGGTCGATCTAAAAATGGGTTGAGTAAAGGGAAATGGGATATTTAGTGGGTTTATATAGGAAAGTCAAGGGAATTATTTATTATTTAGGTTTTTGGAAACTACACATTAAACTAATCAAAATGAAATACCATCCTATAATTTTCCCATGGTTTTGGGAAAAGTGGAGAGGAAAAAATATATTTATAAGTAAAATGGACGAAATTTATTAAATATTTGGTTTTCTTATGTGGAGGGGAGTCACACTCTCAAGGAAATCATTTTAAAAAGTTAAAATATATTATAATTTTTTGAGGTTCCACTAAGGCCCCATAAAATTAAGAAAACAAATCAAAAATCACTTTTTACTAATGTTAAAAAATATATTTGAATAACATTACTTTGATATTATTTTATTACATCACTATTATGTCATTATGTTATCATAAAATGCATTATATTTTTAAATGGTATTTAATTTTTAACCCAAAATTTGACTGCCTCAAAAAATTATAAAAAATTTACTGTTAAATGATTTCAACATCCTAAATACAAAAATGATATTAATTTTAACTAAATATTTTATAAATATATTAATTTTTAATATTAAAATAAATACCTACATTTATAAAAAACTCATGGGTTTTAAAAAAAACAGCTTTAAGACCTTAATAAAAATTACAATTATATTCATAAAAAATTATACGATAATTTATATTTAATACAATGTAACTTAGTAATAATATTTTATTAAAATATTATTTAATTAAAAAATTCATTAATTCACTAAAATATATTTCATAATTTAATATTAACTAAAAATACTATTTTTCGTTAAAAACGAATTAAAAAGTAACTATAATAAAATTAATTTATATTATTTATACCAAAAAACAAATAATCATATTGTGGTGGTCTTGTTACATAACCCCTTATTGAACCCATATAAGTCCTAAGGGTATGGTGTGCGATGATGACATAATCTTGGGGAGTCTCGCATAACATTGCTCGGGGGGTAATCTTTATTAAATTCCACTTGTCCCATAGGTGAATCCGTTCAAGCTTAACATGATGAAGCTAGGCTTAGGCTTGTTCAAGAGCAAAGCCCACTGAAACTAACTCCTTCCCAATCTCTATACAATGGAGTTTTTTATAGCCCAAGTCTACTGGGTGATGCCATCGACTGTTCTTCATGAATACAACATTCTATTTTAATTTTTATTTATAATCAATAATTATAACGGTATAATTATTATTATTTTCAATGGTCATGTTGATCTTCAATAATAATTGAATAGTGGCCATATAAGTATTTAAAAATGAAAGTTATAATTCAATTTTTATTAATATAGTTTTAATTAACATGATATTGTTAAACATACATTTATATGAACTAAAATATTATTCAAAATTTAGTTTGTTACATTCTTTCCCCATTATGATATTTCTCCCCAAAAAATTCATTTTACAAACTATGTAAAAAACATGGGAGGTTACTTCTACTTCATCTATTTAATATGGTATTAATTCTTTCTTATTATAATTTAATATAAGTATAATAGGTTCATGTGTCACAATAGTAACTCAAGATATTTCCAATATCGTCTACTTCCATTACCAAAAATAACCTCAAGCATCTTGGATTATATAGATGGAATCACAAATAAGTCATTAAAAAGTTATATATTATGTATAATTTTGAAATATCTTCTTGAACTTTTTTTATAAAAAAACATAAGGAATCATCTTCAAATATCTCAAAATACGGTTTTGGTCAATCAGTTTTGGTGTTTCTAAAAAGACATAAATCTATAATTTGATACATATAGGCTTCTTGGAGGTCACCCTATTTTCTAGCATCTATAAAATCATTTATTGATTCATCATGTTGAAATTAATAGAATAATTTGAAAAGAACCTGATGGTACTTCCCACGCTTAGTATGGTAAAAAAGTTGTGAGTGAAAGATTTTCCAATAGATGATGCCTTATCCTTGAAAAAATCATGCAATTATAAAGGTATTGGATGCCTCATAATGTTTTTTTCATGTAAATTATATATTTGAAAATGATTCAATGTCCTCTATGTGTGACATCAGGATAATATCTCCATGCAGTTCTTTAGGAAGAGAGGGAATAGTTGTTCATGATCTTTCTCCTTCCATGTTTTAACTAAGGAAAAGAAAATACAATTATGGGGTTTTAATACATATCTAATAAGAATGTAAAAAAGAAAACATTGGACATATAAGGATAAACTTGTATAGTATATCATAAATTATGATACCCTATGTTTCAATCTCCGTTATCCAGGATCTATTAAATAACATATATTCTTGTGGGATTTTTTGTTCCATTAATTATGGTTCATAGTAAACTTGTATATTTACCGAGGCATATCCCTTTAGAGTATTGAACAAAGTGTGAATCAAGTACAATTTTTTTTCACCAATTCCCATTCGAGTCTAGCTCAAAGCAGTGTTTTCATGGATTATCTTTAGATACATTTGTGCCAGAGAAACCTCTACTTGTTTGTATCTAGACATGGATTTATTTTCCTGATAAACCACTTACTCTATACTCAAAATCATTTAGGAATGTTTTTATTATACTTAGTCTTATCCTTAAAGAATTTTATAGGGATTTCTAATCCTAATACCACAAATAACTAAACATATCCTTTGATACTAACTATAACAACCCCACTCTTTATTACACCCATAATCATGATTAATTACCTAAACATGCACTTAAGACAACTTTGGGAATTGAGAGTACTAGTGTATTGAGATATTAAAAACATTAAATGACAACTGGAGATATAAAATACAACATATTTATTGAAAACGTCTTTTACATGACCACAACATTCCTTCATACATAGCATTGCAAGAGATAAAAAGAGGACATACATAAGAAAAGGGTGATCAATAAAGCTCAGTAAGGGATTAAACAAGGAAAAATATGAACAATACAATACATATTAATTAATTTCATATCAATGGAGAATAAGATAAACAAGAACATAAATGCATGAAATAGAATAATTATCATAATGTGGAGATGTGAAAACAAAATTTAACCTCATATTAGCATGTGCCAAGGCTCATTGAACATGGAATATGAGTAAAACCTCATAGAACTAAAATTAGAATGAGTGAACCTATATTGCACATGGATTATCATGATACTATACTTTACCTAATGCATTCAAGTGCTATCAAGACATACGCTTCATAATAATTTAATTTCATGCATAAGTGTGCCACATATATCATATGACATGGAATCATTAAACAATATAATTGTTTTCCATGAATAAAAGACGTGGAATACATAAATGTATTTCCTCAATAAGAATATACATATGCATAAAGTTGAATACTCTTGATAGAGAAATTGGTGTGGTATTCACTTACACGGTGATTTTGGAAGGGAAATCTTGATTTAACTTATGCATTATAACAACGTAAAATAAAAATCATAAAATGGATTGATGATAGATAAAGGGTTATATCACCATTTATATATGAAATGGTTAGAAACAGGGTTAGTAAATATAATATCCCAACATTTGTAATGGAATTTAAATCCATGATATAAAATAATTTCTTTCATGTAAATGAGGAGAGAGAGAGACCCCTTATGAAATTTCTGCATGGTAACAGGTGTACATGGAATGAATTAATGAGATAGAAAGGTGTATATAATCATAAAAACATAAAAACATATGTATAGAGTAGGTTTGAAATCATACCCCAATATTTTTAATTTAAAATAAAAAGGAATAGAAATATAAGGAATCTTGGACATAAATTAGGAAAGTGAGGATCCCTTATTTCAAAGTGTGATCCCAAAGGCCTAGGAATGGCTCAAGAGAGGGCTATTGGGAGGTGGGAGTGACTTGGGAGGATTCTATAGAAATAATGGAATTGGTTATAGGAACTCCAAATGGTATGAATAAAGAGGAAGAGTATATTGAGTGGGGTTTTTATTGGAAATGAGGGGGAATTCATTATTATTTAGGTTTTGGATACTACACATTAAACTAATCAAAACCACAAACTATCCAATGGGGTTTCCCATGGTTTAGGAAAATTTGGAGTAGAGAACATTATTTTATTAGGAAAATGGATGAAATTATAAAAATATTAGTCTTTCTTATGTAGAGGTGAGTCACACTCTCAAGTAAATCATTTTTAAAACGAAAAAATATTTTATAAGCCTTTGAGGGTCCACTAAGGAACCATAAAATCAATAAAAAGAATCAAATAAAATCGAATTATTTTATTTTGGAAACATATATTGGCCTAAAATAACTTTTATTGTATTTTTTTACGTCACTATTGAGTCATTATGATGTCATAAAACACATTATATATTTAAACAATATTTAATTTCTACCCAAAAATTCGGCTCTCTTAGAAAATTATGGAAAATTAACTTTTAGATAATTTTGACATCCCAAATCCAAAAATGATACTAATTTTATCTAAATAACATTATAAATATTTGAAATTTTACTTTTAAAATAAAAAACAAATTTATAATAAAATTCATGGGTTTTGACAAAAACAACATTCAAACTATAATAAAAATTACAATTGCATTCATAAAATTTTATACACTCATTTATATTTAATAAAATGTAAGTTAGTAATAATAATTTTTTAAAATAATGTTTAATTCAAAAATCCATTTATTCTTCAAAATATATTTCATTATTTAACATTAACTGAAAATACAATTTTTTCTTTAAAACCCATTGACAAAGTAACAATAATAAAATAAATGTTATTATTTATAAAAAAAGAATCTAGATATTCATATTTCTAGGGTTATGAAAGATATCTGGTTATAACACCCACATAAGGCGTATGGGTAAGGTTTAATAGAGTGATAGACTTTTGGGAAGACTTGGATAACATTGCTCTGGTGGTATTCTCTATTAACTTCCACTTCTCTTGTAGGTGGTTCTGTTCAAGATTAACGTGTTAAATATTATCTTTGGATTGGTCAAGAGTGAAGCCTAGTGATGGTACTTCCTTTTCGAGCTATGAAAAATGAGCTCCATATGGCATGAGTCTACTAGATGAGGCTATCTACTCTTCAATCTAAATTAATTTTTTCATTGTCATTTAAATTTATAAATAATAATTTTAACATTAAACTTATTATTATTTTCAATGGCCACATTGATCTTCAATCATAATTGAAAAATGGACATATAATATTCAAAAACTAATAGATACATTTCTATTTATTCTAATATAGTTTTAATTAATGGGACACAGTAAAACATTCATTTTCAAGAACTAATATATTATTCAAAATTTCAGGTCGTTACACTCCATCTTTCAAAAAAAAAAATACATTGTTTTCTCTACAGGAGTTCTAGAGGATGTCCTTATGAAAGAAAAATATCTCTTATTCCAAGATATCTTATATGTTAAAAATATGGTGGAAGATAAGAGCCCCTCACACTCACCCATAATGTTGGGGAGACCATTTATGAAGATATCCAAAACCATCATCAATGTCCATGAAGGGACAATCACCATTGTGTTTGGAGAGAGCACTATCCACTTCAATATTTTTTAATCAATGAGGCACCCATCAAGACATCCCTCAATAATTTCACTGTCCCATGAATTTTGTGCAGAAACCATTGAAGAATTGAGTATTATCTATGAATTCTTAGACTTAGGAAATACTTCTACCATTCAAAATATCATTGAACATGTGGATGACAAAAATGATAATGATTCTAATTTCAAGAAAGAGTAAGAGGTAAAATATGATTTCTTTTATGATTTCTTATATTAATAGAAAGATGATATGGTTTCATCTGTGAAGGAGGTCAAAAATTTTGAAGTGGGAAACATTAATTTAGTTTTATCCCGTGAGAATCCCCTCGATCTATAACTAAAACTACTCTCCACTAATTTAAAATTTGTGTACCTTAGATATGGAGAAAAACTATAAGTGATAATTGTTTATAATCTCTTTGAAAGCAAAGAGAAATCATTTATTGATATTTTGAAAGATAATTTATAAGAGATAGGGTAGACCCTAGGTGATACTCTAGTAATCAACAAAAAAATATGCTCACAAAGAATTCTTCTTGAGGAAGATTCTAAAACTTTCAGATAGTCCCAAAAGAGGATGAATCCCACTTTAACGAATGATGTGAAAAAGAAGATTGAGATGATATTGGAAGATGGGACCATCTATCCCATCTCATATTCATAGTGGGATAACCTAATTCATGTAGATCTAAACAAAACTATCCTAACCAAATTGATCAATGAAAACAATGAATTAATCCTCGTGAGAATTAAAAATAGATAGAGAGCGTGAATTGATTTAATGATATTTAATAAGGTCACTCAGCAAGGTCATTTCCCAATTCCCATCATTGATCAGATACTATAGAGATTGGAATGGATGACTCATTATTATTTTTGGATGGATTTTCAGGTTATTTACAGGTACCCATTTCCCTTGAGGATCAAAAGAATACAACTTTTACGGATCTTTTTGGCACTTTATAATATAAATGGATTCCATTTGGATTATGTAATAATACAGGTACATTTCATAGGTTCATGATAAGTATATTTTTTGATGATGTTGAAGATTTCTTGGAGGTTTTTCTAGATAATTTTACCGTTTTTGGAAACTCTTGTGAGCATTGTTTGAATTTTTTTGGAAAAATAGTTGAGAAAATATATTGAAAAGAATCTTGTTTTAAATTTGTAAACTTGTCATTTCATGGTTCATAGAGGGATTGTCCTTGGGCATGTAATTTCCAAAAATGGAATTCATGATGATAAATAAAATATTGAAGTGATATATTCTTTCCCTTACCAACTTGTGTGAAGCATGTTAGGTTTTTTAGGACATGTTGGATTCTATAGGAGGTTTATCAAGGATTTCAGAAATATTTCTCTCCCTCTATCTATATTGATTTTGAATGATTCTTATTTTGATTTTAGTGGGTAATTTATGGAGTCCTTTGATGAGTTGAAGAGGAGATTGATTGAACCACCAATGATGCATCTACCAAATTAAGAAGAACCATTTGTGCTACTTTGTGATGCTTCTAACCATGTAGTTTGAGAAGTCCTTTCTCAGTGAATTGGGGGAAGGAAAAAAGTCATTTCATATGCCTCAAGAACCTTGGATGCAGCTCATTTCAATTACACAACAACAAAATAGGATTTTTTAGATTATTTTTTCCTTAAAAATGAATAAATCATATCTGCTTAGAACTAGAGTCACTATGTTTTCTAATCATGAAGCTCTTAAGTACTTGATGAATAAGGATGAAGCTAAACTAAGACTGGTGATATGGATATTATAATATAATGAGTTAAACATATAAATCAAGGAAAATAAGGGATTTGAGAACCAGGTAGGTGATCATTTAATAAAAGTACCCAACACTGCTGAAGTTTAAATTCCAAGAAAGGAACCATTGAATGATCACCTTCCAGGAGAGAAGCTTTACATGGTTAAAGGAGAAGTGCCTTGGTATACTGACATGGTCGATTATCTGGTAACAAATCAGGTCCCAAATAATTTAAATTCACAAAAAATTCAAAAACATAAAGTTGAATAAAGATATTACATTTGTGAAGATCCATTTCATTAGAGGATTTGCATTGACCAAGTGATAAGAAGATGTTTTATTGATAGTGAAATTGGTTATATATTTGAGTCTTGTCAGACATTACCTTGTGGAGGACACATTTGACATCAAATAATAATAAGCATGATGTTAGAATATGTACTTTATTGGACTGACCTTTTTAATGATTCTGATTAATTTTTGAAAAATGTGTAAAAATGTTCTTTTTTCTAGAAACATATCAAAGAGACGATAATTTACCTAGAAACCACTTAATTGTTGTGATATTTCTTTAGTATAGGGGGGAGATTTTATGGTACCTTTCCTAATTTCATTCGTAAATTCTTATATCTTGCTTGTATTTTATTATGATTCCAAATGGGTGGATGAAAAAGTCACTCGGACTGATGATGCAAAAGTTGTTTGTGATTTTGTTAGTGTTAACATATTGTATAGGTTTGGAGTGTCTAGAGACATCATTAGTGATCAATTTACTCACTTATTCTATATTAAAATAGATGTTTTACTGAATAAGTATGGTGTGTATCATAAAACATCAACTCCCTATCACCCACAAACAAATGGTCAAGAAGAAGTGTTCAATAGGGTAATAAAATGAATTTTGGAGAATATTGTTAACCCAAATAGGAAGGATTGGTGCCAATGGTTAGAAGAAAAATTATGGGATTATAGGATAACCTACAATACCAAAATTAGAATGAGTCCACATAAGTTTATTTATGGGAAAAGTTGTTACCTACCCGTGGAACTTGAACATAATGTGTATTGGGCAGTTGGGAAGATGAATTTGGATCATGAAAGTGCTATGAAAGAGAGTTGGTTATAGTTTTAGGATGTGGAGGAAATTAGAATAGAAGAATTTTAAAATTTCAGGATTTTCAAAGAGATAACAAGAGGGGCTCATGACAATATCATTCAACCGAAAGACCTCCATCCTGGAGATAATGTGCTTCTATTCAACTCTAGACTCCTGATAATGTCCTGTAAACATCATTCCAGATGAGGGGGGGGGGGGGGTCCATTTATAGTTAGTAATTTATATCCTTTTGGTTTTTTAATGTTATGAATGATATATAGTAGTAACCATTCACTATTAATGGACACAGGATAAAGAAATTCCATGGGACCAGTGGAGGAGATCCTACTCCTCCAACCTGTCTATCAATAAAATCCATCAGGTTGTACCAATCCTTTACAATTTCTTACTGTTGCGATTCATTTTAAAATATTCTTACATGTTAAATACACATTAATTCATTTACTAAACTACACCATTTATGTGTTGGTTAGTAACGTTTATATCTTTGGATTTTCAATTTTTTCCATAAAGCTAACTAATTAAAATTGCTTGTTCTCATATTTTTTATGTTTATTTTTTATGTTTATTTTTTTGTTTTTTTGAACTTTTGAAATGAAATTATTATCATTTCCATTTATAAAACCCATTTTATTGAGTGAACTAATTAATTCCATGAAACTAAGCATACATGAATTCTGAATATTAGATTTTTTCAATTTCATTTTTTGGGGAATTTCATGAAAAGTACTCTGATTTTTGGATCTCATTCCACATCTCACTATCTTTATATTTTAAATAACATTCCCATGAGGATTTTGAACCGTTTTTTTCATATTATTTCCATTCAACTAGCATATTAATCGAACCATATCATGCATCTTTTAACCAATATTTTATTTATTCCTTTCATAACATGAGTGTTCAAGGTACTTGTGTTTTAAATGATTGTTGCACTTCATTGGTTCTAAATCCCAATTTTCAAGAGAATACTTTTCATTCTAGACTACCCTATACATTTAATCCTTGTAGACCTTATATTCGATGAACTACCTGTTAGGTTAGCCACATTAGAAGCCAATTTTTCCGGTCCAACCTGCTCTTAAAGTGAAATTGCATAATCTAGTTGAACTTTAGTGTGGTGGAAGCTGTCTTTTGTTGTGGTACCTCATTTATTGAAACATTTGTTGGAGAATAAAATGTTTAAGAGATGTGTGTGATACTAATATAATCATTCTGTGTAAAGTTGTGCCTTTTCTAGAGCTCTCATGATAAGATAAGATGTGTCTTTTCGGGAGATTGTTGCGGTGGAAGAATATTGTTCTTTTTCAGGACCTTTCATGAATTTTTTTTTGAGATGGTTGAATTTTTTTCTACTGAAATGATGATATGTTTGAATATTCATTAAGATTTAATGATTATGGAACATAATTTATACTAATATGAGTGAGGAGGATACCATACATGAGTGACAAAAGTAATTATGCAAATTTTCTTTAAAAAGATCTAAGAACTCCTCATTCAGCCTAATAAATTTTCAAATAAAAATCCTACCAAAATAAATACAAAGAAAAAAATTGAAAAGTTCTCCTAATAAAAGAATATCCTTGACTCACATCGAGTAGAGAAGTTGAAATTTCTCAAACCTATGGTGACCATTGCATTGGATTGGATGAGAAAAACTTTCTAAAAAATTGAAAAGATGGGTGAAAATTCATATGAGGTAAGTGTATTATGTGGATTGGAGAGGAGGTGAAGAGAAAAAATATTTAATGATATTTTTTTGTGAACATGGAATAATAGTTAGAGAATAGGAATTATATCTTTTATTTCTTAGTATGGAATTGGAGGATTTCATTGGCATTGGCATTTGTTTTGAATTTTCATTGATTTGGTTTTGATGAGGACCTTTTGAAGAGTCAATGTGCTATATGTGGGGGAATTGATAGAGATAATATTTTCATTATTTTTAATGAGTGTTACAATTATTTAACCCATCCAATTAATAAATTTGATCTTATTTTTATCATTTTAGTGTTTTGCTGAATTATGGTCTTAATTGTAAAAACTGGTTAATTTTGTAAATTTATCATTTTTGTGGAAAATATTTTTTTCTGGAATAACATATACCATTTGGATTCAAATTGAGTGGTTTTTTATGTTTTTCTTATTCATGGGATAAAACTTTGCCTTTTGTACTAAGTTCCAATTGGACCTAAAATGTTCCAAAAAATTAATCATGTGGATAAAAGATTGATATCTGACAGAATAGACCCCACCTTAGTGATTAATGAATATCTAGGCCTAAATAACACCAAATAATGTTATTATAGCTATAATATAAATATGAATCTTTGGATCATTTCAAAATTAAATTTCATGAATAAATTTAATCATTAAGGCTTACTTTCAATGCATCCAAAAAGAAGAAGTTGGACAGTCACCTTGGGTAGAAAATGTTGAAATTAGTAATTTGGGTATAAATTTTGGTAGACTTGTCCAAATATGATGAGATTTTGAGGAAGAACAAAATAGATATATAGGAACATTTTTATGAAGGAAAATTCATAATATTCGATCATGTAATATGATAAATAAACACAAACATTTAGTGGAATAATTTTGGAGAGATATTCTGTAATCCACGAGCCTGTAAATAAGAATGTTGACATCCAATCAAATGGGTTGAAGAATATACTTGAAGGGATGTGCTTGAGGATTTTAATCTTTATTTTATTTTTATTTTCTCTTTTATTTCTTCTTTGTACCATTATGCTCTTTCTTTCCCCTATCAACTCTATTACCATTCACATGGAGGGGTAAAACCTTTGAGTGGTTAGGGAAGGGAGATTTATACTTTTGTAATGTTGGATTTTTATTCTTAAAAGTAAAACACTATTTCTCTTTTGAATGATTTCTAATCTCAGTGTTTTCCAATTATATTAATGTGATAGTATTTAGGGTTTGGTGTATTCATCATTAATAGCTCTGGTTGAATACTTTTAATCTCCCTCCACTGAGTGAAATTTGTCTCGATCAAGAATATTATGTTAGGTGGTGAGTGTCCATTGATCATTATTACATGTGTGGAACATGTTAAATTTCCTAAAGTTCTATGGAGAAAACATTCTTGATCAGTAATTGACATAGTTTTTTAGTATTTGAATATGAACTTCTATGAACCAAGGAGTGACTTCCATTTCTTTATTCAACCAAGGGTGATTGATAACTCAATAGAGGAGTCTTTCATTTTTCATTGAACATGATTATATGGGGAATAATCTTTATTACTATGATGGAATTGAGAAAGGGGATCCTACCTTGACCCCATCACTCTCTAAATACATTAGTGTTCAATATCTATTTTAATTTCTTTATTTTTTTTCATCTTAAAACGTTAAAAAAACATATTCTTTTATCACTAATTTAAGTGACAAAAGTAATTTTTTTAAATTCCTATATAGAGAAAACCTTGGTTTACCACTTTACCAAATTTTAATTTAGGTCATATTTATTCTTCACACCCGGCTATAAGAATGTGTTTGGTATGATCGTGAGGAATTTTAAAAATAGATAAAGAAAAACATTTCAATCCATGGGGATATGAGATTCAATATAGGTTTATAAGTGAATAAAAAAATATAATTTCTTAACATAGTAATAATACTACCAATATTTTTTTAATAAATTTGTGATGTAAGGTTCAAATGGATTTTTCAATCACCTTACTATTCCTATGAAGATATGAATGGATATTAAAAGGAGTAATGTGAATGATATGTAGTTTTTAATGCTAATTGGAGGTGTTTTATGTAACTACTTATAGACAAGACACAGATTATGAAAAACCCATTTTGGAAAGGTAACAAAGTAGTATAAAAGAATATCATAAAAATATTTTTTTAATAATACAAAAAACACATCAAATTATGTTTGAGTTTTGTTAGATTATAAAAAAATATATGAGGAATTCAATTTTTATGGGTACATTGAGGCTAAATGGAATGGAGAATGTAATGATAAAAAATAAACATGAGGGGGAGAATTTTATTTGATTATATTTTTTATGATAGTTTTTAAAAAATTAAAATTATCATACTTTAATATCTTTATAGGATATGTATGTAGCTACCACACATGCTCTCAAATAATAAATGTTTATCAAGTAAAAAATTTATGAACTTTTGGTGAAGGCTGATATGCCACTAAAATTTCCATTGATAATCAATGTCTAATTGATTCCTTCAAGAATCCATTTAAAAAAATTAGATCCCAACATATTAATATCAAATATCATTTTACTAAAGAGAATTTTAAAAATAGGTATTTGAGGAAATAATCTATTTCCATTCAAGAAAGAATTGTTAATATTTTTGTAAGTATATATGAATAAAAATGTTTTATATTTTAATGATGAAAATGTGTATTCAACCATTCCCACTAATAAAATTTTGGGTAAAGACCAAAACACATTTAATTCTATTTTCACTATAGGATAAAGGCACACAATCCTTATGATAGTTCATTGAGCGATCTAAATATTATTTTAGTTAAAATAGGGAGAATTAGTTATGTTGACTATGGAAGAGTAAAAAGCTTCACTTCAAAAAAATGCATGTCATTGAGGGATATAATTCCAAAAAAAATTACATTAACAAAAAATTTTGGTTCATTATTTTTACCTTTGATAAAGACTATTATTTAAATTAAATTGACAAGATTTCATAATTAGAAACAAATATAAAGGACTATATTGATGAACCCATGGAATTTTTTATGTATTTATTTATGTCTATAGTTTTTTAGGATCATAATAATATAAAGAAGAATTATTTTTAGTAGTTTAATGTTGTTAATTCTATTTTATTTGGATTTGGGACGTTTGGATATGAGTTTTTGAAAATTTTGAGTAGCAGATTTTCATGAATTTGAAAATAAATTTTGATACATAGGAATTAATTTATCATGTATTGGAGTAATTAAAATTTTATATCATATGTTTTACATCACATAAATGATACATAAATTTTTTTATATAAATTTGGAGAAGTATCAAAATAAATATTGATAACTCTTGTACGTACACTGGGATATATAAGAGTCACATTTTATTATGTATGATTTCCTATGGTGTTCTAAAGGATGCAGAACATCTCATTGATGATACGTAATACTACCTTAAATCACACATACTAACAAGTTATTTATATATAAGAATAACTCAAACATTACATTCTATATGTAAGATTTAATATGAGGATATGTAAAAGTATCATGTGCATTTAGATGATACATAATATACTAAAAAATATTATATAATACTAAATTGGTTTTCTTATGGGATAAAAAATATTAATTATGATGAATATGTATTATAATTCAGTGAATAAATATTATATTTTTGGTGATAATATTGGATTAAATTTGAAATTTATTTTGATCATATTTGATGAATATTTCACCTTCATTAGAAGCATCACATTGGAATTATATTTGTACAATTGGTCATGTGGACAAGGAAGGAGCATAAGATTCTATATAAATTCAAATAAAATAATAAGTAATTTTTTTTGCAAAATTTGATAATAACACCATCAAAATATTCATGATTAATGGTTGAGTATGTTTTAATAATATTAACTATTCCCATATGTTAGATTATCTTTGGTGTATTATTCTTAGTCGATGTTTAACCAAGTTGGAAATAGATACTAATTAATAACCATGGTGGTGTATATCCAGTGAGTTTCCATATTTGAATTATATAAAATATTCACATGATTTGTTTTATGATATATATATATATATATATATATTAGATGATTGAGTAAAATGATAATTGATGGAATCCTAAGTGTTTATGTGGTACTTACTCGTAATATATTAATATATCATAAAATATGTTTTTTCTGATTTATGTTGTGTTTGATGGTTTTAACGTTGGGTTTCATTATTTATAGGGTATCAATTAAAGAATATGATAGTTAATATTTATTTTTTGTGGGGTTTTTCCATGAAATATATATTTTCATGTTAAAGGTGGTTGTTTTTTATGGAATAAATGATTGGATGATTATTTCCCAATAAGTGGATAAAATATTAATATAATGAAAGTAGAATTAATCTTTAATGTATGATATGATGTTTCTGGAAATCTTGAATATATTTGGTAGGTTTATATAAATACATTAGAAAATATACTTTAAGAATAATTAAATAAATTTGGAAAAGAATTGAGTTTTGTAAGAGTCTGCTAAATTTTAATAATATACTTTTTTGGAGAAAATTACTATGTACTATCTATAAAATATTCAACTTATAAATTGGATATGAATAATATTGACATATGTAGAAATAATTCATGACTCTTAAAAACATTTTATGATAAAATATATGGGATATATGTGATTCATTTGTGGTGTGTATGAGTGAATCCCAGGCTTTGTATGAGCCATGTGTATGGCTTCATATGACTTATAGATCCATCTTTTTATGAGTGATCAAAAAATGTTCATGAGATTTATAGGTATTTTATGAGTCATTAAAAAATTTGGGGATAATTCATCTATATACGATTCAATATCCTATATATACGTTTGATTATTGAATACATGTGAGTCATCAAAAGTTTCATGGGATTCTAACCTTTGTGTATTTTTTTGAATGTCAAATGCCAATAACAGTAGTAGATATGATAAATTTCATCAATCATATAATATTGTCATGACTCGTCCTCGGGGCCCGTGCCGTGACTAACCCAAGCCCGCATTCCATATGCCAGGAGCTGGCGACTAGCACCAAAGCCGTAAATCCATAAGCTGGGAAGGCATTGCCTTTATGAAAGTAAAAAAACACAATAGAGTACATAACAAGAAGTAAAGACTAAGTAGAACTGAATACAAAAGAGTGTGCTCGAAATTAAATGGGCCAGTATACAAACCTAACTGAAAAACAAGTACACATAAAGGGACAAACAACTGAAATTAAAGAGTAGCTCCTAGATCATCCTATGAAGATTCCTACCTGAAGGGTAGGTATAGATGGCCACCTAAGAACTCACGCCCGTTAGTCTCCACCATGTGCCGAATCGTCGTAGGGTCCACCTCTGGGTACCGTCCAGTCGTGGCACTCTCGGCCCTTGTCAGTGTTGTACGTGATCTGCATCCAACACAACGAGGTGCAGGCATAGCCCGTGTAGGGGTGAGTATAACGATACTCTGTAGGGACCCCGAGACCCGCGAGGTCTCACAATATCCACTAAGGATAATCAATAGAAGAAAGATACAACCACAAAGTATCTACCAACACAACATATGTATATTCCCATACATATAGCTAAGTTACCAATCCCAGTCCGACTCCAATTCACGAGCCCAAGAACAACTCAGTCCATAAAGGAAGTAAAGTCAAACACCATGATGATAATGGTTGAAATACACGACTCAGCTCACACAGGTATAAAATTCACGAAGAGGGTAGAGAAGTTTAGATGTAGCCTCTGAATCATATCCTCTGTCGAACCCACGTAGGATCCTGGAACAATATCAGTGCTATCGAACCCACATAGAATCCTAGCATAGAAGTCATCACTGTCAAACCCACGTAGGATTCCGACACAGTAGCTATCACTGTCGAACCCATGTAGGATTCCGGTACATAAGTCATCACTGTCGAACCCACATAGGATTCATGTATAGTGGTTGTCGCTGTCGAACCCATGTAGGATCCTGGTACAGAAGTCACTGCTATCGAACCCACGAAGGATCCTGATATAGAAGTCATCACTGTCGAACCCACATAGGATTCTGGTATAGTGGTTGTCGCTATCGAACCCGCGTAGGATCCTGGTACAGAAGTCGTTGTTGTCGAACCCACGGAGGATCCTGGTATAGAAGTCTTCACTATTGAACCCATGTAGGATTCCAATACAATGGTTGTCGCAGTCAAACCCACGTAGGATCCCAGTACAGAAGTCGCTGCTATCTAACCGATGGAGGATCCGGGTACAAAAGTCATCACTATCGAACCCATGTAGGATTTCGGTATAGTGGTTGTCATTGTTGAACCCACGTAGTATCCTGGTATAGAAGTCGTCATCTTCGCAACTAGCTCTAGGGTTACTACACACTACACACTTGATTCCGGGAGGGTCCACTTCTCAAGCAAAGGGGTCGATATATCAACTATCATGAAGTCTTGATATGATGTATCCAATAGTTATGTCTCATCATAAGGATCCCAACACGAGAGATGGTGCGTCAATTAGACACCCGACCATAGAGTTATTGGAATTTTCGTCCCAAGGGGCTGGTTGGATTTCAGGTATAATCCATCCCATCCATACTCCAACCACTTTTTAATCCTGTGTCAAATATTCCAAAAGGACCGAATCATCAAAATAAAACCAACATAGTTGAGGACACGTCAATCAGACGCCCGATCCATAAGTTATAATCATTTACGCTCTGAGGGCCCGGTTGGTTTCGGGATCAAACCAAACCGGCCATACCCAAAATTCACAAAAACCTTTACTGTGATATACTGAAATGACTATCTCGATCCTAGGAATCCAAAGAAATAGATGGGGCATCGATCGAAGGTCTTTAGCTCATGTTATAGATGAAAACCCAAATGTAGTCCGAAGAGGGGGTCTGGGTCCGGTCCGACCCAGCCCAACCAGCCCTAGGTCATCCCGAACAGGGTCGGCCCGACCCAGGTCTGGCCTGGTAGGGTGCGGCACATCCCTGCGGCTATGGAACGACCCATGCGAGGTCAGCCCGGCCCACGCGGCTGGTGGCCCGGCCCGCGCGGATAGCAGCCCAGCCCGCACGCAGGTGTTTCGGCCCTGTGTCTGGCCGCGGCTTGGCCCGCTAGCCGAGCGGATAGGTGGGGGGGGGGGGGGGGGGTTGTAACTGCGGCGCCAGTGGGCTCCCCCCGTACTTCCGAGAACCCGCGGTCGCGGGTTCCGCTCTGCCACCATGGTAGGGGCCGCGATGGTCTTCCGTCGGCGGCCCGCGAGTGGCACTGCTGCCCCCAGGCGGTCGGCCACCGCCATAAGTCGTCGGTGCAGCCGCACCGCCGACCTTTGATGCCACACTCTTTAGAGGGCCACCAGAGTAGTTCCAGTGGTCCGTTTTATCTCCCTTCTATGCCTACGACCTCCTTGGGTCTTTCTCTTTACTATGACGACCTCAAAACAACGTTGCCCTTCCGTTCACTCGTTGCCCAACAAACCACACATAACGAACCAAATGGCGGAGAGTCTAGACTTGGTCATTATCATGTTCCCTCTGTATTAGAGGCTCAAACAATTATCCAACATATAATCACCCTTGAACGATGGTATGTTTTACATATATATAAGTATAAAAAAACCCCTACCTTGATTCAAGGCACGTTGTCATAGTCGCGGAAATTGGGGTCGCGGATGACGGTGTCCTGGAATACGATGTTGTTTCGTCAACCTCGGAGGAAGAGTCCTTTTCGTTGGCGATGTTCCTCATGGGAGATGTCTTCTCCCTTGACGTAGAGAAAGAATAATGAAGAAGAATCCGATCGAAGGCATTACATTCTTCGTTGGAGGAAGGCTCTTCCAATTTCACCGAGGCTCCACCAATTCTCCTAACCAAAATCATTATGCCAACCCAAACATAATAATATAACCCATATTATTATTATCACTTAATTAATTCAAATTAATTAAAAATAGATGAGACAACTAATTAATTGCATGATAGACAATTAATTCAGAGAGTGTTGGCAACTTAAATTAGAGAAAATGGAATGTTAATATTAAAAGAGAGGAGGTGGAGAGTTTTAATTAAAGAGGGGAGATGTCAAATTAGCTAAAGGGAGTTAATGGGGAGTTTGAGGGGATTTTGAGGGGTATGAGCTCGTGTGGACCCCACCCCTAGTTATATCCTCCCAAGGGATGTTATGTGGGTTGTTGGCCCCACCTCCAACTTTCCTTTGGAGGAAATAACTACCACATAAGAATAAAATTGTGTAACACAATATTTTTATTTAATTTATTATGAATCCCAAGAAATTAACTTCTCCTCCAGAGAAAACGAAACTAAGGTAAAGGTCCCCTTAGGCGAATACTGAAACTGCAAGTTTATCAGTGTCCTCAGATTTCAATTACGAACACTGGTTCAAAATACAGAAAACCCTGCACGTACATTTACGGAATATACCTAAACAAAACTTCAGAAAATGATTCTGGGCACACTATGCCTCAGAATCAGGTGCCGTCAGAAACTACAGACTCGTAAATTTACAAAGAAATTATGAAAAAAATTTCCTTGAAAATTCCGAGTCTTTTCATTACCCCCACCTCAGGGATTTACGTCCTCATAAAGCTAAAACACACACTAGGGAAACAAAAGAGGGTACTGAGAACGCATCTGAGACTCCCGCTCCCATGTTCCCTCTTGGAGGTTCCCGTGCTGCCAGAGAATGCACACCAGAGGAATCTACCATCCACGTAGGACCCGCTCTTGTCGATCCTCGATCTCCACTGGGACCTCCATAATAGTCGCCCTGTCATCGATGTCGAGATCCCCATGGTCGATGATGTGGGATGGGTCGTGCACGTATCTCCTCAAATGAGATACATGGAAGATGTCATGCACCCAATGTAACTGAGGTGGAAGGCCAAGTTGTAATCCACCTTGCTTACCCTATTGAGGACTTAAAAAGGTCTAAAAAATCACGGAGATAACTTGCCGCCTCGGCTAAATCTCCATAGACATCGTTGAGGTGAGACCCGTAGAATGATGTGGTTGCCATCCTCGAATTCTAGAGGTCTCTGTCACATAGATGTTCATGGAAAACCCATCATGAACTCAAATGATATCTCACCCCTCTTCCACTTTGGGACCTCTAAATTCTGAACCAAACATGCTGGTACCTGATGCTCTGCCTTCACTTGCTGACAAGTGGGGCATCGAGTGACAAACTCCGCTACTTCCTTCTTTATACCTGGCTACCAATGCTGTCATCGAAGGTCCTAGTACATTTTTACCACTACTGGATGAATCACTAAAGGGGATGTGTGGAACTCCAAAAACACTTCATCCTGAAGTGAAACTGGTACCATGGTACATCCTCTGAAAGGAATGATGTGCTCCCCACCTTCAGAAAGTCCTTTAGGTGCCTTCCCTGAGGATATCTGAGCACATCATGTCTTGCAGTCAGCGTCCCCATGCTCTGCTTCCCTTACTAACTGAAGAAGTGCAGGAGTGACAGTGAGAGACTGCAGAAAGGCTAATCCATCTCTATCAAAAATGGATTTCTGCAATGCGGCTAGCTGCTCTGTCACCTCTCCAAGCAGCTGAATGCCTGATCTCCTATTGAGAGAATCTGCTACAATGTTTACCCTTACCCAGAGTATAGAATATCTCGAATTCATAGTCCTAGAGGAACTCAAGCCATCATCGCTATCTCAGGTTCGGGTCCTTATGTGAGAAGATATACCTGATACTCTGGTGGTCAGAGTAGATAGTAAAGCGTTCTCCCAAAGAACCATGGGTTATACTAGACAATTTAAAAGAACTCATCTACACCCTTCATCACCTACGTCCTACAAGAGTTGCTAGGATTTCTCCTTTGCCGAAAAAGACAAATCTCGTCTCATCCCCTAGATGAACCATGCTCAGTGCCTAATACAGTCTATCCTAATATGAACGGTACTAATTCATTCCATGGACTACATCGTAAGGCCTCGAAGCTACTACCAAGATATCCAACTATTACTCTCGCCTCCAAGGGTTGAGTCACACTGTTGGCATCAATGTTTGGTCACTAGGTCTCCTCCAGTAGGAATCTCAAATGTGAGGGTCAAGTCAATAGTTTTTATTTGTAATCTCTTAGTATTATTCGCACAAAAGGAAAAAAATAAAATGTCACATGGATAAGTGTCTTTCATTACTACATCTCAATGTACAAAGACACAATGCAAGCACAAACGACAACATCAACTAATATAGAAGCTTCATGAAAAAAGGACTCTAAGCATGGAACTAGTCACACTCAAGTCCACCCGCTCTCGGAGCACTATGGTCATAGGCCTCAGCTGCCTAAAGCTGATCTCTACTGTGTCCCCCGATTCCCTACGGTCAGGGTGGTCCTCCTGGTGGTGGTGGTGGTAGGGCCATGAAACGTTGTCCACCACCTACTTCTCATTTAGCTCCTCTACCATGTCTGCCAGCTCCCAACGGACCACCATGGTAGAACCTCGACCTCTACCTTGGATGTCCTTCTATTTCCTGATGCTCATCTGGAGGATGGGTCGGGCGGTCACGAGCCATGTGACCCTGGTCCCCGCATGAATAGCACCGCCTGCTCCTCGTATGGCTAGCTCTGTTTCGTGTGCCCCACACAACCGAAACTGAGTCGTGCAGTTGACCACCTATGGGTCTGTTCCTCTTAACCGCTGCATCATCTGACTACTTCTGGCTACAGAATACTCTACTACGTGTTACCCAGTAGTGGATCTCGCTACTCGAGACTGCTCAGTGAGAAAACTCTCCACTAGAAGGGATCACTCTAGTACCCCCGCCCACGTCGAAATGTTGAGAGAGATCATCAAAGCCCTGACCTCATTCCTAAGTCCCTGCTTAAAGGTTCAGGCCCAGAAGAATGGGTCCCATACCATATCTGTAGAGTAGCACAAGAGGTCAGTGAAACTAGTTCAGTATTGAGCTACTGTCATGATGCCCCGCTGTAGATGAAGTAACTCCTGAATATGCACCACACGAAGGGTGGATAGTAAAAAATCTTTCTGGAATAGGCTCTCAATGTCTGTAAAAAGTAGTGATGCCTCATCATTCACCTTGAGCATCAGTATCCACCATCTTTCTGCTACTTCCTACAGGAGACTCGTGGGAAGGATCACCATGAGGTAGGCAGGTGTCCCTACCAAAATAAAAACCCTCACAACAGCCTCCAACCTATCCTCAGTTTCCTGTACGTCTATCTCTCCCCATAAAATAGGTGTCCTCTGTTGCTGGAACTCATGCAACGCACTCAGGCATCATGCACTCTCCGCTACTGGGGCTGGTGGTATCGGTGGCCCAGCGGGTAGTGGTACCATAGGTTCCTCCGCAGTGATGGGGCCCTACACTGAGTCCTCGTCGCTCGAGGGGATACCATCTCGTACATAACTCAGAACCCTAGCTGGCTGCCTTTGTGGGGCCATCCTGAAAAAAAAAAACAGGTGCACCATGGTTAAAATAGTATACCTGGTGATTTGACACAAATTAATCACAAAGGAATTTTTTTCCACGGAAACACACACACAATCAGTGTTTTCATGCACTAAGTCAAAGATCTGATGTTAGAGTCCTAGTGTATGGATACATTGGTCGCCACACAAACACCGGTTTACCTAGAATGATAACCACACCCAGAACACTTAACACTATTTCTTTATAGAAAAGAATGATCAGAGTCTTGTGTTCTACTGTAGAACTGACTCCTATGATACCAATTTATCAGGACCTATCCTCGGGGCCCATGTAGTGACTACCCCACGATCGCCTTCCAAAGTCCAGGGGATGCTGACTAGCACCAAAGGCATAAATCCCTAAGATGGGAAGGAATTAAATTTATGAAAGTAAAAAAAACAATAGAGTACTCAACAGGAAGTAAAGGCTAAGTAGAACTGAATACAAAAGAGTGTTCTAGAAAGTAAATGGGACAGTATACAAACCCAGCTAAACAAGAAGTACACGTGAAGGGACAAACAGCTGAAAGTAAAGAGCAGCTCCTAGATCGTCCAATGAGGATTCATTCCTGAAGGGTAGGTACCGATGGCCACCTCAGCACCCACACCCGTCGGTCTCCATTGTGTGATGACTCGTCGCAAGGTACACCTTCGGGTATCGTCTAGTCGTGGTGCTTTCGGCCTCCGTCAGCACTGTCCGTCGTCTGTATCCAAAAAAATGAGGTGCGGGAATATGCCATGCATGTGTGAGTATAACGATACACAGTAGGGCCCCCAAGTCCCACGAGGTCTCACAATATCCTCTAAGTATAAGAAAAAGAAGAAAGATACAAATAAAAAGTATAAACCAACCCTACTTAGGTATATGCCCATACATATACCTAAGTTACCAGTCACAATCCAACTCCAATTCACGAGCCCAAGAACAACTCAGTCCACAGAGGAATTAAAGTAAAACACCATAATTATAATGGTTGAAGGACATGACTCAGCTCACATAGGTATAAAACTCATGAAGAGGGGTATATATGTTTAGATGTAGTCTCTGAATCATCTCATCTATCGAACCCACGTAGGATCCTGGAACAATATCAGTGCTGTCAAACCCACATAGGATCCTGACAGAGAATTCATCACTGTCGAACCCACGTAGGATTCTGGTATAGTAGTCATCACTGTCGAACCCACGTAGGATCCCGGTATAGAAGTCATCAATGTCGAACCCACGTAGGATTCTAGTATATTGGTTGTCGCTGTCGAACCCACATAGGATCCTGGTATAAAAGTCACTGCTATCGAACCCACAGAGGATACCTGTACAAAAGTCATCATTGTTGAACCCACATTGGATTCCTGTACTGTGGCTGTTGCTGTCAAACCCATGTAGGATACTGGTACAATAGTCGCTTCTATAAAACCCATGGAGGATGCTGGTATAGAATTCATCACTGTCGAACCCACGTAGGATTCCGGTACAGTGGTTGTCTCTCTCGAACCAACATAGGATCTAGGCACAAATGTCACTACTATCGAACCCACATAGGATCCTGGTGTAGAATTAATCATTTTCGAACCCACATAGGATTCTAGTATAGTGGTTGTCGATGTCGATACCATGTAGGATCCAAGTACAGAAGTCATCATCGTCGCAGCCAGCTCTAGGATTCCCCCACATAGCACGCTCGATTCCGGCAGGGTCATCTCCTCGAAAAAAGGGTTAGATATATCAAATATCATTAATTCTTTAATTAATGTATCCAATAGTTCCGTATCATAATAAGGAACCCAACACGATAGACGGTGATTCAATCGGATGCCCGGTCTGAGAGTTATTGGCATTTCCGTTCCATGGGGCCGGTTAGATTTCGGGTACAATCCAGCCCGACCATACTACCTCATCTTAAAAATCCTATGTGGAATATTCCAAAATGACTATATCATCAAAATAAAACCAATGTAGTTGACATAATGTCAATCAGACATCTGTTCCTTAAGTTACAAGTGTTTCCGCTCCGAGGGCCCGGTTGGTTTTGGGATCGATCCAACCCGGACTTACCCAAACTTTTCTAAAAAGTTGATTGTGATATACCGAATCAACCTTCTTCATCAAAATAATCCAAGGAAACAAATGGTGCATCAATCAGAGGTCCATATCTTATATTATGAGTGAGAAACTGAATGTAGTCCGAAGAGGGGGGTCTGGGCCTGGTCCGACCTGGCCCAACCCACCCTGGGTCGGCCAGAACCGGGTTGACCCGACCTGGGTCCGGCTTCAGCCTGTTAGGGTGCGGCCTAGCCCAGCGACTGTGGCCCGGAACACATGAGGGTAGCCCGACCCATGTGGCTGGTGGCCCGGCCCATGCCGCTGGCGGCCCTGCCCGCGCGACATGCGGCCCCGCCCGCCCGACAGATTGTTCAGCCCGCGCGTAGGTGGCCCATTCCGGTGGCCGGCGGCGGCTCGGACAACTGGCCGAGCAGAGCGGGTGGGGGGGGGGGGGCAGCCCTCCTGTTTTTTTAATGGCGGCGCTAGCTGGCGCTGCCCGTGCCTCCCGGAACTCGATGTCGTGGGTTCCTCTCTGCCGCCGCGGCCTGTATCGTGGCGGTCTTCCGCCAGCAGGGCGCGAGGGGCACCACTACACCCAGGCGGCCAATCGGTGGCGGCCACCGCCTCCGGTCACCTGCGCTGCAACGCTGGTGACCCGCACCACCGTGATCAGCCGTGGGCCACCGGAGTCGTTCCGGTGGTCCGTTTTAGCTCCCGTCTACGCCTACTACCTCCTCAGCTCTTTCTCTTTATTGCTACAGCCACAAAACATCGTTTCCCTTCCGTTCAATCATCTCCCAACAAAGTGTGCATCACGAATAAAATGGCGGAGGGTTCAGACTTGTTCGTTAGCTCATTCCCTCCCCGTTAGATGCTCAAACAATTATCCAACATATAATCTCCCAAGTACAAGGGTATAATTCACATATATAAAATTATACAAAACCCCCTAACTTAATTCAAGGTAAGTTGTCGTAGTCGTGGAAATCGGCGTCATGGATAACGGTGTTGCGGAAGACGGTGTCGTTCCGTCAACGTCAGAGGAAGAGTCGTTGTTGTTGGTGATGTTTCTCATGGGCGATGTCTTCTCCCTTGACGCGAAGGCAGAATAATGAAGAATATGATGATCGAAGGCCTAACGTTTGTTGTTGGAGGAAGGCTCTTCCTATTTCACCGAGGATCCACCAATTCTCCCAAAAAAAACATTATGCCAACCCAAACATAATAATATAACCAATATTATTATGCTCACTTAATGAATTAAAATTAATTCAAAATAGACGAGCCAACTAATTAATTTCATGCTAGAAAATTAATTGTGAGAGTGTTGGAAACTTAAATTAGATAAGATGGAAGGTTAAAATTAAAATATAGGAGGTGGAGAGTTTTAAATAAAGAGGGGAGGTGTCAAATAAATTATGGGGAGTTAATGGAATGTTTAAGGGGAAGTTGAGGGGTTTGAGCTCGTGTGGGCCCCACCCCAAGTTATATCCTCCCAAAGGAAGTTATGTGGGGTGTGGGCCCCACCTCTAACTTCCCTTTGGAGGAAATAACCACCACTTAAGAAAACAAGTGTGTAACAAAATAATTTTATTTAATTTATTATGAATCCCCAAAAATTAAATTCTCTTCCTGAGAAAATACAACTGCAGTAAAGGTCCCCTTAGGCGAATATCGATGCTGTGAGTTCATCGAATTCCTCGGATTTCAATTCCAATCACCGGTTCAAAAGATAGAAAAACCCACACACACGTTTACTAAATGTACCCGAACAAAACTTCAGAAAATGATTCTGGGCACATCGGGCCTCAGAATCTGGTGCCGTCAGAAACTGCGGACTCGTAAAATTCCAAAGAAATTGAGAAAACATTTTCCATGAAATTTCTGGGTCTTTAAAAATATGATTATTCCTACTACGATCTTTAAGTGGATATAATCATTAAAAATTTCACAATAGGTTTGGGCCCTATTATTTCAATTATTTAATTCTTCTTTAGGGAAAATCATTTGGTAGGATTTAACCAAACACAAAAAATCATGTATAATAATTTACGCTGATGTGGAGGGTGTCATACTTGAAATATGGGTGTATTTTTGTTAATCCTTTTTAGTTTATTATGGATTTTATCTTTGTTAGAATATATTGGAATCACTGGATTATTTTCCGAATGATATAAAAACAAAATTCATTGTGAGGAATGAGAAGTTGACTCAAATATTACTAATATATTATGGAAAATAAATTGGCATTGAAATATTTTAATATATTACATCACTATAGGGGTTTAATTAACCCATAATTAAATAGATAATAATACGAGATATATTTCACAATAAATATATAGAAATAATTAAAAGTTTTATAGAATTAGAATATTGAATATTCTATAATGAATGAGAGATCATGAATAAAAAATAATACCAGGAAATATTTTTTCATATTTTTTAATATGGAATTTTATATTTCTTAGGTATTATACATATATAGTAAAAAAACATCAATAGTGAAATATATAGAATTATTACTACCATTTCATGAAACATTTTATTATCAAATGATGAGGTTTTTACAAGTAAGTAGTCAAAAAGAAGAACCACAGTTATTTCTAAGATGAAGAAGGAAGGGACAAGGGTTTCAGAACCATATCTAGAAATTTAAGGGAGATTTGATTAATGTAACATAATAAATATTAGGATATTACAATCATATAGACTAAAAGGGTAGATATATTCAAGACACATTAAAAAATGATTGACATTTTTTGTTTCGTATGAACCTACAAAAAAAAGTTGTTTTGTAGAAAATTTATTTTCTTTTATTGTGAAGGACAAAATCAATGAGTTCAAAGTTATATATTCATATTAATTGAATATATAACAATGGATGATTTTTTTTAATTTTTGGTCTAAATATTATTCACTTTAATATATTAAGAATCCGAGGGAATAAAGAAAAATTATTCATTGGGTGGCGGTGAGATAACAGTAACCATTGAAAGGGGATTCAACCCAGATATGACTCAATAGCCTAAATAATACCATTTAACAATGAGGTTAGAGGTTAATTGGGGAATCAACCCACAGTCGATTTCATACTCCACAGAGTAGCTTGTTATTATAGACCGTGTAAAAATATTTGATGTCCTATGTTTTTTTCACTATATCATCATGAACACAAATTGATATGGTTGGTGAAGAATTAATTAATAGATCATTAAATCGATCATAATATAACAACATAATAGAGATTCAAAAATGATCAAAAGAAGAGTTCATTATAATTAATAGGTTTGATGACCTATAGTTTCAAGAGTATTAAGTGAAAAAAATTCTAAATTGGAAATTATTCTATACCTAATTCACTATATGGTATCTCTCACATATGTCCATTTTCAGAATAACAAGTCATATAAAAGAATAGGTTTATTTTTGTGGGATTTTTCTTCTCATTAATAATATTATTGGTCTTGGAAGATGAACTGTCATGTCTTATTTACATTATTTCAAGGCATGGAAAAGAGAAGGAATAAGATGAAGAAAATAAAAGGTGGAATTCAATATTTTTTAATAGTTTTGGGAAGAAGTGATATCTTAATAAAGGAGACTAATAGTCATAATAAATAATTTATGGATGGTTTATATTTTGAGTATTTTTATTTATTTAGTGTCACTATAAGAATGAACAAGTATCTTCACATGGAAAGTAAAAACATAATCTCTTATTAATTAAGTTATCTTAAAAAAGGAAAACATGATATGTTGTTCGTCTTTCTAATGAGATAGATCAAAAATTGAATGAAGAAAAAATGTAGTTGAAGGTAGAGAAAATATATCATGAGATATAGATAAAGGTCATAAATATTGAGGTTGAAAATTATTCAATGATTAAAAAGGTATTTCTGAAAATGGATATATATTTGGGGGAAATGATTCCCATGTTGGGGAATTAGATGTGTTGCATTTAAGTGATAAGGTACTCAATGGTGATTTTAGGGTAAAATGTATGAGATAAAAATAATTATATATTATTAAGTCCATTAAGGATTAATTCATTATACATGTATTATAATTAGACAAAGAGAATAAAATGATATATCAAGAAATATTATTCCATAAAGGCTCTATTAATTAAATGAATAATAAGATGAAGGGGAAATGTTTCATCTAGGAACATTTTACCGTGAGTTTTTTAATGAGATATATAGTGGGAAGATTTTAAAAAACAATATATATTACAAACATTAATCTAAAATGGAATCCCAATGTAATAATGAGACATGATCTTGTCCTCAAGTTAAATGTAACAGACAAATGTTAAGGGTAATCCCAAAATAAAAATTCATTACACATTCTCTTTGATTATCATTCATTAAGAAATAATGAGATAATGAATAACTATATTTTTTTATGGGGAAACATATACTCATTAGCTTTTAACAAAGTCTATGTTCCATGGAAAAATATATTTGAGGTTATTATGAAATCTCTATAAGAAAAGTGGAAAGTAGTAAAATTGGAGTTCCTAAAAATGGAAAAAATTTGAGGTGCTTGAAATACATAATATAAAATCCCAAAAAAACAGAAGGATGTATATTTAAGTTTTCCATGATGATATGGGAAGATTTGATAATTTTATGGAATTCAAGGAAACATTTCCCATTTTTTAAAATCATTAGAATGAATGAATTCTTTGAAGCCAGTGGATGATATGAAAGACTATGTTATCAAAAACAAAAAATAAGGATTAGTTATTTCTTAAATAATTATTTTTAGGATATTAATGTTTCTAGTGGAAAAAATTTGACTGTTTCATCTAGAATACCATGAAGAGGTCTTCGTACACTGAATGATGAAGCAACTCCATTGAGATTTTTTTTAATACTAGATAAAGAAGGATTTGATGCTAAAAGTTAATGTAAAATGATTTCCTAATATGATGTTTATACAACAAAATTCAATAAATATAATTATATTATTTGGAATAAAGTGAATATTTATTTTGTTAATAAAATTGTTTGAGTAAATTTGAAAATACCATCAAATTTCAAGGTATGGGTTAAAAACCTAATAAATCTTATACAAAGAGTCAAACTAGCAAAAATGATTAAATAAAAAAAAGATATTAATAATTAGAGGAGAAATTAATGATGTTGAGTCCAACTAAGGTTGATTATATCATATTTTTCATTGATTATAAAATAATAATCCCAATAAAGATGAGAAGGTACATGATTCCATTAAAAACATAAATTTGAAGTTGGATTTCAAAGTGATAGAAAAAATTAAAAATTGTGGATCATTATGACAGTCCATCTTTCTCCACATATGGAAGAATGGGAGGTATTACAATCCCAAAATTATTTAATAAATTTTTAAATATTTTTAGTGGTGAAAATTTTAACGGGATATATTGTCCATGGTGTTTATATGCTCACAAAACACAAGTATTATAGTTAGAATAATAGTTTCCTAAGTTGGATTAATATTGAAAATAAATATCAAGATGAATCTAGAATCTGATTTTAGTTCCATTACTAAATATTGAATTCAAAAATGTATTATAACAACTAGAGTCATATGAATTAGAGAAAAACATGTATTGATGATTTTTCATTATAAAACTGATGATGAAAGGACTAATCTTGATGAAATATGTTGCATTGATGATAAATAAGTTGTAAAATTTAGTATTATTATTAAATTAGGCCTATAATGAGTGAATTCCTTTAATAGAGTCAGTGTACAATAAAAAATAGAGGAGGTTAATTTTTCAAATATAGATATTACTTTATATTTTTTAATGACCAAAACAAGAAGTTATGTAGCATAGTATTTTTATGGATACACTATAAACCACATGTTTATAAATTTTATAATATTGTCAAACCATTGATATAGATGGTAAATATGAGTAATATCAAAAATATTATTTAATTTTATGTCGATCTATTTGAATTAAAACTATTATTATTATTTGATTGTGTTTACAATATAGTTAAATTGGTTGAATTAGAAGTTTTATCCCAAAATATAGAATCCTTTAATTGAATAAAATATTGGTATAAATGATATTCATGTTCATGTGCCTTAACGGATAATTCCTGAAATCCATTAATCCTTACTTATAGTAAAATGATCCATGTGAAGTTTGAAGGAACATCGAATTCAAGTAGTATCAATAGATTATAAGTAAATACTATTGGAAATTGGTCCATAAAGCAGTATGCATCAAATTATTATGTTTTTCGTATTATTCTATAAACTTTTTTAGAAAATTTTGGCTTATTTATAGGATAATCACCTTGGTATATTATATAAATTATGACCACTTCAAATTCATAGAAGGTGGATAGTGAAATGGGAAACCGTGATATTATTTTATTATTTTATTATTTCTTACACAATTCACAAGTTCAAAAGACTCATTTTATTACCCTAGGATTCTAAAATAACACTGTTAAATAGAATATTCATCATCCAATAACGAGTTCAAACAAACTATAATATAATATTAAAATATTATTTTATAAACGTGGTCAATTTTCACAAACCATTAAATTAGTATGAATGAATAGAATTAAAATATTTATGGAATATTTATAAATTTCAAACTCAATAAAAATTTAATGATAAATTTATAATAAATAATCACTCAATTTTCAATATATAGAAATTCTTCAATAAAGAATATATTTACATTAAAATTTTTATCTGTTTAATTTTTTTGTGATAAAATATTTAATTAATTTTGGAAAATTTTATAAATATAATTTTATAAAATGGAAATTTAAATTCTAAAAATAATATAAAAATAATATTACTGTTAAATATTTGTATTTTTTGGAAAACGTTTATTTTTTAGGAATAGTGAAAAATACCGATTTTTGTAAAAATGCCATTTCTTTTTGTCGATATAAGTAATTTAAAAATCTCATTAATATTTATTCATAATTTAGAAAATAGAATATGTCTTATTTATTTATATTTATTTTAATTATATAAATTTTATTCATATTTATGAAATATTTTTGTTTATTTTTTTCAATAGGCTTAAAAATATATTTTTGAGAAAACTATTGTAAAGAACATAATGTTTCTCCATTTTATTGAATTAAAATAAATACTAATGAGAAATTATTTAAAGGAAATTTATATATTATAATTAATAGTGTATTAATTTTAATTAATAAAATAAATAATATTAGCGACCGAGTTGATTTGAAGTCTTCTTTTCCATGAAAAAAAAAATTTGAAATTTTTTTTTCATATGATTGCGAGTTTTATTTTAAGTTAAAGTATTAAAAAAATGAATTTAATATTATAAAATGAATTAAATATTTTTTATTAAAAAATATTATAATATATAATAATATCAACTCAATTATATCTGATAAACAATATTAAAAATATTAAAAAACAAGATAAATTTGAAAAAAAATTAAAATGTAAAAGTGAGTAACCTTAGAGCTGATTGGGATAACATGTTTAAATTTGTTTATTTTTTAATGGAGTAGGATATTATTGACCATATCACCCCTACAATACATTATTTATCAATTTTTGAATCATTTGGATGGATAATGACTTCACATTATTCAATAGTTTTAGATATTTAAAAAAATGCCACATCTAAATTATAAAAGGTACCACTTCCCCTCACATGCACAAACCTATAAAGAGATTTGAAATAAAAAACAAAATTAATCCTTCTCTCAAATCCTCATCCACATTCTAGATCATCTTTTCATTCCAAAATAACAACATTGGGGTACTTAATAAGAGTCCCAAAAAAGGTTCCACCATGAGTAGGTAATCATCTTCACCATGATAGTATCTTTTCCATGGTCTTGTTTAAAAATAAATTATTTATTAAAATTAAAATATAATAATAAAATATCTCTTATATATTAAAATTTTATTATGTTTATTGAATAATATTTGTTCATTTCCACTTCCATCAAATGCAATCATAAACTATCAATTGTTTTTATAGCAGACTGTCATCTCAGTAATCAATGTGATTAATTTTTCTTCTTCACTTTTCCAAGATGATAATGATAAATGATTTAATATTTATATATTATACACATTAAATTTGGATAATTATGAAAAAAAATTATATCATATAATTTATTACCATACCATCAGAAGAAATGATAACTTCATTTGTGTGTATAGTGGACTACCACCTCTCAAAGAGATGTGATTAATTTTCTATTTTCATGACACATAGATTTTTATATAATTTTACTAAAATAAATAATATGAAATATAAGATATCATGATAATTTATTAATTTTATGTAACACTTAACATCATTTCAGCATTATAGTTTAAAAATGGAAATGTTGCAAATGTATAAGTACATCATAGAATCTCCAAGCTTGTATTATAGTTCATTTTCATAACCATAATTTGTAGTTATTTTTAAAAGAATACCTTTTTTATAAAAATAATAAATAGTTGATGATAATTATTATCAAGATAATGGAATAATTTCCCCTTTTAAAATGGGCAACACACTAATTCCATTTTTCAATTTTTGAACTCAACATCCTTAAAACAGCCGATATGAACATAACTTTTTAAGGAATTAAATATGTCATCAAAATAAATGAAGTAAATGTTTTATGTATAAGGGATTGAAACTGGAAATTTACATAATGAAATAAAATAATTGATATGGGTCTATTTTAGAGGAGATAAAGTGTAATAGTCTAGGAATCACACTCTAAGATCTAATTCAGAAATCCATAATGTTTAATTCCATGTTTTTTGCCAATAATTTTCACCCCCATTATTCTCCAAAAAACCATAAAACATAAAAAAATAAGAATTTGATCACCTATATATTGGTGGAGATTTTAGGTTTATATTTTTATAAACTTATGGAAAAACACCTACATAAACAATTCACATCAATTTAAATAAGAATTTCTCACACTATATCCATATTTCCTTAATGATACTAATACATTGTCATTATCCACATGAAATCACCATTAGACATTACACATTCAACATAATTTATTTTAATCCTGAGGAAAATTAAACAAAATAAGGTTGAGGTTAAATTAATATTAAGGGTAAACATAATAATTAAAAAATGAATATCATTCAAAAGAATATGAATATCGAAAGTGTGTGATACCATATTCAAAGTGCATGATAAAATAAAAAAGGATCTCATACACATCAATACATAGATAATCAAATATTAAAAAAATTGAAAGGGAATATACCTCATGATCAATAATCATGATCCATGTGATATCAATGTTGATAATGATAAACAATATAAAATTATAACAATAAATTAAAACTATTTTTTGTAACAAGGAGCATCCATATAATACAACCATATAGAAACCCATTGAAGACCATTTTATTTGGAATTAATTTATGGCTTAATTCCAAAATTATAATTACATATTGAATTATAGATATATAATGCGAAACACCCTTCAAATAAGATATATCAGGATCACCTAGGAGATATTTTTGGGATCAACCCTTTATATAATCTTATCAATATCAACCATTTATCATAAGGTATAATGGGGTGTATCCATTCATATAAGTTATATCAGGATCACTTGTGATCTATAATGGGGATCAACCCTTGGTATAAGCTATATTGGGTTGACCCAAGATGTATAATGGGGTTCAACCATTTGTATAAAATATATTGTGGTTACCAATTTTATAAAAAGTTTAAGTAAAATTTGACCCGTGAGGTATAATGGGGTCCAACCATTAGTATGCTATCAATAAAAAATTTCCCTAGTGGAGAATAATAAATAACATGGTTTTTCGATATTTATGAATGAAAATTATATTCAAATATCAATTGAAAAATTCTTGTGGAATAATAATCTCTATGAAGGAATAAAATTTAACATAACATTAAATAAATTTTTCATAAAAAAATCATGATATGATATGTAAATGGGGCTGCATGTACACTAAATAAAATAATTTGGATTTATATCAAAAAAACAAATGCCTTAATAAAATTAGATTGGGACAAAGCCCATCACCGATTTGGTAACATTGAAACTATAAACCCCCTAAAAGGGATATAATACAATGGATTTGTAAATCCACATAAATTCATGCATAATAATCATAAAATACATTAATTGGTAATATATAAACTACAAAACAAAAATAAGTGGTGAATATGACATTTGTCAAATATGAAATAAAAATGAGACTAGAAATATCATTACTACTTGATAAACATTTCAATCATGAGATTTGTGAAAAAATAACATCAATTGAAACATTTAATATCATTAAATTGATTAAATTGATGATATGAAATTTCATAGGGACGTATATACACCATGTGAAAGTAATCAGATGCATAATACAAATAAGATTCAATGGAATGTAAAGTTAGAAGAAACCCCTTACAATTTTGGTAACATATGAATAAAAATGAAAAAAAAATAAGAATTAATATAAAAATTTAAATAAAATTATTATAAAATAATTCATTATATAATATTTGGTAAAGGTATTACAGACAAAAAAAATTAGTAAGTAGTGAATATGACATCTATCTTCCAGATGTAAAATGTTAGATGAAAATCTTTTAATATGAGTCATATTTTTCACTATTTTCCTATATCTACCAAAATAATAATCTTATGTTAATTATTTAATGTATTAATAAAATTTTTAAATTTTTATTATTAAACTTATTTCACTTATAAATAAGTCATATAAAATTACATAATAAATAATAAATAATTTATTTATTTTTACTATATTCGGCTTATGTGTCACAATAGACATTGATAGATTGACAATAGTCGATAAGTTCTTAATTGATGTAGTACCAATGGTTTCTATAATGTAACCCTTTATTGATTGTTTTTATGGTTATAATTTTAAGGGTGAAGAATGGGAGAGTCAGGAGAACTCGAAATGAAGTTTTGTTGCAAAAGGGGAATTTGCACGGGCGGCGCACGGTTTGTCTAAACCGTGCGGTCAAACTGTGCATAGTTGGTCTTGGAGGAAGTAACTTCCACACGGACGGTGTACGATTTTTCTAACCATGTGGTCAAACCATGTGAGAAGGGTGGCCGAGGCAGTAGCTAATGCAGGGTTAGCGCACAGTTTTTCAAACCGTGCGAACTAACCGTGCGACCACTTAAATGAGATCATATAAAAGTGGATCTCACACATTTTTGCATCTATGTGGCACGTTATTCCTCCTAAGCAGCCCTAACTCGGGATTTTTCTTTTCCTAAGGTCAAAGAGGGTTCTCCCATCATTCTAGAGGTGATCTGAAGGCTTCTCTTGACGAATCGAAGCTGGATTCTTAAGGTATGTGATTGTTCTTGTTTGGTTTCTCAGATCTACTTAGATCTACTTCTCTGTTTCTCTCGGTTTCTTAGATCTATGCCCATTATGGGTATATCTAAGTGTGTGAATGACAAAAATGATGAGATTTTTTCTTGTTTATGTTAGGAGAAGAGATCTAAGGATGATCCTTGGTGAATCAGCCGAGTTTTCTTGTGCCTTCTCCGTTTTTAGGGTTTTCATCAAAACATTTGAGGTATGAGGCTTCTCTCTTGACTCCACTAATTAGAATTTATTGGCTTGGTTTCAATTTGGGTTATTTTAATGTAATTTATTGTGAAAATCATGGAATAAATCTTCTTTAGGGATGATTTATGTTTTTAGTGAAATTGTAAAATCTTAGTGATTTGTTGTGCAAAGTGTTTTGGATTCTTGAATTTAAAATGATGATTTTTAAATAAAGAATTTCTGGAATTTTAAATGGTTTGATGAAAGATGGGTTTTCAATAAAAAGTTAGTTTTATTGAAATGGTTTGGTATTGAAATGTCTTTGTTGCAATTGGTTTATTCTTTGGTTTTCAATAAAAGTACTGTTTTATTGAAATTGTTTAAATTGGATAAACACACTTGGTTTTGATTGAAATGGTTTTCAATAAAAGGTGTTTTATTGAAATTCTGGTTTTGGAATGATTTTTGGGAATGGGTGGTGTGTGTTCATGTTGCATATACGAGGCTTGGTTGAAATATGTCCTTGTGCTCGGTTCCAAACGTTTAATGGCACATGGTAACTATATATACGAGTCTTGGTTGAAATATGACCTTGTGCTCGGTGCCAAAGGTGTAATGGAACATGGGAAATAATTACCTAGTGATGAATTTCTATATCGATGAGAGAACACTCATGAGTATTGAGCTATTATAACGTAGAATGCATGGTTGATTTCACGGGTTTGTGAAATGGTTGGGTATGCCAAAAAGGTGAGATTGTGAAATGGTTTTAAAGCTTGATTGGCGATTTGTTTGGAAAAATAATTTGTTGGAAAAATTGGTTTCTATTTCAATTGGATTCTTTTGTGTATGAATGGTTTTGGAAGCTTGTTTGTATCCTGTTATAAACTGTTTCGAGAAAATGTTTAATATAAACTGTTTTATATAAACGTTGCTAACTCTTCTATCCTAGTGGCATGAGTAGGGAAGTCATTAGGGAAACCCTACTATGTTTTATACTCACCCCTTATTTGGCACTTTGGTGCTTTTACAGATGTCATATTCCGAGACATCGGTAAAGGTAAGGCATATCATTACTAGTGGTTCATGGTGATGCTTGGGGGATGTGGTGGTGCTTGGTGCATGGAGATCGGGGTGGAGCCATGGAGTGTGTCTTGGATTGTTTTTGGTCTTTTGTTTAGTCTTCCTCTTGGTACTCTGATGTTCTATTGGTTATGTATTGGTATATTAGAATAGTGTAGTTTTCTTTTGGAAATGAATGAGTTGGATGTTTCATTAACATGCATCATATATTGGTTGTTTGTGATGTTTTTGTTGGTTTATTTCTCAAAGGGTAAATCATACCCCACTAGCATTGAAACCCTTCGTTATTTATTTCCAGCCTTTGGTTCCATGGGGATGCAGCTTAAGGCCTAGTAATGACTCATTGTACTCTCAAGCCAATGAGAATTTTTGGGTCATTACAATTCAAACATACCCATCATAATAAACACGAAAGAATTATAATTTTTTTACATTACTTATAATTTTAATATAACATAGAATTAATGGTTACTAATAAATAACCAATGATATGATCATGGAGATGGTAGGCCATATATGTGCATGAGTAACACTCCTATTTTCCACAATCATTATAGAAAGAAGGTATGTAAAATTTATATGTCTAGAATGAAAATTATATCAAAAATAAAATATTATTTTATTATTTTTTACTTATATATATAATTCTTGTTATGTGGTGATGAAAAATTACGAATACCATCACTTCAAGCAAACAGTTGTCCTCATATCCACGAATGACGTTATCACTTTTCAATATGTAAAATGGTAATAATAAAAACATATTCCATATTTATAGAAATATAATTATGTCATTAATATCATAAATATTTAATTTATATCATATATGTTTTTTTCAACCCATCTTTAATACATTCCATGTAAAGCATCAACGAATCAATTGCTTCGAGGAGGCTGTAGTCCATAAATCCACAAATGATGTAATCGTATTCCCACTAAATAGATATAATTTAGGTATAAGTTATATAATAATTTTAGAAATATAAAAAATTTATAAATATCATATATATTATATTAAAATATAATTTATGTCATAATACTAACCCATGGGAGGTGGTAATGAAAAGACAAATGACATTGGTTTGTGAGGTAATACTCCATCAAACACACGAACACAGATTTTCCCCATTTGATGGATGTGTCATTAGGTTTAGGTAAAAAAATTAACATAAAAAATATTAGTATATTTACGATACATATTTTTTATATAATTATTGAATAATGATAATTTATGGTTTGGAGAATGAAATAAAACAAAAGTTATCATTGAAGAATGTTGCCTTTTAATTGGGTAACTGTTTTTTGTTTGAACCAAAGAACATTCTTGGTTTAATTTATAACAAATATGAGAATTGTAAGATTATATTATTAATTTTTCGATATTATTTAGTAAGGTTTTAAAATATCTAAAATAATTTATAATTGTGAATATGTGGGGAGAGTGAATGCATTTTTATAGTGGAGGAGGAGTGGGATTGTAGTAAATAAAAAAATATAAACCCTATTGGGAGGTATATCTTTCTTATTGTTATTACAAAATGAAAAATAATGGACTATAGGGTATTTACAATCTAGGAACAATCTCAACACATGAAATAGATTCATTTTTTAAACATTTTATTCCCTAATTATAATGTTTCATAATTTTTTCATTTTGGTTTTTTCATTATGGTAACTAGTATTGTAACCTATATAATTAATCCACTAAGAATAAATTAATCTAAGAATTATTATAAAATTAAGACATATTTATTTTAAATATTAATTACTAATTATAAAATAATACTTCCTTGTGTCTTGGAAATTAAATATTACAGAAGCAAATGTGACGCGCAAAAATACTTCTTTATCCCTAACTATGCCAACAATTGTTTTATTAGTTAGGAGTAAATACCATAATTTTTAAAGACAAAATGATACATTAATGTACCATATTTTATAGTTATTAACATTTAATAATCAATTTATATAAGATAGGATTTTTAGTAATTTTAAATTATTTATATAATGTCATTTATTATAAAATGACATTAATATCAATTTTGACATTATATACGTAACTAAATTTATAAATTATCAAAAAAATAATTTAACTAAACTATATTATATTAACATATCTATATCATGGTATATTCACTTAAAAAACATTTCATCACAAAAATTCATTCTTTTTAATGCACTTTTAATATTTTTTGTATCATTTATTAAATTTTATTACTAAATAAATAATCAATGCATTGGCATTCATTAAACATTTAATGTATTCATATCGTCTCTAAAATTTATATTTAAATTATTATAATAGAAAAAATTATTTATAGTTAATTATAATGTTTATTTCTAAACCTAGATTTTTCCCCAATTTCTAAAGATTTAATTGAATAAAAAGTAATAAAGGTACTTTTTTTGTGTTAATCTATTCATAACATATTATATGGGTCACTTGAATTACATATTAATGAAAATAACTCATATAAATTAGAAATAAATTGAACTGGGTAAATATATTCCAATCCAAGGAGTGTTAGGAATTTTTATTGTTCATTTGGCCCTTTAAGAATAATGTTTAACCACTATGTAATCTCATTTTTAGCTTGATTGCTATAATTACATTAAAATGATTTAACTAAAAGTTATGGTAAAGATATACAATTACATTAATATATATTATTAATTATTCTGATTCCAAATATTGAATCCATCTTTGATAATATTAATCATAGATGTGGCATAATTTAATTAAAAATTGATCCCTCATGCGGCCCAAAACAACTGGTTTCAAAGTAAAACAGTAAATTTTTTTAAATGATTTTATATACAATTTTAGTGTGAAATTGATTAAGATGACCTAAATTAAATTTTTTATGATTCATTGAACAAATTAGTCCTTAAAATAAATTTAATATAAATTTTAACAATATAAATAAGTTAAATGAAAATAAAATTTTCAATTACAAATCATTGTGATTAATTATTCATCAAAATATGAAAGTTCTCAAAAAAATATCATTAATTCACCCTGGTGAAATTATAATATTATTATTTTAAAAACCTGTTTATTTCTTAAAATAAAAATTCTCAATGTTTAAAAATTTATTTTTAAAACAAATATTCCATTAAAAGGGGAAAACACATTTTAGAGTAATTCAACATTGTTATCTTAAAATTATATTTATTCATGGTTTCTGACTATAAAACATATTAGATGAATTTGAAAAAAAAATTATTGAATAAATAAAATATATTATTACTGAACATCATTATTTAAGAAGGTATTTATTTAATTTATTATGATAAAACATCTTTATGGGCATAAAAAGAGTTTTTTCATAAAACACATCCTTTATATTAATTTTTTTTATTTTAATTTCAAATTATCTGGTCACCATATGATTAATCATATAATAATTTTTAATAAAAATATTAAAAATATTGTAAATCATATTCATTTACTTGATTCCAGTGACCAGGTTATAACTATCATATTAAATATTAAATATTATATTGTTGTTCTATAAAACTTGGTCTTACATTTAACACACATTATCAGAGAAACCCAATGTTACATGCAATAATAGAAAAAATTAATTTTTGATATAATGAATGATAAAATATGAATTTCATGTGACTATGTATATTAAATAAATTAAATTAATTTGAAATAATATAGTTCACAAAATCCAAGTTTGTTAAATCATGTCCCTCGTAAAATGAATTTTGACATGAAAATTAGTCTTTGTTATTAAATGATTAACATTGACAGAACTGTATTATTAAAACCCACATCATAAAAATTCTTAATAACATATCCTCTCATAAAGGGAAAGTTTGAAACATAAAGGTCACAAGAAGTGACACATAACAAGGATTCCATAAAGGGAGAACATTGGTTGGAAATTAAAAGACTGATTTAGAAGGAAAAAACTAATTCACATGGAATAAGAGAGAGTGATAGAGAATTTGGTCAAGAAAATGAAAATAAAATAAATCCCCAAAAAAATATTTGTAAAAGGTAATTTCCATATTCAAAATTTATAGAAATAGGATAACATTTTATTTCAAGATCCTTTTCCTAAAGTTGAGGTATTTCATTCATCATCATGAATGAAAATAAAAAGAAATACCCTTACATGATAAGTGAATTTTATCACTTAAAAATGTTACACCACAATATCATATTTCCTTCTTGAAAAAGAATATTAAACATGAATGTTTCGTCCTACAATCACTAAAATTAAAATTTAAAGATAATATAACCATAGAAGCGATAAAAATATATTCCTCATGTCTTAAAATATGAACAAAAAACCAAAATGGTCACAACATGGTAAGATAATTATAAAAATGGGTAATCCATAAAATAGTAAATTTATATTAAAAATAAAAACCAAATCTCTTAACCAATTAATTTTTAAAATTAATATCCTCAAAATAAGTAAAACATTAGATTAATATGTTTGAAATCCAAAGATTAGAAGTATTTTATGATATTTTATTTGATGATAAATCTACAATTATTCTTTAAATAATATCACAATTTTTTTTGCATAAATAAAAATAATGTTAACATGTTGTAATTTCTCACTAACCATGAAATCTTGTAGTCTAGTGGTATGCATGAATCCCCTATCAACCATTAGTCAGGGGTTCCGGCCCCACCCTCTCTCCTGATGCGACGGGTTGTCACCTATCATTCAATTTTTCCAATTTTTCTTCAAACCAAAAATATAAATATTCCTTAATAACATTTAGTTTATCATATGGGTTAAAAATACCACAACCCAAAAAAATTCTATAAAAAAATTATTGATAACCACGAAATTTGGAGTACTTAAAAACCATAGTTGGGGTATCTTAAGACATTGAACTTATGATAAACAATAAACTTATAGTAATATCATGATATCCATAACTCTTAAAATAAAATTATATGAAAACATTATAAAACCTTAATTTATGTAAATTGACATTTTATACAAACTATAATAGCCCAACACCCACAATCTTAGAACTAGTGATGAAATCCTTAATATTACATTTCCGACATAGATGTAGATAATTACAGGCCAACTTTTTCCAATCAAAACATCTATAATCAAAAGAAGAACTGAGATGAGTTACAAAATCAAGGTTATTTTAGGTTTACAGATTTAGATAACTCATAACAACTCTTACATAAATTATTTACATTCCTTTAACTAATCATTTCTACCACTAAACCCATATTTTCCATTATTATATTAATATATCCTAACTGTCCATATTAAATCCTTTAGAGACTTTTCTTATTAAACATAATTTCATTAAATCCAAAGGAAAAGGAAATATAAGAAGGGTGAGATCTAATTCCTAGTAAGGGCAATAATAATCATTGCCAATTTAATTTCATTAATTAAAATAAGAAAATAATGATGGAATTATGTCATAATCAAATCAAATAAGAAAATGATAAAGAAAATCATACACATAAATACTTAGATCATAAAATATAAAAACATTGAAAGGGTAAAGAACATAATAATCAATAATCATGAGCCATGTGATTTCAATTTTGATTATTATATACTTTATAAACACCTATCAAGAAAATTAAAATCTTTTTATTTACATAGAGAATCACTTTCATGAAACACTTTCAAAAACAATGATGGAATTACCATATTCCCAGCATCCAAAATTTTTATTAACTACATTGTATATCTATAATGGGGTTCACCCTTCATAAAAGATCTATCAGGCTCACATATGAGAGATAACGAGTCTCAACCCTTCATATAACCTATATCAGGATCACCCATTTCTCATTAGCTATAATGGGACTCAGCCCTTTGTTTAATCAATATCGGCCTCACCTATGGGCTATACTAGGGATCATCACTTCATTAAAGCATTATTAGGCTCACTCATTTCATATAAACCTCAAGTACTATTTTGTTAATAATTTTTTTATAAAACTCATAGAAACAATAATTATTCACATATAAGCTGATAAACCCACGTAAATTAAATCGTATTAATGTCAATATCATTGAAACATGATTAAACCCTAAAACATAAATGAGTTCCAAAATAATATCTTTGAAACATGATAAAACCATGTAAATAAAAATGGTTATCTAAGAATATATTTGAAACATTGTTATCTCATAGAAAAGAAACTCATTCCATAACAATCTCATTGAAACAATATGATCCCATGAAAAAGAAATGGGTTCCATAAAACAATATATGAGACAATCATAATCCATCCAATGAAAGAAGGAGTATGGTATTAATAAAAAATATACCTACTGTATTATATTTAACAATACGGGTTTTTGAATTTGATGAATGAAAATTACCCTAACATATCATTAGAAATATTCTTGAGGGAATTTTTTTTAAACATTCCAAAGTGTCACATACCACTTGAAACAATTGAATCATAATCCCCATGATGTAATAATATTTTAAAAACATTAAATACCATGATAATAAATAATTTAATTACATTATATGTTAATTGGTATGTATATACACCTTATAAAAGAAGGCTGGAGTATATTATCAAAACAAATGCCTCATTGAAAGGATATTGAGGCGAACACCCTTATCACTTTTGTAACATAGAAACTGTAAAACCTATTAAAGAAAGATAATAAAATTTAAATGTAAATCAGCATAAATTAATGTATAATAATGAGGAAATACATTTATGGGCAGTAAATGCACCAAAAAAATAAGTGGTGAATATGGAATAAGTCTCACAAATCTAATTGTGAGACTAGAAATTCCCTTCCTTCTGAAGTTAATTATGAGTCATGAGATTTGTGAAATAATAAAATCAATTCCAACATTTAATATCATAATATGAATGTAATTAAAGATATAAAATGGGATAGTGAATTATATACACTATATAAAACTAAGTTTTTGCATAATGACAAATAAGTATTAATGTAATGTAAATTCAGATAAAACCCATTATTATAGTGGTAACATCTAAATTAGAAGTCAGAAAAGTAATAATAATCAAATCAAACATTTAAATACATCAATATAATATAAGTAATGATATAATATATCAAAATATGTAGTACATAAACCATAGAAAAGGACTAAGTGAGGAATATGATATTTAACTCACATATGTAAATATTGAGATGAAAATCCCTTACCTTGCGGCTAATTTTTCATGATCTCCTTATATATACCTGAATAATAAAAATATTTTAATTATTAACAGTATTCGTAACCATTTACATGATTATTATTAACGTTAATTTAGTTTTAATCATGTTATGTACAATTACATTATTAACAAATTCGTATGTCAGATGTTTAAACCATATTAAGATTTTGTTTAAAAATTGACTTTGATAGGTTGACTATGGATAAGGTTGTAAATATTTTAACAACTCAAAAACAATAAAAAAGAATTAAATTTCACATTTTGAATGAAAATATAATTTTAAAATCATTCTTGAAGGTTTTTTCTAAAAAATGAACCAATGTTGTGATCATGGAGACGGTAGGTCATGTGTTTTCATGGGTCTCTTTTCAATTTTTCAATGATCATTTGAAAAAACAGTAACTAAAAATTATCTTTCCAAAATAAAAACAATTTCATAAATAACATAATATTTTATTATATTATAATATATATATATATATTTTATGTGAATAGGTGATACAAAATAAAGGAACATGTCACTTCGAGAAGTTGGTAGTCCACACGCCCACGAACAGCGTTATCACATTTTTAGTGTGTTAAATGGAAAGAAGAAAATGATATATAATATTGAAATATTAATAACTATATCATTAATATCATAAATATTTCATTTATATAATAAATTTTTTTATAAATCCATTCTTAATGTATTCCATGTAAAGCATGAACAAATCACATTGCTTTGAGTAGGCGGTAGTCCACACATCCACTAATGATGCCATCACATTCCAAAAAAATGAAAATAATGAATGTATTTTTTATTTTAATTAAATATAAATAAATAAATCATATATATCATTTAAATCATAAAAAATAGTATTCCCATCATAATTCCTAGCTATGGGAGTTAATAAGGTAAAAAATGACTGAAATCATTTCACAAGGCAGTAGTTCATCGTACACACAAACAGTGATTTTTTTACCAATTTGATAGAAGTGTGTGTAGGTTCACGTATAACCATTTACAATTAAAATATCAGTATATTGAGGAAAATTATTATTTTTAAATAATCCTTTAATGAGAATAATTTAAAGGATGGATAACAAAATAAAACAAGAGTTCTTGTTGAATAACGTTACCTATTCTTCAGGTGACTCCTTCAGAGTTTTACCAAAGGACATTATTGGATTGAATTATGGAAAATGTGACGATTCTCGGATGAAATGAGGGATTTTGGGAGATTTTTTTTCTAGGGCCCATATAATCCAAAATTCTATAGAGGTTTTAAGAATTGTTGAGAGTGAGTGCCTTTTTTATAGTGGAGGAGGAGTGTAATTCCTATAAATAAACATAGGTAAACAATATTAGGAAGTATCCAATAACTGATGTGCTTAAAAAATTACAAATAATATATTTTTTGGGAATTATGGTTTGGAAAAAATTATACCACATGAATTAAATTCATTTTGTAAACATTTTATTTGTTAACTTCTTTGTTTCCTTGTTCTTTCATTTTGGGTTTTCTCATTAAGGCAATATGTTTTCCAACCTATTTAATTAATATATTAAAAATAAATAAAAGTGAATCTTATTATAAAATATAGACCCAATAATTTTAAATTTTATGGGAAAATTATAAACTAAAAATCCCGTGTTTGTTGAAAATTAAATTTAACACAAGCACATGTAAGGTGAAAAAATACTACATCAACAGTAATCGTTTGAACTATGTTTTTATTATGTTTAGGTAAATATTATCATTATAAAAGATAAATTGGCCCTTTAATGGACTATATTTTAAATATTTTAACATTTAGAACAAAATTTATAGAAGATAGTATTTTTTATTAATTTTAAATAATTTAATAAAATATCATTTCTTATAGAATGACATTAATGTCAATGTTGGAATTATATCCCTAAATAAATGTAAAAAATATCAATTCTATAATTAAATTAAATTTTATCTAGTGGAAAAAAGGTTAAGAAGATATCTTCATCTGAAAAAGTTATTTAACATAAAAAATCATGTTATTTTTGTCAATTTTAATATTTTTAGTGCAATTTATTTTCTTTAATTAAATACCATTTAATCCAATTTATTAAATTTAAAATTATTTAATTATTAAATTTACTTTTCAATCATGTCATTTTTTTCATCTGAAATGTTGTCACTAAATAACCCATCTATGGGCATTTCTAAAAGATGGATTTGGTTTCATGTTTTATTCACATAAAACCTATTGGATGAATTTAACAATACATCATTGAATATATAACTTATAAATTTCCCAAATATAATTCAATAATATGTTCAAATTTAATATATTAAGATAAAATTTCTTTGTGGGCCCAAAAATATTTTTTTATAAAACACATCCTTTATATTCAATTTATTTTTCTTTTCATTTATAATTAATTGGCCATAAAAGGATTCATTAAAAAATAATGTGTAAATGTTATATTCATAATCTAGATAATCATATTCATTCAATGCATTCCAAGGTGTAGGTTATAACTATCATATTAAATATTAATATTATATTATTATATCATAAAACTCGATCTTTTGTATAACATACATCATTGTAAAACTCAATGTTACGTGCCATGAATGATTAAAAATATTTATAGTATATATAACCTGATATAAAATTTTCATTATATGTAAAAAAATATATTAAATAATTTAAATTTATTTTAAATAATATATGTCATAAAATTACTAGATGTTACATAAATGATATAATTGTAAGGTTTGTACTGAAAGAATGTATTTATTTTATCTAATTTTTTTTTTCACACATGTTCTTTTATGAAGCTAATTAATTTTAAATGGTTTATATAATAGACTTCATAATATTATAAAATTAATCTTTTATATATCATGAATCATTCAACCCATATGCTAGAGGTGTTTGGCTAGTAGTGGGGGTGTAACGAATATAGTGGGAATACTATACCCCTGGTAAAAGTTATAATATAATGGAAATTAGAAAAAATAATAGAGTAAAAAATATAGTGTATGTAGTACAACATACAACCTGAAAGTAAAGGATGACACCACAAATAAAATAATATTAATCAATGTAATGAAAGGCTGTAATGTTTCTAAATATAAAACAAAAATTAATATCAGAAAATAGGAATATTATGAAATATTAAACTCAAAATACCCCAGTCTTGAACCACACATTTGTCTCATCTCCAAGTTCCAATCCATACAGAAAGTAACAATCATCAAGAATTCCATTTCCCTTGTCCAAAACTACATACATTTAATATACTTGAATACAAAACAGTGGCTTGAATATACTGTGAGTAAAACATAGTTGGTCGAAACTACAGTGTCTAAAAAAACTTTTATGATAATTATTTTATGTAATAATTCGATAAATATATGTATTAATTAATAATTCAACACAAAAAAAAACCACCTACATCAGAACCATGCAAAAATATCACTATGTATGTTTCCCAATCATGACCACCATAACCAAAATCCATGACATTATCACATAACTATGTCAAGACTTATAAGAATTGCAACATAACCATGAAGTTATCTTTATATAATAATTTTAGTATAACTAGTCATATCCCTTTACATAATAATCTCAACATCCAATCTAATCTCTTTAAGTATTACAACATAATCAAGAATAACCTTTTATATAATAATTTTATAATAACCTGGTTTTTTTAATCTATATTTGAATTTCAACATCCAGTACAAGACATCAATATATTAATTTTTACATGATTCAAAACCCTAATCATAATGAAAATGAATACATCATCAAACCATAAATCACAATATTTAATTCTATAAATAAACATGTGTCATTCAATTTAATATATATAAATTAAATTATTTATTAAGTTGTTTACATGAAGGTTTTCAATCCCAATTATTACCATTTTATCACCATCAATTTCAATAATCGATATAATCATTTTATATGGTGAATATATCATAAGAAACAACATATTGTATCATTTCTTGGTATTCAAAATTTATTCAATTTATTAATTCATTATTATTCTAGGACAGGTTTAGTGAATGTGTATCCTCAATCATGGTCTCAAAACTAGTGATACAAAATGGATCCAATGATTGATTTACAATCAATCATCTTTTTAATTCATTAATATGTTCATTATGTCGGTGAAATCACAATATTTCACATACTTAAACCACTAAACAAACCATAGGGTTTGGTTTTAGGCCAATTGACTTTATCTGGAGATCTAAAAAACTTTTCCAATTGGTAACACTAACAAACTATGAAGGTGAATATGACTGTGATAAAAACCTAGATCACATTAGATCAATATCATCACAAAAAATAGACGTGGAAAAAAATTCCACCTCCACAATGAAGAGAAATGAAAGAAAGTGGGAAAATAGAAAAAACTTACCAAGGATCATATACATGATCTAGACATCCATAGTGGAATAAATTACTCTAAATTATTTAGGAAATCACATGTGGATAATGCTTAGGGGGCTGTATGTGAATGAAGAATGCATTATATGTGCATAATTGCATTAAAATCACTACTATTGGGAAATACATGATGTGTAATTCTTTCACATCATGGTTTTCCCATGTAATGAGTTTCGTTAAAATGTGGCACCTATAGTTAAAATTACCCTTCCCTATCAATACACATCATGTAATAGTTTCACAGTCTGTAACCGGTTCACATACTAAAATAGTTCATGACATATACCTAGTGGAATTTAAACATCATGAAACATTTTCATAGTTTTTAACCAATTAATTACTAGAAGATGATAAAAACTTCTTCCAGTATACAGTTTCACATCATCTAATAGGTTCACATTTTGTAAATTTATTCAAGACTCCTGTCATCACAACTATTTCCAAAAAAAATCCAAAACACCTATGTAACCTTCAAAACACATTTTAAACCCTCATAATACCCATTAATATATTTATACCCAAATTCAATTAATTAAAAAAATGATACATCCCCAAAAAATATGTCATTTTCCCCACAAAATTATATCAAAACATAAAATAGGGCACAAACACTAAGGTTCAAGAAGAAAAAAATGAAACAAAATAGGTTTAATGAAAAACTCAATGAGGGATGTATCTAGAAAAGGTAGTGATATTATAACCGCCCCCAACATATAAAATATCATCCACGAGATAGTATATGAATCACTATGTAGTTTTGATGAACATGTATAGCTAGTATGCTTGAATATTATATTCCCTCTCCTAGGCCTCCTCTTGAACATGACCATACTATAACAACCCGAAATTTTGAATAAATCTTGTTTCCTAATTTTGTGTGTTATTTTATTTTTATACTCAACAAAACCGTTTCATTTGATAACATGAGTATAATTAAAATGAGACCGTTGGGTTTTGACTGTATATGACCATTGGTCAATATGACCGCTGGAAACTAAACGTTTTGTTTATTGTCTCTAAATACAAGTAAACTTGGTTAATTAATATAGAAAGAAGATCTGATGGCCTCACCCAGTAGTCTTGGACCAATCGAAGCCCATCTAACAGAACTTGGGAAGGAGGTAGCACCGCTGGGCTTTGCTCTGGACCAAACACAAGACGAACTTCATTGTGTGAAGTTAGAACAGAATCGCCTTCGCGAGAAGTTCAAACTGATAGAAATTACTACTCATGCGATGTTGGCTGAGCCTCCCTCAGATTCTCTCACATTAGCACACCTTACACATAGGTCCTATGCTGTTGTGATAAGGGGCTATGTAAGGAGACTGTAACTACCTTGTGTAATCCTTTGTTTTAAATAAAAATTTTGATTTCTTCTTATGATGATGTTTATGAATTTTCGAATGACCGGATAAATATAATATGCATATTTTTGATGAATTTTAGAAAAAGGATATTTTAAAAATGTTTATGTAAAACTTAAATAATTAAAAATGTGTAATGATTTTCAAAAAATGGTTATCTACAATTATGTTCAGTTCAAAATTTAAAGTCTAATATGATCAACTTAATTTTTGATGAATAGTAAATTATGAATAGTGATTTTATGCTTAGTATTAGTAATGTGACCAAATGGATTAGTAATCTCACTTAAAGAAAGTATTAATATAATCTAGGCACCTTGATTAAGTAATGTGATTCAATAAAATGGTTAAATAACGGTTTCATATATCATTATTCAAGTATTAGTTTTTTACGGTGAATAGTGTTTTTAATTAAAAATTTAATTAAAAATATTTATAAAATTAGTTTTAAAATATGGATTTCATTTTTGAACTCAGAGCATCGATTTTATGTTATGGTAATTTTTGGGGATTTTTCTGAGAAAGTTGAATTTTTGGTGAATAGTGTATTTATTTAAAAATTTAAATAAAAATATTTAGAAAAGTATTTTTATAAAATGGATTTCATTTTTGTAATCAGAGCATCAATATTTGGTTAAGGTGAAATTCAGGGATTTTTCTGAGAAAGTAGAATTTTTAGTGAATAGTAAAAACACAGTTTTAGGGTTTTGGTATGTTTAATGACATCATAAATGTGTCATGATGATGTCATGAGATATTTTAAGTGTTGGACGACCAAAGGTGATGAATTATTGTATTAGGGGACCCATGTGGCCTAACTCCATGGTAAATTACATGGGAGAGCACATGGTTTTCAGAAAAGCACTTGTGAGGTGTCCCTTGGCCATTAATGCCTTGTCTCATTACTTTCCCTATAAATACCAAGCCCACCTCTCATCCATTCGACTCCAAAACCATCCTCAACGAAGTTCTGGTTGCCTTACCTCCCAAGGAGTCCTCCCAAGGTGCCCCCATGACCTCAAGGTCCAAACCATTGAGTTTTATGAGTTACATTTTAAGGTAAGGGATCTGACCTCTCTCTTTCTTTTCCAATAATCTCGTTTATGTCATTTCTTTTATACTACATGTTCTTATGTTAGAGGATGTTCTTCTATATTCATATTACTTTCCTTTTCATGTTCATATGATGAGAGACCCCATCTTTCTCTCATCAGTTCGTTTTAATAACGCTTAAGTGATGCCATTAGGCTGCCGAATTTTTAAGGGGATTCTTTCACCCTTCTCATTCTTTTCAAATTTCTACTTTCATGTCAAGTCTTTCAAGTGATTTTTTTATTATGTTGGAGTATGATTTCTATATAAATCATAATGAACTCTTATATTCACATGATGAGAGACCCTATTTTATCTTTGAAATCATTTTGTCGAAGTTTAAGTGACGCCGTTAGGCTGCCGAATTTTCATAAGAGAAATCTAATTTTTGTCTTCCTTCCATGTCTTTCATTTCAAATGTTATGTCCTTAAAATTTCATTACCATGTTCATATATCCTTCTTATTATGTCCCTATACTGTTTTATGGGTCATTTATGAATGTTTGACCTATGTCCCCCCTCTTTTTAATTTTTCCTAAAACCCCGAAACATAGCCGTTATGCTGTGGAATTTTCATCTCAAAATGCCTCTATTTTCTCTAAATTATTTTATGTTATAATGTGAATACTCAAATATCTTATTTATACAAGGGTATTCACATATATATTAAAATTTTATATTTTAAATTCTGGGATTTACATACATGAGACCCGCTTTCCCTTTCTGTGGGTTTAAAGTGACATTAAGATCATGTCTTTAAGGCAGTTTTATAACGTTATGATTATGAAATGAAACCCATTTATTTTTTGCTATATGGGTTATTTATGAAATTTTTGATGATGATATATGTGGATCACATGATAATAATAGAAAATTTAAGTGTGTGCCCTAATAGCGCTCAAATGCATTGGGTAATGATGTAACCACTAGAGATTATAATTTTCACGATATCTTGGTGAATAACCTTGGTAATTTTCAAATGACACCTTGGGGATGGACCATGGTGATATGTTCATGATTGTCTATGTTAAATGATGTATCCACATCTTCATGTTATGAAACATGTTATTTTTATTATGATATATCTCATTATTTCTTTCTCATGCCTTAAAGTTCTTTTGATGACCTTATTGAAGTATCTCAAGTTCACATGTAAAATGTTTCTCTTGTTTCCCTTAATGGGCCTTCTTCTCACCCTTTCTCTTGATGTATGTCCCCAGGTTATGAGATTCAGTAATGAACCTAGTATGAACATAAGCATAAGCCTTTCAAGTGTTTAAGAAGAATGTTTTTTTTTCATGTATTATGTTCCTGGTTTCCAAGACACTAAACCTTAAAGATCCTCAGTTGTGTATAATGTAATGAAAGATTATGTGACAAAAAGGCTAGATGGTATAGTTGGTATCAAAGGATGGTTTAGTTATTTGTGGAAATTAAGATATGAAAACTTTAGGAAGAACCCTATTGAAAAGTTTAAATATAGGAAATCTTCCTGGTACTTTGGTGAGTATTGAGTAAGGGGTTTCCAAGCAAATACATCCCTGCCTGGATACAAGCAGGTAGAGGCGGCTCTGGCACAGATGTACATAGGGGTAAAACCAGAAAACACCGCTTTGAGCTAGACTCGAACGAGAACTGGTACATGACAACAGGCCTTGCTGCACTCTTGGTTACGACACTCCCAGGGGATATGCTTTGGTAAATTCATAAGCTTAGTATGAACCATTATTAAAGGAACAAAGATAAAATAAAATAAAGATTCACATAAGAATATTTGATCATGGATAACCTAGATTGGAACCTAGGGGATCACATGTTATAATACTTTCCTTCTACAAGTTTATCCTTTTATGCTAAAAGTTTCCTTTTAATGATTATTGGCTAAGTATTCAAGCCCCTAATTATACTTTCTTTTCTTAGTTAATGGCAGGAAATGGAAGAACATGTCCCAACAACCAATGTGATAGGAAATGTGATGATTGCCCTATTGATGTGACAGAGATGACAAATGATCAGGTTGAACATATTGTGATTATGCCAAACCAGCTATCAAAAATCACATTTAATAATTGGTACCTATTTGAATGCCCAAATTCATCAGGGAAGAAGAGGACAAAGTCTCAAGGATGTTCATATGATAAAGTTAATAAGGGAAAGAGGACCCAATTTCATTTGTGCAAAAACTGTGGAAAGGGGCACCAAGGAGAATTTCACAAAGGAACCAGGAGATGTTTTAAGTGTTGGAAGATAGGGAATAAAGTAGCCAATTGCTTTAAAAAAATGATAATGTGATAAATGGAGATAAGGTTCGATCTAATGTGCCTTATACATTTCGATGTCATAAATGTGGAGAAGTTAGACATTATCCTAGGCAATGCTCTCTTGGAATGGGTGAGAAGGATGATGAGCATTAACAATCATCGAGGACAAGGGAACAATTCAAGTCCTATGCTGAGATGGATCATGATGACTGAAGTACATGTAACTTCTTCACAATAATTGTCTATGTAATGTTTTATATTAGTTTGTGCTCTATGACTATATCTTTTATGTTTTCTAAGATCAACGAGTCACTACATAAGATGATTTTATATCATTATGGAAAACATCTATTGTTATGTACCAAATGTTGATGTAGTAAATATGTTCTTTTAAAAAAAGGGTGATTAGGGGACTAAAAGATGATTATTATTTTGGAAGATGTTAACTATTTTTGGAACCCTATTTGATTAAGGTAAATAGATTACTACGGTATTTTCTATGAGGAGTTAAGGTTGACAAATATTTTGAAGAATCGATGAATTTAAGGTGGACTTATAGTAATTTAGGTTACTTATGGAAATGATTAACCTATCTTGGGGTAAATATGTTTAGGTTAGTTACTTTTTTTATAAGATGTTAGGAGTGGTTGATATTGTTTGGAGATGAATGATAATGTTTACCTTGGGAGACTATGTTATCAAATCCTTCTTGTATTTGGGTTTCAATATTAGTTTGGTTTATTTTGAGGAATTTTAAGGACCGTTATTTATGGAATGGTCTATGATGAACTTTGGGTAGTACCATGGATCTTTGAAGATTTAAAGTAGTTTCCATTCCTATGGAATTATTTCTTTTTGAAGAGTAGTTTTAGCTTACCCTTTATATTTTTGGGATAATGTTTAAAGATAGAAGAAATAGATTGTTAATCTTTGGTGGATTATGTGATTCTCTATAGGATGATTCTTGTTCTTTGATGAGGCCAAGTAGTTTTGAATGCTCATAGTTTGGAGACAAGATTATTTTTGGTAGAAACTTTTTAAACGATGAAACTCTACTTGAAGGTAGGTATATTTCCTTGTGTTTTTATTCTATGTAGTAAATGAATTACTCAAAACTATGAAAAGGAACGTAAAAAAAACGTTGTTAGTTAACGTTTCCTACAGGGTAATCAAAGACCGTTTAAACACATCATAAGTTTGTGATTTTCTTATTGTTAACTTTCTCCTAATCATGTTCTCTATCACTCTCCCTCAGAACTTGACCCTTTTTTTCTTCCATATCCATATTTTCCTACATGTAATCCTTGTATGGGTTAACTCGGGTGACCATTGTACTTCCTTTTTTATCTTTTAAAGTAATAGTATTACTGACTATTTTTCCAATGTGGGGATTTCAATGAAATTTCAAAACCCAAATTTAAAAAAATTGAGAGGACGCAATTTCTTAAGGGCGGAATATTGTAACGACCCGAAATTTTGAATAAATCTTGTTTCCTAATTTTGTTTGTTATTTTATTTTTATACTCAACAAAACTGTATCATTTGATAACATGAGTATAATTAAAACGAGACCGTTGGGTTTTGACTATATATGACCATTGGTCAATATGACCACTGGAAACTAAACGTTTTGATTATAGTCTCTAAATACAAGTAATCATGGTTAATTAATATAGAAAGAAGATCCGATGGCCTCACCCAGTAGTCTTGGACCAATCGAAGCCCATCTAACAGAACTTGGGAAGGAGGTAGCACCACTGGGCTTTTCTCTGGGCCAAACCCAAGCCTAACTTCATCGTGTAAAGTTAGAACGGAATCTCCTTCGCGAGAAGTTCAAAATGATAGAAATTACTACTCGTGTGATGTTGGCCGAGCCTCCCTCAGATTCTCTCACCATAACACACCTTACACATAGGTCCTATGCTGGTGTGATAAGGGGCTATGTAAGGAGACCTTAACTGCCTTGTGTAATCCTTTGCTTTAAATAAAAATTTCGATTTCTTCTTATGATGAAGTTTACGAATTTTCAAAAGACTGGATAAATATAATATGCATATTTTTTATGAATTTTAGAAAAAGGATATTTTAAAAATGTTTATGTAAAACTTAAATAATTAAAAATGTGTAATGATTTTCAAAAAATGGTCTTCTACAATTATGTTCAGTACGAAATTTAGAGTCTAATAATATCAACTTAATTTTTTATGAATAGTAAATTATGAATAGTGATTTTATGCTTACGATTAGTAATGTGACCAAATGGATTAGTAATCTCACTTAAAAAAAGTATTAATATAATCTAGGCACCTTGATTAAGTAATGTGATTAAATAAAATGGTTAAATAACCGTTTCATATATTATTATTCGAGTATTAGTTTTTTTTGGGTGAATAGTGTTTTTAATTAAAAATTAAATTAAAAATATTTAGAAAACTATATTTATAAAATGGATTTCATTTTAGAACTCGGAGCGTCGATATTATGTTATGGTAATTTTTAGGGATTTTTCTGAGAAAGATGAATTTTCGGTGAATAGTGTATTTATTTAAAAATTAAATTAAAAATATTGAGAAAATTATTTTTATAAAATGGAGTTCATTTTTGTAATCAGAGCATTGATATTTGGTTAAGGTGAAATTTTGGGATTTTTCTGAGAAAGTTGAATTTTTAGTGAATAGTAAAAATACAGTGTTAGGGTTTTGATATGTTTAATGACATCATAACTGTGTCATGATGATTTCATGAGATAGTTTAACGGTTGGATGACCAAAGGTGATGAATTATTGTATTGGGGGACCCATGTGGCCTAAATCCATGGTAAATTCCCTGGGAGAGCACATGGTTTTGAGAAAAGCACATGTGAGGTGTCCCTTGGCCATTAATGCTTTGTCCCATCACTTTCCCTATAAATACCAAGCCCTCCTCTCATCCATTCGACTCCAAAACCATTATCAAAGATTTTAGAGTCTCCTTACCTCCCAAGGAGTCCTCCCAAGTTGCCCCCAAGCCCTAAAGGTCCAAACCTTTGAGATTTAAGAGTTACATTTTAAAGTAAGGGATCTGACCTCTCTCTTTCTTTTCAAGTAATCTCGTTTATGTCATTTCGTTTATACTCCATGTTATTATGTTTGAGGATGTTCATATATATTCATATTACTGCCCTTTTCATGTTCATATTATGAGAGACCCCATCTTTCTCTCACCAATACGTTTTAAGAATGTTTAAGTGACGCCGTTAGGCTGTCGAATTTTTAAGGGGATTCTTTCACCCTTCTCATTCTTTTCAAAATTCTACTTTCATGTCAAGTATTTCAAGTTCTTTTTTATTATATTGGGGTATGTTCTCTATATCTATCATACCAAACTCTTATGTTCACATGATGAGAGACCCTATTTTATCTTTTCAAATCATTTTGTTGAATTTTAAGTGACGTCATTAGGCTGCCGAATTTTCATAAGTGAAATCTAATTTTTGTCTTCCTTCCATGTTTTTCATTTCAAATGTTATGTCCTTAAAAATTCATTACCATGTGCATATATACTTTTTATTCTGTCCCTATACTATTTTATGGGTAATTTGTGAATGCTTTACCCATGTCCCCTCTCCTTTCAATGTTTCCTAAAACCCCGAAACCTAGCTGTTATGCTGCCGAATTTTCGTCTCAAAATGCCTCTCTTTTCTCAAAATTATTTTAGGTTATAAAGTGAATACTCAAAGATCTTATTTCTACAAGGGTATTCACATATATATCAAAATTTTCTATTTTAAATTCTGGGATTTACATACATGAGAACCGCTTTCCCTTTCCGTGGGTTTAAAGTGACATTAAGATCATGTCTTTAAAGCAGTTTTTAAAACGTTATGATTATGAAATGAAACCCATTTATTTTAAGCTATATGGGTTATTTATGAAATTTTTGATGATGATATATGTGTATCACATGATAATAAAGGAAAGTTTAAGGGTGCGCCCTGATAGCGCTCCAATTCATTGGGTAATGATTTAACCACTAGAGATTACAATTTTCACGATATCTTGGTGAATAACCTTGGTAAATTTCAAATGAAACCTTGGGGATGGAACTTGGTGATATGTTCATGATTTTCTATGTTATATGATGTAGCCACATCATCAAGTTATGAAATATGTTATTTTCATTATGATATATCTCATGATTTCTTTGTCATTCCTTAAAGTTCTTTTCATGACCTTATTGAAGTATCTCAAGTTCACATGTAAAATGTTTCTCTTGTTTCCCTTACTGGGCCTTATGCTCAACCTTTATCTTGATGTATGTCCCCAGGTTATGAGATGCAGTAATGAACCTAGGATGAATATAAGGATAAGCCTTTCAAGTGTTTAAGAATAATGTTTTTTTGTTTCATGTATTATGTTCCTAGTTTCCAAGACACTAAACCTTAAAGATCCTCAGTTTTGTATAATGTAATGAAAGAATATGTGATAAAAAGGGGGGATGCTATACATATTGCCACTCCACTCATTATATAGGTTTGATTATTATTTATATATACCTCTAACTACAAACTATAATCTGCATCATATGATCCTCATAGGAGCTATCAACACAAAGCTTGATATTGTCAATTCATACCCAATGAGAAGGATAAAGATGAAATATCGAATGATATGACATGGGAAACATGTTCACTATGGAATTGAAGCATTATGGGAGAGATAATCGGTATTCCATAGGACCAAACCATTCCACATTCAAGAATGGGAGAACAAACCTAACTGATAACATTCCCTATTTCCTCACTTGTTTCCACCCCAACCTAGTCGACACCTGATGTAAAAAAATGACCATCATCAAACTCTAGTGGTCATTTTTGATGGTTCATGTATGATGTATTCTTAATGTATATGTTGACCAATCACCTCTAGATCAATATAAACTTCTCAAAAATTTATTTTTTGTGACCAGGTCTAAGACACACTAACTCACAAACTTCTAATCAGCAGATGGAAATATAACTTCCATCTATTCAGTGCCTCAAAATGAGACATTTATATCGATACCTAAATTTTTAAAAATACAAAAACCCCATGAAGGAAATATAATTCCACCATTAAACACTATAATCCAAAACATAAGCACATAAAATATCATTTAGAATCTAAAAATCTCACTTATATTGGATATCAATCGGTGGATGATAGAATGTTCATAGATTATCCTATGATCGCAAAGCCCTTTGTTGACCCAGTAAGAACCGAGAAATGAAATGATAATGTTTATTAAAAATGATACCTTTCAAGAAACCATGAAATTTAAATATCTCTAATATATAAATACTACATAGATCATCGATTGTGAAGGACTCTCTAACATTCAAAATGTGGGTTAGTTCGTTTTGTGGATCTATGTTTACCCACACTACAAAATTCATGCGAGGTTTCCAGTGTAATCCTATTAGAAAATCCAATTTGAAGTCATTAAATTTCAATTACCGAATGGGGATAGAATTAAATATCATAACATGCCTCTAATTATCATCATTTACCTACTGATAGGTGGAACATCTTGAAAAAAAAATTCACTATAACCATCATTATTCTAAGCTTACTGAACTGTCTATGGAGATCATGATAAATCTATGTCAAAACAAGATATACCACTGAAATGAATCATGAAAATCACTCATAGCCTCCTTACAAAATCATATAGGATCCCACACATGGACCTAGAAAAAAATAACATCACCACTACATGTAGAACATATGAATAGTGGATCCCCACCATATATGTGGACTCCCAAGGCTATTCCCATTAGATTAGATAACTACTCTTCTTGATTTAGTCACGAATCATTATTTTAACATTTAAGTAAGTCATATGTACTCATCCTTAGGACTCATGGACATGTATACTCTTAACTTCCTATAGAACCATCATCCTCCACTCATTATAGGACTTAATCACTACCTCAATATTGATTTTCTATCTTAATGTACTGATAATGATATTTACCTTTCTCATTATATAAGAAAACACCAAGTAAAAAAGACTGTATATACTCATCACACCTCTTATTCCCAATTTTTAGGTCCATATGAGAAAATAAATTGGTGGGGGTCTTTTGGTCCATGTATACAATAAAACAATCATATAAAAAATAGTGTATCCATCATCTTAGAGAATGTACCACCACTGGAAACTCTTTATCTTTAGTAGGATAATTCCTCTCATGTGGTATCACATGTCTGTATTCAGAAGAAACAAATCAATTCACATGCATCATAATACCTCCAAATACACCTTAGGGTGCATCATAGTATAAGGTATGCTCATTTACAATCATAATTGAAGTGATGAAAGGTGTTTTGTTTATTCATTGATCTAGATCTTGAAAAAATATCTAGCAAGATTACGAATAAAAAACATCACCCCCTCTTGGTCAACCCAGACATCAATTTTTTAAAATAGAGAATTCCTGGATAAATCTCCAATAATAAATTTTTTATCCCAGGAAAAAAACTTGAATAATCTTTAATATGATCCCACGATATCATGGATGCAACCTTCTCTAGGTCCACTGACTCTACGGCCTTTGAAATCACTTGACCCAAGAAGTGAACTTTATCAATATAGAAAATGAATTTGGATAGATTTTCATAAATCCATTTCTTTATTAATGTACATAGGATTATTCAATAATATTTCCAATGATCATCCACTGACTGAGAGTAAACTACAATGTAATTGAAAAAAATTACCAAACATTCATCCACAAAAGGATGAAATATATGATTCATGAAGGCCATGGAAAAATGGGGTGTTGGATGGACTTAATGAAATATCTATGAAATCACACACAACATACCTCCTTAAATCATTCCAAGTTAAACCTAATGGAATCAACCTCAATTAGTGGTACCCTTATTTCAAATCAATCGTAAATAAAATCATAACAACATTTAGTTGATTGAAGAGATAATCGATGTGTAGAAGGGGATACTAATTCTACAATGCCATCTAGTTTAGTCTCTAATAAACCATACATAAGTGAAAAGTCCCATCATCCACTTAGGGAAATGAATTAAAGATCCCAATAGAGATTTACTAGGATATATGAACCATTTCCCTTCTAGATATTCCAAATGAACAATCATATCTGAAAACACAATTGGTTCCATCAATTGAGGTGGAAACTAGCTTTGATACCTAAACCAACTCAATCATGAATTTAATTTCTGAATTTGGTTGTAATCCACTATACTTATTTTTAAAGATGTCTTAAAAATGGTCTTCCACTAGTGGAATGGTATCGTGATGAATTCATCCTTTATCTAGAAAAGGTATTTCTATAAGAGATATGAGGAATTATAATATGCACTGAATCAATCCTACACAACCAACCTAAAGATCCCACTAACCCTGATCAGAATAACTTTATCCTTCAATGATAGAAAGTCATCTATACATTAGCAATAGTCAATATGATCTTGGTACAGAACTGTCCAATTTATTCTATAAATCAAATCGAACTCTACCATTTATAGCCCAAAAGAATCCTAAATGAAACACTAACCAAAAATTTGTTTATAACAATCCTTGAAACATTCTATATTCTCTGACCCTACTCTCAATGGTGTTTTGATGGTTAAAACTACCTCTAATATTTCCAAAACCAATTCTAAACCATTTGAAAAATGTGAAGATAAAAAAAATTATGATATTATATCAAAAAAATGTAATTATGAGTAGATATAATAATGAAACCTCTGATAATAAATATCATGCATCCTCACTAGCTAGAGTAGTCTACATAGCATGAAAATTACATTCCCTGCAACCATAGACAGTTAGATATTCCCCTAGACATCGGTCAGATACTCACAAGCATTAGTTAATTAAAAAATACTGACAAAAAGTAGTCTCATTTCTTACATTCCACACATAGTGAGGTCATAGAGAATAAGAATGTTCTCCTCTGATATAACTTTATAATTTTTCCTGATTTGGTACTCTCTCATGTGTCCAAAACAGGTTGGTTAAAAGACCTCAATCATGCCTCCCCATATTATAGAAGTTGTTTACTAGTATCATGGGTGTAGAGAATATAGTGTGGAGGACATATCCCTTGTTAATGAGTTATTATATAGTACAAATAATAAATAATAATATCTATCGTAGTAATATATATAGAAGAAATATTACAAAATAAAACATTAAGGTATAAGAGGAACAAATAAATCCAAAAATAGTGAACCATATAATAACAGGATGTATTGCATCTAAATTTTAGATTAAAATTAATAAAAATTTTGTATTACATAAAAACAATAAAATCCAAAGGCCCTAGTAACTAACTCCACATCTGTCCAGTCTCCCAAATACATCCTATCTGGAAATAAGCAATAAAAAAGTACATTGGCCCTTGTCTAGACCTGAATCCCTTTAATATGCTTGGGTAATAAATGGAGGCCTTAATAGGGTTTGACTAAAACTAAATATGTTGAATCCACCATGTCTAAATAAAAAAATTATCGTAATAATTTCACATAATAATGTGATAAACTATTTTATATTTCTATCAATTAATAAAAAAAATAATCATCCTTCTTCAGCACTATGTAGAAATATCTCTGAGCACATAGATCAATCATTCCAACTGTAATGATAATCCATTGAATAATCACATTGTTGGGAAAATACCTATATGAATTAAAGAATAACAAGAAATATCCATTTATATATTCATCTTATCATCATAGGAACGTTTCCTCTATATAAGTATTTCATTATCTTGGAAATTTCAAATATGTATTAAAACATAACTGAGTAAAGCCCTTTTAAAAAATAATTTTAGAATAAGTCAGCATATCACTCAACATAATCATTTAATCATCATTTCCAATCCATCAATATAATAATTTCAGCTTGGTTCAGAACTCAAATAATAATAAAAAGATAACACAATTTCATTCTATGAGCAACAATGGTTATTTATTCAAAATACCATTTCCCTTTACATTACAAATTTATACATTAAATAATATATTATGTCATTTAAATTTTAGTTTCACACCAAATTATCACCAATTTATCACCAACCATTTTAATAATCAATTTAATAAATTTCCAAGGAAAATATATCATAAGAAATTACCTGAGGTCTCATGTCATGATAACCAAAAATTAATAAATTTATGAAATCATTATTATTGAAAAGTAGACACAACCAATATGTAGCCATAAGAAGGGTTTCAACACTATTGAATCAAAAGGAATCCATTGAATAATAAAAATAATGATTTATCATCATTAATTTATCAATTAATTAATCTGTATTTCAGTTCTATGCATTTTAAATAATATAAATACAAAACAACATAATAGTCCATAGGGTTTGTTTTTAGACCACCTATTTTTCTTTGGAAATTTGGGAAACATTTCGAAAAGGTAACACCAAAAAAGAATGAATGAGAAGTTGATAATGAAGAAAACAATTATCACATGAGATCATGATCTACACTAAAAAATATGTTGTTAAGAAATTACACCACCATAATAGAGAGAAATGGAAGATAGGGGAAAACCAAAGAACACAATTATCGGGGATCATATACTTGATTGAGATGTCTGGAATATAATAAAGAACCATAAAAATTCTGAGAAACTGCTTATGGATAGAGAGAGGCGGGAAATATATGAATGAATAATTAATTGTAAAGACATAAAGGAATTTAAACAATATATCCCATGAAATACAAGTAATGTAATATTTTAATGTCATGTATTTACCAAATTAAGTGTTATGCTCTAAAAGATGTCCCTTCAGTTTAAGAAATCGTTCTCGATCATTTCACTTCATGTAATAATATTATTGAGTATAACTAATTAAAATTTCGAATTAGATGATGATTTTTTAGGGGAATTTACACATCCTTTAATAGGTTAATGAAGTGAAATGAATTTATGTCTTTAACAAGTTCATGACGTTTTCTGGGTGACATTTACATGTCATGTAACAGGTTTACAATGTGTAAATTTCCATCAGACTTCTCTTGGACAATCCTTTTCGGAAAAACCCAAACCACTTATGGATGATGCCAAACTCATGGGAAACCATCATAATCACCTTTAATATGTTTATACCTAGACTCCCTTAATTCAAAAAAACATACATCCCTGGACATTTAGTTATTGTTACTTGAAAATTCCCTCTAATCGCAAAAAGGGACATGACCACCAAGGTTCGTGAAGAAAAAATAATTTTTTTTAATAAAAAACTGAAATAGGTATGTACCAGGAAAGACATGGGATTTTACATCATTCATGAGAGTTATGATTCCAATGTTACCAAAGAAGTAAGGGGTTATGTTCCAATCCAATTTTATGTTACATTATTTTTCTCCAATTTTTATTTCAGGAAATTATTTTTTCGTTTTCTAATAAAAAGACATTAATTTTCATCAATACTAATTATTCGTGAAATTTTCAATTAATGGTACCATTTTACCAAATTTTCTAATAAAAAAATTATAAAATAGTTTAAAAATAATTTTATTTTATTTCAATCCTAGATTAATAATTCTATTTTTCTATATATACGATTTTGAAAAATATTTTAAAAAATATTTTTTAAAATTTCCAAATTATTTTTTAAAGACATTTTACACTTTTTTTAATTTAAACAAAATTGTTCTAAATTAATCTTATTTTTATTTTCTGAATGACGTAATTTTTAACATCATTACAACAATGTGAAAGTAATTATTTGTTTTCCTTATATGACATGTATGGAATTACATGCTATCATTAGAGATAAAATATCAAAGTATTATTTTATATTTATCCATATTTATTTATAAATTCGATTCATTAAATAATATTTTGGAATAATTTTAATGTTTTAGTAAGTGATTTTAAATTTAAAACGATATTTTTATCCATTATTATCCCCTGTAATATTTTTAAGGAATTTTCATAAATGATGAATCCCTTGATATTATGGTTTTATTATAAATTAGGTATATATATATATATATATTTCATATATATACCTAACCTAATCTCCATTAATTTAATGCGGCAATAAATTCCTCTTTTTTATCTTTGAAATTCATTCATCATGAAATTTCTTTTGGTTATTCCTTGTGTTAGGATTATGAAATCCATTTATATTAAATGGTAATTGTAATGGTTATGCCTTATGATTCGTTTTTTTTGGACAAAAAAATCATGAACATGTTATGACAAGTGTTCCATGATAGCACTCCCACTCATTGGGTAAATCATTAGTCTTTTTAGGTGTTATGTATTAGATAATTGGGCAATCTTAATCCATTACAGGACAATTTCCACCATGTCAAATTATCTACACAATTATCCATGAATCATTTTTATGTCATCTTATTGGTTGATGAAACATTTACAATAATTCCATAACCTTATTATATCATCTTATCTTTGTTATTATTCCTTGTGAGTACTCATGTGCCTTTTATTTTATGATTTAATGTCATACCTTTAACATAACAGTTATGATTCCTTATTATACTTATTACCTTATTTGATTATTTATCTCATTTATTTTATAAATGTATTCCCTAGTTTATCCAATGCAATTTCAAGAACTCGAATGAGTTTTAGAGCATGATATGGAGAATAAAATAATGAGGATTTATTTTAGTCTCACTATGATTTATTATGAACCCAGTCTTCAAAATATATTTGAACTTATGATTTTTGGTTTTTAATATAATTGATGATTATTTTAAAATTAATGTAATAATATATGTAAAATTCTTGGGACTTAATCCAGAAATTCATTTTTTATGACCAATTTATATGTTTGGAGTCTAATCAGAAAAATTTTTCTAGTAACTAGCAAATTTTGAAAGAGAATTAAAACATATTTTTTAAATATTGGATTCTGCATTTAATTATTATTATTCATGTTTAAAATTGGTTAATTAATTTCAAACAAATATTGAAATTATAGGATCCTTGATGTGTATTTCAATAGGGAGATGCTATTATCTATATATTTTATTCAATGGATTTTTTTAAATAAAAGAGGGGATAACTCAAAGGAGGAGAATATTTAATTACCAAACCATATGAAAACTATGGTTTTATTTATTTAATGTGGATTTTGGGAACTCCGATAATTTATTTGAATTAGATTAATGGATGATTGTATCAAATGGGATCCCGAAAGAATATTTCAAATAGAAAAAATATTTTATATTTGAAATCAAGTGTACAACAACATCATGGTAATGGAGGAATCCTATTTATTTTCTTTTGAAATTGTGGGAGTGAAAAATAGATACACATGCTTTCACACACTCAATGAGAAAAAAAATGGGATCCCCATGACATTTTGAAATAAAGGGTAACTAAAATATGATAACGTTATCATATATATCTAGTTGATAAATGAAGAGAAAAAATAAATGGATTATGAGAAAGTGTAATATTTCAGTTTATTTAACAATAAGGGGGTGAAAATATGACACGATAAATAAATATTTGTTTAGGATGATTAAGTGGTTTTTGGGATTTTTGAAGGTTATATAGTAAAAAAAATCTTAAAGGGGATATTATTCTACACGTAATGTTTTATTTTTAATTTTTTAACAATGAATGTATATATGAAAATATATGTTTTGTTTATAATAAATGTTATGCTTTAAAAGATATTATTCAATTCCATGAATGATAATGAAGAAGATAAACAATGTTTTGAAACTAGGAGTTCTTTGTATTTGATTTGTTTTCATTGGAAGTTATCTTTTGGGGTTACATGTTCTTTTTTGAAGAAGGAAAGGTATAATTTATTATTTCTAAGGAAGAGGAAGGAATATTTGAAATGAATAAATTAGAAGGAATCTTTAATATATTCTATAGTGTTTTTTGATGGGTAAAAATAATTCGACATGTAATATAATTATTCTATAAAAATATTTATCGATAAAAAATTGAAAAATTTAAAAGGGTAATACAATATGAGTCTAATTTTTTTTACAACTCATTTAGGAAAAGAAACTATGTAACTACAACGTATTATTCAATTACCATATTTAGTATGAGTCATATAGACCTATATATAAATCATTCTATACATCTAAATAACTTCAATTGAATAAATTTCATAACTATATATTATTCATTTGATGTGAATATGAGTGAATTAAAAACTATATATTAGCCATGTGAAGGACTCTGTATGAGTCATATAGCTAATGGTGTATGAGTAATGAACAATTATGTACAAGTAAAATGGGCATTGTATGACTCATTCCAATGGTTGTGTTTGATTCATGTTTATACGAGTCAGAAGACACGATAAATGAGTGACTCTTAACTGCAAGTAAGTCATTAGATGTTGTGTATGATTTATCCCTTCGAGTATTCTTCTAATGGATGACTACAAAAAGAAGAAATGGTTATTTTTACACTTTATGCTTTATAAAATATTATTACTTCTACTACTATCATCAAGTGGAGATAATCAGGTAAAAAATCAAGGGAAGTTCCATCTACATTATTTCAATTGTTTAATGCTTGATTGGAGATGGTTTTTGATGGATTGGTTTTTTCTAAAAACACCCCATCATATAAATATCAGAGGTAAACTTAGAGGGTGTATAATTGAATGGTTGGGTGTATTTTAAAATAAATTTTATGGTATTGGTATGGTGTTTATGTTATTGAATGAAAGTCAAAACATGAAAGTTGAATTTTCAAGATTACAAAAAAAATAAAACGCAAAGTGTGGAATGATGAGTTGAATCCACTCCTAGTATAATACTATAGTAAAGATGATAGAAATAAAATATTTCCTTATATTTCATCTTCCAAGTATTTTTTTTATCCTATGTATTGGATAGAAAAGAAGAGGATATATATTTTTCTTTAAATATATAGTAATATTTAAAATTCGGATAGATTGAGAATAATACAAATTCTGAAATGAAGGAAAGATCCTGAGTCAAAAATAAAATGAAGGAAATAAAATTATTTTTCAAATATTAAATGTTATATTTTATTGGTATTCTTCCTATATATAAAAACTTATAATATAAATTAATAAATTGAGTTAACAAATACTACAATTCCTTGATACATCTACAAATTGAATGATAAGTGTACTACTACTAAGTAGTAAAAATATAAACCACTTCAATATCCCAAATGAAGAAGGAAGAGATATTTTTTTAACTAAAAATTATTGTAGTTAATAAAATATAATCTTGGTTGAAATTAAATAAGCTGAGAAAATTATTATTAAAAAAACATAAGTGATGGATATATTCCAATTGCAATCTGAAAATAAAAAATCATAAAATTTCATGATGAATCCTTAAACTAATAATATATTTTATGAGGAAAATTTCATAAAATTTATATAATATTTATTTTAAGGAGTTAAAATCCAAAAATTAATTTTAATTTAATCTACAACAATAGATGATATTTTTATTGGAATCATTGAAGCTTGAACCGCATATTGATTGATTTTTCATTCAATGGTAGTGAGAAAACACTAACCATTATAAGAGAGTGAACCTATCATTGAGTGTCCTATCCTAAACCATATAAATTATTAGTGAAAACAATGGTTAATTGGTTCATTAATATATTTCGGATTGTCTTGACCTTGGTGTACCCTCTTTGGGTAAAACAAGTTAAAATCATATGTGTGTTGCATGATTTTTTCCCTATATATAGTAGAAGAAAAAATTAAAATTTTTCGGAAGAAAAAATTACAAAAAATTTAAAATTACTATCATGTTATAGATAAATAACTATTTATAAAACATTAAAAAGTTTCCTTATAATTATGATATCAAAATCACAAATAATTATTAGAGAATTATGGGAAATGTTTTTAAATTGGGATCATTTTAAAATATTATTCACCCCATCCACTTTGAAGGTACTTATAAGTTATTTCCATATGTACCTACAGAAAATATATAAAGATGTTTATTTTAATGAATTATTTATTTGAGAAGAGAATGTTGGTCTATTTTAATATCTTAACATATCATATTCGATGTATATAAAGATGTAGAAGCATGAGTTTATACAGAATAATATAAATTCATAAATAGATTATTTTTTCAATTTTTATACCATACTAAAGTGTATTAAAGGTAAATTCTTTAAATTGGGTATGTATAATATATTTAAATTTAAGGAGATGCATTTTTTTGGGAAATAACATTTGTAAATTGATGACAACTAAACTATTATAATCATTATATTATATTACTGATGAATTAGTATCTCATATTCATCCCAAACACTAAAAGTTCATAGCTAAACATATTGGTGGTGAACATTGTAAAATATCATTTTTTTTATTTGTGTTCTTGGATATTACTGTTTCATATAGGTTATGATCTAATGAAAGGAGTCACTGAATTTTAAATTTAATAAGTCTTATAAGTTAATATCACAAAATAAATTATAAAAAGTGTAATATTGAATCACCCACACCCCCTTGTTACCCTAGTAATCATCTAGTAACATTTTCCTTATGTTTGATTACTAATAAAATATAGAATGGGTAAATGTTGTTTTAAAACAAATTTAAAATGTCCATATTCTTCAAATATTATGTTGTTCTGTATTTAATTTTACTAGTCAAATCAATGACCATAGTAATTTATTTATAATCAATATAAAATATAGTTATCATAGCAGAAATAAGGTTTTTAGTATTTTACAAAATGATACATGATTTAACACAGAGGTAGTTTAAAAATGAGTATAATGGGATTTCAAAAAAACCTGAATTATTACTTACCATATAAGATACTCCTATAAAATGATATTATTAAATCCTCACATTTAATACGATGTAAATGATGTAATTATAAATTAGAGATAAGTTACCAATGGATTTAAAAATATTATATGGTATCATATATTTTATACTTATTGAAAGGTATGTCTTATTATCCTTAGAATCCCTTTACAAAACCAATTAATAGAATCTATCTTTCCCCCATATGATTAACCAGACCACTGTTTTCTAATCAATAGAATACCTCAATCTATATTATAATAAATTTATTTAATTCTTATCAAAAAATTCCATCGATCATTAAGAATCAATATAAGGGGAAAAAATTAAAATTCAAAGGTCTTTATAAAGAAAACCATATTATAGTATCTCTTAATAGAGTAACTTAGAAAGAAAATTATTTCAATGATCAGAATTTCATTGAAAAAAAAATAAATTAAAAATAATTAAAATAAACATCAAATTTTATAATCCATTATAGAAATGTCAATTAATGTATTTTTGATACTCGCGGTGTAGCTCTATTTATTAGAAAATTTATAAATATATTTTATTATTTAATTATGCAAGACCGAATGTTAGTTGTAACTGAATTGACAGTAGCCTTTCCCTCTTATGATGGAATAAACATGTATCCTCTCACATTAATGAGATCAATAATCACTAATATTTTCCTTATAAATTTGATTTGTAAAATCTGGAATAAAACATTATATCCCCATATTCTCATACAATATTTTTAGTTCATAGGCATATCAATTTTTGGTATTTCAATTTGCATTAGCTTGAAAACTAATCAAAAAATCAAGTAAGATAATAATTTTATAATTTTTTTGTAGGAATTACAAAATGAATAATGGAATAAATCAATTTACTCAATATTCTCTTCCTTTTTATAAAATAAAAGGCACAAAAGAACAGTTTAATAGAATAACTCGAATGAAATAAAATCATACTATAATTTTAGTGATGGACAATTTGAAACCATTTTTGTCAAAAAAACATTAATCAAACTTCATTATATCAACATGAAATAAATATTTGAAAGATATGGGTTAGAATAAATCTAATGTAGGTTAATATAAATATTAAAAAATAAAAAATATTACTTTATTAAATTTATTCCTCTTGGTAAATTTCAAAAAAGAAATACAAGAACAAAAATATAATCCCCAATTATAGATTTAATTCTATATGATAATTTTCTAATAATATATTTTGACTACATTAAAAACATATAAATCTACTCAATTCATTAAGATAAAATATTTTCAATTAGATAATGAAATTAAATCTTAAAATATCAATTCCAATTCGACCATTCTTTCTTATCTGATAATATCTTTATATAATGTGATTTTATAATCATATTCACTAGCTACATAATTCTTAAGGATCTTATGAGTAATATTTATATAATAATTAAAACCATTTTTCATTATCATATCATTAACTTCACCTTATTTCATATTCTTCTGCGATAGTTTCTTAGCTAAATATGATGCTCTTACTAATTTAGAAAGAAAAACATTTAGCTTTCTAGGAGGATTTTTGCACATATTTAAATAAAGACTTGTAATGATACTTTTATTGAAAAAATTAATTATATAAATGTTAATAAAGGAAAAATTAATGTTAACAAAGCATCATATTTTAGTACATATAAATGAATTTTTGATTTCTATTATCCAAAAAAATTAATTTATTCTCTTTAGTTGTCTGAGTGGTTACCAATTACATTCACAACAAAGAACGGCCAGATCATATATTGTACATAATTTTCTAAAAATTAATTTCAATATTTCTCTGTGTGGTAAAATAATAATTTATCTTTTTATAAATAATAATAAATAGCTATAATAAATATTTCAAATATATTCTAAGAGAAAAATTACCCTTAATTAGTTTTTATCATCTCCCTATATGATAGAAAACATTCATGTGGGAAGATTTAAATTATCGAATACATAGTTTAAGATATTAGAAATCCTTTATCTTATCTTCCAAAATAAATATACTACCTTCATCATAAATTTTTTTTCAAGTAAAATTTTAGAAAAATTTATAAATATATTCCAGAAGAAAAATATATTGAAAAATCCAAAAAAAATAATATTTTAAAAAATTGATAATTTTGAAAGCCCATTATGATTTTAAAAAATAAATGGGGTTGAGAACTGATATTATTTTATCCTTTATCACTCAAGTATATTTTCATGTATGTATATAGATGAAATAGGAAGTGGATTCAAAATCACTTAATGTTAATCATTCAAAAATGTAATTTAATAATTTTCAATATAACTTATGTGAGAGGTTTTAAAAATATATTTTAAATTACATTTTCCTTTTTAATAACATAGAGATCAATATCTACTTTTTTGTGTAATCCCAAAGGAAATTGTGTATTTCATTATTGTTATTTTATCACGAGGTTTTTTTTATTTTTAGACAAGGAATGAATCTATTAATTTAAAAAATAATTAGTGTTTGGGTAAATATCAAAACTAAATATTTTAGTGTCTAATGTACCTACATTACTTCAAAACAATAACTTCTAGGTTATATATATTATTAATTAACAAAAGAATGTGATACAATGTAATTCTTATTGTTGGACCATGAGACTAAAACTTATCAAAATAAATGACATATTTATCTAGTATATTTTCTATCTATCCTACAACATACATTTTCATCATCTATGTATATTTTTATAAAAATAATTTTTAGAAGAATAAATTAATCAGTGTTCTTAATTAAAACTAAAGAATCATGATTATTCATTTTACAACATTTAAATGAGATTCTTTTCTATGAGGTTATAATATTACACATAATGTCACAACCCGGCCTATATTTTATTTTATTTTATAATATTCTTTGACTTTAATTTTTTTTGGGGTTTGGGATGAGTCCCGGATAAAAATCTTTTGAGTTATGTTAAAAAGTGTGAGTTTTTCAGCTGACGTCATTGGGCACCTGGGCAGAGCACGTGTTGGAAACCCCGCATAGCTCCGATTAGGCATTGACATGATTCGCCTGCCTCTGGAAAATTAAAATGAGTAAAGATTATGATTTATCCAGTTATATAAAAATTTTATTGTTGGTAATAATTTTTTTATTATTATAAAAAATAAATTATAAATAATAACAATAATAATAATAATAATAATAATAATAATATAATTATTATTATTTTTAGGTTGGTGCGAGGGCACAACGCGACTAGCGGAAGCCCTGCAGTTAGCCCGAGTACCGCACGGTCGTAGAGTTTGAGTCGGTAAATGGAAATAAATTAAATGAGTTGATGAGAAAGGAAGTAAAATTAAAATTTAGATAAATAATATAATATTATAATTAATTAATTGTTATTTTTAGAATTATTATTTTTATCATTTTTATATAATTATAAAAGTTGTTTTGTATTATTCATATGGGTATTATTATTATTTTCATTAAGAAGGGTACTCAATAATAATAATAATAATAATAATAATAATATTATTATTATTATTGTCATCAATATTATTTTTAGTATTATAGATTAATAATATTATCATTTCATTTTTATTTAGTATATTCTATCATTTTATTTAGTTTTCTCCATTCTTTTCTTTCCATTTCATTCTTCTTTTTCTTTTATTTCACTCTCCCTCTCCCTTCTTTCTCTCCCCGTCACGAACAACCCTCCTCCCTGTAACCATATTTTTCACCGCCACTCTCCCCTTCCTCTAACCCCAGTGACCCTTGGCTTTCTTCCTTCAGCACATCAACCCTCCAGAAACCTCCTCCTCCCCATGCGGCAGTAACCCACCTCGGCTTATCCGCCTCCTCCGGCCGTGGTAGCTCAGTACGGCCCCTCTGCTCTTGTGTCGCCCTCCGTTCATCCTGGCAGCACCTAGCCCTCCACACTTCCTTCAGCGCACAACCCCCCATTATATTCCATGTGGTGAGTCCTCCTGCCCAGATCCCCCACCCAGTCGCGCCTCCTGCACGGCACCTCCCCCTACTGACCTCCTACCCAACTCCCCCATCTAGGCGACCTCCTGCACGACACCCCCCTCCTGCTTCGCAACCCAGCGCATCTGGCCCCAACTCCCTTTCCAATCCACACACCCCTCCTGAAGCGCCCTGACCTCCGTCTAGCTCATCTGCACCCCTTGGCCTGCCCTTCACCATGCCGCGCAGCCCCACCTAATCCCATCACATTCCCTCTCTGCTAGCCAGGCCCCTCACTAACTTCATCCCGCCACTGCACACCCTACTCCTGCCTATCTGGAAACCATTGCACACCCGACCAGAGCCGCTCGCCTCTTACGCCTGTCACCCCTTTTCCCTAACCCCTAGACAGTCAACCCACAACCCCCCTGTGGTAGTATATCATTATTTTGGGTGTTAAATATCATTAGGTTTTACTATTTAGGGGTTAATTATAGTGACCTGGCCTTTTCTTACTTTAATATTACATCATTTCAAAGATAAAAAACAACATAGTATTAAACATGGAGGATCCAGAGGTTTTGTGTCTTGTGAAAACTAGGACTTCACATAACTAGTACAACATCAAGCATACACATTCATTTTATTTCTTCTTCTATAGCTTCTTAGTAGCATTTGTCCTCTCCTTAGTACATGTAGCCACCTGAGGATATACATCAAAAGGGGTGAGCTAGAAGCCCAATAAGAGGATAGATAAGAACAATATATCATGGGGTGAGCATAGTCATGACATAGGCAAAGAATCATGAACATGAGAGGAGCATAAATAATATACTTAAAATGTGGCAATGCATAAAAAATGAAACATCATGTCTTAGTGGTTAAATACCACACATACTTTTGAATAAAGCTAGTAACATTTTCACAAATCTTTTCAAATTTACTCATGAGATTCATCACTTTACCCAATGCATTGGAGCGCTGTATAATTCTAGGTGCACCCGTCACATTTAAACATTCATATTGCGCTATATAATTCCGGGGGCACCTGTAACATCATAACATTATCATTATCTTGCTTTCCACATATCAAACATGTACATAAATAACCCATGGAAAGGAATGGGTTTCATCTCATAATAACACATTCCTAAGCTTTGGGTTCCCAAAAGAAAGTGGGAACAACATACTTGATACAAGAACCATCAACCTTGAATGAGAGGTAAAAGGGGAGATCTGGTAAGATGAGTTCTTTTGGAAAACATTTTGATTGACATAAAAACCAGTTAAAAACATGTATATCCCCGAAAATTAAAGTAAATGATGAACAAATGATCTTTGAGGAGTAACCATATCCAAAATGGAGTGAAAGAGGGAGAAACCGAATGAAGAAAATTGGGTTTGAGATTTCCCCTTACCTTGTACTCGAATGCCTCCTTCTCTTTAATGCCCTGTATAATGAAATTATATTCATTAATTAGAAATTACAGAACCTTTTATACATTAATAGGGTTCATTCTGGTTTCATTATTTCATATTATGTTCCTTTGGATGACTTATAGAGTTTAAAAACATTGATTGGGGATGTACGTTTTCATGGTTTTCTTGAACGGTCCACTTGTATTCTTAAATTGATGTTTGGGTAGATCATGGGTAAACATCAATAATTGATATTACATGTAATTAATGATATTACAGAATCTTCAATGATTTTTTAATGAGTTATATTAGATCCATGTGGATGAATCATTAGATTAGAATTAAATGAAGATTATTTGGGTTAATTTGAGCGGTTTTTGGATCACAATGAACTCATTTTAACTTTTCACTTAGTAATATGGCCATAGGTTATATCCAGAACATAAAATAGAACATAATAAATATAACATATTTTGGTTCAACCATAAAAATGGTTTCATGACCAGATGGGAGGTAGAAATGGAAGAAGAGAACATGTCATTTTTGAAGGTGATAAATTATCACCACATGAACAACGTTCTCTTTAATAAAATAAAAGGAAGAGGGAAAGGGTGTGGGGTGATATAATATACCATTAGAATCATAATATTACATTATATGTATAATACTGGAGTTAGAAAAAAATTTGGATGAAGATAGGTAGGGAGAGATCAATAAAGGAACTTGAACTTGAAAGGAAATTAAAGGAGAAGAGGGAGAGAAATCACCTTTTGGATCCTCCTCTTGAGAACCGCCTTAAGGGCCTAAGATTGGTCTTTTGATGAGTCCAGGAGATCTTGGACGTGGGGGAGAGGCTAGGGAAGATGATTGGGAAGATATTAGACAATTATTGAAGCTTTAGAGGTGTGGTTTGGCAAGAGGAGGGGGAGGGCTTATTCATACATGAGGAGGGAGGTGTTTTTGGCATAAAATATTAAATAAAATAATATATCAAGAGTTAGACTTCTAATAGTAGTTTTTTGACATCCTAAATCATCTATAAATATAATATAATTCTTTTTAGGATTTAAATATTCTTTATAATTCTAATTCATTAATTTATTAAAAGGAAAGAGAAAGAAAGAGAAATAGACACTTTAAGAAATCACCTTTTGACTTTAGGCTTTGTAAAGTTCTTTTTAGGTTTGAGAATTGGATTTATTGTATTTCAAGGAAAAATTTATGAAATTTAATAGGTTTTGTCCGAAGCTAAAGTTCTAGAATTTTTATTTCATCATTACATCATTAATGATGCAATTTAGTGTACACTGATTAGGCGAAAAACTGTATTTTTTTACTATTCACCCGAAAATTGAAGTATTTCAGAATAAACCCAAAACTTTACCCCTACCATTTTTCGACGTGTAGAATCCAAAAATGATGTCCATTTTTGAAAAATAATTTTCTAAATATTATTAATTTAGTATTTAATTAAAATCATAATTTACTTAAAAAAACAGTTTTTAATATTAAAACTGATTTTGCAGTTCTTTCAAAAATTATGTAGGGTCTTATAAAATTATCTAAAAACTATTAGAAATTGATTCATTAATTTATGAATATATTTCAGGAAAATAAATATTCATTTAAATTAATTAATTAATTATAATTAATTATTTATGACTTATAAAATACCAAAAACGTTTACTAAGGTCAAATTATCACTTTCTATGATGTCTAAATTTTATTTTATTATTCATAGGTAATGTTACTCTTATTTAATATTCATAAGGGTCATATTACTATTCATAAGAGTAGGTTACTATTCATAAGGGTAGGTTACTATTCACCAAAAATTGTTTTTTTCATTAGAATCCAAAAACTATCTTGAACACAACCATGTATGTCAGATTTTTAAAATTCCAAACATAGGGGTGACAAAATTATGTTTAAAGGTAACTTATCACTTAGTAGTTCATTATTTTGTGTTTTTATGACATAAATATAAGAAGGGAATTTTCCATTGAAAGACTTTGGTTCGTTACATTCTTCCCCCTTTAAGAAATTTCGCCCCCGAAATTTCACTTTACACAAACAGGTGAGGGTACTTTTCCTTCATTGCCTCTTCTGGTTCCCAAGTTGCTTCCTCAAACTTATGGTTCCTCCATAATACTTTGACAAGGCGGGTTGTCTTGTTCGTAGAACCTTACCACTTCTGTCCAAAATTTTTACCGGCTGCTCCTCATAGGAGAGATCATATTCCAACTGCACCACCTCTGAGTTTAGTACATGTGAGGGGTCTGGAGTGTACTTCCTCAGTAGTGATATGTAAAACACATCATGAACTTGATCCATATTCGGTGGAAGTTCCAGATGATAGGCCATGACTCCTATACAATCAAGGATCTCAAAGGGGCCAATGTACCTTGGGTTTAGCTTCCCTTTCTTCCCAAATCTCATGACTCTCTTCCATGGAGATATTCGAAGGAAGACTTTATCTCCAACATCAAACTCTAAGTCCCTTCGACGGTTGTCAGCATAGCTCTTTTGCTGACTTTGAGCAGCTTTGATTTGTTTCTAGATGACATGAACCTTCTCTATCATCTCTTGAACAAGATCAGGACCAAGTAGCTTTTGTTCTCCAACTTCATCCCAACAGGTTGGAGTTCTACATAGCTTCCCATAAAGAGCTTCATACGGAGCCATCTGAATACTTTATTGGAAGCTATTGTTGTATGAGAACTCAACCAATGGGAGATGATGATCCCAACCACCTTTGAATTCAAGAGAGTAGGCTCTTAGCATATCTTCAAGTTTATGAATAGTCCTTTCAGATTGGCCATCAGTTTGGGGGTGATAGGCCGTGCTGAAATTTAATTCAGTACTCAAAGCATGTTGAAGGCTCCTCCAGAATTTAGATGTGAACATTGGATCACGGTCAGAGACAATTGAGAGTGGAACACCGTGAAATCTCACTACTTCTATCACATATATCCTTTCAAGTTGTTTAAGTGAGAGGTCTTCCAGAATAGTGATAAAATGGGCAGTCTTGGTGAGCCGATCAACCACAACCCATATCGCATTATTTCCCTTTGACGTCTTCGGGAGACCAGTGAAAAAGTCCATAGTAACATTTTCCCATTTCCACATGGGTATAGGCAATGGCTGCATCATACCTTTGGACTTTTTCCGCTCAGATTTAACTTGCTGACATACCAAGCACCTTGATATATATTCCGCAATCTCCTTCTTCATGTTATCCCACCAGATGTGTTCTTAGAGATCACGATACATATTGGTACTTCAAGGATGGATATAGAAAGTTGAGCTATGTGCATTATCCAATAGCTCCTTCTTTATCCCGGGTGATGAAGGAACACAAAGCCGCATTCCAAACTGAATCACACCATCATCGTCGATATGGAACTCTTGCAGCTTCCCTTCCTTTACTGCATTCACCCTCTTTTGTATCTCTACATCATCCCTTTGTGCTTCCTTAATCTTCTCTTAGATGGATGGTTTCACAATCATTTGGGCAAGGTAGGATGTATCTCCTCCCCTAACGATTCCCAAATCCATCCTTTGCATATCCAAGAAGATAGGGTCTTTCTCAATCCTCAACATGGATAGAGTAGTTGGTTCTTTTCTACTTAGAGCATCAGCTACCTTGTCCGCCTTCCGAGGATGATAGTGAATAGAGCAATTGTAATCCTTGATTAGCTCTAACCATCTCCTTTGACGCATGTTGAGATCCTTTTGTGTGAATATATACTTTAGGCTCTTGTGGTCGGTGTATATGTCACACTTTTCGCCATAAAGGTAGTGCCCTCAGATTTTCAAGGAAAAAATCATGGCTGCCAGCTCTAGATCATGCGTCGGGTAGTTCTGCTCATGGATCATCAAATGTCGTGAGGCGTAGGATATCACATTATCATTTTTCATGAGTACACAACCCAATACTTTCTTTGATGCATCACTGTATATCACAAAACATTCTCCACTTTTCAGTAGTGTGAGTACATTTGGAGTGATCAACCTTCTCTTTAGCTCATTGAAGCTTCCCTCACATTCTTCAGTCCATACATACTTTACCCCTTTCCTTGTTAACTTAGTTAGCGGGCTTGAAAATCATGAGAAGTTTCTCACAAAATGTCGGTAGTACCCAGCTAATCCATGAAAACTATGAATTTCTGTGACACTAGAGGGCCTGGGCCATTCCTCAATCACCTTTGTCTTTGAAGGGTCCACAGAAATTCCCTTTCTTATGATCACATGTCCCAATAACGTGACTTGATTCATCCAAAAGTCACACTTTCTGAACTTGGCGTACAACTTCTCCTTTCTCAATGTTGCCAACACAAGTCTTAGATGTTCTTCATGTTCCTCCTTGCTCTTGGAGTAGATGTGAATATCATCGATAAACACCACCACAAATTTGTCAAGGTAATGTATAAAGACTCTATTCATCAAATCCATGAATATTATTGTGGCATTACTAAGTCCGAAGGGCATCACCAAAAACTCATAGTGCCCATACCTTGTATGTAAGGTAGTCTTCTGAATATTTTCCTTCTTCACCTTTACCTGATGATATCCAAAATTAAGATCCACCTTTGAGAAGTATTGATCTCCTCTTAACTGATCGGACAAGTCATCAATCCTTGGGAGAGGATACTTTTTCTTTATGGTGATCTTGTTGGGTTCCCGATAATCGATACACAGCCGCATGGTTCCATCCTTCTTCTTTACAAATAGCACTGGCACACCCCAAGGTGATGCACTAGGGCATATGAACCCTTTGTCCAGATGCTCTTACAGCTACTTCTTTTACTCCTCCAGTTCGATAGGAGCCATCCTATAGGGGCACTTCGAGATAGGAGTAGCTCTGGGTATGAGTTCAATTGAGAACTCTACCTCACGATCTGGGGGAATTCCGTGTAACTATTCAGGAAATACATCACAATATTCCCTCACGATGGGAATTTCCTCAAGGTTGGTACATTCCATCGACTCAACCATTTGGGCGAGGTATGCTTCTTCCTAGGGAATCAACACCCACACCATCGAAGAATTTTTCAAAGGATAATCATGATCTTATTTGCATTTGTAGAGGAGCATGGGATGGTTGGGAATATGAAAATATATTTCCATTTACCGATAGTTGATATGTGCTCTATATAATGAGAGCCAATCTATTCCCATTATATCGTTGAATTCCACCAAGGGAAGTATTATGAGATTTGCCGGAAGAATCTCCCCACATACGTCAATAGGAGAATAATAAAACACTTGGGTTGCAAAGATTGCACCTCTTGGTGTTTTTACTGATATCTCTATTTCAAGGTTTGAGGGCTGCTATTATATAGTTCTAGAAAACATGCAAGATATAAAGGAATGCATAGAACCAGAATCAAACAAGACTTTTTCCATTCTTGAGTGAATAGGAAGTGTACCTTGTACGACTTCATTATCATATTCCACCTCCGCAATAGTGATGGAATAAGCCGTCCCTTGTTCATTTGGATTTGGTGGTTTTTGGCGCTGATTACCCTTGAGAGATCGAGGTTTAGTGCACTGGTTTGAATAGTGACCTTTCTTCCTACAGTTGTAGCATTGAACCACGAGTGGTTCTCTCCTTTCACCAGCTAAATTATCCTTTATTTTCATGTCTTTTAGACACTCGTGAGCTTGGTGTCCTTCCTTCCCACATTTAAATCATTTCTCCGTACCTTTGAGGTAGTCCCCATGGTGTAACTTCCCACATTTTTGGCATGTGGGTCGATTTTTCTTCCCACCTTTGTCACTAGATCCACCAGATTTAAACTCCATCTTTCTTTTCTTATCACCATAGCCATGGGACCATTCTCCAAACTCCATCTCCACTTTGAGAGCACACCGAAAAAATTCTTCATAACTCCCAATGTCTCAAATTTCAAGAGCCTTTCGAAGATGTGGTTTTAATCCACTAAAGAATCTATCAATTTTTCTATCATTGTTGATAACAAAACATGAAGCATACCTTGCGAGCCTTGTGAAATTTTCATCATAGGTTGTGACAGATTCTCCTTCTTTTTCCGTGAGCTCTATGAATTCTCTCTCCATCTTCGTGCGAAGAGTTCTTGGGAAGTACTTATTAAGAAACATTTTCTTAAAGTCTTCCCATTCCATATCTTCAATTTCCTCCCTTGTGTTGGTGTTCTTAATCAAAGCCCACCATTGATCAGCTTCTCCATCTAGAAGATAAAAGACTAGAGTCACCTTCTCTATCTCGGAACAGTGAAGAACAGAAAATATCTTCTCCATGGAGTTGACCCAATGTTCCGCAACTAGTGGATCAGAAGATCCACAAAAAGTCGGTGGTCGTTGCCGCATAAAACATTCGATAGCTAGTTGCTCCCTCTTTGGTGAAGGAGGACATTCCCCATTATTATGATTATTATTAATAACCTTAGATATTTGGGTAAGCATATCCATGAAGTTTTGAACACCTCCTCCAAAATCATTGGGGATGTCGTTCGGGCAATCGTTGCATTGGCCCTCATAAGAGTTGTTGGCATGGTTTCTCCCGGTTCCCACCATTTGCTAAAATAGAAAAGGTTCGAAAAAATCATAACTAAAAAAGTCATGAATAACTTATTCATTTAAACAATTATACCAAAAACATAACATATGGGATCCCTAGGTAAATATTCCTGTGTATGTGTTTGTACTTATTCTTATGCTAGAGGTTTTCTATAGGGTTTACTAATCCTAATTCCCAAATTAACTAAACCTTTCCTCTGATACCAACTATAGCGATCTGGACTTTTCTTACATTACTATTACATCATTTCAAAGATAAACAACATAATAGTATTACACGTGGAGGATCCAGAGGTTTAGTGTCTTGGGAAAACTAGGATTACACATAACAAGTACAACATCAAGCATAAACATTAATTTAATTTCTTCTTCTATAGCTTCTTAGTAGCATTTGTCCTCTCCTTAGTACATGTTTCCACCTGAGGATATACATCAAAAGGGGTGAGATAGAAGCCCAGAAAAAGGATATATATAAGAACAATATATCATGTGGTGAGCATAGTCATGACATAGGCAGAGAATCATGAACATGAGAGGAGCATAAATAATAGACTTGAAATGTGGCAATGCAGAAAAAATGAAACATCATGTCTTAGTGGTTAACTACCACACATACATGTGAAAAAAGATAGCATCATGTTCACACATAATTTCACATTTACTCATGAGATTCATCACTTTACCCAATGCATTGGAGCGCTGTATAATTCCGGGTGCACCCGTCACATTTAAACATTCATATTGCGCTATATAATTCCGGGCGCACCTGTCACATCATATCATTATCATTATCAAGCTTGCCACATATCAAACATCTACATAAATAACCCATGGAAAGGAATGGATTTCATCACAAAATAACTCATTCATAAGCCTTGGGTTCCCAAAAGAAAGAGGGAACAACATACATGATACAAGAACCATCAACCTTGAATGAGAGGTAAAAGGTGAGATCTTGTAAGATGAGTTCTTTTAGAAAACATTTTGATAGACATAAAAACCAGTGAAAAACATGTATATCCCAAAAAAGTAAATTAAATGATGAACAAATGATATTTGGGGAGTAAACATATCAAAAATGGAGTGAAAGAGGGAGAACCCAAAGGAAGAAAATTGGGTTTGAGATTTCCCCTTACCTTGTACTCGAATGCCTCCTTCTGTTTAATGTCCTGTATAATGACATTATATTCATTAATTAGAAATTCCAAAACCTTCTATACATTAATAGGGTTCATTCTGGTTTCATTATTTCATATTATGTTCCTTTGGATGACTTATAGAGTTTAAAAACATTGATTGGGGATGTACGTTTTCGTGGTTTTCTTGAACGGTCCACTTGTATTCTTAAATTGATGTTTGGGTAGATCATGGGTAAACATACAGAACTGATATTACATGAAATTAATGATATTACAGAATCATTAATGATTTTATAATGAGTAATATTAGATCCATGTGGACGAATCATTAGATACGAATTAAATGAAGATTATTTGGGTTAATTTGAGCGGTTTTTGGATCACAACAAACTCATTTTAACTTTTCACTTAGTAATATGGCCATAGGTTATTTACAGAACTTAAAATAGAACATAATACATATAAACTATTCTGGTTCAACCATAAAAATGGTTTCATGACCAGATTTAAGGTAGAAATGGAAGAAGATAACATGTCGTTTTTTGAAGGTGATAAATTATCACCACATGAACAACGTTCTCTTTAATAAAATAAAAGGAAGAGGGAAAGGGTGTGGGTGATATAATATACCATTAGAATCATAATATTAAATTATATGTATAATTATAAAGTTAAAAAATAATTTTAATGAGGATAGGTAGGGAGAGATCAAGAAAGGAACATGAACTTGAAAAGAAATTAAAGGAGAAGAGGGAGAGAAATCACCTTTTGGATCCTCCTCTTGAGAACCTCTTTAAGGGCCTACGCTTGGTCTTTTGATGACACCAGGAGATATTGGACGTGGGGGAGAGGCTAAGGAAGATTATTGGGCAGAGATTAGACAATTCTTGATGCTTGAGAGGTGTGGTTTGGCAAGAGGAGTGGGAGGGCTTATTTATACAAGAGGAGGGAGGTGTTTTTGGCATAAAATATTAAATAATGTAATATATCAAGAGTTAGACATGTAATAGTAGTTTTTTGACATCCTAAATCATATATAAATATAATATAATTCTTTTTAGGCTTTAAATATTCTTTATAATTCGAATTCATTAATTTATTAAAAGGAAAGAGAAAGAAAGAGAAAAAGACACTTTAAGAAATCACCTTTTGACTTTAGGCTTTGGAAAGTTCAATTTAGGTTTGAGAATTTGAATTATTGTATTTAAAGGAAAAAATTTATGCAATTTAATAGGTTTTTGACGAAATTAAAGTTCTATAATTTTTATTTCATCATTACATCATTAATGATGCAATTTAGTGTACACCGATTATGCGAAAAAATGTATTTTTTACTATTCACCCGAAAATTGATGTATTTCAGAATAAACCCAAAAATTTACCCCTAAAATTTTTTGACATGTATAATCCAAAAACGATTTCCATTTTTCAAAAATAAATTTCTAATTATTATTGATTTAATATTTAATTAAAATCATAATTTACTTAAAAAACAGTTTTTAAAATTAAAACAGATTTTGTAGTTCTTTCAAAATATATGTAGGGTCTTATAAAATTATCTAAAAACTATTAGACATTGATTCAATAATTTATGAATATATTTCAGGAAAATAAATATTCTTTTAAATTAATTAATTGATTATAATTAATTTTTATGACTTATAAAATACCAAAAACTTTTACTCAGGTCAAATTATCACTTTCTATGATGTCTAAATTTTATTTTATTATTCATAGGTAATGTTACTCTTATTTAATATACATATGGGTCATATTACTATTCATAAGGGTAGTTTACTATTCATAAGGGTAGGTTACTATTCACCAAAAATTGTTTTTGATTCATTAGACTCCAAAAACTATCTTGAACACAACCGTGTATGTCGGATTTTTAAAATTCCAAACATAGGGGTGACAAAATTATGTTTAAAGGTCACATATCACTTAGTTGTTCATTATTTTGTGTTTTTATGACATAAATATAAGAAGGGAATTTTCCATTGAAATACTTTGGGTCGTTACATTAATCTTGTTTTAGTCAGTTCGATTGTAATTGTGTATGGTGGTTTTTTCTTCCCGCAGGTGCGGTTGCGATGTGGACGAGGTTTCACCCCCTTTTTGGGTGGTCCGTCAATGTCCGAGGTAGGTGTTTCTATGTATAACTTGTGTTTGATGAATTAATTTGTGTGAATGATTATTTTAGTATGTTTATATATTAGTTTTCATGCTGCAAATCTGGTTTTGATTGATATTTAATATAAATTTGATTTGTTAGTAGCATGTTTATGCGTTATGCCTGCAATTTCCTGTGAAATACCTTGTTGATATTTTTATTTGTGTTCATTAAACCATTCAGATAGTTCGTTAGAATGTGAAAATGGGTGCATTTTATGTTTTTGGATTTGTTTTATATGTAAACTCTTGTTGTTCCACTTAAGATTACTTTATAAGTAGTGTAGTTGGTTTATTAAATTATATAGAGGATGTGAATTATGTATTAATATGGTTTTTGTGTACGGTTGGTTTTAAAAGAGGATTTTGGGTACATTTTTGGTGTAGGAGCCTTATGGAAATTCTTGAATTTGTTTTATAAATTATTTTAATGGTTTATTAAATTGTGTATGAAATGAGAAACATGTTTGGGGTAGGTTTTTGTGTGTGTTTGGTTTAAAAAGATGTTTGGAGTGTTTTGGTATAACACCTTGTGGTATTTCAATGAATTATTTTATGAAATTTTAAATGATTTATTAAATAACATGGATACTGTGAATTTGGTTTTGAAAACATGTTTAGGCGCACATGCTTTTAAATGTTAATTACATCATTTCATGCACTTTTGTCTGGTTGTGCACTCTAATGTTTTCTTGAAATGACCTCGTGGATCATTAAAATAATTAGTTAGTTATTTTAGCGTTGTGTAGTTTTTTTAAAAACTTTTTAGATTTTAAAGGCCTTTAATAAATAGTGTTAATGGCGTGAGTTGTGTTTTGAAAACATGTCGAGCTGGTTCTTTAGCACTGTTTGTTCATTTGGTTTGTTCTAAGTCAGTGGTTATGTGTTTTTAGTAGTCGTTTCTTTGTTGTAGCGTGTTAGCGAGGTAACCCAGCGACACTGTGGTCATCGGTTTGCGCATACTTGTACGCCTGTGCGAGGCATGTCGCGTCTCCATGTTCATGTTTTGAGTCGAGGTAGGTCCCCCACTGCACTTTCCTTTTATATTTAGAATTTATTGATTGCTTGATATTTTATTAATTTTAATAAATGGGAAATAATTTAATATAATTAATTTTTAAATGATTATGTGGTGTAAAAGAGACGTTTATTTTATACACGACACTTGACATATTTTTTTGATGAGCGGACACCCAGTAGTGAATGAATGCTCGTTTGGATTTTAAACATAATCCATGGAATTTAAAATGTAGTTCTGGTTCGTTGATAAATGATTTCTTTAGAAGCGTGACCAAGCATTTAGGTTCTCTTGAGAAATGAGAATTTTCCTTAAAATTGGTGAAGGCCCATTTAACACTTTAATAAAATAATTTATTTTGGAAAACTCTCTTTGGGGTGACTCAGAGGTGATATTTTGTGTACGTTGACTGCATAATTTGTGTGTGATGTTTGTGCTACTTGATTGACATTGTCGACTCACCCATTTCCTGTTTGTTATACGTGTTGAAAAAGGAACTTCATGTTGGAACCATGGACTTCTATGCATGACTTGGAGTACGGTTTGTGTTTGTTTTCAATCCTCATTGGAAATTCAGAATGTGTACCAGCAAAGAGATCATACAGTTTAAGCAGACAACAGTATTGAAGGTGGTGTCGTTTCGCATTGTTTGCCAAATTTTTGGGCCTGAAAATCGATAAATGGAGAAAGTGTTTTGGCAAAGAGACTTGCGTTCCATGTACTCGAAGGAGAGGAAACATGAACGCCATATTTTTTTCAAGATCAGAAAATGGGAAAATGGAAAAGGGATAAGGGCCTCACAAGTTTTTGGCTGGTCGCGTAAGTGACCTGCGCGCCATGAAGAGACTTGCACGCCGATGCCTAGGAGGATTAGATACTTGCACGTCTATTGTTTTTCAGGATTATAAATTTAAAATATGGAAATGGAAAGAAGGTCGCACAAGTATATGTGTGGTTGCGCAAGTGAGTATCGCGACAGAGGCTAGGGAGGATGAGTTGCGCGCAAGAACCTGCGCACTGAGGGAAGACGTGCGCGCCACCGCGCAGGGGGTCCAGTTTGCCTATAAATATAGGACCACCCCTCCTAATTTGCAACTAAGTTTGATACTTAGAGATTTTTTGAGATCTCTTCGCGCAAGTGGTTGAGTCGTGCAAGTGGTTGTTGGGTCGTGCATGTAGAGGCTGCACGTCGGATATGGGCTGCACATCCAAAGTGGTTTGGGATTTAGAGGCGCTGAGTCGCGCAAGTTTGGAGTTCAAAGAGGTAGTGTCGCGCAAGTTGTTTGGAGTCACATGCACACTGAGTTTCTACCACGCAAGTGACTTGCATTCAATTCCTAAAACTTGTGCGCCGGAGATTGGAGAAGTGCGCCAGGGTTGTTAAAGTACATCTGTCCTTTTGAAGCTGCACGAAAGCTGGAGGATCACCCGATACCCTCTGCACAAAGTGAGATTCGTCTTCAGGTGAGAGTTGGACTTCAACAGAGCATCTACATAAAACAGAGGATGCATTCTTATGCAATGATGAAGATACCTTCACATCTATAAACTGAGTGTGGCTTCACCAAGGGTAGTGAGCTAGGGGGAGTCAACGGGAGTGACCCGAGGGAAGCAGTGAGCTATCCCAGAACCATTGTAAAGGCAGTGAGCCTGGGATAGAGTGATTGTGCCCGAACCTTTTTAATCCACAACTAGTGAAGATTAGTGGAATTTGGTACGACCGACAACTTGTCGGCGTATGCTCCTTGGACGTAGCCCTTAGTGGGGAACCAAGTAAAAAAGTGTTGTGTCTTCTCTATGCATGTGAATGTTTTCTTTCTAATCATATTCATCATACAGGTTCAACAAGTTCCTACCAACGTGGGAATAAGATCCATCACAATAAAAGAAAAAGTTGTCACCCTGATTCACCCCTCCCCTCCTTGGGTGTCCTGGGGTCCTTCAAGTGGTATCAGAGGGTAAAGGTTGCTGGTGTTGAATCTGTTCTTTATCGTCATGGAGAATGCAATCAATGTCAGGGGAGTCCCTTACTTGTATGGAAGTAATTTCTAGATCTCAAAGAACAGAATGAAATCTCATCAAATATCTCTTGGAATGGAAGTTCTCTTTTCTACTGTGCAAGGAATACATGTCACTAATCCAATAGGCCTGGCTATGACTGAAACAGACAGGAAAATTCTTGATGCAGATGCTAAAGCACAAAATGCACTAACTGCAGATCTTTCTGATTAGATCTACCTAAAGGTGATGAATTGAACCTCAGAAAAATCCATGTGGGATAAACTCTAGAATATTTATGAAGGAGATAGCAAAGTGAAGGAGGTGAAACTACAAGTGTTGCACAATCGGTTTGATGATCTGAAGATGCATCTAGACGAGAATGCAGACTCATTCTTCAATCGAATTACTGAAGTTGTTGAAGCAATTCGTGGTCTAGGAGAAGAAATCAAAGACATTGATATTGTAATGAAAATATTAAGAATACTTCCAACTCTGTAAAATGAAAAGGTGTCAGCCCTTGAGGAAAGAGATCTTTCCAAACGTTCTCTGGATGATCTACTGAGCAGCTTGGTAGAATATGAAATGAGAGTCAAACCAGAAGATGCTATGACTCTTGTGAGAAAGGAAATGGCATTCAAGACCATGGATAAACTGAAAATCTCAAAAGATATTAGCAGTGAATATGATGTTGAAAAGGAAACTCTCTCTCTCATTGAAAAGAAGTTCCACAAGGGAAAATGGAAATTCAAAGAGAAGTTACCTCTTGCATGTTTTCGTTGTGGAAAAGTATGGCACATTTCCTCTCAGTGCATAAGAAAGATAAATTATGAAGATAGTGAAGATGAAAGCTTCAAGAATCCTCAAAGAAGGTTCTTAAAAAAGGGAGACTTCATATCGGGAAAGAAAATGCAAAGGAAGAGTTTTGTCTGTGAAGAGGAAGAAGATGATAATGAATTCTGTAAAGAAGAAGAACCAGAATTCAAAACTGGGAACCATGCTTCCATGATGTCCACTGTTTAAAATTCAGATTATACTGGTGGTGAAAAACAACTGAGAACTTGTGTAGATCTCGAGATGCAACTTAAGGATGTGATTAGTATGCTGAAGATTAAATTTAAGAGTTACAATAAGTGGAAATCAATTGTAAAAGAATCAACTGAATACGTTGATCAACTTGAAGTTGAAATTGAACGACTGAAAGAGTTTGTGAAGATACAGTCTAAAATAATTGAAATCAATGATGATGTAGTGGATCTGATTATGAGAAATTAAGAGAAGGAAAAGGTCATCAATGACCTCACCTCCAGGCTAGATGAAAAATCCAAGATTGCTGAGGGTCTTGAGGAGGAAGTTGTTACTCTAAGGAGTAAACTTGAAACTAAATCAATTCCAAAAGAATTGAGGAAGAAAATATAGTTTGGAATATTCCCTGGTGTAGAATTAGTAGAAAGATCCAAGTGTGGTTCAGATGGGGTTGGAAAAATCTTGAGTGATCAAAGACCCGCTTGCATGGGAAAGAGTAGAATTGGCTGTGAGGCTGAAACATCAACTGCTGGATCTGAAAAGATCCAAAATAAAGATAATATGAAAGTCGAACATGTTGAAATGTTTCCTAAAGTGATGAAAAAGGAACCCCCAATCCAAACTAAAAAGTGAACTGAAAATTATCCTCAAACATTCAGAAATGACAAACAGTCTAACTATTCTCCCAAGGAAGAAGGTATGAGGAGAAATTCAGGTGAGAAGCCATTTCCTCTCATGAAGTGTCAGTTTTATGGCTATCTGGGCCATACCATGTCTTATTGTGAAGAGGAAAGTAGCTATATGAATGGATAAGATATAGAAGTTCAACAAAGGAGAAAAAATTCATATCCTAATTCTTATAGAAGAAACAATTTCTATGGATATTGTTATCGTTGTTCTAACTTTGTTCATAAGGCTGCTAATTGAAGGCAGAGAAGGGACATGGAAACCTCATACCGTTGTTCAAGACAAGTCAAGTCTCGTCAGCAAGACAGTGTTGCTCTTTCAAACAGGTTTCTCCTCTCAAAGAATATTTTGACTATGAATAACATGGGTATGCAGAAGAGATAATTGAAATTCCATCAGCACTATATACTCAATCCAATGTCTCATAGAAGGAAAGGAATATTATTGATAAATCCAACCTTGCGGAGGTGGCCCTTAAAGCTACAAAGAACAACAGTACCTGGATTTGGGATAGAGGTTGTTCATCCCATATGACAGGTAATGTTGGCCTGCTAATAGATATCAGAAGGAAGGCTGATGGTACAATACGATTTGGTAATGATGGAGCTCTGAAAATCAAAGGGAGTGGAAGTACCGAATTAGCTAATGGAGAACTAATGAAGACTGAAGTCCTTTACGTAGATGTCCTATGTCATAATCTTCTCAGATTGAGTCAACTCTGTGACTCAGGACTTATAGTTACTTTTAATCAGAAAGGATGCACTATCAAGGGAAAGACATGCAATTCACTTATGAATGGATGAATAATAGAAGGCAACTTGTATCAGGTTGATAGTGAAGAAAATGTCTGTTACATGACTGTTGAAGAAGAAAACAATTTGTGGCATCGGAGACTAGGACACATCAATCAACAAGACATGGATAAAATATCAAAATTGAGAATTGTTAATGACATTCCCATCCTGAAGTGTGAATGTGAAAAATCTTGTGATGATTCCATTCGTGGGATGCTGGTCTGTAGTTCATATCGGCCAAAGAAGAAAAGGGCATCTCACCTTCTTGATCTGATTCATACAGATGTATGTGGGCCGTTAAATGTTTCTTGAACTCATGGAGAAAGGTACCTTTTCCTCTTCATATATGATTACAGTAGAATGGAATGTGTGATGGTTATTCATAGGAAACAACAAGTCCTTGACTGCATGAAAACATATCGGCGAATCGTCGAAAATGATACTGGACGAACAATCAAAGTGTTGAGATCTGACAATGGAGGAGAATACAAGTCCATTGAATTTAAAAATTATCTGGAGAAGCATGGGATACAACATGAGGTAGCTTCTATGAGAACTCCCCAACAAAATGGAGTTGTTGAATGTAGGAATCGACAGGTGAACAACATGGCACGAACTATGCTGATTGAAAGTAGTATTCCATGACATTACTGGAAAGAGGTTGTTCAAGTTGTAGTGTACATTCAGAATTGAACATGACTTTATATGGGTGAGATGAAGACACCATATTAATTGTGGCATGGATGGAATACCTATTTAAAATACTTTCGTGTCTTTGGAAGTTAATGATTCATCAGGAACAAAGAAGGAAATCAAGGGAAGTATGGATAAAATGTAGATGAAGGAATTTTCATCGGTTACTCAATGAACAGAAAATCCTACAAGTGTTTCAACAAGCATTTAGGAAGGATTGTGGAAAGAAGTGATGTTAAGATAATTAATTATAAAACCACAAATGCTTCAAGGACATCATATGGTAATGTGATAGAAAGTCAGGAAGAAAGTGAATTTGAAAAAAAAAATACAAATGCAGAAATAGAGGAAGCTTTACAATTCACTCAGTAGTCACATCATGATGTTGAATCAGAAGAAGAATCTGAAGAAGAAACTGTGGCTAAAGAGAATGAAACTGAACCTCACAGAAGAAATCGAAGAGATGAGATTGATCCATCCAATATAATTAGGGACAAGAGCGCACCCACTAAACAAGAAGGATGAGGAATAATACGCAATATGCATTTCTATCAGTTGTAGAGCCATCCTCATTCGAAGAAGCTGCAAATGATGAATCTTGGGTGAAATCCATGAATGCTGAATTAGATCAGATTGACAAGAATCAGACATGGGATCTTTTCCAGAGAACCAAAGGTCACAATGTGAGTGGTACCAAATGGATCTTCAAAAATAAGTTTGATGAGCATGGAAGTGTCATCAGAAACAAGGCACGACTGGTATGTAATATAACGACCCATACTTTACATACATTGTTAATACTTCAAAATTGAAGCACCCTTATTACAACATATGACAAAACCACAAAGGACCGTATAGGTATAATGTCTTTAGAAACTGGTAAACATAAACAAATGGTTCATAAATCTTCTACAGTGTCTCCCATTTATTTCATCATATCTAGGGTCCCTTTTAGCATATTCTACTTAATATCCATCTTCCTGACCTGGGGAAAAGAAAACATAAAAGGGTGAGCTCAAATGCTCAGCAAGGGAAAATAAAGGTAATAAAAATCATATCATATCTTTTTGAAAATCATAACCTACAAAAGATATCATAATATCTTAACATGGAATAAATTATAGAAGTGAAAATGAGATCCCCATAATCATAACATGAAACATGAAACTTTGTGGAATGCACACATAATCATGGAAAATCATTTCTTGTTAGTCATGACTCATTGCCAAGACTATCTTAGTGGAAAAAGTCCCTTTCTGAACCGATTCACCCTCATTCCAGTCCTGTTTCACTGAACTGGTATAACCTACCCTTCCGGCCGTGTCTATCTCATGAGATATAAAATCTTTACCCAATGCATTGGAGGGAGATATAGGTCCCACCAATCTTATAATGAATCCTTTCTTATGTGTGCCACATAATCATAAACCATACATCATAGCGTAACCCATGTAATAAAAATGGAATTCTTAAACAACATGACATCATAAAACAATTCATATAAGATAAAGGAATTAATAAAAGTATTTCCATCACAACATAATCAAATCCATGTAATAATAGGGATAAAAACAGAACCCTTTATTATCTTAGATGGAAAATAATTTTGATAAAACACTTGAACTCCATTCTTGAGGAAAATATCATTTCTTATTCAAAAACACTTTTCTTTTCTTAACATGTTATACAATTATAAACATTAAGAAGTTGATTAAAAATAAACTTGAAAACTTGTAAAGGAAGCTTCTTGGAAATAATGTTTTAAAAATCCATTCATGCCGTATAAGTTAAAAAAACATTCTCCTCGTACTTTAGTAGGAAAAGTCAAAAAAGTACCTCGTACGAAAAACGACAAAAGATTCCTTTCATATCCTTTACTAAATATTCACTGAATGGTAAAATTGAATATAAACTATTTTATAAGGATATATATATTACATATTGAGGAAACATGGATGTGGATGATAAAATACACCCCAGTAAATGCCAAAGTATAAACAATCTTGGATAAAAATGAGATTGTGATATTTCCCTTACCTTAGGTCCGATTTGCTTTGTACGTGTCCAAAGCTCCTGTATAATGGTGTAAATAATGTTATTGACTTATTCTAGAATCATACATATTGATATGATATCATATATGGTCATATTCTTAGCTTCTTGTTAGTAATATTTCATTGTTACTTGTTACTCGGGTCCTTATTGCCTTTTGTTCTTATGCGTGTTTTGCCGAATAAATTCTTATTCTTCTTTTAAGGATATAGATACCTTATATCCAGAATGGTATTAGTGTAACATATATCATATTTATTTATTCAATTCATTTATATAATTACTATGTAATGATGATCATGTAGAACGAGTCGCATCACATCATGGAGACGGTATTCCGTACGTACGCACGAGTGATGATATCATTCCTATGATCGTGGAACTGTATTAGAGTATATATATATTATTTAAGTATCAATATTAATTTATAATAATCATAAATAGTTACTCATTACACCATTATACCCATCCTTGTAAGGTGATGGTGGAAAATAGATTACACCACGGCGTGGAGACGGTATTCCGTATGTACGCACGCGCGGTGATTTCATTTTTCCGTAGGATGGATAGAAGGTGAATTAGGGTTGTTTCATATTTATAATAACATATAAGTATGTAAGTAATACTGATGTTATTACTTTATCATGAAACAACTAAAGAAGAATAAGTTGAAGAAGAAAGAAATTGAAAAGATCGGTAATGGATATTACCTCTTCTTTGGAACGCCTCTTTGAATCCTCCACTTAGGGAACTAATATTAGTCTATTAAGAAGACCAGGACCTCTAGGATTATTCTAGGGAAGTGGAGAGGAGAAAAGGGCCGGGGTTGGCCGAGCTTGAGTGCTCAAATTGGTGTGAGGAGGAGGGGGAGGAGGTTCCCTTTTATAAGGGAGGAGAGGGGCACCTTAGGAATATCTCAAAATATTATTTTATATTAAAGTCAAAATAGGTTTATAATGGTTTTAAAGGGTCTTATTTCGAAGCTAAAGTGGGGATGGGTCGAAATACTATCAACCAATAGGATTTAGACAAGTTTAGGGTATTATTTTAACCCTATCAATTAGATTTAACTCTAAGTTAAATAATTTAACTTTTACCGTGTCTTTTTGTTTTCTTTCACTATATGGTTAATACACTTACTATAACATGCCAAACGAACCCCAAATTGTTTATTTTTAATATATATATCTTTATCTAAGTCATTTGGCCGAACCTTAGATTTTTAGGAATAAAATAACAATTAATAATATAATATTTGATTTAAAAACTATTTTGTGTCAATTTTGAAACTATTTGATATATGATTTTTGTGAAAGTCATAACAGAATTATATGTTCGAACCAAGTTGATTAAATCAACAATAATATATCATAGTGACCTATAAAATTAGTTTAATTCATAAAAAGTCACAAATTACATTTATTTTGGTGTTTATTACATCAATTATGTCAATATTTCATTAATAAGATAATTACTGCATCATCATTGTGTCATAAATAATTTAAATTATTTAATGTCTAAAAATTACAAATAAAATAAAATTATGTAGGAAATCTTTTTAGATTTCTAATTAATATTTATAGTTGAATTTATCTTACGTATAACCCCATATTAAAAATGATTTACTTATTAAACTTTGATTTTAACTATTTTAACACTTCTTTAAATAAATTATTAATAAATATCCTAATCTAACCCAAGTGGGCCTAAATGGTCATATTTTATTCCTAAGTTTGTTTTTGGTCGAATTAAACTTATCCAATAGAATTAGGACATGTTTTAGGGTAATAGTAATATCATATTTACCCTTAGTTACCCTATTTACTATTAACCGTGGAAAAAAACAATAAAAAGTTACTATTCACCAAAAAATTATTTTTATCTCATTGAACCACATTTTACTTACTGATATCAACCGTGTCTGTCTGATTTTCGGAATTCCATTCACAGAAGCGGTAAAATTAAGTTTTATGCAAAATTCAGTTTTTAACCTACCACTTAGTGGTTTCACTATTCATCAAAAACTGAAAGTTTTTAGAAAAATACCAAAATTTCACCCTAGGCTAATTTCGGTATTCCGAATCCAAAAATGAAGTCCATTTTGAAAAATAAAATTTAAAAAGTTTCAAAAAGTGGTTATTACTATTCATAATGGCTAGTTTTAATAATATTTTAATAGCATATCGTTGTTTAGTGAAACTCAGTATTGCGTACGACGCAAGCTATCGAGGAAGGTCGTGATTGCGTGTAAAGTAAGCCAAGCTTGTATATAGTGAAAGATTCCTTTGATGATATATAAAAACAAAATATTACTCATAAAAATCTCAGGTGTTACATTCTACCCCCCTTAAAAAGAATTTCGCCCTCGAAATTCGTCACTTTGTAACACGCAGATGAGGATACCTCTCCCTCATCATATCCTCAAGCTCCCAAGTAGCTTCTTCTAATTGGTGGTTCCTCCATAAAACTTTCACCAAGCGAGTGGTCTTGTTTCGTAGGACTTTTTCGCTACGATCTAGAATCTCTATTGGCTGTTCTTCATAAGAAAGATCTTGCTCCAACGGTACAACTTCTGAGCTGAGTACATGTGAAGGATCTGGTATGTACTTTCTCAGGAGAGATACATGGAACACATCGTGAACTTGAGAGAGATTCGGGGGAAGCGCCAATCGGTAAGCTACCTTCCCAACACGATCCAATATTTCGAAAGGACCGATATATCTAGGGCTCAACTTCCCCTTCTTTCCAAATCTCATAACCCTCTTCCAGGGAGATATTCGTAAGAACACTTTATCACCCATTCAAACTCTAGGTCTTTTCTTCGGTTGTCGGCATAACTTTTCTGTCGACTCTGAGCTGCTCTTATGTGTTGTTGAATAGATCTGACCTTTTCTGCCATTTCATCAACGAGATCAGGTCCTAATAGCTTTCTTTCCCCAACTTTATCCCAGCAAGTTGGAGTCCTGCATTTCTTTCCATAGAGAGCTTCATAAGGAGCCATCTGAATACTGGAGTGAAAGCTATTATTATAAGAAAATTACACCAAAGGTAGGTGTTGATCCCAACCTCCTTTGAAATCCATAGAGAAAGCTCTCAACATATCTTCTAGGGTTTGAATTGTTCTCTCAGACTGACCGTCTATCTGGGGATGATAAGCAGTGCTGAAACTCAACTCTGTATCCAGAGTATGCTGAAGACTTCGCCAGAACTTCGAGGTAAATCTCGGATCCCGATCAGATATAATAGAAAGTGGTACTCCATACAATATTACCACTTCGTTTACATATATCCTGGCAAGCTGATCTAGAGAGAAATCCTCTCTAATATCAATGAAGTGTGCAGACTTTGTAAGACGATCAACTATGACCCAAATAGCATTATTCCCTTTGGATGTTTTAGGAAGTCCTGTGACAAAGTCCATAGTGATGTTTTCCCATTTCCATTCGGGTATGGGTAGTGGTTGTAACATCCCCTTAGACTTCTGTCTCTCAGCTTTAACTTGTTGAGAAACCAAGCATCGAGAGACATATTCAGCAACATATCTTTTCATGCCATCCCACCAGAAGTACTCTTTCAGGTCCCTATACATCTTCGTGCTTCCAGGATGAATAGAGAATGAAGAACTATGATCCTCATCCAGCAGCTCCTTCTTTAATTCGGGGATGGGAGGAACACAAACCCGAGTCCTGAACTTTATTATCCCATCACAATCAAGGTTGAATTCAGGAACATTTCTCACCTTCTTTTTTAACTCGACATCTTCTTTCTGTGCCTTTTTAATCTTCACATGTATAGATGGTTGAACATTCATTTGAGAAAGATAAGATTTTTCCCCTTCCATTATAATTCCAAGATCCATCCTTTGTAAATCCATAAATATTGGATCTTTTGGGATCCTCATCATGGATAAACTAGCATGGTCTTGTCGACTTAATGCATCTACCACCTTGTTTTCTTTCCCAGGGTGGTAATGGATTGAGCAGTCATAATCCTTAATCAGCTCCAACCATCTTCTTTGACGCATATTCAACTCCTTTTGTGTGAAAATATACTTTAAACTTTTATGATCAGTATAAATATCACACCTTTCACCATAAAGGTAATGCCTCCAAATCTTTAATGCAAAGATTACCGCAACCAACTCCAAATCATGTGTTGGGTAATTTTGCTCATGGATTTTCAACTGTCATGAGGCATAAGCTATCACCATATCATTTTGCATAAGAACACACCCTAATCCCTTCTTGGATGCATCACTGTAGATCACAAACCTTTCTCCACTACAAGGCAGTGTGAGCACAGGTGCACTAGATAACCTTCTTTTCAACTCCTTGAAATTCTCTTCACATTCCTCTGTCCAGACAAACTTAACCCCTTTCCGAGTCAACTTGGTGAGTGGATTAGATAATCGTGAAAAATCCTTTACAAAACTTCGATAGTATCCAGCCAAACCAAGAAAACATCGGATCTCAGTTACTGTTGTTGGTCTTGACCATCTTTCGATAACCTCTGTTTTTGCTGGATCCATAGATATCCCCTCTTTTGAGATTATGTGACCCAAAAATGCAACTTTTTGAAGCCAAAATTCACACTTGGTAAATTTGGAATAAAGATCCTCCTTTCTAAGGGTCTTCAATAAAATTCTCAAGTGATCTTCATGATCTTCCTTGCTCTTTGAATAGACAAGAATATCGTCTATAAAGACTACCACAAATTGATCAAGATAGTCTCTAAATACTCTATTCATTAGATCCATGAAGATAGCAGGGTCATTAGTAAGACCAAATGACATCACTATAAATTCATAGTGTCCATACCTTGTACGGAAAGCCATCTTTGGTATATCCTCCCTTTTGACCCTTAATTGATGATACCCTGAACGAAGATCAATCTTGGAAAAGTATTGAGCTCCGCGTAGTTGGTCAAATAAGTCATCAATGCGTGGGAGAGGATATTTGTTCTTGATTGTGATCTTGTTAAGTTCTCGATAATCAATGCAGAGTCTCATTGATCCATCTTTCTTCTTAAAAAATAGAACAGGTGCTCTCCAAGGTGATGCACTAGGGTGTATGAATCCCTTATCAAGATTCTCTTGGAGTTGTTTCTTCAATTCCTGCAACTCAATTGGGGCCATTCTATAAGGTGTCTTTGAAATTGGCAAAGCGCCCGGTATGAGTTCTATTGAAAACTCAACCTCACGATTTGGTGGAAGACCCGGTAATTCCTCCGGAAAGACATCATCAAACTCCCGTACAATGGGCATATTCTTAATCGTGAGTTTCTCACCAACCATTTGAGATAAATAACCTTCATTTAGTGGAATCAATACCCATAAGATGGAAGAAATTTCCACTGGAAGGTTATGTTCATCCTTGCATTGATAGACGATCGTAGATGGATCTGGAATATGAAATGTGACTTCCCTTCTTTGGCAATTGATATGAGCTCCATGTAGAGAAAGCCAATCCATGCCAAAAATCACATCAAATTCCACTAAAGGAAGGATCACAAAATTTTGCAGGAAGAACTTTCCCACAAACTTCGATCGGAGAAGAATTATAAACTTTTGATGAGACTATTGTGCCATTAGGTGTTGTCACAGCTAACTCAACATCTAATTGTTGAGGTAGTACGGTGATACCCTTAGAAAATTTTTCAGAAATAAAAGAGTGGGTGGATCCAGAATCAAATAAAACATTTTCTACTTTAGAGTGGATGGTAAGTGTACCTTTAACCACTTCGTTATCGTACTCCACATCGCTGATAGAAATTGCATGTGACTTTCTATTGTCTTTAGCCTTAAGATTTTGTTGACGTCGACCATCATCATCAACCCTTGGATTTGGGAATTGATTGGCATAATGCCCCATCTCCTTGCACTTGAAACATTGAAGTGTAGTAGGTTCATTATGTGTATCCCTTCCTTTGTTCGCATCATTAGACATCTTCTTCCCATTATCGCGACATTCAAATGCCCGATGACCTTCCTTTAAACATTTAAAACATTTACTTGTCCCTTTAAGACAACTCCCTCCATGTTTCTTTCCACACTTTGAGCATAAGGGAAAGCTCATCTTCTTTTCAGTGTGCTCTTTAGATTTTCCTTTGAATTCCATCTTCCTCTTCTTATCAAACCCATGTGACTGATGGGTTACTCAAATCTCCATCTTGACTTTGAGAGAACATCAAACGATTTCCTCGTAGCTATTGAAGTCCCTTATGGCTAACACCCTTCGAAGACTTGGTTTTAAGCCACTAAAGAATCGATCGGTCTTACTCTCAGTTTGGATAATAATACCAGAAGCGTACCTTGCAAGTCTTGTAAAATTTGCTTCATAAGTACCAACAGATTCATCATCCCTTTGCTTCAGTTCAAGAAACTCTTTCTCCATCTCTGTTCGGAGAATACGAGGGAAGTACTTATTGAAAAATAAGTTCTTGAACTCGTCCCATTCCATAGACTCAATTTCATCCCTTTTCCTCATATTCTTAATAAGATTCCACCATTGATCATCATCTCCTTCCAAACGATACACTGCTAGGATGACTATATCATGTTCAGAACATTGAAGAACTGAAAATATCTTTTCAGTAGTACTAATCCATTGTTCAGCAACTAATGGATCAGTAGACCCGCTGAAAGAAGGTGGACCCTGCCTCATGAAGGATTCAACAGAATGTTGCTCCTTCCTTTGCTCGTTTGGAAGTCCTGCATGATTCATAGCTTGAGAAAGTTGTGTGAGCATGGCTACAAGATTTTGCATTCCAGCTCCCATATCGTTTGGTTTCTCAGGGGGAGAATCATTGCATTGCCCATCGCATTCCGCATTAACACGGTTCCTTCGGGTTCCAGCCACTGACTAAAACCAAGAAGAATAGTGTGAGCAATACTAATTATAATAGGAAATCCACATAATTCAAGAATAAAATTTTCATGCTTAAGGTCTTATCATAGGTTATTCATGGCCATTTCTAAAACACTAAGATTGTGTTCTATGCTTAGACTTATCCTTAAGTTTCTTACTAAGGCTTTCACATCCTAGTTTCCAAAGGTTGACTATACCATTCCTCTGATACCAACTATAACGACCCATACTTTACATACATTATTAATACTTCAAAATTGAATCACCCTTATTACAACATATTACAAAACCACAAATGACCGTATAGGTATAGTGTCTTTAGAAACTGGGAAACATAAACAACTGGTCCATAAATCTTCTACAGTGTCTCCCATATATTTCATCATATCTAGGGTCCCTTTTAGCATATTCTACATAATATCCATCTTCCTGACCTGGGGAAAAGAAAACATAAAAGGGTGAGCTCAAATGCTCAGCAAGGGCAAATAAAGGTAATAAAAATCATATCATATCTTTTTGAAAATCATAACCTGCAAAAGAGATCATAATATCTCAACATGGAATAAATCATATAAGTGAAAATGAGATCCCCATTATCATAACATGAAACTTGAAACTTTGTGTCACGCACACATAATCATGGAAAATCAATTCTTGTTAGCCATGACTCATTGCCAAGACTATCTTAGTGGACAAAGTCCCTTTCTGAACCGAGTCACCCTCATTCCAGTCCTGTTTCACTGAATCGGTATAACCTACCGTTCCAGCCATGTCTATCTCTTGAGATATAAAATCTTTACCCAATGAATTGGAGGGAGATATAGGTCCCACCCATCTTATAATGAATCCTTTCTTATGTGTGACACATAATCATAAACCATACATCATAGCGTAACCCATGTAATAAAAATGGAATTCTTAAACAACATGACATCATAAAAAAATTCATATATGATAAAGGAATTCATAAAAGTATTTCCATCACAACATAATCAAATACATGTAATAATTGGGATAAAAACAGAACCCTTTATTATCTTAGATGGAAAATAATTTTGATAAAACACCTGAACTCCATTCTTGAGGAAAATATCCTTTCTTCTTCAAAAACACTTTTCTTTTCATAACATGTCATACAATTATAAACATTAAGAAGTTGATTAAAAATAAACTTGAAAACTTGTAAAGGAATCTTCTTGGAAATAATGTTTTAAAAATCCATTCATGCCGTATAAGTTAAAAAAACATTCTTCTCATACTTTAGTCGGAAAAGTCAAAAAAGTACCTCGTACGAAAAACGACAAAAGATTCCTTTAATATCCTTTACTAAATATTCACCGAAGGGTAAAATTTAATATAAACTATTGTATAAGGATATAAATATTACATATTGCGGAAACATGGATGTGGATGATAAAATACACCCCAGTAAATGCCAAAGTATAAACAATCTCGGATAAAAATGAGATTGTGATATTTCCCTTACCTTCGGTCTGATTTGCTTTGTACGTGTCCGAAGCTCCTGTATAATGGTTTAAATAATGTTATTGACTTATTCCAGAATCATACATATTGATATGATATCATATATGGTCATATTCTTAGCTTCTTGTTAGTAATATTTCATTGTTACTTGTTACTCGGGTCCTTATTGCCTTTTGTTCTTATGCGTGTTTTGCCGAATAAATTCTTATTCTTCATTTAAGGTTATAGATACCTTATATCCATAATGGTATTAGTGTAACATATATCATATTTATTTATTCAATTCATTTATATAATTACTATGTAATGATGATCATGTAGAACGAGTCACATCACATCGTGGAGACGGTATTCCGTACGTACGCACGGGTGATGATATCGTTCCTATGATCATGGAAGTGTATTGGAGTATATATATATTATTTCAGTATCAATATTACTTTATAATAATCATAAATAGTTACTCATTACACCATTATACCCATCCTTGTAAGGTGATGGTGGAAAATATTTTACACCACGGCGTGGAGACGGTATTCCGTACGTACGCACGCGCGGTGATTTCATTTTTCCGTAGGATGGATAGAAGGTGAATTAGGGTTTTTTCATATTTATAATAACATATAAGTATGTAATTAATACTGATGTTATTACTTTTCAGGAAAAAACTAAAGAAGAAGAAGTTGAAGAAGAAAAAATTGAAAAGATCGGTAATGGATATTACCTCTTCTTTGGAACGCCTCTTTGAATCATCCACTTAGGGAACTAATATTGGTCTTTGAAGAAGACCAGGACCTCTAGGATTATTCTAGGGAAGTGGAGAGGATAAAATGGCAGGGGTTGGCCGAGATTGAGTCCTCAAATTGGTGTGAGGAGGAGGGGGAGGAGGTGCCCTTTTATAAGGGAGGAGAGGGGAACCTTAGGAATATCTCAAAATATTATTTTATATTAAATTCAAAATCGGTTTATAATGGTTCCAAAGGGTCTTATTTCGAAGCTAAAGTGGGGATGGGTCGAAATACTATCAACCAATAGGATTTAGACAAGTTTAGGGTATTATTTTAACCTTATCAATTAGATTTAACTCTAAGTTAATAATTTAACTTTTACCATGTCTTTTTGTTTTCTTTCACTATATGGTTAATACACTTACTATAACATGCCAAACGAACCCCAAATTGTTTATTATTAATATATATCCTTATCTAAGTCATTTGGACGAACCATAGATTTTTAGGAATAAAATAACAATTAATAATATAATATTTGATTTAAAAACTATTTTGTGTCAATTTTGACACTATTTGATATATGATTTTTGTGAAAGTCATAACAGAATTATATGTGTGAACGAAGTTGATTAAATAAACACTAAGATATCATAGTAACCTATAAAATTAGTGTAATTCATAAAAAGTCTCAAATTACATTTATTTTAGTGTTTATAACATCAATTATGTCAATATTTCATTAATAAGATAATTACTGCATCATCATTGTGTCATAAATAAATTAAATTATTTAATGTCTAAAAATTACAAATAAAATACCATTATGTAGGAAATCTTTTTAGATTTTTAATTAATATTTATAGTCGAATTTATCTTATGTATAACCCCATATTAAAAATGATTTACTTATTAAACTTTGATTTTAACTATTTTAACACTTCTTTAAATAAATTAATAATAAATGTCCTAATCTAACCCAAGTGGGCCTAAATGGTCATATTTTATTCCTAAGTTTGTTTTCGGTCGAATTAAACTTATCCAATAGAATTAGGACATGTGTTAGGGTTATAGTAATATCATATTTACCCTTAATTACCCTATTTACTATTAACCGCGGTAAAAAAAAAGTTACTATTCACCAAAAATTATTTTTATCTCATTGAACCACATTTTACTTACTGATATCAACTGTGTCTGTCGAATTTTCTAAATTCCATTCACATAAGTGGTAAAATTAAGTTTTATGCAAAATTCAGTTTTTAACCTACCACTTAGTGGTTTCACTATTCATCAAAAATTGAAAGTTTTCAGAAAAATACCAAAATTTTACCCTAGGCTAATTTCGGTATTCCGAATACAAAAATGAAGTCCATTTTGAAAAATAAAATTTAAAAAGTTTCAAAAAGTTGTTATTACTATTCATAACGACTAGTTTTAATAATATTTTAATAGCATATCGTTGTTTACTGAAACTCGGTATTGCGTACGACGCAAGCTATCGAGGAAGGTCGCAATTGCGTGTAAAGTAAGCCAAGATAGTATGTAGTGAAAGATTCCTTTGATGATATATAAAAACAAAATATTACTCATAAAAATCTCGGGTGTTACATGTAAAGGATACTCCGAGATTGAAGGAATTGATGTTGAAGAAACCTTTGCTCTAGTGGATAGACTGGAGTCAATCAGGTTTTTCCTTACCATGGCACTCCAATGAGGATATAAAGTATTATAAATGGATGTCAAGACATCATTCTTGAATGGTGTACTCGAAGAAGAAATCTACATTGAATAACCAGTGGGATTTGTTTTGGGTACTGATGAAACAAAGGTCTGCAAACTGAAGAAATCTCTATATGGTTTGAAGAAGGCACTAAGGGCATGGTACCCGTGGCTAGATTCATATCTCAAGAATCTAGAATTCAAAAGAGGAGGAGTATATCACAATATCTATGTGAATAATTCTCCAAAATATCAATTCATGGTTCTAGTCTACGTTGATGATATCATATTTGGTGGTAGCAGGAAGAAATTAGTGGACGAATTTTCCAATGACATGAAATCGTAATTTGAAATGTCTATGATTGGGGAGCTCACTTATTTCATGGGGCTGCAGGTGATTCAAAAGAAGAAATACACTTTAATTTCTCAGGAAAAGTATGAAAGAGAGCTACTGAAGAAGTTTAATATGCAAGACTCCAAACCAATGTCAACTCCGATTGCAGTTGGAACTAAACATGGAAATCATGAGGATGAGGCCTCTGTTGATCCCACCATGTATAGGAGGATCATTGGGATCCTACTGTACCTGACAGCAACACGACCAGATATTGTCTTTTCCATATGTCTTGCGGACCGCTTTCCGAGTAATCCAAAGGAGGAACATATGGCGGCAGTAAAAAGAATCAGGAAGTACATTCAAGGTACACATAACTTCGGGTTATTTTTTGCTGCAGGCAGGGACAATGAATTATCAACATTTTTTTATGCTGACTGGGCTGGTGATGTAGTAGACAGAAAGTCCACTAGTGGTGGAGCCTTCTATATTGGGCAGAAATGTGTTGGATGGTTGAGCAATAAACAAGAAAGTAATTCTCTTAGTACTGCTGAAGCTATGAATATCTCGGCCACAAAGGCATGCACTCAAATACTATGGATGAAGCAACAATTAACAGATACTGGTGATGAGGTAAACCAACCAATGGTGATTTACTGTGATAACAATAGCGCAATTGATCTTATAAAGAATCCTGTTCAGCATTCCTGTACAAAACATACTGAAATAAGGTATCACTTTATCAAAGAAAAAGTTGAACAAGGGGTGATTAGAGTGGATCATGTTGGAACTAATGAGCAAGTGGCTGATATCCTGACCAAGACACTGTCAGCGGCTATTTTTGAGAAGCATCGGTTGAACCTCGGTGTTCATCCACCTCCAAGTTCATAAGGAGGTTACACATTACCCCTCTCCCCGATTATGATAACTGTTTTTATCTGTTTATGGATGTGATACAGTTTTTTGGGGGAGATACTATCAAGGGGGAGTATGTTTTGAGCTGAATGTTGAAAAAATTACCAGGATTTGGGTTTATTGTCAATGGGGGAGAAAGGAGTAAATTCAGGCATGTTCAGACTTGTAATACTACTATGACACAATTCGAATTCAGTGTCAGTGATAGGATGAGAAGGATAAGAAGGAATTCATTAGTCATGTAATGATTCTTGGGAATCATTGAGAATTCCAAAACACTGGAACCCAATTCAAGCTTCCTCTCTTGTTTTCTACACCGAGCATTGCTCGCGTAGACTTAGAGTGTTGGCTGAGTTGATTCTTTTGTTTTTGGTTTGCACATGGATGGAGATCTATTGAATTTATTTTCTGATTACCAAAAATCCCAAAAGGGGATATTGTTGGAACCATGGTCTTCTATGCATGATTGTAACACCTCAAGCTTCTACGGTACGCTTCTCTTTGAATAATGTGATAGCGTGTGTTGTACGCAACACCGAGTTCTAACACACCATAACCAATCAAACTAGCCGTTATGAATAGTAATACCTACTTTTTGAAATTATATATATTTTATATTTCAAAATGGACATCATTTTTGGATTCGGAATATCTAATTTAGCCTAAGGTGAAATTTTGGTACATTTCGGATAACTTTCATATTTTGATGAATAGTGAAAATTACTAAATTTTAATTAAAAACAACTTTTTAAATCAAAATAATTAATAATGATAAATTATGAATTTTAGTAGTTTTAAAGTATATTTAGAATATATTTTTACCATTTAATATAATGTTGGTCATTGGACATAATTTTACAATTAAACCGAACATAAACAAGTGTCAATCTTTTGATAGTTATTATCTCTTAAAAACACGTTTTTGGTTTTGATAGCGGGAATTAATTTTAAATTAATTTCTGCCACTTCTGTGTTTTGATATTAGGAAAATGGATTCCATATTTGGAATCAGGATGTTTGAATTGTGTAAATAGGTAACTTTTATTTTTAGACATTTTGAATAATTACTGCAGTAAATATTTTATTTACCATGGTTAAGGGTAAATCCGGTAAATAAGGGTTAAAAAATAATATTATAATAATAATAAATTACCCTAAAACGTGTCTTAACCCTATTGGATGATACATAGTCGACCATGGGCATCTTTGGGTCGATTTTGGGACCCCATGGATCCACTTGTAAGTGATAATGACACTTTATTTTAATTAAGTTAAAATGAATACAAAAATGACACAAGCATATATCTTTTAGAAAAACAATTGTCACATAGGGTTATATATGTTGGATTTTAGATTATAAATAATCATTAGAAAGATAAACCAATTTACTACATAATGACATTTTATTTATAATTTTTAGACATTAAATAATTTATTTTATTTATGACACAATGATGATGCAGTAATTACTATAATAGTGAAAAATTAAAATAATTGATATTATAAATACCCAAATAAATATAATATGAAACTTTTAATGAATTAAACTACTTTTATAGGATAATATGATATATTAAGATTGATTTAATTGACTTTTTTAGAAGTAATAAATCTATTATGAGTTTCACAAAAATCAACTATTGAATAGTGTCAAAATTGACATAAAAGAGTTCTTAAAAAAATATTATATTATTAATTGATATTAAATTCCTAAAAATCTAAGGTTCGGCCAAGAGACTTATATAATGATAGGTTCATCATTAATGGACCACTTGGGGGTCTCTTGGATGTATATAGTAAGTTTATTAACCATATTATATAAAAATACAAAGAGACATTGTAAAAGTGAAACTAATTAACTTAGAGTTAATACTTAATGATAAGGTTAATATAAGTACCCAAACCTGTCTAAATTCTATTGGTTGAGTGGTTTTCGACCTATCCCCACCTTAACATTTGAATAATCAACTTTGGAGCCATTAGAAACCGAATATGAATTTATTATAAATTAATATTTCTTGCTTTTCCAAAGGTGCCCCTCCCCCCTCTTATAAAAGGGCACTCCTCCTTCTCATTTCTTAACACCTTCAAAGCCTTTTGGTTCGGCCAAACTCTGCCCACATACTCTCCCAACATCCCTCACTACAACCTAGAGGCCTTAGTTTGATCAGAAAGCCAACCTAAGGAACCCTTTTGATCAAATCAAAAGGAAGAACCCGAAGAAGAGGTAATGTTTTCACCACCCCTTTTCAAGTTCCTTTCTTCTTCCACTTCTTCTTTCTTTGTTCTTACCATTCTAAAATAATAACTCCAGTATCTTACATATAATGTGATGTTATTATAAATATGGTACAACCATATTCATTATTCTATCCACCCTTTGAATAACATGTCACCATACGTGCGTACGTACGGCTTACCGTCTCCACGTCATGGTGTAATTGTTATTCAATATATTATTATTTGGATGGGTATAATAATGATGTGTAACTAGTGTAAATAATAAATATAACATGTTAGTGATTCTGTATATATGATATACCATCCATTTATATATTATTTTAATATCAAAAGAATGATATTGTCGCTCGTGCGTACGTACGGACTACCGTCTCCACGAACGCGATGAGATTCATTCTCCATTGTATCCATTCAAGTATAATTATCATTTGATGATTTAAAAATGATGTTTAAGGACTTCATATCATTCTGTATATGAATAAGATACAACAAACATGTCTTACGTAACAAAACATATAAACAAAAACAAGTAAGTTAACACCCAAAACAACGATAATTCTAAGATATTATTAACAAATCAATGTTAAAAGATCATATATGATATCATATTAATATATATGATTCTTGTATAATTTAATAACAATTATTTCACCATTATACAGGAGGTTAACCTACCCCAACCAAGGAAAATTACATGGTAAGAGATTTTCTTATCTCACTTTCAATTCCGTGAGATTTCCATTGTTCGCCACTAAATTATTGAAAGTGGTGTATTGTGTACTGCCCATAATTATATTCCTTGGGTAATACACCCTAATTTATGTGTATTTACATATTAATTGTATGATACCTCTTTAATGGGTGGTATGTTTCATAAGTTACCAAATTGGTAAGGGTTATTTCACAATCTCTTCATTATCCGAGGTTGTTTATATGTAATAATCTACTGGGATCTCTTTATCATCCACATCCATGTTTCATAAAAATGTATTTCAAAACATTTTTACTATTTACTAGAATATGAGTTAAAGTCATTTATACCCTTTTTGACTTTTATAAGTGGTTTATAAAAGAATCTTTTCGTCATTTTCAAAACAAGGTCCTTTTTAACCTTTTCGACAGAATTAAGGTAAGAATGTTTTAACTTATATGGCGGGTGCGGCAATTTTCCGCCGTTATAAAATCTTCAAATCTTCCCTTACAAGCTTATAAGAATATTTTCAAAGAAAATGTTTTATTTTATATGGATCTTAAATGATTTCAAAATAAAAGGAGATATTTATTTAAAAAGAATTTTGATTTCATCTATGTCAACATCCTTTGATGGATTTTAAGATTATTTGAAGTTGATTTATTATGATACAAATCATATATATTGTATTGAAGGTTTCTTGATATGTTTGACTGTGGAAGTGCTATTTTTATACCATTCATATTTTATGGTGAAAGTATTGACATTTCGTATGCTAGTTTTAATACGAATGTTTATGTTATGTTTAAACCTTTTCATATGGGAATGCATTGGACTTAATATGTGACGGGTGGAGCCCGCTATAGCTCCTCGATGCATCGGTAGGTCTCATGAGACAAACTAGTGTCTTAGCACAAGGCCTTGACAAAATCTTATTTGTAGTCTTGGCACGAGGCCTTGGCTATGTGGTTATGATAGTCTGGCATTATGCATTCCATCATTATGAAAGTGGTTATTGATTTTTCATGTGATTATTCGATTAGTAGAATAACCATGTGAATAAGTAAATGGAATTATTTCATTTTATTTATTCCATACTATGTTAAATGTTCAAGTTTAAAAGGCTTTTGTTTTAGTAATGAATTGCCTTAAATGTTTATGCTTATTTTGAATGTTCCGCTATATTGTTATCCTTACTGGGCATTTGAGCTCACGCCTTTTCTATGTTTTATTTTTCCCAGGATGTGAATAAGTAAGTTATGAATGACCTGCAGGGATATTATGAGGGGATAATAGTGTGGACTGTAGGGACATTATGTTGTTGTAGTAGTTTTTCAATTTAGGATGTAATGTAAAACTTATGAGTATATCTAGTGTTTCAAAGGCTACTAAACCATTCGGTCTTTCGAGATTTGATCTTTCTTATGATCATACCAATGTTATGTAATAATGCACCGACTCTGGGTAACTAGGGTTGGGGCGTTACAGTTGGTATCAGAGGAAGTTTAGTACAAACCTTGGAAGCTAGATTTAGATAAACTCTGATTAGAGCACGTAGACCTAAGATGAACTTTGAGGATTAGTATAAAAGAACTTCCTAGAATTTTTGTATTGTAGAGATTTTGTGAGTTTTCCGAGCAATACATCCCTGTCTGGATACGAGCAGGTAGAGGCGGCTCTGGCACAGATGTACCTAGGGGTAAAACCCGAAAACACCGCTTTGAGCTAGACTCGAACGGGAACTGGTGCACGACAACGGGCCTTGCTGCACTCTTGGTTACGACACTCCCGGGGGATATGCTTAGGATAACTCTCATTTTCTTTACAAATCATTATGAAGGGTTTATGAGTATATACTTCCTCAAAGAAAACATTCTTATGATTATGGATTATATCCATAAATAGTTCAATTTATGTTAAGTGTTTTATAAGTATGGGATTATGTATTTTGATTCATAAACTGATCTAGTTTATGCCATTGTTTAGAAATGGCGCCTAGTGGAAGAAATGGAAACCGTATCAATGCACACACTCCATTTAGGGATTTCCCTCCTGCTCAAGATAATTATAGTGGGGCTGGTGATGCAACTGGTGCCGATCAGCTAATCACCATACTGGGACAACTTACTTAGGTTATGAATAATAACCTTACCCGTATGGAGCACCCTGATCCGCAGCGTGGAGGATCAATGTTAGATCGATTCATGAGGCAACAACCACCAACGTTCAATGGGAATAAAAATCCCTTAGTAGCTGAGCAATGGATATTTTCCCTAGAGAAAATATTTCAGGCTTTGGGGAGCAGTGAAAGGGAAAAAGTTATCATGACAGTTTACCGCCTCACTGGAGATGCTGATCAATGGTGGTCATTGATTCAAAACATGAAGGAAGATGATGAAGTATCAAATATGGAGTGGAGGGAGTTCAAAGATCTGTTTTTAGAAAAATACTTTCCACGCGACCATCGAGCAGATATGGAAAGGCAATTTCTGAGTCTGAGACAAAAGGAGGATGAGAATGTCACAAAGTATGAGGCTAACTTTACAAGGTTAGCGAGGTATGCTGGAGATTATATTCGCAACCCAAGAAGTAATATTGATCGTTTCTTTGATGGGTTAAAACCATTTCTCCGTCGAGCATTAGTCTCACAATCCTTTTCATCGTATGAAGACATTGTCTCATGTGCTATCAAGACCGAAAAGGAATTCTCTAAGTCTTATGAATTTAAAGCAAAGCAAGAGAAGAAGAGACCTGCTGATCAATCTGGGAATGGAAATAAGGGGAAGAAGGGAAAGGTTGAATATCCATCTTGTGGTAAATGTGGGAAGAAACACCTCGGTGCTTGCTTGAAGGGAATGGGAGTCTGTTACAAGTGTGGTGAAAAAGGCCACCAAGCTCATGATTTCAAGGGGAAGAAGGAAGCTACCAACGTTCAGTGCTACAATTGCAGGGAGATGGGGCATTATGCAAATGCATGTCCTAAGCGTCAGGAGAACTTACCTCAGAAAAGGACAAGGGATCAAGGCCAGGCTTATGCTATCACTACTGCAGAGGTAGAAGCTCCAAAAGACATGGTGGCAGGTAATTTAATGGTTTCCTCAAGTTTAGAAAATGCATTATTTGACTCTGGATCGTCGCATTGTTTCATATCTTCCCAGTTTTCTAAGAAAATTAGATATTTCCAATTTGATTTAATAAGGGAGTTGTCAGTTAAAACTCCTAAGGGAAGTATCATTGCAACAAAGTTTTGTGAATCAGTCCCCATTAGAGCACATAAATTTTCTTTATCTGCTGATCTCATCATCATACCTATGATTGAGTTTGATATAATCCTCGGTATGGACTGGCTTTCGGACTATGATGCGAAGATTTATTGTAAAAAGAAAGAGGTTACGATTCTTGATGATAATGATAAGGAACACCTTATCTTTAGAGCAGAATCGTCACCACCTAATTCTTATTTAAATCCACCCTCAATAGCTCAACTAAATTCAATTATTGGGGAGGAAGAGAATGAAATAACTACGGGTGAGGAAAGGAATGTTCAAATAGAGGATGTACCGGTTGTGAAAGAATTTTTAGATGTATTTCCGGAAGATTTACCTGGACATCCTCCAGAACGAGAAGTTGAGTTTTCCATTGATTTGATTCCTGGATCAAGGCCTATATCGAAGACCCCTTATAGAATGGTCACTATAGAGTTAGTCGAACTAAAGAAACAACTAGAGGAATTGAGTAATAAAGGATTTATTCTCCCTAGTGTTTCTCCATGGGGAGCCCCTGTTCTTTTTGTTAAAAAGAAATATGGATCTATGAGGTTATGTATCGACTACAGGGAGATCAATGCTATAACGATAAAGAAAAAGTATCCCCTACCTCGTATTGATGATTTATTTGACCAACTGCATGGAGCTCAATACTTTTCAAAGATTGAACTTCGATCTGGATACCATCAGTTGTGTGTGAAGAAGGAAGACATTCCGAAGACAACATTTCGAACCAGGTACGGGCATTACGAGTTTACTGTAATGCCGTTTGGATTGACTAATGCACCCTCTGTATTCATGGATATGATGAATAGAGTTTTCAAGGAGTATCTCGATGAATTTGTGGTGGTATTTATTGATGATATCTTGGTATACTCCAAAACCTACGAAGATCATGAAAATCACTTGCGCATTATCTTGAAGACTCTGAGGAGGCATGAATTATATGGGAAGTTTAGCAAGTGTGAATTCTGGATTCAGGAGATTTCTTTTCTTGGCCATATTGTCTCTAAAGATGGAATCTTTGTTGATCCTTCTAAGACCAAGGCAATCCAATAATGGCCAACACCTACGAGTATAACTGAGGTACGTAGTTTTATTGGTTTGGCAGGTTATTATCGACGTTTCGTCCAGAATTTTGCCCGATTGGCTAACCCATTAACTAAGCTCACACGTAAAGGGGTTAAATTTGTTTGGACAAAAGAGTGTGAAGAATGTTTTGAAGAACTGAAGAAAATATTAGTCAATGCTCCTATATTGACTCTACCATCGGGGAATGATGGATTCGTTATTTATAGTGATGCATCGAAGAAAGGACATGGCTGTGTCCTTATGCAGAATGATAGAGTTATTGCCTATGCATCACGACAGTTGAAAATTCATGAACAAAACTATCCTACTCATGATCTCGAGTTAGCAGCTGTGATCTTTGCTTTGAAGATATGGAGGCACTACCTCTATGGTGAAAAATGTGAGATTTATACTGATCACAAGAGTTTGAAGTATATTTTTTCACAAAAAGAACTCAACATGAGGCAAAGGAGATGGCTTGAATTACTCAAGGATTACGATTGCACGATACACTACCACCCGGGGAATGCAAACAAGGTGGCAAATGCTTTGAGTAGAAAAGACCATGGAGTTTTGAACAATATGAGAATTGAAAGGGATCCAATTTTCATGGATCTAGTGAAGATGGACATGGGAATAACCAGGGAAGGCGAAACATCATTTCTTTTTCAAACGGTTGCCAAACCATCTTTAATAGAAAGGATTAAGAGTACTCAGACCGATGATGAATAATTTCAAAAGAAGATTAAAGCTGTGAATGATGGGAGATTAAGAGACTTTGTGTATGAAGATGGAATTTTGAAATTTGGGAAGAGACTTTGTGTTCCCGATATACCTGATCTAAAAAGGGAATTGCTGGATGATGCTCATAGTTCCAATTTCTCTATACACCCTGGGAGCACCAAAATGTATAGAGATTTGAGGGAACATTTTTGGTGGGACAACATGAAGAGGGAGATTGCTGATTTTGTGTCAAGATGTATGGTTTGTCAACAAGTGAAAGCTGGAAGGCAACAGCCTAGAGGAGTCAAGCAACCTCTTCCCATACCGGAGTGGAAATGGGACAATATTACGATGGACTTTGTCATGGGGCTACCAAAGACTCCTAGAAGGAACGATGCAATATGGGTTATTGTTGATCGTCTTACCAAGTCAGCACATTTTCTTGCTATAAGAGAAGATCTACCCCTGGAACGTCTAGCAAGACTATATATTAATGAAGTTGTGAGACTTCATGGAGTACCCCTATCGATTGTTTCTGATCGTGATCCCCGTTTTACTTCAAGATTCTGGAAAAGTCTTCAGAAATCCCTGGATACTGAACTTAATTTGAGCACTGCTTACCACCCTCAGACAGACGGACAATCAGAACGGACTATTCAAACCTTAGAAGACATGTTGAGATCTTGCTCACTTGACTTTCAGGGTATGTGGGATCAATATTTACCTCTGGTAGAATTTTCCTATAACAATAGCTTCCATTCGAGTATTCAGATGGCACCATATGAAGCGTTATATGGAAAGAGATGTCGTACACCAACCTGTTGGGATGACGTTTGTGAAAGAAAACTTGTAGGCCCAGAACTGGTGGAGGAAACGGTGGAAAAGGTGAAAGTAATCCAAAATCACATCAAAGCAGCTCAAAGTAGGCAGAAGAGCTATGCCGATAATCGAAGGAAGGATTTGGAATTTCAAGTCGGTGATCATGTTTTCCTGAAGATATCTCCATGGAAGGGAGTCATACGTTTTGGTAAGAAAGGTAAATTGAGTCCCAGGTACATCGGACCTTTTGAAATTCTAGAACGAATTGGGGTTGTAGCTTACCGATTGGCAATGCCACCAAGTCTCTCCAAAGTTCACGATGTGTTCCACGTATCTCTGTTGAGGAAATACATGCCTAATCCAATGCATGTACTCACCTATGAGGAATTAGAAATGGAACCCGATCTTTCCTATTATGAAGAGCCCGTCAAGATTCTTGATACGAGAGAACAAGTACTGAGAAACCGGACGACGCATCTGGTAAAAGTTTTGTGGAGAAACCATAAGATGGAAGATGCAACGTGGGAACCCGAGGAACTTATGATGAAGAACCACCCGAGTCTTTTCATGTGATAAGTATTCTAGAAATTTCGAGGACGAAATTATTTGAAGGAGGGGAGAATGTAACACCCCAAGCTTCTACGGTACGCTTCTCTTTGAATAATGTGATAGCGTGTGTTGTACGCAACACCGAGTTCTAACACACCATAACCAATCAAACTAGTCGTTATGATAGTAATACCTACTTTTTGAAATTATATATATTTTATATTTCAAAATGGACATCATTTTTGGATTCGGAATATCTAATTTAGCCTAAGGTGAAATTTTGGTACATTTCGGATAACTTTCATATTTTGATGAATAGTGAAAATTACTAAATTTTAATTAAAAACAACTTTTTTAATCAAAATAATTAATAATGATAAATTATGAATTTCAGTAGTTTTAAAGTATATTTAGAATATATTTTTACCATTTAATATAATGTTGGTCATTGGACATAATTTTACAATTAAACCGAACATAAACAAGTGTCAATCTTTTGATAGTTATTATCTCTTAAAAACACGCTTTTTGTTTTGACAGCGGGAATTAATTTTAAATTAATTTCTGCCACTTCTGTGTTTTGATATTAGGAAAATGTATTCCATATTTGGAATCAGGATGTTCAAATTGTGTAAATAGGTAACTTTTATTTTTAGACATTTTGAATAATTACTGCGGTAAATATTTTATTTACCATGGTTAAGGGTAAATCCGGTAAATAAGGGTTAAAAAATAATATTATAATAATACTAAATTACCCTAAAACGTGTCTTAACCCTATTGGTTGATACATAGTCGACCATGGGCATCTTTGGGTCGATTTTGGGACCCCATGGATCCACTTGTAAGTGATAATGACACTTTATTTTAATTAAGTTAAAATGAATACAAAAATGACACAAGAATATATTATTTAGACAAACAATTGTTACATAGGGTTATATATGTTGGATTTTAGATTATAAATATTCCTTAGAAAGATAAAAAGATTTACTACATAATGAAATTTTATTTATAATTTTTAGATATTAAATAATTTATTTTATTTATGACACAATGATGATGCAGTAATTACTATAATAGTGAAAAATTAAAATAATTGATATTATAAATACCCAAATAAATATAATATGAAACTTTTAATGAATTAAACTAATTTTATAGGATAATATGATATATTAGGATTGATTTAATGGACTTTTTTAGAAGTAATAAATCTGTTATGAGGTTCACAAAAATCAACTATTGAATAGTGTCAAAATTGACATAAAAGAGTTCTTAAAACAAATATTATATTATTAATTGATATTAAATTCGTAAAAATCTAAGGTTCGGCCAAGAGACTTATATCATCATAGGTTCATCATTAATGGACCACTTGGGGGTCTCTTGGATGTATATAGTAAGTTTATTAACCATATTATATAAAAATACAAAGAGACATTGTAAAAGTGAAACTAATTAACTTAGAGTTAATACTTAAAGATAAGGTTAATATAAGTACCCAAACCTGTCTAAATTCTATTGTTTTAGTGGTTTTCGACCTATCCCCACCTTAAAAATTGAATAATAAACTTGGGAGCCATTAGAAACCGAATATGAATTTATTATAAATTAATATTTCTAGCTTTTCCAAAGGTTCCCCTCACCCCTCTTATAAAAGGGCACTCCTCCTTCTCATTTCTTAACACCTTCAAAGCCTTTTGGTTCGGCCAAACTCTGCCCAAATACTCTCCCAACATCCCTCACTACAACCTAAAGGCCGTAGTTTGATCAGAAAGCCAACCTAAGGAACCCTTTTGATCAAATCAAAAGGAAGAACCCGAAGAAGAGGTAATGTTTTCACCACCCCTTTTCAAGTTCCTTTCTTCTTCCACATCTTCTTTCTTTGTTCTTACCATTCTAAAATAATAACTCCAGTATCTTACATATACTGTGATGTTATTATAAATATGGTACAACCATATTCAGTATTCTATCCACCCTTTGAATAACATGTCACCATACGTGCGTACGTACGGCTTACCGTCTCCACGTCATGGTGTAATTGTTATTCAATATATTATTATTTGGATGGGTATAATAATGATGTGTAAGTAGTGTAAATAATAAATATAAGATGTTAATTATTCTGTATATATGATATACCATCCATTTATATATTATTTTAATATCAAAAGAATGATATTGTCGCTCGTGCGTACGTACGGACTACCGTCTCCACGAACGCGATGAGATTCATTCTCCATCGTATCCATTCAAGTATAATTATCATTTGATGATTTAAAAAAGATGTTTAAGGACTTGATATCATTATGGATATGAATAAGATACATCAAACATGGCTTACGTAAAAAAACATATAAAAGAAAACAAGTAAGTTAACACCCGAAACAACGATAAATCTATGATATTATTAACAAATCAATGTTAAAAGATCATATATGATATCATATTAATATATATGATTCTTGTATAATTTAATAACAATTATTTCACCATTATACAGGAGGTTAACCTACCCCAACCAAGGAAAATTACAAGGTAAGGGATTTTCTTATCTCACTTTCAATTCCGTGAGATTTCCATTGTTCGCCACTAAATTATTGAAAGTGGTGTATTGTGTACTGCCCATAATTATATTCTTTGTGTAATACACCCAAATTTATGTGTATTTACATATTCATTATATGATACTTCTTTCATGGGTTGTATGTTTCATAAGTTACCAAATTGGTAAGGGTTATTTCACAATCTATTCATTATCCGAGGTTGTTTATATGTAATAATATACTGGGATCTCTTTATCATCCACATCCATGTTTCATAAAAATGTATTTCAAAACATTTTTACTATTTACTAGAATATGAGTTAATGTCATTTATACCCTTTTTGACTTTTATAAGTGGTTTATAAAGGAATCTTTCCATCATTTTCAAAACAAGGTCCTTTTTAACCTTTTCGACAGAATTAAGGTAAGAATGTTTTAACTTATACGGCGGGTGCGGCTATTTTCCGCCGTTATAAAATCTTCAAAGCTTCCCTTACAAGCTTATAAGAATATTTTCAAAGAAAATGTTTTATTTTATATGGATCTTAAATGATTTCAAAATAAAAGGAGATATTTCTTTAAAAAGAATTTTGATTTCATCTATGTCAACATACTTTGATGGATTTTAAGATTATTTGAAGTTGATTTATTATGATACAAAACTTCTATATTGTATTGAAGGTTTTGTGATATGTTTGACTGTGGATGTGCTATTTTTATACCATTTATAGTTAATGTTGAAAGTATTGACATTTCGTATGCTAGTTTTAATACGAATGTTTATGTTATGTTTAAACCATTTCATATGGGAATGCATTGGACTTAATATGTGACGGGTGGAGCCCTCTATAGCTCCTCGATGCATCGGTAGGTCTCATGAGACAAACTAGTGTCTTGGCACAAGGCCTTGACAAAATCTTATTTGTATTCTTGGCACGAGGCCTTGGCTATGTGGTTATGATAGTCTGGCATTATGCATTCCATCATTATGAAAGTGGTTATTGATTTTGCATGTGATTATTCGATTAGTAGAATAACCATGTGAATAAGTAAATGGAATTATTTCATTTTATTTATGCCATACTATGTTAAATGTTCATGTTTAAAAGGATTTTGTTTTAGTAATGCATTGCCTTAAATGTTTATGCTTATTTTGAATGTTCCGCTATATTTTTATCCTTACTGGGCATTTGAGCTCACCCCTTTTCTATGTTTTATTTTTCCCAGGATGTGAAGAAGTAAGTTATGAATGACTTTTAGGGATATTATGAAGGGATAATAGTGTGGACTATAGGGACATTATGTTGTTGTAGTAGTTTTTCAATTTATGATGTAATGTAAAACTTATGAGTATATCTAGTGTTTCCAAGGCTACTAAACCATTCGGTCTTTCGAGATTTGATCTTTCTTATGATCATGCCAATGTTATGTAATAATGCACCGACTCTGGGTAACTAGGGTAGGGGCGTTACAATGATTTGGAGTATGGTTTTTGTTTTTTGTCAATCCTCAGTGAAGGTTCATAATGTGTACCAGCAAAGAGATCATACAGTTCAAGCAGAAAACAATACTGAAGGTGGCGCCGTTTCCCAGTGTTTGCCAAATTTTTGGGCCTGAAAATCGACAAATGGAGAAAAGTGTTTTTGGAAAAGAGACATGTGCGACATGTAATTCAAGGAGAGGAAACTTGTGTGCTATATGTTTTTCAAGATCAGAACATGGGAAAATGGCAATGGGATAAGGACCGTGCATGTTTTGAGTTGGTCGCGCAAGTGACCTGGGTGCTGTGAAGAGACTTGCGCGCCGATGCCTAGGAGGATTTTAAACTTGCGCTTCTATTGTTTTTCAAGTTTATAACATAAAATATGGAAAAGGAAAGATGGTCGCGCAAGTATTTGTGTGGTCGCGCAAGTGAGTAGCACGACAGAGGCTAGGGAGGATGAGCTGCGCATCGAAACCTACGCACCGAGGGAAGACTTGTGTGCCACCGTGTAGGGGGTCTAGTTTGCCTATAAATAGAGGACCAACCCTCCTCATTTGCAACGAAGTTTGAGACTTAGATATTTTTCAATCTCTCGTCACGCAAGTGGTTGAGTCATGCAAGTGGTTGTTGTGTCACGCAAGTAGAGGCTACACGCCGGGTGTTGGCTGCGCATCCAAAGTGGTTCGGGATTTAGAGGCGTTGAGTCGCGCAAGTTTGGAGTTCAAAGAGGCCGTGTTGTGGAAGTTGTTTGGAGTCACCTGAGAACCGAGTTTGTACCGCGAAAGTGCCTCGCGCGCCATTCCTGAAACTTGAGCGCCTGATCTTGGAGAAGTGTGCCAGGGTTGTTAAAGTACATCCGTCCTTTTGAAGCTTCACAAAAGATGGAGGATCATCTGGTACCATCAGCACAAAGTGAGATTTGTCTTCAGGTGAGAGTTAGAGTTCAACAGAGAATCTACATACAAAAGAGGATGCATTCTTATGCAATGATGAAGATACCTTCACGTCAAAAAACTGAGTGTGGCTTCACCAAGGGCAGTGAGCTAAGGGGAGACAATGGGAGTGACCTGAGGGAAGCAGTGAGCTATACCTGAACCATTGTAAAGGAAGTGATCCTGGGACAAAGATATTGTGCTCGAACCTATGTAATCCACAGCTAGTAAAGATTAGTGGAATTTGGTACGACCGACAACTTGTCGGCATATGTTCCTTGGACGTAGCCCTTCGTGGTGAACCAAGTAAAAACGTGGTGTGTCTTCTCTGTGTATGTGAATGTTTGCTTTCTGATCATATTCATCATACAGGTTCAACAAGTTCCTACCAACGTGGGAAAAAGATCCATCACATTAAAAGAAAAATTTGTCACCCTGATTCACCCCTCCCCTATCAGGGTGTCCCAGGGTCCTTCACATCAAATTGTAATTGAATCTTTAGAGAATTATTTCTGCACTAGATTAGATTACGCACTGGCTAGTGGCCCATTGTACGGATGACACTCTGCTCGAGGATTGGGCCCCTCGGTTAGTCCATGTAGGAAAACACCGAGTGTTAGGGAATTATGTCATCATTGTGAGTAGGCATGCCTTCAAGATGAGTCATATGTATAGTACGTTCTGGATTTTTCACGAGCTCCTAGGTTCGACCAATGTTTTCTTTAGTGATTATTTGTATGCGGCAGACAATTGAGTTTCCTAGTTCTATTTCAGGTCCTTGTTTTCTACTTTCTCATTGCCTTTATTTTGTGTTTGTGTTGTGTGTGGTTTTCTTCTTGACTAACAACTATGTTTTAGATTTTATATTGGTTGTGAAATTTTTTTAAATGTGTGATGTACATGTTCCTTCAAACAATAAACTTTTACTTCAAATAAGAAGGGCAATGAACTGTTACTTTCTTTAGAAAATGAATGTTTCCGTAAAAACCCATATTTTATACAATGTAGTTCAAACATGAAATTAAAAAAATCTTTATTTATAGGTAGTGGTTTGGGGATATTTTTTTGGGCACACCTATCGAGTTTTAATGCTCACGACTATACTGTTTTCCTATTTTTAGTTTCTGTTGCAGTTTTGACTTGACTTTACTTGCCATGGGAGAGAGTTGTTGTTTTATTGGCGTGTGACTCTCGGAGTCGCGAGGAGTTTTGGACGTGGTCAGTTTAGTGTTCTTTTATTGGACGTGCTTTTCCGTTCCCATATTTTAGATATCTCCTGCAGTTCTATTTTATTACTGCTTCTTTATTTAATTTCATTAGGTGAAATTGTTCCCAATCACTCTCTATTGATGCCCTGAAGATTTTCTCCAGCCCAGGAGGATTGGGAACACCTCTCGGGCCTTTCCGTGGATCAGCTCAGGTGACCAGTTCAGGGTCGACCCAGGTTGGTTCATAAAAAAATGGTATCCGAAGATGTTTGATTTTGATTGGACATTGTTTTTCCGAGTGCCCATTGTTATTTGGGGTTGTCAAGGGAGAAGGAGTATAATTGTCGTGACTTAGGGCATACAGACGAGAAGGACTTCATGAACCCTTGCTCATTCCGAACCTCGGGTTATCATGGGATGTTCGGGTTGTCAGTGTCTTTGGATTCATTTGAATTGTTTTATGTTGGGAAATAAAATAGAAGTCGCGCAAGTGACCCCCATGAGCTCGCATGGCCGGGAAAGCCATGTGGATCTAGGGACATTACCCTAGAGTGCTCCTTGTGATGGTGGCATGGCTGGCGTATGGTCTCCAACCATATGTCTGAGTCACCAATCATCACTAGTGTCCCCCAAGTGGATCGTTTGAGTTTTCCATCATTCTGAAAATTATTTTGTAATTTTTTATTTGGGAAATTGTGAAAAGTTGAAATTGAAATGGAAGTGACCATGTTTTGATTATGTTATTTGTTTCCATGTTCCTTAGTGTTCACCCCCACGATGGTTTGGTGGATGCCCAAGGTGCAGCTTCGAGTGGTGCGCCCCTAGAAAATCCTCCTATTGATTAGATGAAAGACTATGTTCTGGAGTTCTGAAAGTTGAACCCTCCTATCTATTATGGACAAGTAGAGCCTCTTGAAGCAGAGGAGTTATTGCAGATGATTATGAGGAATTTCAGTTTCATTGGGCTTCCTGAGTCTTTAAAGGTGAAGTTGGCTACCTAGATTCTTGAATGGCCAACTTGGAAATGGTTGAAGTCCGTGTTTCAGAATAAGACTCGGGAAGATCTAACATGGGAGATTTTCAAGTCATCGTTCCTCCAACAACACTTCTTGGAGTTGAGCAAGCTGAGAAAGAGTATGAAGTTGTGTTGTCTTCAACAAGGCATTGAAGCGGTACTCGAATTCTATCAACGTTTTATAGACCTAGTTCATTATGATTAGTGGTGTGTTGCGAATGATCCTAGGAAGGCTCGACAATTTGATTCTAGACTCCGACCTAAGATACAATCGAAAGTGGAAGAGCTCAACCTAACCACCTTCTCGGATGTTGTGGGGAAAGCCTTTTTGGCCGAAGCTGGGTTAGAAGGAGGACATGATGTGGTGAACCCTCCAGCTTTCAGAAGCAGTGCAGAGGATGGTGATAAGAAGAATGAGAAGCGACCTGATGCTGGTGGTGCTGGTAGAGGAATCAAGAGGCCTCCAGACCTTCAATGTTTTTCTCCACAGCTCAAGGTCATGATCTATCACCAGTGTGGTAGGCAGGGTCAAAAGAGGTCGATGTGTTCGAGTGCTCGAAGACCCTGCCACACCTATAGATGTTGGGGTCACTTGCAGCGATTCTATCGTGGTGCTTCCAAGGAGCACGCCGAAGCAAGACCTAGCTCGTCGAAGGTCACCTCAGCCTGTCAGCAAGAGATGGGAAATTTGTGGGGATCAGTTTGAGGTATTTTCATTGTAGTGTTTCATGGGTGTAGTAATAATCTCCTATAGCAGTCTTCGGTGTTTCTTTTCTTTCAGTTGTGTTAATGGTTGTGGTATAACCTCTTTGAAACTTTTATTTTATTGGAAGTGTGTTTGGTGAAATTCATGTTTGTGTGTTATGTTTGGGGATTTATGAATCCTGAATGCAAGGTAGGAGATTCTTCAATCATAGGTGCTCCAAACATATGTCTCAGAGTGATGCTGGTGTGTAGTCAGGAGAACCCCAATGGTGAAAAAGGTACTCAGTTTATCCTTGTCCTTAGTGTAGAATGGTTTTTGTCTTCTAGGGGTGCGATGTCATTTATATTGTAATGGTTGTAATTTAGATGATCTACCAGTTCAGCCCTTCCATTTCCCCCTTGTGGTGGGGGGTCTTTGGTCCGTGTAGAAAGATTCCATGTTTGGTTAATCTCGTCAGTTCTTATGGTGGGGAGTCCCACAATGAATTTCAAAATGTTACACCTGAACTAATTTAGAGTTAGCCAAATCCTTATGGTGGGGAGCCTGTTCGGGCCTCCCCGTATCAGTATTAGAGTTTCTTTTCATGTAGCGTTTGGTGGTAGGTGGACTCATGCAGAACCACCTAATCTTGAGTTCGTTCTCTCGAGTAAACGTTGAGATTGGAGTACACCCAATGGTTTCATGGGACTAAGATTATAGGGATAAGTCTCAGAGGTTGTTTAAGTTTGTTCGTTACATGGTTGAGACATATGGTTTGGGTTCTTCTTGGTGACGATTATTGTGATCTTGTTTTATGGATGAGTTGTGTGTCATGGGTTTTCAGGGCCTGTTTGGATCGATCAACTGGAGGCACTTAAACTTTTGTGGGTGAGTGACGAATAAGGAGTTTCATCTTCGGGTCTTGATCTTTTTTCCCTTTCCGAGGGAGAAAAGAATTATGGTGGGGGGAATTGTAACACCCCGACCTATATTTTAATTTATTTTATAAATTTTTTGGAATTTAAATTTTTTTGGGGTTCGGGTTGAGTCCCAGGTGAAATATTTTTGAGTAATGTTAAAAAGTGCATGTTTTTCAGCTGACATCACTGGGCACACGGGCAGATCGCATGTTGGAAACCACTCACGGCTCCGATTAGGCAATCATACAATTCGCCAGCCTCCGAAAAATTGAAATGAGTAAAGATTGAGATTTATAATGTTATTTAAAATTTTTATTGTTGGTACTAATTTTATAATTATTATTAAATAATAAATGATAATAATAATAATAATAATTATTATTATTATTATTATTATTATTATTATTTTAGGAAGGTGTGCGGGCACCGTGCGACTAGCGGAATCTGTGCAGTTAGCCCGTATACCTCGTAGTTGTAGAGTTTGAGTCGGCAAAAGGAAATAAATTAAATTAGTTGAAGAGAAAGGAAGTAGAATTAAAATTTAATTAAATAATATTATATTGTAATTAAATAATTTTTATTATTATAATTATAATATTTTTATCATTTTTATATTATTATTAAAGTTGTTTTGTTTTATTCTTATGGGTATTATTATTATTATCATTAAGAAGGGTACTCATTAATATTATTAATAATAATATTATTATTATTGTCGTTAATATTATTATTAATTTTATAGATTAATATTATTATCATTTTATTTTTATTTAGTATGTTATTTCATTTTATTAAGTATTTTCCCCGTCTTTTATTTCCATTTATTTTTTCTTTTTTCTTTCATTTTACTCTCCCTCTCCCTTCTTTCTCCCCCCCATTAATAGCCCTCCTCCTTGTAACCCTATTTTGCACCACTATTATCCCCTTCCTCTTACCCTAGTGACCCCATGTCTTTCCTACTTCAGCGCATCAGCCTTCTGGAAACCTCCTCCTCTCCTTGCAACAGCGACCCACCTCTTCTTATCCACCACCTCATGTCGTGGTTGCTCAGTGTGACCCCTCTGCTCTTGTGGCACCCTTCAGCTGGCTTGGCACCACCCAACCCACCATTCTTCCTTTGGTGCACAACCCCCCCCCCCCCCTAGCTGTTCCGCGTGACGAGTCCTCCTGCCCACCTTCCCCACCCAGCCACGCCTCCTGCACTGTGCCTCCCCCTGCCGACCTCCTAACCAGCTCCCACATTCAGCCGACCTCCTGCACGACACCCCCTCCTACTTCACTACCTAGCGCCTCCAGCCCCAACTCCCTTTCCATTCCACAAACCCCTCCAACAGTGCCCCGACCTCCATCTATCTCATCCACACCCCTCAGCTTGCCCTGCATCGTACCGCGCGCCCCCGCCAAATCTCATCGTACGCCCTCCCTCCTGGACAAGCCCCTCACCAACTTTGTCCCACCTCCCTACGCCCTTCTCCTGCCCATCCGGCTGCTATCACACACCAAACCAGACCCACTCGCCTATTGCGTGTATCTCCCCTTTTCTTAAACCCCTGGATAGCCAACCCGCACCCCACCTATGGTATTATTTAGTTATTTTGGGTGTTAAATATCATTAGGGTTTAATATTTAGGGGTTAATCTTGTTTTAGTCAGTTTGATTATAATTGCGTATGGTGGTTTTGGATTTCTGCAGGTGCGGTTGTGGTTCAAAGGAGGTTTTTCACTATTTTCGGGTGGTCCTTCAACATCCAAGGTAGTTTTTTATTTTTATAACATTTATTTGAAAAATTAATTTGTGAGTTTAATTATTTTAGCATGTTTATTTATTAGTTTGCATGCAGTGAATTTTTTTTGTTTGATATTTAATATACATTTGATTTTTTAGTAGCATGTTTATGCGTTATGCGTGCAATTTCCTGTGAAAACCCTTGTTGATCTTTTTATTATCATTTTATAAACCATGCAGATAGTTCATTTGAACGTGCAAAGGGTGAATTTAGTGTTTTTGGATGCGCTTCATATGTAAAATCTTTTTCTTCCACATAATATTATTTTATATGTTGTGTATTTGGTTTATTAAATTACATAGAGGTTTCAAATCTTGTTTTAATATGGTGTTTGTGTACCGTTGGTTTTAAAAGGCAATTTTGGGTAAGTTTTTGGCCAAAAATCATTGTGGAACTTCTTTAATTTGATTTAAAAATTATTTTAATGGATTATTAAAATGTTTATGAAATGAGACACATGTTTGGGGTAGGTTTTATTTGTGTGTTTGGTTTAAAAAGTTGATTTGAGTGTTTTGGTATAACACCCTGTGGTATTTCATTGACGTATTTTATGAAATTTTTAATGATTTATTAAATAAAATGAATACTATGAATTTAGTTTTGAAAACATGTTTAGGAGCACATGATTTTAAATGATAATTTCATCATGTCATGTGCTTTTGTCTAGTTTTTCACTCTAGTGTTTTATTGAAATGAACTGGTGGATATTTAAAATAATTAGTGAGTTATTTTGGCATTGTGTGGTTTTTGTAAACACATTGTGGATTTTAAAGGGGTTTAATAAATAGTGTTGATGGTGTGAGTTGTGTTTTGAAAAAACGTTGAGCTGGTTCTTTTGCGTTGTTTGTTCATTTGGTTTGTTCTAATTCAGTGGTTATGTGTTTTTAGTTTTCATGTGTTTGTTGAAGTGTGTTGGAGAGGTAACCCTGCAACACAGCGATCATCGGGTTGCACATGCTTGTATGCCTGTGCATGGAATGTCGCGTTGCCCTCTTCGAGCTGCGAGTCGAAGTAGGTCCCCCACTGCACTCTCCATTTAAATTTAGAATTTACTGATTGGTTGATATTTTATTAATTTTAATAAATGGGAAATAATTTAAGATAATTATTTTTTAAATGATTATTTGGTGTAAAAAGGGCCATTTATTTTATTCACGACACTTGAAATTTTTTCTTGATGAGAGGACACCCAGTATTGAAAGAATGCCCATTTGGATTTTAAATATAATTTATGGAATTTAAAATGTAGTTATGGTTTACTAATAAATGATTTCTTTTGAAGCGTGATCAAGCGTTTTGGTTCTCTTGAAAAATGAATATTTTCCTTAAAATTGGTGAAGGCCCATTTAACACTTTAATAAAAAAATTTTTAAAACTCTCTTTGGGGTGAATCAGAGATGATATTTGGTGTACGTTGACTGCATGATTTGTGTGTGATCTTTGTGCTACTTGATTGACTTTTTTGACTCAACCCTTTCCTGTTTATTATACGTGTTGACATGGGAACTTGGAATAGTAAGTGAATCTTCTGAGAATGATTACTGCACTAGTTTAGATTACGCACTTGCTAGTGTCCCCTAGAATGGATGACACTCTTCTAGGGGATTGGACCCCTCGGTTATGCCATATAGGGAAACACTGGGTGTTAGTGAATTATGAAATCATTGAGAGAAGGCATTCCTTCAGGATGAGTCACATATATAGTACGTTCTGGATTTTTCACGACCTCCTAGGTTCAACCCATGTTTCCTTTAGTGATTATTTTTATGTGGCAGATGATTGAGGTTCCTAGTTCGATTATAGTTCCTCATTTGCTACTTTCTCATTGCCCTTATTTTGTGTGTGTTTTGTGTGTGTTTTTCCTCTTTACTAACAACAATGTTTTGGATTTTATATTAGTTATGAAAATGTTTTAAAAGTTTGATGTACATGTTGACTTCAAACATTAAACTTTAACGTAAACTAAAAAAGGTATATGGACTGTTACTTGCGTAAGAAAATGAAAGTGTGAATAAAAACCCATATTTTATACAATGTAGATCAAACATGATATTAATAAACTCTTTATTTAATGGTTATGCTTTGGGGATAGTTTGTTGGTCATTCCTACTGAGTTTTAATTCTCACACCTACAGTGTTTTTCTGCTTTTAGTTTCTGTTACAGTTTGGACATGAGTTTTCTCGTCATGGGTGAGAGTTTTTGTTGGATTAGCGAGTGAATCTCGGAGTCATGAGGAGTTTTGGTCATGGCCAGGTTAGTGTTCTATTTTTTGTTGTGCTTTTCCTTTCCTGTTTGTTTAGCTATCTCGTGCAGTTATTTTTTATTTGTGCCACATTATTTAATTTCTTTGGGAGAAGTCTTTCCCACTTTCTCTCTATCGATGCCCCGGTGCTTGTCGCCTGCCTGGGAGGATCGGGAACGCCTCTCGGGCCTTGCCGTGGATCGACTCGGGTGACCGGCTCAAGGTCGAACCGGGTTGGTTCGTGACACTTATACTCATTGAAAACATAATATCTTCTCAAATATTTAACTAAGATATAGTAAACCTATAGTAAAAATTCAATAAATATTTTATTTACCAATGTAACTATATTATTCCTGATCAATCTTGATATATGTTACCACTATTGTACTTGTATTTGATTCATTTTCAAAACCAAATTTTTTGAATGAATCAAGAATATATTTATGTTGAGAAAAATTATTTCCTTCATGTTTTTATAAATATTAATACGAAGGAAAAATCTAATTTCTCCAATCATTCTCATTTCAAACAAACTTTTCATATGTTCAGAAAAACTATCCAAAAAATAATTTTTTTAAAAAATAATCAGAATATATTTGAATAATAATGGTGTTTTCGAAAATTTTATGTAGTTAAATGGATTAATTATCACTTCCATTAATAGAATTATTTTGGGGAAAGTATATTTTAAGTCTTTAATACCAATATTTTGATGCTTTATTGAGTCCCCATAGGACTTTATTACATTTAAATACTCTGTCTAGAAATTTAATATCTTCAAAATTAAATAAATATTTTACATAAAATTCCTCTTGAATATAAACATCAGTGAATGTAATTTTCACATCCATTTGAAATAAATTAATATATATAAATGATATATAATGGATAATAAGTTCTTAATTCATTATAATATTTCTACCACTGATAATGTTTCACAATAGTTTTTGCCTTATTCTTGAAAATAGACATTATGAATAATCGTCACAATTTATTTTATATTAAATCAAATTAAAACTCATTTTATTTTAAAATCCCATTTTAGTCCAATTATTGAAAGATATATATGACTATTAACTAGATTCCAAACATGGTTCTATTCAAACTCATTGGGATCAACTTTTATGAAACTTATCCAGTATTCATCACGTAAAGAAACCTCTTTTGTTTTTGTTTTCAAATTTTTGTAAGAATGAGTGGTGGTCAAATTGATTTCTTAGAGATCTTATTATTTTAACTTTTTGATTTATATCCTTGATAATATAATTGAAACTATGAATACATTAGATCAAATAATTATTTTCAAAATTATTATGTTAATATTAAACTAAAGAATGCATATCTTCTTTTGAAGTAACTTTTTATATATTTAATATCTAATGGTGCTACATCTGTAGGATTTAAAATTTATAATGGTAAATTTTCTTCTAGTAAAGTAATATATGGATATTTTTATAAATATTCAAAAAAAAAATTTATGAGTTTATCAGAAAAGAACAAGAATAATATTCATAAAACCCACTTCAACCATTTCCTTAAAAAATCAGTTCTTTTATTAAGAACTCAATAATCCTTAACAGTTTTAGAGTGAATGATAAAAAATCCATCATCATTTATTTGATCAATATTATGAAACTAATTTTTCTTAATCAAGATGAGTAATTTTCACCAAAAACTCCAAAATATATATGTTTTTTATTTAATATAGTCTATAACTCATTTAAGTATTTGTAAAGATATTTTCTTAGTAAAAATTAATATACAATAGAAAAATAAGTACTCACAAAAACTTCAAAAATATTTCTAGTAATAGAATACTCACATAGAGGAGTTCAAGTAATTGAAGAACGAAGTCCACTTATTTATTCACAATCAAATTTTTTATGTGTTCTAGGTGTATTAAAATTATCACTAATACCTTTTTATAATAAAAGTTTTCAAATCAAGATTTAAAAAACTCAACACCATCATATATTAGGATAGTAACCAAGGTTGGGGTTTTCATAGTTTTACCTGAATTCTGAAATTAAATAAAATTATTAATATGATTGGAATTTTTTGTGAGAAATAAAATTATGTAAATCAAGTATAATCACAAACCAGGACATCCATATAGTATTTTCCTATGATACTTCCACTTTCTATTTAACTAAATAAATCCTTCTTTACTAAATGTAAATAATTAGTAGTTAATACTTTACCATTATATTCAAAACATGGCAACATTTCATTCCAAATTGAAAATGATCATAGGCTCTAAAATAATGGAACTCAAGTTCTAGTAGATCCCTAAAATTTCTATTCGTATATAATTTTCATAGTTCAAAAGTATTAGTTTTTTATATCTTATTTGATATCCAAGATAATTATTCAGTTAAAATAAAACAATTAAATTTATAATGAATTAATTAGTCTAATTATTTTTTCTATAAAATTTCATACCAATTGAAATATAAAATAAATATAAATCATGAACAATGAACAATAAATTTATCATTCTTGAATATCACAAGATATCCTTCATCGCATAAATTACTGATATTGATATAGTTGTGTTTATGTTTTAAAGACATTGAATTTAATTCTTTTATAAGAAAATAAAAATCATTAAATTTGACCAATTCACCATATGTATTGTCTCTAAAAGTGAATTGGAATCTTTTATAGTAATTTATATTTCATAAATTGGACTTTCCTCCAATAATAGGATAAGAAAAACCTCAATCCTTGTATAATTTTTTTTCTATTTCTCCTACTCATCTTCATTTCATAAAAAAATTAAAATTATTTTCCTATTATCCACATATATTTGTTTTTATTATAATTATCAAAGAAAAATTTTGGAACCTACATCTAGCCAACTATTTTATATAGTACAATTTCTAGTTATTCTAAAATAATATTATTATGGAATCCAAAAGACTAAACATTATTTAGAGAAGAAAAAATACTACAGTGACCTCCAATTTGACATTTATTACAAAAAGTACACTATTAGTTATAAAATAGTTTGATTGAAAATAAGTTTTATCTTATGTATAATCCATTCCATTTGAATTTGCAGGGGTTTTAGGTTTTTGGAATTTCAGAAAAATTAACTTTACCAAAAATTATGTTTTATAAATGTTTCCTCAAACAACACAATTAATATTTATGATGAACAACCACATTATATTTATCATGAATTTTATCATTAGATTTATGATCAATCAAATTTCTGTCACCATAATTCATAAAATTTTTTTTTTAATCTAATTTAGTTAAAATTTATCAATTTTTTTATTTAATTCCAACATTATATTATTAGATCTAATATATTTTTCTCGTACAAACTGAAAGGTATTTTTCAGTTTAGTATTTTCATGATTCGTAAGAGTTACATGTATATCAATATCATACATAGTGGGTAATGTTTCTTAATCCTTTGAGGACATTAATATTCCAGTATCTCATGTATTATGTTTTTTCTATTATCAATAATTTGAATAATCATATTCAGTATTATATGTGGATTAATAATGAAAACAAAAAGTTATAATGGATTCTATAGCTACCATTACAATGAATAATTCTCTATTTTGTAGAATATTTTTATAGAAATAAAATATTTATTTGATTTTTGTTCCACTACATTATAATTAACTATCTGAAGATATTCAACCATCAATAATTCTCTTAGTATCTCAATATTTAAATATATTTTCCATTTTCATTTAGAAGATGTTACTAGAATTCTATTTTTCTACTTTATCATTGGAAAATTAGGTTTGATCTAACCATCCTTCTCAAAATCATAGAATATAACATTAGAATATTCCTCCCTTTCATTCATATATTTCTGATGAAAATTCTGGTATTGTGAATTACCAATAATATTATCCATTCACTTAGAAATATGAACAAGTTCACTGTTACTATTATATGCACCTTTTTTACTCTTTATTCTTTCATTTCTTATTTGAGTCATGAGATTTAAACGTTTTAGTTATATTATTAAATTTAATGGAATTAGTGTTACATAATGAAGAAGTGGATTCTATTATATTCTTCCTTTTCACTTGTTCAAAATATCTTCTCAGTCTAATATCATATTGAATTTACAATTTAATTATTTCTCTCAAACATAACCTTTGTTGAATTTTTAGTTTCTTATATTGCTATCCTCTTGGAATCCTTTTTTATTTGAAAAATATTAATAATATTTTAATCAATTTCATCACCCAATAAGTATTTTTTACCAAAATATTTTCAACCATCTAATTTATTCATAAATGATGATAAATTTTTGTTTTTATCTTCTATAAAAAGATAATAAAAGGCTTGATATTTAACTTTTAACATATAACTATGGGTTTTCAAAAGGTTGAAAGTTAAAAAATGTGGAATTTTAATCTTTTTTTGCCAAATTTTAATTTTTATTTCATTGGATAATATCTTGTTATAGATTCCCATGATCATAAGTTATAATTAAGTAATATGAATTTTTTTTTCAACATAATATTAATGTTTTTCATCATTGTAAAATTAATGTAACACCCCAAGATTCCACAGTACGTTTCTCTTTAAATAATGCAATAGTTGCATTGTACGTGACTTCTGGTTCTAGCACACCACGACCAATAAATCTAGCCATTATGAATAGTAATACCAATTTGTTTTAATTTTTTTAATTTTATTGTCTAAAATGGACTTCATTTTTTGGATTCGAAATATCAAAATTAGCTTAGGGTGATTTTTTAGTTTTTTTTGAAAGTATGCAAATGTTTATAAAGTGAAAAACACTGCGTTATTTTTTAAAACCAACTTTTTATTTCAATAAATAGTTTTTTTATTTATATTAATTTTATTCAAAATAGATTCATAATACATATATATATTCTATGTAATTCATTGGAGTCATTTTATAATAATATTAGATAAAAAAAATTTATTGAACTTTTTACATCATATACCAACCTTCTAAGTACATTTGAAAATTTTAATAAAACATATCTTTAATTCTTATGTGAACTGAATTTCAAAAATCAGAGATACGTGGTTGAAATTAGTATGTAAAATGTGGTTCAATATGATGAAAACAATTTTTGGTGACAGATAACATTTGAATTTAATTTACCACGGTTAAAAGTAAATAGGGTAATGGAAGGTAAAAATGATAATATAATTACCCAAAAACATGTTCTATTTCTATTGGATAATTTTATTTAGAACAAAATGATTGTTAAGAATAAAATATGATCATTGTGGTCCACATGGATTATATTAGGGCATTTATTATTAATTTATTTAAAGAAGAGTAAGTGTTAAATTTAAATTTTAATTACTAAAACATTTTAAATATAGGGTTATACATAAGATAAATTCAACTATAAATATTCATTAAAAATATAAAAAATTTCCTACATATTGGTATTTTATTTATAATTTTTATAAATTACAAAATTAAATTTATTTATGACACAATGATGAGGAAGTAATTTCATTATTATTGAAATATTACAATAATTGATATTATAAATATTAAAATAACTATAAAATTATATATTTTAGGTATTACTTGGATTTTCATGGTTAATATGACATGTTAGAGTTGATTAAATAATTTTTTCTAAGTGATAATGTTGTTAGGACTTTCACAAAAACCAAGTAAAAAATAGTGTCATAATTCACATAAATGAGTTTTTAAAACAAATACAATATTATTAATTGGTATAATATTCAAAAAATATAATGTTCAGACAAAGGATATAGATAAGGTTAGATATATCATTAGTGAACCACTTGGGCTACACTTGGCTTTCTATAGTAAGTATATTAACCATTTATTATAATAATATAAGAATACATGGTAAAAGTTAAACAATTTAACTAGAAGTTAAATCTAAAAGATATGGTTAATATGTTGACCTAAACCTATCTATAACATATTGGTTGAGATTTTAGCAACCCATGACCACCATAACCTCTAAATAAATCTTTTTTAGAGTCATTATAAACCTAATATGATTGTATAATAAAATAATTTTTCATGCTTTTCCTAAAATGACCCTCACCTCTCTTATAAATGGGTACTTCCCATTCTCTTAATTTCACACCTCAAAAGCCATTTGGATCTGAAAAAACCTGATCATGTATCATCTTAACTACCCTCTCTTTAACCTAGTTTCTTTACTTTTATCAGATTCTAACCTAAGGAGCCCTTTTGATCAAATCAAAAGGATTCTCCCGAAGAAGAGGAAATAATTTCATCACCTCTTCCAAAGTTTATTTATTCATCCACTTCCTATTTCTTTGTTGTTAACATACCAAAATAATAACTCTAGTACCTTATAATTTCTGTTATTTTATTATAAATATGGTACAACCATATTCATTATTTTGTCTATCCTATGAATGGCAATGTCACCATACATCCGAATGTAAGGCTTACTGTCTCCTCGTCATGGTGTAGATTGTTATTCAACAAATATTATTTGAATGAGTATAATAAAGAATATAATTGATGTAAATAATAAATATAACATGTTAATTATTTTTTATATATGATATAACATCAAATTACATATGATTTCATCATTAATAGAATGGTATTGTCGCTCGTGTGTACATACAGATTTTCGTCTTCATGAACGTGATGAGATTTATTTCCCATCATAACCATTCAAGAGTAATTTTATTTTAATGATTAAATATAATGTTTAGGAACTTAATATCATTCTAGATATTAATCAAATACATCCTATCCCTAAAAAATGACTTACATTACAAAACATATAATGAAAAAAAAAATCAGTTAACACCGAAAACAATGATACTACTGAAATATTATTAACAAATCAGTATTAGAAGATCATATATGATATTATATTTATTTATGTGGTTATTCTATAATTTAATATCAATGATTTAACTATTATACAAAATTTTAATATACCATCGATCAAGGAAAAGTACAAGGTAAAAGTTAATTTTACAATCTCTTTATTATCCAAGGTTGTTTATATATAAGTATCTACCAGGACATCTCTATCGTCCACATCCATGTTTCTTAAAAATATATTTCAAAACATTTTTACTATTTACTAGACTATGGGTTAAATTAATTTATACCCTATTTTGAATTTTTATAAAATATTTGGAAAGGAATCTTTCCATCGTTTTTCAAACAAGGTACTTTGTGACCTTTTTGAAAAATTAAGGTAAGAATGTTTTTTTAATTTATACAGCGGGCAGGGATATATTCATCCATTATAACACATTCAAAGATTCCCTTAATATATCATATGAATATTTTCAAAATAAAGTTTTCTTTTATAAATATGTGACTTTTAAAAGACTTCAAAATTGAAAGAGATATTCCTCTCAAATAGTTGTGATTTCATATATGATAACTTTTTTTGATAGATTATACACTTGTTTGATGTTGATTTGTTATCATACATCATCCATATTGTATTGATGATTTTGTGATATATTTCACTATGGATGCTTTATTTTTATACCATTCATGGTTTATGGTTAAAGTATCAACATTTCATATGCTAGTTTTAATACGAATGATTATGTTATGTTTCAACATTTCATATGAGGATTGCATTGGACTTAGTACGTGACGGGTGGATCCCTCTATTGCTCCTCGATGCATCAACAGATCTCATGAGAAAAAATTGTGTCTTGGCACAAGTCCTTGATAGAATATTATTTGTAGTCTTAGCACAAGGCCATGACTATGTAGTTATGATGTCCAACATTATGTATTCAGTCATTATGAAATTGGATATTGATATGACATGTGATTATTCAAATAGAAGAATATCCATGTGAATAAGTAAATGGAATTATATAATTTATCATTTCCATACTATTCTAAATGTTATGTTTAAAAGGATTGTGTTTTAATATTATACATATCCTTAAAGGGTTAAATTATTCAAGATAGTTTTTGTTATATTGATATCCTTATCGAGAATCTGAGATCACCCCTTTCTTATGTTTTATTTTTCCTAGGATGTGAATAAGTATATTATTACTAACCTATATAGAAAGGCTATGTTATATGAGTGTGTTCTATCGAGACACAGTGTTGTTTTTTTAAATTATTTATGTAATGTAAAACATATACATGTATCTAGTTCTTCAATGGATATTAAACCGATCTATCTTTTGGTACATTATTCATTGAATCATGTCAATGTTATGTGATAATGCACTAGCTCTTGGTAACTGGGGTTAGAGCGTTACAATTGAAACATCTCCTTGTCCTAAAAAATATAATTTCATACAAAGAATATAATTTATTAAATTTTATACTTAATTATACAGGATGTCATATTATCACACAAATAATCATATTTAACGCCATAAACATTAAGTGGTCTAGTAATATATATGTATTTATGTTTTCCAACCTGTACTCCTTACATAAAAAAATATATATCCTATTCCAAAATGGTTTTTTATGGAATCTAATTTGATATTTTAATAAAATAATGTAAATTCAATCTTAAATAAATTTTATCTAGTAAATATCAGAATCATTATAGTGAAATAATTTATACCAAATGTTTTTTCTATGTATTATAGATATAAAAATACATTAGGGAGTATAATTATTTTTTTATAAAACACATGATTTCTATCCACATCAAGTATAAGATGATTTCTTATCATATTAAAGATCAAATCAAATACCAGAGTAATATAATTATAAACTATATGAAAAAAATTATCATAATGGAAATAAAATGACTAGAATATCATTATCCTATACAATACTTAACACAAAGATAGATTAAAAATGAGTATAATTAAAATTCAAAAATAAAACTGGGAGTATTGGTTACCAAACCATGTACTCCTTTAACAAATATTATTAAAAAAAAATTAAACCATAGTGAAAGGTGTATTTATAGATTGGTTACAAGTTATTAATGACTTTAAACCTATCATAATGTATCCTTAATATTACAGATATCAAAAGGTTTTTCTTGTTGTCCCATGATGTCATTGACTAAACCTGTATGTTGAAGATAAATTCCACACATAATATGTACATGATACCTTTCTTTATAGCCAAAGAAACCCTCAATCCATATGATTTAAATTTTTTCATCTTCATATCCCCAGATGACCTCAATATTTTTGTAATGGAGGAAGAACTATTATTAAGAAAATTATAATAAATATTATTGTCAAATCCTTACAATTGTAGCTATTACAAAAAAAAACTCAAAAATAAAAAATATTACACTAATCCAAAACACTCTTAGTGATAAAAAATATAAAATATTTTAAACAATTAGAAAAATTCATAACGTTTGATCCTGGTGATATTTCAAGTACTTCTATTTCCTTAGGTGTGGATATATTTATAGTCATTGTAAAAAAAATCAATGTTGGACTCAGAAAAAATTGGAGAATGTTTTAACTACTTCTTTAAAAAATCCATAATCTACTGATGTAATGAGCATATTTTTTCACATATTGATGATTTTTATTATCCTTTAAATGGTGCTTCTAAATTGGATGTATGCAATCAGGTGAGAGGCATCATATCACCATTTGTTTACAAAATAGTTTTTGTAATCTTGTGTATTAGTTACAAGATTTCCACTCTATAATGGTAGAGCAACTTATAAAATAAAACATAGATCAAATTCATATAACTTGTATTTTTATTTTTAAAAATAAATAATGTAAGTCAATGACTCGACGTTCACATCACATATCAAAATAGTAAGTCATGGGACATAGAATATATCATGTGAGTCCCAAAATGAATAGGAGAATGGAGATGAATAAATATTAATGTATAGGTATAATAAAATAAAATAATAAATAAATAAATTTGAAAATGGAATACTGTATATAAATAAATAATGTTGAATAAGTTTGTATGAAATGATCATACCAACATCATAATTATAAACTGAACATTGATAAATAATAGGATGGTAATGAGACTTATAAATTCCAAAACCCTAGATTAAAATGAATAACTATTGTTCAAAATACGAGATATAAAAATCAAAAAATATTAAATAGATGAGGGTAATATTATTTTTAAAATGAAGCTAAAGTATAATTACTCTTATGTAATGTCCATGCTCACATTACAAATAAAACCAAAAACCTATATAATAATATTTTATTAATTATTTAACTATTTCATTTAATTATTAATGTTTATTTAAATTTTTATTTTTTATTTATGTTCATTTGTTAGTTAGATATTTTATGCATCTTGATCATGAGTTTGGTGTTAGATATTTACTCCATCTTTTCAAAGATTCTTTTCTCAAGAAGTTTCAACCATATTTTTCCCTAGAGTATATAAAATTGATTTTTTTGTTGTATATTCATTAGGATACAAAATATTAATATTTTCATAGTAGTTTTATAATAAATAAAATTAATGTATAATTTAGAATATTTTTAATGATATATTCATTTAGGTGGATTCACCATCTATAATGACTGAATTACATATAATTATTCTATTTTTTTCAATCCGTAATCCTAATCATGTAATACATTATTATTTTTACTTAACTATTAAATATATATAGAAATCAATAATGAGATGTGGTGATACAAATTAAAAAACATTTCTCACGTAAGTGGAATATAATATTTATCTTATGAAAGAAGATTTCATAAATATAATAAGAACACAATTATTTATATTTTCTTAATTGAAATAAAAAATTAACATTATTTCATATTAATATAAATACAAATTAGTTTTAGAAAATGATAAGATGGAATGAAACCACATTTTCTAGGATAATATTTTTTATGTTAATATTATTTAAGTGGATTCTATTGTAATGATAAAAAAATATCCCTAACATATAAAATATGATTAGGTGAAATATTTTTATAGAGTTTAAGAGAACAAATAAATTTTTAAATAGAGTGGAAATTTTTGTGATGTGTGGTAGAAATATATGAGGGGGGAAGGTGAATTTAAATAAAAATTATAATAACTAATTTGAATTGTATCATACATATGAATAGTTATTATTTTTTTGATTCAATGTCAAATGTATTATGATTTAACATAGATATATTTATTAATGAAATCATTAAAAATTCTATGAAATAAAAATTTAATCATATATTACTCTTATATATTAACATATTTATATTTGGATATGCTATTTTATACTATATTTCTTTATTTACAGAAAATTTCATACTTCAGAAATAATCAATTTTTGACCTTCTAATTTCATAAATGAAAATTATATTATTAAGATAAATTTTTAAATGATTTAAATTTAATATTTAAATAATAAATAAAATTCAATGGTTTCACATATGAAATTAAAATAGTACACCAAACACAATTCTATAAATATACTTTATTTGGAATTAGATTAATTAAATCAATATATTCACTACATTATATATATATTAATGTTTTTAGGATATTAATATATTTTTATTATGTTATGATTAATAAATAAATTATAGAGATATCTAAAAAATTAATCATATTGATTATTTCAATATTTACAATTTCACGCTACTATTCTAATGGTCATTTTGTTAATTGTTATAGGAGTCATTACAATGGCCATATTCCATATTTCTATCATTTTTATTCCTATAAAATCCTAAAAATCTGAATCACTTTCTTTTACATCATGGTTTTATATATTTCTATTACAAAATTTATATCTTATTTCTAATTTTTTTCATAGGGAAATGAGTCACCTAGTTATGATATTTAGTGGTGACTATGAGTATTTAAATTTACATATATTATTTAAGTTGTTTTTTAATATTAATTTTTTTCATTTACATTTTATTATTCATATTACATTAATGAGTTGTTTACTGACCCATCTTTGTTGAACCAACATTACACCTAGCACAAATCCCTACTAGGCTCGATGGGGATTCATAATGAAAATGGGGTGGAATGTAGTCCCTAGCTATCATAAATATAATCACGGTCAACGATTTCTCCCTCAAAATATAAATAACCCCAATTTGAATCCCCCTTGGAATTTATTCATGACATATCCATGTATCATATTTAAATGAATTAAAAGAAAAAAAGACTACATAAAATTTAATAACCATGTAGAATATATGAAAAACTAATACAAATAATGAAATAAATCCCATAATAAATGTTAAATATACAAGATAAAAAATACCACATAATTAATTCATTAACAAACCCAAAAACATTCCATCAATCTCTAGGTGACAACATTTACACATTACATCTCAATACTCTCCCACATAGACCACATTCAACACTGACCAAGGAAGAGTGTAATTAGACACCCCATAGTGAACTATACTAAATGCATGCACAAGCTAGTGTGTATGTTGGGATAGAAAAAATGATTCTTGTATTGATTTATAAATGTTTTTTTACAATTCTATTCAATATTAATTTTATACATTCCCATTGAAAAATAATAACCAAAAAGGTTTCGATGAGTACGGCTGATAAAAAATATCATTCAAGATTGCATTTCCTAAGCATTATCCATTTACATATAAAAAATAGGGATAAAAAAATTTTAAATAACAATTTAAATATTATAAAATAAATAATTATATGTTATAAAACAATATTTCTTTAACACAACAATTTTTCAACGAACCCGTACAAATTTTTTTCTTTATTTTCCTTTCAAAAATCAACTTTTAATTACATTTTAAAAACTCTTTGAATGTTACATATGGAAAATAAAAGTAATCATATTACATGGAATACAAACTAGGATGTAACCACATAATCATTTAATTAAAAATAGTAACCAAACTTACTACCATGAAGTGGTTAAATCCATATTAATCCAACAATGGGACTCAAGGATGGATAAATGCAAATCCCCTATGCAATATCCTCAAATTACAAGGATTCATGGGAAACTCACTAGGATTTACAATGAATTTAACTTACGAGATATCCTCAATAAACTTTATATATTGTCCCCCCAAGTGAAGCTGAAAACATCCAATATTGTACCATTTTGGGCCACCAAGTACAATATAAATATATAGGAGGACATTATTCTCTTAGTTATTTAGTAGTTTGATCACACCAGTATTGCATAACACGCATCTAGACCATCTACTTATAAGATTAAAATAATATGATATAATGAAATATGGGAGATAAAATAAAAGATATCGAAACATCCATCATTTAAATCAATCATGAAACACATTAAAAAAATCCCACCTCTACTCGTACATCCCCTACAGAAATATCCTCTTTCATTTACAAAGAATGAAATGAAATAAAATGATAAAGAAATAATTCCATTTTAAGATATAAAAAATAAAATACTGGGAGATCAATCACAAATAGTAATTTTTATAATAATAAAACCTTATTTAAGGTTCCCAGTGAGAATTTATCAAACAAAAACACAAGATTCCATGTCATTTTAAATTCATTAGAATCCCATTTTTATACATTTTTTAAATCCATGTCAATGAAAAATCCAAAATTGATATCATTCAATGAATTAGTCTCTTTAATTAAAATACATTGGACTTTTGAAACCACCTATTAAATTTAGGAAACCATTCTGATAACACACTTCTCCCTTAAAATATACCCTATCAATGTCGAATAATTTCTATAAAAATAATTTATTTAAAAACCACTTATGTATTTTTATATGAACGTTTTATTTATAAAACCCATTTCAAAATCTAAGATAAAATATAGGAATCACTTTATTCAATGCATGGAAATCACATTAAACACTTTATAGACCATAATATTAATAACAAATAAATATAATTTACTTAGTTATCACTTAGAGAATAACTAAGAATCCAATGTATTTAGTTTTAGATAGATTTCACAAAAAACATGTTCCTTAGTTAGGAGAGAAACTAGTTAGACATGAGGAATTCAATGGTGAACTCCAAACCAATTAAAGAGACAAACCATTCACTCCATTGACACACAAAATCCCACACTATAACCATATCAAACCATAAATCATATTTATATGAGAGCTAGTGATTAGGGAGGAATCCAATCCAAATATAAAATATGTCTAGGGGTATGAGGAAGGAAGAACAGTAACTGGAGTGGGATTTACCTATGAAGGACCACATGGAATCAAAATAAATGAAATATAATCAAAGGGGGATTGGATGGGAAGTATCCTTAGAGCATAACCTAGTTATGGTTGAATAAGGGGGATGAGGGTGGAAGAGACTTATGTTAGAAGTGGTTAAATGGTTAATATTCACTTTTAATATGAATCATGGAATATTTTATAGTTATATGATATGATTTGGTAAAGCATGTACCTATAATTCAGATCACACTTGATCAACCAAGACAAACTACATGGTTTGGCCACCTAATTTATAGAATTTTACATTAATTATGAAAACATGAAGCTTAAAAAAGACACCATTATACATGTATATACCACATTGTTTCCCCTTAACATGTTCAATTCATGAATCAACCCCCTATTAAAAAATGACTGAATATGTTTCCACCATATTTTGCATGTTGGGATCCAAATCATATGATACTCATATAGCTAAACCATGAAGTAACAAAATGAACTGAAAAACTCCAGGTGGAAGGTTCTTCACTTTATTTTCCCTAAACCATGAATACTAACCATAAAATAGATATTTTTTTTGATATTTTTAGTTTTTAAAAAACAAAACATAAAAAAATTAAATTTCCCAAAAATAATATATAATATAAAATATTAGTGACTTGAGGGTGTCACAATATATCCAAACAAGCCAATTTCATCCCCTAGAATGTTTTTGGTAATAGTTAATGTAATAAAAAGGTAAACATGTATATTCAATGCAATGAGGTGGGAGATTAGGGAATAAACTATATATGCCTCCTTTGAAAATTAAGAACCACATTTATACCCATTCATTGAAATCCATGGGTTGAATCCTAAAATATCCCCAAATTTGATCAACTCCACAACCATCCCAAATAATTTCTAAGAAGAAGTCATAAAATAGGACTTAACAAAATTTATTATTTAGAAAGAATAGTGAGACCGAGAACAAAACCACTATAAAAAACATAACAAAAATCAAAGTGTTCATCAACATCTACTTACAGTAAATATTCCAAGAAAACCAAATCCTCGAGAGAAATCCAATCAAAATTAAATCAGAATTTTAGATAAAGAATCAATGATAAATAACCCATGAACAGAACCCAGAATATAAAACATGGATTCCCACCTAATGTCTCAAGGATTATAACATATGTATCCTAGGACCACAAACGAATTCACCCCATCATAGTGAAACCAAAGAAATTAACTTTCCAAACGTGAAATAACTCATATTCACTAATGAAACACCTCCTCTGGGAAACTGGGTATTGATGAAGGTGTTTCATATGTTCAAACTATCATGAACATTCTTCAAAACTACTATTATATTCATAGAATCCTCATGTAACATGAATAATCTAACGCAGAGGTACATGTACACCCAGAAGTATCTCATTTATAATGTTATCCAAATAAACCCCGTGAAACACATGGAAAAAGAACTACCTCAAATCCAAATAGATCATAAATCCAACAAAAAACCATTACACAACATCCCATTAACATAGATGATTTTATATTTCTATAATCAAGATTACAGAACATTTATATACAGTATGAGGGAAAATACTAAGGAAAATACCTCGAGTATGGTTAAAGAATAACCCCTTAATGAAATAAAATTAAATTATTGTGAAGATCCCAGGATCTACCACCATATTCATGTTCTAGATAGATTTAACATAGGAAATTCTAAACTAAAATAATTATTGGGACAAACACATATGATTTTTTTTTTCATCTATCAGTTCTATTATTTGATGAGTATATTATAATAAAAAATGACCATAATAAGTTAACACCTAACAACTGACATAAAATAACCCCAATAAACTATGGATGGCATGAAATTAAAAATAGAAACAGTTTAAAAACTCATTTTAAACTCAATATATATTGTTCCCCAATATAAACCTCAAAAATTAAATAAAAATCCTCTTTTTGTAGAATAGTAAAGAAAATCTAATTTTCCAATTTTTTTATGTTTTGTAACCCATTTTCCCATGAGGAACTTCAAAACATTTAAACCAAGATTAAAAATATTAAAAGATCTAAACAATATACTTCATTCATAAAATTAATTAATATTATCTCATCATTTATTCAATGTATTTTATAAAATGTTGTTATCAAACCTACATTTTTTAAACATCCACCATGACATCAAAAATTAGTTTTTATTCAACAAAATATATTAATTATGGAAAACCAAATCCCCAATTCCCTTGAAAAATTCTTCATATAAAAAAATTTAATAAATATATTTTTACCTTAAACATACATTCATATTACATTTGTATATGTTTGTGTGTTAGATTAATAACATGAAAATCAATTGTAATAGACTATAATATTGTCCACGCAATAGGAAAACACCCTCGATTCGACCATAAATAAGTCAAAACATCATTAGGATAAATTTTAGAGTGGTAGGAAGTCAAATAAAAAACACATGGGGAAATTTAGATATACTCAGTTTGGATGCCACCCATGATAAATCATGGGTCATGCATGAAATGTCTTGTGTTTTTGGTTTAGATTCATCTTCATGGGCTATGCATAGTTTTCAATACCATGTGGGATAATTTTGAATCTCTAGTAATCTCTCCTTTTTTAAACCAAAACATATTGATTAATATTAAATACTTATTGTACACTATGGGGATCAAAACAACATCAACCCAAATAAAAATATATCTTAAAAATCAGACAAAAAATCCAAAATCTAAATTAAAATTTATACTACTCCTATGAACATATATATCAAGGTGAGAAAGTGATACCTAGAATCTTCATATACTTACCTCTCATGTTCCATAATATTATCCCATGTTACAAGGATTATCAAATAATCATTGATTGATTATAAAAACAATAACATTAATAGAACCTAAGATTTAATACCAATTATAGTGAATTGGACAAGGTATACCTAACATGGTGCATATTCCAGCTCACCACTCAACATAAGAGTGTTCTTGATACCAATAATATAGAAAGTATTACATTAGAGGAATTTTTCTTATGGGGAATGTGGGGTGAGAGGACATTCAACAGCTCTCTATCATAGTAAGTCAAAGGGGAAGGATTCGATGTAACCAAAATCTATTGCTCATGATGGTGATTCAATTAGTGAGCCAATTCCCACTGTTCCTAATGGGGTGGATACTAGAAAAGGGTTGTTAATTGATGTATATCCGAATAAGGCCCATAGTGGCCCCTCTACGACTCATTTTGATTTGGTTAAAGAGGTTACTCCAGTTGTGAACCCTAATACCTCCCAGGTTGATCTCTCCAAGCAGAATGATGTGCAAAAACATGTTGATTGCCAGTAGAAAATCCAAAAGCTTTTTCACGTTTCTGAATTAACTCATAAATGGGGGAATATTTCTGAGGGTGAATAAGAGAATGTGGGTACCCTGATTAGGGTCTCGGGCAGTGGCAGGCATACCTCTTACAAACATGCAATCATAAGTGGAAATACAAAGTGTGCTGCTAGTGAGGGTTTCACCTCTGTTCCCTCAAAGCGGAGACCACTCAAGGATTATTCTAATGTTCCTAGAGACGTGTCTACCGGATCTTTGTCAAAGGTGTCAAGGAAGGTGGATACAAATATCTTGAAAATCTTAAATCAGGACAGGTCTCAATCTCAGTGGGAGATAGGTGGTGAATCTGATTATGGGAATGATATGTAATACTATGATCTCTAGACCTGTTTTTGGTGGATGAGCGCATTTCCCATTGTGTGACCCCGACTACTACTCTTATGTACCTTTTTCATTATTTTTAATAAATGGTCAGAAGCATTGCATGGGATGGACTTATAGGGTAAGTAAAACATATCATTCCCTGAACCATTAAATTAATGATACCCATTTCCATTCAAAAATAAATTGATATACTACACAATTTTATATATCTAGTTAAATACATATAAATAGATTCATAGAAATTTCAAAATATTTAGTATATAAAAAAAAGATATTTTTTGTAAAACCCATGATAAGTGATTTCATTCCTTTACATTAAAAACTACAATGAAATTAATCTTTAAAAATAATCATTCAAATTATCTTGTAGAAAATTAAATTAATAATATGAAAATGAATACAATCTATGGAGGCATCACATCATCAATGCATTGAAAATATTATGCATAAACACTACCTCTCACTAGTGGCATGCATTCCAATCACAATAGTAGACTCAGGGAAGAATAAAATTAAATTCTATATATAGGGTAATCAACTAAAAATGTGTCATGGGATATTCAATATGCTCTTACCTAAATAATACTATAATAGGTCTCCTCATACACTCATTAAAGGGCCCCATACTGATAATAAATCATCAAATTTGATATCACTTTTTGTCAATGAGTATAATATAAACCCCCTATGAGGGAACTACTCGCTTGGGGAACATGATATTGGGGGAACATGGGGTTACAATAACATGTATCCATATCTTATACATAGCTACCTTGGATCTCTTGATATCATGAAATGAATGTGAGCAAACAAAATGGATAAAAACCCATCATATAAATCAATTATAAAACACTTAAAAAATAACTCACCTCACCTTAAATACCTTCACTAGAAATATCCACTTCAATTTAAACATCAATAATTACAATAATATTAAATATCAATAAACCACATAAAGTATTAAACATCACATATTTAATATCCAAGTATCAAAAAATAAAATAGTATATTAATTAATAAATAACTCTCTTTAATTAATAAAATTCATAGTAAATCCACATATTTAAAATTAAGAAACCACTCAATAAACTATATTTTCTCATTCCACTAACCAAAACAGGGTTAAATAAAGTTTACTAAAGTCCCTCATTTTGATAAAATCCCTTATGATTTTTGAAAGGTTATTTGAATTCATTATATCCATTTAAAAACTAGGAAAACCCAGTAGAATCAATTTATGTGACGCATGGAAATCATTAGGAATATTATTAGAAATCATAATTCTTATCACATATAGATATAATTTATTCATTTAAAAAATTAAAATAGCCATGAATCCAATAATTTTCAATTTTAAAAGGATTAAGAAATTGAAACATAAATCCAACAAGAAAATTTTTACATAAAACACCATTAGTTTAGAATACTAACCATATAAAAGAAACACCCATTTTAATCCATAAACATAAAAACCCCATATTAGAACCATCATGAACCATAAATCCATACTATATAGACTCTATCATTATAGAAGCAATCCATTATAGACATAAAAATGTTCCAATGGGAATAAGTAAGGTAAAAAATGAATATTAGAGATATTTTACTTGTAAAGGCTACTTGAAATCAATGGAAATGGCCAATAATAAAAGAATAATGTGAAAGGGTAATTATAAGGTGTGTTTCCTAGACATGTAAAAGTTGTGATAATGAAATAAGTAAGGGAAAAGTTGTATTCAATGAGATTCAATGATTAATTCATCTTTTTATGTGAGTATTGGTTGATCTCATGTTTATGTTACACAATTTAGTAAACCATGTTCCAAATGTGTGTCTCATGTGAGAACCACATGGAAATATTATATGGTTTGGCCACAAGTTGTACCAAAACATGTTCAAAATTTGGACGTCCAACTACAAAAAACTATATCCTTGTGCATGTATGGATCACACTATTTTCAGTAACTATGCATAATCTATGAATAAAGACCACATGTTAATAAGCACTCATATGGTTTTTAATATATTTCACATGGTTTTGAACCAAACCCTATACCACCCATGCATAAAATATATTCTAGATAAAAATGAACTAAAAACCCCTTACATAAGGGTTATCACATAGTATCATATAAACTTTGTAGCATAACTGTGAAACCAAGAAAAATTAGAATATCTTCAAATATTCAACCCCGTTACTTAAAAATAATTAAATTACCCAAAAATAATATAAATTATAAATTAATAGTGATATATGGGTCTTAAAAGTCATATAATTTAATATATTAAAAAAAATAAGATTTAATTAATTAAATATTGTGTAATATATGTTATAATATATCATTAAATTTTGGTTTCCTAAGATTTTTTTTTTAAATTATGACGGTCATATAATTTTATGAATCTTGTTTCATTTAAGAAAATGGATGTTACATTATACCACCTCCAATAATTGGACCATTGAATTTTAATTCAAACTATTATTCAAAACTTTTTTGGTACTTTTATTTTATTACACCCTTTGGTTCCCATGTTTTATCTTTATACATATGATTCTAAAATAATTAATTAATAATATAACATATCTTATTTCATATCATATCACCTTTATGATCCATAGTCTTCATTGGTTATCCCCCATAAAATAGTCCATATGATATTTATACCACCTAAGGATTCAGTACATGTGAGAGGTATGATGAACATTCAGAGTAAAGTTACATTGAAGACATTAAATATTTTGGAGAGTCTGTGTAAAATATCAATTTAATATGATAGAATCCCTATATGATCCAAAATAGCCAAGAGAAATGTTTAACTTGGGATTAGCATTCTCTTATTCTCAGACCCCATTACACTATTCAATACATATATTCAATGGAAAATTTATTGCAACATTTAAAATATATGTCTTATCAATATTTATTATTGAATCTCTTCTATTAAAAACCTTCTCCATTAATATACTATTTAATCACTTTGACCGTATCTATAATATCTTTATTATGTTGGTATTTAAATAGATTCCCCTCTTTTAATTTATCATAACATGTTATAGTCATTCTTTTTATCCCATAAAAATTTACATATGGGGTTTTTTTTATATTTGAGAGAGAGATATTTTTATATAGAAACATGACCAATGTTGGAAATTGAACTCAACCTCTATGGATGTCAATAGAAATAAATCTAATCATATTTTTAGAAAATGAATTGAAATTTTATTTTTAATTTCTTTTTTCTAGAAATAATATACACTAAAACTAAACATTATGTTTAATTTTGTCTGAATACACCTTCTAAACATTGAGATAAACAACATACCGCTTTCAAATATAATAAAAAATAATATTTAATTTTTACTCACTCCTTTGTTGATATGATTATTAAGTAGTTTTTAAATAAATAAATATTTTAAAATTGTAATTATTTTAGTTTAATTTATATGTTTTACCAATATAACCCATATTTATTTTTTATAATTATTTTTAAGAGAAAAGAAACAATACATTGTGATGTTTTCCAATTTCTATAATGTTATTGATAGTTGTTTTTTATCCCTATAGATTTATTATTTTCTAAATTGAATTATTATCAAATCAATAACTATGATGTATATTCAGTAATATAATTATTTATATTAACCCAAAAAATATTCTCCAAGATTTCTATATATATTGTTATTCATAAAAGATAAATAGGGAAAAATAATTTTTGTGCATCCTCTAATTAATAATTTATTATTTAAAACACTAATGGAAGACCTATTGACATCCCTAATATTATGAATTGACCCTTATTTTAATATAATTATAAGATTATCCTTTTTTATAGTTACAACTTATCTTATATAAACAAGTCGTATTTTTTCTACATTAATATTTTATAAGATCTATTCCTAAGTAATAATTTTATAAATATAGGGTAAATTCCCTTTAATTATTATTTCCATATATATAATTTTCATCTCAAAAAATATTTCATCCCGTGTAATCCCCCTATAGTTATATTATAGAGATCCTTTATATTGAATGAATCCTCCAACTTGTTTTCCTTTTTGGATGATAATGTATTGAGTTGTTATAATTCTTTATCGACTCTAACCATTTCTAATATCACATATTCGTATCCTTTTATTTGAATATAATCATTAATAATTTTTAATCATATATATATATATATAATTATATTACACATATAGATAATACATCTATATATTTCATGAATTTAGTATTACTACTAACTATATATATTTTATTAGGTAATTTTGATAATAAATATTTATTTTAGATAAATAATACACTATCTACTTATGATTTTTCAGGAGGAAGAAGTCTAAGAACATCTATGATGAATCATTTTATATCATACCTCATTCTCTACATGAGGATATTCTTTATAGATATGTAGTGACGAGTCTCTTCAAAATCTCTACGAATTTATCTTCACAACATTTTATCCTAAGAAGCATTACTATATTTTTATTTATATTGATTTTTTGATTTAAATCACAAGAAATTTTAAAATTAAGTTTTAATAATTCCAATCCCATATGATTAAATAGAATATATATTCATCATAGATAACTATATATAACCCCTTTATTGTTGGTATATTACAAAATAATGTCACATTCTCTTTAAACATGTTGCATTTGTAATATTTTTCACGTAATTTCACATTCTGTGGTTCCTTAAAAATAATCCACTGTTGTTCTCAATATTTTTATCGAATTTTATGATATATAATAATATCATATACAAATACCTCAATAAATTTATTACTGTAATATCATAAGACATAATTCATAAATTCCATGAATTTTATTGAAGCATGTTTGTGTCAATAAAATATTACTATTAACACACGGTGCCTATATATTGTATCAAACATTGGATAAGGGATATATTCCCTTTTAACATCAATTGGTGATATCCTAATTGAATATCCACCTGTTGTATGTGTTGATAACAATGGAGTTGACTGAAAAAGTATGTTTTATGAGGTAATGGACACTTATTCTTTATTATGAAATTTTATGTTTTTTATATGAAATTTAAGAGTGCATTAAACCCTTATTCTTCTTGATTATGAGGAATGAAACGTCAAATGGTGATGAAAATGGTTATATAAACACTTTTCTATATGATATTGTAATTTATTTTATAATAATTTCATTTATATTAAGGTCATTATATTAGAGAACATTGATATAGGCATTACACCATATATATGTTTTGTTGAGAGCACCACATTATGATTCAGGGACACACCACAAAATGATTCTTAAAATATGCCAATATATATTTTTATATTATTCATTTGTTTAAGGTTTTTGTACTCCTTATTAATAACAATTAATAGCCAATATTATTCTTTATTATGTATTCATTATCATACTTGAGTTGAAGTTACAAAAGTAAATATATGATGTTTATAGAATTTATATATTTGAATGAGATGTTTTATAATGTAGAGTGATATTTAAATATCTCTAAAATTGATACTGGATCTTTATAAGTATGTTGAATATATGGATAATATAACATCATATTTTATTGAAGCATGTACCATTAAATTTTTCATATTTTTCCCAAAAATGTTAATGATGGAGTCATATAAAATATATACATTAATGGAAACACTATGTGGTTTCATTGATAAATAAATATCTAAGTCATCATTCATTGATTAATATATATAAAAGAATGTGTTATACAAATTTCAAATTAACATTCTTAATTATTGAGGAGATAACAATTATAGCTATCACCAATTCATTTTTATGGTCCATATATTCCATTTTGAGGGTGTGATATATTTCAGAATCCATAATATTTAGATTTTATAAACATATATTGACTCATGTAATGAATATTTACCTTTTAGTTGAATCATTATAGCATGCGAAGGGATTTTAGTGGAACTCTAATTTATTCTATCATATTATGTTATTTTGCGTATCTATTTATAAATCATAAGATTTCTACCAGTATTTTAGAAACATGAACCATTCCATAGTCAAATATTCTCATTTTTATATATACTTATTCCCATATTTCATTAATGTGGGAATCAAGATCTTATTTCACCAATGAACCTTCTAATTTAAACCGCTAAAATTAAACATCATTATTCCTTCTTTTTGTCCTCAATATAGTTAAAATTTTATAATCAGGATTGGAAGCATGATATAAAATTTATATATTTTTTTATCCATGAGGGACTCAAATTGATAGTTCTTTTTGAAGACATTTAATGGAGACACTAAATAATATGTTTATTTTACATTAAAAGTTTTTGAAAAATTAAGAGGTGCAAATTGAAAGTAATAAAAAAGTGGATTGATAATAATTTAATGATTCAAACTCATTTTTCTTATATCAATTAATTATATATATATATATTATTGGGAATGTTAAGAGAAAAATATTCCCTTGAATTCCCCTCTTTCTCTTGATTTAAACCAAATTATTATTTTTATTATTAAAATTCGACCACTAATAAACATATATTTCTATATTAAAACTGAAAAATATAAAATTTTATATCATATAAGATTAAATCATAGACATGAACTAATTTTTGTAATTGATCCATTGATATTTATTTAATGGATCCAAAGATCCACTAAAAGTTGGTGATCATCTCTATAAAAAATTCTTGAGGATGGGTAATTACTTTATTCAAGAAGTTGTTAACTCTGTATGATTAAATTTATTATTAATAACAATAGTTATTTGAGATAACATTTGAAAAATATAATTTACTCTAACTCTCATTGTGTTTGGTTTTTCATTTGGAAAATTAATGGATCAATCATTACATTAGATGTTTCAGTAAGTACTCATGTTTTTATATTTTTAACAAAAACAATTAGTGTGAAATATAATATAAATTAATGATTACAATATTCAAATGTAAATAAAGTTATTCCTTTAAAATATATATTACACCCTTTATTATGATACCCTTATATAATACTAATACTATTTGAAAATATTTACTATATTATTTGTGAACCGAATCACAAAAATAACAAAATATGGTTATGATACAAACTATAATGATACATAACACATAAATAAATTTATTTTTACATTTATAAATTAAATCCCAAAAAATATAAACAAAATACACACTTATAAAAAAGGTAAATATTAATTGGAGATTAGGAATATCATATATATGTTTCAACATATAAATTTATTTATGTACAATCAATCGTACTTCCGTCACTTCTTGTGAATCCCTTGCAACATACATAAAAAAGGGCATGCTAAAGTTTTATTCACAGCACAATCAAAAGTAAAGTATGATTGGTATATTCAATATGGATATAAAGTGATCATTATGTATATTATGTTATTAATTCAAATGAGAAACATATGGAATAACATAGAAAAATGAAATAATAATGTTTATATCATAGAAATGTTATAAAATTTAACATCCCACCTTGGATTCCACAAAAACAACACCCTTTGATGATTAAACACATGACATCAAGTGTACATTCTCATATTTTAGATGTCACCTACTTTTATAGGGGGTATAAAGTGGAACAATGATGAGAATATTCCCCCATATTAGACCGCACTACTAGAATTAAGTAACTGAATTTCATATACATCGGATTATGTGAAAAAATTAAATAAACTAAAACAGAATCATTATGTAATAAAATAAAATATACTAGAATATACATTCTCTATAGACAACATAAATCACCCACTAGGTTGATAACTAATACTAAAATAAACTAAAAAATAAATACATCACCCTCAACTACCAAATTGAAGACATATCAAAAACCCAGTGTCTAGTACCCTGTTGCTCTAATACATTCCCATCCCAAAACTCTACATAATAAACCCATGTAATCATGTGGTATAAGGACTTTACCAAATAAATAATGAATCCATGATCATGGAAAAATAAATCATATAGTTTTTATTCATACAGGGCTGTAGATATAAGGGTTGAAAAAAAGTCATAGTAGGCCTCCCCAAATTGTGGAACTATAAACATATTCCGCAAATTCATTATTATAAAATATACTAGACTAGAAGAAAAATAAATAATAAATATATATATATATCATAGATCCTTTCATCCACAACTATGATTGATTGTACCTATGTAACGTCTTGGGTTTTTAGAGCAGGTAGAATTATTAACCCACTTTTAAATATTAGATTTTGAGAGTATTAAAAATATATTCTCATTTATTGGAACCTAATTACTAGAGTTATTTGGATCAAGGACCTTGTTTTTTTATTGAATTAGAGTCATGGAAAATTCCTTATTCATTTGTATGGGTTTTGAGAGCATCGAAGGCCTGAATACCATACTATAGAATAGTGTAGGCTGAGGAGCAAAAATATATTTAACTATGTGAACTCTTAGTAGTAACTACATAGTCCCTTTTTATAATTAGGATAGTTTGGGAAACTTTTGAAGATGGGGAACATGGAGGTTGGGTACCTATTTAGTTTTTAGTAGAGGTAATTCACACACTCTGCATATGGTTTGAAAAATTGTGAGTATGTTAGCATTCTTAGATAAAATTGTATAGAATCCTCACACTATAGAATGAATGGATTTCTCAAATTTTGTCCTAACCATTTAGATAACCATATTGGGTTTGCCTCCAATATAGTAAGATCCACACACTTAGTTCATGATTGGGATACCCATGCTCATCCATTAATAGGATAATTTATGTTTTCCTTTTTATAATACTAATTTCATTTTTACTTCCTCCCATCTGTGGGATTCCACTCTTATGGATGTGGCTACCCCTTACTCCCTCTTAATACCAGCATTATTCATGCTATTGGTTTAATTGGATTTATATCGGTAAGGATCTCCATCCTCTTGCTTCTATTTTCCTTTTATCTCATTCTAAATACCTATAAATCACTATGAGTAATTTTTCTCTATTTACAGGTAATTTTTTAATTTGGGATCTCTTACAAATAAATTTGAGTTAGAGGCTAAGATCATATGTTCCTATTTCTATGACTATGAGGTTTATGATTCTTACCATTTTTTATTATTTCATGAGTGTTATGAGGATGTCTCTTTGAGTGTATCATTGTATTATCCAAGAGGGTCCTAAATAAGTTTATTATTTTATCTTGATGAATTAAATTTATCATGTCAGATTTCATTGGGCATTCCTCAATCATTTTTACAAGTGAAATTATAGGTTAGAGAAATCTATCCCCCATGTAGTTTGTCAAGGTGGGTTTTTTAAATTTGTATTGCTTAGTTTACATTTAATTGAAATATATATATAAATTGTTATAATGAGATTGTGATGGGCGAGGCCCAAAGATAGAGGGGTTGATCACCACCTAGATGAGGTGAGGTGATCGTTATGATGGGATTAACCTATGATATTTAGGAGATGATGATCACATGTTTGGAGATTCGGTTGATGGATTTAGGTGGATAGACCATCAGGATATGGATGAGGATATTATAATGTTGGATGGTGTGGATATAAGATTGAGTGGCTTGGTCACAATGGTTTAAGTGGTCATAATTAGTGTTTCATAGGTTCTACTTGGTGATTCCCACTCTCCCAGGATAGCTAAAGAGCTATTTGGAGTCATGTGTGCATAGGTTGGCAGAAAGAATCAGGTGGTTTTAACCACTTGTATTTATAGAGGCCTCTGATAGTTGAGTCGTAGGAATTATTATTGGAGTTCCTTAATATATAAATACATGGGGTTGGTAATGAGACATCCGATGATAACGTTGAGGCAATCAATTTGGAGTAGAGGATCATAGTGCATGAGGCCACTAGGGAGTGACTTGTTTTGGATGACGATCATTTCAATTCCTCATGATATTTTTTTGAGCCTATGGAGTCCTTATGTTCAGGAAAGATATAACTTTTCCCCTGAACATCGAGCTTGGAGATGATAAGTTCTTTCTAACTGGGGTCTGAGCGAGTAGATTCTTATTATTTGGGTTTTCCTTCGAGATATTTTTTACTTCACATGGGACATGGTGTCAAGAGGCACATGGTTCCAAGTGAAAATTGGAGGTGGGACATGAGGTTTCACCTAGAACTATTTTACATCAAAGGTTTTATTGGGCATCGGCTAAGCATCTTCTTATCTACATCAATACAATGTCTGATAAAGTAGGTGATGGCTTCATGGATCATTTTGAGCAGTAGATAATAAAGTGTTTATTTAATTCAAGTGTTTTCATATTTTATTTTTAGTATACACCAGTGTAATATCTATTGTCATATATGAACATGTTGGTGGTGGCCTATTGAGACAAACTCTGTCACCCATCAAGGTCTATTCGGGATGTCTCTTGAATTCATTCATTAGTGTTTAGGTAAATTTCTAGGCTCTAGAGATAGAACATAGTGTTTTTGTTGGAAACGATGGATGATTGGGGGACTGTGAGGTTCTCTCATCAGTTTGGGTTATATATTGATTTTTTTTGTTTGAGAATGTATTATATGTCTATATTGTCATCATCCATTGGAGACCCTTGTCTTTATGGACATGAATGACTAATTTTGATAATAATTATTATCTAAAAATGGTTTGTTTGGATTGATTATTTATACCACTATTGTTTGTATTTTACTGTTTCCACTATTGTATGTTATTGATTGTGCTTCCCACCTGGGATGGTTAATGGTCCAATGTCATTCATTCAAAAATTTCTATTAAATATTATATATTTAATTAAACCATTATTATATAATCATAAAAGGTTATATTCTCCACACTATCACAATTTCTCACCCTCTTTACTATTCTATAGAATTTCAATATAGGGAGGTGTGCCTAAGCCAAGTGGAACTAGTCCCAAAGCATTATGTTAGTGGCTAAACTGGTCGGGGCACTTAAAATGGAATCAGAGGAGTTCTTTACTAGGAACTAGAAGTATTACATGACTAGTTTATAATGTTACCATATGATTTCCTTTTCTGTCTATCATATAGTTTGGGATCTAGTATACCAGAGATTAGCATGTTGTCAGAACTAGTTTCAGAGCACATGTTTTGGTGCATGCAGCCCCATTCACGGGGATGGACCAAGATTCTAGGGGTGTAAATTACTGTTTTATTTTTCATATTTGAAATTTAATATGTTTTAAAACCTAATTATAACAATTGGGTGTTATTATTTTACCTGTTATGATATTTGATTCTTATCCTGGTACATTAAGAAAAGAGAATTAAACCCCTGGAAAAGTATAGAAAAGTGTATTTTATTGTAATGATTTTAATGGGAACATTGTAATATAGTGATATATATATATGTATGTTACTATGATGTATTACATTATAATACATGATAATTATATATATATATGGTCATGGATCATATAGAAGTAGGCAAGGACAATAATGTGGGGTGGTTTTGATCACCAGGTTGGGCGATGTGGTCATCGGATTGATGGATCATCATTCATTAGGATGGGTGTGGCCCAGGACATATATGAAACAAGGTTCTGTTATTGGTGGGTAAGGAGGCCATGTGGCCAAGATGTCTTGTGACATGGTTGTGATGGGGGAGAGTAAGGGTATTGAGTAGATTCTATATGTCACTACATTCCCTATATACATGATATATAAAAATATATTATCTAGGATTTATGACCATGTATTAGTATTCATAGTTTTCCACCTAGATGGGATTCTATCGATCTTCAGGCAAGAAATGATGTGGTCTCATAGGATCACATATAGCTTCAAGCCTAGATTGTAAGGAAGATCGTGAGTCAATGGTGTAGCCTCCAGTGTAGGATATAGTGCAGACCTATCAGCCTTTGGATTTGACCACATTTGGGTTGTGTTTGAGTATAATCATATAGAGATCATGGTACATGTTATTTAGGGGATTAACAAGGGATATCAGGGACCAGATCCATCTATGGAATTTCAGTCTCGGGAGTTCCAGCACCAACATCCATCGCTATTTCAGCATGAAGGTGGTCCATATGAGTATGAGAAATATATCAAATCGATGCATATTATCATAGCGTATCAAGAGATTCCTCTAGGTCGGAGGTTGAATATAGTGAAATACATGCTCATGGGACTAGCTATGAATTGTTGGGACTTTCTGGTTTAGTCAAGAAGACATGAGGGACTACCCAAAAGGAATTTAAGATAATATTATTCACGAACTTCTACATGGATATGTTTAGGAATGATAGATCTCAAGAGTTATTGAGCCTAACATAGCGTGAAATTTTACTCGTGGACAATAAAAAAACATTCATAGAGTTTTCTTGCTTCACAGAAGGTATGGTTACCGATGAAACCTCAAGCGTGAGGCTTTTTAAGGGAGTTTTATGTCATACCATTCAGGTGTAGGTAAACATCTTTATGTGGGTCTTATTCTTAGAGGTGGTAAATTAGAAACTCATATTTGGGGGAAACTTGATGGACCAGTCATACTCAATATCAGGGACCATGTTAAGTGAGTTTAGTGGAAATGCATCAGGTAGAAGGAAGTGAGTTTTAGAAGATTTCCATCATGGAGTTAAGACTACGAAGTATAATAAACTTGCTTAGAGTGGGTCATTGACAGTGTGATTCCTTTGTTGGAAGCTAGGAGATGTCAAGAATAACTTTGGGTGGACTCTAAATGAGTGTCTGGCAAGTGGATAAGTTGGGAATCTCTAGATGTTATGTAGGATTACTTCCCTAATGACCTAAAATCTGGGACAATGGAAGACATAGGGTTATGTGATCAGATAAGAAATGGTACTAGGTTTAAGTATCCATGCTTCTGGTACATGTAGTAGTTAGGTAAGTGATAACAAGACCCTACAAATGGGCCAATTACTAGTGGTTAGTGCATCCCCTTAGAGAGGTCAACATTCAACCAACCGAGTGTCAGGACTGGTACATGTAGTAGAGCATCCTGGTTTGAAGCAGGCTGGGGAGCCAGTTATAGTTAGAGGTGCACCATGGGTGTAGATGAACCTTTATATTTTGTTTTGGCATGGAATTTTAAGTGGAATGTCTATTTTGGGTGTACAAGGTTTACATAACATAAATATGGACTAACCTCATATTGGTTAGTATGCTGGACTTGGTTTAGTTGAGTTATATATATGTATATAATTGTGCGGTGTGTGGATGCATGCTTTCTTGATGAGCATTGTAATTGAGGAATTGTGGGGATGTGGTTAACTTAAGGTCTGTAGAAATTTGTGAGTTAGTGTAATGCTATACTTGTTTGAGGGTTGAGCCACTGCAATAGATTTGAGCATCTAATGTGATGTGGGACCTCATGGGTCCCATGTGAGACATGGGAACTTGGAAGGCACTGATACGGCGGGAGATTCTTACGGGCGTCAGGTATGAAACAGGGTAACTTGATGAGGTGATTGAGTGACAGTGCATCATGTTAGGACCTCTAGTATGAGGACATTAAATGGACCAATGGTTTTATGTGAGTTTAAGTTTGGTATATGATTGTGTTAGGTAACTCCAAAGGTGGGGAGTTCCTTGAAGAAGTCGACCCATTCCCCTTTTATAATGTTGTAGCCCTGGCTAATTTTAATGTGATGGGTATGTTTAGTACCTTCTTGGATTTTTGTTTTATAGGATGGGAATGAGTAATTTTATATTGGGTAGATTTTAACATCCCATGTTTTTGTGGTGGGTCAGATTCCTCGCCCATTATGAATTTTTATAGTTTGGGGTGTATGACAACTCTATACTCATTTATCAGAACCTAATTCAATGTTCTACATTGATCCATGATCATTTTTTTGATGGTTATAAAGGCTTTGAATTTTTTTTGAGTTTGGATGAATTTTAGCTGTGATAGAGGCCCTATTTTGGAAAATTGACTACTGAGGAACTTGGTTAGATTTATCCGCGCAACATCTTACTGGAAAATATGAAAACCATTTTTGTAATTAGAAGATTTTTGGAAACTGTTTAGGGTAGTAGAACATGACCATGAATGACCTCTACAGTTGTTAAAAGATGTCATTCCCATGTCCAGAATATAGTTTTTCAAACAATGTTCTTGGCCACATGCTTAGTTCCAAATGGGTAGTACACTCTCACTATAGAGTTGAATGTTTTTGTATAGTTTTTCCTAACCATGAGAGCTATCTACGTGGGTTTTGACTCTTATGTAGCAGGAGATTCATGGTTTCTACATGGTTTTTCAAGATGAATTCCTCATTAATGAGGTGAATTTACATTTCCCCACCTTATGTAAACATAATTTCCACCTTCCTTCCTCCTATGACTGGGACTCAACTCCTCCGATCATGGATCTCACTTCATCATCCTCTAGGATTTGTGGTATCTCCTCTTTCTTAGCTCATTTCCCAATTCCATCAGTTTCCTTGGATCCATATAGACAATTCTATCCTTCTTTATAATTATATTTTCCTTTTCCTAGGCCTTATAGACTACTAAATCCGTGAGATCCATTTTCTCGTATTTTCATAGTGTTCATTTAAAATTTTTATTTCATTCATATCATTTATGGGTTGAGGCTAAGATCATACATGCCTACATTTATTACAATGAGGTATGTGGTTGTTAATACTATTTTATATTTCTCTAGTGTTCAATGGGTGATACTTTGAGCGATTTATTGTGTGGATCCAGTGAGACCTAATTAAATTAATTTTTTTATTAATTAAATTGATCTTATGGGATATTATTGGGAATTCCCTAAACCATTTTACTCAGGTGAGGTTGGGTTAGAGTCAATAAACCACATGGGTGCTCTTCCCAAGTGTGTCATTTTATTTAAATTGTATTATTTAGTTTAATATATATTTGAATATGTATATGAATTATTATGATGAGATTTGGTCAGGAAAGACCCATCGATTGAGGTAATGATTACCACCAGGATAAGTCTATGTGATCCTCAGGATGGGCTTGAACTGAAACTTTTGGTTTATAAGGATCACCGGTTAGGAGACTCGGTCATCAGATAGAGGCACTTAGACCATCATGTTACAATCGAGGATCATGTGTCCATCAATTTGAGAAATATTCTCTCAAGGGAACCAGGTCTCTGAATTGCTTTTTCCTAGTTTATATTTTGTGATTTTCTCTCTCCGGCGATTCCCAATGTGCCATTTATAGTCATTTTTACACAATTTGACATACATGATGAGGTGGTTTTGAGAAATCATATTGGTATAGGCCTTCGAATGTTATGTATTGTGAATTATGGTTGGATTTTATTTTCATATAAATCCACAGGGATGGTGCAGAACCACCAGATAAATGTTCTCTGGCTATTAGTTGGAGATGAGTCTTGATTATCATGACTCAATTGGGTTGTGACATATTTGAGATAATGGGAATCACCGTTCCACGAGATGTTGGATATTGAGCCAACGAATACATTACATTGAAGATGTAAATTTGTGTTCATCTAGATGTCGGGCTACAAGACAATGGGTGGTTTTGAGTTGGGGTCTGATTGACCAGATTCTTATTATTTGTGAGTTCCTTCATGACATCAGTGACTTGAAAAAGACATGAGGTGTTGGGAGGTACACCATCTTAGGTGAAATTTTAATGGGGAACCTAAGGGTTTACCTGAGAATATTTTACATTAGGGGATTCATTGAAATTTAGATTAGTTTTCTATCCTATACAGTATTCTGATGTTGGCTAATGTAGACTATGGAATCCTAGTGGATGTTGAGAACTATGGAATCATATTTTTAGTAAATTCAAGCATTTTCAGTATTTATTTTAATTATAAAACATCATAATCCGTATTGTATGTTTGGAAATCATTGGTGGTGTCCTACTAAGAATCATTCTCATGCACGACACAAACCTTTCTGGATATATGTGGACTCCATAAATTTTCATTTAGGTAAAGGTCTCTTCTATTGAAAAAGAACATGGCGTTTCAGTTTTCTGGGATGGGTTGAAGGGGGACATCGAGGTTCCTACATCATTTGGAGTTATGTTTTGGTTCCTTTTTATATTATAATATTTTATTTGTACTTATTGTGGTCAACCATCGGTGACCCTTATTCTTATTGTTATGTATGAACTGATTTTATACTCAGGTTTATCTAAAAATATTACCCTTGGATTTGTTTATTTATTATTCGACTATTTTTAAATTTTTTATTTCGCTCTTTTATATTATTGATTTTCCTTCCTCCCTAGGTGAGTTACTAGTATAATGACTATCCTTATTTCCATTATCTTACATATTATATATATTAGATGGACCATTATTTTATAATCACCAAAGTGTATATTCAATCCACTATCACTCTTTTACACCGTCATATTTAGTTAAAAGGCATTAGACTATGGGGAGGCTCACCTAAGGCCAGTGGCCCTGGGCCCAAAGCACTTTTTGGATGGCTAAATGGGCTAGGGGCCCTAAAATTTTTGTTAGAGTAGTTCTCCACTGGTAATTTGTACTAATGTACGACTTCCTACTAATGGTACCATATTCTTTTATTTTCTGATGGACTTAATGTTTGGGTTATGGTATATATGAAATTAAAATATTTTTGTAACTCATTTTAGAAATTCTTTTTGGTCTCTTACAACCAAATGCACCTGGGATTGACCATGAATCTAGGGGTGGGACTTGTTGTTATGTTTTTCTTATTTGAAAGTTTATATGATTTACACCATCATTGGCACACTCTGGTGTTAATTTTTTTTTACCAATTATGACATGTACTCCTTATACTGGTATAGTAAGAAAGGCTAATTGGACCCTTGGACTAGTATGGAATGTGTTATTTGATTATTAGTATTATAAGGGAAACATTTTATAATTGTGATATATAAATATACATGTGTGAGTGTGTGTATGTTCTTATAATGGATTAATTAATTATATATGGTAAAAATGTATAAATGGTCATGAATCCTATAGGATAATACAAAGATGATTACGTGGAGTGAGTTGATCCCTAGGTTGGGCAACATGGTCATATTATTGAGGAAACTTGGTTCTTCAGGAAGGGTGTGGGAAATGGAATATGTGATACCTATATATTTTATGGATGGGTAAAGAGTCCATGTGGTCGGGATGTATTGTAAAATGATTGATATTGGGGAGAGTAAGGGTAGTGAGGTGATGATTCATATTACTGATTTCCATATCTAAATGATATATATATATATATATATATATATCATTTGGGATTTCTAACCATTTATTGGTATTTATAATGTTTCCACCTTAACAGGTTCTTATAGAGCAGCAAGAGGGTGGTGATGTGGTGTCACAAGACCACGCAAAGGTTGAAGCCCTAGAGGGTCAAGAAGATCATGAACTTTCGGTGGAGGGTCAGGTGAAATCTTCAATGAAAGTATGGAAGCCACTGGATTAGATAACATTTGGTTCGTGGCTTCAGGAGAAGCTCAGAGTAAGCCTAGTAAATATTTTCATGGGGATTAATAGGGGATATCAATGAGTAGATCCTTATATTGAGTATCTCACTCAGGATTTCCAGTCATAGCACACAACACTATTTCAGGGTAGTGGTGGTCCACAAGTGGCTAACAACAAGGTCAAGTCGATGTAAATGATCTTAATGTATTAGGAGACGCATACATGGTGGATGGTAAAGTTGGAGACGTACATGCTCAAGGTACCATATAAGCGCTATTGGGATGTGAACGATCAGGTGGGTAGACCCGAGGGACTGTACTTGAAGGAAATTAAGGTTGGGTTCTTGGAGAAATTATTCTCAGAGATGCTATTGGTATAGAGAGATCCAGAGTTATTTAGCCTATGTTTCAGTGACATGTTTGTCATAGACTACGTAGTGACATTCTATAATTTTTCTCACATCACACCCAATATATCATGAGATTACACGATAATGGTGGGGTGTTTTAAGGATGGATTACGACCTGCCATACTTGTGTAGTTAAACATATTCACATTGGCCTCATTCTCAGAGGCAGTGAATCGGGCACTCATTTCCAAGGGAAACATGATGTGTTTGTCATACACAATCTGGTTGATGGCTTAATGTGATTTTAGAGGTGATGATTTAGTTTTTAAGAAGTGAGTATGAGAGGAGTTCCAATAGGTCATTCATGACAGGGACTTAATAATACAACCTCAATGTGGGCCATCTATAGTGTGCTTCTTGTAGCGGCATCGAAAAAATGTCCAGACTCAATGAAAGCTACATCCAAAGGAGTTTCAAGAAATGTGATAGGTCTCTCATCTCAAGAGGTTCAGTATGAATCCTTCTTAGATGACCGATAGTGAGAGACTGAGGAAAAATTAGGATTTTGAGATCAGACTAGGAGTAATTCCAGGTGATTAAATCTGAGATTCCCTTGCATGACGAGATTCACAGGTGCTATGTGATTTGGAAAACCATGTGATATGACCGTACACCTGAATAAATTGTTGAATTTATGTTTTCCCTTCCTTAAATAAAAACATTTTCCTTATTTATTCAACCCACATCTGGGATTCCTATCCTATATTCTTGAATCTCCCTTCCTCCTCCTATAGGGGTTGGTGTATTTCCTATGTCTGTCCTTTATTCTTCATGTTTCCAATTTCATTGGACCTGTCTCAGTAAATATCACCATCCTCTTTGTTAAATTTCCCATTTCTATCTCCCTAAGGAATACTAAATCTATGTGATCCATTTTCCCTATTATCATGGAATTCATATTATAATCTAGTCTCTTCCCAATCAGTTTGAGTTAGAGGATAATATCATATGTTCCTATGTCTACATATACAATATAGGTTGCTCATTCCTTTCATTGTGTTTTCATTATTGTTGTAGGGGTGCCTCTTTGATAACATTGTTCTATTTAATGAGAGATACCTAATAAAATTAATAATTGTATTTTAATTAACTATATAGTTCATGTGGTATGTTGTTTGGAATTCCCACATCATGTTTACTCTTTTGAGGATGGGTTAAAGGTTTCAATCAGTTGGGATGTTTGGCCAGGTGGGTTGTTTACTTAAAATTTGATTTTCTAGGTTACATTAACTTAATATATATATATACACATATATATATTATTTATATGATATTTTAATGGGAGAGGCCTAATGATAAAGGTACTGTGAAACACTTGAATGGGGCGAGGTGTTTGGGGTGGGATTGGATGGAGACTTTTGGGTGATGATGATCATTGGTTTGGAAGCATAGTCATTGGATAGAGGTGGATAGACTATCGAGCAATGGGCCAGGATCATCTGATGTTTGATTCTATGTTCATCAGTTTGAGAGATGTGGTAATAGGGGTATGAGGCGCTGGAATTATTGTTTCTTAGGTTCTATTTGGTTATTTACACTCACTCATGATAGTTAATGAATTGTTTGGATTCGTGCGCACATATGCAGACTTAGATGATGAGGTTGTTTTCACAACTTGTGTGGGTTGATAAATTAGGTAGTTGTATATTAGGAATTTCGGTTGAATGTTCTTGTCTTATAAATACATGGTGATGGTGAGGATCCATTGAATTTCATCATTGATACATTAAGTTGGGGGAATGTCACTATTCAAGAGTCCATTGGGCTAAGAATGTTTGAGAGGAAATCATTGTTGTTCCTTGGGATGTCGTCTATTGAGATGATTGAGAAATTATATAGAGGAAAGATATTGATGTTCCTCCTGACGTCGGGCTTCATGTTAATGGTTGATTTCGTGTAGAGTTTCAAGTGACTATATTATTATTATTATTCATTTTTTCAGGACATCATTGACATCACAGAGACATGTGTTATTGGTATGCACATGGTGACATGTGAAATTTGTTGTTGGATCCCATGGGTTCACCTAAGACTATTTCAAGTCAACAGATTCCTTGAGCTTCATCTAAGGATCCCCTTCTCTACATTATTCCAGTGTCAAATGAAGTAAGTGATGGCTTCTTGGTGGCTATTGAGCACCACAGTATCCTATGTTTTTAAAATTCAGGTATTGTATTCATTTAATTCTACTATAAACCAAATTATTAACTAATGTCTTGTAAGAACACAATGTTGGTGGCCTACTAAGACTCATTATCACACCCTACATGGTCCCTTAAGATGTGTGTATATTTCATGCTTTTGTGTTCAGGTATCATTCTAGACTCTAAAGAAGGAAACTAGAGTTTTAGCTAGCATGGAAGGATGGTGGGGGACATTGAGGTTCTTAAATATGATAGAGTTTGGTTTTGTTTCATTTTTGTGTCATCATGTTTCAAATGAACGTATTTTGGTTATCCATTACATACCCTTCTATTTATTGACATTTATAAACTATTTTTATTTAAATTAATAGCTAAAAATGGTATTTTGGCCTTGTTTATTTATTCTACTATTATTGTTTATTTATTGATTCACCTATTCTGTGCTATTTACTCCACCTTCATCATGGGAGGTTTACTAGTCTAGTGTCATTATTTCTTTAATTTCTCATGAAAATTAAATATTTACTTAGAACAATATTATATCTTCACTAAAGGGTATAGTCTCCACAATATCACTATTTACACCCTATATGCAAGTATTCTGCCTTTGGAGTTTGAGTATGTGCACATAAGTTTAGTATAACATAGCCCAAATCACTCTTTGGGTGGCTAATGAAGGGTCCTGGAATAACCTAGGAGGGGATGGGTGAATCATGTTATCAAGGTTTTCTTCTGAAGTGAATGATCTTATTCTTATATTTGTAGAAACCTGTTAAACCCATCTCATGGTAATTTTCATTAAATAAAACATTCACAAGTAGTAAGAACATTGATTGTATTCTTTGTTTCCCTAGGTAATTTTTAAATTCATTGGATGTGTATTCCCATTGATTTTTAAACTATAAATCATTGATTGTTCATCTGATATCATTCTCAGCTATTTGGAAATATGTTTTGATGCAATCAAAGACTTATAGTTTGCATTTTATAACCATCAAACAAGTCACTATACTAAAATACTCAATAAAAAAACGATGTACCTCACTCCATATGTTCTATGAACATTAATCTGTCCACATACATATGTGTGGATGAGATCAAGGGGATTTGATGCCCTTTTCCTATTTGGGAGACATGAACTGCAGACCAAATTTCCTCATATGAATGAATCACATTTCTTCTCCCTTCTATGATTTTGATTAGGGAAATCCAAGAAAATAAAAAGATTTGATAACTTATCCATTTCTTGTTTACTAATGTGACTCAATCTGTAATCCCACAAGATGTTTTCTTATTTAACTATCATGTAACAAATGTTCTATTTACTATTAACCTAATATAGGTTCTCATTTGTTCTTTATCCTTTTATAAGATAATTCCCAATCCTTACTGTTATAGTGAACCCATTTTGATTTAATTTTTCTATAAGTACTGAGTCACATAGTTGTCTAACACTCATAGGATTATGATGCCAAACATCCACACAAATAACTTCAATCTTCTAAACCTCATCAGTATCTAGTTCAATACTTCTGCTACATTTGAAGTTCAAGGAACCATCATTATTGAACCTAACAATTCCATTATCCATTTTCATTGCATTTTTCAAAAAATATGAATTTCTATTCATATGGGATTGGAATCCAATACCAAGAATCAGTTTGTAACTATTATCTATAGATTAGAGAGTGATATCAGTAACATTGAGTTTTTCAATCTTCTTCTTTCAATTCCATGAAATAATAGATATCATGAAAGATGAAGATGTACATTCAAATCTATCATACTTGTGAACGGTTCATCATATTAATATATTTTTTATAGAGGATAAAATCTATTTTTAAGAGAAACACCAATTGGTTAATGAGTATTGGCTTGTGTCTGTGTTCTGTATGAATTGTTCATGCCTTTCCTCTTCTCGAAATAGAAAACTTTATGGACATTTTTAGAAAAATGAAAATATTATCCATATGAATTATATCTTATATTAGAAGTAGGATATTAATTCCTTATCCTTTTTTTACGTCATAGCTCTTATCCGTTCAAAATTTTCCTTGCCTATTCATAATATGACATGGTATGGACCAGATAGCCATAAAATAGACATTTCATAAGATTAAATGTCATCCCTCTTCTATTTATACCCATATCACCACACATTTAGGAAGATTTTGAATGATCATGATTTCTAGAAACTTGTGGATTGTTTTCAGATCACAATTCAGTTTGATTTGTGGTTATCTTTTTTAAGAATTCACAAGACTTTATGATATGTCTGACTTTCATCTTCCTTTTATTTTGGTTCATCTTATTTCAAAAATTTGATGTTTCAACATCACAACCAAATCCAATTTTCCCATGCATATATATATTTTATCATCCAAATCCTTCTATACTCTTTGAAAATGATGCTTGGATCCCTTTATAAGATATATATTTGAGAATATTCCAAAAGATATTTTATTCTTTGTTTCCATTGAATTCAACTTACTTTCAAGTTTACTAATAGGAGTATCAAATAATTCTTCAAGACCATTAACAGTCTTGGAATTATATTATAGTTTGTAAATAAGGCCATTGATTACATTTTCTAGTTCAGCTATTCTGATATTTAGTTCCACTATATCATCATTACTTTAAAAGGATTTTGACTATTCTTCCACTACTTCTTCCATTTATTTAATTTCAACTTCATGTTGATAAACATATTCTGATGAGTCTTCCACAACAAATTTCCCCATTTTGTATCTATTATATTGATTATCATGCTATCCAAGGGAATCCATAAGTTGAATCATGAGATCATTATCATTAATCAAATGATTCTCTCTAGCTTTATAATTTTATGATTCTTAATTTTCAACTATAGCCATCACCGATAGGTGTGTTCCATATTTAAACTCTGATTATTCTTCCTAAATGTACTCATTTTCATAATCTTCTTCTTTATAGAAAAAACTCTTCATTTTTTACATTCTTATAATATTTGAAGTCGCCCTTTTGATAAAACATTTTTAAGGGTTATGTGAATTTCCCACTTAACTTTATTCATCATTGTGCTTCCTTGACCACCGAGAGTAAATGTTACAAACTTTACTACAATAAAAACTTGCCGAAGGAACCTTTACATAAAATATCCATTTTCCTCTCTTGAATTTATTTGCAAGAAGAGATAAAATATCATCATCCACATTATTTTCATCAACTATATCTCAAGAAACTTGTTTTTTTCATGGGTTTGAAATCCATTTCGTTTTTTACATGGTTCATTGCATCTTCATGTTGAACTCTCATTTCATATACCCCTAGAATGGTCAGAAAATCATCTAGAGAATAATTAAATAGACCCATTTCCCCAAGGCCTAACTAAATTTAATTTTAGAGAAGTTGAAGACCTCTCAAGGTTTTCTTCACAATTTCAATGTTTTTTATTTCTTCACCAAGTCCATGTATAGCTCCAAAAATGTCATTAAGTCGATTAAAAAGGTATTTTAATTTTCATCTGGATTCATTTTCATGTCATAAAACTTATCGTGTACAATTTAATGTGTTACACCTTCACATTGTTTTCTCATTAATAAATATTCTATAGTTTTTTTCACAATTACTTTTTAGAAGGACATTTCATCACCTTTAAATTTTTTATTATCTGAAAGTGCTGCAGTGAGGGAATTTAGTGATTTAAAATATACATCAATCATCTTCTTGTCTATGTCAATCATAGACAACGCTATTTGTTCAGTGACTTTTGTTCCTTATGTAGTTGAAATGGGTACTTCTGTTCTAATAGATCTTGGATATGATCTCATCATGTTCTTCTATATCTAAAAGTTACTTCCATCAATGTGGGGGACTGCCATAATATAAACTGAATTCTATGTGATAGAAAAGACTGATATAATTAACACTAGAATCCTTTTGTGCTATGATACCACTTGAAGGGCCCCAGAACACCCTGAGAGGGTAGAGGATAATTAGGGTGTCAATTTTTTTTATTAAGTGATGGATCATGTTCCCACATTAGTAGGAACCTGTTAAACCAATATGATGAAATGTATCAGTAATAAATGAATTCAAATATGGAAAAAAACACCACAATTTTACATGGTACAATACTAAAGGCTACTCCAAGGAGCATATTCTAATAATGTGTCATTCATACCTAAAACACTATTATTTACTACATGTGTCATAAAAATGTTTAGACATAGTCACTATGTTCCAAGAACACTGCCTTTACAAAATTTTAGGGGTAAAACAATGTGTCCCTCAGAACACATCTGTCGACTCATCCTAGATCACTACATTGAGAGAAGTATAACTCAATTCATCAACATGATGGTCTCTTTAATTGATTTCCTTTGAACTATTTGTCTGTTTCCAGCATGAGACTCTTCATGCAATGAGTTCTTGATTTGATGCACTTGAAAGCACTGATCAAACTAACTAGATGAACAAAAACTTCTAGAAGCACACAATGGAACTTCTGTGCAACACCTTTTCTTGTGTGAAAGATTTGGCATTATCACATAAGATGGATTTTGTGCAACCCTTATTTTTTACGTGACCCTTATCTTTCATGCATCTACACCACATGTTTTACTTGGTCCTTTTTAGACAAAAGTAACACTTTTCTCACAAAATTTACTTTCTACAATGCTTTCATGCACCATGCTTTTACGCAGAAGGGGAAACATATCTTTGTTGGGAATGTTCTAAAGTTCTTAAGTGGGGCAACCAACTATTTATGGGACATGATGAACCTTGTCTTAAGATTCCATCCATGCACACAAAACCACCTTTAGAGTCACATTAGGCACGTGAGACTCTTCTATGCAACCTCATATTTCGCACAACTTAAAATCCTTGACATTATTTATTCCTTTTCCTTATTTTGATGAGATGATCCCAAAATATTCCTTGAATGCATGTTTCCATACCACATTAAGCCTTTCACAAAACTCTCTATTCCAAAAACACATTTCTCTGTTATCCAATTTTTGGACAATTATTTTTGGAATCACTAAGAAATGATGACACCTTCATTATTGTTATCAACTTAAACTATAAGATCCAATTAATTGAAAAATCCATGATCTTATATTTGAGGATTGAAACAAACACAAACCATACTACATTTACATTTATGAAAAGACTTTATTCCAATAATATCCTTCTTTGGGATTGTTGGAAATTTGCTGATTAGTTCAATGAAACACATGCCACTATCAAAACCTGATATGAAAGAAGCACGTCAACCCACTCTCTATGTTTACATGAGGAATTATCAGTGTCAAAAAAAGTTGGTAATCTTGAATTGGGTACTCAATTTTTAGAATAATAAAATATTTCCAAGCTATGATTAGTTTGTGTCACAGAATCATTACATGCCACGAACAATTTCCTCATTATATTGAATTCATACCATGTTACAGAACCATTACATGCCCTAAACTATTTCCACATAACACCAAATTCTCATCATTTAATAGAAGCATTACATTACCCGAACTATTTCCTATATGAATTCTAATTTTCAACCATTGAAACTCATCAAAATTATTTATTCACCATTATCAATTCTCCTGCAATCACAAAAACATTTCATCCTCAACCTTTGTACCATTGAATTTATCCATTCTCCCAAATTGAAAATAAACCCAAATAACCTAAAATGGGAATTTTTCTCTCAAAACATAATCCCAATAATAGTATCTCTACCATAAACCACATGCACTGGAAGGTGGATAAACCCCAAGGTTCAAACGTTGTTTATGAAGGGCATTTGATATTGATGGATTTGTTAGAATTCTAGCCACATTATCATTAGTTCCATCATCATCCATTTTATTCATTATTTTTTCAAATTCCTCTTTTATGAAGTGATATCTCATTTTAATATGTTTCATATGAGAATTATGACCATGATTCTTCGTCAGACTAGTCATGTTGTTGTTCTCACCATGAATTACCATTGGAAATTTCACATCATCTCTTAAATCAATCAGTTGTTACGTCTGTAAAGACCTGGAAATTTCAAGGAAATTTTTTTTTCATAATTTCTTTGGGATTTTACAAGAACACAATTTATGACGGCACCTAATTCTGAGGTCCGATGTGCCTGGAATCAATTTCCGAAGTTTAGTTCGGGTACGTTCAGTGAACGAATGAGCGGGTTTTTCTATCTTTTAAACTGGTGCTCAGAATCAAAATCTGAGGGCACCGATGAAACCGCAATGCCGGTAATTGCTTAGGAACACCTTTTCCGAAGGTGTGTCTGCTCGAGTGTTGATGTAAAAAAAGTGGGGACTAAAAATATAAATGTTTTATTTTTATTTCTTCACTAAGCGGTTTAAGTGAAATAAAGTTGTGTCTCAACTTAATTTCTCTTTTATAAGTGTTAGATCCTAGGTGTGGGAGTTGGATTGGGACCCACCGGTTGTTAACTTCCCATGATAGGATTAAGGGTGAGGTGGGGCCCACACGATCCCCCAGATTTTCAAATTCCCTAACTCCTCTAAACCCCTTTTTAATTAAGTGACTCTTCCCCTCCTCACCTCCCAAATTAATTCATGCCACCTAAACACTAATTAATTTGACAACTTAAGATAAATTAATTATGTATGTTAGTTTTGAATTTTCGATTTTTGAAATGCATGGCTTGAGTAATAAAATAAGAGGTGTCTTATTTTATTTGGGTTTCAGATTGTTGTGTTGAGTTTTTTGGAGAGTTCTAGTTTTTGAAGAGTTCCATCCTTCCATTAAGAACTCCATTCTCATCGTTGAAGAATGTGAAGAACGCTGGGGCCAACCTTAACTTACTTTTTATCGACGCTTGACGAAGCAACTCCATCATCCCATGGTAACGTCTACGGAATAACGGAGCTTTCCCTTTCTTCGTCAAGCGATCAACCATCGTGAATCGAGGTAGGGAATTAATTTTTGAATGTTAATGAACCCATGTTTATTTCCTTCTAAAACAAAGAACACGGATCAACTAAATATTAAGTTGATTTGCGAAACAATATGTTTGTAGGTTGGAAATTCTTGATTGCAGGGAAAACTGTAGGGGTATTGTCTTTACATTCGGATTTTAATTGGATGTTCTTTGATATTAATGGCCAACTGTTAACAAAATAAAGGAGGAGGTCGGACCGCACAAACACTGCCGAACCTCCTCCCCTTTTAATGTTGATGGTTATCTTCATGGCTTGAAATGGAAGCGACGCGGTGCCATCACACCACGCAGAAACAGGGAGAAATGCAGCGAAGAAGCGAGGCACCGTCGCGCCGCGCCGTTGAGGCCGAACGAAACTGCGGCCGAAGTCGGGGCTGTGGAGGCGATTCAAAGATAACTCTAGTTGATAGTTGTGTGCGGATAGACGGGCGAAGACCAACGGGGTTGCAAAGTCAATTTGAAGCCTCCGTAGTGAAGGTCGGGTCCTAGGAGGACCATTAGTGAAGGCAGCGAGAAAAACGGACCACCAGAGCGCGTCCGGGGGTCCGTGAAAGGCAGCGGTGGAATGCTACTGGAACGGAACCACCGCGGTTGAGGCGCGGCGGTAGGCCAAACCAGAACGGCTTAGCCGTTCTGGAGGCTGAGTGGTGCGGCTTAATGCGGCACCGGTTTCGTCGACCGCGGGGGGTTGTAACCCCCCCCCCCCCCACCCGCACCCACTGGCCACGCGGGCGCCGCGCCGCGCCCACGCCAGGCTGGGCCGAGCCGTGCCCACCAGGCTGGGCCATGCCCTAATGGTCCGGACCCAAACCCAGTTCGGGCCGACCTGGGGGGGTATCAAGCTGGGTCAGACCGGGCCCGAACCCCCTATTTTTCAGACAGTTTCGTTCAAATACCCATATCATGGGGTACAGACCCTTGATCGACGCACCGTCAGTTGAGATGTGATCCTTGGATCGAGGTGGCTGTTTCGGTATATTACACTCAAGGTTTGGGGAAATTTGGGTATGTCCGGGTTGGTTCGAACCCGAAACCAACCGGGTCCCTTGAACAAAAAAGCCAATAACTCTCAGACAAGGCGTCTGATTGACGCGCTGTCTGCCACGTTGAGTTTCCCTTGTCGAGATGGAACTTTTGGAATACTTCTCCTGAGATTTGGACGCAGTTGGATAGTGTCCAGGTTGGATTGAACCCGAAATCCAACCGGGCCCCTATAATGGAAAAGTTGATAACTTACAGACCGGACGTTCGTTTGACGAACCGTCAGCGGCGTTGGTGATCACGTTAAGAAACAGTCCCTATGAGTATACACTATGAGAGTTCAGGGTACAGTTGAGATACGGCCGGGTTGGTTCGCACACGAAACCAACCGGGACCCTAGGATGAAAAGGCTAATAGCTCACAGAACGGGCGTCCGATTGACGTTCCGTCAATTGCGTTGAGACCCCTATGACGAGGTGGTCCTTTGAGTTACTACTTCTTGGAACTTTGAGATACTTGGAGTGTCAAACAGTAGATCATGGAGTGGATCCTCCCGGAGACGGCCGTACGGAGTACGGAGACCGTGTAGCAAGCTAAGACCTGATGACTGCTTGACCGACTCGACTTGGAGTGAGTTGACTAGCCCAGTGGATGGATCACTACTTTGTTTGGGTGCAGACCCCGGTGGACGGAGAACTACTATGTTTGGGTGCAGACCCACGGTACTCGACTGGAGAGTACCTCTACAGGCTATTAGGGGGTGTGCACTACTATGTTTGGGTGGAATACCCTGGTGGGAAGCACTACTGTGTTTGGGTGGATGACCCGCGGTACTCGACAGGAGGAGTACCTCAGCAGTCTTAGGTTAGTGAGCAATACCTCATAGTTGTGAAAGGATCACTGTAATCTCTAGAGATGGGGCTCTTCAGCAGGTACAATTTCGATAATGAAAATCCTGGTTTGAGCTGAGTGTATGACCTTTGTGTTTCCTCATGATTGAGATGGGTCACTTGATAATTTAGGTATACGTATGGGCATATATCTAAGTAGTGGTTATCCGTTGATTTCTTAACCTTGTTGTTTCCTCATGATTGAGATGGGTTACTTGATAACTTTGGTATAATTATGGGCTTATACCTATGTAAGGGTTATCTGTTGAGATTCTTCTTTGTGGTTATCCTTGTTGGATTTAGAGAGACCTTGAGGGTCTCGGGGTCCCTATGGAGTATCGTTAGACTCACCCCTATACGGGAAATGCCCGCACCTCATTGTGTTGGTTAGAGACGATGGGGAGCACTGACAGAGGCCGAGTGTTCGAGGACTGGATGATACCCAGAGGTGGACCTCACGACGAGTGAGTATCCAGAGGTGGACTTCATGGTGAGACATCACTCGGAGGAGGCTGACGGGCGAGAGCATTGTGGAGGCTATCTGTACCTACCCTTCAGGTAGGATCCGTGGTGGACGATCCAGGAGCTGCACTATCTGTACATACCCTTCAGGTAGGATCTGAGGTGGAAGACCCAAGAGATGCTGCTATTTTTCTTCCAGATGTTTGTATTTCCTGTTGTACTTTCGTTCAGTTGTAGTTGTACTTTCAGTTGGGTTTGTATTCTGGCCCCCTTACTTTTCAACACTTTCTTTTGTACTTGGTGTATTACTTCTGTTTGTACTCTGTGGTGTTTGTTTACTTTTATAATGGTATTGCCTTTCCAGTTATCAGGATTTACACCTTTGGTTCTAGTCGTCAGCCCCTGTCATATGACGGAGGGCTTAGGGTAGTCACGACACGGGCCCCAAGGACGAGTCCTTACAAATTGGTATCAGATGAGTCGGTTCTACCACAGAACGAAGGACTCTGATATTTTCTTTCTGTGAAGCAATAATGTTAAAGGTACCGAGTGTGGTATTCAGTTCAGGAAGTCCAGTGTTGGTGCGGCGGCCGACATATCCATACACCAGGACCCTGACTTCTGATTTCTGACATTGTGCATGAAAAAAATGATTGCGTGTGTGTTATCAGAAGTTTTAAAGTCATCTCATACCAGGTCAGCTCACCAGGTTTAAATCGTTGACTGTGTTGCATCTGTTCAGGATGTCTCCACTTAGACAGTCGGTTGGAGTTCTGAGATAGTACACGATGACGGCCCACCGAGCAACGAGGCTCTGGTGTAGGGCCCTTTTTACTATGTTGGCACCCTCGGGTGGTGTACCGGCAACACCACCACCTGTTGGGTAGCTGATTCCACCAGCTGTATTAGTGGACGGTGCAGGCTAGGAGAGCGCGTTTCAAGAGTTTCAGTAGGAGGGCCTCCGAGGTTACGAGGCGTGTCAGATTCCCAGACAGCAGAGGACTGGCTGGAGGCGATTTCTAGAGTTTTATGCCTAGCTGAGACATCTGTAGAGTGGATGGTGGACTGGGATACTAGTGTTTTCTTGTGAATGACCATGAGGATGGTCCGCTCTGTGATGAGGCTTTGGTATGTGGACCGATGCCTGAGATAGTACCTTCGGGTAGTGTGTCAGCTATACATCACTACCTGTTGGTTAGAAGATACAACCGGAGGTACCGGTAGGTGACGCATGTAGGCTTACTGCCTTACACATGTTCCAACATCAGATACCCTCAAGTTACGTGGTGAGCCCGACTCACATGCAGCTGAGTACTGGCTTGAGGAGGTGGCTGAGAGTTTTCTAGATCTTATACAGCTTCAGAAGGATGACATGTCAGTAGCTGAGAATTCATCAGGGCATACCAAACCATTCTTAGTACTCGATGAATGCAATGTGATTGGTGCTTCAGGGCTAAGACATCCGAGCCAACACCTTTTCTCTATGCATTCCTACTTAGGCTAGGGTGCTAGAATGAACCCTTGTGGATGAGAATTAATTTGCTGAATGGATGTAGTCAGTGAAGGTTAGCAGTGGGAAAACTAGAAACTGGCGCCATTCTCAGAGACTTGGGCGTGTAAAAATTTTCAAGTAGAGGAAGTAAAAAATGGCATATGAGTCTGCGAACCAGCAGATGTGGAGGCAGATCTTGGAGAGCAGCATGAGGTGGTGTACATTTCAACATGTTACAATCACCCGCCTTTGTAGCACCCACCAGGATTAGGGAGCTAGAGGGCAGGGGAAGAGAGTAGCTGCATGCGGTGAAGGTGTGTGAACCAATGGCTCTAAAAATGATTCAAGGGACAGTCTGTGTCCAATACTAGCTACCGTAGTAACAGACGTTTTTATGAATCATTCCTTATTTCCAAAAATCTTGTCCCAGACATAGAGTTTCTGGTAAGTCGTAGACTTGACCCTCACAACTGGAGATACCTTGGAAGGATACTCAATAATCACACTTGCGCCGATAGTGTGATCTGACCCACGAGGTGAGAGTTTCGGTTGGAATCTCTTGGTGGCAGCATCGTGGCCTTACGACATTGGTCTTAGTGTGGATTAGATTCACAGTTCATGCTCAGAATGACTGTATTTGGAAAAAAGGTTGTGGTTTAAATACAACGTCAGGATAAGTTCTCCTTGGTCGGTGAAAAGGAAACCCCAGGTAGCACAGGATAAACTCATGCATATGAGGGTGCGACTGATCACTTTTGATTCGGTCAACCTTACCCTCGTGGCAGCAGGAGTTTTCAGTTTCAGTTATAAATATGAATTGGAGACCTCTAGAGTTTGAGGATGATGATCACGTCCTTATACAGGTCTCACCTCGACAAGGTTTACGGAGATATGGCCAAGGAGGAAAGTTATCTCCGAGGTTCAGTAGACCATTTCAAGTCCTTAGCAGGGTAGGCGAGGTGGCTTACCGTTTGACCCATTCACCTCAGTTTCACCAGGTGCACAAAGACTTCCATGTATCTCAGCTGAGGAGATACGAGCATAAACTTTCGCATATAATCGACCATGAGGAGCTGGACGTTGTCAATGGGGTGACTTTTGAGGGGTTCCAGTAGAGGTTGAGGATCGACATGAGCTGGTCCTACGAGGACGGTCGATTCCTCTTGTGCTCTTTCGTAGGCAGCACGGGAACCTCCAGGTGAGAAAATGGGAGCGGAATGCTCAAGTGCATGCTCAGTACTGCTTTTGTATCCCTAGTTTGTGTTAAAGATTTACGGGGACGTAAATCCCTGAGGTGGGAGTAATGTAGAGATGCGGAAATTTCAAGGAATTTTTTTTCTTAATTTCATTGGGATTTTACAAGAACGCATTTTCTGGAGGTGCCTGATTTCGAGGTCCGGTGTGCCCGGAATCAATTTTCGAAGTTTAGCTCGGGTACGTTCAGTGAACAAAAAAGCGGGTTTTTCTATCTTTTGAATCGGTGCTCAGAATCGAAATCTGAGGACACCGATGAAACCGCATCACTGGTAATTTCTTAGGAACACCTTTTCCGAAGGTGTATTTTTTAGGGTGTTGATGTAAAAAAAATTGGGGAATAAAAATATAAATGTTATATTTTTATTTCTTCACTAAGCGGTTTAAGTGAAATAAAGTTGTGTCTCAAATTAATTTCTCTTTTATAAGTGTTAGATCCTAGGTGTGGGAGTTGGAGTGGGACCCAGCGGTTGTTATCTTCCCATGAGAGGATTAAGGGTGAGGTGGGGCCCACACGAGCCCCCACCTTTTCAAATTCCCTAACACCTCTAAAACCCTTTTTAATTAAGTGACTCCTCACCTCCGACATTAATTCATGCCACCTAAACACTAATTAATTTTACAACTTAAGATAAATTAATTAAGTATGTTAGGTTTGAATTTTGGATTTTTGAAATGCATTACTTGAGTAATAAAATAAGAGGTGTCTTATTCTATTTGGGTTTTAGCTTGTTGTATTGAGTTTTTGGGTGAGTTCTTGTTTTTGAAGAGTTTCATCCTTCAATGAAGAACTCCATCCTCATCATTGAAGAACGCGAAGAATGCTGGTGCCAACCTCAGCTTCCTTTTTATCGACGCTTGACGAAGCAACGCCGTCATCCCGCAGCAACGTCTACGGAACAACGGAGCTTTACCTTTCTTCGTCAAGCGATCAACCATCGTGAATCGATGTAGGGAATTAATTTGTGAATGTTAATGCACCCATGTTTATTTCCTTATAAAACAATGAATGCAGATTAACTAAATATTAAGTTGATTCGCGAAAGAATATGTTTGCGGGTTGGAAATTCTTGATTGCGGGGAAATCTGTAGGGGTTTTGTATTTACATTCGGATTTTAATTGGATGTTCTTTGATAATAACGACCAACTTTTATCAAAATAACGGAGGAGGTCGGACCGCACAAACACGGCCGAACCTCCTCCCCTTTTAATTTTGATGGTTATCTTCGTGGCTAGAAATGGAAGCGACGTGGTGCCGTCGCACTGTGCAGAAACAAGGAGAAATGCCGCGAAGAAGCGCGGTGCCGTCACGCCGCACCGTTGAGGCTGAACGAAACCACGGCTGGAGTCGAGGCTGCAGAGGTGGTTATAAGACATTTCTGGTTGATCGTTGTGCGCAGATTGACGGGCGACGACAAAAGGGGTCGCAAAGTCAATTTGAAGCGTCCGTAGGGAAGGTCGGGTCCCGGGAGGACCGTTGGCGAAGGCGGCAAGCAAAACGGACTACCGGAGCGCGTCTGGTGGTCCGCCGAAGGCGGAGGCGGCGGCGCGCCTCCGAAACGGAACAACCACAGCGGCATGCCAAACTAGAATGGCTTAAACGTTCTGAAGGCTGAGCGGCGCGGCTTAAAGCCGCGCCAGTTTCGTCGACCACAGAGGGGTTGTAATGCCCCCCGGCACCCGCTGGACATGCGGGCGCCGCGCCGCACCAGCGCCAGTTTGGGCCGCACCGCGCCCTAATGGGCCGGACCCGGTCCCAGTTCGGGCCGACCCGGGGGTGGGGGGGGGGGGGGGTATCCGGCCGGGTCGGACCGGGCCCGAACCCCCTATTTTTCGGATAGTTTCGTTCAAACACCCATATCTTATTCTATAATCTTCCGATCGACGCACAGTAATTTGCGATATAATCCTTGTATCGATACGGTCGTTTCGGTATATTACACTCAAGGATTTAGAGATCTTTGTGTTTGGCTAGGTTGGTTCGAACCCGAGACCAACCGGGCCCCTAGAACTAAAAAGCCAATAACTCTTAGACCGGGCGTCCGATTGACGCACCGTCTGTCATGTTGAGTTTCCTTTGTCGAGACGGAACTTTTGGAATACTTCGCCTAAGATTTGGATGCATTTGGATAGTGGCCGGGTTGGATTGAACCCAAAATCCAACTGGGCCCCTGGAACGAAAATGCTGATAACTTACAGACCGGACGTTTGATTGACGAACCGTCAGCGGCGTTGGTGATCACGTTGAGAAACGGTCCCTATGAGTATACCCTATTAGAGTTAGGGGTATAGTTGAGATACGGCTGGGTGGGTTTGCACACGAAACCAACCGGGCCCCTGGGACGAAAAAGAAAATAACTCACAGACCAGGCGTCCGATTGACACACCGTCTGTTGCGTTGAGACCCCTATGACGAGGTGGTCCTTTGAGATACTACTTCGTGGAACCTTGAGATACATGGAGCATCGACTATTAGCTCATGGAGAAGAACCTCCCGGAGACTAGCGTACGGAGTACGAAGACAGCGTAGCCAACTGAGACCTGACGACTGCTTGACCGACTCGACTTCGAGTGAGTTGATTAGCCCAGTGGACGGAGCACTACTTTGTTTGGGTGAATATCCATGGCGGACAGAGCACTACTGTGTTTGGGTGAAGACCTGTGGTACTTGACCGTAGAGTTCCTCTGTAGGCTATTAGGGGGTGTGCACTACTGTGTTTGGGTGGCATACCCCGACGGGAAGCACTACTATGTTTGGGTGGCTGACCCGCAGTACTCGATAGGAGGAGTACCTCAGCAGTCTTAGGTTAGTGAGAAATATCTCAGAGTCATGACAGGATCACTATACTCTCCAGAGACGAGGCTCTTCAGCAGTTACAGTTTCGATAATGAAAATTCTGGTTTGAGGTGAGTCTATGACCTTTGTGTTTCCTCGTGATTGAGATGGGTCACTTGATAATTAGGTATATGTAAGGGAATATATCAAAGTAGAGGTTATCCGTTGATTTCATAACCTTTCTGTTTCCTCATGATTGAGATGGGTTACTTGATAACTTAGGTATACGTACGAGCTTATATCTAAGTAAGGGTTACCTGTTGAGATTCTTCTTTGTGGTTATCCTTGTTGGATTTAGAGAGACCTTGAGGGTCTCGGGGTCCCTACTGAGTATCATTATACTCACCCCTGCACGGGCATTTCCCGCACCTCGTTGTGTTGGTTGCAGAAGATGGGCAGTGCTGACAGAGGCTGAGTGTTCGAGGACTGGATGGTACCCGGAGGTTGAACTCACAACGAGTCAGTATCCAGAGGTGGAATTCATGGCGAGACGTCACTCAGAGGAGGTTGATGGGTGAGAGCGTTGTGGAGGCTATCTTTACCTACCCTTCAGGTAGGATCCGTGGTGGACGATCCAGGAGATGCGCTATCTGTACCTACCCTTCAGGTAGGATCCGAGGTGGACGACCCAGGAGCTGCTGCTATTTTTCTTCCACCTGTTTGTCTTTCCTGTTGTACTTTCGTTCAGTTGTAGCCGTACTTTCAGTTGGGTTTGTATTCTAGCCCACTTACTTTTCAGCACTTTCTTTTGTACATAGTGTATTACTTCTTCTTGTACTCTGTGGTGTTTGTTTACTTTTATTAAGGAAATGCCTTCCCAGTTATCAGGATTTATTCCTTTGGTTCTAGTCACCAGCCCCTAGCCTATGAAGGCGGGCTTGGGGTAGTCACGACACGAGCCCTGATGATGGGTCCTCACAAATAATGTAACACCCATGAAAAAGTGAGACTTAAAAGGATAAATGTTACTACCCATGTCAATAAGGTGCACTTTTCGTTTCGGGAGCCTACCTGATGAGAACTCCACAGTTAATAATGTTTGGGTCGGAGTAGTAACCAAGATGGGTGACCTTCTGGAAGTTTCCCAGGGTGTGTGTGAGTGAGGAAAAAACACACTGAAAGAATATGTGTTGGCCTGTGGGGACAATCATTTTTCTGATACGAGACTCTAGTGAGTAATAGCCTTTGGTGTGCTGAGAAGGAAACCAAGGTATTACAGGAGACCCATGAGGTTGGATGACAAGGTTCATGACCCGGGGAAGCGGGTCATGACAAATGGTATCAGAGCCAATACCCAGCCAGAAGTGCATAGGCACTGCCTGGGTTTGAGTCTTGGGGTCCACAACGAGGGCATTGTGCTTTAAAGGGGTGGATAATGTAACACCCCAAAAAATTGAGACTTAAAAGGCTAAATGTTACTACCCATGTCAACAAGGTGCACCTTTCTTTTTGGGAGCCTACTTGATGAGAATTCCACAGTTAAGCATGCTTGGCCTGGTGTAGTAATCAGGATGGGTGACCTTCTGGGAAGATTCCCAGGGTGTGTGTGAGTGAAGACAAAACACACTGAAAGAACATGTGTTGGCATGTGTGGATAATCATTAGTCTGATAAGAAACCCTAGTGAGTAATATCCTTTGGTGTGCTGAGAAGGAAACCAAAGTATTATAGGAGACCCATGAGGTCAGATGACAAGGTTCATGGCCCGAGGAGGCGGGTCGTGACAACATCATCCATAACGGCCGAGTTTAAGTATTTTTAGAAGAGATAAAATCAGCTACAATATTTCTATGATTAGTAATTTCCTACATTTCTTACGCATATATCACACACATTTATTTCTATTAAATAATTATCCACTACCCATGGAATCTCTATCAACAGCATATCCAGCACAATCAGCATCAGTGAATGATGATAGGTTTCCATACAATCTTGGAAGAATGTATAATTCAAAAATTTTTGTACCTTGAATGTAACTCATAATAATTTTCACTATCTCCATATGTTCTTCCTTCATATTACATTGAGAATGGGCCACTAACCATGTTGAAAAGATAATATCTAGTCATTTTACAGTCTTGAATAATGAGATTCTAATGACTCTCCTGTACATTTTAGTATCTATAGATGACCCATATTCAGGCCTTCCCAGTATTTTTCATACCACAATCAGTTTTGTCATTGGTTTGGAATCATGCATATTGAATTTTTTTCAGCAACTCTCTGGCATAATTTTCTTGAAAAATAATTTTTTTCTGTTCTTATAATTCACATTTATCCATATGAATTATGTGAGATCACCAATAATAGAAAATAAAAATGTTGATTTCACGTGATTGAAAAATTCATCAAATGATCTCTTCTGTCTTCTTCCAAATATAAAATCATCATAATTAACTAACACCATACATTGATCTTCCTTTTGTTTCTTCACATAAATATTAGGCTCCACTCCTCTTTTAAATTCGAGCTTCTTTAGATATGAATTCATTTGGGAGTACCATTCCCATGGTTCCATTTTAGATATTATAGTGCCTTATTTAATCATTTTTCAATCATTTCATCATTACCAAGCAGAAAACACACTGGTTGTTCAATGTATAATTCTTCTTCAAGAACACCAGTCAAGAAAGGTATTTTTACATCAATTTAATAATCTTCATATCCTATAAGAATTTACATGGTAATAAAAATCATGATCTATTCTAGTTCCTCCACTAGAATGTTTTTTTCATCAATGTCAACACCATCAATATTTTAATATCCTTTACACACCAATCACACAATATGTTCGATATCATTACCCTCCTTACATAATTTATTCTTAAAGATCCAATTTTTACCAATTACAATGTTATAGTCAGGTCTCATAACAAGATCCCTTGTCTAGTTATTGTCAATTTGATCTAAATCTACATTCATGGATTTATCCCATGATATATCCTTTAAATATTATTCAAATGAGGATTATTACACTACTAATAGAAATGACTATTTATAAGTATTCCTCATTATCCTTATCTATTCAGGTGTTTTCCAATCCCCAATGATGTTATATTGATTAATATATGATCATTAATTTCTCTACTGAGGTTTTGAAGAATTTTCATCAGCAATGACTTCTTATTCCAATTCTTCATCCAAACTGACATCATGTTGTGAACCCTGAATGTTTGGAATGTATTCCTCCACATAATTATGGGGATACACTCCATTTAAAATTTCTTCTTCATCTTTTATCATTTTAACATAATAATTACTTGGGGAATTTTTTTTCTTACCGTTAATGATCTTCACATTAATAATTTTTAAAAAATTTCCACGAGTATTTTTGAAATAATTATAGGTTTTTATCTTCCTTTAAAATCTAAGGAATACTCCTTCATCTCCATCATCACCATACTTCCATTGATTTTTTTATTTGTTTTAGATGAAAAATTTACTTTCAAAAATAACAAAATACTTCAAAATAGGGCTTCTAACCATACCACAACTCTTATAGTATATTAATTTCTCCTATATAACGTATTGTTTGATTTTGAGTATATAATACTAATTGAATAGACTATTTTCAATAATGGAAACGGATACAACACTCAATCAGCATTGTTTAGGCCATAATTTTCACTTATCAATTATTGTGTTAAAAAAATCCATTTTTGTAGAGTTATCATAGGAGGCACCACATGTTGTATTCAATGTTTCTCTATGTAATTTTCAGATTCAATTGATGTGTATTCCTCTCCATTGTCATACTACAGTACTTTTGATTGTTTATATAGTATCATTCTTAGTTATTTGAGGATATGTTTTCCTGAAATCAATGAATTATCATTTCTTGTGTATAACCATCACGCAATCAATTATTTTAAAATCATCAAGAAACAAAATCAATTACCTTTTTGCATATGTTCGAACCACATTTATCGGTCTACATACATATGTGTGAATGAGATCTAGAAAATTCAATGCCCTTTTCTTCATTGGGTTATATGAACTACAAACTAAATTTCCTCTTATGTAAGTATAACAAGTCTTCTCCCATTCACAAATAATATTCCCAATATCCATGAAAATATTCTGTTTAAATATCATTTACATATATTTTTTTATTAATGTGACCCAACCTTCAGAGCCATGAGATTTTTCTTTTTTATCTATCATGTAATTAATTATATCTTTACTATCACCCTAATATACATTCCAATTTTTTTCATCGTTTCATGAGACAATTCTATGTTCTTCCTTGCATTGTGGTCTCATTTTGATTGAATTTTACTATATGTCCTGAGTCCAATAGTTGGATCCTGCTTCATGTATTAGGATACAAACCTTCCATATAAATAACTTCATCTTTCTTAATCTCATAACTTCCATGTTCATTACTCCCACTACCTTAGATCGTCAAAAAACCATTATAACCAAACATGAGTGTTCCAACAAACCATTTCAATAAATTATTCAATAGATCTAAATTTCCCATCATATGTGTTGATCATCTACTATTAATAATCCAAGTGCAATTATTATTTGTAGCTTTAGAAGAGACTTCAGTAATATTAGATTTCTCAATCATCTTATTTTCATTACACAAAATATTAGATTGAGTGATGGATAAAGAAAGTATTTCCAATTGATTTTACATGTGCATACGTTCATAATAATAATATTATACTTCAAGAGGACAAAATATATTTGTAAGAGAAACAATTTCTATCTAATGAGTATTGGATTCTCTATGAGTTCTATATAAATTGGTCATGTATTTCCTCTTCTTGTTGTAAACAACATTAAGGCCAAATCTAGAAAAATGAAAAAAAATATCTAAAAAAATTATTTCTTATATAAGAAGTTGGATATGAATTATTTATCCTTTGTTGAATTCCTATATCTTCTCCATTAAAATATTTCCTTACTTATTAACATTATGACATGGTTTGGACCTGTTAGACAATGAATTGACATTTCAGAAGAGGAAATGTATTCTCAATTCTGTTTCTCCCCATGTCACCTTCCTTAGGTAATGAGTTTGACTGTTGATAATTTTTGGAAACATGTAGATAGTTTTCACATGTCATTTTAGTTTGATATGGGGATATATTTGTTGAGACTTTAGTTGAAATTGTAATTTGTAAAAATTTCATCTTGGCTTCCATTTTGGTTTATCTTGTTTCTAGCCTTCGATGTTTCAGAATCACAACCCATTTCACATTTTCTCAGGCATGTGGATCTATGATCATCTGAGGAATTCTCAAATCCATCAGAACTACACTGTTCTATCTCAATAATCTCAAAATGTAAAAATATTCTAAACTATATTTTATTTTTTGTTTCTTTTTTAATTTGATTAACTTTCATGTTTACATCTATGAGTAACAACTTCTTCTTCAAGACAGTCAACAGTCTTGGACTTCCCCTTTGGTTTGGATGGATGTTTATTGATGACCTTTTTGTGTTCTTCAACTCTATGATTTCGTTACACTACATCTTCTTTACATTTAATGGTTTTTAACTATAATTTCACTATTTATCAAAGTCATTTAATTTCAACCCCAAGATAATCAATACATTCTAATGATTATTAATCAATGTAATTACATTTTTTTCATTTGTTACTTTGATTACCATGATTTCCAAAAGCATCTTTAATTTTCTAATTGAGATCATCTTCAACAATCAACTAATTATATATAGATTTATCATTTAATGATTCTTAATTTTCAAATATATCCATCATAGACACGTGGGTTCTAAATTTAAAATATTATACTTATTCCCAAAAGAATTCATTATCATCGCCCTATTTATTATGAAAAAAACCCCTCATATATACATTATATCTAGTTTCGAAGTATCTTATTTGATAAAATCATTTTTAAGGATTCTTTGAATTTCTCACTTCACATTCTTCATCATCCGGCTTCCTTGAGAACATAGAGGATATGTTACAAAATCTACCACAAAAAAAACATGTTAGGGGATGATTTACATCAATTATCCATTTTCCTATATTTAATTTCATTGTATGAACAAAATGAATTTCATCTTCTTAAATATCGTCATCAGTTATTTCTACAGACACCTAATGTATTTCCGTAGCTTTGAAATCCATTTACTTTCTTAATCAAGTCATTAAATCTTCTTGTTTGACTCTCATTTCATATGCCACCAGACTTCTCAAAAAATCATCCAATGAATTTTTAGATAGATCCATTTCCTCATGTTCTTACACCTTTTCATTATAGATATGTGGAAGCCTTAAAAGGATTTTATTCATAAAGGAAATGTATTTGATTTCTTAAAAAACCACGTATATCTCCAACAACATCATTAATTCAAATAAAAAGTGTATTTGACTTTATCAATCTTATTGTGAAGGTCTTGATGTTTTTTTTGTATTCACTTTTTTTTCTCCTTAATAAATATTATTCAGTTTTTCCACAAATAGTTTTCTGAAGAACACATCATTTATATTAGATATATTTGATCTGAGAGAGCTACATGGAGGGAATTCTATGCTTTATCATCTACATAAATCATCTTCTAATCTGTATCAGTCATAAAAAATTGTGTTAGATTAGTGACATGTGTTCCTTGTGTAGTGGAAAATAGTACATACATTCCTAGAGATTTTATATGAGACATCATCATGTTATTAAATATCTAAATTTTAAGTTGATCAATTTGGGGGACTCTCGTGTTTTTAACTAAATTTTCCATGAATCTAAAGAAGAAAATATTTAACAGAAGAAAACTTTATGCTTTTATAACACATAAAGGGCCTCGGAACACCCAAATAGAGGAGGGGTGAATAAAGGTGTCAAATTTGTCTTCTCATGTAAGGAATCTTGTTACCATGTTGGTACGAACCTAAAAACATGTCTGATGGTAAATTTTAGAAATGAAATCATTCACAAGATGTAAGACAACGTATCAATTATACATGGTTCACCACTAAGGGTTAATCAAAAGAGCATACAATGACAGTATTCTAGTTGTACCTAAATCAACAATTAATTATTAGATGTGGAATAAAAAAGTTTAGAAATAGTCACTCTGTGTAAGGAATTCTTCATTTACAAGATTTTATAGATAACATACTACGTCCCTCAAAACACGTCTGTAAACTCCCTATAGCTCACTACATTGATATAATTATAAAAAAAATTATTAAAATGAAGGTATATTCAATAGATTTTAATTGTGGTATTATTATTTATCCTAAACTAGACAATGATTTCATTGATGACATGAATTGATGCACTTGGAAGCCCTGATTAAACAAACCAGATGCAAAAAACCTACTAAAATCACACACTTGCACTTGTGCGGAACACCTTCTCTTATGCACAATATTTTGGATTGTCATATATGTTGTATTTCACACACCTCCTATTTTTTCATGCAACCCAAATCTTTCATGCAGTTACACCTCGTGTTTTGCATGGTCTTTTTAGACTAAAGGCACACTTTCTGTGAAGGATTTACATTAATAAACTCTTTCTTATAGAAGAGTAACTTGATTTTACATGGAAACACTCTAATGTTCTTAACGGTGGGTAGCCACCTATTTATAGGCCTCTATCAACCTGCGTGTATGAATCTCTCCGAGCATGAAAAACCCCATTTTTACGTCACATTGTGCATGTAAGACTCTTTAGTGAAACCTCATATTTTAGATAAATTTAAATATTTCATGCACCTTTTTCCTTTTCCATATATTGATGAGATGATCCCAAAAAAGGCCTTGAGCTCATTTTTCCAAAATAGCATCAATCTTACACTGAACACCATTTTCCCAAAAAAAATTCCTTCATTGTCCAATTTTTAGACAAAAATATGTGGGAAACACTGGGAAATAATGCCAATTTTATTGCTTTTATTAACTTAAAAGGTAAGATCCCATTCCTTGATAACCCCCTGATTTTTTCATATGAGGATTGACAACAAACACTTACCATAATCAATTTACATCAAAGAACATAATTGGTTTCAATAGCTAAATGGGTCAGGTGCTACAACTTACATCGGTCTTCATTAGAGTGTCTCCGAGAACATATCCATAATCATGATTCCCAAATAACATGTACACACAACAACCATTGATGAAATAACTAAACCTTAAGGATTTATTCACTACCTCTTACTCTTTACCTAGACACATCTATGTCGAGTATAAATTTTATAACATATTACTACCAAAACGTATATCATTAGATCGACCTCTATCCCATGTATCATAATGTTTGTGTCTAGAGAATAAATCCAACAACAATGTATGGACCAAAATTAGTGTTTCCAAGTGTTTCAATATCTGACCATCCAATAAAATGGAGGAGTATCAATCCAATATCCTATTCAATATTGTATTATATCACATCCATTTTATGGAACCTATGTTCATTGTCTCAAACACATATTTTGGTCATCTAGTCCAATATTCTCCCCTATATTTATAGAAAACCTAGTACAACAATCTCATCCATATTTTTGGAACTCTATGTCCACCATCAGTATCAATACACAACATCATATCATACAAGGATGGAGTATCATTTCCATCATACCCATCCAAGGATGTGGTGTGTCATATCAAACATTTGGATCCATGATTGGAAAACATCATGTCAAAATATACCTACATAATACGTGGATTTACATGTCATAAATATGGAATCAATAATGTAGTGTGTCATGTAGAAATATCTAAAACATGGATGTGTATCTACATGTCAGACATTAGGAAACATATCAATATGTATCCATGTCTGACTCTTTAGTGATTGCATCACATATCATCATGGAAGGCTCGAAAACATTGAATCCTAACTAGATCAAAATATAACCACATGTTGTAAGAAAATTCTCAACCTAAACATGATAAAACCATTGTCCTATACATCAACTCAGGTTCAAATGGAGCTCCATGAACAACTAATACAAAAAAACATGAAACCGATTAGAGTCATCCTGCCAATTAGGTACCCACATGGACCACTTATTCAACACATAAATAGAGGAATACCTCTTTGGATAATTGAAACTATCAGTAAAGTAGAGGAATCCCACTTCAAATTTTTGATAATACCCAAAATAATGGGCCAAGGCCAGTCACATGGAGGACGCACATCCTCTAACCAATTCTTTAGCATCTCACTACATCACATGAATCAAAGGTAGTAAATACAAATATAGGGGATGAACTCAATCTAAATTCCTTTCCAGGTCACCCTAGGTTGGTCATACACCACCCTCTATGCTACCTTGAGTAACAACTCAGTCACTATTACTAGGTATAATCCCATTCCAACACAAATCAATGTATCTCTTGATCTCATGCTATAACCTCCAATCATTCCTATGACCCTCATCCGAGTCTCATCCAATGTATGATCCTCAATAGATAACTAAACTATCCTTATTGAGGAAAAAATATCTATCATAAATAAATTACACCATACAAACACATATAATTTATCAAAAAGATTTAAGGTCTCTACTATTATGTTATATGTATAAAAACACTCAAAATGGATTTAAATTATGTCCCATTATTACCATGTGTTTCAAAATCACACAATCCCGATAAATGTTATAAATGGGAATATACATGGTGTTACCCCATGTACACAAAGTGTACGAAAAAACATCTATCAACCCATGTGCTTCTACATCACCTCGCTCACATTGGTTTTGATTGTATACTTACATACCGCTATATATCCCTTGCATGGGGTTTCTACCCATGTACCTAATAATACAACCATGTCTCTATACATGTTGTGTACATCAACTATAATTCTTGCAGTCAAAAAATTAAATCTACAAAAGTATTATGCCATAGGGAAATGCACCACTTTAGGGCGTGTTCTCTATGTACATGGTGTTTTTTTTGAGAAATTCTACTTACAAATCTATATTTAAACTGGTAAATGTTACACCACATGGGCATATACCACCACACAATGTGTAATACAATTACATGAATTGAAATGTAACATACTGTTATTTTTTTTTGTATTTTAATCTCATTAATTGTTTTCCACTTTGATTGGGTGAGTGTTGCGACTCTGGATGATAGAGATCTTTTACTGGTCAAAATGGCCTAATATTTAGAGAAGTATATTTTTTTAATTAATGGATTTTTTGAATAAACATGTAATGTATTAATATAGTTATCTCTGAGTTTAGAGAATTATAGAGTTGGTTTTGGTTTTAATGTAAGAACCTATAATTTAACACATATTTTATAGTGATTATATACCTGATAACTTGTGTTAAATCTTTGTATTTGACCCCTAGGATCTTGTAGTTAGTTTCGTACACAAAGTGAAAGATTATAAGACATGTAATGATTAAAATTGTGATTTTAATTAAAATGTGAGGGGGTTTTTAGCGAATATAGACCCTATGGATTACAGTACATATAAAGGAATTAATGTTCAGAAAATCACAATGAGTTGAGACTTTAGGGTGTTGCATGAATTATTTATAATTCATTCTTCTATAGCCCTCTTCCCACTCAACCTATATGTATTCCATAGAAATTTTTGGAAACTATTCTCCATATGGATTAATTCGCCAGCATTTGATCATCTGGGTTCTGCACAGTGTCTCTACTTTTAATATAATTATTTAATCTTTTTTTGTTGCCTTTGATCACAGTAGAAATGGTTCATTCTGCTATTGGATGTGTTTATTGATGGTGTTTATTCTTCAACATTATTTGCATAACTTGTTTGTGATCTTGTCTATGTTTATGGTCCTTAATTAGATGTGGATTGGTGGGTGTCTATTCTTTCGGAATGTGTTTTTCCTATTCTAATACAACCACATTAATAAATTAAATCAATTTGGGGATTCCAAGATTTATTATAGGGACTATTTTTTCTCTTTTTACTTCATCTAGTTAGCAGATCCGTTTTTGGGAATGTTCAATGGTGAGTTTTAATGTAGGTTTTTCATTATCATGCCCATATTGGTGAACATCATTTCTCGAGTTAATTTTAATATAAATGAAATTGTATGACTAATTGATTTGATATGATTTTAGAGAAAATTGTTTTTATAAAATATGGGATTCCCCTACTTATTGGTAAATGAAAGTTTCTTTTTGAATCATTCTGAAATAGATTTCAATGAATGGTTTTGATAAAATGGATTAATGAAATGGTTTGGAAAATAGATCATATGGGAAGCCTTAGGTACTTAGGTGGAAGGTGTAGTAATATGCCTCATCCACTATCTATGGGTATATTCGTGGAGTGTTCATGAACTCCCTATTAATGTTATTCTATTTAGATTCCAGACCAGTTGGGAGGTTCACCATTTAGGTTATTCCACATCTATATTTATTTCATACATATGGCTAAAGGCCTGATGGTCATGCAATCTTTAATGTTTGGTATGATTATACAATATATCTTTATCTAGTATGATCCTTGGAGTTATTTTACCTATTATTCAGAAAATTTTGGATATTTTTTGTTGTAGTATTTCTATTTTACCTTAATGGAATTGATATGATTTGTGCTACATGCTTTGGTTTGATTTCATTTATCTTCATTGATGTATTTATACGAAATTATTTCAAATTTATTTACCTAATTTAGTTGTGAATATTGAAAAAGGGGGAATTATTTTATATTTCCATGTTTTTTATATAAAAAAATCCTATAATTTATTTCATGGATTGTTCTCTATAAAGTTATGAATGCTTGGATTATCATTCAGATACATGATATGGAACACATGGTGGGATCCTACAGATCCTATTGTCCCACACCCAGTGTACCCCTTTAGTATAACAGAAAAATTAATATGACTTTCAATGGATATAAATTATTGTTTTGTAGTGAGATGGAAAGGTTTCCTATCATCTAGGATTTGGTTAGTTCATAGTGAGATGGTGGTTATTTTTCTATGCTATCATGTGAATAATGTTGGAGTAGTTTCCAATTTTTATCATCAATTATAGTTGTACTTATCTCTTATAGACTATTTTTAACCATTTAATTTTTATCACTTTCTTTGTTCAGTATTTGTTATGACATATTTATTTATGTTTTATTCATCTATTATTTTCATTGTAAGTACATATGTCATATTTCTTTATACAGGTTGGGAGAAATCATTTATTCTGTTATTTTCATTCCTAGGTTCTAATCACAAGCCTGTGAGGATTTGGAATGCACTTAGGGTATAGGGAAATTATTTTCTAGTAACAGTTTCAGAGGATCATTGGGTTATTTTATTCCTAATTTTGTTATAAAGTAGGTATGTGCTCATGTTTCCTTGTCTTGGGGTGTGTGGTAGACTGGGGAAAGAATTGTTGGGACATGGGTGGTCATTCACAACGAGTTAATTTCCAACCCTTTATGTGATGAGACTCAAGATACCATGGTATTTTTGGATTTCTGTATCCTATTTTCTATTTTGATCCAAATCAATGATTTTTTATTATTGGTTTTCTACTTTAAAATGATGTTTTTTGGTGTCTAATATTTTTTTTTTATTTTGGTGTGCATCTTTATGCCGCTAAGATGTATTCCATGGGTTCCACAGTAGTGTGCATCTGATTCTACTCAAGGTAATCCACCCTTCAACTAAAATTTTATCGAGGCTATCCTTAGGGAAGTTTTATCTATATAATTGAATACACCACATGTTTATAATAAAGTTGTGGAGTAACTCTCTAGGGAAATATTAGATATAAATTGATCACAGGAGTTATTTCATTTAAAACCACTTTCCATTAAGTGTAAGGATGAACCCCTAATGTGGATGAAAGGGTTGAAAATATTGACAAGATATTTGGAATCCTAGATATAGCTGATAGTATCAAGGTGAAGTGTGTATCATTTAGACTTCCTGGTACTAGTATTAGATGGTGGTATTTCATGATAAAGGATAAAATGATTGTGTTCTTGGACAAGAAGGTTTTTAATACCCTCTAATTTCATCAATTTTATTGTAGTTTTTCTCATGATGGATAATTCATGGGATTTATTCTACTTGTATCAAGAAGAGTTTTCAATTTCAGCATACACCAATTGGTTTGATGATATTGTAATTATATCCATTTTTTATAATGAATTACTATTAGAAGTCGTACATGTACATGTAGGGTTTGCGACAAGATATTAGATTTTAGGTATTTATATGGAAGATTTTGACCTATGTGAAGATAGTGGATTGTGTGATGATGGAAGACATAAATATGGAAGCCTTATTTGGTTATTATGTACCTTCTCTTCCACCAAGAGGAAACATAAGTGGAACTCCATGGAAAAGAGATTACATGGAAAGATAACCATAGGAGTTGTGGAGGTGGTTCTTAGTAGAAGGAATCTTTGGAACCTCCAGTTACAACTAGTAGTGTACGTATAACTTATTATATGTGTGGAATGGTTAGTCAAACCATATATTCGTTTCTTTCAAATTCATGGATGCGTAACAGTTGTTGATATTATGGTTATCTTCATAATTTATTAAAGTACATTTCTACTTATCTATATGTCCATATAACATTATCTCCAATGGATACTATGGGGAAATCAGATGCATTGAAGACTATAGGTCACCAGTAATGGGCCTTAGCAGAGAATCACCTTCACATAGTGTATGACGTTCTGACTAAGGTATATATAACATCCCGCCTTTTTTTCACATAAACTTTCATTATATTATACAAAACTGAGGATCTTTAAGGTTTAGTGTCTTGGAAACCAGGAACTTAATAAATGAAACAAAAAAAACATTATTCTTAAACACTTGAAAGGATTCTCCTTATGTTCATCCTAGGTTCATTTCTGCATCTCAAAACCTGGGTACATACATTAAAAGAAAGGGTGAGCAGAAGACCCAGTAAGGGAAACAAGGGAAACATTTAACATGTGAACTTGAGATACATCAATAAAGTCATGAAAAGAAAATTGAGGCATGAGAATGAAATCATGAGGCATATCATAATAAAAATAACATATTTCATAACTTGAAGATGTGGCTACAACATTTAATATTGAAAATCATTTCATTTCACCAAGGTCCATCCCCAAGGTGTCATTAAAAATTACCAAGGTTATTCACCCAGGTATCTGTCTAAAAGGTCATCTCTAGAGATTAAGTCTTTACCCAATGCATTGGAGCGCTACCTGGGCGCACCCTTGACATGTCTTTATTATCATGTGATCCACATATATCATCATCAATCATTTCATAAACAACCCATATAGCATAAAATAAATGAGTTTCATTTCATAATCATAACATTTCAAAAATTGCTTTAAAGACATGATCTTTATGTCACTTTAAACCCACGGAAAGGGAAAGTGGGTTTCATGTATGTAAATCCTAGAATTTAAAATAGAAAATTTTGATATATATGTGAATACCCCTATAGAAATAAGATCTTTGAGTATTCACTTAATAATATAAAATAATTTTTAGAAGAAGAGAGAGTCATTTTGAGATGAAAATTCTACAGCATAACGGCTACGTTACAGGGTTTTAGAAAACGTTGAAAAGAGGGGACATGGGTCACCCACTCATAAATGATCTATTAAAATAGTATAGGGACAGAATATAAATGATATGAATCATGGTAATGAAATTTTAAGGACATAAAATTAGAAATGAAAAACATGGAAGTAAGACAAAAATAAGATTTCTCTTATGACAATTCGGCAGCCTAACAGCATCACTTAATCTTCAATAAAAAAATGAATTAACGAGATCAAATAGGGTCTCTCATCATATGAAAATAAATGATCAGTATGATAGATTTAGAGATCATACCCCAACATAATAAAAAGGAACTTGAAAGGATTGACATGAAAATAGGTCTTGAAAACAAGAAGGGTGAAAGAATCCCTTAAAAATTCGACAGCCTAACGGCGCCACTTAAACTTCAAAAAAAAACTGAATTGATGAGATCAAATTGGTTATCTCGTCATATGAACATAAATGATCAGTATGATAGATTTAGAGATCATACCCCAACATAATAAAAAGGAACTTGAAAGACTTGACATGAAAATAGATATTGAAAATGAGAAAGGTGAAAGAATCCCTTAAAAATTAGGCAGCCTAACGACTCCACTTAAACATTCTTAAAATGAAATGATGAGAGTAAGAGGGGGTATCTCATAATATGAACATTAAAAGGGCAGTAAGATGAATATAAAAGAACATCCTTCAACATAAGGGAATGGAGCATAAAATAAATGACATAAAAGAGATTACTTGAAATGAAAGAGAGAGGTCAGATCCCTTACCTTAAAACGTTACTCTTAAAACTCAATGGTTGGGACCTTGAGGGATTGGGGGCACCTTGGGAGGACACCTTGGGAGGTAATTGGACCAGAAAATCATTGGGGGTGAGTGGGGAGTCGAAATGGATGAGAGGATGGCTTGGTATTTATAGGGAAAGTGAGGGGACAAGACATTAATGGCCAAGGGACACAACACAAGTGGTTTTCTCAAAAGCATGGGCTCTCCCATGGTATTTCCCATGGAGTTAGGCCACATGGGGCCCCCATACAATAATTCATAACCTTTGGTCGGCCAACCCATAAAATATCTCATGACATCATCATGACACAGTTATGATGTCATTAAACATACCGAAACCCCAAAACTGTATTTTTTACTATTCACTAAAAATTCAACTTTCTCAGAAAAATCCCAAAATTTCACCTTGACCAAATATCAATGCCATGATTTCAAAAATGTACTCCATTTTATAAAAATAATTTTTTAAATATTTTTAATTTATTTTTTAAATAAATAAACTATTCACTGAAAATTCATTTTTTCAGAAAAATCCCCAAAAATTACCTTAACATAATATCGATGCTCTGAGTTTAAAAATGAAATCCATTTTATAAAAATAATTTTCTAAATATTTTTAATTTAATTTTTATTTAAAAACACCATTCACCCGAAAATACTAATACTTGAATAATAATTTATGAAACCTTTATTTAACCATTTTATTGAATCAAATTACTTAATCAAGGTACCTAGATTATATTAATACTTTCTTTAAGTGATATTACTAATCCATATGAACACATTACTAATCCTAAGCATAAAATCACTATTCATACTTTACTATTCATCAAAAATTAGGTTGATCTTATTAGAATCTAAATTTCATACTAAACATAATTGTAGAAGACCAGTTTTTGAAAATCATTACACATTTTTAATTATTTAATGTTTACATAAACATTTTTAAAATATCCTTTTCCTAAAATTCATCAAAAATATTCATACTATATATATCTGGTCATTTGAAAATTCATAAACTTCATCATAAGAAGAAATCGAAATTTTTATTTAAAACAAAGGATTACACAAGGCAGTTACGGTCTTCTTACACAACCCATTATCACACCAGCATAGGACCTAAGTGTAAGGTGTGCTAATGTGAGAGAATCCGAGGGAGGCTCGACCAACATCGCACGAGTAGTAATTTCTATTTGTTTGAACTTCTCACAAAGGAGATTCTGTTCTAGATTCACATGATGAAGTTCGGCTTGGGTTTGGTCCAGAGCAAAGCCTAGTGGTGCTACCTCCTTCCCATGTTCTTTTAGATGGGCTTCGATCAGTCCAAGACTACTGGGTGGGGCCATCAAATCTTCTTTATATATAAATTATCCAAGATTACTTGTATTTGGAGACAATAATCAAAACGTTTAGTTTCCAGCAGTCATATTGACCAATGGTCATATAACAGTAAAAACCCAACAGTCTCATTTTAATTAAACTCATGTTATCAAATGAAACAGTATTGTTGAGTATAAAAAAAAATAACACACAAAATTTGGAAACAATATTAATTCAAGATTTCTGGTCATTACAATCTTACCCCCTTAAGAAATTGCGTCCTCGCAATTTTTAAAATTGGGTTTTGAAATTTCATTGAAATTCCTATATCAGAAAAGGAGTCAGTAAAACCATTACTTTAAAAGAAATAAAGGGAAGTACAATGGTCACCCGAGTTATCCCCCACTAGGATTCCATGTAAGAAAACATGGATATGGAGGAAAAAAGGGTCAAGTTCTGAGGGATAGTGATAGAAAACATGATTAGGAGAAGGTTAACCATGAGAAAATCACAAAATTATGATGTGTGTAAATGGTCATTGATTACCTAGTAGGAAACGTAATCCAACAACATTTTTGTTTTACATTCCTTTTCAAAATTTTGAGGAATTCATTTACTACATAGAACAAAAACATAAGGAAATATACCTACCTTCAAATAGAGTTTCATCCTTTAATAAGTTTCTACCAAAACTAATCTTTTCTCCCAACTATGATCATTCAAAAACACATGGTCTCATCAAAACACAAGAATCATCTTCTTGAGATTCACATAATCCACAAAAGATTAACTATCAATTTCTTCTATCTTTAAACATTATCCCAAAAATAGAAAGGGTAAGATAAAACAACTCTTCAAAAATAAGGTATAACATAAGAAGAGAAACAAATTTTAAGTCTTCAAAGTTCCATGGTACTACCCAAAGATTATCATAGACCATTCCATAAATAAATGTCCTTAAAATTCCTTGAAATAAACCAAACTAAGATTTAAACCCAAATAAAAGAACGATTTGATAGCATACTATACCAAAATAAACATCATCGTTCATCTCCCAACAACATAACCCACTCCTAACATATTATAACAAAAGTAACTAACCTAAACATATTTTCCCCAATATAGGTTAATCATTTCCATAAGTAACCTATATTACCATAAGTTCACCTTAAATTCATCGATTCATAAAAATATAAGTCAGCCTTACTCCTCAATGAAAATACGGTAGTAATCTATTTACCTCGATCAAATAAGGTCCCAAAAATAGTGAACATCTTCCAAAATAATAATCATCTTTTAATCCCCTAATCATATCTATCATATTAATACGAAAATCGTCGCATTTCCTATAACATTGGTTGTTGGGACATGTTCTTCCATTTCCCACCATTAACTAAGAAGAGAAAGTATAATTAGGGGCTGAAATACTTAGCCAATAATCATGAAAAGGAACTTAAAGCATATAAGGATAACTTGTAGAAGAAAAGTATACCCTAACTTGTGATCCCCTAGGTTTCAAACTATGTTATCCATGATCATATAATCTTATGTGAATCTTTATTTTATTTTATCTTAGTTCCTTTAATAATGGTTCATTCTACGCTTATGAATTTACCAAAACATATCCCTCGGGAGTGTCGTAACCAATATTGCAGCAAGGCCCATTGTCGTGTACCAGTTCCCGTTTGAGTCTAGATCAAAGCGGTGTTTTAGGGTTTTACCCCTATGTACATCTGTGCCAAAGCCACCTCTACATGCTAGTATCCAGACAGGGATGTATTTGCGTGGTAACCCCTTACTCAATACTCACCAAAATATAAGGAATATTTACTATATTAGAACTTTTATATAGGGTTCTTCCTAGAGTTTCCATATCCTAATTTCCACAAATAACTAAACCATCCTCTGATACCAACTATAACATCCCGCCTTTTTGTCACATAAACTTTCATTACATTATACAGAACAGAGGATCTTTAAGGTTTAGTGTCTTAGAAACCAAAAAATTAATACATGAAAAAAAAATTCTTCATAAACACTTGAAAGGATTCTCCTTATGTTCATCCTAGGTTAAATACTGCATCTCACAACCTGGGTACATACATCAAAAGAAAGGGTGAGCAGAAGGCCCAGTAAGGTGAAAAAGGGAAACATTTAACATGTTATCTTGAGATACATCAACAAAGTCATGAAAAGATCTTTGAGGCATGAGAATGAAATAATGAGCCATATCTTAATAAGAATAATGTATTTAATAACTTGAAGAGGTGGCTACAACATTTAATATTGACAATAATTTCGTTTCACCAAGGTTTATCCCCAAGGTGTCATTAAACATTACCAAGGTTATTCACCAAGATATCACTCTAAAAGGTCATCTCTAGAGATTAAGTCTTTACCAAATGCATTGGAGCACTATCTGGGCGCACCCTTGACATGTATTTTTTATCATGTGAGCCACATATATCATCTTCAATCATTTCATAAACAAACCATATAGCATAAAAGAAATGGGTTTCATTTTATAATCATAACATTTTAAAAACTGCTTTAAAGACATGATCTTTATGTCACTTTAAACCCACAGAAAGGGAAAGTGGGTTTCATGTATGTCAATCCCAGAATTTAAAATAGAAAATTTTGATATATATGTGAATACCCCTATAGAAATAAGAGCTTTGATTATTCACTTAATAATATAAAATAATTTTGAGAAGAAGAGAGAGGCATTTTGAGACGAAAATTCTGCAGGATAACGGCTACGTTACATGGTTTTAGAAAACGTTGAATAGAGAGATGACATGGGTCACCCAATCATAAATGATCTATAAAAATAGTATAGGGACAGAATATAAAGTATATGAATCATGTTAATGAAATTTTAAGGACATACTATTTGAAATGAAGAACATGGAAGTAAGACAAAAATAAGATTTCACTTATAAAAATTCGACAGCCTAACGACGTCACTTAAACTTCAATAAAAAAAATGAATTGATGAGATAAAATATGGTCTCTCATCATATGAATATAAAAGATCAGTATGATAGTTTTAGAGATCATACCCCAAAATAATAAAAAGTAACTTGAATGACTTGACATGAAAATAGATCTTGAAAACGAGAAGGGTGAAAGAATCCCTTAAAAATTCATCAGCCTAACGGCGCCACTTAAACATAAAAAAATTGATGAGATAAAATATGGTATATCATAATATGAAAATAAATGATAATTAGGATATATTTATAGATCATACACCAACATAATAAAATGGAACATGAAATACTTGACATGAAAATAGATCTTGAAAATGAGAAGCGTGAAAAAATCCCTTAAAAATTCAGCAGCCTAACGACTCCACTTAATCTTTTTAAAATGAAATGATGAGAGAAAGAGGGGGTATCTCATCATATGAACATTAAAAGGGATGTAATATGAATATAAAATAACATCCTTCAACATAAGAGCACGGGGCATAAATGAAATGACATAAAAGAGATTACTTGAAAAGAAAGAGAGAGGTCGGATCCCTTACCTTAAAACGTAACTCTTAAAACTCAAAGATTGGGAACTTGAGGGCTCGGGGGCACCTTGGGAGGTAATGAGACCAGAACATCGTTGGGGGAGTGTGGGGAGTTGAAATGGATGAGAGTATGGCTTGGTATTTATAGGGAAAATGAGGGGACAAGGCATTAATGGCCAAGGGACACCTCACAAGTGGTTTTCTCAAAAGCATGGGCTCTCCCATTGTATTTCCCATGGAGTTAGGCCACATGGGGCCCCCATACAATAATTCATCACCTTTGGTCAGCCAACCCATAAAATATCTCATGACACCATCATGACACAGTTATGATGTCATTAAACATACCGAAACCCTAAAACTGTATTTTTTACTATTCACTAAAAATTCATCTTTCTCAGAAAAATACCAACATTTCACCACAACCAAATATCAATTCTCTTATTTCAAAAATGAACTCCATTTTATAAAAATAATTTTCTAAATATTTTTAATTTATTTTTTTAATAAATACACTATTCACCGAAAATTCATTTTTTTCAGAAAAATCTCCAAATATTACCATAACATAATATCGATGCTCTGAGTTCAAAAATGAAATCCATTTTATAAAAAATATTTTCTAAATATTTTTAATTTAATATTTAATTAAAAACACCATTCACCCGAAAAAACTAATACTTGAATAATAATTTATGAAACTTTTATTTAACCATTTTATTGAGTCACATTAGTTAATCAAGGTGCCTAGATTATATTAATACTTTCTTTAAGTGAGATTACTAATCCATTTGGACACATTACTAATCCTAAGCATAAAATCACTATTCATAATTTACTATTCATAAAAAATTTATTTGATCTTATTAGACTCTAAATTTCGTACTGAACAAAATTGTAGAAGTCCATTTTTTGAAAATCATTACACATTTTTATTTATTTAAGGTTTACATAAACATTTTTAAAATATCATTTTTCTAAAATTCCTCAAATATTTGCATACTATATATATCTGGTCATTTGAAAAATCATAAACTTCATCATAATAAGAAATAGAAATTTTTATATAAAACAAAGGATTACACAAGGCAGTTATGGTCTCCTTACATAGCCCCTTATCACACCAGCAAAGGACCTTAGTGTAAGGTGTGCTAAGGTGAGAGAATCCGAGGGAGGCTCGACCAACATTGCACGAGTAGTAATTTCTATCAGTTTAAACATCTCGCGAAGGCGATTCCGTTCTAGCTTCACACGATGAAGTTCATCTTGGGTTTGGTCTGGAGCATAGCCCTGTGGTGCTACCTCCTTCCCAAGTTCTGTTAGATGGGATTTGATCGGTCCAAGACATCTGGGTGAGGCCATCAAATCTTCTTTCTATATAAATTAACCATGATTATAAGTATTTAGAGACAATAATCAAAACCTTTAGTTTCCAGCGGTTATATTTACCAATGGTCATATAATAGTCAAAACCCAACAGTCTCATTTTTATTTAACTCATGTTATCAAATGAAACAATTTTTTTAGTATAAAAAAAATAAAATAAAACACAAAATTAGGAAACAAGATTTATTCAAAACTTTGGGTCATTATAGTAGACACGAGTTAACAACTATGAGATGTAGCATATTTATTTCATATTTAGTATAAATTTATTTATTTGATTAAGGTACTTCTAACTCATTTATATTTGGCAATTTTATTGATATATGAAAACATCTAATGAAAATCTTGTCATTTTTTAGGTAGTCAACGACACCTATTTAAAAGAGGATCGAACTGGGGTTTTAATGTTTTTATTATGAACTATTGATAGATGATGTAGAGGTTGTATGGAATTTCTTGTTCTCAAAATGAATCTAGTTGATTTCACAATTAGGGTAGATTGGGATTTCTCTAATCATGCTGAGGTTGGTTTTTACCATATGGATGTCTCATTTCATTCTGATGATTTGAGCTAATGGGTGTTTTAGAGAGATTAGTATCTGAGGTCTGATCATTCAGGAACTTCCCACCAAAATATCAAGAGTTTTTGGTCTACCATAATATGTCATCTTGTTGATGTTTCCTTTTTTTGATATTTCCATTATTGTTCATGATTTTTTAGATGTTTTCCTATACAATTTCTTTGGGATTTATCCATAAATGGTGGTAGAGTTTAGAATTTAACTTGTTCTAGGTACATGGATAGTTTCGATACCTTCTTATCATATGGAATGAATAAAGCTAAAATATCTCATGGTTTAGTTGGAAAATATCATGGTGAAGGGTTATTTCACCTTAGTGTTCCTCCTTTGGTGGCCCCATTACTATTTACCAAGAAGGGTGATAGTTTACACCAATTGTGTGTGGAATATTAGAATTTTACCTGGTTAATAGTTAACAAGAAGTATCATTTGTTTCATGTGGATGATTTTTTTATTTGTTAAATGGGAAGTGTTGTTTTTGAATATCGATCACTAGCTAGATTATTATCATCTTTGAGTTTGAGAGTGTGATATACAAAAGACTTATTACATGAGATGGTATGGACTTTAATAATTTCTTTTCAAAAGACTTTTTCTAACTAACACTCTTATAGGTTCTGTTTATTTCATGAATCTACCGTTCCATATGTATCTCCACAATTTTACGGTAGTTTTTATGGATAAATTTTTTGGTTTATTCAATATATGATCATGATCACAGGAACGATATGATCTTGGTTATGCAATTCATGAAGATTCCCTATTTTTATGTAGAACTTTTGAAATGTAATTTTTGGATCCAAGATCTAATGTTCTTGTGGAATGTGATTTCTAAAAATGGAATATTTGTGGATCCGGGGAATTTGAAGGATGTCTTGTCATGGGATAGTCCTCGAAATGTCTTTAATATTTTGGGCATCCGTGGTCTTTCTAGATTCGATTGACTATTCTTCAGGGATTTTTCATATATGGTGTCACCTTTGACTTCTCTTACCACGAAAGGGGTGAATTTTTTATTGGATGTAATGTGTCATGATTATTTTAATGATCTAAAAATTCTTTTGATATCATATATTATTCAAACCTTACCCAATTGAAATAGATTGTATGACATATTTTGTGATGAACCAGGCACTGTTTTGTGTAGTGTGATCTCATAGGAAGATCATGTTATAGATTATGGTTCTATTCAAATTCAAATGCATTAGAATAATTTCCCCATTGTTTTTTTTATTTTCCTAGTGATGAAAGTGATTAAATGATGCTGGAGATATATTTTTAGGGAGAGGTTCATAGTGTACAATGATCATAATAGTTTGAGTTATATCTTCTCTCAGAAATAATAAAACCTTATAAATAGGTTCATGGTGTATTACCATCATATGTTTGACATTGACATTTCTTACACCCCAATATAGGAGAGTGGTTTTGCATATTCTCTTAGAAGGAATGTATCATAACAAGAAATTTTGGAATCGAAATATGGGTGAAACCTTATGAGTTTCATTGATCATCTTCTTCAGGATTTATAGAGGGGGTTTTTCATGTCTGTTTCTATCCATTTGTCAATTTTCATCATCTTTCCCCGAGTCTATTATGCAGATTCAATAGTATAATGATGATTTTGGAGGAATTTGAGAAATCCTATATGGTGAGGATACAATTTCGTGTTTTTCACACTTGTGAAATAGTGTCATCCATTTTAGGGAATCTGTATTTCATTCATGGATCAGTGATGGGACTATTGTTTTTACTTTCATTGATCTTCATGGGTCATTTCTTTTGGGAACTAGAAATAGGTATTATGAAATGTGACGGTGATTGTTGATGATGGGTATGAAACATGATGTTTTTGAATTTCTTTCTAAAAATTACACCATCCAACTGATAAATTTATAGAGTATAAAAGATTTTGGTTTTAATCATCTTCTTCATGTTCTTCATTGGAAATGGGTTGATTTATCCGTATAATATTTTGTTGGATTACAAAAGACACAACTATGGGGAATTCTATCTTGTTTATGATTGATCATCTGGAAAAGTATTCTCATTTATTTTCAATCAGGGACACTAAAAAATTTGAATATCTAGGTACAATTTATAGAATGTAAAATTTTTGGTTACATGGGGTTCCTTATTCCATTGTTTCAGATAGTGATATGAGGTTAACATTGAGGTTTTTGATAATTCTCTAAGAGGAAATGTGGACACATTTCTGCTCCAATAATACGTTTCATCCAGAGAAAAAAAGTTAAATGTAGAATTCTATTCAGATAATGGAAGAAATTATTTGTTTAGGTGTATTGTAATTTATAAGATATTGGGATAGCCATCTCATACTGGTGAAGTTTAACAATAACAATAGTTATCAGTTATTGATCAGAATAGACCTATTCAATAATTTTAACGGTTTCCATTATAGATCACCTATTTATTAGGGATATGCTGTTGAAACATATATGGAGGGACTTAATTTTTGTCTTGAGGTACTTATGAGGATTAAAGGTATATTTTGTAGTCTTCTTACCTATTAGATTATATAGAAATATAATGTTTATTAGCGGTGTCTTCCTTCTAAGTTTTAAATATGCTATCATGTTTTTTTGAAGTTTTATCCTCAGTTGGGTCACTATAAGCCTGGATAGAGGGAAAATTGGTTTTGATAAATTTTGAGACATTGAGGTCCCTGAGTGTCCTATTTTGGTTTCTAATCAATGGGAATTTCTAGTTCAGTTGATAGGAATTCATGAGGTTTTCCATATATCATATGGTTTTAAATTCTATCATAATCACTCTCTCATCCTATGTTTGTAAGTGGTCGTGTAAGATCTAAATGTTTATTATGTGGAATATATAGTACATATGGTTGAATCTCAAACTAATGACTTTCATGGGAATTTGAATTTGTGGGTTAGAGTTTTATGGATTAAAAAATTAGATTTTCATGATCTAAGGGAGTGTGAGTTGTTAATGAGGGAGTAGTGACCTCACCATTTTCCAGACTTCATTCTTCCTCATGTCTTTTAGGGGACACAAATTATTTTTTGGGGAGATTTGTAACATTCAGTTACCTTAGTTCACCTAGATCTCATATCATTACCTATTTTCACATTTTATGTGTCTATCTTATTTTTCTTGAGGATGGAGATTATTTTCTGGTGAAAATGTTCTACATTTTAGTGATGTATTTTTTTAATTAATGCATTCTAGGTTTAAAAATGTTTTGGCTCAATGGTTTTCTCGCCATGATCATATAACACTCATTTTTGGATCTGGTTATAATGTGAGAATATATTGTTTTCTTAGGTGGTTGGGAGTTTACACATTGAATAATTAGTTTAAATGTAATGTATTTGATCACCATAAATATTCCATGAGAAGTGTACATAGCATTAAATATTACATTCCATGTAAATATTTAACACCTTTTAATGTTAATTTTTTTTATAAAAATATGATTGGTTCTTTGGCGTATATATACCATATGGATTACATGATGTGTAAATGGGTTACAGATTGTGTAATCATTATGATATGGGATTTTAGAGTGTTTCAAAAATGATTTCTACTTAATTATTATGAATCCCTCTTCCCTCTTGACCTAGATGATTTATTTTCTAATTTTTAGAACAACTATTCCTTATGGATTGATTTATTCAGTGTTTGGTCACATGGGTTATCCATAGTGTCTCTCATAGTAATATAATCCATTTGGATTCTTCATTTACATTTATCTTGTTAGAACCTTTTCATTTCTCTATACTATTTTTTATTAACCATGGGGATGATTCTTCTTGATTATTTCTCTATCCGTTTTTTAAAGATGTATTGATGGATAATCCTTATTTTGTTGTGGTGTGGTGGGTGTGTGTTCTTGTGGAATGTTTTGTTTCCTCTTCCCCACCAACCACTTTATTAAATTGAATCAATTTTTGCATGTTAATATTGATTCTATGTTCAATGTATTTATTATTGGGATCTTCCTATTAGTGGATCACATATTAGGTGTGTTCAAACCTGAGTTTTGAGGTAGGTTGTTCTATCTCAAGCATATGTTGGTGAACTAAATTGATCCAGTTTTGATACATTGTTTTAAAGTGAAATGACCTGATTGATCGATTTTATTTTTGAGTGTGGAAACAATTTTTTATAAAATATGGGCTTCCTCAACTTTTAGATAAATGGAAATGGGGTTTTAGATAATTTTTAAATGGTTTTGGATATGGTTTTAAAATAATGGTTTTGATGAAATGGATAGATGAAATTGTTTAGAAGATATAGAACAGACGAAACCTCATGTAAATATGTGTAATATGAAGTGGTAGGCCTCATCCATTGTTGGGGGTTCATTAATTGTATAAGGCCCTAGCTATAAACATTACTAAATCATGGGATATTTCAAGAATTAACATTGATGATCTTTTCAGGTTTAGTGTTTTAGAGAATTATGTCATAAATCATGCGTTACATTCCACATTTAAACAAGGTGGTTACATCAAAGGAAGTATTCATTTTTTCCACCAAATAAAACATATTACAAATAAAACATGGTTTCTTTATCAAAAATTCCTCGATACTATCATCACATCATGTACTCTTCCCTTGACATGTGAAAAACATTTCAAAAACATGGGCTGAGCATAAAAATCTCAGTAAGGGATATAAAAACACGGAAAGAAAACGTTAGTCCAATTATACAAAAGAATCAATGAAATAATACTTAACTTATAAAACATAAGAACATTAACATACCTCATGAAATCATAAGATTTATTGATAACTCATAGAAATCATAAGACATATAGGTAACTTGAGGCATTCATAACATTCTTACATAGGGATTGACCCTAATGGTTACGTTTGGAATACCCATCATAGTATATTCCACAAATCTATTTGAAAAAACTTTAGAATTTAACTCCTTCACATTACCCAATGCATTGGAGAGCTATCTCGGGCTCACCCGCCCTTAGTTTATCACAGAACCACTTGTCTTCATAAAAAATTCCCAAGAACCATAACATAATCGTATCACATGAAACATGCATAAAGAAACATAACATTTCCACATTTCAATCACAACATATCAATACAACGTATTTATATAATAAAAACATTATCAAAACCATTTTCAATAAAAAAATAAAAAAATGTAAAACATGGTATTTATTTTTCATTTTAAAAACACTTATGGCTTGTAAAGGAAATCAAAACTTATATAATGGTCACAACGGCGAGAAGTCATTGTCACCGCATATATAAGACAATAACATTCCCTTTTTTTGTTTAGTAAAATGATTCATGTAAAATGTATCATTTTTAATGAAATTAAAAGTCAAAATGGTTTATTATACAACTAATAAAATAAGGTCGTATATAAATTGAAGTATGCCTCAACGAAAGGAGTTGGAGATGAAGTCCCTTACCGCAAGTCCGACTTGTTCTAATTCATTTGTTATATTACTAAATAATAAACATAGGTCAATTTATAATTTATTAGGTAATAAATTTAATGTTTATTATTAAATTCATATCACATATTATCATGTTATAATAATTAGTTAATTATGTGAGTTCATATCATAGGTTTTGTCGACGTTCGGTACATGATTCCAAAATGAACTTGTTTGACAAGAATTTCCCATGTAGTTATAATTACATCATTTCTAGAATGGTATTAATGATTTAAATATCATATATATCCAATATATAATCATTTTATAATATTCCATAACATTTGGAAATAAATAATGAAATGCACCGTTCAGGGAGACGGTAGGTCGTACGTACGCATGAACGCTACATTCATTTCTTTGTCATATTAAAGGAATTAAAACTAAATGAGAAATATATATATTATAAATCCAGTATAATATATATGTTATAATTCTAAAATATTTTAATTAATTACATTCTTTATAAATTTCATGTTTGGCATGAACGAGTCACATCACTTAAAGGGGCGGTAGTCCACATTTCCTCAGATGAAATTATCACAGTTCCACAACATGAAAAGCATAATGGTATGTTTTAAATATAAAATACCGAATCATATATAGGACATAAATATAATAAATATAATACATAAATATAGTTCCATCATAACGACTACCCTAAATGGTGTTAAAAGAAGATTGAACAATCATCGTTTCGTGAGCCAGTAATTCGCCACCCATAGAAACAATATGTTCTTTAACCATTAGACAGAGGTGTGTGTAAGTGTAAATAAAATACTTCTCATAAAAAAATTCTAGTATATTTAGGATACTTGTGTTGTTATGGAATCAAAGAATAAGAATGTTAGGGGGTGTGAATAGGGAAAATACAACAAAGGGTTTTTAAAGAAGGTGTTACCACTAAATCGTGTAACTTCTTTTGATTTGAGGAAAAGGCTCTCTTGAAAAGAATTATTCCCAAAGTGAGGCTTCCAGGAATAATAGAGGTATTTTGAGAGCTTATTTGATCAGAGTTTGTATGAGCCAAGGGGTTGAAAAGTGTGAGTAAGGGGATGGAGGTGAGGGATTTCTATAAGAGGGAGGAGGGGTACTCTTGGTAAGTCATGAAATATTAATTTATTATAAAATGTTTTTCAAATTATAATGGTTAAAAAATTATTTATTTCTAGGATAAGAGGATAAGGTGTAGAAATCAACTCAAACAATAGGATTTACACAAGTTGAGGTCATATAATTCACCATATCGTTTCATTTTAACCCTTAGTTAAAATTAATAATTCTTACCATGTATTTTTTTTATTTTCAAACTATATGGTCATAATAATTACATTAAAATTAAAATATTCACATAATTGTATCAATAATGATATTAGTAACATATTATATAACATTTTTTATAATATTATATTTTTTAAACTATAATACCATTTAATAAAATAACATTTTTTTAAAAAACTAATTTATGCCAATTTTGACACTATTTGATAGATGACTTTTGATAAAGGAATAAAAGCTTTATTACATCGAAATAAAAGCACTAAAATATATTTAACATGTCATAATAATCTATAAAATTCGTGTATAGAATCCAATGTTTCATAAAAAAATTATTTTAAAACTTATAATATCATATATTTAAATATTTCATTAATGAGGTAATAACTGCATCGTCATTATGTCATAAATAAACTTATTTATTTAATGTCTAAAAATTATAAAAGAAACCATGATGTAGGAAATATTTTTATCTTTCCAATATCTATTTATAGTCTAAGAGATCATTTATGTAAACAAAATTAAAATTGCTTTACGTAGGTGTTACATAGTTTGGTTATATTTTCATTTCATTAAAAAATAATATGATAAAAGGTCCCTATCACAAAAAAGTGATTCCATGGGGTCCCTAAGTTGGTCCAAGGCTGTCCATGGACGGACATGACACAACCAAGTGGATTTGGACACATTTTGGGTCATTTTATAATAATATGATATTATTTATTACCCTTACTAATTAATCATGATAATTAAAGATAATTACCGTCGTTACTATTCATAATGTCCAAAAACAAAAATGTCTTAATTAAATAATTTGGAACTTCTAATTCCAAATATTGAGTCCATTTTACCAAATTCCAAACATAGAAATTGCAGTAATTAATTAAAAATAATTTCCGTTGTCAAAACAAATAGCGTGTTTTTAAGAAACAATATCTATCAAATTATTGACCATTTTTTATGTCCAATTTCAAAGTGAAATTAATTATAATGACCAAAATTTAATTAAATGGTAAAAATATATTCAAATTAAACTTAAAAAAATTTAAAAAGGTAATCTAACCATATAATTAATTAGATGAAGAAGCAGTTTTGAAGTAAAATGCAGTATTTTTAACTATTCATTAAAAAATGAACATTGTCAGAAAAATAAAAAAATATTATCCATAGTATTATTAAATGTCCCAATTCTAAATAATATGTTTATTTTGAGAAATAGAACTTATAAAATTGTCAAAAGTTTATATATAAAAATGGTTTTCCATCAAAAGGCAGTAAAACAATCATTTAAAAATATTAGAGTATTCTATGCTAAAGATTGGATTTATTCTCATTTTAAGCCTCTAAAACACTATCCAATTCATTAATAGACATAGATATGAAAATATATTATTCATTACTTACTTAGGATGTTACATCCATCTCCCCTTTAAGAAATTGTGTTCCCATAATTTATTTACTTATCAAATAAGTGGGGGTATTTATCCATCATTGCATTTTTAGATTCCCATGTTGCCTCTTCAATGATGTGGGTCTTCCACAAAAACTTAACTTGATGAATCACCTTATTCCACAACACTTGCTCCATGTGGTCAAGAATATGGACCACTTGTTCCTCATAAGATAGATTATCTTCCAGCTAAACTACCTCAAAACTCAAAACATGAGATGGATTTGGAATGTAATTCCTTAGCATGGAAACCTGAAAAACATTATGTACCTGAGATAAACTCAGAGGTAAATCCACTCGGTATGCAACTGATCCAACTCTCTCCAGAATTTCATATGGTCCAATGAAACTTGGACTCAGATTTCCTTTCTTAAAAAATATTATCACACTTTTTCATGGTGAAACATTGAGAATGACATGATCACCTACCTCAAAAGAGAGATCTTTCCTCCTGTTGTCCGCATAATTCTCTACCAGCTCTGAGCTATTCTCATGTGTTTATTAGATGAACTTTGTCTGCCAACTCTTCTTCCAATTCTGGCCCCATCAACTTCCTTTGACCCACTTCATCCCAAAAATATGGAGTTCGACACCACTTCCTATATAATGCCTCAAATGTTTCCATCTGTATACTGGAATGAAAACTGTTATTATAAGAAAACTCAACCAATGAATGATGTTGGTCTTAAATTCCAAGATAATCCATCAAACAAGCACATATCATATCCTCCAATGTCTGAATTATTTGTTCTAACTACCCATATGAGTAAGGATGAAATCTGTACTAAAATTTAATTCAGTACCCAACGACTTATGAAGGCCTTTCCAAAAGTAAGAAGTGAACCTAGGATCACGATCAGATACAATGGAGAGGGGAGCTCCATGTAACCTAACTATCTCTTTATGATACAATCGAGAAAGTTTATCTTGGAAAAAAGTATCTCATATATCAATGAAATGAGAAGATATAGTCAAGAGATCAACAATAACCAAGATTTCATTATTACCTCGATGTGTCCGTGGTAATCCCACAATGAAGTCCATGGATATATTCAACCATTTCCACTTTGGCACTGGTAAAGGCTGAAGCGTCCCTTTTAGTAACTGCCACTCTACTTTTAAACTGTTGACAAGTCAAAACTTCACAGTAAAATGAGTAATATATCTTTTGATTCCATCCCACCAGTAATACTCCTATAGATCCTTGTACATCTTAGTACTACTAGGATGAACTGAAATTTGATAACTATGAGATTCACATAACAACTCTCTATTCAACTATGAATCACAAGTCACACACAATCTTTTCAAAAATCTCAAAACACAATCATTATCAATGTTGAATTCAGGTAACATAACCTTCTAAACCAGCTCTACCGTTTTCTGAAACTCACTGTCTTGCATCCGTGCTTGCTTAATTCTATCTGATTGAGAAGATTTCACCGATACCTGAAACAAAATAGGATAATTTACTGCACCAACAACTACCAAACCAAAATTCATCAAATCCTTATAAAAGGATCATGTACCAAATGTAACATGGTTAGTGAAGCATTAATTTTTCGACTCAAAGCATCTGCCACTTTATTTGTTTTTCTTGGGTGGTAGTGAATTATGTCATCATAATCCTTGATTAATTCTAGCTATATCCTCTTTCCCATGTTCAATTATTTATGAGTGAATATATACATTAATTTTTTTTGATCAGTATAGATTTCACACTTTACAGCATTCAAATGATGACTCCAAATTTATAAAGAGAAAACAACACCATCTAATTCCAAATCATGTGTAAGGTAATTTACCTCATGAGTTTTCAACTATCGCGAAGATTACGAAATTACCTGATCATCCTGCATTAGGAAGCAACCAAATCCTTTCAATAAAGAATCACTTTAGATAACAAACTCACCATTCCTGGAAGGTAGTGCCAATATTGGATCATTCACTAGTCTTATTTTTCATTCCTGAAAACAATCAACACATTCTTCTGTCCAGATAAACTTAACACCCTTCCGAGTTAGCTTAGTCCACAGGCTGGAAAATCGTTCAAATTTTTTTAACAAACCTTTAGTAATAGCCTACCAAACCAAGAAAACTTCGAATCTCAGTTACATTTGTGTTTCTTGTCCATTCTTGAACAACCTTTGTTTTTGTAGGATCAATAGTTATTTCATCTTTATAAACAATGTGACGATGGAAAGAAATTTGTCACAACCAAAACTCACAATTTTTGAATTTCCCATACACTTTCTTTTCTTTTTAGGTTTGAAAAATGACCCTTAAATGACATTCATGCTCTTCTTTAATTATAGAAAACACCAAAATATCATCAATGAAAACAACCACACAATTATCCAAGAACTCATGGAAAATTCTATTCATAAGGTCCATGAATATAGCATGTGAATTGTTTAACCAAAAAGGCATAACTAAAAATTCATAATGGCAATATCTTATATGAAACACGGTCTTTTAAATATCTGATTCCTTTACCTTCAACTAATGGTACCCCGATCTCATGTAAATCTTTGAAAAATACTGAGCTCCCTGGAGCTGATCAAACAAATCATCAATACGAGGAAAATGATATTTTTTTCTTAATAGTTATATTATTCAAGGCTCTATAATCAATGAAAAGTATCATTTAACCATAATTATTTTTTATCAAATAATACAGGAGCACCCCATAGTGATGTGCTAGGTCGAATGAAACCTTTATCTAATAAATCTTTCAATTGCTCCTTCAACTCAAAATGTTCAATTTGATCCATTCGATAAAAGGGTTTTGAAATTGGCTTAGCATCAATAAATAATTCAACAGTAAATTCAACTTCTCGGTCTTGTAATATTTCAGGCTACTCATTTAGAAAAACATCAGGATACTCATTTACCTCTGGAATATCACTAATCTGCACGGTTCCTTTGTTTTCAAAAATATGTTCAAGGTAACATTTTTCCAAATTTTACAAGTTTCTCAGCCTCTTGATATGTTATCAACAGAAAGGGTTCATTTTTGTACACAAACTGAATGTATTTCTGAATAGAAACTTATTTAGATCTACAACAAATCTTAGCATGGTAAACAAAGAGCCAATACATACCCAGGATAACATCAAACTCTACTAGAGTAAACCAATATGGTTTTCAAGTATGTTCTTTACATGGATAAGGATATAAAGATTCTTATAAATTATTTTTGCCTCAAAATTTCCACCATGTTTTTTTGCTACAAGTTCTGGAGTCATTTCTTGAGATGAAATTATCAATATACTAGAAAATTTTTCAGATAAGAAAGAATGTGTTGACCCTGAATTAAACAATGCATTGGAATAATCTGAAAAAAATGTACCTGATACCACTTAATTTGATGGCCTAACATCTACTGATGTAGTTGTAATGGATTTCACCACACCTTTCTGCTTGTTGTCTGACTGCTTCCCATCATTGGAGCTCTCTGTTTGACACTCGTTTTCATAATGACCCATCTCATTGCACTTGAAACATTTCACTAACTGTAAATAAAATTTGGTCTTACCATTACCCTAATCTTTTCATGTAAAATCATGGGCCTTATGTCCCATATTACCATATTAGAAGCACTTTCCAAAGTTCAAAATACATTCCCCAGCTTTCTTTTTACCACATTTATCACAAACTGTAAACTTATTTTTCTTACCATCAAAACTTTTTGAAGGATTCTTCCCTTTCTCCTGCCACCTCGGTCTCTTCTTCTGTTGGTTTTCATAGAACACTTGATCATCGAAAAACTCCATTTACACCTTATTAGCTCATAGAACAACCATTTCATGACTTTTTAACTCATGAGAAGCTAATTCCCTTCGATATTTTTTCTTTAATCCTGAGTAAAAATGATTGATTTTACTATCAAGGTCTCTGATAAAATTTAGGGAATACCTTGCCAATAGAGTGAACTTTTCTTCATAAGTGGCCACTGAGTCTTCCTTTTTCCTCAATTCCAAGAATTGTTTTTCAATCCTAAGCTGAACAGACTTAGGAATATATTTCTCAAGAAACATACCTTAGAATTCATCCCAGTCAAGAAAATAAATCTAATCAGCATCCCTGATATTTTTAACCATCGACCACCACTGATTTGCTTCACTGTCCAAACGGTAAATAGTAAGACTGGCCTCTTGATTTTCTGAACACCCCATGACATCAAAAATCTTCTTCAGTTGCATTAATCCACCCTTCAACTAGCACAAGTTCAGATGATCTTTTGATTGATGGGGGATGTTTCCTCATGAAATGTTCCACCATTAACATGTTCCTCTGTGGTTGATCTGGCTGATCTTGTGCATGGATACCACTACCATTTATCGCTTGAGTCAACTGCACCATTTTTTCAACAAACTGTTCAGTTTTAATTCTAACAATCTCATAATGCTGATTTGGATGGTCATTTCCTTCTGTATGCCTTCCTTGAACTGCTTCCCTGTATCCTCTGTGGAAAACCATTCTAAACAAACATGTATCAGATGAACCAACATGGTAATCTTCAAATGCTGTATCATTTCAATTTTTCCATAATGTAAAAAAAATATTATTGGATAATCATTTAATAGAATTTAAACTCATAAAGTTATCTAAAACAACCTCTGATACCAACTATAAGGCCCCAACCTTAAACATTACTTAATCTTGGGTTATCTCAAGAATTCCCATTAAGGATATTTTTAGGTTTAGATATTTAAAGAATTAGATCATAAATCATGGATTACATTCCACATTTAAACAAGGTGGTATCTTTAAAGGCAATATTACTTTTTTCCACCAAAGGAAACATATTTAAAATAAAACATCGTTTCATTCTCGACACTTCCTCGACATTATCATCACATAATTTACTTTTCCCTTGACCTGTGAAACCATTTCAAAAACTTGCGATGAACATAAACATCTCAGAAAGGGATATAAAAATATGTAAAGAAATCATTAGTCCATGTATAAAGAATAATCAATGAAATAATAATTTACTCATAAAACATAAGCACATTAACATACATTATGAAATCATATGATTTATGGACCACTCATAGAAATCATAAGGCATTATGGTAACTTTAGGCATTCATAACATTCTTACGTAGGGAGTAACCCTTATGGTTACATTTGGACTACCCATCACAGTATATTCCATAAATCTCTTCAGAGAAACCTTATCATTTATCTCCTTCACATTACCCAATGCATTAAGGAGCTTTCTCAGGCTCACCCAAACTTATTTAATTATGGAACCACCCGTCATCATAAACAATGCCCAAGAACCATAACATAATCATATCACATAAAACATGCATAAAGGAAACATAAAAATTCCACATTTCAATCACATGATATCAATAAAACACATTGAATTAATCAATACATTATCAAAAACATTTTCAATACCAAAATAAAAAAAAGTAAAACATGGTATTTATATTTCATTTAAATAAAATTTATGGCTTGTAGAGGAATCCGAAACTCATATAATGGCCACGACGGCAGAGATGTCATTGACACCGCCTACATAAGTCAAAAACATTCCCTTTGGTCATTTAGTAAAACTCTTTGTGTAAAAAGATTCCAATTTAATGAAATTAAAAGTCAAAAGGTTTTATTATACAACTAATAAACGATGTTCGTATATAAATTGAAGTATGACTCAGTGAAAGGAGATTGAGATGAAGTCCCTTACCTCAAGTCTGACTTGTTCTTGTTCGTTCTTTATATTCTTGAATAAAAAAAATAGGTCAATTTATTATTTCTTAAGGACATAATTTAAATTTTATTATTCAATTCATATAACATATTATCATGTTATAATAATTAGTTAATTATGTGAGTTCATATCATACGTTTTGTCGATGTTCAGTGCATGAGTCAAAAATAAATTTGTTTGAAAATAATTTCCCATGTAGTTATAAGTACATCATATCTAGAATTTTATTAATGATTTAAATATCATATATATCCATTATATATTAATTTTATACTATTCCATAACAATTGGAGATAAAAAATGAAATTCACCATTCATGGAGACGATAGGCCGTACGTACGCATGAACACTACTTTCATTTCATTGTCATATTAATGGAATGAAAACTGAATGAGACATATATATATATATATATATTATAATTCAAGTATAATATATATATTATATATCTGACATAAGTTCATTAATTACATTCTTTATAAATTCCATGTTTGGCTTGAACGAGTCATATCACTTGAGGGGGCGGTAGTCCACACTTCCTTAGATGAAATTATCGTAGATCCACAACATGAAAAGAATAATGATTTGTTTTAAATATAAAATATAGAAGAATAGAGAAGACATAAATATAATATATATCATATATAAATATAGTTCCATCATAATGGACACCATGAAAGGTGTTAAAATAAGATTGAACAATCATTGTTTCGTGAGGTAGTAATTAGCCACCCACAGAAACAATAAGTTAATTAACTATTAGATGGAGGTGTGTGTAATTGTAAATAATATCATTCTCATAACAACATAATATTATATGGAGGATACTATTTTTGTTATGGAATCAAATAATAAGAATGTTATGGAGAGTGAAGAGGGAAAATACAACAAAGTATTTTGATAGAAGGCATTACCTCTAAATCAGGTAACTTCTTTTGAATTGAGGAAAAGCCTCTCTTAAAAAAATTATGCCCAAAGTGAGGCTTTTAGGAGGAAGAGAGGGATGTGGATAGATTCTTTGAGTAGAGTTTGGACGATCCAAGGGTTTTGAGAGGTGTGAGTAAAGGGGTAGAGTTGAGGGATTTTTATAAGAGGCAGGATGGGCACTCGTGGAAAGTCATTAAATATTAATTTATTATAAAATATTTTTCAAATTAAAATGGTTACAAAATGTTATATTTCTTGGATAAGTTTATAAGGGGTATAAATCCACTCATCCAAAGGGATTTAGACATGTGGAGGTCTTATAATTCCCCTTATATTTTCATTTTATCCCTTTGTTAAAATTAATAATTCTTACCACATCTTTTTTTATTTTCACACTATATGGTCATAATAATTACAGTAAAATTCCAATAGTCCCATAATTGTATCAATAATAATATTAGTCATATATTATATTTAATATTTCATAATATTAGATTTTTTATACTATTATACCATTTAATAAAATAACATTTGTTTTAAAAACTCATTTTTTCCAATGTCGACACTATTTGGTAGTTGACATTTGATAAAGGAATAAAAGATTTATTCCTTAGAAATAAATGCATTAAAATAACTTTAAAATGTCATAATAATATATAGAATTAGTTTATATCATCAAATGTTTCAAAAAAAATTATTTGAACACTTATAATATCATATATTTAAATCTCTCATTAATGAGGTAATAACTGCATCATCATTGTTTCATAAATAATTTTATTTACATAATGTCTAAAAATTATAAGTAAAATATAATGATGTAGGAAATACTATTATCTTTACAATTACTATTTATAGTCTAATATATAAGTTATGTAAACAAAATTAATATTGTTTTACTTAGGGGTTACATAGTCTGGTTATATTTTCCTTTCTTTAAAAAATAACATGATAACAGGTCACTATCACACATATGTGATTCCATGGGGTCCCTAAGTTATACCAAGGCTGTCCATGGTCAGCCAAGACACAACGAAGTGTATTTGGAAACATTTTGGGGTCATTTTATATTATTATGATTTTATTTTATTACCCTTAACTACCCAATTACTAATTAATCACGATAATTAAAGATAATTACCGTCATTACTATTCATAATTTCCAAAAACAAGAAGGCCTTAATTAAATAATTTGGACCTTCTGATTCAAAATATGGTATCCATTTTACCAAATTCCAAACAAATAAATTTTAGTAATTAATTAAAAATAATTCCCGCTGTCAAAACAAATAGCGTGTTTTTAAGAAACAAAATCTATTAAAATATTGACAATTGTTTATGTCCAATCTCAAAGTGAAATTAATTCTAATGACCACCATTGAATTAAATGATAAAAATATTTTCTAATTAAACATTAAAACCAATTAAAAGGACAATATATCCATATAATTAAATTATTTGAAAAAGCAGTTTTGAAGTAAAATGCAGGATTTTTCACTATTCATAAAAAATGAACCTTATCAGAAAAATAAAAAAAAAATTATCCAAACTAAATTTAAATGTCCCATTTCTAAATAATAAGTTTATTTTGACAAATAGAGCTTATAAAATTTTCAAATGTTAGATTTAATAAATGGTTTTCCATCAATAGGCGGTAAAACAATCTTTTTAAAATATTAGAGTATTCTATGCTTAAGATTGAATTTATTCTCATTTTAAGCCTCTAAAACACTATCTAATTCATAAATAAAATTTTATATAAAAATATATTATTCGTTACTTACTTGGGATGTTAAAAATTTGGTGTTTCCTGACACCCTAAGATTTGTTTCGAGGGATATGTTAGAAATTTGGGGAAGTTCACTTTATAGAGTGTTCTTATACTATCCTAATTTGAGGTATATTTCTAGAGGATTGATGTGTTCATGAGAATCAATGTTATGTATGAGTTTCCTAGCCATCATGGTCTAATTTAATCTTTTTCATGATTTTTAATATTCATTGGATGATTTGGGATATTTTGGATTGTAGTATTTATGTTGTACTATCCTGGTTTTCATATGATATGTGATATATCCTTTTTTTATTTGATATATCTTATTTGATATTTTTATATGAAATTATTTGAAACTAATTTTCCTATATCATTAGAAAACGTGGAAAATGATTAAATTAAGTTTTTTCCAATTCTTTTGATATAAAAACATCTGGAAAATATATCATTCCTTTTTCATAAATGTTTAGAATGCTTAGATTTTATTCAAAGGCACGATATGGAACACTATGGTGGGTACCCATGGAGCCTATTAGATCACATGATGCACACCCTATAGGCGGTTCATAGAACATGTTAGGTATTTAAATGTTGTGAAAGGTGAGGAACCATAGAGAGGTAGTGAGGTATTGTATAATATGGTTACTGATTAGCTGGTGGTATGATTGTGGGATATTTACCATGCTATCACACATAAACTATTGGATTAGTTGTTTTTGTTTTTTTTATTCTCGGTAGTTGGACATGTATTATGGAGATTATATTTTTGACATTTTAATTGTATCTCATTCGGTTTTCAGTATCTATTAATGAATATAAATTTATGCTTTCTTCCTGTATTGCATTCATAATATGTATATATGTCATATTATTTTCATCACGTTGGATGAAATCATTCCCTCTATCTATTATTCATGATCAAATGCTAATATCCATCCCGTGGGGATCGATAATTCCCTTTGGGTTTTTGGTCATTTGTATTGGGAGTATATTTGAGAGTATATTCGAGTCAAGTTAATCACATGTTACTTCAAAATTCTATCTTCCTCAAACATGAAGAACAAAAACAATGAGTTCCTAAGACACTGGTCATGTGGACGAGATTTGAGATCAGAAAACCCCGGTGAAACACTAAAAACCACATTCCATACTATTTAGACCCATATCAACTTTAATGGAGTCCTTATTTTTGAATGAAGGTCCTAATTCATAAAAACAAAAATTATGTGGGGATTGGTTCACAAAACTCAAAAAATAGCCTACCATGTGGAATAAATGTTGCTACCTCATGTATGAATTTTTTCCAAGAAGCTGCTACTCCTCTATATCCTCTTGATCTCCACCGTGGATCTACTCTAGTGGTATAACCTTCCATATTCCCGCCCAAACCCAAGTCTAGTTCTGGGGATATCTATCACCCTTTTTTATGCATGTGAATCCAGGGGGTGGGTTTAATTAAATAACTAATTTGTTAAATATTTAATACTCTTCCCATGTATCGAAATCCAAATCCAGTTTATCCCTTATCTAGGAAAAAAACGTTTTTGGACTCAACCATGTAGTCAAAATATCGATTTCAAGCTCGATTCAAAATATAGCTCCCCCAAAATCATGTGAATAATTTAATATTTATTTAATTAAATATTACATATTTTTCCAAAACATAACCGGATTTGAACTGCACAAAACCCATTTTTAATGGTAAAAGCCATATATTGGGACCAATAAGGTAGTTATAAATTTATTTTGGTCATATTCTAGAAAACATATACCAATCTACCCATAACTAGCACCTGAATGAAAAAAAAATCAAATATATAATCAAATAGAAATGTTAGGAAATCAAGATTCTTTACCACATCCCTGCTAAACAATTATCATCCTCAAAAAGCCATGTTTGTCTTATGAAAACATACCCTATCCCTCCTTGGTTGTCAAATAATCCTAAACTCATTTCATTCTATACTTTAATGAATTTAGGTTCATCTGTATAACTCTAAATATATTGTATACAACCCATCAATGGTAAATAAAGAACTTTACCCCATTAAAAAAATACCAAGACTACTCATAACTGCACCCAACCATCCTAAGATATTAAAATATAATTTAAACCTCATCATCATGCATATGGTACTCCCCTCCATAGAACTCAACATATAAAAATCGATTATGATCTTTGGAAAATACCATTATTATAACATCCGAAAAAAACAAATCCAAGGAAGTCCACTGACCAACTCAATGTGGTTCTCAATTAATTCACTACCCTACCTAGAAAAGGTTTACATCATTGTAACTAATCTGAAAACGTCTACAATAATAGTATCCTTATTAATTACTCTAAAACTAACACCAACTCCAAGGCCCATGTTCTAATAACTACCTAATCTCAGAACTGGACCTGTTCATCTGGTTCTCACCCGATCCATGAAATGAAACATCATCTATCACCCATTCCCAAAATTTGAGAATATTTGACATGGTATTTTTCTACATATTATCCATCTTAGGGATCTCACCCATAGATGGTCAATGGTGCACTCCCATAATATGGATTCACATACACCCCTCCACGAGCATAACCCCCCTGGACACCCTTAACAAACTAGAAGTGTCATCTATATAACTTGGATTATAACTATTTATCACTCACCATACCTTATTTGATGTAGAGATATTGGGAATGATCATATATAAACATGTATTACACTAATATTTCATCGAAAAAAACAACATAAATTTATCTATTACCAGAACCTCACATTGTTATTTCAAGGTCCCTGGGTGACCATGACACCAAGGCTCTCATCACACCAACTATGGTTCTAAACTTAATAATGGGTGTGTTCTCAATTAAAGCCTCATTGGCATACACTTAAATAAATAAAAATCCATGATCCATAAGATATAACAAATCACTATAACCTGTGCTTCCTAGATCACATTAAAAAATATCAGTTACAATCTATTGTGTAAACCAAACACAAAACCTATTATGTCTCCAATGATTCACACACCAATAAATCACAGATCACAATAAGTAAATATAAACCCTCAATCACCTGATCCTGCACATAACCATCAAGAAAAACCCATCAGCACAACCAATACCTATTTTGACAACATGAACAAACTGTCCCATTATGGAACCAACCAAATGTGTAAAGCCCTATAAGATAAGTTCTCCCTTTCTATGAAACTCATGTACCATAGATAATCCCAATACTATGATGCACCATTCATGAATCACTATCAAAAGTGGAATAACATCCATGTGTGCCTCATGAACCTAAAATCACAGATAACTCAGAACCCCCCACATTATTCAGTCTCAAAAGCTAAAATGTACCAACTCCTTGAAATGGAGTCACGTCAAAGAAGGTCACTATTCTCTACTAACTATACCTAATAGTTAGTTATCATAAAAGTCAGTAGGTCCAAATACTTATGTCTTAGAATACTCATATGACACTACTCATAGGTCGTAAAACTCTATCTCTTTTGAATATCACATGGAATTAACAAATTAAGACACCCGTCTCTAGGGTATTACATTCTTAATATTTCCATGTTAAACTAACCACACAAAAATAGGGAACATGTCCTGTCTGAGCATATTCACATACGACTGATACTTAAATGAATATTCCACATAATGTTCTTCTAATAAAGACCCCCAAATGGGGTTTAACCATCTTATACATATAACATAGTGTCCCACTAGTGTCACCGCAACAATAGTGCACAATGATGGCCAGAGAATCCACATCATCGAGAATCTCATAGTAGATCCAAAAAATCATCCATCAGAAACGGTTCCATACAATAGGCCTAGGAGAGTAGAATTTCACCATGTAAATATATGGGAAAACAAAAAAATTAAGAGTTGCTATCAAATTTAAAAATAAAGTCGCATTCAACCCTAAACACCCATGCAAGAAGGCCTATAACATGTGGATCTTATATTCCAACCGTGATTCCTGAGATTCCTCTTACCCCTATAGGCCAAGGGGAAAAATAAAATCATGGTATTATTTCCAATATTCAAAGATATATAATTCCATCATAAGTCATCAAATCCGAACCACATGTGCACCACTAATGGGGAAAAGTATAGAAAATAGTTACATAACAATCAGAATTTAAATATTATCCCAGCAAACATGGACTTACCGTTGAAACATATGTTCACCTTGAGCTAGTTTGATATCCCCCATTGGCTCTGACACATTAAATTATCTCAAGTATATCGAATCCACTATATTAAAATAAACTCCTCTGGCACCACATTGTCACATTTCATCTAGGAATCCACTAAACTAGTGACCTAAGACTATTTTCCATATGTTTTCAAGCATGCCTCCGCATACACTAATGGATGCCAACTAGAATCTGGGGTATATGGTGGGACTATAAAGTGAGTATTATACCATATTAGAATGAACAAATAAGAGTAAATATCCAAATATCATACATGTCATAGTAAATTGATAGATTAAATAAACCAAAACAAAATCTTAATTTAATAAAATGAAGTACAGTACAAGCATGGAATGTGGTGCCACACACATAGCATCGATCAAACACTAAACTAATCACATATAATATATAATCTAAACATTTATATACATCAATCTCTACTACAACCTCTGATCAGTGTCACATAACTTGTCTAATGTACCCTATGAAGATGCTCTTGAATGATCACCAGACTCTACATGAGAAACCTGGTCAAAAATCAAATATTTGCTTTTCTCCCAATACACTGTGGATCCATTTTTTCCCTAAAACAATAAATAAGTTCAAAACACTATTTGGGGTTCACATATAAATGGGTATAAGGAAATATGAATAGTCCACCCATAATGGTGAACCTATTACTAGCTTTTTTAATTGAATGATCATGTAATGTGCTCCACCAAAACAAAACATAAGTAATAAAATCAAATAAAACCATCATTAATCCATGAGTCCATGACTTTGATCGACCATAACTACTATGACCAATTCTAAAGTAAATATTAACATGTATCAATGAACATGCATCCAAAATAACATGAAAGTATCACAAACATATCCTCCCTAACCAAGCATTACAAATTGACTCGCAAAATCACACTCAAAACCTAGATGAATCATTCTGAAGTACACATTCAATGATAATTTACTACCAAAACATGAAACATTAGTCAAACCTCTATCCCACTTATCATATCGATAGTGTCTAGAGAATCAATACAACACCTAACTATGCATCAACATCAATGGTTCCCAGATCATCAATTTATCAACAACCCAAAATGGGAGGAATGCTAATTTTGTATCATTTTCTATATGATATTCCACCGCTACATGTTTCAAGAGACTTAATATGACATTTCAATTAAAAATTTTGATCTTAATGCCTAATATTCCGAATTATATTTGTGAAACACCGCGTCCAAAAATCTCATCCATTTTTGTGGAACGCCATTTCCACACATTGGGATAATACAAAACATCATATAATATGGGTGTGGAGATTCATATCCAACCTACTCAAACATGAACATGGAATATCATGTTAGAAATTCAGAACCATACTTTTGTAATGTCATGTACAACTCTGTCAACCTTATATGTGAACTTCTGTTTCAATCAACTTTAATTACACTAGTGGAACATCCTATCTACCTCTCCAAACCTCGTATGTGAAAATTCATGTCATACTTGTAAAACCATATTTATGGATCCCCAAGTCCAAATAAATTTTTAATGAAATACCATATACAAAAATAAGGATGAAAACGTTAAATCCCAACCGTATCATAATATATCTATAGAATAAACAAATTCTCACACTCAACATCTCATCCCTATTTAATCATTCATCAACTTAGGTCCCAAAAGAACACCCGCAAACATTACAACCCAAACACACACTATAAGGCCCTAGCCTTAAACCTTACTTAATCTTGAGTTATTACAAGATTACACATTGAGGATCTTTTCAGGTTTAGAGTTTTAGAGAATTAGATCATGAAACTTGCATTACATTCCACATTTAAACAAAGTGGTTACATAAAAGACAGTATTCATTCTTCCCATCAACGGAAACATATTGGAAATAAAACATGGATTCTTTCTTGACACATCCTTGACACTATCATCACATCATGTACCTTTCCCTTGACCTGTGAAAAACATTTCAAAAACTTGGGATGAGCATAAAAAGCTCAGTAAGGGTTATAAAAAATATGGAAAGGAAACATGAGTTCATATATACATAAGAATGAAATCATACTTTACCCATAAAACAAAGGCACTTTAACTTACCTCATCAAACCATGAATAAATCATAGAAATCATAAGACATAAAGGTAACTTGAGGCATTCATAACATTCTTACGTAGGGAGTAACCCTCTTGGTTACATTTGGAATATCCATCACAGTATATTTCCTAAATCTCTTCGGAGAAACCTTAACCTTTCACTCCTTCGCGTTACCCAATGCATTGGAGAGCTATATCAGGCTCACCCGCCCTTAGTTTATCACAGAACCACCCGTTTTCATAACAATTCCCAAGAACCATAACATAAACATATCACATAAAACATTCATAAAGGAAACATAACATTTCCACATTTCAATCACAATATAACATTTTAGTATATTGAAATAACGAATCCGTTAAAAAAGAAACCATTTCCAAAACCATTTAAAACATTTAATAAAGAGATTTTTGAATCAAAGTGTCCCATACCAACTTGAAGATTTTCAAATTTTACACCATTAATATCCATATAAATAAATCCTTAAAACCATTTTGCAAACATGGATATTAATAAGAACAAATCATTAAAACATTTAAAGTGATATTTTGGTTAAAGTGTTTTTACCAAAATTAGAGACACTTGAATACAATAATTGAGAAATAACATTTAATAAGAACTTTATAATATCACGAGAATAAATGGATTCATGATATAATATTCCAAAGGACAGTATATACACTATATAAGAGTGAATTGGTGCATAACAACAATGAAGTCTCAATAGAGATGTAAAATGTGATGAAATCCCTTATAAAGAAGGTATCCTTAAATTTAGGACAAATCAATCTCAAAAATATGTGTGAAAAATATAAATACACCCAATATAAGTGGATATTAAGTGTAAAACAAAAAAAGGTCATTCACACAAATTCAATGGATGACATATTCAATGACTACATGTTGAACCCAAAGAAATCAAAATTGGGTTAAAAAGTTCCCTTGACAGCCTAACGACATCACATCAAAATGTGTTGATGAGAGATAAAAAGCGTATCTCATCACTTGGACATAAAATTTACATCAATAAGGATATACGAGAACATATTCCAAAATAACAATATGTAAATTAAAAGACCCAACAAAAGAAGTGTTTTAAAAAAAGAGGAGGGTGAAAGGTTCCCTTACCGACTTGGGTATCTTTCAAAACATACACCCCATGAAAGAAGGACAATAGATCATTGATGTAAATACTCATAAATGAAATTATATTACACAAAGTGAAGAATAATGCGAAGTACATACACCACTCAATGGAATTTGTGGCAAATGTAGCATAAATCTCACGGGAATAAAAGTGAGATGAATAATCCCTTACGAAAACTCGGCAGCCTAACGACGCCACATAAAACTTCAGAATATGGATTGATGAGATAAAATAGGGTATCTCATCACATTACAATAAAATTTACAGCAAGAGGAATATAAAATAACATCCCCCAACATTACAAAGATTATCTTAAAAGAAGTGACATAAAGGAGAGTACTTAAAAAGAAAGAGAGAGGTTAGATCTCTTACGAAAGTTCGGCAGCCTAACGGCGCCACTCAAAACTTCCAAAATGGATTGATGAGAGAGAATAGGGTCTCTCATCACATGAACATAAAAATTACAGTAGGAGTAATATAAAAGAACATCCCAATCATAATAAAATGATCTTAAAAGAAATGACATAAAAGAGAGTACTAAAAAAGAAAGAGAGTTGTAAGATCCCTTACCTCGGGTCCGACTTGACTCGATCGTTCTTTAACATCCTGAATAATAAACTTGAGTTAATTTATACTTGATTAAGAACCTTTTCCAAGTTCATTATTCCTTTTATATCAATTATTTACATGTTATAAACATTATGTAATCATTTAAGTTAATAATGATTGTTTTGTCGATATTTGGTTCTTAAGTCGAAAGTGGACTTCTTACAATTACATGTTGTTCGTGTGGTCAAAGGTTCATTATATACATAATGACATTCCTGATCTAAATATGATATATATATATATCCAGAATAAACATGTATTTATAATATTACATAATCATTTATAGGTAAGAAATGAAATGCACCGTTCATGGAGACGGTAAGCCGTACGTACGCATGAACGCTACATTCATTTCTTTGTCATATTAATGGAATTAAAACTAAATGAGAGGTATGTATATTTTAATTACAGAATTATATTCATCATTTAGATGTATCATTCATCATATATATCCATTATATACATGTACATATAATAGTACATTACATTTGGGGATAAGAAATGAAATGCACCGTTCATGGAGACGGTAAGCTGTACGTACGCATGAACGCTACTTTAATTTATATATCATACTTTAATGGAAAGAAATAATAATGTTATAGAGGTATATAATAATTCTAGTATAAAATCATATATAATAACATTAAATCCATCCCTTATACGTCCCACGCATGGCATTAACGAATCACATCACTTTGAGGGGGCGGTAGTCCGCACTTCCTAAAATGAAGATATCGCGTATACCCATAATGGAAGCCATAAAGGTAAGACAAAAATGAAAAATACAGAAGTATAAGTAAAACCTAAACATATTATATATCATATATAAAAATAGTGACATCATAATGGCCACCTTTGAAGGTGTTAAATGAGTATTGAAAAATCCTCGTTTCGGGAGGAAGAATTTCGCCATCCACGGAAACCGTATGTTCTTTAACCATTTGATGTAGTTGTGTGAGAGTGTAGCTCGAATAAATCTTATAACAACATCCTAGTATATTGTAGATACTGGTGTTGTTACAAAATAAATAAATAAAAAGAGTTTAGGGGTTGGAGAAGCAAAATAAAACAAATGAACATGAGAGAATGAATTACCTTTAAAAGTGTAACTCCTTTTGATTTGAGCCTAAAGGCTTCCTTTGAAAGGATTCTGCCCAAAGGGAATCCTCTAGGATGAGGATAGGGATGTGGATAGAGTAAATGGGCAGGGTTTGGCCGAGCCAAAGGCTTGAAGAGTGTGTGAAATGAGGTAGAGGTGGGGGCCTTTTATAAGAGGAGAGGAGGGGCACTTTTGGAAAGTAAGAAATATTACTTTATTTGAAAATGTGTTTCGGTTTTAAAAGGTCCCAAATTGATATAATTTGTGGATAAGGTGATAAGGGTTCTAAATCCATCCATCCAATAAGTTTTTCACATGTGTAGTTCATAGAGTTTACATTATCTTTCCATTTTATTTAAATCCTCAAATAATGATGTCATCGCTGCATCATTATTATGTCATAAATAATTTAATTTATTTAATGATTAAAAATTATAAAAAAAATACTATGATGTAGGAAATCTTTTTATCTTTGAAATGACTTTTTATAACAAAAAATATGACTTGTATAACCCCACTTAAAAATTGTTTTAGTAAAACATCTGATGTTTGTGTCATTTTTACTTTAACATTAAATAAAAAGTTATTTATGTCATTTCCCAACCAAAGTGGATCCATGGGGTCCCCAAGTTGACCCATGGCTTTTCTCGGTCGGCCATGACACAACCAATGAGGGTAGGACAAGTTTCAAGTTCCTTTCATATTATTAAAACATTATTTTTACCTTAAACTACACTAATTACCACTAATCGCGATTAAAAACTTAATAAGTTACTATTCACCAAAAAATTATTTTTATCCCATTGAACCACATTTTACTTCTTAATGACAACCATGTATGTTGGGTTTTTGAAATTCAAAACACAAATATAGCAAAATTTCATTTAAATGGAAAAATTAGTTTTTATAAGTACAATTTAGTGGTTTCACTATTCATCAAAAATTGAAGTTTTTCAGAAAATTCCCAAAAATTCACCATAAGATATATTTGATATTCCGAATTCAAAAATGAAGTCTATTTTAAAAAATTCAAAACATATATGCCAGATTAATTAAATTAATAATTAATTCCCGATGTCAAAGCAAATAGCGTGTTTTTATGAAACAATAAGTATCAAAAAATTGACATTAGTTTAAGTCTGATTTCAAAGTGAAATTAATTCCAACGACCACTATTGGATTTAATGGTAATAATATATTCTGATTTCACTGTAAAACCAATTCAAAATATAATCTAATAATATAAATAAATTAGATTAAAAGGAGGTTTTGAATTAAAATACAACATTTTACACTATTCATTAAAAAATGAAGTTTATCTGAAAGATACCAAAAATTTACACAAAGTAAATTTTGATGTCCCGATTCTTAATAAGAGTTTTGTTTGGTCCAAAAGAATGTTTAAGAGTGAACAAAACTATATTTAATGATGGTTCGCCATCAAAAGGCGATAAGTGAACCTTTAGTGAAAACTAGGGCATATACGCCTAAAATTGAATTCTTTCCGTATTTTAAGCCTTTATCTTTTATTGGATAAATGTAAATACATTTAAAAACATATATAATCATATATTAGTTATTTCTATACATTCTCGCCAATACAACGGCTAAATGTTAACTACCATTTAAAATAATATTATTTTATTATTAGAGTGCAACGTAAGATTCCCAAGAAACTCATTGTTGCATGTTAGGTACGATAGCGTCCCCTTTAAAGTCATATTAATATTTTATTCACAAATATGGATAAATATGAAAATGTCATATTCTTTATTTACCTGGGGTGTTACATCCTTCCCCCCTTTTGGGAATTGTGTCCTCGCAATTTTTAAAATTGCGCTTGGAAACATCCTTGAAAGTCCCACATCAGAACAAGAGTCGGTAAAACAATCACTTTAAAATAATGAAAGATAAGTACAGAGGTCACCCGAGTTAATCCATACCAGGACTCCATGTAGGAAAACATGGACATGGAAGAAAAAGAAAAGTGTCATGTTCTTGAGGGAGAGTGATATTAAACATGTCTATGAGAAAGTTAACAACAAGAAAATCACAAACTTGTGATGGGTTAAACGGTATTCGATTCCCCAGTAGGAAAAGTTAATAGACAACATTTTTGTTTTAAGTTACTTTTTATTGAGGAATTTATTCATAAGGAAACATAATCACTTATCATGTTGACTTTCAACTTTTACACAAACTCATATTTTCTCCAAAAGACGAGTGTTTAGGATGACTTGTTCACATTAAGAGTACTATAATCAACTTCTAGAGAATCACCTAATCCACAAAAGAGAACTATATACATCCCATGTCTTTAGGCTTTAACGAAAACCAAAACCAAAAAGGTTAGTACAAGGTCAGATAATCTAGAAAAGGATAACCCTTTAAAAAAAATCTATGCTTAATCTCCAAAATTTGTCCAACAAAACCCAAAGTTCAATGAGGACCATCCGATAAACAATTTATCCATAAAATTTTTCAAAGTAAACCAATCTAAAATTGAAACCCAAATATTTGAAGGATTTAGTCTCATAGTCTTCCAAGTTAAATTGTAACATTTATCTCCAAACAACATTAGTTTCTCCTAAAGTCTCGTCTTGAAAAGTAATTAACCTAATCACATATACTCCATGATCGGTTAATAATTTTCATAAATAACCCAAAATCAAATTACTCTTAATTCATAAAATTATATAACTAAAAATAATCAGTCAAACTAAACAGGGACTTCACGTAGTCCAGTGGTAGGCGATTAATACCAGTCGCACTTTGGTTGTGGGTTCGATTCCCACAGCTTTGTCCGACGCGACAGGTTGTCACACGGTCTGCATGTTGTCCTTTTTCCAAAACTATATAATTCTTAAAACATCCCCCAAAACGAGATAAAATCTTCAAAAATGATCATAAAATATTTTAACCTCAAGTTTATCTCATTCCTTTCATTTTCCATCATATCATAGAGTAACCCATAATTAACTAAAAACCAAGGATCATATAAACCCTAATGGTTACCTTAATAATTATTACCTGAATTTCCACATCGAGTTGTCCATCTCGTACATGATGCATTAGAGAACTCACCAAGGTTGAAGTGGTTAATCATGAATCCTTGATAGTTGGTTTAGAACAACTATGAGATTCCTCATTGAATCCCCCATCTCATCCAGTATCTTAATCAGAGAACCACCACAGTTTCCTTCAAACCCATTGTCACTTTGGTGCCTGCTAGATCCAGCCATTTAATAAAACCAAAAAGGTCAGTGTGAGTATATCAATAAAACCATCATTTACTAATGAGGAAGATACACACTAAGAAATACTTACCCATTTACTTTATCTAAAACTAGGACTCTTTCTGAAATCATAACCATTATGGTAATGTCACTTATGCTTAGAGAATACCCTAACCTCTAAAGTTATCTAAACCGACCTCTGATACCAACTATAAGGCCCCAGCCTTAAACCTTACTTAATCTTGAGTTATTACAAGATTACACATTGAGGATCTTTTCAGGTTTAGAGTTTTAGAGAATTAGATCATGAAACTTTCATTACATTCTACATTTAAACAAAGTGGTTACATAAAAGACAGTATTCATTCTTCCCATCAACGGAAACATATTGGAAATAAAACATGGATTCTTTCTTGACACATCCTTGACACTATCATCACATCATGTACCTTTCTCTTGACCTGTGAAAAACATTTTAAAAACTTGGGATGAGCATAAAAAGCTCAGTAAGGGTTATAAAAAATATGGAAAGGAAACATGAGTTCATATATACATAAGAATGAAATCATACTTTACCCATAAAATAAAGGCACTTTAACTTACCTCATCAAACCATGAATAAATCATAGAAATCATAAGACATAAAGGTAACTTGAGGCATTCGTAACATTCTTACATTGGGAGTAACCCTCTTGGTTACATTTGGAATATCCATCACAGTATATTCCCTAAATCTCTTCAGAGAAACCTTAACGTTTCACTCCTTCGCGTTACCCAATGCATTGGAGAGCTATATCGGGCTCACCCGCCCTTAGTTTATCACGGAACCACCCATTTTCATAACAATGCCCAAGAACCATAACATAAACGTATCAGATAAAACATTCATAAAGGAAACATAACATTTCCACATTTAAATCACAATATAACATTTTAGTATATTGAAATAACGAATCTGTTCAAAAAGAAACCATTTCTAAAACCATTTAAAACATTTAATAAGGAGATTTTTGAATCAAAGTGTCCCATACCAACTTGATGATTTTAAAATTTTAAACCATTAATATCCATATAAATAAATCCTTAAAACCATTTTGAAAACATGGATATTAATAAGAACAAATCATTAAAACATTTAAAGTGATATTTTGGTTAAAGGGTTTTTACCAAAATTAAAGACAATTGAATACAATAATTGAGGAATAACATTAAATCAGAACTTTATAATATCACGAGAATAAATGGATTCATGATATAATATTCCAAAGGACAGTATATACACTATATAAGAGTGAATTGGTGCATAACAACAATTAAGTCTCAATAGAGATGTAAAATGTGATGAAATCCCTTATAAAGAAGGTATCCTTAAATTAAGGACAAATCAATCACTAAAATATGTGTGACAAATATAAATAAACCCAATATAAGTGGATATTAAGTGTAAAAAAATAAAAGGTCATTCACACATATTCAATGGATGACATCTTCAATGACTACCTGTTGAACCCAAAGAAATTGAAATTGGGTTAAAAAGTTCCCTTGACAGCCTAACGACATCACATCAAAATGAGTTGATGAGAGATAAAAAGTGTATCTCATCACTTGGACATAAAATTTACATCAATAAGGATATATGAGAACATATCCCAAAATAACAATATGTAAATTAAAATACCCAACAAAAGAAGTCTTTTAAAAAAACAGGAGGGTGAAAGGTTCCCTTACCGACTTGGGTATCTTTCAAAACATACAACCCATGAAAGAAGGACAATAGATCATTGATGTAAATACTCATAAACGAAAGTATATTACACAAAGAGTAGAATAATGGGATGTACATACACAACTCAATGGAATTTGTGGCAAATGTAGCATAAATCTCACGGGAATAAAAGTGAGATGAAAAATCACTTACGAAAACTCGGCAGCCTAACGACGCCACATAAAACTTCAGAATATGGATTGATGAGATCAAATAGGGTATATCATCACATTAAAATAAAATTTACAGAAAGAGTAATATAAAATAACATCCCCCAACATTACAAAGGGGAGCTTAAAAGAAGTGACATAAAGGAGAGTACTTAAAAAGAAAGAGAGAGGTTAGATCTCTTACGAAAGTTCGGCAGCCTAACGGCGCCACTCAAAACTTCCAAAATGGATTGATGAGAGAGAATAGGGTCTCTCATCACATGAACATAAAAATTACAGTAGGATTAATATAATATAACATCCCAATCATAAGAAAATGTGCTTAAAAGAAATGACATAAAAGAGTGTACTTAAAAAGAAAGAGAGTTGTAGGATCTCTTACCTCGGGTCCGACTTGACTCGATCGTTCTTTAACGTCCTTAATAATAAACTTGAGTTTATTTCTACTTGCTTAAGAACCTTTTCCAAGTTCATTATTCCTTTTATATCAATTATTGACATGTTATAAACATTATGTAATCATTTAAGTTAATAATGATTGTTTTGTCGATACTTGGTTCTTAAGTCGAAAGTGGACTTCTTACAATTACATGTTGTTCGTGTGGTCAAAGGTTCTTTATATCCAGAATGAAATTCCTGATCTGGATATAATATATATAATATATATCCAGCATATACATGTATTAATAATATTACATAATCATTTATAGGTAAGAAATGAAATGCACCGTTCATGGAGACGGTAAGCCGTACGTACGCATGAACGCTACTTTCATTTCTTTGTCATATTAATGGAATTAAAAATAAATGATAGGTATGTATATTTTAATTACAGAATTATATTCATCATTTAGATGTATCATTCATCATATATATCCATTATATACATGTAATTATAATAGTACATTACATTTGGGGATAAGAAATGAAATGCACCGTTCATGGAGACGGTAAGCCGTACGTACGCATGAAGACTACTTTCATTTCTATCTCATAATTTAATGGAAATAAATAATAATGATATAGAGGTATATAATAATTCCAGTATAAAATCATATATAATAACATTAAATCCATCCCTTATACATCCCACGTATGGCATTAACGAATCACATCACTTTGAGGGGGTGGTAGTCCGCACTTCCTAAAATGAAGATATCGCGTATACCCATAATGGAAGCCATAAAGGTAAGACAAAAATGAAAAATACAGAAGTATAAGTAAAACATAAACATATTATATATCATATATAAAAATAGTGACATCATAATGACCACCTTTGAAGCTGTTAAATGAGTATTGAACAATCCTCGTTTTGGGAGGCAGAATTTCGCCATCCACAGAAACCATATGTTCTTTAACCATTTGATGTAGTTGTGTGAGAGTGTAGCTCTAATAAATCTTATAACAACATCCTAGTATATTGAAGATATTGGTGTTGTTACAAAAGAAGTAAATAAAAAGAGTTTAGGGGTTGGAGTAGCAAAATATAACAAATGAACATGAGAGAATGAATTACCTTTAAAAGTGTAACTCCTTTTGATTTGAGCCTAAAGGCTTCCTTTGAAATGATTCTTCCCAAAGTGAATCATATGGGATGAGGATAGGGATGTGGAGAGACTAAATTGGTAGGGGTTGGCCAAGACAAAGGCTTGAGGAGTGTGTGAAATGTGGTAGAGGTGGGGGCCTTTTATAAGAGGAGAGGAGGGGCACTTTTGGAAAGTAAGAAATATTACTTTATTTGAAAATGTGTTTCGGTTTTAAAAGGTCCCACATTGATATAATTCATGGATATGGTGATAAGGGTTAGAAATACACCCATACAATAAGTTTTGGACATGTGTAGTTCATATATTTTACATTATCTTTCCATTTTATTTAAATCGTCAAATAATGATGTCATCGCTGCATTATTATTATGTCATAAATAATTTAATTTATATAATGTCTAAAAATTATAATAAAAATACTATGATGTAGGAAATCTTTTTATCTTTCCAATGACAATTTATAACAAAAAATATGACTTGTATAACCCCACTTAAAAATTGTTTTAGTAAAACATGTCATGTTAGTGTCATTTTTACTTTAACATTAAATAAAAAGTTATTTATGTCATTTCCCAACCAAAGTGGATCCATGGGGTCCCCAAGTTGACCCATGGCTTGTCTTGGTCGGCCATGACACAACCAATGAGGGTAGGACATGTTTCAAGTTCATTTCATATTATTAAAATATTATTTTTACCTTAAACTACACTAATTACCACTAATCGCGATTAAAAACTTAATAAGTTACTATTCACCAAAAAATTATTTTTATCCCATTGAACCACATTTTACTTCTTAATGACAACCATGTATGTCGGATTTTTGAAATTCAAAACACAAAGATGGGAAAATTTCATTTAAATGGAAAAATCAGTTTTCATAAGTACCACTTAGTGGTTTCACTATTTATCAAAAATTGAAGTTTTTCAGAAAATTCCCAAAAACTGACCATAAGATATATTTGATATTCCGAATTCAAAAATGAAGTATATTTTACAAAATTCAAAACATATAAGTCAGATTAATTAATTTAATAATTAATTCCCCCTGTCAAAGCAAATAGCGTGTTTTTATGAAACAATATGTATCAAAAGATTGACACTAGTTTAAGTCTGATTTCAAAGTGAAATTAATTCCAACGACCACTATTGGATTTAATGGTAAATATATATTCTGATTTCACTGTAAAACCAATTCAAAAGATAATCTAATAATATAAATAAATTATATTAAAAAGAGTTTTTGAATTAAAATACAACATTTTACACTATTCATTAAAAAAATGAACTTTATCGGAAAGATACCAAAAATTTACACAAAGTAAATTTTGATGTCCCGATTCTTAATAAGAGTTTTATTTGGTCCAAAATAATGTTTAAGAGTGAACAAAACTATATTTAATGACGGTTCTCCATCAAAAGGCGACAAGTGAACCTTTAGTGAAAACTAGGGCATACCTAAAATTGAATTCTTTCCGTATTTTAAGCCTTTATCTTTTATTGGATAAATGTAAAAACATTTAAAAACATATATAATCATATATTAGTTATTTCTATCCATTCCTGCCAATACAATGGCTACATGTTAACTATCATTTAAAATAATATTATTTTATTATTAGAGTGCAACGTAAGAATCCCAAGAAACTCGTTGTTGCGTGTTGGGTACGATAGCGTCCCCTTTAAAGTCATATTAATATTTTATTCACAAATATGGATAAATATGAAAATTTCATATTCTTTATTTACTTGGGGTGTTACAAACACACACACCCCCAATCATGTTTTTCCTATCAGTAAAAATCCACATTGACCTATAATTCAAAACCTAAAACGTGGAATCCCTATTTGGATCCTCAAAAATATAACCAATATTGAATAATCCCTCTACAAATCCTAGATAACACCAAAAATCTTGGGCTATTGCCCATCTATATGTGGTCCAAAATCCAAAAACATAACCTCTAGTATCTCACAGCCTCATAGGGCTCAAAAATATAAAATAATCATAAGAGAGATGGAAACAATTACATTACAATTCCAATTCAACCGGGTTTTTTATACACCAAAACTATTACCAACCTAGAGTAAAAAATCCTTGATGTTTACCAAAGATACTCCCATTCAAATATAAATCAAGGCCTCTGCCAAAACTCATGTTATGTCCTCGAATAATCCTCCTGACCCTTTCCCATGTATCATCTTAGGCCTGATGAATAAGAGGTAGTTGAACTAAAATTCTAGAGGGAAAAATCTCTTTCATAACACACTCTTCCCAAATATTGTCATAGATGTTCTCTAAATTCATTAATGGATCTTACAGAACATTTTATGTGGAAGCCCCCCCCCCCCCAAATGGACATATATTGTGTCTCATTCTAACTCTAGGATGAAAACTAGTCAAAACCATCAAAATGAAATCAAGGATATAGTACACTATAGTTAATCCAAAACGTAATATCTACCTATGTAATTTTGTATGGACTAGTTCATATGGGGTTTAAAACATTATTACAACATGGCCAGAGCATACAAAAAATTTATTCATGTACGTCCATATAGATATGTCCCCCTAACATGGGATGTCTACCCATTTACAAATTCTCACAACCATGTCCCTCAACATGCTATATAACTCAATTACATAGAATTTAGTCATAAAATTACAACTTTAATATACTCAGCCACATGGCCATGCACCACTACACCTTCCATAATGCTAGTACATGGTGTGTGTATATGAAATTTCTCCTACCAAGTAACATGACCAAATGGACATTTTCTTCCACATGGAAATGTTCCAATAAATAGTGTATACATCAACTAATCTGAGTGTTGCTCCATGTTTCAATCTTCCCTGAATAGTAAGAACACACATGATGTGTTTCATCTCCTTGAAAAGTGTGATCAAGATTTCTAATCCTCAAACCCCAACGAACCTTCCTAACAACCCATATTCACTATTTGTAAATAGATCAACTTCCTCGGAGTCCATAGAGGTATTAAAAGGTCTCTAAATTATAAAAAACATATATATGGGTATTATGTCTTAAAACAAAAAAATCATCTGGCATGGTGTTGTAAACACAGAATCTCCCAATTTGAATCTTGTCCCAGAAGATGATTCACCTAGATATGGTCTCAATATATTCCTCAAATTATGTCTTGTAGTGTCTCCTTCACTATTACCTCTCTGTCAGATGCCTGTTCTATAAGAATAATTTATTCCCCTCCTCATTTGATTCATGGGAATACAAAATATTTTGGGGGTATTTTAATTAATTAACCTTTGAATAATCATCCAAATCCTGTGTACATGTTGTTGGATTATACTTTTAATTGAAAAATCCTACAATTTCAGACACAACCATAGTGCGAGAATATCAATACAACAATTTGTTCAAAAGGAATCACCACCTAAAGCCACAGAAATAACTGAATGTTTAATTAATTAAATATTAAATATTTCTTCAAAAATTAAATGACTCATAATTCAGAAATGAAAATATCCTAGGGTAACCACCATATTTTGGGACCAACAGAGTGGTTATAAAAATAACCCATGATCATATTCTTGGGAAAATTGACCATTTAACCCCTTAAGTGAACGAGAAAGTAAACATTCCGATTTCATCTCAAATTTATGTTCCATGAAAACATCTGTCTTTATATATTAACAAAACACATTTCATCATAAGCATTTCAAGGATCTTAGAGAAGATATAATAACATGATTTTTTGGACTCCTTACTCATGAACCGTATATGACATCCCATAGCATATAAGAATTAATCTTGTAATTAGGGGTGTATAATTCATATCCCATTCATTACATAATTAAATATACACACACATGTTTTTCACGTAAAGATAAATGAAATTATGGAGATTATACATTAAATATTAAGATATTATATCATTTACCAAAGAAAGAATTGGTTACATATCAAAATTGTGGATAATAGGTCATAAAAATAATCATTTATGTCCCTAAAATAATTAGTGAATGAAGTGTAACATATATTTAATGAATAATAAAAAAATTAATATATGATATAAATATATTTCGTTGAGAAATATTGATTAAAAAAATAATAATGAATATTATTGGAAAAAATCCCCATGCCAACATTGTAATTTTTTACCTAAATAATTAAAAAAATATGTATGGATAAAGAGGATTATAAATTTAAAAAATACAAAAGTTAAAAAGTATTATAAAAATTTTAAATCATGAGATATATAAATAATAATATAATATATAAAATATAGTACTATTATAAAGAAACAAAATAATAAAAATAGTGATTTCCCCTAACTTAATTATCGAATCACTATAGAAGAACCTCTAAATCCAAAAATAATCATATATTATTTTTAAGTTTATTATTTCATAAACTTATTAATATATTTTAATTTATTAATTTTTATTTACATTTACTTACTATTCATTGTTATATATAATTTTTTATGATTTTTTTCTGGAAATGTATTATTTTAGGGTTCTTATGTTATTTCGATCGAGAATTATCGATTGTAAATAATTTTTCAAATTTCAATAAAATAAAAAAAAATTATGTTAAAATACACATTAGGTTTTCTATATTCCATAGAGTCATAAGTGTTCCACAATATATATCATTCATGTTCATGAAAGAAGATGTTTTATGGTATATTTATTTAAGTGGATTCATCAACTATTGTATGTTAATTTTATGTCTTTATTGTTAATTTTTACATTAATTTTTTTAATAATGATATAATTACACAAATAATTTTTTATTTATCAATAATCAATATATTTCATCATGAGTGGGGGTGATTGAAATTGAAGAAACATACTCAATATAGGTGGTATGTCAAATACTTGTCATGAGTGATGTTTTAATGATTATAATAATTACATAATGATCTATCTCCTATAAAATAATTTAATTATTTAATCCTTATAACCATTATTTCTTGTTATTATATTGAATAATTATATTTACATGAATCTAAGGAAAAGTGAAAAAATAACTAAAATAAAACTATATCACCTCTCTTTTGAGATCTATCCTTCATTATATGACCATTCCTTAAAAGGATTGTGTTATAGTGAGACCGGAAGAATCCCAATATATAAGAGGTTCATGGTAACTATTTGGGTATATTTTTGGTGAAGAAATATGTTTGGGAACTCATGATATGTGGTTGAAGAAGGGTTATTTTTATAAGTGAAGGGGGATACTGATTTAAAATTATAAATAAATAAATAATAAATTTTGGTTTAAGGGTATCAATAATCATCATTATTTATATCTAATATTAAATATATTATTATTTAATTTCAATAAACATGTTATGATATTCATTATATCTTATGCAAACTGCAAATATCATAGTTAAATTAACATTAAAATTTTTATTTTTTTTATAGTAATTATTATACAATATTTCACTGTATACTAAAAATTTATTACTTCCATGATTATCTAATATCAATGTAAAATTTCCAAAAATTAAAATAATTTTATCAAAATAAATTTTTAAATATCGTAAATTAAATATTTTAATTGAACATAAAATTCTAGGTGTTTGGATTTTAAAATAAAAAAACATAATCCTGAATAATCTTATCATTAATGTTTATTTTGATTTACATGAATTAAAGAATTATAATCATTTTATTAAATAATTTTTACTGGTATTGTGATATTAATATATTTTTATCAAATCCATGGTGATCATTTACTAATGTAGTTATTTCAATGGTTACTAATAATGGGATTTTTCTATTACAATGAATGTGATACTATTATAATAGTCATATTTCTCATCACTACCATGACTTTAAAGTGGGAATATTTACTCTTAACTTCTAATATATACCATTTAGATCCTTTAATTTTAATTCACTTAGTTTTCTATCAAGGTTTTAAATATATATTTTATATAATACCAATGTTATTCATGAAATTGTTTTCTTAATACCATGACTCTTATGGTTATGGTACATCAAGAATGTTATGAGACATTGGATTTAAAAATTCTAGTGAAGTTATTTATAATTGTTTTTTGATCCAATTTACTTGTAGGATCATACATAATTTATCCATCCTAAAAAAATATATTATGAAATTAAATAATATTTATTTCATTACATCATTCATATAGTTTATAAAAAAATAACTTTACACTTCTATATCTCTAGATAATAATTAATTTAATTACAATGTATATATAATTTTAATGAATAAATTTCATATAATAATTTATTAATACATTTATAAACCAAAATATGGTGAACCCCCATCTACTATATCATAAAAAATTAATAATGGAAAAAAAATTTCATTTAAACATTTTAGGCTTTCCTTATAATATAATTATTTTATTTCATAACATCTAAATCAAACCATACTAATTAATCACCATAATTGTTATTTTTTAATAAAATAATTTAATTATATATATATATAAACATTTTACAAAAAATATATCACATGGGGGTGTTTTAGTCTAAAGAGTCGAGGTCGGGATCCTTGTGGTCTCAGGTAAGACTCCCACTAATTACAAGATCCTACCAAGGAAATTTTACAACCTCACGATTAAATAACATGACGATTCAAGCAAGCATGTGAACGTTTGTTGTACCAAAATAGTTATGGGTTACATTTGAGACTCATTATCTAATACCGGCTATGATGGGGGTAAGGTTACACCCAGAGGAGGATGACTTGTACATGGGGGTTGTGGTTTCTATTAAAAAAATAATAAAATATATATTTAAATAATATTCAAAAAATATTTTAATAAATATATATTTTCATAAAAATAATAATTCCCAATATAATGATTGTTTATTGAGTTCTTTTAAAAATTTGAACAATACATCCCCAGAAAAATTATACACACAAAACCTTTTATAATATATTTTAGTAATTTTCTATTTCTCAAATTCAATGTGGGTCCCTTATCATATTTTTAATGAGTAATGTATTCAATATATATAATGATTATAATGAAAAATTACTTAATTCTACATGTAGTCTAAAATTTTTGTTTTTAATAATTTTGAAAAAATATTAAATAATAACTAGTTCAATTATAAAAGTTTATTTACATAACACATGCTCACGATGTGAATAAAAAATAAAAAAATGTATGGTATTCGGTAGGTACATAATTACAATATTTTTATACTGGTATTGAAAATAAATATCAAAAAAGTGTAAATCATGAAATTTTTTCATTAATATATATATATATATTATTTCAATGTGTGTATTGATTAGGATGAAATGTTACTTAATTTTACTCAAATCATAAAATTAGTTTTCTTAAAATTATTTCTAAAAAATAAAATTCTCCCACATTCAATTATAAATTTCAACTTTATGAATGAATAATTAAAATATGATTTATAAATATAAATTATACCAGTATTTTACATAAATACCAAATATGTTTTTTTTATTTCTGGGGACTAAAAATAAAATAAACATGAATTTTAAATAGAATAATTGTTTTATTATATGTTTCTATGTATGTATATATGAATTTATGTATATATATATATATATATATATATTTTTATGTTTGCCCTTAATTTTTTATAGGATAAAATAAATAATTTATAATTAACTTGTGTCTTATATTTCTCCAATACAATTATCCTCCTCTATGTGATTATTTTCTCTCTCCAACTTTTCTGTCAATAAATTATCCCCAAATATATCTAATTTTTCCCTATATCTAAATCTCCACTTCTACAACTCTCAATTAATTTTTTACCTTAAAATCGTCTCTATTTTCTCTAACATCTCCTAACATAGTCATTTATCCAATAAAATTGCTTCTTTATAACATATCATTTTCATTTCTAATTATCCTTTTATGTATGTTCAATATTTTTCCACATAAAATAGTATTCATAATGATAAAAATAGTTTGTACATGTTAATTTCCCCTTTTCTCCTTCCAACAATAATTGAGTCTTATATAATTTCAATAACTCAATTCAAAAATTTGATTATGTCAACCTCTATTAATAATCTTTACTATCATAAAGACCGTCATTGAGATGATAATCAATTTTTAACCCTAACATACGACCCTATATTTAGAAATCATAAAATTTTCAATAATTTAATTTTATATCTCATATATAAGGGAAATTAAATCATTTCAAAAAATTATAAATATATTTATACGTGTATTTATCATATTAATTTATTTTAATTTTATAAATACTTTTTTTACTATAATGTTCATTATTATCTATTCTTTAAATGTTTTCACTATCGAATTTTTAATATATAGATTTTTTATTAGAAAAAAATTCTTTTTTTTGTAACTAGATATATATATATTATTAATTATAAATAATTATTAATTGTTATTATAATATGATTGAAAATATCATTACCTGGCATGAATGTTCTACAACAATATAGAATCCCTGAAATTAAAATTTTATCAATGTTAAAATTCATATTTTATATATAAATAAATTGAATACACATATTATTAATTTTATATTATTAATAATAATGATGAATTTATGTTATTAAAATAACACAATTGATATATCATATTACAAAAGTCTATGTAAAATTATTTTCAAAATAATTTTACGTTGGTACATTATTAGTATATAATTATTTATACACATATTCAATTTTTTTATTTGACATGTTATTATGTTTTTCTTTGAGTATGAATGATTTTTATCGATTATAAGAAAATTATAAATATAAAAACTATAAAAAATATTAAAAATATCTATATTAATTATAATTCCAATGATAGATTAGAATATATTAAAATATATTTTAGTAATTCATTTATTTATTTATATTTATTTATATTTGAATCGAAATGGATCATTATGTTTGGAGTGCTTTGAAATTCATTCCTCTTTCTATTTTTTCACCACTCTCACCCATAATGATTGAAATTATATTTTATATAGTTTAACTAATAAAGGATTGATTTGAGATGGTTTTATATGATATAATGGGTTTCCCCCCATCATTTTTAAATTTCTTCGTGAGAGACCACGATAAAAAACATTTGTATAGAATCGTCTAACTATTTATTTTTTTCTTAAGTAATTGTGGTTGCCTTAGTCATGGTCTCAAAATCATCAATAAAATGGACTAATACCTAAGTAAACATTATGAATTTAAATTTTTTGTGATCAAATATTGAATATCAATGAAAAAATTATTCACTTTTAGTATACTAAATCTTTTATATAATTGAATGTCATCATCTCTGTTGATATAGTTTTATAGATCAACATTATAGTGTTTTTTCTATTTAATATTACATTTAAAATTATTTATATTATTAAAATATAGTAAAAATAGTATCTTAAAATCTTACATATATTATTTATAAACCTCATTATTCAATTTATTTATTTATTTAAAATAATGATGGAATATTGTTTTGTGATGGACCTGAATTTCTTGGACGATTTTTTATGTAAATGGTGTCGGATAAATACTGGAGGAAGGAAAATAAAATTTTAAATTTAATATGTTTCTTTAAATATGTTTTTTATTATAGTTCAATGTCTTGTTCCATAAGATTCTGTTAGAGGATAGGTATATTCTATAGTCTAGTGTGTCCCACCAGGAGGCATTAGGATGAAGTGTGTCTCTTAAGTTATAGCATAATGTGTGTGAATAGAGGTTTTTTGTCATGTTGTTTCAATGATAATGTTTTTTTATTCTTTATAGTAGTATTATTATGGTTTAATGTTCCCTAGTTTATCTTTATAAAGTAATGTCTCTAGGTTAATCAGATTTTAGGGTCTTAGGTTTATCCAACATGATTTTCATTACACTGTGAGAGATACATTTGAATCTTTACGGTCATAGGGTTTTTGAATTCACCATATGGTGTTTGGTGATCACAATAGGTCTTTTATGTTTATCATACATGGACCTTTTATTTAATCTTCCTCAGGGTCTGTTGTAGTGTGACATTACCTACTACATTGTGGGATAATATGAGGACAATTTCATGGTTCAACCTATTTTGGAATTATTACATCATTGAAATGGTTTTATAATAAAAAATCATCAAAATAATAGAGTTATGTTTACTTTTCCATATGATAATGGGATATTACCGAATAAATTATGATGGTGTTCTCAATTTAGCTTCATTGTGTCATTATCATATCCGATCATTTCATGGTTTGTTAATTTTAAAGAGTGATTTTAAATTTGAGACTTAACTTTAATTATCTGTTTATAATATAAATTTACATGAACTCTATGAACCTAGTTGTGTGTCTTTGGATATCCATATCCATCCTATTATTGGTTTTTCCACTTCAAATAAAGAGATTAGTTTTTTATAATATGTGGTGGATCCACTATCCCTTCCTCTAAATTCTATTCTTATCCCTTCATATTTTAGAGATTGTGTCTATGGTGTTAACCCAGGTTTAGTGTTAATGTATTATAATTTCAATAGTGAAGGGTTATTTGTATGGATTTTGGTTGATCCTCGTGTCTTAGGTGGAGATTAAACAGAGGTTTCTCTTATCTCATGCGGTGATATTAATGATTCATTTTAATTAGGGAACTAAAATCATTTTTTTATTAATTCAAGTAATTTTTTTAGTTATCATGATTTTTATTTCCTTGGATTGATGATATGGATTACCATAAAAATATAATGAACTAAATCATTGTAAATTTAAAGAAATGGGGTGATTCACAAGTGCTTTATTATATTTCCAAATATTTCATATATGGAAGAGGTTTTATTGATGTTGTTTCTAAAAAAATAATATGTGTTTTTTGTTATACATATTTTTTCTACTATTGATTTTAAAATTTACATTTCATAATGGGTTGAACAGTAAATATTGGAAATGAATTTTTTATTAGAAAATATGGAATATATGTATTTAGGTTTGACATGTAATTTTAATTGAATGTGGATCAATACATAGATTGTGATTGTTCAATATTTTTTTCCATTATATAATTCTATATGTAGAGTATTTATAACTATAATTAAAATCATTATGGATAATTATTTTTGTTTCAGTGGATGATATGGGTTTTTTTTACTATATTGAGGTGGAATGGATTTTGTATAGTTAAGGTAATTGTTTCATGGCTAGTTGTGTGCAGAGGAAGTGGGTTTTTGGGTGTCGACATGTTATTTAGTGATATTTATATAGAGATGGGATGAATTATTCATGATTAATGTTATAGTTTACTAATATAATGTAACGTGTTTGGGGTTATTGAAAATTTAGTTTTCTGATGGTCTTTAATTTTTAAATGGTGTGATGTTAAGTGGTAATTGATCACGAATATAATGAATTCAACTAGTGAATTACAGGTGATACAATTAATAGTTATGATTATTAAATGGGAATATTCTATAATAAAATTAAATAAGTGAATAATGGATCCATTGAAATGATAAGGGTTTTAATGAATTATTTAACATAAAATATTATTAATATAGGTATATGGGATTACAAGAATGGGAAAAAACACACACCATCCCAGGAACCATGGTTGGTCATTCCTCATCCATCCACTCATGTAATTGAAGGTACACACCTGACCAATTTTATTAAAATAGATTCCTTGATGTCAAATATATATAGTTTCATTAAATATTTGTTTCTAGAAGAGATAATATGTTATCTCACCATGCATGAGAGGCCTAAAAAGTCTCATTCCACCATTTATTTTCCACACTATTTGATTTTGATGGTCAATGAACCTATATACCCATACATGAGCCCTTTTATTCCCCCTATAAAATATGATACATCAAATAACCTTTATCTAACATAAATGGAAAGACCTCTATCCCACTATAGTGTGTGTGTGTGTGTGTGGAAGTTCAAACGATAGGTGTATTCACACTTATCTCTCTTTCGAGCCTCCCACACGATTTTTTAGCTAGCCCACCACTACACAACCAACTAATTTCTCCACACCATCAAACTAGTACCACTATGATGATACTCTTATGTTAGGGATCCCATTAATCAAATGTCAATGTAAGAATTCCTAGATGTTAAATTATTTAACACCCAATACCTTTTTTGGGTCTCACAATATACAACGCATGCATGTCACCCTGATTATGCTACCTTCCAGATATGATGGGCTATATCCTGGTCCTCCATGTGCCATTTTACCATGTTTTCGTGGCCCATAGGCCTTTCTTATAAATCCTAAAAGCCAAAGCGACCCAAAACCCCCTAAAATTCCCCAAAATCCAACTGATTAATATGATACAATTGTTATAGTAACTGTACAATGCACGAGTACAATACTGGTGTATTAATTATATCAACCATGTGTTTAACCCTGAACCATATTGATTTCAAATTGGATCATGAACTGCCCTGGAACATGCTATTTTTATTGTAATGAAATATATAAATTGAATGTCTCAATAAATAAAATGATTTTTCAAATATTAAATATAGAATTTAATGAATTATGTAATGATAAAAGAAATTAATAATTTTTGTTTTGTAGTTTTATGTTGATGGTTGGGGACAATAATGTTGAAATTATAGAACTAATTGATGGTCAATGGTAGTGGTTGTGGGTACTTATAGTTGGTCATTATAGTATTGGTTATGTTTTATCCTTTTGGTTATGATTTTTTTTCTAAACCCCTATTTTTTATTATTTCCTATACATCACCACCTGATTTAGCTTGCCTAACTAATGAATGTATGAGGACATGGGTTGTGGGTGTCTTCCTCAATGTATGGTTAGTAGAAGGAATATATGGATGACTATTCCCTATTATCTATGGTACCTTCAATGGTAGCACTATTAGTGATGGTTATCAAGTAAATAGTTATATATACAATTTAAGATGAATAGTAGTTATAATATGTATATAATAATGAGCATTGTTGTGGGTTTAATGTGGATACATGGAAGGAATATGACACAAGGTTGGTACCCCTCATGTTCTAAATACCTTACTACATTGAATATATGATATAATGATATGATGGGGTGATTTAGTATATGTTTTTGAATATTTTGTTATAGCTATTATATAGCACTTATTTTTGATCATATATGGGTATACGATATATCAAATTACCAGATCTATGTTTTTGGTGTGTGGGGGATACATGATTAGTGTAGGCTGTTGATGTGTGGTACCTTCATAAAATATATTCATTTGATATTTTGTTACTACAATTGAATGTGATCTTAGGTGAGTGTGACATGGTGAGGTAGGGTGATGTCATATGTGGCATGTGTGTGTGTTGAATTTGTTATTTCATTTGTATTCCATTAGTGTGATTCTTCTACGTATTTAGATGAGGATTTAGGATGACCATGTTAGTATACTTTTATAATCACACCAATATGAAGATATATTTTTTAAGTTTCCATGTGGGAGTTGGAGATCAATCTAGACATTAATAGATCAATTTTATGAGTTGGTATCATAGTTACTACAAAATTATTTTTCATTTAGTATTTTATGTTGGATCCTTATTTGTGTAACATTTTTACATGAATTATGGTTTGGTTATTAAATTAATTTATATGGATTTTATTGGTGGTTTATCTATGTTTTGGAGATTGATGACTGTAATATCTCACATTTATGTGTTTTTTCTTTTGATGTAAGTCGGTAACTCATTCCCTACTAGAGTAAGGTATCTGGTTTCACACATTTTGTCACTAAGAACTGGGATGGATTCCCATTATGGGTGCATTTTAACATTTTTAGTTGGCCATTTCAAACTAATATAATTATGTATTTGTGTATTTTATAATAAAATAATTCCTTTTATTTTATAATTTCCTATTTTTTATTGTGGAAAAATACCATCACATATAATTACGTTATGTCTAATAAATTAATTTCATTACAATTAATTTTTTTTTATTTTTTAATAATAAATACTATTAATAATATCGTCTATTGTAGTAATCTATGAGAAAATATCACTGTGTTTACTTAAATTAAATCCACAAAAAATATGGAAATTGGAAGTAGTATATTTTTTAATATTCTAAATATTATAATAATTTGAAATTGAATAGTGTCATTCAAATATATTTATTATAAATTAATTGGAGTTCATGTAAATATTTGAAATTAAAGGAATTTAATAATGTAAAAAAGCATGATAACTTTTAAAATTATAATAAGTTCAATGAATTCATAGCATATTTGATTATAAATTATTTATCTATCAACTGACAATTGATTCTATAAAAACTATAAAAAATAATTAAATAATTTATATTGGAAACCAAATTTCATTCCATGGTTACTCGAATAAATTAGGAAAGAATAAATTAGTTCTATGAGGAGAGAAATGTTATATAATTCATAATTTCAATATTATTTAAAATTTTATAAAATTTAAACCATTATATGAAGAGTCATAATTAAATTTTTATTTGAGAACTCGTGTATGAAAATATCTCATTAATATTACACACATTTGACTAGGTCTAACTCTATTTTTTTACATTACTGGGAAGATAATGTGAGTGTAATTCTTGATAATAAAGTTATTTGTATTTTTATATTAATATTTTGTAATAGAAATTATTCTCTATTAAATTTTTTAATAGTTTTCATAGGAAAAATTCATTAATATCATGTTATTTTGTCCCCCAGAATTATTATGAATGAGAAGAAAATTGTACTATAATATCAAAGGTCATATATTGAATATATTTATTTTAAATTTATAATTAAAAACCAACCACAAGATACAAAAATAATCCATCCTTTTACACGATTGTACATTATAAATCATAAGTATATCAAACTCTTATATGACAATGATTTTGTATATTTGAATATTTTTTTAATCAAACATCTTATTTTAAATCATAGATCTAAGTTATTATATAAAATAAAGTACACCAGATTCATATCTTCTCATATCATAAAACTACACAAAAATAATAATTTAGTGGTGGTTTAAATTTCTAGTAAACTATTCCATGATGGGTTTAGAAAACCACTGCTAAATCATGTGATGTTAATCATTTAGTGGTAATTTAAAATAACCATTATGGAATAGTTTAGCAATGTTTTTTAAATAAAGATGATAATCATCAAATTACTGTTTTTTAATTTATTAGAAATAAATAATAATAATAATAATTCATTTATTTTTAATTTATTATTTTTTATTAATTTATTAATTTTTATTATGGTCATTTATTAATTACTATTTTTCATTTTTTACTTTTTATTTATTTATCCTATTATACATTTCTATATCAATCATGTCATGCATAAGTCCATCATATATATGCAATGGACCTATGATCTATGTAATGGGTATCCCTCTACCCATATCAAAAGATGTCATTGCATTCATAATAAAATGTGGTTTTCCCACACATTTAAAATAATAATTAACAATTAGTAATAAATATGTACTAAAATTATAAATAATTTAAAACAATTTAGTTACAAATGAATATTAAATTAATAAATAACTGATAATAGAAAATATAAAAGACATGATAATAAATAAATATCATATATAAAATAAAAATATAATAAATAAATAGTAAAAAGATAATAAATTAATAGTTTATAATTAATAAATTAGTAAATTAAAAAATTAACATGCAATAGACATTTAATATACTATAGTCAATAAGAAATAATAACTAATGCATTACACATAATACATGATAAATAATATTTAATAAAAAATATTAAATGTATAATAAATATATATAAAATATAAAATATAAAATAAAAAATTATAAATACTAAATAATAAATAATTTTTTTAAATAATATTATAAATAACAAATAAATACAAAATAAACGGCATAGGTGGGGTGAAAAGAGCCAGGATCTTTGGAGCTTGTGAGAAACTCCCAGACCTTCTAGGTTTTTCCAGATTCTAAGGCTCTCTCTCACAACCATGGTTTTAATGTTAATGCTTGTACAATGGCATCGATTTTGATAATTATGGATGTTTCTTTGAGGATTCCTATGTAGGCCACTGCATCATCTCATGATGGAGACACACATTCTAAGCAGTGTCATTTTGCATAATTGAAGGAATCAATTATTGGTAATGTCTTAGGATTTGCATACATAGCTCATGTCATTGTGAATTATGATGTAATCAAGGATCACTAGTAACATTGAAAATATTCAATTATTGAATAGATGGTTTTGTTGATTGGAAATAATACATGGATCATAGAACACCTGATTCACATAATTTATTTTTTGTTTTTTGTATTACATATGAGTTCCCATATGAAAGGGGTTTTTTCATTTGTTATGTTCTCCAATGATGGATTGAAGTAATGTGATAGGGTTTTTTTTTCTAGTATCGCTAAAACATTTAATTTTTACCTTTAAGAATTGTAATTTTAAATTAAATGTTCTTCTATTTAAAAACTCTATAGCCTAGGTATTGACCATGATTATTGGACTTAATTGGATACTCTGGAATCACAATATTTTATATGACATGCCTGCAAAAATTTAAAATTCTATGAAAACATATAACAATATTGAGGTTTCATGATTTCAGTATTTTTATTGCTTTTTTTGGATTAATCATAGTTTTTTAATTGATTAATATGGTTTTAACCTCCACAGTAGAGGATGATATATAGCTTAAAATAAAATATGAAAACATACATTCCTTAACTTTATTTTTTCCAACCTATTAGACGAGTTCAAAATAGTTTTTTTAGAAATTATATTTTTCCATATTTATATTTAAAATTATATTATGGGAAAACATATAGAAACCAGAATTTGAATGATTACAAACATTAATATGATAGTTATGTTCTCTCATGTGAGAAACCTTATACGCTGGAAGGTGCAAGTGCCTCTTGATTTAGATGGCTTTTGGAGTTATTGGATACTTCTTCACTGATGTCTATATTTGATGATCCTTGAAGGAAGGGTTTGATTAGTGTTTAATCTATCCTTAAAACTAATGATCTTATGTATTTTGGAACGTGTAATAAAATTTTCATAGTCGAAGGCACATGTGATGACCATGAAGTTGCTGAGAAGAATCGATAACTTTTATTTTCTTTCAGAGATGGTCCAGTTAATGGTACTAAGGGTTGATTGATTATTGATGCTAATGAATTTCCAACTAATTAAGAATTATATTCCCAAGATGAAAGTGACTAATTACATTGGAATGAGAAGAATATAGTTCTTTCCAAAGGAATCAAAGGTAAAGTGAAGCATAATCATGCCTCTTTAATTAATTGTAAACATCGATCATCAAGATCAGTGTTTCCCATCCCAAATGATGTTAAGAAAGATGTTCATATCTCTTCTAATATTGATTTATTTTTTATTATGATTGAAAAGAATTATTTTAATCTTTGGATAGAAACAATGACTCAAAAAACACATTCTTAAATGTGAAGGCCCACTTCTCATTGACTCTTGCTACTATCTTTCATAGTAGTTGCTTCCTTAGGGAATCAGGTTGTGGTTGTGGCTGATAGAAATATAAAGACTCTGCATACCTCAATTATAAAACATTCTATTTCAAATACATCTTTAAATGCTTCTAACCAGGCAAGGGAAATTAATTTTGGTTATTCTTCCATACTCACATGTTTTATATTGGTTATTTAAAATGTTTCATTGGATAACTGGGATGATAGTTATCCATTAAATTTTTAAGCCCTTTATATGGATAAAGGATTTCCTTACTCCAAGACTAATACATTGGGAACTACAAACACTTATAAAACCACTAGGGTGAAAATTCAGGGCCACACTTCAAAAATTGTGGTATATCTTGATGATAATTGTACACCTAATAGGATTTTGAATTCAGGAAATCACTACAAATTTATAATGATGGAATATGAAAACAAAATCATGGATATTATTACTATAAGTGTTTATGCGTTAATAGAAGATGATTCAGAAGAAGTGAACATGTGGAAACCTATTAAACCAACAGTATTATATTGACATCTGAGTGGTTGAGGATATCGCAAAACATTTCATTACATGGGTAATAAATTTAAGACGCACAAAATTGATGGTTGTTATTCTCTGTTTTTTGTTTGGTTGTTCATGTTGCTTCTACTTTTCCCTTACCTAGACCTCATGGATGATCATGTATGTAAGTCACCCCCTGATCAAGTTCTTCTTTATTTTAATAATAGGGGAAATAACCATGGAATCTAGATTCATTTCTCGAACATTTCAATAAAATAAAATTATATATATATATATACATAGTAAATAGTAAATAATAATACAATGATAAATATTGAATGAAAATAAGAAATCAATAATGCGTAATAATATATAATAAACATTCAATAATAATATTAAATAATTTAATAATAGATCATAGATCATTATATAATAAATAAATAAAATATTAATAAATAATAAATAAATATATAATAAAAGATTAAATAATATATAATAAATATTAAATGGAATTAAATTTCTATAAATACATGTACATATGAAAATATTTATAAAAATATATTCCTAAAAACAATTATGTTATATCATTATATATACACACAAAAATTTATATATGTATGTATAATTTTATATTAATATAAATATAAATATAAATATAATCCCAAGTAAAGATAGTTATATATATATATACCTATATAATATATAAATATATATAAACCTAAACATGGAAAAATATTTATGAATGTATATAAATATTATCATATATTCATGAATATATATAAAATACCTTGCATCGATATGAATATATATAATTTTAAATAAATATTGAATAATATATATAATATTAATAAAAAAAATGGATGGAAATATATAAAAATATATATTTATAATAGATAATAAATCTCTAAAAGTGTAAACCCCCAACAATTGAAACACCATCAGTTCTATAGGAATGTAAACTAATATAATAAAAGCATACGAAACATAAAAACCATTTGATAATACTCTTGAATAAAGTTTAAATCTCATTGAATGTTCAAAAAACAATGTATTTGAATAAGACAAAATGGTTTGGAAGGCTTCTTGGAAATTATTCCCTATGAAAATAGTGATAGGTTCCATAACTAATTTATATGATGTCAACCTTGTCGTATTCATGGATTTGATATATGGTAGAGCTCAAACAGAAAGCCTAATCAAAATTTATGAGCATTTTATGCTGATGTTTGATTTTCAAGTTCTACTAAAATTGTAATAATTTTTATTCCATTAATAATTAAAGAGTTAAAATATAATTTCATTCAATCTCATTTTATAAGATTTCTTTTTACAGGTTGTGTAGTTAAAACGAACACTTGAATAAAAATTTATGGTCACTTGATTCTAAAGTAAAATTTTCAACTTTTGCATGATTTAATTCAACATTTAACTAACTTTTAACAAATAATTATAAATATTGAACAATTAGTACTTGATAATTAATTAAAATAGTAAATAAAAAATGATTATTAATAATACATTATAATTTAATATAGTATATTTATGGTTTTTTCACATGTTTTTTAAGAATAATTAATAAACAAATTTAAAAATTATATTAAAAAAATAATACCACTTATGGAGGTTTTTGAAAAAACATCTCTAAAAATACAACAGTAAATATAGTAAAATAATAAAAATAAAATAATAACCACCTTGATTGTTAGTCTTATAAATAACCGCTAGAAAACCATCATTTGTATTTTTTATGAAATATTTATATGTGGTTTTGAAAACTGCTGCTAAATATATTTTTACTATAGTATAATTTGAATTTATCCAAATTTATTGTATAATATAAAAAATAATAAAATTTTATTTTTATTTCAAAATAATGGGTTATATATATGAAATTCTAATTGGATGTACATAGGTGATAATAAAGAAGAAAATAAAAAGTTTGGCATAGAATAAACATATAGGTATTAAATCATAATTAAAAAATCATACCCAAAGAAATAAAAACCATAGAGCATAACATGGAAGATTTAATATAGACAATTTAATAAAATATGAATATGGAACATGAATTTGTACATAAAATCAAAACATATGTTTAGGATTTATATCAAATAAATCATAATGCAAGCAAGAATTAAAGCTGTAAGAACCGGGTTTATTAAAGGATGGTAAAATCATGGTATATTTGTTTTTTTGTTATTTTTGATCGATATTATAAGTATTGGATATTCTGTGGTAGAATATAATGTATCAATGTCCCATAGTTTTCATTCATTATTTTAAACTATTATATATAGTATATCATAATTAGTAATGACTTAAATAAGTTACAGATTGTTGAGGAAATTGTTTAAGTCACATGTATTTGGGTTATAATGAATAATAGTACCATTTTGGAAAAAAGGATTTCCTCATACATAGGTGTACATGTAACATTTTAAAAATTGTATAAGTTCTCATGAATATTTTTTACGCTACGGTACATAATTGAAAACACCCAATGCATAAGGCTTCTCATCTGTTAGGGTATATAAATCTTTTTAGAAACTTGTTAAGTATGAGAATCATTGTGATATATATAAAACACTCTTAAATGTAGGGTTATGAAAAATGTTAAATCACAGAAAACTAGGATATCCATATAAAAAAGGATTACTTGTATTGGTTGGAAATAAATAGTTAATTGTTTGAGAACTTTTTATATGTGAGGGTACCATGGACACATAAGGGTTATCAAAGGGAAGTGTAAATTCACTATGTTCTAAAGTGACTCATGATATGTAAGGGTTGTATTCCTGAGGGATTATTCATAATTCAACATAAAATTGTAAAATCATAAGATATGTATGGATTTATTTATGATGTGTAATGGTCAATACCAATAGATGTGTAAGAGATGATCTCGAGGAAAAAATGTATAATGTATTGATGGAATAAGGGTACTCTAAAATGTGTGGGTATTGATAGGTATGAAATAATGGGGTTTAGGACTTCTCCTAATTAAAACAAGCTTATGATGGCCTTTTTTCCTTTCAAAATTTAATACCCCTAATGTTTTCATCTTTTGTGGTCATACAAGCTTGTGGAGGTGTCACAACCACCATTTCTATTTATTTTATTTTTAGTATTTCTTGGTTCCGAGTGTCCGCACCGCGGTCCGAGCTACACCCCTGATTGAAATATTTGTTGTTTGATGCTTTTTCTTGGTTTCAGACCCGTGCGTGACCGCCACGTGGTTGGCGGTCGCCGCACAGTTGGCTCGGGTGTCAGGCAAGTGCTCTTTTTTTATAACTTTGTTTTACTATTTTAATTTGGTTTGGCTAGCGTTATTACTATGGTTTTTTTATTAATTTTTATTATTGTTAATATTATTATTATTATTATTATTATTATTCTAGTATACTATTATTATTATTTTTTATTTCTATTATTATTATTATTATTTTTCCAGATATTATTATTATTATTACCTTATTATAATGAAAAAATATATATATCTTGGCCCTAACCCTAGTCACCGACGCAACCCCCCTTCTCTTCCCCATTCTTTTCCTCTCTTCCTGTAGTGCTTCACCTACCTATCTCCCTCTGCCTCGCCCGACCGTAGCCGCCTCAGCGCTCCCTCTACCTCACGCAGCCGTAGCCGCCCCCGACGTTCCCTCTGCCTCGCTCAACCGCCAGCCCCTCTCCCTCACCATCAAACACCCGCTCTGGCAACCCCGCACGCACCAAGATTCTCCCCGGTCCTCTCCTCTGCACCGTCTTCCCCTCCCCGACCTCTTATCCAGCCTGTAGCGATCCGGCGCCCTGTGCACCTCCCTTTCCTGTCACCCCGCTTCCATTATCGAGATCCAGTCGCCCCATTTTTTTTGTTTTTTTTTCTCCCTTCCGCATTGAAGCGCTTCACCCAGTCTCCTGCTCATCGTCCTACGTAAGCGGCCTCACCTCCACTATCCGCAGCACAAACCTTGCCCCTTGTCCACCTTCCTCCTACTGCACCGGCCAACGATTCTACCTTCGATCCACCATCCGGCCACCCGCAGCGCCTACCTCCTGCAAAACAACTCTCATATCTGCGGCCCTCCCATTCTCTTGCTCATCTGCAGTGACCAAAAGACCCAGCTACACCCTCCCTACCTCGCTAGACTTGTGGCACACCCGACCGCTACACCTCCTCTTAGCGGCGCCCCTTCTCCCCTACCAGTAGCGTGAACTGCCACCCCGAGCCGTATTCTTGCACCTGCCCTAGCAGGCCACGAACAACTTCCCTACTCTGGTATTTTTTTCTTCTTTCTATATTATGGTGTTTGTTTTTTCAGCTGGAAACACATTGACACCTTGTTAATCCTTTTGTATCTTTTTGGAATTTGTTTTGGTTTGTGAAATCTAGATTTTGAAGGTTCTTTTTGTGCAAGTCTTAGAGTCTTAGAACTTATGGTGTTTATTTTAAATGCTATTATTTCACTAATTGGAAATTGGGGGTTTTAATTAAATGTTTGGTGTCAATTATGGTGTGATGGTGGTTTTCTATTTGTGAACATGGTTCGACATGTTTGGTTTACTAATTCTAGAACATGTTTAATTTGTAAAATGTTTTGGAAATGGGTTCTATGGTTTCAAAGGGGTTATTTTATGTTCCTTAAATTATGTGGGTAGTTGGTTGTGGTTTTAAACAAAGTGTTAGTTTTGTGAAAATAGTTTTGGGTGTTTTTAGTTTCTACCTTTTTGTGTTTTAATTTATTTATTTTGTCCATGACCCAACACCTTGGGTGTTGATTCGCACATTTGCCTCGTTTTAGGTGTGTGATTGGTGCGCGAGAGGTTGTCCTTACCTCCGCTGAAGCGTTACTGCATCCGTTCTTGGTTTGACATAGGCGAACCCAATTTTTCCCTTCCTAGTTAATTCTTTGGCACTTTCACGCTTTCAATTTCTCTCAAACATTATTCGCATCTCTATGGAAACATTAGTTTTCTTATTACATCGTTTTGGATTTTTGTTTTGAGTCTTTAAATTAGATTTACCATGATTATAGTTTGTTATGGACCCACAAAGGTGTGGTTGAGGTGTGAACGAAGATTCTCATCGGTTTCGGGTTAGCATCATTTTTTCGCCTTGGTTCCAAGTGCGTTGAGATTTACTGTGTGTTTTTGGGTGTGCGTTTGATTGGAAATGCGTTATTTGGATGAGTTTTGGGTTTGTGGGCTATGAGTTACTTTTTGGAAATTGTTTTATAAATTTTAAAGTGGTTTATTAAATAGTTCAGATGATGCAAGTATATTTTGAAATTAGGTCGAGGTGGTTCTATGCGTTGTTTGTTTGTTTGGATTGTTTAAGTCTGTGTTTATGTATTGTATTTACCTTTGCGGTTGCAGTGCGTTGACAAGATTCTTCCACAGTCTTGTGATGGTCGGCGTGCACGTTTTTGTATGTCTGTGTGAGGCGTGACGTTCCATTGTGTTTGGACAACGAGTCGAGGTAGGTCCCCCATTCTGCTCACATTTAAATTTATAATTTATTAATTGCTTGATGTTTTGTTAATTTTAATGAATAATAAATAATATTAGATACTAAAATTTTAAATGATTATTTAGTGTGGAAAGAGCTGTTTATTTTATACCGAACACTTGGAACATTTTCTTGACAGGTGGACACCCAGTTTTGAAAGAATGCCCGTTTGGACTTTAAACTTAATTCACTTAATTTCAAACATACTTCTAGTTTTAAATATAAATGATTTCTTCTGAACAAGTGTTTTGGGTTTTCTCGAGAAATGAATTTTTGCTTTAAAATTGGTGAAGACCCATTTGGCACTTTAATAAAATAGATTATTTTGGAAAACCCACTCGGGGGTGATCTTTGGTGTGCATTGATTGCGTGAGCTATATGTGATGTTAGTGCTTTGTGACTGCTTGATTTACATTGTGGACGCACCCCTCTTTTATTATATGTGTTGACATGGGAACCTGACATAGTGAGTGAATCTTAGAAGAACGATTGCTACACTAGTTTAGACCACGCAATAGCTAGTGTCCCCATAGCAGGGGAATACTGAGTTATTGCTGCTATGGGGATTGGGCCCCTCGGTTAGGCCATGCAGGGCTATACCGGGTAGTAGTACAGGCCTTATGACGTCATCGAGTTAGGGAATGCCTTCAGGATGAGTCAAATGTATAGTATGTTCTGGATTGTTCACGATCTCTTAGGTTCGACCCATGTTTCTTTTAGTGATTATTTGTATGTGGCGAACAATTGAGAGGTCGAGTTCGGTTGCTGACCCATGTGTGCCACATTTACCATTGCCCTTAGTGTGTGTTGTGTGTGATTCCCCTTTTATAAGAGGGGTGAGAGGAATCTTATGAAAAGCTAGAAATATTATTTTATAATAAAAATAATTTTTCATATAAAATTAAACAAAAATGGATTATTTAAAGTCTAAGGTAGGGATGGGTCGACTACCACTAAACCAATAGGTTTTAGATAGGTTTGTGTCACTATATTAACTTTATCTTTTAGATTTAACTATTAGTTAAATAGTTTGATATTACCAGGTCTCTTTGTATTTTTATATTATATGGTTAATAAACATACTATATACTTCCAAGAGAGCCCCAAGTAGTTCATTAATGATACACCTATTATTATATAATTCCTTTGAATGATCCTTATATTTTTAGTAATATTATATCAATTATTAATATAATATTTGTTTTAAAAACACCTTTATGTCAATTTTGACAATATTTAATAATTGATTTTATTTAATGTCTTAACAACATTCAGAATTCGAAAAAAAAAATAATTTAATCAATCCTTAAATGTCATATTAACTAATATAATTCGTTTATGGAATCATAACATTAAAATTATATTTATTTTAACATTTATAATACAAACTATTTGATTATTTCATTAATAAGAAAAATACTTCCGCAACATTGTGTCATAAATAAATTTAATTATTCAATGTCTAAAAATTACAAATAAAATAAAATTATGTAGGAAATCTTTTTATCTTCCTAATGAATATTTATAGTTGAGGGGATAACATGTATAACCCTATGTAAAATTATTTTACTAAAAGATATATGCTTATGTCATTTTTGTATTTACTTTAACTTCACTAATATAAAGTGTCATTATCACTTACAAGTGGCACCATGTGGTCCCAAAATCGACCCAAAGATACCCATGGTCGGACATGTATCTTAATATAGGGTTATGACATGTTTTAGTGTAATTTAATATTATTACAATATTACTTGTTTACCCTTATTTACTGGATTTACCTTTTAACCATGGTAAATAAAATATTTACTGAAGTAATAATTCAAAATGTATAAAAATATAACATACCTATTTAAAAAATTTGGACCTCATAATTCTAAATATAGAATCCATTTTTCTAAATTCAAAACCCAGAAGTGGCAGAAATTAATTTAATATTAATTCCAGTTGTCATAACAAAAAGCGTGTTTTTAAGGAATAATAACTATCAAAAGACTAACACTTGCTTATGTCCAGTTTAAATGTAAAATTATGTCCAATGACCAAAATCGAATTAAATTTGAAAAATATTATCTAATTATACTTTGAAACCACTAAAATTCATAATTTATCACTGTTAATTATTTTTATTTAAAATGTTGTTTTTAATTAAAATATAGTAATTTTCGCTATTCATCAAAATATGAAAGTTATCAGAAAAGTACCAAAAATTTACCCTAAGATAATTTCAATATTCAGAATCAAAAAATGAAGTCCATTTCAAAATATAAAATTTATAAAATTTAAAAAATTGGGTATTACTATTTATAACGGTTATTTTGATTGGTTGTGGTGTGTGTTGGAACTCAAAATTATGTACAACACATGCTACAATATTATTCAAAGAGAAGTGTACCATGGAAGCTTGGGGTGTTAGATTCTCCCCTCCTTAAAATAATTGTTTCCTAGAAATTTCTAGAATATTATTGCATAAAAATACTTGGGTGGTTCTTCATCATATGTTCCTCAAGTTCCCATGTTGCCTCTTCCATCATATGGTTTTTCCATAGAACTTTTGCTAGAAGAGTTGCCTGGTTTCTCAACACTTGTTCTATGGTATCATGAATCATGACGGGCTCTTCGAAATAAGATAGATTGGGTTATAGTTCTACTTACTCCTAGGTGAGTACAAGTATTGGGTCAGGCATGTATTTTCTCAATAGTGATACGTGGAACACATCGCAAACGTGGGAGAGATTTGGTGGCATTTCCATACGATAAGCTATAGCCCCAATTCGTTCTAGAATTTTGAAAGGTCCGACATACCTAGGACTCAATTTTCCCTTCTCACCGAAACGTATAACACCCTTCCATGGAGATACCTTCAAGAAAACATGATCTCCTACCTAAAATTCCAAATCCTTCCTTCGGTTGTTAGCATAGCTCTTCTACCTACTTTGAGCCGCTTTAATGTAGTTTTTCATTACCCTTTCCATCGTATACTCCACCAGTTCTGGGCCTACATGTATTCTTTCACCAACATCATTCCAATGGGTTGTTGTGCAACATCTCTTTCCGTATAACACTTCATATTGTGCCATCTGAATAATGGAATGGAAGTAATTGTTATAGAAAAGTTCTACCAATGGTAAATATTTATCCAACATAACATGAAAGCCAAGCGAGAAAGATCTAAACATATCTTCTATGGTTTGAATAGTCTGTTCTGATTTTCTATTAGTTTGGGGGTGGTAGGTAGTGCTCAAACGAAGTTCAGTATCCAGTGATTTCTGAATACTTTTCCAAAATCATGATGTAAAACATGGATCACGATCAGAAACAATTGATAGTGGTACTCCATGTAGTATTACAACATCATTAATATACAGTCTTTCCGATCATTTAAGTGGTAAATCTTTTCTTATAGTAATAAAATGTTCTGACTTGGTAAGATGATCAACAATAACCCATATTGCATCATCCCTTCTAAGAGTATTTGGTAGTCCCCTGACAAATCCCATCGTAATATTATCCTATTTCCACTCAGGTATGATAAGAGGTTGCAAGACTCATCTAGGATGTTTCCTTCTAGATTAAACTTATTCGCAAACAATACATCTTGACATAAAATCTTCAATCTCCTTCTTCATGTTGTCCAACCAAAAATGTTCCTTCAAATCTCTATACATTTTGGTGTTCCCATGGTGTATAGAGAAATAGGAGCTATTAGCATCATCTAACAATTCCCTTTTTAAATCAGGTATATCGAGAACAGAATGTCTCTTCCCAAATTTCAAAATTCCATCTTCATACACAATGTCACTCAATCTCCCTTCATTTATGGCATTAATCCAATTTTGAAAATCTTCAGCACCTGTCTGAGAACTCTTTATAATTTCTAGTAAAGATGGTTTGGTAACCATTGGAAAAAGAATTGATGTTTCACCTTCCATGGTGATTCCCATATCCATAATTAATATATCTATGTATATAAGATCCTTTTAGACTCACATATTGTTCAAAAATCCGTGATCCATTCTACTCAAAGCATTTACCACCTTATTTGCCTCCCCTGGGTGGTAGTGTATAGTGAATTCATAATCCTTGAGTTGTTTAAGCCATAACCTTTGCCTCATGTTGAGTTCTTTTTGTGAGAAAATATACTTCAAACTCTTGGGATTGGTATATATCTCACAATTTTCACCATATAGATATTGTCTCCAAATATTCAAAGCAAAGATTACAGCTGCAAACTCATGATCATGCGTAGGATAGTTTTTCTAATGAATTTTCACCTGTCATAATGCGTAGGTAATAACTCTATCATTCTGCATAAAGATACAACCATGTAATTTCTTCGATGCATCACTATATATATCAAAAACATAATTCCCCAATGGTAGAGTCAAAATTGGAGCATTTACTATTATTCTGTTCAGTTCATCAAAACATTCTTCACAATATTTTTTCAAACAAATTTAACCCCTTTACGTGTGAGCTTGGTTAATGGGTTATCCAATCAGACAATATTCTGGACCAAATGCCAATAATAACCTGCTAAACCAATAAAACTGCGTACCTCAGTAATACTCATCAGTGCTGGAAATTCTTGGATTGCCTTGGTCTTAGAATGATCGACAAAGATTCCATCCTTGGAGGCAACATATACTAGAAAAGAAATCTCCTGATGCCAAATATCACACATTCTAAACTTCCCATATAATTCATGTCTTCTAAGAGTCTTAAGGATAATGCCCTAGTGATTTTAATGATTTTCATTGATTTTAGAGTATTCCAAGATATAATCAATAAATAACACCACAAAATAATCGAGATATTCTTTGAAAACTCTATTCATTAGATCCATGAATATAGAGGGTGCATTAGGCAACCCAAAAGGCATTACTGTAAACTTTTAATTCTCGTACCTAGTTTGAAATGCTGTATTCGGAATGTCATTTTTCATTACACACAACTGATGATATCCAGTTCGAAGTTCAATCTTTGAAAAGTATTATGTTCCCTGATGTTGGTGGAATAAATCATCAATGCGAGGTAGGGGGAAACTTTTTCTTTATTGTTATAGAATTGATCTCCCTATAGTCAATACACAACCTCATAGATCCATCTTTCTTCTTCACAAAAAGGAAAGGGGCTCACCATGGAGAAACACTGGGGTGAATAAATCTCTTATTAATCAATTCCTCTATTTATTTCTTTAGTTCCACTAATTACATAGTGTCCATTTTATAAGGGGTCTTCGATATGAGCCGTGATATAGGAATTAAATCAATGGAAAACTCAATTTCTTATTCTAGAGGATGTCTAGGTAAATATTCAGGAAACAAATCAACATATTCTTCCACAATAGGTACATCCTCTATTTGAACATTACTTTCCTCACCCACAATTATTTCATTCTCTTCCACCCCAATAATTGAATTTAGTTGAGCTACTGGGGGAGGATCTAGATAAGAATCACATGGTGACGATTATGCTCTAATGATAAGGTTTTCTTTATCATCATCATCATCAAAAATCGTAACCTCCTTCTTCTTACAATAAATTTTTGCATCATGGTTCGAAATCCAATCCATACCGAGGATTATATAAAATTGAATCACGGGCATGACGATGAGATTAGTAGATAAAGAACATTTATGTTCTTTAATGGTGATCGATTCTCAAAAATTTGTTTCAATGATATATCCCTTAAAGTTTTGACTGACAACTCCCTTGTTAAATCAAATTGGAAATATCCAATTTTCTTACTAAACTGGGAAGATATGAATCAATGCGATGATATAGAATCAAATAATGCATTTGATAAACTTGAGGAAACCATTAAATTACCTGTCACTACATCTTTAGGAGCATCAACCTCAGCAGTAGTGATCACATAAGCATGTCCTTGATCCCCTGCCCTTTTCTGATATATGTTTCCCTGACGCTTTGGACATTCATTTTAATAATGTTCCATCTCCCTGCAATTGTTGCATTGAAAATTACTAGCGTCTTTCTTTCCATTATAATCACTGGAAATATGGACTTCTTTTCCACATTGGTAGAATACTCCTTTTCTTTTTAGACAGGCACAAGGGTTCTTCCTTCTGCAATTATAACAGGGTGGAAATTCAATTCTTCTTTTATTACATGTTTCCTTATTTCCTTTCCCAGAGTGTTTAGGAGATCTATTCTTCTCTTTATTTTATTTAGATTCATAAAAATTATAGAATTCCTTTTCTGTCTTGATATCACACAAGATAATATCTTCGTATGATGAGATGGATTTTGATACTAATGCTCGATGGAGAAATTGTTTTAAGCCATTAAAGAAATGATCAAACTTACTTCTTGGGTTATGTATAAAATCTGCTTCATGCCTCTGTATCATTGTAAAGATAGCATCATACTTTGCGACATTTTCTTCCTCCTTTTACCCCAGACTCAAAAATTGAATTTCTATATTTTCTCGATGGTCATGAGGAAATTATTTTTCTATGAATTTTTTTTAAACTCTCCCCATTAAAAATTTTATACTTTATCTTCAACCTTTGTGTTTTGAATCAATGACCACCATTGATCCGCATCTCTAGTGGGGCGGTAAACTGCCATGACAACTTTTTCCCTTTCACTACTCCCCATAGTGTGGAATATTTTCTCTAAGGAATTTATCCATTCTCATCCATTAATGGATTTTTAATCACATTTAATGTTGGTTTTTGTTTCCTCATGAAGTGATCTAACATTTATCCTCCATATTGTGGGTCAGGGTGCTCCATACGGGTAAGTTTATTATTCATAACCTGAGTGAGTTGTCTCAATATGGTGATAAGATGATCAACACCAGTTGTATCACCAGCTCCACTATAATTATCTTGAACAAGAGGGAAATCCCTAGATGGAGTGCATGCATTGATACGGTTTCCATTCCTTCCACTGGGCGACATTTCTAAATAATGACATACAATAGATTAGTTTATGAATCGCAATACATAAATACAAACTTGTAAAACACTTAACCTAAATTTAATAGTTTATGGATATAATCCATAATGATAAAATAATTTTTCATTGAGGAAGTATATACTCATAAACCATTCATAATGGTTTACAATTAAAATGAGAGTTACCCTAAGCATATCCTCCGGGAGTGTCTTAACGAAGAGTGAAGTAAGGCCCGTTGTCATGCACCAGTTCCTGTTCGAGTTTAGCTCAAAGAGGTGTTTTCGGGTTTTACCCCTAGGTATAACTATGCCAGAGCCGACTATACCTACTCGTATCCAGACATGGATGTATTTCTTGAAATACTCACAAAATCTCTACAATACCAAAATTCTAGGAAGTTCTTCTATACTAATCCTCAATGTTTATCTTAAGGCTATGTGCTCTATTCAATGTTTATCTAAATCTAGTTTCCATGGTTTGTACTAAAATTACTCTAATACCAACTGTAACTCCCTGACCCTAGTTACCTAGATTTGGTGCCTTATTACATTACATTTTCATGATCACAAGGAAATCATGTCTCGAATGACCGATCAGTTTAGTATTATTGGAAACAACATTCATACATAAGTTCAACATTACAGCTTGAAGAGAAATACAACACGAATATATTTCATTAGAAACATCCAAGCCTCCAAGATTATTCTTGCAAGTCACTCATAAATACCTTCTTCATATCCTATGAAAATGAAACATAAAAAAGGGGTGAGATAAAACACTCAGTAAGGGTAAGAAATACAGCGGAAAATGACATAAATATTATACATGGTGAATAATTGAAACCACATATCTTTACCGATAATAAACAAGAATAATTTTATGGTTAGAATATGAGATGAGTAAATAATTCCATAATAAAACATAATCATGGGTATTCTACTAGTCCAATGACCACATGAACCATCAATATTATTTTGAAAATGAGGGAATGTATAATGCCGGACATTTAGAAACATTTTGTCAAGGCCTTGGCCAAGACGGCAAAAAATATTTTAGGCCTTGGCCAAAACCATATATAAAATTGGAAAAGGGCGTCTTCCAATTCCATGTCCGGTTGTCTCATGAGACGTGCCGATGCATAGAGAAGATATTGTGGGCCCACCCATCACTTACTATATCCAATACATTCCTCATATGAAAAGGTTTAAACAAATCATAACCATTCGTATTAAAACTAGCATATGAAATGTAAATACTTTCACCATAAACCATGAATGGTATAAAAATATCACATCCGTAGTCAAAAATATCACAAAACCGTCAATAAAATATAGATGTTTTTTATCATAATAAATCAACTTCAAATAAACTTAAAATCCATCAAAGGATGCTCACATAGATGAAATCAAAACCATTTTTAGAGAAATATCACTTTCTATTTTAAAATAATTTAAGAGTCGCGTAATTATAAAGAAAAAATTTCATTTGAAAATATTATTATATGCTTGTAAGGGATGCTTTGATGATGTTATAATGGCGGAAAATAGCTGCACCTACCGTATATGTTAAAAAACATTCATACAATAAATTTGCCGAAAAGGTCAAAAAGTAACTTGTTTGGAAAACGATGGAAAGATTCTTATAAATACACAGAAGGGTATAAATGACTTTAACCCATTGTCTGGTAAATATTAAAAATGTTTTGAAGTAAATTTTTATGAAACATGGATGTGGATGATAAAGAGGTCCCAATAGATAAATATGTATAAACAACCTCAGATAATGAAGAGATTGTAGAATTAACCATTACCTTGTACTTTTCCTTGGTAGAGGGTAGGTTAACCTCCTGTATAATGGTGAAATAATTGTTATTAAATTATAAAAAAATCATATACATTAATATGATATCATATATGTTCTTTTAATATTTCTTTGTTAATAATATATTAGTATTATTGTCATTTCGGGTGTTAACAGATTCGTTTTCCTTTATATTATTTGTTATGTGAGTCATATTTGTTATGAATGGGAATTATCTTATTCATATCAATAATTATATCAAGCCTTTAATTATTTTCAATCATAAAAAGAAAATTAGTCTTGAATGGATACGTTGGGGAATGAATCTCATTGCGTACGTGGAGACGGTAATTCGTACGTACGCACGAGAAACAATATCATTCTTTTGATATTAAAATATTATATAATTCGATGGTATATCATATATAAAAAATAGTTATCATGTTATATTAATTATTTACATCAATTAAACATCATTATTATACCCATACCAATAATAATGTATTGAATAACAATTACAACACGACGTGGAGACGGTAAGCCGTATGTACGCACGTATGGCGACATGTAATTTAAAGGATGGATAGAATAATGAATATGGATGAACCATATTTATTATAAAATCACAGTATATTTAAGATACTAGAGTTATTATTTTATAATGGAATTAACAAAGAGAGAAGAAGTGGAAGAGGAAAAGAACTTGAAGGAGGGTGGTGAAATTATTTTCTATTCTTCGGGTTCTTCCTTTTGATTTATCAAAAGGGCTCCATAAGTTGTCTTTCCGACTAAATAAAGGCCTCTTGGATGAAGTAAAAAAAATTATAGGATACTTGGGAAGGGGTTGGCCGATCAATATGGCTTTGAAGGGTTGAATTAGAGAGAAGGTGGAGTGCCCTTTTATAAGAAGGGTGAGGGGCACATTAGGAAAAGTTAGAAATATTATTTTATAATTAAAATCATTTTCAGTATCTAATGGCTCCAAAATATATTATTTAAAGGAAAAGGTGGGTCTGGGTCAATAAACACTCAACCAATAGGTTTTATACAGGTTTGGGTCAATATATTATCATTATCTTTTAGATTTGACTCTTAGTTAACTAGTTTGACATTTACCATGTCTCAATGTATTTTTATATTATATTGTTAATAAACATACTATATACATCCAATAAAACTCCAAGCGGTTCATTAATGATACAACTATCACTATATAATTCTTTTGGCCGAAGCTTAGATTTTTAGGAATATTATATCAATTAATAATATAATATTTATTTTAAAAACTCCTTTGTGTCAATTTTGACACTATTTAATAATTGTTTTTTTATTAAAGTCATAAAAACATTAATAATTTGAAACAAATTCATTTAATCAATCCTAACATGTCATATTAACAAATAAAATTCGTTTATGACATCAAAACATTCAAATTATATTTATTTTAACATTTTTAATACTAGCTATTTGATTATTTCATTAATAAGAAAAATACTGCATCGTCATTGTGTCAAAAATAAATTTTATTATTAAATTTCTAAAAATTATAAATAAAATATGATTATGTAGGAAATATTATTAAATTTCTAGTGAATATTTATAGTTTACAATATAATATGTATAACACTATGTAAAATTGTTTTACTAAAATATATATGCTTATGTCATTTTTGTATTTACTTTAACATCATTAATATAAAGTTTCATTATCACTTATTAGTGGCTCTATGGGGTCCCAAAATTGACCCAATGATTCCAGTGGCCGGAAATGTATCTTTTAATAGGGTTAGGACATGTTTTAGGGTAATTTAATATTATTATAATATTATTTTGTACCCTTATTTAACGGATTTTCCCTTTACCCATGGTAAATAAAATATTTTCCGAAGTAATTATTCAAATTGTCTAAAAATAAAAGTTACCTATTTACACAATTTAGAACTCCTAATTATAAATATGGAATCCATTTTTCTAAATTCAAAACACAGAAGTGGATGAAATTAATTTAAAATTAATTCCCTTTGTCAAAACAAAAAGCGTGTTTTTAAGAAATAATAACTATCAAAAGATTGACAGTTGCTTATGTCCAGTTTATATGTGAAATTATGCCCACTGAACAACATTGGATTAAATGGTAAAAATATAATCTAACTATAATTAAAACCACTCAAATTCATAATTTATCACTATTAATTATTTCGATTAAAAAAATATGTTTTTAATTAAAATTTAGTAATTTTCACAATTCATCAAAATATTAAAGTTATCAGAAAAGTACCAAAAATTCACCATATACTAATTTCAATATTCCAAATCTAAAAAAGAAGTCCATTTTGATAGATAAAATGTATAAAATTTCAAAAAGTGGGTATTACTATTCATAAGGTCTAGTTTGATTGGTTTTGGTGTGTGTTAGAACTCGAAGTTGTGTACAACACATGCTATTGTATTATTCAAAAAGAATCGTACCGTGGAAGCTTTGGTTGTTACATGTTGAGTGACTAAAATATATATAGAGATACTATGGAACTAAATTTGTAGATAGATATTTAAATAGAATATAGGAAAGAATACAATTGACCATGAATGACTATTTTCTGTAAAAGATTTATCTTCAAGGCTAATAAAAGTTAAAAGCTAGATATTTAAAAATTAAACTATCTCACTAAAAAAAATTGATTATTTTTAATTGATATTTACATGTTGAATTATAATTTTGATGTATTTTAAATTTGTTGTGTCAAAAAATGACCAGTTATAAATGTTTACCAAATACAACAAGGTATTTTTCATTTTAATGTACTTAATTTATAATATCTCATACAATATGAGAGTAATTATTTTAATTTATATAATTTTTCATATTAATATGATATTTTAAACTACCATTATAGGTTTTTCATGTTTATTTCTATAAATTAATTTGATAGGTGTTTAGTTTGATACTATAATTTTATTAAATTCTATTATTCAACCTTATTGTAAATATTTCTTAGTTTTTTGGATACATATTCATGAATGATTATTTATATAAACTTTTTTGAATCATTTGTTAACTCAATGTTTATGTACACTACTATTCTTATTAAAATATTCTTCTATGCTAAATTTTTAAAAGGTGATCAGAAGGAATATTTTTCCTTATCCGAGTTACGTTCAAAATGATTTTTATATTACTTATAATTATATGTATCATTTATTCCTACGACATTTCCAAATAACTTTTCAATATATACTTTTTATAATATTTCTCCCACATTAGAGTTTAATATTGTGGAAGATTTTGGGTTTTACATGTGGTTGTGTGGTATTAAAAGTTTCTAATATTTACTTCAATTTCTTTCATATTATAATCCCTCAATTTTTTATTTTTTTTATTTTCAAGGATCAATTTAGGAAATTAAATAGTTGGTATTTTTAATGTATGAAAACTTATTTACATATTTGAAGAGGTTAATTTTTTTTTGAATTAATTGAATTCATATTTTTTTCTCAATATTAAAGTTTTTATATTGGGAAATTAGTGGGGGTATGATTTACAATCATTATTAGTTTTAAAAATTTTGTATAGATTTTAATTATCATACTCTATGTAGTTAAATGATTTGTGAAATGGAACCATAATATTTGAGAACACTTTATTCATTGAGCCCAAATTCGATGGTTGTGCTAATTATTTACACTATTAATTTTTTAATCTCACCATTCCACTCACTAAATAAATCTATTTGATGCTAAATTATATGAGTTTGTTCATGTATAGATGTATATACCCCAGATAGGATGTCCACTAAGGTGATGAATTATTGGTTCCATTGTATGATTTTTTTGTTAATTCATCCTTTAAAACATTTTATTGTTATCTATCATCTCTGTTGGACTCCTCATGTGTTAATCATATTTTAATAATCACAAATCTCATTATTGTTAATTAATATTGATCTTCAGTGCATGTTTTAATAGATTCATATCATGTTTTTATAATAACAAATCTTATGGATGTTAATTAATCTTTACATGTTTTATGAATAATTACAATTCTTTCATACATTATCTCTAATGAGTAACCTTAACTCATATTCTTCATATCACTATCATAGTCCAAATACAGATTTTTTTGTCTAAGTAAGGACTCACCGTGACCAAACACCGTGACTAGACACCGTGAAGGACCCACCGTAAACCAGACACCATGAAGGAATCCCCGTATCTCAGACACCGTGAAGGACTCACCGTGACCAGACACTGTGACCAGACACCGTTTCCATGATCACTGTGACACTGTTTCTTAAGCTTTTGACAATATTATTTTAAATAATGCTAACGGTCATATTTGTTGTTTTTAATGTAATTAATGTTATTTAATGTTAGTTGTTGGCCTGACAGGAAACCGTATCTCGTACCTATGAGAAGGGAATCCTTCCTACTGCCAGAACTTATGAAATATAAAGAAGACTTAGCTGCATTAGAGAAGATACGCGCACTTGACACGTCTCGACACATTTAATAAAATACATGCGAGCTCTGTACTGAAAAGAAGAACAATCCGGAGAACAACTGTGAAGAACACATTGCACGATTCTCAAAGAAGTTCCATACATGCAATCCTACATTTCTGAAGAACACACGATGAATCACGAGATCATTCTCTCTCCTGTAGAAGACAAGCTGAACTACAACACTCTGTTTTTCAACAGAAAAACCAGAGAAGGACTCAGAAGCACTCATGCTGAATCCAATGAGTCCTGAGATGCATTGATAATCACTAGAGCTTTCTAAACTTTTATCTATCTTCTCTATGTGATTTATTTATTAACTTTCGAGCAGTGTGGTGCACCTTGTATTTATTATACACACACTGTCTCCTGCACTGAACTAGAGGATATCAAAATCCTCACTCCAAATTTCTTATCACTTGTTTACCCACGTCAACTGTGGAAGAGGTCCTTGTGTGGCCTGGTCTTTGCTTTTTTTTCCCACCTAGAATAGTGGTAGAGGTCCCTCTGTGGCCTGGACAGTTTTGTAAGCTTTTGTTAACCCCGATCCAGGGTGTGGATCAAATTTATATAAATTTGAGAGGACTATGTCTCAGCTTGAGACTGAACCTCTTGTTATATCTGCTCTGCATCTTTTATTTATGTTTAATGTATACGACATATATTATATTTATTCTGATTCTATTACTTTAAAATAAAAAATCATTTTGAAGCTACTATTATAGTTAGATTAGCAATTGTTTACACTTATTTTGAATCAGTAAAGGTTGTCTAAATATTTTCAAATGTAATCTGTTTTTCAACTGTGATTTTTGTTGCATCTCTAAAGATCATAAATTTCTGTTAGTTCTAAACATTTTCTCTTTAAATTGTCTTTCTAAAATCTATTTATGGATAATAGACTAGAGGGTACTGCTACTAACAGGCCACCTTTTTTCCATGGTACCAACTATTCCCAATGGAAGCTTAAAATGAAAAGTCATTTAGAAAGCATAGGTTTTGATATATGGACTGCCATAGAATCAGAATATAAACTTCCCACTACTGCTAGATCCACTTGAGATGAACCTACAAAGACTTCTTACAATAATAATTGTAAAGACATGAATGCCCTGTATTGTACTTTAGGAGATGAAGAGTTTAACATAATTTCTACTTGTAAAACTACTTTTGAAATTTGGGATACCTTAGCTATTTCTCATGAAGGAACAACCAATGTTAAAGAAATGAGATTAAATATATATACTATTAAATAAGATAATTTTAAAATGAAAACTGATGAACCTATTTCTGACATGTATCTCAGGTTTAATGAGATAGTCAACACAATGAATTCACTTGGAAAAGCTGTTCCAGCAAAGGAACAAATTATGAGAATCTTGAGATGTTTACCAGACCGATAGAGAGGCACATATGTTTCAATCAGAGAGTCATGTGACATTGCTGCTCTACCTGTTAAAGAACTCATTGGTAATCTTATGATGTATGATGAAGAACTCGAGGTAAACAAATAAGAAGAAGATGAACCTAGAAGAAAGTCCGTTGCTTTCAAATCTTCAACTTCAAAGGACAAGGATAAGGAGAAACTTCACACTATAAACGAGAGTTCAAGATCTGAAGACAGTGAAATTACTTCTGATAGTGATGCTGAAATGGTTCACATTTCCAGAAGGTTTAAGAAGTTCTATAGGAAGAAGATGTTTTTCAGAAAATTAAATTACAAAGGAAAGTATGACAATAAGGAGCCTTGGAAGAAGGATTGGAAAAATCCAGATAAAATTAATGAATTTGTCTGTTATGAGTGAAAAAGAAAAGGACATATTAAAGCAGACTGCCCAAATCTCAAATTCAAGAATAAATTTGATTACAAGGACAGTAAGTACAAAAAGGATATGAAGGCTACTTGGAGCGCTTCTGAGGATAGCTCCACTGAATCTAATGTTTCTGAAACTGAACACAGAAATAAGGAAAACATGTGTTTTTTGACAAACACTTCTGAGGTAACGGCTGAAACTCCTGCTTTAAATTCTTATTATTATGGATATGATACTGACTCTGATAACATGTCAAAATCTGAACTATTTGAATATTGTGATATGTTAGAAGAAACCTGTAATGAGCTGAAAGACAAATACAAAGGTTTAAAGAAACATTATGCTTTAAATGTTAAACATAAATATGATCTTGATATTGAAATGGAAAAGAATGCTTAGTTACTTAAAGAAAACAATGAACTGAAATTATCTAATTAGCAACTCAGAAAGGATTTATAGAAATTCACAAATGGAAAGGATACATTAACTCAAATGCTAGGAAAGCAAGTTACACCAAAATACACTACTGGAATAGGCTACAAACTAGGACAGAGACAGTTTACTAAGAATAGATTTATTCCTAAATCTGGACAGAATGCTTCTAATTCTAGTTCTGGACATTTATATGTTTAAACTAGTTATATTCATAGTTATAGATATAATAAGTCTTATCTTTCAAAGTCTGTTGATTCTACAACTTTCATGAGACCAATAAGACAAATTTGGGTACCAAAAGCTTTGATTGCTAACCTATCTGGACCCAAGAAGATCTGGGTACCAAAATAATTTCCTATCTAAATTTGTTTTGTAGGAAACCTACTTAAAGGGCTCCTGTAGGAAGACCTAGTACTTAGACAGTGGATGTTCAAGACATATGTCTGGAGACTTCTCATGCTTTAAAAGCATAGTCAGGATTGATGGAGGTTTTGTCACCTTTGGTGATAATTCTAATGGGGAAATCATCATCTTAGGCCAGATTGGTAACACTGACTCAGTATTAATTTCTAAAGTTTTATTTGTTGATGGACGTAAATACAATTTGTTAAGTATTTCTCAGTTATGTGATGATGGTTTTAATGTTAAATTTTTAAATGATTCGTGCAATGTTTTTAATTCTAAATATGCTTTAGTATTTTCTGCCCTGCAAAATGAAAATGTTTATGCTATTGATTTAAATTATTTAGCTAAGAAAAATATTAATTTTTTAAATGCTTTTAATAAAGAGTCTTGGCTTTGGCACAAAAGATTAGGACACTGCAATATACACTCGCTTAGAAAACTTACTAGGAAGAACTTAGTTAGAGACCTACCCAAAAATGAGTTCCCAAATGAAAAAGTTTGTAATCCTTGTCAAAAGGGAAAGAAACAGAAAGTTCCTTTCAAATCAATGAAAGAAGTGTCAACTTCTCAAACTCTCGAGTTGGTTCACATGGATTTATTTGAACCATCTAGAGTTTCTAGATTAAATGGGAAGCACTATGTCTATGTCTTAGTAGATGAATTTTCTAGATATACTTGGGTATATTTTCAAGATCACAAAAGTGAAGCTTGTTCTTACTTTGTTAAATACTCCAAATCTGTAGAAAACATTAGTGGACTTAAGATTAAAACTCTGAGAAGTGATCATGGCCATGAATTTGAGAATCACGAATTTGAATCTTACTGCTCTCACAATGGGTATAGTCACAATTCCTCTGCCCCTAGGACACCCCAAAAAAATGGTGTAGTAGAAAGAAGGAATAGAACCTTGCAAGAAATTGCTAGAACTATGCTGAATGAGTATGACCTACCTATTTATTTTTGGGCTGAAGCTGTAAATACATCTTGTTATGTTATCAATAGTGTCTTAATTAGACCTGTTCTTAAGAGGACCCCTTATGAGTTGTGGAACCATAGGAAACCTAAAGTTAACTACTTCAAAGTCTTTGGCTGCAAAGTCTTTATTCTTAATACCAAAGATAATCTTGAAAAGTTTACATCCATGAGTGATGAAGGAATTTTCCTAGGTTATTCTATCTCCAGTAAATCCTATAGAGTTTTCAATAAGTGAACCAAGTGTGTGGAAGAATCTGTTCACATAAAGTTTGATGAAACTGATCCGAATGATCCTAAAACCTCTCTTGAAAATATTGAAGATGATCTCTCTGTTTTGAACCTTAATGATAAAGACAGTGGACCTATAGTTAAAACGTCCAGTTCTAGAAAATTTTCCAGAACCTGCTTCTGTTGATTCCCAACCTGTTGATGAACCTGAAATTTATAGCTCTAACTTTACTAGATCAACTAGAATTCTGAAGAATCGTCCTTTAGATGCTGTTGTAGGAAATCTTAATAGAGGGACACAGACTAGAGCTTCTCTTAGAAATCAGGTTGAACATCAAGCCTTCTTGTCATAGCTTGAACCTAAAGACTTTGATGATGCTATTAATGATGAATTTTGGTTAATTTCTATGCAAGAAAAACTCAATCAGTTTGAAATAAATAATGTTTGGAATCTTGTTGAAAGACTTAAGGACATTTTCACAATAGGCACAAAATGGGTGTTTCGAAATAAAGTAGATGAATCCAGAAACATAGTTAGAAATAAATCTAGACAAGTTGCACAAGGCTATATTCAAGAAGAAGGTATTGACTATGAGGAGACTTTTTCTCCAGTAGCCAGATTAGAAGCTATTAGGATTTTACTTGCTTATGCTGCACATCTAAATTTTAAACTATATCAAATGGATGTTAAGAGTGCATTCTTAAATGGATATATTAATGAGGATGTTTTTGTTGAACAACCACTTGGTTTTTCAAACCCTCATTTTCCAAATCATATTTTTCAAATTATCAAAAGATTTATATGGTTTAAAGAAAGCCCCAAGAACTTGGTATGATAGATTAAGTACTTTTCAAATTTCTAAAGGTTTTACAAAAGGAATAGTTGATCCTACTCTTTTTATAAAATGAATTTCTAAAGATGTTTTAGTAGTACAAATTTATGTTGATGATATTATCTTTGGATCTTCTAAAAATTCTTTATGTACTGATTTTCCAAAAATGATGCAAAATGAATTTGAAATGAGTTTAATGGGTGAACTTAAATTCTTTACTGGTTTACAAATTTTTCAAAATGATGATTGAATTATTTTAACTCAAATTAAATATACTAGAGATCTTTTAAAATGTTTTGGATTGGATAACACAAAATGTAGTGACACTCCCATGAGTACCACCTGTAATATGGATCTTGATGAAAATGGTAAATCTGTTGATCAAACCACTTATAGAGGAATGATTGGAAGTCTACTCTACCTGACTGCTAGTCATCCTGATATTATGTATAGTGTGTGTATGTGTGCTCATATTCAAGAAAACCCTAAATAGTCACATTTAAATTATGTAAAGAGAATTTTCAAATACCACAAGAATACTCCCAATTTAAGACTATTCTATCCCAAAGGACAATCATTTTAACTAGTTAGTTATTCAAATGATGACTTTGCTGGATGTAAGCTAGATAGAAAAAACACCTCTGGAACATGTCATCTTTTAGGCAAGTCACTAGTATCATGGTGTAGTAAGAAACAAAATTCTGATGCATTGTCAACTGCAGAAGCTGAATACATAGCTGTTGGAAGTTTTTGTGCACAAATTTTCTGGATGAAACACACATTACTAGACTATGGATATCAATTCAGACATGTCTCAATATATTTTGACAACACAGGTGCTATTAATATTTCTATGAATCCTGTTTCTCATTCTAGGACAAAACATATTGATGTATGACATCACTTTTTGAGGGATCATTATCAAAAAGGTGATATCACTTTGGAATTCATTGGTACTGAATATCAACTTGCTGATATATTCACTAAACCATTAAATTCTGAATGATTATACTACATCATACATTATCTTGGTATGATTAATCATAAATGAATATCTTACTATTTCTAAGTTACTGTTTTTATGCTCACGGTCTGACAACTCACTGTCTCACCGTGACTATATAAACCGCTCACTATTTCACCGTGATGACTATAAACTGTCTCACCGTGATGGCCAATTTTCTGTCCCACTGTGAGAAGTATGATATTTTTATTATTTTTATTTTATTTTTACCCGTATCGTGGTAATTTTTATTTCACCACTATTTGATTTCCCGCGTTTCGGTTTTTATGACGCTTGACATTCCCAAATGATAAAACTTAAGGGTTTCATTCGACTCCTTACCTGAATTCTCTTCTGAACCTTCTTTTCCCTCTCACCTAAACCTTTAGTGAATTCCAAGGATGAAGCGTCCATCTTCACCCTCATCTGAGAAGCTCCTCTCTAAGAAACAAAGGAGGATACCAATGATAGCGCTCGAAGGACCTCTAAACCCAAACCTGGTAAGCCGTACCGTTGTACCTGAAAAAGAGGTTTTCCCTGAATTGTTTTTGTCTAGCAGATCATTAGTTTTGAAAGTTTTAAAAGAACAAGGATGGATTGAATGGTTCACAGGATAGAATATACCGATTTAACAAAGGCTTGTATCTCAATTCTATCAGTATGTGAAGTTCTCTTTTGAGTTTGGAGAAATCTTTTTGGTGACCAACTGGATCGATGGTCAGAAGTGTTCTTTCTCTTCAATGTTTTGGGCTACATGCCTAAGAATTCCACATGAAGGAGTGGGTGAAGATTACCAAAGAGACCCTCCTCCAATAACTGGCATCGTTGACCTAGAAACCGTTTTGGAAAATCTAACTGGAAATGGAACCAAGCGAAGGGCCATAGCTGCTGAACTGGATGGGGAGACAAGACTTTTGTTCATGTTTGGTCAGAATTTGGTTAGTCCAAGAAAAGGAGATTTTTCTATGATGAATAATCAGGATGTGTTCCTGATTCACCTGTTGAAGAATGGACAAAAGATCAATCTGTGTAAGTATGTTATCAACCGTATCTGTGAGCTGATCAATGTAACTTCCAAATTCTCCTCCCTATTTTATTCAAGGATGATTTCATCTATGTTAGTATCAAAAGGAATGGTTGGATCGAATGAAGAAAAATTAGAGGACTTTGATTTCTGCCTATCCATGCCCATCATCAGAAGGATGAAGATTAGCTGGAATCCATGGAAAAAGCAATGGGTTGAGGATAGTGATTAACTGTATAAAAGGTTTAATCCTGTTGACTATCCAAGAAGGCCTAAGAAACTAGCTGATCCATGTTTGGAACCAGATGAAGTGGCTGAGTACTCATAAGAAGAAGAAAAAGATGAAGTAATAGCTGAAGTTCCACCTAGAGATGAAACTGTAATATTTCCAATGGAAACAGTTCCTATTGAATAGGAAAGGGGTGTTATCCCTACTGTTATCCCTGCTGAAATACCTTAAGGATAGGAATTTTTTGTTGAAAAGGAAAGGAGTGAGGATCCTTCAGTTGTTCTGCATGAGGAAGAAGCTCATCCCAATGATACAAGGAAATTAGTTTTTCCTGGTTCAGAATAGCAAGCAACCTTTGAGGAAGTTTTTGTTGAAGAGACTCTTTCTGTTGAGAAAGAAGCAAGTCTGGAAGCTTATCCAGTGGAACAATTGGTTCCTAAGATTATTTCATCTTTTGAAGAAAGAATGGAAATTTCCTTTCAGCTAGAAAGGTAAAAATTTTCGGAAGAGAATAGGGATGATGTTGTGGATCTTGTCCATGTTCCTGAACCTCAAGAAGCTTAAAGGGAAGCACAAGTTGAGGGGGAGGAAAATCAAAATCTTGATGTAGTGGAAGCTAGATATGGTGAAGTTTCTCAACCTTATGTCACTTTCTCTATACACTCTTGGTATGAGTTCCCAAGCTTTTATGATGTGAATGAGTCACAACAAGTTACTGCAACTGGAATGGATCTTTCTTCTCTGTTTCAACTGAAGTCTTTAGCTCATTCAGAACCAGAATCAGAGCCTCTACCTTTACCTGCATCCTTACCTAAGCTTCATTCCTTTGTAACCAAAGATGATCTGAATGCTTTTGGCGAGAATTTGTTAGCTGGTTTTGAGAAAAGTGTCTCCACTCAAACTCGCCCAGTGACTCAATTAAGTCAAGAAGATGCATCAATTCTCTTGGAAAATATTATCTTGCATATTCAACCAAGGATAATCCGAGAAATTCAAGAAGTCTGAGTAGAGAATAAGCTGCTGAGTGCTGATGTTGCAAATATGAAAAGTATGGTAGCAAGTCTGCAGAATGAGCTATCTATGAGATCAGAGCCTGCACTTGTTTCTGCCCCTACACCTGCTGTTGTTTCACCTGAGTCTTCTGATTCACTCCTTGATAGGGAGATTGTGTCTCAAGTTCATCCTTACGTTCTATCTTTTGATGAACATATTGTAAAAAGGCACACAAAAATGCTGGAAAGCATGAGAGAGGTTGTGGAAACTCTAAATAAGATCACAGATGAATACAATGGATGTCTGCAAAAAGTTCTGAAACAACTCAAAGTTTTAACCGAAGCTGTCAAGGCTTCACCTACTTCTGGTCAGACCTCCACACCTGCTTTGGATGATTCTCTACTGAGATCCTTAATTAAGGAAGAATTACAGAATTCCGTCAGGGGCTTGGATCTATCCTCTTTGTTAAAAGTAATTAAGAACAGTGATAGAGCAGTGGACTTGGTTAGGATCCATTCAAAGATAGCCAATGATGATCACAATGAAATCTCCAAGAAAATAGATTTGTATCTTTCCCGGATTTTCTCTAAAAGTGACATGACATATCACTTTAGATATCTTGTGAAAAATCTGAGAATCCCTCCAGTGACTCAAGCTTTTAAAGATCTAGTTCAGAAACATTCAGAGTTCACAAGATTATTGGACAAATTTAGGGAGAATAAGGATGATTTTGAAAAGGCTATGCAGTATGGTGGTGAAATCATTACTAATTTCATCAATCTTTTGAAGCTGTATCTTCATGTGCAGAGTACTACTATAGTTGCTCCAACTGCTGCACCCCTTAGACCTGGACTTCCTGCCTTATCATCTACTACCATGATAGTTAGTCAAGCCCTTTCTCAGATCCGTCCAGTCATTCCTGACCATCCTAAGCCTAGATCTTCTACTGCCCCTACTTTGGCTCCATCTATTTTTGAAGGTCTTCCCTTACCATCATTGTCATCCTCTTCTATGCCTTCTTCTTCTTCATCACCAGCTCCTGCTGCTGATAAGGGCAATACAAAAATGGATCCCTAATGAGTTTACCGACTGTTTTTATTTTTGATGGGATGTCATTTCTCGTTTACAGTTTGTACTTCTCATGTACTTTGTATTATGAATGCTTTGTTTTAATGACAACTGTCGAGTTTCATTTCCATTTCTATACTGTTTTATAATCCCAAAAGGGGGAGAAAAACTTGCAAGTATCATTTCTATAATAGTATAAATGTGGGAGAAAAACCTACAAGTATCTGGTCTATAATGTGTTTGCTATGCAAGTATCTTTAATATTGCATATCTTTTATATTATACCAATATATGATTTGTGATCATCAAAAAGGGGGAGATTGTTGGACTCCTCAAGTGTCAATCATGTTTTAATAATTACAAATCTCATTACTGTTAATTAATCTTGATCTTTAGTGCATGTTTTAATAGATGCATATCATGTTTTTAGAATAACGAATCTTATGGATGTTAATTACTCTTTACATGTTTTATGAATAATTACAATTCTCTCATATATTATCTCTAATTGGTAACCTTAACTCATATTTTTCATATCACTGTCTCAGTCCAAATATAGATATTTTTTTCTAAGTAAGGACTCACCGTGACCAGACACCGTGAAGGACACACCGTGACCAGACACCGTGACCAGACACCGTGGAGGACTCACCGTAAACCAGACACCGTGAAGGACTCACTGTAACCCAGACACCCTGAAGGACTCACCGTGACCAGACACCATGACCAGACACCGTGACCAGACACCATTTCCATGATCACTGTTACACTGTTTCTTAAGCTTTTGTCAATATTATTTTAATTAATGCTAACGGTCATATTTGTTGATTTTAATGTAATTAATGTTATTTAATGTTAGTTGTTGGATTGACAAGAAACCGTATATCGTACCTATGAGAAGGTAATAATTCCTACTACCAGAACATATGGAATATAAAGAAGATTGAGCTGTATTAGAGAAGACACGCGCGCTTGACATGTCTCGACACATATACTACAATACATGTGAGCTCTGTACTGAACAAAAGAACAATTCGGAGCAGAACTGTGAAGAACACATTGCACGATTCTCAAAGAAGTTCCATACATGCAATCCTACATTTCTGAAGAACACACGATGAATGAAGAGATCATTCTCACTCCTGTAGAAGACAAGCTGAACTACAACACTCTGTTTTTCAACAAAAACACCAGAGAAGGACTCAAAAGCACTCATGCTAAACCCAATGAGTCTCGAGCTGCATTGATAATCACTAGAGCTTTCTAAACTCTTATCTATCTTCTCTATGTGATTTATTTATTAACTTTTGATTAGTGTGGTTTACTCTGTATTTCTTATACACACACTGTCTCCTGCACTGAACTGGAGGATATCAAAATCCTCACTCCAAATTTCTTATCACTTGTTTACCCACGTCAACTGTGGAAGAGGTCCTTGTGTGGCCTGGTCTTTGCATGTTTCCCATGTAAAACAGTGGTAGAGGTCCCTGTGTGTCCTAGACAGTTTTGTAAACAGTTGTTAACCCCGATCCAGGGTGTGGATCAAATTTATATAAATTTGAGAGGACTAAGTATCAGCTTGAGACTGAACCTCTTGTTATATCTTCTCTACATCTTTTATTTAATATTAATGTGTTCGACATATATTTTATTTATTCTTATACTATTACTTTAAAATACAAAATTATTTTGAAGCTACTTTGACAGTTAGATTAGCAAGTGTTTACACTTATTGTAAATCAGTAGATTAGTTTCAAAAGTTAGTTTGATCTTGTGGTTAAACTAACTAAGACCTAATCAATATTTGAGAAGCTAAGTGAACATTTACAATCTATATAAATTCACTACAGTTTAACTTATTTTATAAATCGGGGGATTTTAACTAGACAATGTTTTAACAGAAATTTTTATTGGAACTCAATTCACCCCCCCTCTTGAGTGTCCACTCCGACCAACAATCTCAATAATATATCATACCCTCATCACATGTGAAATTTTAATACAATGAGGGAAAATCACAAGATATTTTCAAATTTCAACCTAAAATCTCACTCCTTTACATTTTGGTTAGACACATTAATATGGATTCTAGACTATATATTAAAGTTGTTACAATAACTATTGGTTAGTGAAAAAAACCAATATTAACCCAAAAATTGGTTATACATAACATCATTAATATCCTCTATATATCATTTTTAAAAACCCCAATAAGAAAATCTTTCTCTAGATTAGAATACATTATTGAAAAAAGTCAATATTTTGTTTTTTTACATTACAAAAACATTTAAAATTTTCTCCATCCATGATTAGGATAAATCAAAAGGTCCAACTCTTGTATAGTAATAAAAAAATTAATAATTAATGATCATGATCAATATTTCCATTCTAAGTAGACATATCCTAATCTTTAGTGATCAGATCAAATTCTTGTGAACCATAACTCTTCATTGGTTAAAAAATATTCCCAAACATGGTTTTTTATTTTTTCAATAATATCTTATAAATAAATAAACACTCATAACCAAATTTATCTTGTTTAAAAATTCATAGCTAACACACATTAAATACAATTCATTCAAGTATTTGGATTTTCATGATGCATGATTCATGTGTAAAGCATTTATATCTATTATCTTGTTAGAGTAGTACTTCACAGATTATCCAAAATATTCTAGGATTCACATTGTATAAGGACCCGACCTTAAAAATAACATAAACTAGCTATTTCAAATATATTTCCCTTCATTAAGATCCCAGTGATCTTTTTAGTTTAGATTTTTTGATATTTAGGAAAAAACTCATATATATCAATCCATAAGCATACAAAGTGGGTTCTATTAAAATAATATCAGTTTCTTATAAAACAAAAAATAAATTAATACAAAACAATAGCATGATTTCCTTAACAAAGCATCATAACATTTAAATCGACTACCTTATTTCTATTACACGTCCTTATAACCATTTAAAACATTTAAAACATGGTATGATCATAAAATTCGCATTATGGGATATAAAAATAAGGAATAATACCATTAGTCAATGAAAACATATAATCATATGAAATCATTTTTACAGAGGCATACTTCACACCCCAGTATTCTTACATTGTGAAACATAATATTTTAAATAAATATTAGAGGAAATATATAAAAACATAAAGGTATATTTTATGGATTAAATAATTATATTTTAACCCTTACGAATACCTTATGATTTGTAACCCTCAAGACTACAATACAATGTAACCCTCATGGCTACCTAATGGTGTAATCATCGCAGTTACACATAATGTAACCATATGGATGAACTCCAAATTTAACATAACAACATAATTGGTGGGAGATATAGATCACACCCTTAATCATAAGAGATTCCCAATAACTATTACATAATCATAAAATGTGAATAATTTCCAAAAAACATTACTTTTGAATTTGGTAAAATATAATTTTAAAAAATGATTTTTAACCATTGTTGATAGAGGTGTAACCCCGTAGGGATGCTCTGTCATATTGGTTGACAATGGATCCTCCTAGGCTGAGGCTTCTCCAGATGAATTCTTTGTCGGGAGGGGGGGTTCTCGGTTGTGGAGGGTTTGAAAAGGCCACTCCTGGGATTTCCTTTTTGAGAGGAATATAATTTATGTTGGAATTAATATAATGAAATTCTTAGGTGTAAAAACTTTAATACACCTAATAAATAATAATATAAATGATATTCATTACACAAATAATCTATGTAGTACATATTTAATTAAGTAGAAGGTTAACCCAAAGAATGAAAATTGGTTTAAGAATTCACTTACCTCAGGTTCGTCTTACATAAAACCTATTTAAAACATATATATAAGTGTCAAAAGAGTGTTATTAATAATTTATAGAAACATATTATTGTTTAATACAACATATATGATCATTTTATCACATCATTGGACCCATTTATTAATAAAATTTTCTTATTTCTATTGTTTTAGGTGCATGCTTCCCAGTATTTCCAGTGTTTGTTCATAAAGTATTTTATTGTCGACTGGTGAAAAGATAACAAAGTAAAATTATTTGTTATTAATATGTTTCTATAATATTAAATAATGGCATAAATTTTCTTGGTTTAATATTATGGGGATGAATCATTAGATAAATCATTAGTGATATTTTTTTAGATCATTTCCATCGTTCATTGATAATCACGAACATGTTTCATCATATACCATTAATATTATGCATATCATTAATGAAAATTAGATAAATCATAACATTAACTTTATAAAACATCTTTAACCATTAAAATGGTTTTACGATATGATTATAATGAAGTAATGTAAATTAATGACATATCATCCACGATAACGATCAATCGACCAATCACGGACCATGTTTTTATTTTTTGAATAAGTTGAAAATGTGAGAAAGAATGATAATGAATTTTTCTATAATCAAGATAAATTTTTTGATAGTATATAATTCTTGGAATTTCACTATTCTTGGATACAGGAATGAAAATAAAGTATAAGAAAATATAATATCATAAAAGAAATCACCAGAAAATGAAAGAGTATTTTTACCTCATGATCTATTTTCCTTATAATCCTCCTTAAGGCCATTGATTTTGACCTTTTGGTGAGATCCATAGGTCTCGGACGTGGGGAAGTGCCTTGGAGAGGGGCTTGAGGATAATTTATAAAATTCTAAAATCATAACAGGTGTGAGGGGAAGAGGGGATGGGGTGATATTTTTAGTGGAGGGGAGGAGGGGTTTACCATTATTTTAATAAATATATTAATAATTTTTCTCAATACAATGAATAGTATTGATTCATTTGACCCCAAATTGTAATATGTTCATATGATTTCAAACTAAGGGTTCTTACATCAAACCTGTTTCTATGAATATTGTATTTAACTCATACGGTATATATATGGTATATTAACATATTATAAAATTCATCAAAAATTCAATAATCTCAAAAAAAATTAAAAAAAAATCAACCTAACCATTTGTAGACATGTATAATTCAAAAATGAAATTCATTTTTTTGAAAATAAGTTTCTATATGTGATTAATTTTATTTTCAAATAAAACAATAATTCATTCATAAAATAACAATTTTAAAACAATAACTAATTTTATATCACTGTGAAAATTTAATCAATATCTAATTATTTTATATCCTTAAAAAAATAATAAATTTGTTTACTCTTCATAGGTCTCATATTACTATTAATATTACTATTGTTAAGTTTATGATAACATTTACCAAAAAGATGCTTCTATCAGACTCAAAATGACTTACTAATCACAACAGTAGATGACCATTTTTTGAAATTCAAATCAAAGAAGCCGAAAAAATTATGTTTAATTGATAGTATATAAATATATACTTTAAAAAAATTCATTCATTTAAATTTACTTTCAAATAACTAGGGTGTTACATTCTCTACACCTTATGGAAATTGTGTCCTCAAAATTTTATTTACTTACTAAACAAGTGAGGAACCTTTGACTCATAGAATATTAAGATTCCCATGTTTCTTATTCAACCATGTGTTTTAAAAAAAACACTTACCTGGTGGATTACATTGTTCTTCAATACTTTTTCTCTTCGATCAAGAATTTTAATAAGTATATCTTTATAAGAATTTTATTTTCAACTGAGCTACTTTTGGGTTCAAAACATGAGATAAATCTAGCACATACATTCTCAACATCAAAACATGAAAAACATTGTGTTCCGGATATATACTCAAAGTCAAATCTATTGGTCAGAAACCAATCCAAATTTCTCAAGTATTTTATAAGGTCTAATGAACCATGGACATAGCTTTCCTTTATCACAAAAATGCATAACACTTTTCTATGGTGAGATTTAAAAAAATCATGACCCCCTACCTCGAAATAAAAGTCATTCCTCCTATTATATGTGAAACTTTTCAGCATGATTTATGTTGTCCCCATGTGTTGTTGGATTATGTTCACTTTCTCTGCCACTTCATATACTAGTTATTTTACCAGAAACTTCCTTTCTCAGACATCATCCCAAAATTATAGAGTTTAACATCTCTTCCCATATAATTTCTCAAAAGATTCCTTCTGTATAATAGAATGAAAAATTTTAGTATATGGAAAGTAAAGTAATAAAATATACTGATCCAAACTCCCCTGGTAATCCATTGAACAAGATTGAAGCATATCCTTCAATGTATGAATCATTTATTCTGACTACCCATCTGATTATGGATGAAAATCTATACTGAAATTTAATTCCTTTCCCAATGCCTACTGAAGGACATTCCAAAATATAGAAGTCATCCTATGATCATGATCAGATACAAAGGAATAAATAACTCTATGTAACCTTAAAATATCTTTGAGGTATAATAGGGAAAGATGATCCAATGACAATGTATCTTGAATAGTAATGAAATGAGAAGATTTAGTTAGTCAATCAATAATAAATCAGATTGTATTATAACCTCATGAAGTCATTAGTAGTCCTAAAATAAAGTCAATGGATATATTTTCCCTATTCCACATTCGATATTGAAAAGCCTAAAGCAGTCTCTTTGGTAACTACCATTATACATTATCCTGTTGACATGTCAAACATTTCATGGTAAAATATGAAAAATTTCTTTTAATTCCATCACACTAGTAATATTATTAATGGTCTTTGTACATGTGTCTTCTTCTATGATAAACTAGAAATAGTGACTATAGTCTTCACAAAAAAATTATTTATTCAGCTAGGAAACATAAGGAACACAAAATATATTTCCAAATCTAAAAACTATGTCTTTATCAATGTTATATTATAGAAACATACACATTAACACTAATTATACCTTTTTTTGTTACTCTCTATCTACCTTCCGTACATTCTTAATTATATATGAATATTACAACTTCACTAAAACCTAAAACAAAATATTGTAATTTTATTTTACAAAAACTTCAAAGAAAACAATTCTTCATATCATTCATCATTTGGACTTGTTCTAGCCGTAACATAGTTAAATATGCAGTATTTTTTCGACTCAAGCCATCTTACCCATTTTTTTATTTTCCAGGATGGTATCTGGTCATGAAATCAAAAATATTTATCAATTCAAACCATCTTCTCTAACCTCATGTTTAATTTATATTGATTGAATATATAATTCAAACTTTTTTGGTTAGTATTTATTTCACATTTGTCTCCATATAAATGATTCCTTCGAATTCTCAAAGGAAAAACCATGTCTTATAATTCCATGTCATCAGGGGGATACCTTAATTTATGAGCCTTTTCTTTTCATTATTAACAATAAATTAATATATTATTCCTCATAAAAAAACAACCAATTCCTTTTAATGAAGCATAACTATAGATGACAAACTCTCCAATTTTGGAAGGTAGGATCAGAATTCAAGCAGTCACTTATCTTTTTTTTAATTCTTGAAAACAATAATCTCATAATTTTTTCTAGATGAATTCAAATAAATTTTGCATCAACATAGTCATTGTACAAGATAAAACATTAATGTTTTCAAAAAAAATCTCTAGTAATATGTGTCCAATCCAAGGAAACTACCTATATAGGTTTATGTTTTGGATCTATGACATTATTCAATATGTTTTTTAGAAGGATCAATAGTTATTCCATATTTTGAAATGATGTAAACAAGGAAGAAATTTTTTTGAAACCGAAATTTACACTTCCTGAATTTTACATATTGTTTATTTTATTTTATGGTTCAAAAATAATCCCTTATATGTTTTTCATGATCCTCTATTCATCTATAATATACCAGAATTTCATAAATAAACCGAACCAAAAACATATCTATGAACTCATGAAATTGTATATTTTTAATATCCAGGAATACAGTAGGTCTATTAGTTATCCCAAACGACATTAAAACAAATTAATAATGACTATATATTGTTCGAAAAGATATTTTTGGAATTTCATCAACTTTAACCTTAAGAAGATGATACATGGATCTCAAGTCAATCGTCAAAAAATAATGAGCTCCCTAGAGATGATAAAAAAAGTCATAGATGTGAGAAACACGATAATTATTTTTAATTTTATTATAATTAAAACCCCTAGAATGAATTCAATGTATCATGGAACCATAATATATTTTTAACGCAAATAATTGTATATCCCCATGGTGATGTTCTAGGACAAATGAAACCTTTATCAACAAACTCCTGCAACTATTTTTTCAGTTCAAGAAGATACATTTGACCAATTCGATAAGGGGGATTTGAATGTGTCTTAGCATCAGTATCTAATTCAATTAGTTATTAAACATCTCGATTAGGTATAACACTTATTAAATCATCAGGAAAATCAGAAAGGTATTCATTTACCATAAGCATATCATTAAGCAAAATAGTTACCTTATTTTCAAAAATATGAGAATGATAAATTTAATTTTAATCTTTTAGAATTTTCAAATCTTATTGATATGTTATCAATTTTATGGATTCATTATTTTATACAAACTGAAAATCTTTTTAAAAAAACTACAATAGATCTACAATATATCATATAATGATAAATAAAAATCCAATCCGTACATAGAATGACATCAAAGTTTACAAAAGGGAAAAAAGGTTTGCTAGTAATGTATTTGAAGATATAAAAATTGGAGGATTCTAAAAATTCAATTTTTCTATAACATTTTCTCCTAGTGTTTTTGAAATATGTTCTGGTCACAATATTTGAGGTGATATTTCCAATTTACCAGAAAATTTATGAGAAATAAATGATTGTGTAGACATTGTATCAAACAAGACTTTAGAAAAATTTGAGTAAACAAATAATATTCCTGGTACCACTTCATTGGATGGCCTAACATCTAATAGTACATTCGTAAAGGATATCACACTAGTTTTATTCTTATCGTATGCTCTCTTTCTATAACTCAAATATTACTTTGGGATGACATTAGCATAATGACCCATCTCACCACATTTGAAACAATTTACATATTTCATATCAAAATTTATAATAAGTTCATTTTCATTACAATATTAGGTAATAATTCTAAAATTAACACTCTGAAAACACATCCTAGTTCTAGTAAGGGATTCTCCATGGTTGTTTTTACCATAGAGTACACAAACTGCAAACTGAACATTCTTACCATGGTATTTATTTGATAGATTTTTACCCATTGCTTGAAATTTGGACCTCTTCTTCTATGTTTTTTTTCAAATTGTAAGTGATCTTAAAAAATATCCATTTTTAACCTATTAATACATTGGATGAGTTTCTCATAGCTATTGAACTCATGGAAATCCAATACCCTTGGATATCTTAGATTTAATCCAAGGTAATAATAGTTTATTTTTCTATCAAGATCAAGAATAATATTTGGAGTGTATCTTGAATGTTTGGTGAAGTTAACTACATACGAAACCACAAAATATTACCCTCTTTTCCTAAAATCAAGGAATTTTTTTCCATCATATGTAGAACATTATTTGAAAAAAATTTCCTGGGAAAAGATTTTTAAATTCATCACACTCCAAGGCTTCAATTTCTTCTCTATCCATGAAATTCCTAACTATTTACCACCACTAATTAGCTTCACATTTAAAATGATAAATGGAGAGGCTAAATGTTTTATTATCTTAGCATCCAACAACACCAAATATATTTTCAATGGCTTTAATCCATCCTCCAGCTGTTACTAGTCCAAAGGATCTGCTGAAAAAAGGATGGTGTTTCCTCATAAAATGTTTCATTATCATCATGTTTCTTTTTGGTAGCTCTAGTTGTTATCTAGAATAAATGAAACCCCCATTTATTGAATGTTTAAATTGATCAATTAATATTACAATGTTATTAGTTACAATTCCCACCATTCCTAGTTACAGATTTGGAAAGGTAACATCCTCTCGATTCATTTCATCTTCAGCTTCCCTCTTTCTTCTACTGAAAATAATTCTATACATAAATACCATTGTTAAATAAGCATGGAAATATTTAAATGCTATAAAATTTCAATATAAAAACTATTTAAAAACAATTTATTCTATTTTTAACATTATACTAAATCCTAGAGTTATCTAAACCATTCTTTGATACCAATAATAAAAACCTGACCGTAAACATTACATAACCAAGTAATTTCAACTATATTTCTTTTACATAAAATACTTATGATATTTTTTGTTTATAGATTTATAAATCTTGTAAAAAATGAATACATATCAATGAATAATCATAAAAATTGGGTACCATTAAAACAATATCCCTTACTTCCAAAACATAAATTTTTTAACACAAAATAACAACATGGTTTCTTTGAGAAAAAATCATAACATTTAACACGACTTCCACCTTTATCTTACACATCCATATAACCTGTAATTTTTTTAAAAACATGGTATGCGAATATAAAACTTATTAAGGGATATAGAACGAAGTAAAGAAACCATTAGTCTATGAAAAATTATAATCTTCTGAAATAATTTTCTCAAAAACATGATTCTCTCCCATGTATTCTTACTTTTTGAAACATGATATTTCCATAAAACATTACAAAAAAAATATAAAATACTAAAGGTTTATTTTGAGAATTACATACTTATATTTTAACACTCATGGATACCTTATGATTTGTAACCCTTATGGCTACCTTACAATGTAATCATCATGGCTACCCTATGGTGTAACCATCATAGTTACACTTAGATTTACCATACGACCGACCTACAACTTAGACATACCCAAATAAATTGAAGGGAGACATAGATACAACCATTTATCATAAAAAATTATCATGAACCATATCATAATCATAAAACAAGGATAATTGAATAAAATATTTTCTTTTCAAATTCATAAAATAGATTTTTTAATGAAGATTTTTAAATAAATGTCCCCTAAAAATAATATAATTGAGGTGAGAATTAATATAATGAAATTATTAAGTATATAAAATATAAACCCACAATAAAAATCATAATATAAATAAAATTAATTACACAAATAATCTCGTTAGAACATAAATAATAAAGTAGAATGTTATCCAAAATAATGGAAATTGGGTTAAGAATCTCATTGCCTCGGGTTCTTCATGCATAGAACATGTTTCAACACTCTTTATAAGGTTTAAAAGAGTATTATTAATAATTTAATGAAACATATTCATGTTTATAACACCTTATATAATCATTTTATAACATCATTAGACTCATTTGTTAATAACAATTTGTAATTTCCATTATTTCGAACGTATGCTCCACATGATTTCAATAGTTGGTAAGTAAATAATTTTTTGGTCGAATGGAAGAAAAACAAAATAAGAAAATTGAGTTTTTATTAGTATGTTTCCATAATATTAAATGATATAAATCATTTTGGTTATACTGTATAAGGATGAATCAATAGATAAATCATTAGTGATATTCATTTGGATCATTTTGGCTATCCTTCGATAATCAGAGACTTGTTTCACAATATTCCTTTAATATTATGCATATAAGTTATTTCTCAAACATAATATAGGTAAAAAAATTCCCTTTAAAAATTAATTTAATAATTTAAATTATTTTACAACCATATTTTATGGATGTAATGAAAATTAAAAACACATTTTCGACGATGTCGGTAAATCGACACCCCACTGACAATGTTTTTATTTTTAGAATAAGAAGAATATGAAAGTAATAATGATGATTAATTTTTCCATAAAAATTATAATAATAATTAATATATATATATATATATAATAATGGTTATTTCATGACTTTTGGATAAGGGTAGGATAAGATAATTCAAGAAAATAAAATAATTGGATGGAAAACAAAAGAAAAAGAATGCAGGTTTTTACCTTTCGATCCCTTCTCATTGAGATCCTCCTTAAGGCCTTTTCTTTTGTAATTTTGATGAGACCATAATGTCTTGGAAATTTGGAAGGTCATTATGAAGGTTATTGGGACGAATTTATACAATTCTCAAAGTTTGATAGGTGTGGGAGGAAGAGGGGGTGATGATTGTATTTATAGTGGTGGGGGGGTTAGAGTTATTTTAATCAATAGTTAAATATTTTTGATCAAGAGTATGAATAGTCATTATTAATTTGACCCAAAAATAGTAATTAGAGAATGTGAATTAGAACTAAAGGTCCATACATAAGCCACGATTCTAGTAATAGTTTTTCTAACAAATAATGTATATATGTGGTATATTACTGTATTTTATTATTAATCAAATATTTAAGAATCTCATAAAAATCCCAAAAAATAATACTAACAATTTTTGATGTGTAGAATTAAAAATTGAACCAATGTTTTTAAAAATATGTTTCTAAATATGATAAATTTTAATTTTAAATAAAATCATTATTCATTCAAAAAATTAAAAATTTAAACAATAACTCATTTTATATCACATTGAAAGATTTATCCAAATATCATTATCAAATAACCTTTATAAAATAAAATAATAAATGGATTTAATATTCATATGGGTAACATTACTATTTTTATTAATATTCATAAGGGTATGTTACTATTTACGAAAAAACATGTTGTTTTTATCAAACTCTAAATAACATACTAATAACAACAATAGATGGCCATTTTTTTAAATTCAAATCCAAGAAGAAGACAAATTATGTTTAATGGCTAGTTTATAACTATCTACATGAAACAAAGTTTACTTCATTTAAATTTATTTTTATAACCATAGGGTGTTACACATCGTGGATAAACCTAATTGAGTCATAAGAATTGGTATGTGTATTTTAATCTAAGTAGGTGAATTGAATTGAATTCATTCACATACTAATTTTTGTAGCATTATGAAAGTATGTATGAACATAGATTTCTTCAAAAGTACAGTACAAATTAATATTAATGAGGATTTAGAGAGATTTTGATTCCTCACTTCTCATTTTTACAAATATATATTTGCACCACTTCGTCTCCTTCGATTAATTTTAAACAACCCTACTACTTCAGACAACATATGTTTTTCATATATCTACTAATATCATGAAAAAATATCTATGTGGGACACATCAATCCTTATTTTAAATTTTAGAATATGTGAAACTTGATGCAAGTTCCTGAAATTTTATTAATATGAGATATGTTATCAAATTATGTACAAATCCACACGGTAAAATCTATTTAGATTAGTATTTTGAGTGATAAATCCTTGACGAAATTACAATATTTATACAAATAGATATCATGACGTCTCATACATCTATTTTTCATCCAAAACCACTCAACCATGTGTCCTTTGTATTTATAGAAGGCATTCATCTTCTATACTATGAGAAATATTAAATTAAAAATAGACTATTAAATCATAGAACACCTCAAAAAAATATGCTAGATCCTCTCATGTTGATTAAATGGAAAAAAATCATGGCCTCATTATAGATCTCATGAACCTTCATTATATCTTCCTTCAAATACCATATTATCATTTTATTTAACCATTAATAACATATTAAATCACAACAACCTATATTAATGAGTTACTCTCATAAAACCAATCCCTATGTGGTGGCTTGTTCAAAAGTTATTCATTATTAATCATTATATCAATTAATATTCCCCTAATATATGACTTCATGTGAATCATGTTTACACCCTCATCCCATCACAGATTATGATATTCATTTTTTCTGTTTCATAATAATTATATGATGTCTGGAATAAGATCTTTAGAGTGGTTTGATTTTGTAATCATGTTTCGTTAACCCCATAAAAATTAGTTGATGAAAACAACAAATGAAGTTTTTTTAATTTAAATAAACTAATCTATGATTTTTGAACTTGTTCCCTTATGGATTTCACATATTTACAAAATAATACCTTATAATCCACTGCACCAATTATAACACTCTTCTATATATCTTGGTCTAGGTTTGGGGATACTTTCCCACAATACACTTCCATCATTCCATTCTATTTCATTGTGGCACCTTCAACCACACACCTACCTGCATGAACACTTTCCTACCCATGTGAAGGATCTACCTCAATGTTTCAACTCATAGTCCCTGTATGTTTGATAAATTCATTTACAACCTAAATATTTTCTAGATATATTCCATGGCTACATGGGTTGTTAGTTTAGGTTGGCTCATCTCATATTTTATTGAATAACTATACTCTAATCACACGGTAAAAAAACTAATCCTATTTTTATAAGTTTCCATAAATAATGATTTCAAATACTCTTTTAACCACATCAAAAACACCACTATAAAATGATTGATAAATTAAATCTTATTTCATACCCTTTTCTCACAGTCTTCAATGAACATGAATGATATCTACTTTTCAAAAAATATTCATCAATATATCAGGATCCTTTACTCCAAGTGATATATGTTCCACGCTCAATCTTCATCCTCGATAAATATATCAGATCACGGACTCCATTTCTCAGGGTTGTAAACATTTTTTTCATTAAAAACAGTAGTAATAAATGTTAATTTGAATTAATATATGTTCAAAAATCATTATATATAATTTTGAAGAAGTTTCCATATCAATTCTCCTAGTATCATTAGCTCCTGGAATGAAAAACATATTAACAAATTTTCAATAAATACAATTCATGTAATGGAGAATTTAATATCACTTTATTATTTTTATTGTCAATAACTTTTCAAAAAATTCATGTCAATTTGTGTGCTTCTCCATCTCCACCTTATTGTTATTAAATACATAGAAACTAATGCGAGATTATTACATCATCTATCTTCTTCACATTACACCAATACATTCTCTTATCCTCCTTATAGTTAAGAATCAAGGAATCATATACTTATGATAGAATGGTGACAACACAAGATATTCTATAAAAAAGAGACTTTAGTTATCCCACACCATGTAATCTTCTGAAAACATAGCATATAAATCAATAGGGATTAACCATGGTCATCATTGATTTCCATAAACAACTATTCAAGTGATCTCAATCTTTGAACTAGTTTTAGGGTTTTCTCATAATGATTAATTTTGAAATACATTGATCATCCAGTATTTATAACATAGAAATCCCAATGATGATGTGTAGAATATATAAAACCAATTTTTATCTCAATATTAAAGAAACCATGATATTAAAATTTAAGACATTTTTAAATTGGTAATTGGGATTGTTTGGAACCCCTCATATTTTAAATTTTACAAATATATATCAAAATTATATATTCACAGTGTAGATAAAATGTGAAAAAATAAACTCATATTTATTCCCCTATAATGGATGTATTAATATCCATAAATTCCCTATGTGTTAGTGAAAAATATATAACTGAATAATGGAAGAAAACTTGTTTCTATAGAATAAACACTCAAGGTAAGATTTTTCTCTCACTGTAGAGATATCATTTCTATAAAATTCATATGTTATTCTCCTATCAGCTTTCATAAGTAGTGGTTTCTTAATATTTTTACCTTTTTTCGTATTCTTTGGTTGAATTGGTTTTTTGTACCTTAGTGGTCAATTAAACATCAATACCTTGTTCTTGAATTATTTTTATCAATGTAATTGTTTGGTATAGTATTAATTTCAAATAATATTTCATTCACATTCTAGGATGAACACACCTTTAATATGATTTTTCTTGAATAATTATTTTTGCATTAATAGACATATTCTCATGTATATTGAATTTTTAACTGTAACAACATGTTTTACTTTATAATTAGCATACATTCCTTCTTTTTTCATTCCACCCAGAATCTCCAGTAGGTTTTATCAGATCTGTAAGAATTTGTATATTCCTTCTAAGATTCTTTGGTATTCTCACATGTCATTTTATAAAGATTAATATCTCATTCCTCCTCATTTTTATCTTCAACAATTTTATTCCCTTTTTAAAAAATAAGAATCAATCTTGGATTTATTGTCAGGAATTCCTTATTTTTGGGGCCTTTTTTCCAAAACTACTACATACTTTATATAATAATCCAAATATATTTTTTTACAAAAATTTGATGAATATTTGGTCATAGAATTCCTGTTTTATGACTCTATCCATAAAATCTCTTCAAATCACTAACTATATTATTACCTCATTCTAGGGAATGACTTATTTTACTTGTATGGATAATATTTTGTTTCTATACCATCCACATCTCCAACAATAACTTATAAATTTTGAACTCTGGACTTTATAGAATATTTTCCCAAAATTTTTTAGAGTATTAAATTTTCATTTTGAGCCTTCACTTTACTAAGAATCAATGAACTCCATAGAATATTCTCCCATGTTATCTTTTACAAATAGAGAAATAACTTTACCTTATTTGTAAGAATATGGGTTGTAATAGGAAAGTAAAAACTATAAATAATCTTTTTTATAGGGTGAAATGATCTGACACTCCAAGGTGAAATAATCATAAAAGTTTCATCATCATCCATTTTCATGTCCTCATACATTATTTTTAAATCATCATGTTTAGCTTAACTTGATTTTATATTACATTCATATATACTTCTAAATTTTCCATATATATTCAAAGAATTATGGAGAGAAATGATCTTTGTGTTAACATAATCTGATAGATATATCAAGATGGAATTTTGAATCAAACTATTTAACCACATATTTCACTTATTAGCTTGATTTATAGGTAAATATTCAAAAATGGGGGTAATCCCCTTATTACAGAATCTATAACTTCAAGGCCATATAACGGGAAGTATAGTAGAATAATATTCCTCGAACTATGATAATCATTTTCATACAAAGCTTTAACACCATTATTGTTCAAATAATAAAGATTCTCTACATCATAGACACTTACAATAAATATTTAGAGATTATATTGAATCTATTACCACTTTTTGTTCCTCAGGATGAATTGACTGCAAGGAGCTTGAATCAGTGGTGTTCTTATTTGAGTTATTCTAATTTATATAAAACTATCAAAATTGATAAGGATATTGATGGTATCAATAATATATCATAGTATCATGACATGTGTATTAGTAATGAAAATATAGATAATAACACTATATTTATAAGGATAAATTTAAAACAATAATCTTAGCTGGACGAGTTAGACACCTTAACATAGATTATTTACTATATCAAGAAGTTATTAAAACTAATGTTGGTTAAATACACTTACTATAAATACCATGAAATTTTTATAGACACAAAAAAAAATATCCACTTTAATGATTATTTAGACACACCAATCATAAAATAATTTTTCTAATTTGATTCATAAAAAGGATGTTATCCATATGATATAGGTTTCTCCATCAACCCTTGAAACTTAATTTCGCCATATGAGTAGGTTCAAAAAAAGTATCATTTTTTCATAATCTTCAAGAACATTGATAGTTAATGATATTGATGGGTACTATCCATCTTTATCGACTTATATTGTATCCCAATAATCAAATAATATTCATAGGCACATGAATAATATTACGAATAATGAATATTCATTGATTTGTATTTTTTTCTTCCGGTGTTATTTTACGAGCAATATATGTTTTAGGATCAGAACATTGAAATATGGAAAATGCATGAAGTGCACAAAATATTTAGAAATATGCATGAAAGATGCGATTATGTGAAAGAAACTTGTGCACCCAATGTGATGTCAAATTGGGGATTTCACACAAAGAGGGGATCTTGCACAAAGCATCAAGTTTTTTCTCCTAGATCGGTGATGCCTATAAATAAGATGTAACCCCCATCATTCGAAGTATCTGAACACCTAGAGATAATATGATATCTGAAACACATTTGAAAAATACAAAAAGGGAGTTGTATGAAAGGTTGTTAGTTGAGAAAAATATATGGAAGTTTCATGTAATATTTGAGTTGCACGCAAGATTTATGTTTTTCACAAAATTTGTTTCCAAACAAAATTTTAAAATTGTGTTCAACGAATGAATTTTTCTAGAAAGATGTAGTAAAGGTTGCATGAAAAATTTAGTGTTTCCCATTACATTTTTGGTAATGCGATATTCATTATTAAATTAATGTAATACATCAATAGAGAGTCTACACTAAATGGAGGATTCAAACATTATAGATAATGATTGGACTTACATGTATATACACATTAAGTGAATCTCCTGAAGATGTATTGTTCACACATATATTGAGAGAGAAGTGATATTTGAAATTTATATTTGTTGTAATGAAGGAAGGATAGTGATTCTACTACAAACATTGTAAATAGATGTTTTCTTTTAGTATATTGTGTACATCAGCACATTGTCGTCATATACACCTTGGATGTAATGCAGTGAGGGTGAACCAAGTAAAAATAACTGTGTCTCATGCATGATTTAATTTTTGATCAGACATTTCTATGGGAAAGAGAGAGAAGACAGTTTTTTACCACAAAATAAGATAAAAAGAGGAATTTGATTTAATATATCATACCCTGATCCCACTTATTAGTGTATTTGAAACAGTGGACCTAAAAATTAACTTTCCCAAACCACAAAAAAAATGTTTTATAATTCTTAAATAAAAAACTTTGAATGAACTTCAGGAAATTATTATTAATTCAGGATGTAGGATTCTAGTATAAACCCTTTATCTCTTTTGTCTCCACATTGTATTTCTTCAGGGGTCTCAAGATTTTAACACAATTCATTTTTTGTACAAACACATTGGTGTCCCATGAAATTATTTTGGTAACTCTAATGATGTGGATGTTTTCCATGGAATTATTTGACATACTATTTATTGAATCTTGTCACAAGTATATATAGATGTATTTTTTTCTAAATAGTGAAATAACTATTATTCTTCATGGAGATTTAGAAAACCAACTATTCCACACATATACTTTATGAAAATATATATACACGAGACTCCCTATTTATTATCTCTAAAAATCATTACTCATTCATGAATAAAAAGAGTAAGATATCCATTTTGTATTCACATGCTCATATATAGGTGGGACTATGTATTCTTTATCACATGCAATAATGTACAAGAAACCCATTTCATGTCTCTGAAAAAAATTTCATGTGAGATATTGTATCATAATGTGAATAAAATCACACAATATCTTCTATTCATATGAGAATTTTTTTCATGATACCCATGAAGGAATACTTATATAAATAATGATAGTTATCATGATGTATCTAGCTTCTATTTTCCATCAACAATCACTCATGCATGGGTTTATGTTATTTATAGAATTCATTAACCACTATTCCCCTAATAAATATGTCATGTCACACAAATTTTAAAATATTCAAGATCCCCAAAAAAATAATGTTTAGCTACTCATGTATTTTCAAAAACTGGAAGTCAAGGAATATTTATAACTACATATTAATACATCCTCGTCATTTTATTTAATAAAATTTAGGAATCTTATTCATGTAAAAAAACATAGGTAATTTTTACTCAAAACAAGACCCTGTTCGACTGCTCGTGCATATTTTCCTCACTATAACACATCAGTTTGAGAAATATTCCTAAAATATATCACACCAAATGAATTTTTTTAATTCTCAGCCTAGAATGGTGAAGGTGATTATTTTGGTTATTTTAGCATGATCCCAAGATGTATAGAATAGTATAATGATTTAATCGTGCTACATGAACCTCACTGGACATAGTTAATAGTTGATACAATATGATATTGTTATATTATAAATCACATATCCTAAAATTTATAAACAGTGTCCCATGATGAAACTATATATTTACTTTACAATTCCCAAAAACCAACCAAATCAATTAAACCACTCATCCAAAGCACATATTTAGGCTTTTTGAACTCTGAGACACAATGGACGACCATTGTTACCCTATTTAATAGGGGTTCCTTCAACTATGAACTAAATTGTGTGCACCCATTAATGCACTTGCATGGGATATACCTTCATTCTTCTCCACATAGCCACACCCAGTTGGACATAATCATGGATATTCTCATGCATGATTTGAAATTTCATTGGTTTCATGGGGGGTAGGTTCATGTTAGTCTTCCCCTTATTATTATTCCCATAATCACACTATAATATCTTAGTATAATTACTACTTTTAATGTATTAAGCCTCCTCAAATAAAGCCTTCATATATTCTTCTAACATAATTAAAATCTCATCTGTAATTTCCAATATCAATGTAAATTCTTTCAAACTTCTTCTCATTATCATAATTTAAATTCGATGACCTCAACGTCAAAAATCATTATCTATAACATAACAAAATCCTCTCATAAAAGTGCAATATTATTAATTCTCAATCATCTTCCCTATTAACCAGATCACTTCAATGATTTTATTTCACAATGTTGTAAAAATTTTGTTATTATGAACATTATTATAACATATTATAAGAATTATGACAAAAAAAAAATCATAATATATAATTTTGATGATATTTATTTAAGAACCCTCTATAAAAAATCATCTCCTTTCATCAAACAAGTATTGATAGATTGATAATAAATAAAATTATTCCACTTTGAACATCAATGGGAAAGTGGATGTTATGAAGTTTTAGTTAAATTAAAATTGGTGTTTGTATAAACCATTGAACAATTTTTAATCTCAATAAAAATTATAAAACTAAAACAAAACTTATGAAAAATAGCTATTTTGAGTATGGAAATCACATTCACTACATGAGACCATCCATGTGAGAAAATATGTGTAAAAACCAATTCATTAAGGATGTTTATTTTTAATTTTTTGATAATTCATTACTTTGTTAGAATTTGAATAATGGATAACATGATGGATAACAATAAACTTATGTGTAGGGTATCATTATGTGGACTATTTTTATAACATTTTTCACACGTTTTTTGAGTTTTTAATAAATGTAGTATGCTTTAAAAGATAAAATATTTTTTTGTTAAACTATGATAAACATTTAAATAATTTAATATCATGATAACATAAGAGGTTTTTTTCATTATTGTTGAAACATTAGTTGTATTGATTTTGAATATAAGTTATTTTAACATATTTCTAAAATTGTTGTACACTTTTGTAAATTAATTAATATTAATGTTTAATTCCAGGAATTAATTTTTAGAAATAAAAATATGAAAATAGAAGGTGGTTCACATGCCCATGTGTGATGTAAATTAAAAAAATTTAATATTTATTTAACTAAATCTAATTAAAATTGAATTGAAGTGGGAACTCATCTAGGATTATCCTTCCTAAGATGAATCATGTTTGATATGGGGGAGTGCATTCTGTTAGAGGAGTTGAGCTCACAAAATATGAAAATGATAATTATATTTGAGTAAATCCACATATATTTGATAGATTAAATGGCTGAAGTTGATGTTTTTTAAGTGGGTTATGATCCTAGAGAGGGTACATTACCATAGTAGAGGGCCCGAGCATTCTTCACATGACCCCCAATAATATTTGACTATAGAAATGAATGGTCAAAGATAGTTTTGAGGTAAGAATACTAAGAGGAAAAAATAGGTGGTTAAGAGTTAATTTTATCTGTATTACAATGGAGTAGTATTTTTATAGAAAATTAAATCCCATTAGAGAAGACTATACATATCTTCTCTTATTTCATCTCTATTGTGTTGTGAGGTTGACATTAAATATTTTTATTTTTTATACAATTATTATTTGATTTATTTTATTGATTTCTTGATAGAAATTGAATTTTTTTTCCAATTATTACATTCATTTAAATCATAGGATTATGTAGTTAATTTTTCCATATATCCAATTTTTTCATCATTAATGTAATATTTTTCACTCTAATTTATTTTCATAAAATTGAATAATAGAGTTTCTTTTTCATTAGAAACTTTAACCAAAGTACTTAAATGGGAAATGTTTGATTCTTGCTTTCTCTATATAGAATCACCATCATATTGAGTTCGGTTAGCTGTAATATTTCTTTAGGGAGATCTCTAGTATGGTTATGTATTTAATGAAAATTAGTTATTTCAATCATCTTTTTAAAAAACATTAATACCTTTATGGTTTTAATTTTTTCTAGATTATGATGTTTTCTATCAATTATATCTACTTTTTTTCCAAATATCAATCCAATATTCAACCATTCCATATATATTTTATTTTATCTAATGGTTTTCTTATAGTAACCACAATTTACCATAACTCGACTATAATTTAACAAAAATCACATACCGTATATTAGTTTTTGATCGTTTTTATTATTTTTCCTATTTTTTTCTACACAAAAAGGGGTTCTTTTTCAAGAAACCCTACTTAATGATGTGATAGTAGTTAGTTGGTTATAAATAGTAAATTAAACAATATTCAATGAAATGGTACTAATAATTTTTTTTGAGGTAGATTTGATTTTTATCATTTAATCTCATTCTCGCATTGCAGCTACATGTTTGTGAGTGATTATTATTCTTATTTTTATTGGAATGTCTCATTATTTGGGTGGTTTCAACCCATAAGTTGGGATAATATCACATTATACTTTTAGAAAACAAGGAACACATATCATTATAAATAGTCTCTTGGTGGTCAATTGTTCAAATAAGTCTTTGTGGAATTATTTATAGAATATTAGGTTTTGTAAGTTAGATTCTAAAGGAAAATGGGTTTTCCATTTAAAAAGTGATTCAAAATAATTCAGGTGAAAGTTATTTGAAAAGTAAATGAATTATATGGGGTTTTAAAAAGAGTCAATAATGAATCTTTGTGTTGGGTTTAAAATGAAATTTATTTTAAAATATTGGTTTTTTAAATGAATGATTCATTATAATTTTTAAAAGGGACTAGAATGAGAAAAATGAAAAATATTTTCTATCCTAAAGGGGATGTAATGGGGATTTTACAATAAGGTAATGATAGAAGAGGTCACATTGATATGTTTTTTGTTCATTTTACCATGTATGGGAAATGAACTATTTTAAAAAGTTATATTCTTATTTTTATTCTCTGTTATTATTTCAAAGTAAATGGTTCTTGATAAATGAAGATTTATCAGGGAATAAGAATGACTTACTATGATATCGTATTGACATATGTTAATATAGATGATCATAAATGTGGGTGTATGTATTATCTTAATAATGATCTCATTTGGTATCAAAGTGGTCCGGTCAATTGACATTGTTGAAATTGACACCTCAGTGGATAAAATTAGTTAATTTATGTTAGTTTGATAGAAGAAAATGTAGTTTAATGATTAATTAGGTGGATATACTTTTTATTAAATTGGTCCTAGACTAATCCTTTTAAAATAGGGTATCAATTCATTGGACAATTAGGATGGAATTTGGGTTTGGGTGATAAACCAATCATTTATGGTATTAGGTGCATGAACATTCTTATTATGGGTTACCTAAAGGTGTTATTTTGGAATTAACCAATAAGATATGCTAATGGTATTTTGGGGATATAAATTTTCTCTCGAATTTAATGGTTGGGACCACATCATATGTGAGACAAAAGTGTTTTGTGATAACTTACATGATTCGATATATGAAGTGGTGTGAGACATCATATCGAGTGAGAGAGCAATGGTATGATTCATTTCCATGAGATAATTCCCCAAGAGGGTGGGTCAACTAATAGAGAAGATTGTATATTTTTATTCCCTTATCATATTTTATATTTTTGATTTCTATATTTGTGACTTTCCATAGGACATACATTTTATTTGTGTGGTTTGGCTCATATGAGAGGTGGGAGATTGAAATAATTTCCCAAGATCACAAATTATATATGATTCCAGATATATATATATATATATATATATATATAAGAAAACCATTAGAATCTACCATATATGTTTGAGTTTTATGTATTTATAGAGGTCAACTATTGATATGGCATCCTCAAATCAAATTATTAATGTGATTATTGATATATATTTTATTTTCCATGTTACCTTTGTCTAAGTTGATAGTTTGAATAGTGTGAGAAGTTGGATATTGACATTCCACCTCATATCAGATGTTATACTTGATGATTTTTTCCTTATATGTGTAACCTCCTTTGATCTAACTTTTATAATATACCTTTATTATTTTTTAAGACATGAAATGTAATAAATTTCCCTAATGGGTTAATTTATAGTAGTCACTGGATATTGAGAGGCATTTTATCGAAAAGTTTTACTGTAATGTGTGTATGAATTAAATATTACTTGAATCAAACAAATAATGTGGGGTTAGGTTACATGGTGTCATTTTTATCACATAATAACCTAATGTGTCTACTTTTATGTGCACTCTGTGTTTTGTTTCTGGGTGGGTGTGTTTTATGAGAATGACTTACACTCATAATTTTATTCATGTGAAACCACATAATCATAAAAACAACTAATATACTAAATTAAGAAAGGGGGGATAGAATTTATTTGGACTCCCCACCTACCTGTATATATGAAATTGGTTTTTATGTACATGGGTTAACCTTATTGTTTTTATTCGGGTATAGGTACCTCTTGAAGGTAGACACATGGTCTAGTTATAGAAGGTTTGAGAGAAAAAATATTTAGAATGGAGGATGATGTGAGTAAGGATGGGGTCCATTATTGTTTAAAATTTTGTTATGTATTAAAATTATATTTGATAATGTTTTGATATTTTATTTATATTATGATTCTTTTTTTATATTGTATATTCTACTACTCATCGATTTTATTTCAAAATTCATTTATACAATTTTGTTACTCTATATTATCGATTATGGTGGCCATATTGGTTATATATATATATATATATATATATATATTATTCTTGGATTCCCATTATACCGGTGCATGATTCCCTATTTTTGGAAGGTTTGGGAATGAAAAAAAATATTAAATTTGAGGTAATCATCCCTTTATGAGTTAATTATGCCCCCACTACTAGTTGATATCCTCTAGAAAGGGGGTTGGTCTGTGTACTATCTTAAAACTACCCCACTCTTATTTTATTCAAGAGATCCATTATACATAATTAAAAAATAGTATCTGAAAATCAATTGGGTTGGGAAAATTCTTTTTAAAGGAGTATTTTTGTTGTTTAGAGTTAGGAGGTAGATTAGGGAAATTACATTATTGAATGACATCAGTTCAAACCCTTGTTTCAAAAATATACCCAATGGTTAGGATTATATACTTCAGAAATACTGTGGTATGTGATATGGAATCCCAATATGGGATACACGATACATGAGAGGAGTTATTGGGATTTATTGGGTCCAAGGAAATTTATTCATCCTTTATAACAGTTTCATTAATAGGACATGCTACATGCTCTAATGGATAAGTTTGTTTGACATGTTTCAACAACATGATCCACTATAAATTATAAAAATTTATAACATTTTTCTTTCTTGAATAAAATAAATGAGGCTACAAGGTAATTATATATTCATGTGTCTCCTTTAATTGATTACTGATTGTGGATATTTGACCTATATATGGAATGATTTGTGATATTGTTTTTGTATAAATGGAAGCAAATTGTTTTTAGAAAAAACTAATAGGGTGTAATGAGGCATATATTTATGGTTTGTATAAAAACAATACTAATAATAACTCATAGATCTAGTGATTTTGAAATGATTTTTTCTTTTTTAGTTTTGATTAATATATAAGGAAACAATTTTTTAAATGGGGTTTTAAAACATGATTGGTTTTCAAGGAAGAAAAAAATAGGGATTCAAATTTTAGGTTAAAATTTAGTTGAAACCATTTAATTCTAATTTGTTTAGAAATTAAATAACTATTTCGATGTGTATTGAATGAATTTTATAGATTTTTTATAATAAAAAATAGGTACATAAGAAAACTGACCTGGTGAGATTTTTTTGTTTTGATTGAGGCTATCCAAATATTTTACTCATTTATTTGAATTCTGTGTCTTGTTTTATAGGAAGATTAAATGGACACTAGATAGAGTGTATTTCTTTCTTGTGTTGGGATAAATATACTTGGGACAATATTTAAAATTTCATCATGTATCTCATCGATCGACCAGGAGTGACATAGTGGTAGAATTATTAATTTAATGGGTATTCCATTGTTATTCAAGAGATTCATATGATGATGGATTAGGGGGTGTGTTATTGATATTTGAATCAAGTAGATCGATGTGGTTTTTGATGGTATTTAGGATTATACTAGGAAAATTAGGTTTCAATACCTGATTCGAATAATGGGGAGAACCATTCGTTGGAATCATAGTTTATTATTTAAATCATATTGTTCGGAGAACCATTATATCAGTGTTGGATTAGTTATTATCAATTTGGAGTTATGAGATAAACATGAGTGTCTATGAACTATTATGATTTTGGTTGATTGTAATGAGTAGTGTTCTCAGAATAAATTTTTGGGTTCATATAGTGTCAATGTATAACTTGAAGAATGATTACTCTATGGATGCGATAGTGGTCCATAACTGATATGTGGGAATATAAATGATATTGTGGATCATATTATTATAAACAATGCTCTTTATGGTGTGGAGTCATGTAGCTGAATTTTGAGTATCGTTCTTTAAGATTTTAAATTGAAAACCCCATAATTGATTCTTCATTTCTGGATATGTGATTTGGGGGATTCTGATCTCCTAAGCCTTTCAACTCATCATTTTCAACCCCTTGATATGTTGTATTTAAGGATGATATCACATAATTTATGGGATGTTTTCCCTTATTCCTTAGTTCTTACACATTCTATGATGAAATATATGTTTTAATTTAGGATAGGTTTTTGGATGATTCCACTAGAGCACATGGGAATTGATCTTATATGGTCAGTCTTTTCCTCATACGTAAAAGGTGATCAAAACAGGCTGAATGAACATGGCGAATTTTTAATGAGATATGATTCCCCATGAATTATTATAATGTTTTTATAATTATTGGACTCAGTTTAGACTATTAATAATTATACAATGTTGTATTTTCTTCATATTAGGTTTGGGGGAATGTCGTTAGTAGACAACACCTCACTGTTAGTCATCCTGGCATCGTTATATTGTCTAGTGAATTTTGGAAATGATTATGTGATTTTTATTATTATTAAATTTGAAATATATTTAAATTTTTTTGTATATATATTATATATGTGTAATATCTTTATATTTTTTAAAATAATACTGTATTCGATAGCATACAAAATACCTAACATCGAGCATAAATAAATTAAGAAATATTATTATTTAAATGTGACTGTTAAAAGATAGATATAAAATAAAAATGGATGAATAGTATTAAATAAATTTTGAAATATATTTAGTGGTCATAAAAAATAAATATATATTTATTAAATCGAAGTAAATAATCACTTCTTTTTTGGTAAAGTCATTTTATTTTTCAAATTTTTTTATTCATAAATGATTTTTATTTCTTTTTTAAAAAAATATTGTAAGTAATTTTTGAATCAATTTGAAAATATATTCGATAAAATATAATTCATTCTATAAAATTTTATATTCAAATTATCTTAAAGTTAATTTTGGAGTATTTTCAGAAAAAGTTTTATTTTTCAGTGAATACTAAAGATGGTGGTTTGATTAAAAATCTATTTTGATATAATGTAATTAAAAAGTAAAATTATATTATATATTACTTTGAAAATTTCTTGTTTTATTATTTATTTAAAACAATACAATTATGATATATAATTAAACATTATTGATTAATTTAGTATAAAAAATATTTTATACTTAAAAAATGCATTTTTTGGAAAACCCATTTTTCATCACATGTTTTTATAATGATTTAAAATTAAATTCATCCACTTATGTGTATTGAATGTTTTAAAATGGATTCTATATTGTATGCATTTTTTATGAATTTTTGAAATACACTACTATTATATTTAGTGAATATTAATAGCACTCATATTCTTTTTGTTACCACAGTTATGGGAAAATCATGTAATTAAAATTTAATTATAATATTAGAAGGTGTAGAAATTGAATTTCAAAATTTCCATAATTTTATTTTTTAATTCTCTCCCATCCATACTTATCCAAAATTTGGTTATATAACCTTTTTTCCATTTTTTATTATGACTATTATAATATTTTATGTAATGGAAATTCAAAAAAGTCACAGTCTTTTAATTAATAAAAAAATATTTTTAACATGGGTATAAACAAAATATATATTTATTTATAAATATTAATTTTAAATCTAGATTATTATTTTCATTATGATAGTATCTTTATAATATTAATAATATAAATAATTTCCTTCAATCCTTAAAAATTTTGACATAATAATAATTCAATCTACATAGAAATCGAATAAATAAAATCAAAATTATTATATTTAATATATTTTGAGGTATTTAATTTTATTCAAGAATTTTATATAATAATTTAATAGTTTATAAACATAATAAAAATATTTTTCTAAAATCAAATTTTTTCTTGATGTTATTAGGGTCAAAGAAACAAGTATTTCTAAAATTAAAATTAAGGCTTTTATGTAAAAAAATATATTTTATTAAATGATATAAAATTAGTAAAAATATCATTTTTTTATAATTTAAAAAAATATAGTTTACTAATTAAACCAATATCCATTTATATGACGTTTTATATTTATAAAAAAATTATTAAACCCTAATGGGTAAGAAAAATATTGTTTCACAATAATTGTTAAAATTAGTTAAAATGGGAGATATAAAAAACATAAGGGTAAAATTGTGATGAAAAATTGTTAAAAATTAACTTATTGAGAGTATATATACTCAAAATAATATTATAATATTTTATTATAATATTTTATGTATTTGTACATAAAACATAGTTCATATTAATAAAATATTTTAAGAAATTCAATGAGTGTCCCTTCCCTCTTATGTAAATGGTAACATATTATTCTCATATCATCACACCGAAATAACCATTTGTCTCATCCAAGACCTAAAAAATAACTTTCTAAAATCAATCCCCACATTATAGATTCTTTTTTCAAGTTATAATACTATATTTATATTTTGTATGGTGTAATGAAATGCTAGTTTACAACGAAGAGGTACTATTCTTAACTAAGTGTTTATGTTTTATTTATTCTTCCACCTCCTTAAAATATTATCCAACCATTCAGATAATATAAAATTACTATATACCATATAATTAGTTCTTAATTTTTTACTAAATAACATATATCCATCTTCACTTCCATGAAATTTTAAACGAAACCATAATTCGTGTTTATAGAGGACTATCGCCTCACGAACTGTAAAATTTGTTTTTTCTACCAGAACCTATCAAGAATTTTAATAACAACAGATTTCATGTATATACACGATATTAATAATATTTGATTCCAAATATAATATTATTCATATATTCATACTCTTCCATTCACTAAAAAATGATATTGTCATTAATGCGTATGTGTGGACTATTACCTCCACGAAGCGATGTGATTCATTTTTCTTCACCACATCACATTGAAGATATATAAAATATTACATAAATAAATAATATGTTTTTTTATGATATTATTATCATTATTTACAGATACAATAATACTTATCTTCTTTCTTAAATGATCATATAAAAATACAAATGACACTCATGCAATCGTACAACGTATCGTCTCCATTATTATAACATAGTTGTAACATCATAACTATCATTTGTGATAGGGTATAAAAGTATGATTTATTTAGAAAAATTATAAATATGAAATTTTTATTATTATAGATATGGTTTACCAATTTACAATTTGTTGATGATTGACACACTAAAGATGTTTTTGAAAATTTGGATCGAACATTCTAAAAAACCTGATGTGTACTTTAACTGATTAGGTATTTAAATATGACATTGAATTAATGAAAAAATTGGATTAATGATATATTAATAAACCTGAAAAAATTAAATAAAAGTGAATAATTGTTATAATATTTTTATATATTAGTTAAATGACATCAATGGGAAGTCTAGACTCATGGTAATGGATTCTATCTCACTTCCATTTCATTAAGGTATATTTTAATATTATGAACCAATTTATATTATATTGTGTTTATAGGATCAATTTTACATGTTATATCATGAATAATTTAAAATTAATGATATTTTATATTTCCATTTTAATTATTATATTGAACTATATTAATGTTACTATGTGGTAAAGGGTATCATAACTCAATTTCCTTCAATGGGTTATGACTCTTTTTCAATAACTTATATTTTCCATAATTCTATGTTAATTGTTATATATATTGTTTTATTATATAGTTCCACTATTTTTATATGTATTTTCAATTGGTTCATCAAATCCCTCCATTTATTAACTAAAAACTCAAAGATATGATATTTTTGAGGATTACTCGTATCAATAACCCTTTCACTGGGATATGTGTTTATGATATACACCTATATTATTTTATAATGATTATATGCATCCAAATTGATATGATATTACATTAATTTCCTTAATTTCAAGATATATAGTTTTAAATTTTATGATATTATTTTATTGAGCTTAGAATTGAAAATTTCAAAATATGGAAAATCATTTTCTGTTTCAATCTTTTTTTATTTTGATATTGATTAGGTTCAAGTTTATTTGGATTAAATTATATGACCATGTTTTCTTGAACCACTTATATATTATTTTCCTCTAGTTTTTAATTTATTTTTCATATTTTATTTCCATTTAATCCATTATTTCTTAATGATATATTAAGAATGTTGTGTGTAAGTGATTCTGATATTGTAACTTCCTTTAGATCAGGAATCATTCCCCTACATATCAATGTTTTCTAAAAAACTAAAAAAAATATTTTCTAAAAATAAATTTCTTCTTAAATATATATGGAATGAAATTATTACTTTTGTAAAAGGTTTTAAAAAACAAAATTTCTACATTTTTTTCAAAAGGGACACTTCTGATTCCTTTTTAATAATTGGATGAACAAAATATTATTTTTTGATAACTAAAATATGAAATAATATCCCACCATCTTGATTATTATTTTATTTTAAGATCCCTTTATATTTATATACAGTTATTTTCAAATAATATGTATCCTAATTTCTTATTTATTTTTTATTTTTTGAAATAAATTTTCAAACAGAATAATGATTTTTTTCAAAAATGTTTTAATGTATATTTTAATGGTAATTATATTCATCAATTCAAACAACCCTTGATGATCTTTATGATTCAATATAGATATATTTCAATTACCCCATCGTTATTTATTATCTGGATGGATTATTATTTTAGTGTGATTTCATGGAACCTGTTTTATTTCTACATTTTAATCAATTTATGAAACGAATTACCTATATTATCATATTTTTAGGCAATGACTATTCCTATCACCATAACAATTATTTTATATCTGTATCATATTATAATATTACTGGAAAACCCATCCTTCTCTTATTCTAAATGATTTCTTTAAAAAAAGGGGGTTTTGAAATGAAATGGTATTTTGATATCTGAATTTATTTTTTACACAAATTTAATTAATATTTTCAAGGTTTTATTCTTGATATGTTCTTTAGATATTATATATTAATGGTTGATCGCCATTATAATACATAGTTGATCATGATATAGCTTATATGAATGGTATATCCGCATTTTTCATCATTAGCGGGCCTTATATTTCGTATATGATGGGTGTTCCTAAATACTTCTCCTACCTATTGGGTGAATATTTTGTTTCTAATGAAATATATTATAATTCAGACATATAGTTATTCCAATTGTATTATATCTTTAAGAGTTCTATAATGATGGTCTCCAAATTTACCAATATGATTTCATTATTCCTTCTATGTGTTATTAATGATCTTTTTTTTCAAGATTGTCATCAAAGCTCTCATGATTGTTTATTATTATGACTCTATTTCTATGCTAACACTTTATTCCATGATTCATTTTTTCTAATCTAGATATTAATTGGTATGAATTCTCTTATGTTATTCTCATGATCATTTATTATTTAATCATATGCTTAGGCTCATATCACCCTCATTTATGAAGTATAATTTGTTAATGATTGTGTTTTACTATACTAGGCATGTGATATAATCCTTATTATATTAAATTTTTCCCATGTTATAAAGAATGATCTAAATTATTTTTATTTTTATAGATTTCTTATGGGAATAAATTTTTTGGTCATGGTGATGACATTACCAGAAATTGGAAAAGTTTGGTATAGAGGGAGATGATATTGATCATTATGAACCAGTTATTTATAAATCTAATTTATTGAAATTTTTTACTAATTATATAAATCTATAAACATAAAATGTCTTTTGTTATTTATGTTATACAATATTTCTATTGATGTTTTAATTTTCAGATTTAAAAAATTTGGTCACATATATCATTATCAAATACCAAAATGTAATGTTTATGTTTTTTTTCACTAGATTCAAGAGTCCAGGTTTCTGGCTATTAAATTTGGAATCATATAATAGTTTAGATAAATTTGGATATTATGATGTTTTTAAATAATTTTATCTTAAGATGTGTGGATACCATCATGTGTTTATAAGTTCACTGTTAATAATAAGATCAAATTTTTAGACAACCCTTTTGTGGTTTTAGTTGAGTGATTTTTATGGTGAGTAATGATATTTAGGGATAGATTTTATTGGCATGATAAATAATCAACCCTTAGGTTTAAAATAAATTATTATTTAGGTAAAATACCTTTTCAATATTTTTTAAGTGAGATAAAAGGTATATGATTTCATTTAAGTATAAAATAATATTTTATGTTATCATTGGGATATATAGTTATTTATTTTTGGAAATGATTTGAATATAATGGATATTATGTGATGAGGAGATATAAATTATTTTTTAATAACCTAACAAATACCATTATTTTAAGATAAATGTTATATTTATCATGGATGAATACATTATCAAATAATTATAATTTTTTAGATCTTTGTTGAACATTTGGTGTTACTATTTAATATTTATGATTGAGGTATAATATCTTTGTATGATGGATAATTAATTGTTGTAATTATCTCATATTTATATAATGATTTTGATTAATATCTCTATATATAGAAAATAAATTAATTCTATTTTTTTGAATTATGTTATACAATTTATGTTGATACAAATATCATCTTGAATACTCCTCATTTCAGGAAAAAATTATATTGTGATTGAAATTGATGAAGGGATAAAATTCTACTTGACATCAAAATATAATTTCTTATGTTATTCCTCTAGAAGTTAAGGAATTAATAAAAACAAGGAAAAATAATTTTTAAAAAACATTTTATCCTCTAACTTTATCTTATAGTAAATCGATGGCCTTTTTTATACCACTTTGGTTTATGTTTTTATAGACATTAACACTATCATGATCCTTCAATTTTTTTGACCAATGATCTTTGTCACTATCCATTATTATTTTTAAAATATGATTTTCTTCATTTTCTATATTTTCACTTCCCACAAATGTTTTTCTTATTTCATCATATTATAAAGTGTTATACAAGATGACATTCATACATCTCTTTCCACCTTATCAAAACTGTGATTTATTATCCCTTTTTTATGATGTGAGATTTAAATAAAGGTAATTTGAAATGTTAATATATGATTTATTAGACTGATATAAAAATTATGAGGATAAAATTTCTTATGGGGGGATTTAATATAATGATATTTCTTAAAATAATAATATGGTTGATAGCTTAAAAAATATGTAAAACAAAGTTTAAATTAAACGCCAAAAAGTATTATATATGTCTAATATTTATAATCTATCTATTAAAAATGATGATATGTATAAAATCAAATAGTTTCTGAAATATATATAATTTTTATAATAAATAAATTTCTTTTTATAAATTCATAGTATATATCCACTCAGTTTTTAATAATGTCATTATATTCTTCAAAAATAATTTTTCTTCAAAAAATTTTATTTTTTCTTATGAGAAAATATTATACATACTTTTTCAAACATTTATAAAATTTATTTGATAAAATGATCTTAATTTTTGAAATAATCATAGAAAAATTATCTTAATGAAAATTTTTGAGAATTTTCTAAAAGCATGATTGTTTTTGTGAGTCATGAAAAATATTGATTTATTTTAAAAACTCTATTTTATTTTAAATTATTTTCAAAGAAAGCTAATATTTTAATTTTATTTAATATTAATTCAATTTTTATTATAAATAATCGAATGAATATTTTTCAAATTAACATTATACTTTCATTTACTATAAAAGCATGTTATATTTAAAATTGTAATTTTTTCAAAAAAAATAATAATTTTCATCACATTTTGAGGATTATTTTTAAATTAAATATTATAATTTTTTGTTTTGAATTTGGTAAAATGGGTAATATATTTAAAATTTGTGGGAATTTTTTTTATAAATAATCCTCTTTTAACGGTAAGAATATTTAATTTTATCACAACATTAAAGGGTAAATCAGGTAATTAAGGGTAACAAATAATATAATAATGACAACAAAATTACTATAACAGTTTCCATAATTTTTTTATGATCCGAAATCATACATACTCAACCTAGAATAATTTATATATAATTTTTTATATTTTAGTGTGATTAATAACTTTATAAAATATTATTTAATGAAAAGTCAAAAATGACAAACTCTTGTTTTTAATAACTGTAATATTTTTGATAGAGGGATAAATGGATGATATGATCGTTTATAAATATATATTATAAATATAAATTATTTTTACTCTTCATGATAATTTATTTTCATTTTTTTGTAAAAAAATAATTTCCATAAATGTTTTCACAATAATGATGCCCTAATTATTCCATTAATGAAAAACAAAATAAATGATTTTGAAAAATATAATATAAATATAATTTGAGATATTTAATATAATCTATAAGATTTATCAATTACTATAAAATTTTATGGATGTAAAAAATATCTGAATTTAATTTCATTTCTTGTTGATTATGTTAATGTCAATGAAAAGAATCGATCTAAAATTTAATGTTAGTGATATTTTATGGAAATTTATATTTTGTTAAATGATATAATATTCCCAAAATATCATATTATTTTATCTTAATTTTATATTGTTTATTAAATCACCCATCCTCTATTTAGTTTCTATTATTCCATTAATGTTAACTATATATAATCATAAATAGTAAAAACATTGCTTTGTAGAAATTGCGAAAAAGGGTCAAAATGTATTGAAACGAAAAGAAAAAGGAAAAAAATGTGATCCAAACATTTTGTAAAAGGTTTATATGATACATTTTAACATGAAATTATAATATATTCTAATATTATTAATTTGGATGCATTTTTATGAAAAAGATAAATTTATATTAATTAAATATTTTAGAAAATTCCAATAGTTCTTCTCCCTTCTCTTATAAAGGAGAAAAACTTCTACTCATTTCATCACACATGATGAAAACTTTAGTTCCTAAAATATCCTCCAAACAAAAATTCTTCAAATCCAACTCCATGTTATAGGTGTCTCGGTTTTGGCATAATATCAACTCTATAGTTCTTAATGTGTAATGCAAAGGAGGTGGTCAGATGAAGATGCATAGATTTTAACCATGCATTTTTTAGTTTTTCTTCATCCTCATTCAAATATATTCCAAACAAGATGAGATAAAAATCAATATCTATCATATAATGATCTTTTAATAGGTTTATATCATATCCAATATCCATATCCTCTTCCATCAAATGGGAATCAAAACCATTTTTCATGTGTATGGCTGACTACTACATCGTGAAGTGAAGCAATTTTTTTCCCTCATCACCTCCCACAACTAGTTATAATGATTTATTTAATATATCTAAATTATATTAATGAAAGAACTATAAATTTTAAAGGGAAATGTAAAACATATTTTCTTACCTTTCTATTCACTGAGAAATGATGGCTCCATTAATTTGTACGTGTGGACTACTACCTCCATGAATGGATATGATTCACTTTTCATCCCCACATCACATGGATGAAATGTATAAGTGTAATTAATGAAATTATATTATATAATTAAATTATTATAATTTATGAATGATAAAATAATATTGACTTTATATTTGTAGTGATCAATGAAAAATAGATATGTTAAACATGCATATATATATGAGATAACATCTCAATTATTTTAATGTAGATCATTTTTCATGACCATCATTCAAAATAATATATAAAATTAAAATTTATGAAAAAAATTATAATTTATTCATGATTATAATTATATATATTATGGAATGATTACCCCTTTGACCATGGTAAACAAACTAATGTTGTTTTAAAATTACTGTCAAAACATTCTCAAAATAACTGATGTGGACTTGAATGATTGATATAATAAAAAGTCCATTATAATAAATTGAAATAATGGTTTAGTGAAAAATAATAAAATTATAAAAAATTTCACAAAATAGTATGTATTTGATATAGTTTTTTTTATACAATAGTTAAATGAAATACATTGAAATCCTACACTCAAGGTAATAGAATTTATCTTTATTCTCATTAATTAAGACATATTTTAATGTTGTTCAATTATTTATTTTATGTGGGGTATATAATAATACTTTTATAGGTTTTATGAAACCCTTCATAATTAATGATATTATATATTGAAATTTTAATTATTTTAATTCATGTTTATTTCATTAAAATGTTACCTTGGGGTAAAGGATTTTATAACTCTATTTTTTCATTCAGTTATTACTCTTTGTCACAAATATTTTAATTTCATGATTACATGTGAATTGATTCTTAATATTTTTATTTTAAATTAACAATATTTTTTGTTGATTTAAAATTGATTCACAAAATATCAACATTTAAGGACTCTCAATTCATTGAAATGAACATTTTAATGGTTATTTATCTCAATTCAACTTTCCTTGTGAAATATTTTAATGATATTCACCTATATACATTTATGAAGTGTATATAATAGGAGTTTTATATGATATATCATGAATTTAATTAATGATATTTATTGTTTCATTTTATATTATTATTTCATTGGGATTATGAATTAATAGTTTCCAACATGAAAAAGGATTTTTGTTATAATCTCATTTCTATTCTAGATTGTTTTTGTTCAAGTTCCTCTAGATTAAATCATATGATATAATTTGAATGAATAAAATATCTTTTATTATACTATTGTTATCAATGTGTTTTACATGATTGGTAGTCATTTCCTCCATCATTGATTAAATAAAAAACTAGAAGGTTATTTCTATGCTATATCATTCATGTATCTTCCTTTAGATTGGGAATCATTATCTTTCATATACATGTTTTCTAAAATATATTTTAGGAAAATATTTTCATTCAAGAAATGACTTTCGAAATATATTTTACATTATCTGTATACTTATTTTAAAAGTTTTTAAAGAGTAAATTTTTTTAAAAAATCTAAATTTAACACTTTTTATTTTTTAAAAAATGTATGAAAAAAATATTTGGTTTGAGATCTAAAATGTAAATGTATTTTATAGTAATGAGTGAAAATAATTTATTTAAAAAATACATTATAATTTTCTTGGGTTAGTTTTATAGAAATATTTTTATAATATTTTTAACATATGAAGTGACAATTAATTTTCAAGCTAACATAAAAATTATTTTATTTTTAGTATATCTTAATTAAATTCATGAAATATAATAATTCTCTCATTCATGGTTTTTTTTTGTTTTTATAATTTGTTTTTAAATGAAATGGGTCTTTAGATATCTAAAGGTGTTTTGAAAAATGGTTTAAAAGAGTTTTTTGTTGATTTATTCAAGGTACGGTAATTATTCATTATTTAAAAAGGGTTTATCCTAGTTATTGATCACAATTTATCCTAATATAGATTATATGCAAGATTATTTTCCACTTAGTATCATGGTTGGTCATAATATAGCTTATACTATCGGTGTGTCAATAGAGCTCTCCAATGAATTGGGAAATGGTTATGTTCTCTAGGGAATTATATTATAATTCAATATGGTTATTACAATTATAAGGATTCTATAAGGGTTTTATGATGATGATTTCACAAGGTAAACACACATTTTCCTTGTTCTTAATATAGGCTATAAATGTTTTTTTGATCAAAATTAACATCACATTTATCATGATTATTTATTCATATTTCTATTTTTATATGGAAATGTTGTTTGTCAAGCTTCATGGTTGATTATATGGGTATGTATTTGTAACAATTAGTTTATTTTACTCATAGTAACATTTATTATGTCTTAATTTCATAAGTCTCATATTATTATTCCAGATAAAATTCAATTTTGAATGATTATGTTTACCCTTATAGATCATTTGAGCTCACTCTTCCTATGTTTCCATTTCACAATGTTATGAAAAATGATTCCAAATGATTTTTTGAAAGGTGTTATATGTGATTGCTTTTAAGGGTTATATTGATAAAATTACATGGAATATAAATATATGTTTATTATGGTGGATGATGTTGATTTATGTTAACTCATAGTTTATGAACCCAAGTTATTAATATTGTTTAATAATTCACAAACAATCTACACATAAATAGTCATTAGTGTTGTAAGTGATCTAATACTACATTTTTATTTGGTTTTTATTGTATAAAAACAATTTGGTTACATTTATTAGTAAAAAATATTGAAATTATATGTTTATTCTTTTAGAACAGGATCCTAGAGTGTATGTTCATTGCACCAAAATAAGTTCTTGTCAAATCATTGGAGGATGGTATATAAGGGGGATAGAGTTAATGATTATCAAATGTGATGTATAGAATATAAATTATTGATTATCTTGCTCGTGTGGTTATTATATATTCATGTGTGAGAATTATTTTTTTCAATGGAATAATTCCTGACATATGTGATTTCACACCATAAATTTTTAATGACCCACAATATCATAATATTTAATAAGTGAGACATATATAAAAAATCATTCATTGGTGTAGAAACAATTGAATGTGTTCTGGTGGACCTCTTTATGGAATTTTTGGTGGTGTGATTTAGATTCACAATGTGGATGGCTTTTAATTTTAAAGGATTCTTTGAAAAGGTTAATTTTTAAGATAAATTTATCTATAATGTAATGTGTTTGAAATGATTATAAAAGGTATAAAAATTTATTATAAGTGATGGTTTATAAATGTAATTTCAAAAAAATTTGGTTTTGTAAATAATAATTCCTTGGAATTTGGCTAACAACCTATACTATCAGGAATTAACCTAGGTTACCCCTCAGTTAGACACCTGAGAAATCCTACAACAATGAAAATAGGTTTTCTTGATCCACATGATCTGGAAAATTGTGCATCTTCATCATGAAAACCCTCTTGAGAATCGTTTCTCCCAATAAACCAATAATAAAAAGTAAAATCCACATGAAAATCCAACAATTCCAGTCCATATATAAGAATTCTGTACAACAAATCAATAATTTGATAAAAAATAACATCCAATAAGAGTATAGCATCTTATTATAAGAAAATAAAATCATAAATAACAATACCTAATATGGAAAATTAAATGTTAAACAACATCACATGAATAATAAGAATATCCTATGAAATATCTGGACCAATAAATATGATACAAAATCATCCAAAAATAAATCTATACCCAAACAGATACTACCGAACTCTATATATCCCACATTCACCCAATACATTGCATGATACAACAAATATAAATAAATAAACACCATTTATGGCGGAGGGAGGAGGAAAAAATAAGTCATGGGAACCTAAAAATGAAATAATATGTACACTTATATCCATTGGTATATATAGGATGTTAGCTAAACATTCCATGTTTTATTTACACCAATGATATTTTTACAATTCCATTAAAATGATATTTAATGTATTCTAGTTTTAATTTAAAATATAAAATAAATATTTATGAATTAGAATGATAAAAAATATTTTATTTTAATTTTTCATTAAACATATATTTTATTTTCAAGAAATAGGGGTGGAATAATCTATTTTAATAATCACATTTAAAACTTCATCTAAAATTGTATACAACTATTATAATAAATCAATTCCCTTGAAACACATTTTAAAACTATTTTCCAAATAATCATTTGAAAAATTAGTTTCATCACATAGTTAAGAACACCATTTAAAATACCCACTTCTGAAGAAGAAATCATGTCAATGATTGAATAGAATTTTTAGAACATGTTATCAAAAAATGATTCCATACATGCTAATTGAAATATGGAATGAAAAAAGGAGGTATATGAAATACCTAATGTAATATCATAGACAAAAATCAAAATCATTGTAAGCATAGTATATCATAAGGTATGGTGGTCTAACTAGACTATAACATGAAGCAAACGTTGGCCATATGTTCATCTTAGAACATCACATGACACCAGAACAGTGTAATCCAACATTATCAATGAATACTCCAAACAAGAATAGAATATAACACAATATTTGGTACCAAGATAGTTTATAAAATGACTAGTATAGCAAAAATCTAGTCATATATCTTATCAAAAGTCTTCCCAGTAAATAAGTAATTGGAGGAAATCAATCATCCTAATCAAAAAATAATCATATAACATTTAAAATCATAAAATAATCTTTATATCACTTAGAACAACGTATTAATAAATATCCACTTTCAACATTATTTATATTATAATAATAAATATCCCCAAAAGGTCTCAATAATATTGAAAAAATGTCTATAGGAGTGTCTCAAGAACATGAACCACTCGAAACCCATTTAAAAGATTCATATAGGACTTCATGAAATTAATCTCAGAATATGGTTGTAAGGACTAGGCTCTAATATACTATATTCAGTGATTACTATTTTACATGTGTTCAATATATAATAGATTACATCCCAATGGAGAAAATAATATAGTAGTCTTGGAAAATAGATATATACATGAAATTCAGATTTAATTTTAGAATATTAAATAAATCATTTAATTTACATTTGGAATACAATTATTCCCTTTATCATATCCCTACATAAAAATAATAACTTACTTTATTGAATTCTAGGATAAGAAATCATAAGAAATGGGTGAACTCTAATTCTTAGTAAGAGTTTGTGTAGAATAGAATCTTTCATGACAAAATAATTCATAATCTGTATAGGAAGGTAGCAAAATAAAAAGCATAAAATTTAATAAATAACAACAACATGAAGAATACTAGGGTAGGAATAATTCTTGATTAAAATAATTCCATATAAATAGTCACATAAGTATAAAACTTATCCATTGACATTATAACCAATAAATTAACCACATTGACATCAGTAATTAATCTCATTATTAGTAAATTCATAATTCAAGATATCATAAATATACCATCTATGCTATATTCTAATAATTCTTACCTTAATGGATAAGGTCTTATCCAAATAATTGAACTAGTTTGTCTCATGATATGTACTGATCAATTTAGGGGCTATAGTTGACACTACAAATCACATACTTAGTCCAATAACTTCTACATGTGAACGGGTTGAAGCCAAATAAACAAGAATATTCATATTGTAAAAAAACATTGAAATGTTAATAATTACCCCAATCAAAAACTATAATCAATATAAGTATTTTTTTTATTGTAATACTAGCACACAAATGTGAATACTTCCTCCGATAAAAAATTTATTCCTAAACCATCTTGAGTACTATAGAAAATGTTATAAAAATAGTACATACTAGTAAAATTGACCATAAAACATCTTTTTAAATTATAGTGATAGTATAATTATAATGTATTACTAATGGAAAATAATATAGAATTTTGGGTTCTCCCATGATGAATAGAAATACAATCAAGTTTTCATATAAGTTTTTTCCAGAGAAAAATCATTTTAGATTTGAAAATAAAATTTTAAAACTAATTATTTTTAGAATATTATGTAAGATATATTAGTTGAAAATAAACTTATAATCATATAGTAGAATAATGAAAACAATGTTTGGTCATTATGATAGTTAATTCTATACATCCCATAGAAGTTAAAAAAAATAATATTTTCACACTTTCCTAAAAAGGTTAAAAAGTACCTCATTCAATAGAAAAGAAAAATATTCCTTTCAAACCATTTTTTAAAATTAAAAATAAGGGATAAATTTTCTTTCTTACGAATTTTTGAGAATGTGCAAAAAAATTCATAATATTTTTAGAAAACAATAATATAGAAGAAAATTGCTTTTTGATCAAAGTGATAAATAAAATAATATTTCTAAATAATATTTTATCCATCATTTTAAATACAAAAGAGTGTAAAATTAAAATATTAAAATATAATATTAATAGTATCCTAACGAGATAAAATATATAATGTGTTTTCTAATATAAATACCTTACTATTCTCATGAGGTAGACATAATCATAAATAGTTCTGAATAATGATGAGATTGTAGAACAAACCCATACCACTATTATACCTTTTCAATCACTACTCTCATAAAATAAATAATTTAAAAGTAAACATTAATTTAAATTAATATAATAATATTCATGATATAACATATAAGAGTGGTATTATATACACCGTATATAATAAATAATTTTTGAATATGGAATATATCTCATAGAAGTAAAAGTTACATGACAAAACCTTACCATGGGTATGATTTCAATCATACATGTTTAGAAATATGGTTTGATTGATATATTTTTATTATAAATATATTAAATTAACATAATCATATATATAATACAAGATATTATTTTCTTATATTATTTATTCACCATTTAATTAATAATTCTTTGTTTAAACCACTATTTTGAGTAACAACCTCTTCATTTTTCATGTATGTTTGGGTTTGTCTATTTTAGTTCCAATACATTGATCATGGTTAAAACGTGTATATATTTTTAACCCCTAATATAAATATCATATATATTCACTATAAATGAATTTATATTTGTCCATAAAATTTTGAGATAGAAAAAATGAGCTCCATTGTTCATGAAGACAGTAGGTTTTACATATTCATGAACACTATTTTCATTTTTTTTGTAGGATACAATGAAAGTAACATAAGTAATATATCACATTTACTATATAATTATTATATCATATATTTTTATTATATATTACCTTATTTAATCTCTACATAAATAAAATGAAAAATGTGTCCCATCCTTTCATGGAGGTGGTTGTCCACACATACACAAGAGTGATGTTATCATTTTCCAACCGATTGGGAGGTAAGAAGTTGTATTTGTTAATATTTTTCTGTAGTGTAATTATTTCATAAAAATATATATATTCATTAAATACATAACTATATCCTTCCATGGTATGTGTTGATTGTAAACTAATTACATTGGTTTGGGAGGCGGTACTCCGCTGTATATATAATAGACATTTTTAAATTCCCATTTTATAAAGTGAAATAATTATATAGGGTAATCCATTAAGATAATCAAATATCAATTTCACATAAATTATAACATTTTAATTTTATCATAGTTGAAATTTATTTTAATGTGTTTGAATAAGAATTAAAGTAAAATCACATGGTTAAGTAATATACCTCTTCTGTAGATAACCCCTTTAGGGTTATATCTAAAGCCTTCTGTGATTGGATTTTCAGTTAAACCAATGACCATTGTATGTGATTAGGTATGAAAGTAATTGAATTTTATAGGAATTGTATTTGAATACATAATCAAATAAGGGAATCGAGTAGCAATAACCCCCAAGCCTACCTCTAATAGTTAGGTGGTGGCGAAAATAGATGAATGGAATATCTTATTATAGAAGAATATTCTTACGTACATGTACACACACTCATACATCCATCTCTATAAAAAATTATAGAGCGAAAGAATTAAAATATGAAATATCTATAAAGATTGAAAACATGAAAAATATATTGGGTTTATAAAATTAAAATAGTGAAAACTAAAAAGAAAAGGGGAAAACTACATGCCCAACCAGAAATATTTCTTAACCTGATAATAATAGAAATGTAAAATGCTGATGATGCCTAGATTTTAATCTATAAGATATTACAACTATATGTAGTCCATATAACATGGTATCCCTAATATCATCTTAATTATCAATAGAAATTACTTTCATCTACATAAGAGACAACACATACAGTAAAAGTTCATGGTGCGGTGAGTATATACATTCCAAGTAGGATGCAATAAAAGATGAAGGGGGAGTAGTGTGTGACAAAACCACAATATAGTGGTAGTATAATAGTACATGGGATAAATATTATCCCAAATCATGAGAAACTATATCTTTGTATAGGCATTGGGGTCCCAACATGATGAATTGGTGAACTACACATTGAGTCTTTACCACCCATTTAAAGAGTGTAATATCATTCAACCATTAGAATCAAAACAGAAAAAGTAGGTGTCATACCCTCCATGTCTTCGAATAACATGGAAACAGAGCCACCAATTATATGGTTAAGGAAAGAAATATACATTGAAATTATAATTCAAAAGAAACCCAAATGATAGAGAAAGGGGATATACATCTCACATCTCGTCCTAGGAAGAGGAGTTTCCAATAGTTTTAATAGTCCATAATCAATTCACTGAATCTCATGTGTCTACCTAAATATAACTGTTTGACGGCCCATGCCTCTCCAATATGTCACATATTTGAGGTGGAGTAATAAAAAAGTATAAGAAATTTTCTCTAGTGTATCAAGGGGTTCTGATCTATAAGTATCCATAGAGGACCTCCACCCAAGATAATGGGGGGGGGGGGTGTTCCACTCTAGTGTCATGTAGACCCATGTCAAATCTGGTGTAGGGGTTCAACATTATTGATAAAGGACCCACACCTATATTTAGGGGGTCTTCCACTATATAGGTTTTTAACCCACACCCTCGTGTGGTAATGGGATTCCTCTATGGTCATCAAGTACCTACACCATATTCGATAGTGGGGTTCCACTCATAATGTATTAGATTTGCGCCAAAGATGATGTGGGGTTCCACAATATTGGTCATGGAACTATGCCCTGGTGTTACTGGGAGTTTTAAATTGGTTATTGAGGACCTGCTCCAAATCCTCTAGGGGGTCCAATCAAAAGGTAGAGGACTAGTATTCCATCTGATGGGGGGTTCCACTCTAGTATTTATGACGATCATCTTCTTGATCACCACCATCATCAGGTGTCACCTAAAATAAATTCCACACCCAGGTAATTTCATAAAGCATCTTAAAATTTATAATAGAGGGAATCATCATTTATTACAGGAAAAAAACTCCAGATAGGATACTCACTAGAAAAAATCTTAGTTCCAGTAAAGGATATATAGAAGTTTGATGTTTTACGAAAAAGAGACAAAGGGTAAACAACATTTGAGTGGATCCACATAGCGTGTGGCCCCTCTCTACCTCATGTTCATGTCCATGGCTGGAACATTACCCCCAATACATGTATAGGTGGACACTATGTTGAGGGATAACCGAAGATGTTCAAACTACCCAAGATCGTGTTGTGTCCTTCTCTCCATATCTATGTTCTTTGGTACACAGATGTGTGCTTAGCCGTGTACTCCAAAATGGGTTTATTACAAAGTGTTACACCACAATCATAATCCATCATGAGATATATAACACATAGTGTATTAGGGATACATGCCATTCCATCATTATGATTTTGTGAATTCGTAGCCACTGCAGCCTAGGGGTTAAATGATATGTGTTCATCACAGTAAATATAGTGTAGTATAGATTTTATAGTTTTCTAGATCCATGACATATGATTTGATTAATACCTTTATGAAATTTATTGTGGCTATCTTTTACCTGATATTAGTATGACTTTTCATATTTTGTTGTTTCTGGCCATCTAATGGCCCGAAATCCAATCGCATCAACCCATAGATGTTCTGTTATGCGTTTCATGATTCTTTACATCTTTAATCACTATGGATATGACCTCTATTCATCAAAAATGATTCATGACCCACAAAAAATTCAGATCATTTCTTGATTCATCGATATGTCCATTGAATGTGAATCTGTCGCGATTTGGGTGGTCTGATCGGGCTCTGTATCACTCGGCAAATTTGAAACTTGACGATAGGGTCCTACAGGCATAGAATGCAACAGAATTTACGAGTAAAAGGAACAATAATAACGTTTTGAAGGTAATTAACAATAATTATTGTCCAATGATCATGAACTGGGATACTCATGTTAAGAAAACCAATAAAACAATCAATTTAATTATTACATGGGTGCATGAAATGGTTGCAATTGACGTAGATCCATGAAAGGGGAAAATCCACTGAATATATTTAATCCAAAAGGGGTGTAATCAAAATGATGATGAATCCTACCTATATATTGGATTGGGTTTTATCTATGAACATGACCACCTATGAATAAATGAATTTGTTTTCTTCACTGCATTTTGATCAGCTTCGATCTGACTTTTCATCGTCGGCTGAGGTGATTGGACAATGCATGGAGGAAGGAGAAGATATCGACGGTCCCAGTATTATGAGACTAGCCCTATATAATTCTGCTTAAATATGGATTTATAGGAAAATAATTTGGGAAAATGAATTAATAGATTAATTTTTCCACTGAATGTACGGCTAATGAGTGAGAAATCTGAACTCCTCGCGCCATCTTATTTTATTTAGCGCCTAGTGTGAACACCAAATTCAGGTCTCAACTATAGTATTAGAGTTGGGTTAAGATCATTTTTTAATATTTATAACATTTATTTATGAAATTGATCATACGTGATACAAAAAATGATCTTGTAAATTTTATTCTAGACACACAGGGCCCTGGAATCGCACGCCGTCTCAAAAGATTTCTCTGAAAGCATATATAGAAAAATATAAAATTCCTAAAATTATTAATCAATGTCTCTAAATTAGATGATACATATGGAATTTTTATGTCAATAGGAATGGCGAAGGGATTTTCATTATTAATTAGGGGAGATTACACACATTGATTTTTTGAAAAGAATATTATATGCACATGTTTTTTGAAGGAGACAATTAATCAATAAGGAACATTCAAGAAAATTGGATTAGTTAAGGTTGAAAATTTTCAATATAATATATATTGGAAAAATATTTTGGTCTTTTTAACTCTCATCATCATAGTTTAACCACCTAGTTATCACATTTTTACCTTAAATGCATTAATTTTTTTTTACTATTTTTAATATTCATTATGAAAAAAATTAGCATGAACTTATTTTATAATATTATTTATTATTATTCCAAATATGGATACAATTTTTCAAAATTTAATTCTGATAAGTGAAAAATATTAATTTAAAGATAAAACAGCTGACACGACGCAAAATCTATTTTGGAAAGGAAACATTTTTATAAGTATATAAAACAATTATAATAAAAATTAACCTATAATTTATTAAATTGAAATAAATTGGATCAGTTATAACATATTTGACCTAATTTTAATTACTTAACTAAATTTAAACAATATAGATCCAATAAACGAAATAATTAAACATGTGGTTTTGAAAAAAATTCTATTTTTTAACTCTACATTGAAATTTTAATCTTATCAACTTTTCTTTGAGAAATCCATTCCCATATAATTGTGAAATTATTATTTGATAAATGATGTTAATTTTTATAATATATTTTATAAAAGTGTAAAAATGTTATTTTAACATAAGTGCTCAAAATGCAATGAAACTTCTTTTTAGAAGAATAAAAATTAAATATAATTTTATATTTACTCTTATCTCGAGAACAAAAAAATATTAAAAGAAAAATAAAAAATTTCAATTAATATGTAATATAAAAATTTCATTAAAAACATTCACTCATAGTTATTAATATAATTTATTATGATAAGATCACATCTCTTACCTGGAATCGTTTTTCAGATAAATATTTCATTACATTAAAATTATTTATATTTTCATTTATAATCAATTTATAACCAAAAATATTATTATATACATAGGTGAACTATATTAATTTTATTATTTATATTTAATATTTCTATCCACTCATCTAAGTTCTAGGATAAAATATTCATATTTAAGTAATATATATTGTGAGTCATTTAATGTCTATTTTTTTGTGTCGTATACTCTACTGAATGCAACATTATTATTTTAAAATCTTATAGTGTTATATTATATTCTCCATCAATAAATTGAATCATCTCTATTTGAACATGATCTCAAAAATCACGCTAATAATATTTAAATATACCTTTATTCAAAACCCATATCGTTAAAATGGTTAACAATAAATCCACCTGATAAGAGAGAAAGGGAAATAAGAATGTTATCTTTAACAATACATAACATGGTTTGAAAGATAGAAACAATAATAGGAATTTAAATATATGGGTATGGGAGAAAAGAGAAAATTATTTTGTATAGTGATACAGATCATTGATCATAAGGAAGAGAGTGATCAAGGGACATTTAACAACCATAAAAATATAATTTAATGAGGTCTGAAATATACTATATGATTCATCATAAGAAATGATATATATATAATTTTTTTCCAATATTCATTTCGTTAATTTATGGCATTGTTTTACATTCAATATATAGAAGACTAGAATATATACGTGCTATTTTATTTTAGAAGAATAATTTTATCCATTTGATGTACTTAGATCGATTTACACTTTATTTCATACATAATAAATTCAATATCATAGAGGAATATGTTATTACTAAAGAAATATAATTAACTTTTAATGAATCATTAAGATTCATTAAAGAGTGAAATTGTGTTCGATTGTTTTTTCAAAATATCAATGAATTCCAAAAATTGATAGCACAACTTATATTATATTATACATCAATCTCTATAGCCAGAAAAGAAACAGAAAATATTAAACACTATCCATACCATAATTTTTTACCCTTAAAATCCATTAGCTTACATGTACAAAAACATAACAATATTCTTCATAAATAATATATTATGTTAATCCTAAAGGATTTATATTCCTCAACTTAATAAAACTCTTCCCAAAATATATAGAAATCACAAAAATTAACAAATACTTGATCATATAATATGATGCCTAAAATAAATATAATATTTATCCCTAAAAATTTAAGTAAAAACAATTTCATGATAATCGGTACATTACATATGTTAGTGCTAGCTATTGCACCCATATCACTATTTGGTAGTGGCTTTAAGCCCTACAGCCCTACTGAATTTGAAGGGTTTTAACCGAGCATGGACGCTATCCATCTTCTAATACCATATTAATATAATTACAATAACATTCCAAAAGAAACATGATAAATATCCTAAAATAATACTAAAGTCATCAAATGAATTTATAAACACAATTATTTTTCTATATGAGTATTTTTTAAAGAAAATCAGATAATCCTAATTAACTATTATTATGATAATTTAAATGATTGTATTAACCATAATGGAAATCAATAACAATAAAATTATGTCCAAAAAGGGAATTCCTCCAAAAATTAATTTTTTGCTAAAACCCAAAGTAAATCCAATGGATTATATTGCCATAAATATCACTAAAAATTCTCTTAATCATATGTTCCCTCCACCACTTAAACCTCAAATGGGGAATATAAGATTTTAAAATTATGAATAACCTTAAACTAATAGACCCTTCATGGTATCCATAACTATGATGATAATCTTTGATAAAAAAATATATTCTTCCAATAAATAAAAAAATCCTTAGGTGTATCAGGTTTCTTACCACCATAAATCTAATAATAAAAACACTTCTACAACATTATTTCTATATCCGAATATATAAATAATTTAATCCTATTTATTAAATGATTAGTATAATGTTGGTAAATATTTGGTCTAGGATTTTACCTTTAAAATAGGTTATTAATTATATGATTTTCATGTTCTTTACATTTATAGAAGTTATCTATAAATGGATCTATATGATAAAATTTATTTCCCTATAATGAAATTCTATCTATCCCTTGCTGATTCATTGTTCTATGCATTTCTTTCTTTGTCATTAAAAATTTTCCCATTCCGTGAAGTCATTCTCATAGGTCTCCATTTCATCATTTTTGAAATGATGGGAATATAACTTTCATTACTCCATGTAATAAACCACTTGGGATCTTAGGGGAGTCCATCATTCTCTTCTTTAGTGAGTCCTAGAGTTGGTTAAGGTAATGGTTCTGAATCATATATCTTGAATATTTATTATTAATAATAACCATGTCATTCACACTAATCATCATCCCATTTGGATTCTCATAATCACCACACTGAACATCTTATTCAATGTTATCAAGATACCTCTCCATTTTCAAGCAATTGGATAAAACCCAAATTAATAGTATAAGAATCAACAATAATAGTGGGAAACCATGTAATCATATATCTTATGCCTAAACCATGAAAACTTTTTTTCAATTTATGAAACATTAGATCTATTATTTTTTATTCATTGTCATATTCTATTAAATTCCATCATCTTGGTTTGTTAGTAGAATGCGAATTTACACGACCATATCCCCAAGAGTTTCAAACTAGGTGCATAGAAAGGACTTTTTTTCTTAACCTGTAGATGATTGTGTCAAATCATAATGTTCCCATTTCAATGTTATTACATTTTAGTAAAATTTTTCTAGATCCACATCAACTAGTCGTATCTAGACATGAATGTATTTCTCGGAAAACAATATATTTTGTACCTTTCCAAACCATTAAGATGATATCCTGTACTTATACATATCCTTAAAGTTATTAATAGGGTTAAGGAATATGATATTTCTAATGAACTAAAATTAACATTGAACGAATCATTAAGATCCATTAAAGAGTGAAAATATTTTCAATTTTTTTTTCAAAATATCAAAGAAACCCAAAAATTGATAGCATAACTTATATTATATTATACATCAACCTCTACAACCGTAAAAGAAATTGAAAATATTAAACACTATCCATACCATAATTATTTATCCTTAAAATCCTTTAGCTTACATTTCCAAAAACAGAACAATATTCTTCATAAATAATATATTATGTTAATCTTAAAGGATATATATTCCTCACCCTAATAATACACTTCCCAAAATATATTGAAATCACAAAAATTCAAAAATACTTGATCCTATAATATGATGCCTAAAATGAATATAATATTTATCCCTAAAAATTTAAGTAAAAACAATTTCATGTTAATCGGTACATCTCATATGTTAGTGGTATCTATTGCACACATATCACTCTTTGGTAGTAGGTTTAAGCCCTGTGGCCCTACTAAATATGAAGGGTTGTAACCTAGCATGTAAGCTATCCTTATTAAAATACAATATTAATATAATTACAATAACATTCCCAAAAAACATGATAAATATCCTAAAATAAAACTAAAGTTGTCCAATGAATTTATAAATACAATTATTTTTCTATATGAGTAATTTTTCAAAAAAATTAGATATTCCTAATTAACTATTATTACGATAATTTAAATGATTATATTAACCCTAATGGTAATAAATAACAATAAAATTATGTCTAAAAAGGTAATTCCTCCAAAAAATAATTTTTCCCTAAAACCCATAGTAAATTTAATGGATTATATTACCATAAATATCACCAAAAATTCTCTTAATCTTATGTTCCCGCCACCACATGAAACCTCAAATTGGGAATATAAGATTCTGAACTTATGAATAACCTTAAACTAATAGACCCTTCATGGTATCCATAACTATGATTATAATCATTGATAAAAAAATATATTCTTTCGATAAATAACAAAATCCTTAGGTGTTTCAGGTTACATACCACCATAATTCTGATAATAAAAACACTTCTATGAAATTATTTCTAGATCTGAATATATAAATAATTAAATATTATTTATTAAATGATTAGTATAATGTGGGTAAATATTTGGTCTAGGATTTTACCTTTAAAAGTGGTTATTTAATTATATGATTTTTGTGTTCTTTATTTTTATGATTGTGATCTATAAATTGATCTATAGGATAAAATTTATTTCCCTATAATGAAATTCAATATTTCACATGGTGATTATTTGTTCTATGTGCTTCATTTTCGGTATTTAAAAATTTTACCATTCCTTGGAGTCATTCTCAGAGGTCTCTATTTAATCATTTTTGAAATGATGGAAATTTAACATTCATTACTCCATGTAATAAACCACATGGGATCTTAGGGGAGTCCAAAATTCACTTCATTAGTGAGTCCTAGAGTTGGTTAAGGTATATGTATGAATCTTATAGCATGAATATTTATTATTAATAATAACCATGTCATTCACACTAATTATCATCCCATTTGGATTCTCAAAATCACCACATTTAACATCTTATTCAATGTTATCAAGATACCTCCAGTTTTAGGCCATTGGCTAAAACCAAAATGAATTGTATAAGAATCAAAAATATTAGTGGGAAACCATGTAATCATATATCTTATGCCTAAACCATGAAAACTTTTTTTCATTTGATGAAACATAAGATCTAACTTTTTTTTAATTATCATATTCTATTAAAATCCATCATCATGGTTTGTAAGTAGAATGTGAATTTACCCAAACATATCCCCAAGAGTTTCAAACTAGGTATGTAGAAAGGCCTTTTGTTCTGCACCTGTATAAGATTGTGTCAGATTATAATGTTCTTGTTTCAAAGTTATTACATGTCATTAAAATTGTTCTAGATTCGCATCGACATGTAGAATCTTGACATGTATGTATTTCTAGGAAAACCATATATTTTGTACCTTTCCAAACCATTAAGTTGATATCCCATAATTATACATATACTTAATGTTATTCATACTGTTATATTATTAAATATATGTTTTCTTAAATTTAGATTCATTGGATTCTACTAAACATTATCAAATTATAACTATAAATACCCTGGCCCTTGTAGCCTAGAGTAGTAGGTTACGTTATTATGTTAGTGCAAGATAAAACTAATCACATCCTAATTGAAAAAAATAACTAGTTTGGTAAATGTAGATACATACATGAAATTAAAATTATATTTTAATATTTGAAAGACATCATATAATTTTCTATAAGAACACTATTATTTCCATTATTATATCTATTTATATCAATCATTATACAATTCATGGAATCATGGGGAAAAGAAATACAAGAAAGTGGTGAGGTCTAATGCCCATTAATGGTATGCATACAACATAATCTATCATAAAAAATTATGGAATAATATATAGGGAATGGTAAATAATTATAAAAATATATATTTGATCAATAACATGAATATGAGGAAAATTATTTTTAGAATAATGGATGATACAAATAATTTCATATTAATACTCCCACAATCTCGGAGCTTATCTATTGATATTAAAACTAATCGAACAATCAAATAAAAAAATAACAAATCTCATAATGGGGAAATAAATAATGCTGGAAATTATAACTATACCACCAAGGCCTAGTATTAGGATATATTATATAAAAGGGTAAGGTATACGAAAAATTCCTAAAAAAACTTTTCTGATGAGACATACCAATGAAATGAGGGGCTATCATATGCTCCATTCATCACATACATAGTCCAATTCATTACTTATATGAAATGATTGAAACATAATCATTGAAAAAACATAATTTTGAAAAAATAAATTAATAATTTTAATATGTTCCCAATCAAAAAATATAATCGATACAAATATTAAAATTGAAATACTATCATATGAATGATAATTCGTTCCATAATCAATAAACATAACCATAAACCATCTAGTTTACACTGGGGAATGGTATAAAAATAGTACAAATATATCAAAATGATCATAATAAAACTGGATAAATAATTAGTATGGTATCATTACAATAGATTCTCATTGGAGAAAAAGTTAAAATGGGTTTAATTATCGAAATACCCTAAAATATATTAAATAATTTCTGAGGAAAATAAACTTTTCAATAAGAAAATAAAAATCAAAAAAAATATTTCAAAAATATTATGAAAAAAATTTATTTGAAAATAAACTTGTAAAAATTTAAAGGATTCTTATAAAAATTAGTTTCTATGAATGTGGGTAATTCGGTAAATTCCGTATAAAGTAAAATACAATCTTTTAGCACTATTGTGAAAAGATAAAAAGTTCCACGTTCGGAAAATGATTTGAAGGTTGAATTCAAAAAATATTTTGAAAATTAAAAATGGGTAAAAATATCAATTAATAAATATTTTTTAATAATGTTATAAATAATTTAAAAATATTTATAGTGATCATGGATATGGAAGAAAATGGATTTTTGACAGAAGGGATAAATAATGATTGATTTTATTTAAAATTTATAAATAATTTTAAGTATAAAATAGAAGTAAATGGTTATATTACCTAAAAAGAACATTAATAACCATATAATAATAAAATATATTGGTTTTATGATCAAAATTTCAAACTATTCCTCTAATAGAGTCCTAAAAATATGGAATCATGAATAATGATGAGATTGTGAAATGAACCCTTACCACTTCAGTAAATTTTGAATCATAATCTCCATGATATAAATAACATTAAATGATGTTTTATATAACATAAATATATAATGATCTATTATATAAAATATAATTGTAGAAATATATACACCACACAGACGAAACATGTGGTGAATACGACATATGTCTCAAGAAAGTAATTATGGGAGGGGAAACCTTATCCTTAGATCTATTTTCATTTTTACCTGTCTAAAAAATATGTATAATAAATATTTATATATTAAAAATATACTTTTGAACAATATTAATATATATAATAAAATATATTATTTCATTAAAACCTTTTATATCCTATTTATGAGCAATTTTTCATTTAAATCATGATTTATGGAATTGACTGCTTAGTTTTTCATATATGTTTTGGTTTGAGGTTTTGGTCCCTGTAATTTAATCACGGTTATATCATCAAAAAATTATAAAAAATACATAAATATTATATATATTATTTATATATTTATTTATAATATTTTGGAAAATCATATTACTGAAAACTGAGTTACATCATTTATTGAAATTATAGGTCATATTTATGCATGACCATTTATTTCATTTTTTTACTAATAAAATTAATGGAAGTTAAATAATATTTCACTGTTAAAAAATAATAATTATATAATACAATTCATTTATAATTTTTGAATCTATTCTTACTAACATTCATGTATATTTAATATGAAAATTGTTTCACACTACAACACATAGTCTGTAATCCACTCATACGTACAAACAACGTTTTCATTTACCAACATCATAGAATTTAGGAAGGTAGAAGTGATATTATAATTATACAAGTATTTAATTTCATAAATATTATATATATATATTAAATACATCATTATATCAAATAATGATATGTGTTGAAGGAAAACAAATTACATTGGTTCATGAGGCGCTAGTCCATCATTCACCCAATTGACGGGTTTGGTAACCATTTGATAGAGGAGGAGAATGATATAGTTTATTAAATTTAAATATTTATATATTATTATATAGAATATAATTTTTTAATTATTTTATAATAGATGAATAATATTTTAATTCCCAATAATAATAAGTAAAACAAAAATACAGAAAGAACTATATCACTTAATCGGACGACCTCATAACATTTATACCTAAATAATTCCAAGTTTGAATTTATGATCCAACCATGTCCTATAGGAATTGAGAGTTAATTAAATATAGCATTTCATTTAGGAATGGCTAATTTATAGGTCCTTGGATGAGTGAATAGGGGAGGATTGGGGGCTATCTTTTATAAGTGTTAGGAGAGGATATAGCGGGAATTATTGAAAAGAATAAATATACAGTTATTTTTCACATGCGCGAAGGATCCAAAATGTCCCATTATTAAACATTCAATGATATATGGTATATCAATGTAAATAAATTAGAAATTGGACAAGTTTTTATCTCTTGATAACTATTTTCTTCTTATTTTTACCCCTAGTAAACCTATATCAACATTAACCGCGAAACAAAATTTTTACTAGTTTTACTATTCATTAGATAAAAATTAAGAATAAAGTACTATATAATATAAATTATTATTATTCAAAATTTGGGATCCATTTATTTAAATTAAATTAGTTTATAATTAAGATTTAAATTTAATGTAAAACCCATAGACACGATGAAAAATATAGTTCTCCAAATGAAATGTTTTCATAAGTACGAAATCATTTTTTATTAATATTGAATATATAATTGATTCAGATGAACTAAATTAGAGTATTTATAATATAATTTTTATAATATTAATTTTTAAATAATTTTTCATTCAAATTGGAACATTAAAACACTATAAATGAAAAAGAAATCTTGAATAGAAATAATTATTTTTCATTATTCATTAGAAAAATAATATCCTAATCAAATTGTGAAAAATTAACTCCAATATAATTTATACATAAAAACTAATATTTTAACAAAAATTACTAAAATTATTAAAAATTAATTTTAACATAACTACGCAAAATGTAATAAAACAATGATTTAGAAATAATACAGTTTAAAAGAAAAAAATAGTGTGCATTCTTATCTAATTCCAAGAAAAATATTAGATGAAATATAAAAATGTTATTTATTATATTATATATAAATTTCATTAAATTCATTTACTCAAAAAGCTTAATTTAATTTATTAATATAAGTTCATGTTGTGTGCATCAAAACTATTTTTTGTAAAAATATTTCTATAACTTTCATATGATTTATATTTTCATTTGTAATAAATGATAACCAATGAATTTATTATTTTCATGTCTATGAAATATAATTTTTATATTTTGATTAGTAAATTTCATAGCCACCATTTTAATGTCTATCTTATAAAAATAATATATAATAATATATTTTATGGGTTTTTAATCTCGGGGGCAACATTTTATATATGCTGTTAAAAAAATTTATTCCATTAAAATTCCATTGTGCAATAGTAGATCCCTTCACCATCAAGTAAATACATTTTTAAAACAATCTTCGTAAATTATTTATTAAAATAATTTAAGGAATTAATTTTTTCTTAAATTAAAACAATTTGAATATCAACAATACTGCAATATTTTTTAAGAACAAAACAATATCTGGTTCGAAACAGAGACGTGTTAATATATAATTATTTATAAAAATTAATTGTAAATATAAAACCATTTAAAAATTAACATGATCACCTAGAACCCAAAATATCAATTTCCCATAAGGAAAACAATTAAAAAATACATTAAAAACTATAAATCATTAATTGGTAATTATAATATGTGAGTAATTTTTCAAGAAAATTTATAAAATTCACTATAACCATGATATATATATATGTATTTAAAAAATAATTTAAAATCATCAATCATAAAATGAAATAATAATTAAATTAATTATATAGAAATACCCACCTCATTCTATGTGAAACTACCACACAAAAATGTGTAATAAGACACCTTCAATAGAGAAGGAGAAAATATGAAAAAGAAGACCCATAAAAGAACAAAAAAAGGAAAAAACCATAAAAAACCACACCATATCCTAATATAGTTCCAAAAATCCCAGGGAGTCATTGAAGGAAAGGAAACTATAAAAAAGTGGAAAGGGAAGAAATGAGTTCAAATAATTTGAGAGGATGGACTTTAGATAATAAATCCTCTTGAAATAGGGGTTTTGAGACACAAAAATATATATAGATGGCGATAAATATCCCCTATTCTTGTTATGTCATTTTCAAATAAAAATGAGTGTAAAATGGGACAATACACTATAAATTTAAATATATATATAATTGGAAACTCAAAAAATTCAAACATGGGTGGCTTGCATGGTTACACAGTGGGGTTTTTTAAATTATGCACCATACATGTATTTTACATTGGAAAAAAATAGGCATATACATGGTTTTTCCACTCAATTTAGTGAATTGTGTCACAACTGTATGTGTTTCTCTTCAATTTACTATAGGATTTTCATAGGAGAGCTACATGATTTTCACTAATTTTTTTAAAATCGTAAATGTTGCACAAAAACTATAGAATATTCAAAAAAAAAAGAAAAAATCCTAAAAATCACATTCATAAAAATGAATAAATAAATCAAATAAAATAATATATTGAAATATGGAAATTATGTGGAAATTCAACCCACCATATCACTTTCTTCCCCAAATAATTATTCGGCCATTATATAGTTTAATAATTTAATAGGTACATTGTCACCCCCTGAAAAGATGTGGGTGTCACAAAATGAACCCTATTGATAGATTCATATAGAAAAAACCCCTCACAAATGATGGGGTAAATACATCCAATTTGATGTGTCTACCTGAATGTATTGGATGAAATAGAAAAATATCATCTAAAAGGACCACTATAATGACATGAACACATCTTCTAAGAGTATTTATTAAAAACAGATACCTTATACATGCCTCCCCACCATTTAGAATATATTTAAAATGGACAAATCAAAATGAGATACACACTTATAATAAAATTTTCACCAAGGATTATGTTTCCACGGAACACCCCTGAACTAACACACAATAATCATTCTCAAAACGGATTCATGAAAAAAAATTATGAAACATAAAAATATAAAAATAGATAGAAATCATCATCCATAAATAACATGGATTCCAGAATTGTGTCTCAATATTCATAGTGGGTAAATTATAACCTCTAACCAAAACACCATCCAATAGTGATCACATAAAATTAGAACTATCAACCTCAATAACTAAAAGAAACAATAGTTCATGTAGTCCTAGTTACTTATAAATAGACAAAAATATTTATAATATTCAATTCTCAAAGCATATAACCTCAGTAAATCAAAAACACCAAAATATTAACAAAAAAATCGGGGGAATAACCCATACCGACATGGTACTCACCCATGTCCAAAATTCATTGCCAACAATGATGAGAAATAAATCGATATTCAATAAATTAAACCATTACTACAATCAAAAATCATAATTAACCAATGTGCAAGACTCTCTAAAACCAAAATCGCATTCTAAAATTAATATTTTTATAATTATTCATAAAATTTATATATTGATAGACCAGTGATCGATATTAATGAAAAATGATTACATTTTTTTAAAAGGTTGGGGCCGAAGCCTCAATTTATTATTTGAAAGCAAAGACCTCTTAAGATAGGGTAAAGGGAGACCCATTACATAGCCCGAAGGCCCAAGGCCAAGTGGCCTGAATACAAGGCTTGAAAGCCCATTTTGTTTGGCCTAAAGGACCCCTCGGTGAACAGTACTACTACAGTACCCGCGCTGCTACAGTACCTGCTACAGTACCTCCACCGCTACAGTGTCTGCTACAGTCCCTCCACCGCTACAGTGCTGCCGCTGCTACAGTTCCGCCGCTGTAACAGTACCTGCTACAGTACTGCTACATTACTGCTACAGTACCTGGGAAATTCGCCCCTGCCCGGATTCGATCCTGGGTCTTTTGGATGCCAAGAAGGATCCTGTACCACTAGGGTACATGCTCGTTGGCATGAAAAATGATTACATTTTTTTAATGAGATATTGTAAAATTCATACGTCCTTCAGACTAGAAGAACAAAAGATTCCATTTACTTATTAGTGAATACCAGACCCCTATAACAAGTTCTTACATCTTGGCATCATCCACCTACTTTTTTCCACATATATAACATCTTCACTCAAATAAACTAGATTTGAGGCATTAATCCCCATAGGTTTCCCATCCTTATCCACTTCCATTGATATGGACCTTTTCACTACAACATAATGATATGTTTGTAAAAATTAAACTAAAATAGATCCATAGAGTTGTAGAAGACTTTTTTTAAATGATATAAATAACAAGGAATTGTCATTCACAAGATCTGGTGAACTCCACAATGCATATGACAACTAGTTGACATACTCCTTCACTGACTAATATCCATGATGAATGCTAATGAACTCGATTGACTTCTACACATTTTCATCCTCGGGATAATTCAATTAAATAAAATTAATCATGAGAAACTTCCAAGAGAAGACCTCATATAGCTAAAAAAGAACAATAGTCTCCCCAAATACTTAGTTAGTTCTATAAATTAATGTGAAAATATATTTCACACATGATTCTTTAAGTGTTTCAAGATAATTTAATATTCACACAACCATATCATGCACCCTAATTTCCTTAGGATGATGTCTATAATGTTGTTGGGAATGTGGATAGAGATTAAAAATATCTTGGAAAGATCCTAATAGTTTTGAAGATTCCATCATGGCCACTCGGTCTTGAGTCTGTGCTAATTCAGAAAGTACATAACCAAACCCTAAAATATGATAAGGATCATCAATTATATTATTCTAACTAATAGAATTAAAATTAATCAGTAGATAAAATTTAAGGGGGTATATAATAAATAATATAAACCAATATTCAATAAGCTCACTATCCCCAAATAAAATTACATTATTCCATATAAATTAAAATCCAAAATGTAACACATTTAAACCATTATAATTTGATAAAAACCAAATCATTTTCATTTATCCCAAAAAGGGATTAGATAAAATAATATGGGTGAAGAATGATATGGATATTCTTTGATAATGTTATTCTTTACCCATTAGATCTTGACCCATATTTTAAGAGTGTCACTTATTTTTCTCCATAGAACACGTATTGGTTTTATTAAACTGAATTCCCACATTATCAGTTCATCATTTTGTTATATTTTTTTACAAAATTATCTAATGATTATGGATATAATGTAAATCAAGAATGGAACCACAAGGAAACTATGGTTTTTTACTTTGTTCACACTCACTAGGATACTTCTATAGAGAAAATAAAGTAAATATTTAAATGTAAAAAATCAACTATAGATCATTTATATTGTGTTCAGGATATTCCAGTCTTTTCATGGATAAATTCATTTATAATGTTTGGGGTATATTCACTATCTCATCATGAAAAAAACCTTTACACTTTCCCCTTATTCTCACATCATTTGAACGAATGAAATTATCACATATACCGAAGTACAAAATCATCTATTGTTTATAGTTTCACTAAATGTAAGGTACCTTCCCTTTTAACTACACAAGATCCCTCACAGACTTGGTGTGAACATTCCTTAAAGTAACACCTTTCCATGCTAGGTCATGGAAAATTCTCCTCACATTGGAAGGTTTTTTTCGAGATTCCATTTATTTCTTTTTCAATAATGTTTCAATAAATAACATTACCTATTGGATTAAAGAACCTACATATTTCATTACCTTTCTTAAATATAATAGTGAAAAAACTCCTTCTTCAATTATTTTTAGATGATTCATATTCCCTAAATTTTTTTATTCAGAATTATAATATGATAATTGTACTATTAATAGGGTTACCCCTTGATTGTATCTCTATTTGTGATACCTTATACTGTAACCCTTTATTGAGACCCAAGAACATAATATTTGGATGATATTTTTCCATTTGTCTCCTTTCATGAGAATCTGGAGTGTAATCCTTGCACAACACCCCTTCATAAGAACACATCACAATACCTTATTCAGATTATACAGATCATGTTTCTTTTAAGGGTCTTTCTATATTTGAATCTATCAACACATAACTCCCCTTATAATATGAGTGATCATGTGACCATCTTTACTTTTTGAAAATATTCTTATGCACTTCATCATTGATTGCATTGTCACTTATGTTTCAAAGAAGATCCCACATCGGATTATTACTGGGAAACATTTTCTATAACATAACCCCATTCAAATTATATAAAATATATCATTCATACTTTTTAACAAATCAAACCCCATAAAATTTAATAACCTATTAAGAGAGGGTTACAAGGTATTTATAGGAAAATATAAAATACCATGCCTTTGAAAATCAATATTATCCTTATGTTCCACATCCTTATCAATGACCTTACATGAAACACGTAATCAGTTATAGCTAATGAAATCTACCACAATGGAATGTCTCGTGAGAAACCAACCTAAATAACTCACCAAAATAGTACCTTAATAGATCTAATATGACCCAAATGGATTTCTAGATCCACAAAAGCAAGATACATTCTCCATCGAATCAATTAATGTAAATATGGAATGATGTTACCATAAATATTATTAAAAAAAGTAAAGTATAAGATATAAATGGGGAGTATTAAAAACACACCACATGCGAAAAGGGTCTACAAAACCCTGATAAAAATATCTAAAACAGCTATAAAACCAAAATTATCAAGTGGATCATAGAATTCATTAATTCTACTAACTCATTATGTTCATGTATTTTATTTATACCCTCTATCTCTGAGTGGTTACTTTTTTTACCTGGACCTAGCATAAGAAAATCTTCAAATGGACCAAGGAAAAGTTAGGGCATGAGATAAAATCATAATCGGATCCCACCAATAAATTCATAATAGTTACATATTAGATTAACCACTTATGTGTAATGTAAATAAAAAATATAATGGAACTTTTTCAAAATCATATCATAAAATTCCTGAGGATGAATTTTTAATGACTATTAGAAATAGGTAAAATAATTATTCAATCAAAAAATACACAATCAATCACCTTTTACAAATAATAATGAATAAAAAGTTAATCAATAGAGATAACTAATAGAGTTTTATGTTTTTTCATTAGATCATTTTTAAAGGACTACTTCCATAAAAATAAATTTAGGATTTGAGTCTGTCACTAAGGAGTCAATATAAAAAATGACATCCCAATTAAAATTTTGTTATTCGATGTCCCATTGATAATAATTATCATTTTTTATGGATAATTAATTCACCACCAAAAATATGTTCATTTGTGTTAAATATTCAATTGTAATAGTTATGTCACAGATACCAAATTACACTGTTTATAGAGATCAATTGTATATACTATTACTTTCAAATAATATAGAAAAAATAAAAACAAATTTATTAAAATGACATATAGTTAAAATTTTAATTTAATTGAATATAATAAAAATAAACAAAAATAAAAACAACATTTAATAGATAAATGTTCCTCACCAAATTATAAAAAACATTCTTAAAAACCATAGAGTGTCAACTAGTATTAGGTGGAGAGGGGTCACTAAAATGATTAGGGGTAGGAAAATTTATTCCAAACACCACACACAACCCATCACCTATACTCCAACATATTATAATCTCTATAATATTTCTTCTCATGAACCTTCTCCATATCTCTCTCATTATCCATTGTATCATATCCCCCTAATCACTCAACCTCTCTATATATTATGTAGTGGATGGTGATGATGACTATGTATGGCCACCCATTGAGATGACTGATTACATCACATAAGTACCATAATAACTCATAGGTGCAAGTCATGAAATAATATAGATCAACCATTGTTTCTCGACACCATGAAATGTAACTTGTATCAAATCCCCCTCCTCAAAACCTAAATCAACAATGTTATATAATTCAATCTAAACGTGAATAATACAGAAATGTTAAGTTATAGCCTCATATGATTCAATAATTTTTAATTATGAATTAAAATAGAAATAGAAATAATATTAGTAAAAAAAGATAAAAAATACTAATCAAAATATGTCATTGTGAATCACCTACAAGTCTTCATATATGATGATCAATTTCTATCTTCATAAAACCATCAAGCTCAACTATAGAGGGTTCAGTAGAGGCCTATATATTCTAACAATCGTTTTAAGTTAAATGTATATATATATATACATTAATAAATATTATTAGTCAACATATTTCATCAATGTATAGATAATTCACAACTTCCGACCATATGTGCAACCTTCTGATTCCCACAGATCTAGTGTCTAGATGATGAACATCTCATAAATGTATCTCTTAGCTAGTAGTGGAACAATTCATAATATACCTAATATGACATATAGTCGGGCCAATGTGAGATGTAAGACTGGAGAAAAATATTATCAAAAGCTCTATCCATAACTCACTTGCTGAGGTTGTATAAAAACTGATGAAAATGATAACATATGCAAACCTCTGATGCTCGTCGAATATAATATCTCGGATCTATCAATAATGAGATCCCATAAAATATATTATATAATTAAAATCATCGTGTTACTAATTACAAAAAATATAAAAATATAAATTTTTTAATAACATGCAATCTAGTGGTCAAACATCTGTAGATGAATGATAATGGGAAACTCTTCCCATAAAACCCATGGGTAGGAAACATACATTCTTATAATCGATCTAGCCTTCCCAAAAGCTAAATAAAAAAACCATTCAAATAAAAACAAAAGATCAAAATATTATTAAAAAAATTAATAAATAATATTAATATAAAACCAATATCTTAAACAATTAAATATACCTCCATAAACGACGATCGAAATCAAGATATGGGAATCTCTCTAAAATAGTGTTCAGAATCATCAATGGACTAAGAACGCACCCCCTCCAAATAGGTTTATCATACTATGAATTAGACGAGTCCTTCTCATAGTCATGAAGTTCAACATTAATGATATAATGAAATATATCATCAGTAGCATCTCAATCCATATGAAACCAACAATTTTACATATAAGAAATTTTTAATTCATATATAAAATATAAAAAAAATAAAATAATATAATAATTACAATAAAATATATACTATGAATTTATAATTTTAACTTTAAATATTTGTTAATAAAGATATCAAAAATAAAAAATAATAATAAATACCATAAAGAATATAATATTCTTGAATTTCTATAATTTTTAATATATATTTAAAATATTAAATAATAATAATTACTATAATTATTAAAGAAATAGAATGTATCACCATGTCCTTCCATCTATAATAAGAAATCATACTTTTAAATAAGTGTGAATTAAAATATCAAATATAGTAAAATAATAAATACATCAATATAATACATCAATAATCGTATTCTCTATCATCTTTATCAAGGACAGTGTCTTCATCCTCATCTTCATCATACTGAAATCCTATATGACTTCATTTTATCATCCCTTGTTACTTCATTAACATTATCAATATCTTCATCCCTTAAGTAGGTCATTTTATCATAGATATTTATAAGTTTTGTGGTAATATATATCTGTTTTGGGTTTTTTAATTAAATATTTCAATATGTTACACTTCAATATGACCATTTTTATTTTTAGTAACCTGATTGTTAGATGATTTTATTTTTGTTACACATTACACTCCACCAATCATTACAATATCTATAAACATCAGAATAATTTTCATAATAAAATGTATGTTGTTTTCATTCAAATATAAATGATTTATTTCATGTAGGAATAATACTATATATAATTTCAACAACACTATACTAAGGATGAAATCACAACCCTTGATTAGTATAAACCAATGGAATTTAACCATTATTATAAAAAAAATTCTTACATATCATAACTCTATTATTTCATCCAGCATTCCATAAAACTCAACTTCAAATTCTATATGATCATATCCTTTTTAATAGGCTCCACTATTCACATATTTTTTTGATTCATAGTATAGGCATGTATGAGATCAGAATCTATTATCCATATACATATTATAAGATTTTACCACTTTTGATGGAGGGGTTTTGATAACATGTAATATACTATCAATTTTATTTTCATGTTGTATTAGCTATGGGCAATAAAAATTAATAATAATAGATGTCATTATAAAATTCATTAATGTCCCCTCAAAAAAAATTAACTTACCAATATTTGACATAAATATGAAAATTTATATTGATGATTTTCTTAAATCCAAAAATATTTAATTTGTATAAACCATTTTTGACATGGTCATCATATCGCATAAATAAATAATTTAAATAAATCTATCTATTATAAAAATTAAAAAATTAAAAATATGTATTACTTATTGTAAAAATCATATAATTTTCTCAAAATTCAGTAGAACATATATATGAACTCTCAAATGTTATTCATCATAAATCCATCAGTCCTGATAACCACAAAAACTATTGTTGGGATGAGTATGCACTAACAACTAACACTCTACCACAAGATAAATATTTTTCTCATTTTGACCCATCTAGTTATGTTTTTAAGGATATTTCGATTGAAAATAATAATTTAGAATTCTGAAATTTTGTTTGGAAAGTACGTAATTATAATAGACCCTTCAATTGAGGCTTCATTAGGTACTTTCTTCATTAATTCTTTCATACATATTCTAAATGGGTATATCTATCAGAATTATTACCTTCCTCCACATTTATCAAAATATGAAAATTGAACATTTAAATTTACCATTGATTCATTGAATCCTGAAATGAATAGATTAATTAATTTACAAAGAATTATAATGAAATCATTTTGTGACAATCTCAATCTTTTATAATCAGTTTTTGAAGAAAAAATATCTTAGAATATGAATTACATTTTCTGTAAAAATTTCTCATGTTGAATAATTCAATAGAACTCTATGACCCACAAAGAATAATATTTTCCTTATGACTTAGAATTCAGGAATTTTTAACCAATTAATATGCCCATTTCTAATTAAATGAGGCAACATTGAAGTATAAACATCTAGTAACCCAAAATCTTAAATCAAATGAGAGAATAATAATTGAAGTTCTTTAAAATGCGCATAATCATTTTTTTCTTAATTAATTTGTGTGATATTTAAACATTAAATAATTCTCCATTATGATGTTTACGAATTTGAACATGATCTTACCATGCCTTAACAGTATCATTTTTCTTGCAATGTGTGTCCCCAAGGAATAATATCTATTATCATGAAATACTATTATCAATATGCATTAGATATAATATGTGATGAACCAAAAAATGAATCCAATAAAGAAGGGACCAAAAATAACATGCATTATCCAATTGTTATATCTTCCAAAAAAATTTATTTTTTTATTAATGGTTGGTCCAATGGTTACATGTTTTACGATAGAGATTGTATATTTTACTTAAATACATAAGATAACTATAGGATGTTCATCCTTTTAAATTATACCATTTGTAAAAATATTTATGTTCCTTCGAAAAGGGTAACACCCCCCCCCCCTCAAGAAATATCTGATGATTGTTAAAATAGCTAATCTCTTTCCCATTACTATGAATAAACTATTTTTGTCAGCAATCTTGTGTGGAAATGATATTAGACTATGTGTAGTCCAACTTAATAACATACCATAAACTAGAAATCCACTAAAAATCCATATTGATGAAACCTTCAATGTAAAAATCATATATGCCACTATATCAAATATAGATTCAACATTATTCCATAATGAAATTAACTAATCAATTAGTGGATTAAAATTTCATTGATAATCTTTTTTTGATGTCTTATAATTAATATCACCAAATATACATATGGTTTCATCATAATCATCTAAGGAGGTAAGTTTGTACATATTAATTAATGTAGGAAACCACAATATTGACTATCATAAGAACCAATGGAAAAAACCATCAGTAGAGAGACCCAACAAATTTTTACATGGTTCCAATGAAATTGAAGGATGAATCAGATCATTTTGTTTCAATAAATCAAAATCACATTGATGATTTAAGATTTTAATGATGGAAATATTTTATTAATACCATGTCATCAATATAGAAATGTTTCAAGATATAAATAAGCTTTTTAAAGAAGGTGTAATTAGAAAACACAATAATTTTTTCACAATAAATGTTGACATTTTTTTGTGCCCCTTTGTAGGTCAATTATCTGTATATTGGATAATTATCTAATGATTAATAATGAACATAAAATAAGATGCAGTCATTTGAAGAGGCATTGTTCTTTTCAAAAACATTACCAAAATTATGACCAACTTCATACCTTCATAAAAACATGAACATAATGTATTTCTATCATGACCTAATTTTTTAACCAAAGATAATATTTTACGATGTATAAAAATTGACATTCCAAAATATGATTTAATCGATATAATTCTTGTACAATAATAATGTTTTCTAATAAGATATACTCAATATAAGGCATCCTAAGTATATTTCAAAAAATTGTAAAATTCAGAATATTCATATTCAGGATTGGGAGTATCATTATCGGTTGTTTTTTCATGATTAGACGGTCCAATAACCCTAGGTACTAAATTCATAAATAATGGATCAAAAAAATATTATTATCCACTAAATTCTATCCACCAAATTGTTAACAAAAAAATAATCTTTTGAAAAAGAAAAACACTGTAGATGATGTACCACATGTTAAAACATTTTGAATCTCCTAAGATCACTTTCCCACATAGACATTTCATTGTCCCTCCTGAAATAATTCGAAATTCATTGATGCATTTTTATACACAGAATCATAATTTTCTCAAATTTAACGATTATTAAAAATATTATTTAATGAACAAAATTATATACTTGTTATTAATAAAATTATCTAATTAATTATTATTTATTATAAATTATTTATAGATTATTAATAAATATATAAATTATTATTAAATTTTAAATAATTAATATTTTTTGGATTTTTAAGAATTATAGGTCTTTTATATATTTTTTAACATGAGTCCAAAATTGTTACTAATTATTATTAGTTCAGTTTTAAATAAATAACACTTATTTTTAATTCTAATTGTTATTTAATTATAAAAAATATTAAAATAATTATTTAAAAAATCTTATAAATATCATTTTGTTAAAATATTTTATTTAAATTTATTTTACCGTCATTATTATAAAAAACACAGTTATTATTTATTCCATATGTTATATATATATTAATAACAATATATATTTTATAATTTTTTAATTAAATATAATTACATAAAATTTATTTTAACATATATTCTTAATAAATATAAACATCGAATTTACATAAATTCACACACCCAAAAAAACACGCTCTCACACACACATGCATACCCACACACACACACACACATATATATATATGAAATAACATACATGTTTATTTAAACTTTTATATGTGTATAATGATATGTATATATTTGTATATATTACAAAACATATTAATCAAATTTATTATTACATGTTTTTAAAAAAATATTCTGATCAAATCTACACACACACACACCTACACACAGATATATATATATATATATCAAAATCCATGTATATTTTATAAACATTTATATTTGTATATTCGCGTGTTAATTTACATACATAATACATACATATATATAACATTACATGTTTTTAAAAAATACGTATTCCTCTTTATAATGTAATATATATATATATATATATTAAAAGCTTTATATTTTTTAAATGAATATATATATTTAAATCCTTAAATGTTCTTATTAAAAGGTTTATCTAAGTATATTCATAATGTAATATATATATATATATATATTATACAACTTCTTATATAATATTAATACATCATATGTGTAGTGATGCATTCATTAGTCATATATATAACACACACACACACACAAGAATTCATACATACTTACATACACATATATAGATATATACATATAATATTAATTGTTTTTCATAAAACATTTATAAATTTTTATTCACTTGTTTACAATACTATATTCAAATTAATTTTAAAAAATTTAAATCTATCATAATATAAAAATCAAACATGATTGATGATCACTAACACAATTAATGTATTTTATAAATCATCATAAATCATACCACCAGAATCATGTTGTACAATTGAACAATTAAATAGATTTATATAAAATCATTCAATATCATAAAACCCTAAATAGTATCCATAATAAACATATTTGTAACAATGACATAAAACAATTTATTTCCTATTACATAATATACTAAACATAAAAATATAAAAAATATCAAGAATAAACTATGAGAAAAACATCCAAAATCAATTCGAATAACTCATGCATAACCAATGAAACCCCAAATTGGGAATAATAAATTTAACGTAACCACAAATACCATATAAATAATAAATATATGGTAAATTTCACAGGATTGGGTTTTCCTGATGTAATTCATGTAAGATTAAAAAATCACTAGAAAGAATGAATGAGGAGATAAGAGGAGTCTACACCAAGATGATTTAAACCCAGATTTGTAAAAAATGAAGTGAAATGCTTTTTTAGTGGGAAGCTGTCATTAGTTACCTTCATGATCGAGATATGTAAGGAGGGGGAATAAGGAGGAAAGGGGTATTATTTTAATTAATTAGTAACTGTGATGGGTACTTAAGGATGAAATTTATTCAGTTTCTAAGGCTCATTTTCATATTATTTATTCAATAGACATTATTACCCATCCCTAAATGTTCCTACATGATGTATAATATAGATTGATATAAAAATACATCCCTATTAGAATTTTCCATATATGTTTCTAATGGGTTGGTACACTGTAATTCCAAATTTATTTATGATGGAAGTTTTTTCTGTTTAAAATACATTTTTCTTCTATACTATTTATGACACCAATCTTCACGGTCACAATTAACCAATCAAAAATACCTTATTTCTAGTAGTATATCATGAAAAATAATTTTAATAAAAATGGAAATGAGTCAAACATTTGTATCTTGATGCCTGAAAATTTATTTCCAACCATAACATCATGGTTAAAAGACCCAAGGGATAGAATATTCACGGATTATCACACATATTTGTGAAGTACAACTTCTAATGTTCATAAGGAACACCCTTAAGTATAAAAAAGAGAATATCCCAAATGTAAAATCTCTCTATACACATGTAGTTTTATTTTTATTTTCATCATTATTTCATTTCCTTGAAGACCTAATAAATTCCATGAAACTGTTCTTCCAACTCGACTACAAAGTATGCCATGTTCTTCAAGGTAAAACTATATATTTACAAGCGGAAATAATTGGATCAAAAACCATTTCAATAAATATTTATCCCAAAATATTTTAAAGTTTAATAAATTTCATTTAATTTCAAAAAAACCTTAAATGATTTTTTATCAAAATCTCATGCCATTTTTTCAAAAAATAACATCAAATAGTTTTTATTAAAATTTATTCCATTCTTTTCAAAATTGAAAAACAACTAGTTTTTTTCAAAATTATTGATTTTTTTATTCACTAAAAATATCAAATTTTTTTTTATTAAAATCCAACAAATAATAATATTTTAAACCAAAAATTATAACATTCCTTTGATTGTAAACGTAGTCATTTCCATAGTCATAATTTCTATTCCGGATATTTACATGACACACCATTCCATTTCAATTTCCATTGATATAAAACCCAACAAAATATTGGGAAATTGAATTTATAATGAATATAAAATGAAACAATCCAAGGCTAGAAATTATAATAATATATTCCAAAACACCCTAACCTGATAATAATATCACAAGAACTTAATGATAGAATCACATAGAAGAAAGTTATAGCCACTAAAAATCAGGGAGGGTATGCGGAACAAGAAAAGAACTATGGAACAGAATAAAAAACAATTGAAATCTGTATAACATCATTGAATAATGGTGAACTAGAAGAGATCAAAAAGGTTTAAGAAATATTTTTATGCATGGATAGTACCTTAGTTGTGATTAATAAATTAAATAAGGTGTGTGACGCACTAGAACTGGACCCCTACGACACAAAGAGGGGTACCATGGCATGGAATTTGATTTTTAGCAGTCCATAAATGTTTGTGAACCATCAATGAGTGAAGAGGAGATATGTGTATCAATAAATGGATTTTAATCATGAAGGAAAACCCCTCAAAACTACCTCTTGAACACTCCTAGTTAATACAATAAATAGATCCTCTAATTGATCCTATAAAAACCTATCGAAAAGAATAAACCCTAAAGAACAAACAACTAACCGGATAATAAAACTAGCATGAAAAACTATAAATCATAGTCTATGGAACCACAACATAGACATTCACTTCTTAATAGAGGATATTGTTAATGATTCATGATCTGGGACAATTCAAAGAATGCATCCCTTTAACTGTGTTTTCTCAACCTCTACAGTGCCGCTATAGCACAAGCTCCACCTTCATGGTATAGCCAACCCCTCTGTGATGTATTGTTGATATTTTTGGTGTGGTTTCACCTATTTTGGAAGGATGTTTCCAAAAACATCCACTGATTTTTATATATTATTTTTGGTTGTCTTAAATCAATTACATGGATATGTCTCAACCCAAAAACAAGGAGTAAAATAAGGGTAAACATCTAGGATCTGATACCATTACTCAACAAGAATGTTAAGATATTACAATTCTCCTTACCATAAAATCCTTATACCCATAGTGAACATTCTATGAAGGCTTATATTCAATGAGATGAGGCCACAATTATTTCATGAGTTCTTCATTGTCCAAATTATCAGCTGAATCAAAGTAATGCTACCATAATACCAAAATCAGGTGTATGGATTGTACCTGAAGAAAAAAATTTCGAGAATCAAAAATATGAACTTGTTGCATGGTCAAGGATAAATGAAATTCTACATTCATATTCTACTAGATTATGACATGAAAGGATCAATGAGAAACTTTATATGCTAAGAAACATGAATCACATTGAGGATAGATGTCATTTATGGTAGAAAATCTAAATGATAAGCCACCATAACAAATAATTATACAACTTATAATGATTCGTATGTATACTTGTGCCAACATTCCATGCTTATTGAGTTGTTGGAGGCCAAACCATAGTGATACACCGAGAAACACCAAATCAACAATCCCAAACTCTGAAGGGATTTGATGATGATTTTATTTGGATTTTTGATAGATGTTATCCATTAAGATTAACTAATGACTAAAAGTCTTACACATCATCTCCAAAACTAAACAACGTAAAACTATGTAATAATCAAAAATATCAATCATCAAAGAGGATATTTCTTTGGTCAGTCATCGAATGCCTCAAAGGGTTCCATCTTTATGGATTATTGGTAGAAGTTATTAAATTCTAAAATGACCAGACACAAATGTATTTCCCAATCTCCTCAAAATCCAAGGATACATGCTAACAACATTTAGTCAATAATACAAATATCTAAATATATCTAGAAATCCATTTGCGGATTATATGTCATACTAAACTTCACATGAGATCGTATTAACTCATGGAGGCCCTTTTTAAAGTAAAAAAAAGTGAAATGAGGATCCCTATCTGAAATGATTATATGTGTCACTCCATGTAATCTAATGACTTATTAGAAATATAAATTTTCTATTTCCTCAACCATTGTGGAATCATGAATCAGGATAAAGTGAGACAATTTATTCAACTATCCAATCACCACACATATTTCATTATTTCCTCTAAGTGTATATGAAAATATGACCTCAATGTCCATTGATGAGACATCCCACATCCAACTCAACCCTGGAAGGGTAAAACAAACCCAACTGATTCTAATACTTTTCCTTCAACTACTGATAGGTATAAAAATGGTAAAAAGTCATCATTGTCTGTTTCATACCTAGCCACATGAAATGTAACATTATATCAGGAAATATTTTTTTTTTGATAGGGTTTACATCCCAATATTAATCATGGCTATTTCACATCATAGGAAATGTTTTGGAATTAAAAATTTGATATAAAACATAGGATACCCTCTATAGAGGGATATAACCCACTGATGGAATCCCCTCCATATAAAGAGTCCTTAATAACCTGGAACCGATCATTAATTTTCTTCTACTAAAGAATTATATCAAGTAAAGAAGAAGTAAAAAAATCACACACAAATGATATCCAATTATCATACTCTTGGAATCCCAAATGTATTGGAAAAAGTGTTCCATCGTCCTCCACTACTGGGAAGAATCAGTCATATCTTGGGATGAAAGTTACCTACTCAAAGAATCAGAAATGATACTCACATTAAAAAACGAGTAAGAAATTATAAAATTAAAACCATACATGTTCTCCACCCTTCATCTCTACCACATGTTAAAATCCTTTTGAGAGAAGATATCACTCACTCTTTAATGATCTGTGTAGATGGTAAAAAATATTTCTTAGAAGGTAACACTCCCAAATATTAAATGAATGAATATTGGGTATTTGTTCAATATCATGTGTGGGATGGTTCATTACATGAACCTGAAGTTGATGAAACCCATATACAACCACATGATATACTTGTATAAGAACATATCCCAAACCTAAAGTTGATACATCACTGAAAACTGAAATTTCATGACCTAATTATAGAATAGTAAAAATAAGAACAAAATTCCACGGACCCTAAAAATCAATAAATAGAAAATGTCATTTTGAATTAAAAATGAACTTTCCAACAGTCTAATTATGATATATCGTAATAAATTATAACATAAAGTAATCCATCTAAAAAGGATAATATTACCCTTTCAGGAAAATAAATATTCAAAGCATAATGATTTTTTTGGTTCCACCCATTTTATAGCGTATTTCACCTTATTATGATCAAATGAGATTCCATGTTTGAAAACCATGTGTCTTAAAAATTTTACATATAATATCCATAATTTTCATTTAGAAATATTTTCATTATGTATTTGGTTTCTCAAGATATTATATAATTCTCTTAGATGATTCATGTGATCTTTCTCTATATTTGAAAAAATCAATATATCGTGCATAAAGACAAAAAAAGGAATTAATCTTGTCATGGAAAATATTGATCATCAATTCCATAAACATTAAAAGTTCATTGGATTGAAATAATATAATAAATATGTATATATAATTGTCATAGCTTCTTCTGAAATCTTTATTGAGAATGTATGACACCTAAATAAGAATCTGTTGATCATTGGACTAAAGATAAAACATTGGGAATCAATTTACTCCTTCAAATTATTAAACAAATAATCAATCCATGGAAACATATAAATATTCATGAAACATTACATATTGAGCATCCAATAGTAAAAAGATTAGAATAATCCCCTCATATTTCATATTAAAGGAATCTGTGCATCCCAAAGACAAGGATCGATGATTGCTTTAGACAATAGATTATCCAAATAATTTTGTAAATCATATAGTTCCATTTGTTATAGTATGTCATATGGGATGGAGGCAGGTTAGTAACACAATAAAAATATGATAGAAAATTCAACCTCACTTACTAGTGGAAAACAAGAAAATTAAATGAAATTTCTTTTGGGGGACCCAATAACAACTAGAGGAAGTACACCATATGATATCTCTTTATCTAGTTCAATCGAAAATGTCGATTCATCTTACAAAAAATTAGAAGGAGAGGTCTGGTTTGACTCAGCCTTTGGTTTTATTATCCATAAAATACACGTTTCACTCCATTATTGTTGGTAATGGAACCCCATACATGATATTATTCAATTTTATCATTAATAGATATCAACCAATCCACACCAAGAATGAAATCTAGAGGTTTCACATCGAGAAACAAAAAGTACCTGACAAGCATATAATCTAATTTAGAGAAATAAAAATAAAGGAAACAAATAACCTAATCAAACACCATAATAAGAGGTGCGGGAATCTCCCTAACAAATGAATGATATATATTGGAAGATTTAAGAATAACTTGATATGGGAGGATATAAAGAATGAAAGGAACCAGTATTAAATAAATAATATTCCATTGATTAGGAAATGGTAACAGTGAAAATAAATTTCTTAGAACCAATATAAACATTCATTATAGTTTCAATAACTATTTAAAGAAGCTTCATTCCTTATGGCTTTGGTTATAACCCATTTTCGGTCAGATAATCTTTCCACCTCAGAGTTTCTCCTAGAACTGATAAGCTCAAACCGCTATATAGAGTGGTAAAAATATGAAACACCCCATGTAAATTTCATGATCATCCATAAGATCTATAATTATTATGTTCTCATAACCAAGAACACTTATTGTTCCCCACTGTACCACACTAATATTATGTGATATTTCTTTAAATATAATATTTAGATGATTTAGGAAATATATATTGTTGTGAAGTATAACAAATTTTTAATCACAATACAAATAAAACATTCAATTCCCTTTAAGGGAACATTTGAATCCTCCATTTTGATTGGGAGAAATTTATGTCAACCCAAACATCCAATCAATGTAAGTATCCACTATCAAATCTCTATAAAAAATCAATGTATGAGCAGAATTTTGGATTTAAAAATGGTATTGAATATCTGACCAAAACCTATATCAAATTTTTGGGCTCTCAAATTAATATTTGATATCACCTCAGGTGTGAGGTTAATAATATTAGAAAACCAACTGGCATAATGAGTCATAGCTTAGTCACCTTGTCGGTGATTATGGAAGTCCATCGGATTATCCAACACTACTGACTATAGATATAATGGATTTTTGAATAGGGAAATAATTTCCTTCCACTATAATACCACATTATTCCCTATTCCAGATATAATGTCCCACCACCATATGATGGGCCCCTCAAACATAAAATTGGATCAATTCACATTAAAAAAATTAGGTGTATCCATGAACATAAAAAGACCTCCATCTCTCTTCAAGCTGTCCTCTACATCCTGAGGATCATTGGTACCCAAGAATGATGTTGATTTTAGATGATAAAACTATTTTTCATGATATTTTCTGTCACCCCTATTGGGTAAATTTATTATTACCCAATTATAAATAGGTTCTAATATCTTCAACTGATCTTGGACTACACACACAAAACCCACTAAATTGTTTTAACAAGAATGATGGTCATCCTGATGTGGTTCATCACGAGCTCCCTCATGAGATGTATTTGAACATATTTTTTGGGCATGGTATTATACAACATCAAGGAAAATATTTATCATCTTGAATCTATTCATCAAATTTATTAAGATGGAATCAAAAGGGTTATAAAAAATCAAATCAATGTCCTAGAAACTTCTTTAATCAAATGTTAATTTACATCAAAATAGTTTTCTATAAAAACCCCATGGTAACATAAGTATAATTACTATGAGGGTTGGAAAAATTTTAAATCATAACATACACCTTATGTTTTGATGACCAAGTCCCAAACTATCATAACGTAAAATATAAGAGGCTCAACCACCTCTGATTACACTTTTTCAAAAACTATCCTAGATAATAAATTTAAATGATAACTTATTAGATCATAACTTGACAAAATGGGAAATATTTTTCTCCAGGGGCAGGTAATAAGAACCATTGAATCAATAAAATTCGTGGTGGAAAAATTTCCTTAAAATTTTTAAAAATAAAGAATATAAAAAGAATCAAATAGTATTTAAAAAACAACCATCCATAGTAGAAAATGGTTCACAATACCCTAATAAAAACAACCAAAATGGATATAAAAACCAAAACATCCTATAGATAAAAATCTAAATAAATGATACTGACTCCACAAGGTCTGACAAGTCATGTAATCCCTCCCCTTTAATGTGGTTTCTTGCCTTTATATAGACATAGAGTGAGGAAATCAATAACTTTTGAAGGAAAAGGGTGAGTGTGTATGATGCAAGGCTATTAGGATGTCACCAATCATTTCATAAGAATTACATATTAGAAAACCGATTAATTCATAATTTAAATAAAACTTTTATTGCAACATTTTTATTGTTTATATCAAATCACTCTCAAAGAATCATTTTCGATAATTATTAGATAATATATAAAAGAAATTTTCCATCAATCCATGCAATCTTAATAAGCTTTTTCAAATTTTATTGTATAACAAATTTAACAAAAGGGTGCATGAATAAGAATTTCCATAAAAACATACATGGTTAAAAAAATTATATCATAATCCATAAAAAATAATTTCAAATCATATCACCATAGTTAATATAGACAAGAGGTAAGATATCCAAGGAATCTCAATCATCTTTGTAATTTATTGGTTCTAATCAACATAAGGAATATCCCTAAGAGGAATATGATAGTATCCTTAATCACTAATCTCCCTGTCCTCAAGTATTATTAGCAACTTTTTAAATGTTATTATATTTCTAGGTAGAGCTTATATATTCATAGCGTGTTTGTTCCATCCCAGATACCAAGTCTCCCTTGTAATTTAAGGTAAATCAAACAATTTATAAGGGGATATTGTTCGTTTAAAAACCATTTCAGTTATTATTTCTTCTAGACCCAAATCAAGTTTCAAAAGATAAATTTCATTTCAAAAACCAATCTCAAATTGTTATTATAAAAATTATCATTTCATGATATCAAAACCCAACGTCAAATGGGATTTATAATAAATTCATGACATTATTTTAAAATCCCAACATCAAATGGTTTATATCACAATTCATAGCCTTTTAAACAAAATCTATATGAAACTATTTGTATCAAAATCATTCGAATCCTCACATTTCAAATCAAAAATATTTTGAACCCTTTATTTTCAAATAAAATCATTCCATAATCATATTCTAAAATCAATAAATTCTCAACAAAAATAATTACATTTAAAATTCCATTTATCAAAAACTGAACTCAAGTATTATACATTAATTTATAATAAAATTAAAAACAATAATCAATGGTTCAAAATAATTAGAATAGGTTATGAAACTACATACCTTGATAATAATATTTTATAAACTAGAAAAGGAAATAAAATGTCTGAATGGTTAAGCATCTAGAAACCATGGAGGAACTATAGTGCAATAAAGGTGTTACAACACCGAATCAACCACTATGTCATAGTGTGGAACACCATGGAATAGTGGTGAACTATATGATATCACTATAGTGTATGGAATATTATAATGTGTGGAATGTACTTTCATGGTGTAGAAGTTACTGCTACATTCTAGGACTCACTATATCATGGTCTTTATGGCCCAAAGAGGGGGACTGTGCTAAGGAATCATATCTACAACACTCTATTATAATTTTGGAGCTAACACTGAGAAAAGTGGAAATAAGTATATATATATATATTGCGTTCATGTGTGAAATAAATCCGTTCATGACTCCCTCTATATCACACCCTTTTTTAATTCAAAATATGGATCCCCAAACTAATTTTTTAACATCCTAATGTAATACATAACCGTAAAAGTTGGAAACATTCAGCTGTTACTAAAACTGAGACGAGATATATACAGTTATGCAGTATAAAAAACTATGGTGTAGGCCCACCCTCCACAATGAAGGATACATATAAACATTCATAGAAAGCGTAACTAAGGAGAAACCATCCCATCAGCAAAGTGTCCTCAACCTCTAATGAACCTCAATAGTGTAAGAACCACCTCCACAATACAACCAAACTCTATGAGACTTGTCCTAATGTACTATAGCATGGTACTATGTTTTTTGGTAGGATGTTTCCAAAAAAATATTAAATCATTTACTTGATTTTTTGAATCCCTTAATCACATACAAAAATATTTCCCAAATCAAAATACATTGAGGAGATGAAGGGGAGACATCCAAAATTTGAGAACTTACATAAAATATATGGTCGGGATGTTACATGTTGCATGTCACAAGATATTATTCTTTTTTATATATCATTTTATTCAATAACATAATGTGAGACCATCGTTAGATCCATTGACTCGCATACAGTCAAATGATTTAGAGTGACCACAATACGAATCCGTCAGATTCGTCCAATCATCTTGCATACTCTCCACAAAACACCATCACATAAACCATTGGTACATAACAAATAGTGTGACTCAAAGTGACTTTGAGATATATCAGAATCCCCCAAAATTATATTAATTACAAGATTCACTCATATTTTCATGAAATGTGATCACATTATATTAAGGGACTATAATCCTTCTCTGTTATTTCCAGCTTCCAGCCTTTTAAGCGGTTCACTTGAATTCCTTATGCTTATGCACACTATATGATCCTTTAATACCTAAACACTATATGAGTTCCATTGGAACGTAATGTCTCTATGTAATACCTTTTTATTTATGTGATCCATGTGATCATTAAAGCTTATGTTCCTACTATTCTTCTTATCCAAATTCTATATAAACATAGATAACTTCATGGATAATTTTCTCAACGACCTCCAACCTCATCAAAAAAGTCCCCCAAAAATATCGAGATTGATTGTTTATAACAAAATCCTATTTGGATTTGTTGAAACCAAAAAAAATATCAATAAATACCTTTTTGGTAAGTTAAGAACCCGTGAATCCACATTCATTAAACAATACCAGACTTGTATAAAGGTACTACTCAAAGTGTATTCTAAGACCACATGATTCAATGTCACCAAGAGAAGGAATAGAAGCCTGAAAATTTTATTAATGAATAATTTTTTCATGATTCATACTTTGGAATCCATCTTGATAGTAAAAAATCAAAAATTCTTAACCATTGAGATCACTTCCCAACTCCTAAAATTTTAAAACAAGCATAATCAACCCAATTTTAATTCATTTCAAAATGAATTTTTAACTATTTCATCATCGTATATTATACTCCCCCTTTTTCTTTTAGCCCTTATAACCCCAAATTGACCAAATCATATCCCCTAATAAAAATGACTCCAAATGTAACTCCATTGTGATTTCGAATATATGAAGGAACCAATATCATCTCATAATGGAAAACACATTATAAATTTGGGAGAGGGGGTCCCACATACATAATATTCATGTATGGTATGTCAAATGAAAATCAAGATATAGTCAATGTTTGGAAAAAAAATTTGTCTATCGAATGATTCATGTGTCTGCAACATGCAGTTCAGTAAACAAATACCTCGTCATCATAAACTAGTTATCATCATTCTAATTAATGAAGGGATATTTTATTTTAATGTGTTTCTTCTTTGAGAGATGAACACTATTTCATCTAATATTTATAGAAGATGAATTTTCACATTAAATAATGATCATAAATTCACCATAATCCCCCCATATTTCTCATATTATTTCATATAGTACTCCTTCATCTATGACTTTACATGCACATAATATATTATCTCCATTCATCATATTTTCAATAATATATAGAATCATGTCGAAAAACAAATTATTCTTCTAAATCCAGAAATATAATTAATGACATATTATTATACCCCTTGGGTCATCAACTTCTTCTTAGACCATGTGACACTATTGGTTGATATACAAAAATTGTCAGACTCTGTCAGCTATTTGAAATTTCACTTTTTGAAACAATGGGATCCATAATTCACCTTCACCTCCAATTATCAATCATAGATTGAAACATTTATTCCTTTTCAAATATTAAATACCGGAACCCTATTTGTATTTATAGATTTTTACAATTTATTGATTTTTAGAAATTGAAATCACATATTTGGCTTTATTTATTGTTGTATACTATACGAATTATAGGGAGAACTCTTTTGAAGAAAAAATAGTTTAAGGAAAAAATCATCAATTTCAACCATTTCAATAACATAATTATAGGGATTCTAGAAACATATCTTTATATAATTATTTATAGGATTCTCTTAATAGAAGAGGTGATACAACGTAGACATCTGGTCATAAAATCTCGCTGAAAACCTCAAGTTTTGGATGGATACAAATTATTAGTATTAACTATTTAGCAGAATACAAATTTTTATTTAATATTCAGAATGGGGAAACCACTTCTAGGAATTAATACTGATATTATCTAGTAGATTCTTGGTTTCATTAAATTATTCATATAACTAGCAGTTCGAGACTTCGATGTGATATTGTGGAAACTATTCCCTCATTAACAGAGTACACAATGGATGTAAACAAAGCATACAATAGAGGAAGTAGTAAATATCCAACAACAATAAACTACAAAAGACTAAAACAATAAACAAATAGAGAACACATGTATATATGAAATGATTCACGATACATATGTCTAAGAAAACTGACAAAAAAGTCACAATGCTAAATACAATACTAAACCAAAGTACAAAAGAAATACCAATAAGCAACTCCTCAGTATCTCAAGCCTTGGCTTGGTCCCATGCTCTCATACTCCAAGCAATCAAGTACCAGAAGTCGAAGGGAGATTACCCTTGTCTATACCTACAACAACATAGTCAGTTTGGGACCTAAATCATTGCCCAAATGGGGTGTGAGACTAAAATTCCATAAGGCAACCACCCAAAGATTTGTTCCTATCATTCAATGAGTATATGGAAAGTAATAGTATAGTATGAACTAAATAGTAACAGCAAATAGAGGCAGTAAACAGTAAGCAGTAACAGGATGGTATACAGTAGTAATCAATCCACAGAACAATATGAAGCAGAGAAGCAAATATCTAACCACAACAGGAAACCCTCTAGGATGTAATTGTAACCAACTCTCTGGTCCTATCCAATAAGTACCAACAACCCTATGGGATGTGAACTCTGCCTAACCCCTCTTGTTTGGTCAAATGAAATTATAATACTCTCTGGGGAAACTAGATTGGTGAATTCCCCTTATATTCTAGGGTATTCAGGGAAACTCTATGGAAGATGAAGCGGTCAAACCCTCATATAGCCCCAAGGTCTAGAAACTCTCTGAGGAAGCTCACTCTGTCAATTCCTATTATAGTCTCAGGTCTATCACATAATCTCTAAGGAAGCTCTCTCAATCAATTCTGTCTCTATCCTGGAATGGTTTTAAAGAAATTCAAACAAATTAAAGACTCTATGAGGAAGCTCACTCGCTCTACCCTCCTGTAGTCTATAATATCCAAGACTCTCTAGGAATCTCACTAAGTCTATCCCATGTAGTCTATAATGTCCAAGACTCTCTGAGGAAGCTCACTCGGTCTACCCTCATGTAGTCTACAATATCTAAGACTCTCTAGGAAGCTTACTCAGTCTATCCCTGATAGTCTATGGCACCAGGTTCTCACGGTCTCATGCCAGTCAGTGCATAATAATTCTATAAGGCCAATGTAATCCTACGAAGCTACCTGGATAACCAGTCTACTACAAAACAAGCATGTCAAGAATATCATTCCATCCTATAGTCACAAGGCATGGAAAACAGGTATAACGGCCAAAGGCTAACATGAACCAAAATTTGTAATTAGAAAAAGGAATGGGGAAAACATCCTAGCATAGAAATTATCCACAATCATGATAAAATTATCTCTACGCAAGCATTCAAGCAGGGCAGTAAAACAACAGGGGAAAACAGTAAACACGCAATACCCCGTTCACAGGTATTGGTGGAATTTTCACATAAAACTCAAAGACTTTGAACAGTAAGGCACAAAACACCTACCTTAATTCTAGGAGATCAATATACTTGAAGCCCAAGGCTTGATTCTCCTTATAATGTCATAGATCTACGAAAATTCACAAAACCTTTAACCCACGATATCTTGACAATGAAGGAGAATCATGGAATAAGAATCAAGAGGAATGAATAGATCACTATTGTAGTTCAAACGCAATCAACAACGGTCTATTCAGCAAATAGATGGAGGATCGGGGGCTCGGAGGATGTTCCCAGCTGTAAGGGCACTCTCAGTCGAAGATCCTAACGAAGAAGGTGTTTCTGTCGATTAGGCGTGACACCGGTCCGTTTAATGAAAAAAATGAAAGTACATGGTCTGTACTTCTGGGGTACATGGTGTGTAATTGGCCCTTCTGTACTCCACTTTAAGAGGCCTCCACATCGCCCCTACACACTGTGTGTGGCCCAGACACGGCCAGCACAAGACCTGGCGCAACATCAAAGTACACGGTGTGTACATTGAAAATTACCAGATTTCCTATTTTTCTCAAAAACAACAAGAAAAGGAAAAAGATAACTGAAACAAATATCCGAGTTCATAAAAACATCTCCCCTTAAATAAATTCTTCCCCGAATTTCCCTAGAGAGGCGTAGAAGAAGAAATCCCGAACAGCTTCAGCCACTGCGATCGTACATCGACCTCCCTCTCCAAGGTCTCGTCCTGTACTCGCCCGTGCTACCATAGCACCCATACCAGAGGAATAGACCATCCATAGAGAAAATTCGTACAGCGATCAACAATTTGTATTGGATGCTTCTCAAATGATGCATCCGCTTTGAGCTCAACCTCCTCGGGTTGAAAGACATGAGATAAGTATGAAATGTAACGTTGGAGCAGAGAAACGTGGAAGAAGTCGTGCATATCCCGGTACCTCTGAGGTAGCTGCAATCGATAGGAAACAGGCCCAACTCTCTCCAACACCTCAAACAGCCCGACATATAGTGGTGAAAGCATACCTTATCTCTAAATCCTCTTATGTACTAGCCTCGGTGCGACACACAAGATAACCAGATCCCCGAACTCGATCTACAGAGGTCATCTCCACTGTTCAACATAAGACTTCTGTCGAGATTGTGTTGTAGCCATCTACTTATGAATCAACTCTATCTACTCTGAGGTCTCCTGAACAAGATGAGGTCCCAGCAAAGCTGCCTCTCCTGCCTCCAGCCAGCACAAAGGTGATTGTCATGGCCTACCGTACAAAGCCTCGTAAGGTTCCATCTGAATAGTCTCCTAAAAACTATTATTAAAGGAAAACTCCACAAGTGGAATATGAATCTCCCAAGAACCGCCAAATTATATAATGCAATATTGGAGCATATACCCAAGCACCTAGATCATATGCTCGGACTGGCCATCTATCTGAGGACGCTATGATGTACTCAAAAGTACATGTGTACCCAAAGCCTTCTGAATCCCCTTCCAGAACTGAGAAGTAAAACTTGCATCCCTATCTGAAACAATGGAGTGTGAAACTCCAGGAAGACATACAATCTCTTGGATGTACAACTTCCCTAGATCATCAACATTGAAGGTCTCCTTGATTGGTGGGAAATGAGAAACCTTCATAAGCCTGTCGATGATAGCCCAAACAACATCACTCCCTCGAGGTGACCTTGGTAACCCAGTCACAATTTCCATCGTGAAATCGTTACACTTCCACTCAGGAATGGGTAACTGTTGTAAAATCCATGCTGGTCATTGATTTTCTGCATTCACTTGCTGACAAGTAGAACATCTCATGAAGAACCCAGAAAAATCCCTCTTCATACCTAGCCCCCAGTACTTGCGATGTAGATCAAAATACATCTTGGTGATGCATGGATGAACTACCAAAACTAAAGAATGAAAATCCCGCATCAGTTATTCGTTTATGTCTACTAGAACCCATAACCATCCGTGAAAGTAAAATATCTCATCCTTTCCCACTATCCATCCAGGAAGAGGGTCCTCTCCTGACACACCCTCCCGCAAGACTAGGCCTTCCGAGTCTGATAGCTGCCTTATTTGTACCCGATCAAGAAGGGAAGAGGTAACGACTACAGAAGATATAAAATTCTGCCCCTGTTTGTCGTGCACCTCCAAATAAATCTCAAATAATAGAGACATAAGCTCCCACACACTGCTGGCCCCCTGAACTGCCAGAATCTGAGTTCTCTTACTCAACACAGCAGCCACTGTGTCTCCCTTTCCTGGCATATAAGCAAGCTCAAAGTCAAAGGACTGAAGATACTCGACCCACCTTCTCTATCTCAGATTCAGATATCATTGATTGAAGATGTATTTAATACTCTTTTGGTAGGTTAAAACCACAATGTTATCTCCCAGAAGGTAATGTCACCAACAGCGTAAGGCATTAACAACAGCTGCCAAATCTAGATCGTGCGGCGGGTAGTTCCTCTCATGTGGCCTCAACTGCTCAGACCCGTACACAATGAGTCCATCTCCCTTCATAATCACAGCTTCCAATCCGACACTTGAATCATCATAGTAGACTGTATAGCTCTTGTCGGACTCTGAAAAATCTAGTATCGGTGCTAACTTCAACCTCCCCTTTAGTTCCTAAAAGTTTGACACACATGAATCTGACCACAAAGAACTTCGCCCCTTTCTTGGTCTGACCTGTCAGCGATGCTGCAAGGAATGAAATTTCCTAAATGAAACTCCTGTAGTATCCATCCAGCCCTAGAAAACTCCGTACCTCAAAGACATTATTCGACTACTCCTAGGAAACTACATCTCTCACTTTCTCTAGGTCTAATGATACTCTTTTCTCTGAGATAACGTGACCCAAGAAGTGAATCTGATCCATCCAAAAGTGGAATTTGGAGATCTTAGCATATAACTGATGATCTCTCAGTGTACTCATAACGATATCAAGATGGGTATCATGGTCGTGTTGAGTGTGAGAGTACACCAAGAGTCATCCACGAAAACCACCACGAAGGAATCCATGTATGGATGGAAAACACAGTTCATCAGTGCCATAAACTTTATTGGTGCATTCATGAGACCGAATGGAATGACCATATACTCATATAGACTATACCTTCTCCTGAAGGCTATAAGAGGTATATCTGATGGTCTAACGTGCAAATTATGAAAACCAAACCTCAAATCGGTCTTTAAGAACTCTCGGGCTCCACGAAGCTGATCAAAGAGGTCATCGATCCTCGGAAAAGGATATCAGTTTTTGACAGTCAACTGATTCATCTTCTGATAATCCACGGAAATCCTATGGGTGTCGTCTTCCTTCTTCACAAAAAGGACACGCGAACCCCAGCGAGAAGTATTGGGATTAATGAAACCCTTTTCCTACAACTCCACTAACTAATTCTTGAGATCCTGTAACTCTGGTGTAACCATCCTATAAGGAGGAATGGACATCGGTGCCTCCCATAGAATGAGCTCAATCGAGAAGTCTACCTCACACTCTGGAATAAAAACGTAAAAGTCCTCTAGAAAGACATCTGTGAAATGGTCCACCACTGGAGGAATGTCAAACTGTGAAGTCCCCTGGTGATCCAGATAAAGACTAGCAATCTGGGCTGTAACTCTCCCTAGCCCATGATGCTCTGGTCCATCTCTACCCCCTGGACATCTCACTCACCTCTATGATGAAACAATCCACCCTTTGGTGATACGAAACTCACCTTATGGTGATAGAAATCTATGACTGCCTGGAAAGGATCTAACCAGTCCATACCATGATTGAAATCATAGCCTGTCATCTCAAGGACGTAGAGGTCCCATAATAAGTGATACCCTGCAACCTCAAGAGGGAACTCTCTACACTGACGTACCCTAGACGTCCTCATTCCCATCTGTGTATCAAGAGTCAACATGTCGGTAGAAGAAAAGATACAGAGCCCAAGTCTCTCCACAATGGAAAAAGGTATAATCCTATGCAAAGAACTAGTATCAAAAAGAGATGAAGATAAAACTATGTCTACTAATATCGTACCTCAAACTGTAGAAGGGTCGGGATCCGGCTCTTGATAGGCCTGCTCCATAGTGAAAGTATGGCCTGTACAGTTGCCCTACACCCCTGGCTGTCCACTCTGAGCTGATCCAAACTACTGTTGCTAGTTACCTGGTGACTGAACACCATGGTCGCGACCTCCACCCTGGCCTGAACGGCCGGAAGAACTCCAGTTCTCAGACTGGTGATAAACTGGCGATGCATCACCTAAACGCGAAGTCATAGAATAACCCCAACCACCAGCTATAAGCGAGAAGATATGACAATAACGCTGAATATGGACCATCTTTCCGCAAGATTAGAACTCCATCGGGTTTCTAGGACACTGAGGCCTAGTATCCCCACTCCTACCGCATTGGTAGAATACTACTGGCTGCCCAAAGATACATTCTGCCTAACCTTCTCTCCTAGAGCAGACTCCCTACGATGCTTTCTGCTATCAGTAGGAGGAACACTGACTCTGAATGTCGAACCTCCCTGGCTCACTACTCAAGAATCTCTCAGATTGTGCATAGGGATCAGAGCCTGGTTGATGATTGATGATATCAAAGTCAACCTGGATATATTCACCTAGGAACTGATCTTCTGCTTGAGACCATCCTCAAGCTTCCTAGCAAGGAACAACTCTTCACCAGCCGGAATCGGCGTGAAGTGCTGCAGCTCGGTAAAATGAGAAAAGTACTCCATAATAGAATGAGTACCGTGGTAGAGACTCATAAACTCCCGGGCTTGGTATGCCATCAAGGTCTCCAGATAGAAGTAATCATAGAAGATGTGCTGAAACTCATCCCAATTCATACTCTGTTGGCTCCCTGACTGTGAGATCACCTCCCACCACCTCTTGGCGGTGTCTCGGAGCATATAAGTAGCCAGATTTACCCTTTTCTCTATAGGTATATCTAGGTACTCGAAGATCATCAGCGTGGCCTCAATCCATGACTCTATAGCCTGGGGTCATCCATCCCCAAAGAATGTAGGAGGATGCTACTACTGGAAAACCCTTATCAACTCAGCCATCGATGGGGCAGGAGGGGCACTCCCTAAAAGGTCTACATCATCCTCTGGAAGACCTCCCTGAACAGCGCATCGGTGCCTGCAACAGGTATAATTGCTAGTGCCAAAGCTGGAACCGCATGAGGGTTTGTAAGAGGTCCCTACTAGGCCATATTTGGTGTATGATCACTGTCTGGCAGCTGCCGTACAATAGGAGGACGTCTCAAAGGCATAGCTCTAAAAGATAAAAAGCACACCTTAGATAAGGATCATCAAATAATGAGAACACAAATTATAAGATGAGAACAGGAGAAAGAAACATTCAGGTTTTACTAAACATGACTACACAACATGTATAGAACTACACAGCTTGTTCCATAAATCCATTCACATGGGTGTGTACTTCTGCCACCACTGGTCGTGTAACACCCCCAACTACATGGCGTGTTGTCCTCACACATGGAATGTACATGAAATCCATTCCCCTACCCTATCACGACCCATCCTTGAGGCCCATGCCGTGACTACCCCATGCCCGCCTTCCATAGGCCAGGGGCTGGCAACTAGCACCAAGGCGTAATTCCTGGTAAAAAGGGAAGGCATTGCATTTGTAAAGTAAAAAAACACCATAGAGAAAGGAAGTAAAAGTAAACACTAATTAAAAACTAGGTACAATAGTATGTGTGGAAAAATAAGTGGGCCACAACACAAACCCAAACTGATAGTAAAGTTCAACTGAAAAATAAAGCCGCTACGGCGAGCCATCCACTGGTACTCCCACATGAAGGGTGGGTACAGATATCCACCTCAGCTCCTCGGGTCCAGTTGTCCGCTCTGTGTATGTCCCACCCAGTGGTCCACCTCCAGGTACCGACTGTTCCGCAAGCCTCAACCACGATCAGTGCTATCCGTCGTCTGCAACCAACACAACGTTGTGCTAGCATAGCCCGTGCATGGGTGAGTATAAGCTACTCAGTAGGGACCTAGAGACCCCCAAAGGTCTCCCAGAATCCACAAAGGATAATCCACAAAGGAAAGATACAATCATGAAGTACCATCCAACCCTACTTAGGTATATGCCCATACATATACCTAAGTCATCAATTCCAGTTCAACTACAACATCCGAGCCCAAGAACATCCCAGTCCACACAGGAAATCAGAACCCAATCCACACAAGAATGCATAATGTAATCCACATAGTATATCAAGTCAAACTTATCGAAGATAAGGATTTAAAGTCAAGATTCAACAGACACAGGTATACTTCTTCGTAAGATGATAGAGATGATCAGATGTAGCCACTGATTCATCTAAGCCGTCAGACCCACACAGGATCGATAGGTACTAACCCCCACAATGACCCACAAAATATCGATAGGTAACTAACCCCCGCAATGACCCACATAGGATCGGACCCACACTGGACTTGTAGGTGCTGGCCCCCACAAGACCGCTGAGCGCTGACCCACACAGGATTGGTAGCACCAATCCGTGTAGGATCGATGAGTGCTGTAGTTGTCACCATCGAATCCACAGATTATTTCTGTACAGTCGTCATCATTCTTTCAGTCGCAGCCAGCTCTAGGGTTCCCGCACACAGCAAGCTCGTTCGGGAGGGTCCGCTCCATGAGCCGAGGGGCCAATACATCAACTAACACGTAGTCTGAAGTTGATGTATCCAAAAGATCTATATCGTCAACAGGAACTCAACGTCACAGATGGTGCGTCATTCGGACGCCCGTTCTGAGAGTTATTGGCCTTTTCGTCCCAGGGGCCTCTTTGGTTTTTAAGTCAAAACCAACCCGACCGTACTCCAATTGAATCCAATCATTGAGTGGAGTAAGCAAAAAGGTCTGTCTCACTAAGAGGAATCCATCAATGTTGACGGCACGTCAATCAGACGTCCAGAATTCAAGTTATATGCGTTTCCGCTCCGAGGGCCCGGTAGGTTTTGTGTAAGAACCAACCCGGCAGAACCCAAAGTTCTCCAAAACCAACCTGGCCCCCATGTGGGGGGCCACTCCTACTGACCAGCCTGGGGTTACAACCCCTGGCACTTCCCCCTGACCGGTCATCCCACACCGGCCGGCTAACTGCTGCCGCCATGGGACCGCGGCGGTCCCGTCCCCCTGCTCCGACTCCGGAGGCAGGAAACCGGCCGCCGTTCCCTGCTCCACTGCGGCCTATGGCCACGGACTATGGTCACGGCCCATGGTCGCGGCCTTGATCCATCCAGAAATGCGCGACGGCGCCGTGCCCCTCTGCTGCGGCCCCGCTCTGATCGCGGTGCGTTTGTGGTTCTCCGGCGCGGCGCGACGGCGCTGCTCTTCTCCGCCCTTTCTTTAATATTTCTCGCGTGGTGCTTCGGCACCGTGTTGCCTTTCTCATGCCGCAACCAATATCAAATAACCCATGGGGAGAGGAGGATCAGCCGTGTTCATGTAGTCCGACCTCCTCCCATTATTGCGATACTAGGCTGCCCAAATAAGACGATAAATCAACGGTGAAAGTAATCAGGAACAAATGAAATAATAATCCCCTACCTCAATCATAGTCATTGAACGAGGTTTTTTGCGGAAAGGGACGTTGCAGAATTGATCGTCATGGAAGAAGGTTCTGCACACTTGATAGAGATCATCCGATGAGGAATGGTGTCTCCCTTCCATTGACGTGGGAAGGAGGAGCGAAACGGTGAGCGTCAGATCGTCACTCTCCGAGGAAGGTGTCTCTCACCATCGTCAGAGGTCGGCGTTCATCACGTTCTTCACGTTCTTTGTTGGGGAAGAAGAACTTCAAGAAGTTGAGAAAATTTTCCCAAGCCTCTCACAACCCAATAACTCCAATAAAATAAGAGTTTTTCTTATTTTATTTCTCAAGACATGCACTTTGAAATTCAAAAACGAAACAATCAATTAAATAAATTAATTGCAATGTTTTAAACCTCCCAAATTAATTGAGGCATTTCCTAAATAGAAAAACGCAAGGGTTGACTTCAACTAAATGGGGGTGCGCGTGTGTTACCTTATTAAAGGAGGGGGTTTAGGATGAAAAGAAACAGTGGGGCTCATGTGGTCCCACCTCACAACTATCCTACCCAGTGGGTAGGATATTGTGGGTCCCACTTCATCCACTTATCTTAGGTTAATCTAAATAAAATAAAATTGGTTGCAACACTTTTATTTTTTTCCTTTACTTAACCCCAAAATTTTAAAACCACACCCGAGCAAACACAACTCCAGAAAAGGTGTTTCTAAGCAATTACTGGCACTGCGATTCCATCGGTTTCCTCAGATATCGATTCTGAGCACCGGTTCAAAAGTCAGGAAAACCCGCATGTTCGTTCCCTGAACATACCTAAGCTAATCTTTGGAAAATGATTCCCAGAACCCCGGGCTTCAGAGTCAGGTGTCTTCAAAAACTGTGTTCTTGCAAAATTCCCAAGAAAATTAAGAAAAAAATTTCCTTGAATTTTACAGGTCTTTACATCACTCCTACCTCAGGGATTTATGTCCTCGTAAAGATACATCATAATATAGGGAAACAAATGTGGGTATTGAGCATGCATCTGAGCCTCCCGCTCCCAGGTGCTCTCTGGGAGGTTCCCGTGCTTCCATCTGATGCGCACTTGAGGAATCGATCGTCCACATAGGACCTGCTCCTTTCAATCTTCGATCTCCACTGGGACCTCCGCAAAAGTCACCCTATCATCAACGTCCAGCTCCCCATGGTCAATGATATGCGTCGGGTCATGCACGTATCTCTTCAGCTGAGACACGTGAAAGAAGTCGTGTACCCGGTGCAACTGAGGTGGTAGAGCCATATGATAAGCCACCTCACCAATCCTACTAAGGACCTGGAATGGTCTGATGAAGTGTGGAGATAACTTTTCTCCTCGGCCAAATCTCCGTAATCCACGTCGAGGTGTGACCCGCAAGAAGACGTGGTTGCCATCCTTGAACTCCAGTGGCCTCCGCCTCCTGTCAGCATAAGACTTCTTCCATCTCTGAACTATCCTCATCCGCTCTTGGATGACCTGGAACTTCTCTCTTGTGGCCTGTACCATCTTCGGTCCCACATGTGCTGACTCCCCAGGGTCTGTCCAGCACAGAGGAGATCTGCAAGGTCGTTCATACAATGCCTCATAAGGTTCCATCCTGACCGTGGAGTGGTAGCTATTGTTGTATGCAAACTCCAAGAAGGGTAGGTGGTTTTCCTAGCTATGACCAAAGATGAGGACACATGCACGAAGCATGTCGTCGAGAGTCTGAATGGTCCTCTCTGCATGACCATCTGTCTGAGGGTGAAAGGTGGTGCTCAGACGTAGGTGCATCCCGAACACCTCCTGCAACCCCTTCCAAGGCCGAGAAGTAAAGTGAGAATCTCGATCGGAAAAGATAGATGATGGCACACCATGAAGCCGTACAATCTCTTGAACGTAGAGACGTCCCATGCTCTCCATTAAGACCTTATCTCTGATGCGTAAGAATTGAGCTGACTTGGTGAGTCGGTCGACAATCACCCAAATGGAGTCATGACCTCTGGAAGTGCGTGGAAGTCCAGTCACGAAGTCCATAGATATTCCATCCCACTTCCACTCTAGGAACTCCAAGGGTTGTACCAAGAATGCTGGTACCTGGTACTCTGCCTTCACGTACTGGAAGTTGAGGCATCGAGAAACGAACTCTACCACAACCTTTTTTATGCACAGCCACCAGTGCTGTCATTTGAGATCCTGGTAAATCATCTCCACTCGAAGATTTACTGCCAAAGGGGAAGTGTGAAACTCTCTCAGTACCTCCTCTCGTAAAGCAACTAGTACCAAGGTACGTCCTCTGAAAAGGATGTCGTGCTCTCCTCCTACAGAGAAACCATCAGGTGCCTGTCCTGAGGATATCTATGCACGCTGCGTCGCACAGTTGGCGTCTCCACACTGTGCCTCTCTGACCCACTGCAGTAGTGGAGGAGTGACAGTGAGTGACTGTATAAAGGATGCTCCATCTCTATCCACGAATGATATCTCCAAACCGGCTAACTGCTATGTCGCCTCCATATGTAGCTGAATGCCCGTCCTCCTACTGAGGGCATCGGCGACCACGTTCCCCTTTCCAGAAGTATAGAATATCTCAAATTCATAGTCCTGGAGGAACTCAAGCCATCGCTGCTATCTCATGTTTAGGTCCTTCTGCGAGAATATGTACCTGAGACTCTGATGGCCAGAATAGACTGTAAAGCGCTCGCCCATCGGATAGTGTTGCCACATCTTCACAGTGAAGACCAAAGCTGCTAACTCCAGGTCATGGGTAGCGTAGTTCTTCTCATGCAGCCTCAACTGTCATGATCCATAGGCGATCAGGGCCCGATCCTGCATCAGAACACATCCGATTTCGGTCCCTAATGCATTGTAGTAAAATACATACCCAACTCCCTCCTCTGGTAGCCTCAAGATAGGCGCGATGTTCAAAATCTGTCTCAGCTCCTGGAAGCTCTTCTGACATCTGTATGAACACACAAAGGTTTTCCCTTCTTTTTCAATGCTGATAGTGGTGCCGCAACTCTAGAGAAGTCTAGAACAAATCTCTTGTAGTACCCAGCTAGTACCAAGAAACTCCGCCCCTCCGTCACGCTCCTAGGTGGCTCCCAAGCTAGCACTGCCTTGATCTTCACAGGATCCACCGCAACTCCCGCCTCAGAGATGATGTGTCCCAAGAAGTGGACCTCACGTATCCAGAGCTGACACTTTTCGAGCTTACCATAAAGCTGGTACTCTCGGAGTGTGTCTAATACAACCCGTAAGTGGTAGGCGTGCTTCTCCTCACTCGTCGATTATATCAATATGTCGTCGATGAAGACCACGACAAATCGATCGAGGTAAGGCTGAAAGATCCTATTCATGAGTCCCATGAACACTGCTGGAGCATTGGTTATGCCGAATGGAATAACCAAGAACTCATAGTGGGAATACCGACATCTGAAGGCTGACTTATGCAAATCCTCGTCCCGAACTCTAAGATGATGATAGCCTAACCTAAGGTCTATCTTCGAGAACCACCGTGCTCCCTTGGGGTGATCGAAGAGGTCTTCAATCCTCGGTAGAGGATACTTGTTCCTCACTATCACCTGGTTCAGGCAATGATAGTCGACACAAATTCTAAAGCTTTCGTCCGCCTTCTTGGTGAACAATATCGGGGAAGCCCAGGGTGAAACACTGGGTTGGAATAATCCCTTGCCCTGCAAGTACTCCAACTGTACCTGTAGCTCTCGAAGCTCGGCAAGAGCCATCAGATATGCTAGGGTGGATATTGGGGTTGCCCCGGGATACAGATCAATAAAAAAGTCTACCTCTCTACGAGGATGTTGTCATGGAATGTCTTCAGGGAAAACGTCCTCATACTGATCCACCACTGCAGGAAAACTAGGACTCCGCACGTCAACTGCTCGAAGGATGAGGCTGGCCAACTGTTGAGTGATGGGTTGTCCCCTCCTCTGTGAGAGTCCATCCTGTGATTCAATGGCTCCCTTCTCGCCGGTGAAGGTGAACCTGCTCCCGTCGGTGCGTACATACCGCACCTTGCACCAAATACAGTCAATATGAGCATGGACTGTAGATAGCCAATCCATGTACAAGATGACGTCGTAAGGCCTCAACGCCGCTAAAAGAAGATCCCAGCCGAAGCTCTATCCTCATAGAGTAAGCTCACACTACCAGGACAAGTGCGTAATCATCGAGTCTTCTCCCATAGGAGTCTCTAGACGTAAGGATCGAGCCAACGTCTCTGTCAGAGTCTCTAAGCTCTGATCAAGGGTAGCGGCTATGAAAGAATGACTCGCTCTTGTTTCTATAAGAATGACAACAAGAGTGTAATAGACACATATAGTATGTCGAATCAACTCGGGTGTGCCGTGGTCGTAGGCCTCCACTGCCTGAAGCTACTCCTGTGTCTGTCCGCCAGCCCCCTGTGGTCGGTGTGGGCCTCCTGGTGGTGGTGGTGGTAGAGCCTCCAAGCGTCGTCCACCACCTGCTGCTCGGCCAGCTCCTCTGCCTGGTCCGCCTTCACCCTACGGACCTCCACGGTCAACCCTCTACCTCTGCCTGGGTGTTCCCTCAACTGTCTGCTGCCTCTCTGCACATCGGGTCGGGCAGTCATGAGCAGTGTGGCCCTGCCCTCCGCATGCATAGCACTGTATGCCTCTCGAAAGACTGGCTCTGCGTTGAGTGCTCTGCAACTCTGAGCCAGTGTCTTGAGGTCGTCTGCCTGAGGGTCTGGTCTTCCTGGACCCATGAGTCATCCGTCGACTGCCTGCTGCAGAAGACTCTTCTACGTGCCGCCCTATGGTAGGTCTTGTTGCTGCTGTAGGCTCAGCAAAGAAGCTCTCGATGAGAAGGGCTCGCTCCAGTACCCCTTCCTGTGTCGGAATGCTGAGGGAGATCAGGGATGCCATGATCTCATGCCTCAATACCTGCTTGATGGACCGGGGCCTGAAGAATGGGTCTAGTACCATGTCCGTCGAATAGTGTGAGAGGTCGGTAAATCTCACCGAGTACTGGTCGACCGTCAAGCTGCCCTGCCGCAACTGTAGAAGCTCTAGGATGCGCACCGCATAGAGGGTGGATGGGACGAACTCCGAGCGCAAGAGGCTCTCAAAGTCCGTCCAGAGGAGAGATGCCTTGTCGTGCACCAGGAGCATCAAGCTCCACCATCTGCCTGCTGCCGCATGCAGGAGGCTCACTGCGAGGATTACCATGAGGTCAGCTGGTGTCCTCACTAACCTAAAATCTCGTACAACTACCTCTAACCAATCCTTGGCTTCCTGAGGGTCCGTCTCCCCGCGGAACCTGGGCGGTCACTGACACTGAAACTCGTGCAGTGCACTATGGCGACGTGCATCGTCAACGGCTGGGGCTGGTAGTATCGGTGGCTCGACGGTTAGAGGTACCGCTGGTGCCTCTGCTGTCAAAGGGCCCTGTACCAAGGCCTCATCACTCAGTGGGCTGTCGTCACGTACAATGCTCGGAACCCTAGCTGGCTGCCATCGTGGGGCCATCCTGAAAAGAAACAGGTGCACCACTGTCAAACAATATTCCTGGTGAGCTAACACAATGTAATCACAAAGAAAACATGAAACACACATGCAATCAATGTTTTCGTGCATTAAGTTGGAAATCAGAAGTCAGGGTCCTGGTGTACAGATACGTCAGTCGCCGCACCAACACTGGAATCCCTGGACTGATAACCACACTCAATACTCTTAACACTATTGATTCACATAGAAAAAGATCAGAGTCTAGAGTTATGTGGTAGAACCGAACTCGTTTGATACCAATTTGTCACGACCCATCCTCGGGGCCCGTTCCGTGACTACCCCATGCCCGCCTTCCATAGGCTAGGGGCAGGCGACTAGCAGCAAGGCGTAATTCCCGATAAAAAGGGAAGGAATTGCCTTTGTAAAGTAAACAAACACCGCAGAGCAAGAAAGCAGAAGTAAACACTAAGTAAAACATGGGTACAACAGTATGTGCGGAAAATTAAGTGTGCTAGAATAAAAACCCAAACTGAAAGTAAAGTACAACTGAAAAAGGGAGTACAATAACTGAAAAGTAAAGCTTCTACGACGAGTCGTCCACTGGTACTCCCACCTGAAGGGTTGGTACATATATCCACCTCAGCTCCTCGGGTCCAGCCGTCCGCTCCGTGTACGTCCCGCCCAATGGTCCACCTCCAGGTACCGACTGTTCTGCAAGCCTCAAACACGATCAGCACTGTACGTCATCTGCAACCAACACAATGTTGTGCGGTCATAGCCCGTGTTGGGGTGAGTATAAGGTACTTAGTAGGGACCCCGAGACCCCCGAAGGTCTCCCAGAATCCACAATGGATAATCCTCAAAGGAAAGATACAATAAAAAAGTAACATCCGACACTACTTAGGTATATCCCCATACATATACATAAGTCACCAATTCTAGTTCAGCTCCAACATCTGAGCCCAGGTACAACCCAGACCACACAGGAAATCACAACCCAATCCACACAGGAAAGAAAAACGTAATCCACACAGGATATCAAGTCAAACTTATCGAAGATAACTATTAAAATTCATGATTCAGCTCACACAGGTCTACTTCATCGTAAGACGATAGTGATGATCAGATGTAGCCACTGATTCATCTAAGTCATCGGACCCACACAGGATCGATAGGTATTAACCCCTGCAATGACCCACAAAGGATCGATAGGTACATCACCCCCGCAATGACCCACACATGATCCGACCCACATAGGATCTGTAGGCGCTGACCCCCACAGGACCGTTGAGCGCTAACCCACACAGGATCTGACCCACACAAGATTGTTAGCCCTGATCCACATTGGATTTCTGAGTGTTTTAGTCATCGTCGTCGAATCCACGGAGGATTTCTGTGCAGTCATCATCATCGTCGCAGTCCTAGCCAGCTCTAGGGTTCTCGCACACATCATGCTTGTTCGGGAGGGTACGCTCCATGAGATAAGGGGATGATACATCAAATGAAACATAAGCTGAAGTTGATGTATCCAAAAGTTCCATATTGTCAACAGGAACTCAACGTCACAGACGGCGCGTTAATCAGACGCCCAGTCTGAGAGTTATTATCTTTTTCGTCCCAGGGGCCCAGTTGGTTTTTAATACAAAACCAACCCGACCGTACTCCAACTGCATCCAAACCTTGATCGGAGTAAGACAAAATGTCAGTGTCACTAGAAGTAATCCATCAAAGTCAACGGAACGTCAATCGGACGTCTGAAACTCAAGTTATAAGCATTTTCACTCTAAGGGCCCGGTTGGTTTCGTGTACGAACCAACCCGGCCGAACCCAATGTTCTCTGAAACCTTGTGTGTAATATACCGAAACGACCGTCTCGATCCAAGGATCACATCGCAGCCGATGGTGCGTCAATCGGAGGTCCGCATCCCATGTTATGGGCAAAAGACCAAAAGAGGTCCGGGAATAGGGGGTTCGGGCCCGGTCCGACCCGGCCCGATACCCCCAGGGTCCGCCCGAACCGGGTCGACCCAACCCGGGTATGGGTACGGCCTTCTTGGACACGACCCATCTCGGCTGGCGCAGCCCAGCCAGGCCTAGGCGCGGCCCGGCCTGGCAGCTCGGCCATAACAGCTGAGCGATGAGGTGGGGGTGGTGATGTCCACCGTGTTGTGAAACCGTGGCCCCCATGTGTGGGGCCGCTCCTACTGGCCATCCAGGGGTTATGACCCCCAGTGCTTCCACCTGACCGGCCGGCCTGCACGAGCCAGCCGGCTGCTACCGCCACGGGACCGGGGCGGTCCCGTCCCCCTGCTCCGATGCCGGCAGCTAGAAACCGGTCGTCGTTCCCTACTCCGCCGCGACCTATGGTCGCGGCCTTAATCTGTCCAGCACGGCGCGACGGCGCCGCGCCCCTCCGCCAATGCCCCCGCTCCGGCCGCTATGCCTTTGTGGTTCTCTGGTGCGGCACGACGGCGCCGCGGTTTGGTTTGTCTTCAACGACGCGGCGCGACGGCGCTGCGCTTCTCCGCCCTTTCTTTAATATTTCATGTGCGGTGCTTCGGCACCGTGTTTCCTTGCTCATGTCGCAACCAATATCAAATAACCCAAGGGGAGAGGAGGATCATCCATGTTCGTGTGGTCTGTCCTCCTCCCGTTATTGCGATAACAGGCGGCCCAAATAAGATGATAAATCAATGATAAAAGTAACCAGGAAGAAATGAAATAATAATCCCCTACCTCGAGTGTAGTCATCGAACGAGGATTGTTGTGGAAAGGGACATCGCGGAATTGATCTTCATGGAAGAAGGTTCCGTACACTTGATAGAGATCGTCTGAGGAGGAACGGTGTCTCCCTTCCTTTGACGCGGGAAGGAGGAACGAAATGGTGAGCGTTGGATCGTCGATATACAAGGAAGGCGTCTCTCACCGTCGTCGGAGGTTGGCGTTCTTTGCATTCTTCGCGTTCTTCGTCGAGGAAGAAGAACTTCAAGAACTTGATAAAATTATCCCAAGCCTCTCACAACCCAACAACTATAATAAAATAAGAGTTTTTCTAATTTTATTTCTCAAGCCATGCATTTTGAAATTCAAAAATGGAACAATCAATTAAATGAATTAATTGCAACTTTTTAAACTGCCCAAATTAATTGGTGTGTTTCATAAATAGAAAAACGCAAGGGTTGACTTCCACTTAATGGGGGTGCGAGTGCGTTACCTTATTAAAGGAGGGGTTTGAGGAAGAAAAGAAATAGTAGGGATCGTGTGGGTCCCACCTCACAATTATCCTACCTAGTGGGTAGGATATTGTGGACCACACTTCATCTACTTAGCTTTGGTTAATCAAAATAAAATAAAATTGGTTGCAACACTTTTATTTTATTCCTTTACTTAACATCAAAATTTTAAAACCACACCCGAGAAAAAGCAACTCCGGAAAAGGTGTTTCTAAGAAATTACTGGCACTATGATTCCATCGGTGTCCTCAGATATCGATTCTGAGCACCGGTACAAAATTCAGGAAAACCTACTCGTTCGTTCACTGAATGTACCTGAGTTAAACATTGGAAAATGATTCCCGACACACCGGGCCTCAGAATCAGGTGTCGTCAGAAACTGTGTTCTTGTAAAATTTCCAAGAAAATTAAGAAAAAAATTCCTTGAATTTTACGGGTCTTTACATCACTCCTACCTTATGGATTTACGTCCCTGTAAAGATACATCATAATATTGGGAAATAAATGTGGGTACTGAGCACGCATCTGATCCTGCCGCTCCCAAGTGCTCTCTTGGAGGTTCCCGTGCTGCCATCTGATACGCACTAGAGGAATTGATTGTCCAAGTAGGACCCACCCCTATCGATCCTTGATCTCCACTGGGACCTCCGCAAAAGTCGCCCCATCATCAACGTCTAGCTCCCCAATGTCAATGATATGCGGCGGGTCATGCACGTATCTTCTCATCTGAGACACGTGAAAGAAGTCGTGTACCCGATGCAACTGAGGTGGTAGAGACATATGATAAGCCACCTCGCCAATCTTGCTGAGGACCTGGAATGGTCTGATGAAGCGTGGGGATAACTTGCCACCTAGGCCAAATCTCCATAATCCACGTCGAGTTGTGACCCTCAAGAAGACGTGGTCTCCATCCTCGAACACCAGTGGCCTCCGCCTCCTTTCAGCATAAGACTTCTGCCATCTCTGAGCCATCCTCATCCGCTCTTGGATGACCCGGACCTTCTCTGTCGTGTCCTAGACTATCTATGGACCCACAAGAGCTGACTCCCTATGATCTGTCCAGCACAGAGGAGATCTGCAAGGTCGTCCATACAACGCCTTGTAAGGTGCCATCCCAATGGTGGAGTGGTAGCTGTTGTTGTACGTGAACTCCACCAATGGTAGGTGGTCCTCCTAGCTGCGACCAACGTTGAGGACACATGCGCGAAGCATGTCCTCAAGAGTTTGAATGGTCCTCTCTGTCTGACCATCTATCTGAGGGTGAAAGGTGGTGGTCAGACGTAGCTGCATCCCGAATGCCTCCTGCAACCCCTTCCAAAGTCAGGAAGTAAAGAGAGCATCTCGATCAGAGATGATAGATGATGTCACACCATGAAGTCGTACAATCTCCTGAACGTAGAGACCTCATAAGCTCTCCACTGAGCCCTACTCTCTGATGGGTAAGAAGTGAGCCGACTTGGTGAGTCGGTTTACAATCACCCAAATGGAGTCGTGACCTCTGGAAGTGTATGCAAGTCCAGTCATGAAGTCCATAGATATGCCATCTTACTTCCACTCTAGGACCTCCAAGGGCTGTACCAAGCCTGCTGGTACCTGGTGCTCTACCTTTACTAGCTGGCAGGTGAGGCATCAAGAAACAAACTCTGCCACAACCTTCTTCATGCTCGGCCACCAGTGCTATCGTCTAAGATCCTGGTACATATTCTTCACTCCAGGGTGTACCGCCAATGGGGAAGTGTGAAACTCTCTCAACACCTCCTCCCGTAAAGAAACCGGTACCAAGGTACGTCCTTTGAAAAGGACGTCGTGCTATCCTCCTATAGAGAAACCATCAGGTTACTGTCCTAAGGATATCTGTGCACGCCGCTTCTCATAGTTGGAATCCCCACACTGTGCCTCTCTTACCCACTGAAGTAGTGGAGGAGTGGCAGTGAGTGACTGTAGAAATGTTGCTCCATATCTATCCACGAAGGAAATCTCCAAAGCGGCTAGCAGCTCTGTCACTTCCCCAAGTAGATGAATGTCCGTTCTTCTGCTGAGAGCATCAGCTACCACGTTACCCTTTCCAGGAGTATAAAATATCTCAAAGACATAGTCCTGGAGGAATTCGATCCATCGCCGCTATCTTAGGTTTAGGTCCTTCTGCGAGAAGATGTACCTGAGACTCTGATGGTCAGAATAGACTGTAAAGTGCTCGCCCATCAGATAGTGTTACCACATCTTCAGAGCGAAGACCACTGCTGCTAACTCCTGGTCATGGGTAGTGTAGTTCTGCTCATGATGCCTCAACTGTCGTGATTTATAGGCGATCACATCCCTCTCCTGCATCAGGACACATCCGAGTCCGGTCCCTGATGCATCGCAGTAAACTACGTACCCAACTCCCTCCTCTTGTAGCCTCAAGATAGGCGTGCTGGTCAATATCTGTCTCAGCTCTTGGAAGCTCTTATGACATCTGTCTGACCACACAAAGGGTTTCCCCTTCTTCATCAAAGCTTAGAGTGGTTCCGCAATTCTAGAGAAGTTTGGCACAAATATCTGGTAGTTCCCAGCTAGTACCAATAAACTCCGCACCTCCGTCACACTCCTGGGTGGCTCCCAAGCTAGCACTGCCTCGATCTTCGCAGGATCCACCGCAAATCCCACCTCAAAGATGACATGTCCCAAGAAGAGGACCTTGCGTATCCAGAACTGACACTTTGAGAGCTTACCATAAAGCTGGTTCTCACGGAGTGTGTCTAGTACAACCCGCAAGTGGTAGGCGTGCTCCTCCTTAGTCGTTGAGTATATCAATATGTCATCGATGAAGACCATGACAAATCGATTGAGGTAAGGCTGAAAGATACTTTTCATGAGGCCCATGAACACTTCTAGAGCATTGGATACGCCGAATGGCATAACCAAAAACTCATAGTGGCCATACCGACACCTGAAGGCCGACTTCTGCACGTACTCATCCTGAACTCTGAGCTGATGATAGCCTGACCTGAGGTCTATCTCTGAGAAACACCGTGGTCCCTTGAGCTGATCGAAGAGGTATTCAATCCTCGATAGCATATACTTTTCCCACACTGTGTCCTGGTTCAGGTGACGATAGTAGACACAAAGTCACAAGCTTCTGTCCGCCTTCTTGGCGAAAAATATCGGGGAAGCCCAGGGTGAATCACTGTGTCGGATGAATCCCTTGCCCTGCAAGTCCTCCAATTGTACCCATAGCTCTCAAAGCTCGGTAGGAGCCATCAGATATGCTGGGGTGGATATCGGGGCTGTCCCGAGGTACAGATCAATATAAAAGTCTACCTATATGTGAGGAGGTAGTCCTGGAAGTTCGTCGGGGAAAGACTCTGCATACTGATCCACCACTGTAGGAAAACCCGGACTCCGCACATCAACTGCTCCAAGGATGAGGCTAGCCAACTGATGAGTGATGGGCTGTCCTCTCCTCTACGAGAGTCCATCTTGTGCTGAAAAGGCTCCCTTCACACTGGTGAAGGTGAAACTGCTCCCGTCGGTGCGTACACACTGCACCTTGCACCAAATATAGTCAACCTGAGCATGGAATACAGATAACCAATCCATGCCCAAGATGACGTCGTAAGGCCTCGACGCCAGTACAAGAAGATTCCATCTGAAGATCTCATCTCCTAGAGTAAGCTCACACTACCGGCACCAGTGCGTAATCGTCGAGTCTGCTCTCGTAGGAGTCTGTAGCTGTAAGGATCGAGCCAACGACTCTGTCGGAATCTCTGAGCTCTGAACAAGGTCCGTGGATATGAAAGAATGACTCGCTCTTGTGTCTATAAGAACTTCAGAAAGGGTGGAATAGACACATATAGTACCTCGAATCATCTTGGGTGCACCGTGGTCGTAGGTCTCCGCTGCCTGAAGCTGCGCGTGTCTCTGTCCGAAAGCTCCCTGTGGTCGGGGGTGGGCCTCCTGGTGGTGGTGGTGGTGGTAGAGCCTCAAAGCATCATCCACCACATGCTGCTCGGCCAGCTCCTTTTCCTCGTCCGCCTTCTCCCTACGGACTACCACGGTCGACCCTCTACCTCTACCTGGGTGGTCCCTCAACCATCTGTTGCTCCTCGGCACAGCGGGTCGGGCAGTGACGTGCCATGTGTCCATGCCAGCCACATGCATAGCACTATTTACCTCTCAAAAGACTGGCTCTACGCTGAGTGCCACGCACCTCTGAGCCAGTGTAATGTGGTTGTCTGCCTGAGAGTATTGTCTGCATGGACCCATGAGTCATCCGTCAACTACCTACTGCAGAAGACTCTGCTACGTGCCGCCCTGCGGTAGGTCTCGCTGCTAATGTAGGCTTAGAAAAGAAGCTCTCGATGAGAAGGGCTCGCTCCAGTACCCATTCCTATGTCGGAATGATTAGGGAGATCAGCGATGCCCTGATCTCATGCCTCAATCCCTACCTGAAGGTATGGTCTCTGAAGAATGGGTCTCGTACCATGTCCGTCGAATAGAGCGAGAGGTCAGTAAATCTCGACGAGTACTGGTCGACCGTAAAGCTTCCCTACCGCAACTGTAGAAGCTCTTGGATGCACACCGCACAGAGGGTGGCTGGGATGAACTATGAGTGGAAGAGGCTCTCAATGTCCGTCCAGAGGATAGATGCCTCGTCGTGCACCTGGAGAATCAAGCTCCACCATCTTCTTGCTGCCATGTGCAGGAGGCTCGCTGTGAGGATCACCATGAGGTCAGATGGTGTCCTCACTAACCTAAAAACTCGTACAACTGCCTCCAGCCAATCCCCGGATGCATGAGGGTCAATCTCCCCGCGGAACCTGGGCGGTCACTGACATTGAAACTCGTGCAGTGCACTAAGGCGACGTGCATCGTCAGCGGCTGGGGTTGGTAGCATCGGTGGCTCGGTGGGTAGAGGTACCGCCGGTGCCTCTACTGTCAAAGGGCCCTATACCGAGGCCTCATCGCTCGGTGGGTTGTCGTCACGTACATTGATTAGAACCCTAGCTGGCTGCCATCGTGGGGACGTCCTGAAAAGAAACAGGTGCACCACTGTCAAATAGTATACTTGGTGAGCTGACACAATGTAATCACAAAGAAAACTTGAAACACGCTTGGAATCAATGTTTTCGTGAATTAAGTAGGAAATTACAAGTCAGGGTCCTGGTGTACGGATACATCGGCTGCCGCACCAAAACTAGGTTCCTGGACTGATAAACACACTCAATACACTTAACACTATTGCTTCACATAGAAAAAGATCTGAGTCCTGAGTTCTGTAGTATAACTGAACTCCTTTGATACCAATTTGTCACGACCCATCCTCAGGGCCTGTTCCGTGACTACCCCAAGCCCCCCTTCCATATGACAGGGGCAAGCGACTAGCACCAAGGCATAATTACTGGTAAAAAGGGAAGACATTGCCTTTGTAAAGGAAACAAACCCCACAGATCAAGCAAGCAGAAGTAAACAGTAAGTAAAAACTGTGTACAATAGCAAGTGTGGAAAAATAAGTTTGTCAGAAAACAAACCAAAACTGGAAGTAAAGTACAATTGAAAAAGGGAGTACAACAACTGAAAAGTAAAGCCACTACGGTGTGCTGTCCGTTGTTACTCCCACCTGAAGCGTGGGTACAGATATCCACCTCAGCTCCTTGGGTCCAGTCGTCCGCTCCGTGTAAGTCCCACCCAGTGGTCCACCTCCAGGTACCGACTGTTTCGCAGACCTCAACCACGATCAGAGCTGTCCGTCATCTGCAACCAACACAATGTTGTGTAGGCATAGCCCGTGTAGGGGTGAGTATAAGCTACTCATTAGGGACCCCAAGACCCCCGAAGGTCTCCCAGAATCCACAAAGGATAATACACAAAGGAAAGATAAAATCACGAAGTAACATCCGACACTAATTAGATATATGCCCATATATATACCTAAGTCATCAATTCCAGTTCGGCTCCAACATCTGAGCCCAATTACAACCCATTCCACATAGGAAATCACAATCCAATCCACACATGAAAGCATAATGTAATCCATACAGGATATCAAGTCAAACTTATCGAAGATAAGGATTGAAAGTCAAGATTCAGCTCACACAGGTATACTTCTTCATAAGATGATAGTGATGATCAGATATAGCAACTGATTCATCTAATCCATCAAAACCACATAGGATCGATAGGTACTAACCCCCGCAATGACCCACAAAGGATCGATAGGTAACTAACCCCCATAATGACCCACACAGGATCGGACACACACAGGATCTGTAGGCGCTGGCCACACAGGACCGCTGAGCACTGACCCACATAGGATCTGACCCACAAAATATCAGTAGCACTGATCCACATTGGATCGCTGAGTGTTGTAGTCGTCACCGTCAAATCCACGGAGGATTTTTGTACAGTCGTCATCGTCGTCGTAGTCACATCCAGCTCTAGGGTTCCCGCACACCGCAAGATCCTTCGGGAGGGTCCGCTCCACGAGCCGAGGGGATGATACATCAACTGACACGTAGTCTGAATTTGATGCATCCAAAATTTCCGTATCGTCAACAGGAACTCAAAGTCACAGACGACGCGTCAATCAGACGCCTGGTTTGAGAGTTATTGGCTTTTTCGTCCTAGGGGCCAAGTTGGTTTTTAAGTCAAAACCAACCCGCCCATACTCCAACTGCATCCAAACCATGAGCGAAGTAAGAAAAAAGGTCCTTGTAACTAAGAGGAATCCATCAAAGTTGACGGAACGTCAATCGGACGTCCGGAACTCAAGTTATAAGTGTTTCCTCTCCGAGGGCCCGGTTGGTTTCGTGTACGAACCAACCAGGCCGAACACAATGTTCACCAAAACCATGAGTGTAATATACTGAAACGACCATCTCAATCCAAGTATCGCATTGTAGCTGACGGTACATCGATCAGAGGTCCTCATCCCATGATATGGGAAAAAGACCAAAAGAGGTTTGGGAATAGGGGGTTCGGGCCCGGTCCGACCCGGCCCGATACCCCCAAGGTCGGCCCGAACCGGGTCGACCCGACCCCGGTCTGGGTCTGGCCTGCATGGGCGTGGCCTGTCCTGGTGGCTCGGCCGTAACGGCTGAGCGATGAGGGGGGGGGGGGGGGGCTGCCCCCCCGCGTTGTGAAACCGTAGCCCCCATGTGGGGTGCCGCTCCTACTGGCTAGCCGGGGGTTACGACACCCAGCGCTTCCCCCTGACCGGTCAGCCTGCACCGGCCGGCCAGCTGCTGCCGCCACGGGATCGGGGTGGTCCCGTCCCCCTGCTACGATGCCGGCGGCTGGAAACCGGCCGTCGTTCCCTGCTCCGCCGCGCCCTATGGCCGCGACCTTGATCCGTCCAGCGCGGCGCGATGGCGCTGCGCCCATCAGCCGCGACCCCACTCCGTTCGCTTTGCATTTTTGGTTCTCTGGTGCGGTGCGATGGCGCCGCGGTTTGGCTCGTCTTCAATGGTGAGACCAGAGGGCATTGCGCTTCTCCACCCTTTCTTTTATATTTCATGCATGGTGCTTCGGCACCGCGTTGCCTTGCTCATGCCGCAACCAATATCAAATAACCCAAGGGGAGAGGAGGATCAGCCATGTTCGTGCGGTCCGACCTCCTCCCGTTATTGCAATAACTGTCGGCCCAAATAAGAAGATAAATCAACGATGAAAGTAATCAGGAACAAATGAAATAATAATCCCCTACCTCGAGTGTAGTCATCGAACGAGGTTTGTTTCGGAAAGGGACGTCGTGGAATTGATCATCGTGGAAGAAGGTTCCACACACTTGACGAAGATCGTCCAAGGAAGAATGGTGTCTCCCTTCCTTTGACGTGGGAAGGAGGAACGAAAGGGTGAGCGTCAGAATGACGATACCCGAGGAAGGTGTCTCTCACCATCGTCGGAGGTCGGCGTTCTTCGCGTTCTTCGTCGAGGAAGAAGAACTTCAAGAGATTGAGAAAATTTTCCCAAGCCTCTCACAACCCAATAACTCTAATAAAATAAGAGTTTTTCTTATTTTATTTCTCAAGCCGTGCATTTTTAAATTAAAAAATGAAACAATCAATTAAATGAATTAATTGAAACATTTTTAACCACGCAAATTAATTGAGGCATTTCATAAATAGAAAAACGCAAGGGTTGACTTTCACTTAATGGGGGTGCGGGTGCATTACCTTAATAAAGGAGGGGGTTTAGGAAGAAAACAAACGGTGGGGCTCGTGTAGGTCCCACCTCTCAATTATCCTACCCAGTGGGTAGGATATTGTGGGTCCCACTTCATCCACTTAGCTTAGGTTAATCAAAATAAAATAAAATTGGTTGCACCACTTTTATTTTATTCCTTTACTTAACCCCAAAATTTTAAAAACACACCCAAGAAAACGAAACTCCAGAAAAGGTGTTTCTAAGCAATTACTGGTGCTGCGATTCCATCGGTGTCCTCGGATTTCGATTCTGAGCACCAGTTCAAAAGTTAGGAAAACCCACTCTTTCATTCAGTGAACATACCCGAGCTAAACTTTTGAATATGATTCCCGACACACTGGGTCTCGGAATCAGGTGCCGTCAAAAACTGCATTCTTGTAAAATTCCCAAAAAAATTAAGAAAAAAATTTACCAGAATTTTAAGGGCCTTTACATGCCCATGTTTCATTACACGGATATCCCACACGATCCACTTAACAATAGACTACATGTCGTGTAGATGAAGGACACGACATGTACTAGACAAGGTTTCAGTGACCCGTGTTGTTAGTTACATGGCCGACTACATGAATAACCCATACACGGCGTGTTTCAAACAAACACGACATGTATAAGAGCAGATAACACCAACCCGTGTTGTTCGTGAAATGGCTGGGTAACTAGAACATGGCTACACAACGTGTTCATACCATACATGGCTTATACTACACGAGCTTCCCCGACCCGTGTTGTTAGTAACACGGTCGGGTAACTGCCTCACTACTACACGACGTATAACGACCATACACAACGTTTTCCTGAAAACTTTTTCACCACCCTATGTTTCTGCTCACATAGTCAGTGACACAGTTTAAAACTACACAGCGTTTAGTCATGTACATGCCATGTATTCTGGGTTTTTTCGGGCAGTAGCTCTGAAACAGCCCCGATTCCCAGAAAACATTGAAAAAAAACATGGAGGTTACAAATTCCGATCCGTGAGGGTGCATACTCCCCGCGAATCAAAGATTGAAATCTCCTACATATCAAATACAAGATAAAAAATTCAATGATCCACCAAACTCCGACTAATGAGGGCCCATAACACCATAAGAATCAAAATTTGGAGTACATTTAAGTAAAGGTACAATAAAAAAAATTTCTCTATCAAACAACAGAGATTCTATCATAGCATCTATCACAATATCATGCATAATCTACACAACATCTATTACAACAACATGCAATATCTAATGCAGCCTAGATGGCATTGCAGGAATGCATGGCATGTGATTTCTTACAAGTTCCCATATGATGCATGAGATGGCCTACCCTCATCTCATCGGGTTGAAATAGAAATAGAACCGTAATAGCACAACAATAACAACACAGGGAAAGTGAATCACTATAGGTGAAATCATATCAAGCCTAAAATCTCAAAACTAGAAAACTATAATAAATGACATAGAATGGCTATTCCCTATACATGGGTTAGCTACTCCCGGGAACAACTTATTACAAAGTACCAAATCCATCCTATCCCTGGATAAATGCTCCAAATAGTAAATCATGAGAAACGAATTTCTATGATACCACTTTGTAACGTCCTAGTTCTGTAAACCACCCAGAGGCACCCCGTACCCAGTTGGTCACATGGCCTCAATCACATTTCCCCAAATGCCAGAGGATGCCGACTAGCAGTGAGGGCCTTGGATGTGATGGTGGGGAAACTATGCCATCATTAGAAGAGTACATAATAGAAGTAGAAAAATCAAAGAATAGCGGAAGCAGTAAATATCCAACAACAATAAATAGTGGAAGAGTAAAATAATAAACAACTAGATAACACACATATATATGAAATGATGCACGATACATATATCTAAGAAAATATCCAAACAAGTCACAATGCTGAATACAATACTAAACCAAAGTAAAAAAGAAAAACAAAATAAGCAACTCCTCAGCATCGCAAGCCTCGGCTTAGTCCCATTCTCTCCTACTATAAGCAATCAAGTACCAAAATTCAATGGGCGATTGACCTTGTCTATACTTGCAATAGAATAGTTCTTTAGGGCACAAAAGCATGGCTCAAACAGGGTGTGAGAGTAAAATCATAGTAGGTAACCTCTCGAAGATCTGTGCCTAATAGTCTGTGAGTATATGGCAGGTAATAGTACAGTAAGCAGTAAACAGTAAAAATAAATAGCAGGCAGTAAAAAGTAAGCAGTAACAGGATGGTATACAATAGTAATCAATCCAGAGAACAGTAAGCAGGATAGAAGAAAATAGCTAACCACAACAGGAACCCCTCTAGGAAGTACTCACATCCAACCCCTTTGGTCCTATCCAAGAAGTGCCAACAACTCTCTAGGCGGTGCACTCATCCCAACCCCTCTGGTTTGGTAATTCGAAATTATAATACTCTCTGGGGAAGCTCACTCATTCAATTACCCTTATATTCTATGGTAGTTAGGGACTCTCTAAATAAGATCATGTGGTCTAACCCTCTTATAGCCCCATGGTCTAAAAACACTCTGAGGAATCTCACTTGGAAGATTCCTCCAATAGTCTCAGGTCTATCATAGACTCTCTTATAAAGCTTACTCTGTCAATTCCTTCTCTAGCCTGGAAAGGGTTTAATGAAATTCAAAAAAAAGTAAAGAATCTATAAGGAAGATCAATCCGTCTACCCTCCTATAGTCTATAATATCCAAGAATCTCTGGGAAGATCACTCGGTCTATCCCTTATAGTCCACAATGTCCAAGACTCTCTGAGGAAGATCACTCGGTCTACCAACCTGTAGTCTATAATATCCATGACTCTCTGGGAAGCTTCCTATGTCTATGGTTTACAGTCTATAGCACCAGGTTCTCACGGTCCCAATCCAATCATTGCATAATAATGCAATAATTACAAAGTACACCTAAAGAGCTACTTGGCTAACTAGTGTCCAACAAAACAAGCATGTCAAGAATATCATTCCATCCTACGGTCACAAGGCATGGAAAACAGGTATAACAACCAAAGGATTGCAAGAACCAAAGGTCATATCTAGAACAAGGTATGGGGAAAACATGCAAGAATAGAAATTATCCCCAAACATGATCAAATTACCTCTACGCAAGCAAAAAAGCAGGGCAAAAAAAAAACAGGGGAAAACGGTAAACACACAATACCCCGTTGCCGGGTATTGGTTAAATTTGCACATAAAACTCAAAGACTTTGAACTGTAAACCACCTACCTCAATTCTAGGAAATCAATATACTTGAACAAGGAGTCTATATTCACCATAGAACATAATAGATATATGAAAACCTTCAAAATGTTCAACCCATGATATCTTGAGAAAGAAGGAGAATCATGGAATGAGATTCAAGAAGAAATTATAGCTCACCGCTATGGTTCCAATGAAATCAACGACGGTTGATTCAGAAAACAGACGGAGGCTCGGGGGCTCAGTTGATGTTCGCGGTTGTACCGGTGCTCTTGATTGATGAACCTGGAGAAGAAGGTGTTTCTGTCGATTAGGTGCGACCCCGGTCCATTTAATGAAAGAAAAATAATGTACATAGTGTGTACTTCTGGGGTACACGACATGTACTTGGCCCTTCTATACTACGCTTTATGCGGCCTCCGCATCGCCCCTACACACCATGTGTGGCCCGAACATGGCCAGCACACATCCTTGTGCAACATCAAAGTACACAGCGTGTACTTATAATGTATATGGCGTTTACATTGAAAATTTCATGATTTTCCTCTTTTTCTCAAAAACTACCAGAAAAGGAAAAACATACCTGAAATGAAGATCGGGCTTCTTACATTTTAGATGATACAATTCTTATGAATGGTCTTTTCTATCACCTTTATATGGTAAATCCATTATTAACCAATTATAAATTAGTTCTTACATCTTGAACTAGTCTTGGACTACACACACAAAACCCAGTAAATAGTTTTAACTAGAATGATGGTTCCCCTTATGTGGTTCATCACGATCTCCCTTATAAGATGTATTTGAAAATATATTTTGTGAATAATACTATAAAACATCAAGTAAAATATCAATCATGAGGTATATATTCATCAACATTAACAAAGGGGAAATAAAAGGGTTTTTAAAAATCAAACCAAGTCTTAGAAAAGTGAATAATAAAATGTTAATTTTCATCAAAACACTTTTCTATAACACCCCCATGGTAACTTAAGGAAAATTAATATGACGGTTGGAAAAATTTTCACTCATGAAATACACCTTATGTTTTTATGACCATGTCCCAAAATATCATAATGAAAAAATAAGAGGCTCAACCACCTCTGATAACAATTTTTCAAAAACTATCCTACATAATCAATTTAAATGATAACTGATAAGATCATAACATAAAATAATTGGAAATATTTATCTACCGAGGCAGGAAATAAGAAAAATTTAATCAATAAAATTAATTGTGGAATAATTTCCTCAAAATTGTTAAAAATAAAATAAACAAAATAATCAAATAGGTTTTACAAAAAAACCATCCATAGCAGAAATGGGTACACAATACCCTACTAGAAAGAACCAAAAATGTAATAAAAACAAAAACATCTAGTGGATCACAATCTACATCAATGATACCAACTCCAAAAGGTCCCACAAGTCATGTAATCCCTCCTACTTTATATGGATTCATACCTTTACATATACCTAGAATGAGGAAATCAACATCTTCCAGAAGGAAAAGGTTGTTTTTTATGTTGTAAGGCTATTAGGATTTCACCAATGATTTCATAAGAATTTTATATTAGACAAAACATTAATGTATAATGTAAATGAAACTTGTATTGAATGAATTTTATAATTTATATCGAAAAACCCTAGATGAAAAATTTTCGATAAATTTCAGATAATAGGTAAAAAACTTTTCCATCAATCCATGCATACTCAATCATATTTTTCATATATGAATGAATACAAAATTTTACAAAAGGGAGCATGAATAATCATTTACATAAAAACGTACATGGTTAAAATATTTATATCATTATCCATAAAAATTTATTTCCTATCATAGAACCATAGTTAAGATAGCCACGAGGTAGGATATCAAAGGATTCTCACTCATCTTTTAAAGTATTGGTTCTAATCTACATAAAGAATATCCCTAATGAGGACATAGGATAGTATAATTAATAACTAATCTCCATGCCCTCATGTTTTATTAGTAACTTTTTAAATGTTATTACATTTCAAGGTAGAGCTAATATATTCATAGCATGTTTTCCCAACCCATATATCTATTATTCCTTGTAATTTAAGGAAAATAAATCAATTTATAAGGGGATATTGTTTGTTTAAAAACCATTTAAATTATTATTTCATCTAGACCCAAATAAAGTTTCAAAAGATAAAATCCATTTCAAAAACCAATCTCAAATAGTTTTTATAAAAATATTCATTTCATTATATCAAAACCCAACGTCAAATGGGGTTTATAATAAATTCACGATGTTCTTTTCAAAGGACAACATCAAATGGTTTTTATCAAAACTCATACCTTCTGTTTCAAAAATAAATATGAAATTGTTTTTATCAAAATCATTTGAATCATCACATTTCAAATAACAAATATATCATAACCTTGATTTTCAGAAAAATCCATTCCATAATCATATTTTAAATTCAAGAAATTCTAAACACAAAGAATTATATTTAAAAATACATTTAGCAAAAATTGAACTCAAGCAATATAAATTGATTTCAAATAAAATCAAAAAACAATAATCAATGGTTCTAAATATAAAGAATAGCATATGAAACTACCAACCTTAAAAAATATATTTTTTAAACCAGAAAAAAATAAAATGTCTGAATGGTTAATCCTCAAGAAACCATGGAGGCACTATTGCGCAAGAAATGTGTTACAACACCGAATCAACCACAATGGGATAATGTGGAACACCATGGAATATTGGTTCAATATAGGATATCACCATAGTATACGAAATATTATAAGGTGTGGAATGTACCGTCACAATGCATAAGTTACTGCTACATTATAGGTTTCACTATATCATGGTCCTTATGGCCCAAAGAGGGGGACTGTGCTATGGAATCATATCTGCAGCATGCTATTAGAATTTTGGAACTAACACTGAGAAAAGGGGAGATAAGTATATATATAAATGGGGTTCATGTGTGAAATAAATTCCTTCATGACTCCCTCTATATCACACCGATTTAATACAAAAAATAGTTTCCCAAATTAATTATTAAACATTCTGATGTAATACATAACCCTAAATGATGGAAAATTTAAGCTATTACTAAAACTAAGATGGGATAGATACTGTAATGTAGTATAAAACACAATGGCATAGATCAACCCTCCATAATGAAGGATACATTTATATATCCATGGAATTGGTAACTAAGGAGCAATCATCCCTTCAGCGAAGTGGCCTCAACCTCTAATGTACTACAACAGTGTAAGCACTACTTCAACAATACAACCAAAAACTATGAGACATGGTTTAATGTACTATAGCATGGTACCAAGTGTTTTTGTAGGATGTTTCCAAAAAACAAATTTAATCATTTACCAGATTTTTTGATCCCCTTAATCACATAAAAAAATATTTCCCAACTCAAAATACATTTAAGAGAGGAATGGGAGACGTCCAAATTTGAGAACATACATAAAATATATGGTCGAGATGTTACATGTTTCATGTCACAAGACATTATTCTTTATTATATATTATTGTATTCAATAACATAACGTGAGACCATCATTAGATCCATTTAATCTATTGTAGTCAAATGATTTGTAGTGACCATAATACGAATCAGTCAGATTCATTCATTCATCTTGCATACTCTCCACTAAACATCATCACATAAACCATTGGTACATAATAAATAGTGTGATTCTATGTGAATATGAAATATTCCTGATTCCACCAAAATTATATTAATTACAAGATTCACTCATATTATCATGATATGCGATAACATGATATTAAGGGACTATAATCCTTCTCTATCACTTCCAGCTTCCTTCCTTTTATGTGGTTCGCGTGACTTCTTCATGCCTATGCACACTTCATGATCCTTTAATACTTAAAAACTATATGAGTTGCATTGGAACTTACTATTTTTATGTAATCCCTTTTCACTTATATGAGCCATGTGATCATTTAAGGCCTATGTGCCAACTATTTTTTTAGCCTAATTCTCTATAAACATAGATAAATTCATGGATAATTTTCTCAATGACCTCCAACCTCATCGAAAAAAATCCTCTAAAAAGAACCATCTAGATTGGTTTTTTATAATAATATCCTCTTTGGGTTTGTTTAAAACCAAAAAAAGTCATCAAGATATAACTTGTTGTCAAGTCACGAACACATGAAACCACATTCCTTCAACAATTCCAGATATGAATAATGGAATTCCTCAAAATGTATTCTAAGCCCACATGAGTAAATATTACCATGAGAAGGAATAGTAGTCCAAAAATTTTATTAATGAAATTTTTTTTCTTGATTCATACATTTGAATCCATCTCGATAGTAAAAAATAAAAAATTCTTAACCTTATAGATCACTTCCCGACTCCAAATGTTTTTAAACAAGCATCATGAACTCAATTTTCATTCCATTAAAAATGAATTTTAAACTTTTTCTTCATCATATATTATACTCCCCCTATTTATTTTTTCCCCTATAACCCCCCTATTTACCAAATCATATCCCATATTAAAAATGAATCAAAATGTAACTGCATTGTGATTTCGAATATAGGAATGAATAAATGTCATCACATAAAGGAAAACACACCATACATTAGCGAGAGGGGGTCCCACATAAACAATATTCTTGTATGGGATGTCAAATTATAATCAAGATCTAGTCAATGTCATGAAAAATGTTATTTGGGTATAAAATGTTTCATGGGTATGCAACATCCAGTTCATTTTTCACATACCTTATATTCATAAAATAGTTATCAACTTTCTAATTAATGAAGGGATATTTTATTTCAATGTGTTTCTTCATTGAGAGATGAGAATTATTTCATCTAATATTTTTAGAAGATGAAATGTCCCATTAGATAATTATCATATAATTCATGATAATCTCCCCATATTTCTCATATTATTCCATATATTACTCCTTCATCTATGAAATTACACCCACTTAATAAATTATCTCCATTCCTCATATTTTCAATAATATATTGAATCATGTCGAAAAACATATTATTCATCTAAATTCAGAAATATAGGTGAAGACATATTATTCTAAACCTTTTGTCATGAACCTATTTTTAGACCATGTAACACTATAGGTTGATATTCGAAGATTGCCAGAATCTATCAGCTATTTGACATTTCAATTTTTGAAACATTTGGATCCATAATTCACCTCCACCTCCAATTATAAATCCAATATTGAATCATTTCTCCTTTTTGAAACATTCAATCATGGATCCCTATTTTTCTTTATAGCCTCTCACTATTTATTGATTTTTAGAAACTGAAATTACATATTTGAATTTATTTATAGATGTATACTATAGGAATTATATGGTAGAACTCTTTTGAGGAAAAAATAGTTTAAGAAACAAAATCATAAATGTCATCCATGTCATTAACTTACTTCTAGGGATTCTTTCAACATCTATTATTATAACTATTTATAGGATTCCCTTAATAGATGAGGTGATACAACAAAGAAAACTTGTCACAAAATCTCCCGGAAATCCTTTAGTTCTAGATGGATACAAATTATTAATATTGACTATTGAGATGAATACCAATTCATATTTAATATTTAGAATGGGGAAACCAATTCTAGGAATTACTACTGATATTATCTAGTTAATTCTTGGTTTCATGAAAATATTCATACAATTAAACATTCTTAGAACATAATAGATAAATTTGAAATCAAGGAATGTTTCTCCTTATCAACCAAACTATGTTTTTTCAATCGAAAAACAAAACCTGAGTTGAGTTCATGAACCAATGGTTGAATATTTAATTTGACATGGAACCACTATATCATTCATGTAGAGGTTTCATATATCTTTAGTTTCTCATCATGCTCTTTATTGTATATCCTTCCTTTTCCCTAGCATACCACTTACAAATATTGATATAAAAAACATAATTATTTTGTAACACCACTTATTGAATCTGATACCATATGATAATTTTCATGGTTCTAATTCATATTTTTCATGTATCTATATTCAGCAGTTTCACTTTTTCTCTTACTTCAAACACAATCCCCATAGATTTTATCTCCCCTAAATCATGTCCCAATAGAAACACATATTATAAAAAGTTAAATTCATTGGGATAGGGGAAACTATAAAATAATAATATATCGGGTTATGGTCAATCCATTTGGACCAAACCATTGATCTTTTATTACAATGAATTTTCCTCTTCTTCTTCTTGATCCAGCTGCGTAGAAATATTCAACCAATATGGGCTTATAAAATGAAATTACTTACACAAATGATATTTATTATTTGAATATATAAGTTTTCTATTCTTAGTAATTTTCATAATTTGGGTTTCAACCCCACAAGTACAAATTTAGTTCTTTGATACTCAACCTATATGATCTTTTTCATAAATATATCTCAGAGTAGCAATCATGAAATATGTTGTTTTCTCTGGCTTCCATTTATATTATAGGTAACTCTATATTGAAATCAGTTCCTAGATTGTGGAATGAAATGTGAATTTTTCCTATAATTATTTATTCATTTTGGTTATATTTTTTTATCCAAGATAGATCAAACTTTATTTCTAAATGTTATTCTTTCATTGAATGATCTTTCTAAGAGAGCTATTATCAGTGTGGTAGAGGAGGTACATTGTACCAATTACATTGAGCCCCTTATGTTTCCTTCAATATAGTTAAGATTTATTAAAACATTGAAATATTTACTCTAGTATAGGATATTGTTTTATACATCACCATATTTGCTGATCTCCTTTCAGGTTTGTCTGATTTCTCATCATTCTTCTTGATGTAATATCATTCCAAATTACCCTGATTTTGACATATGAAACAAATTCCATTAAAAATACCTTTCATAATCATTTACTAGTCGAGATATTGGATAAAAACAAGTTATTCTTTGAAAAGTGTGTTATAGAGGTTATTGACACACAGTCATGGTGTGTTCATTATTCCACAACAGTAGCATTTTTTTCCTAAATTCTTTTGACATTATTTTCATTCAAAAATATAAGGAATATTGGGTTTATTTTTTAATTTTATTTTTGCATTTCTATTTTCATAACATGGAATATATTAAAACATCCCAAATAAGATTTTTTATGTATGACCATATATCCTATAGAAATATCATATATTTCGCTAACTTATTTTAAGATTACATTTAAATCTGTTTCCAATACCAAAAAAATTTCCCCCATGTTTAGTACTATTCACCAATGTCTTCCACATTTTCATGGTAGAGAGTCCATTATATACAAAAAATTTTTTCCTAAAACATCATTGCCTTTGGGATTTTATAAAAATTCCATATATTTATACTAAAATGACATATTTTCTTTTTCATTCACCATTTCCAACTAATGGATAGTCAAATAATAAATTAAAACAATCTCACAATTAGAAATTTCCTATGAAAAGAGATTTCACCACTTATTTCTTGGCTGATTTTGACTCTTCTAACAATTATTTAATCTTCGCATGTTTTGATTCAAGTTAAAAATTATTTTCTCCATTGAGAATCCATTTACTAGTGATATCATCTTCCAATTCCAATGGGATTTTTTTCCACCATGTCACATAGAATCATTATTTTAGAATTAATTTCAGAGATATAATATTTAAAGAAAACAATATCTTGTGGTATCATATTATTCACCTAAACTAGTTTTTATAGGTCTATAGTAAGATCATCATTTTATGATTCAAATTTTTTAATTTCTTTGGTTTTCAAATTCTTTCGATTATCATTATCTTAGATTTTTTCCATCTCTGTGCACATCAAAAATAGTTCTTCAGCATAATAATCATTATTATCCATCATATCAATGGATACATGAACAAGTATTTTATTTAAACATATTTTTCTTGTGGAAATCAATTTTATTTTCATGGATAGGAATATCTTTGTAATTTTTTAATTTTTTAACCAATTCCTTTCCATGTGGAAGACTCCAAATATTTATCTTCTTTAAGTATCATTATCAATTGTTACAAAATTGAATTGAATGTATAGTTATTAACTCATTATTATAATATCATTGAATGTGTAAAGAATATAACAATATTAATCATAAAAAAAATATTTAATATGATTTTTGTTTCCTGCAACTGAATCACACTCTTTTCATAGAAACATACACAATAAATAATTACACATGACTTATGCTTCTTCTTTTTAGTTTTTCCCTATTCTGTGGAATATATAGATAAAAGAAAACCTATAATTAAATTTCAATAGTTGAGTGAAACATGTCAATGCAATCTAATCAAATAAATTTTTTTCCTCTAATAACAATTGTTTTTCCCAAAGTCGACTTAAATACCTAGAGAGGGGGGTGAATCACAGTATGAATGTTTTTTGATAAATTCTTCTTCCACATAGATCATATCCTATTTTCTATGAGGGTCTCTTATTTTACGATTTATCACTCATGTAGATTCTATTTTCATGATTGAACGTATATATCAATTTAACTATCTATAATATTTGCCAATATTGTCTTATGATGCTTTTTAGAAAGTAAAGCAATAATGAAATCATAGCAGCACACATATTTTTAATTTTTTCACCCTTAAAATAGTACATCAAAGGAGCATAAAAAGAAAATGTGATTTTTTTGAAATCAACTAAATTGAACTATTGTTGGATTTAGTCTAGGTAACTTTTCCTTGTACTCATTACCCTTTCAACGTTTGGTGATAGACATTCTATCTCCCTAGGATCACATCCCTTACATTTCCCTCTTACTCCCATGTCATTAAAAAAATTGATTGCTGGGTACAGAAAAATGACACATATTGTTAATATTTTCTCTAAATATTAGATAGGATCCCTTTGAACATCACTTATTCCTTCACAACCATGGTGTTAATATTAACTCATGCATCAATTTTCCATGAGAGGTCATGGAATCTCCTCCTAAATTTGGAAATTTCATCAATATATTCAAGACATATACCTTTCATAATGAATAAATAATTACATTTACTTATAGTATTGAGTAACCTCATTCTATCATTCACTAAATAAGATTTATTAATGATTAAATAGCTTGAAAATTTATTGTTAGATTATGAAGATCCTCTATCGTTTTATTCTTTAAAATTCATATGTGATAATAGTATTTTCAAATGGAAACCCTATCATGTATCTCATTGTGGGATACACTAAAATGTAACCCTTTCATGATACCCGGTCATGTAACCCTTGTTCAAGAAAATGGAGTGTATATCCTCAAATGATATCCGTGAGTGTAATATTTATGCGAGACCCATTTACATGATCCCTGGGATATAACCAATTCACCTAATATGGATTTAATTAATTTAGTAGATCTTTTTCTTAATGAAACTCTAAGATCATAACTCTTTTGAGAATTTTCATGAAAATTGGACCATGTTATTTTATCATTAATATTCTTATAATTTTTCCCATTGATCACATAATAAAATTCGATTCAAAGAAACTCCCTGATGTGATTATTCTTATTTGACATATTTTGTCATGTAACACATATAATATGATATAAAATCCATCATACGTACTTATCTTCTAATCAAAGTACACCATAAAATTTCTTAACCACTTATGGGTGGGTTAAGGGGTGTTTATTGGAATAAATCCACCACATTAATGTCTCAAATAGTGGTAAACCATATATTTTTATGCCTCCACCTATTCCTCATGTGATTCACATAATCATTTTTGGATAACCTGATCATCCTTTATATTGTATTGTATATCACAAGTCCTTCTGCCTAAGGCAGTGTAATTGTCATCAAGAGAATTATATAATTACATCACAAGATTGACTAATACTCATGAAGTCATGATATTTTGAGAAAACACAATATGAATCTACTTTTTCATACGATCATTCTGCATGCACTCTGCATGACTCTATCACGTAAACCATACATACACAATAATTTGAATCTGATTGACCATGTGATACATCTTCCTTGTTGTGCCATATATTAATCATGTAAATCACTAATGATGTTGCGAGATGAAATCATGTTATTTTAAGTTACCATAAGACATCTAATTCATTTTCAATTCTCAAATATTTATGTGATTTTTAATAATTTTTTACACCCATACACTTCAGGTGATCCCTTAGAACATTAACATTCCATTTTATCCTTTGGCACTAACATGATTTGAAATATCCCATAGCACATACAGAATTCATGTGATCCATTATGACATAAAAAACAAATCTTATTTTTAGCTAAATTAAACCAAAAAATATATAACTTCGTACATCCACTGAAAAAAAAAATCATCAATAAGTGAAAAACATTTCAACAAACACAACCCACACAAAAATACAATTATGTGGGGTTTTCCAATAATTTTAATTAAATAATGATTTATTTATAACATATTATCTCATTAAAAACATTTTCAACAATTTCATTAAATCATTAAATCCAATTAAAATTGAAGTCAATATGATTATTATAAAAATTAATTTTTTGTTTTAAAAAATCCTCATAAATTTCAATTTAAAATAATTTCATTTGAATCAACACTATAAAAAATTTATAACATACCTTTTATCATTCCAAACCCAATTTTTGAAAATTAAAAATGAACATCAAAAGGTAAACCTAAAAAAATAATGTAAATTAATAAAAAACAAACCAATAATACTAATTCTATCCTTTATACCCCCTCAATTTCAGTAAATTTATTTTTAAATACTGTTAAAAGTAGCCTATAAGGGAAAAGGGACAAAAAAATCCTATGACATAGAATAAGTATATTGATAGGCCATAATGATTCGTAAAGTATAATCTAACCATGCTATATGATTTTCTGAGGTTTTTACACCCCTAGTGCATATGATCCACATGGTTTCCAAGATTGTGTGAGCTAACCATGCATCTATGATTTTTCCATCCATATATACCATCTAAAATAATTGAGACCCCAAAAAACATTGACATACTCAATAAGAATAAAAACCTGATCATATCATATTAAAATACATAAAACAAATTCAAAATGTTTCCAAAAAGTAAAAAATCATTCAAGGATGCCCCATGGTGGCGCAATTTAAATCATGAAGGGTGGTTATTAAGAACTCATCAGTGAACTATTTTTTGAGTTCGAAAGATAGTATTTTTCTCAATTCAACTAAGAAGCCCAAAATAATTAAACATGGGCTATAATAAAATCTTTTCACTAACTAAAAAATTCTAAATACAATACATAGACTTGATCGGTATTTTTCCGAGGCATGATTGGTGTTACTGGTCCACACGGGCCGAAAAATTAAGAATTGGAATTAAGGAAATAGTCATAGAAATTGTTCCTACCTGTAAATCAACAAATTGATAAGGGAAATCCACCTGAAATTATTAAATAACTCCTTATAGTTCCGGGTATCCTTGAAACGAATCAAGATATCAGAAAAAGGAACTAAAAATAATATTATAATATAGTATTATAAGTAAATAAACATATAAAACTAACCAACACATAATCTAAATAATAAATGAATAAACACCACCATAATAATAAGTAAAAAATATAATGGAATACTCACAAAAATAAAGCTGATACACCAGTATCCCAAAATAAAAATTGTCCCAAGAATATACTACCCATCTCAATATGACCCATAACTACCCAAAACATTCTATGCTCCTACATCTAGGATTGAATAAAACCAAACAAATAATGAGGGTAGATAATGGAATAAGTAATGAGAACATAGGAAAGAAAAATAATGGGTTTCTATTACCATTTTTATATACATGGTGCGAGGAAAACATTTATAGTAGGAATCCACCTAGGTTTATTTAGAATTCATTTAAAAATAAATTTTAATTATTATATTATCAATGATATTTATAAAATATGTTTTTATGAGTAGTGATTAAAAAATTTACCCTACATGTAGAAGTGGTGATTGATGTGCATGTAAGGATATAATCCACATAGACCGAAGAAGTAACCATTACAAACACACATAATTTAGAGGCTTTGGATATGTAGTGGAAGACATTTAGGATGGATTATATTTATTTTCTTGAATAATAAATTTACTAATACAATGATTTTAATTTATTAAGGAAACAACTAATTATTTTAATGGAGATAATTAATGAATAAGGCTTGATCCAAGGCTATCACTAGTGGTAGATTGGATTCATTTTTTTCGTAAAAAATTGAGTTCACTAATTCAAAATGTATTAAAAAAGTAATTTAATTCCAATACATAATTAATAAATTTAATCCTAACACAATTCTATGGATAATCCCCAAATAATTTAGAGGATCGCATAAGTGATCTCTCTGTGTAATATGATCATACTATCACTCAAAATGTATCATCGATAAAGTTGATGAAGATATAGAAGAAAATAACTCATCAACTAGAAGTCTTAAAACAATGAATTGATATTAGATAACATGAAATAACTTCAAATTCACCCCCATGATAATCCCTAATATAAACCCATAAAAGGTTATCACCCCATTTAATGTATTCTATCAATGGAAGCAGGATGTTGACTTAACTTAGTGTGATTGAAGATGTAAAAACAATGAAATGACCGACAATCCATCGTTGTGTGAGTAATTTCACAATTTCGTGTGTGAGTAAACTCCCACAATTGATTCAGTGGTATAAATATGTTATGTAAAATGAAAAAAATAAATAAATTATAATAATAAGATGAAATTTTATAAAGAAATAATGGTGAATGAAAAACACACATCAGAAAACATTAAGATGAAATTACAGAATGAAAACGTAAAATTATAATTGAAAGAAAAACATGGATCTCAAATATTTTCACCACAAGAAACATAAATAGTAAATATTTGTGCCTTTTGTATTCCCCCATAAATAAAGTCACCCCATTTAATTAGAATAGTAAATTGTGGGGGATAAGTCAAATGAAATTAAACATTTAAACTTTGACCACAAAAATTAACCACATTCATAACCCTTTAGGATGTGTGAATTTGATATTGAATATGGTAAAATATAGAGGTAACATAATAGGAAAATATCATCTGTTATTTTTCCTATAATATAAGTCAAAATTTCATTCAAATTAGACCATCCATTCAGATTTTATGATCAAATGGCGGGCTAGTTTTTTTGGCCCAAAAACTAAATATCAATTTTGGCTCACAAGAACTACTTGAAAAAATTATAATTAGATATTAACACATAATAATCAAATGATGCCCATAATTATATATATCTACAGATAAAATTTGAGTTCATTGGGATTTATTTTTCAACTTAACATTTACAAAATAGACCTATGTCATATTATGCTTTGTCAGTAAATTTTTAAATTCATGAAAAATTGACAATCTTCCATTGTTGTTAATATATTTATTAATTTGATAAAATGTTCCGAACAATGTGATAAATCATATACCAAAATTCCAAATTAAAATAATCAAAATAATTTATTCCATAAGAAGATGAATAACTACGATAAAATTGATGCATCTTAGACATGAATTTCACAATGATGTAAAATGAAGTTAAATATATAAAATTAAATAAATTTGGTGTTTATGGACTTCAAATGGAATGGATATTAAAATTTAAATGATGAATATTATCCTATTTTAGTTGTTAATTATACCCCAATATTTAATTTTTTTATAGTGCCAAGAATGAAATATATCAAACATATTTAATTCAATTCCCTTTTATAAAAATAATTTAACATACAATAATCCCCAAAGTAAATCATTCCAGATAATAATGAAACCTATCAAAATCATTTCAGATTTTCAATGTTCAAAATCATTTCCCTAGTCCAATCTCATTCATTTGTTTAAATTCATCTGGAAATTTCATCCAATTTCAATTAACTATAATGAGGTGTGGAGCATCAAAAAAACATGGGGGAAATATTATTATTCAACATTATAAATGGAAGTTCTAGGTGGGATTCACATTATTCCTTAATATGAGTATAACTTTTTTCCATTTATTCAGCCAAAATAGAGATGAGAAGGCCAAGTACAAGAAATAAAAATATGAAGTTATGATATAAAAGTGTTAGATTTTTCACATTTTCCAATTTTATCTTCTGATATAGAGATGTAATTCCAAACTCTGGGAAAGTAAACTACGTATTCGTGGTCCCAAAGTGTTGATCACCATGGATTTAGACAAACAATTTCTCTATGTGATCATTATTTTCAATTTTTTGGACACAAAATTTTTAATAAAAGTGTCCCTAAACGCTAATATCTATTTAATGGGGACCATGAAATCAATCATACACCCAAAATAAATTATACATGCATTGTGAAATTCTTATTTTGGGGATAAAAATGGATGTGTTAAAAAATCATGTCAAACAGGTGCACTTACAAAAAAACCATATTCATAAACATAAATGTGCATTGAAATAATAATAAATGCACTAAATATCATTTTCCATCAGTTTTCTTGTTTTAAAGATTTACATTAATGAATTATAGTATATTTAATTTATTTTTTACATTGTGATGAAATCCTTTCATAAAAGTCCATTTTTTCAAAATCTCTAGTTTTCACTCCCCTCAACATAGAATGAAACAACCATCAATTTTGAAATTTAAGAGAAGAGAGAGATTTGAGTTATGAAGAAACATGGGAAGATGTGAAGTGAAATGAAATCATGGAACAAAATCATAATGTTTATAGTTGTTGACCCATAAAAATGTAATTGAACACATTGGTTTCACCTCACATGTTTACTCTTAGGGGATGATTTAAGGATGGGTTTTAACCATAAAAACAAGGTTTTTTTGGAAATAATACATGACATAGATGCTAAATCTCATATAGGAGGGATACTAAATATTATTTAATTCACCAATGTTTTTCAATTAAAAAAACACATAAAATTATAAAATAAAATCGATATAGAAATCAGTTTCCCTTCAAAGAAGTTCACAATATAATGTCCTTATATTAATATCACCCCAACATTACCAATACCACATTTTAATGTTTTGATGATTTCAATTCTTAACAATTATACTAGATTGAGATAGAATCATTTTTTAGAAAATTTTTCATATAAAAAATCTATGTTCTATACTTAGTGGGAAAATCTAAGGAATATATAAAATGGTCGATTCAGTTGATTTTATAGTCTTTCCTAATACATATAGGGTGAGTCCTCCATAATTGGTTTAATGATTAGATTGAATTCAAACTTCATATGCATTATTATTCCATATCAATGGATATATAAAAGGTATGAAGGAAAATATTTTTGAACTAGGATGGCTATCATTTTCTAACACAAGTCAGTAATTAGAATGGAACTGAGTTTAATTTTAATTGTTTATCAATTGAATTGATTTATTTTTGAGTAGAATACTTAACCACCAAATTGGAAAGATCATTTTATTTAATATTTTTGGACTAAATTTTTTATTACTCATAATTTAATAGTGATTCTTGTTTCGAAAAAACCATCAATTGATTTATATTTAGGCGAATCTATCCATGATTCCAAATTCTCCAATTCTGAATCCATAAAATTTGTTTCCTCTTTAATTAATGACCCTTAAAAATTCAATGATATAATTAAGCTATAAAAATTCTAATTTTATATTCTTTTTTAAATGTATGATAGGTTTTGGGAGAGAATATTTATCAATCAACCATAAGGAAGGGATTGCTAGAGTGAGAATGAGTTCCATGACTGGTACCATTATTTTTAGTTCTAATATAAATGATTAATATTATGAATTAATTTTACCCATTATTCACACAATAGAATTTTAATTTATTGGGTATTATGATGGATGAGATTTTGGACTTCACGGACTTCCACAAGAGTGGTCTCATTGATTATAATTAAGATGTACAGAAATTTATCCATTAAAAAAACATCATCTTAGTGATTTTGCATCTTATTTGGTATGGGATAATCATTCAAGGTTTGATTAAATATATTATCTATGTTTTATTATTTCATGGGTTTATAATGGGGTCATTATTAAGATAATCAATTTCATTAAAATGACATTAGTGTTTAATATTTTAATAACAAACAAAAACAGAAAGGGGAAAATCTAAGAGAAATGGGATTGAGAAAAGATAATTTGAGGGAGAAAAAGATTATTGTGTCTAAGATAGTTTACTCTAATGACCATAAATTGAGAAACAATTTGGTGACACCAAAATTTAACCTATGGGTATAAGAATTCACTGATTTTAAAGTAGGGATCGAATCTATAAGAACTGAATAATTAACCAATAGACTCTCAAACTATTATGAGGTTTTGTATATGAAGTGGTTACATTTTGGGATGATTTAAATAAAAATACCACAATAATAAATTTCATAATAATAGGATCTTAATTTATTAATAAATCACCTATCTATTTGAATGGAAATAATTAATGAATATGTGTTGATCTTGATTTTTCCCTAGGAATAGATTTAATGTATTTTTTTTCATAGAATTTTTGTGATCAATAATTCTAGATGTATCCAAAGAATAAGTTAATTCTCCATAATTATTCTAACATTTAATCCTTACACAATTAAAATTTTAATCACCAATTCTATTATAGGATCACTTAAAATATTACTCTAAGGAATTGTATTTTACTAGTACTAAAAATGAGACTTTGTTAATGTTGGCGAGGACGAAGAAGAAAATAAATCCTCAAATGGATGTCTTAAAATAATGAATTTTTATTATATCTGATAAAATAAAATTCAATACATAGTAATTAAACTTTCTCGTATCAACCACAAATGTTTTTCTCCTTTTATGTTAATCTATCAATGGAAGTTGTAAGTTTACTTAGAAAAACATGATTGTACAAGTGAAAACAACAAAATGACGAACATACAACCATTGTGTGGTGAATTTACCAATTGTTTATGCGAATAACATAAAACAGTTATTTAAAGTTATTAAAATTTTAATGAAAATTTAAAAAGATACTATGATGAATGAAATGATTAATCTTTATTAAGAAACGATGGTAAACCAAAAACTTCAATGGGAAAAATTGAAAAAATAAAATGTAAAATTTCTATTGAATGAAAAACATAGATATTAAATCCCTTCACCATTGTCTCCTTATATAATAAATATTAGAGGGTCAGGTAGACCCCCATCCATAAGTTACCTCCCATTTAGTTAGTATAGTAAAACGTGGGAGAGAAATTAAATGAAAATGGATTTTTAATCATTGACCAATAAAATAGAACCAGGTTCATCTATATTTTGGACATTAAAATTTAAAATTGAAGATGGAAGAATCTAGAGTATCCATATAATAATAATATATTATTATAGGTTTCATATTATATTTTTAAATATTTCAATCTAATTAGATGATCCATTTTGATTTTGTGCTCGAAAATGTGGGCATATTTTTTGCATTCTCAAATATGTCCCACAAACTAAATGTTAACTCGGCTCCCAAGATATCAATTAAAATAAAAGAATTAGCTCCATCAAAATATTAATAAAATTATTCCAAAATGTTTATATATCAATTGATAATATTTTAGCATCATTGGGATTGATTTTTAGGCTTTACAAATACTTTATGGGCCTAAGGCCCATTTTTCATTATCTACAAATTTCTGTATTCATGGAGAGAAATACCTATATTCCCTTATGATTCATCCAATTATCCAAAAATATAGAATTTTTGACATATATTTATCCATAATATCCCAAAAATATCAAATTAAACTAATATAAATCAATATTTCCCCATATAGATTAATAACTGGGACTAAATTGATGCACTTTTGACATGAAGTGAAAAATGATTCAAAATGAAGTTCAATCAATATAAAAGAACTAAAATTGTTCTTTATGTACATTAGTTTACATGAATATTAATATATAATAATTTAATAATTTCCTATTTTATTTCCTAATAAATTATTTCCCTTTTTCCTTTTTCATAATACCTTCGATTAAATTTTATGAAACAAGGATGAAACAATACATTTTAAAACTCACTTTAAATCCATCCTATGAAATATTAGTAACATATTTAAAAACATTATTCCCTGGAAACACACTTTAAATTAATTTATCTAAAAATATTTATAAAAACATATCACCAAATAATTATGAAAACATTGTAAAATAAACTCTTATAAAGAAGGAATAATGTTAATGAACTAGTAAAAAATGGAAAACTATTGATCAAATGATAATTCCATTTAGAGTAATAAAAAAGGGGCTTAAATGAAAAAAAATGTAATATCATTTTTAATTCCATAGACAACACTAATTATCAATGGTAATAAATTATGACATAATGTGAGATGTTCCAAAATGTATTATAACATGATACAAATTACGAAAAGATATAGCATCCTAAAATATCACAAGCCACCAGACTAGACCCCACAATTATTCCAAAGTTATACCCCTCATTATCCATAGAATATAACATAAATTAGGTGAAATAGAGGGTTTTTTCACTTACTATTTCAGCTTAAATATATAATTCTCTCATTTATAAGGTTATTACATGAATGAAATAACTGTAGTATTTCAATCCACTAAATCACATATGCATCATATAATATTTAAAATTAAAAAATAAAAATCTACACACCACCAATTCATTCAAAGAAAAATTACCTCTTTCATTGTCATTAATATTCTAAAAATCTATATCCCCCTCAAGGTCTGAATTCATATCAAAAAAATGTTTTCAAGAGATTCAAACATACAAACACATACCACATGAAAACATCAAAAAGTAACAAACATGAATTTATGAAAAACAACATATAATTTAAAACAATTTCCCATCAATGTAATCAATTTTTAAATAAATCCACATTTCATCACTTAATAAATAATTTAAGGAAATAGTTTTTTCCTTTCATTCAACCTATTTAAAAATCAATAAAACCAATTTATTCATAAAAAATAAATCTCTATCTAGATGATAATGAATGTATAATAAAATATAATTTCTTGTAAAAAATCATTCAAAAACAATATAACTTTTTACAAACACTCTTCACAAATAAATGCATTATAATTTTGAAATTAATTTAAATATCATTATAGAACTATAAAATTATTTAATATCATTTATTCTAAGAGGGAAATTTCTCTATAACATTTATAAAATAAACTATAATTATCACAATTAATTATAATTTAATAAAAAATCATTTATAATCATAAAACACATTATGAAATGTTAATTAAAATATATACAAAAAAACACCAACCTTATTCCAATATAAACGCCCTCATGGAAAGTCGTATCAAGTCACATTCCATGGAAAAGGCTAAAACACATAAAAAAGAATACTACTATAAGAAATAAAAAACAAAACCCCAAATCAGAGGCCCCTGTGTACCCTAATATTACCACAATTTCCTTTACGGTTTTTGGGAGGAAGAGAAACTAAAAGGAAAATGGAAATGGATGAAGAATGAAGGGTTAACAAGAGGAGGGGAGGGGTTTTCTATAAGAAAATAACATTAAATAATGATTTTGAGAATAACAAACATAAAGAGGATGTGGGAACTCCCCTATAGTATATCATCACTTTGTAGAGTTAAAATATAGAGAAATGAGATTTAACCCACATAAAAATGAACATGGGTACAATTAGTAACTAAAATATTTTAAAATAATTCCTATAAAAAACCTAAAACTAAATGTCAAAATATTAAATAAAATAAATTAATATAACATAATATAAAAATAGATCAGGTATAATGTATAATTTTTAAATTAAATGTGATATTTCTTTAAATGATATTTTAAAACGATATAACTTGGTTTTTTAAGAAAAGTATAAAGACCTTACTTTTAGGTTTTGTTTGGGTTTAGTTGACAATTTGTGGTAAATTTACTGTTTTCTAAATCTTGTAGGCTTCTTTTTTGGTTCAGAGATATCATTTAATAGTGGTTTGTTCTTGTTACATGTGTTATGCCTGATGGTATTGGAATACCTTCATATTGTATGGTATTTATAGGAGGTTTTACATATTGGTGTGATAACATGTGCATGAAGTTTCCTAAAAAAGAATTAATTTTGTATCAAAGTGGTCAGGATGTTCTAAATTGATTTAATAGACCTATTAGAGGTATGGGGGAAATTCGTTGGGTTTTATGGAACAATAATTTTTACATAAAATGGTATGATTCTATCATTAAAGGTAAATTGGTCCGATGGTGAGTCATTTGGTCTTGGTTAAGGATTTGGTGGCCTAGTGAGTAGGAAAACTAGAATGGTTGATGGATCTATATTTTGTAAATGTTTTAGGTTAATGACCATGAATAGTGTGGATAACCCATATGAGTTAGTTTAGTATAGGCATATGTCCTTCGATATGATATTATTAATATTGTAATGCAATGTTAAAGCTAATGGTTGTTCCTATATCCTAATAAAGAGGAAAATGATTTATGATAATGTATGTGATGTTTTATAAGACCTCACCTTGAGTGAGAGGGTGGAGGTAAGAGAATTTTCCATGTAACCATTCGATAACCAGATAATTTATCCAATGTGAGATGTTGGATATTGAGATGAATCCCTCATAAAAATTATTTATGAGTTATGTATATGTGACTAACCCTGAGGTAAAACAAATATATGTGTGGATAATCCCATGAGAGATATTGGTGTAACTTCACCATCTGAAGTCATCAAGATTTGTAGAATTTTTATTATATTGTAATCATAATACATGAGAATAAATTCCCAATATCATGTTTCATTTGATATTAAGTGCCCAAATATGTAAACATTACATTAAAACATCAGATATTATATCATTTCATTTAAACTCATTTTTTCATTATGAAATATATAGAGTTGATCATACATAGTATTCAAATTCATTTACTAGTGAAATAGGGAACAAATTTAAAGTTGGATCTGAAATAATAAATAAGTTGTAGATAACAATAGAAAATAAAATGTAATAATCATTATGTGGGAAATATAGCGGGAATAAATAAAAATATTATCACATATTAATTAATAAAAAATAATAACATAATAAATGGATATTATAGGATGAAAATAAATACATATAATAATTAAATGGTCAAAAAATGATGGTAATTAAAGATTATATAATTTCATACATCATAAATATACCATTGAGGTTGTCTTCTAAGACATCATACCTAAAGGAAAAGCACACCCACATTACCCTATATTATTATTCTTGTGAGATCTTCCATGGATCTGAGGGGATAAATAAATTTATGTCTCACGAATCACATAAACTGAAAATTCATTCCATCATATATTTTTTTTTAATAAATACATAAAATAAGGTTATAAATGGTGAAATTATTAAAACTTAGCATAAATTCAAAATGGCAATTTTCTTATAATATTGCATACATGTAATAGATAATTATAAAATAATTTCAATAGATTTTATGAGTTAAATAATTGATAAGTACGTATAGGTCTATTCAATTGAAAAATGTTTTGTATAATTAGGAATTCATAATGTTCAAAAAAGTATCATTTTTAAGTAAAAATAGAATATTGGTTATCATGTACATACTAAGATAAAAAAAGACAAAAATATATGTATTTAATTGAATACATGTATTTAAAATGTTAGGAAATCGATGGTAATATTCATAAATACTATATAAATACGAATTATGTAATCAGATAACTTTTATGCACATTAGGGATATGCATTTTCCTTGAGGAAAGACCATTAAACAAACAAGATTTGATGATAAATGTAACCCAATTCCTAAATCAATATTGATCCACCTATGACTATCTTGAGGCTCCAAAAACTTCATCATTGACATCATTACATAGATATGGATCTACTATAAGATATAATACATCCATAACATAATAAATATAATTAATACACTGGGATTTGAATAACAGAGTTTATAGTTACAGGTATGTTTAAGCATAAAAACAACATATGAATTAATGATAATGTGAACGAAAGGGAAAAAATTATTGATAATATATATTCATGTCGTTATAATTATTTCATGAAAATATTAGTTAAATATCATGAAAAATAAAATGTATTGAACAAAAAACTTATAAATAATGATTGGAAGGAGAGGGTTATTAGACCCCTACTCTAGCATGGAAATTCCCTATGAAAGTGTGATAATTGGGATTTGAGAATTCTAATATTGATAATATATATATGGGTGTTTATAATGTATAAATATAATCATAAATAATATTAAATGATATTATAAATGATAGTAAAAAACAATTTAATTTTAAATAATGTTTGTGAAAAAGTAACTATTATCTCTCCTAGTTTTTATTGACTATAGTATACACTTGGAACAAACCAAACTATTTTGTTTTTAAGAGAGAGATAGAAATTGATATATAGGGGAGATAAAAAATTATATATTTATAAATAAGGAACAACTAATTTTTTGGTGTGAAATGAGATTAGGGGTGGATATATATTGTGTGGTTAGTAAAATTACATGGAATAAAGTAATGAATATTTTTTTATGTTATCTTATGTGCACCACCACCACAACCTTCCCCCATAGTGCTCCATTAACTATATTAGTACATAAATATAATTCTTAGTTCAAATATAATATAATGATAACTAATTTTAAAGAGTTAATTCATACATACATTTTTATGATGTAATATTAATTGAATTTCTCTATATTTCACCATTTTTACTGTATTTTACAATTTTAAATAAATTATGGAATTTCACCCCTTATATATTTATAAATATAGATTAAAAATTTTAAATCCATTTTATCAAATTCATCCTCTAATTATATATAATTTTCCATTTATGAAAGTGCAATATATTTGATAAAAATGTTTTATCAAAGTAAAAAAAATGTAATTTTTAAACTAATTTACACTTTAATACAAATAAATACCTAGATAAATATCTTATTATGGTCTTAAAATTATATATAAGGTAAAGGTGTTAAATGTTGATTCATTAATGTGGTTTTTGCATCATTGACCAGGCTATAATATCCCAAAAACATTTGAATTTCCCTTATAGACAATTCTTGTTAAACCTAAACTAATGATGTTATACTTAGCCTGAGTTAATGGTGAACCCCAGTGATGCTACCTATATCCCATGATATGATATTTTTAATCATAATGTATATTTTATTCCTTATTCATAAATTATATATTTCAATTACCTTTACTATACACTAATTCCAATTTTCACCTGATAACTACTATATTACAAATATTCATAATGTTATACTATCATAATTCATAGAAGTCCTAATTCCCAAGGGTATATAAAAATTATTATAACTCAAAATAATTTTGTAATATCAATAATTACATCCTAAAAATCTATTCAAATAATTTCCCTAATTATTACTTCACATAATTTAGTTCTTTCAATATGCTGATTCCTTGCATTTTTTTCATTTTTGTATTATTCTTATTATAGAAATAATGTTTATTAGATAAAATAAGATATGATAAATATAAATTATACATTGATTATTTATTTTTATATATTTTCCATTATTATTTATTTAGTTGTTATTAAATTTATACCCTTCCTTTTTAATATACAGTTTGAAATAAAATATGTTGATTTTTGTCTAGAATTACTTAGGCATTACATTCATCCCCTATAATAATTTCATATTTTAAATTGAAATTAAATTCTGGAAGAAATGTAATTATTCTTTTCACATTGAATCATTAGGTTCCAAAGTCACTTGTTATAGTCGGTGATTCCCCTATAGAACATTATATTAGAATTTTTTCTGATTTCATATAACCTACTCTCTCATATCAATATTCTTAATAAACACTTTATTATATGATGTGTTAGGCTCCAACTGAATATCATACATATTTAGAAAATGGTGAGGATCTATTATATAAATCAATATAAGTATTCTATATAATAATTCATTCACTTGTGATATGATTAGTTTAATGACTTAACAATATTTCAAAACTACATTCCACTCCAATATTTGAAGCATCCCAATTTACGATGGACTTATAAATTATATCCTTAAAAATATCTTGACCCGTTTCCAGGGTGATATCTTCTGGAAGACATAAAACCCTAAATGTGATTCAGTAACCCTCTTCAGTTTTTATAATAACATATCTTTCAACTTTGATCGACCATGATATGCTGCTTAATGGATTATACCGTCTCTAAATTTTCTTCCACAAGTTTCGGACACCCTAATTTTTGTTATTTTAATTCAAACCATCATTCTAGAGTCCATCATATCTTTATATAAAATTCTTATTAATGTTCCTTTTTTTATATTGGACTGGGAAATGTTATTGTATGAATACTCTAATATAGTTCAATATTAATCCCAATTTTTTTAGAAGTTAAGAGAGCATAACATTAGCATGTCTTCTAATATTTCGATTGTCCATTCAGACTATCCATATCATTGTCGGTGATAGTTTGTTTTGTGATCAAACAATGTATTTTACTCATTCTAAATACTCATAAAAAATTTATTTGATCTACCTGACACAATATTGGACCATTGAAAAGGTTATTCAATGAATTCTACAAACTTAATTTATATAAATCCAAAAACAAATATCTATAGGAGATTTTTCTAAAATTAAAAGAATATTAGAAACATTTTCAATAGATCAAAAATGATTCATATTGAATTATTGCTCTTTGATTAATTAGGTGTCCTAATGATGAAATACATATTAACATTATATTACATTAAATATGTTATATGTGAGGATGCATAAACACATTGGGATGTTTACTTTAATCCTTTAATTTTTGGAATATTAATAATCTTGTAGCATGATATAAAATCTCTCACATGTTATTTCACCACCAGAAATTTTGTTATATATATATTTACATAATGATGATATAGAGTTATTTATGTTTATAATTTTGATTTATGAGTGCCATCTATAATATCTATCTTCACCTATCAAATTCATGGAACACATAACCACTTAAAAAGAATAACTCTGTCATCACAGATGTTAAACTACTGTAATTTCTCATTCTTTATAAATTCAATTTTCGTCTACTAGTATATACAATCATATAGAACATTCTTAATACTATTATATAAATATATTTTTATAATTACCTGGATTAGGAATGTTGTTCCCCTTCCATTATAATACCCAAGTCAATCATTACTAAATCATCGATTATTGGTTCTCTCTCCACCCTTATCCTGTATAAGACACCATTTTAAATTTTTATTAATTCAAACAATAACTTTTTAAATTTACCAAGATGATAATGCATAACATAATCATAAAACATTAGTAGTTTCAATTAAATACTTATACTCATATTAATATCGTTATATGAAGAGAAGTATTTCAAAATCTCTTATTCAATGTATATATCATATCTCTACCAATAGAGATAATTTATAAATATCATTGGTGAAAAATTCATCACATACAACTATAAATCATAATTTGGATAATTAACCCCATTGGGATTTTATAGTCAAGATATAAAATCCACCACTTTATTATTTTTGATTAAATACGATCCAATATTATTCCTTGATGAATATACATAAATAAAAAACCCTTCTCTACCTGATGGAAGAATCATTATAGGTTAATTTACCAATATCCAATTAACTTAATAAAATATTTCATTAAATTTACTTTTAATTTTAATTTGAACCCACTTCATTTTATCATGCTTAGTGGATTATATAATCGATGAAAAAATTCAATAAACCATTGATAATATCCTATTAATTATAGGAAGATGCATATTTTAATTATTCTAGTATTTATTGGCCAAACCATGACAACCATTTTTTATGAGGTTCGATATATATTCTATAGTGTAAATAAATATGTGTAATTAAAGTATCATTATAAAGAAAAAATTTACATTTAAAAAATTACCAATATAACTACTTTTTCTGGGGAACTATGAGAACAATTTTCAAATGGGTTTTATGATCCAAATAACTCTTATAAATTACAAGAATATCAATAATATACACCACCAAGAAATGATTAATATAATCCTTGAATACAATATTTCTTAAATCCTTAAATACAAAGAGTGAGTTAGTCAAACTAAGAGGAATTAAAATGAACACATATGACCATACCTAATAAAAATTCCATTTTTAAGATGTCTTTTCCCCTAAATTTTAACTAATGATAACAATAATAAAGATTAATCTTTGATAATTACTTATCACAATTATGTTTATAAAAGAGGCCACCAATATTTAAAATTTAAACCTTTTATTTATAGAAATTTAATTGATTCTCATATAATTTATGAAGAACTACTATTAACCATCCTACTAATTCACAAATTAAGCCAGTGATCCACATAGTAAAATAGATAGATGCATTTAACCCCTTTTAAATGAGTATTATAGTTTCATCATTGTCTAATCTTACTCAACTATATCCATTATTTATGTTGGATTATATTTTGGTATTTTATAAATGATTATATAAATAGGGAATTTATCATCTTGATCAGGGGTAGGATTCCGATAATTAATAATTAATTACATAAATATATTCTCTCATAATGGTTATATCTTTATTCTAAAAACATTCTTAACCATTATAGAAATAATTTCATATGTTTCTTCCCTAAGTATTTCACTAAATTAGGAAACTAGGGGTACTTCCATTCAAAATTCAATAAATTAAATCTTCCATAAAAAATAAGTAAATCCATGCTTACCTCTCCAATTAGAAATTGTTTCATCTTTAAAATAAATTCATTATTAATAACTCATGATCTAATATATTACAATGACTTTGTAAAATTACACTATATGTATGTCTATTATTTTTACAACTTTAAATTATTCATGAATGTTAATTATTATTTATAGATATACATTTCTTATAGTCAATGTTCAACTGAATTATATTTCTATTAAATCAATATTTAATGAAACATAGGCTGATAAAATATTCTTTTAAAACCCCAAAAATATAATAGTTTTTATAGATAAAAATTAAAACAATATATTAGATATTAATGATTGAATAATAAAACAACATGTTATCACACCATTTGGTGCCTAAACCTCATTCAATTTTATTTTAAAACTTCATCCATGATCCAAATTCGACATTGTGGGTTTATTCCCTATGATATTATGGTGAATATTAGTGTACTTACACATAACATTGATTTTGAGGAAATTAAAACTAATTACATCCCTTTTCCATTCTAGTTTTTTTCTACAGAGTGATCAACAATCCACTTCTTCTCAGTTTTCCCTTTAGAAATTATGATTTTTAATACTATTTCATAGTCATTATATAATTTATAACGTTATTTTTATTTTTTTTAATAAGGAATCATAGAGTTGATTATATAAAGTATTCAACTTCATTCACTAGATAAATTTGAATCATACATAAAGTTTGATCCCAAATTCATAGCAACACTTAATTTATAGTAGAATATAATACTGAAAAAATGATGGTGTAATAAATATACCACGAATAGATAATAAAATGATTTCATGTTAACTAATACAGAAGCACAAAAAATTCACGTATAAGAAAGAAAATAAATAACCCCTTGGATAAATTAAATGATCACAAAATTATTATAATTATTGGAATACATAATTATAGATATAACAAAAAAATATATGAGGCCTTTAGCCAAGGAATCATACATAAAAGGTAAGGAAACTCCCAATAACCTATATTCATTGTGTCCTGAGTTCTATTTGTGAACTAAGGGGATACATAATTTATCCCCCACATATCTCATAAAATCCTAATTAAATCCATCTTGTACTAAAATTAACTAAGTAATACAATGAATTATTCACAATAAATAAAAGCATAGAAATAATATGCAAAAATTCTAAATGAAATTATCTTATAATATTTTCAGATATATAATAAAAAATTATAGGAGAATTTAAATATTTTTCTCTATTAAAATAATTAATAATATATTCTAGGTAAATTTCCTTTTAAATTACTAAGGATGATTATGGATTAATAATTTTCAAATTAGTTCCCTTTTAGCTAAAGAATATATTACAATAGATATTTAGTGAATTTAATGGTCAACATGATCAATTTGTTTAGTTAATTCTGTTAAGGTGTTTCAAATTGTAGGAAATAATGATAATTTTGGGAAAATACCCTCTAAATTTAGATTTTATTATCCCAAATATTTTATAATTAATAATGATAAACAATTTCCTTGAGGAATGACATCCATATAATTATGCAAGGGTAGAAAAGGTGAACATGTAACAAAATTGAGATTAAAAAACATGAATCATAATATAAGATCCACTAACTACATCCTTACAGTAATCATTATACAATTCCCACCATAAATATATAATACATCTATAATACTATAAATAAATGGATTATAGAGGGATTTTGATAATGGAGCTTATGGTAACAAATATGTTTACGCATGGTAACAACTTATGAACAGTTCTTTAATTAATTGAATGGTGCTCACATTGATAAGATATCTTATGTAGTGTAATTAGAAAGATAAAATTACAATATTGGAGTTATAAATTGGAAATTTAAAAAGATAAAATAATGGAAATATAAAAATAGTGGAAACTTTTCTAGTTATTATATATGGTAATGGATTTCAAAAAAAGTAATATGATAGAGATTTGTGTATTATGACATGGTTAATAGATCAAATACATCATCATAAAGTGAATGAAAATTCATAGAAACACATGAAATTTAATTATAAATGATATTAATAATATATATATATATATATTCAAATAGGAAATGAAGTGCCTGAAAGATGAACCATTACCTCTCTTGAGATTAATTTCCTATGTTTGGAATTTCAATCCCCCAAAACACATAAATATTTAACAAAAATATATATGGTAGAGTCTCATTTAGAGTGATAAAAATTGGGAACTCCAAATTAAATAATAGAGTAATGGGAGAGGTGAGCTTATTTGTAGGGGTAGTGAGTGGAATTGCATAGAAAAAGGTAATGAATATTTTTTCACATTTCCTTAACACCTACACTAACACCTATAGGGAACATATACCTCATTTATTTTTCTTATGTTATTTTTAATGTCATAAAAATTAAAATAGACCTAATTTTTTTGAGTTAACTCATTATTATACATTTATGTTTTCATCTCTTCCATATACCACTATATTTCACCATTTCTCCATACTTTAAACTTTTTACCAAATATTTCCAAATATCACCAATAATATTATTTTTACATCCTGGTTAAACATAGTAAAATATACTCTAAAATTCATCCTCTAATTACATAGATTTTAACACACACACACACACACATAGATATATATATATATATATATATATATATATATGGTCGATAAATATCCTAAAATGTGGTATCATGGTAAACACCATATCATTTCTGAAAGATTGAAAATGTTAATAATACTTAAGAACAATATATATAACCTATAATCACACTAGTATAATACCTAAGGGTAAGTTATAAAATGGGGGTATATTCATTGGGTGGATCATCAAACATTGATCTGTATGTGACTCAGATAAACCTGAAATTATCTCATAGAATATTATACATGAACCTCAATTAGTGATGTTCTGGATGGGATTTCTATAAGTATAACCCTGATGATGTTACCTCCTTCCTAATATACTATAAATTATATTCTTATGGAATCTTATATTTCGTTACTTTTTTTCTTTCTATCTTATTCAAAAATTATCTCCTATCGTTACCCATAAAATAAATTAATTTAAACAGAAACTTTATGGTAAGTATATTACCAATGGTCATAGTGCTCAAACATCATAATTCCCAAAAAGTGAAGTAATATCAATATTCAATTACTTTAAATCCATTCAAACCAAAAACATAAATAATAATGCAAATTGTTTAGTTCTTTCAGTATGTAAATTCCATGGATTTTAGTAATCTTATTTTTTATTTTCCTTGTTAGAACTGTGATATTGATTTTATAATAGTAGATATGGGGAATCCAAATAATATATGAATTATATATTTTTATTTTTATTTTATTATTAGTAATAATGTTCTTATAAGATTTTTACCTTTGACTTTCATGCCATATTTTTTTAAAGAATACTTATTTATTTCTAAAATTGCATCAGTGTTATTGTAGCATATAGAGGTTCCCTCCTCAGGTCGGTTATTGTATATAATTACCAACATATATATGATACGATATGGGACACACAATGTGTTTGTGTGATTTATCCATTGTGAGAGAATGGAAATTGATATTCCCTCTTTTATTTATTGTTAAATGTGATGCTCGAGATATATGTGACTATCTAAGTTACCATTACATGAGTGGAAATTCTGGAATATGAAAGGGGATGGATATTGATAATCCCTCCTCATATATATTATTATTTGTGTTGATTTTTATTTATATATTGGAATGTATATATTATACCTTTTCCTTACATGACGTTTTATTTTTTCAGGAATGGATACGACATACCATTCCCTTATGATCTCATTTATGCCTAGGAATAGCTATTGATATGACTTTTCCCAATGGGGTTCATTTGGATGTTAGTACAATAGAATAATTACCATAATTATCCAATGTATGTGGGGTGAGGTGCTATCATGACCAGGATAGCACATGATGACCTGATGTGTGTCCTTTCATGTTCATTGTTTTTTATGTATTTAGGGGGTTTGTTTCACAAGCACAACCTATAATATTTTTTATTTTTCATGAATTTAACCATTATAATAGAGGTACAAAATATGTTAATAAGTATAAGTAATTATTACAAGTTCATTTGACTCACCCCCTATAAGTAGGTCAGAGTTGGGTAAAATTTCTATAGGGGTTGATTTCTATTAAAAATGTAATATTTTAACCAAAACGTCTTTTAGATTGATAGAATATAATTTAAATATTTTTATGAAATAAAAGGAAGAATATAAAAAAATTTAATGCACGGTAATATAAAAATAGTTTTTAAAAAAATACAAAAAAATTCAAGAATGATTGATTAAAAAAAATAAATGTTTAAGTGTATTGTCTAATTAAATAATTGAATAATTTATATTAATGAAATTGATAAATAAAATAATTCAAAAAATATAACAAGGAATAGAATTTGGTAAATTTGTTTAGAAATAATTCAAGAATATCCCTTATATAAATCACCTAAATCACATAATTAATTAATGTAATAGTCCCTTTTCTTTAATGGTAGATAAGATACCAGAACACCCTTTAATTTTTATTCTATATCATGGAATTTGAATAAAACCCCTATATTTTTAATTGGTATAGCATGAAAATATATAATAAAATATTCTATTTCCTTTTAGTGGTTAGGGGAAAAACACTAGAGTCCCCCGCTTTAATGGTGGTGAGCATCGATAATAGAATAACGGAGGAATAAGAGAGTGTCTCAATAAGAAATAACATCTTATTATAGTCTAATGTATCTCCTAGGAATATAATGAGAACTAATAGGGAATGAGGAAAATTATGAGTGTGAAAAAATATTACAATAATCACAGACTCTGTATTGAAAAATGAATCGTTTAAAGAAAGTGATTTGGTGAGTGATAATTAGTGATCGTAGCACATTAGAATTAAAGAATGGATGAGAATGTATATATCCAAGGTAACCAAGAGGTGACATTATATCCTTAATATGTTTCAAGAATATTATTCAATTATATTATACTAATTAACCGTTAATGAAAAAACATTTCAATTTTTGACAATAATAAATGCTACCTCACAACAACTTTTGTGATTCCACATGTTACTCGGTATGTTAATTTAAGTAGCTAGTGGTTTTTCAACTAACTAGAATGATATATAAATATCTAGATAGTAAATGAGAACTTAGCAGCTGCCCAATGATAGACACTTGAGAGGGGTGGATCTATGCACATACAACACCTGGCTGGGGGACCTCTAAAATCTTGTTAGTGGACATTCATTGGTTGTTAAGCCACTGGATATTCCCCAAGTTGGATAGATCTACATGTTTCTTTAATCTTTATAAATCCTCTCCTCCAAATTCTTAAAAATACCTCTATGGGTCTGAGAATTGCACTCTTTAACATCAACATGTCTATTATAATCTCAGTAAGGGTTATTCATGGTTCTATAAATATTTATTCAAGAAAACAGCAAAATAATAATAAGAAATTTAATCATATTAATGAGTTTTAATTATAGTAAGAAAAAAATTATAGTGACAAATTCCACAATATATCCCCTCTAATGATCAAAAACACTGAAATTATAAGTACATAAAAACAAGAATAAAATGCAAATATTTGAAAAGAATTTTATTAAACAATTCAAGTAAGGAAATAAATTTTTGAAAGTGTTTTAAAAAAGTGGTTTCTTAGATCTATGTGATTATGGTGAAAGTATTATATATGATATTTCATGATACTAATCACACTTGTTTTATTGTACTTGATAGGGACATGATCATATGTAAGACCAAATCCTAAGAGAATATATTTCATCTATATAATGTCCGAACAGAAACTCCAAAAAAATATTTATTCTTCATACACTGTAGAATGAGAGACAAATTTTTTTCTTCTCACTAATCCATGAAATATGTTATTTCCTAGTATTCTGGAATGTATCATAGGTAATTTTTTTATCTAGTTGGAACCCTTGAAAATAAACATAAAAAATCAAGTAAGATTCTAATAGATTAATTTATAAAAAATATAATCAATGTTTTTTAGTTCATTTTAAATATCGTGTATGTTTTTTTAGTTATTTTAAAAGTGTTTAGTTTAGATTTAATTGAAAATAAACATGAAATAATACATTAAAAATGATGTTTGATCAGTTCGATTCATAAAAATTAGACATCAAATCATACATCTATAAAAGAAATTTCTTGTGGTTCACCAAATTTATCCAAAATTTTCATACAAGTTTTCTACATGGATTTTCTATATTCATTATCATGATCTATTAAAATTTAGTTTTTATGTTCATTACTCTCTATACATTGGTTTAAAAAAGTTCTAGTGCAATTTTTGGGAATTTAAAAAAAAATAAGAATTCATGTTCTACCATAAAACTAATTAGAAAATATTTAATCTTTAAACCATAAAAATATTTATAAATATTTTCATTAGTCAATCATAAAGTAACATCATCAATGTATCTTTGATTAATAAAAAAATATTTGAAAAGGTTTTGAGAAAAATAATTGAATTGGATTTTTCCCATTTTTATATAATTTGAAAAACGAAATTTTATAACCTCTATTACAAATCCCAGGCTTCTTATTTTCGAACTATAATGATATTTGGTTAACATCAAGACATTATATGTTAAATTGGAATTTTTAATATTGGGTGGTAGATCCAAACAATTTTTTTCAGAAATAAAATCATTTATGAAATTAATTTTATTTTCATATGAAAATGTTTGAAATTAAAATAAAATTGAATACCAATAAGATTATTATGGATTATATCCATGAAGCATGTGAGGATGTTTCATCACAATCAATACATTCTTCTTGATTATATCCATTTGTAACAAGTCAATCCTTTTTAGGGGTGGTGATTCGTTGTTAGTTGAGTTTGTTTTAAAAAGCCCCATATAGTTCCAATAATATAATGATTACTCGGATGTTACATGAGGGTACAAACCTTTTTCATTGGAAGATGTATCAACTCATTTTTCCTAGAAAAGTATCCAATTTTCATCATTATAATCATAAATGAAAGCGGTTTCAATATAAAACAAAAAAATATTTATGTTCAACTTCATTTTAGACTAAACATCATGTATGAGTTACAAATTGTAATTATCTAATGACTCTCTCAAGAAGATGATCATCATATTTAACCCATTACATAGGCAAAACAGTAAAATATCTTCAAGAAAATATATAGTTACCTTAGAATAATGATATTTAGGTTCATAAGTTCCATCCAAGATTAATATATCATTGAGAATGTTTGGTGTGAATTAGTGATATCTTTTTATTTTATGTTATATTTATTGATAAAAAACCATAACCTCATATTATATATTTATCACTTTTTTGAAAAAAAACATTCACACATTAATAGGAAGACAAGTATTTACAAGTTTCACTACTCAATAAGAGTATCTAGTTCTATGAAATTTAAAAAAATAATTAAATATTGTACAATCAAAAATAAATGATTAATTTTGTGTGGGTATATAAAGCATGAAATTTGGTTAAACATTCATTGCACTATGATCAATATAGTAGTGCATGTTCTTATTTCAAGAAGAATGATATAAAATATGTTTTGTAACATGCTTATAAATATCGTCATGTTAGTTTTGAAAAAATCACTATTTTTCTTAAATAACATCCACATGTGTAATTCATCAAAAAACAATTATTCTCTTTCCTACGTTGAGGTGGGTAAAAAAATATTCTATGGAATTTGTATGAAAACTCATTATAGAGATTCAGAATGATTCATTAGTCAAAAAAATCACGTCTATGATGTTATTCTTGGAACACGTCTCAATCACATCTGTATTTTCTTAGAATGGATAGTCTAATTAATCCGTCTAATCTAGAAAACAAAAACTACAACTTATTTGTCACTCTTCTTCTGTTCAAAAAAATCTCTAAAGAAATATCTATCCATAAACCATCCATTACCAAATTTGTCTAAAATTTATAAGCACTCACACTCTCTATCATATGTGAATATTTTTAGTATATATTATAATTAATCCTCTATTTATATGTGTGTTTTAAATATAATTGACAGGAAACTAATTTCATTTTCCCCCACACAAAAAATCCATAAATTTTTTTTTCACATTCATTTAAACTTCTTCTTCAACCATTTTAGTGATTTTCAATTCTTCTATAATCCACTTGAAACGATTCCAATCTTCTCACAATATTAGACTTCTTTGAACATATTAAAAATTCATTATTTCATCACAATTTCTGTTTTCCATATTTATAATCACTTTGATTCGATTTCTCATTTTCAAGCTCCAAACCAATTGAAATTTTAAATTTTTATTCCTTTTAAATATTTGTAAATTCATTTTACTTTAATTTCCTTATATGATTCCGCTTTTTTCGATCATTTTTTTAGCTACATTTTCTATAAAAATCATTGAAGCTTCTAAAAATTCTCTAAACCTTCAAAGATACTTCCGTAGTTTCCTAATATTTTCCCTTTTCCTTATTTTTTCATCATATCCTCAACTGATGAAACTATGTTTGATGAAGTCCATCATGAGATGAATTATCAGTTTCATTATGCATCTCATGGTACTTCCTCTATTTCCCATATAATGTAATATTATGAACACATTCAAATGATTCTTCCATAAATTAATGAAAAAAAGAACTTTTTTCCATGAAAATGGATGATTACATTGTTGTGTTTCCTCTGATTGGTCATTCTCTGAACCCATATGATGGATCAGTTTCAATTGATCTTATCATTCATAAGTCCTAAAAAATATTACATATTTATTATTTTCAAAAAATTATATTCTTATCCTCACAAAAAATTCTAATCAATTTATATAGAACATTACATCAGAGGTTATATTGATACCAACAGTGTGTCTGATGGACCGGTGTTAGAACTCCTCTGATGGATCAATACCACAATTTTTTTTAATGTAACATTATCAAAAGAGAATTCATTCTTCTAGATTCAGTTAAACTAATTATTTACCATATGTATTGGTTTATTCAGTGGATCAGATAGCCCAATGAGTTAGCTAATCCATTGGATTGTTCAATCAATACATTTTCAAAAACTCAAACTACAGCAACATCAATCTTCCCAACATTCAGACAATTTCAACATCTTATTATTCTCACACTGTTAACCTATGATTAGAATACTTTGAAATCATAAACTATTTCCTTATATAATTAATTTCATGTATCATGACTTCCTTGGGAAGTTAATAATATAGAGTTAAACATAACATCGTCCTACTTAATGTCTTCACCTTTCATTCAAAAATCATGGACCAAAATTTTCTAGAGAACTTATGATATTGAAAACCAATAAAAAACAATCTTCATCATATTTTGTACCAAATATCATTAATGAAATTCAGACCCGATTATAACTCCCCTAAATGATCATAAAACTCATTCTTGGAACAATGTGAGTCATAGAAACAACTTCACCCATAAAACATCATCATAATAGAAAACTATAACTGATTAACATTATGAGGTGTTTTATGTCGTATTTTCTAAGTCTGTTACAACAAAATCCAATCACAAGAGCATTAAAATATATTTTATTTTTCATAATGTTAACAAAAGAGAAAAAACACCCACTAATTTGTTCAATATTAGAAAACCAATTCCAACCATATTAGTCCCAAAAATCTCCCCTAATGGATTTTGTTGTAAACCATGGTTCATAAATCCGTAAACCATTAAAACTCATGTTATAGATTAATAATAAACAATTCTAATCCTACATGATAAAACTCATCATAAGAAACAAGAACGGTTGAAGGAAGACCATGTTTCCAATATTAGTGACTTAAGAACATCAATTATTTAAACAATAAACCTTTCAATATTTCATAATATCTGTAACATTCCTGTAAATATTTGTTTCCTAAAAAACATCAACAAAATATTTTATTATTTTACAAATTTACATGCAGAGATCACATCATACCCAGAACTCCCCCTAAATTCATAATTATATAAATTTGTTTTTCACATAACAATGGATATATTTATGAAACATTATTTTTCTCCCCCTTTAAAATAACATCCAAAAGACTAGTTGATATAGGTGGACAGATACACATCCCTCAACCATGGAGAGAAATAGGTTGGATTCCCATGTTCATTCTGATTTTTTAAAATAATTACTTTATTGAATGAACTCTGAAAATCATAGAAACATATTACATTTTTTGAATATAATCTAGGCTCATTTAAATATTCCCCACGCACACATTGATGAAGTGATATTTGATATCAATATGTTTTGGAAATTAAATTTTTATTGGATTTCATTTACAGATAAATCACCTTGATTATCACAACATATGATTAGTGGCATATTCAAATCAACAAGTAACTCTTCCAACTATGTATCCATCCACATATGTTTCATTTCAGCACGAGTGATATAAACATACTCAACTTCATCAGTTTTAATATTTAATAATTCTATTTATTAGTATGGTAACATGCAAAAAATTCTACTATAATGAAAACTCCACCATATGTGGTTCTTCTATCATCTATAATTCATACCCAATCAGGTTCTATATAGAAAATCAAACCAATTCTTCCACATATATCATGATAGATTTTGAATTATTTTGTTCCAATGATATATCTATGTAATATTTTTTAGATAAGAGAATTTATTTCTTTTTAGAACTTTAGAATCTTCTCCACCATTTGTCAACTTGGTTCCCACTAGAATTGATGAGGAAGGAGGTTTATAATTTTTCATTCTAAACATCTTAATAATTTATTTGTTATACTATTCTTAAGATAGAAAAATTTATTTATTATTATGTGATATTTTTAACCTAAAGATTTTTTTCATTTCACCAATAATGTATATTTTATATAAAGTATTAATTTTTTCAGAAGGTCTTTTGCAACTTCATTAATCATTCCCAGCAATGATAATATCATGAAAATATACACCAACAATGATGGAAATTTCTAGACATTCATTAATATAGATATTACTATCAATGTTTCCTCTATTAATTACTAACTTTCTTATTCAGATATAAAATTTGGAATACCAAGACCTTGGAGCTTTATTTATCTGTTATAATGATTTCTTCCACATGAAAACTTAACTTTAATCCATCCTAGTAACTAAAATACATATTTTTTAAATATAAACTTCTTAATCAACATCTTCATTCAGAATGTCTCACTTAACATACTTTTAAAAAAATTATAACTCAGTTATACATCAATTCAATGAATTATTACCATTATTTATATTCATTACTCAGGAGGAAGATTCATAAAAAAAATATGAACTTAAATTTATATATAGCCTTTTCAAAATTGTCTTTTTTTATTTCATATCACTACACGATATTTACCATACTTATTTTGGAACACCCAATTTTTACCAGTATCATTTTTATCAGATAGGTTAGCTTAAATTGGTCAAATATAATATTTCATAATATAATTCAACTCTTCATTTATAGAATGAATCCATTCGAGATGCTCAAAATATTTATTAACACCATCTGGATCAAATTTTTAATAAAATAAGCATGTCAAAAAACAAATGATGTACTTCTTGTCTATGCCTTTTGATATTGATCACCAATAATGTTTTTATCTTAAACTTATTTACATTTCCTTGGATGTGATTTAAATAATTATTCCTCATCACTAGATATAATTGATTCTGATTCTTCAAATAGTTTGTCATCAATATTGTTTGATTGTTTCTCATGTTTAATGATAATAATTCATTATAATTATTGAACTTCATCTTCTTCACGAATTTTTGAAACATCTTACACATCATTTTCAATAACATTTACAAAAAAGATTCAACTATTCCTTCTATTTATTTGGGGAAGCATCTATATACTATATTTTTCAAATCAAACCCATGAATGATTCCATAATCACTTTTCAAATTAAAATTTTCTTAATTTTCACATATTTTTCTTAAGATTTACGTATTCCAAAATAACATTAGGTGTTTCAAACAAGTATTTATATCATTTAACATTTTATATGGAGTTATATCAAATCATAGCCTATAAAAAAATTTATTCATAATATAAACTATTATACTCCTTTCTTCCCACCCGAAATATTGAGATATACTATAATCAATAAACATTATATTCTAAATATCATCTAACTTATATTCTTCCCTAAAATAATACCATTTCATGCGTGTATGGTTTATATAACACATTCTAAATCCAATTATTTTTAGGATATCATCTAAACAATTCATTCATATATTCACCACTGTTCTTAATTTTCACCTTCTTCATATAATACACACATTTATTTTTAGCTATTCTCCTAAGACTAAAATTTTTTTAGATCATATGATATATGTTTAAAATACATAATATAATTAAAGCGAGTAAAATTATAAATGAATGAAATGAAGTACTTATATCAAAAATATTTTTTTTCTCATTGGTCTAAAAATATTAGAATTGTTTAATTTGAGGGGATTACATGAAAAAATATCAACATTCTTATGCACTGAGTTTGCAATCATCCATTTCTAAAAAATTATTCAAAACAAAATTATTTTTCTTGAAATATACTGAATATCACAAAAACTAACTCTCTTTTATATTTTCCTCTTGAATCTAAGACTCATATGTCACTAAATGTTTTTACACAACATATTTTGTTCAATAATGATTCAATAAAATTAAATATATTCTCCACAAATACAAAATATGTTTCCTTTTAAAAAATGGCCTTTTAAAACAACATTTCCATCTTCTTGAAATTTCACAGAAAAAAATCATGTTTTATAAAAACAAATGTTTTACCTCCGTTAGAATTTTTTAAAAAAATAAACAAATTTACATTCAGCTGATCTAAAAATAAAAATTTCTTAACGTCAATATATTCTTAACCTATGAAAACAAGTCCATAAACATTGATTATGATGGATTCATCATGTCCAAATTTCATTGTTACTTTTTTGAAATCATTCAAATTTAAGAAAAAATAAGATCTCCTATAATATGGGAAGAAAACCAAATATCCAAAATTTTAGGTCATTAATCTTTTATAGCGTTAAGAGTTGTTTCTAAAATAAGAAAATTGTCATTCCATTTAACATTATTCACTCACTGATTTTGAAATTTTTTATAAACAAGGTATTGTGTCAGTAGCAAAACTACACCCCCTTTTGTAAGATTTCCATGTTGATCACATGTTTCACAAATAGATTTTAATGATTTATCCCCGTTTCGTATTTTAATAAAGATTTCACATATATATTATTTTTAGAGTATTTAATACCCCTCAATAATTATTATTTTTTCTCATGAGATAGTTGTATGGATGAAGATTAAAAAAACAAATACTTTTTATACTCCTAAATCAACAATAATATCAGTAGTAAAAATAGAAATATTTTTTACCGCTATATCTTTTACACTATATAGAGTTTTGAAAATGTTTTTATTCATCTTTCATATCATTTACATAAATATTTTTTGATTCCCAATTTTTCTATTGCAATTATTAATCTTATTTTCTAGTTCAGATATATTTACAATATTTTTTTAATCCTATATGGTAGAAACATTTGTTTCAAACTAAGAAATTTTTGAAACATCTGAATTTCCAAATTTGTTGGTTATGGAAAAAAATGATTTTCTCAAAATTCATATTCTTACGAACATTTTCAATTTTATTTTAATCATATAAAGGTAACTATTGTTCATCCCTTTCAGGATCACCATTTCTACAACTTTCAGCAACTTCAGATATAATGTTTTGGAAACTTATTAATCTCTCCTAATATTTAGAATTATTTTGATGAATGGGTTCCAACTCTTCCTCCTTTAATTTAATTTTAAATCTATATGTTCAATCCAATTCATTTATTTTTGAAGAGACTTATTTTGATAATAAACCTCTTCCATAAAATTATCATTTTCATCAAGAATTTATTCTTTCTTGTTTATTTTTAGAATTTTCTTTTTCTACCACTTGATTTTCCTTTCAAGGGATACAATATTTCATTGAAATTCCTTACTGAAATCTTTCATTTGAATTTCCAACTCACTATCTTCTTCCCATGAACTACTACAAAAAAAATCTACCTCATTAACCATGGAAATGAACATATTTTCTCTATATGTACCTGTAAATTTTAAAGCCTAAACTTCAATGCCTTCATCTTCATCATCTTCAGACTAACAGATTTATCATTTAGATTTGGTTAACTTATTAATTGTTGTCATGGAATAATATTTTTTTATCTCATTAATTCTTCTAAAATATTCATAGTCGATTGAAATCTTCATAACTATCTTCCTCATTCCACCATTTAAGAAAATTCACATAAAAGTGCCCCAAAACTCTATATTCATAACTTTTTAGTGGTATATTACCTTTAATATCCATGCACTTATTTTAATATTTTTTGAAAACAAGGATAAAAATCTCCCAATATTGTTACTCACCTCATTATTAGATTTAGAATCACAAACTTGTTTATCATTGAAAATCTTCAATGATTTTATTTACCTAGAATCCATGATGGAAATTTCTCAATCTAATTTTTATATTAATTTAATCAATTTATAACATGTAATTTTTTATTTAATTAGAGTAACATGAATATCCTATAATAAAAGTGATTTAGTATCTCTATATTCCAAAGATAATACATTATCATCAAACTGTCCTTGTGGAATTCTCAATATCTTTTCAAAATTTTCAAATTTTTCTATCTTCACACTAATAAATATTATGGTTTAAAGAATATTATTCACCCTTGTAATGATGTTTCCAGCATATTAAAACTCCAACATTTTGAGATCATCATTCTTATGCCCCTAGATTTGTAACACTTTTTTCTTCACTATCGTATTTCCATCATAAATGGTATTCAAATGTTCCCTGATACCTTTAGAAGTTTCAATTACATTCACTCTAAAGAATTCCATTTCAAAAGGTTACTAGATTAATGATTTTGTATCTCTTCTAATATTATACAGATTCTATTTATGTTATGATATAAGTAGATAATTTTCAACCTGAGAATTAAATCGAACTATTATAACTTCCAAAACATCAAACCCAAAATACATAAGATATGAAAGCATTAAATATTTCATAATATGATAGTCATTACCATCAAATAATTGAGTACTTATTATATTCCCAAAATTCATATTATCAATAACATCATCACTTTAAAAACTTCTGCAAATAGAAAATAAAGGGAGCATTTTTGTTCGATAACACTTGAAATGGCATAATCAATATCAATGTATCATTGATTTGAGGTGGGGTTGAATAAGTGATAACTTTTTCGTTTATGTTTTATTTCATATTAAAAAAATATTTGTCCTATTAATGATTTAGTAGTATTATGAAGAATAAAGAGTCAAACATCAATAATAACACAAGTATTTACAAGCTCTACTAATCAAAATGTGAAAAGAAATCTATCATTTTTTTCACAAGGATTTAATTTGGAATGATTTACATACATGTTCCCCAAGAACCCACTAGTTATATACAATGATTCCTGTCATGTTTTCTTCATGATAAATATTTTCTAAAAAGTATTTAGATACCAATGCATTCATAACTCGTTCATAAGACCTCATATGTTAAAAAATAAATATTTTGGAATAAATATTTTTTTAAAACATTTTTTTGCATTCGAAAATATGATATGAGAGACAAATTATCTTTGGTATAACAAATATAAAGTTTTTAAAATTAATAAAAAATAATTTTTCATATTTTTCTTTCAATCAATAATATAAAATTTCTGAATTTCATTTCATAAAATCAGTCATTTTATATTTTTTTCCCAAAAGCAGGTTGTTTTTAAAACCGAATTATTAAATTATGTTTAACAAAATTTTGAGATGATAAAATTTTATTCAATACTTGAATCAAATAAATATGAAATATTGTTTTCATAATATTTAATATAAAATAAATAAACATTTTATTTGGTTATTATTTTGGTATTAAATCAAAACCATTTTATTCTTTAAAAAGTTGATATTTTTCAAAAACAAATAGATTGTGATTTACTTTAATATCAATAAATTTGCAAATAATATCATAAAAAACCTTCTATAAGTATAAATCTATCTTAAATGAGATCTTAAAATTTAAAAATAAAGTCTTAATAATTAAATGATTAAGAACCAGAACATGCATAAATTAAATTATTGCATACCACTACAATGTCCATGTGGAATTTATAACTTTATCATCTTCACTCATCTTTTGAAATTTAGTCCTCCCTAGCACTAAATGTTAAATAATTATTTACATTATTACATTAAGTATTGTATTTATATTATTTTAGTGAATATTATATCTTTATGTGACCGAAAGTGTTTTTCCACCGATGCTTGTAACTCAAATTTCAATATTTTTCTTTTAAAATTGTTGAGTAGATAATTTCTTATTCATGTACTTATTCAAACTTTTGAAAATTTAAACAATATAGGCTTCAATTTTAGATTTTTCACTATTTATTACTATGATAAATAATGTTTTTAGTTTAGTTGACCTGATTTTTTAAAACTTTTAAGGAACACTATGTTTTAGAATATATATAACATGTAACACTAACACTAAATAGACCAAAGAATATTATTATTTATATATGACCATTATAAAATATCCATTAAATTAATGAGTATGAAGAGTATTAACTAAATTATGAGATATATATATCATACTTAATACATATTCATTGATTAATTATTATGAAACAAGAAAGAAATATTAATTGTTGTTGTTTTATGCTTCAGAAATATGTATCCTTCCGAAATGATTTATATAACTTATCATTAAAAATTATATAAATAATTTATTGAAAATTTGAAAATAATATTTTATAAAAATAATAACATTTCTAAAACAACAATATCAAAATTTTATGAGGGTAAAATATATATATTTTTCTAAAATGATTTATTTTTATGTGAAATGTGAAAATTCCAAATTTTTATTAAAAACATTACATTTGTTTCGATAATATAAAAAGACATATTTTATTATAAAATGATTTAAATGTAAAATTAGATTTATACTGTTATAAATATTAAAAAAAATTATTGTAATAATTTATATGTTTTAATTTGGTATAAAAAAAATTTTGTACTTAGAATGACATTTTCTAAAGAAAACTGCTTTTAATTGTGTTTTTAATTTTAATCATAAAATAGGAGATTAGAATTATAGGAATGTAATATATAAAAATGGATTGAATAATTGGATTCAAGATATATAAATTTAATAATAAATTATCTTTTATTTTGATTCATTTTGAATAGTAACCATAGTAAATTTTTCTATAACTATAAAGGGTTAATCAAGTAATTATGGTTAGAAATAAAATAATATAGAGTAAAAATTGACCAAAAAATTGCTAAAAATTATTTGATGATTAAATTTTGTTATTAATTATGAAATATTCAGTTATATAACCTTCAAAGAAATTATGTTGAGATTGCGAACACTATAATATTTTATGTAATGAAAAGTAAAAAATGTCACACTATTGTTTTTAATAAATTTATCATTTTTAACATGGGGGTAACCAGAGGATAGCGAAGATCTTTATTTTGTATAAACATTAATTCATGACTTATTTTATAAATTTACACATGATAAAATCTAGAAATATAATTATTCGTAGTCTCTTTGGAAATTTGTTGCACAACCCATCAACTTAATACATGGATAAAACAATATTATTGAAAACATTACTATCATGATCATAAATTCCAATGCTCTTAAAACTAAATAGGATAACATTGAGAAACACATAAAAATGGGAAATATATAAATCCCATTATGGTAATAATGAAATCCTGGCATTGGGTAAATAAATACATTTGATCCAAAATGAACAAAAATTTTGCCTAAGAGGGGAGAATCATAATCACAGAGAATGAGGACTGATATATAATGATAACATAATGGGGACATGGGAATGTGGAAACAAACTAAAACAAGAAATTATAAGTATATTTCAATGGTAACTAATAGGAAATAATAACATTATGTTCTTTTTATAAGGTCCCATGAAACATACATAAAATCTCATAAGATTAAATCATTACCAATTGAACTTGATTAATGTATATTTTACCAAACCTAATAATATCATTTACAGGTATATATGTGTAATATATATCATATTAAATACTAATATATTTAAACACTATTAACCACAATATTTAATGATTTTGTATTACATATATGGAATCCCCCAATAAAATTAGCATAGGTACATATAGGTAAATACCCCTCAGTAGAAATGGGTATGAGAATTCCCATAAAAAATGTTTGGTATAAAAAATCATAGTGAAATTTCAAATGAATAAAAAAAGATCATAAATATTCATAATTTTTTTTTAATTAGATAAAATGAGGCCTCTAATAAAAATAAATCAAAATCATAGTACGAGTTGCATGGAAAAACATTTCCAAACATTCTTAATTGGAAGAGGGGGAATAAAAAAGGATGTTCTTGAATAAAGAGGAGAAGGGGAGGAACCCTTGCCTTGATATTGTGTTTTCAAAAGATCTATAGGTTATTATTCAGAGCTTGGGGGACCCTAGTGAGTTATATAGTGATTAATAGGAATATTATGGTCATGATATATGTTTTTTTGGGAATTTAAATGGGAGATTTTATGGGTTTATATAGTAAAATATAGGGGAGTTGATTACTATTTCTAGAACTTATATTTTGGACTCTATAAAACAGTGTAATAAAAAAAGTAAAATGGTTTTTTCCTTTGTAATTCAAAAAAGATTTCTATTTTATGTTATTTTAAAATTATAATAGCAAAAATCCTTAAAATATTACCCATGGAGATGTGGAAGTGATTCATGTTCATAAATAATTGATTTTATAACATTAATGTAAAATAATGGTTTTGAGGGTTCCTACATGGTTTATAAAAATAATACAATAACATAAAATGAACCAAATTTTAATGGGTAAACTTATATTTTCTCTGGTATACCTTTTATGGATATATTTATACTCATTAGATTCCTTATGATGTAAACATATATATAATATCTTTGTACCCTATATAATTTTTGTTCACAAATTTGAATATCCTGGATAATTTTTAAAAAATAATTTTTAAATAATTTTTACATTATTAATCAAAAAATAATAATTTTTAACCAAATAAATTTCTAAATTTGAGAAATTACCCAATTAAATCAAAAACCCATATATTGAAAAAATATAGGTTTTTTCACAATAAGACTTTTCTATCTCTTATAAAATTTAGTTTTTAGCTTTATAAAATTATATTATCAAATATAATTAATAAATGTTATTTAATATTATTATTTAATTAAAATTTCAATTATTTAGAAAATTCTACAAAAATTCAAAGAAATTTGTTAATAGGAATTGTCTATTAACCAAAAATAAAATTTGAGTTTAGTCATATTGAAATATAATTTTTATAAAACATGTTATTTAATAATTTATGAATAAAAATCAATAATGATTAAATATAATCATTATTTTTTAGATAATTGAAAATAAATATTAATGGTGTTAGTGTTTAAATATGTATCCCTTTGTTACCCTAGAGAATTAATTATGGGTATGGTGTGCGAGGGATAGATTTTTTTTGTGTGGTTCAGTGAACATGGTTTGGGGAGTGATATATATTATCTTTCACTTCTTTTATAAATGGTTTCACTCATTCTTATGTAGTTGAATACATTTTTAGGATTGTTCAAGGGAAAATCACAACGATGTTATCTCCCTCAGATGCCATGATAGTTGAGCTTGTTAGAGTAAGATCGTTCTTATCAATCACATCCCCTGTTTTGTTTATTTCAGTGGTCCTTATTTAAACTGACAATTAATAATGATCATATGGTCACAATTGAATATATATATTGTTAGTTGTTAAGATTTTTAATAGTATTTTAAATAAAAAATGTTATAATATTCAAAAATAACCAATGTAATGATTATGTTCTCAATTACTTCATTACTTCATAAAAAACATTATTAATCAATCAGATTGAATTTCATTTATAATAGTTCAGGTAAATAAATTAGTATCCACATAACAAATTTTACCATTGAAATGTTTATTTCATAAAATAAAATATATAAGGGAACATTAATTTCAATGCCTCTTATATTTCCCAATACACTTCCTCAAACATTTGGTTCTACCACAACACATTAACGTGTGAGTTGTCTCATTCCATTGAACCATGTCTCTGGTATCTAATATATTAACTTCCTACTTCATATATGCTATATCATTATCCAATGGTACCAAATATATATTTTTTCCATGGGTGGGATTTTTTATGTACTTTCTCAATGGGGATACACATAACACCTCACGTGCTTGAGATAGGATAGGTGGGAGTGTTAGCTGATTGGCTATCTCATTGATGTAATGAAGGATCTCCAAGGTTTAAAATTATCTTGGACAAAGAATTCCTTTCTTCCCAATACAAATGAATTTTATCCATGGATAGATATAAACAATAACTTTATCATTTAAATCAAACTCTATATATTAACGATAGTTTTCTATGTGTCATTTCTATCAACTTTGTGCAGATTTCATATATATTGAAACGATTGAAATTTATTGGTCGCACCAGAAAATGCATCCCCAAAATATTCCAAATGCTTAAATACATGATCCTAGATCATTTCCTGATTCTTAAGATTTGATTTTACTAGTTTTATTGCCCGAATAGTGTTACAAATTAGGAGTTATGGACATTTGACGTTGGACTACAAAACTAATTCGTGGAGCCCATTAGCGAAGCTACCTCCATGATTGCATAGTAGAGGGAACTTGATCAAAACCTTCAAGACATCCACGATGGTTGATGATGGTCAACACCGCTATTATGATTAACTTGACATAACCTTACAAGATCCTCTATGAGCATCGTGATGGTCGATGACGACCGACTCCATGATTATGAAAAACATGAGGGAACTCCTTCCGGTTGTGGAGCGGGACATCATTAGAGGTGTCATTTTCTCTTCGTGGAAGGAATTTGTGTTCTATGGTGTGATCCTACAATCTCCATCGCCTATAAATATCCAGATCACTCCCTTCATAAGCACAGTTATGCAGCCCCTTGGGTGGCAGATCTCCCATTTCACAGAGCACAAGAGCACTACAAAGTGATGCCCTTCACAAAGGGCTCTACCCTTTGTGAAGGGGGGGATATCTTTGGGTCTCGAGGATCTGTGAGCCGCATTTCCCTGAAATATGCTTTGATCCAAGAGCCTTTTGGATCCAGGATCCCATTTACTCTTTGATCCACTTTGCTCTGCGAACCCCTTTGCTCTGTGAGCCCCTTTTCTCTGCAAGCCCCTATGCGCCGTGAGTCTATGCTTAGGAATTCCATTCTCCATGAGCAGTATTCCATTGTGAAGATGCATTGTGAGACCCAATTCTCTACAAGAACCTTTCCTTTTTGAAGCTACATCTCTAAGACCCATCCCTTTAAATGCTCCAACAATTGAAAAATGGAGAGTCAGACGACAATCTTTTTGGGATGGGACATCGTCATTTTCAATGGAGCCCTTCTGCGCACCCACCTTCCACCTATGGAATACCATGATTTGAGATAATCTTATGCAAACCATGAAATACCTTGAGTCGACATATTCCTCTTGGTCCATTTTCCATGTGGTGAGTTAAGAATCCAATCATTAATTCCCTATGTACCTTGAGTTGATCCTTTCCTCAAGTAACTCATACAAACCACTTCACCTAAATCATATGACAGGTTGATCCAGAAAGAGCCTCTATTGAGTAATCCCCAACACCAACCATTTCTAGGTGCCTTATTCCAAATAGACTTATCTATATGACTATAAACTATATTGCTCCCAATGTGACAAATATATGAAACCTCTTTCTCTAAATAAGAGAATCCTCATGCACCAAGAATAAGATTCCAAATAGTCCTATCTACATGACTATAAAATGTAGAACTCTTTATGTGAAAAATATAGGACACATCTTGCTCTAAACAAGTGATGCCTTATGCACAATGAATAATTTCTAAATAGTTCTATCTATATGACTATACACATTAGTACTCCATTTGTGACTAATATAGGATTCATTTTTCTCTAAAGAAGAGATGGTTTATGCTCCATGCATATGATTCCAAATAGACCTATCTACATGACATTAAACTGTAGAACACCATATGTGAAAAATATAGGATGCCTCTTGCTATAAATAAGAGATTCCTTATGCACCATGCATAAGATTCCAAATATTCCTCTAAACTATATTACTCCATCTTTGAAAAATATAGGACGCCTCTTGCTCTAACGAAGAGATGCCTTATCTGCTAAGCATAAGATGCCAAATAGTCCAATCTACATGACTTTCAACTATAGTACACCATATGTGAAAAATATAGGGTTCCTCTTCCTCTCAAAAATAGATGCCTTATGTGCCAAGAATAAGTTTCCAAATAGTCCTATATACATGAATTTACACTATAGTACTTCCAGTGTTACAAATATAGGATGCATCTTGCTCTAAACAAGATATCCCTTATGATTCACACACAAAATGCCAAATATGTTTATCTATATGACTATAAAATGTAGTAATCCCTATATGAAAAATATAGGATGACTCTTTCCTTAAACCATAGATTCCTTATGCACTAAGAATATGATTCTAAATAGTCCTATATACCTGAATTTAAACTATAGTACACCTTATGTTACAAACATAGGATGAATTTTTATCTAAACAAGAGATTCCTTACATGCCATGCATAAGACAACAAACAATCCTATCTACATGATTATAAACTGTAGTGCACCCTATATGAAAAATATAGGATGCCTCTTGCTCTAAACGATAAATGCATTATGCACCAAGATTAAAATGCCAATAGTATTATCTACATGACTATAAATTTTATTGCACCACATATGAAATATATAACATGCCTCTTGTTCTAAACAAGATATGAATTATGTACCAAACATTATGTTCCTATAGTCCTCTCTACAAGTCTATAAACTGTATCACACCCTCTATGCCAATAATAGTATGCATCTTGTTCCATAAAAGACATTCCTTATGTTCCAAGAATAATATGATAAAGGTCATCACTACTTAAATCTAAACTACAGCATGCCCTGTCATTCAATAATATGATGCCTCTTGTTCCAAATAAATGATTTCTTATGTTCTAAGAATAGGATGCCTCATGTTGTGATTACAACGGCATAATTTCATGAGCGTTGGAATCTTTTCCAGCATTCACCCACTACACTACATGCTTCATGTGTCCTATATTTGAATCTTTATCCTCTTTCATTTTTGAAGGGTCCCTCTAACGGCCTGGTCCCATGCTGCATCAGCTCACCTACCATTCTAGTCCAAGGCCTTATAAGACTTTGGATGAAACACTGAGTTAGGTCCTTTGTTTTGATCTTGTTAAATAGTCGACCTTCGTTAATCTATCCACATTCATGATAACATGATATGGATGTTATGTTTTGAACACGATCAATATTTATATCCCATCGCCATGATACCTTCACTGTATTCCAAATGTTCAGCATGTGATTCAAAAATTTAATCCCCCTTTGTTTGGACTGATTCCAACTCCCTTTGCGTTATCCTGTTTGTGCACTAGCACATAGGTGTAGGCTTTAATTATATTCCTCGAACCATCAATGAGTTGGGATGCCCTCATGGCCAGACATGAGGAAGACCTTATGGGAAACATCCATGCATAAGCCCTATTAATCATTGTTGATCCATAGCAGCTCACAGGCAGTGTCCATGTGTAAGCCCCCATTCACTATGGTCTCTCTTTAGCAGCACCTCAGAATCATCCACACTTAAGCCCCATATACCATTTCCACTCCATAGTGGCTCCTAGGCTACTTCCATGCCTAAGTCCACTCCACCATTTCCTCTCATTAGCAGCATCCGGGCAACTTCCATGCGTAAGCCCCATCAACCATTGTCACTCTATAGTGGAAACCATGCAGCTTACATGCATAAGACCCATTCACCACCCTTCATGGATTCACATTGCTCCACGATCATCAGGAATATTATTGCATATTGTTTCTCACAGAAAGCATGACTCATGGGAGATTTGAGTAAACAGTGACCATGACATCCTCCCTAGGACACCCTAGATTGTCAACACCAAACCATCTTGAACTAGATGAACTTTGATCCTTTGTAAGGAAAGGTATATAGGAAGCCTCCTTGATGTTAAATCCCAATACCTACATGTCCCAAACCCTTCATGTCGGTTCACCATCCATCTAAAACTACATGGACTTTGATCCTTGCATAGGAAAGGTACGTAGGAACCCTCCTTGAGGTTCAATACCAACACCTTCTAGTCCTGAACCTTTCACGTCAGTTCACCAATCACTCCCAAAATACATGGAGATTGATCCATGTCCATGAAAGGTATGTAGAAAGCCTCCCCGAGGTTCTAGAACAATACCTGATAGTCCCTAACCTTTCACATCAATTCACCAAACCATCTTGAACAACGTGTACATTGATCCTTTCCAAGGCAAGGTATGTAGGAAGCCCCCATGAGGTTCAATCTCAACACCCATCGGTACCTACCACTTCATGTCGGTCCACCCTTGTCCCGCCTAACATTAAACTATATGCCCCTTTTTCTCCTAAAAGACGTTAAATTGTACCCATTAAAACTACAAGGGATTTAATCCTTGTCTCCAAGTCATGGTATGTAATGAGCCTCCTTGATGACAAACCCCAACCAATGTTTAGCCATTTTACCCAAATTAGTGGTAAACCATTGCATCCCAATCAGCGGTAAGCAGTTGACCCCCAAATAGTGGTATGACATTGTCCCTAGTCAGCAGTAAGCCATTTTAATATAATCAATGGTAAGTTATTGTATCCCATCCAGTGGTAATACATTGTAAAACCCACATGTCGATAAGTCTTCATAAGATAAAATATGTGGGTTTGATCCGATTCTCATTGACATGCTATGTATGACACATCCCCGAGGTGAAATCACAAACACTGGTAAACATCGGTGTCCCCCTATTGGGACCCACATCTCTAGTCTTCCCCTCGAGCATCAGACTAACTCGGGCCCCTAAGTAGGCGTAATCCCCAATATATCATCGGGTAATTGTCTTATGCATACACCCCGATTCTATAACCACGTCCTAAATTACATGGACATTGATTCCCTACATCTGGTATTTGTAGGAAGCCTACTAGAGGTTCAATCCCATCACCCATGTCCCATCCTGGTCTCTCCCTTGAGCCTTTTTGTTTCAGGAAGGTCATGCCTCAACCCAGAAGGTCCACTTCATCTAGGTCCCATCCATGCATCCATTCTCACATGCTGCCTCCTATGGTGTCTCCTCGCCCCACCAAACATTGTGTACATTGATTACCCACACAAGGGATACATAAGAAGTCTCTTTGAGGCTCAATACCAAACTTATTGTCACCATCATGACAGTTCCATCTTATTCCCCCTCCACTTCATTCAACTCTCCATCATCCATCCTAATGAATACCCAGGAGGCCACATATTTGTGGGATCACACCATTCCATTGAGATGCTGAACATGCATAAGCCCTATACAATACATAATCATTCAACCAAGAGTGTCCCTCTTGTTATGGGTCACTAACCACACATAAGTTCAAACATGTATTTGGATCTTTGTCCTTCTTGTACACACCGATTCATTACCCTTTAGAACTACATGGATTTTGATCCCTATCTTCGTCACAGGGTATGTAGGAAACCTCTAAAAGGTTGAATCCCAGCCAATTGTAAACCTTACGGTCCCCCATTATGGGGAGCACTCTTCCTGATCCTCCCTCAATGATGTCCAGATCATCCTTCACGGTGTGATATTTTCCCTCTATGGGACACACCACCTCGTATCCGTCTTCATTGAGTGTTCAGATACATCCAGATGGTAAAATATCTAGTTCTTCCTCCTAGGGATGTACTCATCTGATCCATCCCTATGTGATGTTCTGATCACTCTCCTACCGTCTCTGGAAGATGTTAAACTTGGAACGTACCTCGTGTTAAACATGATATGATTGGGAAAAACCTTGAAATTTATGCCTTTCGTGAAACTGTATCTTATAGACGATATACTCATGACATATCCAAAGTTAAACATAAAAAGTTAAGTAAAACCTCGAAATTTATTCCTTTGGCATAACCGTATCTTCTAGATGTTATACTCATGACATACCACAAGATAAACATAAAACGTTGAGGAAAACCTCAGATAAATGCCTCTGGAATATGATTCCCCATAACCGACATGGGATACCTCGGGTTCTTCACTCTTGAGATGCCCTCTTATAAGGAAGAATATAGGTTCCCAAATTTACACACATCCATAGATGCCCCTACATTTCTGAATATAGCATATACTATGATCGATGGATTCCACCATGTTAAGACCCCATGGAATTTCCTGACGGAAATTTTGTAATTAACCGGAGTTCACAATGATATAGCACTAGGAACGAGATTCACGAACCTTGACTCAAAATCTATGAGGGTGACCTGGACTAAAAATGAGTTCCAAGGATGAATCCACAAAAGGATAAACTGATATCCCATCATCCTGTTTCAATCAAGGAGTAAAGATCTATGAATATGTGAAAGATGCCTCTCTCTATTGGAAAGTGGGAAAACAGGGGAATAGTTGTGTGTCCTCTAAAATAAATAGATGTGTGCCTCAGTAAAAGTGTCAGAAACAATTACCTATCATATATTTCATAATATATTGTCCTATCAACTTATTATCTCAAAATTCATCCCAGTATTTTTTTGTTCAAAACTCCTTCCCAAACAATTCCTCAAAAGGTTCCATTTGAATTCTCGAATGGAAAAAGTTCTTATATGATAACTCCACTTGTGAAATGTGTTTATCCCAACATCCTAGTAAATACATTGAATACATTAGAATATCTTTATGTGTATGAATTTTATGTTCATACTGACTTTCATTCTATGGCTGATTAGTAGTACTGATGATCATTTATGTATTCGAGGATTATTAATGGTTTCTCCAAAACCTTGAGATAAACCAATGATCTAGATCAAATATAAATAATATTAGAACTCTATAATGACTTTCCAAATAGTATATGTATATCTTGGATATTTGGACAACAATGAAATTTTCAATGATTGAAATTTAATGCACTGACATGATAATTCAATCTACTACCACCTAGATAGAGCGATTTCCATTACTGGTCCATGAGAGTCCTGTGAGGAAATACATGGTTGTGTTTTCTCACATACACACTAGAATGGGATTTAGTTTCATAATACCAACAATCTTCTTTCATTCTTCTATGAATTAGAGGAATATAATCTATCAAGATACAAACTCGGCAATCTATCCCTTCATGTTATCCAAACCAAATTATCCCCCTCTCTATACATCTATTTGATTCCTTGATGAATAGTGATGGATGACCTGTATGCATCATAAATATGTTACCACTTGAGTTTTAGATTTTATTTGACACATATGTACATTCCAAACCTTATAAGCACCTATTAAACAAAGTTAAACTCTGTAATATTCTCTGATTTCTTTTATAGGAACTTATCATCTTTCCAAGCCGCCATGATCCTCTCATAAATGGATGGATCATGAGTAATTTGAAAAATGTAAGATAAATATCCTTTTATTATTCTAATATCCATATTTTTAATGTCCAGTAAGATTGAATCCTTTACAATACTCTTCAGGGATATAGTTTTGGGGTCCTTTTTAATCATTGTGTCTACCACTTTGTTTTCATTCACCTGATGGTAATGGATTGAACAATTTTAATCCTTGATTATATATAACCAACCTCAATGGATTATATTAATCCCCTTCTATATAAATATATATGTGATGATTCTATAGTCCATATACATAGAAACAATCTACCCTTAGAGATAATGCTACCAAATATTTCATTTTATGATCACTGAAGACAATTTTAGATCTCTATTGGGGTATTTATGCTTATGAATTTTTAGTTGGAGGGAGGCATAGTGTAATAGTCCATAACCTATGCTCCCAAATCCATTGCTAAAAATATAATCTTTAAATTCCTCTATTTGAAACTAATAACCAAAATCCAATTTCAACCATCATAAAAATAAAAAATATCAAATGAAATATTTGATTACTTGTATACTAAAGGGCCTTTTAGTTTTAGTGTCATAGATAATTAGTATAGAATCATAAATATATTAGAAAATAAACTAATGGTTCATAAAAATCTATTTTTTCCCCAAATTTTCTTCATCTCTAGCTCTATTATTTAAAATACTTTACTTAAAACATTTCTTCATAAACTGGGAAATGAGACTTATGAAAAAGGTGATTATCGATGATCAATAAGGGTAAACAAAGGTTATACCAATGATTACATAAGAATAACATGAAAATAAGGGGATAATTACAAGAACATAGCATTTCAAAATTATACCATTCATATCATTGATCTATGTAATAAGTCACTGTAGAAATAAAGAATGTTTATAAGATATTAATCATAAAGGAATCGAAGAACATGATGGATGAGAGAATATCATTAGAATAAGTCATGTAATTTTGGAATTATTATAGGAATATAAAATATTTTTTTAATAGTAAGTTCTATTTTCCTAAACAATGATAGTGGAATGTGTTCACTCCAAAATCTATCAGAATATATACATTTCACTCCCAAGGATTTCATATAAGTCATGGTTCACTCTCAAAACTAACATTGTTGTCAAGGTTTACTCCCATTACTACTATATTGGAAAAATTACCTCATTGTAATGGATTCACACCCCAGTAAATTCATTATTATATAATGGGATATAAATATTTACCCAATAAATATTAGAAATATATAGGTCCAACACATCAAATAATGAAAACAATACATATGTGTGCCACATGTTCATAAACCATCATTATATCAGAACCTATGAAAAGAATTGTGGTCCATACACATTTCATATTTTCATCATAAACATAAACCATCTAGTTAAATAATAATGATACTATCCTTGAATAATATTACCAATAAATTATAGGTAACATAAATTAATTTCAACTTACATAGAAACTTATTTTGAAATATAACTTCAAAACATTTTTTAGGAAAATAAATTTTCCAATTTAAAATCACTTATATTAAAAAATTTAAACACATTTAGTTTAAAACAATATTTGAAAATTATAATGTAATATTTTATTGAATTTTTGATATAATTAATAAATATTGAAAATTTAAAATACTCTAGTGTATTACAAGTTAAAAAGACATTCATTCTTTAATGTTTTCAGAAAATTCAAAAAAATTATTATTTAGAAAATGAAAAAACTATTCCGTTGAAATGATTTTGTAAAATGCTAAACATATGAAAAAATGATTATATTTTTTTTTGGAGAATCGTAAAAACCATTATAAAAAATATTTTATAAAACATTTTAAGTTAAATGAAATATTACCCTACTGAGACTTCAACATAAACAATCCCGAATAATGATGACCTTGTGAAATGAACCCTTACCAATCTGGTAACTGATGAATAATAATCCATATTAATGAAAACAAATGTATAGAAATTTATATCCCAAAATTTTATTTATATGAATCCTAAAAGACATTATTATAATGTATATACACCACAAAAAATAAACAAATAGTGTATAAGTCATGTGTCCCACTAAAATATAATAAGATAAAAATCTCTTACCTCCTGCTTCCCTTCAGATCAAAATGATTTAGCCACTAGTATAATGGTTTTAAAGAGGTTTTAAATTTTTAATAGAACTTTACGTATATTTAAAATATCATATATTATCCAATTATATCATCTTTTCACATGTTTATTAATAATATTTCCTTATTACCCCCTTTTCAAGTGTTATCTACATCATTTTCCCATACTTCTTTGGTCATATAAGTTTTGGTTCTTATTAATATGATATAGCTACAACATATCAAGGATATTATATATTATATAAATATAATATATATTAAATATATATATATATATATTCATAATTAAATATATATAAAAAAAATTACACTGTTCGTAGAGGTATTGGGTTGAATGTACACCAGAACACTGTTAATAATTTTCAATGCACGGAGTGAAAGAATGTTAAAGAATAATTAACCATTATAGAATGATAATTTTGTTAAATATATAATATATATTCATTAGATCCATATTTTTTACCATCCGTATAAAATGTTGTTGAAAAATGTATTACACCGCTCCATGAAGATGGTGAGTTGTGTGTACGCACGGGTGATGTTTTTTACTTTTCATAATATGGGAAAGAGAAGGGATATGGTTGTACCATAACCATAATAACATATAAGTATATTTATGATACTATATTTATTACGTTTGGGTGGATACAACACATTATGAATATTTATAAGAAGAAATAATGTTGAAAGGGTTGGTAAAGACAAGTGCCTCTCCTTTGAGGGATTTTCTATAGATCAATTCTTAAAGGATCTAGGATTTGTCCTTTGGAAGGTATATAACACTATAGAACATGTATAAGGATATTTATAGGAGGAATTTTAATGACTCATTTTAGATACAAGGCTTAAAGAGGTGTGAATAGGTGAGGGAGGAGGTTTCATTTCATAATTGATGTGAGGGGCACTTTTTGAATATCTAAAAAGATTACAATATAAGAAGACTATTCTGGAGACCAATGCATGAAAATGGACTATAAATTCACATCAAATGATATTTTCCAACATATTTTATCCCTTTTTTGTTATTTTACTTAATTTATGCTTTATAATTAATTTTAGAAAATATTAATCCCATAATATAAAATTGTTGTGATTTTTATATTATTTATTACTTTAATTTTAAAAAACTAATAAAACAATTAAAATTGAAAAAACAATATAGTATCATAAAAATTTCATGCTCATTTAGATAATTTTTGGATCCCCAAATATATATCAAATGGTGTTACATTTAATATTTTTAACGTTATTTATTTGATTTTTCTCTAAATTAAATTAATACTATATTAGCATTGAACATGTATAGAAGGTAATTATATAATGTCTAAAAAATATAAATTAATATATATATTTTATATATGTTTATTGTGATAAAAATAAACATTTATATTAATTCAATGTTTATATTAACTCTCATATAAATGATGACAAATCTAAATGTGTTATTTTAACTTTTAGAACACTATGCAAGTATTCTACATGATTTTGGAGGAGCAAATTTTTATATAAAATTAAAATTTTTGTAAGAAAATAAATAATTAAATATAGATTAATATTTATAATCTATGTTGATAAAATAATTAAATCATACAAATTATTATTTTTTGGATAAAAAATATGACTACTGTAGTGCGGCGGAGGATCTGTGTCAACAATGAAAATATTTTTTCTATTTATTCTTGATTAACTTATAATCATATATTTTTAATTATTTACAAATTATATTTGTAGAATTTTATATTAAATGACTCATTATATATTTTTAATAAATGTTTATATTATTTCAATGTAATGGAGATGTCAAAAACTATATCTTTTTTGTTAAAAACATATTTTGTACGATTCACTAAAAATATAATTTATTCAATATAATGTGAAAAATACCATCCTACAATTTTTTTTGTTGAATCCAAAAATGAATTATGTTTCAAATTTTTTTTATAATTTTAAAATATTAATATTAAAAAAAGTTGGAAAAAAGAGATGAAAACAACATTCCATAAAAATTAGTTTTTTGAAAAAATACTTATTTGTATATAAAAATAACTTTTTTACCAAATTCAATTATAAAATTGATTCCAATGAAAATATTTGAATTATTATCAATATTATATAACTAAATTTCCTTGGAAACCATTAAAATCTAATTAAATGTCTCAAATGATTGAAAAAATATAGTCTTCAATAAAAATAATTATTTTCATTTTTTATTGGAAAATCAATCTTTTGGGAAAAATAAGAAATTTGTTACCCAAGATAATTTTATTATGAATGATTTAATAATGTTAATTTTTTTTATGAGTAAATTTATATTATTTCCAAAAAAAATGTATCTTGATATTAACTCATAAAATTCCTGAAAATCCATTTTGGAAGAAAATTCATGAAAATCTATTTTTGAAGAAAATGTATTCCTAAAGCATAAGACAACATTACCAAAAAGTGAGTTCATATTATATAAGAATTAATAAAATAATTATTATTTATTAGATACTTCATATGTGTATATATATATATTTTTTAAATATTATTCATACTTTCTAATTTAATATATATGTTATAATGCTAAAATATTAATAATAACTTATTTGGGTTTATTTAGGCTTGGTGTTTAATGAAACATATGATTTCGAACATAGTGTTCATTTAAAATATTTTAGTTTTAAATTATTACCCTTCCACAATAATTTTTTTCCTCACAGTTTTAACATCGTCTATGTAACTATATTTTACCTTTCATAAAATACATCTAATAAAATCCTACATGATAAATAGTATAATTAAAACAACCATTTGAAAAGATAAAAATTAAAATGTAAAGGTCATATAGAGTAACACATACTTAGTATCCATATAGGAAATAATTTTTGGTAAGTGAAGACATGGATATTTAAGAGAGAACTAACTCCATTTTACTGGTAGAGAGTGACAGTGAAACAAATCATGGGAATGTTAACCATCACAAAACATATAATTCAATGATTTGTTAAGAGGACATTAATTTAATTGAAATAAAATCACAAAGATTACATTTTTAATTTCAAGAAACATTTTATTATTATTGATGAATTACATTATATCTTAGTCTATGAACTTGTCAATTATTACTAACATTAAAAGTAGAGCTTCATCAAGAAATACCCCTTCACTCTGGGATTCATCTCCCTAATTCACCTCCCTTGACCTTCTCCTTCTCCCTACTATGGCTTCCTTATATGTTATTCCACATGTTCTATCTCATGGTAGGTATTCTCCTTGTCCTGTTCTTTTGGTTTTATCTAGTGAATCACAATGGTTTCTACCTCGACCACCTCAACCATGTTCTAAACTCATGTTCCACCACTCCTCTCAAGGTTGGATCTAGAGAGAAAAATACTAATAATATTTGGGAAAAAAGGTTCGATGGTTGTGGGCCATCTTATAATATCCTTTCCTTTTCATTTAGTTTTTCATCCCCTAGTTTTCTATTTCTTTTTTTTGGGTTTTCAAACTCAATTCCATTTTATCTAGTCTCTTATTTGGTATCCTTATGATTTTTCTATCAGTGATTGTCATGTCACTTTGGATCTAGTTTGGTGTTTTTGATCACTACCATCGGTGAATAGTTTTGGTGCTTGTTCGGTGATGGTTCAATTTCAACATTGGACCTATTCATGATTATTCCTTTAATGTTCTTTAACACCCATTGTTAATCTCTAACATGTGGTGTTTATATGGCAAAGATAATAATGTTGATAGGTCAACATCGACAGTAGTAGTGGATTTCGATTTATTTTTTACGATAGTGATGATTCTTTATTACGGTTTCGTTATACATGGTCTGGTTCAATAGTGTTAAAGGTAGTTGTTCAATTCCAATTTCTAGTGTGTTTTTCTCAGCTATTGGCATGATTTTTATTGAGATATGATGATTATTGAAGGGTACCTGTTGACGGAGATGATGGATTTATGGTTTATGGTCTTGATGTTTGTGATGGTGGAAGCTTGTGGATTATAACTCATGACCAAAGGTGATTGGTGTTGTAGGTTCATCTCAATTTTGACTTTTATTCTGATGATGTATTGTTTCATTTTTCATTTGTTCTGACGCTGGGTGTTTTGAATATAGGAATTTGGGGTGTTTTTTTGGATATCTGGTATGTGAGGTTCCCAATTTAACTGAAAGTGTCATTTTAGAATATTCAAAAAATGTATTACACTTAAGTTTGATATTTTATTACTGAATCACATAAATAAACCTCAAATGGATTTCATAATCAAAAAAATAAAAATGTATTAATATTATACATAAAAATTAAAAATAACTTAAATTGTTAGAACCACATAACATGGTTCCCATAAATAATAAACTTTCATATGAGTAAAACTACTTTAATATTTAAAATTCAATAGTAATACCCAAAGATCAACCTAGATGATTCAATAAAAAACAATCAATATAATTTATTTAAATATTTCAGAATAATTTTGGGACCCAATATTTTTAAGGATACGATCACATCATCATCCAAGATAAACTTATTATTTATCTCTAAAAATGATCAAGTACTAATAATATATTCTTCTAGATAGGCTAACAATTTACATTAATAAAAAGATGCACCATAACTACACAATAAAATTATTTATCACTCTAACAGGAAATTGAAAATTTATTCCTAAAATAAAATTCTTTTATATTTTGTTTACATTAATACTATTGGATTTAAATAATTGGTAACATCTTTTGAAATAAAATTAATCACATAATTCCAAATCAATTACAAATCTCATTGTTATCTATATGATAAAATATATTTTCACAAAATGAACCTATCTATTATATGTTATATTATTTAAATAATAAAAAAATAGAATCATACTAACTAGGATATCATGTAGTCATTTGGTTGGGGATTTACCCATTTCATAATCCGTCGTGGGTTCAGGCCTTGCGTGATGTGATGGGTTTTCATCTGACCATTAGGATGACCTTTTACGAAAACTATATAAATATATTTAAAATAACCATCAAAAAACATGATTAACATACTCAAAAGTAATTAACCAATAATTACCAGAAAATCAGATAACATATGAACCATAATAACTATAGATAACATTAAGAATATTTCTAGAAAAAATTTAGGGATTATTTTTCAAATAATACATGATTTTATACCTAAAGATTAAATATACCAATTCCAAAATATCACTATCTTCCTTATGATTACATCAATTAAAAACTCAACATGGCATTATAAGAATATAAAAAAATTCAACCTCATACTTATATACACATGTGGGAATCCATAACACAAAAGATAACTTCTCATGAAAACATAATAATCTCAAAAGTTTCCTAAATAGACCTCTGATACCAAATGTAATAGCCTAGTACACATACTCCAAGATATAGTTAAAAAATTAGACTTTACATTATTTTCCATGATACCAATAAATGTGACCCAATTTAAACCATCTAAATCATAACAAATTAAATGTAATATTGGATCCCATTCATATATTAAGACCTTTTAGGTTTATAGTTTTATAGAATTATTTTAAACTCTTACATATCATGAAAAAACAAACACTTGTTCATAAAAATATATATCATCCCCAATTTTTCATTAGGTCTATCAACCTTCCTATACATACCCAATTTAAAAACATTCCTCTTATATCAATGATTTCAAAAAGAATAACATGAGAATAATGGAATAAGAACAAGAAAATTAAATTTTAATCTCATATCTTTTATATCATAGATAAAAATCATGTGTCATTTAATAAATCATGGTAGTTCATAGAATTTAAATCAAAAAGTAATAAAATAACATGATCCATGACATCATATATTTGGAATAAGTCATAGATTTTTATCATACACATAATAAAATATTTTTTTTAATATTGGACAGGTCTCTAATATATGACTATCATAGTGGAATGTGATCACTCCCCAAACAAGTATAGTAGTCAAGGATACCTCCTAAAACTATCATAGTTGATATAATCCCTCATTGAATTGGGTTAACTCCCAATTCTAGTCATTTATATTTCATTAGATATTAGAATTTAACCAATTCATTTGAGGGTGATTTAGGTACAACACCTCACATAAACAAACCATACAAATGTGTGCCACTAGATACTAAATCATTAATCATATCATAACCCATAAAAAGAAATTGGTTTCAAATATAATTAAAAATTTCTTCGTAAACATAAACCATTCAAAGAAAGAATAGTTATATTATAATTTAATCATATCTCCCATAATGTATATGTAAAATAAGAGGATTTAATCATAGATGAAAAATTATTTTGAATGATCATTTGGTAACATTCTTAAGTAAAACAACTTTTCCATTTTAAAATCACTTCTCTTGAAAAACCATAAGACATTAAAATGAAAAAAATTTATTTAAAATGAGTAATATAGATTTTATTAAATGATTTAAATAAATAATTTATAATGATGTTTTTGAAATTTTTATCATGTTGTATGTGTTAAAAACAATCTTTTATAGTTTTATCAAAAAATTCACATAAGTTCATGTTTATAAAAATAAATAAATATACCTTTAAGAATTTTCGTTGAAAGATAAAATAGAGAAATATAATTTTCCATTGTTTTAGTATAATAATAATTTAACTTTTTAATATATATATATAAAATGTTGAAAATTAATATTAATATTCTCCATAGAAGACTGAATCATAAAAACTCATGAATTATAATGAGATTATGAAATAAATCATTACTAGATTGGTGTTATTTGAATAATTAGAAGCATGAAGAAAAAAATATTATTTCCAACTATAAATACCTTAATATTACTGATAATAATCATAAATCATGTTTATTGGTAGTATATACAGATGTACATGGATTTTACAAGTATTTTTTATAATTTTCTAACTTAGTTTTACTTAATTAGTTAAAACAATTTTTATTTTTTTAGTTTATCTTTATAGTTTTTTAGTAATTTAGATATTTTGATAATTTTTGGTTAACTTATATACTTATATTAGTTATTTAGTATTTCTATTAGTTATATTAATTTTATATATTATATTTAAAACTTTATAATTATTCTTAATTTCCTTAATTTTAGTTTAGTTAATTTTATTAATTTTTATTAGTATATTTTCATTAATATTTTATTTTATTTCATTATTTTGGTGCATTAATAAAATAGTATTTGTTATTAGTTTATTATTATATTTAATATTAGTATTATATTTAAATACATGTTCATTAATATATTATTATTATTATTATTTTCTAACATTAAGTATTTAGATAATTGTTTTTCTAAATTGAATTTTAATTTTAGTTTTAACTTTGATTTTACTTTTTGTTTTTTATTTTGTTTTTTTCTCTCTCCAATCACCCCATCCCCTCTTTTGACTCACTCCACTTTTCCCTATTCCCTTTCCAACCTCCCCATCTCTCCAATCCCACTCCCTCTTTCCAATTATCCCCACGCAATCCCCCTTTTTATATCCCACTCAACCCACGCCACACCTCTTTTTGAATCCCACTCTCCAATCTCTCTCACCCCCTTAACCCATTGGAAGTTTCCCCCTACCCCCCTTATCTCCCCCAACTGCCTATCCCATCGGCTTCTCCCCATTCTCATACACCGCATGCCCCACTCTTCTCTCCCCCTGGACCCACTGCACCCCATCTCCCCACGACCCCACCTATTACCCTAGTCCTCTCGTAGCCCACCTCGCCTCTCACCCGCCGACATCCAATCCATCTCCAAAGACCTACACCCCTCTCTCTGATTCTAGCGCCTCTCACCCGCGACCCACCCTTATACCCCGCTCCCCTCAATCACGCCCCCATCTCCCTTGATCCCCAGGACCCGTGATCCCCACCCTCTCCTTCTCCAAACTCTCCATCCACCCCACCCACCTCCCGGTTACCCCCGCTTCTCTCCCCTTCTGGCCTCCACATTCCACAATGCCACTCAGCCACTTCAGGGTGCAGCAGGTACACTAAACAGCTGTGGGCTCTCCTTGATTCGAAGTAGCGAAAATCTACCCTCGTCTTCAACATACAACATAATTGACTCAATAGATGTTCGGATACGCCATCAATGTTTTATTTGTATTTCGTAGATTTATGTTGCAAGACGAGAGTGAGTGTATATCAAAGCATGTTTTCAGTGGCGCAGTGGTTTGAATCAGGTGTGGTGTTAGCGACTGCACAGAGCAGAGTGATGATTATTATTTTTCGATCGTTGATGGAATCTCGTGGTGACCAAAGAAACAACACGAGCACCGTGATATCTTTTATTTATTATTTTATGTGTCATGTCATCATGATGGTTGGGTAATTCTTTTTGTGTCGGATTTGTGAGGAAAGTGACCGTAATTGCATGTATTTAATTTATCCTCATGTTTGATTGCCTTTTGAATTAATTTCATTTGGATGTTTATTTAATTAATTGAATCTGAATTTAAATTAATTTTCATTTGGGCTCTTCACAGATGATTTGGTTCCCGTTCGTGTGATACCTAATAAGTAATCACGAAAGGGAGTTCATCAAAGAATTTATTTATTCGGAATTCGATCAAGCGGGCATGCAAATTATGAATAAATAAATATATTAATTAGAAAATTAATATTTTGTGTGTGCGCTTCTTCAAACTTGTGTGAGTGATACTGAATAATTGATCTTATGTGAGCGAACCCAACGTAGGTAGATACTTCGACTTTGTGAGAAACGGTTCGTCATATTTCACCAAGTGAATCAGTGCTATAATGACCCACAAATTATTCATCAGGATAGAGAACGAAATGAGAGATAATCTTTGTAAACATTAAAATATTGTATAACATCATAGAATGATACCATATAGTATTTTGATTAATTTTGGAATCAGTGATAATTTAATAAATAAATATTCAAATGTGGGAATTAAATAATTGACATTGCATGCACTTGAACGGACGTCACGACTCTGACACTGCCATCTCCGCCAGTTTCATTCCTAGCTCAATTCACTTATATCGTTTAGTCATTTTAAATAGTATTTAGTTTTTAGAACTTAGTTGTTAATCACAAATGAAGAACTCATTTTCCTATACATTTTTTCATAAGGATATTTCTTGGTGTCTACTCATATTCTCTCTATGGTTCAACCATGCTCACCGCTTCCACAGTAGTTGGTAGGTAAACAATGTTTGAAAATTTACACGCATTGTGACGCGTGTGTCGATTTTCTAGAACCATTTTCGGGGAGAATAGTATCATTATGGGTTCCTTAAAAAGAGTGATTTAGGTCAAAAATAAAACAAAACATAAAAAAACCAACAAAAAACAGATTAGTACACTTGGAATTTTTCATTGTAAGGATTTTCGAGACACCCAAAAGTACAAAATGATGCCATCCGCACCACACAATTCCAACCAGAATCCTCACTATGCATCCTTAACTCATGGTATGATGTATAACGATTCACCCCACATGAGATATCGAGGTAATCCCATTTATTTCAAAGATATTTATTCAAGTCCATTCTTTCATCCATTTGAGAATATTTTTCCATGCTATGAAACAAGTCCTTATACATCTATTGATCATTTTCAAAGTCAATGCATTCATGAAAATTTAGAACTTGATAATTCATTTCAAACAAATGATTCAATAATTCAGTGCATGTTTCATTGTTCTATCACTGATTCCAATCAGAGGTTTGAACTTCAAGATGAAAGCAATGCAAAGTTTCTCTCCTCAACAAAAGATCTAGAAAATAAATTGAAGAATTTAATAAATCAAATGAATCATATTTCTGAACTAAAAGCTTCATGACCCCTTGATGGTCTAATGAATCATATTTCCAAACTAACTTCTTCATTTCCACTTGATAATCTAATTCAAAATAATTTTTTTGAGGAGAGTGAAATAGAGGTTCCATTTGAACAACATTCATGTCCCGATTCTAAAAATGAGATTTATCCGCCTTCTTTTCATCCAAGTGATGACTCATATCCATCACAACATAATTCTTCCAATCTAATCACATTTTAAGAATATGAGAGTTTGGTCTTCTGCCCTATTGAACTTAATGGTCCCTCAGAAAATGTGATTTCCTGTCCTTCTTCTATGAATTAACAACACAACCACCCCAAAGTAAAAAATGACATGATTAATGTCTATAAAATCACACCTTTTAAGGATGAAGAGGATATTGAACTAGGACCATTCTTTACCATGATAGATTTAGAATTGAACCAAGAAACAATAAATTTACACACTCAAGAGGACATCACTTCAAATGAAATCGAATCACCTCTTTCTGAAAATCATTTTCAATCCAAATTTTTTTCTAAAATGGACACATCTAAAACTTTTTTGGAGTCGGAGAATCAATCAGTATTGGTTGTAGAGAACACTCATAATTTTCTAGAAATAATGGAAGAATGGGATTGCTTGGAGGATCCTGAGTTCATGGTGGCACATGTGCCTACAAAGAATTATGATGAGGGCGGTATAGAAGGAAATTTTAAAAAATATGTCTTTCATGACAAAATGGAGTCATCTTCTCCAATTGATGCCACACCACTTGCTCCATGCATCAAGTCTAGAAACACTTCACTTGAAATTCCCACATATGCTAACAATATTTTTTACCTTGGCAGAATCAATGAAACCAACAAGCATGAATTGAGTTGTAAACCAGTGGATTTTCATGTGCTAGTGGATGGGTGTGAAAATGAATTTGGATACATCCTCAAACTAAATACTGCATTCAGGGATGTGATGGATATAAGACAACCACTTAAGGAGACTAGTAAAGGAATTTTTTTACCTATGCACATTCAAAGAGGTAATCTTCTTGATCCTTTAATTGACAACCTTTACCCAAAATTAAATTATTCAATGAGTATATCTACAGGTGAGGTACAATCATTCCCTTGTGATTTGGAATATTTTCATTTCATTCCACACATCCATTATTCTAACAAGATTCTTTTGAGATTTTGTGCAGCTTGTAGGATAAATTCATCTTCAATGAATGGATTCCACACTCCTACTGAAAAAGAAGAAGATGTATGGTTTATATTTCCGTTCAATCCTGGTGGAGTTTCAATAAAATCTGGCTGAAGAAGAAGTAAAATTAGCACTCAATAAGAGGCAACCCATAATTTGTTTGTTTTATTTTCACTGCATTTAATTTCATTTAATTTAATTTTCATTAAAAAATAAAAATAAATAAAATGGCATGCCTTTACTACATTCTGTTTTATCCCAACATAGTAGTGGATTTAAATTCATCCTAAATATTTTTATCATCTACATTATTTTGATTATGGTGTGACTTCTTTGATATGATGTGAGTATGTGCTATCAATGTGTAGGTTTTATAGGTATATCATTTCTGGAGCTTCATTGGATACAAACAGCCTCTCCGCATCAATCTACACTTATATAGGGAAATGTTTAATTTTTTTTTCATATTTTATGCTTCCAAAAATACAATGTAAACAAATAAAAAAAAAGTAAATTTTGAAAAAAAATAACATTCCTGTCATTGATGAACCCACATAAAAGCCATTGTATTTTGTCGCAACAGAGTCGGGAACATACCACATGTGTCCATAGGCAGTTTGAGCACCTGATTCTTGTTTAGAATTCTTTGATACTTGATATCATGACATAGATGATTGCTGATATTATTTCATTCTTTGAAAATATTTTTCGAAAACATGTATATCTTTGAGACACTTCTTTGAACTCGTGATCATCTCTGTTGTCCAACATTTTATTTCCATACCCATGAGGACTCTGAGCCATTTTAAATCAACTTTTATTTATCTTTTTCTTGAGGGAGTCTCAACCATGATATGTCTTCTAGAACATTCCATGTTTTTTCATCAAAGTGATGGGAATTTTTGAATGTTTCCCTAAAATGATCGAGGCATCTGTTTGATATTTTAGCCCTGTTGACCCACTGATCCACCCATACATTTTATCTATCTTGTAGCCCTTAGAATCCATGAAGAATATGTTTTAGGATAATCTCATAACTGATACCCTTCCCTACCCATTTCTTGAATTTCTGCATGATAATTTTCAATCTAAGTGTGTGGGAGAGATTTACTCATGGAGAGGGTTCATCGAGGGGTAGTGAGTCATTTTATGTACAAGGATTGACATTATCTAATCCTGATTATATGAGTTATTTTTCATAGTAGCCACATTCATTACATATATTTTCATATAGGAATATAGATTCTTTTTTGTTCCATTAATGAGTACATCGGGGATCATTAGGCGGTAACCCTCCCTTTTGGGGATACCTATAAAAGTGATAATCAATTACTCGAGGAACTAGAAGTTTTCTATATGACCTACTTTCTTTGAGATGTTACATCATATATGATACTTGTGTACCATTCTTTGGGATTATTGTCTGAAATTTATTTCATGGGGTTTTGGAATTGATACTCACACGTTTTTCCTACCCATATTATTTGAGTGAGTTGTGATTTAAAAAAAAAGGAGAAAAAAAGATCAAAACATCAGATTATCACATGCTTGGGGATAAGCATTGTTTTATGTGTGGTGAAGCGTGAGTTTGAGGGAGACATTTGGAATGAAATATATCATGCATTTATTTATGAATCAACACTCCTTTTTACCAAAAAGATGTCAATTTTTTTACCCACCGTCTTGCAACCTCAGATACATTTGATCCTCATGTAATGTCCTTCAGATTGGAGCATTATTTTGATTTCCACTAGTGGAGATGTGAAATTCAAGGCAATCCTATTGTAAGCATTCATGTGTATGAGAAGTGGGCATGACTGTGATCAAATATTTTCTGAGAGATGAGAGTGATGGTGAGGTAGGTCACATGATACATGAGTGCACGTACTTGTTATGAAAATAACCCAACTGAAAGAAAAATTGTTTTTGAAAATTGAAGTTTTAAATGAAGGGAGATATTTTATGAGGAATGAGAATGAAAAATTTTGAACTTGTAATTTTGATGTTTGGATTTGTCTACAGGACCACTAGTGTTTTATTTTGGATTATTTTGCCTAAAAGTGAATAAGTTTATGTGTGGGGGATTTGATGTACATGGATTTTACATGTATTTTTTATAATTTTCTAACTTAGTTTTAATTAATTAATTTAACCAATTTTTATTTTTTTAGTTTATCTTTGTAGTTTTTTAGTAATTAAATATATTTATAATATTTAGTTAATTTATATATTTATAATAGTAATTTAGTATATCTATTAGTTATATTAATTTTATATATTATATTTAACACTTTATTAGTATTATTAGTTTCTCTAATTTAATTTTAGTTTATCTGATTAATTTTTATTAGTATATTTTAATTTTAATTTTATTTTGTTTCATTATTTTGGTTCATTAATAAAATAGTTTTTGTTATTAGTTTATAATTATATTTAATAGTATTATTATATTTAAATACATGTGCATTAATATATTATTATTATTATTATTATTATTATTATCTAACATTAATTATTTAGATTTTTTTAATTTGAATTTGAATTCTAGTTTTAACATTGATTTTACATTTTGATTTTGTTTTTATTTTTTTCTCTCCCCAATCACCCCATCCCCGCTTTTGACTCACTCCACTTTTCCATATTCCCTCACCAACCTCCCCCTCTCTCCAATCCCACTCAATCATTCCAATTATCCCCACACAATCCCCTTTTTCTATCCCACTCAACCCATGACACACCCCTTTTTTAATCCCTCTCTCCAATCTCTCTCACCCTCGTAACCTACTGGAACTCTACCCTTGTCCCCCTTATCTCCCCCATCCACCTAACCCAATGGCTGCTCCCCATTCTCATTCGCCACCAGCCCCACTCTTCTCTCCCCCTGGACCCACCGCACCCCATCTACCCACGACCCCTTCTATTACCCTACTGCTCCAATCGCCCACCTCACCTCTCACCCTCCGGCCTCCCATCCCTCTCCACGGACCCTCTCCCCTCTCCCCAATTCCAACGACTCTCACCCGCGGCCCACCCTTCTACCCTGCTCCCCTCACCCACGCCCACATCTCCCTTGCTCCACAGGACCTGCGACCCTAGCCCTCCCCTTTTCCCAACTCTCCAGCCACGCCACCCACCTCTCGGCTTCCCTCGTTTCTCTCCCCTGCCAGCCTCCACATTCCACAACGCCTCTCAGCCACTTCATGGTGCAGCAGTTACACCAAGCAGCCGTGGGCTCTCCAGGATACTAAGTAGTGGAAATATACCTTCGACATCAATATACAGAGTCATCGATGCAGCAGAGGGTCGAACACGTCATCAAAGTTTGATTTGGCTTCCGTAGATTGACGTTGCACGATGAGAGCGAGCGCAGATCAAAGCATATTTTCAGTGGCATGTTGGTTTGATTAGGGTGTGGTGTCAGCAAATGCACAAAGCAGAGTGATGATTATTATTTTGCGATCATTGAAGGTGTCTCGCGGTGACAAACAAATGACATAAGCATGGTGATATATTTTATTTATTATTTAATGTGTCATGACTTCGTGATGGTTGGGTAATTCTTTTTGTGACGGAGTTGTGACGAAAGTGACAGTAATTTCATGTCATTAATTTACCCTCATGTTTGATTTCCTTTTGAACTAATATAATTTGGATGTTTATTTAATTAATTGTATCTGCATTTAAATTAATTGTCATTTGGGCTTTGCACACATTCTTTGGTGCCCGTTCGTGTGATACCTAATAAGTAATCCCGAACGGAAGTTCATCAGAGAATTTATTTATTCAGAATTCGATCAAGCGCACAAGAAAATTCTGAATAAATAAATATTTTAATTGGGAAATTAATATTTTGTGTGTGTGCTTATTCAAACATGTGTGAGTGATACTGAATAAGTGATCTCATGTGAATGAACCCGACACAGGTAGATATTTCTACTTTGTGAGAAACGGGTCGTCGTATTTTACCAAGTGATTCAGTGCTATAATGACGCGCAAATTATTTGTCAGGACAGAGAACAAAATGACATATAATCTGTGTAAACATTAAAATATTGTTCCAACATTATAGAATGAGACCAGATAGTATTTTTATTAATTTTGGAATCGGTGATAATTGAATAAATAAATATTCAAATGTGGGAATTAAATAATTGACATTTCATGTACTCGAACGGACGTCAGAACTCTGACACATCCATCTCTGCCAATTTCTTTCATAGAATAATTAACATAGATATTTTTGTCAATTTAGATTGTCATTTAGTTTTTAGAACTTAGTTGTCAATCACACATGAATAATTCATTTCCCTAAACATTTTTCCAAAAGGTTATTTCTTGGTGTTTACTCACATTCTCTCCGTGATTTGACCATGCCCGTCGATTCTACAGTAGTTGGTAGGTAAACAATTTTTGAAAATTTTCACGCGTTGCGACGCGCGTGTCATATACACTACCCAAATGAAATAAGTAGCTTAAATGGCACGTGTCTCACTAAAATGAAAGTGACAACAAAATCCCTTACCTCATGACTCCATTTAGTTGAATGTGATTTGAACACCTATAAATTTTTTTTAAACATGTTATTAATATCTATCATATCAAATTTCATATTTTTAATATCCTATATTTTTTTATTATATCCTCTTATCACCATTTTGTTAATAATATTTCCTCATTTCCCCTGTTTAGGGTGTTAACTACTTCATTTTCCAGTATTGATTTTGGCATGTAAGTTCCAAATATTTTCCACAAGATATAGATCCATAATCATAATAATAATATTTATTCTTATAATATATATATATATATATATATATATATGTTTATATTCATCCATAAAAATAGAGATAGAAAAATGAATTACATCATTCAGGGAGATGGTATGTCATACATATGTATAAATCTAAGTTTAATTTTTTGATGGATGGAATTAATGAATGGAAAATAATAATTAAACATTAAATAATAATTATTTTGTCATATATATAATTTATATTATTTAATTTCCCATTTATAACCATCCATGTGAATTATTTAACAAAAATGAAATATACCACTATGTGGATAAGGTAACCCGTACATACACACATGCAATGTTTTCACTTTTTATAGGATGTAAATGAGATCAAAGATGGTTGTATCATAATTTTAATAAAATATAATTATATTTATAATACAATATTTATTAATTTAGGGTAGAAGAAACACATTAATATGATGTTGAATGTGAAATAAAATTGGTTGTTTGGGTAATGACGATTACCTCTTCTTTAATGGAATTTCATTAGATATCTTTTTCAGGCATCATGTTCTAGTCTTATGGATCAAACAAAACTATTAAGACATAGTTAATATTGTTTATAATATTAATTGACAGCACAAGGTCCATATATAATGCTTGAAATGGTGTGAAGATGTGGGGGAGGAGGTTCCCATCTATAATTGAGGAGATGGGATGTTTTGGAACTTCTAAATAGATAAAAATATAATAAGACTATTATAGATCTAGATACATAAAATGGAATATAAATACGCATGGGATGAAACCTTTTACAATATATTATCACTTTTTTATGTTATTTGAAATTTTTATTATTTTTATACAATTCAATTAAATATCAATCCCACAAAATATCATTATTGTAAATTTTAATACAATTCATTAAATCGACTTTAAAAACATCAATAAAACAATTATAACACAATTAAATTACATTATTATATCCTAAAAATGTAATTTTAATATATATAATTCATGTATCAACTTATAAATATCAAATTATTTTACTTTTATAATTATTAACATCGTTTATTTTATTTTTCTATTAATTAAATTAATGTTGTATTAGCATTGCATAATTATATAAGGTAATTATATAATTTATAGAAATTAAAAAAAAAATATATCAAGAATATAAGTATATATTTTTCAAAATATGATTTTATAATCATCCAATATTTATTTTAACTCATCTCTATATCATGATAACACATTTAATATATTATTTTGACTTGTATATCCTAGGGCATGTATTTCAAAAATATCTAGATAATACACTTGTTATATAAATAAATAAATTTTATATAAATATAAAAATATTACTTAATAATTAAAATTTAACATCCGAGTATATCAATGAAATATCGCATCCTAATTATTATTTTTAGGATACAAGATTTGACTTTTCTTATCCTCTTTAGGCGTTGTATAAAGACTTAAAATGATTTTCATATTTATTATGGAAGAAATTCAGATCTGTATCTATTATAATATTTGGCAATTATATTTTTAATATTTTATCATAAATTATTAAATAAATATTCTTCATTGGTTTTTATTTTATGTATATGTATTTTTGTTATCATAAAGGATACCATATTTCATAAAAATGGTTTTTTTAATATTCAATAAAAATATAATTTCTTAAGAAAAATGATCATTAAATTCATCCAATGATATATTCAAATTTTTGAATAAAAAATATAAAATTTGTAAAATTAAATTCCTATAATTTATAGAAATTAATTTTATATTAAGATCAAAAAACTAGAAGAAAGTAAATTTTTAGAAACAAAATATTTTTTTACTAAAAATGAATATCTATGTATAAAAATGATTTAATAAAATATTATATTAATAAATTAATTATAATGAAGAAAAATTATTTATTAAGATTATAATTGAACTAATTTTTATTTTAAAACATTAAAATAAAATGAAGCATCATAAATGGTTTAATCAAAAAAACAGTTTTCAATAAAAAAAATATATTTTTCATTTTTAATTTGAAAATCAATATATCTAAAAAATAAAAAAAATTCAGAATAAAATAAATATTATATGATGATTTAAAAATTATTTTATTTTTATAAGTTAATTTTTATATAATTTCAAAAAATTGATTATTATATTCATAGAAAAAAAGTATGAAAATCTATTTTGGGAGAAAATATATTTCCCAAGGGTAAATTTTTTTAATATTAATTGAATTTGTATTTGATAATAATTAATCAATTAATTATTATTGATTAGGGTGGTTATATATATTTATATATTTTTTAATCTGATTAAAATTATATATACCCTCCAGTTTAAAAGATGTGTTATAATAGTTGTTTTTAAATAATATTATTTTGGGGTTTTTTTAGTCACGATGCTTCATGTAATGTATTTTATTGATCATAGTGTTCTCTTAAAATATTATAATGTTACATACAGACTATCACTTTTTCATTTTTCATAGGTAAAAAACCGAATCCCTCTTTAGATACATCACTATATATTTCCAATCATTCACCTCTAGTGAATAATGCGAGCGTAGATGCAATGATTAACCTCTTCTTAATCACTTTAAATAAGTACTCACCTGATTAATTCCATTAAATATTAACTTATTTTTTGGTTAATCATAGTTATTTTTCCTGATAATATAGATAATTTTATCACAAATTGGGGATGTAACTAGTTAATCCGTGTAAACTATGGATTTCAATCAGGAAGGTCGGTCTAGGCCACCCTTATATTACCTCGGTTTTTAAAGAATCCACATATATCCCATTAATGGTGATGAAATTCCATAGGAAAGTTTTTTTCTCCATCCATATCTCCTTTCATATATATTGTCTTTCTATAGGGTTCTTAATACTATATTCTAATACTCCCCATGACCTCCTTTTATAATATATAAGAATATGATCTATAATTACTACCATAAACCTGTCAAGGTAATCTCTAAAAACTATATTAATCATGTCCATAAAGATAACTAGAGCATTTTTTAGTCTAATATGGATCACTATAAACTGTAACATCCCTTACCATAAAATAATTTTAGTCTTGTGGGTATCCAACTTAGTCACATTTACATAGTAGTATCTAAAATGAATATCTATCCATGATAAATATTGGGATCCATGTAGCTGATTAAACATGTCAATAATCTATATATGTGGATATTTTTCTATTATCATTATTACTTTTTGACAATGATAATTAATGAAGGGGTATATTGACCCATCCATCATCTATATTATGAAGGCTGGATCACCCTATTGTGAATCACACAATCATATATAGAATTTATCCATATTTTTCATGTAATTGTTTATTCTGTTCCATGAGTTCAAACATTTATTCTATAAAAAGCCTTGTATATTAGAAAAAATCCAACAATAAATTTTATTGAAATTTCAAACTCTTGGTATGGTGTATGGACATGGAGTTATTTAGGAATCAGATCACCATATTCTCTCATAAGGACTATGTCATTAAGGATGATATTTTATTTAGCCTTAATCATTTAAGAAAGATGCACTTCCTCTTAGGCCAGTAATATCTGTGATTTTGATTATAAAATCGAAGAAAAATAATACTTCTCCTTTCACATTTATATAATAGTATGGTTATTCGCAATATGGATGGTGATTACTGATTCTCAGTAATTTATGTTTTCTATCTATAACGAAGGAAAATCCATGCCCTAAATAGAATAGAATTACACAAAAGGAAGTATCACAAGTATTTTTGGAATTTTAATCCTACAATTTTGGATAGGGAATTAGTTATATACTTGGTATAAAATAATTCCCCAATTTTATATTTTCACTGTAATTTTTACTTCCATGTTTTGTAATTCTGTTTGATTAGTTCCAGTAAACTTGATTGATATGGAAGAATTCATATAACTATAATGACAAATCGTGTTTCCTATTCTTTAATTAATAACTTGAGTAACAATAACCACTTCATTTTTGGGTTCCACCTTGGTGGTTGTGATGTAATTTGCACTCCCTCAATTCCTTAGTGGTTATTATAATTGATTGTCTCTGAAAACATATAACATCGATAATTGGTTCACTTATTCTAATTGTTTCTTATAGTTGAAACAATGGATAATAAGATGAGTTTTTACTGGATATTTCCTATTGTTCATCATATCCGTGGATTTCTCCCATAATTAATCTCTAGTTAGGTGCCCTTCCTCCCCACAACTAAAACATTTCCTCCTCCCCTTCATGAAATGTGTGGAGTTCTTCATCCAACACTTTTGGGATGTGGGATGTTGTAATTTATTTCCACTGTTATATTTCTCCATCATAGTGATAGATTTAAACTCTACATTAAACATCTATACACATTACTCCCCTTTTATTCAATGATCTATTTTTTTTTACTTTGCGGGATCATTGAAGAATATCCTCATAATTTTCAATGTCCTTAATTACTAAGCCTTTTCCTAGAGTTGGCCTCAACCACCCAAAAGATGATGTCAACATTAAAATTGGGGGTAATGAAAAATTTAGAGACATATCATGAAAGTATATTGATCTTTTCCTCATACTTGAGAATCGATTTTTAATCCTTTTTATTGATGCTAATAATGTGTCTTTCTATTTTCAATATGATTATACAAAGAAAAAATTTATAAAAAAACTATTATTATTTTGAATACATCACTTTGAAATCCTCAACATGATTCATAATCATGTCCAATATATTCCATTGACCATATTCACATTATATAAGATAAATAGGTAGTATGTCGTTCTATATCTAAAATAATGGAAGGATGGAGAAGAACTTTTCAATTGTTATATTTGTTTGAAATCAATGTATCAAAAGGACTACTGAAATTCAGAGGCCTTTGTCAGAAAGTTTAAATTGAAACTTTCTATTTCTTATGGGGATTTTTGTGTTCCTCCTTATTCAATTATTTTTTGAAATGTGGTAAATTGATATTGTATAATCATAATCTTTTAGATTCTTTCCCCTGTTGAGTTGGAATCTCATTTGTGCAGTCATCAAATTGCCCCTCACATTGTTCACTTGATTCCTCATGCTAAAGACCATTATCTAAAATAATGAAAAAAATTATGGATGATTAATTTTAATATACTAATCACAGAGATAGAAAATAATTAACATTAAATTAATGACACATAAATTTCATATATTCCATAACTTATGAGTTTCTAAGAATCAATATATGTTCTTTTTGATCTATTTCAATACATAAAATCATATATTCTTTTTTTGGTCCATTAATAATGGGTCATAATTATATTATGACTTTACCAAAGAATAATCATATGAGTGTCATTCTAGTTTATAGAAAATCTCATTATCGTGCACCCATTCCTAATAGTGTCTAGATCAATATGATTTTTGGGGATACTTCCCCTAGGTATGTTTGTGCGAGTTCGACATCAAATTGTATTATCTTTAAATGGATATATTCTATTAGTAACGAAATTATAATTGGAATAAAAAATATTTATTTTTTTATATTTATTCTTATCCTTATGTTTTTGACTAGAGTTTTATAATCCTAATCCCCAATATAACTATAACTTTTTCTGATAACAACTATGATAACCAAAATTTTTAATTCACTTTAATTATTGATTTATTACATAAAGGCACTAATTATATAATCATAAAATATAATGATGCCTAGTTTATTTGAGAATTATGTACATATCACATAAACATGATACATGTATAAAAAACATTATTGAAAACCTTCTTAACATTCACCTAAAAGTTAAATTCTATTAAAATGGAAGGAGATAATCCAGGCTAATACATAAGAAAGTGTTGAGAAATAAATTCCAGTAATGGAATAAAAAATCACGGCATAGGGAACTAATTAAATGTGATTCAAGAGGCAAGAAGTGTAATGTGAGATATTATAGTCATAATCATGAACAATGAGGCATGATATATCAAGATAGCATAATGGAAACATAGGAATTTGAAAACAACATAAAACAAGGAATCACGGGAATAGGGCAATGTTAACCACTAGGAAATCATCAAACATTGTTCTTAGGATAACCTACCATGGAAATTAATTTTCATATCATGTGACTAAAATATTACCCAACACATTGGAGATATATCTATGGGAACTAGTCATAATCATATCATGTAAATTCAATAGTGTGACACATATATCATATATCATAAGAAAGTATTTAATATATATTAACACCAAGATTTGATGATTGTGGATTAAATAAATGAAATTTCCTAATAAAATAATTATATAAACATAATTTTTCAATACAATTGAGTTGAAATTGGTTTTAGAAATGACATCAAAATTATTTCGATTGGAAAAAAAATTCTACAACATAATGACAGTACTTAAAGGTTAATAAAATGTATTAATGGTACATCAACGAATTGATAATCATTTGGATATAAAAAGAATTGTATCTGGGGTTTTTATAATATATCCCAAAAGTAGTAATTATAAATAAAATGCATTAAATCCCAAGGATCTTGAATACAGAGGGGAAGGGTAGGATCCCCAACCATGAGAGAGTGTTTCCCAAATTCAGGGATGATATTATTAAGAGATTGGGACCCCTTGGGAGGTCCATATAAAATAATGCCTAGAGGAAGGTCTTTTATCATGGGGTTTTAGTGAATATTGATGGGTGTTAGAGTGGTTTTATATAGGAATAGGGAGAGGAGTTATTTATTATTTCCTTAACATTAGTTTTAGACTCTTTGAAATTATGAAATCAAAACGACAATCATTACTACGATTTTCCCAATGTTTCTTCCATACAAAAGTGCATTTAATTATTTTATACATTCATTAAAAAAACTTATTAAAATAATTCCATTAGTGTTGTGGAAGTGATTATTGTAAATAATGAATTGATTTTAAGATTTTAATCTATAATATAAGGTTCCTAGGATTCATAAAGGTTGTAAAAAATTCTAAAATAAAATAAAATTCACATTATTTTTGAGTTTACATATAAATTTTTTAGGGTTAATGTTATAGCATCTATTACATCAATTTTAGCTCACTATAACGTAATAATACATACAATATATTTGTAACGTTTATAATATTTACCTTAAAATTTGACTATCAAGAAAAATTAATAAAATGAAAAATTGGATAATTTAAACATGAAGAATAAAAAATAATATTCATTTTATCCAAATAAATATATAAATAATAGAAATTTCACATTTAAATGAAAAATAATTTTGATTGAAAAAATCGATTTTTTAACAATGATAGTTTTCCCAACCTTATACAAATTATTTCTGACATCATAATATTATATTATAAGAAAATAATTAATATTATTTTATAATATTATTTTATTAATATACTATTTATTTTTAATATTTATGGTTTTTTCAAAAGGAATTTCCATAATAATATTATATTTTACCCAAAAATAAAATATGAGTTTTTTCGTATTAGAAATTGTTTTTTATTAAAATAATTTTTTAATTATTTATAAAGTAAAATATATAAAGTATAAATATAATAATTTCTTAATATATATTATAATTAAAAAATTAATTCTATTAGGGTTCAGATACATATCCCATTATTAGACCAGTGAATACCATAAGGGTGAGGTTTGCGATAATGAGATTCTCTTGGGGTGGTTCGGTGAACATGGTTTTGGTCATTATCTTGATTTGTTGGAACTTCTCTAGAATAAATGTTTTTTCTCAATGTTAAGATGTTAAACTTCAAATTTCGATTATTTTAGTAAAAATACCATATATTATTTCTCCCTTAGATGTTCTAATAAATGATCTTCATAAGATATAATACTATGGGTCGAGGCCACCGGTTCTTTCATCCGTATCAATGGGCATTATAATAACCCTTAATTTTTTTTAAGCATATGATCACTATTAAATGGATTTATTATTAAAATTTTTGCTTTTTAAATATATTAAATATCAAATAGGAAATAATATTTCCAAATAACCAATATAGAGCATGTGATTTCTGTAACATTATTACTTAATAAGACTTCTGTTCACTAAAAGGGAAGGAATTTCATTTATAAAATTACAGTTCGTTACATGATATATTTAAGTCATAATTATTATTTTCAAATATAATTTATTTCAATTCATCATTATAATTTGTTTTTTATTTTTTGTAGAAAAAAATTAACTTAACTGATTACATAATGTGGACGCTGTAATAATCTAATTAATGGAAAAATAAAATAAAGGATTTTATAATTATTAAACGTAATATAATTTTAAATAATTAATGTGACCCAAAATATTTCTATATAAATATGAAATATTATATAGGTTATATGTATTTTATTTCAATTCATTATTTTTATTCATGTTATTAAAGTCAAACTAATTGAATAGTTCTAAAATTAACATTATTAACATAATATGAAAATAATATTTTATTAAATGAGTTAAAATTCATAGAAATATTGTGTTTTATCAAATGAATGGTATATAGTTAATGACATATACCATGGTTAATTTATATGTCTTTCATATTTTATAGTTATGTTATTGACCCTTGGAGGATATGGAATTTTAATAGTCTATTAAATATGAAACGTGTTAATGGGGGATTAAAACTAAATAATAAGTGAGAAAAAATATCCATAAATTTCCCAAATTATATTTTATTATATTAATTCTAATTATAATAACATAAAAGATTAATTATATATTTTTTTTAATTTTTATTATAAAAATAACTAATTTCTATTTATTATTTTATGAAATTCCAAAAGAAACCCACACCTCACTTGTGAAAGAGAAACTCCTCGCTAACCTACTTGACCCAAACTTATCCATATAGCTCAAAAAAACACTAATCTTTAATATTATTCTTATATTTATTCTTTAGAATGGTTTTATGGCCATTCAAAAATAGTAACCCTTTATCCCTTAAGAAGATATCTATAGTGATTTCAAAAAAAAGGATGTAATCATCTTTACTGACTCATTCATGTTTATTTATTCTAATAGATACTATACATGTATTTTAACCATGATAAATTTACATATAAGGTATCATAAATAAAATTATGCATTACAATTATTATATTATTACCACATTCTGTCTCTTTTCCATCCTATAAAAAGGGAAAACATCGCTAATTCATACATACATCTTATCATCTCCAGGTAGCATTCTAATTCATTTTTCATCACTACTTTACCAGGATAGTTTTAAAATTATAAATAATGATTATATATGATAATTATTAAATAATTAGTCATATTTAATTAATGTATCATATCTACCTTCTTACCTTCAATCTATTATGAAATGATAATGTTGGTTTTGCATATGTGTGGTCTACCACCATCACGAAGCGATGTGGTTTTTTTTACATTTCTATTTGAAATAAATTTTAATAAAGAAACATTAAATAATTATATCTTATAAATATGATATAATAATGATATTTTAAATGTGACATATTATTTATCATTCTTTCAATAAGATGATTGAAAAGTGAAAACATCATTTATGTGTGAGTACAACCTACCATCTCTATGAACAGTGTAAATCCTTTTTATATTGATATCTTGATGGATGATTCTATATATATATATATAATATTTATGATATTTACATAATTAATAATATGATTAATATGTTTTATCCCTAATAAAATTATACGTACCGGAACAGAAAATTCAAAACAGACGTGAAAAATAAAGTAGGTGTTAGTTGGAACAGTGATTTAATGAATAATTGTTAATAAATTCATGATGAATGTTTATATGTAAATCATAAATGTTATTATACATATGTTAGTGTTTATTTAATGGATTTATAATAAATAAATTTTAATTATATAATATTTTAGAACATGTATAAAGGAATTCATACTTTGGGTAATGGTTTTTCTTCTAACATTTATATCCGTGAGACATATGATATATTCCCAAATTATTATTTTTGTATATAATAATAATTTAATATGTTATATCAATAATATGTTAATATTTATGTGATTTGATGTTTAATTTGAAATTATTTCATTCATGTGTCTTTGGATTAAAAATTTATTAAGGTGGTAAGGGTTCAATCCATGGTCTAGTCATAATTCAAGGTTGTTGATATTTCCCATAGGTATTTTTTCTACCATATCCATATATTTCACAAATTATTTTGAGAGATTATTTAATAGAATTCAATGATTTATTAAATACATTCATACCCATATTTTACATTGTTTAGAAAAAAAATAAAAGGAATGATCTTGTCATTTTCAAAAAGTTGTACATTTTTTACTTTTGTCACAAAATAGTGGAATAATGTTTTTTTAACATTTATGCTATAAAAACCATTCCCATCATCATTAAGCCTAAATTAATTTTAAATTACATTTATTTATTAAATTTTTATATTTAAAAATAATTATTATTATATTCAATGTATTTATATTTTGAAAAGTGATTTTCAAAGTAGAAAGTGTATTTTCCTCAACCATGTTTCTTCTAAACTTTTTGAAACATTTTAATCTATGAAAACATCATTTTTTTAAAACATATATTGTGGATATCAACTAATTATAACATCCATAATTTTTATTTTTGATGTTTTTAGATCATCTATATTGGGGTATGTTGTTGACTTTCTATATGATTGTTCTTCTAATATGGAACATCATAAATTTTTACGGAATGTTGGTTCAGATATATAAGTTTTTTTATGAGGAATGCATTGGACTTCATTAGTGATGGGAAGGGTCAGATATAGCCCCTCCATGCATCTTTAAGTACCATGACACAATCTACTTTTGATTTTTGATGAGGATATTCCCATTTATATAGATTTTATGGCACAACACCATGATGTTATTTTTATATGTCTTTGTCAATTCTCAATAGTATGTTTCAGATTTCTAGAATTTTTCAATCCACAATTATGAAATCCATTAATTATTTTCAAGCGATTATTTTATTTTTTTGAATATCCATGGAAATTTTGAAAACAAATGGGATTTCTTATAAGGCTTATTTTATAATAATTTATTCCAACCATATTATGCTCAGGATATTGTTTTAAAGGTATGTGTTTTAGCTATTTAACATTCCATATTACTTATTCTTATTTATTTATTACAAATTCCATTGTACACATACCCTTACTAGGAATCTAATCTCATCTATTTTTAATGTTTCATTTTTACCATGATTCCACAAAATATCTTTAGATTGTTATGCATATATTTGAAATGGGGTATAATGTTGCTCTCAAAGGAAAAGTTTTACATATTTTATGTATTTTTTTTAAAAAAAATCTTGTATTTATATTTTTTTACCATGACTAATAAAAAGTTTATTCATTTCGGATGAAATTTCATATATATTGTGCCTATGTAACAAATTCCTCGCTACCTCAAGGCCATTAGTGACATTGAATTTAGAGTTGGCAATAGATAATGTTTATTAGAAACATTAAAAACTATATTTTGGAAGAAATAAATTATATAATGCAACTCTATAATGTATTTTTATGATATTCCCAATGAAATGGATAATATGACTTATATATTTTTTATAAATAAATTTTAAATTCATATTAAGGGTTTAACTAGTTCTGAAATTATATGTTATGAATCATAATGTTATTAACTAATCTATTTTATTACATTATTTAAAAATGGTACCTAGTGGTTGGAATGGAAATCATATCAACACAAATAATCCATGTAGATATTTCATTCCTATGAAAGTGAGTAAGGGAGCATATAGAGCTACAATAGAATATGAATATTTCAAAACTATATGGGGATAGTTAAATAATGTTATCATAATCAAAAAATCTCATATAGTGTACCTCATTGAACTGAAACAAGTTTTAATAATTATGGATGACTTTATGTCTCTGAACCCTCAATAGTATAATGAGATGAAAAATACATTTGTTGATGATGAATGTGTATGCCTCTTAGAGAATATATTTATATTTTTGGGAAATAATGAATCATAGAATGATTTTATGGAATTTTATCATCTCTTAGGGGATAAAGATCAATGTTGGTAATTGATGCAAAACACTAAGGATGATGTTGGAATAGAGAGCATGGAATTGAAAAATTTTGGGGAAATTTTCATGAATGATATTTTACTCATGAGCAATGAGTCGATTTGGAGAGAAAATTCATGTGTATATGGAAAATAGATGAGGAAAATTATGATAAGTATAAAACCAAATTTATATGGATTGAAAGGCATGTTTTGGAGTATTTATTTTATCCAAAGAGAATGGTTGACCATTTCATTGATGTGATAAGTCCAATCCTTCAAAGGGAACTACTACCACAAAAATTATAATCATATGAGGATATAATATCTTGTGTTATCAATATAGATAAGGAATTTAAAAATTCTTATATCCTCAAGGGAAGAAAAATAAATTAAATGTATTGTAAAGAAATAAATATAAATATTGAAGAAGGTATGTAAGGATTTTCTCGGATAATATAATTGTGTAGAGAAATTACCACTTACTTTCTTGAATAAAATTGAGGTTTTCTTCATGTGTGGAGAGAACTCCCATTAAACACATGAATTAAAGGGTTATAAAGAAGCAAATAATTTTCAATTTTAAAACTATAAGGAGATAGGGATCCATATAAATGAAATTCCCAAGTTTTTTGGGAATATTCCTAAAAATAGTAACAACTAAGGATAGGGTTATAATCCATCTACAGTAGATGTATAATTATTTATGTTATTATGTATTTGGATTCAATTATTAATTTTTATAATAATTTTATAAATGATATTCTAGTTATAAAATTAATAAAATTCATAAGAATTAATTTAAAGTAGTTTTTATACATTTATTTGATAGAATATGTTGAATGGTTCAAATAACAAAGAAAATTTACTTATTGTTAACATAATATTTTTTGAAATACCATAATATGGTTATGAAAAACCTTTATATATTCATAATATTGAGTAAATTATCATTAAATAAGTAAATGAGATATTATTCATGACCATGATAATAGATAGTTTTTTGGGGACAATGTAATTCATAATGGAGATTTCTATCTTTTTTTATTTTTGATAATATGATATTTTATTTAAGGGATAAAGAATGTTCATTATTGGAATCATTCATGTTTTTATTATGTTTTTATGTCAATTCGTGTTATTTCCATGTGATTATGGTATTTACATGTGACATTAAGAGTCACTTTATTCAGACATATTTTGGAGGAGCATTAAGGTTGAATACAAATATAATGGATTAATTTGAACATTGTATATTTATATTTATGGTTAAATTATGATATATCATATTGGAAAACCTTTAATTCCCATTCCATCTTTGATAAATATTTAGAGTCTAAATGAGTGACTTATGTGTCTTTGGGTTCATTAAAATTTAACTTTGTAATAAAAACTTCATCACAAATATCAATTTCCTATCATAAGAGATGAAGTATAAAAATATCAAAGAATAAACAAATAATGATATTATTCTTACTAAATGGAAATAATGAATTAAAATTATATTCTAAAGTTATTTATCTAAATAGTAAAATAATCCATCAAATTTAGGGAAAATAAATAATATTAAAAACATTATATGTTTAATTTGATTACCTAGAAATCAATATCCTTTTAACCAATCACATATTTACTATTTTGCGATGGTTAAAATTATGAATACCATGACCTATAATCCTTTTTAGTAATAATTTTGTGTTATTTTTCCCTTCTATTTACATATTTTTAACTCCCTTTAATTCTATCTTATTCGGAAAACATGTATTTTGAAAACCTCGGAAATCAATTTTCAATATTTTTTAGTGGATTTTTTATTAACCATTTTAAAAGTATAGGTTTTCTAAAATAGTTATAAAATAATTTCAAACACATTATTTCTAATTATAAGTTTAAATTTTGAGGCCACATTTTACTGAAGAAGTAGAATGTCAAAACTTAATGTTTTATAAGAATAGAATATTCTATAGTGTATAACACATGCTCTATATAGCTTTAACGAACTCCTAAATATTATTATTTTATTATGAACATTATAACATAATCCATAAATTATCGAGTATAAAGAGTATAAATATATTTATAAAATAAACATGTAATTTATCTATTTAATAGAAATTCATTGATTAATTATTGTGAATAAATTAATCAATTTTCATAATTTTTTTTATACATCATAGATATATTTTCTTCAAAATTATTTTTATTTGTTTCTTGATCAAATATTACAATTAATTTATAAAACATATATAAATTTAATTGTAGAAATATAATAAAATTCCAAAAATCCTAATATCATGTTTTTTTCAAGTAGAATGTTTTATATTTTTTGGGGATGATTTATTTTCCAATGAGTATTGAATATTAATATTGTTTATTGAAAACTGTATTTTTATTTCATTCATTTACAGAGATACATTTTATTTTGAAATTATTTTAAATTTGAATTATCTATATAATAATATTAATTATTAAAATTAGTTCATTTTGAAATATTTTATGGATCAATTTTTTAAAAAAACTCTCTATACATAAAAATGTCATATTTATCAAAAACTGCTTTTCATTTCATTTAGGGTTTTATTCTCAAATTATCATTTTCTAAATATAGTAATTGAATATTAAAAATATGATTAATAATTTTTATTATTTATTTTGAATGTTTGTAAAATTTTCACTTCTTTTTTGGTCATTAAAAATAGTATCCATGTAAACATTTGTTACCATGGTAAAGGATATATCAGGTAATTATGGCTTACAATAAAATGATAAAAAATAAAAAATGACCATAAAACTTGAATTGATTTATTTCATGAGTAAACGTTATCCATTATCATAAATGGTTTTATAATATAACATTTTTTATCTATTTTTTGGTATTTTGACTTTGTAACATTTTATGTAAAGAATAATAAAAAATATCACACACTTGTTTTTAGTAAATCTATTATTTTTATCATTAGATAAATAGAGGATATGATTTATTATAAATATTATTTTTCAATATAAATGATTTATATTAATGAAGGAAATTTTTTTTTATTTTAGGGGAAGAAATAATTACATTAAGTGTTTACACAATGTTTAAGCTATAATTATTTAATTGGTGGAAAATAATATAAATGAAATTAAATTTTTTAAATGTAGTATAATTCAAAATACATTAAATTAAAAATTAATTTCATAGATAAAAATGATATATTTTAGAGTTTTGTTATTTATTTGATTCAAATTAAATTTTTTTCTAGATGATATTAATGTCAACTAAACTAAAAGTTCAAAAATTTACATTAATGTTATTCCATGAAAATAATATCTATTAAATAATTTAAAATTCATAAAAATATTTATTTGTAAAAATGAATTGGTTGTTGTTAATTAAATATCACATGGTCCATTTTTGGGTAATTTTCAATTTTAAATTAATATTATTGTCCCTTCGAAGGGAGAAATATTTAATAGTATAATAATTCGAAAAAGGATCATTGAGGGTGTAAAACTAATTGATAAGGGTGAAAACATATGAAAAACTTGTCAAACTTTTATTATATGAAATTATTTATAATTATCTTAACTATCTATTTGAAATATATTAATATGTATCCATCTAGATGTGATAAATAATATATATTTATTTAATATGTATTGAAAAAAAACTTGACTCATACGAGAATTGTAAAAAGGATCCTCCCTTGATTCTTATTTCAACCACATTGAGTCATATATTTTGATAATAAAAATAAAATTAATTTTATAACCATACTTATTTAACTTCATGTGGTTATTTTTCTTCCAAAATAGAAAACATAGGTCCCTTAGAAGATGTATAAATGGAGTTCACTGAAGAAATGGTAATTCTCTTTACTAACACTTTCAAGATAATTTATTCTTATAGATCCTCTTCATGGGTTACAACAATCATAATATAATAATTAAAGAATCATAAATAGTTTGATATGTTATTATGATTATGGAAAACCAATATTTAATTATGTTCACATCGTACAATAAGTGAAAACATCCCTTATGAATATATTCATCTTATCATCTGCATATAATGATGCAATTAATTATTAATCACCAAATTTCCTGGATGGTTTTATTATTGAACTAGTTATCATATATGATAATTATGAATTAATGGTAGATAAATAATGATTATATTATATATACTTCATTTCATTACAATATGTTTGGAAAGGATAATGTCTCTTGTACGTACATATAGAATACCACCACCATGAAGCGATTAGATTAGTTTTTCACATATATTTAAAATTAATGGTTATGAGGTTATATTTTATCATTATATATGATAATTAAGATGTTTTACTACTCTGATTTTAATGCTCATAAATATTGATTATTTAATATCAATTACTCATATTTATATTTACTCATAATTTCCTATCATCTAAATCAATTCTCTTAATGTTTAACATCATAAGAAATATTTAAAAAATATAAATAAGTATATGTCACCTTTTAGGTTGAGACACCATTCAGGTGAAATCACTGTTGGAAATTTCACCATTGCAAAAATTTATATCAATGTATGAGATATTTTTTCTATAGAGGTAGAGATATAATATATCACTATCAACTATATCATAGTTAGCACATATGATAAATTCTAATAATGGTTGAGACATCATCACCCAATCTACTGGTAAACAGAGTTATCAACATTCAACATACTAACATATCAAATCAAAATATTCAAAAAGGACAAGACACAATCACATTGAGTTACCAAAATCCGAGTAACTGTTTCATCAACCTACTGACAGAATGACTTACTAATGGCATCAGAATTCTCGTTAGGTATGAGTGACTAGTATAGGATAACTATGGAATTATTCACCATAATCTCAACCTACCATAAGAATGACCTACTATTAGAACGAACAACTGATACTGAGTCATTGATAATTTTCTCACCATTCTAAATTGTAGAGTGAATTATGTCGGAGACATTGTTACCTAACCTACCACTCCTGAGACAATGTCATTTATTACCTTTTCATTCAAATTAAAATATATTCTAAAGGTCATATTTTTTTAAATCTAGTGCTAATATTTATATAAATAACCTTGTCTATATTTTATAGACAACATTAAAATTAATGTTAGAGACAAGTATGAGGTATGATGTACCAGAGACCATGCTTTTTTCTGAATGCGCAGTATGAAGGGAATATTTGATAGAAAAGGTGAATGGTGAGAAAATCTTTTAGAAATATAGATCTCGTGTTCCTAAGAAACCCCAATGAACTACTTAGTGGTAAAAACATGAAGATACTATTGACATATTAAACTGAATAACATCTTGAAGTAACAAACAATTGTGAGTAGAAGCACCAAATTATCAAACTTCTACTAGACTTGGAACATTAGATAGAATATCGCACGAAAAACTATTTTAGTATCACTTCCATAAGATGACTCAGGATGATTTTGAAGACATATTCCAAGAGTCTCATGCTACATTTGAAATTGCACAAAGCATTATAAACTCTTAATCTATGTTTCTTTTAGCTGTTTTATTGCTTCCACTTAATGAGAAATGTGTCTATATATTTTTTATAAACACTCACTAAAACCTACAAAAAACTAAAATATACATATATATATTCACAAGCCATCTTTTAAAACATAAACTCCCATGGTTAATAGTGGAACATGTCTCTGTGTGGTCTGTTTTTTTAGAACTCCCACAAAAATATGGCTTCTACAGTTTTAATTACTAACATTACTAGACCCAAGAAAATCCAGGTCCCAGTGTATGTTATAGTTTAAACATTTTTTAGGAAATCATCTTGAAGAGATAATATAAGAGATTGTGCTACATGGATAGTTAGTGCTCAATATTCATTAATGGGTATTACTCTAACTCCAGTAACATGATAATGATTGATAGTGAACATGTCACCATCAGTGAATATGAAAAAATGAAAATTATTTTCCTTGTCCAAATTGGTAATTCTAACTTAGTTTTTTTCTATTGTACTTTATGTTGATGGTATTATTCACAATTTTCATTGTATTTAATAGTTATGTGATGATGGATTTTATGTTAAATTTTGGAATGATGCTTTTAATGTTTTGAATTCTAAGATGGGTTCAGTGTTTACTGCTTTTATAAATTAAAATATATATGCAACTAATATTGAATCCACAACACCATAGAATGTATCATGGTTAAGTTTCTTTCGTAAAGAGTCTTGGCACTGGCATGAAATAGTAAGCCACTGTTACATTCAATCTCTTATAAATATGAATAGAAAGGTATTATTCAAGGATCTATCTAAGATAGAGTTCCCCAATGATAATGTACATAATCTATAACAAAAGTAAAAACAACAAAAAATATCTTTCAATCCAAATGAAGAAATATCAAATTCTCAAACTCTTCTGTTGGTTCATATGGATTTGTTCGGAATTTCTAAAATTTCAATGGGATTCACTATGTCTATGTTGTAGTAGATAACTTCTCTAGGAATACATGGGAATTCTCTTTTACTAAAAAAATGAAGCTTGTTCTGATTTTACAAATTATTCTAGGTGTGATATTAGGATCAAAACATTAAGAAGTTAGCATGGTAGTGAGTTTGAAAATAAATAATTTAAACCTTTTTCTCACAAAATGGCTATAGTCATGACTTCTCTTCTCTTAGGACACCACAACATAATCATGTTGTATAGAGGAGAAATAGAACCTTATAATAAATATCATGAACTATGCTTAATAAATATGACCAACCTATTTATTTTTGGGAAGAAGCTATGAATATAGATTGTTACATAATCGATAGAGTTTTGATATGACCTATCCTAAAGAAGACCCCTTATAAGATGTGGAATAATAGGAAACTCAAGGATAATTACTTCAATTTTTTTGGTTGCAAATACTTTATACTCAATATGAAATAAAATCTAGAAACAATTTCTAGCAAATATAGTGAATGTATTTTCCTACGATTTTCAATCTATAATAAAGCCAAGATAGTCTATAAAAAAAGATCCACGTGTGTTGAAATTATGAGCATGTCATGATTGAAAAAACATATACAGATGATTTTAAACACTTCTATGGAATTATTAATGTTAACCTGTCATGTCTAGAAAAGGAATCATAAATATTCTGAATCTGCTGTAAATGATGCAAAAAAATCTAGTTCTGGAAAATCGTTAGATTCTATCCAAAGGGAACCCAAACCTATATATGACAATGATGTAACTATCCCTTCTTTCACTAGTTCTATTTGTACTCTTAAATACTATCCTTTAGATTATTTATATGGAGAATTAGATAAAGGATCATATATTAGAGCTTAACAGAGAAACCAGGTTGAACATTGGATATTTTTTCACTAATTGAACCTAAACACATAGAAGATCAAATAAATGATTAATAATGGATGAAAGCTATGAAATCATAGTTAAATCACATTTAAATATATATAGTATTGAATCATTTTGATAAACCCAAAGACATCTTGACCAAAGGTACTATGTTGGTGTTTAGAAAGAAAGTGGATGAAGCTAGTTAAATAGTAAAAAATAAACCTAGGATGGTTGCACAGTGTTATATTCAATATGAAGGAATATACTATGAAGAATCCTTTCACTAGTGTCCCGAAAAAAATACATTATAATACTACTATCTTAGGCAGCATATCTTAATTCCAAACATTATCAAATGTATGTGAAATGTGTATTCTTGAATGTTTATATAGTTGAGGACATTTTTTAACAAGTACCTCATTTTAAAAATACTTATTTTCAAAATCATATTTTCAAATTAAAAAATTCATTATATAGTATAAAACAGTATCCAAGATATTTGTATGGTTGTCTCATATCTTTCCTAATTTCTAATGGTTTTTCTAAAGGTATAGTTGATCCAATATTTTCCTAAAAATAATTTCTAATGATATTTAATTTATTCAAATATATGTTGATGATATTGTTTTTGGATCATAAAAATATTCCTTCTGTTATTTTAAAAAAAATGATGCAAAATTATTTTGAAATGTGTTTAATGGGTTAACACAAATTTATTCTCAGATTTAAAATTTTTTAAATTAAGGAATATATTATTTTTAATAAATTTTTTTATACTAATGAAATTTTCATTCTTTTTAACTCGAATAACACTAAAATTATTGATACTCTTATGAGTACGACATGTAAATTAAATCTTGATGATGATGTAAAATCACTGTATCAGACCATTTACATAAGTATGATTTGAAGTCTTCTCTACATGACAGCTCGTTGCCCTTATATTATGTTTAGTGTGTGTATCTGTGCTCATATTTAAAAAAATACTATAGACTGACACCATATTTATATTAATATAATTTTTAAATACTTCAAATATACTTCTAAAATATGAATGTTCTATCCTAGAGGATAATAATTTGACGTAGTTAGTTTTTTTATTCTGACTTTGGTTATATGAAGTTAGATTGAAAAAGAACCTCTAAAACATGTTAATTTTTAGAAAAGTATCTAATTTCATGGTGTAGTAAGAATAAAAATTATGTTGCATTATCCACTACACAAGCTGAATACATAGATGCTGGTAGTTTTTGAGATCTAATTTTTTTCGGAAATACACATTAATAGACTATGGATATCAATTTAGGCATGTCTCTATACAATTTGATAACATAAGTTCAATTAACATTTCTAGAATTTCAGTTTCCCATTCAAGGACAAATCATATTGATGTAAGAAATCACTTTTTTAGGGATCGTTATAAAAAAAGTTATATAAATCTTTAATTGATAAGAACGTAAAGTCATATTGTTTATATTTTTACAAAGCCTTTAAATTATGAATGAATGAGCTATATCAAACATGAGTTGGGGATTATCAATTTTGAGTGACTCACCATTGATTTCTCAGCAATGATGTCTCACTGTTGATGTATCATGGTTCATGTGTCACTGATGATTTCACGTCATTGATGACTTGTTGTTGATGAATCACCATTGATGCCTCACCATTTATGATTCACTGATGACAACACACCATTTTTAATTATTGTTGGCCATTACATAGTAATTTTTCGGGCTCAAACATATACTCATTGTTTTAATTATTTTTGATTATTTTTTTCATTTAAAATTTCCAATTTGGAAATCCCTAAATAATAAATATCATACTGACCGAAAATAATATCTCACTCATTCACTCTCCTAACACCAAACCATTCCCATTCGAATCCCTACTACCTTCTTTCCTCAAACTGATCCCCTCACAATGTGTTGGTTGAGGCGTCTGTCTGATAAGTCTCCCAACAAGCCACATCATTCGAAGAAGAAAAAAGGTGGATCAAGTGCTTCTAAACCCATCCATATTATCTCATATCATACCAACAGAATACTCATTCTGGAGAAGGACGTTCATGCATATTGGTTTCATCAAGTAAGTCTCTTATTTTGACAGTGTTACAAGAACAAGGTTGGTTGGAGTGGTTCTCCCACAACATGAGGCATCTCTATCAGAATCTTGTACATGATTTTTATATGTATGTAGAGTTTATTCTAGATAGAACTGAATTATTTTGGATTATGTCAAGAATAATGGAAAAGTATTTTCTTAATTTATAATAAGTGGGTCAAATGTTTGAAGGTGAATCATGAAGGTTTTTTAGCTGATTATTAGGACATTTCACCTCCTGATAGTGATATATTCAGTTATCAAATGGCCTAAACAGAGTTGACCAGTGATGGAAACCCATGTAGACCTATAGAGACTAAGATTAATGGAAAATGCATGTTGTTATTTATGTTCATCAAACATCATCATTGTCCAAGGAAAGGGGATTTATCCTCATCAAAACAACAAGATGTTTATTTATTATTTGTTATAAAAAAGGGACACAATATCAATTTGTGCATATACCTCTTTGTCTACATGACTAACATGATAATGCCTTAGTCTAATTAAACTTCCCTGTTTTATTGAATGATAATATCTAAAATGATAAAAAATAAAGGATTAGTATGTTCAGAATAAAAACTATGACTAAATGTGATGTTTTTTATATTACCAAATCCATATGAAAAAGTAAGAAGATTAACTAGAATACCTGTAATAGTTAGTGGGTTGAAGATAATGAAAACAATTATAACAATTCAAATCTGAATCAATATTCTTCTTAGATGAATGATATGGTTATCCCCAGTCTAGGATAAGATGATGTGGCTGAGTATTCTAATGATGAAGGAATAGTATATGAGATGGAGAAAGAAATAGGATCCCTTATTGATGATAGGAGTGATCCAGACTTTCTTGAAATCCCTAAGGATCATCTTTTGGATGTCCTAATTATCCAAAAATGATTCCTAGTAAAGAACCTATCATAAATGATTTTGATGAAGAGATAAATGAATCCAATGGTGTTGATTATTATAGTAAAATTAAATGTCATGAGAAAGAATATATTGATGATGAAGAGGATAAAAATAAGGATGGTGAAAATTATGAAGGGGAAAAATATTTTAATGATAGAAAAGCTGAAGTAGAATAGGAAGAATGTGTAGAGAATTAAGAGGAGGAAGAAGAGTCTAGTAAAGAAAGTTTTTGTAAATGTGACACAAAAAAAATAATAAAAGGACAATAAAGAAAGTTATAATGGTGGTGATGAAGCTAGTGGATAACCTGAACCTCCAGTTAAGTATCAATGGTATGCTAAAGAACCTTAAATTTTAGTTGAAATTTTTTAGTGGACAAGGAACCTTGGGAGGAGTGTCAAAAGGCTCCTAACTCGATGATAACTGATGTAGAAGATCCAGTTACTCAATATCTCTAACTTTTTTAATCCTAGAAGTATGAAACTGTTGAGAGGGAAGAATCTATTGAAGGGGAGAAGCAGACTCGAAGAGTAAATGTTTTTACTCTCACTCATTATGATGTGATAGTTGAGGAATGATAAAGATACCCTAAGTGTGTCGCTCTTAGTATAGACTTTCCTAATTTAGATGATGATTAATCTGATCCTAAGGAATCATTGTTAGAATAATTGGATCATTATCAAATATTTCAGGTTAGAATAGTCTTTATAGTATCTCTTTCTCATATCCTATTTCTATGCTATTTAATTATATGACTACAGACTATGTGATCCAATATGATTTAATTTTTGTTAAAGAGGATGTGTGTTCAATGGTTAGAGGTATTCTTTGACCAGAACCTAAACTGAGGGAAAATATTAGTGAAATAAATGATTCTATGTTGTACGAGAGAGTTCTCACCCAGATTCACCCTCATATTGTTTCACAACATAATGAAGTAATGATTTAAAAAAAATGTACACTGATGAATTGGTTTTACTCATTCATGATGTGAAAGGTATGTCATCAGAGTATAAAACATACTTGGTAATTGTATCAAATTGTATTGAGGATCCATCTTTTAAGTATGATACTCCTCTCCCTCCAAATCATGATCTAGTTATTTTGAAATCATTTTTCGAAGACGCATTAAACTAATCCACATCCTCTACATCTCCAACTATTTATACTATTAAGGATGATATAATCAGAATAGTGATAATAGATGATATTTGAACTATGATGTGTATTTATGATCAGGAAAGTGTCTACCAAATCGAGAAGAATAGTGACCATGTGCATGATATGGTTAGGTTTTATACGAAAGGGGTTACTAATGATCAAGAAGAAATAACAAGTAAAATAGATTACTACTTCCAAATGATATATTCCAAACACTATCTGGAGATTCATTTCATATACTTGGGTGAGATTTTCAGAATTCCCAATGTTACCCAACCCTTTATGTAATGAGTAAACTTATTGAAGGAGTTAAAATCTACTCTTCAGATGTTTTGAGAAAATAAGGGTTATTTTACAAAGGATATGGATAATGGTAGAAATATAACCACGGTCTTTATAATCTTTTGAATTATTACTTGAATCATCATTGTATTACTTTTGTAGCACAAGAGGAATTCCCTATTCAACTAGTGCCTGAAATGTTTTCTTCATGCTCCATCATTTGTCAGTTGATCCTCATTTTGATGATGTTGTGACAAGAAATCCTTTTTTAATATTCCTGAAACCCTTCAACCATTTCTCATGTCTACTGTATATTTTGTTAGTCATCTAAGACCTATGATCTATAAGTAGGTTACAACTCCTACATCTTCTACTTAGAATCTTACAAGTATTATAACTTATGGAGTCCCCATTCATTATTGGTTTTCTTATTCTCCTTCTAGACCCTCTATTTTTACATCGACTTATAATGATAATGGAAGAGAAGTTATGGACCCCTTTTTGGTAAAGAATTAATTTTGGGTTGATCTTTGACAGGGATGCATTTTTCGACTTTTTCACATCCATTGTACTATATTTCTTTCATGAAATACATTATCTTTTTTCATCCATTTTATATTGTTTTATTTTTTATGATTATTCCAAAAGGTGGATAAATGTGAGAATATGAGATTTCATTTAATTTTAATGTTCTTTCTCAGACATTTTTGACACATTACATATAACATTTCATTTGATCATTTTGAATGGATTATTAATGCTACGATTTGTGATCATTAAAAATGGGGAGATTGTTGGCCTCTACTAGTTTTAATGCTCATAGATAATGGATAAATAAGTTAGATTATATATAATTATGTTTAATCAAGTTTACCTATCATCATAATCTATTCTCTTAGTGTTTAACACCATAAGATAGATTGACTGAATATGACTAATTTTAAGTCACTATTAAGGTTGAGTCACTATTTAGGTGAACTCACGATTAGACATCTCACTGTTGGAAAAAAATTGATAATTATGATCTACCATTGAAATGGACCTTCCAATGCAATATATCACTCTGAACAAACTAACCATCAATATAGATTTTTAATTTTTACAAAGCACAAAACACCTTCACTCAAGCTACCAATACACTAAGTTACTTTTTTTCAAAAAACAGACATCACAACTCAAAATTTTTATAAAGGATGAGACACTTTCACAATAATCTACTGATTTTTGTGTCACCACTATAGAAAACAACCAAAATAAGGACTTACCAATTGAATCTTAATTGTCTCTATGTATTATTTACCGATATGAGATATTTAAGGAATGAGTCACTATCATGTAAACCCACCGTCAAAATGACCTACCATTATAAAAAACTACCAATATTGAGTCATTAGTACTTTTATCACTATTCCATATAGTATAGTGAATTATGTATAATACACTGTTATGTTACCAACTATTCTTTAGACATCATTATTTCATACTATTTTTGTTTAAATTAAAATTTATTATAACAGTCATGTTTTCGGAACAGAGTGTTATTTTTTTTATAAGAATGTCTCTTTTGTAGTCAATATTTAAATCGATGGGAGAGACTAGTAAAAGGTATGAGGTACTAGAGAACATGGTTCATACTGGATTCATAATATAATGGGATTATCTGAACAGAAATTAGAAAGGTGGGAAAACGATTAGAAAGCTATCGCCAGTGGGACTTAGAAAAACGCAAGAACTGGTGAGTGGTGAAAATGTGAAGATACTATTGGGAGCTTAAACAGAATCACATCTTGCTACAAAAAAAATTATAGGAGACTAACTAGTTGATCAAACATCTATATCACTAGAAATAGTATACAAGATATCGTAGGACACTCTATTTATCTATATGTTTCGAGAAGTTGACTCAAGCTACATTTTAAGACATCTTCCAATAGTCTCAAGATGTATTTCCAATCACATAGATACTTCCAAAACATTATATATATATTTTTTTATAGATTTTCTATTATTTCTACATTACAAGAAGAGTATGAATCTCTGTTTTATAAACTCAGACTGACTGCTATGAAAAACTTGAAGATATGTTGATACCTTCTCAAACCATCTTTTAAACATTAAACATCTATATATAACATAAGAAGAGGTCCACGTGGGGCCTGTTTGTTTTTGCACTACCAAAAAACTATGGAAGATGTCTGGTTTACCCTGAATGTGTGAATAATTTTGTTTTTCATTATTTGTGGTGTTGATCATTATTTATATATATAAATTTCATGGTGGAAGGTGATAACCAAGTGGAGAGGATTGAGTCTCTACAAAAGACTAAAACTCTGTTTTAAATTTTTATTTGGTCTTTTAAGTTATGTTTTATCTATTTGTATTTTTATAAAACTCTACTTCACTTTGGACGTAAATTTTGGATAGTTTTTATATTAGAATTTTATTTAATAAATTTATTTAAAAATTTAAAATAATAATCCACATTACCTTAACTGAGAACTAATTCATCTTTTATAATTCTTTCAAAATATCAAAATATTTATAAATCCTCTTCTTTGGTTAACTAGGCCGATATGTATTTCCAATGGGGGAAATTTTTAAAATAAGTCTTTTAGACAACAATTATTATAGGAAATCAATAACCCCCCATCTTGATTATCCTAATCATACCATCATATGATATAATAATTATTCAATAAATGTGAAATTGTATTTCCCTTTCTTTCATTCCTTCCATTGAAAAGTGAGAACAACATTCATGCGTACATACGACTGTGGTCTCCTTGAATTTTGTAATTAATTTTTCAATATCTATATTTATAGATGAATATAAATACCTATATATTAAATAAATATTAAATTTATATAGTTAATAATATTCTAGATTTGATGTATCTATTTTATAATTATAATTGTCATAACTACCTAATCAAAACATAAATAAACAAAACCAGTTCTCACAAAAAACAATGAAATAATAAATAATTGGTAATAAAAGAATGATTACATATATAATGTAAATAATATATTGTTTTAAATATATCATTATTATTATGATATAGATTTATAATAAATCCATATTTATTATAAAGGTGTTGTGAACACATATGAAATAAGTTAAACCTAAGGTAAGGGTTTATCCTCTCACTGTTCGTCCTTGAGAAATATGTTGTATTCAAAAATTATTTCATTTGTGTGGTGTATAAAATTAACATATGATATTTTGTTTCATGAATATATTTATTTTAATGGAACATTATGTTTTATTTTAATTTACTTCATTCAATGGGTATATGATTCAAATGTTACCAATGTGGTAAGGGTTTAATTTACAATCTCATCATTATTTGAGGCTCTTTATATTTCCATTAGAGAAATCATTTAATCTATGTCCTTATTTTTATCAAAATGTTTTAATTACTATTTTTAATATTCTCCAATTATTTTTCAATGAAATTCTTACACCTTTTTTAAAAAAAAAAATTATAAAATTTAAAGAAATCTTCTAATCATTTAACGAACAAAGTACCTTTTAACTTTTGATATAAAATTAATAATGGAAATATTTTTTTTGACATATGTGGAATGAATAAAATCTTCCACCACCATGAAACAACAATGATTGGATATTACATTAAATGTTTAAAATTATATTTTATAATTAATCAATTTCTTTATTACATGGATGGTTTATTTGATATTAAATATTTATTTTCAATGTAGAAAGGGTATTTTCCTCAAGAAATTATCATATAAGATTTTTAATATATTTTCATCTATGTCAAAATTATTTTTTGTGTCATATATTGATGATATAATATAAATTATACCATTAAAAAAATTTCATTGAATGTTTTATGTTTATTTTGATTGGGGGAAAGTATTGAAATTATGTATGATAGTTCTTCCAATATGGAATTTCTTTGATTTTTAAGGCATATTTATATAGTTAGATTATTTATTCATATGATGAATATAATAGATTAATAAGTGATTTGAATGTTCCATTATAGCCCCTCACTACATCAGTAGGTCACCTTAAACAAACTATCTTCGGTTTTGGCCAATGTCTTTCTCAATTATATTGATCTCATGGCAGAGTGATTTGATAGTGTTTTCATATATCATGCATGATTCCATGACGATATATTTATATTGATTCATTATTCACTCCATCGATATAAAATCACTTACTGATTCCCATGTGATTTTTAAACAAGTTAGAATTTCCATTAAACAATTTTGTTCTCATGTTATTGTTTTCATGGATTATTTTAACATTATTTATAACTACCAAAATATTATAAATTTATTGTTTTAATGTCATGTGTTTCATTTATTTAATAAGAAATATTCTTTATGGTTATTCATTCATCATATCTTCCACTCTAAACATACTATTTCTAATCCTTAGAGGTCACCCCTTTCTTATGTTATATTTTCTTCAGAATACCTAGAAGGGATTTTTGATTGATATGCATGGATATGAAAAGTGTAATAATATAATTCTAAATGTTTTTTTTTATTTTTTTAAAATATATTTTTTATATTAGTTATGTATCTATTTTACTTAGAATAATAAACTATTAAGTACATTGAGATGTGATTAGTTGAATAAATTGTTAATGTAATAAAGTAAACACAGGCTCTGGGATTCTAGGATAAGGGACTTTAAAATCTCCCCTTTTAATAATATCCTTTCATAGTTATCCCATAGTCCATGATATAATTTATTAGCTCTCCAACCACCATATTCATTATTTATTTATCATCTTAGTTCATTTTAACATTTATTTCATAATTTATTTTTAATACCAAAATTATTTTCATGAATAATTATTCTATATAACGATATTCACTATGATTATTATGAAACATACAGACATCATTAAATCGAAAAAAGTGTCAACAATAAATTATTTATGATGATTAATGAAAATCTCAAGGTCTTTGATAAATATTTATAATCTGATACCATTTTCTTTATTCATTAATTAGTTTTATATAAGAGTTCCCATAATTCATGAGTCATTTTTCATGTAGAAATTTGAATAAATTACTTTTGATCTAAACCAAAATTCAAGGAATTATTTCATTTGAAATCAAATTAAAAAAGAATAAATAGCAGCAGTGGCACATTTATTTTGTATTTAAATAATTGGGATAAAACCATGCATTATAATATTTCATAGGAAAAATTTAATAGATCCAAGAATAGTAGACATGTGTTTTTTCTAATAATAATAATTTTTACTAAAAAATTTTGACAATGACCCATAGAGTGTCCTTTAAGTGAACAATGCGGTTTTAAAAATACATTTAGAAAATGAACACTTCTTAGGAAAGTGGTTAATATTTTTTGAAAACTAATTAATATTTCAATGAAATTAAAAACACATAAATAAATTAATTCAATACTATTTTGATTTAAAATGAATGAATGTGTAGGGTAAAATGAAAATGGGGGTTGAATTTAACATTGAAAATAAAAAGAAATACTAAGAGAAAGAATTATTTTTGAAATATAAAATATATATTAAAAGAATTTTAAAAATATAAAACAAAAATTGTTCAATTTTTATTGTCCAATGATATAATAATATATTTTTTAAAAAATGGAAGAATAAATGAATGAGTGACTTGTAAAATAAAATTTTAATTTTATTAATTTATTAAATAGTATAAACATTTTGACGAATTAATGGGATAAACTAATAAAAATGTGAAATTTAATAGAGCACATGATTTGGTAATTTTGTTTGACAATATCTATGGAATATCCCCAACATCTACCACCACAATAGCCTACAGATTCAATTTACTAGGGCCTGAGATTTAATAGTGGATGAGTTGAAAAAAACAAGAGGTTTTTAGGTTATAAAAAGAAATAACAATATAATTGATCTAAGATTTTTAGAGGGTGTAGCTAGAACCATCTACGAGTAAATATAACTTTCATTTTTCATTTATTATAGGAAATAAGCAGTCCCGCACTTTAAATGTTCGGAGAACTGAGAACTGAATATGTGGGGAATATATTAGGACATCTACGAGAAATCAAATTTTCTTAAATTCTAGTGTCACTAAAAAAAATATGACGACAAACTAGTAGATAATTACAAAAACATATAGGAGTGAGAAGATATGACACTAAGTACACAGTCTTGATTATAAAAGGAAGTACATAGAGAAATATTAAAACTTGAGGCAGAGTTGGAGATTATTTCATATTAGCATTGGAGAATTGAAACCAAGGTATTCTTTTAAGGACACTAATAGTTATATTTACCACCTTCAAATTCATCATGAACCTTCTATAATTCACTAGGAATAATTGGGTATTTGAATATTTCATTTTTGTTCTTCTTGGAAATAATAAATTCTATCTCATAGTATCTTACTTGAAACCTCTTGTAACCTAATATCCTCTATTGGGTAAAACATGGTTCTTTATTCAATAACCCGGACCCTAAAAACCGGATAGATGTTAGATGCACTTTTAGAGGGTACATTGTGAGATGATATCATAAGGGGTGTCTCAATCCAAATTCATTGGTTTATTGGTTCTTCTTAGAGGCTAGTTAGTTAAATTCTATGTGTTATCAAGCCACTGGAAGTTACACAAGTTGGTTGGTGATACCTAGTTCATAAACCTTCACCAAGTGGCACCTCCACATTCTCCAAAATCCTTATATAAGGATAGGAACATCACTCTATGGAAATAGAAAGTCCATTATGATATCATATAAGTGTTTTTAATGGTTGTAAAAATTTATAATCAAAATTAAGTGTTAATTAATTAAATTAATTTTTTTAAAATACATTAAATATTATATGCATTAAATAAGAAAAAGACTATGAGAAACATAACCCTATCCTTATACAAAATAATGGATTTGATGCAAAAAAAAAATCCTTCATGTTATCCATTGGGTATACTTATCAGTTATAGATAGACTCATGATTTGGGTCTAGTAGGTTTTATATGCTAACGATTTGACATGAATGATAATGTGAGTCAGGTATGGGGAAAAAATTAACTTTTTATATTTTTTCATTATCTATACAAGAATCTGAATCATAGTTGCATTTATATAATAATGATTTTTTAAAAAAGTGTCAACTATTATTCTATTTTCTTTGATGGACCATGAAGACCATTTTACCTTTTTATATACAAGACTATGAAGGCACATTTTTCTCCATGTTTATGTCTACAATTTTCTAGGATAACTATTATACATAATAGTTGAACATTATTTTTAGTTGATTTAGTCGTGTCTCATGGGATCTTCATTTGACGGTATAGTTTCCCCATTATAGTTTTAAGCCATTTTTCCTAATTTGGGGACTATCAAATATGGGAAGTAAATCCACAGTCCTTAAAACATTCCCTCTAGGGGTCCACTTGGGAGATCAAGTGATTGGGAATCATAGAAACTATTTCTAGTTCTTTTATAAAATTTGAATAAAACTAACCACATAGGTTTCATGAATTGAATATTCCTCAAATGATATATAAATTTTTACCCAATTCATTACTGGGATATATAATTTTGGGCCCACCCATCACATAATCATTTAATCATGCATGTGTATAGAACATTAATGTGATAAAAATCATAAATCTTGCACAACATAATTATCCAAGGAAAATTAAATGGATAATATAAAACTTTTGATTAGATATAAAGTTATATAATCAAGAGGAAAAATGTGGTGTCAGGTCCCAAAGTGGTGAAGGAAATAGACAAGAGTTAAGAAAATTGAAAATTTGAAATTATTAATGTTTATATAAACATTAAGAAATTAATATGGTAGAAATAGATTAAGATAATTATGCACACCCTAAATAGTTTAGTGGCTATGTAATGAATATATTGTAATATAAATAAAATGATATCATAGTAATTTTATAGTAGTTTGAATCAAAAAATCGTATATTTACTCATCACTCACTAATCCAAGAGTTTAGATATCTAATGGATCTCACTTTTCCATGTATTAAAACACTAATATTAAATTTTATTTTAAAATTGGAGTATAGGGAACCAATAATTTTACATAGGAGTAGTCCTAACCTATTACCTTTTTCTTGGAAGAGTAACAACCTTGTGTATATGAATTTTGGTTAAGTAAACATAAAAAATGATACTTTCTATTGATTTATAACACATGTGTGATTTTTTTTATGTTCATTAACACTTTATAGTATTTTATATAGATATCAAAGAATGGAATAAATGAACAAATAAAACTAAAAAACACGGTTGATATAGTTTTCATATATTGATAATCAAATTTTATATCTCGAATATAAATTTAATATAATTTATCACTGGAAAACACAAAAAAATCATTTCAAATATTTTCATTGAAAAAAATTCTAACATTGTAAGAAATATTATGAACACATTAGTATCTTATATATTGGAATTTAGAATATTATTTCAACAGATTTATTCCATCTAAAAAATAATTTTGAAATGTATTTTTTTCCTTTGATAAAAATATCTATAAAAAATACCTCAAGATAATCATTCACAAGGGTACTCAAATAATTCATAATATTGTGGTTTCCAGGATTCCCTAAATGGAACAAAATTTAAATAGTAGTTATATTTAAACATATTTAATGTATACATTACCTCATTTATAAATTTCATGTGTCAAATTATTAGTATAATCAAGCTTCTATAATTAATAATATGTTAATGATGTATCATTTTGTGGTCTCCACACTTAAGAGTGTTTTTTCAACATAGTCTTACAATATCACACAAAAGTTCACTTGACGCTTGATATAATATCACAATCCTCCACATTACATTACTTTCATTTATAGTTTGTATTATTCTTCAACTTGTAATATTATTTTCTCTCCAAATTAATGTTATGTTTTTCTTTAGTGATACATTATCCATATAACATGGTCTGATTCCTCATAACATATATCACTTTATCACATATTACATTAAAAAGGGAACTCCATATCAGTTGTTCACATCCATATATTGAAACAAATGTGCACATTGAACCCTTTATCACCATGAAATACAAATATTGACCTACAACTCTAAAAGGGATCATTATAATTATTAGTATTCCACTCATGATCATACTCATTCAGTTGAGAGGAAGGCTATTTAGACATGCAATCACTAGTACCAGGAATTTTCGTCTATCAAGAATTCATTCTTCTAAGTGGTGTTAGCGGAATCTAATATCATATGAAATTTATCACTCAACTAGGTGTACTAGAAGTAATAATACAACACACCATAGCCTCAAAAAAAATTCATTCACTTGCTCAAGGAAACATCTACAAATTCGAAGAAATATATATATGAACATCAAAAGCACAAAAAAATAAGAGATAAAATAAGTGATTAATAATTTTTAAACAATTAGTTCTATGTGCAGGGGATAAACATGGTAACATTCGAAATATTAACCTCATGATACTAGAGAATATAAAACTACTAAAAAAGGACTATAATCTAAACAATCTATCAGATCACAATAATATATTTACTATATTATATTCATTCCTTAATCTATTCATCAATCATATATTTACCGTTGATTTCACATCAACTTATATAAAAACTATCATCCAACAAAAAAGATAAACCATATCCTATAAAATTAAGATCAACACAACATAATCACCATAGTTAAGTATAACTGATAAATTACTCTTATGTATCACTAAAAACACATACCTCATCTACATCATTGTAACTCTATCAGAAGATATAATCTTATGATGGTTGTACTTTTCATGGAGAGAACATGATTCAATTATCTACACATAGAGTAAGTAAGTCATCCCATACAAAAAAACCCAGTTAATCTAATTATCTTTAATGAAATTCCAATGAAATAAAATTATAATTAACCTCCCAATATTATCACACTTAAATGCTAGTTTTTGGGAACCATCACTTACTCGCCCTCACATAAGCAAAACATTATTTTTTTCTATAGAAAAACATTTTCCTCCAACTTTTTATTCTATTCACCCAAGTCCCACTGTGGAATCAAAATTCATTATAGAATATATAAAAATACCTTTGGTTGAAAACCTATTAGATTTTGGCTTCCTGATATCATATATAGAATTACAACTTTTCCTCCATCATGTTTCTAATAAAATGTTAATAGAATTTAATATTTTTTTAATCCAAGAACACTAGATTTTTACACAAGTGGACTTCAAATTGTCTATCATAGAAAATAAACCCCCCTTCTAAAATTCATTCATGATACTTTAACAAAAATATCAAAAAAAACAATTTCTAAACCAACGTAGGTTTTAACTATATTTTCCTAACCCAAACTCTTCAATTGATGACTAAATTCATCTAAACCTATGGGTATCCTTTTATATTGTAGTTTTTGTAAAAATATAACACAAGTTCTAAACCACTTTATTAACATATCATATTAATGGTTGTCCCCAAATCCCAATACATGTTATTTTAGTTTGTTTTTTTATCACTCCCAAACACCCTATGAAGAATTCCAATGGGTTACCCATGCTAAAAATAATCCAAGCCCAGAATGCTTAATTATAGAGTTCTTATCTAATAGGAACCTAAAAAATAAAGTTTCAAATTATTTAAATGGGTAGTAACTTATATAATTTGGTGAATAAACCCTCTAGGGGTGTTACAGTCTTTAACAATTTAATATACAACACCACCATTGTTTTAACCCAAACATCAATCCTTGGTAGGGTATCTACACTTCCAATAGGGTGTTGTCTCTGATACAATTTTACATTCCCCAACCTATCCCAGTAAGGAACCAGTTCACTTAACCTCATGGGTATCTGATCATACCATTGTTATGACCCCAACTCTGGTAAATTGAGTCTGTGTCTACATTGTTACATTGGAATAATATATAAGTAATAATATCTTGAAATACTATATGGTTTAATATTCTTTCTAAAATAGTTACATAAATGATTAACATATTATATATGATTATAAAAATTAGAAAATAATTTTTTATTTAGAATATCATTATCCCCACAATTATATCCATTCATATCTTTCATAGGACACTTAATAGATGTTTGGGAAAGAATCAAATTTGGGTATGCTCAAATTCTTATTAAGTGTTAAATACTATGGAAATTGTCATGTGTAAATTAAGGATAATAAATAATTCACAATAAATATGGAAATAATCCTATCTAAACACACATTTTATTTTATTAATAAATTTTTTATAATGATTATTTAAGTAATAGTCAATATCGATAGGTAAATAACTAAAAACACATTCCTTTTAAATAATAAACTGATAAAAAATTGAATCTATAGATAATATAATTGTGAAACTATGATGGATAATCATAATTGAATTATTGATGGATTATATTATCAATAATATGACATCATGATCTTAGGAATTTTGATACCTCTATTATCAATACCTTTCACATGAGAGTTTAAAACATATAGGTAGGTATAAAAAACAAAAAAATTAAATTTAGGCTAGATAACTTATTCATCTCATGAGACAACTGATTCATTTTGGGACTATCTATAATTGGGCCCCACACATATCGTCAGGTATATCACATACCCTATATATCAAATGACTGATTTACTTCATGAACAATATGCCTTGTAAAAGATTTTTGTTTCGAGTAAGGAATATGAATTGAAAATAATTTCATTATTTAATCATATAATATGCAATGTAAAATACCATATTTATAAATGATATAAATTCTATATAATAAGTATATACCTGAAAAATAATTTTAATATTTTAGTAAAATGTAATGTCGAATTACAACATTGAAATTAGTATTTCAAATGAAAGTTAATTATTATAAAAATTATTCATGTAAGAGATTATTAATACATTCATAGTTATTATTGATCCTAAACCATACAGTTCTATAATAATATTATATTAATGAAATGTATTCCTCGTGGATTATAGGTATAATAAAGGGTTGATGTTAGTTATTAATAGAAATAACATAAAACCATCTTTAAAACATTCTTAAGGAAAATAACCATTTGACCTTGAAGATAAATTTCAAAATTAATTATTCAAAAAATATTTAGAAAATACATTTCATTGAAAATTACCTTTAAAAATTATAATGTAATTTTTAAAACATCAAGTGTTCATAATTGGGGTAATTTCTATATATATCATACACAATATAACCTAGATTATATTCACATATTTTGTAAAATCCAAATCGTCATTTGTTTGGATACAACATGAATATTACTATTAATTTTTTTTTAAAATAAACCATTAAAATTCATTTAATTTATCATTTGGATAAATTTTAAGACATTTAAAAAAAATGAAAATAAGGATTTAGAAGAAATAAGGATTTTAGACCGAAGTGATAAATAATGATTAAGTTTAATAAAACAATTCCACAATATTTTTAATAGCAAAAGGGTGAAATTGTTATAAGCATGAAAAATTCTAGAATACCCAGATTATAACAAAATTAAATTTCATTATTACAAAGTTATAAAAAAATTTCTTTAAAATAAAATTTGTGCATAAAAACCCAATTAAACTGAGATAGTGAAATAAACCCTTATAAAGATCATAAGGTTGAAGTAATAATTAACCAGAGAAGCTATTTTGCATGAAAAATTTAAGTCAACATAAAAAAATTCTAAAAAACATAGAATAATAAAATTTCATCACTCTCATAATTTTATAATATCAAATACATTCAATATGTAATATAACAAAATAAAAAGAAATTAAGTTATGAAATTCATTACAAAATGGTAATTTTCATGAAAAAACATCTTAGATTAAATAATTAAAATTAAAAAAATAAAATTCCAAGAATTATGAAGGAATAATTATTTTACATGTAATATTTTTAGTATATAAATCATATAAAAGATATTTGTTTCTTAACATTGCATATTCCTAAATGAAATGAATTTTAGATGAAATTTCATTGCCCACCCTTCCTTTTAGTTGAACATGAATTAAAATCATATAAAATGGTTTTTGATCTAGTAATTAGTCTATTAAATGACCTTATTCATATTAATAGTATCATATATGACAATATTATACCAACTTACTATCCATTCGTTAATAAAATTTCATTATTTTTATGGTTTTGGGTGTCAATTTCATTTTTTATTTTGTGTTCTTTTTACAGAAAGTTCATGTTCTGATTTATAAGATATAGATACATAAGATAAATAGTAAAACTGATGTCTTAAATATCATATTTACTAATTATATAAATTTTTATAATCTTTATTGAAGGATGGACATGGAAAATGAATTGCCTCGCTTTGTGAAGATGGTAGTTTGATGTACGAATGAGCAACAATACCATTCCCTTTACGAGTGAAAGGGTGATGAAGTGGGTGATATATTAAATTTAAAAAATAAATATAATTTCATACATATCATATATATATATATATATATTAAATAAATATATCTTAAATAGTTTTCATTTAATGTGTTTGTGGGAAATTAATCACTTCTCCTTGTAGGGAAGTAGTCTGTCGTACACATTTGCGACATTGTCATATTTTAAACAGAATGAATCATAAGATGTTTTATGATATACTAAATTTCAATAAGTATAATAATATTATTAATATAATATATATTTTCTAAATTAATCATTATACCCATCCTTTAAATGTGTTTTTGGAAAATAAATTATTTCAGCTAATGAGGCGGTAGTCCACTGTACCCATGACGAACGGTTTTGTTTCCCAATTGTATGAAGATGAGATGGATATAATTAATTGACTAAAATAAATAAAATATTATAATATTTAATATATTTGGGTCATTATATAATAATTTTTTTACAAATATTTTATTTTGTTAGAAGAACAAACAGAATAAAAATTCCACATCATGAAAGTTACCTCTTTTCAGATAACTTCTTCAGGTTTGCAATAAAATATATCCCATGTTCGATTTTTGATAATAAAATGGGATCTAGTATATTATTAAGGGAGTAATTATGATATTTTTGAATCTATTTTCTAAATATAATTTCTTTGTATGTGTTAATATGGATGGAAATTTGGTGTCCTACTATAATTCAGAGGGACAGCTTACAAGTAATTTTTTAAACAAATCTATTACACAATCTTTTTTATCATTTCTAAAGCCAAAAAATTGGCTATTATCAAAAGTTTTAGGTGAGAAGGCCAATATATTTAATTAAAATTGTTTTTTGGAAATGTTTTAAGTTATTTGTGACCCTTATCATCTTTATTTATTCCCTAAAAACCCAGTTTAACCCTAATCATGGTCATTAATGTTTACTCTTTTCATTATCAATTATTGAAAGAAAATTATGTTGAAGATATTATATAATATAAATTATTATGATTACAACTATGGAATAAATTTATAAAAATTAGAATAATATAATTTTAAGAATCCTATATAAATTTATACATACAATGATGATAAAAAACGAGATTCTAAAGAGAACATTTTCATAGTTATAGAAGGTTTTAATATCAATATTAAATAATAAATTGAGTAAATAGATATAAATTTAATAAATTGTATAAATATTTAATTAATTTTACATTAATGTTAATTTTAAATATAATTTATACTTGTAAATTATTTAAATGAAATGCATGTTTTCAATAAAAAACATTATATTTCACAATTCATCGAAAAATAAAAATACTCAAAAATAACCATATGATAATGTTGATATTCTGATTTCAAAAAATTTGATAATTTTCAATATAATGTTTCATAATGATTTAAAAATTAATTTTCAATTATGTGGTCAAAACGTGACTTCAAAACCTTTTAGAACAAATATAGTTTTTCAAAAACCATTTCATTTTCTATAAAATGATGATTATTTGTTATTTGTAAAAAATATATAATCAATGAACATGTAAAAACCATATAATTTTAATAGTATATTTAGTATTATTTATAGATATCAATTAAAAGTCTATTTCATAATGTTATACTGTTTTATGGTTCATTTCAACTCAGGGTTGTGTGTCCTACAATTCATTGAAGAGATAGAATTAATTTAAAAATAAATATATCATAATCTCTCAGGGTGTAACATTATGCTATAATATTTGTGTTGTGTTTAATATATAATATATAAAATTAAAATAAATATTTTAAATGACAAGGTTTTAAATTATCCCCACCTTCAATAAATTGTGTCTTGATAATTTGAACATGCACATGTAAATATAGGATTTGAAACATTATAACTCCATTTTTGAAAACCCACACCTTAAAATGGTCAATATTATTTCCATTAAGAATAGGGAAACATAAATAGGAATTTTCAACTAAAATGACACGTCCCTAAGTTTTCATGTTTGAAAACATAGGTGGTATGTGAATATTTTAACATAGAAAAAAAGTATAATGGCAAAATAATGATAGAGGATGAGAGGGGTTAATCATCACAAAAATATGAATGATTAATAAAGGGTAAACAAACATAAATACCTAAATCTAAGTTGAGATAAAATACAATCAATTCATCAGATATAAATGAAATTGGATAATTGTTTTGAGACAAGATACTTTTCCACGAATTTATGAATTATTTTAATTTAAATGAATATAAGAAAATATACCTACTTTATATCTTTTTTATTTCATAAGCACAATTTCAACTGTTGATTATGCTTCAATCAAATCCGAATTTATTTCTTCCTCCATTATATGAATATCACAAATATATTTTTATTCCTAAATCACAAAAATTAGCTTTTAACAAGTAATAATATTCATACAACTATGACAAGTCATTCCATAATTTTCTAAATATTTTCAAAACCAATATGGTTTTCTCATATTATCAAATATAATACATTAATCTCGAAACCACAATATTGACACCACATGTTAATCACTAAATTTTATTATTAGAATTATTTATGTAAAAATAATGACCTGTTAACCAAGATATCACATAGAAAAGTGGTAAGAACGAAACACATATCATTATTTAGTTATCTGATCATGAAATGCAACATTTTCGGATGTGATTAGTTGTGACCATGTATGCAGGTTATCCTTTTCCTAATAACATGTTAATACAATTCATATAACCTTCCCAAATTCTGATAAACCATAATTAATAAAATATCAAACATAATATAAACCTTAAATGTTTCCAATACCTTTAATCTTATGTCATATAAAATAAGTTCATTCATACTCAAATAAATTTTTCTAATAATTAACAATTAGTTTGAATTGTGCTAATATATTTCAAAAAATATCCTTAATCATGTTATATTCCTACAATATAAATTTTTAGAAGGGTTTTTTAAGAAATTGAACTTATGGTCAACCTTAGACTCATAAACTATGATGAAATAAATAAAAATTAATTTAATGAAGACATATATGCTTATAAAATTATACACCATCTATATATGTTTCATGATTCCTATAACCAAATTACCATTGTTAAAAAATGAATCTATAATTTAAATATTTTATTCCAATATTTAAATAAATCATCTATTTTATTTCATCATAGTACCTTCCTTAATATTGGGTTTAACATTTACAAAAGAGAATTCACGAGGATAATTTTCATGTTTCCAACATTAATGTCCAAGAACTTTAAATAGACCCATAGGATGAAATTTAATTCCATCCATCATACTGTCCATTTTATTCACAAATTCATCTATTTATACCAATTTTTCAACATATAAAACATTTCCCATTCCTTTGAGTCACTTTCCTGGGTTTGATATTCCTTATTTCATACATTAAGGAAATCAATACTTATTTCCTCTAGGTTCTCCACAACTTATGATAATAGTGAAATCTAGCATTATCATTCATTGAGAGGATAGGATTGTCAAACTACGTCTATAGTAAATCCCATTTTCAGGTACTATGTAATTTTCCAGTCAATATCAGCATACTATTTTTGGATTTTTTACCCCAAGGTACATCATTTCTAGATCCATGTCTACTTTTAGAATACAGATATGGATTTCATTCCTAGAAAAACACAAAATATATACCTTACAATAATTTTAGGATTTTAATATATACTTATCCAAAAATTATATCAAAGTGCTATGTTTCCAAATCTACATATGCTAAAAAATAGTTATGAAGGTGTCTATAAAAAATTTTATGTTTCCAAATGTAATGACCATTACCCCAATATCCCATAGCTAGTGTCTACTTTATTACATTGTTACTATACAAAAGGAATCACATCGCAAAGTACCACATCAATTATTATTCTTTGTTAACTATATATGCAATGACCTGTAAATTTCAAGGAAATTTTTTTCTTAAATTCTTTGGGATTTTATGAGTACGCATTTCCTGACGGCACCTGATTCTGAGGCACGATGTGCCTGGAATCAATTTCTGAAATTTAGCTCAGGAACGTTCAGTGAACGAACGAGCGAGTTTTTCTAACTTTTGAACTGGTGCTCGGAATCAAAATCTGAGGACACCATTGAAACCGCAACGCCGGTAATTTCTTATGAATACCTTTACTAGAGTTGTGTTTTCTCAGGAGAAGTTGTTAAAAATTAGGTAATTAATTGTTAGGTAAAATAAATTGTGTGCAAATTTATTTTATCCATGGTAGTTTAATTCTCTCACGGGAAGTTGTTGGTGAGGCCCATAATCACCCAACTTCCCATGTGAGGTTATGAGGGCGGTGGGGACCACACGATCCCCCATCTTCTCATATTCTTTAACTCCTCTAATCTCACTATTAAGTGTGTAACCCTTAAAACTTCGCATTAATTTGTGACCTTCCCTCTCCCCACATTTATTCAACGCCAACTCATTAATTTAATTAAGTGAGTTATGTATTTTGAATTTTGTAATTTTGAAAGGCATGACATAAGATAATAAAATGAGAGGGATCTTATTTTATTAGGCTGGCTTGTGGTGTAAGGGGATTGGTAGAAGAAAACCCTAAGTCTGAAGAACTTCATCTTTGTCATTGAAGAACGTGAAGAATGTCGGAGCACCAAGGAGAGACGATGTGCCGTTATTTTCCTTCTCCGCAGCCGGTGTGAGACGTCATCCTCTTCTTTGACGCTCGTTGACGCTATCATCGAACCACCCTCACGACGCCGTTTCCCGCGAAGTTCATCGTTCGAGAACTTGTTTGAGGTAGGGGTTAATTTATTCATTCATGTTTTATTTAACAAACATAGTTGTTAAATATTTGTCCTCCTATTATCAAAATAACAGGAGGAGGTCGGACCGCACGGACGCGGCCGAACCTCCTCCCCTTTTGTTGTAGAATTTCTTCATGGCTTGGAACAGAGGCTGCACGGTGAAACGACCCCATGCGGGAACTAGGAAACCGCGGCTGGAGCGGGCCTCGGCGAAGGAGAACGATGCCGTCGCGTCGTGCCGGTGAAGCTGAAAGAAGCCATGGACAAGGGTGGGCCACGGCGGAGGGGCGCGGTGTCGTCGTGCCGCGCCGGAGTACCATGGAGGGTCGTGGCCAGGGCGGGCCGGGCGGAGGGGTGTGGCGCCACTGCATCGTGCCAGTCGGACATGTGCCGCGGCCTAAGGCCGCGACGGTGCAAAGGAGGGCGGCCAGATCTGCCGGCCTCTGACGCTCTTAAAACGTAGGACCTGCGGGGGTCCCATGGCGGCACACTGGCCGACCATTACGGCCGGCCGGATTTTGGAGGACCGGGGGTCATAACCCCCGACATGTGGCGGGACGGGCCCCCCAAGTAGGGGCCACCATTTAAATACAAGGGGGAAGTGACACCCCCCCCCCCATCCGCGTCCGCTTAGCGTGCAGCGCCCACACAGGGCCACACCGGCCGCACCGGGTCGAACCGCCCACGCCGGGCCGGGCCGTCCGCGCCACGCTGGGCCGCTCGCGCTGCGCCGGACCCCCGCGCTGGGCCGGGCCGCACCAGCCGGGTTGGGCCACTCCCAAATGGGCTGGACCCGGACCCGGTTTGGGTCGACCCGGTTCGGGCTAACCCAGGGGTTATTGGGCCGGGTCGGACCAGGCCCAAACCCCCTGTTTCCGGATAGATACGTTCAAACGCCCATAACGTCGGCTACGAACCTCTGATTAACGCACCGTCAGTTGCGTGGAAATCCTTGGATCGAGAAGGTAATTTTGATATATTACACACAAGGTTTCGAAGAACTTTGTATATGTCCGGGTTGGTTCGAAAGCGAAACCAAACGAACCAACCGGGCCCTCGGAGCGGAAACATTTATAACTTGAGCTCCGGACATCCGATTGATGTGTCGTTGACTTTGTTTGATTCCTTTTAGTGAGATATTCCTTTTGGCTTACACCTCTCGAGGTTTGGACATAGTTGGAGTACGGTCGGGTTGTTTTTAGCTTAGAATCCAACTGGGCCCCTAGGACGAAAAAGCCAATAACTCTCAGACCGGGCGTCCGATTGACGCGCCATCTGTCGTGTTGAGTTCCTATTGACGAGATGGAACTTTGGGATACATAATCTCCGGACGTCATGTCAGTTGACGTATCGAACCCCTTGGCTCATGGAGCGGACCCTCCCTGAATCGAGCATGCTGTGTGCGGGAACCCTATAGCTGGTTGTGACTGGGACACCGATGACGACTATACGGGGATCCTCCGTGGGTTCGGCAGCGACGAAGACGATACTGAAATCCACCGTGGGTTCGATGGTGATGACTACTGTTCTTGTATTGAATGTGGGTCTGGCAGTACTGGACTACTGTTCTTGTATCCTGTGTGGGTCTGACAGTATTTGACTCTGTACTTGTATCCTATGTGGGTCCGGCAGAGTAGTTGGTCTTGTATCCTTTGTGGGTCCGACAGCTTAGCAGGTCTTGTATCCTATATGGGTCCAATAGCATAAATGAATCAGTGGCTACATCTTATCATCTCTATCGCCTTACAAAGAAGTATGCTTGTGTGAGATGAGTTTTAACATACAGTCAATATCATCGATATGATTGTTGTTCTTTCCTGTGGGGTTGGGTTGTGCTTTCCTGTGTAGATTGGGTTGTGAATTCCTATATGGAAGGGGTTATGTTTTCCTGTGTGGAATGAGTTGTACATGGGATCATGTGCTGGATCCGAGCTAGAATTGATGTCTTAGGTATATGTATGAGCATATACCTAAGTAGATTTGGATGTTACTTCCTGATTGTATCTTTTTTTGTGGTATATCTTTCATGGATTCTGGGAGACATTAGGGGGTCTCGGGGTCCCTAATGAGTAGCATATACTCACCCATGCACGGGCTATGCATGCACTACGTTGTATTGGACGCAGACGACGGTCATCGCTGATTGAGGTGGGAGCTCGTGGAGATGGACGGTACCTGGAGGTGGATCACTGGACGGACGAGCTCAGAGTGGATAGCAGGAGCTGAGGAGTAGTGGAGACTCTCTGTACCCACCAGTCAGGTGGGTTTTCCAGAGGATGGATCAGACTCGCTGTTTGAATTTTCAGTTGTTCTAATTTCATTTCAGTTGTACTTTACTTTTAGTTGGGTTTGTATTTTGTCCCATTTACTTTCTAGAACTTACTTTTATACTCAGTTTACTTAGTGATTACTCATCTCGCATACTCTCTGGTGTTTGTTTACTTTATAAAGGAAATTCCTTCCCTTTTATCGGGATTTACTCCTTTGGTGCTAGTCTCCAGCCCCTGGCCTATGGAAGGCGGGCTTGGGGTAGTCACGGTATGGGCCTCAAGGACGGGTCATGACAAATTGGTATCAGAGGATTTCGGTTCTACCACAGAACTCAGAACTCTAGTATTTTTTTCTATGTGAATCAATAATGTTAAGGGTATTGAGTGTGGTTATCAGTCTAGGGAGTCCAGTGTTGGTGCGGCGGCCGACGTATCCATACACCAGGACCCTGACTTCTGATTTCTGAATCAATTCACGAAAACATTTATTGCTTGTGTGTTTAATAGTTTTCTTAGTGATTACTTGTGTCGGGTCACCAGGTATACTGTATTAACCATGGCGCACCTGTCTCTATTCAGGATGGCCCCATGACGACAGCCATCTAGGGATCCAAAATATTTGCGAGACGACAGCCCACCAAGCGACGAGGCCTCGGTGTAGGGCCCTATTACAGCAGAGGCACCAGCGGTACCTCTACCCACCGAGCCACCGATGCCACTAGCCCCAGCAGCTGAGAGTGCACATCGCCTTAGTGCACTGCACGAGTTTCAACATCAGAGACCGCCCAGGTTCCGTGAGGAGATGGACCCTCAGGCAGCGGAGGATTGGCTGGAGGCTGTTGTATTAGTTTTAAGGTTAGTAGGGACACCAGAAGACCACATGGTGATCCTTGCAGTGAGAATCCTGCACGCGGCACTAGGTATATGGTGAAGCCTGATGCTCCAGGTGCACAACGAGGAATCTCTTCTTTGGACGGACTTTGAGGGAATCTTCCGCTCGGAGATCATTCCAGACACCCTCCGTGTGGTGCGCATTCAGGAGTTTCTGTAGTTACGGTAGGGAAGCATGATGGTAGCCCAGTACTCGGTGAGATTTACTAATCTATCATGCTATTTCACAGACATGGTATGGGACCTATTCTTCCGGGCCCGGACCTTCGAGCAGGGACTGAGGCATGAGATTAGGGCATCGATGATCTCCCTCAGCATTCTGATGCAGGAAAAAGTACTGGAGCGAGCCCTTCTTTTAGAGAGCTTTCTTGTTGATCCTACACCAGTAGAGAGACCTACCGTAAGGAGGAATGTAGCAGAGTCTTATGCAGCTGGCAGTCGACGGATGCCACAATGGTCCAAGCGAACCAGTCCATCAGGAGGACGACCTCAGGATACTGGCTCGGAGGTGCGTGGAACACAACATAGAGCCAGTATTACAAGGATGAGACAATGCTATTTATGCGGCGGGTAGCGCCACATGGCTCGTGACTGCCCGAGCCGCCATGCAGGGGAGCAATAGATGGTTGGGGGACCACACAGGCAGAGGCAGAGGTTTGACCGTGGTGGTCCGCATGGAGCAGGAAGATGAGGTAGATGAGTTGGCCGAGCAGCAGGTGGTGGGCGACGCTTTGAGGCTCTACCATCACCACCACCATGAGGTCCACCCCGACCACAGGGAGCTGGCGGACAGAGGTTGGCTCAGCTTCAGGCAGCGGAGGCCTACGACCATGTCTTACCTGAGATGATTTGAGGTACTATCTGTGTCTACTCCACCCTTGAAAAAGTTCTTATATACACATGAGTGATTCATTCTTTCATTGCCACTACCCTTGTTCGGAGCTCAGAGATTCCGATGGAGCCGTTGGCTCGATCCTTACATCTAGAAACTCATATGGGAGAAGACTCGACGATTATGCGCTAGTGTCGGCAGTGTGAGCTTACTCTAGGAGGCGAGAGCTTCGGCTGGGATCTTCTTGTAGCAGTGTCGAGGCCTTACGACATCCACTTGGGCAGGGATTGGTTATCTACGGTCCATGCTCATATCGACTATATTAGGCGCAAGGTGTGGTGTGTCCGCACCGATGGGAGCAGGTTTAGCTTCACCGACGAGAAGGGATACATTGCAGCATAGGATGGACTCATGCAGAGGAGAGGACAGCCGATCACTCATCAGTTGGCTAGCCTAATCCTAGGAGCAGTGGACGTGTGGAGTCTGAGTTTTCCCGTTGTGGTGGATCAGTATGCAGAAATTTTTCTTGATGACTTTCCAAGACTACCTCCTCGAAGAGAGGTAGACTTCTATATTAAACTGTACCCCGGAACATCCCTGATATCTAATCAATCATATCGGATGGCTCCCGCTGAGATTTGAGAGCTACGGGTACAACTAGAGTACTTGCTGGGAAAGGGATTCATTCGACCCAGTGTTTCACCCTGGGCTTCCCCAATTTTTTTCACCAAGAAGGCGGACGGGGGCTTGTGACTATGTTTCAATTAACGTCGCTTAAACCAGGTGACCTTAAAGAACAAGTATCCACTTCCGAGGATTGAATACCTCTTCGATCAGCTAAAGGGAGCACATTGGTTATCAAAGATAGACCTCAGGTCAAGCTATCATCAGATCAGAGTTTAGGACGAGGATGTGCAGAATACGGCTTTCAGGTGTCGGTATGGCCACTATGAGTTCTCGGTTATGCCTTTCAGCATGACCATCACTCCAGAAGTGTTCATGAGTCTCATGAACAGGATCTTCTAGCCTTATCTCGATCTATTTGTCGTAGTATGTATTGATGACATATTAATTTATTCGACTACTGAGGAGGAGCACGCCTACCACCTGCAGGTTGTACTGGTCACACTCCGAGAGCACTAGCTTTATGGTAAGCTCTCCAAGTGTTAGTTCTGGATACATGAGGTCCACTTATTGGGACACGTTATCTCAGAGGTGGTATTTTCAGTGGATCCTGATAAAAGATCAAGGCAGTGCTAGCTTGGGAGCTACCCCGGAGCGTGACGGAGGTGCAGAGTTTCCTAGGTTTGGCCGGGTACTACCAGAAATTTGTGCCAGACTTCTATAAAGTTGCAGAACCACTTAGATATTTGAAGAAAAAGGGGAAAACATTCTTGTGTTCATAAATATGTCATCAGAGCTTCCAAGAGTTGAGACAGAGATCGACCAGTGCACCCATCTTGAGGCTACCAGAAGAGGGAGTAGGGTACGTAGTCTACTGCGATGCATCAGGGACCGGACTTGGATGTGTCCTAATGCAGGAGCGGGCAATGATCGCCTATGGATCATGACAGTTGAGTAAGCATGATCAGAAATACGCTACCCATGACATGGAGTTAGAAGTAGTGGTTATCAATCTGAATATGTGGTTGCACTATCTGATGGGTGAGCGCTTTACAGTCTACTCTAACCACCAAAGTCTCAGGTACATCTTCTCACAGAAGGACCTGAACCTGAGACAGCGGCGATGGGTCGAGTTCCTCCTGGACTATGGCTTTGAGATCGTTTACACTCCTGGAAAGGGGAACGTAGTAGATGATTCTCTCAGCAGGAGGACGGGTATTCAGCTACATGGAGAGGCGACAGACCAGCTAGCCAGTTTGCATATATCCTTCATAGATAGAGATGGAGTATTCTTTCTTCAGTCTCTCACAGTCACTCCTCCACTTCTTCAGTGGGTCATAGAGGCAAAATGTGGGGACGTTGACTGTGAGACGTGACGTGCACATATATCCTCGATACAAAAACCTAATGGATTCTCTGTAGGAGGAGAGCATGTTGTCCTTTTCATAGGACGTACCATGGTAACAGCTACTTTGCAGGTGGAGGTTCTGAGAGAGTTTCACACTTCCCCTTTAGCGGTACATCCAGGGGTAGCAAAGATGTACAAGGATCTCATACAATAGCACTGGTGGCCGGGTATGAAGAAGGTTATGGCAGAGTTTGTTTCTCGATGCATCACCTACAAGCAGGTGAAGGCGGAGCACCAGGTACCAGAAGGCTTGGTACAACCCTTGGAGGTCCCGGAGTGGAAGTGGGATATGATATCTATGGATTTCGTGACTGGACATCCACGTACTTCCAGAGGTCATGACTCCATTTGGGTGATTATCGACCGACTCACCATGTCGGCCCACTTCTTACCCATCAGAGATCAGGGCTCAGTGGAGAGCCTGGGGAATATCTACGTTCAAGAGATCGTACTACTTCATGGTGCACAATCATCTATCCTCTCTGATCGAGATTCGTTTTACTTCTTGGTTTTTGGAAGGGGTTGTATGAGGCATTTGGGATGTAGCTACGTCTGAGCACCACCTTTCACCCTCAGACGGATGGTCAGACGGAGAGGACCATTCAGACTCTCTAGGACATTCTCCGTGCATGTGTCCTTGACTTTGGTCACAGCTGGGAGGATCACCTACCCTTGTTGGAGTTTGCGTACAATAACAGTTACCACTCCACCATTGGGATGGCACTATATGAGGCATTGTACGACTGACCATGCAGATCACCTCTGTGTTGGACAGACCCTAGGGAGTCAGCACTTGTGGGACCAATGATGGTCGAAGCCATGACAGAGATGGTCCAGGTAATTCAAGAGCAGATGAGGATAGCTCAGAGCCGACAGAAGTCTTATTCTTACAGGATACGAAGACCACTAGAGTTTGATGATGGAGACCACGTTTTCTTACGTGTCTCACCTCGACGTGGATTACGGAGATTTGGCCGGGGTGGCAAGTTATCTCCACGCTTTATTGGACTATTTCAGGTTCTCAGCAGTACAGGCGAGGTGGCTTATCTACTGGCTCTACCACCTCAGTTTCACCGGGTGCACGCCGTCTTCCATGTATCTCAGTTGAGAAGACACGTACACGACCCGACGCATATCATTGACCATGGGGATCTGGACATTGATGAAGGGGATACATTTGTTGAGGTCTCGGTGGATATCGAGGATCGATAGGAGTGGGTCCTACGTGGATGGTTGATTCATCTAGTTCACATCAGGTGGCAGCACGGGAACCTCCAGGAGAGCACTTGGGAGTGGGAGGCTCATATGTGTGCTCAGTTCCCTCATTTGTTCCCCTAGTTTGTGATGTATCTTTATGGGGATGTAAAGCCCTAAGCTGGGAGTAATGTAAAGAACCGTAAATTTCAAGGAAATTTTTTTTCTTAAATTCTTTGGGATTTTATGAGTACGTGGTTTCCGACGGCACCTGATTCCGAGGCCTGGTGTGCCCGGAATCAATTTCCGAAGTTTAGCTAGGGTATGTTTAGTGAACGAACGAGCGGAGTTTTTCTAGATTTTGAACCGTTTCTCAGAATCGAAATCCGAGGGAACCGATGATACCGCAACGCCAGTAATTTCTTTAGAAGACCTTTGCTGGAGTTTCGTTTTCTCTGGAGGAGTTGTTAAAAATTAGGGAATTAAATGTTAGGTAAAATAAATTGTGGGAAAATTTATTTCACCCATGGTTGTTTAATTCTCTCATGGAAAGTTTTGGGTGGGGCCCACAACCACCCAACATCCAATGTGAGGTTATGAGGGTGGTGGGGCCCACACGAGCCCCCATATTCTCATATTCTCTAACTACTCTAATCTCCCTCTTAAGTGTGTAACCCTTAAAACTTCCCATTAATTTGTGACCTTCCCTCTCCCCACATTTATTCAATGCCAACTCTTTAATTTAATTAAGTGAGTTATGTATTTTGAGATTTGTAATTTTGAAAGGCATTACTTAAGATAATAAAATGAGAGGGATATTATTTTATTAGGTTGGATTGTGGTGTAAGGGGATTGGGAGAAGAAAACTCTAAGTATGAAGAACTTCATCTTCATCGTTGGAGAACACAAAGAATGCCGGAGGACCAAGGAGAGACGGCATGCCGTTATTTTCCTTCTCTGCAGCTAGTGTGAGACGTCATCCTCTTCTTTGACGCTCGCCAATTCCATCATCGAACAACACTCACGACGCAGTTTCCCGTGAAGATCATCGTTCAGAAACTTCTTCGAGGTAGGGGGTTAATTTCTTCGTTCAAGTTTTATTTAACGAACATCGTTGTTAAATATTTGCCCACCTGTTATCAAAATAATGGGAGGAGGATGGACCATATGAACGCAGCCGAACCTACTCCCCTTTTGTTGTTGAATTTTTTTGTGGCATGGAACAGAGGCGGCGTGGTGCAATGGCACCGCACGGGAACGAGGAAACTGCGGCTGGTGCGGGCCGCGGAGAAGGAGCACAGCGCCATCGCACCGTGCCGGTGAAGCCGGAAGAAGCTACGGTCAGGGATGAGTAGCGGCGGAAGGGCGCAGCGCCGTCACACCGCGCCAGAGTACCATGGGGGGTCGTGGCCAGGGCGGGCTGCGGAGGAGGGGTGCGACGCCGTCACGTCGCGCCGTTCGGACAAGGGTTACGGCGGTGCAGAGGAGTAAGGCCGGATCCGTAGGCCATCAGCGCTCCTAGAAGGCAGGACCCACGGGGGTCCCGTGGCGGCACACCTGCCGGCTTTTATGGTCGGCCGGATTCCGGGAAGTCCGGGGTTGTAACCCCCGGTGGCTGGGAAAGGGCGGGTCCATACATGTGGGGGCCGCCGTTTCAAAAGAAAGGGGTCTGCCAGTTCAAAAGCAAGGGGGCAGTGCCCCCCCCCCCCTTCCGAGTCCGCTCAGTGTGCGGCTCCCGCACATCGCCGGACCGCCCGCACCAGGCCGTGTTGCCTGCACCGGGCTGGGCCTCCCGTGCCAGGACCGGCCACCAGTGCTAGGATGGACCCCCACGCCGGGCCAGGCCACACCCCACCGTGCTGGACCCGGACCCGGATTGGGTCGACCCGGTTCGGGCCGACCCAGGGGGTATTGGGCTGGGTCAGACCGGGCTCAAACCCCCTGTTTCCGGATAAATCCGTTCAAACGCTCATAACATGGGCTACAGACCTACGATCGACACACCGTAATTTTCATAGAAATACTTGTATCGAGACGATCATTTAAGTATATTACACTCAGGGTTTCAGAAAACATTGTGTATAGCTGGGTTGGTTCGAACACGAAACCAACCGGGCCCTCGGAGCAGAAATGCTTATAACTTGAGTGTCAGGCGTTCGATTGACGTGCCTTCGACTGTTTTGGATTACTATTAGTGAGATAGTTCTTTTGGCTTAATCCGATCGAGGTTTGGAAGCAGCTAGAGTACGGTCAGGTTGTTTTTTGCTATAAAACCAACCGGACCCCTGGGACAAAAAATCCAATAACTCTCAGACCGGGCGTCCGATTGACGCGCCGTCTGTCGGGTTGAGTTCCTATTGACGAGATAGAACTTTGGGATACATCAACTCTGGACTTCATGTCAGTTGATATATCGACCCCCTTGGCTCGTGGAGTGGACCCTCCTGGAATTGAGCATGCTGTGTGCGGGAACCCTAGAGCTGGCTGCGACTGCGACGACGATGACGACTGTACTAGGATCCTCCGTGGGTTCGGCAGCGACGACGATCGTACTGGAATCCTCCGTGGGTCCGACAGTGATGACTACTGTTCTTGTATCCTATGTGGGTCTGGCAGTAATTGACTATTGTTCTTGTATCCTATGTGGGTCCTGTTTTATTTGACTCTGTACTTGTATCCTATCTGGCTCCGGCAGAGTAGCTGGTCATGTATCCTTTGTGGGTCCGACAACCTAGCTGGTTTTGTATCATATGTGGGTCCGACAGCTTAGATAAATCAGTGGATACATCTGATCATCTCTATATTCATACGAAATGTATACCTGTATAAGCTGAGTCTTGACATTCAATCATTGTCTTCGATGAGATTTACCTGATTTATTTGTCACGACCTTTCCTCGGGGCCCGTGCCGTGACTACCCCAAGCCCTCCTTCCATAGGTCAGGGGCTAGAGACTAGCACCATAGGTGTAAATCCCTATATAGGAAAGGCATTGCATTTATAAACTAAACAAAAACCACAGAGTACGCAAGCTGAAGTAAACACTAAGTAAACTGAGTACAAAAGTAAGTGATGGAAATAAAATGGGCCAGAATACAAACCCAACTGAAAGTAAGTACAACTGAAATGAAAGTACTTCAACTGAAAAGTAAAGAAGCGGGTCTGATCCATCCTCTGGAAACCCCACCTGAAAGGTGGGTACATATAGTCTCCTCTACTCCTCAGATCCAGCTGTCCGCTCCGTATACTTCCCATCCAGTGATCCACCTCCAAGTACCGTCCAGCTCCACGAGCTCCCACCTCGATCAGCGCTGTCTGTCGTCTGCATCCAACACAACATAGTGCGGGCATAGCCCGTGTAGGGGTGATTATACGCTACTCAGTAGGGACCTAGATACCCCTAAAGGTCTCCTAGAATCAATGAAAGATAAACCACAAAGGAAAGATAAAATCATAAAGTAACAACCAACTCTACTTAGGTATATACCCATACATATACCTAAGTCATCTATTCCAGCTCGGCTCCAGCACACTAGCCCAAATACAACCCAGTCCACATAGGAAGACATAACCCATTCCACATAGGAATTCACAACCCAATCCACACAGGAATGCACAACCCAATCCACACAAGAAATATCACCAATCATATCGATGATAATGATTGTAAGTTAAGACTCATCTCACACAGGTATAAATTTCGTAAGACGATAGAGATGATCAAATATAGCCACCGATTCAACTAAGATGTCAGCCCCACATAGGATACAAGACCAGTTAAGGTATCAGACCCACAAAGTATACAAGACCAGCTACTCTGCCAGATCCACATAGGATACATGTACAGAGTCAAATATTGCCAGACCCACATAGGATAAAAGAACATTAGTCAAGTACTGCAAGACCCACATAGGATACAAGAACTATAGTCATCGCCGTCGAACCCACGAAGGATTCCATTATGGTCGTCGTCGCTGCTGAACCCACAGAGGATCCCAGTACAGTCGTCATCATCATTGTAGTTGCAGCCAGCTCTAGGGTTCCCTCATACAACATGCCTAATTACAGGAGGTTCCGCTCCACGAGCCAAGGGGTTCAATACATCAACTGACACGATGTACGGAGTTTAGGTATCACAAAGTTCCATCTCATCAATAGGAACTCAACGTGACAGACGACACATCAATCGGAAGCCCCGATCTGAGGGTTATTGGCCTTTTCGTCCTAGGGGCCTAGTTGGTTTTAAAGCTAAAACCAACCCGACCATACTCCAGATGCATCCAAACCTCGAGCAGAGTAAGTCAAAAAAGCGTCTCACTAAGAGTAATCCAAAAAAGCCGAAGGCACATCAATCAGACATCCGGAACTCAACTTATAAGCGTTTCCACTCCGAGGGCCCGGTTGGTTTCTTGTTCGAACCAACTCGGACATACCCAAAGTTCTCTGAAACCCTGAGTGTAATATAAAAAAACGACCGTCTCAATTGACGAATCACTGTGCAACTGACGGTGCATTGATCAGAGGTCTGTAGCCCATGTTATGGGTGTTTGAACAGATATATCCGGAAATATGGGGTTTGTGTCCGGTCCGACCTGGCCCAATACCCCCTGGGTCGACCCGACCTGAGTCCGGGTCCGGCACAGTTGGGCATGGCCCGACACTTCTGGCGCGGCCCAGCCCCACCGGTGCGGCCCGGCCCGACGTGGTGGTCCAGCCCGGCGCGGGCGGCCCAAACCTGCGCGGGCGGCCCAGCCCGGCGTGGGCGGCCCGGCCTGCATGGCCGGTGGGTTGGCCTTCGGCAGATCGGGATGTGGGGGCGCACATACCCTCTTTGATTGAGAAATGGGGGACCCCTGTGGGGTCCGCCCTTGCCACATGCCGGGGGTTACGACCCCCGGTCTTCCCAAATACTGTCAGCCGTATTGGCTGGCCGGTGTGCCGCCACGGGACCCCCGCGGGTCCCGCCTTCTGAAGTGCAGGCGGCCGGTTGAGTCCGGTTTCCCTCCTCTGCACCGCTGCGGCCTTAGGCCACGACCCTTTTCTGACCGGCAAGGGGCGATGATGTCGCGCCCCTCCGCCGCGGTACGCCCCAGCTGATGCCCTCTATGGTGCTTATGCGCGGCGCGACGGCGCCATGCCCCTTCACCGCGGCCTGCCCTTGGCCACGACTTCCTTCGGCTTCGCCGGCGTGGCGCGAAGGCGCTGTATTCCTTCGCCGCGGCCCGTTCCGGTCACAGTTCTCTCGTTCCCGTGCAGTGTGACGGCACCGCGTTGCCTCCATTCCAGCCCCAACGAAGTACAAATAAAAGTGGGAGGACATTCGACCGTGTTTGTGCAGTCCGACCTCCTCCCATTATATTGATAACAATCGTCCAAAAAATAATGAAGAACATCAAAATAACAATCCTTGAACGATGTAACAACCCCTACCTCAAAGATGTTCGTGGAAGCTAGCGTCGTGGAATACGACGTCGCGGGGTGAGGCTCTGTATACGTCGATGGAGAACGTCTAAGGAGGAAGTGGTGTCTCCCTTTCTTCAATGCAGAGGGAAGATGGAGAGGCATGACGACATTCTTCATCGACGTCTCGGTGTTCTTCAAAGAAGAAGATTAATTTCTTCGAGACGTAGAGTATTCTCTCCAAAATATCCACACAATGAAACAAAAAAATAAGGCTTTTGCCTTATTTTATTACTAATGAAAACATTTTTTTCAAAATTCAAAAGTTGAATTCACCTAATTAATTAAACTTGAGTTGTCAAATTAATTAGGTGTTTAGTTGGCATGCATTAATAAAATAAGGAAAAAGCCTTATTTTTTTGTTGTTGTTTCGTTGTGTGGGGATTTTTGAGAGAATACTCTAAGTCTCGAAGAACTTCATCTTCTATATTGAAGAACGTCGAGACTTTGACAAAGAATGCCATCACGCCTATCCATCTTCCCTCTTCATAAAAGAAAGGGAGACACTGCTTCCTCCTCGTACGTTCTCCATCGATGTATACGGAGCCTCACCTCGCGACGCCATATTCCGCGACGCTAGCTTCCATGAACATCATTGAGGTAGGGGTTGTTACGTCGTTCATGGTTTTTTATTTTGACGTTCTTAGTTATTTCTTTAATGCTTTATATCAATAAAGAGGGAGGAGGTCGGAGGTCCATATCCCAAGTTATGTGCGTTTGAACCGATCTATCCGGAAACAGGGAGTTTGGGGTCGATTGGACCCGGACCAATACCCCATGGTTCGGCCCGGTTGGGAACGGCCCGGCTGGCGCGTCCCGGCCCAGCTGGTGCAGCCCTGCCCCGCGCGGGGGTCCGACCCACTGCAGGCGGTCCGACCCAGTGCGAACGGTCTGGCCCGGCGCGGGGGGCCCGGCCCGCGGGGCCGGTGGCTCGGCCTTCGGCCGAGCGGGATACGGCGGGGCACTGCCCCCCTTGATTGTGAAACGGAGGACCCCAATGGGGTCCACCCTTGACACCTACCGGTGGTTACGCCCCCGGGTCATCCAGAATATGGTCGGCCGTATTGGCCTGCCAGTGTGTTGTCGCGGGACCCCCGCGGGTCCCACCTTCCGAAGCGCCGGCGGCCGACTGAGTCTGGCCACCCTCCTCACCACCGCCGCGGCCTTAGGCTACTGCCCTTGTCCGACCGGTGTAGTGCGATGGCATCACACCCCTCCGTTGCGGGCCAACCCAGTCACGGCTCGCAATGGTGCTCCGGGGTGGCGTGATGGCGCTGCGCCCCTTCGCTGTGGCCCGCCCTTGGTCGCGGCTTCCTTCGTCTTCGCCAGCGCGGAGCAACGGTGCCGCGTTCCTTCGCCACGGCCCGCTCCGGCCGTGGTTCTCTTGTTCTCGCGCGGTGTGAGGGCACCGCGTTGCCTCCATTCCATCCACAACGAAGTCTAACAACAAAGGGGGAGGAGGGTCGTCCGTGTTCGTGCTATCCAACCTCCTCCCGTTATATTGATAACAAGCGTCCAAGAAATAACGAAGAACGTCAAAATAAAAATCCTTGAATGATGTAACTACCACAACCTCAAAGATGTTCGTGGAAGCTAGCGTCGTGGAATACGGCGTCGCGGGGTGAGGCTCTGTATACATCGATGGAGAATGTCCGAGGAGGAAGTGGCGTCTCCCTTTCTTCGACACCGAGTGAAGATGGAGAGGCGTGGCAGCGTTCTTCTTCGAAGTCTCGGCATTCTTCAACGTAGAAGATGAAGTTCTTCGAGACTTAGATTATTCTCTCCAAAATCTCCACACAACGAATCAACAAAAATGAAATAAGGATTTTGCATAATTTTAATACTCATGCCAACATTTTTTCAAAATTCAAAAGTTGAATTCCCCTAATTAATTAAACTTGTGTTGTCAAATTAATTATGTGTTTAGATGGCATGCATTAATGTGGAAGAGTTACATAACTCATGTGGAGGGGGTTAGAGGTGTTATGGAATTTGAAAAGGTGGGGATAGTGTGGGCCCCACCTCACTAATATCCTATCAAGAGGATTTGGGATTTTAGTGGGTCCCACATCAACTCCCACACATGGGGATTAACCACTTACAAGTGATATAAAAATTTGTAGCACAATTTTTATTTCTCTTTATACTTAATCCACAATTTTTAACAACTCTTCCCAAGTAAACGCAACTCCAGTAACTGTCTTCTTAAGCAATTACCGGCGGTGTGGTTTAATCAGTGTCCTCAGATTTTGATTCCGAGCACTGGTTCAAAAGTTAGAAAAACCCACTCGTTCGTTCACTGAATGTACCCAAGCTAAACATCGGAATTTGATTCCAGGCACACCGGGCCTCAGAATCCGATGCCTTCAGAAACTGCATACTCGTAGCATCCCAAAGAAATTAAGAAAAAAAATTCCTTGAAATTTAAGGGTCTTTACATTACTCCCACCTCAGGGATTTACGCCCCCGTATAGATACATCACAAACTAGGGGAACAAATGAGGGTACTAAGCATGCATCTGAGCCTCCTGCTCCCAAGTGCTCTCCTGAAGGTTCCCGTGCTGCCACCTGATGCACACTAGAGGAATCAACCGCCCACATAGGTCTTGCTCCTGTTGATCCTCGATCTCCACCGGGACCTCCGCAAAAGTCACCCTGTCATCGATGTCCAGCTCCCCATGGTCAATGATATGCGTCGGGTCGTGCATGTATCTCCTCATCTGAGATACGTGGAAGACGTCGTGCACCTGGTAAAACTGAGGTTCTAGATCCAGGCGATAAGCCACCTCGCCTATCCTGCTGATAACCTGGAATGGTCCAATAAAGCACGAAGATAACTTGCCTCCCCGGCCAAATCTCCGTAATCCACGTCGAGATGATACTCGTAAGAAAACGTGGTCACCATCCTCGAACTCTAGTCGTCTCTGCCTTCTTTCTGCATATAACTTTTATCGGCTATGAGATGTCCTAATTCGCTCATGGATGACCTGGACCTTCTCTATCATGGCCTGGACCATCTCTGGTCCCACAAGTGCTGACTCCCTAGGGTCTGTCCAGCACAAAGGTGATCTGCAAGGTCAGTTGTACAATGCCTCGTATGGTGCCATCCCTGACGGTGGTGTGTTATTTGTTGTTGTACGCAAACTCCACCAAAGGTAGGTGATCCTCCCAGCTGTGGCCAAAGTCATGGACACTTGCACAGAGCATGTCCTCGAGAGTCTGAATGGTCCTCTCCGTCTGACCATCCGTCTGAGGGTGAAAGGCGGTGCTCAAGTGTTGATGTGTCCCGAATGCCTCCTGAAAACCATTCCAAAGCTGGGAAGTAAAGCGAGCATCTCGATCAGAGATGATAGTTGATGGAACACCATGATGCTGTAAGATCTCCGGAACGTAGATGCGTCCCAAGCTCTCCACTGAGCCCCGCTCTCTGATGGGTAGAAAGTGGGCCGACTTGGTTAGTCGGTCGACGATCACCCAAATGGAGTTGTGTCCTTTGGAAGTACGTGGAATTCTAGTCACAGAATCCATATATATCCCGTCCCACTTCCACTCTGGAACCTCTAAGTGTTGTACAAATCCTGCTGGTACATGGTGCTCCGCCATCACCTACTGGCAGGTGAGGCATCTAGAAACGAACTCTTCCACTACCTTCTTCATACCCGACCATCAGTGCTGTTGTCTGGGATCCTGGTACATCTTTGCCACTCGGGGTTGTACCACTAATGGGGAGATGTGAAACTCCCCCATAACCTCCTCCTGCAAATCAGTTGGTGCCATGGTACTTCCCCTGAAAAGGATGATGTGCTCTCCTCATACAGAGAATCCATCAGGTGCCTTTCCGGAGGAAATCTGTGCACATCGCATCTCACAGTCAACGTCCCCATGCTGTGCCTCTCTGACCCACTGAAGAAGTGGAGGAGTGACTATGAGTGACTGAAGAAAGGATGATCCATCTCTATCCACGAAGGATATCTACAAGGAGTCTAGCTTCTCCATCACTTCTCCATATAGTTGAATTACCATCCTCCTGCCGAGAGAATCGGCTACTACATTCCCCTTTCCATGAGTATAGACTATCTCAAAGTTATAGTCTTGGAGGTACTCAAGCCATTGCCACTATCTCTGGTTCAGTTCCTTCTGTGAGAAGATGTACCTGAGACTCTGGTGGTCAGAGTAGACTATAAAGCACTCGCCGATCAGATAGTGCCGCCACATCTTCATAGCGAAGACCACTACTGGTAACTCCAGGTCATGGGTAGCATAGTTCGGCTCATGCTACCTCAATTTTCCTGATCCATTAACGATCACTAGCCGCTCCTGCCTCAGGACACAGCCGAGTCCGGTCCCTGATGCATCGCAGTGGACTACGTACCGTACTCCCTCCTCGGGTAGCCTCAATATGGGTGCACTGGTCAATCTCTGTCTCAGCTCCTGGAAGCTCTGCTGACATCTGTACAACCACAAAAAAGGTTTCCCCTTCTTCTTCAGAGCTATAAGTAGTGCTGCAACTCAGGAGAAGTCTGGCACAAATCTCCGGTAGTACCCAGCCAAACCTAGGAAACTCGGTACCTCCGTCACGCTCCTAGGTGGCTCCCAAGTTAGCACTGCCTCGATCTTCGTAGGATCCACCGCAACTCCTGCCTCAGAGATGATGTTTCCCAATAAGTGGACCTCACGTATCTAGAACTGACACTTCTAGAGCTTACCATAAAGCTGGTGCTCTCGGAGTGTGTCCATTATAACCCGTAAGTGGTAGGTGTGCTCCTCCTCTGTGGTTGAGTATAACAATATGTCGTCGATGAAGACTATGAAAAATCGATCAAGGTAAGGCAGGAAGATCCTGTTCATGAGACTCATGAACACTGCTGGAGTGTTGGTTACACGAAAAGGCATAACCGGAACTCATAGTGGCCATACCGACATCTGAAGGCCTTCTTTTGCACATCTTCGTCTCGAACTCTGAGCTGATGATAGCTTGACCTAAGGTCTATCTTCGAGAACCAACGTGCTCCATTGAGCTGATCAAATAGGTTGTTAATTCTCGAAAGTGGATACTTGTACTTCACAGTCACTGAGATCAGGAGACGGTAATTTACACACAGTCACAAGCTTTCGTCCACCTTCTTGGCAAACAAAATCAGGGATGCCCAGGGTGAAACACTGGGTAGAATGAATCCCTTTCACTGTAAGTTTTCAAGCTATACCCGTAGCTCTCTAATCTCAACATGAGCCATCTGATATGCTGGAGTAGATATCGGGGCTGTCATGGGGTACAGGTCAATATATAATTCTACCTCTCTGTGAGGAGGTAGTCCAGGAATGTCGTCAGGAAAAAAGTCTGCATACTGATCCACCACAACAGGGAAACTAGGACTTTGCATGTCAACTGCTCCTAGGATAATGCTAGCCAATTGTTGAGTGATTGAATGTCCTCTCCTCTACGTGAGTCCATCCTGCGCTGCAAAGGATCCCTTCTCGCCGGTGAAGGTGAACCTGCTCCCATCGGTGCGGACCCACCACACCTTTCTCCTAATACAGTCTATCTGAGCATGAACTTTAGATAACCAATCCATGCCTAGGATGTCGCCATAATTCCTCGACGCCGCTATAAGAATATTCCAGCTGATGCTCTCTCCTCCTAGAGTAAGCTCACACTGCCGGCACAAGTGCATAATCGTCGAGTCCACTCTCGTATGAGTCTCAAGCCATAAGGATCGAGCCAACGACTCCGTCGGAATCTCTGAGCTCCAAAGAGGGAAGTGGAAATGAAAGAATGACACGCTCTTGTGTCTATAAGAACTGTATCAAGGGTGGAGTAGACACAGATAGTACCTATAATTATCTCTGGTGCACCGTTGTCATAGGCCTCCACTTTCTAAAGCTGGGCCTGTCTCTTTCCACCAGCTCCCTGTGGTCGTGGTGGACCTCCTAGTGGTGGTGGTGGTGGTAGAGCCTCAAAGCGTCGCCCACCACCTGCTGCTTGGCTAGCTCTTCTGCCTCGTCATCCTGCTCCCTGCAGACCACCACAGTCGAACCTCTGCCTCTGACTGGGGGGGGGGGTCCCTCAACCATCTGTTGTTCCTCTGCATGGTGGGTCGGGCAGTCACGAGCCATGTGGCCCTGCCCGCGTCATGCATAACATTGTCTGCTCCTCGTAAGGCTGGCTCTATGACGTGTGCCCCGCTCCTCTGAGCCAGTGTCATAAGGTCGTCCGCTTGATGGTCTGGTCTGCTTGGACCCCTATGACATCCGTCGACTGCCATCTGGAGAAGACTCTGGTACATGCCGCCCTGCGGTAGGTCTCGATGCTGGTGTAGGATCAGCAAGAAAGCTCTCAACAGGAAGGGCTCACTCCAGTACTCCTTCCTGCGTCGGAGTAGTGAGGGAGATCATAGAAGCCATGATCTCATTCCTCAATCCCTGCTTGAAGGTCAGGGCCCAGAAGAATGGGTCCCATACCATATCCGTGGAATAGCGCGAGAGATTGGTAAATCTCACAGAGTACTGAGCTACCATCATGCTGCCCTACCGCAGCTGCAGTAACTCCTGAATGCGCACTGCACGGAGGGAGGATGGAACGAACTCCGAGTGGAAGAGGCTCTTGAAGTCCGTCCAAAGAAGAGATGCCTCGTCGTACACCTAGAGCATCGGGATCCACCTTCTACCTGCTTCCGAGTGCAGGAGAATCATTGCAAGGATCACCATGAGGTCATCCGGTGTCCCCAAAAACCTGAAAACTTTTACAACAGCCTCTAGCCAATCCTCGGCTGCCTGAGGGTCCGTCTCCCCACAGAATCTGGGCGGTCTCTGACACTGAAACCCGTGCAGTGCACTAAGGCGACGTGCACTCTAAGCGGTTGGGGCTGGTGGCATTGGTGCCTCAGCAGGTAGAGGTACCACTGATGCCTCCGCTGTAATGGCGCCCTACACCGAGGCCTCATCGCCCGATGGGCTGTCGTCTCGTACAAAGCTCGGAACCCTAGCTGGATGTCGTCGTGGGGATATCTTGAAAAGAGAAAGGTGTGCCATGGTCAATACTGTATACCTGGTGAGCTGACATAAAGTAATCACAATGAAAACAATTGAAACACACATGCAATCAATGTTTTCGTGCATTGAGTCAGAAATCAAAAGACATGGTCCTGGTGTATGGATACGTTGGCCGCCGCACCAACACTGGACTCCCTGATCTGATAAACACAATCAATACCCTTAACATTATTGCTTCACATAGAAGAAAGATCAGGGTCCTGAGTTCTATGGTAGAACTGAACTCCTCTGATACCAACTTGTCACGACCCATCCTTGGGGCTCGTGTCGTGACTACCCCAAGACCGCCTTCCATAGGCCAGGGGCTGGCGACAAGCACCAAATGTGTAAATACCAAAATAGGGAAGGCATTTATTTTATAATGTAAAAAAACACCACAGATAATGAAAGCTGAAGTAAACACTAAGTAAACTGAGTACAAAAGTAAGTGCTGGAAAGTAAATGGACAAGAATACAAACCCAACTGAAAGTAAGTATAACTGAAATGAAAGTACAACAACTGAAAAGTAAAGCAATGAGTCTGAGACATCCTATGGAAACCCCACATGAAGGGTGGGTATAGATAGTCTCCTCTGCTCCTTGGATACAGTTGTCTGCTATGTTTACGTCCCGTCCATGGATCCACCTCCAGGTACCGTTCAGCCCCACGAGCTCCCCCCTCGATCAGCGTTGTCCGTCATCTACATCCAACACAACGTAGTGCGGGCATAGCCTGTACAGGGGTGAGTATATGCTACTCAGTAGGGACCCTGAGACCCTCGAAGGTCTCCCAGAATCCATGAAAGATAAACCACAAAGGAAAGATACAATCACGATGTAACAACCAAGTCTACTTAGGTATATTCCCATACATATACCTAAGTCACATATTCCAGCTCGACTCCAACACACGATCCCAAATACAACCCAGTCTAGATATAAAAACATAACCCATTCCACATAGGAATTCACAACCCAATCCACACAGGAAAGCACAACCCAATCCACATTGGAAATCACAACAATCAAATTGATTATAATGATTGTAAGTTAAGACTTAGCTCACACAGGTATACATTTCGTAAGATGATATAGTTGATCAGATGTAGCGACTGATTCATCTAAGCTGTCAGAATCACATAGGATACAAGACTAGCTATGCTGTCAGAACCACAAAGGATACAAGACCACCTACTCTACCATACCGACATAGGATACAAGTACAGAGTCAAATACTGCTGGACCCACATATGATACAAGAACATTAGTTTAGTACTATCAGACCCACATAGGATACAAGAATAGTAGTCATCACTATCGAACTCATGGAGGATTCCATTACAGTTTTCCTCACTGCCGAACCCACATAGGATCCCAGTATAGTCGTCATCATCGTTGCAGTCGCAGCCAGCTCTAGGGTTCCCGTACACAACATGCACGATTCCAAGAGGGTGTTCTCCATGATCCAAGCGGGGTCGATACATAAAATGACACGAAGTCCAAATTATATGTATCCCAAAGTTCCATCTTGTCAACATGAACTCAACCCGACAGACGGTGCGTCAATCAGACGCCCAGTCTGAGAGTTATTGGCTTTTTTGTCCGAGGGTCCAGGTTGGTTTCTAAGCTAAAACCAACCCAACCGTACTCCAACTAAATACGAAACTTGAGTGAAGTAAGCCAAAATAACTTTCCCACCAAGAGTAATCCATAAAAGACGACGGCATGTCAATTGGACGTCTGTAAATCATGTTATAAGCGTTTTCGCTCTTAGGGCCCGGTTGGTTTTGTGTTCGAACCAACCAGAAAATACCCAATGTTCTCAAAAACCTTGAGTGTAATATACCAAAACGACCGTATTGATAAAAGGAATTCTACGAAGCAGAAGTTGCATCAATCGGAGATCTGTAGCCCATGTTATGGGCGTTTTAATAGATCTATCTGGAAATAGGGGGTTTGGGGAAGGTCCGACCCGGCCCAATACCCCTGGGGTCGGCCCGAACAGGGCCGACCCGACCCAGGCCAACCTGACCCGGGTCCATGTCCAGCCCGGTTGGGCGCGGAACAACCAGGATGGCGTAGTCCGGCCCAGCCTATGCGGCCCGACCCGACGCGGGGGTCCGGCTCAGCGTGGGCGGCCCTGGCCGGCACGGACGGCCCCAGCCGGCGCGGGCGGTCCATCTCGGGGCGGCCTGTCCGGCCCTATGTGGGCACCGCGCGCTTAGCGGATGCGATGGGGGGGGGGGGGGGGTGCCCCCCTTGTTTTGAAATAGAGTCCCCCACTTGGGGGGCCCTCCCTTGCCACCTTCCTGGGGTTACAAACCCTGGTCTTCCGAAATCCGGCAGGCCGTAATGGCCAGCCGGTGTGCCTCTGCGGGACCCCTGCGGTTCCCGCCTTACAGGAGCATCGGCGGCCAGTGGATCCGGCCTCCCTAATCTACACTGATGTGGCCTTAGGCCACTGTCCTTTTTCGACCATCGTGGCGCAAAAGATTTTTTTTTCTTAAATTCTTTTGGATTTACAAGTACGCAGTTTCTGACGACACCTGATTCCAAGGCCCTGTGTGCCCGGAATCAATTTCCGAAGTTTATCTTGGGTACTTTCAGTGAACGAACGAGCAGGTTTTTTCTAACTTTTTAACCGGTGGTCGGAATCGAAATCTGAGGGCACCGATGAAACCGAAGCGCCTGTAATTGCTTAAGAAAACCTTTACTACAGTATCATTTTCTCGAAAGGAGTTGTTAAAAATTAGGTAATTAAATGTTAGGTAAAATAAATTGTGTGCAAATTTACTTTATCCATGGTAGTTTAATTCTCAAATGGGAAGTTGTTGGTGGGGCCCACAACCTCCCAGCTTCCCATGTGAGGTTATGAGGGCGGTGGGGCCCACACGAGCCCCCATCATCTCATATTATCTAACTCCTCTAATCTCCCTCTTAAGTGTGTATCCCTTAAAACTTCCCATTAATTTGTGACCTTCCCTCTCCCCACATTAATTTAATTCCAACTCTTCAATTTAATTATGTGACTTATGTATTTTGAAATTTGTAATTTTGAAAGGCATCACTTAAGATAATAAAATGAGAGGGATCTTATTTTATTAGGTTGGCTTGTGGTGTAAGGGGATTTGGAGAAGAATACTCTAAGTCTGAAGAACATTATCTTCCACATTGAAGAACATGAAGAACGCCAGAGCACCAGGGAGAGATGACGTGCTGTTCTTTTCCTTCTCCGTAGCCGGAGTGAGATGTCATCCTCTTCTTTGATGCTCGCCAATGCCATCATCGAACCACCCTCGCGATGTCGTTTCCCAAAATGATCATCGTTCGACAACTTCTTTGAGGTAGGTGTTAATTTCTTTTTGAAAGTTTTATTTAATGAACATCATTGTTAAATATTTGGCCGCCCGATATCCAAAAAACGGGAGGAGGTCGAACCCCACGAACACGGCCGAACCTCCTCCGCTTTTGTTGTTGAATTTATTCGTGTCTTGGAATGGAGGCGGAAAGGATGAACGACACAGCGTGGGAACAAGGAAACCGCGGCTGGAGCGAGCCGCGGTGAAGGATCACGATACCGTCGCGCCATACCGGTGAAGCCAAAAGAAGTCGCGGCGAAGGGTGGGCCACGGTGTAGGGGCGCGGTGCCGTGCCGGTTCTTACAAGGGCCGCGGCCTAAGGCCGTGACGGTGCAGAAGAGGGCGGCCAGATCCGCCGGCCGCCGGTGCTCCTGGAAGGCGGGACCCGCGGGGGTCCCGCAACAGCACACCGGTTGGCCATTACGTCCGGACGGATTCTGGGAAGTCCGGGGGTTGTAACTCCCTGCGGCTGGCAAAGGGCGGGCCCCTCCACCTGGCGGTTGCCGTTTCAAAAGCAAGGGGGCAGCCGTTTCAAAAGCAAGGGGGGAAGTGCCCCCTCACTTCCGCGTCCACTCAGCGTGCATCACCCGCACAGGGCTGGACCGGCCGCGCCGGGCCGGGCCTCCCGCGCTGGGCCGGGCTGCCCATGCCTGGTCGGGACACCCGCACCGGGCCGGACCCCCGCACCGTGCAGGCCCGCACTGGTTGGGCCGGGCAGTGCCAGCCGGGCCGGACCGCGCCCAACCGGGCCGGACCTGGACTCGGGTCAGGTCGACCCGATTTGGGCTGACCCAGGGGGTATTGGGAGGGGTCGGATTGGGCCCAAACCCTCTATTTCCAGATAGATCCGTTCAAACTCACATTACATGGGCTACGGACCTCCGATCGATGCAACCACAGTTGCGTAGAAATCCTTGGATCGTGACGATCATTTTGGTATATTACACTCAGGGTTTTGGAGAACTTTGGGTATGGCCGGGTCGGTTCGAAGTCAAAACCAATCGGGCCCTCTAAGCAGAAACACTTATAACATGAGCTCCAGACATCCGATTGGCGTTCTGTCGACTTTGCTGGATTCCCCTTAGTGAGACGGTTCTTCTAGATTACTCCACTCGGGGTTTGGACGCAACTGAAGTACGGTCACATTGGTTTTAGCTTTAAAACCAACTGGGACCCTAGGACAAAAAAACTAATAACTCTCAGACCGGGCGTCCGATTGACGTGATGTCTGTCGCGTTGAGTTTCTATTTACGAGATAGAACTTTAGGATACATCAACTTTGGACTTCGTGTCAGTTGATGTATCAACCCCCTTGGCTCATGGAGCGGACCCTCCCGAAATCGAGCACGCTGTGTGCGGGAACCCTAGAGCTGGCTGTGACTGTGACGACGATGACGACTGTACTGGGATCCTTCGTGGGTTCGGCAGCGATGAAGACCATACTGAAATCCTTCATGGGTTCGACGGTGATGAAAACTATTCTTGTATCCTATGTGGGTCCGGTAGAACATGACTACTTTTCTTGTATCCTGTGTGGGTCCGGTAGTATTTGACTCTGTACTTGTATCCTATGAGGGTCCGGTAGAGTAGCTAGTCCGGTATCCTGTGTGGGTCTGACAGCTTAGCTGGTCTTGTATCCTATATGGTTCTGACATCTTAGATGAATCAGTGGCTATATCTGATCATCTCCATCGTCTTACGAAATGTATACTTGTGTGAGCTGAGTCTTGACTTTCAATCATTATCTTCGATGTGATTGACTTGATATCCTGTGTGGATTGAGTTATGCTTTCCTGTGTGGATTGAGTTGTGAATTACTAGGTGGAATAGGTTATGTTTTCCTGTGTAGACTTGATTGTACTTGGGCTTGTGTGCTAGAGCTGAGATGGAATTGATGACTTAGGTATATGTATGGTCATATACCTAAGTAGAGTTGGTTGTTAGTTTGTGATTGTAACTTCCTTTGTGGTTTATCCTTCGAGGATTCTGGGAGACCTTCGGGGGTCTAGAGGTCCCTACTAAGTAGCATATACTCACCCCTGAATGGGATATTCATGCACTAAGTTGTGTTGGATGCAGACGACGGAAAACACTGATTGAGGTGGGAGCTCGTGGAGCTGGACGGTACCTGGAGGTGGATCACTAGACGGACGATCTCGGAGCAGATGGCTGGAGCCGAGGAGTAGAGGAGACTATATATACCCACCCTTCAGGTGGGGTTTCCAGAGGACGGCTCGGACTCGCTGTTTTACTTTTCAGTTGCTGTACTTTCATTTCATTTGTACTTTACTTTTAGTTAGGTTTGTATTCTGGCCCATTTACTTTCCAGCACTTACTTTTATAGTCAGTTTACTTAGTGTTTACTCAGCATGCACACTCTGTGGTGATTTTTTAATTTATAAAGGAAATTCCTTCCCTTTTATCAGGATTTATGCCTTTGGTGCTAGTCGCCAACCCCTGACCTATTTAAGGTGGGCTTGGGGTAGTCACGACACGAGCCCCAAGGACGGGTCGTGATAAATTGCTATCATAGGAGTTCGGTTCTACCGCAGAACTCATGACTCTGATCTTTTTTCAATGTCAAGCAATAATGTTAAGGGTATTGAGTGTGTTTATCTATCCAGGTAGTCCAGTGTTGGTGTGGTGGCCGACGTATCCTTACACTAGGACCCTAACTTCTGATTTCCAATGCAATGAACAAAAACATTGATTGTGTGTGTTTTTCAATGGTTTCTTAGTGATTACTTGTTTCAGCTCCCTAGGTATACTGTATTGACCGTGGCGCACCTGTCTCTTTTCAGGATGGCCCCACGATGGTAGCCAGCTAGGGTTCCGAGCCTTGTGCAAGATGACAGCCCACCAAGCGACATGGCCTTGGTGCAAGGCAATATTACAGCAGAGGCACCAGTGGTACCTCTACCCTCCGAGCCACCAATGCCACTAGCCCCAACAGCTAAGAGTGCACGTCACCTTAGTGCACTCCATGAGTTTCAGTGTCAGAGACTTCCCAGTTTTAGTGGGGAGATTGACCCTTAGGTAGCCGAGGATTGGTTGGAGGCTATTGTACGTGTTTTCAGGTTAGTAGGGACACCAGAAGACCTCATGGTAATCCTTGCAGCGAGTCTCCTGCACACGGCAGCAGGTAGATGGTGGAGCCTGATGCTCCAGGTGCACGATGTGGAATCTCTTCTTTGGACGGACATTGAGAGCCTCTTCTACTCAGAGTTCGTTCCATCCACCCTCCGTGCGGTGCGCATTCAAGAGTTACTGCAGCTACGACATGGAAGTATGACGGTAGCCCAGTACTCTGTGAGATTTACCGATCTCTCACGCTATTCCACGAAAATGGTATGGGACCCATTCTTCCGAGCCTGGACCTTCGAGCAGGGACTAAGGCATGAGATAAGGGTATCGATGATCTCCCTTTTCATTCCGACGTAGGCAGGAATACTGGAGTGAGCCCTTCTTGTAATGAACTTTCTTGCTGAGCCTACACCCACAGTGAGACCTACCATCGGGCGGCAAGTAGCGGAGTCTTCTGCAGCTGGCAGTCGACGGATATCACAGGGGTCCAAGCGGACCAGACCATCAAGCAGACGACTTCAGGATACTGGCTCAGAGGTGCGGGGCACCTGACATAGAGTCAATCTTACGAGGAGCAGAAAGTGCTATGCATGCGGCGGGCAGGGCCACATGGCTCTTGACTGCCCAACCCTCCATGCAGAGGAGCAGCAGACAGTTGAGGGACCACCCAGGAAGAGGCAGAGGTTCGACCACGGCGGTCCGTAGGGAGCAGGCAGATGAGCCAAAGGAGGTGGCCGAGCAGCAGGTGGTGGGTGATGCTTTGAGGCTTTACCACCACCACCACTAGGAGGTACACCCCGAACACAGGGAGCTGAAGGACAGAGGCAGGCTCAGCTTCGGGCAGCGGAGGACTACGACCACGGCGCACCTGAGATGATTTGAGGTACTATCTGTGTATACTCTACCCTTGCTGCAGTTCTTATAGAAATAGAAGCGAGTCATTATTTCATTTCTGCTGCCCTTGTTCGGAGCTCAAAGAATCTTACGGAGCCGTTGGCTCAATCGTTACGTCTAGAGACTCCTACAAGAGCAGACTCGATGATTACACACTAGTACCGGCACTGTGAGCATACTCTAGGAGGCATGAGGTTCGGCTGGGATCTTCTTGTAGTGGCGTCGAGGTCTTACAACATCATCTTGGGAATGGATTGATTATCTATGGTCCATACTCAGATAGAATGTAATAGGTGTAAGGTGCGGTGTGTCTGCACAGATGGGAGCAGGTTTACCATCACCAGTGAGAAGGGAGCGTTTTCAGCACAGGATGGACTCACGCAGAGGAGTGGACAGTCGATCACTCATCCATTGGCTAGCCTCATCCTAGGAGCAATGGATGTGTGGAGTCTGAGTTTTCCTGTTGTGGTGGATCAGTATGTAGAATTTTTTCCTGACGACGTTCCAGGACTACCTCCTCACAGAGAAGTAGACTTCTATATTGAACTGTACCCCGGAACAGCCCCAATATCTACTCCATTTTGGATGGCTCCCGCTGATCTTTGAGAGCTACGGGTATAGCTAGAGGACTTGCAGGGAAAGGGATTCATTCGACCCAGTGTTTCACAATGGGCTTCCGTGATTTTGTTTGCCAAGAAGGCGGATGGGAGCTTGCGACTGTGTGTTGATTATCTTCGCCTGAACCAAGTGACCGTAAAGAACAAGTATCCATTTCCAAGGATTGAAGACCTCTTCGGCCAGCTCAAGGGAGCACGTTGGTTCTCGAAGATAGACCTCAGGTCAGGCTATCATCATCTCAGAGTTCGGGATGAGGATGTGTAGAAGACGACTTTCAAGTGTCGGTAAGGCCACTATGAGTTCTTGGTTATGCCTTTCAGTGTAACCAATGCTCTAGCAGTGTTCATGAGTCTCATGAATAGGATCTTGCAAACTTATCGTGATCGATCTGTCATAGTCTTCATTGACTACATATTGATTTATTCGACTACTGAGGAGGAGAACACCTACCACCTTCGGGTTGTATTAGACACACTATGAGAGCACCAGCTTTATGGTAAGATCTCTAACTGTTAGTTCTGGATATGTGAGGTCCACTTCTTGGGACATCTCTTCTCTGAGGCGGGAGTTGTGGTGGATCCTGCGAAGATCGAGGCAGTGCTAGCTTGGGAACCACCCATGAGCATGACAGAGGTGCTGAGTTTCCTAGCTTTGGCTGGGTACTATCAGAGATTTGTGCCAGACTTCTTCTGAGTTGTAGCACCACATTCAGCTTTGACGAAGAAGGGGAAACCCTTCGTGTGGTCAAACAGATGTCAGCAGAACTCCCAGGAGATGAGACATAGATTGACCAGTGCACCCATATTGGGGATACTGGAGGAGGGAGTAGGGTACATAGTCTACTGCGATGCATCTGGGACCGGACTCAAGCATGTACGAATGCTGGAGCGGGCAGTGATCGCCTATGGATCACGAAAGTTGAGGCAGAACGTGAAAAACTACGCTACCCATGACCTGGAGTTAGCAGTAGAGGTCTTCGCACTGAAAATGTGGTGGCACTATCTGATGCGCGAGTGCTTTATAGTCTATTCTGACCACCAGAGTCTCAGGTAAATATTCTCGCAGAAGGACCAGAACCTGAGATAGAGGCGATGGCTCGAGTTCCTCCAAGACTTTGACTTTTAGATAGTTTATACTCCTAGAAAGGGGAATGTAGTAGCAGATGCTCTCAGCTAGAGGATGTGCATTCAGCTACATGGAGATTCCACGGAGAAGCTAGCCGCTTTGAAGATATCGTTTGTGGATAGATATGGAGCATCCTTTCTTTAGTCACTCTCAGTCACTCCTCAACTCCTTCAGTGGGTTAGAGAGGCACAACATAGCGACATTAAATGTGAGATGCGATGTATGCAGATATCCTCAGGACATGCACTTGATGGATTCTGTGTAGGAGGAGAGCACATCGTCCTTTTCAGAGGACATACCATGGTACCAGCTGCTTTGCAGGAGGAGGTGATGAGAGAGTTTCACACTTCCCCTTTAGCAGTACATCCAAAAGTGGCGATGATGTACCAGGATATAAGACGATAGCACTGGTGTTTGTGAATGAAGAAGGCTCTGGAAGAGTTCGTTTCACGATGCCACACCTTCCAGCATGTGAAGGTGGAGAACCAGGTACCAACAGGCTTGGTACAACCCTTGGAGGTCCCGGAGTGGAAGTGGGATGGGATATCTATGGATTTCGTGACTGGACTTCCACGTACCTCCAGAGGACATGAATCCATTTGGGTGATCGTCGACCGACTCACCAAGTCAGCCCACTTATTACCCATCAGAGAGTAGGACCCAGTGGAGAGCTTGGGCGTTTCTACGTTCAGGAGATCTTATGACTTCATGGTGTTCCATAAACTATCATCTCTGATCAAGATGCTCATTTTACTTCCCGTCTTTGGAAGGGGTTGCAGGAGGCATTTTGCGCACAACTACGTCTAGGCACCGCCTTTCACCCTCAGATGGATGGTCAGATGGAGAGGACCATTTAGACTCTCGAGGACATGCTCCGTGCATGTGTCCTCGACTTGGGTCACATCTGGGAGGATCACCTACCCTTGTTGGAGTTTGCATACAACAATAGCTACCACACCACCATCGGGGTGGCACCATACGAGGCATTGTACAGTCGACCTTTCAGATCACCTCTATTCTTGACAGACCCTGGGGAGTCAGCAGTTGTGAGACCAGAGTTGGTCCAGGCCATGACAGAGAAGGTCCAGGTCATCTAGGAGCAGATGAAGCCAGCTCAGAGACGACAGAAGTCTTATGCTGACAAGAGGCGGAGACCACCAGAGTTCGAGGATGGAGACCACGTTTTCCTACGGGTCTCACCTTGAAGTGGATTACGGAGATTTGGGTGGGGTGACAAGTTATCTACGTGCTTCATCAGAACATTTGAGGTTCTCATCAGGATAGGCAAGGTGGCTTATCGCCTGGCTCTACCACCTCAGTTGCACCGGGTGCACGACGTCATCCACGTATCTCAGCTGAGGAGATACGTTCACGACCTGAAGCATATCATCAACCATGGGGAGCTGTACATTGATGACGGGGCTAAATTTGTGGAGGTCTCGGTGGAGATCGAGGATTGATAGGAGTGGGTCCTACTTGGACTGTCGATTCCTCTAGTGTGCATCAGGTGGCAGCACAAAAACCTCCAAGAGAGCACTTGGGAGGTGGAGGATCAGATGCATGCTCAGTACCCTCATTTGTTCCCCTAGTTTGAGATGTATCTTTACAGGGACGTAAATACCCGAGGTGGGAGTAATGTAAAGACCTGTAAATTTCAAGTAAAATTTTTTCTTAAATTCTTTGGGATTTTATGAGTACGCTGTTTTTGACGGCACCTGATTCTGAGGCCCGGTGTTCCTAGAATCAATTTCTGAAGGTTAGCTCGGGTACGTTCAGTGACCAAACGAGCGGGTTTTTTCTAACATTTAAACCTGTTCTCAGAATCAAAATCTGAGGGAACCGATGAAACCGGAGCGCCGGTAATTACTTAATAAGACCTTTACTGCAGTTGCATTTTCTCGGGAGGAGTTTTTAAAAATTAGGAAATTAAATGTTAGGTAAAATAAATTGTGTGAAAATTTATTTTATCCATGTTAGTTTAATTCTCTCATGGGAAATTGTTGGTGGGTCCCACAACCAACCGACTTCCCATGTGAGGTTATGAGGGCGGTGGGGCCCACATGAGCCCCCATTTTCTCATATTCTCTAAATCATCCAATCTACCTCTTATGTGTGTTGCCCTTAAAACTTCCCATTAATTTGTGACCTTCTATCTCCCCACATTTATTCAATGCCAACTCATTAATTTAATTAAGTGAGTTATGTATTTTGAAATTTGTAATTTTGAAAGGCATGACTTATGAAAATAAAATGAGAGGGATCTTATTTTATTAGGTTGGTTTGTGGTGTAAGGGGATTGGGAGAAGAAAACTCTACGTCTGAATAACATAATCTTCCTCATTGAAGAACGTGAAGAACACAAGAGCACCATGGAGAGACGACGTGTCATTCTTTTCCTTCTCCGCAGCCGGTGTGAGAAGTCATCCTATTCTTTGACGCTCGCTGACGCCATCATCGAATCACCCTCGTGACGTCGTTTCCCGCGATGATCATTGTTCAACAACTTCTTCGAGGTAGGGGTTAATTTCGTTGTTCAAGTATTATTTAACGAACATCGTTGTTAAATATTTGGCTGCCTGTTATCAAAATAACGGGAGGAGGTCAGACTGCACGAACACGGCCGAACCTCCTCCCATTTTCTTGTTGAATTTCATCATGGCTTGGAATGGAGGAGGTGCGGTGCAATGACACTGCGCGTGAATGAGGACCGCGATCGGATCGGGCCGTGACGAAGTATCACAGTGCTGTCGCGCCGTGCTGGTGAAGCCGAAAGAAGCCGCGGCCAAGGGCGGGCCGCAGGGGAGGGGTGCGACGCCGTCACGCCTCGCCGGTCGCACAAGGGCTGAAGCCTAAGGCCACGACAGTGTAGAGAAGGGTGGTCAGATCCACCGGCTGCCGGCGCTCCTGGAAGGTGGAACCTGCATGGGTCCTGCGGAGGCACACCGACTGACCATTAAGGCCGACCAGATTTCGGAAGACCGTGGGTTGTAACCCCCGGCAGGTGGCAAGGGCAGGCCCCCCATGTGGGGGCCGTCGTTTCAAAACAACGGGGGCAGCACCCACCCCCCTTATGTGTCCACTACGCGCGTGGTGCCCGCACAGGGCTGAACCGGCCGCACTAGGATAGACCTCCCGCACCGGGCCGGGCCGCCCGCGCCGGGCCTGACCGTTCGCACTGGGCCGGGCCGCCCGCGCTGAGCCGGACCCCCGCGTCGGCTTGGGCCGCACCGGCTGGGCTGGGCCGCACCAGCCATTCCGGGCCGCGCCCAACCAGGCCAGACCCGGACCCGGGTCGGGTCGACCCGGGTCGGGCCAACCCAGTGGGTATTTGGCCGGGTCGGACTGGGCCCAAACCCCCTATTTCCGGATAAATCCATTCAAACACCCATAACATGGGATACAGACATCTGATCGACGAACTGTCAGTTACGTAGCGATCTTTGGATCAAGATGGTCATTTCAGTATATTACACTCAAGGTTTTAGAGAACTTTGTGTATAGCCAGGTTGGTTCAAACACAAAACCAACCGGGCCCTCGGAGCGGAAACACTTATAACTTGAGCTCCGAACGTCCGATTGATCTTTCATCGACTTTGTTGGATTCCTATTAGTGAGAAGGTTCTTTTGGCTTAATCCACTCAAGGTTTGGACATAGATGGAGTATGGTCGGGTTGGATTTAGCTTAGAAACCAATCGGCCCCCCTGGAATGAAAAAGCCAATAACTCTCAGACCGGGCGTCTGATTGATGCGTTGTCTATCGCGTTGAGTTCCTATTGATGAGATGAAACATTGGGATACATCAACTCCGGACTTCTTGTTAGTTGATGTATCGACACCCTTGGCTCGTGGAGCGTACCCTCCTAGAATTGAGCATTCTGTGTGCTGGAACCCTAGAGCTGGCTGTGACTACGACGACGATGACGACTGTACTAGGATCCTACGTGGGTTCAACATCGACGATGACCATACTGAAATACTCTGTGGGTTCGATGTCAACGACTATTGTTCTCGTATCCTATGTGGGTCCAGTAGTACTTGGCTACTGTTATTGTATCATGTGTGGTTCAGGCTGTATTTGACTCGGTACTTGTATCCTATGTGGGTCCGATAGAGTAGCTAGTCTTGTATCCATTATCGGTCTGACAGCATAGCTAGTCTTGTATCCTATGTGGGTCCGACAACTTAGATGAATCAGTGCCTACATCTGATTATCTCTAACTCCTTACAAAGAAGTATACCAGTTTGAGCTAAGTTTTAACTTACAATCAATATCATCGATATGATTGTTCTGCTTTCCTGTGTGGATTGGGTTGTGCTTTCATGTGTGGATTGGGTTGTGAATTCCTATATAGAATGGGTTATGTTTTCCTCTGTGGACTGGGTTGTACTTGGGATCATTTTCTAGAGCTGAGCTGGAATTGATGACTTAGGTATATATATGGGAATATACCTAAGTAGATTTGGTTGTTACTTCGTGATTGTATCTTTCCTTTGTGGTATATTCTCCATGGATTCTGGGAGACCTTCAGGGGTCTCGGGGTCCCTAATGAGTAGCTTATACTCACCCTTGCACGGGCTATGCCCGCACTACGTTGTGTTGGAAGCAGACGACGGACAAAACTGATTGAGGTGGGAGCTCATGGAGCTGGACGGTACCTGGAGGTGGATCACTGGACGGACGAGCTCAGATCGGAAGACTGGATCCGAGGAGTAGAGGAGACTATCCGTACCCACCCTTCAGGTGGAATTTATAGAGGATGGCCCAGACTCACTGCTTTACTTTCCAGTTGTTTTAATTTCATTTCAGTTGTACTTTACATCAGTTGGGTTTGTATTATAGCCCATTTACTTTCCATCACTTACTTTTGTACTCAGTTTACTTAGTGTTTACTCTTCTTGCGTACTCTGTGGTGTTTCTTTACTTTATAAAGTCAATGTCTTCCCGTTTATCGGGATTTACACCTTTGGTGCTAGTCGCCAGCCCCTGGCCTTTGGAAGGCGGGCTTGGGGTAGTCAAGGCACGGGCCCCGACGACGGGCCGTGACAATATATTTAATTCATCCCAAGATTAAAATTGAATTAAAAAATATTAAACACAATTTTTTATCAAGAATATCACTATTCCATTAGGTATTTTATGTAACAACTTTCATAGTAGGCTTACTATATATTTGATAGGGGAAACAATATATTGGTGAGATCAAATTCTCAGTAATAGTATCATAAAACCAATGTTATCAAGAGTAAATAAAGAATTATTAATAACGTATAATCCATATTGAAAGGTAATTAATTGAACAAAAATTCCATTTAATAAACACCTTTAAATTTATAATAAGATAAAGAATAATAAATATAGTTCGTTAAATAAATAAAAACACATGACATTTAATCAAAAAAATAAGAATAAGATGCATTCATAGATAATATCATTGTGTATGTTTCATGGATAATAATAACTAAATTCGTGATAAAAGAAAATCCCAATTATTATACTTCATGATATCATACATCATTATACCTCTACAATCAAGACCTTTCACAAGATAATATGAATGTTATTTGTAGATAAAAAAAGCACCATATATATCTAGGGATAGACAACTGATTCATATCATGTGGTTGTTTATGTATAGATGATCTATATATAATCAGTCCCCACCATTTCCTTCATGTCCACCACATTCCTTCTATATGAAATGATTGATTAAATTCATGAACTATATGTCTTTTAACAAATTTCTTTATCATGTATGAAATTTAGATTAATAATAATTTACCTATTCAATCATTAAAAATTCAATGTAAAATAAAATATGTATAAATTATATTTTTTTTAAGTAATAAATATATTCATGATAAATAATTTGGATATTTTGGTGAAATTTAATGTCCAAGGATAACAGGAAAGTAAATATTTTATGGTATAGTTAATGATTACAAAAATTAATCAATAAATAGAATTCTGATACTTTTCCTCATAAAACTGGTCATAACCCACACATAGAAATAGAATAGTGGAATCAATACAATATATCCCTAATAGACCATAGGTAAAATAAAGGGTTTATTTCATAGATTAATAGAAACACAATATAAAATCCATTAAAACATTCTTGAAGAATATAACCTTTTCACTTTGAAAACCCTTTTTGAAAATTAAATTTCACAAAAATATTTGATCAAAAATAAGTGAAAATATCCTTGAAAAATATATTCTAGTATTAAATAATTTAGTGCCCATGGTGGATGTAATTTTTATATCACTCATACATATTAAAACAACAATTTATTTAGCATTTTCAGTAAAATATAAATGGGTATTATTTGAAAAATAAAATAAATATTCCATTCAAAAAATTAAAAAATTCAAATTTTGGTATGATTTTCATTATTAAATCATTGGCCGAATCATAAAAATATTTTTAAACAATATTTTAAGAAAACATTATTTTAGAAGAAAAATTATTTTATACCTAAGAAATAAATAAAGCCATATTTTCTTAAAAACATTTCCTCATTAATATTAAGTAAAAAAGATAGTAAAATATTACTATTACATGATAATTTCACGAATAACTAGGTAATAATTAAATTAAATTGGTTTACTAGATTATGTTAAAAAACTACTTTAATGGAAATTCAAGAATAATGAATCTGAATTATAAAGGGATTCTTAAATATCCCATTAAAATGATTATAATGTTGAAGTGAGAGTTAACCAATTAAGTGATCATGTGTTTCCTATGTAAAAAAACATATAAAGGTTAAAATAAAACCTAAAATAATCATTCTACATTATACACATAATCTTAGGATAGCAAAGACTTTGCAGAATTATTATAACCTGAAGAAAATAAATTGAGTTATCAAATTCATAAACATAGGTTAATTTTCAAGTAAAATACCATTATAAAAAAAATAAAATTTAAAAAAATTTGAATTATTAAGGATTCATGATATTTCATGTAAATGGGGTATTATATACATATAATATATGAAATTAGGTTCAGATCATTTCTATATGACTCAATGAAAAAAATATTAAGATGAAATCTCTTACCTCATTCTTCCTTTTGGTTTATCACTTCTTTGAATATTTTATAATTAGTTTAATATTGGTTTTAATATATTATAGAACCATATTAATATTTATAGTATCATATATTATATCCTTTGAAATTTTTACCACACTTTTTTTTAATAAAAAATAATTATTTTCATGTTTTCAAGTTTTAATTGGCATGTTTTATCATGTGTATTTCATCAAAAAAGATCAGGATATTGTGTATATAATGTAGATAAATCTTATAAATAATTATATTATTTTTAAATATATCATATATATTCAACAGATAAATCTTTAGATCATTATTAATGGTTATACATGGAAAATGAATCTCTACGCTGCGTGGAGACTGTATGTCAAACATAGGCATGTGAAATGATATGATTCCAGTAATGAGTGAAATGGTATTGAAGTGGGTGATATGATAAATTTATATAGTTAATATAATTTCATATATATCATATATATTCTTTAAATATATCTTTACTATAGTCCATGTAATGCATAAGTGGAAAAATCACATCGCTTTTTGGGGCAGTAGTCCACAGTTCACACGAATTGTGTTATCTTATTTTAATGAAAAATGAATATATTATAATATATTTTATATTAATGTAATATATGTTTAAAATATCATTAAAATCATAAAAATTTTATTAAATTTATCACTATATCCATCCTTTAATGAACGGAACAGAAAACGAATTACATTGGTTAGTGAGGCGGTAGTCCTCCGTACACCCGGTTGACAATTTTATTTCCCATTGGATGAAATAGGATAGGGATCTAAGATATTAAAATAAAATAAATTATATATATATATATATATATATGTTAGATACTTATTATATTATATACCAACATTTGAAAAATATTTTTATTTGGTTTAAGAAGAAACAAAATGAAAACACTCGTTTGAGAATATTACATCTTCTCTAGATAACCTTTTTTGGTTCTCCCCAAAATTCTTCCTCAGTTAGATTTATTAAAGAACCAAGTGATCTAAGATGTTTTTTTGGGGAGAAATAAACTGATTTGTTATGGTCTTTTACAACCTAAATTGATTTTGAAATGTCTGTATGGGAGGAGAGGGATGGAAGTATATTAGTGGGGGAGAGGACACTCATGGAATTTAAAAAATATATATATTGATCTTATTTTTTTATCTAGAAAAAAGAATTCAAAATTGGAAACTATAGAACCCTAGAGTTGATAAGGTCTATATATTTCCTTAAAAATTATTTCTATACAATTTTAGGACATTTCTAACTCTTATTTTCTTATTTTAACACCCAATAAACCACTTTTAACCTTAATCGTGATACTTAATTTTAACTATTTTCACCATTCATTATAATAAGAAATTCTATTTATGTTATTAGATAATATAATTTTTTATTATTAAAAATATGGAATACTTTTTTGTAGATTAAAATCAATGAGTTAATTGAATGTAATTTAAAATTATACCCATATACGCAATGAAAAATGCAGTTTCCAGAGGGAAAATTTTCACAAGGATAAAAGTTTTTTATATAAAAGATATATATAGAATTGATTCAAATGACCTAAATTTTCAAAATATAAATATAAATAAAATATTTTAATATTATATAAAACTTAAAATATAATTGATCATTATATATATTTAAATGAAATTTTTTATTTTATATAAAAATTATTATTTTACACTATATTCATTGAATAATGAATGTTTTAAAAAAAATAAAATAAATCACCTAAAGTCAATTTTGTTATACTCATTAAAAAATGATGTTTTTTGAAAATACATTTTATTAAAGTGGTACTAATTAATTTTTAATTATGTGCGCAAAGCGCGACTAAACCTTCTTTTTGAAAAAAAAATCAGAAAGCATTTCTTTTTCATTCAAAAGTTTTTATTATTTATTTATAATCGACAGATGGTCCATTAAGACATGTAAAAATTATAATTTTATTAATTTAGTTACTGCTATTCATACCCTATAATTTAATGGCTATTTTATATTGCTAATATATATTATGGTTTATTTAGAATAAGGGTTTCTTATTCAACTTTCCTTGAAATAGATTGAATTTATTTAAAAATAAATATATCGTGATGTCCTGGGATGTTATGTTCTCTTCCAATATTATTGTTTTGTGTCATATAATCTATTAAACATTCATTTTATACACTAAAATCTCAGTGTGTTAACCCTTTGTTTCCTTACTAACACACCACATGCTATTATCCTTTAATGTTAATCATCAGAATAATGAATAACACAGGAAAATATATATTATTTTAGGTTTCTTTTTTTCATATTCACAAACACCTTATAAAACATCCAAGGATCTTCCTATCCTGTCATTGAATCATGAAAATTAATCTTACAAAGGAGTTGTTATCATTTTTTCATCGAAAATAGGGGTTTTCATATTGACTTATATGTTAAAATTTATTTTTTAAACTCACATTTTTCCTGATTTAGTACGTACATACTCAACATAAATTTTAATCAATGTATAAATCCATTTTAATTTTGAAATATATATGTCAATTGTTCCTCTATTTTTAAATAAAAATAAAAATTTTCTCTTCTATTTGTATAAATCAAAGGAAAAAATAACCATTAATATATCTATATAAATGGAAATTCGTCCATCAAAACCAATGTTTTATCTTCCATTAAATTCAATTAATGAATAATCCATTTTATATATTCTTAGTGTAACATTCTTAGATTTGATGTATGTTGTAATATAAATCCCACATCTAATGAAATTTTAGGTCATCAAAAATCGCCACATACATGTATATTTAGACCAATAATGCATATAGAACAATTTCCATGAATTCTACTTTATATTTCATTTTTGGTGATTGTTTCATTGAAAATGTAATTTTTCTATCCAATGTAGTCAATATCTACTTTATTTCAAATATCATAAATATTTTTCAATCCTTACAAATTTGGTCTCTTTGATATGGAACTAATCATTCATCCAAAATCCGCTTTCATTTTTCGTCACAAAAATAGTCATATCATTTCAACGTTCGTTCATCTTGAATATTTGGGAGTAGACACATTTCAGATTTCTGATCATTCCTTATCCATTGAAACTCAAAATATTTCTTCCAAATGTAAAATTAATACGATGAATGCATCATCATCGGATTACTTTTTATAACAATAGAGTTATTTTTTACATTCTAAAACCCACTTCTAGCATTAAAATGTCTAATTTATGATTCCATTATCATAGTTCTAGATTACACCCATAATGAATTTCCTTTATAAACAAAATTTTGATTCCAATATTCTTGTAAACATTAAGGTTTCATTATGTAAATTTATTCCTAAAAATATGAAATATGGAGGGGCTTATTTACATTTATATTTTATAAATATATATTTCCCATTGGTATCGTAGTCCATATTATCTGAATAGTTTCATGTTGAACTACCATTGAGAATATTTATATGAAATCAAACCATTAATTTTGTTGAAATCTCTTCACCATTAGCTTCACTATATAAATTTTATTTCTATAATACATAGTTTTTAATTTGAAAATGCCCAATTATTTTATAGTTCATTCAATCCCATCAGAATGTTTCTATGTTCCAAATTTTCAGTATACATTAATGAAGATATATTTTCATCGACTGTTGACTTAATCTATTTGGAATCATTATGTTTGGTCACCTCTTTTTGGATTTTTGGTACCCATGCATGCATTCAACGTGTAATGATAATGTCATCCCCAAACCTGTAAACTGATCTTATTATTATCGTTGATCTTCATAACAGATTTGGTTTTTCTAATCAAATCATCTCTACTCTAACATTTGAGAACTCAACATATAGTTCTCCCACTAGATATTCAACAATTTTTGTCATTTTTTCATATCTCCTAATTTCATCTCTTTAAAACCATTAGTGATTTACTTTATGTTATCAAAAAAATTCATCCTTGTGGTATTCTTACACATATAAACTTGTATATAAATTGATTAATTATTTCTATCACCTTCTTTCTACAATATGTTTTAGAAATTAAATAAAACCCTTCATTAAATTGACCATCTATGCTCTTAATGACATTCCTATTATCACCATCCCATATTTGTAAACTGAATTTCGCATCAACATACCAAAAAAAACACGGAATGAACATATCCATTATATTATCTTGACCCATATAATAAATATACATATATTAAAAGATACTAAATACCTCAAGGAGGATAAATCAAGATCATTTACTATACCATTGATCCTCTGAAATTTCATACTGAACATGCAATGCTAAAATTATACTAAAATGATATGTGGTTGTGTTCTGTTACTCTACCCAAATCCCCTTGTACATTCATGAATAAAACATCATTAATTTAGAATTTTCCATCAATGTAAAATTAATTCATCATTAAGTCCATACTCTTAGGAATATTTCATAACCATCTTATCATTCCTTATTTCATTCTTAATAGGGAAATTAGATATGTAGTTTTTGGTGTATTCACCATCATTTTTTTGAAGTCATTTCATCATATGGACTCATTAATTTTATTTTATGGGTTTTGATTGAATGAATTATTTAAAATAATAAAATTTATGATTTATGAAGTAGGCCTAAACATTCCTCATGGTATATTCAATGGAAGTTATAATGTAAAAAGATCTCAAACTAATTGAACATGGGTATGTCCCAAAGCATCAGAATGAATCAGTTATAACATTCACTCCCTAGGATTCCATCAAACTAAAATAAAGGACACCCATTTTTCATTGTGAGACACATAGAAATCACATATTCTAATGTTTTTGTGATAATGGCTCATTATGCCTTCACCCATTAGAACATTCATACTCATTTCACTGAGGTTATTAGGCCTACAATTCAAACTTATAGATAATTGAGACCCATATTTCCATTCACTGCACTTCTAACTAATATATTGGTCATATAAAGAGAATTAATCATTCCTCCAAATTTGGCCACCATGGATTATATTTAAACTTTACAAACTCTTATTTCTACACTAGTCACACATCCCACTTAATTATGTTTCTTAATAGATATTATGTTTTTTATATCCTTGAGATATGTCTATCTTTTATTTAGTTCATGAAATCCAAAATCACCTTCCAAATATTGACATCAACTATTACAAAGATCTCTAGATCTACATTATCCACTAAATGTAGATTTTTAATCATTTATGATACATTTTTATCCATGAATAATTTCTCTCTAATTGAGTGGAATGATACAACAATGTAAGTCGCCTAAGAATCCACTAGAATACTCACACTAAGTATAAAATTCATCTCATAAATTCATTGTACTAATAAAATTTGAGATTATAAATTTTAATTCATGAATGAATCACACTTTTTTACAATCTCATTTCTTTTTTTGATTCCTCCTTTCTCATACATACAACCTATAGGACATGGACCATTTTCCTTTTCTCAAATCCTCTCCCATAAATCTCCTTTCAAATGTTTCATCAGATTGATCTTTCATTGAGGTCACTATCCCCAACCATCGATATTACAAGAATTATAATATATAACTTGGACTTATCTTCACATGATAATCTCATTTATAATCAAGTTTTAAATATAATCAATGACCAAATTGTTTCTCCCATATAAAAACTATATTTATTATTATAGTATCATAGCTCTATTAATGTAATTATAGCAGAAATAACACCCAAATATCATTTGTAGATGTTGTATTATCGATTCGAGCTTCCCATTAATCATGCTGAAGACATCAATATGATATTATTCTTTTCATCCTCCTGATAACCATTGGCTAACTAGTCGCTATTTCATCAAAACATTATTCAATGTTAAAGGTATTTCATAGAAACCTACCAAATCAATTATTACTTCAGCTATAGTTTTATTTTCATGGAGGTTAAATGAAAAATTGCATGCCAAATATGTACTCATCATCTCTAGTTCCAGCCTATCATTATATTCCCAATACATCTCTCTACTTTCTCGAGATGAATGTAAGTAAGTATAACATCCATGTCTTTTTGAATGAAATAATCCTCCATCTATATATTCCTAAATCCAAAACCCATTTCATAAATTATATCATCCTATGCCTTACCATTATCTTATGATATGTCATTTAATGATAGTACTTACCACTGAAATAGATATAGCATCAATTAATGAGAGACAGAATAATTTTAGCAACTTTTAAAACATTGTGTGACCACAGAGCCAAGAGTCAGCATTTGATACCACTTATTTAGAGGATGTCTATCTAACCTTGTAATTAATGTAAAAATAGATATTCATGAAAAAAATATAACTTATGAAGGTCTATATAGTGGAATATATAATCTTGTATAATAATATACCCATAACTCAGTGTACTATATGATGGAAGACACTTCACCCCACGCAGTATACAATATCATCCATTATACAATCAATAAAACTCGTAGATATTTAAGAAAATATAAATACAATGGAAGTATTGGATAGAATAATTGAGATATGAGATTAACATAACATAGATAATGATTCATATGTTTGTGTAACTAAAAATACTTCTATATTCATATTCATTTTAAGATATAAGGTATTTCAGAAAGAATACAAAAGGAATGTATTATAAACATGATCTCAACACTTGGCAAAGAATGATAATCTTGATTCTCATGCCTTTGTCTATTCATCTACAATATATATATTACTGATTCCCCACAAACATTCATATTTAGTTCTTTCCTCTCGACAAGATTAATATTATCAACATAAATCACGGTTAATATAACATGACCTACATTTCTAAAATACCATACTTGTAGCCACTAAGTATCACTGAACATATTGAATTCATCTTCTTTATCTTAACTCAATCAAATTATTTGATAATTAGATTGTCATTATTCTCATATAGATACCATAATTTCAATTTTTATACACCTACTCCATCCATCATTCAAAACACAAGATTCCCACAAATGTAATTATCATAAATAAACTTCCTTTTAACTGATACCCAAATTACCTTCAAAACACATTACACTATAAATTTTCATCAAATATATTCATCATATCATAACTAAATATTAAAATATGTTTTCAGAAATAAAAAAATGTAATGTTTTTAGAATAAAATAAATGAAAACAAGAAACTAAAAATAGTGGAAAATATGGAATCAAAATTCATGGTACTTTAACCTGACTTCGTAGATTCTACTGGAATCCATTAGAATAAATTTGAATAGTGAAGGATCTTAAAAAAAATTATGATACATTTGGGATACAAAATTGTTAATTACAAGGTCATTAATCTTATTTGGTAGTTACAAAACTTGTGATCATTAATATTGGTCATGTTTAAAGGAAATGATTACCCATCATCTTACTAATATTCTATTAACTATGTGGTAATGTGAGGTTTCACCTATTACTTCCATTCATTATGTAAGTTAGTGTGATATTGTAATGAAAATAACATTCTATAGATAATATGTTTTTTGAATGAGGTGTACCCAAAATTCTATTTATAACATAGTGTCAAATTCATTGACCATTTTAAATATAGGTATAACATTGTACTAGTATCTATTATTTCCACTATAGGCTTAATGATTAGATGTAGTTGATATAGAAACACTATCTATCATCCATGTACATTTTCTATATAAAAATATATTTCTATTCACATTCCCTAATAAACTACATTATTCCCATGTGTATGTATTCATGTATACATACTCTATAAACTAACACTTTGAAGCCAACTTATATACAACACATAATTCTAGTTTAAATGCGTGGGATATTAAAAACAATCACATATAATGTATATAAAATAGTTTATAAAATTTAACTATTAAATTAATTGATATATTATTTCCCGAATATCCATCATCTCATGTTTTTATATCATCAATATTTTATCATATTATATATACAATTTTTAATATTTGAATAATAATTAGGTATTTTCTACTTTAGTATATTACCATGTAATTATCTTCAAAGTTACATTCCAAATACCATCAGACAAAAAATATTTAAAAAATTATTTAAGTTATTTATTGTACTTGTTTAAGAAGATAAAATTAATAAACCAAACAAACAAAACAAACTAGGTTGTTGTATGAAAAACCTCAAAACCAAAAATGAAATCCAAAAAAATATCAATTTTTTATTATTTCAAAAATGATAGATTGCTCAATAAATTACACCAAATTTAGAAATGATCAAAAAGTATAGATAATTAATATACAAATTATGATGGAATATAAATAAAATAAAATATTTAAATAGGGAATTTTACGTACAAAAAACATCTCACATATATAAATTAATTAAAACAAAGTAAATAAGATACACGAACTAGAAATAAAACATGAATAAACTGGAGGAGAGAAACTAGTGTTCAGGAAAATTAAGTAAAATATTTAATAATTTTAAAGAGTATACATGTAATGGAATAATTAAATAAAATTATCTCTCCCAAAAACTCTGCAAACTAATAAGGAATGTTAACTATAAAAGGATAATCAAAAGATAATGTAGTATCATACTCTCCCCCTTCAGCAAGGAATTTCTTCCTAAAAAGAGTACGATACTATATATTTGGTAAACTACAACTATATTAAACATCGACTATATGGAGCATTGAATCTTATCAAAGATATTAAATTAATATATAAATGAAATAAATTAATTAAATCAAATCAAATCTGAACATTTCACTTATAAAAATGGTAGATATAGATATAAAACACATAAAAAAATGTACATCTATAAATCATATTCATTAAAAATTTTAGTTAAATAATTAAAAAACTTATTTTTGGAAAACTAAAAAAATTTACCTTTAAATGTAAATTAGTTTAGGTTTAGTTGAATTTGAATTAATTCATTTAGAAAACCAACATTTAAAAGGGTCTGACATAGTATAATTTATGAAAATATTAGCAATAAAATATTTATTATGAATAAGAGATCAAAAAAACCAGAAAGAATAATTTGAATCTTTATTACTAAATGAACCAAATTTAATATAACTAATACTAGAAAAAATATTGTTTTACAACTCTATCTACCTAGAAAAAATATTTCCAAATACCAATTAAAATTTTTATTATCATCTATCAACTTTACATTTTATTTTCATAGATTCAAAATCATCACACACCACCTCATTGAGGCTAAAAAATTGTTTTCTAACTTCTCATGTCCTTATTGAGTTTATAAATATTGTAATAATAAAAACATGTTAACTTTTCAACATCAATAGTCATATTCTTACTCTTGACGACAAATAAATTATTGAATTTCATTAACTTTATATATTTGAAATAAATTTTCTTATTATCCCCGAAAATCTTACCAACCATATCATATAACTCCTTTTAACAAGGATTTCCTCAATAAATATAATAATTAGAATAAAACCATACTCACTACCCTTGTATTTACTAACCATGTGGAATATATTTCAATTATTTTATAGCGATTAAGATAAATAAAAGAAAATAAATATTTTATAAAAATCCATGTTACCACCATAAAAAATTTATTTTTTTCATTATTTTAATTTAATATATGTAGTGGTTCAACCATGGATATTCATTCTTAATGTGATCTACAATAATACATTAATAACATGTAACATTTGTATTAATATTTTAAAATGTGTAAAATTTATTATCCACACATTTTCATCAGTTATAAAATTTAATATATCTAATTTGGTTTTCTTAATATTATTCCTCACAGTTTTGATAATATGAATTTATTCATCTTTAACAGTACGTAACAAACTTTTATTATCATCAAAATAAATATAGTAAATAATAATAATATTAAAATCTCAATTATTAATTTTTACCATTATTTTCATTATCAATATTCTTCAATTTAAACTCATATTATAAGAGTGATTCAATAATATCAAACAAGAAAAATTTAATAAAATCCTTGATTCTTTCAATAAAAACATTCATTGAAAAAAATGAAGTTCTCAATTAATTATCTCAACCATAACATTATTCAACATAGTATATCCTTGATTGGTCTCCTTGTTCACAATATTTTTGAAAATATTATACACATATTTTTAAATATAAACCCCAATATTTTAAACTCTATATATTCAACCATATCCATGAAAAATGATGTCCTCTAAAACTTCTCATTACTTTGATAAGTGACTTGTAAATTCCTCTAAATGGATGCATCAGTTTTACAAGAAAAAATATGGATCTAAACTTTGTTTCAAATATAATAATAAAGATAATTCACAAAAATTAAATTCAAATTGATTATAGAATATTTTTTAATGTAAACTCGAGAAAAATAAATGCCTTGTACAATTTGTGATGGAATTACGGTAGAATTTTATTCAAAGGTAGGTGGTCTTTGGGGTTTCTTAACAATGATGCATCAGAATATGCATTGGTAATGATGATGTGAGGTCGATCTCATCTACTACATCAAGTGTATATTATCACCTACTCTCCATCAATATAATTGATTTAAGAGGTCTTAGTGAATCATTCCTAACTCTCACATAGGACTATAGACTCATGTGCTAAAGATTTGACAAAATTAATACATATGGGGATTATACTATAACCCATATAATACAATTATTTGGTGTACTTACTTATTTTGAGCCCGATAAAAAGGTTTTATTGGGTTTATTTTTTCAAATAAGGTAGTATGTGTTTTATAGTTGGAATCAATCATTGGTAATGGGATTTATATGTATCCCTATTTAGGGAATCAAAAACAAATTAGTTTGTTGTTTCTTCAGAAGGCATGTTTTATGTTCATGTGATGAGGATAAATTCTTTGTAGTTTAATGTTATGTTTAATAGTTGATACTGTGAAATGGTACTAAAATGGTTTATGTGGGACTTATATACCAGAGGCCCCCTTTAGTTCATCATGTTGGTTATTAACTCAATATGATAAGGTATCGTTATTTATTACAAATATTGGGATGCCATTATGTAGATGTATACCTTCTATCACAAGGAAATGAAAATAATAAGGAAGACATTAATGTATTTTGGTTACAATGATGAGTATCTCGACTAGAAGAGTTTGAGGAGGCCAAGAGAGTACCTCAGGTTGAGGTATTTCTGGACAACTATAAGAGTATCTCATCTTAATGAATTTTGGGAAACCAATAAAACTATATTGACTCAAGGTATAGGGGGAATTATAACTCATGATTTTCATCTAATAATAAATGGGTTGTCCCATGCTCATCATGTGGGCCTTTTTTTCTTCATAAATATAAATTGTGAACTTATTTGGATTGAACCATAAATATGTGGCTTAAATATCCTGTGATAATGGGATGGAACACCTTTATTTTTAGTTATATAGTTTATGTTCTTGTTAACAATAGTGCAGAAAATGTTATTTACGTCCGTTATTTTTCATTTTTTCGTTGGTTTTTAGCCGAAATTAATACGGACGACGTTATAAATAATGATTTTTACGTCAGTTATTAAAAAACCAATGTAAAAAACATAGCTTCGCGGTGTTTATCACGTCGGTTAATTAATAACCAATGTGAAAAAACCAGGGGAGAGGGTTTATAATGCTGGTTATTATATAAACGTCGTGATAAACTGAGGGGGGGGGGGGTTATCACGTCAGTTATATAGTAACCGACCTGATAAACCCATGCGGGGGATTTTTATCACGTCGGTTATTTAATAATTGACGTGATAAACCCATGGGAAAAAATTTATCACATAGGTTATATAATAACCGACGTGCTAAAATAGACAGGGGGGGTTATCATGTCGGTTATTAAATAACCAACGTGATAAACCATTTCCCAGGACTTTTATCACATCGGTTATTAAATAACCGACCTGATAAACCATCCCACAGATGTTTATCATGTCGGTTATTCAAAAAACCGATGTGGAAGACCAATGTTTTTAAAAAAAATCGAATGCAGTCCTCTGCTCTCCCCAGAAACAACTATAAACCAAATAAAGAATTCATACCACAAAAAAAGAAGTATATAAAAAATAACTAAAGAAAAATTAAGCATTTACATTGATAAAATTTAAAACTTACACCACTGGACAACCCTCCCACCACCCCCTGAACAGCACCCCCTCACCCACTTGACAGCCCCCACAACACCCCTGGACTACCCGCCGACCCCCTGGAAAGCCCCAAACACCCTGGGATAACCCCCCCCCCCCCACCCTCATGTATACCCCTCACACCCTGGACAACCCTCCCCCACCCCACTGGATAGCCCCCACCACACCCCTGTACAGCCCCCGACCCCCGAGACAGCCCCAAACACCCCTGGTCAACCCCCCCCCCCCCCCCCCACCCTCATGTATACCCTCCCACCCCCTATACAATACTCCCTCACCCCTGTACAACCCTCCCACAACCCTAAAATAGACCGAAACGTTACCAAAAACAAACCAGAACCCCCTCACCCCAGTAGACAGCCCCCACCACACCCCTGGACACCCTCTACACCCCTGGACATCACCACCACCCCCTGAACACCCCTCCACCCTGCTATAGACCCCCTACCCCCTGGACAACACTCCCACACCCCTGGATATCCCACCCACACCCTTGAAATAGACAAAAAAGATACCAAAAACAGAATAGAACCCCTTCAACCCCCTAGATATCTCCCACCACACCCCTGGAATATCCCCATCTCCATGGACACCCTAGACCCCCACTAGAAAGCCCCCCCCCCCACCCTGGAAACCCCACTCACCACACAGAACACCCCCACACCCCTGGACACCCCCTGGACAACCTCTCACTCCCCTGGACAGCCCATCCACCATCCTGGAAATGCTCCCACCCCCTGGACTTCCCCCCACTCTCATGGAAACCCAACCCCCCCCCCCCCCCATCCCACCAGAAAATCCTCCCAAACCCCTGGACACCCCCACCACACTGAACACCCCCACCCCCACACCCACGGAACCCCTCCCCCCAGACCAAAATTCATACAAGAAAAACCATCCTAAGTTGTCCAAAAAAAGAAGTAGAGAAAAGTTAAAAATTTACATATATAACATTCAAACTATACACTATCAACTTCAAAAAAAAGTAAATCCAACCTAAACTACTACTAAATACACAATTACAATGACAATATTCAAAATTACATTTTACATTACAAACAACTAAAATTAAATCAACCTGTAAAATAAATTTACCACTACACTTGTAAGTGTTTGATGTCTTCAGCAGTATAGGGTTAAGGGTCACCAAAATACTACAAATGAAAAGGATAGTAGTTAACATGTATAATGATTAAATCAAATTGAAATATTATGGCAATGTTTAAGAGGAAATATTACCAGGTCAAAATTCACAACTGTCCCAGATGTTATCATTTCGTACATAAATCTTAACATATAATATCTGCATTTGATGAAACCTTGTTGTTCATGAGAATTTAGTTTGAATGAGTGTAAATTCAGTATATTATTTTTACGTAATAAATCAGAAATTACAAATTATAAATGGATATTTACCTTCACATTTACATATTTGATCTTTTCACTCATTTTCTTTGTGTTTTTTCAAAAGCAAACCCATCCCTTGTTAGAAAATAATACGAATGGGGTAAATTTAAAATTCATTATAATATATAAAACTATTGGGAAATTGAATCTTACTTTTCCAATATATTCTTAAAACATTCCCGCACATCATCATGGACAGAGCATATCCAATGAAGTGTTTTCTCCCTTAGGCAAAAAACCCCTAACATCCAGTGATCAGTGATAAAAGGAAATTTAAGGTTTTTGGTTTTTTATGTTAAAAGATAATGAACTCTTTGATATAGATGTGTTTCATACCTCTCAAAAAAGGTATCATCCAACATTGTGTGACTATATTCCTTTCAAGTCTTTTCACAATATAAAGCATTCTTTGTTCCTCATCCAATGCACATGCTTCAGGGGAAATCAATTGCGGGTCCATGAATCCATATACATCTGTCAGCTCATTCCTCTCATAAATTTTATAAAGACACCTAATACAAAACAGACATAAGTATACATTTTTAATAAATATAACACAGCTAAAAGGTGTTAAGACTTACATGGAAAAAATTTGCACCACGTTGATGCCCAACTTATCTCCATTAACAAGCTCCATGATATCAGTTTTCTTAATCACCACAGTTATTACACGTACACAAACATGATCTTCCATTGCAAACTCATAATGACCCGCCAAAAAATTTGAATATCTTGACAATCTGTCAAGACTACTAGAATCTGTATCTGATGTCATATCCATTTGTCTTTTTTTTTGTTTATATAGTATTTCGTTACCTTTGAAGTATTCTTATAAAAATAAATAGAATAATATATTATTTTTCAAATGATAAATCAAATTTAATAAAAAAAATAAAATAAAAGATATAACATTCATACCTCTATAGTAATGAGTCGAAGAAGTCTGGATGGCCAAATTAAAAAATGGTCGATACTATGTCCACCTGTCATCACCTCATTTGTAGGTAATGGTACTCGAGCTGATCTATCTATAATATCCTATACAATAACCCTCTGATTCTCTACCTATAATTTTTGATGATGAACTATATCTCCTATATAATATACCAAACCATATGCGACTATATGATGTTGAGGATCATCAACATACAACTTGCAAAATGTAGGAAGCTGTGGAGGAGGAGTGGGATAAAAAACGGTGTCTACAAGCTGAGGTGGGAGAGTGGGAGCTACTGGAGGAGGTGGACGATAAATAATGGGGTCTGCAGGGGGAGGTGGAGGAGTGGGAGCTGCAGTTTGAAATTTTATTTATATGATTTCAAACATAGTCTGTACCGATGCTCTAATCTTTTTCTCCATCATCGCATTAGTATTATGAACATAAGACTCCATGGATTCTATTTTTTTATAAACCCCCTCAACGTTAGAAGTTGAAGAACGTGGAAACACTTTTCTTAATGATATACCTACCGGATATCCTCTTACGCGACCAGGATGTTCGGGCTTTCCTAATGCTAAAGATAAAATATCTTGCCTCAAAGTAGCTGTAAATGCCCCCTGTGAACTCTTCTCCTCAAGAAAATCCTGTATTAATTAATTGAACATTTCTATAATGATTGAAATTATATAAAGAAAATAGTTAACTTAAATAAATAAAATAGATATCTTACAATCCTCTCAGCTACGATTCTCAATTCTTCTGAAAGATATTGCCCTTTTTTCCCATACGAGCTCTCTTCCATTTTTCATGTCTAGATGGAGGGGATGAAGGGGCCACCTCTCTAGAGCTTGAAGACTTATCTCTTAGTTGTTGAAAATTTTCCACCATCATTTGTTCTTCCAAAAATTCATACCCTCTCCGTGATAAAATATGAAGCTATACATTTTTTTATTGGACATCCTAATGATCTTTCCTTGTTTGCAGTAAATTATGAATAAGAAATCATTAACAAAACATTAATAAGATCATTTATATAAGAAAGCTTGTAAAAGATTACATTTCCCTTACCAAAAATGACCCTTTTCTTCTACTTTCAAAAAATATTCTCCATGTGTCTTCATCTATAAAAGGATATATAAGACATGGATTTTCAGGACTCCTATGACTATAAATGAAATTATATGAGAGGATTGATTTGAAATCCCTCCATCTCCTGGAAGCCAATGATAATAATTTCTTCCTAACTCCTACAGTTTCAGGAATATCAAATGACATCTGAAAAATAAGAGGTCAAAAATATTATATATACTAGAAACATTTAAAGAATAATCAAAAAATAGAAAAGGATCTTACCAAAATAGTCTCCCACAACTGAGAGGTTATCTCTCTATCCAAACTTCTCCAGTAATCATACAGAATGGTTACATTTCACTTAGCCCGAGTAGATACAAAACTCTTAAAATATTTTGCATTTGGACCTCCAGGAATATCATCATCATCAAACTCAATGAGTATCCTCTGATCCTGCGTACGAGAAAGTGCTAATTTTGGTAAATGTGTGCACCGACGTTTACCAACCTTTGAACTCTTTGTCGTAATAGGAGCACATGAGGAAGATTGGGGAACATCAAGAGGAGCATGTGAATGTCCCTCCCAAGAGGTATGACCAATATGCTCATCTCCAGAATCACGTGGTTGATCAACTGAATGATCTGTCATTATCCTTCAAATCAAAAAAACAAATATTTCTTCACAAATATACAAATTCAAATATTTTAATACTACTGTAATTGGAAAATAGAAAAGTGTACTAAGTTACGTAACAGTAAACATTGTTAATATGGTAAGAATTTTAATAAATTGTAAAGATGGTAAAGCTGGTCAAGATGGTAAACATGGTAAACATGGTAATCCTGGTAAACATGGTAAATTAATTGTCATTGAACAAAAAAAATATATATATAATTCTTGTAATGGTAGAAATTATAAAGTAAACTAAAAAAACATAAAACAAACAAAAACTTATACTTATTTTGTTTTAATACATGTTTTAATAAAGAAAAAACATACAATATCTAAAATTTTATGGAAAAAATAAATGAAAAAAAGAAATAAACATATGTTACCTGTAATTTTTAGAATGTACAAATGGATTGTTTTCCCAAATTCCTTCGTCGTGATCGTTCCTTATGGCACAAACCATGTCTTCAACATTCTCATCATTATATTCTGTTAATCTTTCCATGGAAGTAGGGATCTCACATAAATCAGCATCTTCCTCAAGTTCATCCTCACCAACATATTGTTTTTTCTCTTGTAAAACAATATCCCACTGCATATCCGATTTATCTACTACATAGAAAATTTGTTTTGCATGTGTTTCCATTATAAATGAATAAGATGTGTCTTCCAATCTATTTTGATTAATAAGTTTCATTCCAAATTCATCGTGTCTGACACTATTATTACCGATAAACCATATACAGTTAAAAACAAGAACTTTAATTTTAATGTAATCGACCTCCCATATGTCTTCAATCACTCCATAATATGCACTTGATGTAGAAATTGGGTTTTTTTCCTTATCACCCGATAAATGAATTGCTTCTGCAAACACCAATACACCACTATTCTAAACTGCACTTCTGTTGTCTCGAGCTTTCATTTGAAATGTATAGCCATTAATGTCATAATCAGACCATGTTATCACATTTAAACATAGACCACCCACTATCCATTTTAATGTCTCTAATACATCTGATCTACCAAGCAAGGACTTTTTAAACCATGACAAAAAAATTCTGTTGTACTCATTCAAAATCCACATTTCTTTCTTCTTTAGATGACATTGTTTCAACTCATTAATATGCAAAGGGATATACAGTTGAACATCTGTTATGTTATTCAAGATGTATGATTCTAACTTCTTCATCTGTTCAGCTGACAATGATTTGAATTTCAAGCCATGAATCCCCTTTCATTCATTATTAACCCATTCATTGCGATATAGAGGCAAAACTATGTTTTTCTCCGCAGCTAAGTAGCTTGTACAAAACTCTACTAACTCCTCCGAAATATACTTTTCAATAATGGAGGATTCAGGTCGATATAGATTCTTAACATACCCCTTTAATATTTTCATATACCTTTCAAAAGGATACATCCAACGAAGATATACAGGTCCAAAAAGAATTACTTCTCGAACCAGATGAATCATTAAATGCACCTTTATATCAAAAAAGGTTGGAGGAAAATACATTTCCAATTTAAAAAGTATAAAAATTTCACAATTTTCAAAAATGTTCAAAGCATTCACATCAATCTCTTTGTTACAAATTGAATTGAAAAAAACATAACTTCATTATAGTCTTTCTGACATGGATGGAAAATATTCCATGCAATGCAACTGGTATAATGTTTTGCATCATGACATGACAATCATGTGATTTCATACCTATCAACTTCAAGTCCTTTAATGAATCAAATTTGTTTACATTTGAAGAATAACCTTGAGTCACTTTGATATCATGAAGACACTGAAAAAATATAATTTTCTCCCTCTTAGATAATGTATGACAAGACATGGGATGAAATGTTCATCTTCCTTTAGGATTGGGAGCTAAATCCAAATGTATTCCCATTGACAGTAAGTCTAATCTTGCATTCAACCCATATTTTGTCTTTCCATTAATATCTAACAATGTTCCAATCAAACAATCACATATATATTTCTCAATGTGCATGACATAAATATTATTTTTAACTTCATGATACCTCTAATATGGTAGCTCAACAAATATTGACCATTTATTCTAAATATGTCTATCATTACCATATTTTGGTGTATTTCCCAATGTCACATCACGATTTTTCACCCTCTGAAAATACAGATTAGGGGATAAAGTTTTTGTAGCAATATCAAATTCTTGTGAGCCATTAAATGCCTTTTTTAGTCTTCTATAAGGGTGATCCATAAGCAAAATATTTTTATGAACCATGTACACTGTTTTCCTCCCATGATGCAATTAACAATATAACGTATGCTGTTCAAAAATTGGACATGCTTTATGACCTTTAACACTGTATCCAAACAAATTCCCATATGCTGGGAAGTCATTTATAGTGAATAGAAGCACTGCATGCAGTTGAAAATATTACATTGTATAAGAATCAAACACCCTAATACCATCAACCCATAACAGTTTCATATCATTAGTCAACAGTGACAAGTAAACATCAATATCATTGTCGGGTTGCTTTGGACCAGAGATCATTATTCTCAACAAGACATATTTGAAAATCATACAAACTTATGGAGAGAGGTTGTAAATTACCAGTAAAATATTCCATGAACTATGTGTGCTACTGAGGGTTCGGTATAGATTCATTCTATTTGTTTACAATCCTAGTCTTAGATTTCTAATTTCTTTTCCAAATGTAGAATATTGCTAATCAATTTTATTCCATTGTGGACAATCAACTGGATGACGTATTTTTCAATCACATACCTGCTCATCATCATGCCATCTTATCCTTTTTTCATAATGTGAATTATCAAATAAACATTTGAAACGATCAATTATTAGAAGACACCAAAATACCTTTAAAGGGATCTTTTTAATCTCTACATCAGTCTGTGATTTTTCTTTCACCTTATATCGTGATGTCCCACATTTAGGACACTATGACAGAAATTCATATTCCTTCCTATATATAATGAAGTCATTCGAACATGCATGTATTTTCTTGTATACCAATCCCATCAGGCATAATATTTTCTTGGCCTTATAATGTGAATCTTGAAGATCGTTATGTTTTGGAAGAATTTATTTCATCAATTGTATTAGCTCTGTAAAACTTCTCTCACTCCATCCATGTTTCCCCTTCAGGTTAATCAATCTTAACACCACCAAAAAACCGTAAAATTTTTACAACCAGGATATAATGGTTTTTCAACATCACCATATAGACGCGCATCTGTTGGTTCTATCTGAATCTGTTCTGCTGCAATATAGTGAATCATTTATTCAATTCCATCGAAGTTACTATCTTGAGAATCATCATCATTAGTGACATTCCATCCAGTTTCACCATTCCAAATCCAAGGGTTTTAAATCTGATTAAAACCATGACAAATCATATTATCTTTTATCTCTCTAATTTTCATCTTCTTTGTATTCAAACATTTCAGGCATGGATAGAAAAAAATGTCACTACTTGGAACATTTCGTTTAGAAAATTCAAAAAAAGGCATCAATACCTTCCTCATATTTATTACTCATTTGATGTGCCGTAATACAACTTTGACTCATTATTACCTATAACAAATATCAAAATTATATATATTTTTAAGATAAGACAAATATATGTTAATTTGAAAAAAAATCATAATTTGAATGTAAAAAAATTATTAAATATAAAACAAATCTATTCATATTTTAAAAAATATGCTTGAATTTTATTTTAAAAACAAAATATAGTTAGATATAATAGTTTTAAATTCCATTGAATTAAAGAAACCCATGTGGCCTACAATGGTTGATAGAAAATTGTAGAAAATGGAGGAAAGCTGAGAATCAAATCAAATTTAAAATAAAAACATAGATGAAGAAAATGACAATGTGAAGCTAGTCATCACGGCACAATCATCATGTCATAATCTTAGAAACCATGATCCAATATTCAATCCCAACTGGCAATTATCCCCCACCCCCTTGGAAACCACTTGGACATGACCACCTCCTTGGACAACCCCCCCCCCCCACCCTTGGACACCACCCCCACCCCCTTGGACACCCCATGGGCACCAACACACCCTTAGACATCCCCCAACCCCTCTTGGACACCCAACCCCCTGGACAGCCCCCACCCCTCTAGACAACACCCCCACCCTTCTAGGCACCACCCTCACTCCCTACCCCCTTGGACACCCCCCTGGATAGCCCCCACCCCTCTAGAGAGAACCCCCACCCCTCCTGGACACCACCCCCACCACCACCCCCTTGGACACCCCCTGGACACCCCCAACTCTTTGGAAATCCCCCCACCCCCGGACAATTCCCCAAACCCTCTGGACAGGCCCCCAACCCCTTGGACATAACCCTCACCCACCCACCCCCTTGGACACCCCAACCCTCTGAACAGCCCCCACCCCTCTAGACAGGACACCCCACCTCATAGACACCACCCCCACCCCCTACCCCTTTGGACAACCCCTTGGACACACCCAACCCTCTAGATAGCCCCCAACCCTAGACATCCCCACCCCTCTAGACACCACCCCCACCCCTCCGGGACACCACCCCACCCCTACCCCCTTGGAAACCCCCCTAGACACCCCCAACCATCTGGACAACCCCACCCCCAGGACAAACCCCAAACCCTCTGGATAGGCCCCCACCCCCTTGGATAGCCTACCCACCCCCATGGACACCCCCTTGACACCCCCAACCCTGTGGACAACCGCCACCCCCTAGACAACCTCCACCCTTCAAGACAGCACCCCCACCCCTACCCCCTTAGACACCCCACTGGACACCCCCAACCCTCGGGAAAGCCCCCCTCCCCCACCCCCTGGACAGCCCCCACCCCTCTAAGCAGCACCCCACCCCTCCTGGACACCACCCCCAACCCTACCCCCTTGGACACCCCTGGACACCGCCAACCCTCTGGACATCCCCCACCCCCCGGACAACCCCCCAAACCCTCTGGACATGCCCACACCCCTTGGACATGTTAGGTTTATGGGGCCCACAACGGAAGCCGGTGGTCCGGGGATTTTAAATTTTTCATCAGCTCAACGACGGTACTTGTCGTTGCCGATGATCCGAGCCCCGGAGAGGTCTGCGTTTCTCGCGTAGATTATTAAGAGCACAAAATTAAAATGGAAACGTACCCATTTCAAATCTGAAGCCACGGTCGACTCCTACAGGCCGATGGATATCGTTTCTTGAAGGATCCAAAAAAGGATCCCTCTAGATAATCCACACGCACTCCAAAAATCCACAGGAACGCCGATCGTCGAACTCCAGGTGCTAGTGCGGCGATCTGACGATGCTCTCGACATCCCAACGATCACCGCATTGAGAAGCCTTTGATGCAAGAATGAGATCACGATCCGAGCCTATTGGATCAAGTTCTTCTCTCTCTATGAGGTTGGAGGAGAGAGAGGCACTCAACTTTCATTCCATGGAAATTAATTAATTTTGGATTGCACAACAATGTGAGAGAGCATCCTCTCTTATTTATAGAGATGTGATAAATACCCGGTAAGGTTCCCCAGCCCCCGTTAATATCAACGTTCTCTAAATAAATAATTTCTACGGACTAAACTGTGCCAATATTATTAAATATTTTATCACATACTTCTAATATATATATAATATATTACGTGATTAAACCTATACATTTAACTCGACTCACTTTACTGCTTAATATTAAACGAACCTTGAATATTAAATAGTATTGGTTCGATTAATATTTTTCTTGTATTTACTAAACTTGTAAATACATTAAATAAATTCAATCGAAAATATTCGTAACTTGAATATTAATGAATTTATTTAATTAATTTGGTGATCGACAACATGGACAACACTCAACCCCCTTGGAGGGGCCCACTATGTCCATGTACCTATTCAACTGAATAGTTGCGGATTCTTGAATACACTGTTGTGTGTTACCCTCTAGGCCCTTATCTCGATAGTAGTGATAAAAATCCACAGACCAAGAGCAGAGTCTAGAAACTCATCATGGCCCCTAAAGAGATAAGTATAGTCATAGAAATGACTACCATCCTACGAACACAGACTGTGTACTATAATCTCTTTGTCATTTGATATCTCATAAAGCAGGATGCACTCTTGTGTCATCGTCCTTATCTTGCTTTATTATTTGTTGATCTATCAGGATGGATTTTCTTTTCTACTTCTTTGGCCAAAGACTTATGAAGGCGGGACCATCCTGATCAACCAGGCCTAAGATATACAACTTCTTAAAATTGGAAGTGATAAATTCTTTCTTGACGATTCAACCAACGCCATACCACTAATGACGTACCCAATACAAACTACCTCACCACGACATCAATGTCATGGTTTTCACCTTGTATCAAAGTACGTAATTAAATGATATACATTGGTAATGGTCTCAAGTCATGAGACCAATACACATGTCTGTAGATAGGAACAAATAATGACACCCAAAACATGTGGTGTTCCTTTTGACGAGTCTGTCCTCACGATCTCACTACTAGAGATCACCAAGTGCGAACATCATGGGAAGAAGTCTCAATGCTTATGAGCTCCCAGCACCTGATAGTCATACATATACTATGTCCAGTCAGTAAGATGTATCTAGACTATAGAACATATATTTATGATCAATGTCATTGTATCTCAAGGTTATCATTATAGCCTGGGATCTGATATAACCTCTTGACACGACAATTAACATTTGGACATTACCATTATTATAGTGGACATAGAAAAGTCTGCACTATAATGGTAAGATATCAACATGCATATCTAACTATACACATGATACGGTAATCAAGAGTACTACATAGTTGGGTCTAGGGAACCCACTATTTCAACACTCCCACATGCACTATAGCCAACTTGCTAAATAAATTTGTTAGCTACTCACATGACAAATACCATTCTTCTACTGAGTAATGGCTTTAACTACTGGGCCTGCCACGTTTTCGCCACGTGACTTATCTGCTATATGCGACCTCATTTTCTTGAGTAAAACTTCTCAAGATAAGGTAACTCCAAGTATATTAATTTTTTCCATTTTCATTACTTGAAAACTTTTATAGTAAGAATAACATAATTCGCATTTTGATAATACTCCATGAACTAGGACAAATCGTTGCGATTTATAACTTCTTCCTAGATGCATTAGAAGACGCAACGTACTTGGTATTTGTACGTATGGCTACCACAAGCTTTTATGAGCATGACTCACTCATCTCCTTTGCCTAACTACGTTACTAGATCGAATTGATCTAAGGACTACTAGTATTTGTCCCAACATAACTAGTATACCTTCCTCTCCATATTCCAGGTACACATCATTTATACTTGCCGAAATACAAGATGATCGTTCTGACTGCATCACTTGCAGTGCTCCTGGAAATAATTGATATCTGCCTATAATAAATTATATCCTGGCAGTATCAATTATTGTACATACAGTGGCATATGTGATTGATCCATCGCAAAAGCATATGATATCAATTCACATCTTTAATCTCTACACATGCTTCGAACATGTTAACCTGGAGAGATTAAGCCATGTGACATTGGAAACAATTCTGAACTTGAATTGTTTCAACTTGTATTTTTCATTACAGTGTCACTATATGTACCAGATTGACTAGGACCAAGCAACCTTTGGATCTACCTCAGCGGATCCTATTCCCTAGAACATAGGTTTCTACTTGAATTCAATCATTGCAAAATTTCTTTATAACCTGATCTTATCTAACTGTAAGATCAAAATATGTTTTGCATATGTTGCCGAACATATTTCATTTGGAAAACATTGACGACCCCACTATGCTTTGGTAGACACAAAGCAAATGTTATTTTATAATGAATGCTCTGAGATCTTATTGCTTAATTTAATCCAAAACTAGATTTCAGTAACTTTCATCCCATATTGGCATCATTTGATGTCATCGTATCTTTCTGGTTCCGTCATATAGACACATTCAGTGAAAAATGATCATGACATCCAATGACCAATACAAGGATCTTAGTAGTTTAGCTATGACAGGTAAAATTCTACTAGATTTATGAATATCGACTTGGTATAACCAATCGATACTTATTGGTACCATACTTGTACAATCCATGTATCATTTCACTTGAATACCCATCGTAGTATTCAATTTATAAGCCCCTTTGCAATTTGATACATGTAATCTATTATTTAATTTAAGTTGATCTTGTCGATCTTAACTTGTTTCCATATAATGATTACATGTACGAGTTTTTATTCTCAATGAATAATATATCACCGACCATGGTGCATATAAAACCATCACCATGGTTTCATATTTCCTACGTAGTATGTGTCTCAGAACATTTCTATTCCACATGTACTTGTGGAACTTGTTCCCTATGCAAACCATTTGTGCATCTTGAGTATTGACTAAGTCCAAGTCAATTCATCTCCCACTATCTCTAATAAATATGTGCACCCTTGTATAGAAATTTAGTCTAATACTTGACTATATCTTTTCTATCTTAGGGATCTTTGGAATATCCTAAACAACTGTTAGGATAATTAATTTAGATGCACAATGTGTTTATCTTGTTGCATGTTTGTTTAAATCCTAACAAACACATTGCATCTAAATGTGTCCTATGACTTAATGGATTTTCCATCATAATATGACTCTTATTATACCCATTTTTCATTTTAGTTGGCATATTGGTTATGGGTTTACGCCGGTATTTGCAAAGCACATCATGAAATATAATGGACGTTTCTGCAAGTTGTAACATTGATACAACTTACATCATAACTTTGATGTATAAAATGTGCGTTTAAGAATTTCTCCACACTAAATTTTGTTGATCAATGTTAATATGTAATACTCATCATCGATACTCCTTATGAACATCAATACGGTGATGTAGATAAGGTAACATGCATTTAGGAATTTCTCCACGCTACATTATCATGATCGATGATTATTTGGTCAAGATATTCTTTGGCCTGCCGATCTGAAGCAACTCATATCTTATTACCAAACTTATACTCCACTATTCATTAATGACCTAAAGGAAACTTATGAAGTATCTTTACCTCTTTCTTTCTTTTGAATAGTTCACACTATCATGTTGAACTAACCTCAGAAAGCATTGTGGCATACCTTTATTTCTAAAGGCTTATTTGTCTAAAATAATGGTTTCAATAATACCATAGCAATCTATCTGTTCCGAACCTAAATAACATATTGGGTATATAATTGACATCCTCTATTAGTTTTTACTTGAAAAATAATCACATTGCCACAACTGGGTAGGTCTTACATTTTATATTCATCATGTATTGTCATTGATTCAAATAGCAGTGAACTATTTGTTGAGTATGTTACCACAAACAACATTCATTCCAAAACATGGAATAATGTCTCAACATGTCCAGATGGGCACATTAGATAAATGTTTTTGTTTATACTCCACAACTTGTTCAATTTGAGTCGATCACTTGGAAATTAGAACTTATGTGTTTCGCTTTACTGACTTAGGAATCACGATTTCTCAGTTGTTTTGAGAGGACACTTTACTTATAGTAACGTTTTCCTACGTTCCTGGTTATTGTATTTCAAAACATATATGTGAAAAGAATATTTTATTTTAATACCCAAGAAGTATGATAGAAAACAATACTTTTATTGGATGAATAATAACTGAATGAGGAGTAGGTACCTGCTTCTTGTATTTTAGTTTTAAACATCCAAAAATTCATTTCATCATGTGATGCCAATAAACTAATGTAAAATAACCAACCACTTTTCATTGAAGGACATGACGAAGGTTCCTTTGGAGTAACTTTCCATAGGACTTTCTTCTTTTTCTTTCAATATATTCTCCATAAGAATAAAAGATGGCGTTATCTCCAATATTTATATTACTTAGAGAATGTTACCATTAAATGAAACTAGAGTAATTGGGTGTAAAAGTTATAAGAATGGGATGTCATGAAATATTGTGAACTACCTATCAATTTACACAATCCGAGTGCAATCATCACATTCCAATCTTGCATCGCTTTCTCCTCGAAAGGATCTTGGAGATGAGACTACATGTGATCATCATCCAAGTCTTGAAGTAGCGACAACAACTAACATCGGAATTTGATGATAGCATTATGACATAACAATCATATGCTTTATTTATGAGTCTCCTGAAAGAAATTTTACACCCTCGCATCTTGATGTGGATTAACAGGTTGGGAAACAAGCACCATGAATTTCCATTATGGTAGTAATGTGCGTAAGCGCCTATACTACATTTGGAATTTCGTGCTTGGTTTGGACATTAACTTTGTCCAATGTTTATCGTAGATTTATTGTGGTATTTCTTTCCATTATCTACAAATATACTTTAACATATTGTACTTTTTTATGATTACCTAATGTGACATTACTTATTATTTAATCATTAAATGACTACCACTAAGTTTTCGAATTCTAGGAACCCTCTGTACTAGAATCGGAATACTCTTGAGTATTCTAGTGGCAAGGATCCCTGAACCTCCCTCACAGTCTACAAGCTAGGGCTATGCCACTACTCGGAGGGTCCAAGGCAGGCTTTTGGTTGGCCAACCGCATTAGCTCAAGGTTCCTTGATCTATTGAGTGAAGTCCTAGCGTCAAAAATCATTTACTAATTTACTCAACGATTGCCTCTAAAATTACAAAAAACTATCTAGGGTTATATCTTTTCTTCAATTTTAGTTATGTCAACCCACCACACAAATAATAACTCCCTGGTAGTAAGAGGAACCCTCAGGTGAGGCATGAAATGGAACCTCGAACACCCGGTTTTCTTCAAACTTTAATGATGGAAGGCAGTTTGTGACTTAATATTTTCTTTGAGGGTTTTATTGGTTTTCTCTCAATGAATGTAATCCATTTCTATTGAACTTGTTCATCTATGTTGTCACGCTCACAACTAAACATTAACAGAAAAACACACGTCTCTTCTTTATGAATTTTTATTATCTATTATATTATTTATTTTCTAGCTATTCTAAAATGCACAAAGTAATAAATAAATTCATAAAGGTAAAAATACTACCCGACTGGTCTTGAGCATCTAAACGACCTAAGCGCATCGTACCTAAGTCGTATACTTGACTCTTGATGCAGCTTGCCCGTTCTGTATGTCTCCTTCTCATCTAGAGAATTTCCTCATCTTGGTGAATTCCACATCACATCTTGGATTGCCGCCTCGTCTTGGCGTAGTCCACGTGTCGTCTTGCATCGTCTTGAACAATGTGCTCCTCCACCTCTTGGTAGGGTCGACATCGCTCGTAGTCTTCGTCCGAAGTACAAAGATACTGGCGCGCAGGCGAGGGGAACTCGGGTATAAATTTTCATCAGGTAAATTGGGCGCACATGCACTTATAAACTTTAACCGAAAAAAGAAAGATGATGTGCAGAACGTCCATTTAAATAATTACACACATCGCACACAGTTCAAATAATTAATTAAATAATAAGTAAAAGCAGACATTCTGTGGTCGATGCTCAAGACCAGACGACGGGTAAAATATATTTCCTGATAAAAATTTAAATGCATAAATAAGTACGAGGGGTATATAATAAAATTAAATGAAATACTAAATTAAAATAATTTAATTAATTAACGGTCCTTTAATTAATTTAATTTTAATACTTAAAAATTAAATTAAATAATTAATTTAATTTAAAATTTAAAATAAATTAATTCTAGTTGGGTATTAAAATTTATTTCACTACAATTAATATATTAATTAATTAAATTAATTAAATTAATTAATTAAATTAATTGATTTAAGTTAAACCCATTTCAGGGATTACCTGCCTCCTAGAAGGACTGGGTGGTGGCCGGGTTACCTTGGCCAGGGTGCTCCCGGGGAGGAGCCGCTGCGTGGTCTACCGTTGCTGGAGGCAGCGCCTCTCTCAATAGAGCATGAGGCTTTGTGCTAGGGAACCAACTGCTTAAGGTGGTCCAACTTGAAGCATGTGGTTGGGAGAAGACCACGGTCTGCTCGTGGAGGGTGCGGGCGGCGATGCTTGGCCGGATCGAAAGAGCGGCCGACGGCCTGTAATAGGTGGTCCGATGAGGCCTGGCGCGGCCGCGGAGGTTCAGCCGCCTAGTTTTGTGCTCAGGGCCGCCACATGATTTTGATGGGGGCTGTACGCGTGCGGGAATCAGTCGGAAGTGGCGCCTGTAGTGCCACGCTGTTGTACGCCGAAGGATAGGGAGGAGGTCGGCAACTGCTGGGATGGGCTGCTGGGGCGTCGCACTCGGCTAGCGAGCCTGGGCAGGAGGGTTCTGCTGCATGCGCCGGGCTGTGCGCGGTAGCCGACCAGCATGGGGGGTTCCCTCCGGTGAGGCGTCTCGAGGAAGTAGCCATGCACCTCACGAGAGACGGCCTAAGGAGTAGTGTGCAGAGGGAGCAGCGGTGGCACGAGGTGCAGAGGAAGGCGGAGGCGGTGGCGGGCTCCAGGTAGGTGCTGATGCGCTCGGCCGCGAGGGATAAAGGAGGGAGGTAAGGCGCCCGATGGGGCATGGCGCTAGGTGGAGGTGCCGACTGGGGTGCAGCTCTGGCGGGAGCTGCTGCAGGCTGCATTGAAAGAGGGGTCCACTTGGACCCCTGGATTTTCATCGCATCGGGGTGGACTCCCGGCGGTGCTACCGTGTGCCACGTGGGAGAGGGAGGGGGTCCGCTCAGACCCCCTTACAGCAACCCTTTTTTTCTCTCTTCTTTCCACGCGGCCAACCCCTGTTTTGATTTTCTTTTCTGTTTTACTCTTCCACAGGCTACACATATTTTTTATTTTATTATATTTTAGTTTTTTATTTCAAACACTTGACATCCAATCAATTCCACCCATTTTTTAACATTTCTATAGGCTATAGATAGACTTTTAAATTAAATATTAATATAATTATTATAATTAAATAATAATTTATTATTTTTACATTATTATAATAATAAAATTATTATTATTATAATAATAAAATTATTGTGCAAATTATATTATTTATAAAAATATATATTTTTTAAAATAAATTTTATTTCTAATGAACTAATTGAATTTTAATCGGTTCAAGAAGATGAAATAATATTATAAACCGAGATCAAATTGCACCTTTGATCCAATTCGAAAAATTAATCTAGCCATAACATGGCCGTTCAAAATTGGATCGGTGCACGGTTTGAACGGTTGTGACAGATTACGAACCCTCTACTTAATTTTATGAAAATTAGTTTTATTTGGATCTGAAAATTTACACGCTCACTCTAATACCACTATTAGGTTTCTAGGTCCCGCAGCTGAAGCCGGTGGGCCGGGGATTTGAAATTTTTCATCGGGGCAACGGCGGTTCTTGTCGTTGCCAACGATCCGAGCCCCGGAGAGGTCCGAGGATCTCGCGTAGATTATTAAGATAACAAAATTAAAATGAAAACGTACCCGTTTCAAATCCGAAGGCGTGGTAGACTACTACTAGCTGATGGCAATCGTTGCTTGAAGGATCCAAAGCAGGATCCCTCTAGATCTTCCACACATGCTCCAAAAATCCACAAGAACGCCAATCATCAAACTCTGGGTGCTAGCACGGAGATCCGACGATGCTCTCGACATCACGACGATCACCGCATCAAGAACCCTTCGATGCAGAAAAGGTATCATGATCCGAGAATCTTAGATCAAGTTCATCTCTTTCTACAAAGCAAGAGGAGAGAGAGGCTCTCAAAATTAATTCCATGAAAATGATTGAATAGTGAATTGCACAGCAAAGAGATAGAGCCTCCTCTCTTATTTATAGAGATGTTGATAAATACCTGGTAGGGTTCCCCGACCCCCGTTAATATCAACGCTCTATAAATAAATAATTTTGATAAACTAAACTACACCAATATTATTTAATATTTTATCACATACTTGTAATATATATGTAATATATTACATGATAATACCGATCCATTTAACTCGACTCGTTGTCCCACTTAATATTAAACGAACCTTGAATATTAAATAGTATTCGTTCAACTAATATTTTTCTTGTATTTACTAAAATCATAAATAAATTAAATAAATTCAATCCCAAATATTCGTAACTTGAATATTAATGAATTTATTTAATTCATTTGGTGATCGAAAACTTGGACAATGCTCGGACCCCGGGGTGGGGCCCACTATGTCCATGTACCTATTCAACTAAATAGGTGCGGATTCTGGAATACGCTATTGTGTGTGACCCTCTAGGCCCTTATCTCGATAGCAGTGAATAAAATCCACAGACCAAGAGTGGAGTCTAGAAACTCATCATGGCCCCTAAAGAGATAAGGATAGTCATAGAAACGACTAACATCCTACGAACACTGACTGCGTACAATAATCTCTTTGTCATTTGATATCTCATAAAGCAGGACGCACTCTTGTGTCATCGTCCTTATCTTGCATTATTTTTTGTTGATCTATTTGGATTGATTTTCCTTTCTACTACTTTGGCCAAAGACTTATGAAGGTGGTACCATCCTGATCAACCAGTCCTGAGATATACAACTTCCTAACCATAGAAGCGACAAATTATTTCTTGACCATTCAACCAACGTCATACCACTAGCGATGCACCCAATAAAAACTACCTCACCACGACATCACTACCATGGTTTTCGCCTTGTATCAAAGTAAGTAATTAAATGATATACATAGGTAATGGTCTCAATTCAGGAGACTAATACACATGTCCGTAGATAGGAACAACCAATGACACCAAAAACATGCGGTGTTCTTTTTAACGGGTCTGTTCTCATGATCTCGCTACTAGAGATCACCAAGTGAGAACATCATGAGAAGAAGTCTAAATGCTTATGATCCCCCAGCACCTGATAGTCAGAAATATACTGTGTCCAGTCAGTAAGATGTATCTGGACTATAGAAAATATATTTATGATCAATGTCATTGTATCTCAAGGTTCTCATTATAGCCTGGGATCTAATATACCCTCTTGACACGACAATTACCCTTTTGACATTACCATTATTATAGTGGATGCAGAAAACTCTGCACTATAATGGTAAGATATCATCATGCATATCTAAATGTACACATGATACAGTAATCAAGGGTACTACATAGTTGGGTCTAGGGAACCCACTATTTCAACAGGACACCCCCACCCCCTTGGACACCCCTTGGACACCCCCAAACCTCTGGACAGTCCCCACCCCCTGTACAGCCCCCAACCCTCTAGACATCACCACCCCACCCCTCCTGGACACCACCCCCCACCCCTACCACCTTGGACGCCCCATGGAAACCCCCAACCCTCTGGACAGCCCCCACCCCCTGAACAACCCCCTCCCCTCTAGAAAGCACCCCCACACCTTCTGGACACCACCCTCACCCCCTAGACACCCCAACCCTCTAGACAACCCCACCCCCCAAAAAACCCCCCAAACCCTCTGGACAGGCCCCACCCCCTTGGGAAGCCCCCCCCACCCACCCCCTTGGACACCCCCTAGACACCCCCAACCCTTTGGACCGCCCCACCCCTCTAGAGAGCACCCCCACCCCCTACCCCCTTGGACACCCCACCGGACACCCCCAACCCTCTAGACAAGCCCCCACCCCCTGGACATCCTCTCACCCCTCAAGACTGCACCCCCACCCCTCCTGGACACCACCCCCACCCCTACCCCCTTGGACACCCCTTGGACACCCCCCAACCCTCTGGACTGTCCCCACCCCGGACAACCCCCCAAACCCTCTGGACAGGCCCCCACCCCCTAGGACAACCCCCCACCCACACACCCCCTTGGACAACATCCACCCCCTTCGACACCCCCACCCCCATGGACCCCCACACCCCTAGACTACCCCCACCCCCACCTCCATGGACACCCTGGACCACCAACCCTCCTGACATCCCCCCAAAACTATGGTATTTTAACCTCAAGCTACTATTTTTGGATTATCTATTGATTTTAACTTCAAGCTACTTGTTTCGGTATCATTCCATTATTCAAAATGATAATCATGAATTGTATCTCATACTAGTCTAAAATGATCTATTGTGAAATTAATCGGTTTTTAATAGCATATGAAGACTTATAATAGTCTACGAAAATAAGCGACATAAATAGATTATGGAACAAAAAAAAGTGATACCCAAAATAGAAACAACTAAGGATCCAAAACAAATATTCCTCCATGAAAAACCATATATACATAGAAAATAAAATAGAATAGTACACGGGATGGGTGTATCACAATGGTTTAAATATAAATTGTAGTAATATAGGTGAATGAGATCATTAGTTGTCAATGAAAACAAAAATTACCATCAATGTCGGGAATTCACGAAACAAAAACATACGAAATAGAAGTAGGTGAGGATTACGTGAATATTGCGAGTTGATCTAATAGATATGTGGATAATAAATAATATGACGATGGAAAAACAAGGTAAGAGGGGTTGAAATCAAATAATCTTACCTGGTTTTAACAAAAAAATCACAAATTGTAAATATAGACTATCCCAGAAAAGAAATGAACACAATAAAGCCGTGGGAGGCTTAACTGAGTGTTGCGAGCTAAGATGATAGATTTGAAGACAGTAAAGATGATAAACGATGATGGAAAAATGAGTTTAATGCAACAAGATTGAAGAGTAGATTAGGGTTTTCCACATGGGAGAGATGAGTCGTCAGACTGTCGATCAAAAAATCGTAAATGAAAATCCATGGGGAATGTTAATTTTTAAATGTTTTATAATGTCGTTTATTTAATAACCGATGTTACAAACTATTTTTATTTCATTTATAACATCTATTATTATAATAACCGATGTTATAAATGTATCAGATACCACTTTTTTACATTAGTTATTTTATAACCACCACGTGTTGGTTTTTTACGTTGGTTATTGAATAACCAACGTAACAAATACATCATAAATCCCAGTTTTTTTACTTCAGCTATGTTATAACCGACGTAAAAAATTCTTCAGGTTGGGTTGTTATGTCATTTATCAAATAACTGACGTCAAAAAGGCCTCAAATAATACTTTTTTTACATTGGTTATTTTATAACCGACGTTAAAAATTTGTAGATACCTAATTTTTTACATCTTTTATTTGATAACCAACGTATAAAACACCGCGCTTTGGTTTTTTACTTCGGTTAATTTATAACCGATGTAAAAAAAGAACGCACACGATTTTTATCATCAGTTATTAAAATAACCGATGAAAAAATTTTATTCTCCGCATTTTTTACATTGGTTATAAAATAACCGATGTAAAAAACTACGTATCACGGATTATCATGTCGGTTATATATAACCGACATAAAAAATGGTGATGTTAAAAATGTTTTCTACACTAGTGTAAATGACTAATCTATGTATCTTAACATCATGTGATAAGGAAATAAAACTTCATGTCTCAATAATGATAATGAGTTGATTAAGTAACACCTCTAGGACCATGTGATTCATGCTCACTGTGAGAAGGATGAGATAATTGATGCTTGTTTTTATATCATGAGAGTGCATAATAGAATATTTACTGGGGCTTATTAATTTTACTAACCAAATATTCCGGACTAGATAAATGACTATTATGAAAATACAATGGTTTGGTATTTAATCCTAATATTAGGTACATATATAGAATCGTAATCATATTCATAGTAGTATATAAAAAACTAAGGGTGATTATAATGGTTTAAGAATACACCTATATGCATTCTTGTATGTGAGGAAACCATAAAGAGTATATTTACAAAATATATTAGTGTGATAAGGGTCATGTGCCTGATTAGGGGGCCATTGTGAATTTGGTTCTCAGTTGGGATGCATAGTTGAGTTAAATTACTGTATTTATAACTATAGTGAATTAGTATATCAATATAGATAATGGGTGAATTCGGTTCCCTCATATGGAGATATGTGAAAATATGGATTCCATGTAAGAGATTTGGGAAACTTGGTGATTGGGAATAGAGGATAAGGAGAATGGTAACACAATTATGGAAACCATCATACCCATAGTTATGATTGGGAAAGTAGGATCACCCTATTACGATCTTTTGGAAGTACTCTAACCCACATATGAGACATGGAAAAAGGTTAACCCTAGTGAGTGGGACTAGGTTGTGGTTCTCTATAATGAGTGTCTCTAGGAGAAGGCTCCCCTCTATAGGTGGACCTAGATACAAGACAATAGGACATATGTGTGGGATTTCAAATGTAGTGTGCCCAGGTTTGGGAGTTTGGAGGGTAGTAAATAACTCTATTTGAAAGATTCCTTAGTGTTGTTGTGTTTTTTCTTTGAATAATGGATCTAAAGGATGACTTTAGTCAGTGTTCCCAATATAAAATTATCAGAATATGAGGGTGAATTGCGCCCAAGTGGGGTAGGGTCTAATATGGATAATGAAAATGGATCTCTAACCACACTTTATCTTCTAGGAATCTATAAGACTATGATAAAAATTATAGGTGAGGGGTTGAGTTTTAGTCATTTGGGGCTTGGGTCCATGGATATAGTCCCATAAAAAATATAAGATAATGTGAAAGATGGAAAATCTTAGTTAAAAATATTAATGAAGGTGTACTGAGTGCATGATAATTGAGTTCATTACATTGATCGTAGGAAATTATTTTTTCTAGAAAATAAAAAACATTAATTAATAATAAATTTTTATTTTCATGTTCGTTTTTCCCCATGAGTGGTCAATTCAATGCTTGTACAACAAGTTATACCCCAATATACATATTTTATCATATAGAATGAGTTATATGAGGCCAAAAAAGTATATAATAACCTCAAAATGGTTTTAATGCATTCAAATCGTTTCTTAAGTAATGTTTCAAAATGATGACAAACTCTGATAATGAGGTTCTAAGTACCACATCACTGGCTTGGGAAATATTTTTTAATAATATTCACTATATGATTTTTGACTAATCATGTGGAACATGGAAGCCCAATTTTCTCCATATTTGGGAATGACGATTCTTTTTTACAGAAACATGACTCGTGTTATTTGAGTGGGGACTATTTGATTGATTATTTAGAAAAGTACATGGAATTAATTTCTCTGTGATAATAAAAAACATCAATAATACCCAATGCATCAAAATCACATATTGTAAACATATAGTGTCTTTAAATAATATCATTTTATCCCATAAAAACATTTAAAGAAACATATTTGTCCTATATTTTTTATATCCATGGTTAATATAAATGAAGTGTGGTGGGAACAATGGAAGATATATATATTTCTCCAATTATTATGAAGGACCATGATAAAGATTATAAAAACATTTAATGATAAAAATTTGAATGTAAATATAGTGAGGCATATCAAAATATGAGTCTTATATGATCTAAATTTTTTATAAGATATTAAAAAAAGTAAAGAACAAATAACCTAAAATTATAAGCTCAGATACAAGTTTTTATATTCTATAGTGGTTATAGAAAATGATTATATATTCAACAATCCCAAATTCATGAACAAATATATTAACTATAAACATTATATATGGAATTTTTTGTTATTATATTATGAAATACTAGAAAAACTTGATTAGTGTAGTGGGTATATAAAGTTTATAAACAATTGTAAATAACAGGATTTAATAGAGATTTTATATTATTTCAAATAAAATGATCCATATATACTCTTCAAAACATCAACCTGAGAGTATGGATATCCACATGATATCACATTTCCAAGAAGTGATAAGAAAATACAATAATACCATTTACAATTGGGTTAAAAAATGAAAATTTTACAAAGGAACAATCCAAACATATTTCATTTTACTAAGAAGTGGCACAAAAATGTGTTTTTTTCATGAACCCGAATAATCCTTTTGGGTTATTTTTTCAATTGATGTAATTTTCTAGAAAAAGAGGAGAGTCTATAAATTTATGGAGTACACACCATGTACTTTGGATCATCTGCCAGTACCTGATTTACACAGGTGACCATGTACATGCCGTGTAATTTCCGAGTACATGGCCGTGTGGGGTGACCTATAGACTGCATAAAGCAGAGGCTGGTGATGTCAAGTACACGTTGTGTACTTTTAATGAACATGTAGTGTACTTTTGTTTTTAATTGTTATATCGGAATGGGGTCACGTATAATCAACATAATCTGCTTCTTCTATGTCTGTCTCATCCAGGAGAAACAGATACTGACGAATCTTCTCTCGTCCTCCGAATATCAATATGTTATCCAAATATAACTCTATCAGTTGCATTAGAAACAAATAAATGAGTTCTTCATTCTTCTAGAGCCTCAACTCTTGAATTCTTCTCTCTCGTGAGATATCCTTGGTTTATAGTTATTAATGTTTTAGTAGATCTATGGAATTTTAGGTCGATTCAAAGGATATGATTCAACTATATTGATCATATAATGTGAAGGTAAGTAGTTTTTTCCTTTCCGTAGTTATTCTTTGAATTTTATGTTCAAAAGTTCCCAATGCACTAGAACGGGGTATTGCGTGTTTTGGGATTTTAGCCCTATTAATTCCAATTAGGCCATGTGTGCCTGCATAGTGGTTTCTTGATTGTAAATATGGTTATTATATATTAAATTCATGTGTTTACCATGTGGTTTTGATATTTACTGTTTGGTCCAGCTTTTCTAGTTAGGCTGTTTGTTTTACATGCCTTATATTGTTAGGATAGAGTGATTTAATCTACTGTGGTTATGTGATTGTAGTTGTTTATCCATGAAGTTTTTGAAATCTATTAGAGAAGTAGTTTATAATATTTAATTTGGATGTGGAACATCTTTGTGCACAATTTACATACATAGGGATGTGGGAACCTGGTGTAGTAGACCATAGAGGGCATGGATGCTGAGGGCTTCCCCAACGTGTCTATTTACATTCATGTGGTGAGACCATGGGGGTGACGTTGAGTTCTCCATCAGAGTGTATGTAGTTCCACATTGTAAGACGATAGGGGGAATTTTATGTTGAGTACTTCCCTAGAGTTTCTATAGTTTACCCATAAAAGACCACATAGGGAATTGACGGCGAGTACTTTCTCAGAGTGTTTTTCAAAAGTTGAACCAGAGGGGTTAGACTGTGAGTACTTCGTAGAGGGTTGATTATGTTTGATAGGTTTAACCAGAGGGGATAAGATATGAGTACTTCCCAGTTGGTTAATTTTTTTATTTATTATTTCTTTATATATAAAAATTAATGCAATTGAAACTGTAGGATTGTTTATTTTTGTGTACTTCACTGTTTACAGCTTCATTTTGCTTATTGCCTTCCATATGTATTCACTGACATTTAGGAAGAGATATTTTGATGGTTACCTGCTGGGATTCATCTCATACCATGTTTGAGTAATGCTTTTAAGCCCAAACAGATTATATTACTACAAGTATAGATAAGGGGAAGCAACCTTATACTTCAGGTACATGATTCTTATGAAGCTGGATATAATGGGACCATGCTAAGGATTGTGATGCTTCTGGAGTTTATTTGTTTTCCTTGTACTTTGTTTTAATACTCTATTCAAGAATTGTTACATATTTTGATGCTTTCCTATAAATATGTATCATGAGTCATTTATATGTGTGCTCTAGTTGTTTATTTCCTCGAGTCTTCCATTTTTTACTTATTTCATGTTATTAGTGATTTTTCTATTGTTATCCGTTTATTTCAGGTGCATTACTTTTCGAATGAGGGCATAGTTTCCGCACTATCACAACCTTGGCCATCGCAGCTAGTCGAAAACCTCTAGAATTTTGGGAAATGCATGTGTGGTCATGTAAAACCAAGAAGATACAAAATTCTCCATGATGACTTTTTAATATAATGTAATTTTAAATTATTGAAAAAAATTAATATTTTTTTCAAATAGTAAAAATTTAATAAAACATTTTAGTTGTTATAGAACAAAAAATTTATTATTTAAAAATATTTCAATACATTAAAACTATCTTTTAGTAGAATTTTAAAATTTTTATTTTTAACTATACATTAGACACATGTTGACAAATCATGAGTTGAGATAGAACCATATTTTTCTAGATGATTATTTAATAAAGATTTAATTATTGTAATGGATTAATTTTTTTAATAATGATTTAGTATTTATTAAAATAATTCGTTTTTGAGTATCTTATTCATAATATATATATATATATATATATGGGAATTCATGTAAATATTGAATTCTAACTGAACTAGATAAATTCATATTCATTTCCCACACAAACTATTGATTATGAAATTTTTATAATGGATCATACAATAACACAATTCAATATGTGACTTTCTATGGAACCAAATCGATTAAATGCATGATATAATGATGATGTACTATATTTTGAGATATTACATGACTAAGGAATTTCCCTAGTGTCTCAATTGATATATTATCTACTTAATGGATCAACTGTTTTATAATAGCTCGTGATCAAGTCATAGTTAATATATTTTTTATGCATGGTTAATTTTTGGGAATGTATGCTTATACATGATAATATATAATAAGATAAAAATAATATATATATTAAATAAATAATTATATGATTAATGAATTCTATTTTCTTGGTAATGTTTTGAAAGTGTTCGCATAGTAATAAGATAAAAATAGAATTGAATTTCATTTAAAATTTAAATAAATATACGGATGAATTATTTTATGAGGCATTAATTATTATATACAATGGTTTTATATAAAATTTTAACAATAATATATATAATAAAATCTAGATATTAACATATATGTTACAAATCCCTCTAAATAGAAAAAATAAAATTTGTTGCCTTCTTTTATCGGAGTTAGGAAATAGTAATAGTGATAAGTGTTTGTCTAGAAATAGTTGAGGGAAATTCTCATTATAAAAGAATATTAATAAAGGAAATGGTTAAATTTAACCAAATTGATATTAACATTTGTTTCCATAATCTTATTACTATAATTTATATGTAAGAATTCAGTAAATTCATGTATAGGAGTTTTTAATTGGGGACTCTACTAAACCTATCAAGGATTTTAAATCAAATCTATTTAACTAGAGTAAAGACTAATAGAAATATCGTTGAATACATTTTAGAGGCCATTATTTGGGTTATGAGAAGGTACATATGGATCCATTAAACTATAATATGCTATGAAATTAAAATTTTCAATCAAATCGTGTAGGTTATTTCTATTTTATAAAATAGTGGGTGACATAATGATCACCTAAATCAAATTTTACGTAAAAAGGAATCAGGATAAAATTACTATATCATATTTTATTTTATTTTTTATAAAATTTGTAATTATTATCGTAGAATCACCAAAATAGGTAATCAAAACTGAATTTTTCCTCAACAACATATACATCCATGAGTGGTATAAATTCTTGGGTATTATACGGTTATATTAAGAAAAATCATATAAATTATGGACTCTCCACTATATATTAAAAAATTGTAGGAAGAAAATAATGATGAAAAATGAAGCTTACATGTGACAAATGGATTATTCATTTTAATTTTAGAACATCATTTCATCATCAATTTAAAGATACATTTAAATGAAATATGAGGACATATATTTTTCACACCTTGTGGTCTCATCATTAAGACATTTATTATGTGAAATTTAAACAAGAAACAAAACAGATTGTAGTTACACTAAACTCGTGTATGTTGAAATATATAAATCAAGATACATCTTATTTACTAAAGATGATGGGTATAATTGGTTGGTTGGTTGAGTAGGAAATCATTATGACTAGTAAACATTCAATAAATATATTTGTCTCATCATTTACCCATTTTTTCTAGTTTCATTATGAATTTTAAAATGATAAATAAACAGAAATCAGTTCACTGTTTTTTGGATAAGTTTATATATATAGATTAGAACGTAATGAATGATAAATATTTTGTTATTATACAAATAAATATGGTATAATCTCATCAAGAAACCCTTAACACTATTTCTCATAATAATGTGTGTCAAGGTCTAGTCATGGGTTTTCCATCCAATGTAATCTTGTTTATTTTTTCAATATTTCCCCTAACAGATTGGAAATTCCATTAATTATTATAAATATTATTGTTTTCATGCTCATAATTATCAAATTTCTAACTTTTTAACCTCATCCCATACCGGACCACCCACTAACATTTCACATCAAATGGTTACCATGTGAAACTGATGCTAACTAAGCATGTAATATGTAATGGGTATACGTCTCATACTACCCAATTCAAGAACCTACTCATGCTATTGTGAGTCATACATCAAAAAGTATAAGATTTTTGATCTATAGTGTATGTCTATCTTAATATTCTAGGAACTCCTTTGGATCTTATTCTCAAAATTGGGCATTTATATGTTCCATGATTTATTTCACTCTCGCCCACCTCACGAAGTCATTTTAAAAATTGAACCTTAAAATGAATAACTGTTGGTTTGGAAGCTTAAAGTAACATGAAGATATTTTTTGAAATACGTATGTTTTAAATAAATTTTATCATTTTTATATTTTTAATACCCTCAATATCGAGTTTATATTGTGTTACATGCATCACCGAGTTTAATGAAATGCAACAAATAATTAATATTATCATTTAAAATATGGGAATTATTACTTAGTAATTATAATTTGAAGAATAAATATGAATAACTAAATATAATTTTTTTTTAATTTTATATATAAATAAAACATATTTATAATAATGTACTTAATTTTATAATAAATTCTGTATATGTTTCAAAAAAAGAGTTTTCTCAAAAATGGGTTTTTATAGGTTTTTATGTACCAAAACAAAATTTATTTTTCAATCTTTCAAAATCATTATATGATAAAATAAACATAATTTTAGAAATCATTATATCAATGTTATCTTAGGGTTATGTTTGGATAATTTTTTGAAAATACTAATTATTGAATGCATAGTGAGAAATACTGAATTTGTATTGAATACTGCCATTTCATTTAAATTATCAATAAATTTAAATTAAATTTTAAAATTGTGTCAATGTAAAAATAGTTTAAATAAATTTATTTTATTAAAAAAATATCATTGGAATGACTTTTATATTAAATTATTAAGTAAAAAAACATGTAAACGTTTTATAATTTTTTATTTGACAAGTTCCTTTTTGTCACGTCTAGGGGATTAATTTAAAATTTAAAATTTACACTTATGTTAATGTAATTTTTAAAAATTGATTCAATATTTTTAATGAAAATAATTTAAATTATCTAATAATTTAATGATAATTTTTTACAAAAATTATTTCTGATAAAAGATAAAAAATAATTACTACAATTAATGTTAAAATGAGGATTGATGCGTTACATATCCTTCAGTTAAAATTTACATTCCAAAAACATAATATTTTATTCAATAATTATTATTTAATATATATAATCATTAGGTATAAATTATATTATTATGATAATTTTATGTTATGGTTACAGGATAAATTACCTTGGTTAAAACCAAAAACTTTACCACGGTGAAATTTAAAATGGTAAAGGTGAATAAAGCATAGAGGATATGTAAATACAAGTTTAAAAAGTTTTTTTGGTGGTTCATGTGTTTATAGACAATATAATACATAACCGATATTATTTATCATTTTTTTAGAGACATTAAGTGAGAGTGACCTCCTGTTATTGAATACATTTTGGTATTTACAATAATTCTACCCCTACTTATTTATAAAATATCACTACCTTTCCTCTGTTATTCACACCTATAAACCATTTTTCATAATAAAAATAACCAAATATCATCAAAAATTCTATCATGTCATCTAATAATAATAATTTTTAAATAAATCCAATCATTTAAGTCTTTTGGATCAATCATAATAAGGATACCTGAAGAAGAGGTAAAGTTCATCAATAAGGGGTTTTTTGTTTATTTCTTCATCCACATCCTTAAATTGTTATAGTATAATGATTATATAACAAAAATAGTATCCTATATATGTTGATATTATTTTATGTTAATTTAATGACCTAAAACCATCTAAACATCCATCACATTGGTTATGATGTCATCTTTTGTGTGTACGATGGACTACAACCTCCTGGACCGAGGCCATTCGTTTTTCCATTACCACCTCTCATAGTTGGGTATGATGATGTATATATAATTTCTATAAATAAAATTTATTAAATAATTTAACTTCATTTGTTGTTATATCATATATATATATATATTACTTTGCATTCCATAGAAGATACGATAACATTGCTCGTGTGTACGTTAGACTACCACCTTGCAAAGAGATAGTGATTCATTTTTCACTAATGCTTTACATGAATGATAATAAGAATAAATATATGTGATATAATTGTAATAATTATGATATAAATGACATATTAATAATCTAGAAAATAAAATAAATAATTTTCATCTTAACTTTTCCCTCACAGAAATATGATAACATCGTTTTGGTGGGTCTAGATTATCACCTTCACGAAGTGATGTGACTCTCTCTTTTGATCACCATAAAACATGAATGATATGTAGAAGTATATTTAAAGAAGTAATATGGAAATTATTATATTATTATCATTATTTAAATATAATATATTTTCCACATTCTTTCCATAATTACTTCTATAAATGGGAATGTTACTCATATGTATGTATGACCTACTATCTCGATGATTGTAACACACATCATTTCTCAAAACCATCATTCATGATTAGTGTTAAAAGTATAATTTGAGTACAAATTTAATAATTATGTTATTATTATTATTATTATATATTATGGAACCATGACCAATGTTATAGGACCAAAAATAAAAAAATAAAAAAAGGTTCCAAAAACAAGAGGCTATTACCAAAAATGAAAATTTTCCATGGAATATTTAATAAACAGATAAGTAAAGGATATAAGTAAATAATATATGGTTTGGGATTTATCATTATGGCCCTATTATGTATTTATAATAAACATATATTCTATATATAGTATTTTCTAATGAGTACAAATGAATTCGAGACTTAAGGTTAGGGATTTCCTTCTTACTTTTATTTTCATTGAGACACGTTTCATATTCACCACATGGTATTTTTATATGGTTTATATACTACCAATGAATTATTGATTTTATTTGTATCAAAAAAATTATGGATAATTAAATATTTAATTTAGGATCTCTCTTTTATGGGTTTTAATGTTTAAATTTTCCAAGGAAGTATCAGATTTTTGCCTCCATTTTCTTTCTTTATGAGACATGATAAGTTTTGTAACAACATACATTGAAAATGTATTTAAAATCCCATTTAACATTTAATATCATGAATCTATTTATCATCATGATATTTTTTGTTTTCCATAATTATATTCCTTTACAGGGATTATGTTTCAATGTTACCTAAGATGTAAACATTTCATGTCACAATCTCATCGTCTAGTGGGATTGTTTATGATTAAGTCTCCAATGTTGAAATATTATGTTATAAATATCATTAAAATAATAAATTTTATTATCATAAGGCTATTCATTATATTATCAATTAATAGTGCCATTTTTACCCTCTATGGAACTTTAAATAACTAAAAAATATTTTTAATAAAATATGATTTTATATGTCAATTCAATTACAAATTTTTTTCTTCTAAATCCATGTCTTCATAAAATAGTTTACATTTTATTATTATCATATGTTTTTGGTAAAAAAAAATTTCACCCATTTTCTATTTTTTGTGAAAAAGTTCAAAGGTATCTTCATCTGATTTTCAAAACAATGCATGTTTGGATTTCACCCAAAAAAGTGAAATTAATCCTTGTTTTAACACGTATGACATGAAAGAAACATCCCATAGTCATGAGCATATATTATTTTAATATTCATTTATAATGTTTCAATGTTATATTCAACGAAGTTTTGTTTTTGAATATTTTATTCTTCAAAAATAATTTTTCAAAGTGGTATGTAATTTTTCCTCATGAAATGTTTTAAATTATCGACAAAATGCATTTTACATCTATGATGTTATCATTATATGTAAAATTTTCTTTGGATGGGATATGATCCAATTATAATTTTATTTTTTATTATTTGATTGGTTTATCATAATAAGATTTTTTTGAAACCCACAATAATTCAGTGAGAAATACAATGATGAAGTTATTAGGAAACCTATCTTTCTCCCACAAGTTATGATGTAATAAAATGTTTATGAAACACATTTCATTTCATACACTATGATATTATGAATTTTTTATGATATTCTATAACAAATATGTAGGTTTTTCAATATGTGGTCAGTGGGACCTATAAATCCCTCCAATGTATTGAGTAATGATTTATATCTAATATGATAATAATGGAAAAAAAGTTGATGGAATTGACGCACAGGGTAAAAAAGGTACATCCCGATCCACTATAGAAAATAGGTGTATCTTAATGCACTATGGTAAATAGGTTTTTTTATCCATAATGGGAAACATGTTGTAATATCTCGTCACCGAACTGACAAGTACATCTTTATCCATTTCTTAGTTTATCCCCTTTCATTAAAATGAGTTGGATTGAGTTTGTGTTGTGGGATGTTTTAAATGGTGAATTCATATTCAGGTCATACTCTCACATACTTTTGGGATCTAATTATAGTATTTTTTTTGGAATTACACGTTGGGAACTGGTGTTATAAGACATGTAAGTTGTCCCAGGGTACAATCTGTGATAGAGTAATTCAAGTTATTGAGGGTTTCACATAATGAACCATATTTACAAGCCTTGAAAAAGTGATACATCACTCCTTTGACTCATGTATCAGCCTTTAATTCATAGGACACATTTTCTTTCCATAACTATCTTACATTAAGATTTCACAATGTATAATGCGTTACACATCATGCAATACCCTAACAGACGCGTATAAAATCAGTAATGTGCTTATAATTTCTGTCATACTCTTCTCTATTTTCCTAACCTTCATCCCAACTCCTTCCCCAATAATTCAAGGAAACTTCCAACCCTTATATAAACATTCCTTTGGTGATCCATTATCATTTCATTGGTGGGTGATATCAGGTTACACATTCTTCATCATTCTTCATCTATATCTTGTTTTCCTCTATTGTATCATCTATTAATTAATAGATCTATGTAATTTGGTGTTGGATCATTATCCTATGTTGAGTATCAAGGTATTATCCACCATTGTTCCTATGGATGGGTACTGTTGCATGTTTTGAGATTCGGGAAAAGGACGGTGCTTCCATCCTAAATTCCCAAATTGTTATTTCTAAATTGATTGATTTATCTCAGTTATTGACATATATTCAATTTCTATGACATTTATTTAATTAAATTGATAAAAAATAGATTCCAAGAAATTGGGATATTTGAAATGGTTTTAGAAAATAAATTTTGAAAAACGACTAATTCCATCGAATTGGGGTGTGTTTATGGAAATTGGATGAGTTTAATTATAGATTTTATATTGAAGATTTTATGGAAATTTTTTTAAATAAATTTTTGAATTCAATTGTGGAAAATGAATTGTGAAAATGCTAGAATTATTTTTTAATGGATTTCAAACTAGTGAAAATAGCTAAACATTAATTATTTGAAACATAGTGGTTTTATCTTGTTAAAAGTGATTGTATTTAATTTTAATCCATTTTGAATTTTATTGAAATATTTAATCATTTTGATATAGAAGAATGGGATTTAATTGTATTTTAAGCAGTCTTAAAACAAATTTCCCATTATATAAGATAAAATTCAAGCCTTATATAGTCAATATATTATTTAGATACACTATACGCTATTACACTGTTCTAAAACATATATTTAATGGGCTAAAACCCCGTTGGGATGGTGATAAGTCTCTTCTAGAATGTGTCTGAGGGACGTGAGTATACTCATTTTTCTAAGATCACTTAGAGAATTTGGATCCTATAACTAGTTTATACTATCATCCCATCTTGGAATATTACCATGTTTCTATATTTTTTTACATATGAGATATATATGTATGAAAATGTTTTAAAACTACATTACATGCCTTTTCTAGAATTACATAAACTATTTCATCTAAATGTTTTATTTAATACATCGTTTTATAAATATTCCATCTCCTCTAATGTAATTATGGTGAATTAAAAAAATATTCCATCATTTTGGAAATTTTATATTAGGTTTTTTAAATATGCTTCTTAATTACCTAACCTATTTATTTTAAAAATTGAAATATTTTATTTTGATAATCTAAATTTGATATTTGTCATAAAATCTTTTGTGGAATTCTACATTAATTAGGATCACAGCCTACTATTTCCTTTTGGTGCTTGTAGACTTTCTCCATCCATGTTCTAGAAGAGAGATGGGATTTCTTGTAGATGGATCAGCTATTGAGATTTGGACATAGTGAGTTGTTTCACTAGGGACCTTGGGGATATTTCCACTACTTTAAGTACATGGGTTTTAGTACATTGGTATATTTATTCCTTCATGAATTTTGGTACTTTACTCCAATTGGATCTTCCTTATTATGTATATTTTCTTGTTTTTTTTCTTCTGATATGTTTTATAGAATTTTTTCCCAAAAGAATATAGTACGATGTCAGGTTCTAGTTTCTAACCCATGGGGGTTGGGAACTCAATTTAGGATATTTTATGGCTGGATCAATAATTGTGTCACCTTCATTCATGGGCTGGTTCTTGATAAAGTGGTATTAAAGGAGGATGTTCAGCTTTTTTCTTGAATTCAGTATGCTTTTTTGTAATCATGTTGGAAGTTAATAGTTAGTTAAAATTCTTTTCCTAGACAAATCTCCCCATAATTAATATTATATCGTAAGGGGAGGTTAGGGAAATACATCTTGTCGACTAGTTCTAGTTGTTTCCATATTTTGATTTTGATATAATGAAATCCAAATATTGTTTATTCTTTATGTGGGGATTTGGTTTCACTAATTTCTCTATTTGAGAATTTCGTAAAATTTTTTTTAGATGTAGTGTTTCATCATACCTCCGATATATCATGGAAATCGGATCTAGGAGTATGTTGTTGCTAAACCGTAGTGAGAAAATCCTCTAGTGGACCCAAATCAAGTTGAGGTGATTGTGCACACTATCCATGATCTGGGACAAGCACCACAACTTGTCCCCATTCGGGCTCCAACTATGGTTCCGTGAAGGGATGTTCATAGAAATTCTCCATATGAGTTCCTTCACTATAAGATAGTTTTTTTCAAAGGCTACATTAATCCACAACATGATGAGGAATGGTTGGGAAAGATAGAATATCAATTTGAGTAATCGGAGTCACCATACATTATCATGGTTAGGTGTCCATCCTTCGTGTTGGAGGGACCAAGCAGGATATGGTGGGTACACAATGGTGATGTGAAATAAAGATGAGCTCTTAGGGTGGAAAGACTTCAAGGTCTGTTTCATTGTTTATTTCTATTTAGATTCAACAGTGTTGGCTAAGGAAATATATTTTTTCAACTATGAGAAATCTGAAAGGACAATGACTGAGTATTCAAATCACTTTTCTGATCTACTATATTTTGCAGTTGAGATGTTGTCAAATGAGAGGATAAAGGATGGACAGTTTTGAGTTGGGGATTTGAGTATATATTCTATCTCTGGATTTCTTACTAAAGATCCCCACTAATGTTGATGTGCTTGATATAGTGATGATGCAGAGTTGGACTTATTTAGAAAGTTAGGTTAGATAGGAGTTCCCTTTTAACTAGTGACAGTGCTGGTTCCTTCAGTGGAACGTGTAATTCTGATGATTGTCACATTAGTTCTCAACGGTAGTGTAATTACAATCATCCTACAACTCTAGGAGGAAGTTCATTGACTTGATATTAGTGTGGACAGTCAAGAAATTCTAAGATTTTTTTCATTAAGGAAACTATAAACTGTATCTCATGTGGATGTTCAAGGAACATACATAGATCCTATCATCACATTTTTACTCTACTTGGTGTAATGGGACCATGATCACCACTTACAATGATGGGGAAATTAGATGCTTCATGGATAAATTGGTTCTAGCCACATACATCCAGAATGATGCTGCAACACATAGTGGAAAACTCTCCATACACTTCTAAAAATATGTCCTTTATCTGAACTATAAAGGGCATTAATAGCACTAAAAAATGATGTTAATCAAGGAAAAGATAAAGGGTAGGTCCCTAATAATAGCTCATAAAAAGCGCTGAAAAATATCCCTTTTATTATCGCAAAAAAAGGGCTGATAAAAGGGTTTATTTATCAGCGCTAAACTAAAGTGCTGATAAAGGGTCTTTTATCATTACTCTTTTTAGCGCTGATAAAAGTTAAAAAAATAAAATAAATAAAATGAATTCTCAAATTCAGGAACAGGCTTCAACAGTGCATGAAGCCCCCTTTAACAACACTCTCACCCTACCCAAGCAAGAACGCCCCAACGACCACCCAAAGCCTTTAACATTGCCCCCAAATCCCTTTACTATCGCTAAACATAATTCTCCACCTGTGCGCATGACCTGATTCTACTTGGATTCGAACATGGGACCTGTTCACTATTCTCCTAAGCCATTACCACTCCACTATATTGTTTTTCATTTCAATTATTAATATTTATATTTATGTGTATATATATGTAGTTTTATTATCTCATATATTTATATACATTTATATTAACACACACACATATATATATATACAAACAAAGAAATATTTTTAGTTCTATTAATATATATATATATATATACAGGTATATTAATGAATATATATAGTTATATTTTTATATAAATATATTTATTCATATACTAATATTTATTTGTATATTAATATAAATATATTTAGTTATATTAAAATATATTTATTCATATATTAATATATATATTTGTATATTCATATATATATAGTTATAATTTATTATCCGTATATTTATTAGCATATTAATATATATTTATAAGATTTGTTTCAGATACATTTATAAAACAAGTTTTCTTATTTGTGTTTATAAATAAATAAATAAATACATATATACTTACATAAAAACATATATACCACACACACAAACATACAAACCCATATTTACGAACAAATATATATATATATATATATATATATATCTGTGTGTGTGTGTGTATCTGAAAAGCCATAGACTATTAAAATGACAATAACTTCTAATCCAGATGTCGGTTTCAACTCCACAACCAGTCAAATTGAAGAACACAAAATGATCTTCGATATGATTTGTATTACAAGCCTAATGGACATCCATATCAGAGTATATAGCTATTTGGATTATAAAAATTAGTCTATACAAACTAAGAACTTAGTGTTTGGGGTCTTTTAGGCCTTTTTCACTCAAAAAAGGTGATAGAAGGTTCCCTTTGATCAATTTCACATAGAGCTCGTCGTATGCTTTGATTTGATATGTTGTAGAGCTCAAATAGAAACCCAAATCAAAAGTTTGCGCCCTTTGAAGTTAGAGTTGAATTTTTAACTTATTTTGGATCTTTTATTAATTTTTATAATTTTTTTATATTCAAAATGTTATTAAATGACTATTAATTGATAAAAATTACAAAAATATAAGTTAAAAATATTTTCAAAATTATTTTATAAGTCTCTTTTACGAAATATATTATACATTATTTATTTTGATTTCTATTTATCCGTATCTAAAACATATTTAAAAAATTTATATTATATTTATATAAATATAAATATACTTTTATAAAAATATATTATTTGTTATGAAAATTTATATTTTTTCTGAAATATCTATTCCTGGTAAAAGCGCTGATAAAGCCCCCATTTGTTAGCGCTACTTAAAAAAGCACTGATAAAGGGGGCCCCTTTAACAGCACTAAAAAGTGATGATAAAAGGGATGCCTTAATTAGCACTAAAAAAGTACTAATAAAGGGAAACTTTTAACTGTGCTTATTTTTAGCACTGTTAAAAGGGCCATTTATCAGGGCTTTTTTTGGTGCTGATAAAGGCACCCTCTCTATCATTTCTTTTTTAGCGCTGTTAAAGGGGGTGATGTGGAAACCCTATTTTGTGGTTGTGATATGAATAAGAAATATGTCTAGTGACTATGAGAGGTACAATTAAAATATCATTTTCAATAACTACTGAACATTTTGTAACTATTGTATCTAATTCCTTTATTTTAACCCATATGATTAATCTTCTTAATCATTATTAGGATAATTTATCTTTTACAATAGATATTACTACACCCCTTGGTATGAATAGAGAGAAAGGCATATGTAGTCCTTACATCTCTTTTGTATCAAATTTTCAGCATTTTTTGGGTTTTCTTGTGTATATTATGACACCTCTTTTTATCATATTTAGGATGGATTGTATCATTTCCAATATGTACATAATTTATTTTTTTCTTCACAGGGTCTATTTTACTACACCCAGTTGTGTGTCCCTGGTCTTTCAATGAGTATAGGACCCAAGGTCGAGTAGATCGTGACCAATATATCATGAGTTGGGGAAAGTAATATCAGTTTTTTCTTTGGATCTAGAGTTTTAATATTTGAGTGGTGATCTCCCTCCATTCGTCATCAATTTTACCGATGTGTTTCCTTCAGATTTTTATTCTTTATCACTGTTGAGAGAGGATGATTTTTTGTTGACTTAATTCCTTGTACTCAACCAGTTTCAATTCCCTATTATCAAATGGATCATGTTGACCTGAAATATCTAAAGTCCCAGTGGGATTATCTTCTTGAGAAAGGGTTCATACACCCATGTTATTCACCTTTGGAGGAACCACATCTCTTCGCTAGGTATATTGATTGTACTCTTTGCCTATGCGTTGACTACCAGAAGCTCAATTATGTAATGGTAAAGAACAATTATATATTTTCTTGGATTGATGAAATGTTTGATCAGTTGAAATGTGAGAAGTGGTTTTCAGAGTTCAAACTCTGATACATGTATACCATCAGTTAAGGTTAATGAAATATGACATTCGGACAATTGCATTTTAAAGTAGGTATGGACAAAATGTGAACCTTGTTATACCTGTTGGCATGATAAATACTGCTGTAATTTTCATGTATTTGATTAACATGATCTTCCATGAGTATCTGGATATATTTTTAGTGGTCTTTGTGGAAGATATCCTTGTTTAATGTACATCTGAGAAGGAAAATGTGCATCATCTAAAAATAGTTCTTATTCATCTATGAATAAGCGACTCTATGATAATCTCATGAAGTGGACTTATGGATTCCTATAGTGAAATTATTAGGACTCTTGATTTCTAAGCGGGTAATATTAGTTGATCCTAAGAAGGTGAAGGTTGTTATGACTTGGGATAAACCATGAAATGTATTATAAATTCAAAGCATCATGGACATAGACAGATACTGCTATAGGCTCATGAAAGACTTCTCAAAGTTGGATTCTATGATGTATTCTCTAACTCTGAAGGGGGTGAAGTTTTTTTGGATGATACAGTTATGCTTACTTTTGTGGAGTTGAAATGTCTTTATACTACAATGGCAGTGTTGACTCTTCAAGAGTTTGGGTAGGGCTATGTGGTCTTCGGTGATGAATTAGGTTTAGGATGGGTCCCATTATTATGTAGGGTGAAAATGTAGTTTCTAATGGATATCTACAACTTAGGACACACGAGAAGAATTATCCTACCCAGAATCTAGAACATGCGGTTGTGATTTATGCATTTATGAGTTTGCAGAATTAACTTTAGGGAGAGTGTTTTAAAGGGTTTTCAGAACAAAAAATATTGATTTATATATTCTCTCAAAATGTTCTTCATCTTTACCATAGGTTGGGGTGGAGTAACTATGATCATACCACACTACCATACCCTTTACCTTGGGGAAAGCGAATGTTGTTGCTAATACATTGAGATGAAGGCTTCCAAACTAGACTATGAAAGAATCTTCGAAAGAGTGTAATTGATGGATCTATTTGAAAGGATTCATATTGGAGTTCAGGAGAATCGGGCTGTAGTTTCATTAGCCAACATTCAGTGGAAATATTATTTTCTTGAGATGACTCTTCATCATCAACAACTTGATGATGAATTCTGCAGCAATAGTTAATATCTTTATGTTGGGGAGAAGGTTTTCTAGTGGTTGTTCTCTATAGGGGTTCTTCTATTCAATCTGAATTGCTTCGTTGTGCCTTTAGCAGTAATGAAGTTTTTTGTGGGGGATAATAAAAATTCTTAGTGGGAAGTGTAACAAGGTACCAATAAAATTTCTCTGATATGCGGAAGTAGTTTTGGTGGCCAGGGGTTAAGTGTGACACTGGTTAGTTTATCTCCTAACGCTGTAAATTCCAATATGTCATGGTCAAGCACCATAAAACAATGATTTTTATTCAACCACTTACAATCCCTATATGCAATTGGGATGAAATCTCAATGGATTTTGCAGTCAGGTTTCCATGTACCTAGAGAAATGATAATGTGATATGGGTTGTGATCGACATGATGACCAAGTCGCCTAACATTATTCCCATTCGTGATATAGCAATATTAGAGGATTTGGGAAGTCTCTATGTGAAATAGACTGTTCATTTTCAAAAACTTCCATCTGTTATAGTCTCTGATTGGGATTCTCAGTTTTCTTCCTACTTTTGGAGAGGCATTTAGGTTTCACTACAATTTTATACTTGTTTGACCATGGCCTACCATCCATAATCGGATGGCCACAAAGTGAGATCTATACATATTTTTGATGATATTCTTCGCTATTGTGTTATAATATTTTTTGGATCACGGGTTGATCACTTGGGACTTGTTGATTTCTCTTAAAATAATATTTACTCGCCCACGATCAAGATGGCTCATTTTGATGTCTTCTATGGCCAGCCTTGTAAATCTTCATTGTGCTTGTTAGTGTGTGGTGAAAACACCTTGGTTGGACCAAGCATAGTGTAGGAGATTACTAAAAATATTAAATTTATTCTTAATAGAATTATGACAACACCAAGTCGATATAAGTCTTATGATGATCAATGATGTAGGTATTTTGAGTTTATAGTTGGTGATCATGGGTTCTTGAATGTTTCACCATAATTGGGTCGTTGATGGAATGAGAGGAAAGGATATTCTTGATCCTCATTTTGGGAGACCATTTGAAGTTTTTGATATGGTGGGGAAATTTTCTTACCATCTATATCTACCACTACATCTGATGTGAATACATAACATGATCCATGTATCACAGATGAGAAAGTATCTATATGGTCTATATCATGTTTTCAGCTGGAGTGATCATGATATTGAGCCAGATTTATCATTGACTAAGTGACCAATAAGGATAGTTTTTTATGAGACCAATGTACTTCATGGGATAATGATACCTTTAGTTTGTGTGCTATGGAAGCATAGTTTCAATATTATCAAGATATGAGAACATGATGCACTATTGAGAGAGTATTGGCCTTATCTTTTTTGGAAAGGAATCTTATTCATAGTCATTCTAGGGATAAAATGTTTTTATGTGGGGGGAGGTGGTAACATCCAATAACTGAAGTGACACTTACATAATTAACCTAATCATAGTTTTTTCATTTTCATTATATGGTGTATGGTTGAGCTTGAGTTAAGAGGATTCTTTAAATGGTGAAGTCATAGTTTGGTGGGACACTCACTTCCTTTTGGGATTTACTTATATGATTCCATGGAATTATATAATGTGAACTGGGGCTACACGACGTGTAAGTTGTCATAGGGTACAGGATGTGAAAGATGAATTCATGTTTTGGAGGGTTTCAAATATGGAAAAATGATTTTACATCATGAAAAAGTGACAGATCACTCCTTTGAGCCCTGCATCATCCTTTAATACATGGATACACATGTTCTTCCCACCACTACATTACTTATGGATTTCACAACGTGTACTGTATTACACATCGTGTAATTCCCTGAAAAATGCCTAAAAAAGCAGTAGTGAACTTAGAATTTCTCTCATATGTATCTTTGGTTTCTTCTTCCCAAACCCAAATTCTTCCCTGGGAATTCCTGGAGCCTTCTAACCCTTTCTGATCCATTATTTTGGGGCTTGATCTGCATTACCTTGATGGGTGATATTTGTGTGAGAATTCATCACCATTCTTCATCTATATCTCATTATCCACTCTTTAATCTTCTTGGAAGTAATGGGTATATTACCTTTGGTTTTGGATCATGTATCTAGGTTGAGTTTCGAGGTCCTCACTACCTTTGTTCTCATTGATGGGTTTTGTTGTGCGTTTTGAGTTTCGGGAAGAGGTAGGTGTTTCCATCCCAAAGTTCCAAATTGATTAACCCTATATTATGTGATTTATCTCAATTATTGATTTATATTCAATTCCTAAATATTTTTATAGTTAAATTAATAAAATCCCAAATCCAGTGAATCTGGAGATTTGAAATGGTTTTGGAATGGAAATTTGGAAAACCCTCATTTTCATTGAATTTGGGTGTGTTTATGAAAAGTGGATGATTTAAATTGTGGAATTTAAATTGATGATTTGATGGAAATATTTTCAATAAAATTTTGAAATTAATTGTAGAAAATTAATTGAGAAAAGGATATAATTGTGTGGAATGGATTTTAAACATGTGAAAATAGATAAAAATTATTTGAATGAAACCCAAGGATTTACTGTGTGAAAAGGCCATGTTTTATTAATTATAATCTATTTTGGGTTTAAATGGAATAAATTGGAATTTTGAAATAGATGAATATGATTTAATTTTATTTTAAGAAACCGTATAACATATTTCACATCATGTAATATCACATTCAAGACTTAGGTAGTTGGCGAGTTATTTTGATACACTCTATGCTATTACAACGATCTAAAACATACCACTTGTGGTTCACATCCCCGATGGGAGGGTGATGAGTAACCTCCAGCCAATCTCATAGGGACATGAGTATATGGATTTTTTTAATATTACATATCGAGCTCGGAATCCTATTACTGGTTAATACTGTCATACCTAATATGTAGATGACCATGTTTGTCACTTTTTTATTTATATATGAGATATAAAATGTATTCCAATGTTGTAAAAATTGATTTATATTCCTTTATTAAATTTACAATAAAAAATTTATGTAACAGTTTTATTTAATCCATTATTTTATAAATATTCTATCACATGTAAATTAAATCATGTTCTTTAAAATTATTTTCCAAAATTATTGAAACTGTATAGAATGTTTTCATTAATTATTCTTTTAAATTTCTAATCATGTTTATTTTTATAATTGAAATATTTTTTTGGAATAATATGCATTTGGAATATATTATAGAATCTTTGGTTGTATCATTTTGGTTGTAGTCTCAAACAAAAATTTTGCCTATGGTTACTTGTAGACATTATCCTTATATGTTCGAGAAAATATAAGGTATCTCTATGTGGTGGATCCAATTTTCTATCTTTTTTCATGGTGATTTATTTCCATAGAGACCGTGGAGAATTTCCCCCTCTTTTTAGTACTTGGGTTGTATGACATAGGGATTTTCACACCTCCTTGTATTCCGGTACATTCCTACTAGTGGAGCTTACATTCTATGCATACTATCTTGTTTCATTTTCTTCCACTATGTTTTGTGTCAAATTCATTTCCACTGTCATGTTGTATGATGTTAGGTGCTAGTTGCCGATCTATGGGAATTAAGAATTCCCATTGAGATATGTCAAGTCCAGCTCGGTAATCAGGTTACCAGGTTACCCAGGAATTATGGCATGTGTTATGAGTGGTATTGATAGTTAACCATAACATATAAAATGGTTTTCAATATTTATGAGGATTCAATAATTTTATTACATGATATTATGGTGTATGATTATTTTAGGATAGTTCTCACTCTATTTTACCATATTTTATGAAATGATTATATTTTGTGAAATAACCAATGGTTATGATATATGACGAGTTAGTTATGAATATTGTCTATTATGTAAATGATCACAAACCCGTATACTTTTTTTATTCTATCATAATATCATAAATTGAAATCCTTTATCAGTGCCTTTACTAAGAATATAAGCTCACTATTTCTCATGATTCCTTTCCTCATGTTATGAATAATGGTTTTCATAGTGTGTGTTTTTTAAGAGTACTAAGGGGGAATATATTTAACGGACATATTAAATATATTCCATGAATTAAGAATATTATGTTCCATGTTCTGAAAGGAACTATAATATTATGTACCTCAGCTGTGTGTTTGTGTAATATTTTTAATATTCATCTAAAAGTATGAAATATCCATGTATTTAAAATCTTTTGTTATTATAGTTTCTCTCATTAGGAGTTTTAGTTAAAAATTGATAAGAATTATGACAAAACCTTTGTGAGATCCTAGTGGATATTTCTACGAATATGTATTGGGATATATCTATGGTAGGTACATGGATGATTGAATGTATTGGAAAATGTATTTATGTTTTGGTAAATGATAGTGGTTGTTATTTCCAAGAAATTAAAACCATATATCGATATTAAAATGGATTGGGGATTTAGTACAAAGGTACCTAGGGGCAATAACTATAAAAAGGGTGAATTTAACTGGAAACAACATTCACATAGTTCATGAGAATAGGCCTTAATGCACACCTAGTTTGACACTACATGGTGATAAGATTTAGAAATTCAAAAACTCTTTATGAACCATCGTAAATAATTTATGTATATTGTGACCATGAATGATCTAGGATAAACCTATGTTGTCATTGATTTAAATTATTGTTTCCTGATTTTGATATCCTATAAGATAATTTAAATAAATATGTGGTTTTACAGAATTATTATTGTTCACAAACTATAAATTTCGGTTTTATTCAATGGTTATTACTGAAATGAACCATGTTAATACTGAATTAAGTGGAAAATACAATGATTTTTCCCTGAGAAACTAAATTTTATGTGATATGGAAAGAAAAATCTTGCAAATATTCTCAAATAAGTTTTTCAAGATATGAATCTTATAGAATTTCAAAATGCACAAAGGAGGAAACAACATTATATTGATTCCATTATGAGGCAACTACCACCATGTTTCATTTTTTCAATTGGTTCACTAATTTTTGATAAATGGATAAGTAACACTAAAAATATAATTTATCTTATTCAGTGTTCATAGCATGAAATATTATTTTGTCTATTTGTACATTCTAAGGTTATGAAAATGTGTGGTGAACTATTATAAAGTACACAATGGAAGAAGAAAAATTAAATACATGTAATGAGAAGAGTTTAAGGGTACATTTCATAGTATGTACTTTACTAATATACTATAAAAATTTATAGAGATGAATCTATTTAATTTAATAAAGAGGATGATGAATCTATTAGTACCCAAGGAGGTAAACTTATATGAATTTTACGGTGTGCCTCAGGTTTATTCATCATTACTGAATGCTAAATTGATTGATTATTTGGTGGCCTAACCCAAGTCTTAGGAATGCTATTGGTATAAAATAATACATTTTACATGATGAATTTTTTGGATTTCAACTGATTGTTGAAATGGAAATAGTATATTTCCACTATTCTTAGGGATTCGATAATTAAAGGATGATCGAGTCTGTGGATAAATAAATTTCAATAAATAAATTCTATCCATATTCAAGCCATGAATATTGGAAGAATTAGAATGGGAAATTCATTATTGTAATAGGGAGGTTATTTAAATGTACAAAGGTTTTTCATAAATCTTTATAATGTTGAAATTTTGATAAGGGGATTGTTAATGTAATAGAGGATTACAATACTACATTTAATTAAACACATACACTCTAGTGTTTCAAGTGAATTGATTTTGTTTATTATGAAAATCAATTACCTAATCCAAGGGACAATGTGGATAAAAATCGATAATTATATCTAACTACAAAGGATGAAGGGATATTTTATTCAATAAAAATGGAGGAAGTGAATCAGGATAAATAGGTTACACTAAGAATCCCCTCCTTAGTTGAGTGATTCATAAATTATCCCTATGAAAATTTTATTATAGTAAAATTTTAGGTGATTATATCAGACAATTTGTATTCAAGGATAATGAAATCAAATTTTATATTCAATATGTAAAAGGGGGATCCCATTATCCGGATGAAAATGTTATTTTATAATATATAAGATTATACATAGAATAATGTTTGAATCAATTGTTCGAAGTGTGTACGTATCCATGTAATATTAACTTTTGTGTTATGAATACCAAAATGAGTTTTTGATATTATGGTTGATCATCAGTTCAATTTCATTGACACACCTATTGAGGTTTTATATTATATAATTTTATTAAATTTAAGGATATTTTAATATAAGTGTATAAAAATAAAACACTTTGTTGTATTATTTTTTGTTGAAAAATTATTTTAAGTGTGATGCCATTACACTTTGTGAAAATATAATTAAATGTGAAGGTGTCCTTTTATGTTTATCATCTATTGTATTTTGAGGTAATTAGGGGTTTTAATCAATCACCTTTTGAATTTATCACAATTCATTTCTAGTAGAGAACAATTCTATTTGGATATAATTTCCATAATATTAATTGATGAAGTGGTATCGTTGCATGGATTACCACATTCAATTTTAGTTCATCCTAAGTCTGTGTTTACCTCAGTGTTGTGGTGAATTCCAAAGAAACCCCTCATATAGATTATTTTTTCATCATTGAGTATAATCCTTAGATAAATGGTAAGATTAAGAGAATAATTCAAAATATTGAGGATATATTAAGATAATTTTCTATGGATTTAAAAGGTGGTTGGGATCAAAACCTTCCACATCTTGATTATTCCTTCAATAATATCTATCCCTAAAGAGTTTAGATGTATCCTTGTGAATAAACTTATGAAAATCTGTATAGAACTCCAATTAACCTTAGTGAAGTTGTATAAAGAATTCTATTTGGGCCTCAGAAGGATGATGAGCTGTCAGAGAAGGTTTGATCAATTTTAAAACTTGTATGGATTATACAAATTTTAAAGTTATTTTATACTACTATATGTTGATGTGATCTAAAATTTTATGCTTGTAAGATGGTATTTCTAGAAATTTCTCCATGTAAGAAATAAGGGAAAACTAAGCCCTAGGTATATTGGCCCCATTAAAATATATAGTTCTATTAGGATAATATCAAATCATTTGGTTCTTCTACCAAACCTCTTTTAGATCCATGATGTATTCCATGTATCACTCTCAGAGAAGTAAATACTAAATTCATCACATGTACTGATATCAGAGGTCATGCCAGTAGATCTTAATATTTCCTTTGGGGAATATATTGAAGGTATTCTAGATCAAATAGATAAATTTCTAGGAAACAATACCACTGACCAGGTCTATATTTTATGGTAAAACCACCATATTGAGGAAGCAATTTTGGAACCTAAGGATATAATTAGGTAGAATTAAAATCATATTTTGCTACCAAACTAACATATAAAATGGGAAAATATTTAAGGAGGGTAGAAAGTAGCACCCCATGATTTTGTGAAATATATTTTTTCAAATAAATTTTATCTTTTATATATTTTTCAAGACATGTAATATTTAGTTTATCTTATATTACATGAAATATTGAGTTTTAATGAACCACAAAAAACAAAAAATATAAATATTTTTAAAAAATTATATTATTAAATATATGTTAAATTATATGCATAAATAAAATAAATAAATTTAAAATAATATGTATAATTGATTTATATAAATAAAACATTTTAAGAAAAAAGTACTTAGTTTTTCAATAACCTTTGGAAAATTAATTAGTGGAATAAAATTAATTTTTTAAATAACCATTTTATTTTTATCTTATGGTGACTTTTTTATAAAATTATAAAAATTAATTTTTTAATGGATACTAAAAACCATGAATATAAATTGAAATCATCATTTACGTTAAAATTATTTATAATATTAAGTTATATAATAAATTGGTTTGGAATTAAAATTAGTTCAATTATATTCATATTAATAAAATATATTTTAATGAATACATTTCCATTTTTATTTTTGATATAAAAAACATTGTAAACTTTTAATCATTTTAAAATTTTAAACCCACATTCTTGTCATGTATACTGGATTAATTATAAATTAAAATTTGATACTTATGTGAATGTAATTTTAGAAAATTGATTCCATATTTAGAATTATAATAATTTATATTATATAATAATTTAATGGAAATAGATGACCATAAAGAATAGTGATAAAAGTGAAAAAAATTAATTACAATAATCATGGTTTCAAAGGTGTTTTGTGCGTTACACGTGCTTGTGATAAAATTAACATTAAACACATATTTATTTTTTATTAATAATTTGGACTTAATATTTCTAACCATTAGGTATAAATTATATAATAATTATATTATTATTTCATAGTTAATGAATAAATTTAAAAAAACTAGTTACTGTGGTGAAAATTAAAATTATAAATGTGAGTAAAAATTAAATGTTGGGGATTTTTTTTAAAGAATGTGTTTTTGTGTAGGAGCTGTTCTTAGAAAATATAATAATTCATCTAAATTATCTATAAATGTTATAACCTCATGATGTGATATTGAACTGCCATTATTGAATACTTTGGGGTATTTAAAAAAATAACACTCCTCCCCAATTATACTAGTCCACCCAGTATCCTCTATTCTCACACCATAAAACCATTTTGGATCACCTAATAAATACAAAAATCGAAAACAAATTTCCCTCCTATAATCATAAAATCATTAGGTTTTACACAATTCCAACCGTGAAAGACTTTTGTTGCAGTCCTATGAAGGATTCTTGAAGAGTATGTAATGTTCATCAATGAGATTTTTTTCCCACCAAACCTTGTTCAGTTATTATTATACCACAATGATATAAAAAATTAGTTAATTCATTAAAATTATATATTTTTTTGGTATGTTAATTTACTAAAATGATATCCACTTTGATCAAATATAATTTTAAATCATCATTTATGTGTACGGTGGACTGCCGCCTTATGAACGAATGTCATTCGTGTTTCCATTACCACTTCTCACTCTTGGGTTTGTTAATGGAATTATTATATATATATATATATATAATAATTATACCTACAGAGTAATAATATCATATTTATTCCATTCTAATTTACGTTCTATAAGGGATATGATAAGGTCACAATAATGTATGACAGACTACCACCTCATGAAGCGATTTGATTAAATTTTCACTAAATGTTAAAAAATAATTTAATAAATATAAATATATTTTATATAAAAGAAATAATTATTATATTCCTGACATATTTAACATTATAAAAAATTAGCACATAATTTTCTTTTCACCCTTTCACTCAATGAAAGATGATAATGTTGTTCATGTTCCTGTGGAATACCACCATCACAAAGTGACATGACTATCTATTTTCTTCACCACACCATATGGATGATATGTATTTGTATATTTAAATATAAAATATTTTATTGATTAAATTATTGTCATTATTTAAATAAAATATATTTCATATGTTTTTTTAATAATGTTCTTAGAAAAATTGAAATGTTACTCATGTGTATGCTTGAGCCACCGTCTCTATGATCATAACATAATTAATTACTCAAAAAACATAATTCAAGATTGGACATAAAATTATAATTAGAGAATAAATATGATATTTATTTAATTTATATTTTTGAGGTTATTATGTAATTATTATTAATTTAAGAGTATATAAAATAAAAAAATCAATACATATATGAAACCTATGTGGCTATTACCCAAAACGTGACTTCAATAGGTATCTTCTAATAAATGGGTAATAAAAGGTCAAAATTAAATAATTTTTGGTATGATTTATGTAATTATGGTTCTATAATAGATTTATAATAAAAATATTAATCATTATAAATGAGTTTTTAACGTGTATGAAATAATTCAAGACATGAGGTAATATATTTTCATCTCAATTTATTTTTCTGTGAGACACATATCATATTCACCACATATCTTTTATGTGGTGAATTAGAATCTCATGATTGTATATATTGATGATTCTATAGAAAATTATGGTTATATTCATTTCTATTTTACTATCTCTCTTTAACAGGGTTTACAATTCAAAAGATACAAATGTGGAAAATTATTTTTCTTCATGATTTTCTTTATTTGAGACATATGTTTTGTTATTCACCTAAATTATTTTAAACTGTGTATATACCACTAAATTAACATTTAATATCATAAATTTATTTACCCTCTAGTAATTTTTAATTTCATTTAATGATAATCCTTCAAGGGGCTTAGATTACTGTGTTACCTAAGTGGTAAATAATTTTAGTTACAATTCAATCCTTTATGAGGATTATTTAGGATTCAGTCTCCAATATTAAAAAAAATTATCTACCTCTCATTAAAGTCATGAATTTTCTTCTCATTTCTATATTCATGATATTTTCAAGTAATAGTACAATTTTCCACTCATTTTTATGTAATCTTATTTAGAAACTTTTTGTAATAAAATATGAAGTTATTTATCTGTTCGGTCGGCAATATTTTGTCCTTCAAAACCAGGTTTTCTATAACGGTTTACAAACTTGTTTTATAATTACAATATTATTTTAAAAATAATTTTATACCCATGTTCTACTATTTATGAAAATGTTTTTAAATTAATATTCGTTTCATTTTATAAACAATTCCCATTTTGATATTACTAATAATGAGAAACTAATATTTGTTTTAATGTTTATTATATAATCAAATAATCTTTTCATCATGAAAATTAGTTTCTTTGAGGGTTACTTTATCATTTTCATGATTATATTCAAATAAAAATATTTTAATAATTTATTATCATTTAAAAAGTATTTAACAATGTAGAAATGATATTTTTCTCAACAAATCTTCAAAATTATTGATCAAAATCATTTTGCATATACAATGATATAATTTGATGTAACTTATGATTTAATGGGTATATTAACACAGGGTACAACTCTTATTATCTCTCATAATGGTTTATAATTATAATATTTTAATGAAACCTAATTCTATTCTATGTGTTATGCCATGATAAATTTTTTTAAACCTATCTATTTTCAACACATTTTGACATGCTGAAATATTTACAATGCCCATTTCATTTCATAGGTTATGAAATTATGAATGTTTTAGGATCTTCTTGAAGGCATAAGTATTATTTTTATTATGTGATTGGTGGGACCAATTTATTATTCAAATAAATTTGGTTAATAAATTATATCTTATGATATAATGTTGAGAAAAACATGATATAAATTATCCAATATGGGAAATTGGTGTGTCTTAATCCATTATGGGAATCATTTTAATACTTATCCACTATGGGAAATCGGTGGTCCCTGATCCATAGTGGGAAATATGTGACGATTCATGATTCAGAGTGTAGATGGGTTTGGTAGATAAACATCACATTTTAATTGATATCCAATATTTATTATGATTCCACACTTATATGACATCATTTTATGGTTCATGAATAATTTATAAAGGTTCTCAACCTAATATACCATGTTTTATGAAATGAAAATTTGTATTTGATGACTCATGTTTCTGTTCAATGAATGTCTGGGTAGTGACTTTATAAGTTATGTACTTGATCACAAACAATAATTCTTATGTTTGGATTCCATTTGATAATATATTCATATCTAATATACTTACCCTTATTAAATATTTGTTCTCGGTCATTATTATGCTACCATTCCCTAGGTTAGGACGAAATGTTTTATATAGGGTATTTTTGTAAAGAGTACTAAAATGGAATATCCTTATGGGTGATATTGAATAACATCCAATTATTACGAATATTGTGGTCCATGTTTAAAAATTCACTAACCCATTATGTCCCCCATGTGTAAGTTCATGTAATATATTGAATCGTTATATAAAATGATTTAATTTCCATGTATGAAAATAATGGGTCACCATAGCTTGGAACCCAAACAATATTTTCCATGTAATCTGTACTTGATACCTAGAACACTAGGATCATTTACAAAAAAATAAAAGAATCATAATTTCAATATAACAAAACTCATGAATATTTTTTCCATTACTATGAGAATGAGTGTAAAACAGTGCTCATTTATTTTAAATAAAACACAATTCTTTGGATAACCTCTCTCATGTATAACACTCTATGAAAATAAAAAACCACTATCCCACTAGGGTATGAGTTACAACTAAGGTAATATAGTTATCCCACCATGATTTACAGATCAATACTTAAAATAGGGCCAATAGGTTCGTAAACCAAGACCTAAAGTCTCTCAAATTATTATCACATCCCACTTATAGACCACTATTACATAATATCAAATTCACTTGTAAACTCTCTCTACTATGGTTTGGAAACTATGTAAGAATGTCGTTGACCTTAAAATATTTAAATCAGTTAACATAGGTATAATGGTATCACCTACCTAGCATCGTCCTATCAGACCCAGATTCCCTCTCTATGAATCCCCATGGGGATTTCTTCCCTAGATTGACACAACACCAATGAATAAGGATAAGGGGATGAAACTATTAGAGTATCCTTATATGGTAATACCCCCTCAGGGTCCAACGTACCATATATCCATTGGTCTAACGTGGTTAGTCTTTTAACCAACTTAGACACATATCTAACTCAAATATTCAAATAACGATAAATAAATTGACTAGTAACTCGATTTAAAAGTCTAAAATTTTTCTTTCTCCAATAAAACTACCAAACCTGGGATATCCCATCACATTCAATATGTAATTAATGTTAAATTAATTTCTCTACTAAGAGGTAACTAGGCCCTACCACATAAATTCCATGTTCAAAACTATTGAAGAACTCCATTTAAACTTACACACAACGTTCATGTTCTCATTCCAGAACTAACCCTTACACGAGGGTTTATGTAAAAAAACAAACTTCTCATACATTGATATCATATATTAATTGATGAATATTCATTACATAACATAATATTACTTTATAATATCATTTTTAATAATTCTATTGGAATCCTTGATACATAAACAACTAGTTCATATGTGAACTACATCATCTCTTATTTGGTTCTTCACAAGTACCAACCTTCCCAGACATATAATAAATACAATAATTCTTAAAAATCGTTTGAAAGTAATCATAATAATTAGTGAAACAAAATGTTCATTAATGGTTAAAAGGAAATTTAAATTTAACATAAGAATAAGGGTATGAAAAAATGAGAATAACATTAGAAAATCATACCATGTATATCATTGATCATAACAATGTTTCATTGCATAATTAATGGATTTTCATTAGACATGAATCACAGATTAATCAAAGAACATGAACGGGGAGATCATAATGTTATCATAAGGAATATTTTTTATAATACATATATATGTAGAAAATTATGTTTCAAGGATACCCAATAGAATTCATAACATGATTGTTATGGGAAAACCACCCATGCACCTTCTTCACATTTGGGATAACCTCAAATATACCCTTTTGTTTGGGTTTGTTAAAAATACACATGTACCCTTTTTCAGGATTGGGATATCTTCTTGTTTATACTCGGAGATCATAAAACATTATTGATTACCAAACTCATGGAGGCAGATATAGTTCCCACCCATCACATAATCCATACATTTATATTCCAAAATATAATAAACATCCATCATATCATAACCTGTGACATCCCATTGTGTTATTGAAGTACTCCATCGTTCATTTTTTTTATCAACATTATATTGGTATGTCTTTGGGCTTCTAGAAGATAGATAGAAATTGTAAGGTAAATTGAACTAATCTTTAGTAAAGTATTTTTTTGTGAATTAATAGAGTTTGGGTATAAATGTATTAATTTATTTGAGGGGTTCTATCCATGGTTGGTGAATATTTCTATAGAATTAATTTTTTTTCATCGAACTGGTTTATTTATTGTCTTTTTGGTGATTACATGCCCTATTAATAAATTACATGTCATGTAATGGTCATCCATAAGATTTTGTGAAATATGATCATGGAGTGAAATATTACATGTCATGTTAAGGTGACACGTCATGTAATGTCACAAATAATATTTTAATAAAACATGATGTGGTTTTTAATGTTTTATGTTTCTATTTATTACATGACATATAATGGGATTACATGCTATGTTAATCTCAGTAGTTGTGTTTTTTTGGAAACATATGAGTGGATTTTATTTCAATAGACTTTGAAGCCTCCCTCTATCAATCCATATCCCTCCCCAGGTGATTTTGGAGATCTCCACTCATTCCAGATTGGTCATTAGGAGATTAAATATTAGGGTTATTATGGCGTTCCTTTCCATTTAAGCATTCCTTATTTCATTCATTACTTTTGGTCGTACCAGTTCATTATAAAAATCATCACATAAGAGATAAATATACATCCATGACAACCGTAAGGGTAAAAATAAACATGATTACAAGTCTAAGATAAGGTTCATGTTGGAGAATACTTGAAGGATGACTTGATCTTGTGATATCAAATCAACTTCTCGGACCACCACTCGGCATAATGTTCTACTGCTCTCCAAAGAACCCAATCAATGAATTTTTTCGCAGGATGATACGGTACCCCTAGTGATAGAGAATGAAATAAAAATCATTTATATGGCCAGATGGCGATTTACACCCCCTCAAATTAACATCCCCAATGAATGAAATAGTTCATGGGATGAGATGGAACCAACAGTGCCCATGAATGAAATGAAATCTTTTTTGAGTCCAGACATTGATTTCCATCTCTGATGAATGACCACCCCTAGGAGAAATAAGTCTATTATTGGTTATGGATACCTTTTCCATCCACCAAAATGTAAAATAATTCATAGGCCAAGTCATTCTTCCTAGTCGCCTATAAATGGTGGCCCCACACCCCACCATGACCACCCAACCCAGTAGTCAGTTGTGCCACTCCAAAATATGATGTAAAGAGTGGTTCCAAGGGGGAAGGATGAGAAGGCGAAGGAAGATGATGTAGACATAACTCTCTATAGTCAAGAATTCAGACTATCCACATTCCAAAAATCCTTCATGGAAACCATTCTATAAATCATATGTGGAAGACCCTTTTTACATATAAAATAAATAACTTCATGAAACCACAATTGGATGACCCCTATTTTGAAACCCCTTCGTAGAAGATTCTATATAGAATAAGTATATTTTATGGAATGAGACCTTAATTTTCGACCATCGTGTGATGAATAAATTGCACCATAGATGGACCCATTGCGGACAAACCTTTGATGACTCTATTTTTAGATCTCCTTTGTTGATATCTCTTTTGGGAAAACCCTTTGTGGGAAATACTTCATGGTTGGTCCTTTGTGGTCAACTATTCACAGATGGTCTTTCACTGATATCTCTTTATAGTCCCCATTCATGGAAAATACTATGCGGCCATCCTTATGTTTCCATTCAAAAAATCATTCACTCCCACTAGTCTATACTGCGGTTGATACACCACCACACCCCTGCTCAGGAACATTGTTGGCCTTCAGGCCAATCCCTTCACTATCAACACTAACCCCCATGAATAATGAAGATTCACACCAAGATATTTTCATTCTAGGTAAAGGAAATTTTGGGTTTCACCTAATATGTCCTTAATATACACTCCACATAATAACATGATACAAAACATTCATCATGCGCCTCTTAAAATCCTTTCAACTGCCTTCTATTCTAGGATGATCCTGAAATGGTTTCTCTTTTTTATGTCCCACAAAATCCAATTCTAGGAATCATCATCTTAATAGTTATAACCACATGATGATAAACTATCTGAAACCTATCCTGACCACATGATGATAAACTTAATGAAACATGTCATGCCCATAAGAAATTAAATTTTACAAAACATATCCACATAACATAATGTTAAATTTTGATATTATAACCATATAAAATGACATTAAACTATTCTATCATAGCCCCTCTAAAATGATGTTAATTTTTTCTTCCATGTTCCCAACAATAATATATTTAACTTTGATTTCTTGATCCCCAAAACATGACACTAAACTGTGTTGTTGTAGACCTAGCTACGTGACATTAATATTTTTTTATCTTTAATAAAAAACATAGGATGAATCTTGTGATAAATATTTGATTCCTTATAAATAAATCATAAAATGCCTTGTGCACAAACCAGAAGATGACTACCATACAACCAAAATGGGAATACTATTATGTGTAAGCCCGAACCAAACCTAAATCCCCATGAGTTGATTCACTCTTCGTGGTTCCAGGGTATACTTCCTGAAGTAATACCATTGTAATTTTTGAGGGAGGAAGAACATTTTTTCCTTTTCACCTCCCAGGGATACCCCAACATGCGAGGAGATATTCACTTCCATTATTTATCTCTCTCTTTAGGTCTATATCTCATCCACTAGAGGAAAAACTGGATCGTGTGATCTTTAGATCCACTGCTACATCTTTTTTCTCACACCAACCAGGACTGAAGTGGGATTAATGGTTATCAGTTCTCATGGCATCCTCATGATCCCAAAACCAAATGGGAATCCTCCTATGTTTAAGACCCAACCATATCACCTCAAATGGGCCTCCTATATGGTTTTCGACCTATCCTATACCGAACTACATATGATACAATTCTTAACTGATTGGGATATATAGAAATCCTCCCTGACGTCCAAACATGACCCCCAAATTCAACCTAATGTTCTCTGGGCCACATTTCCAATACATTCATATCCATCTGGGAGGCCACAAATCTTTGGGGTCCCTTGGCACACCTCAGATGAAGTACCACACTATCCTCGACTTGAAACCTTTCACCTGGATGTCCTTCCCTCCAAACATTAAAATAAATGGTTTGATCATCACCACATTACCATAAAATTTTATGTGTCATGTAAAATGATATCAAACTATGTGGGTACTAATTCCTTTTAGGATGATATCTTGGAATCCCGATTTTTTGGTTGATACCGACATCAAAAAATATTATCTCCCCTTGAATGATGGTAAACTCTATAACACCTCACTACATGGATTAAAACTCGAATCGCCATAAAGAAAGACCTAAAAATATTTATCATGTAAATAAAGACTAAAATTTATGGAGATTCTTGGATTTGTATTGATATCCATATCAATGGAGAACCTCATATACATATAGATGATTATGAACCCATGAATTTTCATAATTGACCATCCCTTTATGGTGATTTGTATAATTCATAACAATGGATTCATAAAATTTTCTTAAATCTATAAGTGTGTCCTAAAGTTGGAAAAATTTTCCCAAAAAAGGGATTGATGAGTCTGAAATCCCATCCTCTTGACCAATGTGAGATCATAAGTGTTGTTTTCTATGATCAGAAATGAACTCATTCCATTAGAAATAAATACAATGAGTCATCATGGATATGAGATATGTTGGCTGTTTCTGGCTCTATGAAAAAAAACCCATTAGAGACTTTTCAGTAATGTTTTAAGTAGGATATTAATCAGATCATTTCATTCTTATCACACTATAAAACCCAAAATTATTTGTTTGGAAACGTTTTTAGTAGTGTTGGATGTAGTCAAGATTCAAATTAATAATTTGATTTTGTTTTCTATTGATCCTTTATAGTTTCCTGGTGTGCCTTGACTTTCAATGGTCGTTATCTTAGTTTCCAATCATCGATGTCGAATGCAGAATGGGTTATACTATTTTAAGGATTTGGTATATATAATATTGATTAATTTAATCAATGTATTATCATTTTTGATAAATTCATTTTGTTTGATAATTTCGTTTATATTATTTATGGTTTTAATTTATTTCTTGGAATAATATATTTTTAAATGGTTTTTTCATTAGAAAATGATTTGTCTTGATTCAGAAATGTAGTTTTCAAACACCTAATTGGTTTTGGTTAGCTTATAAGAATGTTTTATAAATTATGTTAAAGGTTATGGAAGTTATTTTTACAATCTTGGGACATTAGGAACCTTGGGTCCATCGAGAAATATACATAAGTCATCGTAATGTCTGTGGTACCACTAATTGTTGTTTTATTGATATCTAAAGAATGTGGAAGGATATTATATCAGTTAGAAATTTTTTTACCTATTTTTGGTCTATTATTTTGTTTAGTATATATGATACCATTGGCTAGATCCAAAATGACACCGTTCTGGGAAATTTATGAATTTTTATCTCATGATGATTTTTAGCATAGATTATTTCTTCTAGGGTTTTTATATAAGGTTGTATCATATGGAATCTCATGAGATGGTTTTCATGGGAATGTGCTTCCCAGATTACTTTATAATGAGGTTATATAATTTTATGTTTTTTCACTTATAATTGTTATATTATTGTTTTTATAATACAAAATTCTTTTATAAAAACCAAATTGAATATAATTTTCATATAAATTGTATTTCTGAAAATGCTTTTTAAAACTATTCTTATTTCAAAAGTTAGAATTTTTTAATTCTCAATACTAGACCTTATATAAACTCTATCATTATATCCTACTGGGACTGGTTCTAACTCCCTACTTTTTTCCTTCAGGTAGTTTTATATTTTTATTATAGGATCCATGCTTCATGAATGTCATCTTGGAGCATACTAGCTTATTATTTTATCATTGTTTTATAGAGGTGAAATATTAAGGTGATGGTCTGTTACAGAGATACTTCTGATAAATTAAATTTTATCCTATTTTGTATTGGATTTCCTTTCTTTTGGTTTTATTTATTTTAAAACACATTGTATTCTGGTTTTATGTCTTATTTTTTTGTTATATTCAATACTTATTTCAAGTGTCTTTGTTATTTCTCACCATGAGGGGACCGGTTATAGGGCTTGGTTTTCTGGACCCAGGTTAGTCTGTTATAATTTATGGAGGACTTATCCTTAAGTGGGATAACATTTCCTGAGTGTGGTTTTCATTCTTAGGTGGACAATAAATTAGGACTATCAAAATTTGGATATTATCTGAGAAAAAGGGTTTTAGCTATATCTCTTATATGACTGAACTCGTATTACAATGGGATTCCTGGGACATCTACCATGTTTGATACTAGGGGTTTGAGGTAATTTTTATTAACTATATAAGAGGTTTTCTTAAATTGAACTATTCAATTTTAAGAAATGTATTTTGTTGGTATAATTCATTATTTATATTATTATTTTTCAAAGAACTAGTTATAATTCTATATATCGTCTTAAAACAATGGAATGTGTTTAATATGTAATTGGTTATGGTATTTTTTTATTAGAAAATTCCTTCTAGAAGAGCTATGCCAAATATGAGAGAGGAAGTTGCGAGATACATTCCACAGGAAAGTCCTACAGTGGAACCTTCTTAGTTTAAAGATATAATAACCACTGTTTATACTATGGGTCAATTTGGTTTTTAAAACCTTGGATTTATAGTGGATCATATATTTGAATTTAACCAGAAACATTCACTTGTATTGTAGAATGAAATGGGGCCATATGAATCAAATGAGTTTCATGAGTGGATTGAGAGGATCACCAATTTCATGAATACTCCTAAGGACTCGAAGGTGTTATTTTCATCGTATATAATCGAGGGACCATGAAGGTGGTGGTTGGACTCTATTGTGAAATTTTAGTTTCATGAGAATAATACTTGGACTTCCTTAAAGATAATATGTAACCTATATTTTTATCCTATTATATTACAAGTGGGGAAGACTGGGAGTTTCTGATTATTAAGAATGGGGGAATATCATTATGGAGTATTCCTCCCTTTTTGTGCTTGTACATATAGAACAATAGCTTCACACTAATAACTACCTAAATTTGATGAAGGTTTTATTTAGGATTCAAGACAGAATTTTAATGGATGTTCATTCTCATGTTCCTTTCGACCATTGCGTATGTGGTTGAAAACCCCCATTTTTAAAGAGGTAGTCGTAACTAGTAAGATAGGTTTGGTTGGAGCATCATCTGGTGTAGTTTTTAGCCATGTTAAATCTTTTATCCTGAAAATGATGTGTAGAAGTGGTCTGTTTTATCTAAGACTAGTCTTAGGGGCTTCATCAGGATGAAAATATATTTTTTCAATTATTGTGGTAGGCCTAGTCCTACCAATCAAAATTTTGTGGAGGCTCACAAGAATATTCACATTTTTGGTTGATCTGTTCATCTAAAACACTTTTTTTAAATAATATCATAGTGCAGTAAGGCTAGATCCACACCCACTAAGTGGTTCCCTAGTTCATGAATATATTTCATTGGTTTGTGGGCCTTATATTAGGTTAATGTATATGTTCATGTGGATATGAAAACAAAGAGATTAGTTGGGTCCATATACACCTTTTCAATTGAGTATTCAAAAAAGTAATTTGACTATTGTCCATCTATTATTTGGGTTACACTATTGATTTCATATTCTATGGTGATAGATTGGCTTGATAGAGTTTCTACTAATTGTATTATATCATAAATAATGTTTTAATCATTGGTAATGTGTTCAGATGTTATTTAATAAACGATGGATCATTCCACACCATTGTAAAAGAGATATGAAATATGTTTCAAGTATCCCATGTGGTAGGTGATGATATCTTACTTTGGGGAAGATTTCTACTTCTTAGTGCATAGTCCAAACATCATTGACTTGATTATCAGTATTGATTAGATGATTAGTGTTAAGTCCCATATCGAAGATTTTCTTTATTGGGTATAGTTTTTATCTCTCAGTGGGGCCAGTCCTATTTTTCATGGTGAGTGTGACTCTTCACTGATAAGGGAAGGGAATGTTGTTCCTTATGCTAGGGTAATCACATGCTAGTTTTCAGATATGTTTCTTGATGCAGTTGACCCTTGTTTGGGTGGTCCAATTCATGCAGTGGTGTGTGAAAAACCTGAGTTCCATCCCGATTATTTTTCTTGTTTACCACCGCATAGATATTTCATTTTTACTATTAACGTAATCCCTAATATGAATCCCATTTCTATTCTAACATATTGAATGGTACCTACTAATTTGGTGGAACTTAAGGTCCATCTTAAGTACATATAGGCTAAGGTATTTATTTTTTCGAGAGTCACACAATGGTCTTCAAATATCCTTAATGATAAAAGAATATGGGAGATAAAAAATATTTTATTGACTATCATAAGTTGAATAAGGTGATTGTTAAGAAGCATATTCCTTTCAAAAGGATTTAGGAATGTTTTTAACCACATTTAAATAGAAATTTGGTTTTCAATGATTGAAATGCGGCCAGGGTAGAAAGAGATGATAGTTCAAAAAGAGGATATACTTAAGGAATCATTTAGAACCAAAATGGTTATTTTTAGTTTCTATTTATGCAAATTAGAACTGAAAAACTCTCAGGTGTTGTTTTCAGCCTTTATGAACTAGATATTTTATTAGTATATGTAATTTTTGTTATTGATGATATTTTGGTTTACTCCATGTTAAAGGAGGAGAACATGGACAATTTGGATATAATTATTCAAACCATTACAGATCCTCAATATGGTATGATTTCTAAATGAGAGTTTTGGATCTGTGAACTAAAATTTTAAGATAATTTCATATCTAATATGGTTATCTCAGTGGATCCTTAGATGAAACATGTTTTTATATTCACGAAGCGTCTAAGAAATTTTTTTGTGATACGAAGCCTTTTAGTTTGGTCTAGATACTATAGGTTTTTCTTTCAATATTTCTTTAAGAATGAATATTTTATGAATTCTTTAACCCATAATGGATTAATGATTCAATATAATGATAAATTTTAGAAATTATTTTAGTAGATATAGTTGTGGTTGACTTTATAATCATTTGTAATTCTTCTGGATTTAGGTCCATGTTATGATGTTTTATGTGACACTTCTTGTATTGGTTTGGGATATGTATTAGCACAAGGGAAATGGGTGGTAGTTTATTTATCTAGTTTTTTATGGAATAATGTGAATAACTACTTGACGCATGATCTAGAGTTGGCAACAATTGTTTATGCACTCAAAATTTGGTGAGAATACCTCTTTAGGCAGCAGTTTACTGTGTATTCTAATCATAAGAGCCTAATATATATATATATATATATATATATATATATATATTCTCAACTGGATCTAAAAATGAAATTTATATAGTTGGTGAAATACCATCATAATTATGATTTTGATATTACATACATTCATGGGAAAATAAATGTGGTTACCGACACATTGAGCGTAAAATTACCAACACAAGCAACGAAGGAATCAATTGAGGAGTTATATATAATTTTTTTTTGATGAGATGAGATTGGAAGTAAAATAAGTTCATAAAAGGTGATCTTTTCATTCACTAAAGTAACTCATGTTTTTGAGATGGAGTTTGACTCGAATATTTGATAGACACCAAGTGAAAAGGTGTCATTGAAAGCCTCTATGGTGGGTTGACCTTGGGTGAGTGTTCATGGATTCCTTATGGATCTTTATCCATTAGTTTTATGTTTTTTTTCTATTTCCCTAAGGTATGATTTTATAGATAGGGAAAACTAGTTTTTTTGGTCTATGCATAATGGGGATGCCTTGTTTTATCACAATTTGAGATGTTGGAATTAGATGAAGGGGGTGAGATGAAGGATTGTATATTTTGTATCAGGGTTTTATACTAGTTTTAGAGTTAAGGTGGAACACTAGAGAATTGTGAGTTTGTAGGAGCCCATACCCACTCTATTATAGAAGAGGGTTGCCATTTCCATGGACTTTGTCATTGAATTTCCATAGAATCCTTGTGGGAAGGACGCTACATCATGGACAATTTTTTAACAAAACAAATCAGAACATTTACTACCTATAAATGATAAGAATATGGTGGAACAAATTCAGAAACAGGTCATTTGAGATATTGAGTGAGTATTGGGGTTCCATCTATGATTATTTATGACAGGTACCTAAGGTTCATGTTCAACATCTAGAATGGTTCACTGGAGGTGATGGGTGCCCGTATTAGATTAAGAACATCATATAATCTATATATGGATGAATAAAATATATAGTAATATTGGTTCTTTAGTGTATAGTCTAGACATGTGTTCTTGATTTTAGAAGAATGTGGGATAATCACTTTCTACCCGTCAAATTTTACAATAAAATTTTGTTATCAGGATTCAATAAAGATGGTTCCAACATGGTCTTTGTATTAGTGTCCATGTAGATCTCCATTGTGTTGGGAAGAGAAGGGATTGAAGTCCTTCATGTGGTTGGGTCTTGTTTAAGATATGATATAGGGGGTGAGGTTGATATGGTGGAGATTTATCATTGAACATAGTTTTCAGAAATCTTATACATGCAATCATTGTTTTTTTCTATAGTATGTGGTTAGTGATTGGGGTTTTCATTGATTTTAACAAAATTTTGTACACTTTCAGTTAGGTATGAAAGGTAATTTTGGAATTGAGGTTTGAGTACACCTTTCATGTCTTTGAGTGATTTGGAATGGTGGCCTATCAGTTGGACATTCTATATTTTTTTTACATATATCCATGACATGTTTCATTTTTAAATAACTTATATGTATAAAATATAACATTACACTGTGATTAAATTGGAGGATGGAAATCTTGATACTTAAACCACTATGGTTGAGCATCTAGTTTAGATTATGGATCATCTAGAGAAGGTACGACATAGTAAAATTATTCCTCTGGATTAAGTATTGTTACAGTGAAAAAGGGATATCGATGAGATAATATCAAACAGAGAATATTTTATGACAAAATAGTGTCGCTCTTTTTTTGTGACTCCATGAATTCATTGACATTCTAGGAGATAAATCATTTATGGTGGTGATATTAATCATTCAATTATGTTTTCATGTACTTCTTTGGTCTTGCATTGTTAATCATCCTTGTTTGGTTACATTTCCGGTATTTTCAGGGATATAGACTTTACGAGAAAAAATGACCTAATGTTTGGTGTTTTATGTTCATTGAAATTATTAGAGTTTGAGTATAAATGTATTTATGTTGTTTAGGTGTTCTCCCCATGTCCAGAGAATGTCCCAGGTGGAATTTTTTTATACGAAAAACCCTGTTGTTTTCTATATGTTTGATGATTACACTATATGTAAATGGATTAAAATGCATGTAATGGTCACTATGAAGATGTTGTAATGTAGCTTCATTAAATGAAAAGGCTACATGATGGGAAAAGGATACACATAGATTAATTTTGGAAAGATATATTTTAATAAATGGAAACATATTTTTTGTCTTTTTTTGGATCCGTGTATTATACATCATGTAATAGGATTACATGATATTTAAATATCAGGAGTATTGGTTTTTAGGGAATCATATGAGTGAATTTTTTTTCATTCAACATTGCAGCATCCCTTATCAATCCAGAGCTCTCCCCTTGTGATTTTGTAGGTCATCACTCCTCCTGGATCATTTAGTCGATGATTGATCATTTTTTTTTTCAGGTTCCTCTTCAGGAAATCTTTCCTTCTTTAATTAATTGTTCTGGGTCACATTAGGTGTGTTATAGATTTTAATGATTTATATATTTTATTGGAAAGTGTTTTCAATCTGAACATTATAGTTTCCTAACATCATTTGTCATACGAAGGCCAATCTCTTTGTTTTCAATCACTATTATCGAAGGTATCTAGGTTTATCATGTTTTAAGGTTGTTAAATCTTTGATGTGGGTTAATTCGGTGAATTTCCTATCGTTATTTATAAATTTATTTGGTATTTTCATTAAATGATATTTCTTTTTGTAGTCGTGGGATATATTGGGACGCTATATGTTTTGAAAGGGGTTTTCTTTACCAATAGATATATTTTGATAAGGAATGGGTTTTTGAAACACTTTAGTAGTTTTTCTTAGCAATAAAAAATTTTTTAAAAATTCTGATACTGGTTTTGAAATGTAATTTTACAAGCATGTAACTTTGGGAACTTTGGGTTCATCGGTAAATAGGCATAGGTAACCTTAGTGTTTGTGGCGCCACTAGTGGTTGTTTTGTTGATATTGGTGGTCTATGGTTGTACTAGATATATGTTGGATCCCAAATTTGACCTAGTTGTTGTAACTTTTTATTTGTAGTACATATTTTTCCTTTGGCTAGGGAACATATGAGATTATTATTGGTAATTTACATATTTTTATCGTAGGGTGGTTTTTATCATGGATTGTTTCTCAGTCATTTTTTTTATATGTGGTTGTATCACATGGAATTTCATGAGGGTATTTCCTGGGTATGCGTTTATTTTATTACCTAATTATTCGTGAATATGGTTTATTGTTTTATCAAATCTACTTTTATTACTTATGGGTATGAAATATGAATTACTGTTATGAAATCCAAAGTGAAAAATAATTTTAAAATGAATTGGATTCATAAAATGGTTTATAAAAATTATTTTAAAAAATGATTCAATTTAAAAGATAAAACTATTTCATTCATGGTACATGAACATGTGCATACTCTTTGGTGGTATCACATCGGTCATTGTTCACACATACATCTTTTTACATGGGGAGGTTGTAGATGTTTTTTTCTATATCCATGTAAAGGGATGGGAATCGTGTAGCATGTCGGCTTATCCTTTCATATTTTTCTTTTTAGTGGGATGGTTTATAAGATATTGTTGGTCACATGGGGACTTTTATAACATTATGGTTTTTCATGTTTTGACTTCGATTTTATGTTTTTTTGTTGTAAGATTCCATTAAAATAATTTTTTTAATATTAAAACATTTGTTAAAATAACATTTAATGATCGATCTATATTTTTTTAAAAATTCATTAAAACATTTTTATGAAACATAGACATGGTATGAAAATTATTTTTGACCTATGATAGAAGTAAATTCAGATTTTCCATATAAAAATTAGAATATTAAGTAAATAAATAGATTAAAAAAAGGAGAAATATGAATTTGAAAAATAATCATAATATATTAAAATTCATGAGTTTCATGAGAGTTTAATCTCAATATCTCAACATTGGAATCTGAATAAAAAACAATACTAATAAAAAATGAGATTGCAACATAAATATTTTAACACTTAACAAACCTTTGAATCATAATAACTATAAAATAAAGAACCATATATAGATTGTATATCCAATAATTATCTCTCTAATAATCATTAAATACATTCTTGTTTATTATATAAATCAAAAAAAAGAAAAAAATTTTTTATATAACATGGGTCCAACAGAAATAAATGTGAATTTAAAAATCCTTTAACTTCTGTCGCAAATTACTTCCAACACAATCAAACCTCCTATATAAAAAACTCTAGTTTAATATAAATATATTATATATTTTTAATTAAATATATGTCATTCCATATATTATTTCTTTATTACCTTTTTTCCCATTATTTATAGTAATTTTTAAAACAATATTTTAGGTTATAACCACATTGTTTTTCATGTATGTTTTGGTTTGGTATTTTCTATCATTTAACTTTGATATGGGTTACACCATCTATATTTTTTAACCATGATATAAATATAATATTTATTCATCAAATATTTGTTTATAGTATTCCAATATTTTTTGAGATAGAAAATTAATTACAACATTAATGGACACAGTATGTTGTATGTACACACGAAAGTTGTATCAATTTTCTTGACTAATGGAATAAAATAAATGTAAATGATAGATAACCATTCTAGAGGATTTTTAATTTCATATATATGTCACATTTATTCATCAAATACATCCTTATTACTTTTTAGGAAATGAATAATTTATAATTGAATCATGTCGCTTCATGAGATAGTAGTCTGCCGTACACATGAGAGACATTTTCATATTCCCAAGTAATATAAATTAAGAATGTATAAGTGAAATTATTTCGAAAAATCATAATAATATAATTAAAATCATTTATAAAAAATAAATAAATCATTATATATATCATGGATAGGATGTGATGGAAAACATTTTACATAATTTTGTGAGGTGGTAGTCGGTCGTAAACATGATAGACGGTTTTCCCACTAAATGAAAGAGGAGATAAATTTAGGGCATGAAATTAAAAAAATCCAAATTATATGGGAGATAAGAATTTTATAATATTATCATTGTTGAATGGTATTTTAATGAAGTAGAGAAAAATATAAAATGAAAATTCATGGTTAAGGACTATAACAATTCTTCAGAGAACAACTTTAGGTTTACAACTAAATCCTTCTTAAAAGGGATTATTAAGGATAATAAGGCATATTGGATGTTTTTTGTGAATTAATTAATTTATTTTTTAGGTATGTATATTCAAATATTTTTTTTAAGAGTGTATATTAGAGAAGAGGTGGTTCCCTTTTATAAGTGTGGGATAAGACACACTTTACATTTTTGAAAAGAAATTCTCTACCCATGTTTTAAACATACCAAAGGCTAAAAAATGGATCACTATAGATATATAAATTGGATAAGGATTAAATATGGATATTATATGTGAGTATTTACATTTTATGAGACATTTTAACCATTATCATTAATGTTTAAAACCTAATAAGCCAGTTTAACATTAATAATAGAAATTAATTTTAACAACCATTAATATTTATATTGTAAAAAATTTTATTTATATGAACTATATAATATTAATTACTCTTATTATAAATACAATATACATTTTTAGAAAATTTATTCATATAATTGGAAAATATTATTTTAGATCAAAACCCAAAGAAGTTATAAAATAGTGATTTTCTAGAGAGAAAAATATCATAACAATATAATGTTTTAATATAAAAATTGAATATTATTCTGATTCCAATGACCTAAATTGAGTTATTAACTATATTATTTTATTAATATTTCTTTTCAAACTATCATTAAAAAAATATAACTCTTAAATTTTCTATATTAATAGGAAGTGTTCAATTGAAATTAGTATTTATTTACAATTCAACAAAAAAAGTAATAATTTTCGTAAATTAACTAAAATTCAATCAAATATAATTTTGACTCATATGTTTTAACTATGAAGATTTTTTGAAATAAATTTTCAAAAATTGGATTAAATTTATTTTACTATTCGTTCACACAAAATAATAGAAAAACAATTAAAAAAATTATATTTTTGAATCATATAAAGTATTTACAAAATATTATGTAATTTTTTATCAATATGATTTCTTTATATAAAACCATTATATTTATAAAAAATATAATATGTTATTCCTATAAATATATATAATATTAATAGGGTCTTACATTATACCCCCATTAAAATTAATTTCACCCTAAAAATATTTAATATAATACAAGTAAATGAAAATACTCCTACCTTATCATATCCCCTAGTTCCCATGTAGTTTCATCAAATTGATTGTTTCACCATAATACATTAACTAGGTGACTAGTTTGGTTTTGTAACATATTATCTCTACTTTATAGAATGCAAATGGGTTTTATTAATAAGAAATATCATGTTCCAAAAGTATGATCTCTTATTTTATTACATGTAAAGGATAAGATATGTATTTCATGATGAGATATACATGAATGACATCTTGGACGTGATATAGATTCACTAGAAGTTCCAAGTGTTAAGAAACAAACCCTAATCAATACAGAATATCACAAGAGAAAATATATTTTGGGCTCTCAAATCCATTCTTACCAAATATGATAACATTCGACCTTGTAGAAACTCTTAAATAAATTTTTTCCAATATCAATATTCCAAATCCAGCTAGAAATTTTTTAAATAACTTGTTTGCCGATTTTTTACAGTCCATATGTTATTCTAAATGAATATTCCAATTATTTTATTTCATCATTTCTCTCAGGTCCCAATATTTTTTTTTCTGAAATTCTATCCATATACAATTTTGTTCCATACTTTATTCCATAGATCTCTTCATAAGGATCTATCTCTATGATCAAGTGTGATCTATTTTAGAATAAAAACTAAACAAGTGGACGGTGTGGATCCCAATAACATTTTATATCCATAGAAGAAGTCATAGAAAAATCCTCTATGATTTTAAATTTTCTCAAAAACTATCGGTCTATCTGAGGTTGATATACAATTCTGAAACTTACCTCTATGTCATGGAATTACTAAAGAATTTTTCCAAACACTGAGGAAAACTCCGATATCGATCAAATACATTGGAATATGGTACTCTAAAAACCCATTCCACAACCTTAATTTAAATCTCAGAAGTATAATATATAGAAAAATTGTCATTGACAATAATGATATGTGGTAAATTTGTAAGGATATCTACTACAACCCATGTATTATTATACCCTTTAGTTGTTTTGGGGATTTTGACAACAAAATACATTGTGATGTTTTCCTATTTTAATTATTTTATAGGTAATGGTTGAAATATATCCTTATAATTTTTTCTTATAAAAATAACAAGATGGAATACCATGAATTGAGATACACATTTGGTATTATATCTCTTCATGAAGTCCCACCCGAAATAATCATTCACATCTCAATACATCTTTAGACATGCAGGATAAATATAAATGAATAAATATAATCCTCTTATAACAGATCCTTTTTAAATAGTGGTATGGATTGAACACATATATGTTTCATTAACCATATCATTCCATCATAATCATGTATAACCATAGGAATCATTCTCATTTTCTTTTAATGCTCTACAGTTCCTTCTACACATTATTAATCATCATATAGAAAGATGATTGAAAACTTATATGAGAAATATAAGATTCTCCCACACCTAATTACTTGAATATTACCATATCTATCATTTGAAAATCTAAAAAACATTGGATATCTTATGATCCACATCACTGATATGAATAATGATCCTTTTGACTCATGGAATTATCCACAACTTTTTATTTTATAAGGTGGTAATGTATAGAGCCCTCATAATCTCTAATCAGCTCCAATAATCTTATTAGGAAAAAGTTTAACCCCTTATATGTGAATATATAATTTTAAATTTTATTATCATTATATATAATTCATTTTTTCCTTAAATATTATTCATCTTTATATTTAATGAAAAAATAACCATATCTAACTTCAAATAAATAGTCAGGTAATTTATATCATGAACCATCAATTATCATGATTCATTAGCTATGTACATATCATTCTAGATAATAATTCATCCCAATCCCTTATTTTATGCATCACTATATATTTCATACCCTTCTATATCATACAGTAATATAGGAATAGGTGTGAAGGATGATCTTCCCTTCTATACATTGAAATTTTCCTCAAATTTATATGTCCATAAAAAACATGGCTCCCTTCCGAGTTAATTTTGGGAGTTGATTTAATGTTGGTGAAAAAATTTCATCAACCATTAATAATGTCCATAAAAATAAAAAAATTCAAATCTCAGTCACCATGGTTCATATAGGTCAATGTTCAATAGCCTCCATCTTTGATAGATCCACCAATATACCTTCTCTGGACATTATTGGACAAAAAATTGAAATCATATGTATCCAAAATTTAGTATTTTTAATTTTTTCATACATATTAACATTCTTTAATTTATTTAGTAAGATTATCTTGTGATATTGATGATCTTAATTTCTTTTAAAATATATATGAATATTATCTGTATATACTACCATAAACTAATCATTTTAACCTCTAAAGACTCTATTCATTAAATCAATAAAGATAATAGAAGAATTAGTAAGACAAAATGAATGTACTATCTATTTATAGTTACCATAACATGTATGAAATTTTTTATTTGGTATATACTCCTTCATAACACATAATTAATGATATCTAGTATACCGTTCAATCCTGGAAAATTATATAGCTCTATGTAATTGGTTAAATAAATCATTAATATGGGATACAAGATTTTTTTATTGATTTTGTTTTTTCATATTCCTAATATTCAATGGAAGGATTCATATATCCATTAATGTTCTTAACAAAAGGGATAGGTTCACTCTGAAGTGACACACATTTCTGAATAAATCCCTTTCCTATATTCATAGAGATTCTTATTCTATTATTTCAATGAAATTTAGGCAATTCTATAGAAATTATTTGAAATAGGTGTGGAACAAAGTATGACTTATATTGTGATATCAAAATCATGATTCAATATAACAATAAGAAAATATTTATGAGATTTATAAAAAAACTCTCACACAATAGAAATTTTATCAATATTGGTTTCTCCCCAAGAATATAAAATTTAAACCCCACTTGAAGAGAAATTATGTTCCATAATATTATTTCAATTTCATTTATAGGTTCATATTTATAAATTCATTGAATGACTAGCATATGTTATTTTGGAATAACAAACATAACTTTTCTTCCTAGAAAATTAATGTATGTTTATATTGAAAAATCAAATCATTTGTTATGATAACATTAAATTCCGCTATATAATGAATAATGAGGTTTGTTGGAAACACATTCCAACAGACATCCATTAAGAAATAAACATATACATGATATGAAATCGTCACTCCATTTGGGGTTTTCACTAATATTTAAATAACTAATTATTGAGGTGGTATCATGATATCCTTATAAGAGTCTTCACATATGAAAGAGTGGGTAGACAAATTTTCAAATAATACATTAGTTGTTTTATTGTGGATTATAAGTATACCTTTCACCATGTTGTTGTCAATCCCCTATTAGAAATAGTGATCTCATGGGAATCACTTCTATATCTAGGATTAAAAAGTTTACCACATCAATAATTATCATTAAACATTGGATTTTATAGGAAATATGAATAATGAAAATACTCCATGTATTTAAAACACTAGAATGTGGGAGTTTCATTTTTGGTGATTTATCATCATTCATATTATCAGATAACTTCTTCACATCACTCCAGTATTCAACCACTCGATGAACATCGTTTCCACACATAAAATATTTAGTACTCCCCTTAATATAATTTTCCCCATGTATCTGTTCACACTTCTAGCATTATGGAAATATCAAATTATTCTATCCATGTATTTTATTGTTTCCTTGGAATTATATATCTTGTTTATTATTAGAAACATTATAATAATGTGTTACTTCCATCTCTATTTCTACCTAAATAGTAAATTAGTTGATTTCTTTATATACCCCTAAGAATCTTATATTAATTTCCCTTAGGATAATTCGGTTTAAATTAATAAATTATAGATAAACCATAAATTAATGCAAGATGATAATACTAGAAACATACCTTCCATGTTTTATTAAACTTTCTTCATAGGTGACAATTAATTCATCATCATTCTTATTTAACTCAAGAAATTCCTTCACAACATTCCATAAAATAATATATAGATTGTATATATTGAAAAATATGTTATTAAAATAATCCCATAGCATAGATTTAATTTTTTCATGTTTCCATGTATTTTTGATAAAATTCCTAAATAATCTAATTATCCTTCAAAATTATAGACAACCAAAATGACTTTTTGTGCTCTAAAAGTAGAGAATGAAAAATATCATTTCTATTGTAATAGTCCATTTCTTAGAAACCAGTGGATTATAAGAATCACTCAAATAAGGGTGTTGATTCCTCGTGAAGGGATCATCATTATTTTTTTCCTCCGTTACTCATCCAGAAGTTCAAAATTATTAATAGCCTGATAACATAAACGGCGAATAACAACCGGATTTTTCATTCTAATTCACATAAAATTTGGTTTCTTGGGAGGATAATAATTGTTTATTATGTCTCATTCAGTATTAACATAGTTTCTTCAAGTTCTATCCATTGTACAAACCAAAAATATTCGTGTGAGAAATAATATTCATATTAGGAAACGATTTAATCAAGAAAAATAATTTGAAGGATGTATTAAATAATTAAACAATCTTTTAATTATATGACAGCTAAGGATTAACCATGTTTATTCATATATATTATTCAAATACTTTATGTTGGTTTATAAAAATATAGTGAATTTTCAATTAATATCCCTTGGGAGTGTCAAACTAGTTGTACAACAATGCCCATTATCATTCTATTGGTGGTGATCTAGTCAAATACCATTGTTCACTTTTTGTAGTTATTATCTCTATGTATATTTTTCTAGATCCACATCTTTTTATTGTATATATAGAAAGATATAATTTTTTAGAAACCACTCTCCCTATCCTTAATTAAAATTTCAGGACATTTTTTATACCCTGGATTGTACTTATACATATCCTTATAATTCTTACTGCAATATTCTCATCCTAGTTCCAAAGGTAAACTATACATTTTCTAAGACACATATTTTAAATGACCATTTTTTTAATAAAGATTTCACTTCTTAATTTCATAACATTCATTACAAAACAAAAATTTCAATGACTTAATCATATGAGTCTAGTTCCCTTGGAAACATGGATATATAAACCACTAGTACCTAAGAGAACTACATAATGTCCCACTTAGTGATTCATAAATATAACCCTTCATAGACATATCATACAGAATACATTTCTTTATAACCTCAGAAAATAAAAATAAAGAAATGGTGAGCTTAGATGCTCAGTAAATTTAAACAAGGGAGATATCAACATTACATGATCATAAGTGAATGAGAACATGAGAATAACATTTTAAAACTATACCGTACATGTCATGTATCATAAACTTGATTTATGTAAAAAATCTTGGTAGTTTATAAGACATTAATAATATAGGAATCAAATAACTTAGGCCAGTAGATCATAACATTGTCTTAAGACATAGATTTGTGTCATATCTATAAGCATTGAAATCCTTATGTCTAGGAGACCCACAAATACATTAGTAATATTCAAGGATTCTTCTAACAACCTATGTAACTAATTATTTAATTGGAAAAACACTCATGTAATCATTTATGGGATTAGTATATCATCACATATCCCCTCTATTTTGTTCTTCAGAAAATATTACTTATACCCTCTATGTTCAAGGACCGGTCATCATTACCCACTACATTAGAGAGAGATATATAAATAGGTCCTACTCAGTTCATAATATAAAAATTTTTGTTCCAAATTGTCATAAAAAAGTCATCATATAATAACCCATAGAATTTTTTTTCATAAAAATTTAATCATAGAAGAACCAGTTGAAAAGAAACTAGTTTAATAATCAATTCATCGGTTCATCATGGAATAAATAATTGAAAACTGATTTCTTTCATAAAAATAATTTCATTATAAACATAAACAATCCAAACAAAGAATATTTATTGTATTATTGTATTATATTATTATTCAATTTTGAGTAACATCAAAGGATGTCTTCTAAGATAGAAAATGATTTTAAAATATCACTTAGAAAAATTATTGAGGAAAATATCCTTTCAATTTTGAAATAGTTTTTGTAAAATATAAATATACATAAAAACATAAATAACCATATTAACCTTAAATTAAAATATTAAAATTTATAGGGAATATTTATCCAATTGATGGTTCTTAATGGTTTCTAATATAATTCATTCTGTACACATTAAAAATAATGATTACTTTCACATTTTCAGAAAAAATCAAAAGTATGCCATTAAAAAAATGATAAGATGATACCTTTAAAAAAAATTCAAAATTTAAAAAATGGGTAAATATTATTTAAAAAAAATACAATATTAAAACTTTTATTAACATTTAAAAAAACATCCACATAGATTAAAATGTATTTTTTATAGGTAAGAGAAATGATGTATGTTTCCCTATAAAAAGAATATTTTAGAATCCTTAGTACATAATGTTGTTAAAATTATTCAAAAAACATAATTTCTTGAAATATCCATAGTATAACAAAATAAATTATTATTTTTATATATAGATCATAATATCTAATTAATGGAAGCATAATCTTAAACAATCCTAAACAAAAATTATATTATAACATTAAACTATTACCATTTTCTATAATTTTAATCATAAAATATATGAAAGAAATAAAATAAAATGGATATTTATATCCCCTAATTTTCTTGACAATATTATTAGGACACGTTCATGGGTAGTGTATACCCTTAAAAAATGAAACAAGTGATGAATATTTGATGTGTCATATAGAAATTAAAGTAAGACAAAAAATATATTACCTTATGTCCCGACATCCTTCATATACATAATAAACTCCTATATAATAAGTATAGAATTATTAGAAATATATTATAGAAACATAATTATATATATCATACCATATATGATTTTCTTATGATCATTTCATACCTGTTTATTAACAATTTATTGTTAAATTCATGTTTCGTATAATGACTAATACATTTCTCATTTATATATTGTTTTTGTAATGTTGGTCCTTATTCATTGATCATGATGGAAAAAAAATAATGTATTTCTACAATGATATATATATGTGATATATATTTATTATATACGTCTTTATATTATGCAACTAAATCTGGAGATATGAAATCAACTTCACCATTCATGGAGATGGTAGGTTGCACATACACAAGAATGTGGTTTCCATTTTCATTAATAATGGTACATACAAAAGGTAAATAATATATAAAAATTAAGTACTCAATATTATTTAATATATCTCAAATATATTCATTAAATTTTTTAAAATTACGGTTCATGTAAATTTTAATTGAAAAGTGAATCACATCTTTTCCTAAAGAGGTTGTATGTCATACACACGTGCAACATTATCGTTGTCCCAAGGAATGGTAATTAATAAGGTATTTTTGATATAATAATTCCAAAATAATAATAGTTTCAGGAATTTATTATATATATATAAACAAAAAATTCATATTTATCTCTTTCCATGAGAGGCGATGGTGGAAAAAAATGCGCCAATTCGTGAACCGGTAGTCCATCGTACACACGGTGGACGAGTTTATTTCCCACTAGATGGTAGATGTAATATATGTTGGTAAATACATTAACATAATAAAATATAATTAAATTTTTGATACATATATTATCATATCATCATAGTTTTATAATCTTTTATGGAGTTATAGGAAGATAATAATATATAAAAAATAGTTTTAAGGACTACACATCTTCTTTGGAGAAATCCATTAGGTTTAAAAAAAAGCCTTATTAGAAGGGCTTCCAAATAAAATTAAGGCCTCTATGAAGTGGGGATTTATGTATGGTCTGTAATTATGTAGTTATTGTAAAAATGTTATTTAAGTTTGTTGACAAGAGGATAGGTGGTGACCATTTATAAGTAGGGGAGTGGACACACTTTGATGTTATAAAAAGAAAATGGTGTACTCACATTTCAGACCTACCTAAAGGATCCAAAATGGATCATTGAAAAAAACATAGAGGGTATATGGTAAAATTACGTCCATAATATGATATTTTTAAAGTTTATAGGTCTTTTTACATGTAATATTCTAATTATATGACCCCGTAAACCATTTTTAACCTTATCCATGGTAATTAATTGTTTCTGATTTTACTATAAATTTTGACCAAATATTATGATAATAATATTATATAATATTTATTAATATAATTAAAATTATGGAATCCATTTTTCATGATTATATTAACAGTAGTGGTAGAAATTAAATTAATATTAAACCCAATGACCAAATGAAAAATATGCTTTCTAAAGAGAATGTTTCCATAAGTATAGAATGTTTTAATATACAAATTCATTTTAAATAGATTATTTTAACATAAATTATATTAATAAGTATTTAAATAAACTAATATTACTTCTAAAAACTTAAAATAAAATGGTTTTGGTAATTTATTTAAATTAAATGGAATGTTTTAATAAAAAACAACATTTTGTCACCATTCATCAAAAAATATTTTTTTATAGAAAATTATCAATAATTCACTCAATAAATATTCTCACATGTGATTTTCAAAAATAATGTTTAATTTCAAATAAATTATATAATTTCTGATAAAATTAATTTTATTATTTTTTAATAAAAAATATCTAACATTTTAATAAATTAGTTTTTTAAAATACATATAAACACATTACTAAATATTAATTACTTTTTTATAAATATTATTTATTTTTTAAAAACCATTTTAATTGATTTTTAGAATGTGGTTATTACTACTCATATCACCATGTTCAATGGTTTTGTTATTATGGTTTGGTTTACATAATATTATTAATAGTTTATTTTAGTTTGTTAATTAAATGTGATGCATTCTACACAATCTATTAGTGAAATTAAATTTATTGAGAACAACATTCATTAAAACATGAGGTGTTATAGTTTCTAGTTAACATCATAAATATATGGTTTTAATTCAACCATTTCCATAAATATAAATTTATTATAAATAGTTATGTGGCTCAGATACATGCAATTTCCAGAACCAATAATAGTGGAAACTATAGTTAGCATAAATTTTTCCAACAATTCATAACATTCTAGGAAAATTATCTCAAAATTTATTTGTAATCCATTATTTATTTATCAAAAAGTCATAACAATTTTCCTAGTTCATGAAATTTTCAATTCAATGATACATATTAAAACACTATTTTTGTTGTAACAAGAATTTTAATTAAATAATTCTTCATTTCAAATAAATATCAGAAGTCAAAAAATGTCTAGTATCTATTTAATGAAATTAGTTAAGTAAAATTCCACCATAAATTTATTTTAAACCATATAAGTGGATGATGAAAAATTTAATAATTGTTTTTATTTTCCGTGACCAAACCCCGAAGGGGTTATGTATTGAGTATGTAATATAAATAAAGGGGAACTAAAAGGGTTTTGAAACTTTAATATAGGTCCAATTATATTGGAATCCATTCCAATTTTTTGTATTAAAAACTGTAAAAACTATATTTTTAATCCCATTAGTTTTAATCCCATAATAGTTTAAGCATTTAAATTTCAAAACACACTTAGTGGGTTTATCTCATAATGGAAATAGGAAAAAACATAACTACTTCGGTTGATTTATTAATCTAGGAACTCAGTTCTGTGGGTTTTTATTCCCAATATAATAAGGTACGGACTAATATAAGTTTTAATTGACATTCCATTTAAGTAAAAAACCATAATAAATTATTTTTATTTATTAAACTAAACCACTTTTTTGAAATTCAAAAAACACATTCAGGCTATTTCGGTAACCATTTCAAAAAGTATTTTCTTCTTTAATTAATTCCTTAATGATTAAATAGAAATACATCATCATAATATATGGGAAAAGATATTTTTGGATGATAAAAACACATTATTTAACACACCCTTTACAATAACAATATCCGTGAAATCTATAACATAAGTAAATAAAATAGTCATATAAGTAGGAAAACACTCAAGCATGACATGAAAATAACCATACTAATGACATGTGAACCCTATGTGCTTGAAATAATGCATAAATTCCTCATATCTTTTCATACTGATCTAATGGGTAAATCCCATAAACTGGTATCTAGTGAAAAAATAGGGATAAAAAAGGGTAAATACTAATCAATTGTAATTGTGAGTACCAATAAACAAAATTCTCATCACAAGAAACTTTCTAATTCTTATATTTTGGGTTATAATCATGGAAAAATAATTAAATTACAATGTTATAACATGTTTTCATTATTCTATATTATAAACCCTAACAATAAGATATGGAAAAGGATCATCTGATACCAATTTTCTACATCCCAACCTGCTTCACTCTATAAACATTAATAGAAATAGTTTGTGATATGACCTTGTGATTTAATCCTTGTATGCAGGAGGATGCCAAATAGAAATGATGGCCAAAAAGGTGTATAATCAGGATACAATACCCTATATATTATTAATATGTACAATATAGTAATTAATAAATAAAATCAATAATTTAAAACAAAATATAGTTAATAAGTGCTACTAAATAGATAATCAGAAAAGTGCCAACAAAACCATCCATACATGAAAATTTCAATCGATTATATAATATAAAAAATATAAAACAAGTATTACATGTGTCCATATGAGATAGAAAATGGAAATCAATAAATTAATCACCGAAATTTTGTAGTATACTATGTTCATTCTCGAACTATATGTCCCATAAGTGGTCAATTCCTTAAATAATAAGAAACTGGGATGTACATCCCATGTTTTAAACATACATACATGAGATTTTTCCTAGTTTAAAATGGAATCCCAAATAGGTTGTAAGTATAAGTCAATAGGACACCACCAATGAAGTATAATTTATATCCATCATGTTAATGTTAAATGATTAGTTTGTAGGTAATAATTAATAAGGTAATGAAACATATAATAAAAAGGTTGGATATGGTTCCTCATGGGAAACATAGTCATCATGACCCTTTTCAACATAATATATGGTTTATCTATAGATTTCACTTTTTCACAATGAAATTGGACCCAATGATTATGAGAAATTTTTCCATGTGTAATGATATTCACGTTAGGTTCTATGATTTCCCAGGAATATTGGTTCCTATAGGCTTTGTGAAATCCATTAGAGTGTACCATAGGTAATTCAACCTATAGTACAAAGTGATACACAATTCCTATGATCTTTTACTAGGTACATTAATGTGATAATTAAATGGAGAACATATAATAATCTATGGAGTTTTGTAACATCACGCTGAATCCCATGATAATTTTACAAGGAATTAATTTTAATTTCAATAAATAAAGTTGAAACCTTGATGTCATGCTCAGACATTCACATCCTAACACAACTACGGAATACAAATGTGGTCTTTCAAATTTTATATGAAGTGATGAATCATTTAGCATCCCATAAATATATCCTAGTTAATCCAAAATAGGAATCAATTTATCACTCAGGTTAAGCCACACATTTATGTAATTTCAGGTCCACGACCAAAATCATGGGTGATACAATAACTCATCAAGAATCCATACTCATAATGATACTGATGATCATTCTTTATAATTAAACAAGGTCCCAGTGAAATTATCATACCATTATCTATTAATTTAAATAGTTTATATCTATTAATTTAAGAGACAACCCATTACACCTTAAGGAGTGTTCAATTTCATTATTTCCCTTTATCATTTCACTTTATATTTTAGAGGTCCAAGTTGGAAAGCCATTACTATATATAAATCATAAACATTTGTTTAATTAATCAATACCAAAATAAAAATAAAATAATTAAATTTATCAATTCCTTTGGGAATTTAGTAATTGGTATTTTTAAGGTATTTTGACTTTTAGAAATTCATTTAATACAATTAAAACTCATACTAATCGATGAAAATCCCAACATGCCACAATGATATTTTAATTACATAAGAAAGGAAATTGTTTCCCTAGATTATAAATATTACTCCCTAATGTGGTGGTTAAAGTCAAGATATTCCATTTTAAATGATGAAATTAGGTTCACTAGTGTAACCATTTTTTGAAATTTTCAATCTCATAATAAAATTCACATTTACAAGTTGATGCATGGAATGTTTGGCGCATGACATAACAATGAATTTTATAAAAGTTAATACATAAGTTAAAAGGAAGAGAACACCTTCTTCATTATTAGGAAGCCCTACATTTCCAATATTTTACTTTCATTCTATCCCAAATTAATGAAATCAAAATAACAAGAAAACAGCATAAAATAGGGTATATTAACTTGTAAACTGATAATAATTAAGAGGTTAATGGAATAAATGAATGTAAAAAAGAGGGGTTGGGGAATCATGGTTAGGTATCCAAGGAATATGAATTCAATCAAATGATACCATGAATAGTGGTGATCCACCCAAGGAAGGGGGAGGGTGATGAGGGCACATTTGGGGGGATTCTTGGATAAGTTGGGGTGGAAATGTGGTAAAATGCAATTTAAGGTCGAAGGGGAAAATAGTAAATATTCTTCATTTTTAGACATTCACAATTAGGATTAATTGTTATGAAAAATGTACCCCATTTATTCAATTTAACTATATAATTAAAAAAAAATATTCATGGTTTCCTTGAACGGTTAACAAACCAAACTCGCAGCTGGATGAGTTGATTCCCCCAAGCACTAATACCCCATACAGTTGCAGTGCATAGTTTAAAACATTTACTAACCATTTGGGTATCTCATGAAGTTTTCACCATTTTTCGTTGATTTCTGAGACACTTTTCATGGTTGACCTGCATATTTTCAGATAAAAAATAGGTTTCATGGTTGTGTTGCATTTTTAAATTCTAATAGTCAACCTATGTTGTCATTTTAGAAAAAATCCATTTGATATATTGAGCCCTCAAGATCCCCCCATGAAAACTAATTCTCCATATGGGTCTCATTAAAAATATTCAAAACAACTTTCTTCCAACAATTGGAATTTAATTTCAAAGCTCACTTTATAGTTTGTCTCATCCACCAAAAGAAAAATAAAATTCCATTAAAAATTTTAACCACTTCCAAACACAATAACTTAAAACATTTTCAGTTTATTGGATATAAAATCATAAAAATGATAATATTTTATATTAATGAATAATTCATTATATGATTATGTCTCCATAATGGTGAAACTAAAATTAATTACCATTATAAAGTATTTCATACTATTGATAAATCACCTAAAACATATGTTTTGTGAATTATATCAGTAAGAACCATACCTGTATCTTCTGTCTAATGATTATGAGAAAATATAAATCATAATAATACCATGATTCTGATACCATGACTAATCTTTAAATAATGAACTTTCTAATATATGATTCTGATTAAAATGATTATACTACAATAAACGTCATATAATTAATATTAATAACATTGCATAATGAAAATAATATTTTACTACATAACATATATGTGCCAAATTTTATGAAATATTAATATAAGAGAAAATAAAATTAAATGAGGTTCTAAAATAAATTAGTAAGATTTATATATTTACTATATATTTGGTAATAACACATATATGGAAATCTAAAATAATGTAATGTGTTCCTTTGCCAATCTCCCTTCTTACATGATATTATCGATAACTAGACATATATTTTGAGAATTTAAATATATATATTTAAATCTATATCTATATTTATTTATTTTGAAAATGGTTAAATTATGTAATTACATGATTTTTTACAATTTCCCTCACCTTTAATCAAACATCGCCAATTATGACATTTATAAGGGGAGTTGTCTTTCACTGTAAACTTTCAATTGGAATGCACCTCATAAAATTAAATATTCATAATAATGTTTCATGAATGAATATTATTGTACATCACCCTGTTTATATAATTATTAAATATAATTTTCTATTGTTTTGAAATATTTAAAATAGAGCTCGGGGAATATTTTCATCTCTTTTTATTTTTCTATTCAGTCAGTTTCTTCTAAAATTTTCTCTCTCTTATTTATTAAGATTCTAATTTATATTTTATACTTCCATTATTATTTAAAATATTTTTTGTTTTCATTATCATTAATTTAAAAAAATAACCATAATATTATTAATAAATAAAAAAAAAATAAAATGAATCTTTTATTTTTAATTAAATTTTACATAATTTCTTATCTTTCACTGAATGATTTTTTATTTATATCAATACCCATAAATGTCATACACCTTTTATTTTAATTATATTTTCATTGGAATATTATTTCAAATAATCATCTAAATTCTTCCTCTATATTATTTATTTTTATTTACCTTGATATTTTTAAGAATCCCATTTATTTCTCATGGTTTAATTATTCTATGATAAATTTATAATTATATTTGTGATAATGTATAACATATATTTATTTTTATCTTTAGTTTTGAGTCAGTTAGAAATTACATATCCCTCTAATTCATAGGGTATTATTTATGCTTCATGATATTAATATGATATTCGACATGGTTATCCAAGTCTATTTTGTTATGGGACATATATAATTATCTCAGTCCTCTATAATATAAATGTCTTGGTGTTTAACCATGACATAAATTATGATTTTCTATGATTATGTGTCCACCACATTATTATTCTTTGTAATACCTTTTTGTTATGATTCTGAATACTTAATTCTTTATATATGATTTCATGATAATTTTCACAATCCGGGATTTTCATTTTAGGATTAATCAATTATTATATTTAATATGACATGTTATACTAATTCAATTAATATCTTTAATATATTTCCCCTTACTTAAAATATGTTCTCCCCTAATGATATCTAATCCCTGGAAATTGAGTAAGAATATTACATATTTATTGTCTATAATGGAGTCAAGTGTGATGCACTTGTGGAAGTAAGGTACATTGTTTTATAAGATATATATGTAGATAATATCCAAAGACATTAAACCTTTGGGTTATGGGATTGCTACATTTTATGAGATATAATGGATGATAATTTATCATTATGTAGTATATTTTTACATTATAGTTAGATCATATCATTTTTCAATTCCTAAATAATTTTTCTACTCAAATTTCTCTCAACCATACCAAATCACAATGATAAATCACCAACCCCACACTTTAGAGTAATATCATTCCACAAAAATGAGATAAATAGTATATTATGGAATGTGATAACATCCAGGGTACCATACTTGAGTTTATCTTGAATCATAATGTAATTTACTGAAATAATTCATAACCTCATAAGGTCCTCAATATAATCTTACCCTGAATACTTACACATTCACATCCCCAAATCATACTCAATACATTAATTGAATTCTACTATAATTATTTACATAAAAACAGGAACCAAATCCAACATCAATATAGGAATTATAAAATCAATAATTTTATAGTAATCATATATGGATCATCCATCCCATACCCAAAATCCATTACTGTAACCCCAAACATCAACTAGTTGGGTAAGTTATATGTGAAGGGTTGTACTCTCACATATGGTTACATTACATTATCCAACATCCCATGTATATTACCATTACAAAGTGCAAACAAAACCCCTACCTAACCCTAGAATAGTTCATCTAGAATTTATAATTTTATGATAAAAAACATTCACTCAAAACAATGTTTATACTATTTGAAATCAATAACATTCTCTCTAAAAAGGAAGTACCTTACCACTACTCCATGAGCACCCATTTCCCCCAATTTTATCATTTTATAAGGGTCAAAAATCATGTTTAATTCATGTTGTAACACAAAATACCCATCTAATGAATCCATTTAGGGTCTATAATAGCATAATAGTCCAAATTACAGAACCCTATACCATCAAAAATCAATCCCCCCAAACCTCATGTATTGAAAAGCACCCAAAAAACCAATGAAATCAATCATCAATGCATGAATCTCATGATCCTTCCATTTGTGGTCCTATAATATCCCATGGTAAGTATTATAATACTATTAATGTATCATTCCTAAATAGATGCAAAATTTTTTCCAATTTTGCCTCTGAATTCATAGTCATAATACACATCAGTGTAGAAGATGGTTTAGAAACATTTCTCATTGATGCTCGAAGAATATCTATTGGATATCAAGGGACATAAAAATCATGAATCCCCATCCAAACCCAGTACTTATTAAATTTTTATGCTACTAATGCATTACTCTAGGAACTAATTCATATTCCATATCATATCCTTCCACAATCCCTCAATCCCTTTTATGAATTATTTATGAACATCCCATGTCTTCATGAATTCTATCTTGAAACCTCCTAAATCCTAGTATCCAATTATATTCCAAATGGGAATCCAAATAACTAATCCAAAGTTTACCTCACACAGTATCTATCTCAACCCATCAATAGGTAATCACCCTCACACTTCTAAACATTCTTACTACCTCATGCTTCCATGAATCACATTTAATCTATCCTAGGCCCATACTCTATTTCACATATCAAGAAACACATTCATGTAAAAAACATCCTTGTCAGAACTACCAGAGTTATCATTTGAAATTACTATGAAAAATTCTTCCTAAAATAACTCCACAACCAGACATCATTCATTTTTAATTCTAATTCATAAGAAATATATCAAAACTAAAATCATTTGAGGCCCTATCATCATGAATCTTATGAATATCATATTACAATTAATCACATTATATCAAAAAAAGTAATAAATTAAAACTCACTGATCAGATACACCCATATAATCTCCTTTTGGATGTACCCCAAATTAAACCACAGTTTAATCATAGAAAACATCATTTAGAGTCGCATCTCCTAATTCCAACAAAACACCATTTGCAAAATATTGTGGGAAAAAATATAAATAATCACACTCTTAGGATTTAATCTCACAATCACCTTCAGTTTTGTTTTCTTAACAAAACCATTGAATTTCACATGCCTCAATCCCTCTATCAAGGTTATCCAATAAAACATATTATCCTTTACCTATTCACAACCATCTCTTGTATTTAATTTCAATGAAAAGTTATTACTAAGGCATTATATCTACGATAACAACAACATAATCCAATAATTCATATAATAACCCAAAACTGGCATATTCAAATTCTCATATTTACCAACTATGGATTATAAAAACACCATAATAACATAATATATGTGTCCTCAAATATGGATAACATAACATGAAAACATGTTACCCATTGCCTCAATTAATTAATTCTCCCCCAAAAGGTAATTCAGGAAAACACATAATAACATACTATAGATGATTTAATTAACAAAAAAACCCTCCCTAAAACAATTTACAAAAAAGTATTCATAAAATAGTTTTGAGAAACTTGTTTCCTTTATTAATCTATTTAAAATCACTTGAAATCATCTTCTTGTTCAGTCACCAAACATGCTGAGTATAATGAATGGAAATATATCATCATTCCACCCAGATTCAATAATAAAATAATAACCAAATTACATCACATCACACTTTAATTCATAAAATAAATCATAATTACGGAAAAAATAAACAACACTATAGCCTTGTAAAATGTTAAATTCATTAAAAAAGAGTTAGTGAAAAGAAATTAGGATGTACATACAAATCAGTGACTAATCAAATATATGTCATCAATATCTCAAAATTTTATGAAAAAGATGTTGTGAACTGATACAATTTTTTACCACCATTTCCCATATCACCCATGAAATACTCGATCCATGATGCTATTTACAAACTGATGTCTTCCTCCACATATGCTAGAAGCTTTCAAATAGTTGAAAGAGTTAATGAAAAACATAGGGGTTACTACACTCTTATGGTCACAATTAATCATTAACTATTAAATGACCAAAAAATCATACAAAACAAAATACCATAGTAACCATATTGAATTACATTCAAAAAAATACCATAACAAACAAATATTAACTCATTATATAATAATATGAAATATAAAGGTCATAAATCGCATACATCAGAATTGATCAACCACTTGATTGATTATATTCAATATAAGACCAAATAAAAAGTACATTATAAGCTCTCCCAAAAAACTGTGATTTTTCAAAATCACATAAAAAAAATTGTTATTAAATTGAATCCTTATCATCATAAAAGAATATATATGGAGCTATATATGTGATATAATTTATGTACATCGATCAGAGTGCATAACTATGATATAGGAAATAACCTCCCTAGTTATCTATAAATGAGTCCCCTAATATATTCCATGATATTCACATGTATGCCTGAGAAATTAAAAAAATCAATAACACTTGGTTTATAACTAATCATGTTCGGTCATCCTGTACTAACCAATGAACCATGTCACTCAACCTTATCATGTTCATTAAAATTGTTTAAAGTCCCATGTTTTCATCAAAAAGTAGCATAATCTAGAATGTTTTCTAGGAATAAGTCCTAGATAACTAGTTCCTAAACCATAAATGAGTATATTTTCACCAAAAATACATCCATGAAATATCAAAAAGGAATTTTGGATGATATAAGAAACTTAAAGTAAAAAATAAAAACATTCATGAGACACAATTTTAGTGCTTCCATAACCCCAATAACCTTGTAAAACGTTGGTTCCTCCTGAATGAAATATTTTAATGAACTTTATCATAAGGTGTTGTGAAAATTATAATACTATTGATCAATTAATTACTATTATGATCCTATATCATTCAGGAACCTGGGGGGAATAAATATCTCTCTACTCACGATTTTAAGGTTTATAGGATCAGACATTGGGATCGTAGACTACTAAATCATGTAGATCTAGATAAAAAAATTTATATTTGATTAATTAAAAAAATAACCATATAATCTTATAGGATGGATAATATGTGAATTAAATCATTTAATATCATTTATATATTGTATTGTGGTCGAGACTAGATCACACAACCCTCCCCCCAAATGAAGAACTCACTACAAAAAAAGGGAAACGACTCAAAAAAATAATGGTTTCATATAACACCAAACTTGTGTGAAAATAATTCCAATTTTACCCACTTCATTAAAATCACTCATAAGGCATGAGTTTTTAAAAATTGAGGGCCTATGAGATCTATACATGAATACTCTAGTTTCATTTTGAAATATCCATACACATGCCATTATCTTCGACTCTCACCCCGATACCATTTTGATCAAGAAAGAACATTTCATAATACTTTCATGTTAATCCTAATAATAGTTGAGAAATTGTTCATAACCATTTCCCTAAACTAAGAATGTGGTAGGAATTGCATAATACCCACACATATCATTACTTCTTCCAATAATCTTTCAGTGAACATAATGTGTGAGTCCTACTCCATCAATATATGTCACCCATTTAACAACCAAGTGTACTTACATAATGATGTTAAAATATATTGAGTTGTCTTGAAACATGGCCTTTATTTTTTAATAATAAATTATATGGGTTTTGATTCCAAGTACAAAATTATATGTAGCATTTCACTTTGAGTATTATTCCCAAGAGAAAAATAACCTTACTTCCTTATCTCCCAATAGAGATATATTAAAGCCCATAAATTCCTAAAAACTAATCTTTTAGGACAATCGAAATAGGACTATAAACCATGACCCACATCCCCATTGGAAATTAAACATTGAGAATCAAAAATAGAATCTAAACTACAAACTCGATTAAAATATTACAATATATGGAAAATTTACTTAGTTTATGATCTTAAGATGCCATGTATGACAATCATAGGAATACCCCTTCCTAATTCATCTGAAAAACACCCATACTAGGTGATAGACTAAGGTTATCTCATTTGAAAAGAACATTATGACCATTTGATGATCATGCAATACCTTATGTTGTGATAAGAAGATACCTTATGGGAATAGAATAAGGTTACCTGTGTGATGATTTGACGTTTAATTATTTCATGAACATATGTTTTATTTTTTGATGAGCATAAATTTTTTAAGGTGATGATATTAGGATTCCTTATACAGAATGATTAAGATTCCATATGTGAAAATCACAATATTCCTTATGTGATGACCCTAATATTCCTTATGCGATGAGAATAAGATTCATTTCCTACTGAGCTTAAGATTACATAGGTGGTGATTCTATTATTCCTTCCATAATTAGAATGGGGTTTTTATGATGAGTACATGATACCTCATGTGGTTATTATTTGATTCATTCATATTCTATATTGAGTATGAAAAATTTATAAACAAATTCCTCACAATGCGTTGTGAGAATTATCTATCCAAAAAAATTTATTCACCCCACCAAAGTAACAAGTGATGTAATTAACTAATGTACACATTAATATGGTTCCCTAAAGGTTATTAACTATCATTTCATAAATCCATGAGGGTGTACAAGACAATGAGATGTGTTTCATTATGATACTTCAACACATTATAGTTGTTTTCTAGTTAAAGGATTCAACATGGTAACCTTAGTGGGGAAAAGATTCGTGATTTTTTTAAAGAAGGAATATAGGAGCTAGTGTCCTGGTTGAAGACATCAAAAATATTAATGGTGAACCAAATTTGAATTCATTTTCCTGTAATAATGATAATTATTAGTAACTATATCTATTACCACCTACATTCATCAATTACATCATGGATCACCAATAGAAATAGAGAATGTGATGTGAATCCATTCTCATTAAAAATTGAGATGAAGAATAGTGTTAGGCATGTTGAGAACCGACATCATCATACATGTACTCATATTTTGAATCAAATTATAATTTATAATTCCATCCACTAAACAATCCATGGGAAGTTCCCTAACCATGAATAACATGGTTAGTGAAGGAGAAGCACCCACGATGCTCTTTGAAATCCCATACTCCCACTTTATTGATTCCAAACTAGTATGCCAAGGTATTGGTTACCACATAATATAAATATAAAAGGAATTATGTCCCTATTTCTACGTTAAAAACATTCGAAAGATGGTCACAAAAAAACATATCTCTCTTTTTTGAGTGATAATATATCATTTTTACATGAAATATTGATCAATAGGATCTTGATGTAATGGCACCCCACCAATACCCACAAAAACTTTTAGAGTCCCGATTTTCACATTGTAATGAATTTAAATATTTAAAAATATTTATTTCTAGATATATCCACTAAGACGACCTGTGTTTTTGTGTCTCGATGTTCCCAGAATTAAATTTAAAAAAAATATTTAGAGTGTTTTATACTATGTGTTGGTTTCATCCATAGTGGAAGCACGGTTGGGCCACCACCCATATTTAATTTTTACCATGATCTATGATTATTACAGGATCAATATGGTTATGAAATCTAGTCACCATTGAATAGATTAAATGATTTAGATAAATATTGATGAGATCTGAATCCTTTTGAGAGAATATTTCAAATAATGTTCATAATTAATTTTATTTATTTCATAAAGAAAAGAATATTTGGATCTTAGGTTCATTCTTCATTAAGGATGTTGATCATCTGGAGTTACCCTTCTGGATTTACTCATTGTGCTTGTGAGGATCAAAACCATAATCCCTCTAGTGGTTATTCACATGTGCTCTGACAGCCTCTGATTGACACCACTCATTCACCGAGTGCTAGTGCGATGAAGTTAGTGTCATGTGTCAGTCATTATTGATCCCTTTTTATGTGATCGTTAAGAAATAATCTCATTATTGAGGGGATAAGAAGTGGATTCATTTGAGAAATGGTTTATATCAACAATTCTCAATTCACTGGGCATGTAGTTCAGTACATGGAAAATATATGTACATGTATGTTTATCTACATGGGGCATTAGTTACAATATTTAACTGTGTAACAACAATTAAATACCTTCAGAACCATAGATAAAACCCATTATTTTAATAATCTTACCACGTCATTATTTATGGTTCACCCACATGGTAAAATAGAATTATAAACAAAAAATTTGTGTCACAAAATAATAGTAGCTTTATTATTATTTAAATTTTTGAAAACAAGTTAAATAATTATTTACCATCTTGAAAATAATTATTTTACTACTGGACCAGCCTTGGTCTAGTCAAACTCCAATTCAATTTACTGAAAAAATAAAAAAATAAAAAAATTATTTATTCTCTTAAATAAATAATTTATTTATAAACTTTTAAAAAATATATTTATTAAATATTCAATACAATATTTTAATATATTTTACTCACAATCTGCTGAATAAAAATTATTTAATTTATTTGATCATTTTTCCTTAAATGAAATATTTCACACATCTCGATAATAATATTTCTTTGATCATTTAAATTCAAATATAATTTAAATGAAACCAAAAAAACCACTCTGTGTGTGACCCTCTAGGATTATTTCACATTGGAATTAGATGGGCTTTCCTAAAGTCCAATTAGTAGCGTTTAGCAACAGGTCAAGACACCCTAGTGAACAAAATTATGGTCACAACAATGACATCCACATTGGAATTCTCACTGGATAATATAATACCTTTTCCTCAATATCTCACCAATCGAGATTCATTATAGTGTCATTAGCCTTTGTTCTTGATACATCGTTCTTTGACTTCCTGAAATAAAATAGATCTTATAAGATGGCCATGTAATTTCATGTGAAAATTCTATTTCAATCATTGGGAAAATTTATAATCTTTCATAAATGGAAGAGACAAATATTTAATTGAGTTATCCATTAATAAAAAAACACACATGATACAACCAATGTACCCTAATTCCTGCAAACTGTCTCCCTAATGGATTTTGTTAGTAAATCAATGTGTGTGAGTCATGACACATATTGATGATAATATTAAATACAATGAATCATTACACAAACTCGTATATTGGAATATATGATTAAATCAAAACATTTTTAATTACCACTGGTAGGTCTATTCTCATAATCTCTTGTCTTGGAGAATAAAAAGTACGAACATAGTTAGAGGAAGCCTAATCTACTTACGAGTACTCTCACATGATGGTCTATATACCACGATTCCCATTATATTATGTCATCCAATGAAAAAACAATATTTAAAAATATAGTCATGTCACTTAAAGAATCTCAACATAGCGAGGATCTACCGTGGCCTTTTTAATGCGACAAATACTCCCTAAAATTATTATACTATAGTCATGTAGAAAAATGAACAATATCTAATAGGATGTTTAATATTTAAATATATTAAATATTCATGTAATCAAAGTACAACCATTTGGTTCTAGGAATCTACTCTTAAAAAATAATTATTTTACTAGATCCAATTACCTATGACTTTCAGTCCGTTATACCTCACATAATGATCATGTTTTTGTTGAGTCCAAATATTAGTCAAGGGGCCAACCCACTGTCTTATGTGGAAATACTACTCACTCCAACATCAAATATCTAAGAAAAATCCATCAATATATTATACTTATGAATTATGTGCTTCTTACGCTGATGTGACCTGGGGTCTTTTGAAAGTGCCACTGATGTTGTTTTATTAAAGTTGAGGGAGATGGGATATTTACTGCTCGGTATCACATCAAGATCCTATATGATTCTTAGGAACCAAATTACATCTTTAACTACCTCTGAATCAATGATATACTTGTACTATATTGTAGAATTTGCGGGAAAATCTTTTTTGAGCTCCTACAAATCATTTCTCCCCCATTCAAATTGAATATGTTTCCCAGTAGCGACTTCATGTCATATTGATCTATCTAGAAAATAGAATATGCATATACCCTAATGACTAGTTCCTCATCTCCTCCATTAACCTAGAACATATTATTAGTACACCTCATATACTTTAAGATTGTCTTGATGGCCATCAAATGGTGGTCACCATGGTCATCTTGATATCTTCCTATCACACTCAATGCATTTCCGACATCCAGCCTAGTACATAGCATGGAATATACGACTGACCCAATCGTTGATGTATATGGATTTTTTCCCATTATCATTCTTTCCTCATGTGTCTGAGGACATGTTTTCTTGGAAAGATAAATTCTATGTGATGCTGGAAATAATCCCCCCGTGGATTGTTCCATACTGAATCTCTTTAGTATCTTTTCAATGTATGTACTATGACATAGGCCAATAAATCTCTTGGATATATCATGATGGGTCTTGATCCCAAGAATATATGTTTCCTTGCACATTTTCTTCATAGAGAATCATTTATTTAACCATGATATCACATTTCTAATAAGTAATATATCATCAAAAAATAATATTAATAAAACGACTACACTCCCACTAATCCATTTGTATAAAAAAAGGCTCACATTCATTCATGATAAAATAAATTTCATTACAACTTCATAAAAATCAATGTTCCATGACTTGGATGCTTTCTTTAATACATCATTGGATTTCTATAAATTGCATACCTTATTTCCATATTTGTATTCATAAACACTTCAGATTGTTTCATGTATACATCATCACGATGGTTCCCATTATGGAAGTCTATTTGGACATCCTTTTTCCAAATATTATATTCATGGTATGTGGCAATGAACAATAGACATCTAATTTATTTCATCATTGAAACGGGAGAAAAGATTTTGTCGTAGTAAATGCTGTGACACTACTTGAAACCTTTTGCAACCAGTCATGAATTATAGGTATATACATTTCTTTCTCTATCCAGTTTCTTCTTGAAAACCCATTTGATACCAATAGGATTTACATCAACTAGAGGATCTAACAAAATATGGACATCATTTTGGTACATGAAGTCCATTTCAGAATTCATGGATTCTCCCTGCTTATCAATATCTGTGGAACTTAATACATCCTTGTAGGTTAGAGGATCTTAATTATCAACTAATAATGAGTCATCATCCTCATTATCTAGAAAATTGGATTGTTTCTATTCTCTATCCTCTATTGTACTCTTAGGGATTTCTTGTGTCTCTAGAACATTTCTCTCTTCCACGGCACTTTTTGGAATCTGTTCATATAACAACTCTTGTGTACCTTGATCCTTGACTTTAGCAAAGTCTATCTCACTACCATTATCTCTTTTAGATATGTGCTCTCTCTCAAAGAATATGGAATGTCATTCCATAATAAATTTTTTTTCTGGGGGTTTTTATATGTAATAACACCTTTTTTCTTAGGGTACCCTATAAAGGTACACATTGTTCCTTGTGGTGAAAATGTATTACCTGAAGAGGCCTTAAACAACACAATTCTTACCCACGCATGTAAATTTGATAACATGGCTTTCTCTTCACACTATAAATAAAATAGATTACCATTTATCAATTTAATTTGTAATTTTTTTAGTATGTTCACCGCTGTTTATAACGCATATCCCCGAAAGGATAACAGAAAACTTGCATGACTCATCATTGACCTCACCATTTCCCACAAGGTGAGGTTTCTCCATTTTCATAAACCATTCCACTAGGGTGAATAAGGAGGAGTAAGTTGTGATAGGATCCCAAGATCCCATATGTAATCAATAAAGTCTTGATGAAGATATTATCCACCTCATTTTGAGCGGAGTTTCTTAATCTTCTTACCAGGATAGTTCTCAACATCGTTATTGTATTCTAGGAAATTGTCAAAATAATCAAATGTATACCCGATTAATTATATATATCCTTATCTACTAAATCATCTATAATGTTATGAAGTATGAGAACCATATTATTGCTTTAATTGGATATAGTCTACACATGTTGGTATAAACCAATTTAATAATCTCTTTAGAACATCCACCTTTCCCATTAAATTGGGATTTGGTCATTTTTCCTTGTAAACTTGCATGGCATACGCCACATGTGTATAGTTAGAAAGAATCTAAATACCCATCTTGATGTATCATTTTCATGAATTTATTGTTTACATGACCTAGATGGTGATGCCAAAGTTGGGTGTGGTATGAGTCATGTGAAGTATCATTTTTATCTAATGTCATTTCCTGGTTTGTTTAATTCAACCCTTAATGACCGTTGTATAAATGATCCCTACCAAAATAGATGATATCATTGTAAAAGAAGAAGCATTAATTTCCAAAAATGAAAACTTATCCATCTGTATCTAATCAAGATACAAAAATAATGTTTTTAGTAAGATAAGGAATATAATAACAACCCTTTAACACCAATATCATCCATGTATGAAACTTGAGGTTATAGTCCCCAATAGCTAAAAGAATGAGTCTTTCTTTGTTGGCTGCTCATAGATCTATCTCCCCTTAGTCAATCTTTTTGAATCTACTTGGTTCTTATATTTGGATACATATGTGAGCACCAAAATCTATTTCTAATACACAATTTGTAGAAACATATAGATTACATCTAAAAAAAGGCACTTACAACATCCCTTTGCTTGTTAGGCTAGGTGAAGTTCTTCTTCTAGTGGTCCTTCTTTCTACATGTGAAACAAACAACATCCAATTACCTTTACCCCTATGATCTTACTTTTTATAGAAGAGAGTGAAGAAGCTTTGGGCATATAGATATTTACCTTCCCTTTCCTCCAATTCATCCTAAGGACAGAAGGATTTTCTCGTTTCATATCTTTTTCCACATGGATAATGAAGACAAGAAGATTATATATAAAATTATCAATGTTGTTCATATTTAAATTAAAAAAAATCTATAGAATAAATGAGGGCGTGATGTAAGAATAAGATCAGTACTTAGTTCTTAGAATATTTTAAACCCTAGAACCTCTATGAACTCAATGTTTCCTATAAGGATGACTACGTGAGGCCAAACATGGGAAGCTTCTAAAACCATACTCCTAAAGAGTTCCTTGGATATCTCAAACCATTCATGTCTTATTCTCTCCTGGTAAAGACTTCAGAGGTGCTCGAGCATGCTATATGAATCCATATTTTCATGAGACATAATGATCTCAGAAGACATCAATGATAAAATCAAACATTTAACATCAACCGCATCATTCATATGATTCTCATTTACCAATAATTCTTTGTCACACATCTCATGGGATGGCGGATTAGGTAATACAAACTCTAGAACATTAGAATTACATTCCTGGAGTAGAAAAACACAAAGTCATATAAACCATTACTAGAAGTTACTGCCTTTGAGGATGTTTTCTTTATCTCGAATTTATCATAGGAATAGTGTGGTTGAAGAGTTTCTCATTTTATTCTACAATTAATAGAGAATATCATTTTTAATTTCTTGATGACATTTTATAATAAATAATAAATTAATTTTATTAAGTCTCCCACTATTTTATCAATTCCCAATGGCTCTCACCATTGAACTCGGAATATCTAGTTTCCATGACATTCTAGTGGAAAAGATCTATATTCTCCTTCACACGATTCCAAAAAGGGTAGTTCAAGATTTATGAATATATTTTGGTAGGTAGGTATTTTCCAAGTATGGGATTGTAGCTCCTTGATCTGTTGAGTGGAATCCCCTATCCTGAAATCCTGACATTGGAATTACCCAACTCTTTCCCTCAATATTACACAAAATCTATCAAGGGACACACCTCTTGATGTAATATGGTTATGTAAACCTGAATCCATTGATAAGGGATTCCAATATAAATGTATGTGTCCCAACAAGGGTTGGTCAAGCCCATAGTTTTAATGAGTTGTTCCCTTAATCCCATAACAAGAGGCTTGGACTGATATAATATATTACTTGAGGGGTTTTTATCTATTATGCATGAATTTTTTATTATCGCTATCACATTCTTGTTAATATTTAGTGGAACTTACATAAGTGTTCGACCATGTCTTTATAATATTTATACATAATCCTAGTTTATTTTAGTTCCATATTGCAAGCTTTGTTAATACATTTATTATGTTATCGCGACAACACACCCATAATGATAAACCATGAAAATAATAGAAATAAGATAAAGAAAATGGAATGATCATGAGCTTCTATAATGGTTAGTTTATCTATCAACTGATAAATTAACCCTGGACTAGGGGAGAAACACCTTGAACCTTTTGGGATTTTTTTTACTGCTTTCCGCATTTCCAGCTTTGTATCCTATGGGATTGGTTTCATCTTAGCTCCATCGTGAACCTCCTTATATAGCATGGGAGTTAAATAAATTACATATAATTATTAAACTCAGATGAAGGTGAGGGGTAAAAAGGGAAGTTTACATAAATTAACCCATGGAATTCATGCCCTACATATTAACAAGGGGATATGGGTTACTGGAAAAAAAAATAAATAAATAAATTTATTGGAAACCAATCGAATTCAAAGGTCTTGGTCTAGCTCATGATCACCCACATACATGCAATGAGTAACATATTTAATAAAACTAGTATCCAATTATTTAATCATTCTTGTTTAAGATAAATCATGCTCGAACAATTTAATTATAAACATTAATTAATTAATCTTTTAATATTAAACTATTTTTCTGAATTTACTTGAGATTCTCATCCATCAAAATTTTAAACAATTAAATTCATTTAAAATTATCTTGGTACATAACATGTACCTTGGATGGACCTAAGTGAACAACCATTCATAAATACCCAATGAGTAGGAATGAACATTATGAAGATGTTAAGTTAAACACACACATAGAAACACACACACACACACACATATGTATATATATATCACCTATCACGAGTTGTGCCTCAGCTTTAAACCTAAACCATGGTATAGGTCTCAAGGGTTTGTATTATATAATAATAGATTTTAATAAGTCTACACAACTTGGATGGCTACCAAGTGTGTAGTTCCTACTACACAGTGTGTAATATCATTCACCATCCATCTGAAGTATGCACCTAGGGATAGGGCATGTATATGTAATTTGGAAAAACTTAGAGTACACAATGTTTCCAATGGGCCACATGCTATATAGTATCAGTGTTACATAGTGTCCATCCGGGCAAGCCGTGTATGAGGTACATGAGTTAACCCTAACCTAAAGGTACTACACCACGTGTCTAGTGGGATACAAGGCACGTAATCCCAAAACTGTGTGCCACCTATTCCTAGTAAACATACGAAATCTTTAAGACTTTGAAAAACTCTAATGACATGGCATGGTTTGGCAGACAGACCCCAATGCATTGATCCTTGATACATAGTGATAAAATCCAAATACATATCGTATATTATGGTGTAGCACTGATATGAATATTTGGAACCTCTAGATGAGATCTTCTATTTTATTTTAATCAAATTTAAAATAAAATATCATTTCTGTAACGTGAATGAGAAATGAAACAGGGGGAATATACCTCAATATTCATATTTGGTGAATGATTAACATGAATTTACAAACTAAATTATTAAACCATTAATCATAAATGAATTATTTAAATAATTATAAACAATGATGTAACCCCTTTGATACCAATTATAGGTTCCAACCCTAGTGGAAGTGTAGTTGGCCCGATGCGAAAAATTAATCATTACCAAGATCAAGGATTATTCTGGGATCAATACGAAGGTGAATTCCAGACTCCACAAAATTGAATCAATGATTTAAATAATGATTGAAGATTCCAGAAACCTTTAGAGAGGATATTTCACATCGCGTTTATAATTGATTTAATTATTTTCATAAAAAATAATACCTAGATCTTTGTTACCTTCTTCATTGTTGAGGTTGATCATCTTGAATGACCCTTTCATATTGTATTCTTCCACTTACCCGGATCGAAACCAAAATTCCTCTAGCAGTGATCCACACATTCTTTGATGGCCTCTGATTGACACCACTCATTCTTTGGGTACTAGGGAGGCGAATCAAGTGTCTTTTATCTGCCATTCAGGACCGCTTGATCATTAGCCTTAAAGAACATATATAATTCTTGAAATGTTATGGAAGATTATTAAAGAGAGAAATCGTTTAGCTCAACGATTCTAACATCCCTGTGTGTGCATTTTAGTACACGATATAAAAGAAGTAAATGTCTATTTATCGATATGGGGATTCAGATAAAATATTTAATTTCATAACAAAAATTAAATACATTCATAAACCTAGATAAAACCAAATTATTTAATAATATTACCACATCATTATTTATGGTGCACCGACATTAACTAAAATGAAATATAAATAAATTTCTATGCCACAAAATAATAACAGCGTTATTATTATTTAAATATTCTCTAACTAGTTAAATAATTATTTACCATGTTGAATATAATTATTTTACTACTGAACCAGCCTTAGTCCTCTCAAACTCCACTTCAAATTTTTAGACACCTGAATAAAAAAATAAATAATTTATTCCTTTAAATAAATATCTTATTTAAAATATAGTAAATAAATATTTATTAAATGATCAATAAAATTAATATTTATATTTTACCCAGAATCTAGTGAATCGATATTAATTTAATTTAAACAATCATTATAACTTGAATAAAATTATTACAGGTCTTGATAATAATATTTATTAACTCAATTAAATTAAAATAGAATTTTACTATGACAACCAAAAACACATACTTTGTGACTTGATAGGATTCTTTATAATTTTCATTAGGCATTCTTGCCTAATGTGAAATATTAATATCTAGTAATGGGTCAAGGAGCCATAGACAATTAACAAAAAGTCGCAACAACAAAATCAACATATAAAAACTCACTGGATAATATAATCCCTTTGTCTCAATATCTCATCAAGCAGGTTTCATGATAGTTGCATCATCCTTCATTAATTACATGTTGTTATTTTAATAACTAAAATAAAACCATCATTATACCATGGAAATGGAATTTCACACGATAGTTTTATTTCAATCAGAGGGATGATATATCAACATACATAAATGGTAGGGGAAAATACTTCTTTGACTTGTCCATTAATTTCAAAAAAACCTTACACATGATCATATATAGGAATATCTGATGACACCTAAACATGTGGAATTCTTACTGGTGATTATATTATCAAAATCTCTTGTCCTGGAGATTACCCAGTACAAATTGATGAGAGGAAGTCTCATTTTCTTACGATTACTCCCACATGATGGTCTATATATCATGTTTCCAATTATAGTATGTCATCCAACTTGAGAACTATATTTAAGAATTTTTTCATATCTCTTCATGGTTATCATCATAGAGGGGAACTTCTATGACCTTGTAAATATGACAAATACTCCAGGAAATTATCACACTATATTCATGATGGACAATGAACAATATGTAATAAGAATTTTAATATTTTAATATATTAAATATTCATGTAATAAATGTATTACAAGTGGATTCTAGGAAAACAAATCTTACAATATGCAAGTGAAGAAACATAATAACACTCAAAAGGTAGTTCATATATGAAATATTATTTTACTATTGAGTTTAGAATGCGGTGTTTACCCTAGGCAGGAAATAATTTTTGCCAGCATGGTACATCGGTTGAAAAAGACACCCTAGGGAAAATCATCAATAAAATTGTTAAACAATATTATTTTACCATTAACATCCATTCAAATGACTTTTTGAATAGATACTCATATTGGAATTTTGAGAGATCCGTTGAGATTGTAATGGGTTGTTTTACATAGGTGCGATATAAAAGATAGGGTGTAGAATTTTCAGATCCCATGATGGAGGTGGAGGTGACAATGTTTTCTATAATTATGAACTGAAGAAGTTATAATTAGGGTTATCCCCTAATCCTCCTCCTATAATATCATGTTATCTCTCTTAATTCCTCTTTGGTGAATCAAGAACAAGCTTTGATAGAACTTAGATGGATCTATGAGGGTGTGTGATGAACACATCTCCAATGATAAATAGATCAATCCAAGTAGGATTCACGTGGACCTTTCATAGTCCAATTTCAATTCTATGTTATTTCATTAATTTTTCATCAAATTCATAATTTTGAATATCAAAGTGACGGAGAAAGGAAAAGGGACATCACTAGGCATATGTTTTGTCGTGTTCTTTATTGTTCTCCAAATTTGAATATTCACTACATCAAAACACCAATGAATCACTGAGAATAGGATGGTGTTGTGATGACCACAACCCAAGGATTTGGAAACACTATTAATTTCATGTTTAGACCACCAGAGTGGTTTTTGTGGTCCTCAGATGGCAGTGGTGGTGCAGATCTAGTAAAAGAGGCAGCCTAAGGTAGCACATAGTGGCTAGAGTAGGGGCCAGTGAGTGTTGGGTGTTGGGGCAGGATAGAGGAGTGAGATAAGTAGGGTGTTGAGGCCATTGAAGTGGTAAGGTGGTAGGATTGTGAGAAGACAGGAAGAAGGAGGCTAGAATATGGGATAAGGTAGTGGGAAAAAGCATGGAGGTAGACGACGAGACTGAGGATGGGATAGGAGGCCAGGGATCACGGGGGGGGGGGGGGGGGTGACAAGTTGACGAGGAGGAGCACATGAGGCCAGCACACAGGGGACAATAGGGAGTGACCGGGGGAGGGTTGCATGCCCAAACAGGTGGGATAGGTTGAGAGGGCATACATGAGGCTGCATGGTCGGGCTGTGGGCTGGTGAAACAAGCTAGGTATGCTAGAGTGGGCCTATCCAGGTGGAGTGGTATAAACAGAATGGGCCGGACAATTTTGGTTGAGCCGAGACAACTTCAAATGTAAATTTCTCCTAAATAGTGGGTCGAATTAACGCATCATCTATGACCACATGTCCCTCTCAATGATAGAATCATTTTAAGGGTAGTCTATGAATTTTAGGGATTGGTTTTGTGGCGAAAATTCAGGAAACACCTATTTTTAATAATAATATAATTATTATTATTTAGAATTAATATATCATAAATATCTTCTAAAAAGAATGTACAATTGACGATCCGTTAGTGGAATCAAGACCATAGAGTTGAGGAAGGTTTTTGAAGATTAATTCCATGTGTTTAAAATAGCAATTGGGATTCAAACCTGTAGATACCTATTTTAGGCGTTAGTAGTGAAATGTGACATTTTCATTGGGAGTTCATTTTTAATGAATGAATATCCAATAATGTGCAGTTTTCAGGAGTATCACAATGTAATTATCTATTTTATTATTCCTTGAGTGATGAATTGGACCCAATAGATTTTTTTGAGAATAATGCATCGACTAACACTCTTCCATCACATATCTTATTAGTGTGATTGAAAAGTCAATATTTTGTGTTTATTTGTATGAATCGCAGTGGTAAATTATGTTTGGATGCACAAATACTCGTTCCTAGCCTCATTAAATGTGAAAGAATAAATGGAATATTATTAAAAGATCCTTTGATTTTTTCTGAGCCTAAGGCTCTGAATAGTTGTGTACGACAACTGTTGCTATGATACGATCTATCAGTTACATCTTAGTGGAATCCCCCTAAGGCACTAGGGTGAGGGTCCTCAATGAATGAGAGTAAAATATCTATGACACATTAGGTCATGGGTCCTCTATGATTAAAATAATATTGTAACCCCCCATCCACATGGTCATAGGTCCTATATCTACTAATTCTGAGTGGAATCCCTCTGACATGCTATGGTAAGAGTCCTCGATGAATGAAAGTTGAATCCCTCTAGTGAATAAGTGCTTGGGTCCTCTATAATGACTTTTATAGTGGAATATCCCAGACGTAATAGTGTTTGGGTCCACTATTTTGGTTCAAAATGTTTTAATTTTGAATCAATGAAAATATGTACATTGACTCTACATTGGACTCATTAGTAATATGGGTGTTTTACCCATCAAGGCACATCTTTGGGATGCAACGAAAAATTATGTGGGTGCATCGGTGCCGCTTTAACCGGATAGTATCAATTTGTAGAGAAATTATCCCCTTCGACTCATAGTTTAGGGAATACATGAGGGATGATAGGAATCAATGGTTATTAATTTGGGAATTATTGGTGAATTTTTAACTTGGGCTAAGCTATGAGATAAAGATCCCCTTACTGCCTAGTTTTTGATTCTTTGACTGAGCATATATTTATACACACCCAATTTTGGTACCCACTCCTTGGGTTTGGTAACACTCCTTTTAAGAGAGGCAAAGACGAACATAGTATGCCACTTGCATTCCATGTCTAGATTCTCATGGATGGATGAGCCTACTCTCCCTCTATAGTTAGCGAAGGCTCGACAAGAAGTCCATCTTCTCACCATTTCTCTCTTTTTGTGTTTTGATTAGCTTACATTGAATTACCTATTAGTTTGAGCTGCACACTCTTTATTGTACATCATTACCCTTACTATTTTACCTTTTTACTATATCTATTATTGCTCCCATGAGCCTTCGGGGTATCCTACATGGTATTTTTTATACTCAACCAAGCTTGGGTATTGCCTGCATGTTGTTTGTCTATGAAGATGATGGAAATGTTTGATCTTGACTTTCAAGAGCATCAAGATACATGGATCTTGGATCATGTATGGTGGTCTCTTGAGATCCAAGAGTTGGGATCTCGTAGTTTTTTGGCTTTTTTACACATTTTCTATCAATTTAGGAAACTTCTCTTGTTGGGAGTGTGTTTTTTCCCTTTTACTTTCTAGTTTACATTACTGTACTTTTACTCTATAGTGGTTAATTCACTCGATATATTTTATATAATTATGGTACCTTTATTTTGGTTTCCCCGATACAAATTTTCATTAAGTGGATATGTGTGTGTACATGTACATTAGAAAATGTCTCCCCGAGTTGTTGGGCCTTCGGCACTTGTCTCCACCCCTGGGCCTATGGTGGCAGGTTTGGGGTAGTTGTGGCTTGAGCACTAGAATGGGTCAGGTCATGAAGGAAATAGGACTCATAGGGTGATGTTACAATTATTACCACTACCAAAATTTTTGGGATACTCTTTTTTGAGTTCAAAAATACTACTATCCTATAATCCTAGGAGGTTGAGGACATCCAAGGGATCCAACACTCTTCTACATCTAAGGAGTCACAGTGGATATTTCTCATCCGCTGAATGTTATAATGGTATATTTACAACTTAATAGTATTATATAAACCATTTAATACACCAATTTCAGATCTAACAGCACTTGTATCCTAGTGCCCATACTGGGAGAAGGTCATTGTTCATACATCAGAATGAACTTCACTAACTTCTCATATAGACCCTAAATTATCTTTCAAATCACCTACATTTCTAAATGATGTACATGGAAAAATATTTTAAAGACTAGGATCGAGACAAAAAGCATCAAAATTGTGTTTTAGGTTGAATCAAATAACCACTTGAGTTATCATCCATCATTACCGATATCCTCTCCATGATGTTGAATTATACCCTAGAGGTCCTCCTTATGATACGAAAACACCCATAGAATGAATCTCAATGGCACATACTATCTCAAGACTATGTAACATTACATCGGGTATTTGATGTAATAGATGAGGAACTAGTTCCTTATCACCATTTAAATTTTAGAATTATTGTTAGATTGGGATTTAGAAGAGGGGAGGATAGTGTACCCACCATCACCAAACCTGATGAAAAACACACATAAACTGAGGGTGTTTATCTGAGAGACTGAGGTAAGTAAGATAAAAATTACCCAACATAATTACTTGTGTTGTAATGTCCGGGTTCTGGAAGCCACCCAGAGGTACCGCGTACCCGGTTGGTCACATGGCCTCAAGTGCATTTCCCCAAATGCTAGAGGCTGATGACTAGCAGTGAGGTCCTTGGGTGTGATTGTGGGGAAACATTGCCCACATTGGCAGAGTACACAGAGGAAGAGAAAACAAATTACAACAATAGCAGAAGCAGTAGAAATATATACAAGAGTAGACCATAAACAAAGAATGACTAAAAAATAAAAAACTGGAGAAGAAGTATATGTAAATGATGCATGATACATATATGTCTAGCAAAACATCAAAACAAGTAAGAATTATGAATACAGTACTAAGGAAATGTAAAAAAGAAAAACAGATGAGCAAATCCACTGCATCGCAAGCCTCGACTTTGTCCCATGCTCTCCAGCTATAGTGAAATATAGAACCTGATGTATAAGGTTGCTTTCCCTTATCTATACTTCCAAAAAAAAGTCTGTTTGGGTCCAAAAGCATGACCCAAATAGAGTGTGAGACAAAGTCTCAATAGGAAAATAAACAAAGATATGTGCTTAACAGTCAGTGAATATATGGAAGGTAAAGTACAGTAAGCAGTAAACAGTAATCAGTAAACAGTAAGCATTAAATAGGATAATATATAGTAGTAATGATCCACGGTTTCCAGCATATAATCTATAAACAAGAACATCCACTCAATCAATTTCCGATCAAGAGGGCCCATAATACCTCAAGAACCAAAAATTGGCATTCATTTAAGCAAGGTACAAACAATCTACCTTTCTATGAACTACAAAGATTCTATCAAGAATATATCACAACAACATGCATAATCGACACACAGTCTATCACAACAACATGCAATTTCTAAGGTACCCTAGATGGCATGGTAAGAATGCATGGAATGTGATTTCTAACATGTTCCTATATGATGCATAAGATGTCATACCCTCATCTCATCGGTTTGTGACAGAAATAGAACCAAAATAGAAACAACAGTAAAAATACAAGTCATGCGAATCACTCTAGGTGAAATCATATCAACCGTAAATTCTCAAAACCATAAAACTGCAATCATCTAGGTAGTATGGCTTTTCCTTGTACACGGGATAGCTACTCCTGAGCATAGCTTAGTACCAAATACTGAATCCGTCTTATCCCTGGATAAAGGCTCCAAATAGTAAATGAAGAGAAATTAAAATCCTCTGATACCACATTGTAACATCTCCGTTTCAGAAGCCACCCAGAGGCACCCCTTACCCGGTTGGTCACATGGCTTCAAGAACATTTCTCCAAACTCCAGAGGAGGCCGACTAGTAGCGAGGGCTTTAGGTGTGATAGTGGGGAAACTATTCCCTCATTAGAAGTGTACACAGCAGAAGAGAGAACAAATAACAATAATAAAAGAAGCAGTAGACATACATACAGGAGTAAACGATAAACAATGGAAGACTAAAAAATAAAAAACATGAGATGAAGTATATGTAAATGATTCATGATACATATATGTCTAGGAAAACAGCCAAATAAGTAACAATGCTGAATACAGTACTAAGACAAAGTACAAAAGAAAAACAGATGAGAAACTACATAGCATCGCAAGCCTCGGCTTGGTCCCATGCTCTCTAGCTCTAGTGCAATCAAGAAACGGATGAAGAAGGGTACTTGACTTTATCTATACCTGCATCAACATAGTCTATTTGGGCCTAAAAGCATGACCCAAACCGGGTGTGAGACAAATTCCCAATAGGAAACCACAAAAAGATCTGTGCCTAATAGTCAGTGAATATATGGAAGGTAAAGTACAATAAGTAGTAAACAGTAAGCAGTAAACAGGATAATACACAATAGTAACAATCCATGGTTTCCAGCATATAATCTACAAATTAGAACATCAACTAGACTGAGGATGCGATAGGAGTCCAGGGACTACAGGGGGGTGCCAAGTTGACGAGGAGGAGCGCATGAGGCCAGCACACAGGGGACATTAGGGAGTGACCGGGGGCGGGTTGCAAGGCTAAAGTGGTGGGCTAGGTTGAGAGGGCATGCACCATGCTTCATGGCCAGGCTGTGGGCTGGTGAAACAAGCTAGGCCTGCCAGAGTGGGCCTATCGAGGTGGAGTGGTACAACCATAATGGGCCGGACAATTTCGGTTCAGCCGAGACACCTTCAAATATCCATTTCTCCTAAATAGTGGGTCAAATTAACACATCATCTATGACCACATGTTCCTCTCAATGATACAAACCTTTTAATGATATTCTATGAATTTTGTGGATTGGTTTTGTCGTAGGTATTCACAAAACACCTATTTTTAATAATAATAATATAATTATTATTATTTAAAATTCTTATATCAGAAATATCTTCCAAACAGAATGTACAATTGAAGATCCGTCAGTGGAATCAAGACCATGTAGTTGAGGAAGATTTTTGAAGACTAATTCCTTGTGTTTAAAATAGTAATTGAGCTTCAGACCTGTAGATACCCAGTTTAGGCGTTTGTAGTGAAATGTGACCTTTTCACCGGGAGTTCATTTTGAACGAATGAATAACCAATAATGTCCATGTTTGAGGAATATCACAATGTAATTATCTATTTTATTATTCCATGATTGAGGAATTGGACCCAATAAATTTTTTTAATCATAATGCAACGACCAAAACATTTCCATCAGATATCTCATTAGTGCGATTGAATAGTCAATATTTGGTGTTTATATGTATGAATTACAGTGTTATATTCTGTTTGGATGCACAAAGACTTGTTTTTGGCCTCATTAAATGTGAAAGAATAAATGGAATATTATTTGAAGATCCTTTGATTTTTTTTGAGCCTAATTCTCTTACTAGTTGTGTACGACAACTGTTTCTATGATACGATCTATCAGTTACATCTGAGTGGAATCCCCCTAATGCACTAGGGTGAGGGTCCTCAATGAATGAGAGTGAAATCCCTCTAACACATTAGGTCATGGGTCCTCTATGATAAAAATATAATTGTAACCCCATCCACATGGTCATAGGTCCTCTATCTGCTACTTTCGAGTGGAATCCCCCTAACGCACTATGGTGAGAGTCCTGGATGAATGAGAGTTGAATCCCTCTAGTGCATAAGGGATTGTGTCCTCTACAATGACATTTAGAGTGGAATATCCCTAAAGTAATAGGGTTTGGGTCCACTATTTTTGTTCTAAACCTTTCAATTTTGAATCAATGAAAAGATGTACATTGACTATACATTGGAGTCATTAGTAATAGGGGTGTTTTACCCATCAAGACACATCCTTGGGATGCAACGAAAAATTGTGTGGGTGCATCAGTGCCGCTCCAACCAGATAGAATCTATGGGTAGAGAATTTATCCCCTTCAACTCATAGTTTAGGGAAGACATGAGGGATACTGGGAATCGATGGTGGTTACTTTGGGAATTTTTGCTGACTTTTTCACTTGGGATGAGCTATGAGATAAAGATCCCCTTACTACCTACTTTTGGATATTATGACTGAACATATATTTATACACAACCAATTTTAGTACCCACTCCTTGGGTTTGGTAACAATTATTTTTAAGATAGGTAAATATTCACATGGTATTCCACATGCTTTCTGTGTCTATATTCTCGTGGTTGGATGAGCATACTCTCCATCTATAGGTAGCGAAGGATCGGTGAGAAGTTCACCTTCTCACCATTTATCTTTTTTTGTGTTTGGATTAGCTTACCTTCATTTACATGTTAGTTTGATATACACACTCTTTACTGTAAATCATTCCACTTACTATTTTCACTTTTTAGTGTGCCTATTACTACTCCCTTGAGCCTTCGGGGTATCATATAGTGTATTTTTTATACTCAACCATGCTTGGGCATTTTATGCACGTTGTTTGTCTATGCAGACGATGGAAATGTTTGATAATTACTTTAAAGAGCAAAAAAGATGCATGGATCATGGATCATGTATGGTGGCCTCTTGAGATCGAAGAGTTGGGATCTCTTAGTGTTTTAGCTTTTTACATTTTTTCTATCAATTTAGGACACTTCTCTTGTTGGGCGTGTGTTTTTCCTTTTACCTTCTAGTTTACTTTACTATAATTTTACTATGTAGTGGTTAATTCTTTCTTTATTTTTTATAGAATTATGGTACCTTTATTTTGGTTTCTTTTATACACATTTTAATTAAGTGGATATGTGTGTGTACAAGTACATTGGAAAATGTCTCCCCATGTTGTTTGGACTTCGATGCATATCTCCACCCCCTGGCCTATAGAGGCGGGTTTAGGGTAGTTATGGCTCGATATCCAGCATGGGTCTCATCATAAAGGAAATATGATTCATAGGGAAATGTTACAATTATTACCACTAACAAAAATTTTGGGATACTATTTTTTGAGTTCAAAAATACTACTACCCCTTAATCCTAGGAGGTTGAGGACATCCGAGGGATCCAAAATTCTTCAACAACTATGTAGTCACAATGGATAGTTCTCATCTACTAACAATTATAATGGTATATTTCCAACTTAATAGTATTATATAAACCATTTACTACACCAATTTTAGATATCATGGTACTAGTATCATGGTTCTCATACTGGGAGAAGTTCTTTGTTCATACATCAGAATGAGCTTCAATAACAACTCATATAGCCCCAAAATTATCTTTCACATCACCTACAGTTCTAAATGATGTAAAAGGAAAAATATTTTTAAGACTAGGATCGTGAAAAAAAACATCAAAAATTTGTTTTATGTTGAATCAAATATCCACTTGCATTATCATCCATCATTAATGATATCCTCTCTATGATGTTGAATCGTACCATAGAGGTCCTCCTTATGATACGAAAACACCCATTGAATGAATCTTTGTGGCACATACTATCTCAAGACTATGTAACATTACATATGGTATTTGATGCAATATATGAGGAACTAGTTCCTTATCACAATTTAAATTTTTGAATTAATGATAGATTGGGATTTGGAAGAGGGGAGGATAATGTCCCCGCCATCACCAAACCTAATAAAAACACACATAAACTGAGGGTGTTTATCTGAGAGACATAGTTAAATAAGATAAAAATGTCCCAACATATTTACTTGTGTTGTAACATCATGGTTTCGGAAGCCACCCAGAGGCGCCCCATATCCGGTTGGTCAAATGGACTCAAGAGAATTTCACCAAACGCCAGAGGCTACCGACTAGAAATGAGGGACTTGGGTGTGATTGTGGGGAAACTATGCCCTCATTGGAAGAGTACACAGAGGAAGAGAAAACAAATTACAATAATAGCAGAAGCAATAGACATACATACAGGAGTAAACGATAAACATCGGAAGACAACCGGATAAACAACTGGAGCAGAAGTATATCTAAATGATGCATGATACATATATGTCTAGGAAAACATAAAAACAAGTCCCAATGCTGAATATAGTACTAAGCCAAAGTACAAAAAAAATAGATGAGAGACTCCACAGCATCGCAAGCCTCAGCTTGGTCCCATGCTCTATAGCTCCAGTGAAATCAAGAACATGAAGTAGATGGGTGCTTTTCCTTATCTATACTTGCAACAACATAGTCTGCTTGGGCCCAAAATCAGGACCCAAATAGGGTGTGAGACCCAGTCCCAATAGAAAACCACCCCAAGATCATTGCCCTACAGTCATTGAAAATATGTCAGGTAAAGTACAATTTGTAGTAAACTGTAAGTAGTAAAAAGGATAATACACAGTAGTAACAATCCACGGTTTCCAGCATATAATATACAAACAAGTACAACCACTCATGAAAGTAGAACAAAAAGGTAACCTCTGGGTAGTTCTCACAGTTTAACCCCAACGGTTCAACCTACAAGTACAGGAAACCCTCTGGGAGGCACACATAGCCTCACCCCTCTGGTTCAGCTATAAGTAATAATAGACTCTCTGAGGTAGCACTCACCGTCAATTCCCCCTTATAGTCTCAATTAGTACTAAAGGATCTCTGGGGAAGATCTCAATGTCTATTCCCCCTATGGACCGTGTTGAGGAACTACAGACTCTCTGAGGAAGCACTCAACGTCAATTCCCCCTGTGGTATCACATCGTAATTAAAGACACTTTGGAGAATCCCTTACTTCCAATCTCTCTATAGTCCACTACACTAGGTTCTCTCAATCCTGTGTGTAAAATGCATAGCGCACATATCGGCACAAGTAAACCTCAAGAACTACTTGGATATCATTATAAGGCACAATAGCATAACAGTACAACAGTTCCACTATCCTATAACTAGGCATGTCAATTGTAAAAACACCAAACAAGCAAAAAAATCATGGAAAAACATCCATAGTATAGTAAAACTACACTAATCACATTCAATGACCTCTACACAAGCATACCAGCAAAACAAGCAAACAACAAGGGAAAAAAAGAAAACACGCAATACCCTGTTCAAGGGTATTGGTGGATATTGCTCATAATATTCAATGAATTCCTACTGAAAATCACAAACCATCAACCATTATGCTAGAAGAACAATATACATGAACCACGATGGTTGATTCTCCTTAGAACATCATAGATTTGAGAAAACATAAAAAACACTCAACCCACAATATCTTGAGAAAGAGGAGAAATTGGAAAACAAGTACCTTGGAGAAGGAAAAACTCAACGTTGTGGTTCCAACGCAATCAACAATAGCTGAAATGGAGATCAGACTGAGGCTTGGGAATCCGGAGATTAATCATGGTTGTACGAGTCGCTCTCGGAAGAAGATCTTGAATAATAACGGTGTTCTATCTGTCAGGCGTGACCCCGGTGTGTTTAATGAAAAAAAAAGAAAATACATGGTGTGTACTTCAGGAGTACATGGCATGTACTTTGTTTTTCTGTACTCTGCTTTAAGTGGCCACAACCTCTCCTCTACACACCGTGTCAATGGCCCAGACAGGGCTATCACAAGGCTTCGACCGACAATGGAGTACATGGTGTGTACTCAGAAAGTACACAACGTGTACTTCAAAAATTTCAAGAAACCCCATTTTCCTCAAAAACCCCAGGACAAGGAAAGACATACCTGAAACGAAGATCTGGGTTCTTACATGTGTATACATAATGATATTTACACATTAATAGGACAATTGATGATGTTATTCAAAATTTGTTCAAAAACATTTTCATTTACCTCTACACTAGAAGTGGGTGAAACAACCAGATTCAACCTTGAGGTTTACAGTGAGGATCCTTATCAAGATAATCTAAATGTTTTAATGAATTATTAAAAATTAAAGATTAACATGCCCTATCCTATATGAAAATGTTTTAAAATATTGATGCAGGTTAGTATGATGTCCAAAATGTTTGATGTAGGTTTTTGTAGATAATAAAACTCACTTCCAAAGGTTTGTAGTAATATAGATCTTCATATCATCCTTCACTAGCGTCCAACCAACATGGTTTAAATGTATAGATAAAAAAATATAAATACTATCCACCCAAATAGGTTCAAGATTACAGTTATATATTTTGGGAATCCTTGAAAACTAACTAAATTTTGGTTATGTTCTAGATAGAGGAAACTCTATACATTTCCATCCAAGAATTGTTTTATAAAAATCCGATATATTTTCATTGGATGATTCTAGGGGAGATGTTTAAATTCCTATTGGGTTTACATTTGGTTTGTACTAGGATCTCTAAACACTTTAATTCCCTCTACTAATTGTGAAAAAATATAAATCACACAATGCTTCTAGAGGAGGCTTGCTGTCAATACCACAAAACATGATGATTATTCAATAAATTCCAGTAGTTATTTAATGAAATCCTAAATGTGTAACAGTGGATTATTGAATATGTGAATACCCATGTGAATTTCAAAATATTATGGTTGTATGATTCCCTGTATCTCACTCCCATTGGATGTTTATAGTGGAATCATTAGACTTTTTGATTGGATGATGCTTGAAATTCTTCATTGGAAACAATTTCCATGGAGGTTGGTATCACTACTAAACCCCACTATAATCAATAGTGAAATACTAATGATTATTTGTATGATGAATAATTACCCCCATAGGATTGTTTTATATAGGTGAACCCACCTATAATTGTCCATACCAATCATAAATTATAAATGATGATCCTTGGTAGATTACCTATCTTGGAACTTATGAGTAACTATTGAGACCTCAAAAAGTGTAAAGGGAATTCCAATCCTACCATAAAATAAAAAGCTTTTGCTGTAAATTTAAATGTGGCTTAGATCAATTTTCATCTCTATTATCTTGTAGTCATCCAAAAAACCCAAATAGATATCCTCCATGGATACCATCCAGATTAAAAATATATATAAGATTCCCTTGGTGTAATTTTCACATATCATCTATAATATATATTCCTTATCATGTAAAATAAGTTTAAATATTTGGTTCCATGAATTCAAGTCACATTCTATTATTCTATTTATTCCCTTATATATTGGATTACTATGAGTTATCACCACTAAATTGTGGTTTTTTCAACTTCATGATTCAACTAACCCCTGAGGGGGAAAACACATAATGAAGCCTCTAAAAATGGGATAATTAGTTTCCATTCTACCATTCTAGAATATTTTGGAGGCATGTTGAGAATAAATATGGCCTAAAAGTAAGAAATTCCAAAAGTGGGTTAATTATGATCCCCCACCACTAATTTTTTGTAACAGGATCTTTACTTATTTCAATGACAAGAGTTCCCAAGTGCAACAGTTCTCACACCTTGCAACTTAGTGTTTCCAGATGATGGGAACTACTAAGTGGCATGAGGATTAAAAACTCTATTTATTTTTTAAATGCTATGCAAAACCAAATTTTTATAATATAATAATATGTCATGAAATCTATATCTATCTCAAAGGATCTTAATTTGTTATTCTATAAATAGTTCAGATCCTCCTTACATAGGATGAGTGTTATTGACCACCCTAAATAAAATAAATAACATAATGAATGATTATCTAAATTAATAACTCTGGGGAAGGTCCTAACATAATATATTGACATCCAAATTACCAAATAATATTTATTGGGAATGTCTAAATAGAATATAAGGGACAATCTCTTCTCAAACTTCATGTAACTAAAGAACCAATATGTATTCCAAGAGTTCCCCAAGGGATCATGGTTCCTATAGTAGGTATTTTAGATGAACATTAAAATTATAATCCAAAACCTCTAATGACTACACAAAATCCAAGGAGAGAATAATTTTTTTATCATATAGACTCTAGCCCATTATCAAATCTTGCTATAAGAGACCATATAGATCTAGCCTTGTCCTGGAGAGATTTATATTGAGTGTATTTCCCTAGGTTTCGTTAGTGAAAATTTAGGAAATCTTTGGTAAACTATAAGATCAAGTTCTACTCTTTTAGTTATGATAAAGTTCATGTGTTCTTCCTATGTTCCTTTGATGAGAACATTTTCAAACATTCCAACATCATGAATCATCAAGAGGATAAATTAATAAACTATCCCAACTACTGATATCTTATATTCCTTGTCCAATTAGGTGACACCACCAAAGCATATAAACATATTTAATTATTTTAGATGAAACATTAAGATAATTAACAATAAATCATTCCATATACCCTTAAAGATTTATTTTATTTTGAGAATATATACACCATAAAATTATTTTTTTATGGATCTCAAAAATCATTCTTAATTTTTATTACTGAAATTACCCTACATAGACAAGTTTTAGATAAATATTCATTAAAACCTAAGAAAAATTCAACCATACAAAAGGGTGACCTCTGATTCTTAGTAAGGGTAATAATTGGAGACAATAATCAAATATTATAAGTGAGAATAAAATATGTAAAAAGTCATATGAAAATAATCATAACTAAAAAAATTCAAACAAAGACATTCATACATCACAAATCAAGAATCATGGCATTAAAAAATTTATAACAAGATAATTTTTTCATAATATTATTGAATCATCAATAATAAATCATAATATATGAGATTATATAATAAGAATCGTAACATGTCATAGGTGCGTGAAGTACAATCATACTCATAGAGAAACAAATTACTAGTCAGTGAACACTTCTACTATAATCATCAGAGAGTGGAAAAAGTCCTAAAATTGATTTAGTTCACTCGCCAAAAATATTATCATTCATGGAATGCTTTCACTCCCCCATCATCATTCATAGTTTTTCATTAGATATCAATATTTACCATATTTATTATATGGATATATAATTCGTATTCTAAACATCACAAAATGAAATTCATCTAAGATTATCCCCCAAGATAATAAAAAACATAAATTATTTCATCATAGAATAACTCTTAGAAAATAAATGGGTTTCATAATGATTTTATCATTTCATAATCCTAATCAGTCAAGATAAAAAAATTGTGAAATATCATTAAAACATTCATAATCCTAATATATCTTAGGGGGTTCACTTCGGCGGAGGCTGGTCGGAAGGCGGCGATTGCAGATCTCTTTTAGATCTGGTTTCAAACCAAATCTGGTTGGACAGCGGCAGTTCGGATGATGAACTTCGGTCTCGCAACGACAAGGTGTCGGAGGATTGATGGGATTTAGTGGTGGTCGATGGCTCCGTTCTGGTCACTGGTTTTTCCTTCGGGTTGTGTCTTTCCTCTTTTGGTGTCGTTGGTCACTTGTCATGGGCTTTCCCATTGGGCTCTTATGTTTTGGGTGGTGTCTCTGATTGGGCTTTGTCCCACTGGGCATGCGGGCTTGTTATGGGTTTTACCTTACCCATTCCAAAAGGTTTTACTGTCCTTTTTATTTTCTTTTAATAAAGGGGCTTGACCCCAAACCTTTCTTCGCCAATATATCTTAGTTTATCTACGAGAATGAAATGGGTTTAATGAAAATGTTGTTAAAACATCATCATCATAAACCATCCAAATAATGAAAGTGGGTGGTATCATAAGATAATACACAAACATAGGAATAATAATTTTAAAATATTTTGACAAATTTGAAAAATATTTTTTATAGATTCATTTAAAATATAATTTGAAAATCAATAAAAAACAATCATTTTAATTTGGTAACATTTAAAAACTAAAACAACAAGAAAAATTAAAATAGGATTTTTCTTTGTAATTCATTTACAACATGTAAATTAATCATCTTGAGGAATGAAATAAATAATGGTAGGAAAATAATTTCAATATATATATGTTAAATGAGAATATTATTTTAAAAATTTTGTTAAAATATAATAGCGAGTCCTATAAAAAAACATTTTAAAATATTACTTTTAATAATTTATCAAGTTAGTAAAATATAGTGATAATTGAATTTTTATGACACTTAATTATAGGTAAATGGTTCCATGAAACCACTTTATGATTAAGGATAAGGAATATAAGTATTTTTCACCAACACTATGAAATAATGTCTCATTTCTAAAATTCATTTTATTGATCACATTGAATTATAAAATGAAGATAATGAATGGAAAACAATGAGAACACCAGATATAAAAGGTGACGAATAAATTAAATTGAATTTAAAATATAAGGATCATGTGATTTTTCTCATTGGAAATTTAATTTTGGCAATCCCGAAAATAAATAATATTTAAACATAAACCCTTACTTCTTGTTTTGAAATTATTTCTACAAACATAAAACAACCTATATAAAAAATTCATATTTATTATTAATCTATAAAAAAATTAAATTCATAATTATATTACAATACATCGTTACGTTATAATTTCCAATTAAAACTTTATTAACAATTCATCATTAAAATCATCAAATTTGTTCTAAATATTATGTTTCTCTTGCCCGTTTTAGATCAGAAGTTCTAGCCCATAAACATTAGTTAGGGTTTTTCAGAAAAATAATATTACTAATGTCATTATTATCATATTAATTCATTATATGATATTTTATTACCATTTATATAAATTGGTCTGAATAAATAAATTACATCACATCATGGAGATGGTGGTGCAGTTGCATGCACGAGTAATGTCTTCGTTTTCAATCAAATAGAATGAAATAAAGGTAAATGATAATATATATTTATAAATAAAAATAATATCATCTATATCATATATATACATTAATTATATCCTTATTATCTTCCATTATATGTGGAAATTAAAAATGAATCACATCACTTTTTAGAGGTGGTAGACCTCAAGTACACATGAGTGACATTATCATTTTCCAAAGTATGTGACCGTGAGAAGGTAAATAGTATGTTTCCATTATAGAATCCTAAGGTTTATAATATATATATATCTTCTAAATCTATTTATACAGTTATATATATGATATTGTAATAAAAATGTTTCAAATTGATTCATGGAGGTAGTAGCCTTCATGCATGCTTGAGTGGATTTTTCATTTTCCATTTAATCAGAACGAGATAGAAAATTGAAGTTCCATGATTATAATAAAATATTCCAATATAAAAGATATTGAATAAAAAAAATTTATGTATTAAACTATTTTTAATGTTTTGGAATAAGAAATATATTTATAAGTAATCAGTTATAAAGATTACATCTACGTTGAAAAATAACCTCTTGATTACACCTTAAGACATCATGGGTTGTTATTAAGGCAAGAAAATAATCTCTAGTCCCAGGGGAATTAAATTATAAATGTATTTCTTTGGGGATTTTCTAATATGTATTTTTCAATGTCAGTGAATAAGTGAGGAGAAGTGGTTCCCTTTTATAAGTGGGTGGGGGAAAAACTTATGCATATATGAAATTTATTATATAATAAATTTATTAACAATGTAAATGTGGCACTAAATCAATAAAATTTATAAGGTAAAGTGATATTATCAATAAATACTCTCATCAAAAAATATTTAAGATCGATTTTTGTGGCCTTGGTTTATAGATTTCACCTCAATTAACATGATTTTCCTTTTACTATGGTGATAATCCATTACCATAGTTACAATTCATAGTGACAATAAATGAAATTATCCCCATTGTTTCATTTGGAAATTATAATTCATATTATTTAAATTATTCTACAATATTTATTTTCTATAATTAGATGATATTTATTTTTTGATATGTGTTTAAAATGAAATGAAAACTGTTTTTACAAAAAAAATAGTATAAAATAAAATTTATTCACAATAATTTCATAATAAAAACAAATAGATAAATGTTACAATAACTTATTGAATATAATATCAACTCATTTCATTAAAATATTTCATCTAAAGTGACTAATTTAATTTATTATGACAAAAAAACATCTTTTTCATTAATTCATTTTTAGAGAAAAATTCCCTTTTTTTCATTTAATCCTTTTATTTCCATTTCTACCTGACATATAATAGAATAATTCTTTCTAAATATGGGAAAAATATAGTTTTTAAACATTTTTAATACCCTCAATTAAATTTCAATTAAAAAATATATGAAAAAAATTCTCATAAGAGAAACATTAAAAATAGTTCATTTTTATAAACAGTATTTATAAAGTGAATTATAAATTATTTTTGACAAATATATTTTATTTAAAACAACATAATTTTATTAATTTATTTATTTATAATATTTATTCAAAATAATAAAATTTTACATTAATCAAAATATATTAATCATGTGTCACTTATTAATGTGAAATATGTTTCAAAATGTCAGGGTGTTACATTCTACCCACAATATAAGAATTATTACCATTAAATTTTTCCAGACCAAAATTAAAAATGATGATACCTCTACCTTATCAAATTTTCAGGTTCCCATATTACTTCCTTGAATTTATGATTACTATATAGAACTTTAACCAGATTATTGGTCTCCTTCCGAGGCATATTATCTCTTACATAAAATATTTCTCTTTTTTGTTTTTCATTAGAAATAGAATGATCTATTTGTACAACCTCAAAGTTCAGATTATATGAAGAATAAGTAATGAAATTCCTCAAAGGAGATTTAAGGAATAAGTCATGATCTTTATTGAGGCTAGGCAGAAGTGTTTAAAGATAAGATACAATCTCTATATGATCAAGAATCTCAAATGGTATATTATATCTCGATATTAGAATTCCATTCTTTCCAAAAATCAAAAAATTATTCTATATATATATTCAAAGGAATACCATATCACTAACTTCAAACTCTAGATCTCACCAAATATATTCATCACAACGTTTCTATCTACTTAGAGCTTAAATGATTTCTTGTTTAATAACTTCAACTTTATCAACATTTACTTAGTTAGTTGATGTGGTAATACCTTCATTCCACATCTTTATCAGAGAATATTTTGTCCTACATGTCTTTAGATAGAGGAATTAATATGTATACAATTGAATTAATGAATTAAATAAATTATTATAATAAAATTCAAAAATTTGAAGTTTCTTATCCGAAGCAGCATATAAATCCATAGTGAAAGCTCTTTAATATCTTTTAGGATTTAAATAGTCCTCCAACATTGAATATCTATCTATTGTTGATATGGAATACTAGATATCAAATCCATATTCAAAGAATAAAAATAAAATTTCCCAATATTTGAAGTATACCTTTGATCTCAATTATAAACAATTGAATTTGGTATTTCATAAAACCTTGCCACTTCATTAATCAATATCCTAGAAAATTGAGCAGCAGAGAAATATTCTCTAATAGAAATAATTTTTTTTACTTCATAAAATTATTACCTACAACTTAAACAGAGTTATTTTCATTAAATATCATCGGTTTTACTGTAAACAAATACCATGAAATGTTTTTTAATTTTCATTTTGGTATAGGAAATGGTTATTACATCCCCATAGACTTGTATATCTAATTCATAACATGTTTGAATTACCAACATTGAGATATGAACTCTAAAATATACGCCATCATGTTGTCCCAAAAAAAATACTCTGATATTTCTATACATATTCATGCATCTATAATGAATAGATAATTATGAAATATGTGTTTAATATAATAGATAATAAAATAATTTTTGTTATTAATGGGATGCATACTCAATTAAGAAATCTAATAATTCCATATTTGTCATGTTTTTACTCTGAAACTATCATTACCATGTTTTTTGTATCCATATCATCCTTTTACAGATGTTTTATCTTCACATGAAGGGATGTTTCAACATTCATCTAAAAAAGTTGTGATATTTCCAATGTCCCTATGATTTCATGTTTCACCCTATATAAATTCTATGTATTGAATCTCTATAAACCCTAAACATAGACACATAATCTTGGACCTTCCAACTCAAAGATTTATCCACCTCTTTTACCTTCCCAAGGTTTTAATGTTTTGAGAAATCATAACCGTAAATAAATTCCAACCATATCCTTCAGATTATATTTAACACATTTTTGTCAATATATTATTTTAGATTTTATGATAAAAATATATTCCACGCATTTCACCTTACATATAATTCCTATATATTTTAGAATAAAAATTACCACCCTCATATCCAAATCATCCTTTTGGTAATGTTTCTCATAAATAATCAATTTTATTGAGGAATAAACTACCACCATTTCCTATTTCATGAGTACACATCTATATTCCTTCATTGAAGATTCATTTTAACTCAAAAACCCTTCTCTACTACTAGGTATCATAATCCTAGGTGCATTGACTAATATTCACATTAGAATATTAATTTTTTTTCACATTACTCTATCCAATGGAAATGTGTACACATCCATATCAACGTGGTTATTAGATATGATATCCATGAGAAGTATATCCTAAAAAATTAGTAGTATCCAACCAACCCCTGAAAACTATTCAAGAGAATCACCATGGATGGTCTAGGCCACTATAAAATAACCACCATCTTATAAGGATCCACTATTATACCCTCTATTGTAATTAAATTTCCTAAGAAATATACTTTATATATATGATATATACACTTTTTAAAATTGGAAAATAATTTACCATTTCATTAGGTATTCAACACATCACTCATTTGATCTTAATGATCTTTCTTACTATTTTAATATAAAAATATCATCTATAAAGACTTCCAAGAACTAATCTTGGAAATATTTAAAGGCTCTATTCAATAAATTCATGCATATTATGGGGGAATTGGTAAGTCCAAATTCAATAAGTATACTTCAACATTTTTTATAACTAATTTGGAAGGTTTTATTGGGTATGTCGTCTCATTTGATACACACATGATGATATCGATGTCATATGTTTTCCGTTCCAAAGTATTGATCTCCACATTGATGATCAAATAAATCATCAATACATGGTAGAGGATGCGTATTACTTATGGTGATCTTATTAAGTTACAGATAATTAATGATAATATTCCTTGACACATATATCTTATTTACAAAAAGAATATGCGCACCACATGGTGGGGCACTCGAATAACTTAATCCCTTATCAACATTCTCTGGGAGTTTATTCTTTCATTCCTGAAACTCTATCATCTCCATTCATTATGTGTTAATTGAAATAGTTGTTGATTAATGTATGATTTATTTCAAAAACTCTAATTTATGATTCATTGGATGATTAAGAAACAATTGGCTATAAATTTTTATATTCTGAAAAAATATACATACATTTTTTATTACGTTTCTACCAAACTATTTGAGATAAATAACCTCATGAATTAGTATTATGACTCATCAAATGGAATTAATTTTCATTGGAATTCTTGCTCATCCACATATTGATAGAGTTCCATAGGTCAATTCATAATATTAAATGATACATACCTTCCATTTAAATTGAAATGTATTTTATATTAATATAACAAATCCATTTACAAAATCTCATTAAATTCACCTATGAAAAGGATATTAAGGATATTTAAAATCACATTTTAATAAAATCCTATCATAGAGGAGCTATAGACTTGATATGTAAACTAAATACCTTTATTATTTTTCAATAATAATTTAACATATAATAATTAAGGTGGTGATGTGAGAATATTATAAATTTCATCAGATGTAGAATTGTGGTTATAGCATAGGAAAAATAACACATTAGAAGTTCAAGACAAGATGATAAGTGTACCTTTCACTAATTTATTCTTGTGAACCACTTCAATAGCTGTGATCACCTGGGATTTTCCTTTATCTCATTTATTAAGAGGTTGACGAAGATAATTTTCATCATTAGACATCATATTCTATCCCTATTTTGAATATTTAACAAATTTATTATAGTTGAAAAATTAGACTATAGATTTTACATTCAATTGATATTTATCTCTATTCACTTCATTAGATTACCACTACACATAATTTCTATTTTAATTTGAATGATGGCCTTCCTTTCCATACATAAGAAAATTTCCACCCCCTTAAGTCAATTTCCCCAGTGCTTTTTTCCATACATTTCACATGAAGGAAGATAAATTATATTTATTCTATGAGTATTATTATTAACCATTCCGTCAAAACCCATATTTCTCTTAATGTCCAGAAAAATATGACAATAGTGGGAGTCCCTACTCTCCATTTATATCATGTGAAAGTATTTAATGAATTATTAATAGCCATCATACTATATTATTTAATGTTCCTTTTAAGGATATTTTCATAATCTAGAAAATAATCAATAAATTTTTATTTTTGGATGGATGATAAATCAGAATAATTCCTTGGAAGCCTTTAAAAAGATTAATTATTGGCACCAATTGATTCTTCATCATTCTTCTTCATTTAAAAAAAATCCCTCACACTTTTAGATTGAATTATTTTTTGAAAATTATTATTCAAAAAAATATAATATAAAACACCCTCCATGTCATGGAGTGAATATATTCATCTTTCCACATTTCCATGATTATAGTTCACCATTGATTAGATTTACCCTCCGAATGATACACAACTAAATAATATTCACATATAATTAGAACAAGAGATTAGAAATCATATACTTTATGGAATTAATCCATCACTCAAAAATAATTGGATTAATGGAAAAATGAAAGGATGTGGGTATTACCTCATAAATGTCTCAAAGGTGATTTATTATTTCCTTGGTAAATTTGGATTTTTTTAAGGATTCATGTTATCATTCCAATATTAAAAAATTTGGGTGAATATAATAAAAATATTTCTCATCAAAACTCCCATTTAATTTGGCTATTCATGAGGATGGTAGTTTTATTGTTCATCATATTCATTGTCAACATCATTACACCATATTCAATACTTTCAATAAAACCCAAAATCCTAGTACAATCATCAATCATCATTTATTAGTGTGAAAATAGTATTATAGAAAATCATTCTAAACATATCCAAAATTATGAAATCATTTTATCAAGATGTTGAACATTATTTTATTCCTAAAATACATTAATTTATTTTTGGTTTTCATAGGTTTTAACACCTCATTCTTCAAAACCTAATCTATGAAAACAACGAAACATTGATCTTATACCAACTAACGAGACCCAAGAAAATGAGCCTGCACATTTCATCATTTTAAATGAAAATTTAATATATGACACAATAACTCATGCCAAAAAAACATAAAGGATTATATACATTAGAATATATATGAATCATCAACTTATTTCATGAATGATATTAAATATCACCTAAAGATATTCTCTCAATGTATCCCTATTAAAATTATCATACTTCAATCCTTTCGTCAATACCTATTAGAAAAGGAAACATAATAATATTTTACCTGAAGTAGTCAGTTATGGGGAAATTTGGAGTCATTAATTGAATGACATATGTGATCACAAAATATAAATAAGTGAATGATATAATGATTATAACATAAAAAATTAATACCCATTTAGTTATACATAATAAAGTATGAGTCATGTTAGGAAACTTTTTCATGACAAGAGATATGAATTATATGATTAAAGAATCATAAGTAAATAATTATGTACCAATAAGGAATATAATGATCATAAGAAGAAATCATATAATTTTTTACCACAATAACAATCAAGAAAAATCATTTTATTAGTCTAACCTCACTGAAAAGAGAACAATCACATAGTATAAAATGTCTCATAATGTATTGGGTTTACTCCCCCAACCTATTTTCACTATTTTAATTGGTTCACTCCACAAAATCCATGATAGAAATGCATCAGATATCAATTTTTAAATAATTCAATTAAGAGATATATAATTCCATGACCACCCATCACATAAAGAAACTATACATTAATGTGACAAAATATCATAAGAAAACATTAACTGTTACATAATATTTAAACTCATAGAAAAATTGAGTTTCTTATTGATTTTATAATTTCATAAACATAATCCATAATGTGAAAATAAGTGGATTGTATCATCAAAACTATAATTATGTATAATTGACAATTGAGAAAGAAATTGGTATGTACAAAACATCCTAAACACATCATTATCACAAACCATCCATATAAATAAAGTGGATGGTATCCAAAAATCATATCTCTAGTTAATAAAAAAAATCATCACTGGATTTAAAAATGGAAGAAAAATATTTTCTATAAATGTATTTAAAATAATATTTTAAAATCAAGAGTAAAAAATGACTTTTATTTTGGTATGTTTTTTAAAAAGACAATACCTTTAAAAATAAGTGTAGTTTTTCCTTCGAAAAACCATAAAAACATTTAGATTATGATTCATAATAATCATATTAGACGATGGTAGAAAAATTAATTCATTTCATAAATGATAAAGCGAACATTCGTTTCGCAATTTTGTAAAAAATCAAAAGTGATTCATGAAAAATTACCTTTAAATAGATTAATGTCAATCACCTATAAAAAAAATAAGTGTTAGTTAAAATTAAATTTCAAATAAATTTATTTATACTAAAAACATCAATAAATCAATTTGATGAATATTGATATGGAGGTGGATGATTTGTGATCGAAAATAGGAAATCATGAATGTTTTCTTAAAAATATTTTCTCTATAGTTTTTACTTTCAAATAGTGGATAATTAAGGGTAAAAATTACAACCCCATAAATAAAAATAATATAGTAAATTTTATTTTTATTAATATAATAATCATATAATATATATATGGGATATTTAACATAGGAAACCCAAAAATCTATGATATTGTAATATAAACCCTAACATTAGGTCCTGAATATCTTCTTACAATAACCTATCATCCAGTATAATAAATTTATATTTACCATAAATTAGTAAAAATAATATCCATAGTATTATTAAAATATATCCTTAACTTATTATTACAAACTACCCATTTTTTTAATAATTCTTCATTAAAATCAATATTTGGTTGTTAACTTTTCTGTTTACCACGGACGTTTCAATTTGAAACTTCTAGTACATGAACATTGGTCATGTTTTGATAATATATAGGACATTAAAATTTTCAAATGTATTTTTTTGATTCCTTATACAAAATTTTATAATCATTCATATAATAGGTTGATGAAAGACTAATTACATCACTTTGAGGATATGGTAGTTTGTATTTATGAACGACTGTTGTTTTTATTTTCCAAAAAATATAAATAATGTAACTAATGTTATATATTTAAAAATAATAATAATATCATCTATGTAATATATTTCAAATATATATATATTCATTAAATAAATCTTTATGACTAGCCGTGTTATGATGAAATGGAAAATAGATCACATCACTTAATGCATGTGGTATCCCACACATACACAAAAGTATTGTATTCATTTTCCAACAGATGCGAGGGTATGAAGGTAGATATAATTTTATTTTTAAATAGTCATAATTATTTTATAAATACATATATATCAATTATATGATTATATTTCACCATTCATGATAGATGGTGATGAAAAATGAAACCCCTCGATTCATATAAGTTGTAGTTCACACAAAAATAAAAGTTATTTTTTTCATTCATAATATAATAACAACAAGGTACAAAATATTAATCCATTTAAATAACATTAAAGTATATTTGGGAAAATAAATAAATTAATTTTTTATCCACGTAATATATTTTAAGTAGGAATAATAGAACATAAATATTAATGGAGTTACTAAATATAATGACCACTTCTTTGAAAACAAAATCCTTAGGATTACACCATAAGACTTCTAGGTTTTGTATTAGGGTACTATAAAAAAGATATAGGACTTGGTTAAGGAAGTTTTGAAGGTATTGTTTAAGAATATTCAATGTTATATAGCTCTAATGTTTTTAACATGTAAGGAGAGTAGGTGTCCCTTTATAAGTGAGGTGGGTGGGAACATGTAAATATATGATGCAATATTATACAATATGTGCGTTACTCATGGGAAATTAAAACTAAATCAGTAAAGATTATAATGAAAGGTTATAATATTTGAAACACCCAAATAAAATTACATTTTAGATGAATTTTTGTGGCCTTATTATAGAGATTAAATTTTAATTAACCCGAATTACCCTTTACCACAGTGACACGATTTTAGAATCATTACCATTCATAATAACCAAAAATAAATATGAAAACATTAGTAATTTTTTGCCTTCAAATTCAAATTATTGAATCCATTTTACCATATTAAATTTCTCTAAATCATAGAAAAAAATAAAAAACATTTTTTGAAAAATACATTTTATGCATTAAACCAAATTTAACCACATTTATTTCAAACTAAAACCTCCAGAAAAATATTGAATTATTTTATTCAATACATTATATAAAAAATTACGTAAAATAATTAATCAATAGAAATTTATTTATTTTATAAATATTAAGATACATTTAACACATAAACGTATATTTTCAAAACAGCCATCTCTTTATTCATTAAAACATTTTTTTTCATATATAACTAATTTATAATTAATTAATTCTTGCCAAAAGTGTGTAAAAAATATTTTTTTATAATATTAAATTAGTGAATTAATTTAAATTTAAAACAAATTTGAAAAAAATATTTCTCAAATAACTTTTTCAAAACAATTATTTAGGATCAATAATATTTCTTGAGTGAATTACAAATAATTTTGGAGAGTTATTTTTTATTTAAATACCATATAATTGCATAATTGATTAATATAAAATCATTATAAACATAATTTAAATATTTTTCTTTGAAATATATCTAAAAAATTGAATTTATTTATGAGAAATATATTCTAAAAACTCTGGTTGTTTCATGTACTCTATTTAAGAGTGTTTTATCACTAAATAATAGTTCAAGGACTTGGTATATTACAACTTAGTGGAAAATGTTAATCCTCTTGAACATTTCACATGAATCCACCCCCCCCCCCCAATATTGATTCATATACTAGGTATTAGAATCCATTTTTGTACCTATGATTTAATAATATTAATGATTGGATACCCTAAATGATGATAATAAAAAATCATTGCATAATTTGGCCCCAACTAAATTAGTTGGATCACTCCCTAGCCTGTTCATCCTCTCTGAGAACACTTTCAGCATCATATTACACAAAAGGATAATGTAACTGATGTCGAAATCAAATTATCTACTAGGATACTCCACTAATTCAAAATATGATATGCACCACCATGGACATTAAATCCCCAATATTAAGATGGATTCACATGACCTGACTCACTCTTAAGGAATCTTCAAATAATGTGGAATGGTTTTCCACTATCAATATCATCATATTAGTACACTTTTATGCCCATTCCTTTGATTAAGAACATATACCAAATTCTATTAGATCCTCTAACTGACATTCTTATGCTATGTATGTCTACTAACCTCAAATGAAAAATTACAATATAGTTATATATGATATTTTGATAACATCACTAAGACGAGAAAAATGAATTTATCCAAGATCAAAAAGATTATCCTCACACAATAGAATTATATGGTGTATCCCTAAGAACTAATCTATTTATTTATTACCTATTCGAGTCATATTCATCTAAACAACAAAAAAAATTCATGTGTACTAATTAAGAACCTCTTCCCCAACTAGCAGGGACCTCAACTCTTCTAGATAAGGAGAGGCCCCTTAATAAAAAAACAGTCACCAAACATGGATATATGATATTATCAATCACCACATAACTCTTATGGCCTAGATCCTAATATGTTACATTATTGACCTATTAAAGGCACATCATGAGACCCTGATAAAGGATTTAAAGGGCCATGTGGTGTTTAAGAGAGAATGTTTTTTAAATTAAGTCTATTATACAAAGTAATAATAACATGAACACTATTTATCATCCATCACATTCTCAATGTAATATTATGGTACATTAATAGAGGGCCATATACACCCCTTCTATATCCAAATAAATATCATTAGTGTTGACATTCATCAATTCTTGGAAGACACTATCTCTTGGGAAGTTCTCATATTGTCCTAGATATTTTATATATTAGGATAAATATAGACCCATATAGCCCCATCAAAAATGATAATTAAACGATGTGATAATAGTTGAAAAACACTCAAATAGATACTACTAAATGACTTGTTTGGTGACCTAGTATCCAATATTTAGTTGATGGTTATCTACCAAGACATGATCTTCAACACCTTACTGGGGTGGCCTTCACTCCACTATCATGAAATTATCACTTCATTATATCACCAATTCCCTAAGTTCTAACCCAATGGTCGAGTAGGGTCACTCTATAATGATTTTACCCCTTTGAATCCTATTAATCCCACTAATTAGAAGTCATATATTACAAGATGGATTTAAATAATCCTCCTTTTTAATGAATGAGGCTTTTGAATTCCACTAATTACTTGATATGCACCTCAGTGTACACCATGGGAGAATTTAAAATCAGTTTTCTACTACCAGTCCACCATCTGAATGAAATTATGATCTTGGGGACCATTTAAATATATATAATATAATTGAGTGAACTCATATCACCTACTAATTAAATGAAGGAAAGGTTCCCCTATATATTGGGAAACACTATCTCATTTCACATTAAAAAGTTAATCTTATGATCTTAAATTGGTGTCTGTACTATTTCTAACAAAGATTATGGTTAACCCAATAGTGCTTGACCATTATTTGATGAATTGACTTGATAATAATAACATACAAATGATGACCCTATATAATAGGGTCCGTGATCTCTATCCTTGTGGTTTTTGTGGTACCTATAGGATTTAAGTCTGATTAGAAAGATACAAATCCTCTATAAGAAGCTGATTAAACACCCCAAACACCTATACCAAAGGATTTGATTCCTACCTCCAATTCTTATTCGTCTAGTGAAGAAGAAATGGATTATTCGAATCTAATAATGGAATAATGAGTTCCCAAAATGATTTTTGTTATAATATAGGATAGTCCTTGTGCCAAATAAGTTCTAAGGGTTCCATTAATGAGTGATTTCAAGCCTCCCAGTGAAGAAAAACATTATATTTAGATACTGAATAAACATTATTTGGCATTTTCATGTAACTATAGATATATTTTGGGTCTGAGTACCTAGGTTACTATCCACCATCTTATCCTCCCTTTTAGTGATGTTAGATACAACTAGAAACACTAGAGAATGCACCCCACTCATAGTTCCATAGTCCATGTTAATGTTTAAAAGGTTATTAAAGGGAACTTAATCAGAGAGGTTTAGTATCCCAAAGGGATATCTTACATTACCTTAATCAATAAGAAGAATGGGAAAATAAGATTCTATATTAACATCTAGATATTCATTTACCACTACCTGTAGGATTCATTCTATTCCCAATTCACAGAGGTTTTGATCAATGAAACCAGTGGTTCCTAATCCCCTCCTTTAGGGATATAAATTTGGATGTAAAAAACATTCAATGGCCATCACTGATGAATAATACACAATATTTTGGTCACTTCAAAGAACTTATTTATACAATGTATGTCACGACCCGCCCTCGGGGTCCGTGCCGTGACTACCCCAAGCCCGCCTTCCATAGGCCAGGGGCTGGCGACTAGCACCAAGGCGTAAATCCCGGTAAAAAGGGAAGACATTGCCTTTGTAAAGTAAACAAACACCACAGAGTAAGCAAGCGGAAAGTAAATACTAAGCAAAAGCAGAGTACAACTGAAAGTGCGGAAAGGTAAATGGGCCAGTATAGAAACCCAAACTGAAAGTAAAGTACAACTCGAAAGGGAAAACAACAACTGAAATGTAAAAGCCGCTACACCGAGCTGTCCACTGGAAATCCCACCTGATGGGTGGGTACAAATAGCTCCACTGCTCCACGGGTCCCGCCGTCCGCTTCGAGCACGTCTCGCCCAGTGATCCTCCTCCAGGTACCGTCCTGCTCTGCAAGCCTCAGCTAAGATCAATGATGTCCGTCGTCTGCAACCAACACAACGTAGTGCGGGAAAATCCTGTGTAGGGGTGAGTATAAGCTACTCAGAAGGGACCCCGAGACCCCTGAAGGTCTCCCAAAATCCACAAAGGATAAACCACAAAGAAAGGTACAATCACGAAGTAACAACCGACACTACTTAGGTATATGCCCATACATATACCTAAGTCACCAATTTCAAATATGCTCCAACCTCCGAGCCCAAGTACAACTCAGTCCACACAGGAAAGTAAACGTATTCCACATGGGAAAGCAAAACGTAATCGACACAGGATTGCACAACACAATCCACACAGGAAAGCAATAGGTTTCAGCTCACACATGATTTTCATTATCAAAAACGTAACTACTGAAGAGCCCCATCTCTGAAGTGTACAGTGTCCTGTCATGACTCTGAGATACTGCTCACTAACCTAAGACTGCTGAGGTACTCCTCCTGTCGAGTACCGCGGGTCTGCCGCCAACTACCGGGCGCTCCGTCCGCTGAGGGTCTGCTGCCAAATACCAGGCGCTCACCCAAATAGCCTACAGAGGTACTCCTCCAGTCGAGTACCGAGGTTTTGCTGCCAACTACCAGGCACTCTGTCCGCCGTGGGTCTGCCGCCAAATACCGGGCGCTCCGTCCACTGGGCTAATCGACTCACTCCAAGTCGAGTCGGTCGAGCAGTCTTCAGGTCTCAGCCGGCTACACGGTCTCCGTACTCCGTACGCTCGTCTCCAGTATCGCGGGTCTGCTGCTACAACCAAGCGCACCACCTCTATCGAGTAAAACAGAAGATTCAACTCACACATGTATACTTCTTCGGATGACGATAAGGATGATCACTGAACCATCTAAGTCGTCGGACCCACGAAGGATCGATAGGTACTAACCCCCGCAGTGACCTACACAGGATCGGACCCACACAGGATCGGTAGCACTGATCCACGTAGGATCGCTGAGTGCAGTAGTTGTCGCCGTCGAATCCACACAGGTTCTCTGTACTGTCGTCGTCGCAGTCACAGTAGCAGTAGCAGTAGCAGTCACAGCCAGCACTAGCAGTCGCAGTAACAGTCGCAGCCAGCACTAGGGTTCCCGCACACAGCAAGCTCGTTCGAAGGGTCCGCTCCACGAGCCGAGAGGCTGATACATCAACTGTCACAAGTCCAGAGTTGATGTATCCAAAAGTTCCGTATCGTCAACAGGAACTCAACACAACAGACGGCGCGTCGATCGGACGCCCGGTCTGAGAGTTATTGGCATTTTCGTCCCCGGGGCCCGGTTGGTTTTTAAGGCAAAACCAACCCAACCGTACTCCACCTACGTCCAAACCTCGGGCGGAGTATGCCAAAAGAACCGTCTCACTAAGAGGAACACAACAAAGCTGACGGCACGTCAATCGGACGTCCGTAGCTCAAGATATGAGTGTTTCCGCTCCGAGGGCCCGGTTGGTTTCGTGAACGAACCAACCCGGCCGAACTCAAAGTATTCCAAAACCCTGAGTGCGATATACCGAAACGACCGTCTCCATCCGAGGATCACGTTGCCGCAGACGGTTCGTCATTCGGAGGTCAGTGGCTCATGTTATGGCCAAAAGACCGAAACTATCTCGAAAACGGGGGGTCCGGGTCCGGGCCGACCCGGCCCGACCCCCCCTCTGATCTGACCCGAACCGGGTCGACCCGTTCCAGGTCGACCCGACCCGGTCCGCTGGAACCAGCCCGGCCGGTGGCGGCGCAGCCCGGCCAGCGGCGGCGCGGTCAGGGAGCCCCGCATGTGCCGCATGCGGGGGGTGTAACCCCCCCCCCCCTTTTCGGATCTCGGCCGGCCTAAGGCCGGCCATTTCTTTCCTCATGCGAGACCCGCGGGTCCCGCCTCCTATCCAAACCGGCGGCCGGCGCGGCCGGCCGCCTTCCTCTTCTCCGCCGCGGCCGTAGCCGCGACTCCTCTTCTCTGCCGCAGCCGTAGTCGCGGCTCTTCTCCGATCTCCGGCGGCCGGCGAGGCCGGCCGCCCCTGGCTGCTCCGCCGCAGCCGTAGGGCCGCGGCCTTCCTGATCTCCAGCGCCTGCGAGGCCGACGCCCCTAGCTGCTCCGCCGCGGCCGTCCGGCCGCGGTTCTTCCTCTTCCACCGGCGGCCGGTTTTCCGGCCGCCCCTTCTTGCTCGGCCCTTGAACGATTGGCGCGGCGTAATGGCGTCACGCCCCTCCGCCGCGGCCCGACTCCGGCCGCGGTCTCATCTGATTTCAAAGGCACGGCATTAAAGCTCCGCGTTTCTTCGTCGAGACCCAAACCGGCCTTAAATTCTTTTGTTCCTGCGCGGTGCGACGACATCGCGCTGTCTCCGCTAAAACATCCCAAAAGATTAGAAGGGGGAGGAGAATCGGCCGTGTTTGTGCGGTCCGGTCTCCTCCCGTTAAAACGATATCAATTGGCCAATCGTAATAACACAACAAAGATCGTTTCACAAATTTTTAATAAAATTTGGAACTACGCCCAACGGATTATTCTTTCATGTTCGAGGGAATGATACACGTAATTTAAAAAGAACAAACCCCTACCTTGGTTCTGGAACGAAGTTCGATGATCGATAATGATTCGCGGAAGTCGAGCGTCGCGGTGGTCGGCGTCACAGAAGAAGAACGTCGATGTCGCGGTTATGTCGTCACAGAAGACGGTTCCCGAGAACGTGGAGTTCTTCGTCGAAGTTCGAAGGTTCTTCGTGTTCTTCGTCAGAGTTGAAGAAGAAGAAGAATAAGGAGAAGCTCCAAAATTCCTCTCAAGGTGGTAAAATAATTATCCTAGAATAAAATAAGCTTTAAGCTTATATTATTACACAACTTTACCACATGAAATTCAAAGGTTTGAATTTGAACAACTCACCTCAATTAATACTTTAAGTTGTCAAACATTAATTAAAAAGAGAGTTAAAGGGAGGTGGAAGGTTGGGTTTCGTGTGGGCCCCACCTCACTTAATCCTCCCAAGAGAGGTTAAGTGGATGTGAGTCCCACTCCCAACTCCCTTTGGAAGGATTTATAAAAAAAACATCAAGTTAAAATAAAAATTTGTATTTCACAAATTTTATTTAACTTAAACTAAAAACCCAAAAACTAACTTTCAACCCGTAATAAACGCAACTTCCAAAAAGGTCTCCTTAAGCGAATATCGGCGCTGCGAGTTCATCGGTGCCCTCGTATTTCAATTCCGAGCACCGGATCAAAAGTTAGAAATTCTCGCTCGTTCGTTCACTGAACGTACCCGAGCCAAACTTCGGAAATTGATTCCGGGCACTCCAGGCCTCGGAATCAGGTGCCGTCAGAAACCGCGCTCTTGTAAAATTCTAAAGAAAATTTAGAAAAAATTTCCCTTGAATTTTACGGGTCTTTACATTACTCCCACCTCAGGGCTTTACGTCCCCGTAAAGTTACATCAAAAACTAGGGAAACAAATGTGGGTACTGAGCACGCATATGAGCCTCCCGCTCCCATGTGCTCTCCTGGAGATTCCCGTGCTGCCATCTGATGCGCACAAGAGGAATCGATCGCCCACTTAGGACCCACTCCTGTCGATCCCCTATCTCCACCGGGACCTCCATAAATGTCGCCCCATCGCCGACGTCAAGCTCCCCATGGTCAATGATGTGTGTCGGGTCGTGCACATATCTCCTCAGCTGAGACACGTGGAAGACGTCGTGCACCCGGTGCAACTGAGGTGGTAGAGCCAGGCGATAAGCCACCTCGCCAACCCTGTTGAGGACCTGAAAGGGTCCGATGAAGCACGGAGATAACTTGTTGCCTCGGCCAAATCTCTGAATACCACGTCGAGGTGAGACCCGCAAGAAGACGTCGTCGCCATCCTCGAACTCTAGTGGCCTCCTCCTCCTGTCAGCGTAAGGCTTCTGCCGGCTCTGAGCTGTACTCATCCGCTCCTGGATGACCTGGACCTTCTCTGTCATGGCCTGGACCATCTCCGGTCCCACCAGAGCTGCAAGATTTTTTCTTTGCCAATAAGAGAAATCTTGTCCCATCCCCTGGATGAACCATATTCTTTGCCTAAAACAGTCAATCCTAACATGGATGATACTAATCCATACCAAGGATGACGTCTTAAGGCCTCGACGCTACTACTAAGATATTCAACCGTTACTCTCGCCTCCAAGGGTTGAGTCACACTATCGGCATCAGTGTGTGGTAACTGGGTCTCCTCCAGTAGATGTCTCACAAGTGAGGGTCAAGTCAACAGCCAATACTGGAACCTCTTAGTAACATCACGAAAGAGGACAGGAACGAAAATATCACAAAGGTATGTGTCTTTTATTATTGCAGCTCATAATACAAGACGCTACACAAATGCAACAAGGAACCAGAAGTACAAAGGATGTATCCACTGGTTCTGCTCCTGTCCATCGGCTCCCAGAGCTCCATGATCGAAGGCCTCGGCTGCCTGAAGTTGAGCTCTCGCATGTTCACCTACTCCCTGTGGTCGGGGTGGACCTCCTGGTGGTGGTGGTGGAAGAGCCTCAAAGCGTCGCCCACCACCGGCTGCTCGTCTAGCTCCTCTGCCTCGTCCGCCTCCTCCCTACGGACCGCCACGGTCGAACCTCTGCCTCTGCCTGGGAGGTTCTTCACTTAACTGCTGATCATCAGCATGGCGGGTCGGACAGTCACGAGCCATGTGACCAATCCCGCCACAGGAGTAACACTGCCCACTTTCGGCACGCCTGGCTTTGACTCCACCCCGGCTTCCCCGTACAACTGAGCCTGAGTCGTGCAGTCGGCCACTGGTAGGTCTGGTCTGCCTGGAACCCTGAGTCATCTGTCGGCTACCAGTTGCCGAAGACTCTGCTATCTGCCGCCCTGCGGTAGGTCTCGCTGTGGACTCAGCCAGGAAACTCTCGATCAGGAGGGCTCGCTCCAGTACTCTTGTCTGAGTCGGTATGCTGAGGGAGATCAGCGATGCCCTGATCTCCTGTCTCAAACCCTGCTCGAAGGTCCGGGCCTGGAAGAATGGGTCCCATACCATGTCGGTCGAGTAGCGCGAGAGATTGGTAAATCTCGCCCAGTACTGAGCGACCGTCATGCTGCCCTGCCGCAGCTGAAGAAGTTCCTGGATACGCACCGCACGAAGGGTGGCTGGGATGAACTCCGAGCGAAAAAGGCTCTCAAAGTCTGTCCAACGTAGAGATTCCTCATCGTGCACCTGGAGCATCAAGCTCCACCATCGTCCTGCTGCTGCGTGTAGTAGGCTCGCAGCGAGGATCACCATGAGGTCTGCTGGTGTCCTCACTAGCCTAAACACTCGTACCACTGCCTCCAGCCAGTCCTCTACTGCATGGGGATCCGTCTCCCCGCGAAACCTGGGCGGTCGCTGGCGCTGAAACTCATGCAGTGCGCTGAGGCGACGTGCATCGTCAGCGGCTGGTGCTGGAAGTATTGGGGGCTCGGTGGGTAGTGCTACCACCGGTGCCACTGCTGACAAAGGGCCCTGCACCAAGGCCTCATCGCTCGGTGGGCTGTCATCACACTCGACTCTCGGAACCCTAGCTGGCTGCCATCGTGGGGCCATCATTGAAAAGGAAACAGGTGCGCCACGGTCAGAACAGTATACCTGGTGAGCTAATTTAAGTAATCACAAAGAAATCTTTGAAACACACACGCAATCAATGTTTTCGTGCATTAAGTAGGAAATCAGAAGTCAGGGTCCTGGTGTACGGATACGTCGGTCGCCGCACCAACACTGGACTCCCTGGACTGATAACCACACTCAATACGCTAAACATTATTGCTTCACATAGAAAAGACCAGAGTTCGCGGTAGAACTGAACTCCTCTGATACCAATTTGTCACGACCCGCCCTCGGGGTCCGTGCCGTGACTACCCCAAGCCTGCCTTCCATAGGCCAGGGGCTGGCGACTAGCACCAAGGCGTAAATCCCGGTAAAAAGGGAAGGCATTGCCTTTGTAAAGTAAACAAACACCACAGAGTAAGCAAGAGGAAAGTAAATACTAAGAAAAAGCAGAGTACAACTGAAAGTGTGGAAAGGTAAATGGGCCAGTATACAAACCCAAAATGAAAGTAAAGTACAACTCGAAAGGGAAAACAGCAACTGAAAAGTAAAAGCCGCTACACCGAGCTGTCCACTGGAAATCCCACCTGAAGGGTGGGTACAGATAGCTCCACTGCTCCACGGGTCCCGCCGTCCGCTCCGAGCACGTCTCGCCCAGTGATCCTCCTCCAGGTACCGTCCTGCTCTGCAAGCCTCATCTAAGATCAACGCTGTCCGTCGTCTGCAACCAACACAACGTAGTGCGGGCAAAGCCCGTGCAGGGGTGAGTATAAGCTACTCAGTAGGGACCCCGAGACCCCTGAAGGTCTCCCAAAATCCACAAAGGATAAACCACAAAGAAAGGTACAATCACGAAGTAACAACCGACACTACTTAGGTATATGCCCATACATATACCTAAGTCACCAATTTCAAATACGCTCCAACCTCCGAGCCCAAGTACAACTCAGTCCACACAGGAAAGTAAACGTATTCCACACAGGAAAGAAAAACGTAATCCACACAGGATTTCACAACACAATCCACACAGGAAAGCAATAGGTTTCAGCTCACATAGGATTTTCATTATCAAAAACGTAACTACTGAAGAGCCCCATCTCTGAAGTGTACAGTGTCCTGTCACGACTCTGAGATACTGCTCACTAACCTAAGACTGCTGAGGTACTCCTCCTGTCGAGTACCGCGGGTCTGCCGCCAACTACTGGGCGCTCCGTCCGCTGAGGGTCTGCTGCCAAATACCGGGCGCTCACCCAAATAGCCTACAGAGGTACTCCTCCAGTCGAGTACCGCGGGTCTGCTGCAAACTACCAGGCGCTCCGTCTGCCGTGGGTCTGCCGCCAAATACCGGGCCCTCCGTCCACTGGGCTAATCGACTCACTCCAAGTCGAGTCGGTCGAGCAGTCTTCAGGTCTCAGCCAGCTACACGGTCTCTGTACTCCGTACGCTCGTCTCCAGTATCGTGAGTCCGCCGCTACAACCAAGCGCACAACCTCTATCGAGTAAAACAGAAGATTCCACTCACACATGTATACTTCTTCAGATGACGATAAGGATGATCACTGAACCATCTAAGTCGTCGGACCCACGAAGGATCGATAGGTACTAACCCCCGCAGTGACCTACACAGGATCGGTAGCACTGATCCACGTAGGATCGCTGAGTGCAGTAGTCGTCGTCGTCGAATGAACACAGGTTCTCTGTACTGTCGTCGTCGCAGTCACAGTAGCAGTAGCAGTAGCAGTCGCAGCCAGCACTAGCAGTCGCAGTAACAGTCGCAGCCAGCACTAGGGTTCCCGCACACAGCAAGCTCGTTCGGAGGGTCCGCTCCACGAGCCGAGAGGCTGATACATCAACTGTCACAAAGTCCAGAGTTGATGTATCCAAAAGTTCCGTATCGTCAACAGAAACTCAAAGCAACAGACGGCGCGTCGATCGGACGCCCGGTCTGAGAGTTATTGGCATTTTCGTCCCCGGGGCCCGGTTGGTTTTTAAGGCAAAACCAACCCGACCGTACTCCACCTACGACCAAACCTCGGGCGGAGTATGCCAAAAGAACCGTCTCACTAAGAGGAACACAACAAAGCTGACGGCACGTCAATCGGACGTCCGTAGCTCAAGATATGAGCATTTCCGCTCCGAGGGCCCGGTTGGTTTCGTGAACGAACCAACCCGGCCGAACTCAAAGTATTCCGAAACCCTGAGTGCGATATACCGAAACGACCGTATCGATCTGAGGATCGCGTTGCCGTAGACGGTTCGTCATTCGGAGGTCCGTGGCTCAGGTTATGGCCAAAAGACCGAAACTGTCTCGAAAACGGGGGGTCCGGGTCCGGGCCGACCCGGCCCGACCCCCCCTCTGGTCTGACCCGAACCGGGGCGACCCGTTCCGGGTCGACCCGACCCGGATCCGACTCGGTCCGCTGGAACCGGCCCGGCCGGTGGCGGCGCGGCGGCGCGGCCCGGCCAGCGGCGGCGCGGTCCGGCCAGCGGCGGCGCGGCCAGGGAGCCGCGCATGTGCCGCACGCGGGGGGTGTAACCCCCCCTTTTTTCGGATCTCGGCCGGCCTAAGGCCGGCCGTTTCTTTCCTCACACGGGACCCGCGGGTCCCGCCTCCTATCCAAACCGGCAGCCGGCGCGGCCGGCCGCCTTCCTCTTCTCCGCCGCGGCCGTAGCCGCGGCTCTTCTCCGATCTCCGGCGGCCGGCGAGGCCGGCCGCCCCTGGCTGCTCCGCCGCGGCCGTAGGGCCGCGGCCTTCCTGATCTCCGGCGCCGGCGAGGCCGGCGCCCCTAGCTGCTCTGCCGCGGCCGTCCAGCCGTGGTTCTTCCTCTTCCGCCGGCGGCCGGTTTTCCGGCCGCCCCTTCTTGCTCGGACCTTGAACGATTGGCGCGGCGTAATGGCGTCACGCCCCTCCGCCGCGGTCCGACTCCGGCCGCGGTCTCATCCGATTTCCAAGGCGCGGCATTAAAGCGCCGCGTTTCTTCGTCGAGACCCAAACCGGCCTTAAATTCTTTTTTTCCTGCGCGGTGCGACGACACCGCGCTGTCTCCGCTAAAACATCACGAAAGATTAGAAGGGGGAGGAGAATCGGCCGTGTTCGTGCGGTCTGGTCTCCTCCCGTTAAAACGATATCAATTGGCCAATCGTAATAACACAACAAAGATCGTTTCACAAATTTTTAATAAAATTTGGAACTACGCCCAAAGGATTATTCTTTCATGTTCGAGGGAAGGATACACGTAATTTAAAAAGAACAAACCCCTAACTTGGTTCTGGAACAAAGTTTGATGATCGATAACGATTCGCGGAAGTCGAGCGTCGCGGTGGTCGGCGTCACGGAAGAAGAACGTCGATGTCGCGGTTATGTCGTCACGGAAGACGGTTCCCGAGAACGTGGAGTTCTTCGTCGAAGTTCGAAGGTTCTTCGTGTTCTTCGTCAGAGTTGAAGAAGAAGAAGAATAAGGAGAAGCTCCAAAATTCCTCTCAAGGTGGTAAAAGAATTATCCTAGAATAAAATAAGCGTTAAGCTTATATTATTACACAACTTTACCACATGAAATTCAAAGGATTGAATTTGAACAACTCACCTCAATTAATACTTTAAGTTGTCAAACATTAATTAAAAGGAGAGTTAAAGGGAGGTGGAAGGTTGGGTTTCGTGTGGGCCCCACCTCACTTAATCCTCCCAAGGGAGGTTAAGTGGATGTGGGTCCCACTCCCAACTCCCTTTGGAAGGATTTATAAAAAAAACATCAAGTTAAAATAAAAATTTGTATTTCACAAATTTTATTTAACTTATACTAAAAACCCAAAAACTAACTTTCAACCCGTAATAAACGCAACTTCTGAAAAGGTCTCCTTAAGCGAATATCGGCGCTACGAGTTCATCAGTGCCCTCGGATTTCAATTCCGAGCACCAGATCAAAAGTTAGAAATTCCCGCTCGTTCGTTCACTGAACGTACCCGAGCCAAACTTCGGAAATTGATTCCGGGCACTCCGGGCCTCGGAATCAGGTGCCGTCAGAAACCGCGCTCTTGTAAAATTCTAAAGAAAATTTAGAAACAATTTCCCTTGAATTTTACGGGTCTTTGAAATGTAATTCAATTTGTCTTCCATTATTTTATAGAATCAAACTGGCAATTTATTTATCATTTTTTCATGAAAAATAAATGTAATATTGTATTGTTTTCGATGGATGGTTTACTTGTGAAATCCTACTAACTCCCACAAAATCTCCCTGATCATGATAAAATATTCAAAATACATTACACCCACAATATAATAACTTAATAATTGTTGTTTTCATTCATGATTACCTCTTGGAAATTCCTTAGTTTCATTATATGATGTAGAGGCTTTGAGATTCAACTAGCGAATATCAAGACCATCATTGAAATAACCCCTCTTTGTAATATATATATCTATAATTCTATTATTTCCATTTTTATTAAATGTGGTTTTTATATTTCCCAACATAGTGGGAAATTGAAAGCCGTTATCAATGATTACAGAATAATGGTCCCACATACTAGTGTGATAAATATTTCCAATAAGAATTCGATCACATCATGAAATACCTATTATTTCCTATAATTATCATTTTGATTATATAATAGAAACTTATAGTCCTTTATTTTATATATCTTGTAAGATCTCTCGGTTCCCTCTTAGGTAAGGAGAATAAAAAGTAAAAGATAATAGTTTGCACTACCTCAGTCTCAGTATGCTCAAAAAAGGCTAGATATTGTCCTGTTAGGGTTGACTAACCTCCCAAGTTATTTGTATAGATGATTCATCAATATATATCATCATAAGGTTTTCATCATATCCCAAGTCATTTCAAAAAAGAACATCCACAATCATTAAAGTTTCACTTTATAATTGTTGTGCTCGATATTGATACTTCAACAATTTGATATCTGGTCCATCTAATAGAAGGATGTCAGGGAACCATCACTATATGATTTCTATATTATACACCACACCCCATAGAATTTTATAATTGATTTTGAGTTTCCCAGTGAATCCATTCTTTCCATAGATTATGAATAACATTTTTATAAGACACGCTTTGATGGTTACACTAAGAGATTGACTTGAAGATGAATAAAAAAATATAAAATCAATTAGGACAGATTTTCATTATTATTTCTCACTCCCTCAAAGGCCCTCAATCCACAAACACCCTCTTTTTATAATGGTCCACCAATAATGATGGAAATTTAAAATAAATCATCATTATTCTTGAAATAATCCTTTAGATCACGGACCTATGACTGCTATGAAAGGATACTCTTGATTTGCTCATAGAATATTCCAATGGATTCCATACAATCATGAAACTATATATTTTATCATTTCTCAAATGACCTCATGTGATTATTTCCAAATTTACATCAAATCCATTGGTGTATCATGTTTTGTGCTCCGAGAATGACTCAGATAAATTTCTAGTGAACATTGTTATGCCAATCTCTAATAAAAAAAATAATGAAACAATTATCCAAGAATCTCATCACATAATGATCTCCCATGTTTCTCCTAATGCATAAATTGATGAATTGAATCAAATAACTTCTATCTCTTTTCAACATTTGTAACACCCCAAGATTTCATAGTGTGTTATTTCTTCAAAATAATTGAATAACTTGCACTACACGCAACACCGAGTTCAATCACACCATGACTTACAAAAAAAAGCCATTAAAAGAGGTCATGAATAGAATTAACTACATTTTTAACTTTATATAATCCTTATAATTTTAGAATCCATATTATGAGTTTCTTAGTCATAATGCAAGAACAGATTCATTTTCAGTATTGCACTTTTATCAACTTTTAATAGTGAAACCTTTTTAAATACAATATTTTAAACTTTTTGACTAAATGGGGACATCAAAAAATTTAAAATGAAACATCCCAAGCTTACACGGTACACATTCCTTTAAATAAAACAGTAGCGTGTGTTGTACGCAACTTCGAGTTTTAACACAAACCACAACCGATCAAACTAGCCGTTATGAATAGTAATACCTAATTTTTGATATTATATAAATTTTATATTTCAAAATGGACTTCATTTTTGGATTCAGAATATCGAATTTAGCCTAAGGTGAAATTTCGGTACTTTTCAGATAAATTTAATATTTTGATGAATAGTGAAAATTACTAAATTTTAATTAAAAACAACTTTTTTAATCAAAATAATTAATAGTGATAAATTATGAATTTGAGTGGTTTTAAAGTATATTTAGAATTTATTTTTACAATTTAATATAATGTTGGTCATTGGACATAATTTTACAATTAAACCGAATATAAACAAGTGTAAATCTTTTGATAGTTATTATCTCTTAAAAACACGCTTTTTGTTTTAACAGCGGGAATTAATTTTAAATTAATTTCTGCCACTTCTGTGTTTTGAATTTAGAAAAATGGATTCCATATTTGGAATCAGGATGTCCAAATTGTGTAAATTGGTAACTTTTATTTTTTGACATTTTGAATAATTACTGTGGAAAATATTTTATTTACCATGGTTAAGGGTAAATCTGGTAAATAAGGGTTAAAAAATAATATTATAATAATACTAAATTACCCTAAAACGTGTCCTAGCTTTATTGGTTGATACATGTTCGACCATAGGCATCTTTGGGTCGATTTGGGGACCCCATGATGCCACTTGTAGGTGATAGGGACACTTTATTTTAATTATGTTAAAATGAATACCAAAATGACACAAGCATATATCTTTTAGAAAAACAATTATTACATAGGGTTATATATGTTTGATTTTAGATTATAAATATTCATTAGAAAGATAAGGAGATTTCTTACATAATGATATTTTATTTATAATTTTAGGACATTAAATAATTTATTTTATTTATGAAACAATGATGATGCAGTAATTACTAAAATAGTGAAAAATTAAATTAATTGATATTATAAATACCCAAATAAATATAATATGAACCTTTTAATGAATTAAACTAATTTTATAGGATAATATGATATATTATTATTGATTTAATTGACTTTTTTTTAAGTAATCAATCTGTTATGAGTTTCACAAAAATCAACTATTGAATAGTGTCAAAATTGACAAAAAAGAGTTCTTAAAACAAATATTATATTATTAATTGATATTAAATTCCTAAAAATCTAAGGTTCGGCCAAGAGACTTATATCATGATAGTTTCATCATTAATGGACCACTTGGGGGTATCTTGGATGTATATAGAACGTTTATTAACCATATTATATAAAAATACAAAGAGACATTGTAAAAGTAAACTAATTAACTTAGAGTTAATACTTAAAGATAAGGTTAATATATGTACCCAAACCTGTCTAAATTCTATTAGATGAGTTTTTTTCGACCCATACCCAACTTAACCTTTTAATAGTCAACTTTGTAGCCATTAGAAATCGAATATGAATTTATTATAAATTAATATTTCTAGCTTTTCCAAAGGTGCCCCTCACCCCTCTTATAAAAGGTCACTCCTCCTTCTCATTTATTCACACCTTCAAAGCCTTTTGGTTTGGCCAAAATCTGCACAAATACTCTCCCAACTTCCCTCACTACAACCTAGAGGCATTAGTTTGATCAGAAAGCCAACTTATGGATCCCTTTTGATCAAATCAAAAGGAAGAAACCAAAGAAGAGGTAATGATTTCACCGCCCTTTTCCAAGTTCATTTCTTCTTCCACTTCTTCTTCCTTTGTTGTTACCATTATAAAATAATAACTTCAGTATCATATATATACTGTGATGTTATTATAAATACGGTACAACCATATTCAGTTTTCTATCCACCCTTTGAATAACATGTCACCATACGTGCGTACGTACGGCTTACCGTCTCCACGTCATGGTGTAATTGTTATTTAATATAATATTATTTAGATGGGTATAATAATGATGTGTAACTCATGTAAATAATAAATATAACATGTTAATGATTCTGTATATATTATATACCATCCATTTATATATTATTTTAATATCAAAAAAATGATATTGTCACTTGTGCGTACGTACAGACTACCGTCTCCACGAACGCGGTGAGATTCATTCTCCATCGTATCCATTAATGTATAATTATCATTTGATGATTTAAAAATGATTTTTAAGGACTTGATATAATTCTGGATATGAATAATATACAACCTATCCTTTACAAACATGTCTTACGAAACAAAACATATAAAAGAAAACAAGTAAGTTAACACCCGAAACAACGATAATACTAAGATATTATTATCAAATCAATATTAAAAGATCATATATGATATCATATTAATGTATATGATTCTTGTATAATTTAATAACAATTATTTCACCATTATACAAGAGGTTAACCTACCCCAACCAAAGAAAAGTACAAGGTAAGGGATTTTCTTATCTCACATTCAATTCCGTGAGATTTCCATTATTCGCCACTAAATTATTGAAAGTGGTGTATTGTGTACTGTCATTTGATATATATATTATCATGATTATCTTTATATTCATGTTATTCTGTAAATAATTTGGTGGTTATTAACTTTTGGCCATATGACTCAGTTGATTAACGTGGTAAGGGGTTTTCATCTCACTCTTTATTTCCGTGAGATTCATGCCATATTTCAACTATTACCTTTTGTGTGGTGTATGTAATTCCCATAATTGAATTCTTTGTGTAATACACTTTACCTTCTGTGTATTTAATTTTCATTGTATGATACCTCTTTCATGGGTTGTATGTTTCATAAGTTACCAAATTGATAAGGGTTTACATCACAATCTCTTTAATATCCGAGGTTGTTTTTACATAAGTATCTACAGGGACATATTTACTATCCATGTCCATATTTCATAAAAGAGTTTTCAAATGGATTCATTCTAAGGGAACTTTTACTAAAAAATCATTTTAAATGTCTTAAATATTTATTCTTCTAAATCATTCTCATTTATGTCCATGTTTTCAAAATGGTTTGTAAGGATTTATTTATATGAAAATGAATGTTTTAAAAGTGTTAATTCCATTCAAAAGTTTCAAAGTGGTATGGGACACTTTGATTCAAAAATTTATTTAAATGCCTTACATTCTAAATTGTGTAACATTAAAATGTTTTCATGAAAAAGGGATATTTCTCTCAATAATTTTTAAAAAACATTTTCATCTATGTCAACATACTTTGATGGATTTTAAGATTATTTGATGTTGATTTATTATGATATAAAACTTCCATATTGTAATGAAGTTTTGTGATATGTTTGACTGTAGATGTGTCATTTATATAGCAATCATGGTTTATGAGTAAAGTATTGACATTTCGTATGCTAGTTCCAATAAGAATGTTTATGTTATATTTCATCCTTTACTTCATATGAATGTGTTGGACAAGGATGTTCCAGGTTGGGGACTGGTTAAAGTAAGCCCTCCAGGTTGGGGACTGGTAAAAGTAAGCCCTCTAGGTTAGGGACTGGTAAATGTAAGCCCTCCGGTTATTAAAGGCACTTAGGGTTGGTGTCCGGTTATTAGAGGCACTCCGGGTTGGTGTCCGGTTATTAGAGGCACTCCGGGTTGGGTTCCGGTTACAGTTATCCCCAAGGTATTGGGACGAGGCCTTGAAAATAAATTAATGTTTTGCATTATGCATTCCATCATTATGAAAGTGGTTAGTGATTTTGCATGTGATTATTTGATTAGTAGAATATCCATGTGAATGAATAAATGGCATTATTTCATTTTATTTATGCCATACAAAGTTGAAAGTTCAAGTTTGAAAGGTTGTTGTTTTAGTTATACATTGCCTTAAATGTTTATTCTTATTTATGAAAGTTTCTGCTATATTGTTATCCTTACTGAGAATTTGAGCTCACCCCTTTTCTATGTTTTATTTTTCCCAGGAAGTGAAGAAGTAAATTATGAATGACCTACAGTGATATTATGTGGGGATATGAGTGTGGATTATGGAGACATTATGTTGTTGTAGTAGTTTTTCATTTTATGATATAATGTAAACCTTATGAATATATCTAGTGTTTTCAAGGCTACTAAACCAATCGGTCTTTCTAGATTTGATCTTTCTTGTGATCATGCCAATGTTATGTAATAATGCACCGACTCTGGCTAACTCGGGTCGGGGCGTTACAGTTGGTATCAGAGGAAGTTTAGTACAAACCTTGGAAGCTAGATTTAGATAAACTCTGATTAGAGCACGTAGACCTAAGATGAACTTTGAGGATTAGTATAGAAGAACTTTCTAGAATTTTGGTATTGTAGAGATTTTGTGAGTTTTCCGAGCAATACATCCTTGTCTGGATACGAGCAGGTAGAGGTGGATCTGGCACAGATGTACCTAGGGGTAAAACCCGAAAACACCGCTTTGAGCTAGACTCGAACGGGAACTGGTGCACGACAACGGGCCTTGCTGCACTCTTGGTTACGACACTCCCGGGGGATATTCTTAGGATAATTCTCATTTTCTTTACAAACCATTATGAAGGGTTTATGAGTATATACATCATAAAAAGAGACATTTTTATGATTATGGATTATATCCATAAATAGTTCAATTTATGTTAAGTGTTTTATAAGTATGGGATTATGTATTTTGATTCATAAACTGATCTAGTTTATGCCATTGTTTAGAAACGGCGCCCAGTAGAAGGAATGAGAACTCCACAAATGCACATGATTCAAAGAGAAGGAAGGATCATATCTTTCATGGTCTTAAGCTAGAATTTATAAGAGAAATAGTCTCCCATGTATTATCATCATATGAATAAATAATATCATGTGTTGATAAGATAAGTAAAGAGTTTACTGAGTCCTATGGCTTTGAAGGGAAGCAAGAGAATAAAAGGATGGAAGAGAGAAAGATGGATAAAGGGAAGAGGGAAAAGAATAATTTTCCCATATGTGGTAACTATGGAAAGAAACACCCTGGAACTTGCCTGAAAGGAATGGGAGTTTGTTATAAGTGTGGAGGAAAAGGGCACAAAGTACGTGACTGCAAGGGTAAGAAAATGGTTTCAAATGTACAATTCTTCATTTGCAAGGAGTTTGGACACTACGCGAACCTATATCCCAGTCATCAGACTATGCCGCAAATGATGTTATTTGATAATAATCAAGTTATGATACTACCACAGATGAAGAGGAATGATTAGAGTTCTTATGTTGATTATGTCAATTGAGTGTTGTATCAACAATGTACTTGTTATAATAATTATGGAGTATATAAGGATTGTACTGTAGTACTATTTCATTAAGGACTTGAGATTGTGTGGAACAAAGAAAAGTGACTCAATAGCAAGATAAATTTTTGGAAAATATATGGTTGAGAGAATGATAAACCATAATATAGTTATGATACTGAGGTAGTGATTTTGGAATAATATGTGATTGTTTTGGATAAATTATATTGGATATTCTTGACTACCTTGGAACTGATTAATGATTTGTATATTCCATCATTGTTGGGGTTTAAAACATTTTTGGATTAATGAAGTATATCCAGCATTCTATATGGAATAAGGGAACATGAATGTAATCAATAAGGAATATGGTAATACATGATGAAGGTATTCATATGCTATTATGGGGTAAAAAGGATCTATATTATGTTTACCTTCCTTATAAATGTTGGACTGTGAGTTTGGACAGAAGTATTTTGGATAGTTATAGTTTGGATTATTTTGTATTTCCATAAAAGGACAACCCGGAGGTCGGGCGGCAAACCGTCGCGTCCGGCAAGGCTGCGAGACTTGAACCCGCAACCGAAGGGCGACAAGGATGTATCACCTACCACTGGCCCACGAGATTTCCTAGATTAAATAATGTAGTTTTTTTAAAAGATCTGGTAGATGAATTATAAATTCATTTATTTTGGAACCCTGTACAAATAGTATAAATAGAAATTTTCTTTACGTTCTATTATCTTTTAGAGTGAATGATGAGTTTGTGGTAGAAATTTATTAGTGGATAAAACTCTAATTATAATGTAAGTATATCTCCTTATGATCTTAGCCAATATCATAAATAAATTCCTCAACATTAATAAAAGGAACATAGAACAAAAATGTTGTCCTAGATGGTACCTTAAATCATCACTAATTTATGGATTTGGGATTGTTGGCCTTTTCATAGCCATGTTCTCTACCACTCTCCATCAGATAATTGATGGTCAGATTTCTCTTCCATATCCATATTTTCCTACATGGAACCCTAGTATGTGTTATTTTCGGTAATCTTCATACTTTACACTCTTTATTTTAAATAGAGGCCTCATTAATTCATTTTTCGATGTGGGACTTCAACTAAGATATTTTGAAACGTCAAAAATGTGTTATCCAAATACCCTATATTTTGTTGAACCGATGGTACTTCAAATCATCATAGATTGATGATTTTAAGGACCTCAATTTTATACTTATTTGTGATTGATGACCTCAATCACTACCTATAAATATTTACGTTTTCCCTCCAATTATATGTCTCTAATTGCCACCAATGTTCTCCTAATCAAGATCATAATTTGGTGGCGACCCTTTCAATTCTCTTTGCCTCATATTAAGACTAAATTTTAGTAACCCAATTTCCGATGTGGGTTTTACCACAAATATATTTTCTATTTTCAACCTTTTATTTTCGAAGAACAATTTCAAATTGCGAGGATGCAATTTATTGAAGGAGGGGAGAATGTAACACCCCAAGATTTCATAGTGTGTTATTTCTTCAAAATAATTCAATAACTTGCACTACACGCAACACCGAGTTCAATCACACCATGACTTACAAAAAAAAAGCCATTAAAAGAGTTCATGAATAGCATTAACTACATTTTTAACTTTATATAATCCTTATAATAGTAGAATCCATATTATGAGTTTCTTAGTCATAATGCAAGAACAGATTCATTTTCAGTATTGCACTTTTATCAACTTTTAATAGTGAAACCTTTTTAAATACAATATTTTAAACTTTTTGACTAAATGGGGACATCAAAAAATTTAAAATGAAACATCCCAAGCTTACATGGTACACTTTCCTTTAAATAAAACAATAGCGTGTGTTGTACGCAACTTCGAGTTTTAACACACACCACAACCGATCAAACTAGCCGTTATGAATAGTAATACCTAATTTTTGAAATTATATATATTTTATATTTCAAAATGGACTTCATTTTTTGATTCGTAATATCGAATTTAGCCTAAGGTGAAATTTTGGTACTTTTCAGATAACTTTAATATTTTGATGAATAGTGAAAATTACTAAATTTTAATTAAAAACAACTTTTTTAATAAAAATAATTAATAGTGATAAATTATGAATTTGAGTGGTTTTAAAGTATATTTAGAATATATTTTTACAATTTAATATAATTTTGGTCATTGGACATAATTTTACAATTAAAACGAACATAAACAAGTGTCAATCTTTTGATAGTTATTATCTCTTAAAAACACGTTTTTTGTTTTGACAGCGGGAATTAATTTTAAATTAACTTCTGCCACTTCTGTGTTTTCAATTTAGAAAAATGGATTCCATATTTGGAATCAGGATGTCCAAATTGTGTAAATAGGTAACTTTTATTTTTAGACATTTTGAATAATTACTGTGGTAAATATTTTATTTACCATGGTTAAGGGTAAATCTGGTAAATAAGGGTTAAAAAATAATATTATAATAATACTAAATTACCCTAAAACGTGTCCTAGCTTTATTGGTTGATACATGTTCGACCATAGGCATCTTTGGGTCGATTTTGGGACCCCATGGTGCCACTTGTAGGTGATAGGGACACATTATTTTAATTAAGCTAAAATGAATACAAAAATGACACAAGCATATATCTTTTAGAAAAACAATTATTACATAGGGTTATATTTGTTGGATTTTAGATTAGAAATATTAAATAGAAATATAAAAAGATTTCATACATAATGATATTTTATTTATAATATTTAGACATTAAATAATTTATTTTATTTATGAAACAATGATGATGCAGTAATTACTAAAATAGTGAAAAATTAAATTAATTGATATTATAAATACCCAAATAAATATAATATGAACCTTTTAATGAATTAAACTAATTTTATAGGATAATATGATATATTAGGATTGATTTAATTGACTTTTTTCGAAGTAATAAATCTGTTATGAGTTTCACAAAAATCAACTATTGAATAGTGTCAAAATTGACATAAAAGAGTTCTTAAAACAAATATTATATTATTAATTGATATTAAATTCCTAAAAATCTAAGGTTCTGGAAAGAGACTTATATCATGATAGGTTCATCATTAATGGACCACTTGGGGGTCGCTTGGATGTATATATTATGTTTATTAACCATATTATATAAAAATACAAAGAGACATTGTAAAAGTGAAACTAATTAACTTAGAGTTAATACTTAAAGATAAGGTTAATATAAGTACCCAAACCTGTCTAAATTCTATTGGACGAGTTGTTTTCGACCCATCCCCACCTTAACCTTTGAATAGTCAACTTTGGAGCCATTATAAACCGAATATGAATTTATTATAAATTAATATTTCTAGCTTTTCCAAAGGTGCTCCTCACCCCTCTTATAAAAGGGCACTCCTCCTTCTCATTTCATCACACCTTCAAAGCCTTTTGGTTCGGCCAAACTCTACCCAAATACTCTCCCAACTTCCCTCACTACAACCTAGACACATTATTTTGATCAGAAAGCCAACCTAAGGAGCCCTTTTGATCAAATCAAAAGGAAGAAACCAAAGAAGAGGTAATGATTTCACCACCCTTTTCCAAGTTCATTTCTTCTTCCACTTATTCTTCCTTTGTTGTTACCATTATAAAATAATAACTCCAGTATCATATATATACTGTGATGTTATTATAAATACCGTATAACCATATTCAGTGTTCTATCCACCCTTTGAATAACATGTCACCATACGTGCGTACGTACGGCTTACCGTCTCCACGTCGTGGTGTAATTGTTATTCAATATAATTTTATTTGGATGGGTATAATAATGATGTGTAACTCATGTAAATAATAAATATAAAATGTTAATGATTCTGTATATATTATATACCATCCATTTATATATTATTTTAATATCAAAATAATGATATTGTCGCTCGTGCGTACGTACGGACTACCGTCTCCACGAACGCGATGAGATTCATTCTCCATCGTAACCATTAAAGTATAATTATCATTTGATGATTTAAAAATTATGTTTAAGGACTTGATATCATTCTGTATATGAATAATATACAACCTATCCTTTACAAACATGTCTTACGTAACAAAACATATAAAAGAAAACAAGTAAGTTAACACCCGAAACAACGATAATACTAAGATATTATTATCAAATCAATATTAAAAGATCATATATGATATCATATTAATGTATATGATTATTTTATAATTTAATAACAATTATTTCACCATTATACAGGAGGTTAACCTACCCAAACCAAGGAAAAGTACAAGTTAAGGGATTTTCTTATCTCACATTCAATTCCGTGAGATTTCCATTATTCGCCACTAAATTATTGAAATTGGTGTATTGTGTACTATCATTTGATATATATATTATCATGATTATCTTTATATTCATGTTATTCTGTAAATAATTTGGTGGTTATTAACTTTTGGCCATACGACTCAGTTGATTAACGTGGTAAGGGGTTTTTATCTCACTCTTTATTTCCGTGAGATTCATGCCATATTTCTACTATTACCTTTTGTGTGGTGTATGTACTGCCCATAATTGTATTCTTTTTGTAATACACTTTAACTTATGTGTATTTACATTTTCATTGTATGATACCTCTTTCATGGGTTGTATGTTTCATAAGTTACCAAATTGATAAGGGTTTACTTCACAATCTCTTTAATATCCGAGGTTGTTTTTACGTAAGTATCTACAGGGACATATTTACTATCCATGTCCATATTTCATAAAAGAGTTTTCAAAGGGATTCTTTCTAAGGGAACTTTTACTAAAAAATCATTTTAAATGTTTTAAATATTTATTCTTCTAAATCATTCTCATTTATGTCCATGTTTTCAATATGGTTTGTAAGGATTTATTTATATGAAAATGAATGTTTCAAAAGTGTTAATTCCATTCAAAAGTTTCAAAGTGGTATGGGACACTTTGATTCAAAAATTTATTTAAATTCCTTACTTTCTAAATTGTGTAACATCAAAATATTTTCATGAAAAAGGGATATTTCTCTCAATAATTTTTAAAAAACATTTTCATCTATGTCAACATCCTTTGATAGATTTTAATATTATTTGAAGTTGATTTATTATGATATAAAACTTCCATATTGTAATGAAGTTTTGTGATATGTTTGAATGTAGATGTGTCATTTATATAGCATTCATGGTTTATGAGTAAAGTATTGACATTTCGTATGCTAGTTCCAATAAGAATGTTTATGTTATATTTCAACCTTTACTTCATATGAATGTGTTGGACAAGTATGTTCCAGGTTGGGGACTGGTTAAAGTAAGCCCTCCAGGTTGGGGACTAGTAAAAGTAAGCCCTCCAGGTTAGGGACTGGTAAAATTAAGCCCTCCGGTTTGGTCTCCGGTTATTGAAGGCACTCCGGTTGGTGTCTAGTTATTAGAGGCACTCTGGGTTGGTGTCCGGTTATTAGAGGCACTCTGGGTTGAGTTCCGGTTACAGTTATCCCCAAGGTCTTGGGACGAGGCCTTGAAAAGAAATTAAAGTTTAGCATTATGCATTACATCATTATGAAAGTGTTTAGTGATTTTTCATGTGATTATTCGATTAGTAGAATATCCATGTGAATGAGTAAATGGCATTATTTCATTTTATTTATGCCATACAAAGTTGAAAGTTCAAGTTTAAAAGGCTGTTGTTTTAGTTATACATTTCCTTAAATGTTTATTCTTATTTATGAACGTTTCCGATATATTGTTATCCTTACTGGGCATTTGAGCTCACCCCTTTTCTATGTTTTATTTTTCCCAGGAAGTGAAGAAGTAAATTATGAATGACCTGCAGGGATATTATGTGGGGATATGAGTGTGGATTATGGAGACATTATGTTGTTGTAGTAGTTTTTCATTTTATGATGTAATATAAAACTTATGAATATATCTAGTGTTTCCAAGGCTACTAAACCAATCGGTCTTTCGAGATTTGATCTTTCTTGTGATCATGCCAATGTTATGTAATAATGCACCGACTCTGGGTAACTCGGTTCGGGGCGTTACAACATTGACATAAAAATTACCCTATTGTAAAATAATAATCTAATTAGATGAATCTTTTTATTGAGTATCTATTATATAAGACTCTCGCACCAAAAAAAGGTCCAACATGAATAAGTCCACATGAGAGTAGAAACATTAATATTTAATGATATCACCAAATTATAGAAAGTTATCTATAGATGAAAAATTAATGGGATCTTTATCCACTACATCATCGGGAATGATATTCTTCACGTACTACACTAGGATTATGTTGATGTTGATGGGGATATTTAGAAAGGGTTGAAGCTCTCTCACTAAATCAGAAGAATGGGTTATATCTGGACTATCACGGATCACGACTCTATGGATTTCACTAATAAATTCCATGAGTTGAAGGTTCATGATTAATTTATTCATCAACCTCTATATCATCTCCATGTATTTATTATTCTAATCCCTTCACTATATAGGGGATCTATGTCATGGGTCCTACCCAGAGGTAATATCCTGAAACATTATATTCATTCTTATTGAAGCTAATTAATTTTTGAAGTAGGAAAAAACATTCCCATCAAGGAGTTCAAGACCACGTCCAAGAATTAGTTTGTTAAATCCCACACCATTAATTAGTTTGATATCACTTACATATTTCTCACAAACAATGATACCAACATTCGAGAATTTGAGTTAAAAAATGGTGTGAAAAGTAAAAAATCAAGTCAAACTATACATTATCATTTCATGTCTTGAAAAAATGAATTGACTGATCTATTCCACAAAGTGATTTATAAAATTTCATAATAAAGTTTGATTAAGAACAAAAATAATTGTCCTTAAATTCTCTATAGTGTCCTATGTATATATCATATGATGACTCAGACATCCACTAAGGAGGAATATAATTCCTTTGTATATAGAATAGAAATAGTGGTGTCTATATATTTTCAACTTCTATCACTTAGGATATATTTCAATCACCATTTTACATTAGATAAAAGTCCCTAATTACATTTATCTGATATGGAATCCCATAGTGAAAACATGGGCATGGTACAATCTTTAGGTTCTTAAGAATTGAGTGGCTGGGGTGTTTAACAATAATGATAACATATCCTCATTCATAAATGGTGATTTATTGAAATAACAGAGAGTGATATTGATACATAAAAGTAAAAAAATAAAGATATTAAAAATGGTATGGCACATTTTTCTGTAATATATTTTTCTATAAGGGAACTCACTAACTAATCACCATAGACTGTGAGCACATCACACTTCCCACCAATGTGAGGTTAGCCAAGAATTAATTTCTATAAAAATCAACTTGATATATCATCACTAATATGTTGATTTTAAATGGAATCATTTTTGTCTTATTTGTATGACTTTAAATAATAGATCATATTCATCCTTATTACTTGACTGTTCGATAGTATTACATTAGTTCTAGTTTTTTGACATTGAATGATGGAGCATTTTCATCTAAATTATATTACGATGAACTCCAAAAAATAGATCCTCATTATATTACCTTAAAATGTATGACACATACTTCATTATTTAAGACAATAGAATTCCAAAACATAATACATCATTGAATGTTTATAAACTACATGGATAATTTTTTCTATATGATACAAAAAAAATGTATAGACATCAACTTTTGGTAAACTACATAAACTATTGAAATATGTTAAACTACTCACCCGAGAGGAATCCATTCTATTTTTTTTGTTGGTCACCAACTATATCACATTCATATAGAAACTTGTTTCTTGATTACCAACCCATGGGATACATAACCACATAGATATCTCTAATTCTAAGCACAACTTTATGTGAAAATTTTCCACTTCCTTGCCTTTATGTTTACTTCACCTCCATATGGTTTATATTTATCATCTAACAATTAGAAAGCATTTCACTCAAATTAAATGGTCATGGGATTCATGGAAATAAATTGAATCCATATATTAGAACAATAATTATTGTAACACCCCAAGATTTCATAGTGTGTTATTTCTTCAAAATAATTCAATAACTTGCACTACACGCAATACCGAGTTCAATCACACCATGACTTACAAAAAAAGCCACTCAAAAGAGGTTATTAATAGTATTATCTAAATTTTAAACTTTATATAATCCTTATAATTTTATAATCCATATTATGAGTTTCTTAGATATAATGCAAGAACAAATTCATTTTCAGTATTGCACTTTTATCAACTTTTAATAGTGACCCCTTTTTAAATACAATATTTTAAACTTTTTGACTAAATGGGGACATCAAAAATTTAAAATGAAACATCCCAAGCTTCCACGGTACACTTTCTTTGAATAATACAGTAGCGTGTGTTGTACGCAACCTTGAGTTTTAACACACACCACAACCAATCAAACTAGCCGTTATGAATAGTAATACCTAATTTTTGAGATTATATATATTTTATATTTTAAAATGGACTTCATTTTTGGATTCGGAATATCGAATTTAGCCTAAGGTGAAATTTTGGTACATTTCGGATAACTTTCATAATTTGATGAATAGTAAAAATTACTAAATTTTAATTAAAAACAACTTTTTTAATCAAAATAATTAATAGTGATAAATTATGAATTTGAGTGGTTTTAAAGTATATTTAGAATATATGTTTACCATTTAATATAATTTTGGTCATTGGACATAATTTTACAATTAAACCGAACATAAACAAGTGTCAATCTTTTGATAGTTATTATCTCTTAAAAACACGCTTTTTGTTTTGACAGCGGGAATTAATTTTAAATTAATTTCTGCCACTTATGTGTTTTGAATTTAGGAAAATGTATTCCATATTTGGAATCAGAATGTTCAAATTGTGTAAATAGGTAACTTTTATTTTTAGACATTTTGAATAATTAATGCGGTAAATATTTTATTTACCATGGTTAAGGGTAAATCCGGTAAATAAGGGTTACAAAAAATAATAATAATAATACTAAATTACCCTAAAACGTGTCTTAACCCTATTGGTTGATACATGGTCGACCATGGCCATCTTTGGGTCGATTTTGGGACCCCATGGATCCACTTGTAAGTGATAATGACACTTTATTTTAATTAAGTTAAAATGAATACAAAAATAAAACAAGCATATATCTTTTAGAAACAAAATTGTTACATAGGGTTATATATGTTGGATTTTAGATTATAAATATTAATTAGAAAGATAAAACAATTTCATACATAATTATATTTTATTTATAATTTTTAGACATTAAATATTTTATTTTACTTATGACACAATGATGATGCAGTAATTACTATAATAGTGAAAAATTAAAATAATTGATATTATAAATACCCAAATAAATATAATATGAAAATTTTAATGAATTAAACTAATTTTATAGGATAATATGATATATTAGGATTGATTTAATTGACTTTTTTTCGAAGTAATCATTCTGTTATGAGTTTCACAAAAATCAACTATTGAATAGTGTCAAAATTGTCATAAAAGAGTTCTTAAAACAAATATTATATTATTAATTGATATTAAATTCTTAAAAATCTACGATTCGGCCAAGAAACTTATATCATGATAGGTTAATCATTAATGGACCACTTGGAGGTCGATTGGATGTATATAGTAAGTTTATTAACCATATTATATAAAAATAAAAGAGACATTGTAAAAGTGAAACTAATTAACTTAGAATTAATACTTAAAGATAAGGTTAATATAAGTACCCAAACCTGTCAAAATTCGATTGGTTGAGTGGTTTTCGACCTATCCCCACCTTAAACTTTGAATAATCAACTTTGGAGCCATTAGAAACCGAATATGAATTTATTATAAATTAATATTTCTAGCTTTTCCAAAGGTTCCCCTCACCCCTCTTATAAAAGGGCACTCCTCCTTCTCATTTCTTCACACCTTCAAAGCCTTTTGGTTCGGCCAAAATCTGCCCAAATACTCTACCAACATCCCTCACTACAACCTAGAGGCCTTAGTTTGATCAGAAAGCCAGCCTAAGGAGCCCTTTGTTCAAATCAAAAGGAAGAACCCGAAGAAGAGGTAATGTTTTCACCACCCCTTTTCAAGTTTCTTTCTTCTTCCACTTCTTCTTTCTTTGTTCTTACCATTATAAAATAATAACATCAGTATCTTACATATACTGTGATTTATTATAAATATGGTACAACCATATTCAGTATTCTATCCACCCTTTGAATAACATGTCACCATACGTGCGTACGTACGGCTTACCGTCTCCACGTCGTGGTGTAATTGTTATTCAATATATTATTATTTGGATGGGTATAATAATGATGTGTAAATCATGTAAATAATAAATATAACATGTTAATGATTCTGTATATATGATATAACATCCATTTATATATTATTTTAATATCAAAAGAATGATATTGTCGCTCGTGCGTACGTACGGACTACCGTCTCCATGAACGCGATGAGATTCATTCTCCATCGTATCCATTCAAGTATAATTATCATTTGATGATTTAAAAATGATGTTTAAGGACTTGATATCATTCTGGATATGAATAATATACAACCTATCAATTACAAACATGTCTTATATAACAAACCATATAAAAGAAAACAAGTACGTTAACACCCGAAACGACGATAATTCTAAGATATTATTAACAAATCAATGTTAGAAGATCATATATGATATCATATATATATATATATGATTCTTGTATAATTTAATAACAATTATTTCACCATTATACAGGAGGTTAACCTACCCCATCCAAGGAAAAGTACAAGGTAATGGGTTTTCATCTCACTCCTTATTCCCGTGAGAATCATGCCATATTGCCACCATTACCTTTTGTGTGGTGTATGTACTACCCATAATTATATTCTTTGTGTAATACACTCTAATTTATGTGTATTTACATATTTATTGTATGATACCACTTTCATGGGTTGTATGTTTCATAAGTTACCAAATTGGTAAGGGTTATTTCACAATCTCTTCATTATCCGAGGTTGTTTATACGTAATAATCTACTTGGATCTCTTTATCATCCACATCCATGTTTCTTAAAAATGTATTTCAAAACATTTTTACTATTTACAAGAATATGGGTTAAAGTCATTTATACCTTTGTTTGACTTTTTATAAGTGGTTTATAAAGGAAACTTGCCGTTGTTTTCCAAACAAGGTTCTTTTTAACCTTTTCGAAAGAATTAAGGTAAGAATGTTTTTTTTAACTTATACGGCGGGTGCGGTTATTTTCCGCCGTTATAAAATCATCGAAGCTTCCCTCACAAGCTTATAAGAATATTTTCAAATTGAATGTATTATTTTATAATTATGTTACTTTTAAAATGATTTTAAAAAAAAGTGATATTTCTCCAAAATAGTTTTGATTTCATCTATGTCAACATCTTTTGATGGATTTTAATCTTATTTGAAGTTGATTTATTATGATACAAAACATCCAAATTTTATTGAAGGTTTTGTGATATTTTTCACAATGGATACGTTATTCTTATGTCACTCATGGTTTTTGTTTAAAGTATTGACATTTCATATGTTATTTTTAATCCAAATGTTTATGTTATATTTCAACCATTCATTCGGATGAATGTGTTAGACAAGTATGTTCCGGGTTGGGGACCGGTAAAAGTAAGCCCTCCGGTTTGGTCTCCGGTTATTAGAGGAACTCCGGTTTGGTCTCCGGTTATTAGAGGAACTCCGGTTTGGTCTCCGATTATTAGAGGCACTCCGGGTTGGTGTCCGGTTATTAGAGGCACTCCAAGTTGGGTTCCGGTTACAGTTAGCCCCAAGGTCTTGGGACGAGGCCTTGACAAAGAAATTAAAGTTCAGCATTATGCATTCCAACATTATGAAAGTGGTTATTGATTTTTGCATGTGATTATTCGATTAGTAGAATATCCATGTGAATAAGTAAATGGCATTATTTCATTTTATTTATGCCATACCATGGTGAAGTTCATGTTTGAAAGGCTTTTTTTTAGTTATACATTGCCTTAAATGTTTATTCTTATTTATGAAAGCTTCCGCTACATTGTTATCCTTACTGGGCATTTGAACTCACCCCTTTTTTATGTATTATTTTTCTGAGGATGTGAAGAAGTAAGTTATGAGTGACGTGCAGGGATATTATGTGGGGATATGAGTGTGGATTATGGAGACATTATGTTGTTGTAGTAGTTTTTCATTTTATGATGTAATGTAAAACTTATGAATATATCTAGTGTTTCCAAGGCTACTATGTAACACCCCGAGCTTCCACGATACGCTTCTCATTCAATAATGCAATAGCTTGCATTGTACGCAAGTTCGAGTTCTAACACACCGCAACTAATCAAAATAGCCGTTATGAATAGTAATAACCACTTTTTAAAATTATAGAAATTTTATATTTCAAAATGGACTTCATTTTTGTATTCGTAATATCGAAATTAGCCTATGTTGAATTTTTGGTATTTTTCTGAGAACTTCTAATTTTTTATGAATAGTGAAAAATACATAAAAACAACTTTTTTAATCAAAATAATTTATACAGATAAATTATACTATTTAGTGGTTTTAAGGTATAATTAGAAAATATTTTTACCATTTTATCCAATGGTGGTCATTAGAATTAATTTAACATTGAAATTGGACATAAACAATTGCCAAACTTTTGATATAAATTGTTTCTTAAAAACACGCTATTTGTTGTAACAGCGGGAATTAATTATGAAATTAATTAATACAACTTATATGTTTGGAATTTTGTAAAATAGACATCATTTTTGAATTCGGAATATCAATTATAGCTTAGGGTGAAATTTTGGCCTTATTCTGAAAAACTTCAATTTTTGATGAATAGTGAAACCACTAAGTGGTAGTTAAATAACTGATTTTTCGTTTAAATGAAATATTACAACTTCTGTGATTTGATTTTCAAAAATCCGACATACATGGTTGTCATTAAGAAGTAAAATGTGGTTCAATGAGATCAAAATAATTTTTTGGTGAATAGTAACTTTTAAGTTCTTAATCGCGATTAGTGGTAATTAGTGTAGTTTAAGGTATAAATAATACATTAATAATATGAAATGACCTAGACACATGTCCCAACCTCATTGGTTGAGTCATGGCCGACCAATACAAGCCATGGCCTAACTTGGGGACCCCATGGATCCACTTTTGTTGGGAAATAACATAAATTACTTTTTATTTAATGTTAAAGTGAAAATGACACTAACATAAATTGTTCTACTAAAACAATTTTTAATTGGGGTTATACAAGTCCAAATTTTGATTATAAATAGTAATTGGAAAGCTAAAAAGATTTCCTACATCATAGTATTTGTTTTATAATTTTTAGACATTAAATAAATTAAAGTATTTATGACATAATAATGATGCAGCGATGACATCATTATTTGACGATTTAAATAAAATGAGAAGATAATGCAAAATCCGAGGCTTACACTTGTCCAAAGCCTATTGGATGAAGATATTTCGAAACCTTATCACCTTAGCCTCGAATTATATAGATGTGGGACCTTTAGAATCCGAAAAGCATTTTGAAATAATGTAACGTTTCATTACTTTCCAAAAGTGCCCCTCCTCTCCACTTATAAAAGGCCCCCACCTCTCCCACCTTATTCACACCATCAAGCCATTTGGCTCGGCCAACCTCTGCCCAAATACTCTCCCAACATTCCTTCCTTACTCCTAGAAACCTCACTTTGGGCAGAACTCTTCCCAAGGAAGCCTTTAGCTCAAATCAAAAAGAGTTACCCGATTTTGAGGTAATGTCTTTTCTAATGTTGTTTTGTTTTATTTTTCTTCTCCAACCCCCTAAACTCTTTTTATTCATTTCTTTTGTAACAACACCAGTATCCTCAATATACTAGGATGTTGTTATAAGAAGGATTCGAGCTACACTTACACACACCTACATCTAATGGTTAAAGAACATACGGTTTCTGTGGATGGCGAATTTCTGCCTCACGAAACGATGATTGTTCAACACTCATATAACACCTCCAAAGGTGGCCATTAAGATGTCACTATTTTTATATATGATATATAATATGTTTTTGTTTTACTTATGCTTCTGTATTTCTCATTTATGGCATACTTTATGATTTCCATTATGGGTAAAACGCGATAATTTCATTTTAGGAAGTGCGGACTACCGCCCCCTCAAAGTGATTTGAATCGTTAATGCCATGTGTGGGATGTATAAAGGATGGAGTAAATGGTATTATACACTATATTATACTGGAATTATATTATACATTTATATCATTATGATTTCATTCCATTAAATATGAAATTGAAATGAAAGTAGCGTTCATGCGTACGTACGGCTTACCGTCTCCATGAACGGTGCATTTCATTTCTTACCTCTAAATGTTACGTAATATTATAAATGAATGTATATACTGTATATATATGATATATATGATATCTACATCATTAATATAATTCTGGATATAATGGATATTTCACCACATGAACAACTTATAATTATAAGAAGTTTATTGTTGACTCATGTACCAAAGATCGACAAAACGACCGTTATTAACTTAAATAATTACATAATGATCATATCATTGTAATAAGTGATATAATAAGGATAATGAAATTGAGAATGGTTCTTAATAAGGTATATATTAACTCTAGTTTATTATTCAGGAGGTTAAAGAACGGTTGAGTCAAGTCGGACACAAGGTAAGGGAACTTCTTAACCCAACTTCCATTCTTTGGGTTAATCTCCTACTTTCATATTATGTCATGATATTATTATGTCCTATTTTGTATTTTTACATTCTTTATGTGTACCTATAGTGAATACACATAATAGATATATTTTATTTTAAAATGATCTATTAAGTACTTCGTCTCAATCTCCTTTCATTGAGGCATATTTTATTTTATACACAACTTTCTTTTATACGGTGTATAAAGCCCTTTGACTTTTACATTTATTCAAAAGGAATCTTTTTTATACGAAGCGTTTTTTTTAAACGACAAAAGGGAATGTTTTTCTTCCCGTACTTATGCGGTGACAATGAATTCTCCGCCGCCGTGACCATTATTTGAGTTTCGGCTTCCTTTACAATCCATCACTTTTTTTTAATGAAAAATAAATACAAAGTTTTAACATTCTTTTATTTTGGTATTGAAAATGGTTTTGAAAGAATTTTTACTATATCAATGTGTTGTATTGATATCTTGTGATTGAAATGTGGAAATGTTATGTTTCCTTTATGCATGTTTTATGTGATACGATTATGTTATGGTTTATGATATGTTTAAACCTATTCATATGAGGAATGCATTGGACTTAATAAGTGACGGGTGGAGCCCGCTATAGCTCCTCGATGCATCGGCAGGTCTCATGGGACAAACTAGTGTCTTGGCACAAGGCCTTGACAAAATCTTATTTGTGGTCTTGGCACGAGGCCTTGACTACGTGGTTATGATAGTCTGGCATTATGCATTCCATCATTATGAAAGTGGTTATTGATATTGCATGTGATTATTCGACCAGTAGAATATCCATGTGAAGAAGTAAATGGCATTATCTCATTTTACTTTTGCCATATTATGTTGATGTTCAAGTTTATAAGGCTTTTGTTTTAGTTATACATTGCCTTAAATGTTTATGTTTATTTATGAAAGCTTCCGCATCATTGTTATCCTTACTGAGCATCTGAGCTCACCCCTTTCAATGTTTTAATATTTTCCAGGATGTGAAGAAGTATTTTATGAATGACCTGCAGGGATTGTCAGAAGAAGATATGAGTGTGGACTATGGAGACTTTGTTATTGTAGTTTTTCACTTTATGATGTAATGTAACGTTTACGAATGTATCTAGTGTTTCCAAGGCTACTAAACTAATCGGTCTTTCGAGACTTGATCTTTTGTGATCATGCCAATGTTACGAAGTAATGCACCGACTCTGGGTAGCTGGGGTCGGGGCGTTACAGTTGGTATCAGAGGCAGTTTAGTACTAACCTTGGAAGCTAGATTTAGATAAACTCTGATTAGAGCACATAGCCCGAATATAGACTTTGAGGATTAGTATAGAAGAACTTCCTAGAATTTTGGTATTGTAGAGATGTTGTGAGTTTTCCAAGCAATACATCCCTGTCTGGATACGAGCAGGTAGAGGCGGCTCTGGCACAGATGTACCTAGGGGTAAAACCCGAAAACACCGCTTTGAGCTAGACTCGAACGGGAACTGGTGCACGACAACGGGCCTTGCTGCACTCTTGGTTACGACACTCCCGGGGGATATGCTTTGGATAATTCCCATTTTCTTTACAAACCACTATGAAGGGTTATGAGTATATACTTCCTCAAAGAAAACATTTTTATAATTATGGATTATATCCATAATTAGTTCAATTTATGTTAAGTGTTTTACAAGTATGGAATTATGTATTTTGATTCATAAACTAATCTAGTTTATGCCATTGTTTAGAAATGGCGCCTAGTGGAAGGAATGGAAACCGTATCAATGCACGAACTCCGTGTAGGGATTGCCCTCCTGATCAAGATAATTATTGTGGATCTAGAGATACAACTGGTGCTGATCAACTTATTACCATACTGGGACAACTCACTCAGGTTATGAATAATAACATTACTCATATGGAGCACCCTGATCCGCAACGTGGAGGATCAATGTTAGATCGATTCATGAGGCAACAACCGCCAACGTTCAATGGGAGTACAAATCCTATAGTATCTGAGCAATGGATAAATTCCTTAGAGAAAATATTCCATGCCTTGGGGAGTAGTGAAAGGGAGAAGGTTGTCATGGCAGTTTACCGCCTCACTGGAGATGCCGATCAATGGTGGTCATTGATTCAAAACATGAAGGAAGATGATGAAGTATCAAATATGGAATGGAGGGAGTTCAAAGATCTTTTCTTAGAAAAATACTTTCCTCGTGACCATCGAGCAGATATGGAAAGGCAATTTCTGAGTCTGAGGCAGAAGGAGGATGAGAATGTCGCAAAGTATGAGGCTAACTTTACGAGGTTAGCGAGGCATGCTGCCGATTATATACGTAACCCAAGGAGTAAGATTGATCGTTTCTTTGATGGGTTAAAACCATTTATCCGTCGAGCTTTGGTATCACAATCCTTTTCATCATACGAAGATATTGTCTCGTGTGCTATCAAGGCAGAAAAGGAATTCTCTAAGTCTTATGACAACAAAGTAAAGCAAGAGAAGAAGAGAACGGTGGAACAAGAGACAGATAAAGGGAAAAAGGGAAATAAGGATTTTCCATTATGTGATAATTGTGGGAAGAATCACCCTGGTACTTGCCTAAAAGGAATGGGAGTCTGTTATAAATGTGGAGAAAAAGGTCACCAGGCACGTGATTGCAAGGGAAAGAAAGAGGCTGTCAAATTTGAATGCTACAATTGTAGAGAAATGGGTCATTACGCAAATGAATGTCCTAAGCGTCAAGGAATCTTACCTCAGAAAAGGCCAAGGGATCAAGGACAATCTTATGCTATTACTACAGTTGAAGCAGAATAACTAATGTATTGATGCTTTCGGACTCATGGATTATATTCTGGTTATTAGAATAATGTGATCTATATAAGGATTGTACTGCAGTACTTGTTGGTTTCAGTAAGGTTTTAATATGATTAAGGTAATCATATTTTTAGTATGTGACAATAAGAGAAACTTTTCTTTGTGTGGGGAATCTGATGTTACAATTGATTTTGGAATTAAGAGACCTTTTAGAGAAAGTTTGGACAGAGGTATTTTGGATAACTATAAATGTTGGGATGGATTAAGTTGAACTTTGAATAGTATTGTTTAAGGTTAAAACTTTTCTGAAGATTATTTCTGGAATACTATAATACTATATTTTTAGAAAAAGGACAACCTGCAGGGTGGGGAATAACCCGTCGCGTCGGACACAGCTGCAGGAATCGAACCCACAACCATAGTGCGACAAGCCTTTATTTCCTACCACTAGCCTACAGGAAGCCCCTGGTTATTACAAAATCGTTTTACTAATCTAAATGGTATGTGTTAACATTTGGAACCTTATACAATTAGGATAAATAGAATATTTTTGAGTTCCGTTACCATTTGGAGTAAAAGTTGGGTTTGTGGTAAAAATTTATTAACGAATGAAAGTATACATAATAAGTATGTATATTCCCCTACGTTCTTAGTAAATCTCATAAATAAATTCCTCAACATTATAAAAGGTAACTTAAAACAAAAATGTTGTCGGTTAACTTTTCCAACTGGGGATTCAATGACCGTTTAACCAATCACAAGTTTGTGATTTTCTTGTGGTTAAACATTCTCCTAATCCTGTTTTCTATAACTCTCCATCAGACCTTGATGGTTTGTTTCTCCTCCATATCCATATTTTCATAGAATCCTAGAATGGGCTATATCGGGTGACCTTTGTACTTATCCTGCTTTCTTTTAATGTTATATATTAATTAACCTTATTTCCGATGTGGGTTTTCCACAAAGGTATTTTCTATTTTCAGCCTTTTATTATCAAAGAAAAATTTCAAATTGCGAGGACGCAATTTATTGAAGGAGGGGAGAATGTAACACCCCGAGCTTCCACGATACGCTTCTCATTCAATAATGCAATAGCTTGCATTGTACGCAAGTTCGAGTTCTAACACACCGCAACTAATCAAAATAGCCGTTATGAATAGTAATAACCACTTTTTAAAATTATAGAAATTTTATATTTCAAAATGGACTTCATTTTTGTATTCGTAATATCGAAATTAGCCTATGTTGAATTTTTGGTATTTTTCTGAGAACTTCTAATTTTTTATGAATAGTGAAAAATACATAAAAACAACTTTTTTAATCAAAATAATTTATACAGATAAATTATACTATTTAGTGGTTTTAAGGTATAATTAGAAAATATTTTTACCATTTTATCCAATGGTGGTCATTAGAATTAATTTAACATTGAAATTGGACATAAACAATTGCCAAACTTTTGATATAAATTGTTTCTTAAAAACACGCTATTTGTTGTAACAGCGGGAATTAATTATGAAATTAATTAATACAACTTATATGTTTGGAATTTTGTAAAATAGACATCATTTTTGAATTCGGAATATCAATTATAGCTTAGGGTGAAATTTTGGCCTTATTCTGAAAAACTTCAATTTTTGATGAATAGTGAAACCACTAAGTGGTAGTTAAATAACTGATTTTTCGTTTAAATGAAATATTACAACTTCTGTGATTTGATTTTCAAAAATCCGACATACATGGTTGTCATTAAGAAGTAAAATGTGGTTCAATGAGATCAAAATAATTTTTTGGTGAATAGTAACTTTTAAGTTCTTAATCGCGATTAGTGGTAATTAGTGTAGTTTAAGGTATAAATAATACATTAATAATATGAAATGACCTAGACACATGTCCCAACCTCATTGGTTGAGTCATGGCCGACCAAGACAAGCCATGGCCTAACTTGGGGACCCCATGGATCCACTTTTGTTGGGAAATAACATAAATTACTTTTTATTTAATGTTAAAGTGAAAATGACACTAACATAAATTGTTCTACTAAAACAATTTTTAATTGGGGTTATACAAGTCCAAATTTTGATTATAAATAGTAATTGGAAAGCTAAAAAGATTTCCTACATCATAGTATTTGTTTTATAATTTTTAGACATTAAATAAATTAAAGTATTTATGACATAATAATGATGCAGCGATGACATCATTATTTGACGATTTAAATAAAATGAGAAGATAATGCAAAATCCGAGGCTTACACTTGTCCAAAGCCTATTGGATGAAGATATTTCGAAACCTTATCACCTTAGCCTCGAATTATATAGATGTGGGACCTTTAGAATCCGAAAAGCATTTTGAAATAATGTAACGTTTCATTACTTTCCAAAAGTGCCCCTCCTCTCCACTTATAAAAGGCCCCCACCTCTCCCACCTTATTCACACCATCAAGCCATTTGGCTCGGCCAACCTCTGCCCAAATACTCTCCCAACATTCCTTCCTTACTCCTAGAAACCTCACTTTGGGCAGAACTCTTCCCAAGGAAGCCTTTAGCTCAAATCAAAAAGAGTTACCCGATTTTGAGGTAATGTCTTTTCTAATGTTGTTTTGTTTTATTTTTCTTCTCCAACCCCCTAAACTCTTTTTATTCATTTCTTTTGTAACAACACCAGTATCCTCAATATACTAGGATGTTTTTATAAGAAGGATTCGAGCTACACTTACACACACCTACATCTAATGGTTAAAGAACATACGGTTTCTGTGGATGGCGAATTTCTGCCTCACGAAACGATGATTGTTCAACACTCATATAACACCTCCAAAGGTGGCCATTAAGATGTCACTATTTTTATATATGATATATAATATGTTTTTGTTTTACTTATGCTTCTGTATTTCTCATTTATGGCATACTTTATGATTTCCATTATGGGTAAAACGCGATAATTTCATTTTAGGAAGTGCGGACTACCGCCCCCTCAAAGTGATTTGAATCGTTAATGCCATGTGTGGGATGTATAAAGGATGGAGTAAATGGTATTATACACTATATTATACTGGAATTATATTATACATTTATATCATTATGATTTCATTCCATTAAATATGAAATTGAAATGAAAGTAGCGTTCATGCGTACGTACGGCTTACCGTCTCCATGAACGGTGCATTTCATTTCTTACCTCTAAATGTTACGTAATATTATAAATGAATGTATATACTGTATATATATGATATATATGATATCTACATCATTAATATAATTCTGGATATAATGGATATTTCACCACATGAACAACTTATAATTATAAGAAGTTTATTGTTGACTCATGTACCAAAGATCGACAAAACGACCGTTATTAACTTAAATAATTACATAATGATCATATCATTGTAATAAGTGATATAATAAGGATAATGAAATTGAGAATGGTTCTTAATAAGGTATATATTAACTCTAGTTTATTATTCAGGAGGTTAAATAACGGTTGAGTCAAGTCGGACACAAGGTAAGGGAACTTCTTAACCCAACTTCCATTCTTTGGGTTAATCTCCTACTTTCATATTATGTCATGATATTATTATGTCCTATTTTGTATTTTTACGTTCTTTATGTGTACCTATAGTGAATACACATAATAGATATATTTTATTTTAAAATGATCTATTAAGTACTTCGTCTCAATCTCCTTTCATTGAGGCATATTTTATTTTATACACAACTTTCTTTTATACGGTGTATAAAGCCCTTTGACTTTTACATTTATTCAAAAGGAATCTTTTTTATACGAAGCGTTTTTTTTAAACGACAAAAGGGAATGTTTTTCTTCCCGTACTTATGCGGTGACAATGAATTCTCCGCCGCCGTGACCATTATTTGAGTTTCGGCTTCCTTTACAATCCATCACTTTTTTTTAATGAAAAATAAATACAAAGTTTTAACATTCTTTTATTTTGGTATTGAAAATGGTTTTGAAAGAATTTTTACTATATCAATGTGTTGTATTGATATCTTGTGATTGAAATGTGGAAATGTTATGTTTCCTTTATGCATGTTTTATGTGATACGATTATGTTATGGTTTATGATATGTTTAAACCTATTCATATGAGGAATGCATTGGACTTAATAAGTGACGGGTGGAGCCCGCTATAGCTCCTCGATGCATCGGCAGGTCTCATGGGACAAACTAGTGTCTTGGCACAAGGCCTTGACAAAATCTTATTTGTGGTCTTGGCACGAGGCCTTGACTACGTGGTTATGATAGTCTGGCATTATGCATTCCATCATTATGAAAGTGGTTATTGATATTGCATGTGATTATTCGACCAGTAGAATATCCATGTGAAGAAGTAAATGGCATTATCTCATTTTACTTTTGCCATATTATGTTGATGTTCAAGTTTATAAGGCTTTTGTTTTAGTTATACATTGCCTTAAATGTTTATGTTTATTTATGAAAGCTTCCGCATCATTGTTATCCTTACTGAGCATCTGAGCTCACCCCTTTCAATGTTTTAATATTTTCCAGGATGTGAAGAAGTATTTTATGAATGACCTGCAGGGATTGTCAGAAGAAGATATGAGTGTGGACTATGGAGACTTTGTTATTGTAGTTTTTCACTTTATGATGTAATGTAACGTTTACGAATGTATCTAGTGTTTCCAAGGCTACTAAACTAATCGGTCTTTCGAGACTTGATCTTTTGTGATCATGCCAATGTTACGAAGTAATGCACCGACTCTGGGTAGCTGGGGTCGGGGCGTTACATACTAAACCAATCGGTCTTTCGAGATTTGATCTTTCTTGTGATCATGCCAATGTTATGTAATAATGCACCGACTCTGGGAAACTAGGGTCGGGGCGTTACAGTTGGTATCAGAGGATGTTTAGTACAAACCTTGGAAGCTATATTTAGATAAACTCTGATTAGAGCACGTAGACCTAAGATGAACTTTGAGGATTAGTGTAGAAGAACTTCCTAGAATTTTGGTATTGTAGATATTTTGTGAGTTTTCCGTGCAATACATCCCTGTCTGGATACGAGCAGGTAGAGGCGGCTCTGGCACAGATGTACCTAGGGGTAAAAACCGAAAACACCGCTTTGAGCTAGACTCAAACGGGAACTGGTGCACGACAACGGGCCTTGCTGCACTCTTGGTTACGACACTCCCGGGGGATATGCTTAGGACAATTATCATTTTCTTTACAAACCATTATGAAGGGTTTATGAGAATATACATCCTAAAAGGAGACATTTTTATGATTATGGATTATATCCATAAATAGTTCAATTTATGTTAAGTGTTTTATAAGTATGGGATTATGTATTTTGATTCATAAACTGATCTAGTGTATTCCATTGTTTAGAAATGGAGCCTAGTAGAAGGAATGAGAACTCCAGAAATGCACATGATCCAAAGAGAAGGAATGATCATATCTTTCATGGTCTTAAGCTAGAATTTATAAGAGAAATAGTCTCCCATTTATTATCATCATATGAAGAAATAATATCATGTGTTAATAAGATAATTAAAGAATTTACTGAGTCCTATGGCTTTGAAGGGAATCAAGAGAAGAAAAGGATGGAAGAGAGAAAGATGGATAAAGGGAAGGGGGAAAAGAAGAATTTTCTCATATGTTGTAACTGTGGTAAGAAACACCCTGGAACTTGCCTGAAAGGAATGGGAGTTTGTTATAAGTGTGGAGGAAAAGGGCACAAAGTACGTGACTGCAAGAGTAAGAAAATGGTTTTAAATGTACAATGCTTCATTTGCAAGGTGTTTGGACACTACGCGAACCTATGTCCCAGTCATCAGACTATGCCGCAAATGATGTTATTGGATAATAATCAAGTTATGATACTACCACAGATGAAGAGGAATGATTAGAGTTCTTATGTTGATTATGTCGATTGAGTGTTCTATCAACAATGTACTTGTTATAATAATTATGGAGTATATAAGGATTGTACTGCAATACTATTTCATTAAGGACTTGAGATTGTGTGGAACAAAGAAAATTGACTCAATAGAAGGATAAATTTTTGGAAAATATATGGTTGAGAGAATGATAAATCATAATATAGTTCTGATACTGAGGTAGTGATTTTGGAATAATATGTGATTGTTTTGGATACATTATATTGGATATTCTTTACTACCTTGGAACTGATTAATGATTTGTATATTCCATCATTTTTGGAGTTTAAAACATTTTTGGATTAATGAAGTATATCCAGCATTCTATATGGAATAAGGGAGCATGTATGTAATCAATAAGGAATATGGTAATACATGATTATGTTTACCTTCCTTATAAATATTGGACTGTGAGTTTGGACAGAAGTATTTTGGATAGTTCTAGTTTGGATTATTTTGGATTGCCATAAAAGGACAACCCAGAGGTCGGGCGGCAACCCGTCGCGTCCGGCAAGGCTGCGAGACATGAACCCGCAACCGAAGGGCGACAAGGGTGTATCACCTACCACTGGCCCACGAGATGTCCTGGATTAAATAATGTAGTTTTTATTAAAAACTCTTGTAGATGAATTATAGATTTGTTTATTTTGTAACCCTATACGAATAGTGTAAATAGAATTTTTTACATTCTATTATCTTTTAGAGTGAAAGATGAGTTTGTGGTAGAAATTTATTAATGGATAAAACTCTAATTATAAAGTAAGTATATCTCCTTATGATCTTAGCCAATCTCATAAATAAATTCCTCAACATTAAGAAAATCAACTTAAACAAAAATGTTTTCCTAGATGGTACCTTAAATCATCACTAATTTATGGCTTTGGGATTGTTGGCCTTTTCATATCCATGTTCTCTACCACTCTCCATCAGATAATTGATGGTTAGATTTTTCTTCCATATCCATATTTTCTTACATGGAACCCTAGTATGTGTTATTTTCGGTAATCTTCATACTTTTGACTCTTTATTTTAAATAGAGGCCTCATTAATTCATTTTTCGATGTGGGATTTCAACTAAGATATTTTGAAACGTCAAAAATGTGTTATCCTAATACCCTATGTTTTGTTGAACCGATGGTATTTAAAATCATCATAGATTGATGAATTTAAGGACCTCAATTTTATACTTGTTTGTGATTGATGACCTCAATCAGTACCTATAAATATTTACGTTTTTCCTCCAATTATATGTCTCTAAATGCCACCAATGTTCTCCTAATCGAGATCATAATTTGGTGGTGACCCTTTCATTTCTCTTTTCCTCATATTAAGACTAAATTTTAGTAACCCAATTTCCGATGTGGGTTTTCCCACAAATATATTTTCTATTTTCAACCTTTTATTTTCTAAGAACAATTTCAAATTGCGTGGACGCAATTTATTGAAGGAGGGGAGAATGAAACACCCCAAGATTTCATAGTGTGTTATTTCTTCAAAATAATTCAATAACTTAAACTACATGCAACACCGAGTTCAATCACACCATGACTTACAAAAAAAAGCCATTCAAAAGAGGTTATTAATAGTATTATATAAATTTTAAACTTTATATAATCCTTATAATTTTAGAATCCATATTATGAGTTTCTTAGATATTATGCAAGAACAAATTCATTTTCAGTATTGCACTTTTATCAACTTTTAATAGTGAACCCTTTTTAAATACAATATTTTAAACTTTTTGACTAAATGGGGACATCAAAAATTTAAAATGAAACATCCCAAGCTTCCATGGTACACTTTCTTTGAATAATACAGTAGCGTGTGTTGTACGCAACCTTGAGTTTTAACACACACCACAACCAATCAAACTAGCTGTTATGAATAGTAATACCTACTTTTTGAGATTATATATATTTTATATTTTAAAATGGACTTCATTTTTGGATTCGGAATATTGAATTTAGCCTAAGGTGAAATTTTGGTACATTTCAGATAACTTTCATATTTTGATGAATAGTAAAAATTACTAAATTTTAATTAAAAACAACTTTTTTAATCAAAATAATTAATAGTGATAAATTATGAATTTGAGTGGTTTTAAAGTATATTTAGAATATATTTTTACCATTTAATATAATGTTGGTCATTGGACATAATTTTACAATTAAACCGAACATAAACAAGTGTCAATCTTTTGATAGTTATTATCTCTTAAAAACACGGTTTTTGTTTTGACAACAGGAATTAATTTTAAATTAATTTCTGCCACTTCTGTGTTTTGAATTTAGGAAAATGGATTCAATATTTGGAATCAGGATGTTCAAATTGTGTAAATAGGTAACTTTTATTTTTATACATTTTGAATAATTACTGCGGTAAATATTTTATTTACCATGGTTAAGGGTAAATCCGGTAAATAAGGGTTAAAAAATAATATTATAATAATAATAAATTACCCTAAAACGTGTCTTAACCCTATTGGTTGATACATGGTCGACCATGGGAATATTTGGGTCGATTTTGGGACCCCACGGATCCACTTGTAAGTGATAATGACACTTTATTTTAATTAAGTTAAAATGAATACAAAAATAACACAACCATATATCTTTTAGAAACACAATTGTTACATAGGGTTATATATGTTGGATTTTAGATTATAAATACTCATTAGAAAGATAAAAAGATTTCATACATAATGATATTTTATTCATTATTTTTATACATTAAATAATTTATTTTATTTATGACACAATGATGATGCAGTAATTACTATAATAGTGAGAAATTAAAATAATTGATATTATAAATACCCAAATAAATATAATATGAAACTTTTAATGAATTAAACTAATTTTCTTGGATAATATGATATATTAGGATTGATTTAATTGACTTTTTGCGAAGTAATCAATCTTTTATGAGTTTCACAAAAATCAACTATTGAATAGTGTCAAAATTGTCATAAAAGAGTTCTTAAAACAAATATTATATTATTAATTGATATTAAATTCCTAAAAATCTAAGGTTCGGCCAAGAGACTTATATCATGATAGTTTCATCATTAATGGACCACTTTGGGGTCTCTTGGATGTATATAGTAAGTTTATTAACCATATTATATAAAAATACAAAGAGACATTGTAAAAGTGAAACTAATTAACTTAGAGTTAATACTTAAAGATAATGTTAATATAAGTACCCAAACCTATCTAAATTCTATTGGTTGAGTGGTTTTCTACCTATCCCCACCTTAACCTTTGAATAATCAACTTTTGAGCCATTAGAAACCGAATATGAATTTATTATAAATTTATATTTCTAGATTTTCCAATGGTGCCCCTCACCCCTCTTATAAAAGGGCACTCCTCCTTCTCATTTCTTCACACCTTCAAAGCCTTTTTGTTCGGACAAAATCTGCCCAAATACTCTTCCAACATCCCTAAATACAACCTAGAGGCCTTAGTTTGATCATAAAGACAACCTAAGGAGCACTTTTGATCAAATCAAAAGGAAGAACCCGAAGAAGAGGTAATGTTTTCACCACCCCTTTTCAAGTTCCTTTCTTCATCCACTTCTTCTTTCTTTGTTCTTACCATTCTAAAATAATAACTCCAGTATATTACATATACTGTGGTGTTATTATAAATATGGTACAACCATATTCAGTATTCTATCCACCCTTTGAATAACATGTCACCATACGTGCGTACGTACGGCTTACCGTCTCCACGTCGTGGTGTAATGGTTATTCAATATATTATTATTTGGATGGGTATAATAATGATGTGTAACTCATGTAAATAATAAATATAACATGTTAATTATTCTGTATATATGATATACCATCCATTTATATATTATTTTAATATTAAAAGAATGATATTGTCGCTCGTGCGTACGTACGGACTACCGTCTCCACGAACGCGATGATATTCATTCTACATCGTATCCATTCAAGTATAATTATCATTTGATGATTTAAAAATGATGTTTAAGGACTTGATATCATTCTGGATATGAATAATATACAACCTATCCATTACAAACATGTCTTATATAACAAAACATATAAAAGCAAACGAGTACGTTAACACCCGAAACGACGATAATTCTAAGATATTATTAACAAATCAATGTTAAAAGATCATATATGATATCATATATATATATATGATTCTTGTATAATTTAATAACAATTATTTCACCATTATACAGGAGGTTAACCTACCCCATCCAAGGAAAAGTACAAGGTAAGGGGTTTTCATCTCACTCCTTATTCCCGTGAGATTCATGCCATATTGCCACCATTACCTTTTGTTTGGTGTATGTACTACCCATAATTATATTCTTTGTGCAATACACTCTAATTTATGTGTATTTACATATTGATTGTATGATACCTATTTCATGGGTTGTATGTTTCATAAGTTACCAAATTGGTAAGGGTTATTTCACAATCTCTTCATTATCTGAGGTTGTTTATACGTAATAATCTACTGGGATCTCTTTATCATCCACATCGATGTTTCTTCAAAATGTATTTCAAATTTTTTTTACTATTTACAAGAATATGGGTTAAAGTCATTTATACCCTTGTTTCACTTTTTATAAGTGGTTTATAATGTAATCTTGCCGTTGTTTTCCAAACAAGGTGCTTTTTAACCTTTTCGACTGAATTAAGGTAAGAATGTTTTTTTAACTTATACGGCGGGTGCGGTTATTTTCCGCCGTTATAAAATCGTCGAAGCTTCCCTTACAAGCTTATAAGAATATTTTCAAATTGAATTTATTATTTTATAATTATGTTACTTTTAAAATGATTTAAAAAAAAAGTGATATTTCTCCAAAATAGTTTTGATTTCATCTATGTCAACATCTTTTGATGGATTTTAAGCTTATTTGAAGTTGATTTATTATGATACAAAACATCCACATTTTATTGAAGGTTTTGTGATATTTTTCACAGTGGATACGTTATTATTATGTCACTCATGGTTTTTGTTTAAAGTATTGACATTTCATAAGTTATTTTTAATCCAAATGTTTATGTTATATTTCAACCTTTCATTCAGATGAATGTGTTAGACAAGTATATTCCGGGTTGGGGACCGGTAAAAGTAAGCCCTCCGGTTTGGTCTCCGGTTATTAGAGGAACTCCGGTTTGGTCTCCGGTTATTAGAGGAACTCCGGTTTGGTCTCCAGTTATTAGAGGCACTCCGGGTTGGTGTCCGGTTATTAGAGGCACTCCGGGTTGGGTTCCGGTTACAGTTAGCCCCAAGGTCTTGGGACGAGGCTTTAACAAAGAAATTAAAGTTCAGCATTATGCATTCCAACATTATGAAAGTGGTTATTGATTTTTGCATGTGATTATTTGATTAGTAGAATATCCATGTGAATAAGTAAATGGCATTATTTCATTTTATTTATGCCATACCATGTTGAAAGTTCATGTTTGAAAGGCTTTTGTTTTAGTTATACATTGCCTTAAATGTTTATTCTTATTTATGAAAGTTTCCGCTATATTGTTATTCTTACTGGGCATTTGAGCTCACCCCTTTTCAATGTTATATTTTTCCCAGGAAGTGAACAAGTAAGTTATGAGTGACCTGCAGGGGTATTATGTGGGGATATGAGTGTGGATTATGGAGACATTATGTTGTTGTAGTAGTTTTTCATTTTATGATGTAATGTAAAACTTATGAATATATCGAGTGTTTCCAAGGCTACTAAACCAATCGGTCTTTCGAGATTTGATCTTTCTTGTGATCATGCCAATGTTATGTAATAATGCACCGACTCTGGGCAACTAGGGTCAGGGAGTTACAATTATGACCTTAAACTATACATATTTTTCAATAATATCATCTACATTATTAATTGGGATTCTAAATTCAACTCAAGTATACATTTCCCACATTAAAATATAGGCCATCTATCTCTTGTGATATATGATCCATGACTATAAAATGGTATAATCCAATGTTTCAGGCTGTAATACCAAAAATTATATCTCCATGGTCTAGGAATCATGATTTGAAACTATGTATGTGTTGGTTTCTAGATACGTATTTTAAAATTGCATCCCTAGTTAATTTAAATTCTTATTTAAATCTATTCAATAAATATTAACTCAAATTCATGGTAGAGTATATATAACCTTTTACTATATAGAATTAGTTACCAACACAATTTTACCTAGATGCACGGTGGGTCCATTCCCATGACTCTTTTGTGTCATCACTCTATCAGTCCTATTGCACCCTTATCAAAATACCTAATAGACAATGGTGTAAACCTAGGGATCCCAGAACACCACTTGATCACTTTATTTCCCTCTCCTCTGAACATTTTTATTCCTGAGTTTGAATCCTCATCTTCCTCACACATTTGAATGGACTCCCTTACAGTTATAACAAGGAATCACAAGACCCGCCTCCCATTCACGGTACATGTCATGAAGAAAAATATCTCTATAACAACATTAAGGATCCACCATTTTTTATGTAGTCAATGTATAATCCAAACTATCATTTTTTACTGACAATATGGTTATGGAATCCATATTTTAAATTTTTTCTATATTAATACTAAGACCGTTTTTAAAACTTTTACAATTTAGACTCTTAAATTCATAATTTACCTTTCATTCACGTCCCTTTACTTAGGTTGTGTTCAAGAAACTGTAGTGTTACATTATCAATAAATTTTTCATGTTTTAGGGTGAATTGGTCATATAGAATTCTACCAATCGAGTTTATCTCGTATATTTTTTCTTATTTAATATTAAATAAAACATTCAGATTCAAAACTTTCAATACCTATTAGGAACTCACATGTGGCATGATTAATCATCTATTTCCAGTTGTTTCCACATTTAACATACCTCATGTCAACTAATTATTTTTTTAGATTATTTTTTTTAACTATCAAGATTCACCATAATTAGAGGATAGTAATATCCTCATCATCCCTATAATATGACGTTATACTATGTGATTATCATCTTTATTGTTAGATGTTAATCTACATGGTACTTTTCCAACACATGACTAAAAATTACATGTTTTGGTGATCCTAGTTTCATAGGGAAACAACTCTTTTGGTGTGGAACATCTTCCTCACCACCCACAAGCACTAAATATGAATGAATTCCCATATCTATAGATTCATATGGATGCTAAGATATCTTTTCTTAAACAATATATGAACTCCAACCCCCTTAAATCATATATCTAGTGGAAATTGTAAATCTTATGTCAATAACCCTCTTGAACTGAACTATATGATGATTCCCTTATTTAGTAGTATATTGAGTACAAGATAGATCTGAATAGTAAAAAAATTCCTTACCCCAATAATGATACTAATACCAATTCATATCACATTACGGTATATTGTTTCTCACAATAATAGATATGAAATCATTCCACATTTCCTAATTGAATGTCATATATCTAAAGAGAAATGAGAACTATGTGTAATATGATTACCTTTATACTAGATACATAGTGAATCCAATATAATTTATCATCGTCTTATTCATAAATTTAACATTGCTTCTATATTATCTTGGAAATTGGTTCCCCATACATGTTTTATTTTTTCTTATATATGTCTGAGGTGGTGCTACTATCCATGGGGATGGTCCAACATCAATGACGTTAAACTAGAATCCATGATCTATGTGTCATGAACTTAAACTATATGAACCCATATTTGAGTATGCACATAATAATTATTGGGATTCCCATTCATGTTAGGATAATCCTTTTCTCCAATATCCATACAGACAACATCAATAAACACCAAATCTAAGCTACTCAAACATAGACATGAGCACCCTATAGTTTAATCACTATGACCATAAAATTGATGCACCATATTAACTAGATATTCTAAAAAGATTTTTTAAAAATCCAATCACATTATATTTTCTCAACAATAATTAGGTGGTCCATATCCCCCATTAGTTTATTATATGTAACCATAATCATTAATAACAAATGGTTTAAACTGTGTGACATTAAAATCCATCCCATGATAATCTAAATCTAAATATACGTAAATTAAAAATAAAAGAGAAATAATGTATTTTTTTCATATAAAAATACAAAAAGGGTGCATGGAAAAGTGAAATTATTCTCTCTATAAGGCTTATCTATTGGTTACTTGAGAAAAAAGTAAATACAAAATGAACAATGATAGTAGGGAATACTATGTGTCCCTATTAGAAGCCCATATATACCCATTAACCCCACTATACTAGGAAAATATAGAGGAAAACTATAACCTCCAACTCATTTTACCCTTATTGAATGAAATTAAAATAAAAAACCACGACCATGAATTCATTCAAATTAAAATAATCTCACATGTTCCAAAAATATAAACCATAATCCATGTGTGATACTTCTAGAAAATGTCTTCAAAAATTAATGTAGATCATTCATCTTATATTTTCATACCATCCATATAGACTGCCTTACCCCACTGGTCCAAGATATATGAACATAATCCCATGAATTCCTATAATCCAATAAATAAGAAATTAAACTATGTATACCTACATATAAGATAGTATACACTCTCATAGAGGCTTTACATTAAATTTTGATATGCATCACACTTGAAAAATAAAAACCTCCCCTTTGGTCAATGACATACGACCTCATGATTTTGTTCCATTCACGGATTTAACTATACAAAATTAATCTATACATAATTAGAGGTCATATATGTCCCATAAGGATGAAATAATTCTCTTACATTCCCTCTTATTGGTATAGAACTTGATTTTGGATTGAAATCATGTTTAACCACATGTCATAACACCTATATTGGTATTCCCTCTTAGGTTCAAAAATCCTTGATAGTGTATCCCTTGATTTTATAAACACTTCTTGACCACCAAGCTTTATTTAACCATCCCAGTTTTAGATCACTGAGTTTGAGTTCCCATCTGTATACCTCTTCTAAAAGGTCTCCCATATAGGGATGTAATAACACAATATTGACCACAACCCATTTAGAGTACAAATATAAAAGGAAACATTATTAGTACATAATAATAGATCATATGTTTCAAATTTAGTAAGAGGTCAAGCCTATTATTTTTACCCCAATTATTGATAATGTAATAGTGAAACCAATTTTTTAATCATGTTTTGTGGTCATCGCTCTCTTATCTATAACTTAACATTTTACTTCAGACCATATTGGCCACAATTTTGGTACCTCCCACCTTTCTATTTAGAAGAAAAGTCTCGATGGCCTCAGTGTTTCTCAATAATTCCACCCAACATACCGGTAATGTGAATTAGTCTTATATAATTATACCCAACCAATTTCCCCCTTCTTTTCAGATTTCATTAGTAGTCAGTGAGACATTAATTTATGAAACTATAAATACATACCATGTGATCTTATATGATATGGGTAATATTTCATTAAACGTTGTTTCTCAAATAATGTATAAATCACATGATCATAAGAGTAATATTATTAATTAATTAGAATTACTGAGATTCATCAAAATCAATGATAGGAAAACCATTTTATCCTAGATAAATTTCATGAAAATGCACATCACATACCCCCATTCATCATCCCCATATGATGTTTTACTATATGCTCAAAATCGTTGCTGAATAATGTCGAATTACATGGAATCATCGATATAAAATTATTTAAAACTATGTGATTCCTTATTCCTCACTTGATACTACACCTCTTTCTAATTGGGGTGGGTTTCCTACAATGCCAATATTTAGTCCCCATCTACGTATGATCCAGATCAATGTAGAATTTTCTTCCCAGAAGAAATACATGTGTCTTTATTCCCATCTCACAAGATGCATAGTGATTCCTATATCTCCTATCGCAGGCCCTATCCAAAATCGTATATCACCTTCACCATTTATTGTTATCCAACGTCCTTAGATGAAGATAATTTTTAGCCACCTAGATTGGAGGTGATTTTATTCTCTTAAGAAGTGGTCTGATATCCACGAACTTAAATTAGCATCCCCTATATAAACCACACATCATGAAATTAAACTATAGGCATCTATTTTTGAGTTTATATATATAGAAATTGGTCTTTTAAATTAATGTTGGGTTTGATTTGGACCATTATTTTATAGATTATTTCATACCCCCATGGTCTCTGTTACAAGACTTTAAACTTAGAATAACCCATTGGTATAATTTTTATAACCGTAATCCCCAACACCCCTTCCATTTATAAAACATAATATAAAACTTTTTTCACTCATCATATTGTTTTTATGTATTTCCATTGGTCACTCTATTCACAACGAGTTTCCCTTTAACTTTTTCAAATGGTTGACCCCTTTATATGATGATTTCATCATAACCCTAAACTGTTTGTATCTTTCCCTCATGATATAATAGTATAATGTGGAATCTATTCCCCATAAGGTATAAACCTAACCACTATTTTATAAACATTCTCAACCCCATAGTGTAAGCTATATTACCATTTAATAGTAGAAACCTATGGTCTTAGGTCTATGACTTTAGTATAGAAATAACCCCTTGGTCATTGTTTTTTATCCTTAACCCCATAACCCATGTGATCTAATATATTCCTCCTTAAAACATTATCCCTCATTTGTTGAAAGCTATGTGTCCATAAACTAAGCATCCTTATATATCCCATTAGTATCCTTCCATGATCGTAGGTGAAACTTGTTTTTATTCCAATCACGAGTGGTAATTTTCTTCTGACTTATCATTCTACATGACTGTCATCTATTTTTTAGGCCCCTCTAATAGTCGTAATGCATGAAAGAGTATAAATAGGATTTTCTAAAATCATCATAATCATCACTCCCCAAAAAACACCCTTTTTATTTTATTTCGATCATAAAACTTTAATCATTTATGAATGGGATCCCTTATGTTTATAGAGAAGCTCCCCAATGTAATTTCGCCTCCCATTTAGAGAAAAAAATCAAGAAGGAACCACTCAATACATATCCAAACAGAATCCAGTACAGTTATGGAACAATTCCCCAAGTCCTACCTCTTATCTATGGTACAAATCCTAGAAGAATAATCATTAATAGTATAGTAGTGAACCCCATTTATAAAATTTGGTTAAAGGTGCCCCCAGACTACCTTAACATTCCATATATCAATTTTTGTTACTTGAGTTAGATTTTACCCCCTCCAACTTCATTATTATCAAGTTCAATCCAAATTTCTATGTTTTCTTCCCCCATATAACCATTCATGTTGATAGGGAAAAGAAAAATTTCTCAATCACACCAACTGAGTTCATCTCATCTCTACAGGGTCCCTCGTGGTAGTGGATGTAGCCTACTAACAATGAATGGTATGCCACTATTGAAAAAACTTCTATAACATGGATGATATTATATAATATCTCATTTCATATACAAATAATGATTCATGTGTACCTAGAATGATTTTAATTTTTTTTCTACATGAGTGGTATATATTTAAATCCAAAATAAAGAGTTTATTATTTATTATTTTCATAATAATTTAAACATCTTCTTCCATGATAACCCCAATTATGAGGGGTGACATTATTTAACACCAAAAAATGAATAAAAAAATTAATCTAATAGAAATTAAATTGAAAAAAAAAAATTATTTTGGAAATGGATATACATTTAAAAACACAATTTTCACAACTTTATATCCAATGGTGTCATGCTACACCTGAGTTCCATGTGCATGAAAACATTCCACCAATATTATCCTATGATTTTATAAAAATAAGAAGTTATATGGATGTGGAATAAAATTTTCAATACCACCCCTTTTTTAATCATGAATCTTATAAATATCCCTCAACTCTCCTTATCAATGGTCAGTGGTTCAAAATTTTGTATTTCAGAGTTCAAATACTCTTAACAAGAAAAAATAACTTATGTTCATTTTAAACATTAAAAAATATTATATATAAAATTTATGGAGATAAATTATATGAATTAACTCAAAAATAAATTCAATTTACTATCTTTCACTTGATATTTTTTTCATTCCACTGCCTCCAATGAAGAACATTATGTATAAAAAGAGTGGTAACCCTCACACAAAAAATGGTATCATTAACACCCAACATGTTTGAAACACATTCCATGGTTTCCAACATGATGATATACTTTCATGATACAATGATTCATAAGTTTTCAAGTAACATATGATCCACACATATCTAATCAAAATTATATCAGGCATAGATAATAATCTTGACTAGTATTAGTGACTCTCACCCCCATATCCATTACATCATGCATGGGTTGGAAGGCATCCTTGACTATTTTTCATAATTATGGTATCAACATAATGAATTAATATTTCCCTCATGAATGATCTAATCCACACATGGGTAATATTTCTCAATATCCTCACTACTCTCATGCCACACTTGTGTAGATTAATGTGTAACTGTCATTCCATAACATGATGCCAACCCTTCTAGAACACAATAATCCTTATCTAATGTTTTTATAATGAAACAATGGTTTAATCTATATAATATAAAATGATAAAACTAAATATATTTTTGAATTGATTAATACTTTAATAGGATACATATTATTCCTCTTTGAGTTGTAATCCCACCTTGAAAATAATCCAATAATTCTATCTCTCTTTTCAGAGATGGTAAAACCCATACCATCCTAAAAATATAATCTTTTAAAATAATTCTTATATAATTGTAAACCACAAATAGGTACCCAAAATTCCTTAACCCTTGTTAATCCTTAAAATATTCTAAACAATAACATCCCATGCTTTAAAAGTGATAGTGGGTCATTTTCTTCGGTGAAGAGCCTAATATTACCTATGTGATGATTATAGGGTTCCCCTAGACGATTAATTACAAACCCACCTTTCCAGGGTGACAAACCTTATATATCTCATGTAGGGAGAATGGGATACATCAATTAAAGGTTATGGGATGGTTTTGGTTATTAAAATAACCTTCCTTATGAGATTATAATAAGATACAATTGGTGACAAAACTAGGAGTCCTTACGTGAAGTGAATAATTGCGTAATGAGTACAATTTTCCTTAGGTGAGGAGCATATGGTTACTATTTCCATGTTCATAAGCTTCCTTTTGTGATGAGTATAGTAATTCATATGTGGTGAGCCTAATATTCCTTATGTGATGATAATATATTTCTTTTAGTGATGATCACAAGATTCCTTATGTGATGAGCCTTGGATGGCATATGCGATGAGAAAAATTGATATTGTGTGACAAGAGTAAATTCCTTAGTTGATGAGACTATAATTCCTTAGGCGATGAGACTTTTTTAAATTTTATAATGATATCAATATTTATCGTCTCATAAGAAATGTATTCACAACTAGAATAAACTCTGAAAAAAGAAACATATAGAAGGAAAATAATTCCTAACAAGACTTTTCTCTCGAAATGAAGATATCCTCCAATCCAAGAATGTATGTGATGTAATTAGTCAATGTATATATAAATATTTAATTGAGAAAGTGATTAATTGGAATGTATTAAATCAATAAAGGGATGTAAATATTATAAGATTATATACTAAGTTATTCTATAACATCCCATCATGTAGTTCTAATAAAAATATCCATCTTTATCACTAGATAGTGAGAGGCTACTGAACTTTGGAATGTAGGAATGTTGGACCCGGATTGTGAACATTTATGGAATATTCTAGAAAAAGAAGACCCAGTTAAAATATTTATAAAAAGAGTTCATGATAACTACTAGTCTATCAGATCCATAAAATAGAATCGAAAATACTAAGCACCTCACTTTTGTATCAAATTCATTGAATATTAGGAAAATATAGTAACCTAAAGAGTTTTTACAAGTAATTTACATTCAAGGATTATTAGTAAACTAATAAATGTATACAATGAATTAACGTAATGATTGATAGGGACATGTATTATATAGATTGGGTACCTGGTATATGAGCCACTATTTACCATTAATCACACAACAGCATATCCAAAATAAGATAAACAACCAAAAAAATGGAATGTACACTGCAAACACTGTCACTCTTCTCATATCATGAACCACCAGTGAATCTTATATACTAAGGAACAACCATTTTTATAGAACTCATTGACCAATGAATAGTGATAACCTCCCTAGTTATCATAAATTTTATAGGTTATACACAACTTTGATTCCACTATATCTAAAGAAATCTCACTCACAACATTCTCACTTATATGGTTGTTACAGGACTAGGTCTATGCCTAAGAAATTCCAATGTATTTATATACTCTAGAGTTCCCACCATCAATACATCACATATGATTTCAACTAGGGAGTTATCTCACTCATTCCCATCAATCCATCCCATGGAATTACTCAATTACCTGTGCCTTGGTTTCAATTATGGTCCTCTCAAAAGAGAACATAAAAGTTAAGTATGTATTAATCCTCCTTAGGATGACATAGTTCTTTAATGATAGTAAAATTATCAATTATCAACTAATAACTTATAATATAGTGTCCCCTTAAAAAAAATATCACAGAAATATAAGAATAATTCCATCCAATAAATACTAAACAACCTAATCGTAAACCCAATGGATGTTCCAAACAACTAAAAAACATGTCACCATTCTGAAAAACATGATAGTCTAAGCCTACTAAACCCCTACCATTATCCTATTGAAATAAATCATAGGATAAAACCTAATAATTCTGTTTAAAGTACTACTTGGCACCATCGCACATAATTATTACCTACACCCTTGATTTTCATAGATTCCAAACCACTTCAAAATCATCCACAGAGTGAAAAATGGCCATTCCATTCCTAATAAATTTCACTAATATTCCAAAGATAAATTATGTTATTTTTAGACATAATTTATACCATTAATCACAATCCCCAAACAATCATCAATCATCAATCATATTATATAATATATAAATTTATATATAAGGGACCTCCTACATCAATATAGAGTTTCCCCAAAGGATATGATCACTCATCCTCATTGTAACTCATTCCATAGAAATTTATATCCCTAAAACATTATAACAAACCAATGTATCCACTATAAATTGTGAATAGTATAATCAATTGGTTAATTTAAATCATAATTAATTGAAATTTTTATTCCTTGTTAAAACACATTTAATATTGTGAAAATGTGGAACCATAATCAAAATCATACAAAAGGTTCATAACACACCCCAAAAACTCCTATTAAAAAACATTATGGTTCCACTTGTGATAATACTAAAATTTGATTATTTCAACCAATAATCCTAAATAAATATTTTCTCTAACATGCCTCATGTGAAATACAAATTTATTATGTGAACTTCATTCATCCCAACCTCATCTAGTCATTGCATAAAAAATCCAATCATTCTTGTCAAATTTCATCATTATACAATGAAAAATAACAGAATGAAATTATATGAAATAAAAAAATTATAAAAAAATAATATTAAAAAAATAAGGATTGAGATAAATGATAATATTTCACCAAAATTCATAACTATATACACCAAAAACCTCAACCCACAATAGAGAGTGAAATGATGGTGGAGGGAGGTAAATACTATGATAAAAGACCCGTTAAGGCTCCTTCCATACTAAATCATGAGAGGATTTGAACATGACTAAAAATTAATGCCTAGTGATTAATATTAGGTACATTAAAATGCTAGATAAAAAGTACAATGATACATTTAAACAATTTAATAACACAAGGAGGTAAAAGGAATTTCCACCCCATCGGGTACATAGTATTTTACCATCGAGCACCTAATGGTAGCTGATTGCATGTCAACACCCCTAGGACCTTATCGAGTATCCAATCCCTCACCAATGGGTACCTGGTGATGTTTGTTTCACATAAATGAAACACAACCCTACTCAAAACCTTACCTATTTTTCTGAATCTCTTCTTGATACATAGAATAAATATAATAAAATCTTTTTCCTCATCCAATAATAATGGATTCAATTGGAATCTAAAAAATCATACATACCCCATATCACATTCCCCAAGATTTATATTTTCATCCCATTTAATGGCCCATAATGATATGGTTCATTACAAATTACCCACAATACAACTTAGAAACCTTAAAAGGTACATGAAAACAACCCACTACCAACAATTCAATCACTAGAATCTGATACCACTCTCAAATCAACACCACTAGATTGAATATAACATTCCCATCCATTTAATCAATCTATATTAACTTATTTATATTAAAAAAATATCCAATAACACATGTAAAATTTATTTTCCCAAATGATGTGTTTATTCAAGTTCTACTCCATCATTAGTTTACTCTTTACACAAATATTTAAAAATTCTAAATGTAAAATCATATTCATCACATTTATATAATTCCACCATGATTCACTCATCCCAAATCATTTTCCACATTAAATTACCATAGATAAATACTAAAATATATTATTTTATAGGAATTATGTTTTCTTCATCTTTACAATCCCCAATAATAATATTGTAACCCTAAAAATAAGTAGTTTAGTTAATTACACATGACATTTTGTCCTTAAAAAAAGGTTAAAAATATGATATTCTAAATCCCATTAATATTTTTATTCATAAGTTTAATATAATTCCATAGTTATTCAGATTAGAGTTAATAAAATAGATACTATTATATAGTAATAATATTACTTCTATTAAAATCTTGTACATTCTATAATCAATTGTGTGATATCAACCAATGGATTCACCTTATCAATAATCTATGAGAATTAACGTTTCATGGGGTCAGTTTTTTTATGGTCATCACTCATGTGTAATAATATTTCTAACCCAATGTTCCCATTATAAGAAAGATTTTAGTGATTAAAAAATTATGATAGTCTAATAACCACTACCAAATACCCTAAAAACTATGTCACCCAACCCATGATTCTTGATGAACATAGAAAAAACTAGAAAAAATATGTCTCACCTCTTGACACTCACGATCCCTCCCACTATGAACCCAAAATTTCTTACTGGATATCTTGTAAAATCCTTGTTTCCTTGTTAATAAATATATGTTAACATAAATCATTATCAAACACTAAATTATCAGAAATCTAGCCCATTGATGTTGCACAATGTCTAAAAATACATTGAAATATTGTTCCTTAACATTGATCGAAATTATTTAGGAGATAAGGAATCATAAATACCAATAAAAAGTTTTCAACCAAATTCACCCAAAATATTTAAGTGGTAAATTGTAGCATTGTTAAGGTTTTTTAAATACCCCACAGATACATGATGTGACCAAATAAAAAATTTTTTTTTTCTTTTGGGTGATAATGTTAACAAATATCTATTGTGATATTATTTGGAATGTTGAAACACACAAAGCCTAAAATAAATAAAAATTAATGAATATGGGATGATCATTGTTTGTTTTTAGAGATATAATGGGGGGAAATTTTTATTGAAAAATTTCAAGTTATTAAGTCAATAATTACCTATTAAACAAGAAAAATGATAACATATAATTATCATATTTATTAACAGCAAGGAAAATAAATTTCTTTTTAGATTGAGTAACCGGTTAATATGTGGAGGATTCAAGGTGGCCAAAAATTATATAGTCCTATAGAATACTCATTCAAAAAAATATTTATTTCATGAGATAAAGAGACTAAAGAGGATAAAATAGTGAGCGAGTAGGTTTCATTTTAATTAGTATCAATTCTATTCATTTCATTGTTACCTTTAATACATACACTATAAAGAAGAATATTTTTAAATTATCAGATAGTACATACTAAAGACTAATTGGTAGGTACGGATGCAAACATATATTTGAAAAATAAAGAAGAATGTAATTCTATCTTTAAAATAGACACACTATTTTATTTATAAATAACATGATCACAATTAATATCAATCGATTATTCTTGAAGCAAGATACCTTTTCCATTGAAAGAATTATAATATGAAACCACTGAATTTTTTTGATCATGAATGATTCCCCCACCTCACATAGTGACATTATAACATGATCAAAATGAGGTTAGTTTTTACCAAAAATTGTTGGAGTTTAGGAAACCCTACGACCAAAATTAACATTAATTTCTGGTGCCAAATTGTGAATTCCAATAAAGTTGGCCCACTCCATGGAACTATTGATTCAGATAGATATATAAAAAAATCCATGAAATCACATTCATCATAATGTTTTTGATATTAAAGTACTTATTGTTGAATACTGAGTTTTTTTCATCATCCCATATAGACAAAAAGATAGCTATCAGTGCCATATTTAATCACAGACTTATATTTTTTTTAAGAATGGTATATTTGAAGCCTAAATTGAGATAGAATGTAGAATGATATAAATTCTTGAGAACTTCCCAGAAGACCCCCGAGAAAAGGATGAGACATTTTAATCCCACTCACCATTTAGAAATAAGTTTCCTATTTTTTTAGATTATGGGCTTGAGGATCTATCACATATTAATTGTAATTATAGTTATTTTAATGTGACATAAATGTTCGTGGGGATAGAATAATGATGATCACACCGTATAAGAATGTTGATTTTTTAAATAATATCCATGTACCAAAAAATTTTACATCATGGGTCATCTATTCCAAAAAAATATAAAAATTTTCTATTTTATTTGTTGTTAAAGAGAACTGAGCTAGTTGGGGAGATGCAACTTGGGTCCTCTTCATCCAATGACCAGATAAAGTCAAAGAGAATTTTTTTTTCATGTGAGGAAAAAGTAAGTTAGAATATGGTTTTATTTTCCATATTAATGATGATGATAATCATAGGTATTTTTATAATGAAGATAGAACTCTCGCCCAGATTTCATTCCATACTAAAATAACTCCAGGACCCATCACCCATATTGAGTGTTCTTTAATAACATGAAGGTGGCCTTATAAACATATACATAATGGGGAATATGAAGTTGGAGTATATTAATTTTTATCTTGATATAACCTATATTTACTTCTCACATAATTATCCCATAGATATTTCATTGTGATCAAGTCCAATATGATTTCAACATCCATAACTTGCATGGTTTCACAAAAAATTATCATCCCAATACAAAAAACATCAACGGGATTGTTAAAATTCCTTAACCTATCCCAATGAATCTTTCCTCAACGATAGAACTTTTAGAAAAATAAATTGATAAACTTTTATATATAGAAGAAAACACATTTTTAAATTTTGATGACAGACACAATATGCATGTTATTGGAGGTTAGGACTTTGTTGATGAGCACAATTTTCCAACAACATGAATGAAGTTAGCTCATCCAATTAATAATTATTCCTAATTTTTTTTAAAATATTTCAAAAATGAATTATTTTCACCCTTATATATTATATTAGGGACCGATTATAGTTTATTGGAATAGAGTTTCAATTAATCCTTATCCCATCATCAATATAAGTATCTTATGTATCAGTAATACAATTGGATATATAAACATTAACCTAGAATTTGATTTTATATTTCCCATTATATTTCTCATAATTATCTATAATAATTTTTAATCCCCTATTATATTTTCGTCATAAACATAGATAATAAATCATATCATAAAAAACAAGGGAGATACCAAAGGAACTATATTGACCATTGAAGGGGAGGATCAAACCTAAAATAATCACAGTAGTATTATATCGCATGTTTGGGTTATGGAAAAATTAAAATAATATAGGAGAGATAAGTTAACCTTTTTGAATACCTCTAAAAGATTTTACAAATCCTTATATATTTCCTACGAAATGTATTGGAAACCATGGATAGTAGAAATAACTCAGAAAAATACAAAACAATTATTACAAAAAGACCTGTTGATGCATGATTTTAATGATAAAGCTCCCATTTAACATATCTATGGATCTTTCATTTTAAAAGAATACCAAGATGTTATATCCAATTAATATAATGGTAATATCATGAATCATTTCTTTTACTGGACTAATAGATCCAAGAATGTTCTTCTTCTTAAAAAACTCATGTCATCCCACTTACCCTAGTTGATACAAGGGTTTGTAATGTCAATAATTTCAGATTTTAGCCACAAAAAAACATCTGATTTACATAAAAATGTAATATTTAACTAATCATATTTCATTGAATAATTAACTTTTGGGAAGAAGTTTGGTAAGCATATTTAGATACGTGACCACCAGAAAAGTAAAAAATGATAGATTTATTTAGGTTTTCTTTGATAATATATCATGTTTTCTTTAAAGAATGAAATAGGAAACCCATCAATGATTTTGGTATTACCTTTGTTTTGATCATAAAAAGATATAGAATCTCATTAATGTAACACCCCAGGTAAATAAAGAATATGAAATTTTAATATTTATCCCTATTTGTGAAAAAAATATTAATATTACTTTAAAGGGAAATCTATGCTCGATGGGCTTTCCAATATGCGACAATGAGTTCCTTTGAAATCTTACGTTGCACTCTAATAATAAAATAATATTATTTCAAATGGTAGTTAACGCCTATCCATTATAATGGCGGGAAAGAATGGAACTAACTAAAAAATTGTTATGTATGTTTGTCAAATATTTTTACTTTTTACAATAAATGTTAGAGGATTAAAAATGCGAATGAATCCAATTTTTAAGCATAAACATTCTAATATTCTTTAAAAGGTCGATTGACCGCCTTTTGATGGCGAACCTCTTTTAAATACACTTTTTAACAATTTTATGTGTTTTATTTGACAAAATAATATTATTTTTTAGAATCGAGACATCAATATTTACTTTTTGTAAATTTTTGGTATTTTTCCGATAAAGTTCATTTTTTAATGAATAGTGAAAATTGTTGTATTTTAATTCAAAACCACTTTTTCATCTAATTTATTTATATGATTAGATTATATTTTGAATTGGTTATAAAGTTCAATTAGAATATATTTTCTCCATTTAATCCAATTGTGGTCATTGGAATTAATTTCACTTTGAAATTGGACTTAAACTATTGCCAATCTTTTGATACTTATTATTTCATAAAAACACGCTATCTGCTCGGACAGCAAGAATTAATTATTAAATTAATTAATGAAACTTATATGTTTTTAATTTTGTAAAATTGACTTCATTTTTGAATTTGGAATATCAAATATAGCTTAGGGTGAAGTTTTTGTATTTTTCTAAAGAACTTCAATTTTTGATGAATAGTGAAACCACTAAGTGGTACTTATAAAAACTAATTTTTCCATTTAAATGAAATTTTACCACCTCTGTGTTTTGAATTTCAAAAATCCGACATATATGGTTGTCATTAATAAGTAAAATGTGGTTCAATGGAATTAAAATAATTTTTTGCTGAATAGTAACTTTTATGTTTTTAATCGCCATTAGAGGAAATTAGTGTAGTTTATGGTAAAAATAATGTTTTAATAATATGAGATGAGAATGACACATGTCCTACCCTTATTGGATATTTCATGATCGATAAATACAATCCATGGGTCAACTTGGGGACCCCATGGATCCACTTTGGAAGGAAAATGACATTATTATCTTTTTATTTGATGTAAAAGTAAAAATGACACAAACATGAGTTGTTTTACTAAAACAATTTTTAAATGGGGTTATAAAAGTCATATATTTTACTATAAATAATAATTTGAAATCTAAAAATATCTCCTACATCAGATAAATTGTTTTTATAATTTTTAGACATTAAATAAATTAAATTATTTATGACATCATGAGGATGTAGTGATTACCTCATTATATAACGATTTAAATAAAATTAAAAGATAATGTAATAACTAAAACCTAAACTTTTAAAAAACCTATTGGATGGGTATATTTAGAACCCTTATCACCTTATACTTGAATTATATCAGTTTGGGACCTTTTAAATCCGAAACTCATTTTAAAATAACGTAACATTTCTTTACATTCCAAGAGTGTCCCTCATCTCCTCTTATAAAAGGCCACCACCACTATCACATTACCCAAACCTCTAAAGCCTTTGGTTCGGACACTATCTGTCCATTTTGTCTCTCCACATCCCTCTCTTACTCCTAGAATCCTCACTTTGGGCAGAAGTCTTCCCAAGGAAGCCTTTGAGCTCAAATCAAAAAGAGTTACCCGATTTTAAGGTAATGTCTTCACTGGTGTTCTTTTGTTTTATTTTGATTCTCCAACCCCCTAAGCTCTTTTTATTCATTTATTTTGTAACATCTACAGTATCTTCAATATACTAGGACGTTTTTATTAGAATAATTCTGGCTACACTTACACACACCTACATCAAATGGTTAAAGAACATACTGTTTCTGTGGATGGCGAATTTCTGCCTCACGAAACGATGATTGTTCAACACTCATATAACTCCTTAAATGGTGTCCATTAAGATGTCAATATATTTATATATGATATATAATATGTTTATGTTTTACTTAAGCTTCTGTATTTTTCTTTTGTGTAATACCTTTATGGTTTCCATTGTGGGTAAATGCGATAATTTCATTTTAGGAAGTGCGTACTACCGCCCCCTCAAAGTTATTTGATTTGTTAATGCCATATGTGGGATGTATAAAGGATGGATTTAAAGTTATTTTATATGATTTATGATACATATAAATGATTAATATAATTCTGGAATTAAAATATACATACCTCTCATTTGCCTTTAATTCCATTAATATGACATAGAAATGAAAGTAGCGATCATGCGTACGTACTGCTTACCGTCTCCATGAACGGTGCATTTCATTTCTTACCTCTAAATGATTATTTAATATTATAAATACATGTATATTATGGATATATATGATATATATGATATCCAAATCATGAATATCATTCTGTATATAATGAACCTTTGACCAGACGAAAAACATGTAATTGTAAGAAGTCCACTTTCGATTTAAGAACCAAATATCGCCAAAACAAACATTATTAACTTAAATAATTACATAATGTTTATAACATGTCAATAAGTGATATAAATTGAATAAATAACATGAAAAAGGTTCTTAAGAAAGTGGAAATTAACTCAAGTTTATTATTCAGGACGTTAAAGAACGATCGAGTCAAGTCGGTCCTGAGGTAAGGGATCCTACCCCACTCTTTCTTTTTAAGTACACTCTTTTATGTCATTCCTTTTTAAGCTCATATTTCTTATGATTGGGATGTTATTTTATATTACTCTTACTATACGTTTTATGTTCATATGATGAGAGACCCCATTCTCTCTCATTAATCCATTTTGGATGTTTTGAGTGGCGCCGTTAGGATACCGAATTTTCATAAGAGATCTAACCTCTCTCTTTCTTTTTAAGTACTCTCCATTATGTCACTTATTTTAAGCTCCTCTTTGTTATGTTGGGGGATGTTATTTTATTTTCCTCTTTCTATAAACTTTATGTTAATATGATGAGAGACCCTATTTGATCTCATCAATCCATTTTTGTATGTTTTATGTGGCGCCGTTAGGCTGCCGAGTGTTCGTAAGGGATTTTTCATCTCACTTTTATTCCTGTGAGAGTTATGCTACATTTTCCACAATTTCCTTTGAGTGGTGTATGTACTTCCCATTATTTTACTCATTGTGTAATATAATTTCATTTATGAGTATTTACATCAATGTTGTATTATCCTTCTTTCACAGGGTGTAAGTTTCAAAAGATACCCATGTCGGTAAGGGAACCTTTCACCATCCTTTTTTTAAAAGACTTCATTTTTTATGTCTTTTAATTCACATAATATTATTTTGGGATATGTTCTTATATATCCTTATTGATGTAAATTTTATGTCCAAGTGATGAGATACCCTTTTTATATCTCATCAGCTCTTTTTCTGAATGTTGAAGTGACGCCATTAGGCTGTCAAATTTTTGCAAGGGAACTTTTTAACCCAAATTTGATTCTTTGGGATAAACTTGTACTCCTTGAATATGTCGTTCTATGAATATGTGTGAATATCCTCTGATTTTTTACACTAAATATCCACTTATATTTGGTGTATTCGTTTGTCACACATAATTATGTAATTGATTTATCCTTAAACCAAGGATACCGTCTTTGTATGGGACTTCATCTCAATCTCCTTTCATTGAGGCATATTTTGTTTTATACATAACTTTCTTTTATACGGTGTATAAACATCTTTGAATATTACTTTTATTCAAAAGGAATATCTTTTATACGAAGCATTTACTAAACAACAAAAGGGAATGTTTTTGTCATATGTATGCGGTGACAACGACTTCTCCGCCACCGTGACCATTATTTGAGTTTCAAATTCCTCTACAAGCCATACCATCTTTTTAAAAGAAAAATAATTACCATGTTTTACTTTTCTTTTATTTTGGTATTGAAAATGGTTTTCATAATTTTTTTATATCAATGTGTTGTATTGATATCTTGTTATTGAAAGGTGGAAATGTTATGTTTCCTTTATGCATGTTTTATGTGATAAGATTATGTTATGGTTCTTGGGAATTGTTATGAAGACGGGTGGTTCCGTGATAAACTATGGGCGGGTGAGCCCGATATAGCTCTTCAATGCATTGGGTAACGTGAATGAGTGAAATGTTAAGGTTTCTCCGAAGAGATTTTGGGAATATACTGTCGTGGGTATTTCAAATGTAACCAAGAGGGTTACTCTCTTAGTAAGATTGTTATGAATGCCTCAAGTTACCTTTATGTCTTATGATTTCTATGATTTATTCATGATTTGATGAGGTATGTTAAAGTGCCAATGTTTTATGGGTAAAGTATGATTTCATTCATATGTATATATGAACTCATGTTTGCTTTCCATATTTTTATAACCCTTACTGAGCATTTTATGCTCATCCCAAGTTTTTTTGAAATGTTTTTCAGAGTTCAAGGGAAAGGTACATGTTATGATGATAGTGTCAAGGAAGTGTCAAGAAAGAATCCATGCTTTATTTGATGGGAAAAAATGAATACTATCTTTTATGTAACCACTTTTTTTAAATGTGGAATGTAATGAAAGTTTTATGATCTAATTCTGTAAAACTCTAAACCTGAAAAGATCCTCAATGTGTAATCTTGTAATAACTCAAGATTAAGTAAGGTTTATGGATGGGTCCTTATAGTTGGTATAAGAGGTCGGTTTAGAAAAAATTAGGGATTAGGAGTTTTTGTTAGACACATGGTCAGTCCCTATATCTATTATTTCAGTTAAATCCTTATTTTATAACTTTTTTTCAGGACATGTAAAGTCAGTTATGAATGGAAGGAGAAGGATCTCAAACGACATTCCTATCTGTTACTGATGACATTCTTGCAATAATTATTGTAAAGTCATGTTCGGATGATTGTGAATCTTTTTCTAGCATACAACTCACTTGCAAGCAGTTGTTTGAGATATCAAACACCTCTACTATACCTCCTTATCATTGTGGATCATGGGTTGTTTTTAGACAAAAACTATTTTCACAATATTCTCATATTTTCATGAAAGGTAAATATTATCAAGGTATTTTCAAATATTTTAACTTATCACAATAATTTGAAGCATATTATGATTTTAAAAATGGTGATGAGTAAGGAGACCCTTGTGCAACCTATTTATATTTACTTTTAAAATATAGCATCTCAACACATAATTATGGTATTTTAAAAGGACCAATAATATAAAGTTTCAACTCAAATTCTGTCCGACTATTTTATAGAAATCATGTTTTATCAGATGTTTTGGAATTATATGTCATACATGATTATTTTCCAAAACTGTTTTTCTGTGAACACCCATATGACCCATGTTGTACAAGGTGTATTTGGATGGAGGAATAAAATTATTTTGAAGGATCTCTAAATCATTGTTGTAATGCATGGGACGTCTACCGACGTGAACAAGATGACGATGAAACCGAGTGGACTCCATGATCAAGGTATGCTGTTATTAATTTTGGGAATCGTTTTATTTTATCTTATGGTAGTGAAATAAGACTTCAATAATTAAGATGTTGAGATCATAATGAATTTGGATGAAAATGAGAGGTATAAGGAAACTATTGAGGTTAAAATATGTTAGGGTTATTTTTTGAGTTTTATAAAAAGGACAACACGCAGACTGTGTGACAACCCGTCTCGTCGGACAAAGCTGCGGGAATCGAACCCACAACTAAAGTGAAACTGGTATTTATCTCCTACCACTAGTCTATGTGAAGTCCCTGGTTATTTTGACCGATTCCTTTTAGTTAGATGATTTTATTAATTAAGAGTATGTTTATTTTGGGTTATCTATCGAAATTTATTAACCTATCCTGGAGGATATGTGATTAGGTTAATTACTTTTCAATACGAGACATTAAGATAAACTGATGTTGTTTGGAGATAAATGTTACGATTTAACTTGGAAGACTATGTGACTAAATCCTTCAAATATTTGGTTTTCAATCTTAGTTTTGTTTACTTTGAAGAATTTTATGGACAAATTGTTTATCTAATGGTCCTCATTTAACTTTGGGTTTTGTTGGACAAATTTTGGAGATTAAGAATAGATTTTTTTTATAAAGGGTTATCCTTTTCTGGATTATCTGATCTTGTACTAAACTTTTTGTTTTTTCTTTTGGTTAAAGTCTAAAGACATGGTAAGTATATAGTTATTTTTTTTGAATTAGGTGATTCACAGGAAGTTGAATATAGTACTCTTAATGCGAACAAGTCTTCTTAAATACTCGTCTTTTTGAGAAAATATGAGTTTGTGTAAGAAATATAAAAAAAGTATAAATTCAACATGATAAGTGATTATGTTTCCTGATGAATAAATTCCCCAATAAAAAAAATGTAAAAAAAAATGTTGTCTATTAACTTTTCCTACTGGGGAATCAAATACCGTTTAACCCATCACAAGTTTTTGATTTTCTTGTGGTTAACTTTCTTCTAAACATGTTTTCTATCACTCTCATCAGAACATGACCTGTTGTTTTCTCCTCCATGTCCATGTTTTCCTACATGGAATCCCAGTATGGGTTAACTCGAGTGACCTCTGTACTTCTCTTTCTTTATTTTAAAGTGATTGTTTTACCGACTCTTTTTCCGATGTGGGACTTTCAATGGAGTTTCCAAGCCCAATTTTGAAATTGTGAGGACGCAGTTCCAAAAAGGGGGGAAGGATGTAACACCCCAGGTAAATAAAGAATATGACATTTTAATATTTATCCCTATTTGTGAAAAAATATTAATATTACTTTAAAGGGAACGCTATGCTCGATGGCGTACCCAATACGCGACAACGAGTTCCTTTGAAATCTTACGTTGCACTCTAATAATAAAATAATATTATTTTAAATGGTAGTTAATGTCTTGCCATTGTAATAGTGGGAAAGAACGGAACTAACTAAAAAATTATTATGAATGATTGTCAAATATTTTTACTTTTTACAATAAATGTTAGAGGATTAAAAATGCGAATGAATCCAATTTTTAAGTATAAACATTCTAATATTCTTTAAAAGGTCGATTAACCGCCTTTTGACGGCGAACATCTTTTAAATCCACTTTTTAATAATTTTATGTGTTATATTTTACAAAATAAGATTCTTCTTTAGAATCGGGACATCAAAATTTACTTTGTGAATATTTTTGGTATTTTTCAGATAAAGTTCATATTTTTAATGAATAGTGAAAAACGTTGTATTTTAATTCAAAACCATTTTTTAATCTAATTTATTTATATGATTAGATTATATTTTCAATTGGTTTTAAAGTTAAATTAGAATATATTTTTACCATTTAATCCAATTTTGGTCATTGGAATTAATTTCACTTTGAAATCGGACTTAAACTAGTGTCAATCTTTTGATACTTATTGTTTCATAAAAACACGTTATTTGCTCTGACAGCGGGAATTAATTATTAAATTAATTAATACAACTTATATGTATTGAATTTTTTAAAATAGAATTCATTTTTGAATTTGGAATATCAAATATAGCTTAGGGTGATGTTTTTGTATTTTTCTGAAGAACTTCAATTTTTGATGAATAGTGAAACCACTAAGTGGTACTTATAAAAACTGATTTTTCCATTTAAATGAAATTCTACCACCTCTGTGTTTTGAATTTAAAAAATCTGACATACATGGTTTTCACTAAGAAGTAAAATGTGGTTCAATGGAATTAAAATAATTTTATGGTGAATAGTAACTTTTAAATTTTTAATCGTCGTTATAGGTAATTAGTGTAGTTTAAGGTAAAAATAATGTTTTAATAATATGCGATGAGCTTCAAACATGTCCTACCCTTATTGTATGTGTCATGTCCGACCAATATAATCCATGGGTAAACTTGGGGACCCCATGGAGCCTCTTTGGAAGGAAAATAACATTATTATCTTTTTATTTAATGTAAAAGTAAAAATGACAAAAACATGAGTAGTTTTACTGAAACAATTTGTAAATGGGGTTATACAAGTCAGATATTGGAAAATAAATTCTAATTGGAAAGATAAAAATATTTCCTACATCATAGTATTTTTTTTATAATTTTTAGACATTAAATAAATTAAATTATTTATGACATCATGATGATGTAGTGATTACCTCATTATTTAACGATTTAAATAAAATGAAAAGATAATGTAATAACTAAAACCTACACTTTTCAAAAACCTATTGGATGGGTATATTTAGAACCCCTATCACCTTAGACTAGAATTATATCAATGTGGGACCTTTTAAATACGAAAAGCATTTTAAAATAAAGTAACATTTCTTTACATTCCAAGAGTGCCCCTCCTCTCCTCTTATAAAAGGTCCCCACCACTATCACCTTACCCACACCTCTCAAGCCTTTGGTTCGGACAAGATGTTCCCATTTTGTCTCTCCAAATCCCTCTCTTACTCATATAATCCTCACTATTGGCAGAATTCTTCCCAAGGATGCCATTGAGCTCAAATCAAAAATAGTTACCCGATTTTAAGGTAATGTCTGCACTTGTGTTATTTTGTTTTATTTTGCTTCTCTAACCCCCTAAACTCTTTTTATTAAATTATTTTGTAGAAACTCCAATATCTTCAATATACTAGGATTTATTTATAAGAATAATTAGAGCTACACTTACACACACCTACATCAAATGGTTAAAGAACATACAGTTTCTGTGGATGGCGAATTACTGCCTCACGAAACGATGATTGTTCAACACTCATATAACACCTTCAAAGGTGGACATTAAGATTTCATTATATTTATATATGATATATAATATGTTTATTTTTACTTAAGATTCGGTATATTTTTTTTCGGCATACCTTTATGGTTTCCATTGTGGGTAAACACGATAATTTCATTTTAGGAAGTGCGGACTACCGCCCCCTCAAAGTGATTTGATTCATTAATGCCATATGTGGGATGTATACAGGATAGATTTAAAGTTATTAGATATTATGTATGTTACATATATATTATGAATATAATTCTGTAATTAAAATATACATACCTCAAATTTGGTTTTAATTCCATTAATATGACATAGAAATGAAAGTAGCGTTCATGCGCACGTACTGCTTACCGTCTCCATGAACGGTGCATTTCATTTCTTACCTCTAAATGATTTTGTAATATTATAAATACAGGTATATTATGGATATATATGATATATATGATATCCAAATCATGAATATCATTCTGGATATAATGAGACTTTGACCACCCAAACAACATGTAATTGTAAGAAGTCCACTTTCGACTTAAGAACCAAATATCGACAAAACAAACATTATTAACATAAATAATTACGAAATGTCTATAACATGGCATTAAGTGATATAAAAGGAATAATGAACATGAAAAAGGTTCCTAAAAAGTGTAAATTAACTCATGTTTCTTTTTCAGGACGTTAAAGAATGATCGAGTCAAGTCGGACCTGAGGTAAGGGATCCTACCCCTCTCTTTCTTTTTAAGTACACTCTTTTATGTCATTCCTTTTTAAGTTCATCTTTCTTGTGATTGGGATGTTCTTTTATATTACAACAACTGTATTTTCTATGTTCATATGATGAGAGACCCTATTCTCTCTCATTAATCCATTTTGGAAGTTTTGAGTGGCGCCGTTAGGCTGCTAAATTTTCGTAAGAGATCTAACCTCTCTCATTCTTTTTAGGTACTCTTCATTATGTCACTTATTTTAAGCCCCACTTTGTTATGTTGGTGGATGTTATTTTAAATTCCTCTTGCTGTAAAATTTATGTTAATATGATGATAGACCCTATTTGATCTCATCAATCCATTTTTGTATGTTTTTTGTGGCGCTGTTAGGTTGCCAAGTGTTCGTAAGGTATTTTTCATCTCACTTTTATTCCCGTGAGATTTATGCTACATTTTTCACAATTTCCTTTGAGTGGTGTATGTACTGCCCATTATTTTACTCATTGTGTAATATACTTTCATTTATGAGTATTTACATAAATGTTGTATTGTCCTTATTTCACGGGGTGTATGTTTCGAAAGATACCCATGTCGGTAAGGGAACCTTTCACCCTACTTTTTTTTAAAAGAATTCTTTTTTATGTCTTTTAATTCACAAAATTTTAAGCTGGTATATGTTCTTATATATCCTAATTGATGTAAATTTTATTTCCAAGTGATGAGATACCCTTTTTATCTCTCATCAATGCTTTTTCTGAATTTTGAAGTGACGTCGTTAGGCTGTCAAATTTTTGCAAGGGAACTTCTTAACCCAAATTTGATTCTTTGGGATAAACTTTTACTCCTTGAATATGTTGTTCTATTAATATGTGTGAATAAAATATTATTGTTTACAATTAATATCCACTTATATTTGGTGTATTCGTTTGTCACACATAATTATGTAATTGATTTATCCTTAAACCAAGGATACCGTCTTTGTATGGGACTTCATATCAATATCCTTTCATTGAGGCATATTTTGTTTTATACACAGCCTTCTTTTATACGGTGTATAAACCTCTTTGAATTTTACGTTTATTCAAAAGGAATCTTTTTTATACGAAGCATTTACTAAATGAAAAAAGGGAACGTTTTTGTCATACGTATACGGTGACAACGACTTCTCCGCCGTCGTGACCATTATTTGAGTTTCAGCTTCCTCTATAAGCCATACCTTATTTATAAAAGAAAAATAAATACCATGTTTTACTTTTAATCTATTTTGGTATTGAAAATGGTTTTCATAATGTTTTTATATCAATATGTTATATTTATATCTTGTTTTTGAAAGGTGGAAATGTTATGTTTTCTTTTATGCATGTTTTATGTGATAAGATTATGTTATGGTTCTTGGGAAATGTTATGAAGACGGGTGGATCCGTGATAAACTGAGGGAGGGTGAGCCCGATATAGCTCTCCAATGAATTGGGTAACGTGAAGAAGTGAAACATTAAGGTTTCTCTGAAGAGATTTAAGGAATATACTATGGTGGGTATTCCAAACGTAACCAAGAGGGTTACTCCCTACGTAAGAATGTTATGAATGCATCAAGTTTCCTTTATGTCTTATGATTTCTATGATTTATTCATGATTTGATGAGGTATGTTAAAGTTCCAATGTTTTATGTGTAAATTATTATTTCATTCTCATGTATATATGAACTCATGTTTCCTTTATATATTTTTAAAACCCTTACTGAGCTTTTTATGCTCATCCCAAGTTTTTTTGAAATGTTTTTCAGAGGTCAAGGGAAAGGTACATGTTATGATGATAGTGTCAAGGAAGTGTCAAGAAAGAATCCACGCATTATTTGATGGAAAAAAATGAATACTATCTTTTATGTAACCACTTTGTTTAATTGTGGAATGTAATGAAAGATTTATGATCTAATTCTCTAAAACTCTAAACCTGAAAAGATCCTCAATGTGTAATCTTGTAATAACTCAAGATTAAGTAAGTTTTAAGGCTGGGTCCTTATAATTAATATATGGATGTTTTTTATTATATAAATTCTTGTAATCATAAAAGGATTCTGAAATATACATGAGGTAATGATCGATTGATTCATATCTACGGTAGCCTCCCTAGTCAGCTTAACCTATTCTTCTAATATTATTTTAAAATAATGTGGATTCCTTTGTTATATATGAATTTTTATCACAACTGAATGATAACTCCACTATTTATGGACTCAAATTACTTGTAAAACGTTTTTATTTGATTCAATAATGGAAGTAGGCGGAGTTTATGTCTATTCATTAAGCCAGTATACTTGAGATATTTCGCGATAATTCCATTCATAATATAATAATCTATTAGACAATACATTCGTTATGTTCATGAGGGTGATAAAATAATTATCACATCATGATACCTGTTAATATTTATAATATTAAATATTTAAAAGGACAATTTTCAAATACCCCTAACAGTAAGTTGAATCTTTATTTTAAAGAGATTTCCTAATTACAACTCCAAATTTTAGAAATAAGTGTTCTAGTGTATGTAGAAGAAGGATGGAATCCTTAGAACTTTATGAAGGTGTGTGAGTGAGAGAAAAAAACAAACATAAAAAACGTGTTCTAGATTGTGGGGGAATTCAGTAGTTTATTGATCTATATAGGCATGTGGGTTTTCCCTATAGAGGAGAATACACAAATATGTGAGGATATTGGCGATTCATAGTGGTCTAGGACCCAAAATTCTTATTATGGTGAGTTTCCTAGGATATAATCAGTTCCAATTTGTTCTAGTGGTATCAAAGGCTTCCCATGTTTTATTGTTTTTTTACTTTTGAACAAATTGGTGATTTTTTTTGTACAATGGGTCTTTTTTCTCAATTATTATTTTTTACATTTTAAGTATTTGTTGAGATTCATTGGATTATTTTCTAAAATTAATGTTATTATTATTGAAGTTTTTGGAATTTTTTTTAGAGAGTTAGTTATTATGATTTTGATACATTAAATAATTTAAAAGGGTGTTTCCTTACATTGGAAGGGTTTTCATTGTTTTAAAGGGGGTTTTTTATTTTTATAACAGGAATAAATTGACTTATAATATTATTTTTTATTTTCTTGGGAATTTACTATGAACTATTCTATGGTTCTAGTATTGATTTCTTTTTAATTGAATCATTGTTTTCAGAAGGTTTTTAAAAAAAGGGATTTAAAAAGTGGGATACTTATGTTGGAATCAAAGGATCATTTGGAATCTTTTTTTAAAATATAGATTTTATTAGTTATTATCTACTTAATAGTTGAGTCCTTATGTTATCCTTTATTTTTGATTTTATGCATGTGTTAATGTTATATTATTTTTTATTTAGGGTTATGCGATTTATAATGGGGCTCATGATTAAAGGGGATCCATAGAGATGGAAAGTACATTATTAGTATGTTTTAATACCATTGGTATATTTTATTATCATGAGAATAGAATTGGATTGATATTGGTCCCCCTCCATTAGATATGACAAGAGGAACCCTGGGATACTAAGTGGTAATTCATCTCATATTTGATATGAAATTTGATATTTATAACCAAGCTAGTATCCCCTAGTTGATATTTTTGAGCTCTTTAGGGGGTTATTATTGATGATACTTTTATGACTAATTTAGGGGATTTTTTATTTAACTATTATCATATTATAAATTGAATCCTCTTTTTCATGTCTTGTAAATATGTCATTAGTTTCTATGTACATGTTTCATCTATGTATTCTTTGTTATGCCTCCTTATTATTTATTGGTATATATGTTTCTAATATCTTCCTTTAAGCCTATTTTGATGTATTGGTTATTATTGTTCAAGAATCAATTTTTTAAGGATTTCATTATGTTATTTTTTCCAATTTTTTATGAATTTACATATCATTTCAATTTAGATTCAGTTGACCTATATTTTAGACACGTTTTAGGTGTGTGAGTGTTATGCCTTAAAAATAAAAGAGAAAAGTTGTTTTAAATATAAGACTTATGAAATGTTTCAATTGAAATTAATTTTAAACCTTTTAATTTTTTTCTTTCAAAAGTTTTTATTTAAATTAATAGGAATAGGTTAACTAACATCATAAATGTGTGATGTTTTAAAGATAAATTATTTTTAAAAAATATTATTATTTTTTAAAAACAATCATTGTTATTTTTTTACGAATATTGTGCTCTGAGAATGTACATGTAGAATTATTTTTTCAATTATATATTATGTATAGAAAATAAAAACATATTTTTATATAATTTATTAAAAAAAATAAAATTCTTGAAGTATATTATTATTTTTATTATAGACTCATTTTTTATCCTACTAGGCATTGATTCATACCATATATACTCATATTGGTGTGTATATAGCCTTAATGTTTTCTATATGTTCTTATGTGATGATTTACAAGTTGGTTGGCTACTTCACTTTGTTTATAGGTTGTATTTTTGGGATGTTGGGGTGATTTAAGTGCCACATATTGATATCAGGTCTTTTCACCTAGTATTCTTTGACTAATTTTTGACAATGTTTATATTAACCATCCCAGACTCCATTTTTTATTTTTCCCCTTATGGATAGAAAATATAGATATAAAAAGGTTTATTTATGTGTCAGTTAAATTTTTCATAAAAATAAGTTTTTTATCATTTTTTATCACATGTTTACATGTGGCATTTTTACCATCTTCTAGTTTATTTTGGAATGGTTATCAAGATTTTGATAACCTCATATCAGGGTTATAATTGGAACGTGACGATGATCAGCTTTTTATAGGGTGAAATAATTACCTTGTGTTCACTTGTGATACCCTTTCACATGTCTCTTGCCTGAGGTGATCAGTAATTCACCTTGGAAAATATGTAATAATGGTTTGGGTTCTATTTCAGGTGGAAACCAAAGTACGTTCTTTAAATAATTGTATTAGAGGATTTTTTTTATTTTTTTAGTTGTGGTATACAAAAGTTAGGATTTTCAGAGTTCATGTGGTGGTTGAAAATGAGTTATTGGCCTACTCTTACTCATTATAGACCTAGAATTTCATAAGGTTTTAAGTATTTTCATTTGAATTTCAGATTCATTACTATTGTTAATTAATATATTTTTATGGGGTGATTTTTTAATCTATTTTATTTGACGACCTTGGGATATGTAATGGAAAATCGTGAATATTGGAGTAAAACTAGATGTAATACATGGGGAAAATGTAGGGTACATTTTCAGTCAAACCATGGGTATGTCGTGAATAACATTATGGAAAATGTCTAGTGTCACTAATAATATCAGAGCATGGTCTGAGAACCAGTGTGGCCAAAAAATGGAAATTAGAAAATGTGTTTAAGGTTTTTTCTATATTTTGGTGCTTTCATCCACAATTGTGTTTATTTAGGCTACTTTTTGAATAATAAAGTGTATATTTTATGGTAGTAAGGATTTTTTAAAATATATATAGTAATATTTTTCACCATGATAGTTTTTTTAAGACCATATTGTGGGGGCTTGAATTATGATTTGAAATATCTTTTAACTCTAAAGAATATGATTTAAGTTTGTGAAAAGAAATATCAGTGATTATTGGTTTTCCAATAAAGGATTTCATTGGTACTAATCTAGGTGGAATTCATGGAATAGTTTTATAATGTCCTTAATTTTCATAAAATGAAATACATTTGGAAAAAGTAATTATTTTGGTGCATCTGGTTTTTAGGGGGAATTGGTTTTAAATATATGGGTTCCATTTTTTATTACAGATATTAAATGGTTTCAAGGGTTTTAATAAAATTATTTATTTTTTATTTTTAAATGAATGGAATGTCTTGTTTAGTGTTTGTTAGTGCATATTCAATGATTTATATGTGATCTTGTTTCAATAGGATTGTTCATTTGAATCCTCTATTTTGGCCTTGGGAAGACGAGATTAAAATGTTGTGTTTTTATATGATTTATTTTACAAAAAATGATAATGAATAGAAAATTATATATTTGAATCATTTGTGTATTCATTTAAATGATTAATATGTGGTCTTCCAATTATTATACTCTAAAGAAAAACGTGATGGAGTGGGAGGTACATATTCTTCTTCTCCTCATGATCATGAGATTATCAAAATTTTAATCTACCAGTGTTTAGTGGTGAATAAGGATTATTGGGAATAATAGAGTGGATATCCAATGTAAAATTGATATTTAAGTTATTGAAAACTACTAAAAACACTAGGTTGAGCTCCACCACTAATTAATTTGAAGGATTGGGTTGGGATTGTCATAAGAACACAAAGAATTACCATCCAATAAGATGTTTTCCCTATGGATATTCCAAGAAAACCGTCATTTAGATATTTAATTTGAATGATGTAATTATTCCAAATGTGATTGAATTATTGAGTTTCTATTAGGGAAATTTTTCAATGTAATATTAAATTTAATGTTTTAAATGGTTGGTACCTTTCTCCCATAATTTATTCATTGATGGTTTGAATATGGTTTTGTTATTATCTAGAGTCCATTTTCTAGATCATAGTTTAATGGTGTCTCATGCTGGTCCCTTCATTTAGTTGATGTACATGGTAATACCAATGTTTCATTTTTTTATAGAATCTACATTTAGGACTATTGGTTCCTTACTAGATGGAGAATAATTTATTTTTTTAGTAGTTTTCCCTAATAATTTGTTACTTTTGTCATGTTTTCCATGTTTCATGTTTATGATGTTGGACAAATGGTCGGACATTTTCTCATAATATGTTCGTCATGACCATTTTCCTGACATAAGCTGTCAAATACTATCGAGGGGTGGTAATTAGAAGGTGCCATTGTGGGGATAATTTTGACAACCTAAAAATTCACTTTCTTACTTTTGTATATGTGGTAAATTTATCCCTTGGGTTTTGGGGGTCTTAGGGATGAGATTTTTAATTGTTAAATGTTTTATATTGTTACATGATTTGATGCATGGTTTAGGAAATCATGGAAAATTAATAGTACACCATATTCAATTCAGGACAAGGGGATCGCATGAACCATGCATTCTTTGGTAAATCATGGGTTCAAGAATGTTTTAGGTAGTGGTAGTCAAACGGTCTATTTAAGGTTTCATAAATCATGAGAGTCAATCATGTAACATTCTTATATTTGGTATTTTTTTTAACTTTTTCTCATATTATTAATTGGTTATTCCCACCCAAGAATCATAATTTCATATTTTTATCAACAAAGAATCTCATGTGATTCTCATCACCTTTAAATTCAATTTTTCGAATATTCTTGGTGATTTCATGGATGAGTCTTAACTAATTCACAAGCTAAGATCTCTTCTATGCCTCTCCCAGGGTTTCATTCATATTTCCTCCTTCTCTAAAACCCTAATGGACATGGGTGGTTTAATTTCATGCCTAGGGTTATTATAACATATATATCATCTTTTAAAATATTTTTACCCATCGTAAATAACTTTTTGTAGTGTCATTCATTAAAGGTGACATGGTTACATCTGGTGTGGTAGATTTTTTCATTGTTATATCTTTAATTATAGAGTTTATTCCATGCTTGGTATATATATATTTTGTGACTAAAGTAATTTTATATATGATATATTATTTTTAATAAATTTTTAACAATGTCCTATTTTTTACTTTTGTAAAAATGGGTCAATTGTTTAGTTCAAGGGAACGTTTATCAAATGGAATTGTTTGTATTCAATGCATTTCATAATATAACATTTATTGTTGTCTCAATAGATAATTATTTACCAATAAATTTGGGAAATTTTAAAAATTTATTTTTATTTTTATTGTAAATTCTTTCAAGGTGTTAATAGGTTATTTCTTTAATTTATATTTGTTTTCCTTTTTCTAAATGAAAATTTCATTGTTTAATGAATGGAATGATATAATTTATGATACAAATTACTTTTTTACGTGGAATTGATTTGTAATTTTTCTATGGTGTTATTTTTGGATTCCTTTAAACTTATACTTGGTTATCAAAAGTTTTTTAAAAATGGATTTACATAGGTGGGATTCTATTTTTTAGAATAAATTGCTTGTTTGGAATATTTTTTGTGAGATGCATTTTTTATTTGTGATTACACACTAATAGTGACCCTATGTTATCCTTTTATATAATTATATGATTTCGTTAAAATTATATGAATTTTATGCATAATTATATAGTTTCTTTTGGAATAATTATTTAAGGGTTGTATTGGAGGTGGGAATTATTTTATTTTAGTTGTTTACTACCTTTAGTCAATTTGATTATCATGAAATAAACATTAGATTGAAAATGTACACATCTATTAGCTATGATATGGGGAGACTACATTATGAAGTAGATATTGAAGGGATATTGGCAATTCTAGTAGATATTTACAAATTAAATAGTAGCACCTGGTTGAATGTTATAATTTGGTGAGGGTGTTTTCATAGATGGGGATAATGCGGGTGATTCGTGTGATATGTTATGTGAATGTTAACCTCTAGGTATTTGGTTTCAATTTTTCATATCTATTAATTTCTCAATTAGTCCATTGGATATTTCCTCATGTTATATATCCCATATCATTCCTCTTTACTGTATACAACATTTTATTTTCTTATAAATTTCATTGATCCTATTTTGATTTATTGGTAATTAATGGTTGATAATTAACATTTTAAATCATAAAGTATGTAATAATTATCAGTTTTATGACTGTTAATAGATTTTAATTTTATTATGCATTAAATTTTCCTTCAATTATATTTTAGGTGTGTGTGTGTGTTCAGTTTTAAAATCGGATGATAGGCGGTTGTATTAAATGCATTCCTTGTGAAATAATTCTCTTGAAATGATTTTTAAACCTACGAAGGTTATTTTTTATCAAAATGGATGACATAAATGGAAATGAATGGTTTAATATAATTTTTAAATATTTTATGTTTTAATAAATAATGGTTGGATTTTTAAAGTGAAATAATTTGGAAAAGTATCCTTATTGGTTGCTTTAAAACTGTTTTTCATTGAGAATTTACATAAAACATGATTTGTTTCTTCCAGTATTATGTAATATAAATGAAAACCTATGTATCTTTGACTTATTTTCATACTAGAGATCATGTTTTCTATATAAAATTAAATTTACTAGACTCATGTTGTATTTTACAGTCATTTGGATCACACATTGAATACTCATGTTGGTGGGCATGTAACATTAAATATTATTGTAGTTTCTCAAGTTATGAATTATTATCTGGTTGGATATATCTGTTCATTTAGATGCAGGTGTTTTTGGATGTTAATGGTGACATGAGTGTTACATGGTTAAATTTGGGTTTTTTGCATGGTCTTGTATTACCAGTTTCGGGCTATGTGGGTTATTGGCCAATATGAAATCCCATTTTTGTAGTTTTTTTTTCACTGTGGATAGTATAATAATTTTATCAAAACATTAATTTTTGGGGAAAATAAAATGTTTTTAAAAAATGTTTTTGTTTATCTTTCATTATTCCATTTTTATATCTGGTTATTCTAGATTTTTATTTTTAATTTTTAATGGTTTTCTAGTGCTTGAAAAAATAATTTCATATTTTTTGTTATAAATTGATGATGATACCTGTTTTATTGACATTGAAATCATTATCATGTTTTAATTTGTGATTCTTGGAACTTTTCTTCATCTTAAGGAAATCAAGAACATTCTTTGATCCTTGTTAAGGAATAGTTTTTCTTTTAGTTTAGGTGGTAGCTCACGTCAATTCATTATAGGTTTATAATCTGTTATGCATAGAAATAAACTCATTTTCCCACATATTATTTCCAACAAATATAATTATCAGGAATATATAACCAAACCTTAGTAATGTATTTATGATTCCCAATTTTTCATTGCTTGATACCCTAGGGTTGGTTATACATGGGGACATCCTCTGATTGTTTCACCCACAATAAGAAATCCTTTTTGTCTCCAACATGTGAGGAAAAATATTTCAAGGTTGGAAACCCTCCAATTCTAAAGAGAGTAAGTGTAATGAGTTTTCTAAAATGTTTTTATTTTGATGCATGACTAATGTATATAAAATGCTTGATATAGCTTGGATATTAGAAAAATAACTATCAAGAGAACTCTAGATCATGAATATTTCATTCTTATTGTTAAACTATTTATAACTATCTCTAAATAACTCTAGGTTCAAAATATTATTAGAGGCCATGACATTGGTGAAATCAATCATGGATTTCCTAAAATAAGAGAACCTACCCCAATTCTCATCGATATCTAGAATAGAGTTGAATTACCCACCAATGAACAAACCATGAGATCCTATATGATGGAATCAAGATCTTCCAAAATCCCTTCTCAATCCCTCAGATCACATTTTCCATAAATGTGTGTGGAAATTATTAAATGGCTATAATGGTAAAACTTAATAGTTATTAATTTCAATGGATAATTGAAAATCTTAATAGTGATTTTATTTCCCAAAAAGATATATATATTCTCAATGGTTGGACTATCATTAAAGTTGTTCCTTCATAATTTTTTCAAAGGCTTGGATTATATTAAATTTTTCCACAGTATCTATAATGGTCATTACAGAGAGGTTCGATCCATTATCCTCTTTCGAGATGTTTTCACATTCCACTAGGGAACCAAGTTTCCTAACATTTCAAATGAAAATGGATAACATTATTATGATAGTACATTGATCTTGATGATCTTTCTAACCTAAAATTATAAGGATTATAACGTAACATATGAGATAGATTTGTCCTAGAACAAGGTTGTTAATCAACTAGATCATTTGGGGGTATTTGACGATATTTAAGACCTATTATTATTTCTAAGTGGAATAACATGTGGTTTTTCATCCATCATAGAATGGGAATCAAATGAAATGGATTTATAGAAGGTGGTGGATTAATGGATAAGGAATGAATGATCAATAGTGTATTTGATTGAGAATGACTCGGGGAACACTATTTAGTGACTCAGAGAGGTGGACTATATAGTAACATCATAATAAGGAACCATGTGGGGGATATATAGGGTATCAAAACATTGAAGTCAGTTCTGTGGCTGAGAATCCTCCACCACTGAAAATTTGGGAAATAGTGGAGATAAGAATATGACAAATACATTCAATAAACACATGCTAAGATGATCTAGTAGATGAGAATGAGACCAAGGAAAAAAAATTTAAAGTGATATAATTCTTATCAAAAGATCAAATATAGCATTAAAAAAGCCAACACTGAGCATCATAATTGATAACCAACAGAGGGGAAAAAGATGAACATGACACCTAAACCAAGTATTTCAACATATGAGTTACCAAGATTAAATAATCTTGAGTGTGAATGGATCATGGCATGGAGGGACTAAAGAGGTGGGGAATAAAGAAAAGTGGGAGTAGAGCCTGTGGGAGGCTGAGATACCTGAGGAGAAGGGTACTGCATTCCATATTGAAGCGGGATTTGTTGAGGGAAAGGATTAAATGGGTTAATATCAACACAAATCTTTAATACTATAGTATGGAGCATACTCAATGTAGTGTAATTCAAATGAATTAAATTCCCAAATGTGTTACATGTCCTATTAAAAACCTAATCAATGAGAAATGGGAGTGGAGTGGAAGGGTTTTGTACGAAAATAATTCTGATCCTGGAGTCATATATTACATGCATATCCATTGACCATTGATAAAGAAAAAATTAATGGTTTGTGCATGACCTACAATCCCATAACAAGGTAGTTATGGTATTATCCCATGATATTAAAACATTATAGAATTTTCATCGGTTGAGCACCAAAATGGCTTCTTTAGAGGTTAGATTCCAAGAGAATATAAATAGAAATAATATTAGAAGAGATGGATGATCATGTTTGAACATGGTGATAGGATACAAGGAGTGATAATCCAAAAACATCAACAACCTTGCTATTGAATAAGAAGAAAGTCATATTTTTATCAGTGATTATATAACCATAGGTTAAATGGGGAAAGGATAGATTTTAGGGAGATGAATAGAAAGTGCATTGTAATTATCAAAGGATAAAGCTTCCTTAATGGGGGATATTACCACGCTTATATTAAAAAAGGGGATACTGGAGTGGTGGTGAGGTAGAAAACAAGATCATGGAATCCTGAGACAGCTCCAGAATAAATGACCACCTAAATCTATCCCAATATTAGATTGATACCATTAGAGTAGAGTGTACAAAGGCATAATAAGGGGAACCATAATCAGAGAGAAAAATGGCGAGATCTAAGAACAACCAATGGTAGGAAAATTTATGATTCAAGAGTGACCATGGGACAACATGATAATCATGTTCTTTATTAATAAATACATATTAATTGAGTTAATCTCTCTAAAATTTAAATAATAATCTCATAAAATTAAAGGAATTATTTTAATGGACACTTTATGGTATAGGATAACATTAACACTCAATATATGTTTCTTTTAAATATGAAAAGGGAAATGAATAATTAATCCCTATAATGGAATATGAAATTGAATAAATACTTAGAAGATTAAATCATATCAAATAAAATCTAATCCATCCCATTAAAAACCAAAAATCAACTCATAATATGGTTATCCCTCTATTGATGAAATCCTCTTAATGGGAGAGGTATATTTACTAAAAAAAATATGACTAATGAAAATAAATCATTTAAATAATTAAAACCCCACCATTGTGTGATGAATTTAATAATTCATAATAAATAGTATCATAGATTAAATGACATGAGGAAAATAAATAATTAAGAGTAAGTGAAATATTTTAATAAAAAACATAAGTGGGTTTGGAAAACTTATGTTAGAAGAACACACTTAAAATAACAGAATTATGTCAAAAAATTACAAAAAAATTCTAAATAGATATAAATTTATCTTCTTAAAATATACCATAAATATGGTAATAAAATATCTTTGGTTGAGTTAATATGGATTTAATTATATTAATTATTTTTATCTCAAGTGAGGTAAAAATCGAATAGAGATTTGAATTTCCATCATTCCCAAGATTGCCTGAAATATTTTTCTCGTCCCTCTAAATATTATTTAACATCCATGAATATGGATGATTTTTGGTAGATTATTCTAAATTGAATAGATTATTTAGATCTATTCTAAATTCACATAAAATTGTTTTTCAATAGGATTTCCCATAAAGATGTTATTCTATAACTAGTGTGAATAATTTTTGGGACCATGAAATCTGTTCTATAATTTTTACCTCATCTTGGGATTCTAGGATGACCTTTAAAACATCCAAATTAAAATAAGATATTTTTTAATGAAATTTTACAAATGACTTTCTATATATTCATTAAATATTTTATATTCATTTTATTTGAATATATGGCTACAAATCCATTTTAGTAGTCCAGTTTTCTATTTTCTTTTGATATATGTTTCAATATTTGAGGCCTAAAATGTCTATAACCCATTATTAATCCTTCATTTATATATAAGGAAACATATTTTTCCAAAGTTTAACAAAATTAATATATAAATATAATTTTTAAATTTCATTCAAATATTATTCCATAGGTGATGTTAAAGTGGACTAATATTAATGAATTTTAAATAATAATTACTCATATAATGAGAAATTAATTTAAAATTGAATTATTCATTATCTTCATATATTATGAAAAATGATTCACTTTTAAAATAATAAAAATCCATTTAAAATTATCCGATTTCTATGGATTATCACACCCACCACCTATTTTGTATTTTCCCTAGAAAATGTCAATCATATAAATATCAAAACTATATTCCATGCAACAAAAAAATTAAAATACAATGGTTACCAATAAAATACACTAAAAATCATGAATCTATCTAAGTTAAGTTTCAATAAGATAAGTACACAGTCATATTCCTAACCCAATACCATATTTTTGTATAAATATATAGTTATCAATAATAATTTTTTTAATACGAATAATTAAATTCCAATACCAACCCCATTCAATTATTAAAGTTGAACATAATGTTTCATTCACCAATAGGAAAATCATCCCACCAATATCATAGATCATGATGTCTATAGGAAACATTCCCTTTAGTTTATATGTGTGATGGAACACCCAAAATACAATTTTCAAAATTAATAAAAATAGAGAATATTATATAGTAATAGTATGTGTAGGATGAGTAATTCATGAAAACATTAGATCATTAGTAATATATTTTAGCTCTTTTTATAAGCAAGGAAACTCACTTATATTTTATGCCAATGAAATATTTTGTGGGATAAAAATTTCAAATATCTATTACATAAACATTTCATATATGGAAATAGTTTTTCCTTTGTTTCCCTCATCATAAAAGTTCATTTACTTATTCAATTGTTCACATCCATCATTAATAATGTGCATAATAGATTTAACAATCAACTTGTCAAGACAAACATTACTTTGTGAGTGGGGAATATGTTGGTATACAAACACATATATAATGGATTCAAGATTAGAAACATGATTTTATATTAAATTATTAGCTCCTTACCACAATATTATAATTATTTTGATACTTGGGATGATCTTAGGATCCACTACTTCTGAACCCCATGATTTATTTGCTCGCTGATTTCAAAAAATCATTTCTACTTCAGTAAAATATTTAATTTTTAGTGAGACGTGTATAATAAAAAAATCAAGGGGTTTTATTATTATTCAGTAGGAAAATGTGCATAATATAGGAGGAATCACTTTTAATGCTTAATATGAGTATTTTATTTAGCAATAATATAGATGAAATGACAAACTCGGGGAAATAAAACTATGTTGTCTCTATCCTGAAGTGTTGGATTAAAAAATTCAGTCAATACAATGCTCTTAAATAGAGATGTAATGTATTACACTATGAAATAAAAATAATCTCTATCCCCAAGAACTAGACACAACATATTTGGTCAATCCATTCCTCTACATACTAATTTTATAATTATTTAAAAAATTATTAGCTACTCAAATTAAACGTATTGTGGTATGAAATATTATTCTATAAATGCATGGAAGACAAGAAGTCAAACATAAAGCAAACTATCTAAAATATGGTTTTTTTGAATTTTTGAAAAAATTGATGAAAATATATATGGTGAAAAATTAAATAACCCTGCTTGACAAAATTTATACCCATGAACATAAAATTCTTTAATTATCTGAATCAGGACATAAAAAATCATTATATATTTATTTTTAATGTTTATAAAGTAAATTATCACAAGGACTGATAAATAAATTTAATTTCTATTCAATCCTCAAAAACATTCCATCCAAAATCTATGATTTCCACCCCACAACTTAGAATAACAATGCAATTAGTATTAAAAGATATAAAATGATTAGGGGAGAAAGTGGAAGAGAGAATTTAATTAATTAAATTTGAATTGAATTCATGGTATAAAATCACACAGTTTAATGATGAAGAACCTATAGTAAACAATTAATCATTCTGGCACCATATCCCACACAAACTCTCCGTTGATGATTTAATATTTATTTGGAAATCTATAATGAATATTGTTACATTGAATATAATATAAGAACTTTATAAAATGAATAAAATACAAAACAATATTATAGATTCATTGAATCCCAATGTGGTTCCCTTAACTTAAAAACCAATTGATGACAATGAATCTTTTTTTATTTATTTATTAGATAAATAATGAAAAAAAAACAAAAAGTTAAAAATATAAAAGAATTCATGTAATTTCATATAATTTTCTCATTTAAAATAAATTAGAATACATGGACCACCCTCCTTTTTAAGACCCTATTTTTTTTAAAACAAAGCAATTTTCAATGGTGTATACAACACATAGCATTGAGCCAAAGAACCATGAAATATTAATTTTTAAATATGACAATCATCCTCTATCTGTTAAACTTGTGGATATAAATATTATTAAATTATTTATTAAATATATATAAATTTCACAGTCATTATAAATATATTAATAATTAATTAGGATGTAAGAAGTCAATTTTTAATGAATAATGCTTAATCTTTTAAAAAATACATTTTCTAGAGAAATTATTTTTATTTGTTTTATTATAAAATATTAAAATTAATACATAGAAATTTTAGAAATTCAATTTAATTATATTACTTTCATTTCAATATCATTATATAAAAATTATATTTTAATAAATTTTTAACTTTTTTAGAAATTAATTATTTTTCATTATATTTTCAAAATTACCATTTTTGAAATACTATCATTTGTTTTAAATAAATCGAGTAATTTAAGAGCCCCATTATATAATGGATTTGGTATTAATGTGAAATATGGAAAAAAATTTATTAATATAATTAATTTTATTTGAATAAAAAATTTCATGATTTTGATATAAGTTTATTTTTATGCGTAAAGTCATGGTTTTCCACAATTAGTTTTATATGTAAGATCATTTATCACTTGAAAATTATTTTCCTGAAAACTTTATATTAATCAAATTTTGCAGGTTATATTTTCAATTTGATTTATCCATTTATATAAATGTAATTTCATAAAATGGATTACATATTTTTAATAATAATATTTAATAGTATTAAAATATGTTCAACATAATTTTTAGTCATAATGAATATTAAAAACAATGAAAAATTATTAACACGGTAAATGTCAAAATACAGTTTTCGGTGTCACATATTCTTGAGTTAAAATGAAATTTCAACACAAATAAAATTTTTATTTATTAAATTTGTTTATTATTAATAATTATTGGTTCCAATTTATCAAATTGGGGTACTTTTATTTTGGGTCTTAAATGATAAATTTCCAAGGAAAAAATTAATTATCTGGGTAAAAACTAAAATGGTAAACTATTATAACCCTAAATGTAAAGAGAATAATATGTTTAAAATATGTTTATTTTTAATTTTTTTCATTTTTATGGACTTTATATTTACTAAAAAATATTTTACATATTTTTTAGATACTTTTATTGAGGGTGACTTCCCATTATTGAATTGTTATGGGTATTTATTAAAATTTCACTCCTCACTTTTAAAAGGGAAGATCCTATCCTATTTTCATCACACATAATGGCTTCTCGAATACCAACCCAAATCCGTTCAACAATTCCCATACCATATCCTAGAGACCATGGTTTGATTAGAAATCCATCCTTAGAAATATTTTTGTTCATGCCTAATGATGTTGTCCAAATAACACATGTCATTCTAAACAAAGCATTATTGTTTTATTTCTTATACCACCTCATTAAAATATTATTAAAATAAATTCTGATATAATATTATTGGGGTATCCCATATACTGAGATGTTATTATGTATGTTTAAAAAACTATATCCTTCTCCATTTCAATCAAATGGGAAACATGACCCTCATTTGTGTGTACGGAGGATAACCTTTTCATGAACCATATTAATTTTTTTTCCATAACATTTCCTATGAATATATTTGACAATGGATTTAATTTATATATATATTATTAATTAAATGTTAATAAATATGTAAAATTAGTAGAGCATATATTTTCCTATCTTTCCATTCACTAAAAAAATGATAGTTTCATTCATGTTTATGTCTGGACTACCACCTCCATGAAGTGACATGATTTTTTTCATCACTACATCACATTGATGATATATATATATATGTTTATTTGAAATATTTTAAAACCTCAATATAAATTTTAGCTACTCATGTGGTAATGAATTGTTTATATTTCTTGATTGTGTGTGTTTGTGGGTTTTTTGATGATGGAGAGCCTTTGATAGAGAAAATTTAATAAGTTAAGGGATGCATATTTATTTGAATTATTGGATTACAGGTATAAATTTTTCAATGAATTGGAGTGGTTCTTCCTAAGTTTATATAATTCCCATAGTGGGGTTTTTGATATTTTTCTACCTAAACCTATAATTTATATATTTTTCATGGTGACTACATGTTATATAATGTAAATACACATAATATGATGTTTAATAGGAAAAGGATGTGAAATAGGTTCAGGTCATGATGGTTTTACATTCTTATTCATCATTTGACTCATTTGTAGCCCTTCCCCCTCTTGAATAAGAAAATATCAACAGATAATTTAGATACCTTTGGCCCTTATGGATCACTTTTTTTGAAATTGATCATTGTTGCGACAGTGATGAATTTTCCTAGGTAAGTGTTCTTTTTTATTCATCTTTTTAGTATGTTGCCTCTATAGTTTTGACTGAATATGTTTCTTGATGTTTGGTGGGATTGTTTTTTTATCAATCTCATTCAGTTTCTTGGTGTGTCTTATGATTTAAAGGTTTTTCTCATGTTTCCAATCATAGTTGTCGATGATATCTTCGATTTTACCTATTCGAGGCATATGTTTCTCTAAAATGTGTTAATTTAATGAATTTATTATTTTTCTTTATAAATTATTTTTTGGCTGTTCATTATTGTGAAGTTATATCTTTTTTTGACGAATATATTTGAAAAGAAAATGATTTAAATATGGTTTTTTTGAAAATTGATTTTCATGACTTGGGAGTGAGTTTTTAGATGATGATACAGATTGGAATGGATTTAAAGATGTTTTATAAAATAATGTTCTTGGTTTTGAAATATATTTTTGAAAAGTTTCACATTAGAAACTTTGGGAGTGATGGGAAACAGGTATAGGAAGCCTTAGTGTGTATGGATCAAATATGAGGCAAACATTTTGGATATTGATGGATTGTTGTAGGTAATGATATTGGTGGGATCCTATATTGTCATTTGTTAGCGTCTTAACTATATAATGTGAATTCTCTTATAGGATAGGGTCCTGTATGAGGGTATTTTTCATTTATGGTTATTTAGCACAAGATTACAATTATCATTGATTGTTTATCATCTATTTTTTATATGAGGTTACATCACATAGATCCAAATGATATTTTATTTAATGGATATGTGTTTACATTATTACCTCTTGATTCATGGATATTATATCTTATTTATATCTCTTCAGCTTGTCAAATTAATTTTTTAAGAAAATGAAAGGCATTAATGAAAAACCAAATGGTAAAATTATTTATAAAATAACAACATCTATTGATATACTTTGTTAAACTATTTATGATGCTAAAGCCATTGCATACTAGGTATTGGACTATCTATAGTCTTTATTGCGCCATCCTATATGGATTTATAATCACACACAACATTTTACATTGGGTTGGTTACAGATGTCATATTGTAGGATACAGATAAAGGGGGTTTCATGTTGTACCATGTGGTTTTATCCTAGGTCTTTGAATTCAGTTCGTGTTGGTTTGGAGGTGACGATTGGTCCCATATATACTTTTTCTTTGGTATAATTAATACATTTGTTGTTTATCATATTTTCTTGGTTGTATGAATGGTTTTATCTACTTTTTCTCCACTTTGTACTCATATAATATGTATTGATTTTTTTATATTTGATTATTACTCTATTTTCTTACTTCACCTCACTATATGTTGTCTGGCTTGAATGTATGGTTTTGTTAGACCAGATTTTTCTATTATAATTTTATATCTGAGTGATATCTCACCATTATGTGTGTTAACACTGCCTGATTTTTTCTCTTTGTATTATGTTAATAAGATTTAGGAACATTATAATTTGGATAATATGTGTGGAAAATGGGCCTAGTTAGATCACATTTATGACTAAACCCATGTTTCCATGGTTTTTCGTAGACTTTTACCAAGTTTAAGACTTGGGGTTTGGGTTATTTTTAATGAACTTATAGGAGTTTATTTAAATTTATATTTTTCATTTGGAAATTTATTTCACTCATATAAATTAATAAATATATTTAAAATAAATAAAATAAATGATTTGCATTCGTAAAGTGTCCATTTTTTAATTTTATCATTATTTAATAAGTGATTTCTAGTTTTTATTAAAAAATAACTCTGAAACGATATCTCTTATATCCAAGAGAGTATGTTTCAAGATAGGGTCCACAGAGGAATAATCTAGTGGTACCTTCATTGGATGAATTACTAATCCACACCATTTGGAGTCTAGGTCATGTGAGTTTTTGGAACATAATATATATAGTGCATAATTTTCTACTTCCACTCATATTCCATGGTGAAACATTACCACACAAATATGAGTGGTGGATTTAGAGGATCAAGAGAGTCATTAGGTTCATGAAGACACAGGAAGACTATAAGGTTCGATTATCTACATACATTCTTATGGGACTAGGAAGGAGAAAATGGGACTCTACTGTGCTATATAAGTTGCAACAGGATGTAATCAAGGATTCTCCTAAGAAAATATTTAATCATAAAATATACACTAGTATGTTACATGTGGAAAAATATCTAGTTTTTTTTAAAAATGGAGTAGGGGGAGTATACCATTCTATAGTATTCAACCTTCTTTATTGAGATGGTTCATATGGAAATGGAACATGTAACTTTTGAGTGAAAAAAGTATTATAGGTTTGAGTTAATATTGAGGAATAATATTAGGTCAATGTTGATTCTCAAGTTCCTTCTAAAATTTGTGAAGGGAGATGAAAATAATCTTTGGTTGAGGAAGAAATATAATGGAAGATATATTGTGGAAGAGATTCAGTTTTTTATGTTGTTAAGATGGTTATATCTTATCTCTAGGAAAGGAAACTTAAGAGTGGCCAGTTTTTATCATGCCCAATTTTAAGGGATTCAAAATAAAAGTAGCTGATTTTTTTCTATCAATGAGGGTGATTTGTTTATATAGTTTTCCCTTGTCTTGGTAGTCACAATACTATATTGGAGAGGGTATACAAAAAGTTATTTCTGAATGGTTTTCATGGTTTACTGCTATATAGATATGTCATGTTTACTATTCAAATTCTCCCTATTATGATACATGTTCCTATTCAATATTTTTGAATGGAACCTTTTGAGTTGGTCAAACTTAAAATCTAGCTACTAGAGCTAGATTCTAAAGGATATATTATTCCTAGCATATCACAATGGGATTCTCATGTCCTCTATTATAATAATAAATATTGGAGCCTCATACATTGTATTGACTATTGGATGTTAAATCGGGTGAATGTTAATAAAAATATCCTTTTCCTTATATTGATAGCAATTTTTAAAAGACTAGAGTGGAATTTTTATTAACAATGATTGAAATGTTTTTAGGGTACCACTAGTAGAGGCTATACAATGAGGGTATACCTATAAAAAAATTTAAGAGCCTACATGGGAATTTTAATTTTTTTGGTTATGTCATTAGGTATGAGTAATGATCTTATGGGGTTTATGGCATTGAGGAATTGGATATTTAATTTTTTCGTGGACACTTATGTTGTTATGTTCATGGTTGATATATTAATACACTCAAAGACATAGGTGCAGCACATCGAACCAAAGGATATCAATCTCTAAACCATTATTTATCACCATATATATTGTAATATTTCCAAATGTGATTTTTGGATTAATGAAGAAGAATATATGGTTCACATGTTATGTGAGTAGGGTATATTGGTTGATCATGAAAAGATACATGTATTTATGTATTGGGAGTATCTTGGAAATATGTTCGAGACCTGAAGCATCATGGGATTGTTTATTTACGATTGATGGGATGTTTAGTATTTTCTAAGCTATCATATTAGATGAATACATAATCCCATAAAAGAGAATAGTTTGACTTGAATGAAAAATATTATAAATCAATAGAGGATCTAAAAATGAGGTTGACATTAATATTAGTTTGTATTCTTCCTGATATTCGTTTGGGTTATGATTTTTTCTATGATTCTTGTTGTATAGGTTTGGAATGTGTTTTAGTGTAGGGAAAAAATGTGGTGTCCAATGGCTCACACAAATTTAACACTTATGATAAGAACTACCCTACCTGAAATCTTTAGGTGATAGTGGTTATGAAGGCACTAATAATGTAGAATCACATTCTCTTTTGGGAGAGGATAGTGAAGTATTCAGATCTTAAGATCTGAAAATATATTTTCTCACAGATGGATCTGAACAAGTGAAAGATATATTTGGTATATTATATTAATATTTTTTGTTTTAATATTTCATACACTTTTGGGAATGTAAATTTGGTTTCAAATGTATTAAGCCGAAATTTACCAACAAAATCCATGAAGGAACTAGTTGAGTGGTGCCCTCTCATGAGTTTGTATTTTAGGATGAACATGCGATTGGAATAGGTTGGTGCATAAGTGTTATTAGTTTCAATGAAAAATGAAATTCCATTGGATGAGGAGGGATGATTTAAATAAGTGACCCATACGATGTTCCAACACATTAATGAAAGCCTTATTTGTGGGGAGACCTTAGGTGATTGGTCTTTGTCTCCTAGGGGTTATGTGTGCTTCCATGGTAGGTTGGTTGTCTTATTTTCATTGAGGTTTGATTTGATGGACCTTGTGGATCGATCTTGGTAGTCAATAATCCCTTGGGATATCATGATTTTTCCAGATTCCATATAACATTATTGGTGGTTGGGGATGACGTGGTTGATTACAGTCTTTTTCCCATCGTGTCTTACTTATATGATAACTAAGTCATTACAGAAGAGACCAATGAGTTTTTTTGTATCCTTTACCCATTCCAGTATGGAATTTGTATGAGATTTCCATACATTGAATAATTTTATCCATGGAATCCTCGTGGGAGTGATTATATATGGGTGATCATTTATCAACTCAGTAAATTGGTAGATTTCATCCCTATCAAGGAGATAAAAAAGGTAGAATGGTTAGAATACTTGTATGTTTGAGAGATCCTAAGACTTCCTGGGGTTCCCTCTACATTTTTATCTGAAAGGGACCCAAGGTGCTTGTCGAATTTCTCAAATGGATAACAGGAGATGATGGTTTCTTAGATTAGATTAATAAAAGTATATAATCCACATATGTAGGATAAAAAGATATTAATATCTATGATTTTAAGGATAAGTTTTGGGATTTGTGCTTGATTTTAGATGATCTTGGGAAAATCACTAACCTTTGGTTGATTATTCTAATAAAAATAGTTTTCAATCATCTACTAGGATGGATCTAATGGAGGTTGTGTATGTGAGGCGTTGTAGATCTCCCTTGTCCTAGGAAGAGTTGGGAGAGACGTCTGTAGTTGGGTTAAGTTTCATTAAGGAGATGATGGAGATGGTGCGGTTGATCAAGAGGACATTGATCATGGCATAGAGTCGTCCTAAATCATATATGGACTATCATCATCAACCAATGGATTTATTGGATGGTGACCATGTTTTTCCTAGAGTTTTTCATCGCATGTGACATATTCAGATGGGTACGAAGGGTATGTTTACATTGATGGTTTTGGGGCCAATTTAGATTGTTGAGTTATTAAGAAAGGTGTACTATCTATTGGACTTTCAATATTTTATAACAACCATCAATGAAATTATTCATGTCTCCCATCTAAGGAGGTTTGTACTGGATCCTTACCATTTGATTTGTATATAGAAAGCTCCTCTGGAGATCGACACCACTTGGTTATGTATCCTATTCAGGTTATACATCACTGATATAAGTTACTTCTGGGTAAAATGATTCCTCTAGTCTGGGTATTTTGGATGTATGAATATTATATCAATTAGATAAGGGAGTAAGAATTGATGAGGAGGTAGTTTTTTCCTACAGATTTTTTGTGTCCAAGAAAATAATGGCTTTCTAGGGGAATAAATCATTTGTGGAGGGGATTTTATAACACCACATCTTTCTTTTTAGGTACTCCCTTTTATATTCATTGTTCATCAACCTTCTTCGGTTTCATTTAAAGGATTATTAGGGATGGAGGTCCATTTCTGCGTAGAATTAACTAATGTTAAAGGATTTATATTTATTTTAATTAATGAAAACTAGGTTTAAATGGGTCAATGAATTAATGGGGTTCTTCCCTTATATATAGAAAGCCCAAAGTGGGGTTTTGAGTTTTTTTTTCAGAATCCTACATAGTCTATTGTCAACTAAGAATGTAAATGTCATGTAAAAGAATTACACACTTTGTATTGTTCCCTAAACATATTAAATGAAAACATTTCATGGAATGAATGATTTACATTCCATGTATTGGGTTTATGTCATGAATTATCAAAAATAGTGTTTCTAATAAAAAGGTTATAGTTTCTTTAGTGTTCTTTAGCTTTGTGGATTACATGATATGTAATGAGATTACAAATCTTATAATCATCATGATTTGGTATTTCCAGTTTATTCACAGATTATTTCCATTCCATTTGTTTACAACCCTTATCCATCTCAACATAGAATCCCTCAAGGAAGAATTTGGAGACCTCTGAACTTTTTGGTTCATTTCATTTAGTTATTGATCATTTTATAATGGTGTTTTGTTTATATGGATAAGGGTTCCATATAGTATTCTATTGTTTTGGTTGTTTATATGGTCTTGGATATATTTGTGTTTGTATTTTTGATCAGATGGGGTTTTATGTTTTATCCATTTTAGTTACGTGGAATTCCATGTCATTCGAAGATCATTCTTTTGATTTCCAATCACCATTGTCAAAGAAAGTGAAGTTAAACCTATTTGAGGTAGGAATTTCAAGAAATTTTTTAATGAAAAGAATTTATTTATGTTCTTGGAAAATTAATTTGGTGTTTATATTTATTTTATGTGATATGTTCTTTTAAATAAATTATTGTAAATGAAATTTTTTTCAGAATGTCTTTTTCTTGAAAAAAGATCATCAAAACTTTTAAATGGGTTTTCAAACAACGATGTGGATTGTCTTGGCCTAGAAATGTTTTTATAAAAATTTGACTGTGGTATTGAATTATAGTTTTGAAAATTGGGAAATTGGGAACCTTCGATGTTTCAGGAAAGACACATGAGTAGCCTTACTGGGTGTGGATGCACAAGTAGGTTACCTTTTTGGATATCGATGGATACTGGTTGGGCCTAATATTTTTTTGGTCCAACATTGTACCTATTTCTGTTCTTGAGTGTCTATTTCTCATTTTCCAATTGGCTATTTTCTAATATGGGGTTATATTTTCATATATGGTTATTTTCAATGTGATTATTGATATCATGGAATGTTTCTCATTGGTGTTTATGTGATGTTGTCTCCCATAGATTGGAATGTTTGGTTGTTTCATAGATATTGGTGCCCATGAATACCTTATGATCCATAGATATGATTCTCTACCTATATTATAATTAAATTTACAATTTTATAATATGAAAGTATTTTTTGAACAAACCCAAAGGAAAATTATTTATAAATTAACTAAATTTATGGAAAGGATTCAACAAATATTTTTGTTTTAAAATATAAAACTAATGTATTCTTCATATTAGACCATTTATAGACAATATTGTTCTTTCCTACTATTATTTATTCTCACAACGTAGTTTTTCTTTGGGGAAGTAGTATATTTTTTATCATAGTATACCGACAAATAGAAGGGAATATTATATAAAGATGAATTCTCCTTTGGCCTTTTCCTTCGACTCAGTTGGGTTTGGAGGTGACTATTAGTCAAATGGAGTCTGGGGTTCGATTATGGTTCATAAATTTTTTTTATAATATTGGATTGGTTGTATATATGTTTGTATCACATTTTACATCTTTATACTCTGATTATATTTCTTGTTTTGGTTTTATTTGTGACTTGTTATGTATTCCTGCATCACATCACCATGTGACGAACAACTTGAGTGTATGGTTTGGATGACCCAAGTTATTCTGTTTTAGATATAATTTAGATTTTGTGATATAATAATAATTCTTGAATGATAAAATAATAAAAAATTTCATTCCTTCATGATCATTGAAAAATGGAAAATTTACTCATGTGTACGCCCAACCTACCATCTCCCTGATAGTTACATAGTTTATTTTCTGTATCCATTTTTCATGGTTGGATTGAAAAGTATAATCAATTTACATAGATTATATTTATTTTAATATTAATATTCCGTAAATGATGGAATAATGAATTAATTTACACAGTAAACATATCAAAGTAATTTCGGACATATGAACCATATATTGTCAAAACATCCTATATGAGGTAATTAATTTAGTAAATAAATACAATGTGGTAATAAATAAAATAAATGGAATAATAAACATGAAAATTTTCTAAGAAATTAAATAACATAAAAAAGTTAATTATACAGGATAATAAAGTATAGACATGGTTAGTTGAACTTGAGCTAAAGGGGAATGTCCTAATATCCATTGATTAAGACAAATTTTAATGTCGAGAAAATAATTTCATTTATATAGTGTATATGATGGTAATTTTACATATTTTATAATATATCATAGATAATTTTCAGAATTTTATGTTTTAACTAACTTTAATACATACAAGGGTATTTTATTCAAAAGCTGCCAAATAAAAAAAAGGATTTGTGTTATAATATCATTTTTTCAAGTTATTAAATTCTGTTTCCATACGGTGAAAATAATATAAAATTATTTTCTCAATCCTCATATATTTTATTATCATATAGTCTTGATTTTGCATTACTTTGATTGTTTCTATTTCCACTTTTATTTAATAAAGAATCATTAATACAGTTTTTTCTGAGTAATATAAATCTTGTATCTTTTTTTACACATGAAATATTTCAATTACATGGCACGAATTTCAATAGAATATTTAAAAGAATTATTTTAAATTTTTAAATTATTTAATTAATATGTTTTTAGACAGTTTTTACTTTTGTAAAAAAATTTATAAGGAACATTACTGTCACATTGCAAACATGGAATTTGTTTTCTTTTATTCATAATGCGTGAAAGGAATATTTTATTTTAACATCAATTGAAGGAACCTAATTTTCTTCAATCATAACCAAACAATGGTTTTAAACATTTTTTTAAGAGTATCTATGGTTATTTTTGAATAAAAATATTTTATATAATATTTGGATAATTTATTGATCTTTAACAAGAGATTTCAATGTGATAAGGGTATTTTTTCAATAAAATTTATATGTGATCTTTTAATAACATTTTAAAAAATTAATAATTAATTTGATTTGAGGAATTGTTTCTAAATTCAATTCATGCGTCCCTCAAATATACAAATAGATTTGTATTCCTTTCTTATATGTGGTAATACATGCATTAAATTCATTTCTGAAATGACTTCATTAAGAAATCATTTCTGATTATGATATGAGGAAAATTAAGAATCACATTTTCTTTTCCTATATAATTATTCTATTTATTCCTTTTGATTAATTTGATATTTTTGTACCCATAACCATGAACATATTTTGATACTTTTTCCAAAATATCGCTGCAAGGAATGGTTTAATTATTTTTAATAATGAGATGTTATGTATTGGATTATGGAGTAAACCTAAACCACTATAGGAATGTACATCATGTGGTATTGTACATGATGTTTTCCTAGACTCTTGTTTAAATAATTTTATATGTTTCATCAACTTTACTATGATGATATGATATTATAATAACATTTTATTTATTTTATGATTCCATGTAACAACTCATGAGCCATATATTTTATGATATCAATTTCATACCTTAGACACGCATGTTTTATTTCCTAATCATGTTTATTATCTTAATGGTATTTTTATCTCACCCTTTTTTCTAGGTATTCCATAGGTTATCTGATGTTGTATTAGTAGTATAAATTGATTTTAGATATCATTACGCAGATAAAATAATGACCCTTTTCATATTTATGCTTTACATGCTTAGTCTTAAAAAGACACTACTTCAATGGATACTTTGGTTGATTTTAATGTAAATTTATGTTAATGATCCTATAATAAATGTGTATAAGGCTTCGTTAACAATTGTTGGTATCATAGAAAGGTCTAATTATTTTTGAGGATTCTTATTAGAGAAATTTTGAAAAACACATGGGAATAAACCTAAATATTGGATATCATATTAATTTTTTTATAAGAAATATATTTTCTGGTTTTCTTAGTAATACATTTATGTCTGGATACTATCAGTAGAGGTTGTTTTTTCACAAATTCATATAGCAGAAAAAATCTTAAATAGAGTTTTTTGAGTATTTCTCAATAATAATTGTAGTGTATTTTGAGTGTTTACTCAATTCACACATTGTTTGAATATCCTTAGGGTATGCATGGGTTACATCAAATTTTTAAAATGAACAGTATGATTAATTAAAGAATATAGATTACAGAAACCTATAAAATTTCAAACTGTTATTAAAAACATGGATTATCATTGGTTGATAAGTCTAAGATCATTCATATATTTAATAGTATAGATACCCATTTTGAGGTTTTATTGGAGTAAATATTATGTTAATTAAGAATATTTTTGGACACATTTATGTGAATACAACCATTTGGTTATTGAATTCATTATTAATTTGGGTTATAATTCAATGATACTTATTGGAAATAATTTTTATTTTATTAATAATTTAATTTTTAACTTAATAATTGATTTTAATGTAATAATAGTCTATTAATGTTATGTTATTTTTTTGGAAAATATTATGTTTTATAGAATACTTTAGTAATTAAAAACATATTTTATGATTACTAATATTTTGACGATGCTTATCATATTTCTTGGGAATGTTATAGGAATTATATTTATATTTTTTTAGAAGAAGTCAACATTCAAGTCCAACGATAACGTGCCACATATAGTATGGACATTGGGTTGGGGCACACTACTGAAGGGAAATAAGGGTGCAGTTCCAATAACTGTCCTAAGTGACGTACTTGTTAAAATAACATTGTTTTCACATCGATAAATTGAGGAGAAATTATGAAATTTATTTTATTAAATTTATTATATGAGAAATTTTTTTAATTTTTTTGGATTTTGAGTTGATTAATAATATTATTTGAAATGTTTCTTTAGGTAGAGGTATATGTAACGCTTAGAGATAACATGTGATTTAACATTAAATATAATTTGGGAAGAACATAATTAAAATTTTTAATTTGGAGTTTATTTTGGTTATATGTTTATTTATTTATGTAATGATTTATATTAAACATTGTATTTGGAGATTAATATGAACGTGTAGTCATTTTTGAGTTGTTTTAACTTGTGTTATCCATTTCTTGTTTTCGTTAATGTCTTTTGATAATACAAATATACTGAAATCATTTTGTTGAATCGTGTAAATACTTATAATTTTACTTTAGTTCTTCCAGACTAAAAAAATTCTTCTTCAATACTAATTGTTTCGAGAGAGGAAAATGATAATGTTGTGGAAATTGATTTAAAGATCAAATTATACTTTTCAAGTAATTATGTTTCCTTTTGTTCTAAGTATACATATTAAAGTAATACCCAAAATCTAGGAAATGGATCTTGTAATAGATATGTTATCATATTACCATAAATTTCATTGAATTTATGGCCTTTTTCATTCCTAACTAGTTTATGGTTTTCTTGTCATTAAAATTCTAGTGATCAATAATTTTCTAATAATAAATAATATCATTAGATATACATAATTATTGGGACATTAATACATTTCTACATTTCAATAATTTGACTTCCCATTAATTCAATCTTGTTGGGAGACCGAGTTAAGTTATGACGTTTATATTTTCTTTTCAAGATTTTCTAGAGACAGTTTTATTAACCCATTCCACAATGTGAGATATAAGAAATGGTATTTCAAATTGTATGCAATTTGATTACTTAGTAGAAATTAAAATTTCTAGGATGAGATATTTTATATTTTGTAGAATTTAATGCCTCATTATTTTAATAATTAAACTATGTTCAATAGTATATCTAACACACAATACAAAGCATAAACGAACCATAAAATATTACTCTTATAACCTAACTGTTAAATTATTTAGTATGAATAGGATAAAATAATTTAATAATTATAAATAAATTTCCTACTTAATAGAAATTTATTTATAAATGGTTAGGAAATAAGAACATCATTTTTACAGATGTCATTTTATTCTGAAAAAAATGTTTTCTTCCAAAATGATTTTAATTGCATTTTCTAAGATAATTTTATAATGAATTTGTGTATATTTTGGAAAATTTATTTGATATCCTGAATTTTCTTTTTTGAATGAAGATATATAATTTAACTTTTGATGAATTTTTTAGATATTTCTAGAATGGTTGATTTTTCATTAAATAGTGAAAATTTGGAATTTTTCAAATATTATAATTTATATAAATAAAATAAATTAATTTAAATGTAAATTAATACATTAGAATCAGTATTAAAGATAAATAAAAAAAATTTATTTATAATAATCTATTTAATTTGTTTTAGTCAGATATTTTAATGTTTTTTTGTATTTTTTTATTATTAAAAAATAATTTTTGGAAAAATATTTTTAAGTGCATAAAGTTTATCAATGTGAATTAATTAATATGAAACATTTTAATTATAAATTTAAATTAAGTTTATATATATATATATATTAATTTAAATTCTTATAATTATTATTACTAGTCATAGATCTAATATAATATATTTTATTTCTTAAAAATGTATTTCCCTGAAAAACAAAATTTCGTTGCATTTTTCATGATTATTTTTAAATAAAATTATACCACTAATATTAATTGAATTTAAAAATATGTATCAAATAATTTTAATCATAGTAATTAATATTATTTAATTATTTAAATTTTTTTGGTCATGATAAAGAGTAAAAATACTTGTAATTTATTACCAAAATTATGGATAAAATGGTGTTTGGCGCATTACATGAAAGTGAAATAAAACTAATTTTCCCTAAACATATAATTTTGATTTAATAAATTTTATTTTATATTTTTAATCAATGGTTTCAAATTTTCAAATAGGTCTAATTATCTCTTTATGGTTAAAAGATAAATTATAGAGGTAAATACTAGTTACCGTCGTGAGAACTAAAATGGTAAAAGTGAGTCTCCATTATGGTAAAGGGGGATAATATGTTTAAAACATGCATATTATTATTATTTATATGTGTTTTTTATACCCTATATTTCCTCAAATATATATTTTATCAATTCATGATTAACTTTCTGTGAGATTGACTTCCCATTTTAGATCAGTTTTTGGTATTTAAAAAAATGTCACTCCAAACTTATAAAAGAAAACATCCTATTGTGTTTTATTCACGCATAAAAAGAATTTTGGTTCAACAAATAAAATAACAAATTTTTTATTTAGTTCTATCTACATGCTACAGATGACTTAGTTTGATTACAAAACCCTTATTGGGAGGCTTGTGGTGCAAGCCAAATGATGTTGTAAGAATAAGAAGTGTCATTCCCAATCAAGAATTTTTGTTTTCTTTCTTCTTCCAACACATTAAAATATTATAAAACCATGATGATAAAATTTCATCCCTTAATATCATATAATTATATACTATTTTGTTAAATTAATAAACTGTATCCAACTCATGTTTCATCTAATGGGAAATGATACCATCATTTGTGTGTACAAAGGACTACTGCCTCAAAAAAAGATGTAATTTGATTTCCATCATCACATCTCACATATTAATATAGTGATATATTTAATATATATATATTATATCAAAATTTTTTTATCTAAATATAAAATAAATATATAATATATTTTTATTACCTTTTCATTCACTGAAAATGATAATGTCTTTTATCTCTAAGTGTGTACTACCATGTCTATAGAGTGATATCATTTGATTTTAATCAACACATCACATGGATGTAATATATAAGTAAATTTATAGAAATAATATGGTATTTGTGATATAATAATAATTCTAATTGATAATCTAATACTTATCTTCTTTCCCTCATGATGGTTGAAAAATGAAAACGTTACTCATACGTTTGTATGACCTACCATCTCTACGATTTTAACGTAGTTAATTTTTCATTACCAACATTAATAGATAGTTTAAAAATTTTAATAAACGTATTAAAATAATAATTATGTCATTTAAATTAATCTAGTGATGATGTAACAATGTAATCATTTAACACAATCAATCTACTGAAGTCATTATGGGTGTATGAATAGAATATCGTCCAAACACCCAATGTGTACTTAAATAGTTTAGTAAATAAAAACAACATGGTAATAAATAAAATAAAAGGGATAATAAACATGAAATAGGATCATATTAATGTATATAATTGACATATTATTATTATTTATTATGATTAATTACGTATGTGACTATTAGAACTTGAGGTAGTAGATTACATCTCAATTCCCTTCACTGAGGCATATTTTTATGTTCTCGACCTAATTCATTTTATATTGGGCATATTTGGTAATTTAATATATTATATAAATAATCCATCCTAATTCATGAAATTTTAAATTGAAATTCATTTTACTTCATTTGGGATGATTATATTCAATTGGAACCAAATCGATAAAGGCTTTATCTTACAATATCCATTCTTTTCAGTATTTTTATGTTTAAGATTCATTTAAGGGAAAATAATCTACAATTACATTCCTGAACCATATATAACTTATTCACATTTATTAATTAATGTTTTTATAGGTTTTTTTCATTTCCCCTTAATTGTATAAATAAATATCAATAAATTTGGGTGTAATTAATACTCATCTTGTATCTTCTTTTAGATGTTGAGTATTTCACTTCTATGTATATATTTACAATAAACTAATTTAAAAAATGTTTTTAATATTATAAAATGATTTATTAAATAAATTTTCACCCTTTTATGAATTCATTACAGTTTTGTTAAAAGTAATATTTATTTCTCCTAACAAAAAGTTAATTTTTTATGTCATTCTAAAAATTTGGAACAAAATGATTTCTTTTAACTTATACAGAATGAATGGAATTTCCCTATATCAAGAATGATTAATGATTTCAATAATATATAAAATTTTTATGTGGTTATTTTTAAATAAAATATTTTCTATAATATGTTTTGAAAATTTTATATTTTAGATAAATTATTTCCATGTCAAAATGGAATTTTCCCCAAAAAATATTCATTATGATGAATTAGTGATGTTTTTAACAATTCTGATGACATTTGATATTCCGAATTACTTCCAAATTCTATATATGAATCTATTCCATATATAACTACCCCATTATTCCTTCCCTTAATGGTATAATTTATTCCTTATGTTCATTTATCAAATTCCTTCTTTATGAAATATCATTGGATTACGTTACGATGAATTATTAGGTAAGCCATTTTCATTGCATGGGTAATTCATATATTTATTCCCTATGATTGATTTTCATTTTTGGAAGATATAAATATAAACCAATTTTGATGGGTGTTACCAAATATTAATGTAATTCAATGGGTAAATATTTTGTCTCATAGGTCATTAAATATGGGATTTGGGAGTAATCCTAATCCATTAATTTTTTTCCACCATGTGAAATTTTAGAGGAAATTAACCTTCACTAATTTTATGTCAGGTCATATATATTATCCACATTATTATGTTACTCTGATCATATGTAGACCTTTTCTTTATTTTATGCTCCTATGTGATTGTTTATGTCCTTTACCTTTTATTATATCATGCCATAACTTTAACTCACATTTTATGTGACCTTATCATTTTTATTACCTCGCGATGCTTTTTAACTCACACCTGACTTATATATTCCCAATTTTATCCCTGAAATTTTAAGAGCTCAAAGGGACTTAGGAAATAATTATGGATATAAGAATAAATATTATTTTCATGTTGATGTTGTATATGCCCAATCAAACAAAGACACTAGTCCATTCGATCCTTTGGTTGTATTTGATAGATATTTATTTAAATAATAATTTAATGTAATTTTTAAAAGACTTGGACTACTATAGTTGGTTTCAAAGGAATGTCTAATTATTTTTGGTTATTAGTATTAGATATATTTATTAAAAACCCTTATGATAATTCTAAATAGAGTAGAACATCTTAATGTTTTTTTATAAAAGTCATTTTTTTTGTTTTCATAGAAATATGTCGTTTTCTAGATACTATAAGTGGATATGATGTGAGAATAGATTAATCATGTAACACCCCAGGTAAATAAAGAGTATGACATTATCACATTTATCAATATTTGTGAATAAAATATTAATATAACTTTAAATGGGATTCTATGCTCGATGGCGTACCCAACACACAACAATGAGTTTCTTGGGAATCTTAAGTTACACTCTAATAATAAAATAATATTATTTTAAATGGTAGTTAACACCTAGCTGTTGTGATGGATGGAATGAATAGAAATAACTACAAAATGATTATATATGTTTGTCAAATATTTTAACTTTTTACAATAAATGTTAGTGGATTAGAAATGCAAATGAATCCAATTTTAAGCGTAAACATTCTACTATTCTTTAAAAGGGCGATTAACCACCTTTTGATGGAGAACCTATTTTAAATCCACTTTTTGACAATTTATTTGTTATATTTGACAAAATAAAATTATTCTTTAGAATAGGGACATCAAAATTTACTTTGTGTAAATTTTTGGTATTTTTCTGAAAAAGTTCAATTTTTAATGAATAGTGAAAATGTTGTATTTTAATACAAACCCTCTTTTAATCTAATTTATTTATATGATTAGATTATCTTTTGAATTTGTTTTAAAGTTAAATTTGAATATATTTTTACCATTTAATCCAATAGAGGTCGTTGGAATTAATTTCACTTTGAAATCAGACTTAAACTAGTGTCAATCTTTTGATACATTTTGTTTCATAAAAACACGCTATTTGTTTTGACAACGGGAAGTAATTATTAAATTAATTAATGAAACTTATATGTTTTGAATTTTTTAAAATATACATCATTTTTGAATTCAGAATATCAAATATAGCTTAGGGTGAACTTTAGGTAATTTTCTGAAAAACTTCAATTTTTGATGAATAGTGAAACCACTAAGTGGTACTTATAAAAACTAATTTTCCGTTTAAATGAAATTTTGCCATCTTTCTGTTTTGAATTTTAAAAATCCAACATAAATATTTGTCATTAAGATTTAAAATGTGGTTCAATGGGAATAAAATAATTTTTTGGTGAATAGTAACTTATTATGTTTTTAATCGCGATTAGAGGTAATTAGTGTAGTTTAAGGTAAGAATAATGTTTTAATAAATTGAAATGACCTAGAAACGTGTCCTACCCTCATTGGATGTGTCATGGTAGACCTATAAAATCCATGGGTCAACTTGGGGACCCCATGGGGCCACTTTGGTTGGAAAATGAAGTAAATATCTTTTTATATAATGTTAAAGTAAAAATGACACAAACATGAAATATTTAACTAAAACAATTTTTACATGGGGTTATACAAGTCATATTTTTCACTAAAAGAGTCATTGGAAATATAAAACGATTTACTAAATCATTTTATTTTTTTGATTATTTTTAGACATTATATAAATTAAATTATTTATGACATCATGATGATGCAGTGATGACCTCATTATTTAACGATTTAAATAAAATGGAACGATAATGTAAAATATAAGGCCTAAACATGTCCAAAACATATTGGATGGGTGTATTTAGAACCCTTATCACCTTAACCTTGAAACACATCAATTTGGGACCATTAAAATCCAAAATTCATTCTAAAATAAAGTAACATTTCTTTGATTTCCAAGAGTGCCCCTCCCCTCCTCTTATAAAAGGCTCCACCTATGCCTCCTTACCCACATTTCCAAAGCCTTTTTCTCGAAACAATCCTGCCTATTTTGTCTCTACACATCCCTATATAACTCCTTGAATCCTTACTATGGGCAGAAGTCGTCCCAAGGAAGCCTTTGAGCTCAAACCAAAGGGAGTTACCCGATTTTAAGGTATTGTCTTCACTTGTGTCCTTTTGTTTTATTTTTCTTATGCAACCCCCTAAACACTTTTTATTCATCTCTATTGTAACACATAAAGTATATTCAATATACTAGGATGTTTTTATAAGAAGGATTCGAGCTACACTAACACACACCTTCGTCTAATGGTTAAAGAACATACTGTTTCTGTGGTTGGCGATTTTTTTCCTTACAAAATGATGATTGTTCAATATTCATTTAACACCTTTAAAGGTGTCCATTATGATGCCACTGTATTTTATATATTATATATATGGTATTTATGTTTACTATATTCTTCTTTATATTATATTTAAACCATACCTTTATTCTTGTCATGTTGTGTAAATGCGATAATTTCATTTGAGGAAGTGCGGACTACCGCCCCCTCAAGTGATGTGACTCGTACATGCAATACATGGAATGTATAAAGAATGAAATTAATGAACATATGTGACCTATATAACATATATATTATACTGGAATTATAATATACATATAAATATATATATCATTTATTTTTAATTCCATTAATATGACAAAGAAAAAATGAAAGTAGCGTTCATGCGTACGTACGGCCTACCATCTCCATGAACGGTGCTTTCTGTTTTTTATCTCCAAATGATATGGAATAGTATAAAATGAATATGTACTGGATATATATGATATTTTAATCATTAATACTCTTCTGTAAATTATTTAAATATAACTACATGGACAATCATTTTTCAAACAAGTTCATTTTTGACTCATGTACCAAACATCGGCAAAAACGTCTGATATGAACTAACATTATTAAAAAATTATTATAACATTATAATATGTGATATTAACTGAATAATAATCTTTATAGGAGTTCCTTAAGCAATTATAAATTGACCAAAGTTTATTATTCAGGAATATAAAGAAACGAACAAGACAAGTTGGATTTGAGGTAAGGGATCCTACTCCTCTCTTTCTTTTTAAGTACACTCTTTTATGTCATTCCATTTAAAGCTCATCATTCTTGTTATTGGGACGTTCTTTTATATTAATCATACTGTAATTTTATGTTCATATGATGAGAGACCCTACTCTCTCTCATCAATCCATTTTGGATGTTTTTAGTGGCGCCGTTAGGCTGCCGAATTTTCATAAGAGATCTAACCTCTCTCTCTTTCTTTTTTAAGTACTCTCCTTTATGTCACTTATTTTATGCTCCTATTTGTTATTTTGAGGGATGTTCATTTATATTCTTCTATCTGTAAACTTTAGGTTAATATGATGAGAGACCCTATTTGATCTCATCAATCCATTTTGTAAGTTTTAAGTGGCAATGTTAGGCTTCCGAGTTTTCGTAAGGCATTTTTCATCTCAATTTTATTCCCGTGAGATTTATGCTAGATTTTCCACAATTTCCATTGAGTGGTGTATTCAATTCCCATTATTTTACTCATTGTGTAATATACTTTTATTTATGAGTATTTACATCAATGTTGTATTGTCCTTCTTTCACGGGGCGTATGTTTCGAAAGATACCCATGTCGGTAAGGGAACCTTTCACCCTCCTCTTTTTAAAAGACATATTTTGTTATGTATTTTAATTCACATAATATTATGTTGGGATAAGTTCTTCTATATCCTTATTGATTTAAATTTTATTTCCATGTGATGAGATACCGTTTTTTTCACTCATCAAATAATTTTTTGAATTTTGTAGTGACTCCGTTAGGCTGTCAAATTTTTGCAAGGGAACTTCTAAAACCAAATTTGATTCTTTAGGATAAACTTTTAATCCTTGAATATGTTATTCTATAAATATGTGTGAATAACCTATGATTGTTTTACACTTAATATCCACTTATATTTCGTGTATTCATTTATAACACATAATTATGTAATTGATTTATCCTTAATCCAAGGATACAGTCTTTGTAATGGACTTCATCTCAATATCCATTCATTGAGGCATATTTTGTTTTATACACAACCTTCTTTTATATGGTGTATAAACCCCTTTGACTTTTGCGTTTATCCAAAAAGGAATCTTTTTTATACGAAGCATTTTACTAAACGACAAAAGAGAATGTTTTTATCATACGTATGGAGCGACAACGACTTCTCCGCCGCTATGACCATTATTTGAGTTTTGGCTTCCTCTACAAGTCATGCCTTATTTTTAAAAGAAAAATAAATACCGTGTCTTAATTTTCTTTTATTTTGGTATTGAAAATGGTTTTCATATGTTTTTTTATATCAATGTGTTTTATTGATATCATGTAATTGAAATGTGGAAATGTTATGTTTCCTTTATGAATGTATTATATGGTATAATTATGTTATGGTTCTTGGGTATTGTTATGAAGACAGGTGGTTCCATGATAAAAGAAGGGCGGGTGAGCCCGATATAGCTCTCCAATGCGTTGGGTAACGCGAAGGAGTGAAACTTTAATATTTCTCTGAATATATTTAGGGAATATACTGTGGTGGGTATTCCAAACATAACCAAGAGGGTTACTCCCTATGTAAGAATGTTATGAATGCCTCAAGTTAACTTTATGTCTTATGATTTCTATGATTTATTCATGATTTGATGAGGTTTGTTAAAGTGCTTATGTTTTATGAGTAAACCATGATTTCATTGATTCTTATGTGTACATGTACTCATGTTTCCTTTCCATATATTTTTATATCCCGTAATGAGCTTTTTATGCTCATCCCAAGTTTTTGAAATGTTTTTCACAGGTCAAGGGAATGGTACATGATATGATGACTGTGTCAAGGAAGTGTCAAGAAATAATCCATGTTTTATTTTAAATATGTTTCTGTTGATGGGAAGAAATGAATACTATCTTTTATGTAACCACTTTGTTTAAATGTGGAATGTAATGCAAGTTTATGATATAATTATATAAAACTCTAAACCTGAAAATATCCTCAATGTGTAATCTTGTATTAACTCAAGATTAAGTAATGTTTAAGGCCGGGGTCTTATAGTTGGTATCAGAGGTCGGTTTAGACAACTTTAGGGATTATGAGTTTTTTTAGACACATGATTAGTCCCTATATCTATTATTTCAGTTAAATCCTTGTTTTATAACTTTTTTCAGGTCATGTAAAGTCGGTTACAAATGGAAGGAGAAGGATCTCAAATGAAATTCCTATCTCTTCCTGTGACATGCTTTCAATAATTATTGCAAAGTCATGTTCGTATGATTGTGAATCTTTTTCTAGCATACAACTCACTTGAAAGTAGTTGTTTGAGATATCAAACACCTCCACTATACCTCGTTATCATCGTGGATCATGGGTTGTTTTTAGACAAATACTATTTTCACAATATTCTCATATTTTCCAGAAAGGTAAATATTATCATGGTATTTTCAAATATTTTACCTTATCACAAGATCTTTAAGCATATTATGATTTTAAAAATGGTGATGAGGAAGGAGACCCTTGCGCAACCTTTTTATATTTGATTTTAAAATATAGTCTCTCATCACATACTTATGGTATTTTAGAAGGACCAATAATAGAAAGTTTCAACTCAAATTCTGTCCGACTATTTTATAGAAATCATGTTTTATCAGATGTTTTCGAATTTTATGTCATACAAGATTATTTTCCAAAAATGTTTTTCTGTGAACACCCATATGACCCATGTTGTACAAGGTATATTTGTATGGAGGAAGAAAATTATTATTAAGGATCTCTAAATCATTGTTTTAATACATGGGACTTCTACCTACGTGAGCAAGATGATGATGAAACCGAGTGGATGCCATGATCAAGGTATGGTTTTATTCATTTTGGGAATGGTTTTATTTTATCTAATGGTGGTGAAATAAGACTTCAAGAATTAAGATCTTGAGATCATAAAGAATTTGGATGAAAATGAGAGGTATAAGGAAACTATTTAGGTTAAAACATGTTTGGGTTATTTTCAGAGTTTTATTAGAAGGACAATACGCAGACTGTGTGACAACCCGTCGCGTCGGACCACGCTGTGGGAATTGAACCCACAACCAAAGTGTGACTGTTATTTATCGCCTACCACTGGACTACGTGAAGTCCCTGGATAGTTTGACTGATTCTTTTTAGTTAGAATATTTTATAAATTAAGAGTAAGTTTATTTTGGGTTATCTATGGAAATGATTAACCTATCATGGAGGATATGTAATTAGGTTAATTACTTTTCAATACAAGACATTAAGAGAAACTGATGTTGTGTGGAGATAAATGTTACAATTTAACTTGGAAGACTATGTGACTAAATCTTTCAAATATTTGGGTTTCAATCTTAGTTTGGTTTACTTTGAAGAATTTTATGGAAAATTCCGTATCAAATGGTCTTCGTTGAACTTTGGGTTTCGTTGGACAAATTTTAGAGATTAAGAATAGATTTTCTTTCTATAAAGGGTTATCCTTTTCTGGAATATCTGATATTTTACTAACCTTTTGGGTTTTGGTTTTGGTTAAAGTCTAAAGACATGGGATGTATATAGTTCTCTTTTTTGGATTAGGTGATTCTCTTGATGTTGATTATAGTACTCTTAATGTGACCAAGTCTTCCTAAATACTCGTCTTTTGGAGAAAATATGAGTTTGATTATGGAATCTAGTAAAAGTTGAAATTCAACATGACAAGTAAGTATGTTTCATTATGATTTAGTTAAGCTCAAAAATAAATTCCTCAATGAAATGTAACTTAAAACAAAAATTTTGTGTGTTAACCTTTCCTACTGGGAATCGAATACCATTTAACCCATCACAAGTTTGTGATTTTTTTATGGTTAACTTTCTCCTAGACATGTTTACTATCACTCTCCATAAGAACATGAACCTTTGTTTTTTTCCTCCATGTCCATATTTTCCTACTTGGAATCCTAGTATGGGTTTACTCGGGTGACCTTTGTACTTTTCTTTCTTTATTTTAAAGTGATTGTTTTACTGACTGTTGTTCCGATGTGGGATTTTCAATGAAGTTTCCAAGCCCAATTTTCAAATTGCGAGGACTCAATTCCCAAAAGGGGGGAAGGATGTAGCACCTTAGGTAAATAAAGAGTATGACATTTTCACATTTATCCTTATTTTTGAATAAAATATTAATATAACTTTAAAGGGGATGCTATGCTCGATGGCGTACCCAAGACGCAATAATGAGTTTCTTAGGAATCTTACGTTGCACTCTAATAATAAAATAATATTATTTTAAATGGTAGTTAACGCCTAACTGTTGTGATGGCGGGAATGAATAGAACTAACTACAAAATGATTATTTATGCTTCTCAAATATTTTTACCTTTTATAATAAATGTTAGTGGATTAAAAATTCAAATGAATCCAATTTTAAGCGTAAACATTCTAATATTCTTTCAAAGGTCGATTAATCGCCTTTTGATGGCGAACATCTTTTAAATCCACTTTTTTACAATTTTATGTGTTATATTTGACAAAATAAAATTATTCTTTAGAATCAGGACATCAAAATTTACTTTGTGTAAATTTTTGGTATTTTTCCGAAAAAGTTCAATTTTTAATGAATAGTGAAAAATTTGGTATTTTAATTCAAAACCTCTTTTAATATAATTTATTTATATTATTAGATTATCTTTTTAATTGGTTTTAAAGTGAAATTAGAATATATTTTTACCATTTAATCCCATAGTGGTCGTTGGAATTAATTTCAATTTAAAATCGGACTTAAAATAGTGTCAATCTTTAGATACATTTTGTTTCATAAAAACACGCTATTTGTTTTGAAATCGGGAATTAATTATTAAATTAATTAATTCAACTAATATGTTTTGAATTTTGAAAAATAGACATCATTTTTCAATTCGGAATATCAAATATAGCTTAGGGTGAACTTTTGGTAATTTTCTGAAAAACTTCAATTTTTTGATGAATAGTGAAACCACTAAGTGGTACTTATAAAAACTAATTTTCTGTATAAATGAAATTTTGCCATCTTTGTGTTTTGAATTTCAAAAATACAACATACATGGTTGTCATTAAGAAGTAAAATGTGGTTCAATGGGATTAAAATAAATTTTTTTGGTGAATAGTAACTTATTAAGTTTTTAATCGCGATTAGAGGTAATTAGTGTAGTTTAAGGTAAGAATCATGTTTTAATAAAATGAAATGACATAGACACATGTCCTAACCTCATTGGATGTGTCATGGCCGACCAAGACAATCCATGGGTCAACTTGGGGACCCCATGAAGCCACTTTGGTTGGAAAATGACATAAATATCTTTTTATTTAATGTAAAAGTAAAAATGACAGAAACATGAGATGTTTAACTAAAATAATTTTTACATGGGGTTATACAAGTCAGAGTTTTTACTATAAATAGTCATTGGAAATATAAACAGATTTACTACATCATAGTATTTGTTTTATAATTTTTAGACATTAAATAAATTAAATTATTTATGACATCATGATGATGTAGTGATGACCTCATTATTTAACGATTTAAATAAAATGGAAATATAATGTAAAATCTAAGACCTACACATGTCCAAAACCTATTGGATGGGTGGATTTCGAACCCTTATCACCTTATCCTCAAAACACATCAATTTGGGACCATTAAAATCCGAAACTCATTCTAAAATAAAGTAACATTTCTTTGCTTTCCAAGAGTGCCCCTCCCCTCCTCCTATAAAAGGCCCCCACCTCTACCTCCTTACCCACACATACAAAGCCTTTGGGTCGGCCAAAGCCTGACCATTTTGTCTCTCCACATCCCTATATAACTCCTTGAAGCATCACTTTGGGAATAAGTCTTCCCAAGTAAGCCTTTGAGCTCAAACCAAAGGGAGTTACCTGATTTTAAGGTAATGTCTTCACTTGTGTCCTTTTTGTTTTATTTTCCTTCTCCAACCCCCTAAACTCTTTTTATTCATCACTTTTGTAACAAATCCAGTGTCTTAAATATACTAGTATGTTGTTATAATATTTATTTGAGCTACACTTACACACACCTTCGTCTAATGGTTAAAGAACATACCGTTTCTATGGTTGGCGATTTTCTGCCTCACGAAACGATGATTGTTCAATATTCTTTTAACACCTTTAAAGGTGGCCATTATGATGTAACTATATTTTATATATGATATATATGGTATTTATATTTACTATATTCTTTTGTATATTATATTTAAACCATACCTTTATTCTTTTCATGTTGTGTAAATGCGATAATTTCATAGGAGGAAGTGCGGTCTACCGCCCCCTCAAGTGATGTGACTCGTACATGAAATACATGGAATGGATAAAAAATGAAATTAATGAACATATGTGACATATATAACATATATATTATACTTTAATTATAATATATATATATAATTTATTTTTAATTCCATTAATATGAAAATGGCAAAATGAAAGTAGCGTTCATGCGTACGTACGGGCTACCATCTCCATGAACGGTGCTTTTCGTTTTTTATCATCAAATGATATGGAATAGTATAAAATGAATATGTACTGGATATATATGATATTTTAATCATTAATACTATTCTGGAAATTATTTACTTATAACTACATGGACAATCATTTTTCAAACAAGTTCATTTTTTACTCATGTACCAAACATCGGCAAAAAATTCTGATATGAACTAACATTATTAAACAATTATTATAACATTATAATATGTGATATGAACGGAATAATAATATTTATAGGGGTTCATTAAGCAATTATAAATTGACTAATGTTTATTATTCAAGAATATAAATAAATGAACAAGACAAGTTGGACTTGAGGTAAGGGATCATACTCCTCTCATTCTTTTTAAGTACACTCTTTTATGTCATTCCTTTTAAAGCTCATAATTCTTGTTATTGGGATGTTATTTTATATTAATCTTACTGTAATTTTATTTTCATATGTTGAGAGACCCTATTACCTCTCATAAATCGGTTTTGGATGTTTTGAGTGGCATTGTTAGGCTGCCGAATTTTCGTAAGAGATCTAACCTCTCTCTCTTTATTTTTTAAGAACTCTTATTTATGTCACTTCTTCTAAGCTCCTCTTCGTTATGTTTGGGGATGTTATTTTATATTCCTATGTCTTTAAACTTTATTTTAATATGATGAGAGACCCTATTTGATCTCATCAATCCATTTTTTATGTTTTATGTGGCGCCGTTAGGCTGCTGAGTTTTCATAAGGGAATTTTCATCTCACTTTTATTCCTGTGAGATTTACGCCACATTTTCCACAATTTCCTTTGAGTGGTGTATGTTCTGCCCATTATTTTACTCACTGTGTAATATACTTTCATTTATGAGTATTTACATCAATGTTGTATTGTCCTTCTTTCATGGGGCATATGTTTCGAAAGATACCCATGTCGGTAAGGGAACCTTTCACCCTCCACTTTTTAAATGAATTCATTTGTTATGTATTTTAATTCTCATAATATTATGTTGGGATATGTTCTTCTATATCCTTATTGATTTAAATTTTATGTCCATGTGATGAGATACCCTTTTATCTCTCATCAACTCATTTTGTGAATTTTGTACTGACGCCATTAGGCTGTCAAATTTTTGCAAGGGAACTTCTTAACCCAAATTTGATTCTTTGGGATAAACTTGTACTCCTTGAATATGTCATTCTATGAATATGTGTGAATAACCTCTGTTTGTTTTACACATAATATCCACTTATATTTCATGTATTCATTTGTCACACATAATTATGTAATTGATTTATCCTTAATCCAATGATGTCGTCTTTGTAATGGACTTCGTCTCAATCTCCATTCATTAAGGCATATTTTGTTTTATACACAACCTTCTTTTATATGGTGTATAAGCCCCTTTGACTTTTGCGTTTATCCAAAAAGGAATATTTTTTATACGAAACGTTTTACTAAATGAAAAAAAGGAATGTTTTTGTCGTACGTATGCGGCGACAATGACTTCTCTGCCGCCATGACCATTATTTGAGTTTCGGCTTCCTCTACAAGCCATGCCTTATTTTTAAAAGAAAAATAAATGCCATGTTTTAATTTTCTGTTATTTTGGTATTGAAAATGGTTTTAATAAGTTGTTTTATTTCAATGTGTTTTATTGATATCTTGTGATTGAAATGTGTAAATGTTATGTTTCCTTTATGCATGTATTATGTGGTATGATTATGTTATGGTTCTTGGGAATTGTTATGAAGACTGGTGGTTCCGTGATAAACTAAGGGTGGGTGAGCTCGATATAGCTATCCAATGCATTGGGTAATGCAAAGGAGTGAAATGTTAAGGTTTCTCTGAAGAGATTTAGGGAATATACTGTGGTGGGTATTCCAAACATAACCAAGAGTGTTACTCCCTACGTAAGAATGTTATGAATGCATCAAGTTACTTTTATGTCTTATGATTTCTATGATTTATTAATGATTTGATGAGGTATGTTAATGTGCTTATGTTTTATGAGTAAAGTATGATTTCATTGATTCTTATGTGTACATGTACTCATGTTTCCTTTCCATATATTTTTATATCCCTTACTGAGGTTTTTATGCTCATCCCAATTTTTTTAAATGTTTTTCACAGGTCAAGGGAAAGGTACGTGATATGATGATAGTGTCAAGGAAGTGTTAAGAAAGAATCCATGTTTTATTTTAAATATGTTTCCGTTGATGGGAAAAAATGAATAATATCTTTTACGTAACCACTTTGTTTAAATGTGGAATATAATGCAAGGTTATGATCTAATTCTCTAAAACTCTAAACCTGAAAAGATCCTCAATGTGTAATATTGTATTGTCTCAAGATTAAGTAAGGTTTAAGGCTGGGGTCTTTTAAATCAAGAGGTAATTACTTTAAAAAGTGCTTTTTTGAGTATATCTCATCCTTTATTCTGGTGAATAGTGAGTGTTCCCTTACTGTGAACCTTTTTTGACACTCTTGGAGGATATGCTTGTGGTAAATCACATTTTCTCTATAATCCATCATGATGAATGATAGAATAAATTTTCTACAAACCTATTATATTACATGGAGATATAAGATAAAATGAAAGTATCATGGGTTGGTAATTCTAAGGTCAATATAATATTTAAAGGCATAGATACCCATTTTGACGTTTTATGTGAATGGAGTTTATGATGGTTAAGGATGTTTTTGGGATAAATTTATAGGACTACCAAAATTTGAATAGTATATATTCTATTTATTAGAGGTGCATTTATTTTATATATTTTGGATATAATATTATTGTTATTTAAAACATCCGGGATCAATTTTTTCATTGATGTTAAGATAATAAAATTAAATTAAGATTATTTCATTTTGTATAAAAAAATATGTTATAAAATAGAATTTAGTAGTTTAAATTTTATCAGATTATTAGTGATATTTTGAGAAAATATATCATATTTATGAGACTATTATCAGAATTGTATTAATATAGTTTTAGAAATATGGCAGCCCACATGTCGAGTGAAAACTCATTGCATGCAGTATGATCATGGGGGTTGAAACCACAATTAAATGGTGAAAATGGTTTAGTGGCTACTACTGGACTATATGATGTCCCCGTTAGTATAACATTATTTCAAACTAAATGATTTTATTGATATATATGAAGTTGATTTTGGAATTATATTCTTGGATCGAATATCATTTAATTTTTAAAAATTCGAGGTGATTAATTATATTTTGGTAAATTTTTCATTGGGTTAAGTTATATGTAACCCTTAGGTATAACATGTGATTTAAAATTAAATATAATTTGTGAAGAACACAATTAATGTTTTAAATATAGAGGTTCTATGTGATGTAGTGTTAATAATTTATGTAATGATTTAATTTGATATTTCAATTTGAAGATTAATATGAAGGGGTATTCATTAATGGAAATATATTACCTTGTGCTGACCCCTTATAGTTTTGGTTGACATATAAATATATAATGAATATCTTGATATAATTTTTTAGAATTAGGAGATCAATTTTAATTTTATTTTTATTGCTCAAGTTTAAAAAATCATCTTCAATAATTGTCATGTGAATCATAATATTATATTGTGGTATAAAGTTATTATAGGATGAAATTATATCAATTATTTCATTATATATCCTTATTTTCGAATTCTATATGTTAAATTGATTTCAAACTAGGATGAAAAGAATATTAAAATAAAAAAGTCATTATATTAATTTTATTTTGATGAATCAATGGTCTTTTTCACACAACATCAGTTTATGGTTTTTTGGTAATTGAAATTCTATTTATCATTCACTTTCTTAGGATCAATGATCGCAATAACTATATTTAATTATTTAGATATATAATTTTTCCCTATATCTGTATTTTTTCATCATAATAATTTTCTCATATTTTGAAACCCAGTTATGTGTTGACGTTTATATTTATTTTTCCCTCTTTTGGAGAAGAATTTTAACAAACCATTTTTATGATATTGGATTTCATAAGAGGTATTTTTAAAAGTAAAACATTTTATTGTAGATATTATGTTTAAATATTAATGCCACAAATTATAAAATGGAAAATAATTTAATGAAACAATATTTTTTAATGAAAAATATGTTCAATAGAATAAACGATCTGCAATGACAACATTAAAAGTACTATAAAATATTATTATTAAAATATGAATATTAAAAACTATACTTTAAATTATCATGTACAAATAGAATTTGGTGATTTATTAAATATATATAAATATACTACTCATTATAAAGAAATTTCATAAATTATAAGTAAATAATGAATCTATTTTAATGAATAAGTTATATTCATAAAAATAATATATTTTCTTCAAAAACGATTTGTAATGATTTTTTTGAAAAACATTCACAATTATTTTTTGAATTCCATAGAAAAATTATTTTATAGAATTTAAATAATTTTTAAAATCATCATATAAGTATTAACTTATAGTGCAATTTTTGTATTTATAGAAAATGATAGATTTTTCTTTGATTTGTTATTATTATTAATATTCCAATTATTTTCATTTATTTTATTAAATAATGTGACTTAAAAGTCCCACATTATATTTATTTTTTTACTAAAGTAACATATACACTATTTTATTTATAATAATCCTAATTTTTTACTTTTAGTTAGTAATTTTCTAATTTTGGTACACTCTTGATTTATGCTTATAAATATGAGTTTTTGTAATCTGTTTTTAAGTACAATATGGTTATCCAATTTAATTAAAGAAAATTACCCCCTGTAATGATATGTATAAGTTAAATTTATATATTATATATCTATTTATATGAATGGAATATAATATAATTTTTATTTACATTCATTGATTTAATATAAGATCATCTTATTCTGGAAAAATCATTTTCCTACTAATCATATTTTTGTAATGTTTTGTGGGATTTATTTCAAATTAAATTCTAACAATATTGTGAATTAAATTTGAAAATGGGGATTAAATATTTTTAGTAATCCTAATTAATATTTGGCAATAATTTAAACTTAATTTTTGTTAATAATGAATTAAAAATAGAAAAAAGTTCTTACCATTATTAAGGTTACAATGAGGTTTTTCACATTCCATGAATTTGTGTTCAAATAAATTTTCCAAAAAATATGATTTTAATTTAATAATGTTATTTTATTTTATAAAAAATTGTTCTAAATTATAAAATAAGGTTCATTTTATTTTTATTCTTAATGTATAAATTACCTAGGTAAAAACATATTTCCATTTTGAAAATTGTAATTGAAAGGGTGAGTCACGATGATGAAAAAAATAACATGTTTAAAATGGGTTAACTTTAATGGTGGATATTTTTTAAAAAATATTTTACCTCAAGTGGATCATTAATCAATTTTTAGGAACATTTCTTTATATTTACTTCCCATTCTTAAATAGGTTTGGGTAATTAAAAAATTGATACTCCCCACTTATAAAAGGGCACGTCATCACCTATTTTCATCACATATCAAAATAATTTTAGTTCAGCTAATACCTACCCAAATACATTACATAATTTACATAAAAAATCATGTGAAATTTTAATGTTATAAAACCCTCCATGTAAGGATTTTAGTAAAAGCCCAACGAGGATTCCCGAAGAAGAGGTATTGATGCTAACCATGAGTTTTCAATTTTTTTCTTCTTAAAACCCATTGAAATCATATTCAACCATGATCATATAATAGAATAATTTTATACCATATACATAGATGTTACTATACTAATTTAATAACCAAATTCTATTTCTTCTTATATTAAATGAGAAACGAAACCACCGTTCATGTGTATGAAGGGAAAATATCATGCGAATCGATGTGATTTATTTTCCATCATTGGTTATCATGGTTGTTCTTAATGGTAGATTTAATATATATATATATATATATATATATATCTGTGTGTGTGTGTGTGTTTGTGTTTGTGGGTGTTTGATTTTCATAAAATATTTTTTATTTTGTAAAATTAATACAATATATATTATTTTACCATTTAATTCATGAAACAAATAATAATTTCATTCACACATATATGTGGACTACAACCTCTATGAACTCATGTTATTTGTTTTTCATCACCACAACACATGGATTCTATATAAAAGTGTCTTAAAATATATAATAAACATTATATTATATAATTACTATTATTTAAATTTAAAATAATACTTACCTTCTTTCTATCATGATTGTTGAGAAATGAAAATGTTACACATGTGTACGTATGGTCTATCATCTTAATGATTATAACATTATTCATCTTTCATAACCCAACATCATGGTTGGTTTTAAAATTATAATAAATGTATAAATATGATAATTATATCATCATTATTATTCTAGAGATTATGTAGCAATGAAATTGTTTACCATATTTAACCTACAGAAGTCATTTTGGAAAAATAAACTAAATGTCGTAAAAAACGATCAATGTGAACACAATTAATAAAGTAAGTAAATATTAAATTATTATTACTAAAATAAAATGAATATTAAAATTGAAAAAATTTATTATTAAATTTAATAATTTACATAATTTTATTTCTCTGGAAGATAAACTATGAACGTGACGATTCAATCTTTAGGTAAGGGAGTATGTCTCAATTTCCTTTTATTGAGCCATATTAAAATTTTGTGAACCTGATATATTTTATATAGTGTATATTATGATAATTTTAAATATTATATGATTTATTTTTCAAAATTTAGGTTATTTTATGTTATAATTTATTTTAATTCATCTATGGGTATGTGATTTTAATGTTACCAAAGCGGTAAAGGATTTATGTCGTAATATCCTTTCTTTTAGAGATTTCTTATGTTCAAGGGTACATTTAGAAAAATAATATACAATTAATTTATTCTAAAAAAAAAAATTTATTCTCCTGTGTTCTTTAATGTTCCATATATTTCTGGTTTTCATTTCCTCCCTTATTGAATAAATAATCACCAAGAACGTTATTAGTATGTAACATTGAACTTATATCTTCATTTAGATGTGAAATCTTTCTCTTATATGTCTATATTTTACATAAAATATTTTAAATAATGCATATAACATTATATATAGATTTATTAAAAAAATATCCCATGTTCAACATCATTACAAAATTATTTATGTTGAATATTTCTTTCTCTTTCTGAACAACATAGTTTTGTGATTTTTTTTTTTCAAAATTGTAAAAGGGATGTTATTATTTTTCTTCTACGTCATGAATAGAATATACCTCTATTATAAATTCTCAATTATTTTAACTTTAACTTATATATTGCCATTTTTATTTTCAATGAAATTATTTTCAATAATGTTATTCATATTTTTTCAAATATAATGAAATGATTTCAAAGTTAAAATGGTATTTTCCTCAAGAAGTATTCCATGTATTATTTTAAAAATGTTTTTATCAAAGAAAAAACTGTTTAATGTTTGGGAATTATTTTAAATTATTTATATATATATATATTATATTAATATACCTAGCTTATTATCCCATCCATTAATGGGGTAATACATTATATATGTTCATTTCACAGATTCCTTCTTTAAAAAACTACATTTGATTATGAAATGAGGAAATATTTGGCAGACCATATTCATTTCATGGGTAATTATTATATTTATTAATTATGATTTATTTTATTTTAGTTTCACATGAAACCTTTAATATTTTATTTTTTTCCACCTAGATAGTGCACCAATGCAATGTGTAAGGTTTTTATCTATGGGACATTATGTATGGGATTAGGGAGTAAACAAAATTCATTATAGGAATTTCCATACCATATAATATTGTCTTTGAAGTTTGCATCAAATCATGTTTTTTTTTCAATTTATATGTTTTTTACACATTCATGTGTTTATTTTACCTTATTATACCTTGATCATTATTTAATTCTTACTTGTGATTACTAATGATCCTTCTATTTTATGATATCTTGTAATACATTTGACACAAACTTTATATTTACTTATTATGTTTGTTCAATTAGTATGATTTTTATCTCACCCTTTTGCCTATAAATTATCTATTATATTCGTTGAAGTTTTTAGAACTCAGAGGGATTTATGAACCCATTATTGATATTTAAATATATATAATTCTCATTTTGATGTCTTACATACATATTTTTTCAAAAAAAACATGTTCTTATGATCCTTTGGTTGTATTTAATAGATATATATATATGTTAATAATCTTATAATAAATTGTTTAAAATACTTGGGTCATTATATCACGACTTAATCAATTAAATAATTCTACATATTAATGATTTAATTTTCACTATTTTCCTTAGACTTGAATGTCTATTATATTGGGACTAGTGAGAAGGATTAGATTATTTTTTTGACCAATTGTATCATTCTTGATGATTGGGATAATATTATGAATACTCTAAAGAGTTAATCAAAAAAAATTATTATGAATATTTAAGACATTGAGAATATTTCTAGCATTTTTATATTTGATATAAGAATACGAGACATAAATAAGGTTTTCCCCATTAATAATGCATACATTAGATGTCATGGAAGATGAGTTCAAGACTAGTTTGGTCATATTCACATGAGATATATATTTTGGCCATAATAAAGATCAATTAATTCCTTTTGAACTGATTTATAGTTTTTCAAAATGGATATATCTGTTTTAGGAATTGTGAAATACCCTGTGTTTTTTATTTATTACATTGGTTCATTTATTTGTGATAAAAAAATAATTATAAGTGCTATGTGAATGAGGTTCAAGAAAATGAGACAAATTTCTATAATGTGATAGATGAAATGAATATATTTTTAGTATAAAATTCACTCAATAATTTAATTGAGTTAGTTAGGTACATTTTAAACAATACCTATCTAACTCACCACATAAATATTATCATCATCACCAATTTGAGATTTTTTAATATAAATGTTGAGACCAAGAATCATGTTTCTAAAGATTATGTTCATGATCCCATATCTTAATCAGATTAATGAGTTGATTTTTTCTAGGAATGGTTGAACAATTATGAGAGGGGTCAGTTCCATTATTCCCAATTTTGGATTATTTTTAATAATAAAGGAAAATGCATTTTTTTCGTTTATAATAACATCCATTGAGATTTTCTTTGGTACCCAAATATTGTGATTAGTGAGTTGAAGAGTGAAATACGTGGTTTAATGATATTGAACCCCAAAATATCAATAAAAACATATGGAATATGGTTAACTATAGATACTTGATCATAAAAAACATAAATATTTCATCATTTTAGATTACTATTTAGCCCATTACTAAAGTACATTCATAAGGACCTTAATAAATTATTGTATTTTTAAACGTGGAATAAAATATTCTAACATAGTGAAAGATCATTAATGAATCCAAATATGATCTTCCCATTTAGTACTCCTACATAAATCCATTCCTAATAACATGGGGAAATAAAACATAATAAAGGTTGATATAAAATTACGAGAATGGGTAAAAAAGAATAAATGTAATTATAACATTAACATAAGGGTATGAGAACATGTACATAACATTTTATTTTCAAAACCTGTATATCAAAGATCATATAATTATGTCTTTGTATAAAGAGCAGTGGGTCATATGGCATAAATAATAAGGGAATCAAGATCCCAATCCATGAGGTCATAACATAAGAATATGATGTGGAATTATGGAAAACACATAATCACAAAAAATAAAATTTCAAGGATACCTATTAAGGCATTCATAACATTTTAGGCATCACCAAATAACCCTTGTACCTACTTCAAATTTTTGGATGAAATCTCAAGTACCTTTTGGTTTTGGGATTTAGACTCTCTCCTATGTATCCACTTATTACAGTATTGAGATTCTGTCACATGTACCATCTTTTTGAGTTCTTGGTATTTCCTCTAATGTATGCTATTCTTGTGGGCTTGAGATTCCCTACTGTGTACCCTCTTGTTTCTAGATTTGGATTCCCTCCCATGTACCTCTTGTTTAAGGCATGGGATTCCATCATTTTTACCCTCTTCTTTCAGACATGGGATGTACTCTTGTGTTCCATTTGATCTCATAGAACATTTATCACCACCCAATACAATGCTGGCAAATATAGTTCCTACACGTCACATATTTGAAAATGTATTTTTTTCTATAGGGACTTAAAATTCATCATATTGTAACCCCTAAAATAAAATGATTACCATAAATGTTTGATAATATCATAACCTATGGAAAAAATAGGTTTTAATCATTTAATTATAACTTAACAGAATAAAAAAAGAAGGTTTTATAATATTTTTATCATGGTATAACCCTTGGAAGAGAAACAGGTTAACAAAAAAAATTTCATCATAAACATAAACAATTAAATACCTGATTTATAATTGTTTCCTTGTATCATATCCCATGTAAATCATAAAAAATATCAATGGTTGTAATCCTAGATGGAAAATAATTTGGAAATATCTTTTATAAACATTTATTATGTAAAATACCCATTTCACATTAAAAAAATTTGTAACAGAAAATATTTCGAACACTATATTCTTTGAAAATGTATTTAAAAATATATAAAGAATGATTTGAAATCCTTTAAATGGTTTTCTTCAAAAAATAACCATTAAAAAATTTAATTCAATCTTTTAAATCATTTAAATCATTTTATTTGAAAATATCCTTTAAAACATATAAAGGAGTATTTGAAAATCATTTAAAACGTTGCCTTAAAATAAAATGTTTTTAAAAACATTTATGCAGAAAATAGATTTGAAAAATTATAAAGGAATCTTTGAAATCATTGAAATTATTTTCATTGAAAGTAATCTTTGAAAACATATTAAGGATTCATTGACATATTTGAAGTTCTTATTCTTCAAAAATAACCCTTGAAAACATATAATGGAATATTTTAAAATCATTTAAAAAACATTTTAAAAATAATTTATTTTGATAACCCGCTTCTTTTAAAATATATTTGAAAATTTAAAAACGATTATTTGAAATCATTGTTATAATTTTCATTTAATATAACCTTTGAAAACATATAAAAGAGTCTGGTAAATCATTGAAATCATTTTCTTTGAAAATAAAATTTGAAAACAGATAATTGATGATTTTGATGTCATTTAAAACACATTTTAAACATTACGAATTTTCAATAAACATGTTATTCAAAAACTTCATTGAAAAATAATAATTTCCAGAATATTAGTAGAAAAACCTCTAATGAAAATAATATTGTAATCTGGAAGAGGAATACTCAATTAAATGATGTTCATGAGGGTGGATATATCCACACATACCGAACATTCTATTATCTTCATAAATGTGTAGAAGAGTTACATGTCCAAAAAATAACAAGAATATAAATTTAAAAAATTAAATAGTTAAAAAAAGGAAGATAGTTCTCTCAAATATAATAGGACAAATTTAGAACATGTTTTAATATTTTTTTTTTAAAATATGGTTTTGAACGAAAATTGATTTCCAACCGTAGAGAGAAATATAGTTTGATTTTCATGAAAACATTTTATTAAATATATTAAGTTAAAAATAGTCTAAAAAAGATACTATTACATGAATATGTCATCAATAAACATTGATGGGTAAAATTAATGAGATTTCATTAGATATGTATCATAATATTTCGTCAATGGAATCATAATCATAAACAATCCCGATAAAAGATGAGATTGTAACAGTAGATTCTTACCACTTTGGTAACATTGAATCATAATCCCCATGAAAGAATACCATTATATAAATCATAAAATATCATTAAAATAATTACATTCATGATATAAAAAGTTAAATGTAAGTATATACACATTGTAAAATAATTTAGGTACATTACATAACATGTGTTTCAAAGAAGGAAAATTGACAAAAAATTACCCTACCAATTTGGTAACTTAGTACTTTTAAACCCCATAAAATAGAGATTATAAAAAAGATATGTAAATACACATAAATTTAATGGTATTAATAATTTTATAAATTAATTTTAATTATATACACTATAAAAATAAATCATTAGTGAATAAGGAATATATCTCACAAAAATAAAAATGAGACGAGAAATCCACTTAACTTATATTGTCACTGACATAATGCTCATTAAAATATAATTTACCATATATATATGTTTATAATTTATTTATTAATGAAATATTTTAATTTTTAACTTACCATATATTATTTTTTATGTCTTTTCAGAGCGTATTTATTAATATTTAGATGTTAAATTTATATTTCAGGTAATAACTGATTTGTTTGTGGCATGTGTATTGAATTGTAATATTTTTCCCTCTTAATTATATCATGATTTTATAATCAACTGACCATAAAACATGATATTAATATCATATGTTTTCATTATATATATATTTATAATAATATTTAAAAGATATAAATTTAAAATTAGATACACCATCCATTAGGACGGTGGGCTTTATGTACACATGAACGATGTTACCATTTCCTTTTCATATTGAAAGAAATAAAAGAAAATGACACCTATATAAATATATATATTTATTTAAGTATAATTATGTTTTCATACATAACACATATTTTTATAAAAATCACCCTTAATACATTCTATGCAAAGCATGAAATAATCATATTGCTTTGAGATGGTTATAGTCGACACAACCACAAATGATGATACTGTATTCTCAAAACATATAAATTGTAAGGTTATGTGTTATATAATATTTATATAAGAATAAATAAATCATAAAGATCATATATAACATATAAACCATTATTTCCATCATTATTCTCAACCTGGAGTGGTGGTAATGGAAAACCAATTATCACATTGGTTCGTAATGTCGTAATTCATTGCACACATGAACGATGTTTTTTTATCTCATTTGATGTATGTGTGTCTATTTTTTTGAAATAAAATAAACATAAAACATATCTTTATATTTAGTATAAACATATTTTTATTTAATATTGTAAGATGAATAATTTACGTGGTGGATAAAGAAATAATACAAAAGTACTTGTTAAAGGGTGTTACCTCTACTTTCGATAAATCCTTTTGTTTTTCTCCAAATAGATTCCTTGAATGAATTTATGTACATTGTGAGGAATATTATTTTATATAAGGTTAGTTTTAATCTTATTTTAGTAGTTTTGGGGCTTGAAAAATGGCATGACATTTGTGAAGATAAGGGGAGAGTTGGTGGCCTTTTATAAGGGATTGGACATAGTTGGTATATTAGAAAAGAATTTTTGGTGTTCCATCATATTTCATTGATAAAAGGATTACAAAAAATACAAAATTAGCTTATATATGATTTATTTTCAACATAATTTCATAAAATTGGTGTTTTAAAAGTTGAGAGACATTTTTACAGCTTATTTTTTATGTTTAACCACTGTGAAATATTATTTTTACCTTAATTGTTATAGTTAATTTTAATTTATTTCACTATTATTTTGGTAAATAAATAATTTTGATCATATTATAAATTATATTTTATGATTATTAAAAACATATAGTCTATTTTTAAAAATTATAATAAAATAAGTGGTAGAAATTAAATTAAAATTAATCCCATTGACAGGATGAAAAAACATGTTTTATTAGTGAAAAATGGTTAACATATTTAAAAGGTTTTATGCCAAATTTCAATTTAAATATATTAAAATGATATAAATTGGATAAAAATATTTATAATTTTTCTAAATATAATCTATAAATAAATAAAAATATAATTTAACTATATAAATAAATTAGTAAAAAAGTCATTTTCAATATAAATTCACTTTTTTAAATATTCATTAAAAAATAAACCATATTATAAAAATAAAACAATTTAAACCTAATTTAATTGAGAAATTCTATTTTCAGAAAAATAATTTTATTTATTATTATATAATTTTTTAAAAGTGTGGAAATTATGTTTTAAAATATGTGTTCTATTAAAAAGCGATAAAATTACCTTTCAGAAAAAATCAATTTTTTATTGATAAAATTAGATTTATTCGTATTTTATTCCAATATTATATATTGGATGGGTTCCAAAAAAATTTGATTGAATATATAATATATTAATTTTATTAAAAAATAAATCAAATTTATTTTTTCAATATATTAATATAAAATCTGTTTGTACAGAGAATGATAGTTTTCTTAGAAAAAGAACATCAATATTTTCAAATAGTTCTCAATTTCTTTAATAACTAATGGATAACTAAAGAATTCATTTTATATGGATTTGTAAACCATACTATTAAAATTTAGTTATCTTATTTTTCATATCAATTACAATTTCATGGTGATAACTCTAATAATAGTTTAATTTTATTAATAATAGTATATCATAGTTCTGTAAAACATAGAGTTTCATGTAATGAAAGCTGACTAAGGGAATCGGTATAGTTTGTAATGAAATCTAATATGAGGGTTTCATGTATCACAATCAAAAATTGGTGTAGTGTGAAAAATAATCCAAAAAATATCCATATTCAATGTTTCTTAAAATGGAAAATATTCAAAAGATAAAATTAATTCAAAAAATATATTTTTAAAAATCCTTTGGTGTTATATTCTACCCCACTTAAAATGATTTTCACCCATGCAATTATATTTTTTCATATAGGGATTTAACAATTAAATTTCTATTCAATGAAACCCACATCATATAATAAATACTAATACTTACAAAAAGAATGTTGGAAACATAACAGTTTCCTAAAGTAACTCCTAACAAGGTTTCCACACAGGGTAACATAGGTGGAAAGTGAATCCATGGATATGGAAGAGAAAAAACGCACAAATACTGTTAGAGAGTAATACAGAACATGTTTACGAGAATGTTAATGATATCAAATCTATAAACAATAGACTCATGAAAAGCTAATTTAAATAATCTATAGAATGATGATAATGGGAAAACATTTTATTTCATATGACATTTCCTAAAGTTGATGTATTTTTCAAATGAGGATTAACCTGCATTATTTAATTATATTTCATAAGAAAAATATCACCCAATAATTGTGCACTGATAAATTTTTACATCATATTTGTCTCTAAGAAATGAAGTGGAATTTTTCATCCTTGAATCACTAACGAATCATGGGTTCCATAAATATAAGGATGAGTCATTTTATATTTTTTTAGTTAACATCAAATGAAAATGGTTAGTACAGGTTATCCTACACAAATAAATCCTCAAATTTTTGGATAATACATTAATATCTAAAATCGGATCTAAGATATTTATTAAACAACTCCATAAATGGTAATACTTATAATCCATTCAAAGATTGAAAATCCAAAACTTTATAAATAATGTGACTATATTTCTCAAAATTATAATAAAATTGATCCCCCATATATCATAATGTAACTCTTATTCATTACCTACCAAACATGTTAATACCTTCATAATGTACTCTTTAGAAGTGTGTTAATGACAAGAATTACAATAAATCCTTATTTAAAACATGCAGTCTTTCTTACTCCAATGATTATTGGATATAGTTTTTAAATCCAAAAATTTAATCATCATCAACGATAGCATAAACAGCTTTTTCAACTAATCCTTTATCCTTTAAGAGGCCATTAATACTCTACGATTTCATTTATTCATATCATCATATATTTTTCCAAGATAAACACATGTTTATCAAAACTTGGCAGATATGACAGGTTACCATACCTTGATCAAAATATCATCTTTACATTAATTTACATTTCTAGGTCATCAAAACTATTCAACATATCCTTTTAAACACTTAATAAAAAACTTGTGCAAAAAATACATATCTATTTTTGGAGTTTTATAACATAATATTTGAATTAAAATACATAAATTCATCATTCATCCCATATATTTTCCAAACCATTATCTAAGCATCATTGTATTATTCATTAATGCATATTTCCAAAAATAAGTAATGAAAATTTTGTGTTAACATTCGTAAGACTCAATTTAATCATTATTATTGTGTACTGTGTTGAATTTGTTGTCAATAAGGTGTAAAGGATTGAATGGATGACAAGGAGTGTCAACATGTGAATGAAAAAGTAAGTGATGGTGATGATGATGTTGTCAATAATATGTCAAGGATTTAATGGATGACAAGGAGTGTCAATATGTGAATGACAAGGTGGTGGTGATGATTGGAGAATGACCATGGTACTAAGAAGCATGTCACTTAAGAGAATCACTAAGTGGCATGGAAGGTAATGGTTGAAACATTCTCCATACTAAATCAGATGACTGTTGAGTTGATCTTATGTTCAAAGAACTTGTATCAAGAAGATAAAATGTCACAACATTGTTAGAAGTCCATGCATTGTCTTCACAATGTGTGTGGAGATAAAGAAGTGCCATCCACAATCACTAAGTGGATGTGGAATGAAAGGATAACCATCCACATCACTAGGTGGATAAAGTGAAGGAGATCTATCCATCTTACTATGTGGATGATGTTAAGGTGAACCATTCACAAATACTATGTGGATAAAGTGCTTTGAAGAAGACCATGCATTATCCCTTAGTGCATGAGGATTTGAAGATGATCTAACCTCATCTATGATTGGATCATTGAAGAATACTGAAGAAACATTAGATTCAAGAGCAACAGTTGAAGAAGAACCTTCGGGAATTCGCTGCAAAGTAGAGAATAAATGTTGAAGAGGATATGAGGAATTCAAAAGAAGAATAGGAGGTGAAGAGGAGGAGTATGGCTTGATGTATACTTGTTTCTAAATGGTTATTCAACTATTTATACAAGGTGGAGCTTATGAAAAAAAATATGCCAACTATTGGGCCAGCCTTAGGGCCCCAACCTGAGGAATATGTGGGACTAGGTCACCACGCCCATCGGGAAACCGCAGGGCCATCCCAATAGAGTCCAGGCTGTGTGTAAGCCCGGGAAACGCAGAGGTCAAGCCCACGTAGCGTGGGCGCCAAGGGCGCACCTGTAGAGGAGCATAGTGGGAGCTAGAGCGCGCCCGCAGGAGAACTGGTGCGGGGCGACACCGGAGGGGGGAGAGGAGATTTCTGAAACGATGCTGAGAAGAGCTTTTTGTTAAACTGCGCAAAAACCTCGGTGCGTTTTGATGTGGGATGGAATTTTTTACGACGCGGATCTAATTCTGGCTGCTCATCTGATTGTGCGCTGATTCGGAACCGTCCGATGCATCTGCAGTGCTGCATTATAATATCAACCGTCCATCATCATTAAATGATGATCCAATGGCATGGGAGTTGTCTCCTACCTCTCGCCGAGCCGAGGAGCCTCCCGATGCCTCCTGTGAACCAGTGGCATCCCGTACAAGGGAGATGGAGCTCCCAGCCACCTCCGATGAAGGTAAAGCCTCCAAGATGATCAGTTGGGTGTACTAAACACATGCATGCGTTAAAAAGTCGCATGCATGCAAGGAGATAAAGAATTTGAACTTGGCCGAGGAAAATAGAGTTGTCGAGACCATGTGGAACCAAGTGAGATTCATGCACAAGAATTGGCCATACGATCTTGAATCCATACATGAGGATTGGATCCCACATTTGGAAAAAGCAAACAACTGAGATATGCGGCAAATCTTGAGCGCGGGTTGAATGTTTTTAAATAACCGAATATATCGGTTATTCAAAATAATAAATCTCGAATGATTCATGGATGGATCTTGAACACCATTTCTTATATAATAAAGTGCCCAAGGAGAAGAAAGTATTGCTGATAACTTGAGAAAAAACAAGTGTCCCACGAAGCTCTGAGCAACGCGAAGAAAAGCTCTGCGCACCACTTGTGTGGAAGAATAGTCCGGAGCCACCCGAGGCTTTGAGAAAGCATTTCGCGCTACCCCTACATGAAAGATGTAAGGAGGAAGGCCACCTTGCATGCTCCCCTGCACAAAAGGGAAGAAGTCGGTCCTTGTGTGCCCGCTGCCCTCAACACTTGTGTGGTAGCAAGTGGCCGCACCCAGTGCGCCCTCTATGCTCGCGAAATCACACGGAAAGAGGAATCCACTGTGGCACCTACACGGTAGGAGAGATCTTCCTCACCTGCGTGGAATAAGGAGTTGTCGTAGCATCCACGCGGTAGAAGCTACTCCCGCTCCCTGTGCGGTTTAAGGCTGGAGTTGGCCGTATCCTTGTGCGCCCTCCTTTGATGTGGTGCTGAAGTGGAAGGCCACACCCACATGGGCTTATGTGTGTGTGCATGGGTTGAAGAAGGAAGGACGTGTGTGAAAAGTGGAAAGGAAGGCCACAATATATATTGGTTGTGTGTGTGCAAGTGGAGGAAGGCCATACCATCTTTGAGTGTGTGTGTGTGCAAAGAAACAAGATGGCTAAAGCATTAGTGTGTGCATAATTGAAGGAGGCCATACCTATTTTGTGTGCCCAAGTGAAGGAAGAAGATACAAGCATGTCCAAGTATGTATGAATAAGTGAACAAGTGGGTTAACACCTTGATAAGAAAAAAGATAAGGAGAAATTCACAGAAAATAACAACACAAAACTAGGTGTGTGTGAGAAAGAATAAAAGAGTGTGACTCCAAGAAGAAGGTGTTTTTGCAAAAAGATATTACACCCTTTAAAGGTTTATCACACCAAGAAGAAAAGGGGATATCATGATTGCAATGCATGCACATGCACACATAAATAATGTTTAAATCTGTGTGTGTGCATTTGATAAGCCCAAGAAGAAAGGTTCATGAAGATAATTGAGAATCCATGTAATAAGTGCATGAAGATTTAGAGACTCCATGCACTCAGTGCATGAAGTTGAATTAAAGAGAGACTGAAGCTAGACTGAAGTTAAATACATCATTCATCTTAGTTTTCAGTAGTTGAGAAGACCAAGAATATTGAGTGGGCGTACTCAGTGTAAGAACATATTTTCTCATCAATATTATTGAAGATAGAGGTCGTGTCATCCTTAGAAGAAGGAGATAAAGCCTGATCAAAGAAGAGGAGTCTTGATCACCACAAGTTATCAGAAGAAGTGAGCAAGGCCAACAGAGCTTACTCAAGGCTGTTGAAGACTCTTGAAGATCTTAATAAAGGATAGATACTCGTGTGACACAAGAAGCCAGGAGAAGACCCCCTGTGAGACTCAGGGTGGAGAAGTCTTTGGTGGAAGCTGAAGCAGGCCAGTGGGACTCTGGTGACACTATGGCATACAGTATAAAGACCCTCCTATGGGACTCAGGAGAGATAAAATGTGACTCTATATCGACCATTGTAATTACTAATCGAATTACAGTGGAGAAACCATGTTGGGGCGTTTAAACAACATGGAAATGACGTAGGCCTTTGGAGCCAAACCTTGTAAATCCTTGTGTCGTGTGCCTTTACATTTACTACATCACTCGAGGAAAGGATGAGAGCTATAAGAAGAGTGGATCGAGTCCTTAACAAGCCTTAGAGGTTTAATTGATAAAGAATCAATTAGTAAAAAGTTAAAAAGGATCACTAATTCACCCCTCCCCCTCTCAGTGATGACATTGATCCAGGAACTTCAATTGGTATCAGAGCAGGTTGCCTATAAAATATCCAAGGGAGTCCTTATGAATTGAAGATTTGAGTAAATGAGCGAACACCCTCAAATGGAGATATCTTCCAAGAATTAGAAAAATAGAAAGAAGAAACAGACCAAGAAAATGAAGAAGAAGGTTGCTACTAACCGAGAAATGCCTTCTATTGAAGGAAATGTGAAATTAACAACAGATGAAAATTCCTTTTATCACTCTTCTGATGAATCATGCTCTAGCTGTGATGATGATGGACCAATAAATGATATTCTAAATGCACTCAAATATCATCGGAAGATAGTCCCCAAGGAAGTGGAACTGTGTATTGCTACAAGTATCCATGATCTTCAAGAAGAAAAATTACAGCTAGAAGAAGAAGCCAATTATATGGATGATCAATTGGCAAGAAGGTTTGGCATAATCAACACTCTCACAAAGCTAGTGAAGGCTAAATATGAAACCATTTCCCTTTGCAGTGAAATAATTTATTATGTTAGTGAATAATTACAAAGAATCATTTGTGAGAATGAATTCATTGAGATAGTGTTTGAAGAAGTTTTCCATGCACTGGAAAAGGGTCACAGAGTGTCAATGGTTGTCAAAGATGCTCAACTAGAAGACAATGTAAAAAGGGTAAAGGAGAATGACAATTCATTGTAAGAATTGAAAAAGGTGCATGAAGACCAGATGAAACAACTGGAAGAGAATTGGAAAGGAAATCTAAGACTTGTTGAGTATGAGAAGAACTCTCTCAACACGAAATGCTTAGAACTAGAGGTGATATTGAAAAATCAGCAATCATCCAAAGATGAAACCTCCCGGTCAGTTGGAAGAAGAAATGTTTCCCCTCAAGTGTGCATTGAGAAGGACAATTCCAAAAGAAGGACATCCTCTAATGAAAGGGAAACATCTACTAAGAAGAAGGTACCATCCATCCTATCTTGTACTCATGCTTCTATATGTGTTTCCACAAAAAGTGCAGGATGGAAGATTAAATCTAAAAAAGTATGGATAAAGAAGATGAATATAACGGGTTCACTTGAATAGACACAACAATTCAAGAGAAATATCCAATAATCAGAAGAATTCAAGAAGAAAAGATTTGTAGGGAAATTTTGGTGCTGCGAAATATATGGGCATTGTGAAATGGATTGTTGGTACAATACTCTAAATTTTAAATCACAAAGGAAGCCCATTCAAAGGGGGAGAAATCCAGAGAAGATGATGCAACATCCACAGGTCCAGAAACATCTGTTTACTACAAACAGATTTGGAATGTTTGATAACATCTAGGGTGTCTGCACAAGTGGTCACAAGAATGATACATACCTATCTCCAAATGTATCCAAAGATGAAATGAAGAGAATATCATAGAACATGTCTAAGAAAGAAGAAATATCCTTGGGAAGCCAGCAGAAGAATGTTGAAAATGCTCCCAAGAAGATTTTGAAAAACAAAGAGAAGTCCTTGGATTCCAAATCCAAGAAGGGTGATGCATCCAGAAGGACCACCAAGAAAAAATGATTCTACTGTGGAAAAAATGTTCATACCATGGATCTTTGTAAACATGCCATGGAACTAAATAGAAGCAAACTGCACTCAAAAGTACAATCAATCCAGAAGAAGAAGGGATTGATTGAAAATAAGATGCCTAAGAAAGGTAACTTAAAAGAATCAAAGGAGCCATGTGGAACATCCAAATATGATGCCTCACTTCCAAATGACATATTAATCATCTGGGCAGAAGATTTGGAAAGAATGATAAAGGGATAAAATGCAAATTCCAAAGATAGTGGAAAAGGAAAACATAATATTTCACATGAAGATAAAGTTTTGTGTGAGAGGTGTAATAAAGCTGGTCATATTAGTAATAAATTCATGACACTTATTCCAGCTCAAAAATAATTCTTCAAGAGAATGATGATTTCACCGGTAGATTCTAGTGCTCAGAAGTCACTTAGAAAGAGAGGAGTCACACACAAAGAAGTTGAAGAGGTGTTAATATCCACATGAGCACAAACATCATCGAAGATCAAATGTGCAAGTTTGAAGAATGGAGAATGTGGAACATCTCGGTTGATAGAATCTTCTCAACCTTTTTGTTCACACTGATGAATCAAGGAGGATCCATCTTATTCCCTAATCACTGGTATATACATGTGCTTACATTTCAGGGAATTGAAGATGATGATCACTCTCAAATTGAGAATGGTATGGACAGAATGGAGTGCACCCCTTGAGGGGGAGCCAATCTATTAAAGATGATATTTTGGGATTCATATCATCTTGTGAAAAATAAAGGTATTCCAATCACACTTTCATCCCTTGTTTCATAATTGTATTTAACATTTCAATTAAGGGAGAGTAATTAATTGAAGACAAATGGAATAAAGGGGGAGCTTTATCTTTTCACCTTCACTTTCTAATGAGTTTGGTGAAGTATTTGCAGGATTTAGCAATTCATTAATATATCTGAAAAAGTTCAACCCCTTGAATCCTAAGCATGATCTCACATGTATAGTAAGTTGTGGACAACATTGAATTCCTTGGTTACATCACTCTTATTTTCTACACCGGGTTAGCCCAAGTAGACTTTGAGATGATTTACTAATGGCTCTTTGCCAAAGTGAACATTTGACATCATCTCTCTCTTAGTGATTTTCAAGAAGATGCTATTCAAATGGAGGAAGAAATATTTTGATGAGAACCACACCACACCACACCTTTGCATTTGGTTTCCAATAAGGGAGAGGAAATCTTGGCACACATATTGACCCATTCATATGTGCTCTAGTGATATTGAAAACAAATATAAAGGGGGATATTTTTGTGCACTTTCTTGCATTTTTTGTCTATAAGGTGTCAAGGATTGAATGGATTACAAGGAGTGTCAATATCTGAATGAAAAAGGAACTGATGGTGATGGTGATGTTGTCAATAATATTTCAAGGATTGAATGGATGACAAGGAGTGTCAATATGTGAATGAAAAGGTGATGGTGATGATTAGAGGATGACCATTTTACTAAGAAGCATGTCACTTAGGAGAATCACTAAGTAGCATAAGAGGTAATGGTTGAAACATTATCCATACTAAATCAGATGATTGTTTCGATGATCTTAACTTCAAATAACTTGTATCAAGAAGATACAATGTCACAACATTTTTAGAAGTCCATGCATTGTCTTCACAATGCATGGGGAGATAAAGAAGTGCCATCCACAATCACTAAGTGGATGAGGAATGAAAGGAGAACCATCCACATCACTAGGTGGAGGAAGTGAAGGTCATCCATCCATCTTACTATGTGGATGAAGTTATGATGAACCATCCACATATACTAAGTAGATGATGTGGTTTGAAGAATACCATGCATTATCTCTTAGTGCATGAGGATTTGGAGATGATCCAACCTAATCTCTGATTGGATCATTGAAGAACACGGAATAAAAATTTGATTCAAGAGAAATGGTTGAAGAAGAACCTTCGGGAATTCCCTCCTAAGTATAGAATAAATGTTAAAGAGGAGATGGGGAATTATAAAGAAGAAGATGAGGTGAAGAAGAGGAGTATGGCTTGAAGTAGACTTGTTCCTACTTGGTTATTTAACTAAGTATACAAGGTGGAGCTTATGAAAAAAATATGCCAACTATTGGGCCAGCCATAGGGCCTCAACCCATGGAACATGTGGGACTAGGTCACCACGCCCCTGGGGAAAACCGTAGGGGCCAACCCAAAAGCGGCCGGGCTGAGTGTAAGCCCGAGCCATGCGGAGGTCAAGCCCGCGCAGCGTGGGTGCCAAGGGTGCGCCCGTTGAGGAGCATAGTGGGTGCTAGAGCACGCCCGAAGGAGAACCGGTGCGGGGTGGCACCAGAGGGGGGAGATGAGATTTCTAAAACGATGCTAGTAGGAGATGTTTGTTAAACCGCGTGAACACCTCGGCGCATTTCGATGTGAGATGACATTTTTTAAGACACATATCTAATCCTGGCCGCTCAACTGATCACACGCTGATCTGAACCGTCTGATGCATCCGTTGTGATGCATTATAATTTCAGTCGTCCATAATCATTAAATGATGATCCAACAGCTTGGGAGTTGTATCTTCCTCTCGCCGAGCCATAGAGCCTCTGGATGCATCCTGCGAACCAGTGGAATCCCATACGAGGGTGATGGAGCTCTCGACCACCTCCGATGAAGGTGAAGCCTATAAGATGATCTGTTGGGTGTACTGAACACATGCATGCGTTAAAAAGTCACATGCATGAAAGGAGATAATGAATTCGAAATCGGCCAAGGCAAACGGAGTTTCCGAGGCCACATGGAACTATGAGAGATTCATGCACAAGAATCATCTATATGATCTTGAATCCATACACGAAGATTGGATCCCACGTTTGGAAAAAGGAAACACCCAAGATATGTGGAAAATCATGAGTGCGAGTTGAATGTTTTTAAAGAACCGAATATCTCGGTTATTCAAAAGAATAAATCTCAGATGATTCATCGACGGATCTTGAACACCCTTGCCTATAAAAGAAAGAGCTCGAGGAGAAGAGAGGTTTTCTGATCACTTGAGAAAAAACAGAAGTCCCGCAAAGCTCTGAGCAACGCGAAGAAGATCTCCGCACACCACTTGCACGTCATAATATCCTGGAGCCACCCAAGGCTTCGAGAGAGCCATTCATGCTACCCCTGCACGAAAGAAGTAAGGAGGAAGGCTACCCTGCGCGCTCCCCTGCATGACAGGGAAGAAGCCGCGCCTTGTGCACCCGCTGCCCGCAACAATTGTGCGGTAGAAAGTGGTCGCACCCTGCGTGCCCTCTGTGACCGTGAACTCACAGGACATGAGGAATCCACCGTGCCACCTACGCGGTAGAGGAGATCTGGTGCACCTGCGCTGCAGAAGGAGTTGCCGCACCACCCACGTGGTAGAAGCTACTCCCGCACCCTACGCGGTTGAAGGCAGGAGTTGGCCGCATCCTTGCGCTCCCTCCTTTGAAGTGGTGTGGAAGTGGAAGGCCACACCCACATGGGTTTATGTGTGTGAGTATGGGTTGAGGACGGAAGGACATATGTGATAAGTGGATAGGAAGGCCTCAACATATCATGGTTGTGTGTGTGTAAGTGGAGGAAGGCCACACTATCTTTGAGTGTGTTTGTGCAAAGAAACAAGAAGGCTGAAGCCTTAGTGTGTGCACAAGTGAAGGAGGTCATACCTCTTGTGTGTTCCCAAGTGAAGGAAAAAGATACATTCATGTCCATGAATGTATGAATAAGTGAACAAGTGGGTGAAAACCTTGATAAGAAAAAGAGAAGGAGAAATTCACACTAAAGAACAACACACAATTTGGTGTGTGTGAGAACGAATAAAATAGTGTGACACCAAGAAGAAGGTGTGTGTGCTAAAAGAGATTACACCCTTTAAGGGTTTATCACACCAATAAGAAAAGGGGAGAACAAGATTTCAATGCATGCACATGTGCACGTAAACAATGTTTAAATTAGTGTGGGTTCATTTGATATGTCCAAGAACAAAGGTTCATGAAGATAATTCAGAAGCCATGAAATAAGTGCATGAAGATTCAGAGATGCCATGCACTCAGTGCATGAAAATTAATTAAAGAGAGACTAAATCAAAACTGAAGTTAAAGACATCATTCATCTGAATTTTCAGTTGTTGATAAGACCAAGAAGAATGAGTGGGCGTACTCCGTGAAAGAACATATTTTCCCATCAAGATTCTTGAAGATAGAGGCCGAGTCATCCTTAGAATAAGGAGATAAAGCTTGAGAAAATAATAGGAGTCCTGATCACCACAAGTGTTCAGAAGGAGTGATCATGTTCAACAGACCTTACTCAAGGCTGTTGAAGACTCTTCAAGTGCTTAAAGAATAAGAGCTACTCGTGTGACTCGAGAGGCCAAGAGAAGACCCTCTGTGAGAATCAGGGTGGAGAAGCCTTTGGTGGAAGCTGAAGGAGGCTAGTGGGACTATAGTGAATCTATGGGATTTCGTATAAAGACCCTCCTGTGGGACTTAGGAGAGACACAGTGTGACTCTGTATCGACCATTTTAATTACTAACTGAATTATAGTGGAGAAACCATGTTGTGGAGTTTAACCAACATGGAAAGGACGTAGGCCTTTGGAGCCAAACCCTGTAAATCCTCATGTCATTTTCCATTACATTTACTACATCACTCAAGGAAAGGCTGAGAGATAAAAGAAGTGTGGATCGAGGCCTTAACAAGCCTTAGAGGTTTAATTGATAAAGAATCAATTAGTAAAAAGTTAAAAAGGATCATTGATTCACCCCTCCCCCTCTTAGTGATCACACTGATCCAAGAACTTAAATTATTTAAAATAAGACTGTTAGAAATTCATATACCTTTCATATTTCATTTGTGGCCTCTTCATCATTAGTAGAAAGACCATTACTCATACAACCTTTCTAATTTCCTTCTTGAGTGTTCCACCTCAGACATTGATTGACCCAATTACTATTCCTTTTATGCATAAAACATTAAATGGATGATAATACATTATGGAGGCCAATATTCCCTTCTATTATGTTAATTAAACCTTTTAATTTTCCCTTATTAGTTTATTTAATTGTGTCCTTATTTTAAATAGTCAAAAAATCATCTTATTCCACTAAGATATCAAATTGTAGTACCTGGATAAGTATTTAATTTCATGGAATCTACTCTCTCAATGCCTTACAAAAACTCCATGAAATTTTCGTAAACATTAAACAATCATTAGAATTAGCCTTAGCTACTTCCGTATACATATCCTTATAAATATCAATATGGACCTCACTAATGTTTTCTCATCCGAATTTCCAAATCATTACTAAACCATTCCATTGATAATAGCTATAGCAACCTAGGGTTAACATACATTGATATTACATTATTTTTGATGAATACTTAGCACATTACAAAAGAACATCCATGAGGATGAAAATAGTTTAGTGTCTTTTGAAATATGAGATAACTCATTCTAACATAGTGAAATATCTTCAATGTATCCCCCCCAGAGAACATCCCATTTAATTTTTCTATGTAAAACAATTCTTCATAACCTAGGGTAATGAAATCTAAAAAGGGTGATCATAGATGATGAGTAATGGTATAAAAAAGGCTTATGTATGTATAACATAAAAATAAGGCTATAAAAAATGAACATAAAATTTTTTGATCATACCCTGTATATCAAATATCGTACAAATGATACATGGAATAAAGACCTGTAGATCTTAGGACAATACTAATAAAAGAATCTAGAGCACAATCCATGATATCATAGAAAAAGAATGTGACAAGGAATTGTCTCATACACACAATTGTATAAAATATTATTTAAAGGATACAGACCAAGACCTTAATAACATGTTAATATTGGGATAATAACATATGTACACACATAAAACTTAGTATGAAATCCAATGTATAGTACAATTTCGAGCATTTGATGCACTCATGTGTACCCTCTCATCAGAGGCCTATAATTATATCCCTTGTACTCTCTTGTTTCTAGATTGTAATTCCCTTCCATGTACCCTCTTATTACATGATTCGGATTCCATCTCATGTACTCTCTTATTACGGGCTTGAGATTACCTCTTATGTACCCACTTGTTGTAGGATTTGGATTCCCTCATATGTACCCTCTTATCTCATGTTTCAGATGCCCTCTCACGTACCATCTTTCTTTGGTCTTGGTATTCCCTCCTTTCTACTAATTTAGTTAATAGAACATTTATATTTACATGTTTCATTTGAGGGAGATATATGTGCACCCTCCACTTAAATAAGATCATGTTTTTGTTTTCCACAAGATCATAAACATCCATCAAATCGTAACCCATGAAATGAAATTGGTATCATAATCATTTCACAATATCATATCCTATTTCAATGGGATATGTTTCATAATCATTTCATCAATACATAACCTATGAAAAGTATAAGGCTTTATAATGATTCTATCATGGTATAACCCATGGTATAAAAATGAGTTTATAAAAAAACATTTCATCAAAAACATAAACCACTCAATGAAAGAATAAGAATGGTGTCCCATTATTATATCACCAACAAAGAATAAACTATATCAAATGATTTTATATTACATGTAAGATAATTTTGAAATATATTTAAAAAATGTATTGAATACAACAACCTCTTCTCTATGAAAAAAAACTTTTTAAAACATAATATATTTTGAGAACCATTTTCTTTCTAAATAGATTTCAAAAAATATAAATGAATATTTGGAATAATAGAAATCATTTTCATTGAAAACAACCTCTCAAAACATATACAGCAAGTTTTGAAATCATCTAAATCCTTTTCCATGAAAATATCCATTGAAAAATTGTAAAGTTATATCGGAAAATCAATTAAAACACTTTTTAAACATAAACAATTTTTGAAAAAAAATTTCTCTAAAAATGGAAGTTAAAACATATAAATAATTCTTTGAAATCATTGAATTATTTTTATTTAAAAATTACCTTTGAAAAAATATAATTAAAATTTGAAATCAGTTATATCCTTTTCTTTGAAGATAAACATTTAAGAAAGGTAAATGAATCTTTGAAAATCATTTTAAACATGTTTTAAACATAATACCTTTTCGAAAAAGAATTCATTGGAAATAACTATTAAAACTAATAATATTATATTTGAAAAAATTGAAATCCATTTACTTTTAATTAAACTTTCTTAAACATATTAATGAGGCTTTGAAATCATTGAAATCATTTTATTTTAAAACAGCATTAGAAATGATATAATAAAATCTTTATAAACCATTAACAATATTTTTTAAACAATAAATATTTTTGAAAATATTTTTCTTTGAAACCAACTTCAAAAAAACAATTTCTAGAATATTACGAAAAATAAATTTTCTTAAAAAAATCTTGTAAACATTCAATGCATGCATTAATGAAATGAATATCATGACGGTGGATAAATACATACATACAAAACATTCCTTTTCTCTATAGAATAATAGAAAACTGCCTTGATTTGAAAATAGAAAATATATTATTTTTAAATAGATATATTATTGAAAATATAAAACATGGGTAAAACTGTATTTTACTGATAATTTGAGAATATTAATGCAATTATTAAGACATTTTTAGAAATCATGGTTTTGAATGAAAACATATTATTGATCAATGTGACAGATAATGTCATATTTTCATAAAATCATTTTCTCAATTATCTTAAGTACCAAAGATTGTTAAATGAAGCCTTTAAATTATGCTATCATGAATAACCATAGGAGAATAAAAGTGATTATATATATTTAGATATGGATCATAATATTTTTTAATTGGATTCATGATCATTAATAATACTAATAAAAGATGATATTGTAGTGATATACTCATACCACTTTGGTCGCATCGAATCATAAACACCATAAGAGAAGAACATAAAATTATGCTTAAAATATCATGAATATAAGTACATTCATGATATAAAATGTCAATGCTAATTACATAAACCTTGTAAAATATTGTAGCTTCATAACATAACATGTATCTTATAGAAGGATGATTGAGACAAAATTGCCTTACCAATTTGGTAAGTATATAATTATAAATTCATGAAATAGAGATCATAAAATAGATACTTAAATACCCATAAATTTAAGTATAACATTCATACATTAAACTAATGTAAATTATATTCAACACAAAAAATAAATTAGTTGTGAATATTGTATAAGTCTTGCAAAAATAAAAGTGAGATTAGAAATCCCCTTATCTTATGTAATGATTCACATCATAAAAATTAAAACCATATGTATAATAAATATTAGTTTATTATAAACACGTTGAACTAAAATTTTCATTCATATCATACAATTTATTACTTTTTTATTACCTTTTATTACACATTAATTGACAATTTTTTGAAAATATTATATTTCGGGAAATAACAGCTTTGATTTCTCAAGTGTTTTGATTTATTATATTCTTTATCATCTTAATTATATAATTATTTTAACATCTCCCAAATTTAATACATAAAATATAAATTTCATATATATCTATTATATATGTATTTACTATAATATATAAAATATTGAAATAGAAAATGAGATACACCATTCTTAAAGGATGTTTATTGGATTGTAGATCATATCCTTAACATAACAACATATTAGTATAATTATGAAAATTATGATATTATATAATCATGTGATTTGAATAATTTATGGGTTGTAGAAATAAATAAAGTAAAAGTTCATATTAAGGGTGTTAAATCTTTTTTGGGTAAATCCTTTTAGACTACACAAAAGGGATTCATCGGTTGGATTTATGCTCATTGTGAGGCCACTTGGTTGATAGGAATGGAATTTTAAAACATATTTTTTGATGTTTTTAGAAACACCAAGGAAATGAGATTTGTTAGCAAATGTGGGAGTTGGTTCCCATTTATAAAAGAGGGAGAGTTCACACTTTGTATTTTTTAAAATAAAATAAGGTTTACCCACGTTTTTATCCCATAATATGCTTCAGAAACATACAAAATTCAATAATAGTGTGTTTAATGTGATCATATATATATATAATGGGTTTTGGAAAAGTTTAATCCTTTTTTAAACCTTAATGTTTAATTTTAACCAGATAAAAAACATTTTTTTACAATAATCATTATAAATAATTTTATTTTATTTCACTTTTATTTTTTAGTAAAAAATTAAGTTGACAATATTATACATCATAAATTATTCTTATTAATAATTTGGAATCCATTTTTTAAAATTTTAGTAACATAATGTCAATAAATTAATTTAAAAGTAATCATGCATATGGGATGAAACAATGGCTTTTTAAAGTAAACAGTGTTCAAAATTTGGAAATGATTTTATATTCAATTTCAACGTGACATTGATTCCAATTACCTAATTGAATTAATAAATTTATAATTTATCTAAATATATATTAATAATAAATAAAACTATTATTTAAATATATAAATAAATTATTTGAAAAATCTTTTTTAATTAAAATTTAGTATTTTTGTTTTTCGTTAAAAAATGAAACTTCTCATAAAAATATAAAAAATTTACTTTAAGTTAATTTTTAAATCAATATTTAAAAAATTTTGTTTTTGTCAAATAAAATTCATAAAATTGTAAAAATTTATTTTTAAAATACATGCTCCACTAAAAAGCGGTAATACTACCTTTTATAAAAATTAATTCATTTTATTCATAAAATTGGATTAATTTTTATCATATACTGAAAAAATCTATTGGATTATTTCAATTGATATTTTATTGAATACATAATCAATATATGTTATTAAAAAAATCCATCAAAAGCGGTTTGTTTGAAATATTAATGTAAAACGCCATTTTTTATAAAACAATAGTTTATTTAGAAAATGAAATTCATCGTTTCCAAATATGTGTTAAATTCATTTATAGCTAATTGATAAAAGGATTAATTTTATGTGAATGTGTAAGTAATGTTTTAAAAATTTATTTAATCATATTCACAACTTGTATTCCATCAGCTATGAGATAACAAATATAATAATAATATAATAATAATAATAGCAGTATATTGTAGTTCTATTAAACCCAGTCTTACATGTAATAAAACATGTCAACGGGACTCGGTAATATGTGTAATTCAATATAAGATCTGTGTTGCTCGTAGCACCGGATTAACATGCTGTAGTGTGAAACTAAATCAAAACATAACATATATTTAGTGTTTCATGAAATGAGAAATATTAAAAAGATTTAATTACTTCAAAAACACATATGAAATTTTTTCTTGGGGTGACATTAACACTAGCTCCTAGAACATATTGTGATTCGATAACAAACCCAATCATTATTTTGAAATTTATTTCATGACAATTGGGTTACATTATATTTTCATTAATTGTTCTATCGACTGTGTTCATTTCATTCGAAGCCAAACAGATATGTTTTTTGTGATATAATATTCATCTAAAATTATATAAGGCACTAAGGTATGTAGAGTATTTTCATATGATTTTTATTTCATCTGGAAGGGGGATATTGAGTTTAACATGAGATATGTTTTACATTATGTTTTAGGTTTTATCTGATATGATGATTCCCTCATTCATTAAGGAAAAGAATTAGCTTATTATATAGTTTCGGGAGGTGGTGGTTCCTCTATGTTATCTTATTTATCATTTTCCAAATGTAGAAATTTAGAATAGTCATTATAGTTAATAGCCTAAAATTTATTACGAATGGTACTATCATGTTTATAAATAATGGTTTCAATTATTAATATAGTCACAACATTTATTGATTAAGAAGATGGTTATGTTCTACTATATTCACTCATTATTCTTGGAGAAGGGACATCTTTATTATGAATGGGTGGCTTAATAGTTTTAATTATTGATGGAGATGAATATATTTGATGATTTCATTTTTTTAAATTTATATTTATATATTTATTAAAGGGTTTTTTAGAAGTCTTGTATATTAATTTGAAGGATGTGGAGTTGGTATGAAGAATCTATAATTCTTGAAGAAAGTTAGTTAGAATAATGACAAGAGAAAAGACCACATGGTATGGAGACTATACCGTAAAATCATTTTCATAAGGGTTAATTATAATTGGGTAAAAGTATTTGTGGGTTAGAATATACATGATGCAAGACATCAAGAACCTCAGTAGTGGTTTTTAAGTGTTAATAAAATTGATAAAACCATACAGTCCCTTAGGAGGGAGACACCACCATATAGAAGAAACAGGATCAGCCAAATGCCTATAGGGGTGGAGAGTGAGGTTTTTCTTATACATGTACTTAATAGAAATAAGTAGGGACCATGGATAAAGACAAACCCATAGAAAATTCATTTTTTAGGTCATCATAGTTAACCCAGTGAGACTAAAATGGCACTAAAGTATTTTATGACATGTTGATGTCATATCGAAGGTAATGAACTAGACTTAACCTACTCAAAAATTTAATGTAGAATTCATGCATTAGAGTTTCGTTCACAATCCTAATAACCAAACTGCATAATATAATGTTTCAATTATATATATAAAAAATGAAGGTCTTGACACATTATGTTTCCTATGATATGAAGGGTGTTTTTATGAAAATTTAAAGGTTTGACATATGTAAGATTCTATAAGGCTTTAAACGATATATATGTAGACCACACCATAGTCATGATGAGACGATGTCATCCACCCTATAGGAAGAGATTACATCAGGGAGGTTCTAATTTAGTGAGTGTGATAGTTTGGATATTTTTTCATGTATACAAATATAATACACAATAAAGATGTTATCTACATTTTACACTTTGATATTACTGAATAAAAGTGTTGAACTCTCCGTGGAATGGTTATTTTAATAATCACAAATATTAGTTTTATTTATTTCCTTTTAATATCGTGTTAAAATTGTTTTAAATATGTTTAAATCATATCTACAATTTTTTATCTATGATCAATATATGGTTATGGTTGACCTAGAAGTATTATGGATTGAACAGACACTTTGTATGAATTCCTCATCTTGACTCACGGATAGTCATTTTCTTGAGTCACTGATGATGAACAGTTGCACCGATGATGAACGGTCGCACCGATGATGAACAGTCTCACCGATGATGAATGGTCGCACCGATAGCTACCGAAGATCTAAAGAGATACTGATGATCATGTGTCACTGATACCGATGCTGAGACACCGATGCTGAGACACCGATGTTGAGACATCGATACTAAAACACCGATGCTGAGACACCGATGCTGAGACACCGATGCTGAGACACCGATGATGATGCTACCAAAACCAATACAGATTCAAAATGTCTCATCGATCACATGACTCCCCGATAGTCATGCAAACTATTTGAATTTATATACATTCGTATATAGCTCTAACGGTCATTTTTGATGTTTTTAATGCAATTAATGTTATTTAATGTTGATTTTTGGCATGCTAGGGGACCATACCTCGTACCTCTGAAAAGGTTATCACTCTTACTACCGGATATCATGGAATAAAAGGACGATCGAGCTGCATTTAAGATACACAAACAAAAAACATACACATAGATATACAACAGATACGAAGAAAAAAACAGATAGAGAATTCTTCCATACACGCACATGAGAAGAAGAACTTGAAGAAAATTGATATACATCAAGAAGACAATTTCAAAGAAGAATCTCAAGAGCTACAACGACTACACATACTTGAGATAAAAACCTACACTGGATGTGATGGAAGTGAATCACGATACTCTGTTTTTCATGGAAAATTCAGAGAAGGACTTAGAAGCATTCATGCTGAATCTAGCGAGTCCAGAGCTTCATTGATAATCACTAGAGCTTTCTAAACTCTTATCTGTTCTCTCTAAGTGATTTATTTAATAACATTCTAGCAGTGTGGTGTACTCTGCATTTCTTATACCCACACTGTCTCCTGCACTGAACTGGAGGATATCAAAATCCTCACTCCAAATCTCTTAACCATTTTTTACCCATGTCAAATGTAGAAGAGGTACTTGTGTGGACCGGTCATTGTTTTTTCTCCACGATGAATAGTGGTAGAGGTCCCTGCATTTCCTGGACAGTTTTGTAAACTGTTGTTCACCCCGATCCAGGGTGTGGATCAGATTTATATAAATTTGAGAGGACTAAGTATCGGCTTGAGACTGAACCTCTTGGTTAACTCTTCTTTGCATTTTAAATTAATTATATAAGTAAACCATATATCTTATTTATTCTGCTGCTATTACTTTGAAATACAAAAATATTTTAAACCTACTTTGATAGTTAAATTCGCAAGTGTTTATACATATTGTAAATAATTAAGTCAGTTTCAAAAGTTAATTTAATCTTAAGATTAAGTCAACTGAGACCTAATCAATCTTTGAGAAACTTATTGAACATTTACACTCTGTATAGATTCACTACAGTTTAACATTGTTTTTAAATTGGGGGATTTTAAGGGAAATAATTTTAACAGAAATTTTTAATTGGAACTCAATTCACCCCCCTCTTGAGTATCCACTCTGACCAACAAAAAGGTTAATTAAAAAATATCCTCTCATTTTTAGATATATTGTTATGCTCTGAGTTAATTATTCTTCAAATTTAAAAAATTATTTTTTATCTAGATATATATTTTTGGATTGGGGGTTACTAAAAAAAATAAACTACAAATCATGATTTGAATAAAGGATACCTAATTGAAGAAGATCTAAATAATAAATGTATATTACCCGAATTTTGAAGCTATTGGTAGTTTTATTTTAAAATTTTATATTAAAATTTATCTACATGTATTAGAATTTGTTTTGAAAGAGAAATGAATCACATAAAATAAATTATGGGGAATAATTTAATATTATTGGTCATAGGATCTATTTTCAAGATTATATTGGTTATGGGGTAGTAATTGATTTATAATGTATGAGAAAACATATGTTTTTTAAGGATTTGGTTTTTTAGATTTCTTTTTAATGATCCCTAATCTTTGAATCCCAGATTCAATTCAAAAAACAATAATTCAGTAATTACTATATTTAATACAGAGTGATATTATTCATGTAAATAATATATTAATTTCAATTATTTAGTCACTACATAAAACAATAATCACATAATACAATAACCTAAATATTTATTGTATTCAGAGATCAAAAACATAAAAATAATATTTCAAATTAGTTCCATATCCTCTCCCATAATGTTATATACACATAACTTCTTTCTAAACATAATTATGATTATAATATCTGGGGGTAGTGGAAAACATTAGAGTGGGATCAGAAATATAGTAAGGGAAAAAATGTCAATGATTCATAATGGGGTAATATATTTAACATGTGATAAAACATGATCAGGATTGAAATATCTTATTATGATAAAAGAGAGAAATACGTGATATCTAATATAAGAAATAATATAAATATAATAAAAAATAATTAACCGCAAACCATGGAATAATAAAATAGAAATAAAAGACAACAGTCATGATACATGGAACATGAAATATATATTAGGTCTAATACAGTTATTTTGAAACATAATAATAATAAGAAATCATAAATTCATGAATATATTTATACAAGATCATGTCCATAATAGCCTTTTTAACAAAACTATATGAATTCATGCTCAAACATCATTTTGTTAATATAGATCCCAAAATCACATTTATGCATTTTCTTGTGAAGATAGTTAAACACAATCTTGTTCATTAATTATATATTTATATATAAACCTTTAACCAATGAATTAATTGTTAATAATGGATCCCAACCATCACAAAATAATCATCCATTCATATGTATTCAAAATGATAAAATTCGTTCATCATGTCATAATGAACTCATGGAATGAAAATCTGTATCATAACATTTCTAATTGGTTTATAATAATATGACATCATGAATTTGATCATTTGATGATAAAAATTTAATAACCCTAATGGATTATTTAATACAGTTATTTAAAGGGAGATTCATATAATATAGCTCAAAATTAGAATGATCCTTCAGATAGGAAGATGAAAAATGGAAGGGAAATCATAAAAGGGATTTTATTTAAAAATAATTATTATCCTAATTATTTGAAATTACGAGTCACTATCAAAATTTAAATTCATGAGTAATTTTTCAAAAAAAAATTAAAAATATCTCAAAAACTCTATATAATAAAAAAAGTTTATGTCAAAAATTTTGAGGGTAAGGTAAAGGATATGATCCTAAATTTTTTTATTTTGGTACTTTAAAATATATTTATTGAACCAGTATTATTTAATTGTGTAAAGAAGATTAATTTTGAATAATGGAAAATATAATTGTGGATAGTAAATTAAATAAAAAATAATTGAAATTAAAAAAAAGTATGTATAACATTGGCGATAAGAATGTATATGGAGAGGGAATATAATTATCTTATAGGAAATAAACATTATATCACAATGAACCAATAATGAGTTACGAAACATCTTTATAAATTTATTATTAATCGAATCAAAAGTATATGAAATTGGTATTATTGAAAATAATGGTAAATTACATGAAATAAAATTTAATAATAAAAATAATATAATCACAATGGATCATTTACTATACAATATCAATGAATAATAGGCGGATCATATGAAAACATACCTCAATGAAGAAAAATTGAGATGAACCCCTTACCTTGGATTAATGTTTGGTCAGAAGTAATTTAGCCTCTTTTATAATTAAATTAACCAAATTACTTATTTATCAACCTTATTCATATAATATATATATATGTAATAAATAATCATTCTACACATATATAATAGTCAGTTTTAGTTTATATTCTTCATCAAATGTTAATAATTTAATTTTCCTCATACGAGTTACTTAATTTAAATATCAATCCTAATTATTTGGTATAATTTTATTTATTCTCATATTATTAATAGTTTAGGAATATATAATATCTAATAATTTTTAATGTGTCAAAATATTTCGAAAAAATTTGGATTTGTAACTCCAGAAGATGAAATCAGTGATGAGTTTATTCCCGATGATTTACTGGTATTGAAAGCTTACTATATAATGAACATTCATTTTTTTCTTACATTAAAAAAATATTAATAAAAAATATTAGTCATTATTAAAATAAATATTAAAAAAATATAATTTTACAGCTTCAATGTAAGGTGGTGATGAAAACCAAAATTTGTCGTTAATGGAGGTGATGGTCTCCACGTAACATGAACAATGATTTCATTTTTTTAACTATTGGAAGGATGGTAGATAATGATTATTCAACAAACATAATATAATTATAGTATTTTTATCAAATTTAATTATTTTATCATGGTTATAACATATTTTTATTACTTATTACAAGAAATAAATGAATAAAAATAAAAAAAAATTAGTTTTTAAGAGTTTTAACATTACTTCTTAATAAAACTTATCGGGACATTATATAATGGAATTTTAGGGATACCAGAACCTATAGATCATAATAGAGATATTTGGGTACATATTGGAATATAATTTGCTTGATATAAAATTTTTTGGGGGTCGGGATAAGTGAGATAGTGAAGAGCTCCTTTTATAATTGAAAGAGTGGCACTTTTGTAAATATTCGTACATTTATATTAATGGTATGGAACATTTAACAAAAAGTTGATCTAAAAGATTAAAATAATATAATCTTAATTAATATTTATCAATGCATTACTCAGACACACAAATATATATTATTGTTTGAGATATTTATGGTATTTTCATTATTATTTAACTTTTGACCATAATTTATTTTACAGCAATAACTCAATTTTTAACCTTGGTAACTGATTTTTATGATTAGAAACATAAATTTAAATTATTAAATAAATTTTCCTGATTATTGAAAACATTAAAACCGTTTGATAATATTACCCTTCCAAAAAAGATAAATATTTATTCTAAAATAATAAATATATGATGCATATAAACTCATTTAAAACACAAAATAACAAGTATATCAAAATGTCAAAAATAGGTTTCTAATTTTGAAAAATATTTTCAACTAAATATTATTCCCTATAATGTTAATATTTCTTTAATAAAATGTTTATTACATTTTTAATCCACTAATATAGGCTAATTATGAACTAAAAGTCATAGTATTTGAAAAAAAGTATATTTTACTATTAACCTAAAAATCAATCAATTCAAACAAAACAAATCATACTATATTTTTTTCATGATATATATAAATATGAAGTTGTTTTTTAAAAATTAAAATTGTAAAATTTTTATATTTAACTTTAAATGGGAATAGAAATTATAATGAAAAACTAATTCTATTAGAGAATGAATTTTTTAAATATTAACACATATTCTTCTTATTACCTATAAATCACTAATTAAATTAGTTTAAAATATAATTCATATCAAAAAATATATATAATAATTTAATCATAATATATTATTTTATTCAAAATTAGAAAAACATAGCGCATAAAAAAATCATTTTTATGTAAAATAAACTTTTAAGAATAATATGAATTAATTTTAATTGCATAAAAAAGGATAACTATATTGAAGATTTTAATTTATTTATTATAAATATTATAAAAAAATTTAGTTTAAATTATTCTAATTTTTAGTGCAATTTTAAATACACGAGTCCTTTAACAAATTGTTTATGTAATTATATTACTATTATATTAAGTAATATTCACTAAATACTATTAAAATTAATTATTTATATTCTAATATTTTATTTTTACTAATACCTACAAATTATTTTTTTAATTTTATAAATACATCATATAATACTATTATTTGATGTATTTATATTTTTATATTCAAATTTAATGTTATCTTTCATCATTGTTATATTATAATAGTGTATTCATATTTCTATTACATTATAGTATTCTATATAAATAAAATTTATTGAATATTTTTGTGTTTAATGTTTTTTCTGAAACAACCTAATCTATGTATGAGTTTTTATTAAACGTGAGATCGATAATAATATCTCATGGTGCTAAATTTTTCCCCTTAAATAATTGGTGTCCTCATAAATAGAATTATACTTTTAAAAATACATAGCATGTTCTTACATTCCATTTAAAATAATGATCTCCATGTACTATAATGAATTTTTTACATTTAGAAGAATAATAGAGCATCATTTCTTGTGTATGAGTTGATAAAATGCATCATATGGTTTCTTAGATCTTCAAATTAATGTTCCCATGCACAGAGTTGCAATTATTTTTAAAATTATTGAAAGAAATGTGTAATATTATATGAAGTTTTTGATTTTTAAAATATTGTTTGAAAATGTAATTCTAGAATTATTTTCCATAAAACCATGAACAATATTTGAGTGCAAGGATTAAAAACGTGGCTGGTTTCAGAAAATAGTAAAAATCCTTAATTTTTTTTAAAATAAGATATATGTATACATCATAGAGATTACCCTCCACTACTATTGTAGAATGAGTAATAAAACACTTTTTTGTGACATTGTGAAAAATAAATTAGTAAACCATGCTAATTTACAAACTATGTAACATTAGAATATTATGTCATTAACATATGAAAGAAATATTTCAAAAGAACCATCATAATATAGAATAATTTGAAAAGAAAATTAATATATGATAAATTAACCTTAATGAGATGTAAATTCTTAAAAATAGGGAATGATCACTTTCACTAAATTTTTCAATAATTATTTCAAGAAAATAATTCATAAGGGATAGAAGAGTTTTGTGAGATTTTATTTCTTTCATCTTGATTATGTACGTTAAATTTGTTCAAATTGTAATTTTCAAAACCTAGAATGAATAATCTTCTAACAAATTATATTATGAATTATTTTCTTCTATTTTCAACCATTTACTAAAATAAATAAAATTTACAATGATATAACTTAAATTAATAAATAAAAAAGAAAACCATAATCTGTAACATCCCAGGTAAATAATGAACATGACATTTTTTGTATTTATTAATATTTTTGAACTAAATATTAATTCTACTTTAAAGGGGATGCTATGTTCGATGGCATACCTGATACGCAACAATGGGTTTCTTTGAAATTTTCCATTACACACTAATAATATAATTTTATTATTTTAAATTGCAGTAAACACCTAGCCGTTGTAAGGGTGGGAATGAAGAAAACTAACTAAAAAATGATTATATATGGTTGTTAAATGTTTTTACATTTATCGAATGATAGTTAGGGACTTAAAATATGAATGAATCTAATTTTAAACCTAATTAACTTTAAAAGGTTATTTTACCATATTTAATGGTGAAACCTCTTTAAATATAGTTTATAGTCACTTTTATATGTTGCATTTGACAAAATAAAATTCTTCTTTTGAATCGGGATGTCAAAATTTACTTGGGGTAAATTTTTGGTATTTTTCTGATAAAATTCATTTTTTATGAATAGTTAAAAATACTGTATTTTAATTCAAAAGAACCTTTTAATATATTTTATTTATATGGTTATATTATCATTTTAATTTTTATTTAAAAATTTAATTAGATTATATTTTTACCATTTAACCCATTTTTGGTCATTGAAATTAATTTCACAATGAATTTAGGCATAATCAAGTGTCAATATTTTGATAGATATTGTTTCTTAAAAACACGGTATTTGTTTTTATAAAAGGAATTATTTTTAAATTAATTAATGAAAAGTAGTTTTTTTTTAAATTTGGTAAAATAGACATCATTTTTTAATTTGAAATATCAAATACAGCTTAGTCGGGGGTTTTGGTAGTTTTCTGAAAGACATCAATTTTTGATAAATAACGAAACCGCTAAGTAGTGGTTAAAAACTGACATTTTCATTTAAATGAAATTTTAACACTTATTTGGATTAAATTTTTAATATCTGACACACATGGTTGTTATTACTATTTAAAATGTTGTTCAATAAGTAGAAAATAATTTTTGGTGAATAGTATATTTTGTCTTTTATTTAAGGCTGTTAAAGGTAAATAGTGTAATTAAGGGTAAAAAGAATATTATAACAATAAAAAATTACCTTAACACTTGTTCTAACCTTATTTTAGAAGTCATGTCTGACCATGGGAATCCTTGGGTGATTTTGGGACCCCATGTAGCCACATGAGAGTGATAATGACACTTTATTTTAATTAACTTAATGCAATGGAAAAATGACAACAAAATATCTTTTAGTAAATTAATTTTTACATTGGGTTATATAAGTTATCTTTTCAATTATAAATTTTCATTGGTAGGCTATAATGTTTTCCTATATCCTGGTAATTTTTTAATAATTTTTAGACATCAAATAAATAAAATTATTTACGACACAAAAATGATGCAGTATTTACCTCATTAATAAATTATTTAAATAAATAAGATTATTAATATTAAATTAACATAAAAAACCTGTCCAATTCTTATTGGATATTTTATTTCTGTCATGATTTAACTTATATTCGACCTTAATGTGGTTTGGACCTTTAGAAACTGAAAATCATTATATAATAAAATAATATTTTCACACTTTCTTAAAGATCCCATCCTCACCCATATAAACATCCCTTACTTATAACTCATCCCTAACAACTCTCATACCCCTTGGATCGACCAAACCCTAACCAAATAAACTCTCAATATCCCTCTCTTATACCTAGATTCCTTACGGTAGGCATAAGTATCTTCATGATGTCCTTTTGGTTTAAACCAAAGGGAGTTACACAAATTAAAGGTAACTGTTTCCCTTAACTTCATTTCTTTTATTTTACTTCTACAACCCCTAAAATCTTTTTATTCCTTTATTTTATAACAAAATCAGTGTCCAAAATATACTAGGATGTTTTTATGAAACGGATTAGAACTACACATACACACTCCCTAATCTAATGGGTAAAGAACTTACTGTTTCTATGGATGGAAAACTAATGCCTCACGAAATGATTATTGTTAAATTATCTCCTACCACCTCATATGGTGGCCATTATGATTACATTTTATTTATACATGATATATACTATGTTAATTCTTTCTTTATACTTATGTATCATTAACTTATAGCATACCATTATAGTTTCCTTTATGAGTAAACTCTATAATTTCATTTGAGGGAGTGCGGACTACCGCTCCCTCAAAATGATATGGCTCGTTCATACCATACGTGGGTCATATAAAGGATGGAAATATTGAAATTTTAAATTATATTATATTGGAATTATAATATAACTATGTATCATTATTTATTCATTCAATTAAAATACGAAAGTGAAATAAAAGTAGCGTTCATGCGTATGTACGGCTTACCGTCCTCATGAATGGTGCATTTCATTTCTTACCTCAAAATGTTGTGTAATATTATAAATAAATCTATATACTTGATATATATATTATATATATGATATACAAATCACGAATACCATTCTCGATTTAATGAACTTTTGACTAAGTGAAAAACATGTAATTATAAGAAGTCTATTTTTGACTTAAGTAAACAATATTGAAAAAAGAACATTATTAAATTAAATAAATACATAATGTTTATAACATTTTAATAATTGATATTAAAGAAATAATAAACTTGAAAAAGTTTCCTTATCATGTATAAATTATAATTAGTTTATTATTCAAGAAGAACAAAGAACAAACGTGTCAACTCAGACACAAGGTAAGGGGATTCTTATCTCACTTTTAATTACATGTCATTTCCATTATTTGCCAAATATTTTTTGCATGTGGGGTATTGGGTACTTCCATTTGGTATATATTATAATTATTCTATTTATAATAATTTTATTATGTGAATCATTGGGTGGTTATTAACTTCTGGTCATACAACTTGATTGATTACAACATGGTATGGGATTTTCATCTCAATTTTTATTCCTATTAGATTCATGCTATATTTGAAACTATTTCCTTTTGTGTAGTGTATGCACTTCCCATGATTGTATTCATTGTGTAATATAAATCATTTTATGGGAATTTCCATCTATATTTTTTTACCCTTCTTTCATGGGTTTTATGCTTCATAAGTTACCAAATCAGTAAGGGAACCTTGTAACCCAATTTCCATTCCTTGGGCTAATCTTCAAATTATTAATAATTTCATTCTATTATTATGTTTGGAATAACTATTTATTTATTTATGTTTTAATTTCCACTCCCCTTTTTTGGATATACTTTTGATACACATAATCACTCCATTGATAAATTCTCAAGTCATCGTTATGAACTTGATAAATGTAATTTTAACTCAATTTCCATTATTTGAGTTTAACAACCGAGTCATTTGTTTTTTAATAAAAAGAACATGTGTGAATTTACAATGACAGGTTGACATTGAATATCTAATCATAGATAGTGTATTTATATTTGTCACAAATTATTATGTAATTGATTTATCATTAATCTAAGGATACCATTTTTATAAGGGATTTCGTCTCAATTTACATTTCCTTGAGACATCATTTTCATTATGCACCAATTCACTTTTATAAAGAGTATATACTCTCTTTTGGCCTATTATATCATGAATCCCATTATTCTCATGATATTATAAAGTTCTTATTAAATTTTATTCTTCATTTATTTTTATTCAAGCGAAACTCATTTTGTTCAAAACTCTTTAATTGAAATATCATTTTTAATGTTTTAAAGATTTGTTCTTATAAATCCTTCACATTTATGTCCATGTTTTCCAACACAGTTTTCTGGATTCATTTATATGGATATGGTGGTTATAAATTTTAAATTACTTTAAATGATTCGAAGTGGTATGGGACACTTTCATTTAAACATCTCTTTATTAAATGTTTTAAATGGTTTTGAAAATGGATCGATAAAGAATTGTTTATTTCAATATCATGATATGATATATTTTGATTGGAATGTGGAAATGTTATCTTTACATTATTATTGTATTATGTGTTATGATTATGTTATGGTTATTGGTCATTATTTACATATATGGGTGGTTCCGTGATAAACCTTGGGCGGGTGAGCCCGAGATAGCTCTCCAATGCATTGGGTAACATGACGGAGGTGAACGTTAATGTTTCTCCTAAGAGATTTAGGGAACATACATTGATGGGTATACCAAATGTGAGTCTATCTATAGTTGTGATAGCTAAAATTTAAGTATATTATGAATTCCATAAGTTACCTTTTATGATTTCTGATATGTGTATGTTATTCCTAAATCTTATGATATCATAAGTTATTTTATGATTGAAAAGTATGGTTTCATTTATTTTTATTTAATGATGGGATAAAGTTTTAAGTCCTTATTTTATAACCGTTATTGATATTTTTATGCTCATACCATGTTTTTGAAATGTTTTCCACAAGACATAAAGATTAATATGGTCAAGGATGGGATCAAAGAAATGTAATTATGTCTAAGACATAGAACTATACATGTTTCTTTTTAAGATTTTTTAATTTATACAAAATGGATACTAAGTAGTTGTGTGTACATGAAATTTTCAAGTTGATATGTAATAGTTATGGAATAATTCTCTAAAACTCTAACACTGAAAAGATCCTCAAGGTGAATTAATAGTTTAATTTAGGATTATGTAATGTTTAAGGCCAGAACCTTATAGCTGTATCAGAGGTCGTTTTAGACAACTTTAGGTATTATGATTTTTCGTTTGGCATGGTTAGCCCCTATGTCAATTATTTCCACTAAATCATTGTTTTATAACTTTTTCAGATCAATGAAAGTCAGTTACAAATGGAAGGACGAAGATCTCAAACAACATTAATATCTCTCCCTATTGACTTGCTTGCGATAATTATTGCAAAGTCATGTTCGGATGATTATGAAAAAATTTCTAGCATACAGTTCACTTGTAAGAAGTTTTTTAGGATATAAAACACCTCCAATATACCTCATTATCATTGTGGATCATGGGTTGTATTAAAACAAATCCTATTTTCAAAATATTCTCATATTTTCAATAAAGGCAAATATTTTCAAGGAATTTTCAAATATTTTACCATATCACAAGATTTTGAAGAATATTATGATTTCGAAAATGGTGTTGAAGAAAGAGACCCTTACAAAACCTATTTATATTTTCTTTTACAATATAGTCTCTCAGCACATACATATGGTATTTTAAAAGGCCATAATTGAATGCTTCAACTAATATTCGGTCCTACTATTTTATAGAAATCATGTTTTATCATATGTTTTGAAATTATATGTCATACATGATTATTTTCCAAAACTGTTTTTCATTGAACACCCATATGACCCATGTTGTAAAAGGTGTATTTGGATGAAAGAATAAAATTATTTTTAAGGATATTTAAATCATTATTGTAATGCATGGACCTTCTACCTACATGAACAAGATGACGATGAAACCAAATGGACACCATGATCAAGGTATGATGCTCTTCATTTTGTGATCATTTTATTTTATCATATGTTGGTGAAATAAAACAATTGACAATATATATAAGACTTAATTAATTAAGATGTTTAGATCATAATAAATTAGTATGAAAATGAGAGGTATAAGGAAAATATTTATTTTAAAACATTTTAGGGTTATTTTCGAGTTTTATAAAAATGACAACCCGTAGGATGGGTGAAGACCCGTCGCATCCGTCACGGCTACATGAATCCAACCCAAAACCGAAGTGAGACAAGTGCGCATCGCCTACCACTATCCTACTAGAAGTCCCTGTATAGCATCCCACATTTTTATAACTTAACTTTCATTACATCTTTCCAAAACCAAGGATGTTAATGGTTTACTGTCTTTGAAACCAGGAACATAATACATGACTACATAAAACATTTTTCTTAAATACTTGAAAGGATTCTTCATTGTTCATCCTAAGTAAATTATAACATCTCATAAACTGGGAGCATACATCAAAGGAAAGGGTGACCAGAAGGCCCAGTAAGGGAAACAACTGAAACATTTTACAAGTGAACTTGATATACATCAATAAAGTCATGAAAATAGATTTAAGGCATGATAAAGAGATCATGAGGCATATCATAATGAAAAGAACATGATGCATAACTTGAAGATGTGGTTACAACATTTAACTTAGACAATCATGAATATATCAACAAGGCCCATCCCCATGGTGTCATTTAAAAAAAATTACCAAGGATATTTACCAAGGTATGGTTAAAATTGTAATCCCTAGAGATGATATCATTACCCAATGCATTGGAGCACATTCAGGGCACACCCTTAAATTTTTATTTATTATCATGTGAGCCTCATATATCATAATCAAAAATTTCTTAAATATCCCATATATCAGAAAATAAATGGTTTTCATTTCATAATAATAACATTTTAAAAACATCTTTTAAGACATGATGTTTATGTCATTTTTAACTCGCAAAAAAAGAAAGTGGATTTTGTGTATGTAAATCCCCGAAACATATAAAGTTTTGTTATATATGTGAAAAACCATATATAATAAAGTGATTTTATTCTTCACTAAATAAAATAATTTTTTTTAGAAAAATATAGAGACATTTTGAGACCAAAATTCTACTCTATAACGGCTATGTTACAGGGTTTTAAAAAATATTGCAAAGAGAGGGGACATGGGTCACCCAATCATAAATGATCCATAAAATAGTATAGGGACATAATATAAAGGATATAAGAAAATTATAATGAAATTTTAAGGGCATACGATATGAAATGAAAAACATTAATGGAAGACAAAAATAAGATTTCTCTTATGAAAATTCGGCAGCCTAACGGCATCACTTAAAATATCAAAAAAATTAATTGATGAGATTAAATAGGGTCTATAATTATGTGAAAATAAAAGGAAATTATTATAGATATAGATATCATACCCCAAAATTAGAAAAAGGAACTTTAAAGGCTTGACATGAAAATAGAACATTGAAAATGAGAGGGGTGAAAGAATCCCTTATAAAAATTCGATAGCCTAACGACGTCACATACAACTTCTAAAAAATGATTTGATGAGATAAAATAGTATCTCCCATAATATAAACATAAAATTAAAGTATTATGGATATAGATATCATACCCAAACATAAGAAAAAGGAACATTAATGACTTGACATGAAAAAAGAATTTTGAAAATAAGAAGGGTGAAAGAATCCCTTATAAAAATTCAGCATCCTAACGATGCCACTTAAAAATTCTTAAAATAAATTGATGAGAGTAAGAGGGGGTGTCTAATAATATGAAAATAAAAATTACAGTAAGGTGAATATAAAATAACATCTTCCAACATAAGAACATGGAGCATAAAATAAATTAAATAAAAGAGAGTACTTGAAAATATTGAGAGAGGTAGGATCCCTTACCTTCAAGAGTAACTTAAAAATAATGATGTTTGGGACCATAGGAGGATTGAGAGCACATTGGGAGGACTCCTTGGTTGGTAAGGAGACCAGAAAATCATTGAAGAGGATTTTGGAATCGAAAGGATTTGAGAATGGCTTGATTTTTATATATGAAGTGAGGGGACAAGGCATTAATTGCCAAGGGACACCTCATTGGTTGTATTGGAAATACCATGGTCTTGCCCATGGTATTTTCCCATGGTATTGGATGCTTGGGACACCTAATACCTTATCTTACTATTCATAAGTCGACCATATTGTTTACATACTTAATACATCATTAATGATTTCATTAAACACCCGAAACTCTAAACTAAAAATTCACTATTCACAGAAAATTCTACTTTTTTCAGAAAAATCCCAAAAAATTAACATAACATAATATCAATCATATGAATTCAAAAATGAAGTCCATTTTATAACAATAATTTTTTAAATATATTTAAATTAATTTTTAAATAAAAATCACTATTCACTGAAAACTCATTTTTTCTTAAAAATCCCCAAAAATTACCTTAACATAATATGGATGTTCTGAATTCAAAAATGAACTACATTTTATAGAAATAATTTTATAAATAATTTTTATTTAATATTTAATTAAAAACACTATTCACCCAAAAACTAATACTCGACTAATAATTTTTGAAACCGTTATTTACATATTTTATTGAATCTCATTACTTAATCAAGGTGCCTATATTATATTAATACATTCTATAAGTGAGATTACTAATCCATTTGGTCACATTACTAATCCTAAGTATAAAATGACTATTCATAAATTACTCTTCACCAAAATATTATGTTGATCTTATTAGACTCTAAATATTTTACTGAACACATTTGTAGACGACCTTTTTTTTTGAAAATATCTACACATCATTAATTATTTAAGGTTTACATAAATATTTTAAAATACCATTTTTCCCAAATTCATTAATAATATACATACTAAATTTATCTAGACATTTAAAAATTCACAAACATCAACACATGAAGAAATCACAATTTTTATTTATTAAAGGATTACATAAGGAAGCTAAGGTCTCGTTACATAGCCCCTTATGACACTAGCATAGGATCTAAGTTTATGGTGTTCTAAGGTGAGATAATCTTGGGGAAGCTCGACCAAAATTGCCCATGTGGTGATTTCTATTAGCTTGAACTTCTCGTGAAGGCGATTCTATACTAGTTTTACACGATAATGTTCAGCTTGATTTTGGTCCAGAGCAAAGCCCAGTGGTGCTACCTCCTTCCCAAGTTCTATCAAATGGGCTTCGATCAGCCCGATACTACTGGATGAGGCCATCTAATCTTCATTATATATTAATTAATCAAGATCACTTGTATTTAAATAAAATAATCAAAACATTTAGTTTCCAATGGTCATAATGACCAACATTCATATATCAGTTGAAACCCAAAGGTCTTATTTTAAATATATTCATTTTATTAAATGAAAAAGTTTCGTTGAGTTTAAAATAAAATAACACACAATGTTATGAAACAAAATTTATTCAAAAAAATCTGGTTCATTACATTCTTCCACCTTAAGAAATTTCATCCTCGCAATTTAAAAAAATTGGGCTTGGAAGTTTCGTTGAAAGTCCCACATTAGAAAAAGTGTCAGTAAAACTATTTCTGTAAAAGAATGAAAGGGAAGTAAAAAGGTCACCTAAGTTATCCCATACTAGGATTCCATATAGGGAAACATGGGTATGGAAGAAAAAACAAAGGGTCATGTTCTTATGGAGAGTGATAGAAAACATGATAAGGGGAATGTTGACAACAAGAAAATAACAAACTTGTGATCAGTTAAAGGGTATTTGATTCCCCAGTTGGAAAATTTTACAGACAATGTTTTTGTTTTAAGTTACATTTCATTGAGGAATTTATTTATGGTATTAACTAAAACATAATGAAACATACTTACTTGTCATGTAGACTTTCATATTTTAAAATATTTCTAAAACAAACCCTCTTTTTCTCCAAAAGATGAGTATTTATGATGACTCGTTCGCATTAAGAGCGCTAAAAACAACTTCAAGAGAATCACATAATCCACAAAAGAATAACTATATTTTTCTCTTGTCTTTAGTTGTCAGCTAATACTAAAATGGTTAGTATGAGATCATATAATCCCCAAAAGGATAATCATTTTATAAAAATGAAAAAATTTATTAATCTCCAAAATTCAACAAAATTACCAAAAGTTCTAAAAATACCATTAAATATATAATCATCCATAAAATTATTTAAAATAATCCAAACTATGATTGGAACCCAAAACTCAAAAGGATTTAATCACATAGTCTCCCAATAAATCTTAACACTTATCTCCAAATAATATCGATTGCTAAAAAAGTCTCATACTAAAGTGTAATTAACCTATTCATATATTATCTATTCTAGGTTCATCCTTTTCCAGAAATAACCGAAATCACAATATGTGCACAATAAATACAAAAAAACCATTCCTCCTTAATTTAAATCTTGTTGTATTATATTTCCCTTTGGCATATATTACTCCAAAAGATAAAACATTTTCCAAAATAACCTTTATCATTTAATCACCAAAATACCAGGAATATTTCCTATAGTTAAACATTTATATAAGGTTCTTCCTAAAGTTTTCATATCCTAATTTCTATAAATAACTAAACCATCCTTTGATACCCACTATATAATCTGTCCTTTTTATAACATAACTTTCATTACATTTTACAAAACTGAGGATCTTTAAGGTTTACTATCTTAGAAACCAAAAACTTAATACATGACGACATAATTTTTTTTCTTAATCACTTGAAAGGCTTGTTCATTGTTTATCCTAAGTTCATTAAAACATATCATAACTTGGGAGAATACATCAATGGAAAGGTTGAGCAGAAGGCCCAGTAAGGGAAACAAGTGAAACATTTTACATGTGAACTTGAGATACATCAATAAAGTCATGATAAATAGCTTTAAGGAATGTGAAAGATATCATGAGGAATATAGTAATGAAAAGAACATTATTAATAACTTAATGATGTGTCTACAACAAGTAACATATACAATCATGAACATATCACCAAGTACCATCCTCAAAGTTTCATTTAAGAAACATTACCAAGGTTATTCACCAAGGTATCGTTAAAATTGTAATCCATAGAGATTACATCATTACCCAATGCATTGGATCTTCATCAGGGCACAACCTTAAATTTATATTTATTATCATGTTAGACAAATATATCATAATCAAAAATTTCATAAATAACCAATATAGCATAAAAAATGGGGTTCATTTCACAATCATAACATTTTAATAACTGCTTTTAAGACATGATCTTTATGTTATTTTAAACACACAAAAAAATGAAAGCGGGTTTCATGTATGTAAATACCATAAAAATAGAACGTTTTGATATATATGTGAATACCCATATAGAATAATGTTCTTTGAGTATTCACTTAATAAAATAAAATATATTCAGAAAAAGAGAGAGACATTTTTAGACCAAAAATCTACAGCATAACAGCTAAATTATAGGGTTTTAGAAGATATTGAAAATAGAGGGGAAATGGGTCACCCACTCATAAATGATCCATGAAATAGTTTAGGGATAGAATATAAAGGATATAAGAACATGGTAATGAAATTTTAAGGGCATACCATATGAAATGAAAAACATGAAAGTAAGACAAAAATAAGATTTCTTTTGTGAAAATTTGGCAATCTAACGGCGTCACTTAAAACATAAAAAATATTAATTGATGAGATAAAATAGTGTCCCTCATCATGTGAAAATAACAGGATAATATTATGGAAATAGATATCATACCCCAAAAAAATAAAAAGGAACTTGAAATACTTTACATGAAAATAGAACTTTGAAAATGAGAAGGGTGAATGATTCCCTTATAAAAATTCGGCAGCCTAACGACGTCACTTAAAACTTCTTAAAAATGAATTGATGAGATAAAATAGGGTCTATAATTATATGAACATAAAAGTACATTATGATGGATATAGATATCATACCACAACATAAGAAAAAGGATCTTGAAATACTTGACATGAAAATAGAATTTTGAAAATGATAAGTGTGAAAGGATCCCTTATAAAAATTCGGCAGCCTAACGGTGCAACATAAAAATTATTAGAATGAATTGATGAGAGTAGGAGGGGGTATCTAATCATATGAAAAAAATACAGTAATGTGAATATAAAATAGCATCTTCCAACATAAGAACATGGAGAATAAAAGAAATGACATAAAAGACAGTACTTGAAATGAAAGAGAGAGGTATAATCCCTTACCTTGAAGAGTAACATCGAAATATTGATGTTTGGGACCTTGGGAGGCCTTAGGGAACCTTCGGAGGACTCATTGGGAGGTAATGATACTAGAACATCGTTGAGGAGGATTTTTGAATCGAAAGGATTTGAGAATGTCTTGGTATTTATAGGGGAAGTGAGGGGACAAGGCATTAATGGCCAAGGGACACCAAATAGGTGGTATTGGAAAAACCATGGGCATTCCAATGGTATTTGCCCATGGTATTCGGACCTTGGGACACCACATACCATATATTACAATTAATAAGTCTACCATATTTATTACATACTTAATACATCATTAATGATGTCATTAAACACACGAAACTCTAAACTGAAAATTCACTATTCACCAAAAATTCAACTTTTTCAGAAAAATCCCAATAAAATTACATTAACATAATATCGATCCTATGAATTCAAAAATGAAATCCATTTTATAAAAATAATTTCTTAAATATATTTAATTTAATTTTTAAATAAAAAACATTATTCATAGAAAATTCATTTTTTCAGAAAAATCCTCATAAATTACCTTAACATAATATTGATGCTCTCAATTCAAAAATGATATCCATTTTATAAAAAGAATTTTGTAAATATTTTTAATTTAATTTTTAATTAAAAACACTATTCACCCGAAAAAAAACTAATACTTGACTAATAATTTTTTAAACTCTTATTTACATATTTTATTTAATCACATTTCTAATTCAAGATGCCTATATTATATTAATTCTTTCTTTAAGTGAGACTACTAATCCATTTAGTCCCATTACTAATCCTAAGCATAAAATCACTATTCATAAGTTACTATTCACCAAAAATTATGTTGATCTTATTAGACTCTAAATTTCTTACTGAACACATTTGTAGAAGACCATTTTTTTAAAATTTTTACACATCATTAATTATTTAAACTTTACATAAACATTTTAAAATATCTTTTTTCCAAAATTCATTAATAATATACATCCTAAGACTATCCAGATATTTGAAAATTCAAAAAAATTACCATAATAAGGATTCAAAATTTTTATTTATCAAAGGATTATAGAAGGCAGCTAAGGACTCGTTACATAGCCCCTTATAACACCATCATAGGATATAATTGTAAGGTCTGCTATGGTGAGAGAATATTGGGGCAGCTCAGCCATCATTTCCCGAGTGCTGATTTCTATCGGCTTGAACTTCTCGCGAAGGCTATTCTGTTCTAGTTTCATTCAATGAAGTTCAACTTGGGTTTGGTCTAGAGAAAAGCCCAGTGGTGCTACCTCCTTCCCATGTTCTGCCACATGGACTTCGATCAGCCTGAGACTACTGGATGAGGCCATCAAATCTTATTTCTATATTAATTAATCTTTATCACTTGTATTTATAGAATATAATTGCAAAATTTAGTTTCCAACAGTCATATTGACCAACGGTCATATAACAGTCGAAACCCAAAGGTATTATTTTAATTATAGTCTTTTTATTAAATGAAAAAGCTTTTTGAGTATAAAAATAATAACTTACAATGTTAGGAAACAAAATTTATTCAAAAACATTTGGGTCGTTACACCCTTGTTAGTATGACTTATTATTTAGTAAAATCATTTTATGGAACAAGAATAATTTGATTTTTGGAACTTATGTTTTATCAAATGGATATAGTTAGAATAGGAAAATGATTTGGTGATTAAGTGATAAATTTTTTTGTGGAAGATGTTCTCTCTTTTTATGAAACACTATATGCCTAAAGAAAATAGAATACTATGGGATTTCAATTGTGGAGTAATGATTGAAATTTTAGTTTGAAAGAATCTATGTTTTCATTGTGGACATATGCAGATTTGGTTTATTTATGAAAATGATTAACCTATCATGGAAAATATGTGATTAGGTTAAGTACTTTTCAATATGAGACTTTATGGGTAACTGATGTTATTTGGAGATAAATGTCAAGATTTACCCTGGAAGACCATGTAATTAAATCTTAATGTGATTTGGGTTTCAATCTTAGTTTAGATTACTTTTGAAGAATTTTATGGACAGTTGTTTATTGAATGGTCTTGGTTGAACTTTGGGTTTGTTAGAAAAATTTTGGACATTAAGAGTAGTTTTAATTTTTTTAAAATATTATCCTTTTTGGGTATTATCTAATCTCACACTATCAATTTTTGTTTTAGTTATTATATAAAGATAAGGGAAATATATAGTTCTTCTTTTGTGGATTATTTGATTATATAGAATATGATTCTTGTTATTTTGATGTGACTAAGTATTCTTGAATGCTCATTGTTTGGAGAAAAGATTTGTTTTTAGTAGAAACTTATTAAATGATGAAACTCTAATTAATGGTAAGTATATTTCATTATGCTCTTATTCTATGTAGTAACTAAATTCCTCAAAATTATGAAAAATAATGTAAAACAAAAACATTGTTGGTTTATGTTTCCTTCTGGGTAATAAAAGACTATTTATCGCATCATAATATTGTGATTCTCTGGTGGTTAACATTCTCCTAATCATGTTTTCTATCACTCTCCATCATAACTTTACTGTTTGTTCTCTCTTCCATATCCATGTTTTCCTACATGGAATCCTTGTATGGGTTATCTCGGGGGGACATTTGTACTCTTCTTTCTTTCTTTTAATATGATAGTTTTACTAACTCTTCTCTTGATGAGGGACATTTAATGAATTTTCCAAGCCCAGTTTTAAAACATTGAGGATGAAATTCTCAAAAGGGTCGAAGGATGTAACATCCTAGGTAAAAAAAGAACATGACATTTGTCATATTTATTAATATTTGTGAACTAAAGATTAATTTTACTGTAATGGGGACTCTATGTTCAATGGAATACCCGATACACAAAAATGGGTTTCATTGAAATCTTAAGTTACACACAAATAATATAATATTATTATTTTAAATGGTAGTTAACACCTAGCTGTTGTAATGGTGTGAATGAAAAAAACTAACTAAAAAATGATTATATATGTTTGTTAAATGTTTTTACAGTTACCCAATAAATGTTAGAGGCTTAAAATGGAAATGAATCTAATTTTAAAAATAATTTACTTTAAAAGGTGGATTTACTACATTTTAATAGAAGTACCTCTTTAAATCTAGTTTTGGTCACTTTTATAAATTAAATTTTTCAAAATAAAAATCTTCTTTATAATAAGGACATCAAAATTTAGTTTTGTAAAATTTTTGGTATTTTTTTGATAAAATTAATTTTTTATCAATAGTGAAAAATTCTGTATTTTAATTCAAAAGTTCCTTTTAATATAATTTATTTTTATTTTTATATTATCTTGTTAATTTGGTTTTAAAGTGTAATTAGATTATATTTTTACCATTTAATCCAATTTTGGTCATTGGAATTAATTTCACTTTGAAATTCAGCATAAGAAAGTGTTAATCTTTTGGTAGATATTGTTTCTTAAAAACAAGCTATTTGTTTGGATAATGGGAGTTGATTTTAAAATAATTAATGCAACCTCTATGTTATGAATTTGGTAAAATAGACATCATTTTTTAATTTGGAATATCAAATATAACTTAGGGTTAATTTTTGGTAGTTTTCTAAATAACATCATTTTTTGATGAATAGTGAAACCACTAAGAGGTAGTTAAAAAATAAAATTTTCATTTAAATGAAATTTTACCACTTCTGTGGATTGAATTTCTCAAATCCAACATACATAGTTGTTATTAGTAATTGAAATTTGGTTCAATAAGATGAAAATTAATTTTTGGTGAACAGTAACTTTTGACTTATTTAACCCGGTTAAAGGTAAATAGGGTAATTCCAAGTAAAAAGAATATTATAAAAATAAAAAATTAACTTAACAATTGTCCTAAACTTATTGGATGATTCATGGCAAACCATTTTCATCCTTGGGTCGATTTTTGGACCCCGTGGAGCCACATGGTTGTGTTAATGACACTTTATTTTAATTAACTTAAAGTAATGGAAAAAATATCACAAAAAAATATCTTTTAGTAAAATAATATTTACATGTGGTTATATAATTTTTCTTTTAAAATATTTATATTCATTGGAAGTCTAAAACTATTTACTACACCATGTTTTTTTTATAATTTTTAGACATCTAATAAAAAAATATTTATGACACAAAAATGAGGTAGAATTTACTTCTTAATAAATGATTTAAATAAATAAGATTCAAAATATTAAAATGAAATAAAAACCAGTCGAATTCTTATTGGATGGTTTTATTTCGACCATGAATCCTCTTATATTCGACCATAATGAGTTTTGGACATTTAGAAACTGAATATCATTATATAATAAAATAATATTTTCCAACATTCCTAAAGAGCCCCTACCCCTTATAAAATGCCCTCACTTCTAACTCATTCCTCACACCTCTCATTCCCATTTTCTCCTCCAAAACCTACCCAAATAATCTTTCAATATCTCTCTCTTACACTTAGAATCCTTACCTTAGTCAGAAGTCACTTGAAGAAGTCTTTTTGGTTTTAACCAAAAGGAATTACCCAAAATAAAGGTAACAATTTCTCTTAACTTCTTTTATTTAATTTTACTTCTACAACCTCTAAATTTTTTTAATTAATTTATTTTATAACAAAAAAGGTATCCTAAATATACTATGATGTTTTTATGAGATGGATTCTAAATATAATTACACACACCTCTATCAAATGGGTAAAGAGAATACTGTTTCTGTGGTGGGTAAACTAATGCCTCATGAAATGATGATTGTTCAATTATCTCCTACCACCAAATATGGTGGCCATTATGTTGAACTGTATTTATATATGATATATATAATTTTTATGTTTTATTTAGTCTTATGTATTTATAATTTATAGCATACCTTTATGGTTTCCATTATGAGTAAACATGATAATTTAATTTGGAAAAAACTGTGGACTACTGCCACCTTAAAGTGATATGACCTGTTCATACTATACGTGGGACATATAAAGGATGGATTTATTTAAATTATATATGATATTATAGTGGAATTATAATATATCTATGTATCATTATTTTATCAGTCAATTAAAACATGAAATAAAATGAAAGTAGTGTTCATGCGTCTGTACGGCTTACCGTCTCCATGAACAGTGCATTTCATTTCTTACCTCCAAATGTTTTGCACTATTATAAATACATGTATATACTTGACATATATGATATATATGATATATAAATCACGAATATAATTATGGATATAATGAAATTTTTACTATGTGAACAACTTGTAATTAAAATAAGTCTATTTTTGACACAAGTACCAAATATCAACAAAACAAATGTTATTAACATAAATAAATACATAATTTTTATAACCTAGTAATAAGTTACATAAAAGGAATAATAAACATTAAAAACGTTCTTAAGAATGTATAAGTTAACTTTAGTTTACTATTCAGGATAAAAAGGGATCAAATGTGTCAAGTTGGGCACGAGGTAAGGGGTTTCTTATCTCACTTTTAATTTCGTGAGATTTCCATTGTTCACCACATTTTTATTGCAGGTGGTCTATTGTGTACTGAAATTTGGTATATATTATCATTATTCAATTTATATTAACTTTATTCTGTAAATCATTATTTAGTTATTATCTTTTGTTCATACAACTAGATTGATTACAATGTGGTATGGGATTTTAGTCACAATTTTTATTCATGTGAGATTCATGGTATATTTTCCACTATTTCTTTTTGTGTGGTGTATGTACTAACCATGAATTTATTCATTGTGTAATATACTTCAATTTATTGTTATTTACATCTGCATTTTAGGATCCTTATTTAATGGGTTGTATGATTCGTATGTTACCAAAACGTTAAGGGAACCATTTAACCCAATTTCCATTCCTTGGGTTAATCTTCTAATTCTTAATTATGTCAGGATATGATTATGTGTGGAATCAATATTTATTTATTTATGTTGTAATTTACACTCCCCATTTTGTGGATATACTTTTGATACACATAATAACTCCATTGATAAATTCTTAAGTCATCGATATGAACTTGATAAGAGTAATTTTAATTTAATTTCCATTTATTGAGTTTAACAACCAAGTCATTGGTTTTGCCTTAAAAAGAACATGTGTGAGTTTCCTAGGACTTATTTACACTGAATATATAATCATATTTAGTGTATTTATATTTGTCACATATTATCATGTAATTGATTTATCATTAATCTAAGGATACTATTTTTATAAGGGATTTCGTCTCAATTTACATTTCATTGAGACATTATTTTCATTACACACCAATTCACATTTATATTCTCTATATACTGTAATTAGGACTATTATATTATGTATCCTTTATTCTCATGATATAATAATGTTCTAATTAAATTTTATTCCTCATTTATTTTTATTCAAGTGTCTCTCATTTTGTTAAAAACACTTTAACTAAAATATCGTTCTAAATGTTTTGAAGATTTGTTCTTCCATATTTTTCTCATTTATATCATTGTTCTCAAAAAAAAATTATGGATTTATTTATATGGACATGATTTTTTTAAATTATAAATTACTTCTAATGATTCAATGTGGTATGGGACACTTTGATTCAAAAATCCCATTATTAAATATTTTAAACAGTTTTTAAAATGGTTTGATAAATCATTTTTTATTTAAATATATTGATATGATATATTTTGATTAAAATGAAAAAAAATATCTTTATTTTATGATTGTTTTATGTGTTATGACTATGTTATGGTTTTTGGGAATTGTTTACGTATATGGGTGGTTTTGTGATAATCTTACGGTGGGTGAGCCCGAGATAGATTTCAAATGCATTGGGTAACTTGATAGATGTAAACGTTAAAGTTTCTCCTATGAGATTTAGAAAATATACATTGTTGAGTATTCCAAATTTGACTCCCTATGTAGTTGTGAAATCTATAATGTATGTATATTATGAATTCTATAAGTTACCTTTATGATTTATGATTTGTGTGTGTTATTCATAAATCTTATGACTTCGTAAGGTATGTTATGATTGAAAAGTATGGTTTCAATTATTTGTATTTAATGATGGGATAATGTTTTCCTTCCTTAGGTTTTAACCCTTACTGAGCTTTATATTCTCATCCCATGTTTTCAAATGTTTTCCACAAGACTTATAGATGAATAGGGTCAAGGATGGGATCAATCAAAATTCATGATGTCTAAAACATGGAACTAGACATGTTTCTTTTTAAGAGTTTTTATTTTTTGAAAAAATGGATACTTAGTAGTAGTGGTTACATGTAATTTTCATGTTGATATGTAATAGTTTTGGCCTAATTCTCTAAAACTATAATCCTGAAAAGATCCTCAATGTTAATAATTCATTTAATTCAGTATTATGTAATGTTTAAGGGTGGGTCCTTATATAATCATACTATAAATAACCCTTAAATGACTTGTATAACTAAACTAAGGAATATATAGGTTCAAATCTCCATTTTCCATCGTTATATTACTATTAGGATATCTAATCTAACTAGTTATGTATTACATTATCAAATTTAATTTAGATCCTACACCATGGTTTTTAATGACCATGTGAATTAAAAAAATTATATCCCCTAGGATTATCAAACTAGGTGTATAGTTATGAAAACATGTCTTGCACCAATTGAAGATCGATTTAATACAGAAGTAGCCTTTTTTGAGGTCATTACCACTATGGGAATCTATGCCTGACCTTTTTTGTACATAGTTTTTTCCTTATAAGACATTAATATATATCATGTAATATTTGTAGAGATATAAAATGAGACAGAATGAAATCATGAGGCATTTAGTTCCTAGAATTTATTTTATAAAAATATTTTATATATTATATATCATATAAGAACAAATTTTAAAAATTGATGATATATCTCCTAAAAAGTGTGTTGAATTAACAATCAGAGACCATTGTTATATCTTGAGATTGTGATTTACCCTAGGAGCAGATGAATGTTGGTTGACATCAGACGTTTAGAAAAATCGGTCAATGGTAGATACATTAAGTGAATAAATTAATTAATTCATTTAACTAATTCTTTAAATGAAATAAAACATATTCCCTCTATATATAATATGTAATGGAGAATATATATGGTTAGATACATAACCCTTTGACTATTTATAAGATCATTCCACCATTCCTCAATGTCTAATTGACATCAGTTGACGACCAACATCCAGATCAAGGTGAATTGAGGCACAAATAATGCAACAGAATATCTCTATCATTGGAGAATGTTTTCTTCAACAATGAGAGATATAATATTGATCATGGAGTCTTCATTTGGAGATCCACATATATGATTAAATGATTCATCATGAACAAAATAGTATGATTTCATTTTTTAGAAAATAATTCTTTGTATGATCTTGCATATTTGATTTTAATAGCTTACTCAATTTATTATTCTCGTTGTGATTTCATTATCCCCTGGAAATCCCCAATTGATTTTAATAGCTTACACAATTTATTTTTCTCGTTTTGATTAATTTATCCCATGGATATCCCTAGTTTATATTCATTGTTCATGATAAAAACGTCAACTATTTTGACAAGATTTTTTATGTTTCTCATTTATTTTTTTGTTTTCTTCATCATTTCCATACGGGACCATGATTAGAAATTGTCTAGTAGGTTTTAGCGCAATTGAAACCCATCATTCACTTGTGATGGATTGTTTGAAGATCATATGATGAATAGGTATAAATCATAGGATGAAGCTCATATGTTCATGGATATGGGATATAGAGAGAATATTCAAGCAGTATAAGAGATTCATCAGTGCATGATTGCTTCTTCAAGGAGAACCATATTCTATTTTCTAGCCAATAGAGGGCTAGAATCTATAGATGGATGTGTATTCCACTATTTTAGGTGGTCAAACAGCTGATTCAGTGGAAAGAAAAATAGATCTAAGGTGCGTTTCTAACATCTAATTTTCTATGAAATCCCTCTCTACACATCATGTAATTGAATAATGATATGTCTTGTAGTCTGGTTTTTGTGGTGGTTAGGGTTTCATGATGATGTTAAGAATCACATAATGTATGTATGGACACCATGCCATATAACCCTTAGTTTTAATAAATAGTTTATATAGGGAATACATTCCAAGGATCCCATGTGTCCCTACATACAATGTAATTTTGGGAACACCCCTTGTACTGACACATGTCCAGTTAACATAGACATAGCCAGAAGGACACTTGCACAGCTCGAAAAACATGGATTGAGCCCAGGTGGCCGACACACATCGTGTAGTACCTTACACTCTATTTGTTACTACATGGTGATATATCTATTTGTTTATAAGGAGAAATCCACACATAATAATGGGACCACATTCTATGCGGCTCACTTACACATGATGTACTTCTTTATGAACCTTATATTTCATGTATCCCCGACATAGGGACTCACATTTTGGCTTTTGAGTTACCAATCCTGATTATTTTCAATGTAGAACACAATAATGGACTTTATAGTGTATTTTTAGATAATATTTTTGGAGATATGAGAATGGTTATTCTTTATCCGGTTCTTGACAACAAGTGTGACCGAGTAGGATCATCATAAAGTGGAACCCTCCTACGAGGTCAGGGCATGGATCCTCAACCTAATGAGTGGAACACTTCAACTGAGTCAAAGAATGGGTCCTCTATCTATTGGGAAGCACCATCATTTTGAGTTACAAAATGGTTCTTAACTCTAATAAGTTACACACTCTTATTAAGTAAAGGAATGGTTCCTTTGTCTACTGATTGGAACCATCCAGTGTATTCAAGGAATGTGTCCTTTATCTACTCATTGGAACCCTCCTTCTGAGTCAGGGAATGGTCTCAATACTTATTGAGTGGAACCCCCATCTGGAGTCTTGGAATGGTTCCTTCATATACTGAGTGGAACTAGTTTTTGATTCATTTCATAGGTTATATATTTACTAAGGGGAACCATCCAATATGTTAATGTCATGGGTCAATTATCTATATAGTTGTACCCTCCTAAGGAGTCTTGGAATGGGTGCTATATCTACTATGAAACTCCATACTATGGATTCATGGAATAGAAGAACTATCAAAAATGTTTAACCCCCCAACAGAGTAAATGAATGGGTCCTTTATCTATAGAGTGGTAGCCTCTTACTGATCCAGGAAATGTTCACTCTACCTACTGATTGGCACCCTCATGTGTAGTCACACAATGGGTCCTCTATCTACTGAATGGAACCTTCGCACTTATTCAGTAAATGGGTTCCTTACCCACTTATTCTGACCCTCATATAGGGTAAATTCATGGGTCATCTATCTACGAAGCAGTGCCCTCTTTTGGATTCAAGGCATAAGTCCTCTATCTAATAACTGAAACCATATTATGGATTCCAGGGATAGGCCCTCAACCTACCGAGTGGAACCATCCTATGGAATCAGGGCATGGTTCCTTTACCAATTGAGTGCCACACTACTTTTATTTCACGTTATGGCTCCTCTTACTAGAGATTTTGATCCCTCAACTATTTTGAACAGTGGTGAGGTTTGGCACTACATGGATACTTCATTGAACATATACATGTCATGTTGGGAATCATTGCTGGATATTTTGGAAATATTAGTAGACTTGTCATACCATGCTGGGTTTTCTAATTGATAAACACTTTATCTCTCATCTATGATTCTTATTATGATCATATATATACATCACCCAAGTATTAGAGTTTGTTTCTCACATGATATGGGTTGATTTTTCTGCTTCTTTCTTGTATCTTATTCCCACCATTTTTTTGGGCATCCTAAAGGGTATCTATATAATCACCTCTACATGGTACATTCCTGTGTGTTTCATGTCTTCTAATGATGGTGGATTGGTTGATTGGGATTTCAGAGGTGCATTGTGATACTCTGGTATATTTAATATTATATTGTGGTCTGACCTTGGAAATTTGGAGTCAGGATCTATCAGCATTAACTTTCCCAATTATTATTTAGTTGGGACACATTTTCTTGTTGGGAATGTATTATTTATCCTTTATTTTTGAATTTCACTATTACACTATTTTATATTCCTTAGAGGATTGTTAGATGCATGTTTATTACACTTGATGTCAATGTATTTTTTTAATCTTATAATCTTCTGAATGAAGAGGGCTGGGTTCATGCATATATGTACATTTGGAAAAGTCCTCTCATATCAATATTTCCTTTCATTTCTTGTCTCCATCGATTGACCTATTGAGGTGGTCTAGGGGTTGTTGCGGCTTGACCGTCCCCCAACCAGGCAGGCCCTCGTTGGTTAGGTCCTAACAAATTTTTATCAAAGGGGGTATTTCATTCAATGGGATAGTGATGGGAGTCATACCTTTATTATTATTGAGTTATGAATTAGGGAAATAGTGTCAAATTTAATAAATTGAAACTTGCAGGCCATGGAACCCAATGTTGGTGTAGCGGCTGATGTATGCATACATCACGACACATGAAACCTTCTTGTCAACAGGTCATAAAGAGGAATTGGTTACAAAGAACATTAGTGCATGAATCATATATCATTTATAATTTTGACTATCCTTCTTGAGTCATCTCCCCACATATATATTCTCTTCTAACTATGGTACATCTTGGTTAAATTTCAGTTTTCATCTATCAATTTATCCATTCAGGTTACGGATTCAAGATCCCTACGATGATCCGATGAATAGTGAGGCCTCTGTTGAAGGGTTGTCTTACAAGATCATTACTTGAGGAGGGTAGGTAATATCATTTCAACCAATCAATTTGTAGATTGTAATAGTAATAAATGTTTATAATGGGTGTAGTAATAGAACAATCCATGATATTTAGTGCTAGAGGTCATTGAGGTTTATATTTACATTGAATCCTTTGTTGGCAGCTGATTTCTAGATTCGGTGATCTATGTAATGAAACATATCCAAACACCATTGCTGTAGAGGGGTCATTAGAAATCTGGATTCAATCATAAATAGAGTATTATATGGATGTCTTCCCTAATGATTTTCATGGGTTATCTCAGTAGTATGTTATATATATTTCCACTAGTATTTCCTATGGGACCACTCTAATATCATCTAACACATATCATATGGCCTTAACCTCGATTTGGGAGATGAGGTTTCATTTATAGAACCTTTTTGATATATGTTTCATTAGAATCAGTGTGTCCCCCATGGTAGCTATAGTGTTGTCCGTGAAATTGGATGACGAGATCGTATGTACCCTTGTTGATTATCATTTCTTGAATAAGGACACAATATATAATTTACACCTTTATTATAATTTTAAATCTATTTTATTAGTTTTTAGGTATTATATAGTTCTCATATATTTTTCTCATGTATGGATATCACCAATGGAGAATTCATAAGCAAGATATTCTGACACTGGAATCCTGATGTCACTGTGGTCACTAGGAGTTTATAATGATTCCATTTGTTGTTATGAATAACCCCTCTATGATTATAGCTCTGATTAAAAAGACTTTACAGACATACATGGATCGATTTTTTTTCATCATTGAAAATATACTATAAATATTCATTATATGAGGAGTGTGAAGAGAAATTTAGGATGGTCATATACTTTCTTTTCGAGAACCGTATTTATGGTATACTCTCAGAGATCGATTTCTAGAACAATGAGGTTCACTTTTTGTGGAGTTTCATTTATGATCATCAATTAGTTGTGTTCAGGGTTAATATTAATGTGGTAGTTTCATTCAAGTCTCCTAAGAGTCTATTAGTGGAGTGGTGTATTCTTTTCGTAGTAGGGTAATACACGAGGATTGTAGATGAATTATCCAGGATTATGTACACTTTTACTACCTTGGTGTGGAAAGTGTAATTTTTTAACAAGACTGAGTACTTCCAGATATTCTTTGTGGTGTTGAGGGAGAGTATGAGGATTGATTTTATTTCGAGGCTAATGGAGGAGGGTTTGGAGGATGATGTGTATTCTGATTCCATTGGATATTGAATTATATATATGTTAATGTATTGGTAGAAATTTATCACACATGGGTAGATACATTTGAGACTTCAAGAATATAAATATGTGACTCATGACCTAGAGTTTCAGTTTTAGTCATCACTCTAAGGATATGGAGGCACTATATTATAGAAGAGAACTTTTTTGTTTACTAAGAGCATCAGATTCATGGATATGCCTTCATGTGTAAATACGTGTACCATAGACATAGGTTTATTTTGGGGTTCCTATAGTCATATGATGTTGAGAAGGTTTATACTCTAGGGATGAGAAACATGGTGATAGATGACCTTAGAATGAATTACCAAGATTATATAGTGGAGGATATTCCAAGGTCTTGTGTTCTAGATTTCTTCTAAAAATTTGAGGATCACAAACCTCTTAATGAGTTTATATTTAATAACAGTTATCACTCTACTATTGGAATTGAACCATTCAAGGCTAGTTATGGGAGTCCCCACATATCCCCCCTATAATGAACTGTGACTGGTGAGTAATCTCTTTTTTGGCCAATGATGGTGTAGGCGGGGATAGATAATTTTTAGGTGATTTTGTAGTGAATGAGAATATATTATAGTAGGTAGAAATATTATGATGATTGGAATCATAGGGACTTGGTGTTCGATCAGGGTGACCCTGCTATCCTAAGGGTGTTTCCAATGTGATGATTAGGGAGTTCTGGCTAGATAGAAATGATATCCCTGGGATTCATCAGTCCATTGAGATCTTACATATGGGTGTAGAGGCTTCTTACCGCCTCTCTTTACCCCCATAGTTGGATAATCTGGATGAAGTCTTCCAAGTGTCATAATTAATGAGATACATGGATTCAATTATGCACGCTATTGACTAGGGAGAACAAGAAATAAAGGATGGGTACACCTTGATTGGGAACCTGATGGATATTGAGGATTGGATGTAGAGGACTCCACATGGATGGATCATTCCCTTGATTCATATGTTGTGGGAGCATGGGAGCATGCAATAGATATCCAAAGAGTGGGAGAGCCAGAGGTGGGCTTAGTGTCACCATTTTTTTCATATCTTTTTATTTTTTTGGATTGAAATCATGGAATAAATAATTTAGAGGCACATTTCCCCCCATAATACTTTGAAATATATCATGGAATATTTTTGGAACTAGGAAAAAACAACGCATGATTCTAAATCCTGATACACCAAGACTTAGTTTTAGGAAAATAATTAATATATTTTATACCACAGATGAATAGTCATTTCTAAATGATGAAATATCTCTTCAAATAAGCCACTAGTAAAAACTCTGAGACCATTTTCAAATTCAAAATATGAGATTTAGAATATGTGTGACCTAATATTTTTTGTCACCATACGTTTGGATAATGTGTCCATTGTCATGTACGTTAAGTGAATTAATTAATTAATTTCTTTAATTTCTTCATTAAATAGACTACAAAGTATTCAATCTATATTTATATTGTTAAATAGAATCACATAGGTTAGTCCCATAACCTTAGGAACATTCATTGGAGTATTCCACCGTTTTTCTTTTGGGGATTGAGATCAAATAACGGCAAACAACCAAATCCAATTTGGTTGAGTCACAACAAATTAAATGGTTCTTCCTCACCATTGGTGAACACATTCTTGACCTATGAAAAAATCAATAATGAGGTTGGGATCATCGTTTTTGGTTTCCTCTCATATGACTAAATAATTCAGCATGATGAAAACCTTATTGTTTGATTTGTGATTAAATAATATTTTCCATGATCACACTAATTATCCATTTGATAATAACACTTTTCTTTTGAATTTTTGGATTTTATCATGTTTTTTACTCATCATCCTTCACATTATACATCCTTGTCCTATGGTTCCATGATTCTACATTATTAGAGGGGTTCAAGCATGATTGAACCCATGAATTAAAGGAGGATTTTCATATAATGAATGGTTTTATGATCTGAGGATGAATATGGATGAATCATGAGATTTAGTAATGGATTCATGGATATGGGATTCAAAGAGGATATGGATGTGGAACAGGAGATGTGTCGGAGTGTGTGGGAATCATTCTAGATAAATATATTCGAATTTTCTTCAATGGAGGGATAGAAATGATATTAGGAGTTGTTTTACCCCATTTCTCATCAGTTAGATGGTTGATTTAGTGGTGATAGAAGTATATATGAGGCACGTGTACTAAATTTCTGTGAAAAACCGAACTAAATATTGTATAGTCTGAAGAACACATATAATTTATTCTGGTTTCTATGGTAGCTAGGGTTTCATGATGGAGTTAAATATCACTGATTGATTAGTGGTACAACACAACATGTGAACCGTAGTTATATGACTCTTCATCTATTTTGAGTTCTTTTTTAGGATACCTTGTGGCCATACACAACATTTAGGGTGGGGAACACATTGTGAACTGGAATATGGAATGTCTACATAGACATGAACTGAATGACATGGGCATGTCCAGGAAAAAATGTATTGTCCCCAAGAAAAAAATAAATACCATTTAGTACCTTTCAGACCATTCCATACTACATGGAAAGTGAGTCGTGTGTTGGAAAGTACATGGATATGAAGCAGAACAATTCTACACACAGTGTGGGTCCCTTAAATGTCATTCACTCCTTTATGAAACTTATATCCCTTGTATATCCATTTATTTATTTTGGCCCTGGAGAAGAATATCATTATTGTTATTCGATTTAGAAAATTATAGTGTCCTTTATAGTGGGTTTTTAGATTCCTTGTGAGGTGTTCCAAGTGTAACTCTTATTCTGTTGATTCTAAATGATGACATTGACCAAGAAGAATCTTAAACAATGTCACCATATTATTGAGTCAGGGAATGGTTCATACACCTCTTGAGTGGTAACCTCTTCCGAAATCAATTTATGGGTCCTCTATTAAGTAAGTGTCCCTCTCTTATAGTCACATTGAATGGGTCCTCAAACAATTGAGTGACACCCTCCGGTTGAGTCAGTGAATCGGTACTACATATACTAAGTGGAACCCACCATTAGAGCCAAGGAATAGGGCCTCTATCAACTCAGTGGAACCCACTTATGATTCTTGGGGCATGAGACCTCTACCTACTAAGTGTAACTCTCATGTGGAGTCACAACATCATTATTCTTTTAAATTACTGACACCCTCATGTGGAGTTGGGTCATGGGTCTTCTTCCAAGTAACGGTCACCCTCTAAAAAATGTAGGGTATGGTTTATCTATATAATAAGTAGCACCCTTCTATTTATTCAGGTAATGGGTCCTCTATATATTGTGTGGATCCCTCCTATGGTGTTAGGGAATCATTAAACTATCTATTTAATTGAACACTTTTATAGAGTCAGTGAATTATTCCTATACCTATTGACTATCACACACCTACTGTAACAGGGTATTTGTACTCAACATAGAGATTGTCTCCCATAAACTATGATTTATATAGGTCTGTTGTGGCTCCACGTCAATACCACTTTAGACAGAAACAAAATATTTCAGGCATTGTTGGTGAAACGTTTTGGAACTGTTGGTAGAATCGCCATCCTCAGATGGTCTATGAGATGGAAATCTCATTTATCACTCATATTTGATTCTTTTAATGAGAATTTATATATATGATATCAGTATTATATTTTTTCCCTCACTTTCAATGTGTTGAGTTGTATGCTTCTATCGTGTCTCTTATAGATCCCCCCAATTTTCCAGGTGTCATACTAGGTATGTATATACTAAACCCTAAATGGTCCCTTCCATGCGTGTCTCATATAATGATAACAATAGAAAAGTCGAAAGAAATTTTAGATGAGTATAGAGATACCTAGTTGAATTTTACCACTTACGGTGGTCTGGGATTAAGTATCTATAGTTGGGATCTCATAACATTTACATTTCAAGTTATTTTTTATGTTGGGAAATCTTTTCTGGCTCGGTGTTTTTTTCCCCCCGTTATTTTTCTATAGAACTATCACCGAATTTTATATTCCTTAGATGATTGTTATATGCATTTTTATTATTGTATATATTAGTTTATTTTATTTTTATTCATCTAAACTTTTTCATGGACATGTTTTTGGTGTGTTCATGCATGATTATTAGAGAAAGGAATATCCTATAAGTTATTCACATTGGAACATGATGCTTGACCTTGAGAAATAGAGGTGGGATTGGGGTAGTAGTAGTTCAGCCTTCCATCAAACACGCGCGCCTCGGTGGGGTGGGTCATGACAGCATGCATCTGCTTCTATATACTGATAATGATGTTCTTACATAAAAACTGCACACATTATACTTTACTAAAATTTTTGGATTATTTCATATATTTTGGATTTACTATAGATGTTTCATTTATTGTTTCCAGTAAAAATCCCTAAAAATAACTAATCAAATACCAAAAAAACTACTCTGATCCCCAAATATAACCAATCTATTCATTTATTTCAAATGGGGAATCTCAAACCCACACTCCCATGTATGGTGATAAAAATAAATTCTATATTTACGACCTTACATAACAATTTAAATAGTGCACCTCAATCATACATATATTTGCATAATTAATACCTTACATCTCATAATAATCACAAAATATAAGTACCTAATGTTTTAGAATCATTGTTGACCAACTACTTAAAAAATATTTATTCACATTAATTATTTGACAACTCCCAATATATTATCTTCTTAGGTATTTTTTAAACAAAATCCAATATATACATTCCATAAAAATTAAAAAAAGAACGAGTCACCTCAAATGCCCATTAAGTCAAAAATATTAATGGGTCATAAATGGGATAGATCTTAAACATATGTGAGAACATAAACATGGGTAAAATAACATGTATAAAACACATAGAGAAATAAATGATTTCAATTAGAATGAATGATATATATATACCCAGAAATTATGAATCATATTCCTTGGGGTAATAAAATATAAATAATAGAAAATAATCATTATCCATGAAGCATAACATAGTAATGAGGTCTAACATACTATTATGGTAAGAGAATAAGCATTGTAAATCATAACCTTGTGAACATAGATATAAAAAGATCATGTCCACACATCACTTTATGAACATATCTAAGTGAAATCATTTTCATGCATTATCTTTTGATAATAAATCCACTTAATCACATTCAAATTCATGTATTATGTTGTGAAAATAACTACATTTAGTCATGTCAATTCATTATCTCATTAGTTTTAAAACATTAAAAAATTAATTATAAGATGATATAAGACCCCACCCATCACATAAAAATCATATATTCATATGTATGCCATAATTAACAAATTAGTCATCATTTTATAAAGAAAAAATGGATGAAAATTTTAATTCCTAATATTTACAAATTGACTAATATAAAATGACTTCAAGAATTTGATTGGTTGATACAAAAAATTTCAATCACCCAAAAGGAGTATTTCTGAGATACATTGATAGGGTGATTCATAAAACATAACTCTATTTGATATAGTTAAATTATATATAATGATTGAAAAATTATGAGATCCCATAACAGGGGTTTTCCTAAAAATATTTCTTATCATTTTCATAAAGATATGAAGTTATGATTAAAATTCAAAAGTAACATTAATGAATTATTTAAAAAAAAATTAAAACGATTTATAAAATATGGAACCTTGAAAATAATTAATGGTTAAGTTATAAAATGTTGATTTAATTATAAAAGATATGATCATGAAAATGAAAATTTTTTCAATAGTTTAATGTGTCATTCTTGAAACCAAATCATTTAAAAGAGTCATAAATGTTCATTTTGAAAATATTTAAATATAATTATTATGCATTGGAGAATGATTACATATTTTTATTTCAAAATAATAAGGGAGGACATTAGATAGAATAATGAAATTGGACATATAAGTGAAATAGCTTATTGGAGAGTATGAGAAATATACATAAAAACATTAAAATTTTATGAAGATGAAGTAAATCAAGGAATAGCCTTGGAATTATAATATTAAATACCTTGAGATAAATATAAAGTATCATATAATAAAATCATATGTTTTAAGAATCCAACATATAAAAATGATATTTGTAAAGAATAATTAAAATTTAAAGAAAATGTTTACTTAACAAAATCCCTAAATCTTTAAGAAACCTTTTAATACAACCCCCATGATTGTGAGAAAAATAATTTTATTTTTAAATACCTTGAATTTCATAAATTTTATGATAAAATAAATCCATATATTTGTATATAAATACATAAAAAAATAGTGAATACAGTACATGTTTCAAAGGGATAATGTTTAGATGGAAAACTCTTTCATACATCATGTTTAACACCCCAAAATTATATATTATGAACCTTGTATATGATAGCATGTATGACATGCATCACCAACCACGTAAGTTGATATTATATCTCGAGACTCTACAATATATTTACGATTTTAAAGATATTTAGTACATGATATGTATGGTAATGAATACAACATCATGTCATCTTTCATTCATGAATGAGTGACCTTCATCGATATCTTGTGTTACATGTATGAGAAACCTTCCTTGATAACATTCAATACACAGAAGACTGAGTTTCTCTAAATAAGAATGTATTATTAAAATATATTATTTAATATTATATGATATAACCTAGTAGTAATGTTAGAATTCATTAATTGTATTAACTAACTTATAAATATTTACATTTAATATAAATGTAAGAAGAATTCATTTGATACCAACTAATGATAATTGAAAATAAGATACAATGGATATAAAAAAATATTATTATTTATTTGATTCTTAGTAATTTTTCACTTATAAAACATAGTTAATTATAATTAGTGAATAGTTTTAATAAAATATATATATTATATATTCCATAAATTAATTTTTGTATTCATAAATTATTAATGTTATGAATTAGATAAGAACAACCCCAACATTACACAAAAAAACATATATTTTTTAATGGCGATTTTATCATGTTTTAATATTTAACACATTTTAAATTTGAATTTTGACTAATTAATTTATTTAATAATTCAAACTAAAATTAATATTATAAATAGAAGCATAATAATTAGGTTTGGTTGAATTTTTTATATTTTTTTGAAACATTTCATTTTTTATTGAAAAGAGTAAAATTTTGAATTTTAGTTCCAAACTGCATTTACATCTATTATATGTATAACGTAAAATTATACATTTTATTTGATTTCAGGATTAATTAGATAATATGTTAATCAATTAATGAAAATAATCAAATTGGAATCATTTTAACTTTTATATTAATTATAAAAACACAGCTAACTTTCAGATGTTTTTTACTTTAAAGAACTCAGTTTTCACCGCACCTACAAGATAAATTCTAAATTAATTTTAGCCACATATATGAATGAAATATAAAAAAATGGATTAAATTTTTTTAATAATCATAATTCAAGATTTTTAAAAACAATAAATTCGATTTTTTTACCAAAAAGATTAGTGAAAGTAATTAAAATTAATTAAAATTATTAAGTTAAAATTAAGCTTAATAAAGGAGTAAAGCATTAATTTAAGGGCCAAACTGACCTGTCCAATGATAAAACACTAATTTTATGGACTTAAATCAAACATTAACCTTCTATTATCGTGTTTTATAGTTTTTAATACTTTTTATAGATAAAAAACTAGGTACACCTAACTTCCTTTCAAAAATAACTACTATGTCCATTTCCTCTATAATAAAATGCCACCACCTCACCACATTTCTCACATATCTCAAACCATTTATATTTGGAAATCCTCTCCCAACTAGATTCCAAAAATTTCTCCCCTATATTTTTAATCCTCCCTTTTGTGATGAAAGACTTAATAGGATTACTTTTGGTACCAACCAATATAAGTTCTCTGATTAAGAAGTAACATCTTCTCTCAAGTTCTACAGTTTCATTTACATCCGCATCCCCCTAAATTAAATTTATTCCGTTATTATATAAAAAAACAATCGTAAATATATTTTTATGTTTTTTATTATTTTTTATACCTACACATACACACACTTCATTCTAATGGCTGGCGAACTTACTATTTTTATGTAAGGTGAACAACTACTTCCCAAAATGATGATTATTAATTTTTCATTTATAAACATTAATGGTTGAAAATTATGATATAAAATATATTAATGTATGTTATATATGATATTTAAGAATTATTTACACTTATTCAATACTTTTATTACAAATACATTTTATAATCTCCATTTTATGTTATTAGGATAACATTGTTTAAGGATGTGTGGGTTGCCTCCTCCTCAAAGCGATGTGATTAGTTCACACTATAAATGGAACATATAATGTATGGTTTTAATTTAAAATATGTAAAATTGTAACATCCCAGGTAAATAAAGAATAATGAATTTTCATATTTATTAATATTTACGAATTAAATATTAATTTTAATTAAAAGGGGTTTCTACGTTCAATAGCGTACTTGGTACGCAACGATGAGTTTCTTTGAAAAGTTACGTTGCACACAAGTAATACACTAGTGCTGAAAACGTTTTTTACGTCAGTTTTTTTTAATTTTTTACGTCGGTTTCTAGCCGACGTTAATACGTGAGATGTTATAAATAAGGTTTTTGACGTCGGTTATTTAAAAACCGACGTCAAAAACATAAAATCGCGATGTTTATCACGTCGGTTATTTTAGAACCGACGTGATAAACTGGGGGTGAGGGCGGTTTATCACGTCCATTCGATAAGAACTGACGTGATAAACCGGGCTGAGCATGTTTTATCACGTCGGTTCATATAAAACCGACGTGAAAAACAGTGGGAGGGGGGTTTATCACGTCGGTTATTGAATAACCGACGTGATAAACCATTCTCCCTACACTTTATCACGTCGGTTATTAAATACCGACGTGATAAACCATTCTCCAGGCCTTTTATCACGTCAGTTATTAAATAACTGACGTGATAAACCATTCTGCAGACCTTTTATCACGTCGGTTATTAAATAACCGACGTGATAAACCATTCTGCAGACATTTTATCACGTCGGTTATTAAATAACTGACGTGATAAACTATTTTCCAGGCATTTTATCACGTCGGTTATTAAATAACCAGCGTGATAAACCCATTTTTTTTAAACAGAATGCAGTGATCTTCTCTCCACCAGAATCAACCAGAAAACAAATCAACAAATCGTACCACAAAAACAGAAGTACATCGAAATTAAGCATGTACATAGATAACATATAAAACTTACCCACTAGACAGCATCCACCCTCATTTATACCCCATGGACAGCCCTCCCCCACCCCGTTGGAGCCCTCACCCTCATGTATACCCCCTGGACAGCCCTCCCCCACCCCATTGGAGCTCCCACCCTCATGTATACCCCTTGGACAACCCTCCCCCACCCCATTGGAGCCCCCACCACACTCCTGGACTGCCCCCTGACCCTCGGACACCCCCAAACACCCCTCGACAACCCCCCACCTGCCTGAACAACACCTCCTCATCCCCTCACCCCACTTGACAGCCCCCACCACACCCATGGACAACCCCCCACCCCTGGACAACACTCCCACAACCCTGGACCGTCTTCCCACACCCCTGGACATCCCTGCCACCCCCCAGGACTGTCCCCCACCCCACCGGACAACCCTCCCAGACCGCTGGACACCCCCAACCGCACTGAACACACCCCCACACCCTTGGAACCCCTCCCCCACAGACCAAAATCCATACCAGAAGAACCATCAAAAGTAGACCAAAACAAGAAGTAGAGCAAAATTAAACATTCACTTACATAACATTCAAAACTTACACTGTCAACTTCAAAAAAAACTAAATCAAACCTAAACAACTACCAAATACACAATTAAAACGACAATATTCAAAATTACATTTTACATTACAAACAACTAAAATTCAATCAAACCTGTAAAATAATTTGACCACTCCACTTGTACGTGTTTGATATCTTCAGCAGTATAGGGTTGAGGGTCATCAATAAGCTACAAATGAAAAAGAAGATAGTTAACATGTATAATGAATAAATCAAATTGAAATATTATGTCAAAGTTTAAGAGGAAATCGTACCAGGTCAAAATTCACAACTGTCCCAGTTGTTATTATTTCATACATAAATATTAACATATAATATCCGCATTCGATGAGGCCTTGTTGTTCATGACAATTCTGTTTTGAATGAGTGTAAATTCAATATATTATTTTTATGTAATAAATCAAAAAGTACAAATTTTAAATGGAAATTTACCTTCGCATTTACATATTTGATCTTTTCATTTCTTTTCTTTGTGTTTTTTCGAAAGTAGACCCATGCACTATTAGAAAATAATACGAATGAGTTAAATTTAAAATTCATTATAATATATAAAACTATTGATAAATTGAAACTTACTTTTCCAATATATTCTTAAAACTTGCCCTCACATCACCATGAATAGAGCATATCCAATAAAGAGCTTTCTCCCTTGGGCAAAAAATCCCTAACATCCAATGATTACTGATAAAAGGAAATTTAATGTTAGTGGTTTTTTATGTTAAAAGATAATTAACTCTTTGAGAGAAATGTGTTTCATACCTCTCACAAAAAGGCATCATCCCACATTGTTGGATTACATTCTTTTCAAATCTTTCAGCAATATAAACCATTCTTTGTTCCTCAGTCAATGAACATGCTTCAGGGGAAATCAATTGTGGGTCCATGAATCCATATACTTCTGTCAGTTCATTCCTCTCACAAATTTTATAAAGATACCTAATACAAAACATATATAAGTATACATTTTTAATAAATATAACGCAGGGAAAAGGTGTTAAGACTTACATGGAAAAAATTTGCACCACGTTGATGCCCAACTTATCTCCAGTAACAAGATCCATGATATCAGATTTTGTAATCCCCACACTTATTTCACGTCCACAAACATGATATTCCATTGGAAACTCATAAAAACCCAACAACAAATGTGAATATCTTGACATTCTACCAAGACCACTGGAATCTGTATATGATCTCATAGCTTGTTGTATTTGTTGTTGTCTATACAATATTTCATTACCTTTGAAGTATTCCTGTGAAAAAAAAAATTGAGAATTATAGTAGTTTTCAAATGATAAAACAACTTTAATAAAAAAATAAAATAAAAGATATAAGATTCATACCTCTATGGTAATGAGTCGAAGAAGTCTGGATGGCCAAACTAAAAAATGGCCGATACTCTGCCCAACTATCGCCACCTCATCTGTAGGTATTGGTACCCTAGCTGATCTATCTATAATATCATGTACAATGACCCTCTGATTCTCTACCTCTAATTGTTGATGATGAACTGTATCTCCTATACAATATACCAACCCGTATGCTACTATATTATGTTGAGAATCATCAACATACAACTCGCAATATGTAAGAAGCTGCGGCAGAGTCGTAGGATAAAGAATGGGGTCCGCAGGCTGAGGTGGGGGAGTGGGAGCTACTGGCGGAGGTGGAGGATAAATAATGGGGTCTGCAGGGGGAGGTGGAGGAGTGGGAGCTGCAGTCTGAAATTGTCTTTGCATTTCTGAAAACATAGACTGCACCGAATCTCTGATCTTGTCTTCCATCGTCGCATTAATATTTTGAACTTCAGCCTCCAAGGATTCTATTTTTTTTATAAACCCCCTCAATGTTAGAAGTTGAAGAACGTGGAAACACTTTTCTTACCGATACACCTGTCGGATATCCTCTTACACGACCAGGATGTTCGGGCCTTCCCAATGCTGCAAATAAAATATCTTCCCTCCCAGTAGCTGTAAATGACCCCTCTGAACTTTGCTCCTCAAGAGAGTCATGTATTAATTAATTGAACATTTCTGTAATGATTGAAACTTATATGAAGAAAAAAGTTAACTTAAATAAATTAAATAGATATCTTACAATCCTCTCAGCTACTATTCTCGATTCTTCCGAAAGATATTTCCCTTTTTTTCCCTTCCGAGCTCTCTTCCATTTTTCATGTCTAGATGGAGGGGATGGAGGGGCCACCTCTCCAGAGCTTGGAGACTCAGCTCTTAGTTGTTGAAATTTTTCCGCTATCATTTTTTCTTCCAATAATGTATACCCTCCCCGAGATAAACTTTGAGGGTATACATTTTTAGATTGGATCTCCTGATTAGCTTTCCTTGTTTGTTGTAATTTAAGAATAAGAAATCATTAACAAAACATTAATAAAATCATTTATATAAGAAAGTATATAAAAGTTTACATTGCCCTTACCAGAAATGACTCTTTTTTTCTAAGTTCAAAAAATTTTCTCCATGTGTCTTCATCAATAAAAGGATATATACGACATGGATTGTCATGACTCCTATGACCATAAATGAAATCAGATGTGAGGGTTGATTTGAAATCCCTCCATCTCCTGGTAGCCAACGATAAGCATTTCTTCCTGACTCCTCTAGTGTCAGGAATATCAAATGTCATCTGATAAAGAAGAGGTTAAACATATTATATATACCAGAAACATTAAAAGAATGCTCAAACATTGACAAAAGATCTTACCAAAATCGTCTCCCACAACTGAGAGATAATCGCTTTATCCACACGTCTCCAATCATCATACAGACTGCTTACTTTGGTCTTAGCCTGAGTTGCAACAAAACTCTTAAAATCTTTGGCATTCGGACCTCTAGGAATATCATCATCATCAAACTCAACTACTATCCTATGATCCTGCGTATGGGCAAGTGATAATTTTGGTAAACATGTGCAACCACGTTTACCAACCTTTGAACTCTTTGTCGTAATAGGAGCATGTGAATGTTCATCCCCAGAGGTATGACCAGCAATATGCTCCTCCCCAGAATCATGTGGTTGATCATCTAAATGATCTGTCATTATCCTTCAAATCAAAAAAAACAAACGTCAGTTCAAAAATATACAAATTCAAATATTTTAATACTACTATAATCAGAAAATAGAAAAGTGTACTGGGTTACATAATAGTAAACATTGGTAATATGGTAAGCATGTTAAACAATGGTAAAGATGGCAAAGATGGTCAAGATGGTCAAGATGGTCAAGATGGTAAAAAATGGAAAAAATGGTAAACCTGGGTTCTCTGGCTGGCCGGTGGTCAAGAGCCGGTTGGCCGGTGCCCATACCGGCTGGCCGGTGCGCTAACACCGGCTGCCCGGTGGCTCTGGCAGAATGAAATGCTTCTGCCAGAGACCACCGGCTGGCCGGTGGTCATCCACCGGTTGGCCGGTGTCACCAGGCAGTGGGCAAGCCTACTGCCTTGGTCCTCCGGCTGGCCGATGGGCAAGAACCGTTTGGCCGGTGCCCATACCGGCTGGCCGGTGCGCTAACACCGGCTGACCGGTGGCTCTGGCAGAATGCAATGCTTCTTCTAGAGACCACCGGCTGGCCGGTGGGAATCCACTGGTTGGCCGGTACACTCAGCCTTCTTTTAAAACATGTTTTAATAAATAAAAAACTTACAATATCTAACATTTATGAAAAAAATAAATGTAAACAATAAATAAAAATATGTTACCTTTAATTTTAGGAATGTACAAATGGATTGTTTTCCCAAATTCCTTCATCGTGATCGTTCCTTATGGCACAAACTATTTCTTCAACATGATCGTCATTATGTTCTGTTAATATTTCCATTGAAGTATGGATCTCACATAAATCAGCATATTCATCAAGTTCATCCTCACCAACATATTGTTTTTTCCCTTGTAATGCAGTCATTCGGACAGGCATGTATTTTCTTGTATCCCAATCCCATCGGGCATAATATTTTCTTGGCTTTGTAATGTGAATCTGGAAGATCATTATCTTTTGGAAGAATGTCTTTCATCAATTGTAGCAGCTCTATAAAACTTCTGTCACTCCATCCATGCTTCGCCTTTAGTTTAATCAATCTTAACACCGCCGACAGAACCGTAAAATCTGTACAACCGGGATATAATGGTTTTTCAGCATCACCATATAGACGTGCAACTGTCGGTTCTATCTCAATTTGTTCTGCTACAATATCGCGAATCATTTCTTCAATTCCATCGGAGTTACCATCTTGCGAATCATCATCATCAGTGACATTCCGTCTAGTTTCACCATGCCAAATCCAAGGGCTGTAACTCGGATTAAAACCATGACATATCAGATGATCTTTTATCTCTCTACTTTTCAACTTCTTCATATTCAAACATTTCAGGCATGGAAAGAAAAAAATGTCACTACTTGGAACATTTCGTTTTGCAAATTCCAAAAAGGCATCAACACCTTCCTCAAATTCATTGCTCATTCGATGTGCCGTAATCCATCTTCGACTCATTATTACCTATAACAAATATCAACAAAAAATATATATTTTTAAGATAAGACAAAACATCTTTATATGATAAAAATCCTAATTTGAATGTAAAACAATTTAAAATATAAAACAAATCTTGAAAGTAGTAGTAGTTTTCATAAGTACCCAACACCAAATAGCTATACATCTTAAGTGTCATGTTAAAAATATGAATATAGACCATTTGTTTTATGTTTAATAATATTGTCATATTATCTGATCATTCTGATTATATATGAGAATTACCATATCCTTTTGATCCGATATATAATCTAAGGACATTAATATTGCTTTAGAAAAAGTAATGTTAATATCATGGTAATGTAAAAAAAAAGTATATGTCGAACTATATATATGTAATACCAATAAAAAAATACATATGTGTTTGGCTTGGGTTTCACACATAAATCAACTCATCTCACAGATTAAATTTTTGAATCATCCTACATAATACTTATTTTTATAACTTAGGGAATGAAAATAATAAAAGTTTTGATTTGTGATACTCATTATGGGTAAACATGATATATATAAATATAATATCTAGTCTCATAAAAAGATATCCATGGGGGTATTAGAGCATACACAAAGCACATGATCAAAAAGATAAGTGAAACAGTTCGATATAATCATAGATCATAAAACCTGAGTCCAAGTATAACAATTTTAGCAAAACATAAGACATGATTTATATGATAGTTGGAACATGATTTAAAAAACCTTATTCACAAGATCACAACATTGGTATGTGGAATAACATAAGAGTGTGGCACAAACATAATCATCTAAGTGATAACAAATGTCAAGGGAAAACATAGTTTCATTCACCTCATATTGGGATATTTAACCAGCTTTCCTATAATTTATTATAATATTTCTTACTAGGCACATCACATAAAAAATTGGAGATGACTGAAGGAAGAAATGTATTATCAGACTCACCATGAGTCCAGAATGAAATATTTGATTGTAATAGGTATGAATTGATATTTTTATGAATGCAGATGAAAACAGATGATGGTTTTCTGATCTAGGAGTTCTAAAAATCATAATTTTTTGAAAAAATATTATGATGTAAGAATGTTGAATGAAATTTTAAGGATAGTTATTACCGATTGTACCTGGTCCAATTTCATTCATGAAAATATTTTTCTGGACAAACATATTGAAAATATGATTTTAAGAAAATAAGTACTACCAATCTTCATCTAGAAAGACACATTCCAGCTATGTAGGAAATAATAATGTTGCTGGAAGAATGGAACGTTACAGTACCACCCATTATTTTTCAGATTTTGCTGAAGCTAATCCACATTGTTTTAATAATCATTTGCGAGTTGAATGTTGTGAGTTGAATGAACGTAATAACCATTTGCAATAAAAAAAATTACACGAGATTCAAAAACGAACGAAAAGCACATCAAGAATCGAAACAAAAACAAACGAAATAAATTCGTGGAAGGCTTACTTGAATGTCGCAAGTTGAGATGATAGATCCGAGAGCAGTGAAGAAGATAAACAATGAAGCCAAAATGAGTGTAATGCAGGCGATCGACGAGCCGATTATGGTTTACCGCGCGAGAGAGAGACGAGCCGGCGACTGTCAATCGAAAAAATCGTAAATGACAGAACACGGGCTTTAATTTTTTTAAATGCATTATAACGTCAGTTATATAATAACCGACGTTATAAAATATTTTTTAGCTTTTTTACGTCGGTTATCCTAAAACCGACATAAAAAGGCTCCCGCCCTTTGGTTTTTTACGTCGGTTATTTTATAACTGACGTAAAAAACACGTAGATATCGGGGTTTTTTACGTCGGTTATTTGGAAACCGACGTAAAAAACCCCCCGGGGCATTGGTTTTTTACGTCGGTTTCCAAATAACCGACGTAAAAAACCCGACATCGACGCGTTTTTTACGTCGGTTATCAAATAACCGACGTAATAAACCCCCCCGTGTATTGGTTTTTTACGTCGGTTATCAAATAACCGACGTAAAAACCCAACAGGGGTGATTTGTAACGTCGGTTATTAAAATAACCGACGTGAAAAATCTACTCGCCGCATTTTTACGTCGGTTATATATAACCGACGTAAAAAATGGTGACGTAAAAATTGATTTCTGCACTACTGATAAAATAATATTATTTTAAATGTTAGTTAACGAGTAGTCGTTGTACTGGCGGGAATGGATAGAAATAACTAAAATATGATTATATATGTTTTTAAATGTTTTTACATTTACCCAATAAAAGATAAAGGCTTAAAATACGGAAAGAGTTCATTTTTTGGCATTTATACCCTAATTTTCACGAAAGGTCCACTTATCACCTTTTGACGGAGAACCGTCATTAAATATAGTTTTGATCACTCTTATACATTCTTTTGGACCAAATATGACTCTTCTTTAGAATCGGGACATCAAAATTTACTTTGTGTAAATTTTTGGTACCTTTCTGATAAAGTTCATTTTTTTAATGAATAGTGTAAAATGTTGTATTTTAATTCAAAACCTCTTTTTAATCTAATTCATTTATATGATTAGATTATCTTTTTAATTGGTTTTATAGTGAAATTAGAAAATATTTTTACCATTAAATCCAATAGTGGTCGTTGGAATTAATTTCACTTTGAAATCAGACTTAAACTAGTGTCAATCTTTTGATACTTATTGTTTCATAAAAACACGCTATTTGCTCTGACAGTGGGAATTAATTATTAAATTAATTAATGTGACTTATATTATTTTAATTTTGTAAAATAGACTTCATTTTTGAATTCGGAATATCAAATATAGCTTAGGGTGAATTTTTGGTAATTTTCTGAAAAACTTCAATTTTTGATGAATATTGAAACCACTAAGTGGTAATCAAGCAAACTGATTTTTCAGTTAAATGAAAGTTTACCACTAATGTGTATTGAATTTTGAAAATCTGACATACATGGTTGTCATTAAGAAGTAAAATGTGGTTCAATGAGATTAAAATAATTTTTTGGTGAATAGTAACTTATTAAGTTTTTAATCGCGATTAGTGGTAATTAGTGTTGTTTAAGGTATAAATAATGCTTTAATAATATGAAATGACCTAGAAACATGTCCCAACCTTATTGGTTGTGTCATGGCCGACCAAGAAAAGACATGGGTCAACTTGGGGACCCCATGGGGACATTTTGGTTGGGAAATGACATAAATAACTTTTTATTTAATATAAAGGTAAAAATGACACAAACATAATACGTTTTACTAAAACAATTTTTACATGGGGTTATAAAGATCATATTTTTGATTATAAATAGTCATTGAAAATCTTAAACGATATCCTACATCATAGTATTTTTTTTATAATTTTTAGATATTAAATAAATTAAATTATTTATGACATCATGATCATGCAACGATGACCTCATTATTTAACGATTTAAATAAAATGGAATGATAATGTAAAATATATGAACTACACATGTACAAAACCAATTGGATTAGTGGATTTCGAACCCTTATCACCTTATCCACGAATTATATAAATGTGGGACCTTTTAAAACCGAAACACATATTCAAATAAAGTAATATTTCCTTACTTTCCAAAAGTGCCCCTCCTCTCCTCTTATAAAAGGCCCCCACCTCTACCTCATTTCACACACTCCTCAAGCCTTTGTCCCGGCCAAACCATGCCCATTTACTCTCTCCACATTCCTCTCCTCATACTAGAGGATTCCCTTTGGGCATAATCCTTTCAAAGGAAGCCTTTAGGCTCAAATCAAAAGGAGTTACACTTTTTAAGGTAATTCATTCTCTCATGTTCATTTGTTTTATTTTGCTTCTCCAAACCCCTAAAATCTTTTTATTTACTTATTTTGTAACAACACCAGTATCTTCAATATACTATTATGTTGTTATAAGATTTATTTGAGCTACACTCTCACACAACTACATCAAATGGTTAAAGAACATACGGTTTCCGTGGATGGAGAAATTCTGCCTCCCGAAACGATGATTGTTCAATACTCATTTAACACCTTCAAAGGTGGACATTATGATGTCACTATTTTTATATATGATATATAATATGTTTATGTTTTCCTTATTCTTCTGTTTTTTTCATTTCGGGCATACCTTTATGGTTTCCATTGTGGGTAAACACGATATCTTCATTTAAGGAAGTGCAGACTACCGCCCCCTCAATGTGATGTGATTCGTTAATGCCATATGTGGGACGTGTAAAGGATGGATATAAAGTTATTATATATGATGTTATACAGGAATTATAATATACCTCTATATCATTATTATTTCTTTCCATTAAAGTATGATATAGAAATGAAAGTAGCGTTCATGCGTACGTACGACTTACCGTCTCCATGAACGGTGCATTTCATTTCTTATCCCCAAATGTAATGTACTATTAAAATTACATGTATATAATGTATATATATAATTAATGATATATAAAATGATGAATATAATTCTGGAATTAAAATATACATACCTCTCATTTAGTTTTAATTCCATTAATATGACAAAGAAATGAAAGTAGCGTTCATGCGTACGTACGGATTACCGTCTCCATGAACGGTGCATTTCATTTCTTACCTCTAAATGATTATGTAATATTATAAATACATGTATATTCTGGATATATATGATACACATTATATCCAAATCGGTAATTTTATTCTGGATATAAAGAACCTTTGACCACACGAACAACATGTAACTGTAAGAAGTCCACTTTCGACTTAAGAACCAAATATTGACAAAACAAACATTATTAACTTAAATGGTTACATAATGTTTATAACATGGCAGTAAGTGATATAAAAGGAATAATAAACTTTAAAAAGGTTCTTAATCAATTATAAATTAACTCAAGTTTATTATTCAGGACGTTAAAGAACGATCGAGTCAAGTCGGACCCGAGGTAAGGGACTTTGTCCCAATCTCCTTTTATTGAGGCATATTTTATTTTATACACAACTATCTTTTATACGGTGTATAAAACCCTTTGACCTTTACTTTTATACAAAAGGAATCTTTTTCTACGAAGCGTTTTACAAAACGACAAAAAGGAATGTTTCTTTTAACGTACGCGGCGACAACGACCTTTTCCGCCACCGCGAGTATTATTTGGTCTTTGGCTTTCTCAACAAGCCGTAATTTTTTTAGAATAAAATAAATACCATATACTCTTTTATGTATTTTGGTGTTGAAAATGGTTTTGAAAAAGGATTATATTATGTCAATATATTTATGATATATTGTGATTGAAATGTGGAAATGTTATCATTCCTTTATATTGGTTTTATTTTTTATGATTTTATACTGGTACTTTGACATTTTAACGGGTGGTTACGTTATAAACCATATGACGGGTGGTGCCGTGAATACCAGGACGGGTGGTTATGTTATAACCTCCAATGCATTGGGTATGGAAGTCGTCCGTATGGATATTCCATTAAGTATGTATGGAAATTGGCCGTATGGCTATTCCATTAAGTGATATTTGTGGAAGTCGACCATATGGTTATTACACTTAAGTATGTTTATGTCCCAAGTTACCTTTATATATGTTATGTGTTCTTTATATGGGTTTTATGGTAATACTTTGGTTACAAAAAGGTAAGTAATGATACTTTATTCAGTGAAGAGTTTTTACTACTTCATGAAGGTGAAGGTATTACTTTGATAGAGTATACATGGTTTACTTGATTTTGAAAAACTAACAGTTTTCATTCTTTGTGTATCCATTACTGAGCTTTTTATGCTCACCCCATGTTTTTTTAAAATGTTTTTCACAGGACTTAATGTGGAATAAGGTCAAGGATGGGATCAAGGGAATGTCATGATATATAAAACATGGAACTAGACACGTTTATTTTTAAGAGTTTTTTTTATTATGGAAACTTAGTAGAAGTGACTACTTTATAATCTTTTGAGATGTAATAGTTATGTTCTAATTCTCTAAAACTCTAAACCTGAAAAGATCCTCAAAGTGAATTATTCATTTAATTCAATATTAAGTAAGGTTTAATGCCGGGGCCTTATAGTTGGTATCAGAGGTCGGTTTAGACAACTTTAGGAGTTATAAAATTGTTAAATTATAAGTTAATTTATGATATGATTGAAATGATATAGCATTTACAGATTACCATGCTGCTTCGCCTAAGATATTTCTGTGTTCAGAATGGTTTTCCGTAGAGGAAACAAAGCAGCTATGTTGGGACGACATCAAGAGGAAGACAACCTTCCAAATCAGCAACCTGAGATGGTCGAAATTGGAACTGAACAGTTTGTTGCAGTAATGGCGCAGTTGACTCAAGCGATAAATGGTGGTGGTATCCATGCACGAGATCAGCCAGATCAACCCCAGAGGAACATGTCAGTGGTGGAACATTTCATGAGGCAACATCCACCATCATTCAGTGGATCATCTGACCATGTGCTAGCTGAAGGGTGGATTAAAGCACTGGAGAAGATTTTTGATGTCATGGGGTGTTCAGAACATCAAAAGGTTAGTCTTGCTATTTACCGTTTTGAAGGTGAAGCTGATCAGTGGTGGTCGATGGTGAAAAATATAAGGGATAGTGATGAGATTGAGGATCTTCACTGGGATGAATTCAAAGGTATGTTTCTTGAGAAATATTTTCCTAAGGTGGTTCGTCTTAGGATGGAAAAGCAGTTCCTAGAATTGAGGCAGGAGGATGATTAAATGGCTGCTTATGAAGAAGATTTCACTCGATTGGAAAGGTATGCTCCAAACTTCATACGAGATCTTGATAGTAAAATAAACCGTTTTTACTCAGGGTTAAAGCCAAAGTATCGAAGGGCTTTAGCTTCTCGTGAGTTCAAAAGTTATGAAAAACTTGCTCGATGTGCAGAGAAGGTGGAAATGGAGTTCGCCGCTGATCAGGTGTTCTATGACAAACAACAGAATAAGAGGTCTAGTTGGCAGGAAAAGGGGAAGAATTCATCAAAGAAGCAAGGAGGTAAGAAAACCAAATATCCATCCTGTGAGAAGTGTGGTAAAATGCATCCTGGAGAATGTTTATCCAAGTATGGTAAGTGATTTCGGTGTGGTAAGTCTGGTCATATTGCTCGTAACTGTAAGGAAGATGATCAAGAAGGAAATGAAAATCCAATGGTAAGATGTTTTAAGTGTAATGAAATGGGTCATTATGCAAACGAGTGTCCAACGAAGAACTCAACTGGGGGAATGCAGCCAGACTACAAGCAGAAAAAGGTGGTGAAATCCTTTGCAACAACTTCAGTAGATGTTGGGCCATCGAATGAAGTGGTATCAGCTCCATGGAGCTTAGTATTTTTCGAAGATTGACATGAGGTCGGGGTACCATCAGTTGAAAGTAAAAGAAGCAGACATTCCGAAGACTGCGTTCCGTACTAGATATGGCCATTATGAATTTGTAGTTATTCCTTTTGGGTTAACCAATGCACCTGCTGTATTCATGGACCGTATGAATAAACTTTTCCATGAGTTCTTGGATAAGTTTGTGTTTGTGTTTTGAGGTTTGGGAAGAGGTTATGTGTGCCTTGTGATTCACAGTTGAAAAATGAGTTGTTATGTGAGGCTCATAGTTCCCCGTTTTCCGTTCATCCTGGGAGTACTAAGATGTATAGAGATCTGCGGGAGTATTACTGGTGGGATGGAATGAAAAGAGATATTGATGATTTTACTATGAAGTGTTTGACATGTCAATAGGTTAAAGCAGAGTGGCAGTTACCGAAAGGGATGCTTCAACCTTTACCAGTGCCAGAGTGGAGATGGGAAAACATATCCATGGACTTTGTTCTGGGATTACTGAGGACGTCTCGAGGTAATAATGCAGTCTGGGTTATTGTTGATCGCTTGACGAAATCTGCTCATTTCCTTTCTATACGAGATACTTTCTCTCTTGATCAACTTTCCCGTTTGTATCTTAAAGAGATAGTCAGGTTACATGGAGTTCCTCTCTCCATTGTATCGGATCGTGATCCCAGGTTTACTTCTAACTTTTGGAAAGGCCTTCAGAAGTCATTGGGTACGAAATTAAATTTTAGTACAGCTTTTCATCCTCAATCAGATGGGCAGTCAGAACGAACAATCCAGACATTGGAGGATATGCTATGAGCTTGTTCTATGGATTATCAGGGAAGTTGGGACCAACATCTTTCTTTGGTTGAGTTTTCTTATAATAACAGTTTTCATTCCAGTATACAGATGGCACCATTTGAGGCATTATATGGGAAGCAGTGTCGAACTCCAGAATTTTGGAATGAAGTGGGTGAGAGGAAGCTGATGGGACCAAAATTGGTAGAAGATATGGCAGAAAAAGATCAGTTGATTCAGAAGAACATGAGAATAGCTCAAAGCAGGCAGAAGAGTTATGAGGATAACCGGAGGAAGGATCTATCTTTCGAGGTAGGTGATCATGTTTTTCTCAAGGTTTCTCATTGGAAAAGTGTGATGAGATTTAGTAAGAAAGGAAAGCTGAGTCCAAGGTTTATTGGACCATATGAAATTCTGGAGAGAGTTGGATCATTTGCATACTAGGTGGCTTTACCTCCGAGTTTATCTCAGGTACACAATGTTTTTCATGTTTCAATGTTGAGAAAGTATATGCCAGATCCATCTCATGTTTTGAGTCCAGAGGTAGTTCAGCTGGAAGAGAACCTATCTTATGAGGAAAAACTGGTCCAGATTCTTGACCACAGGGAGCAAGTGTTACGGAATAAGGTGATTCATCAGGTAAAGGTTTTGTGTAAAAACCACATGATTGAAGAGGCAACATGGGATTCTGAAAATGCTATGAGGGATAAATACCCCCACTTATTTTGATAAGTGAATAAAATTGCGAGGACGCAATTCCCAAAAGGGGGGAAGGATGTAACATCCCAGGTAAATAAAGAATGAAGAATTTTCATATTTATTAATATTTACGAATGAAATATTAATTTTAATTAAAAGGGGTTTCTACATTCAATAGCGTACTTGGTACGCAACGATGAGTTTCTTTGAAAACTTGCGTTGCACACAAGTAATAAAATAATATTATTTTAAATGTTAGTTAACGAGTAGCCGTTGTACTGGCGGGAATGGATAGAAATAACTAAAATATGATTATATATGTTTTTAAATGTTTTTTCATTTACCCAATAAAATATAAAGGCTTAAAATACAGAAAGAGTTCAATTTTAGGCATTTATACCCTAATTTTCACGAAAGGTCCACTTATCACCTTTTGACGGAGAACCGTCATTAAATATAGTTTTGATCACTCTTATACATTCTTTTGGACCAAATATAACTCTTCTTTAGAATCGGGACATCAAAATTTACTTTGTGTAAATTTTTGGTACCTTTCTGATAAAGTTCATTTTTTAATGAATAGTGTAAAATGTTGTATTTTAATTCAAAACCTCTTTTTAATCTAATTTATTTATATGATTAGATTATCTTTTTAATTGGTTTTAAAGTGAAATTATAAAATATTTTTACCATTAAATCCAATAGTGGTCGTTGGAATTAATTTCACTTTGAAATCGGAATTAAACTAGTGTCAATCTTTTGATACTTATTGTTTCATAAAAACACGCTATTTGCTCTGACAGTGGTAATTAATTATTAAATTAATTAATGTGACTTATATGATTTGAATTTTGTAAAATAGACTTCATTTTTGAATTCGGAATATCAAATATAGTTTAGGGTGAATTTTTGGTAATTTTCTGAAAAACTTCAATTTTTGATGAATAGTGAAACCACTTAGTGGTAATCAAGCAAACTGATTTTTCAGTTAAATGAAATTTTACCACTAATGTGTATTGAATTTTGAAAATCCAACATACATGGTTGTCATTAAGAAGTAAAATGTGGTTCAATGAGATTAAAATAATTTTTTGGTGAATAGTAACTTATTAAGTTTTTAATCGCGATTAGTGGTAATTAGTGTAGTTTAAGGTATAAATAATGATTTAATAATATTAAATGACCTATACACATGTCCCAAACTTATTGGTTGTGTCATGGCCGACCAAGAAAAGACATGGGTCAACTTGGGGACCCCATAGGGTCATTTTGGTTGGGAAATGACATAAATAACTTTTTATTTAATGTAAAGGTAAAAATGACATAAACATAATACATTTTACTAAAACAATTCTTACATGAAGTTATAAAGATCAGATTTTTGATTATAAATAGTCATTGGAAAGCTAAAAAGATATCCTACATCATAGTAGTTTTTTTATAATTTTTAGACATTAAATAAATTAAATTATTTATGACATCATGATGATGCAGCGATGACCTCATTATTTAACGATTTAAATAAAATGGAAAGATAATGTAAAATCTATAGACTACACATGTCCAAAACCAATTGGATGAGTGGATTTAGAACCCTTATCACCTTATCCAAGAATTATATCAATTTGGGTCCTTTTAAAAACGAAACACATTTTCAAATAAAGTAATATTTCTTTACTTTCCAAAAGTGCCCCTCCTCTCCTCTTATAAAAGGCCCCCAACTCTACCTCATTTCACACACTCCTCAAGCCTTTGGCTCGGCCAACCCCTGCCCATTTACTCTCTCCACATCCCTCTCCTCAACCTAGAGGATTCACTTTGGGCATAATCCTTTCAAAGGAATCTTTTAGGCTCAAATCAAAAGGAGTTACACTTTTAAAGGTAATTCATTCTCTCATGTTCATTTGTTTTATTTTGCTTCTCCAACCCCCTAAACTCTTTTTATTTACTTATTTTGTAACAAAACCAGTATATTAAATATACTAGGATGTTTTTATAAGATTTATTTGAGCTAAACTCTCACAAAACTACATCAAATGGTTAAAGAACATACGGTTTCCGTGGATGGCGAAATTCTGCCTCCCGAAACGATGATTGTTCAATACTCATTTAACACCTTCAAAGGTGGCCATTATGATGTCACTATTTTTATATATGATATATAATATGTTTATGTTTTTTTAAGCTTCTGTTTTTTTCATTTTGGGCATACCTTTATGGTTTCCATTGTGGGTAAACACGATATCTTCATTTAAGGAAGTGCGGACTACCGCCCCCTCAATGTGATGTGATTCGTTAATGCCATATGTGGGATGTGTAAAGGATGGATTTAAAGTTATTATATATGATGTTATAATGGAATTATAATATACCTCTATATCATTATTATTTCTTTCCATTAAAGTATGAGATAGAAATGAAAGTAGCGTTCATGCGTACGTACGACTTACCGTCTCCATGAACAGTGCATTTCATTTCTTATCCCCAAATGTAATGTACTATTAAAATTACATCTATATAATGTATATATATAATTAATGATATATCTAAATGATGAATATAATTCTGGAATTAAAATATACATACCTCTCATTTAGTTTTAATTCCATTAATATGACAAAGAAATGAAAGTAGCGTTCATGCGTACGTACGGATTACCGTCTCCATGAACGGTGCATTTCATTTCTTACCTCAAAATGATTAGGTAATATTATAAATACATGTATATGCTGGATATAGATGATACATATTATATCCAAATCGGTAATTTCATTCTGGATATAAAGAACCTTTGACCACACGAACAACATGTAACTGTAAGAAGTCCACTTTCGACTTAAGAACCAAATATTGACAAAACAAACATTATTAAATTAAATGGTTACATAATGTTTATAACATGGCAGTAAGTGATATAAAAGGAATAATAAACTTAAAAAAGGTTTTAATCAATTATAAATTAATTCAAGTTTATTATTCAGGACGTTAAAGAACGATCGAGTTAAGTCGGACCCGAGGTAAGGGACTTTGTCTCAATCTCCTTTCATTGAGGCATATTTTATTTTATACACAACTTTCTTTTATACGGTGTATAAAACCCTTTGACTTTTACTTTTATACAAAAGGAATATTTTTCTACGAAGCGTTTTACAAAACGACAAAAAGGAATGTTTCTTTTAACGTACGTGGCGACAACGACCTTTTCCGCCACCGCGAGTATTATTTGGTCTTTGGCTTTCTCAACAAGCCGTAATGTTTTTAGAATAAAATAAATACCATATACTCTATTATGTATTTTGGTGTTGAAAATGGTTTTGAAAAAGGATTCTATTTTCTCAATATATTTATGATATATTGTGATTGAAATGTGGAAATGTTATCATTCTTTTATATTGGTTTTATGTTTTATGATTTTATACTGGTACTTGGACATTTTAACGGGTGGTTACGTTATAAACCATATGACGGGTGGTGTTGTGAATACCAGGACAGGTGGTTACGTTATAACCTCCAATGCATTGGGTATGGAAGTCGGCCGTATGGCTATTTCATTAAGTATGTATGGAAATTGGCCATATGACTATTCCATTAAGTGATATGTGTGGAAGTCGACCGTATGGTTATTCCACTTAAGTATGTTTATGTCCCATGTTACCTTTATATATGTTATGTGTTCTTTATATGGGTTTTATGGTAATAATTTCGTTACAAAAATGTAAGTAATGATACTTTATTCAGTGAAGAGTTTTTACTACTTCATGAAGGTGAAGGTATTACTTTGATAGAGTATACATGGTTTACTTGATTTTGAAAAACTAACAGTTGTCATTATTTGTGTATCCCTTACTGAGCTTTTTATGCTCACCCCAAGTTTTTTTGAAATGTTTTTCACATGACTTAATGTGGAATAAGGTCAAGGATGGGATCAAGGGAATGTCATGCTATATAAAACATGGAACTAGACACGTTTATTTTTAAGAGTTTTTTTTATTATGGAAACTTAGTAGAAGTGACTACTTTGTAATCTTTTGAGATGTAATAGTTATGTTCTAATTCTCTAAAACTCTAAACCTGAAAAGATCCTCAACGTGAATTATTCATTTAATTCAATATTAAGTAAGGTTTAATGTCGGGGCCTTATAAAAATAAACAAACATAATATTATATTAATGACATTATTAACATTCTATAATTATAAAATATATCATTTTCTTTATTATCCATCACATACATAAAAAGGTGATAAAGTCATTCGTGGATGTGTGGACTACCGCCTACTTGACATGATGTGATTCTTTGAACATAAAATAAATTATATATATAGGTACATATGAGTAAATAATATATTATTTATGATATAATGATCATTATTGAAATATATAATTCTACATCACTTCATTCCATAAAGATCATTGAAAATAAGAACGTTACACATTTGTATGTACGACCTACCATCTCAATAATAGTATCATTGATTAATTATTCATAACCATATTTAATGATTTATTTTTAAATTATAACTGATGGGTAAATATTGTAATAATTTAATGGTTATTATTCTATAGATGTTATATAATTACCCATTTCCATAGTTTACCTAAATTTTTTTTACATATAAACTAAATTTGGTAGAAACAACTAACTAAAAAATAATAGTTTACATAGTTAAATACAACATAGTATGAAGTGAAATAAAAATAATTATAAAAATGAAAACAGTCCTCAAGAAAGGAAATAATTAACATATATTTATTTATTATAAATTTAATGGATGTTCAATAGAATAGAAACTCAATTTAACTTATTCTCATCTCACCTTTTACATATGTGGGATAAATGTCATGTTCACCAGTTAAATATTTTCTATGGTGTATCTTATTCCATTTTTAATATTATATCATTTATCATCTTACCGTCATGGTATATTAAACTATAATTTAATTTCACAACATAATTATCATTATGATTCTAATTTTTTCAATGTTGTATTCGATAATTTGGATGGATAAAGATTATTTTCATCGACAATAACATAAATGATATTTAAATGGTATTCTAATTTAAGGAAATTATATGAAATGTTTTGAATAAAAAATTCCATTTACTCTCCACTATTTATTGATGTCCATTTTCAACTATTATTACCATTTTCCACTCGTTGGTACTCGAAATATTTTAGGATTTTTTTTCTTAAAACCAGACATTGTTTCTTAGTTTTTTCAGAGAACATGTTTTTTAGTAAAGAATTGATTTATTAAAATGTTTTAAATTTTTTTTGAAGAATTGTGGATAAATAAATTTTTAACAATTTTTCATTTATGAATATTTTGTAATGAATTTCTTTTTATCATTATAAACAACTCATATATTAAATCTTTTATCATGAAAAAGGTGTAATATTTTTACCTCGTACCACTTGTGTAGATTTACCCTACATCATTTCATTAAATATTCCATTTCATTATTAAATGTATAATTTTTGAAGTGAAATATTTTCAAAAGTTATTTTCAAATAATTTTTTTTAAAAGGTTTTTAAAAAGGCTATTTCCACACGAATATTTTTAAATGATATTTTTTTAATTATTCCATTAATTAAAAACAAAATAAATTTATTTTACTCTACTTGGGGTATGTTGTATTGATATAATCCTTAATCATCCAATCGATGGTTCATGTTTTTTTTGGCTGAGGATAATGTTCACATTCACTTTCATTATTCCGTAGTTAGTACCCTTAAATCATCAATTTCCTATGATCATTGAATGTTGAAGTTTATATATCTATCCATATCATTTATTATGGATAAGTTAATTTTATAAATTCTATACCATTTTTAATATGATGTTTTTATTGAATTTTATTATACAATTATGATAAATATGGATATTTCTGTATACTTTGTTCAATACGAATATTTGATAATTAAATTTTTTTATTTTATTTGAGTAATGTTTTGTACATGAAATAAATGGATTGGAGACCATTTATGATAAGACCTATGGGTTGGGGACTTGTTTATAAAATCACCTTGATGCATCAGTAATCTCATGGGACAAAGTAGATGCACAACATGGAATCATTTAATTGTCACTTAATAGTAATGGTCCCATTTACCTAGGAAACATGGAATACAATAACTAAGATCCAGCCTCATTTAATTCCAATTATTATTCATCAATGAGATTTTTCTTCGACATATCTATGGATAAATTAAATTTTTTGATTAAATGGAATGTGTTATATTTTTTAACCTTTGCATATTTATTTTTTATTTTCAAGTTATTTGAATTTCTTGTGTCTTCAGGTAATACCTTTCTATATTTTTATTCACATAAATTTTGATTATTATTTATATTCCATGTATGTTTAGTGATTTATCATACCATATTGGCTATTCTCGTTATTTCTTTATTTCATCCACTATATTTTTCCCTTACTGAGCATTTGAGATCACCTTGTTATTTTTCATTCTACATGAATCCAAGAAGCGTACTATGAAAGATATGGGAAAATTTACTACATGTATTAGAGTTATCCTCGAAGTTATTTATTTTGAAAAAAATACTACAATTAGTGTATTAATTTATAAAACAATGCCTTGTTTATGTATCTGGTTTACCTTGTCTACAAGACTCTCAGTAAATTTGGGATTTGATTCCATGTAATCATGGAAATATAATTGATATCTGACATCGAATTTGGGTTATCATAGTGTCGAGTTGATACATCATAACTCACAATATGAGAAACATTTGAAAAGGGATTGATGTGATATAAATTTAAATACCCAATTAAATAATAGAGAATTCAAAATAATGAAATCATTGGGAATAATTTAACAAAAATATAAAAATTTATTTCAATAATAAATATTATCACTAGATATTCATTTTTGAAATAACCGAATGAAATTAATAACAAATTGAATCAAAAGATATGAAGGATGTATTCTCAAATAGAAATTTAAATACCATGAAAAAATATATAATAATAAAAATGTAATAATGAAAATTGGGTAATATGTATCCCAAATAAAATTATAGTATATACATAATTTCATAACATTCTTCAATAAAGCGAAATTAAGACGAAACCATTACCTTGGAGAGTTCATATTGCTGAGATGTTGTGAGTAATGCCTTTTTTAAAACAAAAATATTCAAAATCAGAATTCTGAAATTCTCTTCCATGATCACTATGAATTTTTATCAATGGATAGTTTTTCTACTTTTTTACTTGGGCTCTAAAAAATTTGAAATAAGAAAAATCTTTATATTTCGTTTCTATAAAATAGACCCATGTAAATCTAGTGTAATCATCAACTAAGAAGAATACCTAGTGTTTACCTCCAATGCATCAAGTTTTTATTTATCCAAAAAGCTACATATGCACAAACTATAATGTATTAGAAATTTATACTTCACCGATTGATTTAAATCTTGATATTTGTTTTTTTTTCAAATTGATAAGGATCGCAAACATTTGAAAAATCAAATCTAAACTCTGGTAGATCCTTAAAAAGTATTTCCATAGATAGTTTACATAGGTTCCTAAGGTTAAATTGTCCTAACCTTGTATTCCATAACCATGTTTGATCTTCCATTGCACTAATACAATGTAGATATTGACTCCTAATGTCTTCTAAATTTAATGTTTATACATTTTCATTCATATTGAAAGAATTTGTAAACTCTTACATGGAAGTGTGTACTAAACATTTTTCATTTCTAATGTTCACAAGGTTACCTTAATCACATAATTGACTTATACTAATGAGGTTGTGATTAATACCTTTATCAAATATAACATTTTTAATCAATGGTTTTCCAAGAAGAACAATGTTTCCCATACCAATAATTTCTCCCTGAGCGTTATCTCTAAAACGTACTTTTCCTCCTTTCCTCTTGATAATATTGTCAACGTAGTTTTGATTATCAATCATATGAAAAGAACATCCCCTATCCATGTACCATTTATTTCTATTGTTATTATATTTATTTTCCTAAAATGGTTTGTTAGAATTTTGGAATCAAAATTATCTTGGTTCTAGAAATTTCAGAAAGCAAGATTTTAGAAATTCACACTTTCATTGAAAAATAATCTTTATGAAATCCTAAAGACTGAGAATTATTTAATGAATAATTATTTGACCAAATTTCAACCATACATAAATTTAGTGTAAAATGGAGCACTTTAAGGAAAAAAATAGTTATTACAAAAAACTGTCTTAAAATGAGTATAACCAAATCTAGAACTATTCTTTAGGTGAAGAATTTGGGAATACATCTTTTAAAAAATTTCATTAGCGGAGGTAAAGTTTGACAAACACTTCCTGAAGGAAAATATTTTTCACAATAGTTTGATAACGAAGTTTTTATCCTCATAAACATTAGTTTTAGAACTACAGTTAGTCTCTAAAATATTTTTATTATCAATTACATTTTCAAGATCCTTAGAAAGTTTATGTGTCTCAGAATTAACTTCCTCATGGATTTTGGAAATACTTTTAAAATCATACCTTTTTTTATTAAGATCATTAGAGAGATCTGATAAATCTTTAGTTAAAATAGAAATTCTAGAATTTTCCTTATCCTGATTTTTCTTGAGTTTAGAATTCTCATTCCCAAGAAGTTCAACAAACCTAAATACATGTTCATAAGTTGGTAATATATTATCTTCATAAAAAAAACATTCTTCATCTGATGACTTATAATATTTATCATCAGTATACTTTGTATTCAAGGTTACATTAGTGATAGATTTTTTATTGTTTACCCTTTCCATTAGACAATGATATTCAATGGATAGTCTGCCTAGTAGACCGAGATTCTTCTGACTAGAAGATTCATTATCAGAGGATTCATTAGAAGATTCACCACCCCTGGAACTCCAGGTGTCATTGGATATCAAAAAATTAATTAATTTAGCCTTGTTGTACTTCCTTCAATTCCATTCAGAATGATTTACCTTTTTATCCATTTTCTTAAGCCTTATACAATCAGGACTTATATTCCATTCCCTTTTGAATTCATAACAAGTTACTTCTATGTCATTCTTGTATTTTCTTTAATTATTATTATATCTATATTGAAAGTCATTCTTTCCAATGATATTGTTCATCCTTCGAGTAAGATAAGAAAGATCATTATTAGAATGTTCACTTTAACAATATTCATATAAAACAGTGACTTTCATAGACATGGATCTCATAACCCTTTCAAGAGACATGACATTAGTAGTATTAAAGGATACACTTTCATTTCCATTTTTCTTCATATTCAAATCAAATCTCTTTTCATTATTGTCTCATATTGAAGAAGAGTTCCAAATATCTCATCAATAGTGATTTGAGATACTTTCTTATTTTCCTCAACAGTTGTTCTCATAGATTCCCACTCATTAAGCATGATATCTATAATCATATCCAAAAGAGATTTGTCATATAAACCATTATCACCCATAGATTGTAAAATGTTAACAATAGTTATAAATATTTGTTGTACCATACATACAGGTTATCCATAAATAAATAGAAAAACGTGATATTCTTCTCTAAGAATAGCTCTTCTAGTTTCAATAACTTTGGATGTACCGAAACGTGGTACATCCAATTTCATCGAGAAAAAATTTGAAACATCACAAAAAGAAATTTGACTATATATATTCATGTTCATGGAACAAAACAAAGTATTATGTACCATTTAGTTTAGTTGATATTTGGATTCACCTTGATTAGTAATGGTTCTGACTTATTAATCAGGATTCTTCTATTCTCTAGTAATCCTAACAAAACTGTCCACTTTGGTACTAATAACAAAAATCTTCATACAATCTCTCCATTACTCATAATCTTTCCCCTAAAATATAGGTGGTATAGTAGGATTTATATTGTCAGTCGATCCAACATTCATTCATGCCATCATAAAAAATATATTTCCACAAAAACATGTTAATTGTAAAAGATTGTAAAAAAGGGTAATAATCCATAAGCAAGAAAAATATTTAGAACAATGTAAAATTGAGAAAGTAAACTTATATATGAATATAAGTATTTTATATACCTCATCTGATGCCAATTGTAATATCTAAATAAGGAATTAAATGATAATTTTATAAGAGGGGGTGAATAGTTAGTTTAAAAACATTCATTTTTAACCATAAGGTAAACAATGTTTAATAAGGTTAAACAAGATAGATTCGCATGGACACTTTTAGTTCTAAAAAATTGTTAGGATCCAGAAATACGATTCTGGAAATGAATCTTATGAAATTATTACAAGGAAAACATTCTACATTAAAGCATATAGAATCTTACTTAACAGAGTATACAAAATTAGAATAATGTATAAGAAGGTTATAAATTATTCTTTTATCAAAATACAATGGAAATAAATATGAATCAAAACAAGTAAAAAGTATGAAATCTTTTATCCCAAAGATAAGGGTATCCAATAACCAAGAATAAAGTTCCCTTGATTTATTCATTCAAGAATGTATGGCATAACAAAACCAAGGTAAGCCCTTGATAGAAATATCTGAATCTATCTTCTTATCCCCACATGTCCATTAACATTAATGTATTCGGCACAACTATCTTCCTATCCCCTAAATTCCTCGAACATTAAGGTAGTTTATACCTCTTTCTTCCTATCCTCGGACATCCTCGACTGTATACAACAACAATCTGGGTCACACAAAGCAATCATAATAAGATGTTCAATATACACAAATCATGAGAGTATATCTCTCTAAAAGACACCTTATAATCATTTAATCTCTAGAGTCATCAACCCTAAATTCTCAGCATTATGTTCTTTCAAATAAGCTCCTATTTATTGGTACTTCTACAATAGTTGACACCCTCCTCCAATGGTCATATTTTTCCTTTAATCTTGGAGGGACCTGTATACTTGTCACTCAAACAACGGTTAGATAGAAACAGGTTGTAACACATCATTACCTAACTATAACAAGTGTATGTAAAACAACATTTCATAACCAAATCTATTTTTCAATGACTAAGAAAAAATAATGTTCACAATCCAACCAAATAAACATTATAAGATTATAGATCATGTATATTTTTATTATTTTATCCAAATATTTCGAGACCAGAATTCTATAGATTTTGGATTTTTAATTCCAATGAATTCGGAGTCTGAATTCTAAAAAAATAAGTGTCTGGATTATGAGAAATTCAGTATCTAAATTATAAGAATTTTTGAGTCAGAATTCTGAAAAATTTGGAGTCTAAATTCTGAGGAATTTAGATTCTAAATTCTGGGGAATGCAAAGACTGAATTATGAGGAATTCAGAGTCTGCATTCTAAAGAATTCGGAGTCCAAATAATGAGGAATTCAGAGTCTAAATTCAGAGGAATTTAGTTTATGAAATATGAGAAATTCCAATTATGAATTCTGAGAAATTCAGATTATGAATTCTATGGAATTCAGAGACTAAATTATGATAAATTAGGATTATGAATTCTAAGGGATTCAGTCTAAATTTTAGTGAATTAAGAGTCTGAATTTTAGAGAATTCGGTGTCTGAATTACATAGAATTCAAAGTTTGAATTTCAAAGAATTAGGAGTCTAAATTTGAGAAAATTTTGTTTATGAATTTCACAGAATTCAGAGTCTGAATTTCAGATAATTCAGATCCTAAAGACAGAGTACATTATAACATAGGATTTATAGGATTCTATGTTTTTACATGTGAAACCAAATTTTAGACATAGGAATAAACTGAGTTAGATTTAGAGAAACAATTAAATTTACAATGAAAACATTGGTAAGGATAAAATTTCCTTGGAGAAAGAAACATTTCCTTATAAAGATAATTCTTAGATTTTTTTTTTTCAAAAACATAAAGTGTTTGTGATTTTATAAACTTAGAGGAACAGAAAAGTAATATAAAACTTTATTGACTCCACATTATGTTCTTAAACATATTCCATATATTCTTCTTATCAATCTTTATATGCTAATTTTAGTGTATTTTGAATGGTTTTAAGAGGTCATTTCCATAAATCATGGTGGAGTCATTGCGTTTTCTTAGATATTTTTCATCAAATCGTTAGAAGATATCCTATGATGATGACTTCTTAATGTTTATCTCTATTTCATTGTAATTGAGTCTCATAATGAATGTTTTTGTGGTTATTTGCAGCATTGGTGTGAAATTTTTCTTGCTCTAACATTATGTGAAGTGGATATTGTTTATTAGGATACAAGGGGCATGTCATGGGACATTGGAATTTCATTACATGAGGTTTTGATGATTAAACACTAGTAAATGTGTTTTAAATGATTAAGACTCATTGAATAGTATTGAATAATTAATTATAATTTTTGTCAATAATTTTTTAGATGTTATAGATTGATATAGGTTATTTTTGTAGGTATGAGTTTAGTAGATACGTAGATGAGCGTAGAAAAGTGAATATGATCATATATAAATGAAAGGACTCTGTATGAGGAATTTGATCACAAAACAACTCCTTATGATTTATGAATTTGTTTATATAGCACATGATATAAGGTCTCACCACCCATTCATGATCATCCAAGAATTTAAAATACAATGTTTGTTCAAAAGTCCCATGATAAGAATGAATGTTTCATTGGACATGTTAAGTGATTAAACCCGATTTTGATTCCTTGGAAATCATTGGTCAAGATAATGACCATAAATGAGGGTGATGAGATACATGATCCATATAGTGTTATCGAAAAAATGAATGGAATATAATGTACCATTGGATATGTGTCTTTATTCAATTCCATGTTAGGTGGGGGTAGATTATAATAATTATTATAGATTTTGTTCATATGGTCCTTGATATGACTTATATCCTATTTACTTTATTTAATAGAAACTACGGTGAGTGTTCCTCGCATATCAGTATGTGAGTACATGGGTGTGTCTACCCTAGGTAATATTATAGAAATGTTTGGTGTGAGAAGATAACCTAGAATTACATTGTAAATGAGATGGATGTTATTTCATATATTTATTGAAATGCCTATGTTTTATTGACTATGAGTCCAATGTGGACATTATATGATCACGGTCATGTTTAGGTATGTAATTCCCTCTGATTGACTTGCATGGAGTATATAGTCATGGATGTGTGAGATGATCCCGTGTTGGGTGTCTATGTATTGGGGTTACCAAGTATACTTTAGTTCATTCTAAGACTCATTTGAACACTATGGGTGTCAATCTTGGTATTCTTGTAAAGTGATGTCCCTTTAAACTTACAGTGTTGAGAATTGGGTTTCCACTTGAGGATCCAACCTTGGAGTATTGTGATATGTTTTGGTGAGTTCCCAACCTGTGTGGGGTTGATTAATGATATAAATGATTCTGGAGTGGGTCACTACTCCCCCTTTATGAGATATGTGATTTTGGTTGTGGTGTCATCCCCGTGACGATTTATGAATGTTATTTTACAGTTGGGATTCCTTTCATCCTAATATTATATGGTGAGATGGATTAGGATATAGGGAATCCCCCATGTTGTTATATAATATTTTTGATGGTGATTCATTACACCTGATGATTATTGAAGGATATTTCATGTAGCACCTCACGATTTTATATGTATTTCATTTGAATAAAAACATAAATTATCTAATAGATTTCCTTATACGCAATCCAAAGTCTATATAAACTGTGATATAGTAAACCATTATAATATAGTTGTTAAATTGAATGGTATTAATACTAATAACAACATTAGGAATAATTTTTATAAGTGGTATAATTAATTCAAAATGATTTATTAATTCATAATAAATAATTACCCAATTTTCAGTAAATTCATTTTACACTTTAAAAATATGACTCCTTCAAATAATGGTTATATCACATTTTTACACATGATCATAATAAATAATATTTAAAATATATATAAATTTTATTTTATGAAATGAATATAATTTTTAAAATCATCATTTCTAAATTTTCATTGGGTGAGTTTTTAGGATTTTCTTTAAAGATTTATTTTTTACTGAATTGAAAAACATTATCCTTTATTTAAATGAGAATTCCTTGTTATTTTATTAATTTTATATTAAATTATCCATTATTTAATTTAATTATAAATAATATAAATAATTTTATAGTAATCTTCATTATACTAGATTTTGGTATAAGATAATGTTTAGGCTTAAAAGCAAATCTTCCTATGAAACATTTTTTGTGTGTGAAATGTGTTTTTACCATAAAAAATAAGTTTAGTAACTAATGATTATTGATTTGAATAAACATTACCTGTTATTTATTCAGTATAATATTTTAGATTCTATTTTATGGTGTTTAAATGTAATTCAACGGATCTAAATTAACTTTTATTCTTAAAAACAATTTCGAAAGTGATTTTTCATTGGAGTTTGGCGCCTAATTAAAATTAAGTATTGAAATTTATAGAAATTTAATCATATAATAATAATTTAATATGTATATTATAAATAATTAATATAATTTAATTTGATTGACTTTATTTGTTTCATCATTAATAGTAAAAACAGTCAAATTTTGTTACTCCGGCTAAGGTTTAAACGGGTTTAACATGGGTTAAACAATTAGATAAGGTTAGTATTCCCACAAAAAACTATATAATTGTTATAAATTTAATATATTGAAACCTAAATATATCTTAACATCGAATACATTTCTATTTTAAGACAATATCCCATTAAAGTGGCCTTAACTCATTTAAATCTTTTAATAAATTCTATGTGTGTCCCCCCACACACACTTATAAAAGGAAACCTCATATCCAACCTTATTCGCATATTTGGATCAAAATATATTATAAAATAACTACTAAAACCCAAAAAATAATCCATCCCTTAATCATAGATATTATAGAATCATCATAAGTCCAATACATCATGGCTTAAAGTGTATGCCAAAGGAGGTATCTGAAATATGACTTATAGATCTTAACCAAGCCATAAAAATTTTATTTTTTATTATAATTCCTACAAAATTGTTTTATCCATATAAAAAATAATTAATTTATCATAAATATTATTATATTTCATAATAATTATGTTACAACCATTCACCACCAATAATAAATCTAATTGGAGATGAAAGTATCACATTTGTATACGTGCATACTACCTCCTCTACCTAATGATATGACTCAATTTCTACCACCATCATTAATTATTGGTTATTATGATATATTTAATGTTTATATATGTTACTTATTTTATAATAATTATTCTACATTGGTGAATTAATATTTATCTTTATTTTATTCCATCCATTGAAAAATGGAAATGTCAATTGTGATTGTGTATGTACTACCATCTTAATGTAGTGATGTATTTATTTTTTCAACACTGTTTTGTATTAATACATTAAAAAATGTATATAATGAATATACATGATATTTATATCATTATTAAATTTATATATATTAATTAACCTTGATCAATGATTAAGGAAAATAATCTCCCGTCCAAAACATACATGAAAAATAAAGCAGTTAACACCCGAAATGATGATGAAAATGAAAGATTGTTAATGAATGGGTGATCAAAAATTATAATCAAACCATTTATGGTATAATAAGTATTATTACAGTTCTTTTAATAATTATATTAAATTTAAATTTATTTTATAGGATTTTACATCACTTATGATGTAATAGAGACTTGCGGTAAGGGATTTATGGTGAAATCTAGTTTTTACTAGGATTGTTTATGTTTAAATTTTTCAGTGAGTATTTTAATATTATTCAAAAAATATTTAATTTTATTTTTTATATATTTTATTATCCTTATCATTTTTTAAAGTAAAATTCTTTTAATTTTCAAAACATTGTTATTTTAATTTTTTACTGAAAATGTGTGGGGAATATTTTTTTTAATATTCACATCATGAAAAGATTTCCCCAGCATCTTAAATACTATTCTATGTAAATATTCATTTATAAGATTCATTTTTAATATTAAAATTAAAAATTACGTAATATTTTATAAAATTGTATATATTTAATAGAGTATTTAAAATAAAAAGGGTATTATCATCAAGAATTGTTCTAGTTATCCTTTAAAGGTACTTTTATCTATGAAAACATATTTTCATGTTTCTTATGATTTAAAAGGGATTTAATTAAAATTTGAAATATTTATTATTTCTATATATTCTATATGATTATTATAATGAAATTTTTATGAAACTTATTTCCTTTCCATGCGTTATGATTTTATGTTATGATAAATTTGTTTTGATCTTATCATTCACATATGTATGGTTTTCATTATGTGATGGGTGGGACCAAAATTATATAACCCTCTAATTCATTGTGTAAATTAGGATATCTCATGAGATAATAATACATTTAATGGGTATTTAAAAAAAATTATTATGGGAATTTTTCAAATAAGATAGTCTTGGGACCGAACCTTGACTAAGGAAATTTTGTAATGGGGAGTTAACATAATACACAATGATAGACATGGAAGTTACCCTTGACTATAAAAATTATTTTAAATGATTATATGGAGACAAAAAACATATTTATTGGTATTATAATATGTTTTTAGGGCTCGTGATTTTTTATTCCACACACTTATGTATTAATTATTTCAATTGAAAAACATTAAGACATGTTTTATAATTATGTTATATGAATTGAAGGGTATTATTTTATTATGTTTATCCCATGTTATAACACAATTATGTTTATATTATGATAAATTATTATCATTTATTGATATATAATATTTTTTTACCATACTAAGAATTTGAGATCTCTCTTTTTTGTGTTTCCCTTCCACAAGTTACGATGAAATATTTTATGTTTTATATGTTTAAGAATGGTTTTAGTTTTGAATAATGTAATTGGAAATTATGTATATATTTTATGCACTATTTTAGTATATATCCAAGTTCCAAAAGGCAATAAACATATATTTTTTTAATATTTTTTTATTTGGAATTGAATTGAATATTCATCTAAAATGATGTAATATTTCTATATGAAAACTTTGGGTTTCTATAGTCGGTATCATATGAAAGGTTTAGTAACTATTGGAAATGAGGATGAGTAGAATTTTATGAGAACCCTTATGATAACCCTAGTTATAGAATAACATCCTAAATTATTTTACAATATTGTGGTTTCCCAAAAAAAATATATCTACAAATGGATATTATAAGCAGATTTGGTTTTGGCATAGATTCATCTTAGAATAATAACATTAAAAAGAGTCAGTCAAGTATATTTCAGTAATCATTCAGATGAATAGTCAATGGGACCATACTATGCATCTATTTTTACACTCCTACGATAAATTCTTAGGTTATTTCAAAATTTCTTCAAGATCCAATATGAATTATCTGAATTGATAATTACCACTGAGGACCTAGGTTAAACCAAAGGATTCATATATTGAAAATAATGTGTCATAATTTAGAAATAATATAAAGTATTTTAATAATTAAATGATTTCCCAATAGGATTATTGGTTCCCATACTATTATTTTTGGTTTCATTGAATCACTGGAAAATGAAAGAACCATGTTAATATAGAATGTGATGGACAATTCAATGAGTCCCCCCTTGAGAAACTGAATTTTATGGGATTTATAATGAAAATAAATAATTTCATTTTTATGTAGGCCCCTCAAGTAATGGATAATATTGATATTCTAAATGAGAAAAATAAGTAAAAAATAATATTGAGTCCTTCACAAGGAAACATCCACCTTTTTTGCGGGTCTACGGATCCACTAATTACCGAGAAATTGATCAACATAATGGAAAAGTTATTTTCCATTCTCATATTCTAAAAATATCAAAAGGTAATCATAAATTTTTATTATTTATCAAGTGATGTGTACAAATTTTGTACTCTTATTAAGAAAATGATTCAATGGTATGAAATTAACTCCAAGGAGTTGGATAAATTTAGGATATTTTTTTAACAAGTAGTTTCAATGTATTCTTCTCATGAAGATAAATATGGAATTATATGAGAATTAGGAAAATTATGAAAAATATGTTATGACCTGTGAGGAAACTTTTACAAGTATTTGGATGTATGATTCTGGTATTATTATTGAACTAGAAATTAAAACTGATAAATTCATAAAATTCTTAAAACCAAGTCTCTAAAGAGAGTTATAAATTTAAACGTTTAGTAACTATGATATATTTATTGATGTTATATCAATGAGAAAATGTAGGATAGAATATACCATCAATATCTTAGTTTAGATAATAAAATAAATATTTAAATCATTGAAAATTATAACTATAAAAACCATATAGGGATGAATATGAATTTTCTTTTATTCCTTAAGTGTAAATAACATAGTGTAAATTCTCATATAATGACTGGTAAATGTTTTAAGTAGGGAAAAGAAGACCATTGGGTAATATAATACCAAAATAAAGGGATAAAATTTCCTAAATGATGAAAATTGGGAGAAATAAAAAAATAATGCCCCATCCACACTAAAATTCTATTATTTAAATGTGTATAGACATTATAAAAACTAGTGATTGAATCTAAGGGTTAATGATAATGATCTATGTCCACATCTTCTTAATCCTAGATAAAAAATGAAGATATCATGTGGTCACTATTTCCGATCTAGGGTGAGATAAAGAAGTGGTTAAAGGTACACTTAAAATCCACTAATGAACTATTATTGTCTTATTTTATTGTAGATCTATCCAATATTTATATCAATTTTTTTAAGATTATCACATTACCAGCTCAATAACTACCTTTTAAAATAGTAGTAAAAAATCCTAATTTTAAAATAATTTCATCTAATTTCTATGAATTTCACTCAATTGAATTCTGTGGGAATATGCTTCCTGGAAATCTTTTAATTCTTCCTCTAGTTAAATTATATGTAATTTTGTACATGTGTTGGATTTCGTTATATAAAACTCACATCCAATACCGGGTAAGGTAAGTCATATTTTCTATTCCGAAAAGACCAAAGATTGTCTTTTTTTTGAGAATATAAATATGAACTTCCAATGGATGATAAATTCATTTAATGGGTGTTTATTCCTATTCAAATTAGATATTTATCTATGAAGTTTTGGGATAAAGTTAAAAATGATGATACTTCAATTTTATGGTAGTTTTTTTACGTATTTATGAAATAGTTTCCCAATATTCTTCAGAATTGGGATGTTGAGTTTTAAATAAAACTCATAACTGGTGACACAACAATTTCAAATAATCTATATATAGTAGCCCAAATATATCTTTAGAAATTATATAACCAACAATAGTATAATCATGATAGGGCATTTATTTGTAAAATTTCTTTACCATAGAATACACATATACATTTTTTTTATTATATTTATTAATCAATGTGCCTTTGCATTGATTATAAAGAACACAACAAGATCATGATCAAGTATTGGTATCCACTTCTCCGTATTGAATTTTTTAATCAATTATATGGAGATAAATATCTTTCCAAAATTATTCTTTGATTTGGATACAATCAGTTCTAGTTTGAAAGTGAATACATACTCTAGATATATTTATTATTGATTTATGGCCATTGTGAATTTATAGTGATTTATTTGACTTTATAAATCCCCCTCTATCATTATAGATTTAATGAAAAAAGTATTTATAGATTACCGTAATTACTTTTTAGTTTCCTTTTTAGATTATATTATTATATATTACAATAGGAAGTAAAAAACATTAACATAACTTGAGGATTATACTGAAGAACATAAGGCATGATAAGTTATATAGAAAATTTACCAATGATAAATTTTGAATATCCAAAGTTTCATTTTTGGGTTATATAATCTCAAGAGAGTGTATATCAATAGATCCATCAAAGATAGAAGTTATTAAACATTGGCATAAAAACCATTGTACCAAAAGACCATTGTTTTCTTAGATTGGATATATATTGTTGGTGAATTGTGAATTATTTCTTATTGATATCTAATTCAATCTCTAAAATAAATTGAAATGGATTTAGGTTCCTTTGTATTGATGAGTGTAAATAAAATTTCAATAAATTGAATAGAACATTGGTTAATACACCCTTAATCACGCTACCCATAGTGGAGAAGGGTTTTTTATTTATATAAATGGGTTTAAGAAAGGGTTTGTAATATTTCCCATGCATAACTATATGGTTATATATTTTGCAACATGCCAATTAAAGGTTCGTAAGAAAAATTATATACCTTGTGAATTGGATTTAGTAGTGGTAATAATTGAATTAATGTTTTGGAAGCATTATCATTAATGAAAAATGTGTGACATGTATTTTGATCATAAAATGATAATTAAATATTCACCCTGAAATTGATGAATATGTTCCAAATAAGATATTTTTAGTTGATTAAATATCATGATTGAGTAATACCCTAAAAACTTGGTAAATTGAACAAGGTGGTTGGTCCTTAGAGTCGAAAGGATCATGTTATATTATATATAATGAGGATCATTGCTGATCTAAAATATTTTTATTTAAAAAATATGGACCTTGAAATATTGATGTAAAGGGACAAATCTTATCTTTATCAAATGAGTGTTCACCCTTCTATCAATGTAAATATTAATCTATGTAAAAAGGATGTGGAGCTATAAGAGAATGTGAGAAATGTTCCTAATTTCACCCTTGATTGTGACGAAATGTTAAATTTCAAGAAGTGTGCATTGTCAATACTAATACTACATAAGGAATTATTGGGATATGATATGGGGTCATTATTATCTATTCATCATGGAATTATGATATTTTATAAAGATATAAATGAGTATTTTTTGTGGGACAACAAGAATAGAGTTATTGTGGAGTATATATCTCAATTATTCATATTTCAAGGTGTTAAGCCTGAGAGATAGAAGTCTAAGGGGATGTTACAACAATTACCCATACCATAATAGAAATGGGAAAACATCACCAAGGGTTTATGTTGTCGGACTCTCCAAAACATCTAATATCCATATTTCTATATTAGTTTTCGTCGATGTTTCCCTCAGATTCCGGGGATGACCTCCTTTTGATGGGAGGTTCAAACACTCTGATCGGTTTATAATGGGATTGTTCGTAGAACCTGAAACATCCAATGATTCCACATCCATTCAGACCTACTTTCCAAAGGTAGGTGCTTATTAGTTTGTGGACTGATGAGGCTTAGAAATTTTCATTGGTCGAGAGGATGGGAGGTCGGACTCATCACACCTTTTTGAGGGGAATTATTGTCTACTCCGGGACTCTCATTATAGATTTAAGTAATGTTCGTGAATACTTATTATCTTACCAAGTATAAAAAAGGTTTACTTTATATCTAACAATCAATGATCGATATGTAGGAAATTTAGAGAATCTTTTATATGTATTCTAGGTTCTTCATCGATAGAGAATCATCTGTATTTATTAGAGATTGTTGTTCAATGGTACCCTTCGACACATTTATATAGAAGTCTCTTGGTCATTATGATGACCATGCTGGTTTTAAAGCCACTCAGTGGGGCACTTGAAGTTTATTGTCATTCATAAGGACATGGATTATTTCAGAGTTGGGATCGAACCCGCAGACGGGCAACCTATGTATCCTTTGTTTAGAGAAGGAATCAGAACCCACATAGTTCGAGTAAGGGAATATGATTATTATGATTTATGGCTCAAAGAAGGATGTCATAATTACTTTAACACTATATTTTCACGTGAGTCATGATCGATGTGAGAAACAAGAGGTATTGGTAAAAATTATAAAACTATGCCAGGAATGATGCAATCATAAGAAATAATGCGGGGCTTATGTATGTATGCCTACCCAGATAAATGAAGGTTAGGATTTAATTTAGGGAAGAAATCTAGGAGCAGGGTCCATAAAGGTATATGTGCTTCATGGAGATTTTTAATACTCTAACTTGGGGCTTACTCCTGAAAAGGAGTCCCAAAATAGGAGAAAACTTATGATTGGGTTTTACTCCGGAAAAGGAATCCCAGATCAAAGGTAAATTAGGACGGGTTAAGAGAAATTAATACTAGGGATTACTCCTGAAAAGGAGGCCCAGGTTAAGAGATTTAAAAAACGATATGGGAATTTGGGTTTACTCCTAATGAGGATGCCCAAGTTAAGAATTGTGACTAGGAATTACTCATGAAAAGGAGGCCCAGGTTAAGGGAATTAAGGATTGGGGCTTACTCTTGAGGAGGATGCCCAAATTAGGGGACTGGGGCTTACTCTTGAGGAGGATACCCAGATTTGATAACTTTAAGAATTGCGGCTTACTCATAATGAGGATTCCCAAGTTAAGAATTATGACAAGGAATTAATCCTGAAAAGGAGGCCTAGGTTAAGGGAATTAACGTTTGGGGCTTACTCCTGAGGAGGATGCCCAAATTAGGGGACATGGGATTACTACTAAGGAGGATGCCCAGATTTGATAACATTAAGAATTGGGACTTACTCCTGAGGAGGATGCCCAAGTTTGCTAATTTGGGCATCCTCCTCAGGAGTAACCCCCAAACCTTAATTCCCTTAACCTGGGACTCCTTTTCAGGAGTAAGTCCCAGTAATAATTCTTAACTTGGGCATCCTCATTAGGAGTAAGCCACAATTCTTAAAGTTCTCAAATATGGGAATCCTCCTCAGGAGTAATCCCCAGTCCCCTAATTTTGGCATCCTCCTCAGGAGTAAGCCACAAACCTTAATTCCCTTAACCTAGGACTCCTTTTCAGGAGTAAATCCCAGTCATAATTCTTAACTTGGGCATCCTCCTTAGGAGTAAGCCCCAAGTCCATTATCTTTTTTTTAAATCTCTTAACCTGGGCCTCCTTTTCAGGAGTAAGCCCCAGTCTTAATTTCTCTTAACCAGTCCTAATTTACCTTTGATCTGGGATTCCTTTTTAGGAGTAAAACCCAATCATAAGTTTTCTCCTAATTTGGGCCTCCTTTTCAAGAGTAAGCCCCAAGTTAGAGTATTCAAAATCTCCATGAAGCACATATATCATTATGGACCCTGCTCCTGGATTTCATCCCTAAAGTAAATCCTAACATGCATTTATCTGGGCAGTCATACATACATAAGCCCCACATTATTTCTTATGATTTCATCTTTCATGGCATAGTTGTCTAATTTTTACCAATACCTCTTGTTTCTCACATCGAGCATGACTCACGTGAGCTTAGAGTGTAAATGTAATTATGACATCTTTCTTTGAGCCATAAATCATAAAAATCATATTCCCTTACTCGAACTACGTGGGTTCTGATTCATTTTCTAAACAAAGGATACGTAGGTAGCCCGTCTGCAGGTTCGATCCCAACTCTGAAATAATCCATGTCCTTCTGAATGACAATAAACATCAACGGCTCCCCTGAGTGGATTTAAAACAAGCATGGTCATCATAATGACCAAGAGACTTCTATATAAATGTGTCAAAGGGTACCATTGACCAAGAATCTCTAATAAATATAGACGATTCTCTATCGATGAAGAACCTCGAATACATATAAAAGATTCTCTAAACTTCCTACATATCAATCATTGATTGTCAGATCTAAAGGAAAACTCATTTTATACTTGGTAATTTAATAAGCATTCACGAACATAACTTAAATCTATAAAGAGAGTCCCGGAGTAGACAATAATTCCCCTCAAAAAGGTGTGATGAGTCTGAACTCCCATCCTCTAGACCAATGCAAATTTTTAAGCCTCATCAGTCCACAAACTAATAAGTGCCTACCTTTGGAAAGTAGGTCTGAATGGATGTGGAATCATTGGATGTTTCTGGTTCTATGAACAAACCCGTTAGAAACCGATCGGAATGTTTTAACCTCCCATCAAAATGAGGTCATCCATGGAATCTAAGGGAAACAAAAATGGTGAACCCGAAGTGAATCCTTAACCATGTTAAAATGATGTTTTACCTATTTTATTAGGCCCCTATTTAAAACTCAATGAGAGGGCCAACAGAAAAAATCATTGACATATGTGCTCATCCAAAAGTTGTAGTGGTTGAATTTATCTTGATTATGTCTGTTATATCAAACATGAACTCTTTTCCAAGATCTTATGCATTTCTAGAATAGCTGCTCTCATGTGCACACCTGTGAATACTGCTGCTGCAAATGCTAATGCTGCTACTCCTACTGGATTGTCGTCTGCTCTAAGGACGATATCACCTACTCAGCATCTTCAACTCTGGGTATCAAACGCACTGGTAAAGTAGTACCATCAACACGGTACCATCCCAACTCAGGAGGCTGCCCGACAATCCCTTCAAGGAAACAACTCACATCGGTCGTCTGGACAACGACGACCAGTGATCAAGAAGCGGGTGGTGCTGAATACCGTCTCCAACTGTTTCGGGTCATTATCCCTGGAATGCAATCACCATTCGCTCCCTTATTATGGGGAGGTGAATGAGCAGGTCCCTCATGGCCTTAATTCAAACAGACAGGAGTTCTTCCTGAGGGATCCCACCAACAATTTCATCAAGACTCGTGCGGCAGTGCGCCCTCAACATGATGAGGGTACCGACTCCAGGCGTTCGGCTCAGGTTCCTCGAACCCGAGCAAGAAAGATAAACCACTAGAGGCAGAATCCGCTCAACAGTGAGAATGTTCTCATCTCTGCCATCTCTGGAGAAGTCCACCAACCAAACATGGTGGAAAGCAACGAGCAGGCACATACACCTGTCCGTTTTAATTCCGCTGTCCAACAGACTTGTCTGGCAGCATCATGCCAATCCCTCCCGGAAATTCTGGCGGAGTACAATAGGTAGGAACATACACATGTTTATACATCATCAGCTAGTCAGCAGGCTCAAATATTGTTTCAATGGTCAATTTTGGACATTGTATGGCGGTAAGGCCCCGTTCAAGACATGTGAGTCTCAATACATTGAGGCGGAATTCTATCACATGAAGCAAAGGGAGAAATCCTTAACAAAGGGATTACCAAAGTTAATACTCTATATGGTTTGGAAAAAATTCTAATAAATCCATTTACACATGTGAGTACAGATTATGTGTTTCCTATCAGTCAAATTACCGAGATAGACCCAAATCAAAATACACTTATGGAAAGATCCATAATGTCAATTACAGCAATCGAGCCAGACAACATGGGAGAAATTGTTCATATACAAGCAGTGATGAAAGCACAAATAGTGACGTCTTCATTTCATCTGCTGAAATCTAACAAGTCTATTCTTCTCCAATTAGGATAGAAGAAGTTATAGAAACATTGGAGATGAACAATGATGTCGATTCTCAATCCATCATCTCCACTTTATTACACAATGAAGACCCTTCATCATCAATCGGGTCGGAAATGGAAGCTTCTTCTTCAAGATATGCAAATTTTGACATCTCTTCGGATCGTGAGAATTATAAATTATCATCTACTATGCAAGTAGAAATGGAAGATATAACACAAGATGAAGAAGAAGAGAAAGATCTCAGAGATGCTCCTCCAGCATTGGAAGAGGGTATCTCTACCACTTTGGATGAACTCATAGAAGTAAATATGGGTACAAAAGGAGATCCACGACCCAATTTAATCAGTGCAGCCATGACAATTGAAGAGAAAGAGATGAATATTTCTTTTCTTAAGAAAAATAGAGATATATTTTCCTGGAACTATACAGAAATTCTCGTGCTTGATCCTGATGTTGCTACTCTTCATTTGGGTTTACCAGAAGAACATCGAGGATTTAAACAAGCCGAGAGAAGAACACAACCAACTTATGCTTCCTAAATTGAAGCTAAAGTGGATAAGCTTATCAAAGATAACTTCATCAGAGAAGTTAAATATCCCAAATGGTTAGCTAATATTGTCCCTGTAAAGAAAAAGAACGGAAAAATTCGAGTTTGCATCAATTTCAGTGATCTTAATTGGCATTGCCCTAAGGATGATTTCCCAGTTCCGATTACAGAACTTCTAATTGATGCAACAACTGGTTGTGAAGCACTTTCCTTCTTGGATGGATATTCTGGATATAATCAGATCCGAATGGCCCCAGAAGACGAGGAATCTACATCCTTCAGAGTCCCTCATGGGGTGTTTTGCTACTGAGTAATGCCCTTCGGCTTAAAAAATGCCGGTGCAACTTATTAGTGTGCCATGCATCGTATCTTCTAACCCATCTTAGGGAATTCTATCGAATGCTATGTAGATGATTTGGTAGCTAAATCCAAACAACGTTCTAATCACTTGGCTGATTTGGAAGTCATATTCTGCAAGCTTCGACAACATAATTTGAAGATGAACCCCTTAAAATGTGCTTTTGGGGTAACCTCAGGAAAATTTCTAAGCTGTGTTGTACGCCATCATGGTACTGAAGTCGATCCTAAGAAGACCAATTCAATCCTTGGTATGTCACCTCATCAAAATTTGAATGAATTAAGAGGACTTCAAGGAAACATAGCCTATATTCGACGTTTCATCGCCAATTTAGTAGGCAAAAGTTTACCGTTCACAAAATTGATGAAGAAGGGAGTCACTTACCAGTGGACTGAAGAATGTAAAGAAGCATTTGATATTCTCAAGATATACCTCTTGAGTCCACTGGTACTCATGCCACCTATTGAAGGAAGACCACTTATCCTCTATGTGATAGCTCTAGAGAGATCATTGGGTGCCTTTCTTGCTCAAAAGAATGATGCTGGGAATGAAAACAGCCTCTACTATCTCAGTCGAACCATGCTTGAAGAAGAAACCCGGTATTCAAGTATTGAGAAGTGCTGCATGGCATTAATATTTGTAGTTCAGAAGTTGAGACACTACCTGCAACATCATGAGGTCCAATTGGTATCTCGCAATAACCCGATCAAATTTATCATAAGTCGTCCAATGATTACAGGATGTCTGGCAAGGTAGACAGTTATTTTACAGTAATTCGACATTCAGTATGTGTCTCGAAAGATGATAAAGGGCCAAGTTATGGCTGATTTACTAGTTGAACACCCTTCAGTGGAAGACACATCTTTATATATTGAACTCCGTGATGAGGAAGTCTTCTCTATTCAAGAATTTACTCAGGCATGGGAAATGTATTTTGATGGTGCTTCCAGAAGTCCAACAGGGAGGAAAATGGAAAAACCTAAATTCAACAAAGTTGGCTTAGGAATTGTGCTCATTTCTCCAGAAAAGGAATTGTTACCTTAATCCTTCTTATTGTTGGAAGGTGGTACCAATAATGAAGTAGAATACCAAGCTCTCATCATAGGTTTGGAAATAGCACTTCAAGAACAAGTGAATCACTTAAAGGTGAAAGGTGATTCAGACCTAGTAACCATACAAGTCAATGGGGATTATGCCATCAGAAAAGATGAACTAATCCCTTTGTATGATTACGTCAGAGTGTTAATGGAGGAATTCCCTTTGGAACCGACATTTCCTTATGTCCCAAGATCACAAAATACTCAAGCTGATGCATTGGCTAATATAGCCACAGCTCTGGCAGATCCAAATTGGGACGAGACAACCATCAGTTTTTCCCACCATCATGAAATTTCACCTTTTGTTCGAATCAGAACAGAGTAAATTAATGAAATTTTCCCCATTCCTGAACCTTATGGCCATACTACACGATAGATGTCACCTATCAGGGAATACCTTCAAAATGGAACACTTCCACCTGATAGAGCTGAGAAAGAACAAATCCGGCGATGTGTGTTTAATTTTACTCTTTTTGATAACCCAGATCACCTAGAGAAAATTCTCTACAAACGTGGTTTTGATGGAGTTCTCTTCAGATGCATTGATGGTGAAGAGACAATGGATGTCATGAATGAAGTGCATACAGGAGTCTGTGGTTCCCCCCAGTCTAGACGTAGACTGTCTGATCAGATTCAAAGGCTTGGATACTTTTGGCCTTCAATGATACGAGATTGTGTTGATTTCACAAAGAAGTTTCATTCATGCCATGTACATTACAACTTCATTCATCAACCTCCAAAGTGGCTTCATACAACTAAATACTCATGGAAATTTTCCACATGGAGAATGGATGTGGTGGGACCTTACCCTTCAGCTACGATCAAACAGTTTAAGTAAATTCTTACTGTTACTGACTTCTTTTCCAAATGGGCAGAGGAAATACCTCTCAAGAAAGGTAGTTCTAAATGCGTTGTTAGCTTCATCAAGTCTAACATCATTACCAGATTTGGTGTCCCTCATACCATATTGACGGACAATGGCACCAATTTCTGTTCATCCGAGGTGAAGAAGTTGTATCAAGAATACAACATCAAATCCAAGCATTTATCATGGTATCATGCAGCGGCCAATGTCCAGATAGAATCCTTTGATAAGAATATTTCAAATATAATGAAAAAGATGGTAGATAAAGATAAGAGGTCGTGGCCTAATAATCTCTTTGATGCTTTATCGGATTATCGGACTACCACCCGCATTACAACTCGGTCAACTCCATCTTTATTGGAATATGTAATGGAAGCCATCTTGCCCATTGAAGTTCAACTACCCTCGCTCAGAGTTTCCATTTGTGATCAATCATCTACATATGAACAATCTCAAAAGTGATTGAATGAATTGGAATGGATAGATGAGAAAATATTGTGCACTTTGAACCACTTGGAAGTCTATCAGAATCAAATAGCACGAGATTTTAACAAAAAAAATCATCTTCATTCATTCACTCAGGGAGAATTGGTATTAGTTCTCAGAACTCCAATGATACCAGGAAAGAAACCTCCCAAGCTTGAGCCAAAATGGTAAGGACTTTATTCATTACATAGGGTCTACTCCAATGGTGCTTATTCATTAATATCAATGGATGGAGAAATCATCACTACAACAACCAATGCCAGATTTTTGAAGAATTATTTTGTATAAACTGCAAAGAAACATTGTCCTTGCTATATGACGTTAAACTATACAGCAATGGACTAGTATGACCTTAAAATGAAACTTTTTCCTTTCTATATGACATTAAACTATACAGAAATGGTCCAATATGACCTTAAACTGCAACATTGTCCTTGCTATATGACATTAAACTGTACAACAATGGTCCAGTATGACCTTAAACTGCAACATTGTCCTTGCTATATGGCGTTAAACTGTTCAGAAATGGTCTAGTATGACCCTAAACTGCAACTTTGTCCTTGCTATATGATGTTAAACTATACAGAAATGGTCCAGTATAACCTTAAACTGCAACTTGGTCCAACTTGACATTAAACTGTGTCTCCAAAATGGTCCAGTATGACATTAAACTGCAACTAGGTCCTGTATGACCTTAAACTTCATCATCAACGGTCCATGCATATGACGCTAAATTATTTTCTAGTCCCTTACGTTCAGCAAGACGTAAAACTGTGATGTCCTAACTACATGACGCTAAATTGTATAAAAGTCCCTTACGTCCAGAAAGACGTTAAACTACATAATCATCAAAGGTCATGTATGACATTAAACTACTCGCACTTTCGTCCAACATGATGCTAAACTGTGGAAAAAATCCCCAATGCATCCAACATGACGTTAAATGGTGTACTCTTTTGTCCTCCATGCATGACATTAAACTGCATAGTCCCCCTTTCGTCCAACATGACGTTAAACTCTATTGTCCCCATCATCCTAACTACATGATGCTAAACTGTACAGAAAGTCCGTGATACATCCTACATGACATTAAACGATATTTTGTCCCTGCTACATGACACTAAACTGTTCAGCACCAATAGTCCTAACTGAAATACTTTGAACTACATAGTCCCTTTATATGTCCTACATGACATTTAACTATGCATCGTTAAGGTTGTTGTTACCTCTTGTTTCTCACACCGAGTATGACTCACGTGAGCTTAGAGCAAACCTCAACCATAACACACTCTCTGGGCCGCTAACCATGTGTAAGTACAAACATCAATTTTTAGGTCGTTGTCCCCAAGAACAACTTGATCATTAATTCATTCTTTAATTGAACTACGCAGACTTTGATCCTTGCCTTCATAGATGGGTACATAGGAAACCTCCCAAGGTTCAAGCCCAAAACTAATCTCTTCACATTGGTTCATATCCATCTCATACGATGTTGATTTGTGCAACCACCCCTAGAATCAATATCTTTACATTAGTTCACTTTCGTCCTTGTTATACGATGTTAAACTTACAAAACTTTTGTCCAGTATGATAATAAACTACAATATTCTTTGATACCCTCACCTGAGAGGGAACCATTATTTACATTGATTTTTTTAATCATGTTTCATTTCAAAGACTACGCGCATACATGGCAATGCCCAAACCTTTTATCTTGGGTTAAACCATCATTGTACTAAAGTCCCCTTTCACCCTTCAAATGTACGAACAAAATTTGTACAAAGGGTATTTATAGAACTACGTGGGCTTGATTCCCATCCATATGGGATACATAGGAACGTTCGAGTGTCCCTTGAATCCAGCCCCAAGTCTTTGGGACTAACCCCAAATTCCACTTTCAGTCCCTTAGGGGAAAAGTCCCCATGAAAACACACACTGTGTATTTATTACAATGGTATAAGCACTATGACCCTAAACTAAGATCTCTAATCCTTTTGTCCCACATGATGTTAAACTGTAGTTTAAGAACTAAGTATGGCCTGATTCTCATCCTTATGGGATATGTAGTGAAGTCCAACATTTCAATTCATGACCCATCCACAACATGATTATGGTTAGCATTGATCTGTGTATCTCTGTATACATTGAAAAATACCCATATTTATGTGTCACAATTCTAACCTTAAATATTTTTAGATCCTCATAACCCTTTTTGTGACTTCTAGTCACAAAAATGTCAAACTTCTGAGAGTTCTTTTGCCTGACTATGCAGCACGTGCCCATAGGTGGCCTTGCATAAACAGTCTACATAACAGACTTGTTTGCCAAAATATACAATTATTTGACTATGCAGCCAATTCCCTTAGGTGGCCATTCATAATTCAACCCCATAACGGGTTTGTCAGATAGTGGTAACTTCATTCTTGGGAGGAATTCCTCTTTTGTCCTTATTTTTCTTAAATGACAGTATACAGGGATCCGCATAAATAGCCATCCTAAACATATTTGTCCCATATCCTTTTTCATGATCTAAAAGTATTCAAGTCTATAGTTTATATTCTTCTTCCCTAGGTTTCGACCAGACCGTCGTAGTAGTGATATTCATCCAGTTCTTCTATAATCTTGTTTGGAAATATCTTCTCCATATTCAAGTACCTTTTTCCATACAACAAACTCTATACTTTGGAATATTTGAATATCCATAAACTCTCACTAGCTTTTAGCACTAGGAAAGTAAATTAATGAGAGTTATTTTTCCTGACTATGTAGCACGTGCCCATAGGCGGCCCTGCATAAATAGTCCACATAACAGACTTGTTAGCCAAAAGATACTATTTTATTTAACTATGCAGCCAATGCCCTTAGGTGGCCCTGCATAATTCAACCCCATAACAGGTTTGTTAAATAATGGGAACTTAATTCTTGTAAACTACTATTTCTAATGACTTTTAGATCTTTTTCATATCATTTATTAGATTCAAATATTCTTAAGTCATAGCTTACATATTTTCCCTCATACTTGTGTATGGTAATATGTTTTCAGATGAATTTTCAAGGAATTGAGTCAATTATAATCCATTTTGGTCGAAGCTATTTCGACCATAATCATTAGCCTTTTTATGTCTGGCGTGCATGACTTTAAACTGCCCACAAAAGACAAGGGAAATATGAATAAAAGTCATGTTCCCAGATCACTAAAAATACATTTTGTATGATTTAGGTAACATTGAGCAATTAAAAGGTTCGATGTTTGTAGGGTTATTTACATTTATCCTAGTAAAAATCAAACTATTCTTACTAGGCCCATTGGCTTAGGTAAAATCTAAAGCATGTAGCAAAAGAGAATGCAGGTAGAAAAGATTTAAGATGAAAGTGTTTTTCATTTGATGCATAGGAGATAGAAGGACATCCACAGACTGGAGTCTCTTCTCTTTTTCAAGAATTACAAGAGGATTTCATCAAAACTCTTCATTTTATTTACAACATCCTGAGATTTATCAGAAACCACTTGGAAGTCATTCATTCAACTGGATACCACAAGAGATGTAGCGATTCCAGCTCTTCTTGGAACAATTGTAAAAGAATGTTCTTGAGTACAGTTTGAGAAAATTTTCTACTGATCAAACAGTGACTCTGTTTCTGTCCAAGAGGCTTGGAAGATGGGTACATGGATTTGAGAATGGAGCATTGGAAGTAAAAAAGGAATTTGGAGAGAGTAATCTCTTCAGATATTGCTCTAAATCCATGTCTGTCTTCCCTCCACCAACCGACAGCGGGAAAAATTTCAGCCAATGGGTTTGCCATTTTCATATATGCAAGGAAATGACATGGAAGAAGAATTTGAAGGTTCACACCATTGTTGTTGCTCTTAATGCATAGCATAACCGAAATAGAGGAGTAGCAGTGCAACTGTATTTCAGGTGTATAGTTATTTTCATTTGGAACATTGACTCCTTGCAGATGACCATAACCATACAGGGATAGGTAGATTCTCTGTGGTAAATTAAGATGATATTTCTTCAAGTACTTAGCCAAATATGGGTAAGTGATGTCACATATATCATAGTAATAATAGCCATCAATGTTCATCATGTCATCAATCTGCTTGCTAGCCAATTCATCAACTATTCCATGTCTAAGAGCCATTGAATCTACATAAAAGTTGAATAAAGTAACTCTTAAATGGGTTTATTTTTCATAAAATTTATGAAATAATTCAGAAAAATGGAAAAGGAATTAAGGCGCACAAGTATAAAACGTGGCACACAAGTATAGATGTTCCACGCAAGTATTTGACGCACAAGTATCACTGCACAAACCCAGATACCTTGGCAGCAGCGCACCATCAAGGAAACACCGGAAAACATAGCAACCTGCGCGGCTAAGGTGACCTGCGCGGTGAGAGCTCGTAGGTTTGAAATCCATAAATATGGATGCTTGTACGGAAGTGAGGCCCTCTATTTATAGGCGCGTCTAGAACCATGCACGCCATACCCCTGCGTGCCAGGCCATGCGTGATGCGCACTTGCACGCCGCCCTCTGCGCCATCAAGACTTGCGTGCCACCTTTCCTTTGGATGTCTTCTTTTTCCTCAGAGTCACATCCTCATTTCATTCGGATCCAACTATGAGGGGGGACTTTTTTTGGCACTCCTTTTTCGTCAAAGAGTCCAAAGGAATGTAAAGGAAAATGAATTTACACAAATTGATTCAACCTTTGATGAAAATATCAAAAATCGACAAAGGGATGAACAAAGAAAAGATTGCCCATAAGTCGTGCATGTTTCCTCATAGTCACACAAGTCCACTTGCACGATGAGTTATGGTTGCACAAGTGACTTGCGCGACCTAAGTGATAATCGTCCGGGGCTTCTCCTTCCTATAAATAGACCCTATGGGCCCCCCATTCGGGGAGGATTGTTTCCAGAAAGTCAGATTTGAGCTCTCGGCTCCCTAGTCTCTTCTCAAAGCTTCCAAAGCACTTCTAAGGTAATTTCTTACCTAGAACAGAAGATCTAAAGAGGGGGAGGAAGGCTAAAGTATTGAAAATCAACAACACTTTTGCGCCTGAGTGGCCAGCCCTTAAGGGAAAAGGCCACACTTGCGCGCCGCCTTACTCCTTCAGTAGAACTTGTGCGCCCCTTTTCTGGAAGAACCTCAAAATTATTCTAAATTCTTTAATCAATAGTCGCTAAAGTATTACCCTACTGGTTAACCGTCGTGCAATTACACCATGTGTTGCGCAGGCATACCTGCGTGACCAGGACTTGCATGCCCACGCAGTACCTAAGCGCCTGCCATGACTTGCGTGCCCCTAAATTTTTGGGTTCCCTTGTTTCCCATTTCACCCCTCTTAAGCCATTCCACCTCTCCTATTCAAGATTCAATCTTCAAGACACTCTTCAAATCCATTTATTGAATGATTTATTGATTTTTGATTCCTTATCTAGAAGGAACTCTATAGAATATCTCTCAAAACCTAGTGATTTACACATCTTTATGTCACTAAAAATTGAGATTTCATTCATTCAACCTCATCCTTTAAGATGAGAGAACTCAATTAACCTGGGCCTCCTTTTCAGGAGTAAGTCCCAATCATAATTCTTAACTTGGGAATCCTCATTAGGAGTAATCCCCAATTCATAATGTTCTCAAATCTGGGCATCCTTCTCAAGAGTAAGCCCCCATCCCCTAATTTGGGCATCCTCCTCAGGGGTAAGCCCCAAACCTTAATTCCCTTAACCTGGGCCTCCTTTTCAGGAGTAAGTCCCAGTCATAATTCTTAACTTGGGCATCCTCCTTAGGAATAAGCCCCAAGTCCCTTATCTTTTTTTAAATCTCTTAACCTGGGCCTCCTTTTCAGGAGTAAGCCCCAGACTTAATTTCTCTTAACCAGTCCTAATTTACCTTTGATCTGGGATTCCTTTTCAGGAGTAAAACCCAATCATAATTTTTCTCCTAATTTGGGCCTCCTTTTCACGAGTAAGCCCCAAGTTATAGTATTCAAAATCTCCATGAAGAACATATACCTTTACAGACCCTGCTCCTGGATTTCTTCCCTAAAGTAAATCCTAACCTTCATTTATCTGGGATGTTATACATACAGAAGCCCCACATTATTTCTTATGATTGCATCTTTCATGGCACAATTGTCTAATTTTTACCAATACCTATTTTTTATCACATCGAGCATGACTCATGTGATCTTAGAGTGTAAAAGTAATTATGACATCCTTCTTTGAGCCATCAATCATAAACATCATATTCCCTTACTCGAACAATGAGGGTTCAAATTCCTTTTCTAAACAAAGGATACGTAGGTAGCCCGTCTGCGGGATCGATCCCAAATCTAAATAATCCATGTCCTTATAAATTACAATAAACTTCAAGTGCCCCACTGAGTGGATTTAAAACCAGCATGGTCATCATAATGACTAAGAGACTTCTATATAAATGTGTCGAAGGGTACCATTGACCATGAATCTAAAATAAATACAGATGATTCTCTATCGATGAAGAACCTCGAATACATATAAAAGATTTTCTAAATTTCCTACATATCGATCATTGATTGTCAGATGTAAAGGAAAACTCATTTTATACTTGGTAATGTAATAAGGATTCACGAACATAACTTAAATCTATAAAGAGAGTCCCAGAGTAGACAATAATTCCCCTCAAAAGGTGTGATGAGTCCGACCTCCCATCCTATCGACCAATGAAAATTCCTAAGCCTCATCAGGCCACAAACTAATAAGCACCTACCTTTGGAAAGTAGGTCCGAATGGATGTGGAATTATTGGATGTTTCAGGTTCTACAAACAAACCCATTATAAACCGATCAGAATGTTTGAACCTCCCATCAAAAGTAGGTCATCCCCGGAATCCGAGGGAAACAATCGATCTTTATATAAAGATATTAAGCTTGATTAATATCATACAGTATTTATTCATTGATAATATTAATAGGATATAAATTAAGGAATTTGTATGTTTTAATGAGATACTACATTCTACTATATATAATTGGGATTTAAGGATTACCTGAAAGTTCTTAATAAGTCATCAGTAGGAACCAGATACAATGTCTTGTTTCAGTACTGCTTATAATCCATAGAAATGTGATCAGTCTATTAATACCATTTAAATCTAGGAGGATATGTCTAGAACATTTTCTATATATTTTAAATTTGATTGGTAGAAACACATTCCTTTAATCATATTTTCTTAAAACATTGTCTTTCAATCGAGAATTTAGATAGATACTTATAATGCCATATATTTTAGTAATTATAGATCTCTAAGATACATTGATGAATTTAGAGAATGAAATCTATCAGGACCTGATTTAGATGAGTAAATATCAGATAATATAAGATAAATTTAGTAGAATATCATTGTGTCTCAGATTCGATAATAGATTTATGATGACAGTCAGTAGGGTGATTTAGAATACAGTTTTGGTGAGGTACTAAACTCATAGGTTATGCTACTAGAGAAATACTATTCCTAGGAAGAAAAATGGAATCATTTTTGGATCATAGATGTAATGGAAGATGAGGATGTGATGAAGCCATTATATCCTCATTTTTTTGTACAAGATTGATAAAGATTTGAGGGAGAAATATTTTTAACGGGATAAGAATATAACACCCTAGTATTATATATATATATTCTTTTTAAATTAAGATTTATTTGTTCAATATCATTATTTATAAAAAATCAGATTCTATATGAAATGTGGTATAGAAAATCAATATAATATAGGTAATAAAATGGGTGGAATGAATTATGGCAACTAGATTATGTAAAAAATGTATAATGGTTTTATAAATGATTTTTTTATTAATTCATAATAAAAAAATTACTCAATTATCATCAATGTAATTTTTCACTTGAAAATTATATTTTCTTAAAAAATGGTTTTTATCACCATTTTCATGTAAACTATATAATTAATATCAAAATTTTCCAAAAAATTTTAATTAATTAAATAAAAAGAATTTTTAAAATACCCATTTCTACAAAACCCTTATATTTTAAAATAACATTATGTTCGATAACGTATACGACACCAAAAAATGGGCCAAAGCGAACCTGAAAATAATATTATTTAAATATAGTCAATATAACGTAGACCTTAAGTTGTGAAGTGTGAACAATTTTAATTAAATAATTTAATATATATAATTTAACTACACAATATAATATTTTTGATTATTTTTTACGAAAAAAGTATACAATTTTTAGTAAAATTATTTTATTCATTAGAAACATGTTTTCCTAAAAATTGATTTTAATTCATTATGAAGATAAATTATTATAATTAATTTTTGTAATATATATAAATTTATTTTAAAAATTTTATATAATTTTTGAAATCATAATTTTTTTTCTTATGGTTAAATTTGCATATTTTTTTGGAAATAATCATTTGGAAGTGAATAGTGAAAGTAATTATTTTAATTTTAAAACTTTATTTTTTAAACCATATGAAAAGTTAATGTGTTATTTAAAAAAAATTAAAGTGAAATTATTTATAATATATTATTAAAATTAAATTTATATTCATTATGATAAATTACATAATAAAAGTTTCTTTAAAAATATTTATATACATAAAAATTGCTATTTTGAAAAACTATTTTAATTCACACAACATTTTTCTATATTAATAAATTGAATTAATATCTATTAATGATATATTTTAATTAAATGTTTATATTATATATAGAAAATGAACATTAATGTAATATTTTTCCTAATCTTGGGAAAAGAATAAATCCAATTTTAGGTTTAAAACAACATTTTATAAAAATCTGTTTTAGACATTTTTTCTGACGAATTTTCAAATTAATTTTGGACAATTTTATATATTTAATTTTTTAAATGTAATTAAATTTTTTAATTTTTTTCATATTTGGTAAATAGGACCCTTTTAAATTTTTTCAATCTGAATAGAGTCTGTGGTTAAATTTAATTCCTTGGTAAAGGGTAAGTCAGGTTAATATAGGTTAAATCTAAATGATATGGTCATAATTTTCATCTTAATTTTCTTTTGATGAATTATATTCAACCCATAACAACTTATTGTATAAATTTTTTTTATTAAGGTAATATTTTTAATGAATATTATTTATATATTATTTAAATTAAAGGATGTTAAAAAAATGTCACTCTCTTTGTTTTAAATATATCTTATGTGTCTACAAAGGGAAAAAAGAACGATATCATGAAACCAAAGTTTTTTTATTTTGATATTAATGAAATTATTTTCATTATAAAAAATTATTTACTATTTTTATAAATTATATAATTACTTAAAATACTAGTACAATTCTAACACAAAAATTATTTAATTAACATAAAAATAAAATTAATGATTTTAAAAATTTTGAAAGTGATATAATTTGATTGAGATAATGTATACCACATGATTTATAGCTATATGTGACATATTATTATTTTTAAATGAATTATATTTTAAATACAACTTTTTCATGATTTATTTGATGTAAAATTAAATAAATATTGTTAAAATGTACATTAATGATATTTTCTCAAAATTATATTTTTTAAATTTTTTCAAAAAATATAAAAAACAATAAAGTAGAAAATTATGGTAATATATGGTCTAAAATTCCATATATATTTCATTAGTTGGTTAATATCCACATTATATATAAAATTATAACCCTTTAAGAGTGAAAAAGATGGTGTCATGGTTTATATAAAATAAGTTAACCAATTGGTTAATCAAAAGATTAACGATTAAAATGATATCAAAATTTATTGAAATTTAAGTTGATTATTTTATTTCAACTCTATTCACTTTTTCTTTTATTTGAAGGAAATTTTGAAGAATTTGGATCTATAATAGATGTATTATATTTTATTTTTTTAATAAATCCCAATGTACCCTTCAAATCAATTATAAAAGAGAACCACATCTCACCATTGTTTAAACATATTTGAGACATATATTTCCCAAAAACCATAATAAGTAGTCATATAAACATTCTTATCAACGTTATTAATGTTTTGGACCTTCAAAAATAGAAACCACGGGTCCCTTAAGAAGAGATATAAAGGGATTCCACCGAAGAAGAGGTGATAGTCTTTATCGACTCTTTAATGTTTATTTATACTTCTACTTCAACATAATGTGTTTTATGTATAAAAAAATAATAAAAATAATATCATAAATATAATTATGTGTTAGTTTTATTATTTTTAAACCATATTATATCACTTTTCCATCTCATAAAAATAGAAAACATCACTTGAACACATGTATGTCTTATCGTCTCTATATTGTTGTGTAATTATTTTTCATCAACACCTTACTTGGATGGTTATAAAGATAAAAATTATTATTATATATTAAAGTAATTAAAAAATTATTACTTCATAATTATAATAAAATATATACATTCATACATTTCAGTATGATGGGAAATGATAATGTCACTCGTTTGTGCGTGTAGACTACCACCTCCACAAAGCGATGTGATTCATTTTTCATTTATATTTCACTTAGATAGTAATAATGATAGATTTAACTAATATATATTATATAAATGATTTCATAATGGTTCTTTGTTTGTGAAATATTATTTACCTTTCTTTCATTCCATCCACCAAAAAGTAAAAATAGCATCCATTCGTTCGTATAACCTGCCGTCTACATGAACGATGCAGTTCATTTTTTTAATCTAACTTTTATGAATTAATATAAATAAATATATTATAAATATATAATTTTTTCAATAATTATTATATTTTTTAATATTTTTTAAACATTATCATGGTATAAATCCTTAAACTACTAAACTAAAACAAATATGAAAAATGAAGTAGTGTTTACTCCAAACAAAGATTTTAGAAAAGAATTATTAATAAAGGGGTGATAAATTATTATAAGTAATTAATAAATTATATGATATATAATATTATTGTTTTATAATATATGTATAATAAATATATATTTATTATATAGGATGTTGTAGCACATTTGAAGGAAGTCGGACATGAGGTATCAGTTTCTCATTTCACTTTTACATCAATAAGACAAATTCCATATTCCAAAAAAAATTATTTTTTGGGTATATACTACCCCTTTGATATATAATATCAGGAGTATTTCTTTCATGTCAATTATTTTTTCATTTTATGTTATTTATTTAATAGGGATTATAATTCAGCAGAATCCTAACTACTTAGGGTTTGATTCATAGTCTCATCATTATTTGGGAATGTTTATGCTTAAATCTCCAAAGGGGGGTATTTCTCTTCCATATTAAACTTTTTTTGAAAAAATATTCAATTTTTTTACTACTGTAATATTATTTTTAAAATTAATTTTTTACCATCTTTTACTTTTTTTAAAAATGATTTTAAAGGAATATTCTTATTGTTTTTCAAATGTGTTTGTGAATTTTCCAACAAAAAATATAGACGGAATATTCTTTTTTTATTTATACCGATTGAACATCTTTCTTCACCATAATGACTAATACATTAATTGAATAATAATTTAAAATTTTACAAGTCTATTTTTATATATGGTATTTTCCTTCCTATTTTCGTAGTTTTTTTAAAAAAAGGTTTTCCAATATATATAAAGGTATTTTCCTCAAAAACTATTTCAACAATCTCTTTAAAGTATTTTAATTTATGTAATTTTTTTTTAAAATATTATGTTGATAATTTAATCTAATTACCACATTTTTCTTATTTCTATGGTTGGTTTATGTTCAGTTTTATCGGGTAATGTATTCATATTTCATATGTCTAGTTCTTCCAATATAAGAAGTTATTGATTTTCATTAAGGCATGTTTATTATGTTAGATTTTTTATTCATTTAATGAATTAATTAGACTTATTATGTATTTTTTGAGGTCATATATAACATAAATTCATCTTCAGGTCCTCTTAAAAAATATATCTTAGGTTTATATGAGGTTGTACCCATTTATGTAAAAGTCATGGCACAAGGCCTTGACAATGTTTTCAGATGTCTTGGTTGGGGTGTTGATGATATGTTTCCATTGTCTATAATTATAAATTACATTATTATGAAAAAAAAAATGATTGTTTTTTATGTGATTATTTGTTTTTATTTTTATCCAGGGAAAATTTTATATCTAATTTGATTACTTCACTGGCATATTTATTATTTCTATATGATTCATGCCTTATTTGAATTTTGTTGTATGCATACCCTTTCTAAGAATCTGAGCACACCAATTTCATAGTAATATTTTCTCCATGGTGCCCTGAATTATATTATTTTTTACTTCCACGGTTATACTAGAAAAAATAATCATTTTCTCAAAGAAGTCTCTATGTCATATTTCATGTTTTCAATTGTAATTTGAAATTCAGGTATGTATCTGGTCTTATAATACTACTACGCTATTCATTAATTTGAGATGTGACTATGTGTATCTAGTTCCTATGTAATAATTTAACCACCAGATATATTATACTGGTCTTAATTTATTTAAAATGACATTATTATCGATGGGCAATTATTTTTGATTTTCTGAAAATAATTATTTTTTAGTGATTACTGAAAATTAAAATTCTGTAAAAATTGTTATTTATTTTTAAGTAAGTGACCCATTTTTTTAATTTGATCTTAAATATTCCTAATTATCCATTATTTATAAAAAATATAAATAATATCTTATAAATCATCATTATAATTTATTTTTTATAAGGTAAATTTTGGGCTTAAAAACATATCTTTTTCGAAAAACACATGTTTACACGTGAAATGTGTTTTAATTATAATAATATAATTTAATATTTATTTATTGATGATATTAGTGAAATTTATATATTATATATTCAATATAATATTTTAACACCCATTTTTTAGTTTTTTCAAGGTATTTAATGTAACTAAATTAAATTTTAAGGTAAACAATTAATTTTTCAAAAATGGGGTTTTGATGCAGTTTTCTCACTTAATAATAATGAAATATTGAAAATAATATAAATTTAAATTGGTAAAATGTATTTCATATTTTTAATAAAATGAAATAAAATAATTTAACATTTTAAACTTAATTTTTTGTCACAGGGAATAGTAAAAGCAGTCAAATTTTATAACCATCGTTAGGTTAAAAATAAGTTTTACACGGGTTAAGCCATGATATAACGGTAAAATTGACATGAAAAACTATAAAATTATTACATAAAATAGATATTGAAAAAATATATCATCCTAACTTCTATACATTGTCTACTTTGAGAAAATTTTCAATAAAGTCAACCTTAAATCATTATTAAATTTTAAGAAATTCCATGTGTTCCCCTTCCCATTCCTATAAATAATTACCTCTTCTCCTCCCTAATTCACACGGTTTCAGAGTTATACATTGTAAAAATACTACTATAAAAACATCCAATAATAATTTACTTCATCTTATAGCTTCTGGTTTTCTTCCAAGACAAATACTTCTAGACATAAGGTGTTTTCCAAAGGAGGTATCTCAAATAAGTGGTATATACCTTAATTAAGTCCTTTAAATTTTATTTCTTCTTATACTTCCACTAAAATTGTAGTATTCATAAAAATAGATGAATACATTGTCATAAATATAATTAAATTTTGTTATCGTTATTTAATAATAATTTACCTTCTCAATCCAATGGGAGGTGAGAGTATTCCTCATGCACATGTGCGGACTACTACCTCCACGTAGTGATACGACCCATTTTACACCACTATAATTCATGGTTAGTTATTATAAATAATTAATATTTATATATGATATTTATTTTATAATAATTATTGTATATATTTTAATTAATATTCACCTTTTTCTCATTCCATCCTTTAAAAAAATGGAAACAACACTCGTTTGTGCTTACGAACTAGCATCTACATATATTGAGGTAATTAAATTTTCATCACTACTTTATATGAATAGTTATAAAGATGGATAAAAAAAATATATGATATTAATTTAATTATTAAATTATTGGATATGATGTAAACATGGTCAATGTGTAAGGAATGTAACTTTCATGCCAAATCATTCTCGTAAAATAAAGCAGTTATCACCTAAAATGATGATGATAATGAAATATTATTAATTAATAGGAGATAAGGTGTTATAGAAAAAACATGTATGGTATTAAAGGTACTATTATTTTTTTATATAATTAAAATAAATTTAAATTTATAATATAGAATTTTAAATTTTTTAGGGAGCACTAAGGACTTGATGAAAGAGATTTATGTTACAATCTCATTTTTGTCATGATTATTTATACTTATTTTTTCTAATGATGAAATTATGTTGTATATCCCTCTAATATATTATATATTTTATTTTTGGTATGGTTATTTATGGTGATTTAATTTTTTTCTTTTTATTTTTCTATGTTTGAACACTAAATATCCCAAAATAAAATTTTTAAGGAAAAATGACCTTGTTTCTTCCATTGATCATGAATCATTTATACCATGTCCATATTTTACTTAAAATATTTTTATAAATGTTTTTACCAAAATATAAATATTATTGGATGTTATTTTTACTATATTTCACTTTCTTTACCACAGATTAAAATAATCATTATTTTCTTTTTCCAAATATTGTACTTTTTAGTTTTTACGGAAAATGTGAATGGAATTTTTATTTTAAAAAACATTGCATGAATGAAATTCCCTACCATCCAGAACCCTTTCTATTCAAATAATTTTAATGCATAATTTTTTATTTTGAAATAAAAAATTTTCCCTTAATATTTTTTACAATTTGATTTTCTTAATATGTTATTTCAAATAATAATTCTATTTTCCTCGCAAAATGTTCTATTATTATTTTAATGTTGCTTTTATATGTAATAATATCCTTTAATTTTTCTTATGATTCCCATGGTATATAATACAATTATACCATATTTTAGTTTCGTTCCCTTGATGGTTTATTATTGCGATTTTGACATATCTATGAAACTTGTATCATTTCCATGTTTTATGATTTGATTACATGATGAATGTATTATGATCTAGAATAATACATGTGTACGGTGGTCATTATATTATTGGTGGAACTAGAATTATATATCCCTTTAATTAATTTGGTAAATAGGGATCTCTCATGAGATAATGATGACTGGAATGGGTATTGAACCCAGTTCAATAAGGTAATTTTGCTGTTAATATAGTCTTTGAAGCGAACCATGACAAAAAAAACGATGGAATGGGGAGTGACAAATTATGATTGTCTGGTAAGGGATTCTTGACAAAGGAAATGATTTTCTATGCTTATGTGTATTTAAAAAAAATATTCATTATTCTTATTATATGTTTTCAGGGATCATAATTTAATATTCTTGATTTTTCACACTTATGGATTACATATTAAGATTGTTAAAACATTATTCCATGATTCATGATTATGGTATTTAAATTGATGGTATTATTTAATAATTTCTAACTCTTATTCTGATACCCTTATGCATATCTTATACTCACATATGATAATTGACTGATATATCTTATGTTTTCCCTTATTCCTCATTTGTGCTTAACCATTCTTAGTTGCCCCTAATCCATGTTTTGAAGAATGATTTTAAATGTTATATTTCTATTAAAGGTTATGGTTGTAGTTAACTTAATCAAAAATTATGTAGATCATTTATGTGCTAGCAGATCACGTATCTGAGTTTCCAAATATACTAAACCTTTATGGTCCTTAGGCATGTATTATCATGAAATGTATTGAGTATAAATTTTATGTGATTTAACAATTATGAATTAAAAGTGTGGGTAAATATATTCCATGGTAGGGTTCTATTGCCCCAGATGTTTTATGGTTGGAAATAGTAGGGTGCATTGTAATTACCTTCTAATGTTATAAGTGATTTTCATTGGAGAACTATTCCTTCAAATGATTTGTTAAGGTATTCAATTATTGAATATAATACCTCCATGATATTAAATTGTGAGTTATAGTTAGGTAGAATCCCATTCCCCCTAATGTTATATGTGATTCTAGGGTGGGTTACTATTCCCCATAATTTTATATGGTGATCTAGATAATGTTTGGGAATCATCTCCACTTGATGTTATATTTAATTCTATGTAGGTTTTCATTCCCCTAGGATGTTATATATGACACCAAAATGTGCTACCTCCCCCCACCCCCTGATGAGAAATGTAATTCCCTGTAGGGTTCCACACACCCCAATGATTTATAAAGATAATTATTGGTGGCCCCATTTACCCCTAATTAAATAGGGTTATGTGACATTCTTAGAGACATAGTACACTAGCTAAATCATTTATAGAAAACCTTAAATATCACCTAGAACCTGAGGATTGATGGTTGTTATTGTTTTATTTATTATTATAATAATATCACATGTGAAAAACTATACGTATTAGATAAGTATGTGACACCATTAGAGGTGTCCCACTAATTGTTACTCACAATTTTCTTGATAAATTGTTCCTCTAAAATGAAATAATTATAGGTAGGGCTAAGGAAGATACCTTGTATTACAGGTTTATGTAATATATCATGTATGGAGTTAGGAGATACGGACTATGGATGATATTTGGTCCTCATCATATTTTATCACTTTTTTATAATCAACACATTGTGTGGTAATATTATATATATGACTATATTATTGCACATTCATTTCTTATATCAGAGATATTTTTATCTTTCATTTATCCAATAATTATTTATATGGGTGTTTTTAGTTATTTTATAGTTTATTTTTGTTTTATCACTCTTATATTAGGATATAGTATCCCCTAAGAAACACCTTATACCCTTACTATTTTTTAGAGACCTTCGATATTTTAGGAGGCATGCTTGTGGTAAAGTGTCACTTCAGTCTGATTAATTTAGAGTTAACATGGCCAAGAATTATATGCTTGAAGTCTTTATTTTCAATATTATTTGAATACAAACTTTGTTTTTCTATTTTATTCAAAATATTTTAATATTTAACATTTATACTTCTCTTGAGAAATGAAAATAGAAGCTTTTATTGAAAAATTTTAATTATAAAGAGGTGCTTTATTTCTTATAGCATCACCATCACAAACACCTATTTCACCATAATAGAATACTCAATTTAATAACCGTATTAATTTCTAGAAAATTAAATATAATCATCATATTCATTAATTGTAATAGGTGCATCATTATATTATTATATATAGAAGTTATTTTTCAGTATTAATTTATTTAAATTATACCACTTCAAGCAGGATTCAAACATTAAATACCATCCCATCAGTGCTTTTTCAATAGATACACTACCTTATTTAGCATATAAACTCTTACTTATTCATCTCTAAGAAATAAACCGTTAGGTTACTCTATATACACATCCACATCAATATCATCATTGAGGGAAAATGACTTGAAAACTATTTAAAATATTTTGTATTTTTTGTGGGAAGTGATAGCTAGAAATATCATTATGGTCTAACAACATACAATATGGGAAAATTTCTAATCAAATTAAATCCCATATACCAAGGAATAACCATTAATAACAACCCTTATTTTATTTTTCATCACATCGCATTTTTCATTTATCTCATTATGCAACACCAACATTGTTTTGACAACAATATTTTATCTACATTCAAAGAAAATCCCACTTATTTTTCTTTTCAATTTTATATGACTATTTATTCATAGAATCCACCAATTAGTGATGTTGTAATTATTAATCCTTACATATTGGATTGATCATAAAAAACAGAATGGTATGTGATGTTATTCTTAATGTTCACCATGTTTTTATTACTTTTCAACTATCAACAACAATGTTTAGAACCTATTCCCACATTATCAACATCATATGAATAAATTTTGGTTGTTTTTAATAATTGAAAAAGGTTAAATCATCATATTCCTCCTAAAAGTAATGATAATATTCACCATTTCTATAATTTTAAATGTGTTTCTCAATAAATTATACCTTACCTTCAACAACACCACAAAATTTTCAAATTTTTAATTAAATAATTTAATTATTGTTTATATATCCTTTACATTAATAATATTATCAATATTCCTGACCACTTTTTAATAATAGTGATTCCCTCATCTCATTGGATGGCCACTATGAAAAATTCCTTCAAAACCTCTTTACTCAAACATTCTAACATTTTTCCCTTTCACTTTAATAACATAAGGATATCCAATCACCATTACATACGAAAAAATAGAAATATTTTTTTTATACATATTGTTTATAGTCGTATAAAATATATGTTTATATATACATGGGTTTTTTGGGAACATTATACCCAATTTCTTACATACAAAATAATTGTAAATTATTATGATCCACCAACATTTTATAATCAAAACCTACCAACTTAAAAACCATTAATTTAAAAAAAAATATTTCTCTAGGTTGTGTATGGTGCATTAAAATCATTTTTATAACATGATTTTAAAAATCAAACATTCTACCTGTATACATTACTCTATCTTCCATTCGAATTCTCTTTAAAGAGTAACCGGAGGCTTTCTCTTCACATATCCTAAAACATTTAATTCTCTTCAAGGCCTCCGATTTATGTTTCACAATCATAATTCATGTAATATGATTAAATTAAAGAATAAAAATTATAAATTATTTATTATTATTGATTTATTTCTCTCTCATAGGCCCATTAATATAAGAATGAATAAGATCTTGTAAGTGTAATGTCAAACTCTTTTATCTTCATATAAGTATAATTGAAAATAATCCCCTTTTACAAAGTGGAGAAAATTCAATCTATTTATTACTTCAATATAGGAACACAATGTAAATTTTTACATTGAGTAATATTTTTCATGTTTTTTTGGACAAGGTGACCATGCCTTTGATCCCAAAAATCATTTTCCTCCCTAAACCAAAAAAATAATTATTATTATCTCATCATTTAAAAAATATTCCTTTCATCTACTATTCCACAATTAAAATATTTTAATCCATTAATATATTCTTCTTGTATTTATACTTTAGAAAAAACATTTCATGTCCATCCTTAAAATGTTCATAAATACTAATAATATTGTGTCTTAGTCCTTCCATATAATATCTATACTTCTACATCATGTTATTCTCCACAATCTCCTTTGATCAATCTATTTAATTTTTAGCCACCCATCATTCAAAAAGGACACTAAAACTTTCATTGACTTTTGGAAAAAAATTAATAATCATTGAATTTTATATCTTATGAGATGAATACCGACTATTTAATATACATAGAATATATTTTCATGAATTTTTTATTGAATCTTTTACCTTAATGTTTTTTTCAATCCCTTTTTTATTTTTATTCTAAACCCTTTATATATTCAAATATATACTCAATTTAGTGGGTAAAATGGAAATACACTCTTTAATATCATTACTCAGTTGGTCACATCTTTTATAGAATAATTCCAATAGCTGAAATCGATTTTCTATGTTCATTTCAAAAAAATAATTTCCCCTCTTATCCTTTCTTATTTTAGTTGGTTAGTTACCCATAAACTCTTATCATTAATATAATACACATTCATAGAATTTTAATTCAATGAACTAAAATATTTTTTCATATGTTTGAACATATGATGCACCAGTTTTAGACATAATATGTGAAAATGTTTCAAAAATTACTATACATTATAAGCTATATAAACAACTGTTCATCGACCTTTTGGCTTATCATTTCATATCAATTTTAAAAACTATTTTTTAGACCCTACTAATGAGTTTATTTTCAAATTTAACTTAATATTATAATGTTGTGACCTTCCATTTATATAATAATTTTCCATCACACTGTACCTTTTATATTTCCTAGATTTCTAAAATTACTTTTTTTTTCAAATATTAACTTCAGTTTCCATTTTCATAAAATCATCCTTAACATTAAAACATACCATACATTATAACCTTTATGAATGAGATATTTCTTAATTTCCCCAATTATCAAAATTAATTATGGATTTATTTCACATGATTCGGCTCTCTGAGTATTTTCTAACATTATGTGTGGAATTATAATTATCAACCATGAACTATTTCACATGAATGTTTTATTCCAATAGATTATAGAGAATAATTTTATTTTTATTTTATTTTTCTATTTCGAATTATCTTACTTATACTCTATTATATTATTCATTTAATTGAATGACACATTTATTTCATAAAAACCCTTTTCAAAAATTAAATTCGATTCCAATATCAGAAGAATCAACATCATTAGTGATTTATAATTATTTCATCAATTTTCTATTCAATAATAATTTAATTTTTGTTTCCTTATCCTTTTAGTTAATATCATCTTCATCACTGGCTAACTCATCATTATTAAATTTTTAGTCAATAATGTCTCATTTAATTCACATTATGTATCAACTTTAATTTCATCTTTATCACTTTATTTATAATCCAACATAGATAAGAAAATTTGTTTTTGAATTTGATAATTTCGTAACATTTACTTTTAGAGAAAATTTAACCTGTTAAATATTAAATTTGACTTCTTTAAAAATATTTTTGGGGAATCTAATTCCTCATCAATTAATTAATAACTCAATCTTGAACAATTGGATGAGAATTTTCTATATTATTTACACTAAAAATATTAAAATTGAATATTTCACTAGTACTTTTCTTTTTCATTCTGAAGGATTTTTTAGATGAATGACACTATCATTCCAAACATTATCTCATCATATTCATCATATTCAAAATTTTCCTCATATTAGTTATCTTCATTCGAACTCTTATATTTATTTATATATTTAGAGGATATCTCTATGTCATCCTTTCTATTTTTATTAAGATAATTTTCCTTCAAAATATCATAAGAAATAAATATTTTATGGAAATCATCCCACATATATGTGTTTGAATAATGATCTTTATGTGCCAAAACCATTTCATCATATGACCAGTTTTATATATAGTATATTTTTTTAGAATCATATGTTATTATAATTTATCATTAAATCCACTAATATTACTAACAATTTCATTTACTATTATGAGTAATTTATCTATAGATTTGATATTACGCATTAAAATATCATCACAGTTAACATTATACATATATAATTAACTATATTTCACCTTTATATTTTTTTCATACATATCCTCTACCATATCTAAAATGTTGTTTTCTATAATAGTCACATTAATTTGATTAAATAATTCTATAAAAGTAATTAAATAATTTTATTTGAAGCTTGAGAATCATTATGAATGTTATTTCGATCAACTATTATCATCAATGAATTATCCACACAAGTAAAACATACATTTTTTACAACTTTCAGAATATCCAAACTGATAGAAAATACGTAAAAGAACATCCTATTTGTCCATATATGATAGTTACTACCATTAATAATTACAAATCCCTTAATTTTTAGTCAATTTAAGTGATTCATTATAGACATAGAATTTAGAACCAAATTAACCTCATAAATATATAACAATAATAACTATTAATCTCTAAATTGATTTTTATCTTTGAATAGAACATAGTGATTTGATATCAAATTTTTGATTTCTATATACTAATTAGTATAAGGATTAAAATTTATACACTATAGGGTGAGGGTGAATTAATGTATCAAGTCATTTTAAATCCCATTAATAAACATCCTTTATAACCAATTAAACTGAGTAACAAGATTATTGTTTGAATTTTATTTTCAACTAATGAATTTTAGTTTTTTTAATCACTAAATTAAATTACCATACACTCAATCACGAAAAACATATTTATCAAATAGAATTGTTATGTTTATCCATTAACAAAAAGTTACAAATAATCTGAATGATTAATAGAAACCTGAGATCACATGATTTACTAAAATTTAAATCATTGAAACAATTAGTCGGTATTTTCCTAGAACTAATTTTACATACAACTATTTATTTAATGATTAATTGGGCCCCCGCCTAATAAAAAACATTAATAAAAATAATCTTACAACTCTTCCAATATAGTCCACTTTGGTGCGGAAGTTCATCAAATCCTCTTGTCTTTTTCACTTTATTATCTTTTACTAAAATAGTTAATAAACACACAATTAGACCACCTAATATCTCCCTTACTTATCCACTATGTAATATTGACAAAATTAAAATAAATTAATATTTATAAAACAATTAAATATGAAAATTCGTACCACATGTCATATAATCATATATCTTCTTCAAGAGAATCATCAAATTTCAAATTCCATGTATTCATATATTAATAAAATAACTGATAAATAGTCTGTTTGCTTCTTAGTTGTCATATTCATTCCTTAAACACTATATAATAACTAACATATTCCATAGAATTATTCAATTCTCCCTCAATTTAAATCCGAATTTCGAATTCAAATTCTCAAGACAACTTCAATTATCATATTATCTTCTTCCTTTCTAAGACACTAGATAAATTTTGTCTTTTTAGTCACCCTTGAAATATTTTGATGACTTATAATTTTAATATGAATTTTACCCTAGGTTTTCCATTGATTCACATCATCAAAACACATAAAACTATTATTTAATCATAAATTTTGGTTAAATGATGAGCTTCATGGTCCAATATATGTGTTTTTTATAAAACTAATCAAATTCTGACTCAAAATCAAAGAGAATTTTGAAATTATTAGTAATTATTGTTTTTTATCATTGTAATATCTTAATCTAGAGAAGTATAAAACATTCATGACCACGTATATTATTCTATGGTCTGATAAAGTTTTGTTTAATCAACCTCTCTCATGGTGAAAACCTTCTTCTCATATTAATTTGGTTTTTCCTTGTAAAAGATGTATTCCATGACCATATGTAGTATGGGATGACACCACATTCCAATCCCAAACCAAATTTCCATGGTAAGATTCATTTAAATTTTGTCTCTTCATTCTTAGTTCAATATAAACCTTTACTGAAAAACTGATTAACCGAACAAATATTTAGGACATGAAATTTCAAAGAAAACCTATTATATTATGATATTCATGTCATGATAGATCAAAAAAATAATCCTCATATTTAACAAAAAATATATGTGTGACCACCAAAATTTTGGTATGATCTATTATTAGTTTATTAAAAATTATTCATACATAGAAATATTTTAGCTTATTGACTACCTTTGGGGTTTTATCTATTCAACCTTCACCAATAATCTACTCTATAATATAAATCTTCTTATGAGACAATAAAATCTTCTAAATAGTTATCACCTACAATTATGAAACTAAACTCATATTCATGTGAATGTAATTCATGAGGATGATAATTTTTTTGATATGTTGATAACAAAAGGAAACACTAATAAAACCCTTCACACCCAAATCACATCACATCAAACAATAAATATATCCTTTGACATATACCTCATTTTTGGGTATCCTTAATTCTCAAAAAAAATACTAGTCAAAAAACCAACAATAAAAAACCGTAAAAATAACATGATTTTATCATTAATATCACATATTACTAGTATTTAAGTTTTTTTACTCACCAATATTGAAAATAATTATGATGTTATAGCATCATTCGTATAGGTGGTTGAACCGGTCTAAATAAGAACATGTTATATGAATGGGTAGGTTAGTATATAAGTTACATTATTTTAATAATATTTTTATAAAATCTAATTAATGTTAATAATATATTATTAAATCATTATATAAAATTTTATATGAGTGGATATGTGAAGATAAATAGAAAATATAGAGGTGAAATTGTTTCTTGATTTTAAGGAATCGTATCTTATTATAAAGTAATTATACATAATGAAGGATTTAGGACTCATTAATTAAAAAACAACCTATAAAAATGATATAAGATTATTTAGGGTAGAATATGGGAAGATATTACAGAGTCAAATAAACTATATATGTGGGTACGAATGTATATAGAATGATCCCGTTTATAGATTATTTGTAGTGGTATATTTGAAACTATACATTCCTTAATGGATAAATAATGGAATTTTTACTTATAAAGTGAACCAGGAGTGAGAAAAACATATCTAATCTAAGACTGCCTCAATAATTATATTCTATTTCTAATTTATATAGAAGTATATAATATTTTTACAATATATTGTATTTTATTATATACCATTGTAATTCATTATTTTCCTAGAGAAATTATTTTTTATCAAAATAATTAAATTGATAATTTTACCTATTTTGAATATCATAATTTTTAATATTAATTCATTTTCATCAAATTCTATCTCTAATAAGAGACATTTAAGTTTTAAATAAAACTAAAAAATTTATAATTTTTTTTTAAAATTAATCAATTTTTAGGTAATAAGTTATTAAATTTTGTTCATTTTCCGTAATCAGATATTTAATGGATGTCAAATATTTATTATAATTGATAAATATTTGAGTTTAATTTATAGTTCATTTGTAACAGCCCGAGATTTTATGAAAAATATTCTTTTTAATTTTATTAATGTCTTGTGTTGTACGCTACACCAAAATGAGCTTGCACAACACGCATCTTTGACATGCCTTGTATTACATGCAATCACAACCTTCCTCGATAGCATGTGTTGTACGCAACACCAAGTTTCACTAAACAACGATATGCTATTAAGATATTATTAAAACTAGCTGTTGTGAATAGTAATAACCACTTTTTGAAATTTTGTAAATTTTATTTTTCAAAATGGACTTCATTTATGGATTCGGAGTATTGAATTTAGCCTAAGGTGAAATTTTGGTACTTTTCGGATAACTTTCATTTTCTGATGAATAGTGAAAATTACTAAATTTTAGTTAAAAACAACTTTTTCAATCGAAATAATTAATAGTGATAAATTATTAATTTGAGTGGTTTTAAGGTATATTTAGAATATATATTTACAATTTAATACAATGTTGGTCATTGGACGTAATTTCACATTTAAACCAGACATAAACAAGTGTCAATCTTTTGATAGATATTGTTTCTTAAAAACACGCTATTTGTTTTAACAACGGGATTTAATTATAAAATTAATTAATGAAACTTTTATGTTATGAATTTGGTAAAATAGACTTCATTTTTGAATTCGGAATATGAAATATAGCTTAGGATGAAATTTTGGCATTGTTCTGAAAAACATCAATTTTTGATGAATAGTGAAACTACTAAGTGGTAGTTAAAAAACTGAATTTTTCATAAAACTTAATTTTACCGCTTCTGTGAATGGAATTTCAAAAATCCGAGAGACACGGTTGATGTCAGTAAGTAAAATGTGGTTCAATGAGATGAAAATAATTTTTTGTGAATAGTAACTTTTTACTTTTTTTACCACGGTTAATAGTAAATAGGGTAACTAAGGGTAAATATGATATTAATATTACCCTAAAACATGTCCTAATTATATTGGACAAGTGTATCTCGACCAAAAACAACCTTAAGTGTAAAATATTATCATTTAGGCCCACTTGGATTAGATAAGGACATTTATTATTATTTAATTCAAAGAAGAGTTAAAAGAGTTAAAATCAAAGTATATTTACTAAAACATTTTTAATATAGGGTTGTACATAAGATAAATTCGATTGTAAATATTCATTAGAAAGATAAAACGATTTCCTACATAATGATATTTTATTTATAATTTTTAGACCTTAAATAAATTAATGTATTTATGACACAACGATGATGCAGTAATTACCCTTTTAAGGAAATATTAACATAATTGATGTTATAAATGCTCAAATGAATGTAATTTGAGACTTTTTATGAATTACACTAATTTTATAGGTTACTATGATATATTAGTGTTGATTTAAGCAACTTGGTTCGAACATATAATTCTGTTATGACTTTCAAAAAATTCATATATCAAATAGTGTCAAAATTGACACAAAATAGTTTTTAAATCAAATATTATATTATTAATTGTTATTTTATTCCTAAAAATCTATGGTTCGGCCAAATGACTTAGATAAGGATATATATATTAATAATAAACAATTTGGGGTTCGTTTGGCATGTTATAGTAAGTGTATTAACCATATAGTGAAAGAAAACAAAAAGACACGGTAAAAGTTAAATTATTTAACTTAGAGTTAAATCTAACTGATAAGGTTAAAATAATACCCTAAACTTGTCTAAATCTTATTTGATGATAGGATTTCAACCCCTCCCCACTTTATCTTCTAAATAAGACCATTTGGAACCATTATAAACCGATTTTGACATTAATATAAAATAATATTTTGAGGTATTCCTAAGGTGCCCCTCTCCTCCCTTATAAAAGGGCACCTCCTCCCCCTCCTCCTCACACCAATTTGAGCACTCAAGATCGGCCAAACCCTGCCAAAATCTCTTCTCCACTTCCCTAGCAACATCCTAGAGGTTCTGGTCTTCCTCAAAGACCTATTTTATTTCCCTAAGAGGAGGTCTCCAAAAGGCGCTTCAAAGAAGAGGTAATTACCGTTACCAATTCTTTCATCTTTATTTCTTCTTCCACTTTTTCTTCTTAGGTTGTTTAATTATGAAGTAATAACATCAGTATCACTCATATACTGATATGTTATTATAAGTATGAAACAACCCTATTTCACCATCTATCTATCCTACGGAAAAAGAAATCATCGCGCGTGCGTACGTACGGAATACCGTCTCCACGCCGTGGTGTAATCTATTTTCCACCACCACCTTACATGGATGGGTATAATGGTGTAAATAATAACTATACATAGTCATTACAACATCATATTGATTCTGATATATTGTATAATCCACTCCAATTCAATTCAATACTTATGGAAATGATATCATCGCTCGTGCGTACGTACGGACTACCGTCTCCACGACGCGATGAGATTCATTCTTAATGATTAACCATTCATGAATGATTATAAAGTATATATAATAAGTACTAATGAAATATATGACATAATAATGATACTGGATTTATGTATATATATATATATGTATCTCATCTACTTACTTCCATTCAAGACAATAAGGAAAGAAAAACAGCGTTCATGCGTACGTACGGACTACCGTCTCCATGAACGGTGTTTTTCATTTTATTTATCTATCTATTATATATATATATATACTGAATATATATGATATATAAATCATATTTTATATTCTGGAAGTAAGTAAATCATGATATAAGTAATAATGATGTCAAGAACAACAAGTCAAAACACCTACGATAAATGAAACGATTTTACCCAAAACGCTTCTTTAACATGGAATTTACAAACGAACGGGTAATATAATGTCATAAGTGAACCATATATGATATCATAACAATGAATATGATTCTGTAATAAGTCAATGACATTATTTAAATCATTATAAAGGTGGTTCGGACACATACGAAGCAAATCGGACCTAAGGTAAGGGAAATATCACAATCTCATTTTTATCCGAGATTGTTTATTCGTAAGTATTTACTGGGGTGTATTTTATCATTCACATCCATGTTTCATCAATATGCAATATTGTTTCCATCCACTTACAATATTTTAAATCCAATTTTACCCTTCGGTGAGTTTTTAGTAAGGAATATGAAAGGAATCTTTTGTCGTTTTTTTCGTACGAGGTACTTTTTGACTTTTCCGACAAAAGTACGAAGAATGTTTTTTTAACGTATACGACATGAATGGATTTTTAAAACATTATTTCCAAGAATATTACATTACAAGTTTTAAAGTTTATTTTTAATCAACTTCTTTTAATTTAAAGTTTTATGACATGTTAAGAAAGGAAAAATGTTTTTAAAGAAGAAAGGATATTTTCCTCAAGAATTCATTTCAAGTGTTTTTTTTAAAACTATTTTTCCATCTAAGATGACGTTATTTGATATGTATGTTTCAAGTAACATGTCTCTATGATTTAAATGGTTTCAGTTTTCTTATGATGAAATGATATCAATTGTTTATGGATTATGATGGCATGATGTTTAAGAATCCCATTTTATTACATGGGTTATGAAATGATGTATGATTTATGATTTTGTGGCACACATAAGAATGGTATCATTATGAGATGGGTGGGACCTATATCTCCCTCCAATGCATTGGGTAAAGATTTTATATCTCATGAGATAGACAGGGCTGGAACGGTAGGTTATACTGGTTCAGTGAAACAGGACTGAAACGAGGGTTACTCGATTCAGAAAGGGACATTGTCCACTAAGATAGTCTTGGCAATGAGTCTTGACTAACAAGAAATGATTATCTATGATTATGTGTGAATGCCACAAAGTTTCATGTTTTAAGTTATGATTATTGTGATTACATTTCACTGCCATGATTTATCCCTTGTTATGAAATTATGATCTCTTTTGCAGGTTATGATTTCCAAAATGTTATGTTCTTATGAATATGATGTGATTGATATTTCTTTTGTTTACCCTTACTGAGCATTTGAGCTCACCCTTTTATGTTTTCTTTTCCCCAGGATATAAAGAATTTTTTTAGGTAAAGAAAAGGAAGATCTTTATGGGAGATATTGAGGATCTTTCACCACGATTAGAAGATTACGTTCCGAGTTTCCAAAGACACTAAACTATTACGATCCTTGTGTGTGTGTTTTTTTATGTACTAAGTATTCCACAAAAGTAATGTAATGTCCATGTACATCAAGCTACGGGTCTCTACAGTTGGTATCAGAGGAAAGGTTTAGTCAACCTTTGGAAACTAGGATGTGAGAACGTTAGTGAGATCCCTAGATATATTTCTAAGGTATGTCTAGGGATGTCCCTAAGGATAAGTATACGTATAGGATATTGTCCTAGAACTATGGTAACGATATTAGATTAAACCTAAGATGTTAGATATTGAAGTTACTCCCCCTTTATTATGATTTTTTCCTCTAACACTATTCTTTTTGGGTTTTAGAAAATGGCTGGAAACAAGATGATTCACGATAATGGAGGGTATGATGGACAATGGAATGATATTATTCATAATGAAATTGGATTTGGAAGTCCAAACATAATTACTATGCCGAATCAGCAATCTCATAATATGATCAATAAAGTAAAATTTGGTATGTTTCCTGACTCGGCTAATAAGAGAAAGATGGAGTTTCATGATGATCATAGAGGAAAGAAAGTTCAATTTCCCCTATGTAATTCATGTGGGAAGAGGTATCAAGGAGAATGTTTCAAAGGAACTGGAAGATGCTTTGGGTGTGGAAAAGAAGGACACAAAGCCAGTAAGTGCAAAGGAAAAGGTTCAGTTAACACCAGGGATGAGGATAATGGTATTGCTACGACATCAACAATGGTTAAATGTTTTAAATGTGGAATGTACGGGCATTATGCAAACCAATGCCCTAAGGGAAAGTCTCATGAAGAGAATCAGTATGGTCGTATGGGAAGTATTTATGTTGATGATGATGAAGAGACTACAAATGATATGTGAGATGAAAGAATTGTTGAATCTTGGACAATGGTTTAAGAATGTAGTGGAATGATTACATGTTTATCATGTGTAATGTTGGAATAACGAGACATCTAAGGATTGTTACACTATTGTCTTTCCTTGAGTTTTGAAAGTGTATGATTAATGTTACCAGTATCCATGAAAGGTTATTCAGATATTTTTGGAATGTAGATGATATGCGCATAATGAAGGGATAAGGAGAAAATTAAATGTTTGATAGTATTCATGAGCTCATGATTGATATAAGGACTAAGTGATATCATGGTTTGAGTATATAGAATTTTGAGGATTTTGGTATGTGGAAAGTGTTAACTTTTAACTGCATTCATGTTTTCACTAAGGTATTCAAGAGAATACACGATTAAGGACATTGAATGTTTGGAATGTGACCAACAAGACATATCTTATGATATGTGGGGATCAACGACAGTATTAAATCTCTGGTAATCATTGTCACTATCTAATGAGAGTGGACTGCAGTATTATGTATAACCCTAAAGATTAGACTGGATTATGTTGGACATAAGTTAGTATTGTTTAAGGATAGAAGATTTTCGATATTATTGATGGGATGTTATAGTAACATAGTTTTAGAAAAAGGACAACCTGCAGGACGGGCGACAGCCCATCGCTTCGGACAAGGCTGTAGGAATCGAACCCACAACCGAAGTGCGACTGGCCTTTATCGCCTACCACTGGCCTATAGGAAGTCCCTGTTTAGTAGATACTAGTTTTATTATTTTAAGCAGTATGATATATGAAGTATAAGTCCATTTTAGGAACCATATGTGATTAATCTCACTATAGATCGACTTATGTATATAATTTTTGCTAACATTTTGTTTGAGACAGATGGAATGACCCGTCATTCTATCACATGATCTGTTAACACTTCACGAATAACAAATTCAACTTCATTTATTTAAGAGATGAAGTGGAAATTGTAAAAGGCACGAACAACAGTGAGGTTGTACCAACATAAAGTAAGTATTAATTCTAATTCTAATTCTTTAACATTAGGGAAACGATCTTGAAAACCAAAAATGTTGTCCTAGTGATCTTATATCTGATGAATCAGATGGTACCTTAGATCGTCACAAATTTATGGCTTTGTGATTACTGGCTTTTCCATAGCCATGTTCTCTACCACTCTCCATCAGAACATGATGGTTAGATTTCTCTTCCATATCCATATTTTCACCTATGTGGAAACCCAGTGATTAGTTTATTTGGGTAACCGTTACGTTTCATACTTTTGTTTTTAAAGATTGGTTTTGATATTACTTTTTACGATGTGGGTTTCTATTAAATAAACTTTCGAATAGTAAACCATTTATAACCCCGACGAATTTCGAGGGCGAAATTCATTTTAAGGGGGGTAGAATGTAACAGCCCGAGATTTTATGAAAAATATTCTTTTTAATTTTATTAATGTCTTGTGTTGTACGCTACACCAAAATGAGCTTGCACAACACGCATCTTTGACTTGCCTTGTATTACATGCAATCGCAACCTTCCTCGATAGCATGTGTTGTACGCAACACCAAGTTTCACTAAAAAACGATATGCTATTAAGATATTATTAAAACTTGTTGTTGTGAATAGTAATAACCACTTTTTGAAATTTTGTAAATTTTATTTTTTAAAATGGACTTCATTTATGGATTCGGAGTATGGAATTTAGCCTAAGGTGAAATTTTGGTACTTTTCGGATAACTTTCATTTTCTGATGAATAGTGAAAATTACTAAATTTTAGTTAAAAACAACTTTTTCAATCGAAATAATTAATAGTGATAAATTATTAATTTGAGTGGTTTTAAGGTATATTTAGAATATATTTTTACAATTTAATACAATGTTGGTCATTGGACGTAATTTCACATTTAAACCAGACATAAACAAGTGTCAATCTTTTGATAGATATTGTTTCTTAAAAACACGCTATTTGTTTTAACAGCGGGATTTAGTTATAAAATTAATTAATGCAACATTTATGTTATGAATTTGGTAAATAGACTTCATTTTTGAATTCGGAATATGAAATATAGCTTAGGATGAAATTTTTGCATTGTTCTGAAAAACATCAATTTTTGATGAATAGTGAAACTACTAAGTGGTAGTTAAAAAACTGAATTTTTCATAAAACATAATTTTACCGCTTCTGTGAATGGAATTTCAAAAATCCGAGAGACACGGTTGATGTCAGTAAGTAAAATGTGGTTCAATGAGATGAAAATAATTTTTGGTGAATAGTAACTTTTTACTTTTTTTACCACGGTTAATAGTAAATAGGGTAACTAAGGCTAAATATGATATTAATATTACCCTAAAACATGTCCTAATTCTATTGGACAAGTGTATCTCGACCAAAACAACCTTAAGTGTAAAATATTATCATTTAGGCCCACTTGGATTAGATTAGGACATTTATTATTATTTAATTCAAAGAAGAGTTAAAAGAGTTAAAATCAAAGTATATTTACTAAAACATTTTTAATATAGGGTTTTACATAAGATAAATTCGATTGTAAATATTCATTAGAAAGCTAAAAAGATTTCCTACATAATGATATTTTATTTATAATTTTTAGACCTTAAATAAATTAATTTATTTATGACACAACGATGATGCAGTAATTACCCTTTTAAGGAAATATTAACATAATTGATGTTATAAATGTTCAAATGAATGTAATTTGAGACTTTTTAGGAATTACACTAATTTTATAGGTTACTATGATATATTACTGTTGATTTAATCAACTTGGTTCGAACATATAATTCTGTTATGACTTTCACAAAAATCATATATCAAATAGTGTCAAAATTGACACAAAATAGTTTTTAAATCAAATATTATATTATTAATTGTTATTTTATTCCTAAAAATCTATGGTTCGGCCAAATGACATAGATAAGGATATATATATTAATAATAAACAATTTGGGGTTCGTTTGGCATGTTATAGTAAGTGTATTAACCATATAGTGAAAGAAAACAAAAATACACGGTAAAAGTTAAATTATTTAACTTAGAGTTAAATCTAACTGATAAGGTTAAAATAATACCCTAAACTTGTCAAAATCTTATTGGTTGATAGGAGTTCAACCCCTACCAACTTTAGCTTCGAAATAAGACCCTTTGGAACCATTATAAACCGATTTTGACATTAATATAAAATAATATTTTGAGGTATTCCTAAGGTGCCCCTCTCCTCCCTTATAAAAGGGCACCTCCCCCCCCCTCCTCCTCACACCAATTTGAGCACTCAAGCTCGGCCAACCCCTGAAAAAATCTCTTCTCCACTTCCCTAGAAACATCCTATAGGTTCTGGTCTTCCTCAAAGACCAATTTTAGTTCCCTAAGAGGAGGTCTCCAAAAGGCGCTTCAAAGAAGAGGTAATTACCGTTACCAATTCTTTCATCTTTATTTCTTCTTCCACTTCTTTTTCTTAGGTTGTTTCATTATGAAGTAATAACATCAGTATCACTCATATACTGATATGTTATTATAAGTATGAAACAACCCTATTTCACCATCTATCTATCCTACGGAAAAATAAATCACCGCGCGTGCGTACGTACGGAATACCGTCTCCACGCCGTGGTGTAATCTATTTTCCACCACCACCTTACATGGATGGGTATAATGGTGTAAAGAATAACTATACATAGTTATTACAACATCATATTGATTCTGATATATTGTATAATCCACTCCAATTCAATTCAATATTTATGGAAATGATATCATCGCTCGTGCGTACGTACGGACTACCGTCTCCACGACGCGATGAGATTCATTCTTAATGATTAACCATTCATGAATGATTATAAAGTATATATAATAAGTACTAATGAAATATATGACATAATAATGATACTGGATTTATGTATATATATATATATATATGTATGTCATCTACTTACTTCCATTCAAGACAATAAGGAAAGAAAAACAGCGTTCATGCGTACGTACGGACTACCGTCTCCATGAACGGTGTTTTTCATTTTATTTATCTATCTATTATATATATATATACTGAATATATATGATATATAAATCATATTTTATATTCTGGAAGTAAGTAAATCATGGTATAAGTAATAATGATGTCAAGAACTACAAGTCAAAACACCTACGATAAATGAAACGATTTTACCCAAAACGCTTCTTTAACATGGAATTTACAAAAGAACGGGTAATATAATGTCATAAGTGAACCATATATGATATCATAACAATGAATATGATTCCGTAATAAGTCAATGACATTATTTAAATCATTATACAGGAGGTTCGGACACATACGAAGCAAATCGGACCTAAGGTAAGGGAAATATCACAATCTCATTTTTATCCGAGATTGTTTATTCGTAAGTATTTACTGGGGTGTATTTTATCATACACATACATGTTTCATAAATATGAAATATTGTTTCCATCCACTTACAATAGTTTAAATCCAATTTTACCCTTCGGTGAGTTTTTAGTAAAGAATATGAAAGGAATCTTTTGTCGTTTTTTTCGTACGAGGTACTTTTTGACTTTTCCGACAAAAGTACGAAGAATGTTTTTTTAACGTATACGGAACGAATGGATTTTTAAAACATTATTTCCAAGAATCTTACTTTACAAGTTTTAAAGTTTATTTTTAATCAACTTCTTTTAATTTAAAGTTTTATGACATGTTAAGAAAGGAAAAATGTTTTTAAAGAAGAAAGGATATTTTCCTCAAGAATTCATTTCAAGTGTTTTTTTTAAAACTATTTTTCCATCTAAGATGATGTTATTTGATATGTATGTTTCAAGTAAAATGTCTCTATGATTTAAATGGTTTCAGTTTTCTTATGATGAAATGATATCAATTGTCTATGGATTATGATGGCATGATGTTTAAGAATCCCATTTTATTACATGGGTTATGAAATGATGTATGATTTATGATTTTGTGGCACACATAAGAATGGTATCATTATGAGATGGGTGGGACCTATATCTCCCTCCAATGCATTGGGTAAAGATTTTATATCTCATGAGATAGACAGGGCTGGAACGGTAGGTTATACCGGTTCAGTGAAACAGGACTGAAACGGGGGTTACTCGATTCAGAAAGGGACTTTGTCCACTAAGATAGTTTTGGCAATGAGTCTTGACAAACAAGAAATGATTCTATATGATTATGTGTGAATGCCACAAAGTTTCATGTTTTAAGTTATGATTATTGTGATTACATTTCACTGCCATGATTTATCCCATGTTATAAAATTATGCTCTCTTTTGCAGGTTATGATTTCCAAAATGTTATGTTCTTATGAATATGATGTGATTGATATTTCCTTTGTTTACCCTTACTGAGCATTTGAGCTCACCCTTTTATGTTTTCTTTTCCCCAGGATATAAAGAATGGTTTTAGGTAAAAAAAAGGAATATCTTTATGGGAGATATTGAGGATCTTTCACCACGATTAGAAGATTACGTTCCGAGTTTCCAAAGACACTAAACTATTACGATCCTTGTGTGTGTGTTTTTTTTATGTACTAAGTATTCCGAAAAAGTAATGTAATGTCCATGTACGTCAAGCTACGGGTCTCTACATCATTTCTATAAAAGTATTACTTTTCCATTATGATAATTTCAATATAATCATTACCAATATGTGTTCTCAATGGTCTTATATATACTCAACGACCATATAACTGGTGTATTTTCAGTTTTCATTCCTATAAATAACATTATATACTGCTTTAAGAACCATTCATACAACTCCTTGATTTATCTCTCAACATTTATAGCATAAATTTGATGTTTCATATTCTTTATTTTGTTATTAATTGTTTAATTACTTTCATGAGAGACTTTGAGGGAAACTAAATCAGTATTGCATGAATTTTTTTCAATTATAATTATATTCTAAAATTAATTTTTATAATTATTTCCCATATAGACTTCTATAAATTTCACTATTCATTTCATTTCATTTTTTAATATAATATCCTAATGAAAAACTTTGTTTATTTTAGTTCAATAGTTTGTTTGAAACAAGTTATTCAAAACAATCAAGGAAAAATATTTGGGGTTAAATTTCATTTAGACTCCACCTTCCAATTAAAAAAAAATATATGTTTTAAAACAAATATGGATTTTTTAATGATTTTAAAGTCAACTACATGTTATGGGACAATATTTATCAATTAATGAATAATTGTTTTAAAATTAATATATAAATAATATTTTTTCCATTTTTCAAATAAAAAATACATTATTGGATGTTTCAAAAAAAATTCATTCCTTATTCAGTGTTAATAGTTTTCTTTTATTTTTAGATGTGATGTATTCAAAACTTATAATTTATTTATGAATTTAAAACTTGTGTATATATGATGTTATAGGAATAAAATAAATTAACTAAAATATATTTTAATTTTTTTTTGAATTTATTAATTGTATATTTTCAAATTATATCACATTATATTATCTTCCCAAAATAGTAGTAGACATTATATTTTATAAAAGCTTACATTTATTTTCCACCCTCTATAAATTAAATATGTAATATTTTCATGGATAATCAATTAGTTACCCATAGGTTTTAATTTTGGATGTGTAGTACTGATGATTAATAATTTAGTGACACATTATTAAATATATATAAACTTACTATTTTAATTTTTATAGTTATATATTTTTATATTTTTATAACTCAATAACTCAATTTTTAACATAACCAATTAAAAATTTTAGTTTTTTTAATTTTTTTTATAATATTACTTATTTCAAATTTATTTTATAAAAATTTATTTTTAAATTTACCATCCCTTTTATTGTATTTATATTTTTCTATATGTTTTATATAATATTTATAAGTATATTAAATAGTATCATTTTTTCTCTAAAAGTTTACTTTTGATTTTTGAATTTCTTTTAGCATGGATTTGGTATTTTAAAAATGAATCATTTTTTACCAATGTTTCTCATTTTAGATTTTTAGTATTCATGATTTGTTGTTTTGTTATGAAATTATAAGCCCATTTCAATTACTCTATTTTATTTCTACAGTAGCGCGTGTGTGTGTGTGTCTATAAAATATTGTAAGATAACGATTTATTTTTACCTTTTCAAAATTAGGGAACAATCTCATTATTTTTATTCAACAATAACCGTTTTAAGTAAATTGTATATTTTTAAATGTTCCTTAATATTTTTATTTTGGATTTTTAGTTTTCAAAACTAATAATTTAATTAGTTAATTTTAAATTCATTGATCTGACCTATTATATAAATTAAATTCATATATATAAATATTTTACTCCCCATTATAATTTAATTTACAAACCTTATTTCCATTTTGGTTGTGCAGTAATAAAAACTAATAATAGATTTATCTATTTAAAACTCATGTATATATGATGTTATAGGAATAAAATATATTACTTGAAATGTATTTTAATTGAATTTAAATATATAAAATCTCTCCATTTTTTAATTATATCACATTATATTGTATTTCCAGCATATTTATTAATGGTATTTTGTGTGACATTGTACCTTTATTTTCCACCTCATATCATTATGTATGTAATGATTTCTTGTATAATAAATTAGTTAACCATTGGTTTTCTTTTTGGATGTGAAGTATTCATGATTAATAATCCATTTAACCAATGATAAATCAACTTGAAGTAATAGATTTCATTTTTATAGTTTCATATATATATTTTTAAAAATCAATTATTAAATTATAATTTTCTAAAATTAAATATTTTTTGTAAGTATTTATTTAAACATTTCATATTTCAAATAAATTTTATAAACTTTTATTTTCAAATTTCTCCTATACTTTCCTCTTTATGTATTTTGAGTATTTATTAGATATTCTTTATTTTTAGATTATATAGTATCATTATTTTTCGGTGCCTCATATTGAAGTTTTAATCTAATTAATCTAACTCGTATCCTCTCTTATCGTGCCAACTCATTTAGAAACCCACACTTCTCAAAAAATATCAATGTATCAACTCTATCATATTCGAAAGAAGTATTTGGATGGTCTATAATTGAGTCTCATTTTTATAGTTTAGTTCATAGGAGAAATGATATGAACACAAATTCATTTTCTCGCTAAATGAAAATTCAAATTTTCCAACTTCCACACAACTCAATTCCATAATATGATTATTAGAACTTTTAGAATATTATTAATGATTCATGGAATCTCAATCATTAGCAAACTTCATCCCAATTCTTTAATAGAAATTCTTATGACTTTCTTTAAACTGCTATATCTTTTCTACACAACCTACTTTTAAAGACCTGCTTATAATTTCCATGTTAATTACTTTACAAATTCATAAAAATCACCCCAATACTCTATCTGGAATATGTTCTTTTTTATAACATCAACAAAAACTCCTTAGAATTGTGAAAATTCCTCTATTTGGTTCATTTGATCTTAACTATCTTATGATTTCCCTCTCCATATACTTTTTCGACCAATTTCTTGGATCCAATGAACTCAATACATCTTTGACCGATTATCTTTCTCTACCAACTTAAACTGATGTACTACACATTGGATTGTCCAATATCTTGGACCGATGTGTTTTCAAGATTCCATATGGTAAGTCCTTCGTCAATATAATCTCCATACAGATTTGGATCAAAAAAAATTTTCGAATAAAAATATACCATAATCGTTCATCAAAAGACATTGTGAACATGTTTCTCGTGTTTGGACTTCTGATGGAACTTTGACTACTCAACAAAACTTTTCAATCTCATTTTTTCAGCTCCAATGATTTTTTTCGTTATTCGTCTGATGAAATTAAATGATATTTTATATATTATTTTCTTGATATGATTCCTTATAGTACTAGTATCAACTTTTTACACATTTTCTATTGGATCCCCTCAACTACCTATACCCATTGAACTTGAGCCATTTAATATGTGATAACATTTTTTTTAAACTTATAATTAATTCTATCATAGAAGAATTCTCTATCAGGTTTTATTGACTGAAAAATTTATCTTTCCCTCGTTTTACCATTATAATGTCCCTAATTCTTATGAGATTTTAGGTTTAACTATGTACTGCCACTCAATTATCAATATTTTCAAATCATTGGATTTGTTCCACATTTGGATTATTTACAATTTTGTGTGTTTATAAAAACACACTAATAAGATCTTCATTTATAACTCTTAGCGGAAACATATTCCTTGGTTCATCTGGTTACATTGTGTATCATCCCTCAAATTAAATTTCTCATTTTCCATTTAGTGACAGTTTGAAATATCAACTCTATAACTCAAACATTGTGTTCTTATAAAACATTATCTAATAACACCAACCCAGGTTAGTCTAGTTTAACTAATGTAATTATATCCCCTTGTATGAAATTTTAGTAAAATATTTTTGATCATGAGAATATTCATGTTGTCTGGAACTTGAAGAATAGTGTAGCATTTTATTTCATAATGAATGATTCATAAAATTGTAAAGGAAACATCCTCTATCAATTTATAATGAAAAAAGTAGTAAAAACATTAGAAATTATTTTTCCTTGCGTCACCAAATAAATTAGAACAATAGATGTTAAAAACAACTATAAACATTATTATAAAAATATCTCAAAGGATATCCAATCTCCCCTTTTTTATTTTTTGGAAATGTTGAAAAAAAAATTAAATAAATAACAATTTATTGTTTTCTATTAAAAAACACCTCCATTCTCATTGATAATTATATGAGACCACACTGTTAGATAAATTAATTTTCTTAAAGGAATTTCATCCCTTAGTGGTAAGAAATATTGGTGTCCATGATAAGAAAAAATCCATCTCATTCATTTTCTCACAGCCTTTTAATGATAAATAATACATCATATTCACATCAAAAAATAGTTTTACACATTCATATAATTTTTTAATTACACTCCCCCATTAGAAACATAATATACAAATAGGTAGGGGACGTAGTTACAATATTTATTGAGTATTTGGTGGAGGAAGAAGATGTATTTACAACTTCAATTAATCAAATCATGTCTTTTCATATATTAGGTGAAAACATCATCAATTTGCTACATTGTTGAAATACACTTAAATTACAACCTCTCAAATAGTGACATTCTCTTTTATGAAATGGTATATGGTATCAATTTGATTTTATCATGAATGTTTTATAAAAATTTTTTGAGTTAAATGGTAATTTTATTATCAAAAATAATATTTAATGGTTTTAAAACAATAAATCTCAAATCATCCCACTGAACATTCCTCCATATCATATTCTTATAAGCATGGGTGGTGGAATCATATTCTTATTATAGTTATATACTAAATGTAACAATACATTTTTTCTTACTATTCCAGCTCCAAAAAATTCTCCAAATAAAAAATATCAACCAAAGTTTGACATTCTATCATAAAATTATATAGCACAATAATAATTAGTGAATCCAAGAAAGTCCATGTCACAAATTTTTTTATATAATAGGCCATAAGATGATGTTCCATTAAAATACATGAGTATTATTTTTTACTTCCATAATTTGATAATCCTTTGGAAAACTCAAATATATTTCACATAATGTAATAGAATATACAATTTCTCTCTATGAATATATAAGATAGAGAAAGCTTCATATAATCTTCTCAGATTATTTATGATTATAAAAATTCCAATATTTAAAATTACTCAACTTCACAACAAAAGTGAGAGGTATAGAAATTTATTTTTATTCTACCATGTGAAACTTATATAAGAAATACTTGGAATAATTTTCCTATTATAGAAAGATATGTCATTCCTTTATTTGAACTATTAATACTAGAAATAATGTTAAATCTTATAAAATAGAAATTTCATATATTTTCATCATTTTTTCAGAAATGTTTTCATAATTTTTATCCATATAAAATGTAAATATTATATCTTTAAAATAGAAATGAAAATAAGGGTAACTATTAATAATTCGTGAATATATAAGTATATATACACTTTTCTTTTATAAAATTTCAACTACGTAAGAAAACATCGTTTATAGAGAACCAAGAATGAGGATTTTATTTAAACTCATACAGTTATTTATTCGACTTACACATAGTGGTTACATATTTATCATGTAAGAAGAAACCAATTTTATCACTATAAAAGTCTTCTTCAATTTCACCTCTTAATAAAGATGATTTAACATATACCTAATAGTCCTTGTAATAACAATGTGAATTAAATGCCAAGAATATTGATATATTTTCGACTATCACAATGGGAGAAACGTTTCTTCAAAATTAACATCGTATACTACCGAGTAACCATTGTAATGAAGTCCTTATTTGTTTCATTAAATTTCTCCGTGTTCATTAAAAATGTTTTTATACACCCAATTTGTTTCTATAACATTTGTTTCAGTTGTTCATTGAATAGGTTCCCAGGTTTCATTTTTCTCAGTATCATCTCTCCATTAATATCCTATACCCACTATATATGTTCAACTATTGATGAAATTGATTATGATCCCACTTATAAGATAAGTGAATTATAATTATCTAATAAAAGTTTTCTTCTCATCTGGATTTATTTTTTTTTCATTTCCAATGATGTTTATAGAATCAATATGTGTTTATAAAATATAAAATGTCTGTTATTTTCCTCTTGTATAACTTTTTTCATATCAGTATTTGTGGGAATAATCTTTTTCTTTTTTCGAATTTTACTCAACATATTTTTCACTATATTCATTAGAAGGATTGAATATAACTTGTGTAACAACTTCAAAATGTTTTCTTGTAGAGTTTAGATTCTCATGAACTATCATTTCAGGAGAATTAATCAATTTTTGCATTTTTTGTTTTAAAACCTATAGCTTATTATATTAGGTTGTTAACCCACAAAAATTAATTCATATACCTTCTCATCAATATTTCAAAGATTCATATTTTTTTACATTATTATGGAAAATCCCATAATATTTCACGTATTTTTATGATTTTGTTTCTTTATAGAACTTCTTCTATGAAGTCTTGTTGGATTCAGGATACAAAAAATATATATTTTATATAATAACACCAGTACTAATGTATTATTTCCAAAAAACATATAAATTTTATATTCAGCCAACATTGTTATTCCATTTCCACTAAACATATGATTTTCATTTCACCCATTCCAATTTGTTGAGGACTGTATACATTACTATATTAGTTTTTGATTCCATGTTTCTTCATATAATATTTGAAATCATTTATTTTATACTCATTTCCTTTTTTAGTTTTCAACATTAGTAAATAAACACTCGTCCCACATTAAACTTACATTCCAAAATATCTAAACAAATCTACATCTATTGATTTCGGTTTCATAATCATCATATTGTTCATCTAAGGGAAATAATAAATGAAAGTAATAAGGTAAAAAATAACTTTTAATTGATTGGTGTTTCATCATCATAGAAATATCAGAGTGAATGAGCTGAAGTGTTCTGGGGTATTGGATTTCATCCTTATTATCTCTTGTATTAAACATCTTCTAGTTATGACATGTTGTATAAATATAATCTTTTTCCTCTTCAATCGTTGTATGATTATTATAGAATCTACCTTATAAATTGTTCTCATAATTTTCTATCTAATAATACCTTGTATTTATGTCACAACAAATTTTTTATCCTTCACACATATATAACATTAGTTATAAATATCTATAGTCTAGAAAATATTTCCAACGATTCTTTCTGTATTTGTAAAAACATTTTATTTTTTCAATATTCTATTGATATAAGAATATTTCATAATGTGAAATTACTTACCATTATCCCAAATTTGGATAACACTAAATAAGTTGGGTTTGAGATAATCAATATAAAAAACATCCTTTTATTTCTATTATTGAGATTTAATCTCACTTGTTCATATCCTCAAAATTTTAAATGAACTAAATTTAAGGTAGGAAAATTCTCCTCCTTCACAATATTTGATATATTTTAATATGTTTATATAACCTATCATATGTTAGAGAAAAACTTTTTCATGAAATCACGTTTTTTTCATTTTTCAATATTTTAGAGCTATCTCAATAAGAAATTCCCTTTCCTTATATTTCTTCTTTCTATCCTCCTTTCCTTTTCTAGAAAAATAAATTTATCCCTAATGATATTTAATATATTTATCAATAATGTGGCCTGTTTTGTTTCATCATCAACAAAATTTGTGTAAAAATTACATTGGTATACTTTGAAAATGTTCTAGCTTATTATTGTTTTTCCTTTCTTCCTTTCGAAAACATTGATAAGTTAATGTGTTCTATTTCATTATTTTTACCCATTTTTTATGATTATTCCTAGGGAGAAACATGTAATTAAATTAATTATATGACTTATTTGTGTATAAACCAAAACACTAGTAATTATCATTTAATCCTAACATTCTTTAAAAGTATGATCTTTCCCTTTATCTTTTTTATTGAATTTCAACACAATATTTAGCACTTTCTATCCTCAACCATGAAGAACCCTATTCATTTATCTTTTTTTCAAATTTTATTTAAATTATGTGTTTCTTTCATCATTTATCAATCTAGGATTTCTTAAAAATATTCTAACACATTAATGGTTATTAAAATTTGATAAAATATTATATTGATTGGGTGTATATTTCACATAATTATGGGTATGAGTCTTTTAAATAGCTTAGAACCAAAAGAATTTACTCAAAGATAAAATTTCAAAATAATCCATAGATTTGTTCTGTGTCATAAAAATGTTTTAATGACATTTAATTGAATATTTAAAAATATTTTTTATTTGAAACTTTTATTAATAAAGTAATAACTGGATTATCATTGTGTCATAAATAAATTTATTTATTTAATCAGTATCGATTCTATGATAAATCACAAGATTTGAGAAATATTTTTATATATGTAATCACTATTTATTGTCATATATATCAGTTTTATAACCTTATATTAAAAAAATTAGTGAAATATATATGTTTATGTTATATTTCCCTTTTCATTAAATTGAATATTATAAAATGTCACTTTCAGACCTGAGTGTATCCCAAATGCCAAATGTTTGTCCTAGATATTCTCATGGTTTTAAATATATCATATAATAGGATTATCAAACATTTTGGATTAGTTTTATATTATTATAATTTTATTTTTTACCCTTATTTTCCTAATTTACCCTTTAACCATGCTAAATAAGAAAATACTAAAGATACTATTCATAATGTCAAAAAATTAAGGGTATCTATTTACATAATTTTGTCCTTATGACTCAAAATATGGAATAAAATTTTACAAATTAAAAATACAATATTTGTAGAAATTAATTTAAAATTTATTGTAGTTCTCAAAAACAGAAAACTTATTTTTTATGAAGTAAAAAAAATTAAAAGATTGACATATGTTTATGTCCGATTTAAATGTGAAATTAAAAAAAATGTCCATAATTGGATTGAAAGATAAAAAACAATCCATTTACAATAAAGAACCTATTTAAATGACATTTTAAATATATAAATAAATTAAACAAAAAGGCAGTTTTGAATTAAAATCTAGTATTTTTCACTACTCATTAAAAAATGATTTTTACCAAAGAAATACCAAAAGTTATTTTTGATATCCCTATTCTAAATAAGAAGTTTATTTTATCATATAGGACATATAAAAGTGGAAAAAAACTATTTTTAAAAAGGGTTCATCATCAAAAGGTGGAAAAATGACCTTTTAAAAATATTGGAGTATTTTATGCATAAAATTGGATTCATTCTTGTTTAAAGCCTCAAAAATTCATTATATATATATATGTAAACATTTAAAAAATATGTAAAACCATAATATAGTTAATTATTTTCATTCATTACTATACAGTAATTAGGAATTAACTATTATTTAAAATAATAGTGTTATTATTTTATAATTTTTTGGTATAACACAGTGTTGTATTCAACGTATGATTTCAGAGAAAATCGTTGTTGCATGTTAGGTACGCTATAGTACATACTGTCTTTTATTAACTAAAATTAATATTAAATTCAAAAATATTAATAGATATGAAAAAGTATTATTCTATAAATACCTGAAATGATTAAATATATTATTTACATATAGCCTTTTATAATACGTTTAATGATTATTCCATGATAAAATAACTATTTCGGGTGATAATTACTTTACATTTCATGTATTATTTGGTTTGGTAATTTCAGTCCATTTTCATTGATCATGGTTATATAATATATCTAATTTTTACCAAGATATAAATATTAAATATATTAAATATATATATTTTTTTAATTTATAACATTTAGATGAAGAAAATAGATTACACCGTTCATGGAGACGATAGTCTATTTGTATATATGAATGTTGTTACCATTTCTCTGAAGGGATGGAACAAAACGAAAATAAATACAAATATAATTTTAAATAATCATTATTTTGTTATATATAGAATTTATATTAATAAAGTCAATCCTTATTATCATCCATGTAAAAAATAAAATAAAAAATCATATCATTATGTGGATATGGTCGTCTATAAGTACGCATGAGTGACATTGCTGTTTTCCAAAAATTTTAAGGTGATAATTTATATGTGATTTTATATTTCATGATTTATTTTTAGGTCATATATATCACATATATTTCATTAAATTTATACTTACTGATTTTATGTAATGATTAAGTGAAAAACGAATCCCATCAATGTGGTAGTCCACCGTACACACAGACGATATTCTTGTATCCGCCCACAGAATGGCATTTAAGAAGGTATTTGTGATATAATAATTATAGATTTATAATATTTCCATACATATCATATAAGTATATTAAATCTTCTCTTATATCCATCTTTTAATGATTTTGGCGAAAAGAAAATTACATTGTTTCATGAGGAGGTAGTTCGACATACACACGATTGACGATTTCATTTCCTATTTGATAGAAGTGGTGATAGATATAGGTTATTACACTAAAAAATAATATCTAATTTTATTGGAGATACTCATCTATTATATTATTATATTTGAATATTATTTTGATGTTTTTTAAGAATAAATAAAACAAGTACACATGTTAATAATTTTACCTATTCTTTAGAGAACTGTTTTAGGTTTATTCCTAAAGCCATTCTAGATTATATTTATAATAAATCCAAGACCTATATAATATTTGAAGTGGATAAATAAATTGATTTTGTTAGTTATTTTCTGAAATAAAATATCTTTGGAAGTGTGGATATGGGGTGAGAGGGTGTGACTTTTTATAAGTGGGGGAGTGGACACAGATGGTAATTTTTAATAGATAAAGTGATACCCACATTTTCCTCGAGCCAGAAGACTCCAAAATGGGTAATTATAGAACATAAAAGATTATAAGGTATAAATATGTCTACAAAATTGAGATTTATGTATTCTATTAAGTTATTTGTACCATTATCTTATTAGTTTAACACTTCGTAAACTCACTTTTACCTTAACTGTTGAATTTATTTTTTATGGAACTGATTACTCATTACGGTAAAAAATTATATTTTCCTTATTATATAATATTAATTATACTTATTCAAAATATTTAATCAAGATATTAAAAAAAACAACATTATATAAGTAGCATAATTCAATTTAAAATTAAAGATACATGAATGATTAAATAGCAAGTTTCCAAAGAGAAAATTCTCATAATAGAGAAGGTTTTAATATAAAAATTAAATATAAAATTGATAAAAATAATATAAATTTAATTTATAATAATATAATTTAAAAAATTATAAATTAAAAATAATTTGAATTATGATTTAACTTTATAAATAATATACACAAAAAATCATTTTCCAATAGAAATCAGTATTTTTCACTATTCAATGAAAAATGAATCATTTTTGAAAAAAAAACCCTATGATAATTTTGATATTATGGTTTAAAATAAATTTATATTTAAAAAATAAACATTCTAAAAGTTTCAAAAATAATTTTATCATTAGTGTGAGGAATGGAGAAATAGTTTTATTTGAAAAAATATATTTTTTCAGAAAAAAATTATTTTACTTTAAAATATTATTATTTTTTAGTTATAGTAAATAGATAAATAAAGGAAATGAATAATCCATAAATTTTACATAATTTATTTAGTTATATTGATAACCTCTAATTTAATGGCAATTTTATAATTGTCATGGTTAAATAATATTTTATTAGAGTGATGTGTTTCATTTAAGCCCAGTGTTGCATGCATTAAAATCTATTGAAGAGATTGAAACTATTTAAAAGTAAATATATCATAATTAATTATGGTTTTATATTATCTTAAAATATTTTTGGGTAATATCATACATGCTATCATGCATGAATTTCCACTTTTAAAATCTTAGTGTTGTAAATTCTACCCCCACTTAAGTAAATTGTGACCTCTCAGTTTAATGTTGATCTCAAAAATTAAGAGTTTAAAATTTGAATATACCATTATTTAAACCCCACATAGTAATAAGTTTCAATTAATCATTCTAATGATAATATATTAATGAAAATATTAAGTTCATCAGGTATAAAATATACTATGTTTCAAAATTGGAGAACAGTAGTGGAATGTAAATATATGGACATGGAAGAAAATCATAATAAATTATGGAGAGTTATAGATATAATTGTAATCAATAATCATAATAACCAATAAAACTTAATATAATAAAATATATAAATTTATGATGAGTTATGAGACCATTTAATTTATCAAAAATAATGATTCTAGGATAACATTTTCATTCCATGATTCTTTTCATCGAGATAAAGAATTATTTTACCATTAAGTCTTAGAACATAATAAAATAAACTTAATTGATATATTTCAATTTTATAGGCACAACTTTGTCCATTTATTGTGATTTTATCAATTCCTAATTCCTCTTTTCCTATAATAAATTAATATCCAATAGGAATGTTTATGAATAAAGCACTAAAATAAAAATTTAACAGATTATTAAACTTATAAAATATTGATAGGTCATTCAATCAATATCCAGATATTTTCCAAAACCAAAATGTTTTTAAAAAACGTTATACAATATAAAAATTCAATAATTAGTATCTCAAAAATAAAACAATGTTTAAACATAATCCAGTCCAAATATAGTTAACATTAAGACTCATCCATAGATTGATTGTCTTAATTTATAAGGAAGGTCACTACGTTTTGAAAATATACATAGCATTAAATTTCCAAAAAACATAATGTGGATATGAAGGACCCATAAAAAATATTGTAATACCTTGATCACCATAAAACCTTAATCAAACATTTATATTTCAAAAAATAAAATCATATATTGTCAAATATAATCCACTGATCTAGACATGCAGTAAAATTCAGTGAATATAACATAACCCTAAAATCACTAACCAAATTCTAGGTCTCCATTAATATCCTATAAAGGTATCTTTATTATTATTATCTCGACATAGATAAAATATAAATTGTTATAATCTTTAAAGCGTGTGTTTTTTAAGATATTCAACTTTCCAATGATACAATTTTTTTGGTCATCGGTGTTATTTGGCATATGCTCTCAAATGTGTAAAGAAAAATAATTGTAGTAAAATACTTATAGATTTCATAGTTCTTATAACTAGTGTATCATTTATAATATAATTATATAACATAATAATAGAATTAAAATACATAATCCCTTTAATAATTCCACTTTTCCCATAGTAATATATTAAAATTGACCTTGATCTAATAGATTCTTCTAAGGTGTATTACCTTGAAACTTGGGGAATTGATTTTCATTGAGCCCCATACCCTTACAGTCAAAACACACAATGTAGGGTTTTTTTCTTATACATTCATTCATGAAAATTAATTTCATTACATCCACACAATAAGAAAACTCTAATTCTTTTCATGAAAGAACCTAAGAATTTCTTTCAATGATTATCACATGTAGAAATACACGTCTTCTCCTTCTTCCCCTAATCCATTTTTTCTATACCATATTCTTATTATATTAATTCCATTAAAATCTCTAATACGTATATAATTATTTCACTTTATTTATATCACATGATACTTTGTCCTCACATGATAAGAATATTTGGAAGACTACTTTCCTTTGAAAGATCATCTTAAGCATATCAAGGAAAAGATCATTCTTACTCTCTAGATTCCATGTATTAATACAATCACTCTTACTTATTCTAGGTCTCATTTATAAATAATGAAATTCACTATATTGGATAATAAAATTATGTATCGTAATTTTTAATCCCCAAAATAGCAAAACACATAACAGAATTTGAAAAATTTATTCACGGTAATATCATAATTATAAACATGGTTTCTTTTGGAAAATTTCCAAATCATATAATATCATAAAATTCTTGATAATAGTTTTTAAATAAAATGTGAACTAACCCAATAATATACCCTCATAGTATCATACTAAATTTAAATAAGACCCATTTTTTATTCTAGGTAATGCTCGAGTCAATACAAATGTGACTTTTTCAGAGTTATTACTCCTATGTACATCTATGTAAGAATGAAATCCGATTATATTATCCATACAAGGATTTATTACTAGTAAAACCCCATAATATCTTTTTTACAAGAACATTATTTTTTTATCATATAATTATACTTATTATTAAACTAATTCACTGGGATATATTCCCTAATATATGTTTTCCTTAATCTAATTTCCAAGGATTCGTTAAAAATTTATTTGATACCAACTATAAAGACCATAACCATATTATACTTGAGTCAATGGTTACTTTATTTCATTGGAATAAGATATAATGAATAGAATCTCATGGGACACAATAATTTATTAGAATTGTTAAACTAGATAATTACTTTAATTCAGATTACAATTTAAAACATAAATACACCAACTGTTTTCTTTGGTGAACGTCATATTTCCCCTTAGCATATACCAGTATATGAATTATAAAACACTTATTGGTAAACTAGTTAAAATAAAACATAATAAATGGGTGACATCATAATATCTATTAGGGTTTGTGTATAGAAGATGATATCATGAATAAATAATCATAATAAATAGGTAAAGGTAATTAAATAAAACACATTTTATTCTATCAATTTCTTCTACATAATATGGATGTTAAAAAGGATGATCAAATAATTCTATATAAATATTCAGAAGATCATTAAAATTATACATGGATATTCAATATAATATATTAATCCAAATTAAAATCAATAACTAATCTCATACCAAGGTAATTCAGAGTTTTGGACATCTAAAACATATTTTCAAGACAATTCAGCAGACAGAATAAATTTGGGGTTAATAACCCGTCTAATTTGGCCAAACCATTTGTCTCATAAGACCTATCGATGCATCAAGAGGTATCAACAACCATTAACCACACATAACATACTAAGACCAATCATTACACATATAAAAGGGTTGAAACATACCCAATATAAACTTTCATAATAATAAACTAACATAAAAACTCATAATAAATAACATAATCAAATAAACTAAATCGTAAACCTTCCTATGTAATATGGTGAATGATAATAAAATTGTACATCCTTAATAAAACTGATCATAAACAATCCAAATAAATAATAATGATGATATAAATACAACAAATCAATAGTGGATCATATGTACAATAAAGGTTTGACGTTTTTAATAAATATTAATACAATAATAATGTCTTTAAAAAATTGAGTAAAATAAACATTTACATTTGAAAATATATTTATCACAAAATAAAAGAACATAAAATATTTTGTAAATATATTTCTTAAAAAATAACCAATGAAATTTATTTATATTTAAAATAGTTATTGTTCACGACTGTAGTAAATTTGTTTAATTTTGTACACATTAAAACAAATATTCCTTTTACATTTTCTGTAATGGCCAAATATGGATTGTTTTGAAAGTGAATTGACTATAAATCTCAAATAATTATTTTAAAATTACAAAATAGGTAAAACAAATTTAATAAATATTTTTTAAAATTTATAAAATATTTTTCGAAACATTTTTTGAAAAATGGATTTTGATGAAAAACAATTTTTTTCAATCGAGAGAAATAAAATCAAATTTTATTAAATAAATTTTCCCCATAATTTTAATTTTAAAGACTTTAAAATGGTATTATTACATTACATTTTCATTAATAACCACATGATAAGGAAATATGTTTTTATTTATATAATACCAAAAAATTCCCCCAAGGGATATTTAAATTAAAAAAAATCCTGAATAATGATGGGATTGTGAAATAAACCATTAATTACTTGTTACAATTTGAATAAAAATAACCATGAAATAAATAAATTCAAATTAATATCTATATACTTTAAATATATATAATCATGATATATCATATCCAAAGAGTCATTATATACACCACTTAATGGATTAAGGGTTGAATATAGTGCATGTCTCATGAAAATAAAATTGAGATAAGAACCCCTTACCTCAAGATTGAATACATTATTATGAGAATAAACCATTTTAATATTAAATGTAGGTTTTTTATGCATATATTAAATAAAAATACTCTTATATATCATACCATATATTTTTTAATTATATTATTTTTTCACATATTTAATAACAATTCATTGATAAAACCACTATTTTGGGTGATAACTACTTCATATTCAATGTATGATTCAGTTTGGTAATTTAGGTAATTTTATATTGATACTATTTAAAAAATATATATAATTATATCCATTATATAAATATTATTTATATTATTTATACATGTATTTATATTAATCTAAAAAAGGTTGGGATAGAAAATTCATTGGATCGTCCCTGAAGATGGTTGGACGTAGAAACGCATGAACGTTGTTTCAACTTTCCATGATATATGAAGAAAATAGAAAATAAATATTAATTTAAGTTTATTAAATAATTATTATGTTATATATATAACTTATATTAACAAAATCCATCCATATTACTATCTAAGTAAATATAAAATGAAAAAAATTCACACCGCTATATGGAGGTGGTAGTCCACACGTTCCCATGAGCGATGTTAATGTTTTCCAATGGATTGAAATGTAAGAAGTTATATTTAATATTATGTTTTCATAATTATTTTATTTTTATATATATCATTAATATTTCCTTAAATTTATCATTACTAACTTCCTGGGAATGAATAAGAGACAAATGAGTCACATGGTTTTGTGGGGTGGTAGTATTCCATACACATAAGTAACATTATTGTATCCCCCAAGATAATGGAATATAATATGTTATATATGATATATTAATTCTATAAGTATAATAATTTCACAATTATCATATAAATATGTTAAATATGTCATTATATCTCACCTTAAAAGTGGTGATGGAAAACGAATTACATCGATCTGTGATGCGGTATCCACCACACACACGATCAGATTCATTTTCCATTTATTGGAATTGTATGTGGATATATGTTATTACATTATCATAATAAAATCTTAGTATATCGTAGATAATATTATCTTATATTATCAGGATCTAATAAATTTTTATGAATATGGAAGGAGAAATTAAAGAAATACGCATGTTAATAATTTTACCTCATCTTCGGATAACAGTTTTTGCTTCATATATAAAGCATTCCATGTTTGGATTAATGATCGAACCAAATAATCTAGGATTCTATTATATAATAAATGAATGTATTTATGATGGTATTTTCGAAACCATGTTATTTTAACAGTGAATAGGGTATGAGGGTGGTGACCTTTTATAAGAGGGGGAGAGGACAGACTTGAATTTTTTTAAAATATAAAGTGATACCCACGTTTTTATCTTGACGCAAGCCTCCATAATTGATCATTATCCAAAATCAGGGATTATAGTGTCTCAAAATGGCCATAAAATGTGTTTTTGGAAAAGTTTTATATCATTTCCAACCCTTATCATCTTAGCTTAACCCCCACTAAACACCTTTTTATTTTAACCATTGTGATTATTTTTAATTGTTTTTTCTATTCATTATAGTAAAAAAATTTACATGAAATTATTAAATAATGTAAATTATTATTATTCCAAATATAGAATCCATTTTTAAAAATTCAATTCCCATAAGTGTCATAAATCTATTGACAAATAAACCATCAGGGGCAATGAAAATAAGGGTTTCCTCAGCCAAAATTATATATGTCTATAAAGTTTTTATATAAAAATTAAATATTAAATTAACATCACTAACATAAATTTAAATTATTATAATTTTTTTTGAAATTTTTTAATTTAAAACCATTTAAAAAAAATTCACATTGTAAATAATTTAATTGAAAAGGTATTTTTCAATTAAAATTTTGTATTTTCACTATTCATTAAAAATTGAAACATTTCATATTAATAAAATAATCATCTTAAGATAATTTTTATATGATGATTTTAAAATATAATTTCATTTTATCAAAAACATTTTATAAAAGTTTCGAATATTAATTTTATCATCAGTTCACAATAAGTCACAAGAACAATTTCTTTGAAAAAATATAGTTCTTCAAAAAAATTATTTTTCTTTGAAAAGATTAATAATTTTATTTATAATAAAAAAATTCCCAATAAAAATTTTCAAATAATGTATTTTTAATAATTTATTTATTCATATTAAAAAAACAATTTAATGACTAGGATATAATGGTCATGATTAAATAACATTATAATAGAGTATTGGGTTTCGTTAAAACCTAATTTTGCGTGTATCTCATGCTATCGAAGAGATTGAATTTATATAAGTAGAAACACAAAGAAAAGTCTCAGTGTGTTATATTCTATTCTATGCTTGTTGATATGTGTTATAAATTATATGTTAAATGATGTTCACCTATTAATATATTTGTGTGTTTTTTCATAGGATTAACCATGTGGTTGTGTCATGCTTTTCCAATAGGCGTAATAAGAATAGTGCATGGTTATTTAAATCGTGTTTCTAAACCATGCAACAAGTCTATCATTATAAAAAAATATCTCTTGTTTTATTGTTATCTTATTTCCTCTCCTTTATTTCCTTTTCCCCTCTCCCCACTAATTTGAGTTTTGTGACCATCCCCCACCCTCCCTCTATGTTACGTGCAACCCCCAGTCTCGAGCTCCAACCTCCATTTCATTTCTCTTCATCTTCATATGAATTCATGGTCGATATTTCATTGTAATACTTCCTCTTCCCTTATCATCCCATTTATGGAATTTTTATTCTTCCTCAACTCCCCTTAATGATTTATTGAACCCTATCCCAATGGTGTGACCCAAGTTTTTGGATTTATTGATTGTTTGGGTGCGTGATGGGTCTTCTCGGCTTCCCTTACACATTTTATGGAATTTTTTGTTGATGGTGAGCCATTTAAAAATAATTTTGGTCACCAAAGACTATTTTTAATTATTTGTTTCTATGTAAACCACATGTATTACATGTTATTTATATCAGGGATTCTTTAAAAAATTATTTTAAATATAAAATCATTTTTTATTTTGTAGTAGGATCATGTTAATATTTGACAACCATTTGGGCTTGTAATGCTATATGCTCTCATGTTAAGGACTTATGCAAATTCATGTATGGCACATTAAAATTGTTTAAATAAACACATATTATTTTATTTATATTTATAAAATTTTATCTTATTACAAAGGGTGATTTTTAATGATTTTTAAATTTTCTTAAACACTTAGCATGGACTTGGTCACAGGTCAAGTTGTTCGTACTACCAATAAGGTGTTTCTAAATGGATTTCATTATTTATAAAATATGATTTAATTGTCTTAGTTATTTTAGAAATGGGATTAATTTATTTTAAATTATTTCCATGCTTCAAAAAACGGTGTATTTCCTTTACGAAATGAAATGGTGACTCCTTTTAATGGTTTGGTTGAGTTTTTGTTTGATTTTGATTTCCATTGCATTTGTACTTGGATTTAAAATGGTTTTATATAGGTATTTAAAAATTTATATTTGTTTTGTGATTTCCTTTTAGTGTTTTGGTTGAGTTTTTGTGTGATTGAAATCATTTTTTATTGATGATGTTTATATAAAAAATAAATCTGATGGAAGTTTTATTATGATTCAAGATGTGCTTATGATATAGGGATCTTTATAAGGGAAGTGTGTGAAGTGAGAAGGAGGTGATTGTGATGTTAGCCTTTGTGATTTGTATTTTTATGTGATAAATGTTTTTTGAATGTGGACCACCACCTTTCTTTATTCCATAACGAACCTGAGGCTACTATGTGGGAAGTTACGGGATGTTTCTAGGCTAGTTGGGATCACACACAAGCTGGATTCCACTAGTTCTTTGTATTCCCTGCTAGTGCGATTGTCACCAATGAGACTAGGTTTAGAGTGATTCTGTAGATGAACGTGCAACCATTAACCTACCGGTAGTTGGTGCATATTTTGGCATTATACTTTTACCATTAGTCCATTTTGTGTTACCTCATGATATATATGGTCTTTTGGGAATTCAACATTTTACATTGAGCATGTGATTTGCTTATTTATTATGTAATGCATGGTTTGTCTTGTTGGTTCTTTTATGATTTGGCATTTAAATTCTATATCACTACTAAAAAAGAACTATATATAGCACTATCCTTTATTAGTACTTGAAAATATAACTGATAACGATTCTATTTATTAGTGATAAACAAAGCGCTAATAAAAGGTACCTTTTATTAGCACTTTTTTATCATTGAAAGATGATACCCAAGATCAACGCTTTATTTTTAGCCCTGATATAAGGTACCCTTTCTCCACACTTTATTGTTATAACTAATAAAAGGTATCCTTTATCAGTTCTTTTTTAGCACGTATAATGGTCTTGATTGTTGCGTCATTCCCACAGCTAAATATTTCACGGGAGGGTAGGCCTTTATATATCATTATACTACATCCCTCGCATAGATTTCTATAGTAAGTATCACCTCCAATATACATTTCACACACTTATACAGGCCCGTTGTGAGCCCACTCAAGACTTTTCCCACATTATACATAACCTGGGCCTTCACCCACCCTCACATTCGGGTCCCAAAAGAACTGGCCCGGTCTATTACCAAATTATTTTATACTAACCAATAAAAAATAAAAGTATTAAAAATAAAAAAATAAAAATTAAACATATAAAAATTAAAAATGAATAAATACAAAAATAATTATTAATAATTTTAAAATATATATATCATAAAAATTTATAAAGATGATTTATTAAATATATATACATAATTAATAAAATGAAATAATTAAACCAATATAAATATATAATTAGTAAATTGAAGAATATAAAAAAATTATTAATTAAATAATTATTGTTAAAATTGAATAAATTTAGTACACACATATATATATAATAAATATTAATAAATATTTTATACTAAATTTAGATATATAAAATTACATTATTAAAAAAAATTAAAAATGAGTAAATTAAAAACAATATTAAAAAATTTATTAATTTAACAATTGTTGATTAAAATGATTAAATTTAATATATGTTTTGAAATTGGATTCCCAATTTATGTTAAATAAAGGAATCATTATCCAACTAAATGTTTTTAAAGATTTTTATTCATTTAATTTAGTGATAATTACATAGATTTTAATTAAATAGTACATTATATAATATCAACATTTTTTTCTTTATTAATGAAAATACATTTTATTGTTATATTTCATATTAGAATAAATGAAATTTTATTCGAAAGACATACCCACACTCCATGTTGCGATCGTACTATGCTTGGTTTTTCTTCACCCTATAAATATCATTTACTGTATACAAATAATATTTTTCCATTCCCCTGAATCTATTCTTTTATCCTTTTAAGAAATACTTTTGTGGGTTGAGTATAAACTCTCTCAAAATCTATATCAACCCAATAGTCAAATGAAGAAAACACAAGAAATCAAAATTCATGTTTCTATATTCAAATTTAAAATTTTTATTTCTAAATTCCAAAAAAGAAAAACATCCCACGATATATATAGATTCATAAAGGGGTGATTTATGATTATATGAGCCTTGATATATTCACCTCCTGGGCCACTAGAGGTCATTTCTATGGAAACCAATCCGATCCAAATCACTGCTCATCATTTTCTACATTTTCACTCATAATCTTAAACTTCTTCTTTTCTTGTAAATCATCTTCAACTTTATCATTGTTTAAATATCATACTCACAATCTTCAAATCGAGGTTTTCTGTATCATAAATAGAATATCAAAAAATTAAAATGATCAATAGAACATTATCAATCCAATTTTGAACAAAATTAAAAAATCCATATAAAAATTACTACCCCCAATAATGTAGAGATTCAAGTCAGTGAGAAATTATCTTCTCTTGATCCAGATCGAGTATTTTGAAACCCAACCATCACCTCAAAATTACATAAACAATGAATCACCTTTTTCAACATTTAGGATGAAACTTGAAAATCACAATAGCAAGAAAAAATAGAAAAATAGTGAAGAAACAACCAATTCAATCTGAATGAAAGACCCCATGAAATCATGGAAACCACCAAACCAATGAAAATTATAGAAAAAAATCATTAAAGATGAAAATAAAATCTCATGGGAAACCAATGGATGATCGGCCATCATATCTATATAAACTCTGGAAAGATAATACAATTGGCCAATGTGGGGTCTAATTTAATTTATATGGTAGTAAGAGCATATGTTGTTTTCAAGATGTTTTAGGATAGGCAGTATTATGGTATGGTTAGTGGTCATGGCTAAGAAGAATCTATTTTGGTCCTTCACCCACCTTCACATTCAGGTCCCAAAAGAACTGGCCCGGTCTATTGCCAAAATATTTTATACTAACCAATAAAAAATAAAAGTATTAAAAATAAAAAAAATAAACATTTAACAAATAAAAATTAAAAATGAATAAATACAAAAATAATTATTAATAATTTTAAAATATATATACCATAAAAATTTATAAAGATGATATATTAAATATATATACATAATTTATAAAATGAAATAATTAAACAAATATAAATATATAATTAGTAAATTGAAAAATATAAAAAAAATTATTAATTAAATAATTATTGTTAAAATTGAATAAATTTAGTACATATATATATATAATAAATATTAATAAATAGATTATACTAAATTTAGATATATAAAATTACATTATTAAAAAAATTAAAAATGAGTAAATTAAAAACAATATTAAAAAATTTATTAATTTAATAATTGTTGATTAAAATGATTAAATTTAATATATGTTTTGAAAGTGGATTCCCAATTTATGTTAAATAAAGGAATCATTATCCAACTAAATGTTTTTGAATATTTTTATTCATTTAATTTAATGATAATGAAATGGATTTTAATTAAATAGTACATTATATAATATCAACATTTTTTTCTTCATTAATAAAAATACATTTTATTGTTATATTTCATATTAGAATAAATGAAATTTTATTCAAAAGACATGCCCACACTCCACGTTGCGATCGTATTATTCTTGGTTTTTCTTCATCCTATAAATATCATTTACTGTGTACAAATAATATTTTTTCAATTACCTTGAATCTAATTTTTTATCCTTTTAAGAAATACTTTTGTGGGTTGAGTATAAACTCTCTCAAAATCTATATCAACCCAATAGTCAAATGAAGAAAACACAAGAATTCAAAATTCAAGTTTCTATATTCAAATTTAAAATTTTTATTTCTGAATTCCAAAAAAAAGAAAACATCCCACGATATATATAGATTCATAAAGGGGAGATTTATGATTATATGAGCCTTGATATATTCACCTCCTGGGCCACTAGAGGTCATTTCTATAGAAACCAATCAGATCCCAATCACTGCTCATCATTTACAACCTTTTCACTCATAATCTTAAACTTCTTCTTTTTTTGTAAATCATCTTCAACTTTATCATTGTTTAAATATCATACTCACAATCTTCAAATCGAGGTTTTCTGTATCATCCACAGAAAATCAAAAAATTAAAATAATAAATAGAACATTATCAATCCTATTTTGATCAAAATTAAAAAATCCATATAAAAATTACTCCCCCCAATAATGTAGAGATTCAAGTCAGGGAGAAATTATCTTCTCTTGAACCAGATCGATTATTTTGAAACCCAACCATCACCACATAATTACATAAACAATCAATCACCTTTTTCAACTTCTAGGATGAAACTTGAAAATCACAATAGCAAGAAAAAATAGAAAAATAGTGAAGAAACAACCAATTAAATCTAAATTAAAGACCCCATTAAATCATGGAAACCACCAAACCAATGAAAATTATAGAAAAAAATCATTAAAGATGAAAATAAAATCTCATGGGATACCAATGGATGATCGACCATCATATCTATATAAACTCTGGAAAGATAATACAATTGTCCAATGTGGGGTCTAATTTGATTTATATGGTAGTAAGAGCATATGTTGTTTTCAAGATGTTTTAGGATAGGTAGTATTATGGTATGGTTAGTGGTCATGGCTAACAAGAATCTATTTTTTCGTGACAAGGAATATTTGTTGTGAATTTTTGAGATGTTTCGCATGAGTTACTCAAGAATTTTCTATTTATATTTAACCTATATAATTCTATTTTAATTATGATTCATAATATTTATCATATATATTTATTATATGATTATGGATTTTTATTATTTTTAATCAATATTTGGATCTTTATCATAGTATTTATTATGGATGATGTGGAATGTTTATATAAATAGGTTGTATCTGTCACATTTGCAATGAAAAATTCATTTATTTATTAATTAAACTACATTTATTTCATTATGTGTTTTTAAAATGCATTGATCTTACATGAATGAAATGCTAAATGTTCCTAAAATGTGTTTATTTTTTCATTGATGGTAAATAACTCTCATTTTATTATTCCATGATTACCATGAACTCATTTACTACGGATGGGGATTTAGAAATACCTTCAATCCTTATTCACCCAGGGTGGTTTGTGACTTAATGGTATAGTATTTTAGGTTCTTAATGAGTTTTTAAGTTCTTGAGGATTTCCTCATATTATTTTGGGTGTGTTGTTTTAGAAATATGTAGTTTATGGTTCAACATCAATAGTTTAATCATCATTATGTGATAGATCACCACCATTCATGACAATTCTTGTGTATCCTTTTGTATTCATGGTTATAATTTGGATTTTAGGATTTTTATGACTTATTTTGGGAATAGTATTGATTTTATTTTATTTTATTTTGAACCTTAACAGTGTTATGTGATCTATTTAGGATGTTTCAATATTTTATACATGATGGTGGATGGAAAATCCAAGATTAATGATTACACTATGTAGTTTGATAAACTATGTAGAGCCTATTCAAGTGGTTATAAGAACATCATAGAGCATGTATCATTGTTTTTTCAAAGACCATAGAATCATACAACCTAAATATGACCTTCAATAAATACCTTGCTCATCCCATGTTGATTTCAAAAATTTCCTAGTGTGATATTCATCCCTTTATGATGGATTGATGAGCGTTTTGATGAGTAATTATGAGTCTAAATTTGATTATTATTAATGTTTGTTATTGTCTTTTATTTATTGTTATTTTATAAAGCACATATATTGAGTGTAAAATGTTATTTTATGAAACATTTTATTTCAAAAATAGTTTTTATGGGTTGTTTAAAATATTGTTTTTTAGTTTTATAAATATTTTAATTTCAGGTTCAAAAAGGAATCATGATAAAGAGTTTTAAAAATAATTTGGACTGAAGGAATGATTTTTATTAGTTTTACAAAATTAAATAATCTGTAATTGGTGTTGTTTTTTTAAAATTCAATGTCTTTTAAAAAATTATCATTTGAAAATCTTCCATCAAATAATTTGAAATATAATATGGATGAAATTGTGGTGTTAGTTTATGGACCAGAGAGGAATTTTTTAAAAATATACATTGAATGTTTATTCATTATTAAGAATTAGTATGGAATTTTATAATTAGATAATATTGAGTAAATTGATTTAATTGAATAAAATTAATAAATTTTAGACATGCTTCTTGTTATTTAAATTACTCATCCTTATAATGGATTAAAAAGGATATAATCTATATCCCTGTTCATTGAACATATTTGGATTCTACATATATCGTAGGAATATATTCTCTATTGGGTCATTTTCCCATAATTTAAATACATTGGTGGAGATAAATCATTATTTTACTTGTAATTTGATTGAAATTGTTGTATAATATTTTCATTATTCATTTCAAAACTTTTTACATTTACATGGGTAAATAGAGTAGTAATAAAATGTTTAGGGTATCCTCAATTAATTGTAAATTCACACAGATTCGAGAATGATGATATAAGGACTATGTTGTATGATCCTAACTAAAAGACATGGGATATCATTGATCAATTTTCATTCAAATGATCTTTTTTTGGTGGGTTTCTTAATGATTGATATTGAATTTTTAAGAGATTATAAGGTAATTAATATCTATTTATTCATTAGTGCGGTTATATTTTTATTTTTATAAGATGTTGGATAATCATGTGGACTATGTGACTCAATGTTGATCCTTATCCTTGTGATTTTTATATTCTTTCTATTTCAGATGCATGGTTTTAGTGGATTGATTATAGAAATCAATTGGTGGGTGATTTGGGGTTCTTAACGAATCTAGTTCTCTTGAGATCTAGTTAGGGAATTTTGGATTATATGGGATACAAATTTGGTAGAATCACCTGAGTGAGAATTTTTTACCCTTCATTCTAGAACCGTGAACGAGGGGTGGTTTTCATTCCTTCAATGTAAGTGGGTGGATGTGAATTTGGAGTGTTCTTTCCATGGTTTTGAGATGAGTATTTCTTTATTGAGCCTTGTTTGAGATTTATTTAGAATGTATTTTTTTGTGATTTATTGAGGAATTATATTTTCCTTTTAGTTTTTTGTTTATGGGTGACTGCATAAAAGTTCAATTTCTTAATTATCCAGCAATTTTGATGAAATGTATGTGGCTGGGAGTCTTTTATAGGTCCTTATATTCTTTCAGAAATGTGTATTTTTTGGTGAGTCTAATTTCTTGCAAAGAGACCAGATCTAATACAGACATGTCTTCATTGATATTGGGGATTAGTTTTTGGTTTATTTTCCATTCCCTTATAGACTTATTTGATCCTTCTATATCTCGTACCTTTTTATATGAATGTTGAGGTCTTATCATTATTTTATCTTCTATTGTTTACTGAAGAATTTATATAGAATGAATGTGTCATTGTAGTGATAATTGAAACACTATGATTTTTAATTTTTAAATTATTTTTTCATTCATTATTTTGTAATATTATCCTTGTTGTTGGGGAGTTATGTGTTAAAATATTTTGTTTTGGTTTGTTTTTCCAATTTTAAGAGTGTTAAAGAACACTATTTATGGGAAACCATGTGATGAAACTCATATAATGGTATTTATATATAATTTTAATTTTTAAATGATTTTAATACATGTGAAGTGCATAAATGGAACCAAATCATGAAAAACCTAGAATAAACCATAAAATCTCATTTGTGTGTATCGTTGTTGAAGCATAGATTGCCCACAATTATTGGAAACTTTGTGATGAGTGTGTTTGAGACTATATTTTTTTGGTTGTTTGGTTTTACATGGGTTGTGTATGGTTTTGGAAATAATATGGAAAAAATATGAATATTATCTATTTTTTATACTGGAATGCTAAAGGCTATTATATAGTTAGCCAAATCAATCTTCAAAACTATGATATTGGAATTATTCTTCAAAATGTGTGAAATAATAATATCTATCACCTCCTATTTTAAATCATTGGGGATTAATTTATTCTTATTTATCTCGGATATCCCCCATAAATCTATCTATTTTCATTCACTCCTCCGCCATGTTTTTTCACATACAGTTATTTTATATTTTATCTTGAATCAACAAGGTGATCTCTTCCAGATATCTTCTCCTCTATTATTCTCATATTTTATTCGATTTTCATTTGTATTAGGCTTCTCTTATAAACCTGTAGAGCCTTGTTGGATTAATTTAGGGTTTTGGATGGACCGAATCAATACATTTTCTATTTAAAGAAAATTTGGACAATATCACATTGTGTATTGAAGAATTATCCTTATAATTTTTTTAACTCTTGCTATATTTCCAATGAATTGAGGTTGGTTCTTCAATGTTATTCCTTTATTTGGAATTTCCCTTGATATACGGGGCCACAAAATGTTGATTTTATTAAATTATACAAAGATTTTTATATTTAAATTATTTTTTAAATTTTATGGATTGATTATACACATGTAATAACGGATTGTTTAACCAAGATTATTTTCTAAAATGTTTCTCATATTCCAAGTGTTTTTAAAAGGGATTCAATGGATAGTTTTGAAATAAATTAGTGTTTTATGAATATTTTACCCTATTTGGGATAGGAATTCGTTGAAAAGAAGATGTTGGTTTCTTAAATTATTTTAAAATAGAGGGGTTGGTGTTTGAAATGTATTTGAATGTGATTAAAAATTATTTTCCCATAAAGGATGTTTTTAAAAAAGGGTTTCAAATTAAAAGTGAAGTGTCTTATAAATATGATCCTCTTTCAAAAAGGCTTGTTTGCCAAATTAAAATGGATTTACATTTTATGGATGTGAGACATTATTTGACTCCTCATTATAATATGGATTTTAACCCTTGAGGGGGATATCATTTATCATTTAGATGGGGATGATATTATTGAGTTAGTTTCCTATGAGGGAGTTAGAGGTAAAGTGAGATTTATATTTTATTTACCTATATTGATCATGTAAATTTCTGATTTCTAACTTATTATTGCATCATTCATGATTAATTTTTTCACTATGTGATAGGATTATATTTATTATTCAATATTTTAGAGAACATATGGGAGAGTGTACCCTATAGAGTGATATATCAGTAATTGGGGAGTGCCCTTGAGGATGCTATAGTGGGATAATTGGGGGGTGGGTGTATCAGTTTTAGATTGAATATAGGAAAAAGGTTTTTCATGGGTTTTTGGTAAAACCTATCTATAAATTTCTATAATACCTAGTACCATTCCCATGATACCAGAAGCCCTAAATTATGGATCCCATTTCCATTTCCCCCATTTAATATTGGCCTCTATAGTACCCTGACTCATTTTATTATTTTATTTATGTTATTCAGCCTCATTAAATCAATGTATTAATAAATTATGTTGGTTATTTTTATTAAATATATTCCCAGTAGTTTTGAAATTTTATTTTTGAATGTTGATTGGAAATGGGTTTTTAATTATATAGGCATAGGCTGATGATTTTTTTTCAATGGGATGATTTTCATTTGAATTTATTAGTATGCAATATAAGCTTATAAAATGGTTACTAGTAGGATATTTTTCTTCCATTTTATTTCATAAAGAAAAAAATAATCAAATTTAAAATAATCGTAAATGAAATTTCTTTTAAAAGGAATCACTAAAACTCTTAGGTAGATCCCACTAGGAATTGTTTCCCCCGCATCCTACATACACCTTTTAATGTAAGTATCTCTTGTGTTTAGTTTTTGGTCCCCAATCCTTACCACCAATTTCTTTAAGGATAATTGTTCCATAAGATTTCATATTAGGGGACGATGAGTTCCCATGGTCCACAAATAGGTATTTTTTCAAGTTTTGTACAGCTTTCCGTTAATTTATGAGATGTTGTGACCAACCACAATTGAAATTTGTATTTATATATCTATTAGATTCACTGTTTACTTTTTCTTGGTATACTATATAATGTATATTTAATGGATGTGAAATGATGTTTAATATGGTTATTTCATATTTGGATCCTTTTGGTCAATTTGTTTAGATATTGTTTCTTGTTTATTTAAATGGATTGAATCATATCATTTTTTAAAATATTATTTTTCATGATTTATTTAGTTCTATATATTTCATCACATTGTATACTAATTCATGGGTGTGCCATTTCAGAAAAAAAAAAATTTCCTTGTTTATTTATTATTTGAGGGTGAAATATTTCACATTATATTTTCATGTGATGCCCAAGAACTAGTTGTGGACCATGGGGTTTGATAATTCCCTTCAAGACTAGTTATAGATTGACTCGCGTTACCATTTCATGGCTGACCCACGTTAGTTCATGATATACATACATACTACACACACACATAGACAAAATCACACACAATTATACATACATTAATACACACACACATAGAGATAGACAAGAATCGGTACATTTATACATACATAAATATATACATATATATATATGCATGCTTACATACAAACAAAAAAACATACATACATACATACATACATACATAAAAACATATATACATATATCCATCCATCCATACATACATACATACATAAATACATACATACACACACACACACACATACATACATACATACATACACACATACATATATACATACTTAGACACATGAGGTTACACTACTATCCCGATAATCACCTCGTTGAAATTTCCAAACTCTATCTAAGCTATTCCATTTGATCATGAAATATTTGTCTTTTTCACTATTTAACCATAAGAATATGGATTTATGCATGAGTACCCATGTTTCATGGATTCTTATGTAGGGTGTGAGTAAAAATCATTTAGGCACCAATAAAGGGGAGAAACTAATCCCTAACCAAGGGGTGTAGGTAAGCCCTTGAGTTATTTATGGCTCTGACAGTTGCACAAAAACGCCACAACATTGCATAAAAAATTTATAATTGATCATAATTATCATGTTAGAAATCTAGGATCAATGGTTGTCTTTTTTGGGTGGTTTCTGTAGTTCGTGGGATAATACATGGATAATCATGTTGAAATTTGTATTTCTAGAAATGGGATTAACCTATTTCATGGTTTCTATATCTTTATAATAAATCATGTGAGTAATGAATGTGGTTTGGTCTTATTTTGGTGTTAGTGAATAGTTTTAGGAAAATTAAAAAATAATAATAATTTAGGTTTTAAAGGGATATATATAATTGGAATATGGTTAGGAAAATTGTGCGCCAAAACTATGTGTGGGGGTATAACCTTGATAGTGGAAACCAAATTGTTAGTGTATGGTTTGGTAAATATTGGAAAAACCATATGAGATGGGAAAAATGGAAAATGATATTTGACGATGGTTATATGGTTTAAAAAACCATGTTTTAAGCACGAGACTGTCTGTGTTTTTATAAAATTTGGGGAATTAACCTTTGGAATTCTAATTGATTAAGCCTTACCCCTCTTCTTCTTCTCACTCTCGTGTTCAGGACTAGTTGTCCTTCCACTTACATTATCTCCTTCAATTTTTCTATGGTTTAGGGTATATTTTAGTGTGATTTCAAGGTTCTTTATAGTATGTTTCATTTTTATCATTATATTTTTCTAGTTTCATGTTATCTCCTTCGAATTCCAATGTTATTGTATAGGGTTTTGTTGATGATTCAAAAATAGAAAGGTGGAATCTTCCTGATATAACATTGATTGTCCTTGTATGGATAGAGGATGTCATTATATTATGAACGGAAATAATTGCATGTTATTTTGATAGAGATACCTAACATGATTATTTTTCTAATGAGTTGGACTAAATATGATAAAATTGGATATCAAATTGGGTGATTAAATCTCATCATTTTGTGTCTTAGTCCCCTGTTCATGTCGGGAGTGGACCGCACCCTATGGGTCATTGTTTCAACAAGAAGATGTTTCTATGTGAGTTTGTAAGTAATTATTCATTTTTATATGTATTGGTTAAATAAATTAGAACTTTTAATAGTTTATTTTATTTTAGGTTAGAACATAATATAGGGTATTGTGAGTTGACTGATGGCTTGGATGAGAATAGTTGATATTTATTATTGTGTACATAAATAAAAGGAATCCAATTGAGGTAGCTGGTCCCTTAATATAACCTTTTATTATATGCATTTTGAAGTGTGTCATCGGTTGTCAGGTCACCAATATTTTCAGTTATGAGTATTATATGTATAATTAATATTTTTACAATACTTTTGGACTAAATGGATCTTCCGCATGCCATGCTATACCCTTCAGATCTAGCTTGGGGACAAATCCATATATTATAGAGACCATGATTATAAATATGCGAGAATTGAAACATAACCCCCTCATAGGAATAAATTTAATGAAAATGTTGAATATATAAGACCATTTGTTGGGATTCTTTGAGCCTTTATATTAGAATGGGTGATCTAGTGTGGTTATGAAAATGGGATCTCTAGGAGACTAGATCAGTAATGGTAAAATATGTTACATAGAATGATGAGAGGTCTGAGATAGGTACTTTAGAATGGTATGATGAAAAAAGAGACAAATATATTTTCCTAATTGGTATTTGGACATTAATTAAAGTCTTGGGGTTAGGAGTGATGGGTGAGATGATCATACATCTCAATATTGTTGAAGAACACCCTCATGAGGGCGAGATGGACACTTGATGAGTTCTATGTTTTGGAAGATCCCTCTAGGGCTATAGATAATGTGGAAAATGGGATATTCTCAATGTATTTATCATTATGGATCTCCAAGAGATATACATGTTATGTAAAAGGATGTGAAATGTGTCTTATGTTGTTATATTGAAATAGTAGTGTCCATATGAATGGTAAAATATTTCCTTGGATTGTTCATGATGAGTCAAAACAAGTTGTGATGAGGATTTGGAGAGGCATATTGTGGCTTAGGATAAATAGGTTCCACGAGATGCAAAAACACTAAATAGTGTTAGATATAACATGGTTCTAGTGAGTAGATAATGAATGGTTTTGGAGTATCCTAGAGAATACCTTCATTAGTGAGATAGGGACTATGATGGTTATGGTTTGTTGTGCTTGTGAAATTAAATCATTATCAAAGATCTTACTCAATTATTCATGAAGGATTCATAGTAATTCATTGATATGTGGGGATATACCCATGTTTTTATCACCCAAGAGATGAGTTATAGAGGATATAGGTTGGTGGTAATTCTTGAGATGCGTATTCTTCAATATGGTATTGTCGAGAGTGGATGAAAATGATATGTGATTTGAATAAGCTTCCTGGTTGGGAATAATTGTTTCCCATGTTTCATATGATTTTGTATATGATTTTAAACATGGTGATTCTTCCCATGAGTTATGGATGACTTTCTTCCTAGAATTATTTTATCACCACCCTATGTTTATACATGATGATACATGTCCCCTAACATGGGACAAGCACACATTTTATTTTTCGAAATATTATACAACTCTCCATAAAGGGTGTGGGAATTTCAATGAATTTCTATATGATTATACTAATTTTCTTGATGGCATCATGAATTATTTTTAATATCAATATGATGATATAATTTTCTCATTATGGTGAGGTAATACCCCAATGTCTCTATACAATGAATCCTATTTTATAGAAGTGTATAAACATGACCCATTTGATTCCAGATGATGATACATATTAACTAGAATGGTGTAGGCATACCCATGAGTTTTTAGATGTTGATACGTAGTTTTTTGATAGTGTATGAACTTGGACTTTCTTTTCAGGTATATTTTCCTTTTCTGGTCATTTTTTAGAAAAAGGGGTTTTTTGGGAGGTTGGGTAGCTGTGAACGGTCGGGGCATGGTCTAAACAAACCACATAGCCTGTCCAGGAAACCATGCACCCTTCACAGTTGGCTCCGCATAGGCTGTACCCTATTTGTCAGACCGTGTGGGTAAACTGTGCAATATCCCTGAGTGAGAAAGTGGCAAACGCACGATTGGCGCACAATTTTTGAAACCGTGTGGGGTAACCATGTGGCCACTAAATTTTTGGGTTTTTAAGTCCCGAGCCATTCAGGACTTTCCATTCCTCTACCATTCTTCCTCCTACTCATGGCTCACGTGGGAGTTGTGATTTTCAGAGGTTGTGGGAGCTATTAGGATCATTTTGGAGGCAAATCGAAGGGGATTCTTGGCGGATCCAAGGCGGATCTCCTTGGGTAAGTCTATCTTTTAGTTATTTGAACTTTTGGTTAGGGTGAGCCATCTTCCTCCCTTTGTTTCCTAGATCTACAAGGGTTGCTTGTAAATATAGGGTTGTGTTGACTTTGTGTGTTAAAGGTTGACCTTGATGATGTTATGGAAGAGTATTTGAGGTGGTTTCTAGGAGGCTTTCACCTGGTTGGGAGCACGTTTGTGCGAAGAGGTCAATTTCTCCAAACACTAAGAGGTAAGTGGTTTGTGCCTTTCTGTTTAGGGTCTTTGAATTGTATGTAATAAATCGCCAATACCTATGAACGGGGTATAGTGCATTTACCATTTTTAACCCTGTTTATTGCCGTCTTTGTTGGTGTGTTCAAGTAGAAGTTATTTATATGTGAATAGGGTGGACTGCTATGCTTTGGTTGTTTTTCCCATGAATTTTCTATTTTTGACCTTTTGGTCCGACTTAGCCTTTTAGGATGCTTTGTTTGTTTCCCATGCCTACTATTATAGGATGGTGTGATCTTGTTTGTCTGACATGCTGATATGTTGTAGACTTCTAGCCATGTATTTCTTCCGGTTTTCTTTGGCCAATACACATTGTGATACATGTTTGACTTACACAGGGTCATTGGAACCTGGTGTATTAGACCATAGGGAGAATGGACATCAGGGATTCTTCATAGTGTCTTTATAATTAACAATGAAAGACCACAGGGTGAATTGACATTGAGTGCTTCCCTGGAGAGTCTGTAGATCCTCGATGTAGGCCAGAGAGGGAATGTGACGTAAGTGCATCCATAATGCTCATTTAGTTACGATACATGACTGTAGGGGGAATTTTTGGTCAGTGCTTCCATAGAGAGTCTATGATTATAATGAACCAGAGGGGTTAGACTGATTTTGTTTCCCAAAGGGTTGCTTGTACTCGATTGGTAGGACTAGAGGGGATAGTTTGTGGGAACGCCCCAGAGGGTTACCTATTTGTTAGGTGATTGCATGTATCTGTAAGGTTGGACCATTGGGGATAGGATATGAGTACTTCCCAAAGAGTTACCTATTGTGATTATCTACATTGTTAAGTTGTTGCATGATATTTGAAACAGTGGATTGTTATTGTTGAGTACTTCCTTGTTTACTGCTTTCTGCACTGTTACCAGCCATATATTCACTAAATGTTATGCATTGATCTTGTGGTAGTTGCCTATTAAGATTCATCTCACACCCTGTTTGGGCCATGCTTTTGGGCCCGAACAGATTATATTGTTGCAGGTATAGACAAGGGAAAGTTCCCCTTTACTTCTAGTACATGACTTGCTGTAGAGCTGGAGAGAATGGGACGAAGCATAGGCTTCTGATGTTGTGGATTTGTTAATCATTTACATTTGTATGTTGGTTAAGTAATAGTTGTATTCAGCATTGTGACTTGTTTGGATGCTTTCCTTGACATATATATATCATGCATCATTCATATATATATATATATATATTCCCCATTGTTTCTTTATCAGTATTCCATTGTTACTATTTTTTGGTGTTATTACTTCTTCCTCTATTGAATATTTGTTACTATTCTGTTGTGGTGCCCTACTAATGAGGGCATAGTTTACTCACTATCACACCCAAGGCCCTCGCTGCTAGTTGGTATCGTCTGGCGTTCGGGGAAATATGCTTGAGGCCTTGTGACCAACTGGGTAAGAGGAGCCTCTTGGTGGCTTCCAGAACCAGGAAATTACAAAGTGCTATGAAAGGAATTATTTTTCTCTTGACTTACTATTTGGAGCCTCTATCCAGGGATTGGCATCAATAGGCACCTGGTAATAAGCTGTGTCTGGGAGTTGCTAACCCGTTTACAGGGAAAATCCAATTTACCTCATTTGTTGAATATTTTTTCTAGTTCCCAATTTTATAGTTGATTTTATTTCACCATTGGGTGATTCACATGTATAGTGCTATTATAGTTGATGTTATTGAGGTTCTATTTCTGTCGCAACCCTATGATATGAGGGTATTCCATCTTTTGTATCACATAGCCACTTTTTAGAAATCAAATGTCATGCATTCTTTCTAGGACATTTAGGGTGCATTAGCAATTTCATGTTTTTGTGATAGATGGTGTGTGGAATATGCATTTTGTAGGGATTGATGCCTTGATAAAAATACCTACTGCTGGATATGGTCCTGTTGTGTATGTTTTTTTAATTGAATGCCAAACATTGGTCCTTGTGGTGTTATAGACCCTCATGGACCAGAATTTGGTGGATCATTGTCTTGTCTACCATGATATAACATGTATATGATTCCATGTCTTGATTTTCAAGGATTATGGGGCCCCACAGATCATTATTTGGAACTTTCAATGTTTTTTCAGTGTTTTTTTGGATTTCGATGTAGTTTCTTAGGCTAACTATCCACAAAAGCCCATAATACATGTTGTGAAGTCTTTTCTCTATAGATCCGTGTGGCTTAACTATGTTGAAGGACTCAGACAGGGAAAAAGGATTCATGTACACGCCATGTGTTAAAAACACATGTTGGGTGTTTCGGGTGTTACACGACCTAGGTTGGAAGACGTACACACCCATTTGACTGACTTAAGGGAACATGTCGCATAGGGTTTATACACGTCATGTAGTCCTGTTTTGTAAAACTTGAATGCCTTCCATCTCTTGTCCCCACCTAACACTCCCTTGTTTCAGTCCCTATTAATCTTGATCTAAGGTGTGTGTTGACCTTACAGGGTCATGCCCCCGAGACGTCCTCTAGTTTTACTCCAGCCACAAGGCTATGATCGGACAACGGATATGGATGATTAGGGACTTTCTGTATGTCCCCTTATTAGGACATTCTTGGAGCCATCAATTATTCCTGACCCAAGTGTTGTTGCACTGTTTAGGGAAGGCTTTATGTGGTTGGCGCAGACCTTTCAGGGAGGACCACCTCCTTCCCTGTCGATGAATGATTTAATGCAGGTATTTCAGCAGCAGCATCCTCCCACTTTCTCCAGGGATGGGGGACCCTAGACTGTAGAGTCAAGGCTAGAAACCATGCTGCTGATCATCAAACATCTAGAGATTCCTCCAGAGAGGATGGAAAAGCTCGCTACCTATATGCTTCAGGACTCTTCCAAGAGGTGGTGGGATGTGATCTCACAGGCAAGACGCCTGCAGGTTATGGCATGGGTTTAGTTTCAGTGCATATTCTTTGAATTCTTTTATACAAAGACCTTAAGGGCCGATCGAGCCCAAGATTTTATGAGTCTGTAGAAGGGCACTCTTTCTGTTATGGAGTATTCCTCTCACTTTACCAAGTTGCAAAATTTCACGCATATTCTAGGAGGTGATCATTTATTCCTCGAAAAGATTTTCAAGGATGGTCTGAGGCACGACATCCGATCATAGGTGATCATCATTAGGTTAACTTCTATCACTTATATCATCAACCAGGAACTGATCATGGAGTTCAATCTGATGGATTCTGGATTTATGAGCCAGGGTATCTTGGAATCTCGAGTTAGAGTTCCTTCTACTGATAGCAGAATGTGCCGTAGGGAGCCTTCGTGCGGTGATCCAAAGAGGCGAGACACATATTCTGGTAGCCTGGTGGTATACTAACAGTGCGGGAAGAGTGGGAATATTAGGCTACAATTCCAGAGAGACCAAATAAAGTGCCGATCTGGTGGTAAGATGGGTCACCATTAGCGCTTCTGTTAGATTTTCTCACCAGCAGCTGGTGACATGGGTTCTTCTATGACTCCACGTTTGGGAGCAGATCCACCAGTTTCTCACTAGTTCGGGAATTGGAGTACATCTGGCCATTCACGAGAAGGTGCAGGTCATGGTCGTGGTAGACAGTCGCTAGTGTTTCAGGGATAGTAGGGTGGATCAGCTCTGAGTAGTCAGGAAGGGCCATAGGGTCGTGGCATGGGCCAGAATTTTGCAGTGGAGAAGACCCAATAAGGGAAAAATCATTGAAAATATACATTTTGAGGTAAGATCCTAGTTGCCACAGTTTTATCTTAAGCACTTTTAGATACAAGGGCTTCCCATATCATTATCTATCTTTCTATTGTGGGGAGCCTTGGGCTCTATATCATTTCTTATGCTGAGATAATGATTCTATAAAATCTGTTAGGGACTAGAACAATGAGTGTACGTCAGTGCATTGAGTTCCCCTAGAGTTTGTGTTTGTCAATTCTTATGTGACCTCTATATCCTAGAGATGAAAGGCTATGATGTCATTCTTCGAATGGACTGTTTAGTTCCCTTGCAGGCAATCATTGATTACTGTCATCATAGGGTGACTTTCATATCACTAGAGGGTGGATCCTTTTCTTCATAGGGGAGAGTGGGATTTCCCTGAAAGCAGAGTGGGTCCAGAGCATCATGGGTTAGGGGAAGTTACAACCCATATTGGTAGTCTATATCTGGATGACCTGGGGACTTCACAGAAATACATTCCTCCCATGGTGGATTTCTTTAGGGATGTCTTTTTGAGTAATTTTTAGGTTTTCCTCCAGAGCAGGAGGTATACTTTTCTATTGAGCTTGTGCTAGGAGCGGCACCGGTGTCCATTAAACCTTATAGGATGGAAACACCAGAGTTTCAAAAGCTCAATAAGTAGTTGCAGGAGTTGTAGGAGAATGGTTTCATCAAACCTAGTACTTCTCCTTAGGGGTTTCTTGTCCTGTTTACAAAGAATGTGGATGGTACCCTTAGACTTTGTGTGTATTATTGGATGTTGAACTAGTTGACAATCAAGAACCGATATCCATTTCCCATGATTGAAGATCTCTTTCATCTGCTTCGAGGATCCCCGGTGTTCCGAAGATTTACTTGAGATCCATTTATCATCAGTTGCATGTTAGACCATCTGATAGAACTCTTACATCCTTCCAGAGTAGGTATAGTCTATACGAGTATATGGTTATGTCGTTCAGCCTCACGAACGCGCCTACAGTTTTCGTGGCACTGATAAACCGAGTGTTCCATCCTTACTTGGATTCCTTCATGGTTATTTTTGTGGATGATATCTTGGTGTACTCTCACACTCGACACGACCATGATACGCATCTTAAGATCATTCTGAGTACACTGAGAGAGCATCAGTTATTTGATATTCCCTCAAAATTTTAATATTGGATGGACCAGAGTCATTTCTGGGGTCTTGTTATCTCAGAGACAGGAGTGTCAGTAGACCAAGGAAAGTGAGAGCAATAGTTTCCTAGGAGAATCCGAATAACATATTTTAGGTGCATAGTTCTCTAGGGTGGGATGGATACTAAAAATGCTTCATTCATGACTTTTCACATTTAACAGCAAAACTGACAGGTCTGACTAAGAAGGGAACAATGTTCTTGTGGTTAGATTCTTGTGATTCAGACTTTCAGCAGCTAAAAGGGATGTTTACTTTCGCATCGATACTAGTCTTTCCAGATCCAAAAAAGAGATATAATGTGTATTGGGAGGCATCACATATCGGGCAGGCAGTTGTGCTTATGCAGGGTGATGGAGTCATTGCATACATGTCTCCGCAGTTGAGGCCACATCAGAGGAATTACCAGACACACTATCTGGTGATGGTAGTAGTTGTTCATGCCTTAGGCTGTTGGAGACATTATATTTTAGGATTTCATTTTTTGGTTTTCACTGACCAAAAAAGTACCAATTACATCTTAACTCAATGTGCTCTAAATTTGAGACAGTGACTGTGGGTTGATTACCTTCAATACTTTGATTTAGTGATGGCCTACATGCCTGGGAAAGGCAACGCAGTGGCAGATGCGTTGAGCTGAAGGACTCAGAAACAGGCAGTTCAGGAGGCCAGTAGTGAGTGGAAACTTATGGTTCTTTTCTCAGAGTTGAATTTAGAGGTGCACAACAGACAATGGAAGATCATTCTTTCTTCTATAGTTGTTAACTCTACCCTTCATGATCGAGTACGAATGAGGTAGCTATCAGTTTCTAAAGTCCTTGTCCTGCAGGAAAGTGTGTCAGGAGAGGACCTTATTCCTGGATGGACCATAGGAATAGAATATATCTTGCGTTTCCAGGGACATGTATGGGTGCCAGCAGATATACGCGATGAGATGATCTGTAATTTTCATTCCTTAGTTTAGACAGTTCATCCTGTTGTCACTATGATATATCATGATCTACACTATCAGTATTGGTGGCCAGGTATGAAAAGAGATGTTTCAAGTTTCATCATGTTGTGTTCCACCAGTCAGCAGTTGAAGGTGGAGCATCAGCGACCAGTTGGGATTTTGTAGCAGTTACCCATTCCCAAGTTGAATTGGAATGATGTCATGATGGATTTCATGACAAGGTTTCTGAGGTCGCCTTGATGGAATGATGTAGTATGGGTTGTCATTGACAGACTTACAAAGGTCACTCTCTTCATGATGATCAAGTAGTCATTCAGTGTTGATGAGTTTTGATGGTTGTACATCTTTGAGATTGTACATCTTTTTGGAGTTCCACACTCCATCGTTTCAGAAATGGATGCATGTTTTACTTCTAGGGTATAAAAGGGGCTTCAGAAGGCATTGGGTACACATGTAATTTTGTGTACATCTTACCACCCACAGACAGAAGGCCAGTCCGAGCATATGAATCAAGTTCTTAAGGACATGCCCCGAGCATGCATCCTAGATTTTGGAGGTTCTTGGGAGAAGCATATACCTCTTGTGGAGTTTGGAAACAATATTATTTTTCAAGAAACTATCTATAAAGAACCTTATGAGGCTTTGTACGGTAGGTCATACCAATCATCCTTATGTTGGATTGTGGTAGGAGAGGTAGCTTTGATGGGACCTCATCTTGTTCAGGAGACCACGAAGCAGATAGAGTTGATTCAGAAGAGGATGGCTACTGTACAGTCTCGAAATAAGTCTTATGCTGATCATGGGAGATGACCTCTAGAGTTTCAGGTCGGGGATCTGGTTTTTCTACATGTCACACCATGGTTGGGCCACATAAGGATCAAGAGAAAGGGTAAGCATTCATTGTGGTAAGTCTAGCCATTTTGGGTGTTAGAGAGAATTGGGTCGGTTGCCTATCGGTTGCAGTTATCTCAGAGGTACCAGGCTATTAATGCCATCCAACACATTTCACATCATCGACATTACTTTTCAGACCTGTCTCATGTCTTTAAACCTGAGGAGGTTGAGCTCAATGTGGTTGTATCATTCGAGGAGCATCATATCAGTATTGTTTATCAAAGTACAAAGGTTCTTCTTGGCCGATCTTTTCCTCCAGTACGGGTGCTATGGAAGCATGAGCGAGTATCGGACGACACTTAGGAGAGGGTGGCTGATGTAAAAGATCAGTGGACAGAGCAGTTTGGGGTTTCTTGTTCTACACCAAGATAGGGAAATTTAGGGAAAAATTTCATTAAGGGATGAAGTTTTTAAGAACACGGACCTTCTTTTTAGGTATGTTTTCCTTTTCTAGTCATTTTTTCAGATAAAGAGTTTTTTTGGGAGGTTGTGCAGGGGTGCATGGTTGAAGCACAGTATGAACAGACTGTGCGGCTAGCCCAGGAAACCGTGCACCCTTGACAGTGGGCTTCGCCTGAGCTACACAAAGTTTTTCAGACCATGCAGGTAAATCATGTGAGGTCCCAGGGTGAGACAATGTAAACCACATGGCTGGCGCATAATTTTTCAAACCATGTGGGGTAACCGTGCAACCCCTTATGGTTTGGGTTTTTAAGTCCTGGGGAACTCGGGATTTCCCATTCCTCCAGCATTCTTCTTCCTACTCGAGACTCACGAGGGAGTTGCGATTTTCAGAGTCTGTGGGAGCTCCTTGGATCGGTTTGGAGGAAAATTGAAGGGGTTTCTTGGTTTATCGAAGGCAGTTCTCCTCGTTTAAGTCCCTCTATTGGTTCATTGTGGTTTTGGTTAGGGTTATCCATCTTCCTCACTTAGATTCCTATATAAACAAGGTTTTCATATAGATCTAGGGTTGTGTTGCCTTTGTGTGTTAATGGTTGACCTTGTTGATATTTGGGAAGAGTTTTTAAGGTGGTTTCGAGGAGGAATTCACCTGGTTGGGAGCACATTTGGGAGAAGAGGTCGATTTTTCCAAGCCCTATTTAGATGGTGGTTTGTGACTTTCGGTTAATGGTCTTTGAATTATATGTGCACAATCTCCAATACCCATGAATGAGGTATTTTATGTTTACTATTTTTATCCCGGTTAATTTCCTGCTTTTTTGGTGGTAGCGAGTAGTGGTTATTTATAGTTGTATAGGGTTGATTTCTAGGCTTTAGAGGTGTTGTCTATTCTTGTTCTGTTTATAACTGCTTGGTTCTACTTAGCCTGTTAAAATGCTTTGTTATTTTCCCATGACTAGTGTTTTAGGATGGAGTGATCTTGTTTATCTAACATGATGATATGTTGTAGACTACTATCCATGTAGATCTTGATATTTACTTTGGCAGATACGCGTTTCTATACTTGTTTTCCGTACAAAAGGCTGTGAGAACCTGGTATAGTAGACCATTGGGAGAATGGACGTAAGGGCTTCTCCAGAGTGTCATTATAATTTATGATGCGAGACCACAAGGGAGGATTGACGTGAGTGCTTCTCCAGAGAGTATGTAGTACCTCGATGCGAGACATAGAGGGAATGTGATGTAAGTGATTCCCTAGAGCACCTTTAGTAATGATACGAGACTAAAGGGGGACTTGATATGGAGTGATTCGTCAGAGAGTCTATACTAAAGCTGAACCAGAGGGGTTAAACTAAGTGTGCTTCCTAGAGGGTTTCTTATACTCGATAGGTAGGACCATAGGGGATATGTTGTGGGCACTTCCCAGAGCGTTACCTGTTTGTTAGTTTCATTCTTGTATATGTTACGTAGGACTAGAGGTGATATGTTGTGAGTACTTCCTAGTGGGTTACCAGTTGTGATTTTCTGCTTTGTTTAGTTATTGCTTGATATCTGAAATTGTGGATTGTTACTATTGTGTGCTTCCCTGTTTACTGCTTTTTGTACTTTTACCTGCCATATATTCACTGACTATTAGGAAAAGATCTTGTGGTGGTTTCCTACTAGGATTCGTCTCCCACCCATTTTAAGCCATGATTTTGGGCCCAAAGAGATTATATTGTTGAATGTACGGACAAGTGAAAGAGCCCTTCTACATTAGGTACTTGATTTGTTGTGGAGCTAAAGATCATAAGACCAAGCATTGGATTGCGATGATGAGGAGCAGTTTATCTGTTTCTTTTGTGCATTGGATTTGTACTGGTTGTATTCATCATTATGAGTTGTTTGGTTGGTTTTCTCGACATATATGTATCATGATTCATATATATATATATATGCTCCATTTGATTCTTTATCAGTCTTATGTAGTTACTGTTGTTTGGTGTTATTACTGCTTCCGCTATTTTATATTTGTTTCTATTACATTGTGTTTCTCTACCAATGAGGGAATTGTTTCCCCACTATCACACCCAAGACCCTCGTTGTTAGTCATCAGCCTCTGGCGTTCGGGGAAATATGCATGAGTCTATGTGAATGACCGGGTATGGGGCACCTTTGGGTAGCTTCCGGAATCGGGACATTACAGATACAGTGAAGGTAAACCCTTATCATGAATGAACAAGGGCCTCCCCTATATTTTGAACTTGAGTTGGCCCATATAATAGAAGGTCAAAATAATTCTATGTCACCATTATCATTAGTCCATGGTACATTTAACAGAATTACTGAAAAATCCATGGTAATCTATTATTTTACATGAGTGAAAATAAATATAGATTCACCCACTGATGTATGTAGAGTATGAGAATGAAATCCAAATAATGACCAATAAATCAATCTATTAATAACCATCGTTAGACAATTTAAACATGATAGTCCAAGGAATAATTTAAAAAAAATATTCACTGACATTTATAACAAAAATAGGAAGAGGAAATATGGAAGAAAAGAATTATCAAGAATAATGGGCTTCTCGAAGGTTATTTTGGTTATGATCATTCTTGTATACTTTTACTCTTTGTGTTAGAACTATTCACAGCTATACTTAGGAATAGGCCACAAGAGTTGTCAAATACAAAATTTTAAGGATAATGAAAATTCAAAACATTAATTTATTATTTATTTTTGTATTTTAGTATAATTATAGGTAATGTTGGACCATTACCCATTGTAATTTCCTTATTCACCATATATTTCTTTCGAGGATTCCATTTATTATCCAATGTTTAAACAGTTTATTTCATAAACTAATAAATTCCCCTTTCCATCCATTTCTATTCATTTCTAATAGAAAAAATATATAAATAAAAGAATTCATAAGGTTTTCAAAATATCCTTCCAGGTATCAAAACTTATTAAAAATATTTTATTAATTTTTTAAAGTAAACATGATTAATCAAAAATAGGTAAAAACAAAAAACTAACTAAAATTAACGACTAGAACTAGTTGGAAAAAACTCAATTATGAAGGTAATCTATATGAAGAGTGGTGACTGGCCCTTGAAAGGTAATAAAAAATCATAAACACCGAGTATAATATAATTAGGGTCGGGTTCAATAATGACTAGACTATATAACCATGGAAAAAATATTAACTAAGATAAAAGTCATGTAATAGATTAAAGAAGTAATATGAGACACTTTTAGGATGAAACTATAATGATAATGATGAATAGTACACCTAAAATTAACCCTACTAGTGAAGGTGGAAAATATTTCATTCTATTTGGATGATAATTTTTAGTAGGAAGGAATGAGAGAGGGAATGTCCTTTAAAACAATTAAGTGTATAATATTAATGTCTCATTTTATGTTTTCTGGGTAGATTGCACAATTAATCTACATAGTTTTTTAAACATTTAATCATTAAATAGGGACACAATATCTCACACGAGATCTAACATAGCCAGTCTATACAATTTGAGAAACAATAATCTAACCATATGAAATTAAATAGTTCGGTTGCATGACTGTTAACATGGTTGTCGTAAGGTTCCTCCTAATATTGTACCAAACCATGAAACACTAATTTTATTTCACAAAAATATCAATATTTTAGTAAAAAAAAATTATGAAATTATTTATAATAATAAAATATTAAAATAATGGTTAACAAACATTAAATTAATGTTAGGGGTGTTAAAATTATATCAACTGTATTATATTATGTCCCCCTAAATTCAACTCAATGTGGAATCAATAAATATATCAGTCCAATACTTCTTCATTAATGACACTCAATCTTATATTCTGTGAGAATAATTATAGCGGAAATATAACACATAGAGCGGTGAAATTGATTTCTCACACAACACATTCCCTCATAAGTTAGTTTTATGGAACCACTCCTTTATCACTGATATTTTAGGATCAGACATAAGATATTCCCATTTTATAATTTTAGAGGGAACAAGATTGAAATTTTTAAATTGGGAAACATGGATGAAATGAAGAATTTAAATTATTTAACACCCTCCATTTAATATAGGATTGGAAATTCTCATAGAAATAGAATTTTACTATGAGGATTGGTTGATTTCATAATTGAGAATTTGAATTGAAATCCAAGTGTTTTAAATCTTTAAAATGTTTTTACGGACTTCATGAGAGGCCCAAAAGGTATCTTAAAGGGTTTAAGAGAAGCATGATGATTTATGAACATAATTGGAGGTTTTGGACGAAATTATCATAGTTAGTACTCACTATGCGGCACAACTAGGCAAACAATTTTGATAAGGAATATGGTTTGGTTAACTACATGAGTTGGCATAAAATTCATGAATAAGGGGGAATAGGTGTTCAGAGACTCACATGGTTGGTAAATGTTTTTTTTACCGTGCACTACAACAATGTAGGGGTGGTATTGCTTCTGGGTAGTAGCACTGCAATGTTTTACCATGCATGGTTTGTAAACCATATAAGGAATCAATGTTTATTGGGGGGTACTTTGGATGGTGGGATAACATCATTGGAAAATAGTTTTTCTAACTGTGTTACTAAACTATTAACATTTCAAAAGAGGGAAAATTTCCATTTTAACACTCCAGCCTTATAAAAATTTTGACCCCATTTTTTCCCCATTCGAAAAGGAGATCCCTATACTTGGACATGATGTTTCACTTCCATTTATTAGGATGTTATAGAAAATATTTCACTTAATTGATTGGGATTGTTTGATATGGGGTTTTATATCCCTTATTAAGATTAATGGGATTATGAACCTTTTATTAAAATTTGAGACCCTTATTAATATTGATATTTTGTGAAAATCGTGGTATAACTATAACAACAAAAATTTTATAATTGATATTTATCTCTTAAAATAAATGGCTAATATAATATTCTCTATAGTTTTATAGACATAAAGAAAATGAAAAAATTATTTCATTACAAAATACTATTACATAAATGAGAAAAAAACACATTAAAAATTCCAAATACTATAACTGGACAAACAATATAAAAAAATCCAAAATGGGAAAATATGGATCACCATAATATTCTAGAATCATCTTTCAACAACTTGTTTCTATTTCATGTATTTCTAAATTTCCTTTTGTTAAATTATTAACATCGTAAGTGGAAAAAATGATTTATCAGAGAATTTTTGATAATTGTGTTAAGGGATTTTAATTCCAATCAACATCTTAGAATCTTTGATTAAAATTATTTGGAGTTTTACACTATGTTATTGTGATGTTCTATGGCCCACAAAACCTCGATAAAGACTGAATAAAAAATTAATTATATTATAATGAGTACACATTTTTTTCCTATATAATTTAATTAAATCCATACAATACATTGTATGAGAATTTTGAGACCACAGTTATGTCCAAAATATGGTATTTACCATATGAGAGGTATAACATTCGATGGTGCCATACATTTAGTTGTCTCACTCATGAGATAAAGTTATTAATTAATATTTATTTTATTATATATTAAAAATAATTAAATATTTCTCTAAGGGTCTGTTGTATAGGAAATTAAGGACCACTAATGGGTCAGGAATAATGGTTTTACCCTCTATGTGTAATAACATTTGTTAGCATCAGATATTTTGATGCCTCACTCGCCAAAAAAACATTTTTATTTTACTGAATTAATTATTCTCATTTTTAATTATTAAATCATTAGTATCACACAAATTTTACATTTTTTGAGAAATATGAGACTACAGTTGGGTCTAGAACGAGTTTTTTACCCTTGAAACGATATAACATTCATTTCCAACATATGTTTGTTATTATTTTATTTCTTTGTTAAACAGATAATTAATTAATTTAATTGAAATTGTCAAAATACTATTCATCTTCTCCATGGAATGTAATTCCTCCATTGAGAACACTGAATGAAACCTAAACTATGATTTTTAACCATTTTTTATTATTTAAAAATATAAACAACTTAATGAGATGGAATTAAACACTCTTTGTTAATTATTTTAGTTTAATGAGTGGATTAATGGCATTTTTGGTTTTTAAGTAGAGGTATGTGCATAGGGTTCTTGGAATAGCTGCATACTTCAAATATTCTTGTAGGGATGGTCCTGTTGAATCTAATCAAACCTGAAACATCTTACGCACAAGCATCAATTCCTTAAAAAGATATATCTAGATGTTGGGTGGGTTCCCCCTTCCTTGGTGTGGGATGCCAAGCTCCATTTTTTTCTTCATAGGCATAACACCCCATTTATGTTCATCTTTTATTTTTTAGTTCATTTTTTTATATATTATCAATTTTTTATAAATCTTCTCTCTTAAATATCATTCACAATATTGATTTATTATACTTGTCGTCAGTGTCATTGGACTCATCTCGACTAGAAGAACCTAAATCATTTTTTATTCAAAGAAACAGATTATTATTCAATCTGATTTTCCACATTTTAAATGAGTTTTTTAAAATAAATTTATCAAAAGATAATTATTAAAAATTAAATAATAATAATTTCATCAACTTTTTAAATAATACTTTTAATTAAATTATAAGGGATAATTTATAAACATTTTAATCAAATGATAATTTCACTGATATAAAAAAAAATATATAATTATATGAAATCATTAAAGGATGGCTATGAAGATTGTTGTGAGATAAGTAAATAGTCATCTAAGATAATTATACAAGATAATTTGTTATGATAATCGCATGAAATTACCATCTACAACTATAAATAATTATAAAATGATAATGATACCGAGTTATTCAAAGAACAGTCTATTAAAAGTATCAAAAGATAATTTTCTAAAATTATCAAAGAAAATAACAAGTATTTATCAAGGAATAATAATTAATAATTATCAAGTGATAATTACAAATAATTATCATAGAGAGATTGATAATTGATAATTTGTACGAATATATTTATTCATTTAATTAAATTGATAATTATAATGTAACAATATATAATATTCATAGGTTAATTACATTTTATTCGAAGGATAATTATTATAATTATAAAATGATAATTTGAAAAATATCTAAAAGAGATAAAATATTATCACATCAATAATTTTAATTGATAATTTTAAAATTATTCAGTAGAGATAATGTATCATAATAACATAATATTTATTTCTTTTTGAAATGAAATAACTAGTTTTTGTTTTAGGAACCCTTTGATGAATGTTGACTATTGGTGTGTCGAAGCTTATGAAAATAAGGTTGTGAGGAGGTGTATTTAAACACACATGGTGGTTTATCATTGCTAGTGAAATCAAAGAATATGAGGTAGGTGGTTCTGTCCAAATTAACCGAAAAAATTATTAACCTTGAATTGATGTATTTATTTCAGTTGATGATTTAAATGGTAGAATTTAAGTTGGAGTTTTATTGGAAACGTTTTCAATTAAATTATTGTATTTTATTGTGTGAATGAATCATGAAATAGTGTAGTGAGTTTTGAATGGATTTATAACATATGAAAATGGCTTAAAATGATTTTATAAAAAACCCAATGCTTTTATCTTGAAAAAGTTGAATGTTTTTTATTAAAATATGTTTCAGTTATGATTTTAAAATATTCATGGAATGGAATGAAAATCATGTACTTGTTTTTTTTAGTAGTATTAAAATAAAATTCCCATTATTTAATATGTAAGATAAAATACAAGCCTTATGTAGTATGTGAGTTATTTGGACACACTCTATGAAACTACAATGTCCTAAAACATACATGTAGTGGGTCACATCCCACATGGGTTTTTGATGTGTCACCTTTGGCTAGTGTCATCGGGACATGTGTATAAATATTTTGTTGAGTTCACTTAGAGAGTGAATAGTCCTATATTCGGATGTTCTATCATTCATATTTAACATTTGAACATGCTTCTCTCTGGTTATTAATATATGAGATATAATTTTATTACAATATTTTAAACTTCATTACATGAATTCTAAATTTTCATAAATTTCTTTATGTAAATGTTTCTATTTAAGACATTGTTTTAGAAATATTCCTTTATTTATATGATCGATTCTTAAAATATTTATTTTCATTATTTTGACAGTATAGAATTATTCCTTAATATAAGATTTATAATACCAAAAAAAATTATCTTTAAAATTGAGAGAACTATCTTGGTTGATCGATTATTTTCATATGTTATGGAATGCTTAGTGAGACCCTACATGGATTTTTATTCTTCATTCTACTTTTTTCCTTTGGGTGTTGTTGACTTTGTTCTTCTTGGATAGAGCAAAGGGAAGGGATCTCTTGGTGGTTGATCCATGTATTGAGCTTTATTCATAGTGATTTGTGTCCTGAGGGACCTTATTGTTTTTCCCATTTTAGTACTTCTGTTGTAGTGCCTTGGGCTAGTTTATGCCTTGTTGACTTCTGGTAAATTACTCAATGTGTAGTTTCTTTTGTTATGCATAATTTATTGTTTTTTTAAACATTGTTGGGGAAAAAATCTTTCCTACTTCCAGTTTCTATGTTTCTAGCTTATAGTTATTGAGCCATGGGGATCGGGAATGCCCTTTGGTCTATGTCAGGTCTGGCTCAGTTATCGAGTTACCAGGGTACCCGAGATGGTTCGTGACACATTTCCCCCACGACTAAACCTCTAAAAAAGAGACAAAATATTCAAAAATAAAATAATATATATTAAAAATAATATATATATATTATAATTATGGGAATGTTTTTGAATATTGATTGAAATAATTAAATGGTTTGTATAGAAAATAATGTGCCATCAGATAAGTAATGTGACCATTGGAATAGAAATATGAGCATTTTGAATAGTATCTTGACCATTGAGAAATAATTAGATGGCCTTTAGAATAGTAATTTTACCTAAAGACAATAAATATTGATAAAAAAATTATATATCAAGATTAATTTATATATAATTAAATATTTTAGTTCTTAAAATTAAATATCATGATTTAATACCTCAATAAAAAAATAATCATATTTCAAATAAATTATTATTTAACTTATTTTTTCAAAACCATATTTTTTATATAAAAAATAAAACCTAAATATGTTAGAAATTCATTTTTTAAAAATCAATATCATTTTTGGAATCACCATCTTGAAATTTTCCAACAATTATTTTTTGGTAATTTTTTTGAAATACATCTATTTCAATCAAATAGTATGAATACAGTTTTTCTCAAATATAGGGTATATTAAATTACATCAATTAGGATGTGAAAATTACCATATAATATTTAGAACATGATTCCATGCTAAAAAATATTTAATTTCATAAATGAATTATTATAATAAAATAAACATTAATTCCATACTGAAAAATATATTTTCAAAACCTAAAGTCAAAAGTGATCCCTTAAAATAGAAAATGCTATTTTTCCCACTATATTTTATAATAATTGAATTCAAATTATAATGAGTATTAAAGTATTAAAATAAATTTTATTTTATATATATTATATATATATATATTATATATATTTTCTAAACTCAAGATAATAAGTTTTACCGTTGATATAATATTTAATTCAATATTAATATTAAAAATACCTCTCTCTAACCCTTTAAAAAACCACACGTTCAACCATTTAAAAATAAATAATTATTCCAAAATAATTCCAATAATGACCCATATAATACCTAGGGATGTTCTATAGTAATAAAATTCTATGAAATACGGTAGTTTTAATATCATACAAGATAATATATATCAAGGATCAAGTATGTTTTGATTAACTCTGAGTTTTTTCCATTTAATTTTTCTACAACCCTATCAAAAAAAACATATAATATTAGTTAATAAATATGTTAACATTATATTAATCACTTTAACCTACTATATGGATCATATTTATGATATATATATTTTTGAATCATCCCCTCACTGCTGACCTGATATAATATCATCAAAGGTCTTCTAGCCACAAGTTGATACATTACCGAGTAAAAACTTATAACCACAATCATGAATTGATATTATGAATTATAAATGATATTTAAACATTTAATTACAATCATTATTAGATCTGGGAAGATATTATATAATTTTATAACAACATTGAATAAAATTTTGAGAAATCAAAACAAAATGAAAAACATTATGAAAACATGATATCAAAACAATTAACATTTAACAAATAGTGTTATAAAATATGATCGAATAATTATATTTGATTAATATCTAGAAAATTAAAATTATTCACTTCATAAAGTATCTTTTATTCATATTTTTATTATTTAGGATTCAGAAATGTAAAATAATTTCAGCATTAATTTTGATAAGGGGATTCTCCCACACAACTCCCGTTAATTGGATTTTCCCTCTTTCACATCATTTCTGGTATGGATATTCCTTCAATGATCAATAAATATATTTCCATTTTTATTCCATTTTATTTCATGGATATACATTCTTTCAACCTTGATTTTTAATCTGAATACAATGATTTTCCAAAATATATTTTCATTCCAGAAATAATCTTTGAAAACTCATGTGTTAAATATTATCAAATGAAAAATGATATTTTTCTCTAATGTATGTGTCTGTTTTACAATTGGGAACCACAGTGTTTATTCATCATTTTGTGATTTATAAAATTAGTTTGAAACCCATTCCTTTCCATGGGTTACTTTAAGACTATGATTTTTATAAATAATAAGTTTCATGAATTATTATAAAAATATTATGATGTGATGGATGAGAATAGAATTATATATCCCTATTATAGATTGGATAATTTGATTGGTCTCATGAAAAAAAATTACTCTATGTGTAATCAGGGTGATATATTTGTAAAAAATCATGATGATATTATTTTGCACACATGAAATTCATGAGAATGGTGATTACATTATTCACAATTATTTGTATTATTTGACTTCTGGTACATTATATTTCATTTTTAGGAATTTCGATGTTCTATGCCTTTATCAGTAAAATTACTCATGATTATGATGATGATCATAATTTTATAATGTGATAATAACGATTATTCTCACCCATGTTATATTGATTCATGACACTTATTCCTCTTATCACTGGTACATTAGCTCACCATTTTATTTGATTTTTATCATCATGTGGCTACATGTACATTGAATTATGCTATTTTTTAGATTCTTAATTAATAATGAATAAAATAAATTTTTGTGCTCTATTATGGAAACGTGAGGTGTGATCCATATTTTGTTTATCATACTAAACCTTTTTATCCTTTAATGTATAAAAATTATATCTTTAATCTTTAAAATGATGTAATAGTTATGTAAGAAAATTTAGGTTCATTGATATTCATATCAATGTTACGTTTTAGTAAATTTTGGAATTAGGATTATATTAAATTAGTAAAAATCCCCAGTAGATGACTATGTATATATAAACATACCTGAAATATTATTTCCAAAAAAGGATAAACATAAGGATATGATAAGATGTACCTTTAGGGTATTTTTCAAAAATTAATATATTATTAATCAATTATTTATTGGTATAATTTTTTTTCAAACCCTTTTTTCTTTATAAAATTAATGGAAGTAAGAGAATCCTATGAAAACCCAATGTGTTGTATAATGCTTTGATTTTACAATTAAAATCCCCATTTTCATATGAGGTTGATTTCAAAACCATTTTAAATGCATAAATAGAAGTCTCATGCTAATAACAATAACCAGAACCACATGGAATGTCCTCCTTATCCAAATATGGATAAACTGGTTTTTGACACTTTTATGAGAAAATAACCGACAATGATTAGTGTATATTCCAATCAATTTGTCATGTAACTATGTGTTAACTCAATAGAGAATATGTTTTCTATACTCCACTATTCAAATAAAGATATGTTGACTCTAGTCATCTATCATTTGGATAGATAATTCAATAAACAGTGGTAGTTGATAAAAAAACATCAAGAATAATGATGGAATTGAATATATGTACTTGTATAACTTTAAGAAAATATATATTTGCATATATATATATAACTTAAGACAATGGTGGAGAGAGAATTCGTAGAGATAAATTAAAAGGAAAGTAAATATCTAATGAATTACTATGAACATATCACAATGTTTTTTTGATACACTTTATAATTTGTAATCAATAATGATAGAAAAAATTGATTAATTTGTTAGTGGATTAAAACCATACATTCCGTATTTTTAATCATATGATACATTGAGAGTTATAATGTTTTGGTTTGATGTGCTCTGAATCAATAGATTAATTTGGATGATTGGTCCCATGGTTATGTCGATATAAAGATAAAAATTGATTTTCAAGATGGTGGGTCAAATAAAAAATGAAGAATGAGTATCTAACTACCTGCGTGTAAAAAATATGTCAATATACATAATTGGATTACCTCAAAAGAACATTTAAATTCTAAAATTGTGGGAGAAAATATAAACAAACACATGAATGTCTAAGTGGCATAATGATGTCGGGAATATGATGGTTTAAGGGAATTATTATTCCATCACTATTATTTATTTGGACCATTCAAATGATGTAATTAAAGGTAAAAACATATTCACTCAATAATGGGAATTTTTTTATGATTATGGTCCTTCACATTGCTTTATTTCCTAGTATTTTTCTTATGCCCTGACCCGACCCAATGGTGACTGGGTCACAACATCCCAATTCCACCTCTAAGAGGCCAAGGGATGGTATCTATAACTGAGAATTTATATCACACATATGGGAAGACATTTGATAGAGAACTTATACACATGCACCCTCAACCACTATAGTGAAACAATACCAATATACAAAAATATGGAAAAAAATTCATGAGTAAATCAATCCCAAACCAAAGTAAAATATAAGTATTGAATGTGTAAAAGGGTATAATACACTCCCACTATATGAAAACCATATATCATATAACTTTTATATAAGGCGAGGATCTCTAGCAAATTATACCCCCAAAACTCTTCTTTCCCCAGCTCTACTGAACACCTTGGTCAATCTATTCCACTATGCTCTACCTACTCGGGTCCTATAATAACTCTATCAAAATGCCTATGGTATGCACAAAACGAAATATGTGTGGGAAAAGTCCCTGAATGGCTGAGTATAAGAATACTCTATATGCTCCCCAAAACCCCAAAGGAAAAGGATGAAACTGAAAGGCAACTGTCCACCTGACCCTTCTATAGAGAACCTAATCGAGATATAAAATTTGTCTCGAACAATCCTTAAATATACATGAGGATTAGGCTCAATTATTGAGGGGTGTCAACCTACACATGTCAAACAACCTCATGGACTCCAAAAATCACCTAGATATACTCATGTTGAACTCCATGTCTGGTGAGTTTCTGGCCTCAAAGACAGAAATAATATATCTACTCAAATGATCTAATAGTTACATGTAAAACTTAGAGAACACATTATATGATCTCAACCACCCCATATGGAAGCCATCTGAAAGATGTGTTCTATCAGGAACAACTCACTAAAAATAGATGTGGTTCTGTGTATTAGAGGTCCTTCTAATGATAAACTATTCCCAACTCCTACTAACGAATCATAGGTTGAGATGGTCTCTTCTCACCATTGTACACGGTTAAGGGATAAATACTCCAAATTATGCACTATGTGCACCTTATCTAACAAGAGAGAATAGAGGGTCCCACACATCACCACTCCCTTAAAATCGAAGGAGAACTATCTCATAAATAACCATAGAAAAATCTTTCATTCTTATATGCAGTGGCCTACACCTCAGTCAATATATGGAGAACTAACTATTTACTATTTTTTCACACATAACAATAGAAGTGGAATACTCCTTGTAACTATACTCAATAGCTGAGGGAGTAGTTACTCAAATGGATTACTAACGCTAAGATACTACTCAGAGACAGCGGAGTACTACTTCATTGGATCAGACATGCACCCATGTATGATAGGGGAGTATGAATCATTATCTGGAGAACCCACAACATGGTTCGATAGGGGAGTACACTCTACCATCTCGACTACACTAGGGTCACACGCCCTGACATGAGAGGGGTTTACCGACCACGTGACAGAGGACCCTCTTCCTAGTATGATAGAGGAGTTACAAATATGCTGGAACAACACATATGGGGGACCCACACCCTAGAATGATAGTGGAGTCCCAAAACCAATGATAGAGGATGTGCACCCAAAAATTATTGCGGTTCACTCACTCAACCAATATGTCACCTCTAGAGGACCCATGACCTGACACTAAAGGTGAGTAATGACTCCAGAGATAGAGGATTGACACTGTGGTATGATTGTGTAGTACCTATTCTATCTAGACACTGCGTAAAGAGATATCACACCCTATCCGGGAAGGGTAGGGATACCTATAACAACATGAATAATACAAGAATCCCACACCATAATCCCTTAGGAGAGTACCATCCCAAGAATAACTACCCAATTTGTAAGGAACCAGAACCCATGACATGGGGAGTCCCATATCCATAAAAGTAGATAGTTGATTTAATTACATTCTTGGAAAAAAATGGAATTACAAGCCCCATCATATCTCTTATGAACTACACCGATCTGTTGCATCGAACAAGCACCAATGAAAGTAGTGTCAATCCTATCAATCATTTTGCTACAAGACAACTATAAGTAGGGTTCTTGAGCCATTTTAATGTAGGTTATCACTTCCCTACCATCCTAAAGAGTCCACGAGACCCTCATCCTAAGATGAAAGGGAAGGGAACCAACCTGAACATCAAATCAATGATCCACCCTTATCACACCCAATGTTAAACACTGCTACCTAAAATTATATTTCCAAAAATACAACCTCTAATCTCAAAGGCCGGAATTCAGGCCACCATTACCTAATAATAAAAACACTCTATATAGGCTACTCAATAGAGTAAATGTGAGTTCTAGATATGGAGATACAGAATATGGATGATCATAAGGAGATCCAGAATGAGTATACAATGTGCACTGTGGTCCACACGATGTGTTCACCCACCCATGCCCCATGACATGTATCATTTCTACTTGATTTTCCTACCCATATATGGGTAAATGACCTATAGATTCAATACATGCCATTCCTTTCTTCACATATCCCCAGTTTGTGTTCCACTTCTATACAATAATGCTAGTCATGTCCATTTCACATCATGTATCCATACTTCAAGGCGTGCATAGGATAAATGAAAAAAATCCCATGTATTTTTCCTATAAACATGTATAAGAACACATGTCCATATACATTGGTTGTGTTATTTAACCTGAAAACCTTGTACATATCCTATAGACACATGGTTTGTGTCACTACATAATGTGTAACCCCGATACATGGCGTGTAGTCCTCAAGATTCATCATCCCCTAATAGAAACAGATGAATTGCATTCCTATATATACTACATGTCTTGTAGATGATAATTCGATCCATGAATTATAATGAAAACTCTAGATTCACCATGGTTTACCCCAAAACCATGAAATCAACCTAGGATGGATCATTATCAATTATAATGGGGGAACTAAAACCATAAATAAAATAATAACAAAGAGGATTGGGAATAAATTTCAGAACATCCTACCTTATGGGATAAACACCAAATATTCATGTGTAGAACGTCGACTAGATACTGATTCTTCTCGATATTATGATGATCATCCTTAGAAACTGAGATCAAAAGAACAAATTTGAATTTATTCATTCTTTTTTATAATTTCTGCAAAGTAATAGTGGATAAGAGGAGGGAACCATTGGATTCATTGTGTAGCCATCCTGAGTGGGATGGGTTTAGTTTTAGAGAAAAAAAATTCCTTTAATTAATTAATTCCACTTCATAACGCCCCCATCTCTTCTATGAAAAAAACACTCTGCACATAAGACTTTAGGTCACGTTGCATTTAAACGCGACATCATGAACTCAACCGTGGACTCCAAAATATGATATGAGAATCCACTCAGGTGTTATTTTTGTTTCAATAGAAATTGTTCATGCATGAAAATATATATTTTATATTTTTCAAAATCATCATGTCGAGGATCCCCATGCCTTGAAATCCTATGCTAATTCAGCACTTGGGTTCGGAAATATTCATAGGAATATTCAAATGTCTTACAAGTCAATCTCAAGTTACTACATTCTCCCCACAATTTGGATTTTCATCCCTAAAAATAAATATCCTAGGCATGAGGGTAGTAATTGAGCCCTCCACTAGAACTCCCATGCTAGAGAGCTCATCAAGGGTTCACATTCTACACCCAAGAACCCACTCATGGAAACCCCAAAATGAAATACACTCCCATATCCATAACTAAGATCTTATATATAATGAAACTAGTGGGAACATGTCTCCTTAAAAGCGATAGGTGGGAATTCACCAAGTCACCCATTCCGTATACACGAATATAGTCTTGAATTATGCCACCTTTCTATCCTGACGTGACACTAATGGAACCCCATTGTTCACATCAACCTATGGATATACTAATTCAGATCCTCCTCAAAAATTTATCATTCAAGTCTGACCCTGAGAATGCAATGGATCCAACGATGAATATAGAGTAGCCTGAGAGTAAATGCTAGGTAATACTGGGCCCTTCATTTGAAACCCCCATCTTTAATATAGCTCTCTAAAATAGAAAAAATGCCACACCCACTAGTGGAATTCCAGATGAGCATGGATAGTAGGAAACCAATCCACACTGTAGAGACATTTTAGGTTCTTACTCTACTTTGACAGAATGATTATAATAAAGGCATTCCTTTTAGTAGGGATACTAAAAAATAATGTGCCAAATATAAAAACACCACTAGAATGAAGAGGATCTACTATAAAACTCCATTGAACAACCTAACTTTAAAAAACAATTATATGGTATTCATTAATGACATCTTGATAGTGTCCTCTTTCTGTGGTACTCACTCACCCACATGGTTTTGATCACTTCGCAGAAATGAGTCTTGGTGGGGATAGAGTCCCTCTTCTTTATGAGTCCAAATCTATGTCATATCATGCCACATATTCCTAGAGCATCTCATGTACAAATATAAGAACAAGTTTATGAGGGTATAAACTTTAACACCTTGACCCCAGTTAACCAGAGTCGGTGCATTATTATATAACATTAGGATGATTAAAAGGAATCATGTTCGGAAGGACATATCAATTTAGAAGTCTTGGAAATTATATTACATACATGAAGATCAACATTATAACTTTAAAATAAAATAAACTAATTTATTCCGCTAGAAAATTCAAATCCTACAAGATTATTCCTGAAAATCACACTTTACTAACTTTTTCATATCCTGGGAAAATAAAACATAAGAAAGGGGTGATCTCATATGCTCAGGAAGGGTAATTAATTTAGATGAAGCTATAAACATTTAAGGAAATATGTATAATAAAACAAAATCCTTTTAAACATAATCTTGAACATAATATGTAAATAATATATAAAACATTACCATATAAACATGAACTTGGATATTCTACTTGTCGAATAATCACATGTAATAACTAATTTCATAATGAGGGAATATATAGTACTCGACATTAATTTTCCGTGTCAAGGCCTCATGCCTGGACCTATGAGAGCCTCTATAACTAGACTCCATCTCGGAGAGCCTCTATAACCGAACTACAACCCGGAGAGTCGCTGTAACTGGGCTCGAACCTGGAGGGTCTGCTGTAATCAGACCACAACCTGGAGGGATTACATTTACCAGTACCCAACCTGGAACATAATGTTCCAATACATTAATGAAATGAAAAGAATGAAATATAACATAAACATTCGTATTAAAACTAGCATATGAAATGTAAATACTTTATCCATAAACCATGAATTGTAAAAAAATTACACATCAATAGTAAAACATATCCCAAAACATTCCATATAATATGGAAGATTTTTATCATAATAAATCTACTTCAAAATAATTTTAAAATCCAATAAAGGATGTTGACATAGATGAAAATGATCAGTAAAATTCATTGATACAAATACCCCTTTTTCATGAAATCGTTTAAAATTCTAAAATTTATAAAGTCAGTCATTTAAAATGGATTTTTGAATCAAAGTGTCCCATACCACATTGAAATTTTTTAAAAGAATTATCATTTCAAAACATTCATTTCCATATAAATACATCCTTAAAATTAATTTGAAAACATTGAAATTAATTAAAAGGATTTAGAAAGATAAATCATTAAATTATTTAAAATGATGATATACTAAATTAAAAACTCCCCTAAAACCATAAAATATTCCTTTTAAAATTATTTTTAAAAAATATGGTTATTTATGACATGTATTTCCCATAAAATACTTACAAATTAACAATCTTGGATAATAATGAGATTGAGAATATAACCATTACCTCGTTGTAATCAATCGAGTCATATGAAAAATTGTCAATAACCACCAAATTAATCACTTAATGTCATGAGTATAAAGAAAAACATGATACTATATATCAAATGGTAGTAAAAAATACACCACATCCAATAAATTATTGGTGAAAAATGGAAATCTCATGGAATTAAAAGTGAGATAAGAAACCCTTTACCAAGTGTCCGACCTGACTCGCTCGTATGCTCCTTGTTCTTCCTGAATAAAAAAATTAATTTAATTTTTTACTTTCATAATAATATTTTAATGTTTATTATTCCTTTTATATAACTTATTACCTTTCTATACTAATTAGTTAACTATTTGAGTTCATATCATACATTGTGTCGATGTTCGGAACTTGAGTCAAAAATGAACTTGTTATAATTATAAATTGTCCAGGTGGTCAAAAGTAAATTATCTATAGAATTATATTTCTCATTTATATTTCATAAATATCATATATTTCCAATATATATATGTATTTATAATATTAAAAAACATTTGGAGACAAGAAATGAAAAGCACCATTCATGGAGATGGTAAGTTGTACAAATGCATGAACGCTACTTTCATTTCTATTTTGTATTTTAGTGGAATTAAAAAATAATTATAAAAAGGTACATTATAATTCCTTTATAATATTATATATAATACCATTAAATACATTATTTATACATCCCATATAAGTCATTAACGAGTCATATCACTATGAGGGGGAAATAGTCTACACTTACTCAAATGAAATAATTGTGTTTTACCCATAATGGAAACCACAAAAGAATGAAATAAATGGAAAATGCAGTAGCACAGAGAAAATATAAACAATATATATATCATATATATATAAATATAGACACATTTCCATCTTAATGACCCCCATGAATGGCTCTAGGAGATAATCGAACAATCATCGTTTCATGAGGCGTTAGTTTGTCATCCACAGAAATAGGATGTTCTTCCCCCATTAAAGAGAGGTGTGTGTATGTTTAGTTAGAATCCTTATCCTAACTACATCCTAGTATTTTGAGAATTTTTTTGTCATAAATAAAATAAATAAAATGAGTTTGTTGGGGGTCAAGAAGTAAAATAAAAAAAATGAAAATAATTTAAGAGAAACTGTTACCTTTAATTTGGGTAACTTTCTTTGGTTTGAACCAAAAGTACTTTTGGAAGTTACTTCTGCCTAATGTAAGTCTTCTAGGTGTAAGAAAGGGATTTAGAGGGCTTATTTGGGAAGATTATGGATGAGCCAAGAGTCTTGAGAGGTATGTGGAATGGGTTAGATGTGGTGTCCAATTATAAGGGGGAGGAGGGGCTGTTTAGGAAAGTGTGAAAATATTATTTTATCATATAGTGATATTCAATTTCTAATGATCAATAACTAATTAATGTTGAATATAATATGACTCATGGTCGAAATAAAATCATCTAATAAGAATTGGTCAAGTTTTGAATATAGTGTTAACATTATTGATCTTATTTATTTAAATAATTAATTAATTATGTAAATATTACATCATTATTGTGTCATAAATAATATAATAAATTTGAGGTATAAAAATTAAAAAACCATAATTTAGGAAATTGTTTTAGATTTACAATGAATATTTATAGTTAAAAAGTTGACTTACATAACCACATGTACAAATTGATTTACTAAAAGATACTTGTTTATGTCATTTTTGCCTTTACTTTAATTTAATTAAAATAAAGCATCATTATAATTAATAAGTGACTCCATGGTGTCCCAAAATAGACTCAAGGATGCCCATGGTAGTCCATGACTCATCCAATAAGGATAGAAAAAGTGTTAAGGTAATTTTGTATTATTATAATATTCTTTTTTCCTCGAATTACTCTATTTAACTTTAACCACGGTAAATAAAAGTGAAATGTTACTATTCACCAAAAAATATTTTCATCTTATTGAATCAAATTTTACTTACAGAGGTAAACATTGTCTATCAGATTTTTGAAATTCAACACACATAAGTGGTAAAATTATCTTTTATACATATTTTCAAATTCTCTTAAAAGGTGGGTAAAAGACTATAAAAAGACCAATAATCATTTTATATATCAAAACTTCTTATGAAAGGACTCCAATGAATTATATTGAACATATATACGTATTATGTATCTATTTTTACCTAAAATAAATTTAAATTAAATAAATAATTCATTAATAAAATGTCGGTTTTAACCAATAACTCAGTGTTTTTCATTCTTAATCAAAAATTGATGTTTCTCAGAAAAATATCAAAAATTCAGCCAAAGATATATTTGATATTCTGAAATCAAAATTTATTTCTATTTTACCAAATTCAAAACATAGATTTTTCATTAATTAATTTAAAATTAATTCCCGTTATCAAAACAAATAGCGTGTTTTTATGAAACAATATCTATCAAAATATTGACACTTGTTTATGTCCAATTTCAAAGTCAAATTAATTATAATGACCTAAATTGTATTAATTGATAAAAATTTAGTCTAATTATACTTCAAAACCATTCAAACACATAATTTAACACTACAAATAATTTCGATAAAAAAATTGTTTTTAATTAAAATTTATTATTTTCAGTATTCACCAAAATATGAATGTTATCAGAAAAATATAAAAACTTTATCAAAACAAAATTTTTTTTGTCTCGATTCTAATGAATTTGTTTATTTTGTCAAATTGAATATATGAAAGTGTAAAATATTGGATTTAAAAAGGGATCTCCATTAAAATTTGGTAAAATTGCATTTTTGAAAAATACATCCTTTATCTTAAAAATTGAATTTCGTCATATATTATGTCTAAGAGACACATAATATGAATGTTAAAGTTATATGGAGTATATAAAATTCAAAATGCAGTTAATACTACCCATAATTTTTTTTTCGAATAGCTAGTTTGGTAAGTCGTGATGCGCTCGAACTCGGTGTTGCGTGTAGTGCATGTTATTTTATTACATTGTAGAGATAACATAATATGAAATCATGGGGTGCTACATTCTCATCTCCTTAAAAAAATTGTGCCCTCGCATTTTGAAATTATTCTTCTACAATAGTATGTTGAAAATAGAAAATTCCTTGGTGGAAAACCCACATCAGAAATAGGGTTAATTCAATTTAGTATTAATTAGATTGAAAGATAAATGAAAAGGTCAGCACCAACTTAGGGTTTCTAATAGGAGAACATTGTTGGAAATTAAAGACACATAATTGGAGAAAAAAAGTAAATATTTATAGGGATTGATTGAGGTAATCAATCACAAACAAGTGTAAAACTGGGGGCCTTAAAGACATCAATCTAATATGATTTAGAATATCATTGGTACAACAAAACCTAAGGTATTAGGATAACAAATTTTTGGTTTTAATATCTCTTACAGAAATTTTAAGAATTAATTTCTTCATAGAATTATATATATATATATATATACCTGACAAGTAGAGTTCCATTCTTTAACTAATTTCTACCGCAAACTCGTCTTTCACTCAAAAAGATAATATAACTCAAAAATATTATATTTATCCCTATACCATGGAAAGACTAATTTATAATAACTAGGTACTTCTTGTAGGCTAGTGGTAGGTCACAAAGCCTTGTCGTATTTTGGTTGTGGGTTCGATTCCTATAGCTAAGTCCGACGCAATGGGTTATCGCCCAACCTGTAGGTTGTCCCTTTTCATAAAATATACTATTATAATATTCCAAAAATAATATTAATAAATACTATCTAGAGTTAAACATAATCTATTCAAACCATTATAGATATCCAAAATACTTCTGTCAAAACTCATAGTCCAAAATTTATAAAGAAGGTAAAAAAAATAATGATCTTTTTTTCCACGTAATAACATATGAATACCTTCATCATGTATTATTTTAAAACACTGTAACACCGTGAATTACCATAAAACCTTATTTATTACATTCATGCTCCCTTATTCTTTATATAATACTAGATATATTCATTATATCCATTTTTTTAATACTCCAACAATGATGAAATAAAAAAACAATTAATTAGTTCCATGGTAGTCAAGAATATCCTATATAATTTATACAACTTAACCTTCTATTATTCCAAAATAACTACCTCAGTATTAGGATCATATTATGGTTTACCATTCCTTCAACCATATATTTTCCAAAAAAATTAACCTTTTATTGAGTCACATTTCTTCGTTCCACACAATCTCAAGTCCTTAATGAAATAGTACTGCATTACAATCCTTATATACTCCATAATTATTATAACTAGTACAAAGTTGATATAATACTCAAATGACATAATTCATTAATATAATCATAAGAACACTAGTCATTACTCATCATCTGTGGTAATATCATAACTTGATTATTATCCAACAACATCATTTGTGGTATTCTATGTTGATTTGGATATTTATTTTCCTAGTGTCCCAACTCCATGAAGATGAAGCATTGTACATTAGAAACCTTTTTCCTTGCCCTTGAAATCACATAATTGGTGTTATTTTTCGCCACACATATAACAAAATCACATTCCCTTCAAGCATTTAGCAAGGTGATTCTTTCCATATTTATCACATATGGGAAAATCCTTATTTTCCCTCTTCCCATTATCCATATTTCTCTCTTCCATCATTTTCTTCTCTTGCTTCCCTTCAAAGTCATAGGACTCAGATAATTGTTTTCTTATCTTATTAAGATATGATATTATTTCATCATATGTTGAGAATACATGGGAGAATATTTACTTTCTAAATGTTTTCTTAATACCGTGAAAGATATGATCCTTCATACTCTTTGGATCATATGCATTTTTTGAGTTCTCATTCCTTATACTAGGCTCCATTTATATACAATGGAATACACTAGGTCAGTTTATGAATTGCAATGAATAATTCAAACATGTAAAATACCTGACATAAATTGAACGGTTTATGGATATAATCCATAATCATAAAAATATTTTCTTTGAGAAGGTATATTCTCATAAATCCTTCATAATTATTTGTAAATAAAATGATAATTATCTTAAGAATACCCCCCAGAAGTTCGTAACCATGAGTGCAGCAAGGCACATTGTTGTGCACTAGTTCCCATTCGAGTCTTGCTCAAAGCGGTGTTTTCGGGTTTTACACCTAGGTACATATGTTCCAGAGCCACCTCAACCTTCTTGTATCTAGATAGGGAATTATTGCTTGGAAAACTCAAAAAATCTCCATAATACATAAATTCTATGAAGTTATTATATTCTAATCCTCGAATTCTATCTTAGGGTAATGTTCTCTAATTAGAGTTTATCTAAATCTAGATTCCAAGGTTTGTACTAAACTTCCTCAGATACCAACTGTAACTCCCCAACCCTAGTTACACAGAGTCAGTGCATTATTAAATAACATTGGCATGATTACAAGGAATCATGTCTCGAAGGACCGATTAGTTTAGTATTCTTGGAAAATAGATTACATACATGATGTTCAACATTACAACATGAAAAGAAAAACAAAAGTAATTTATTCCATTATAAATTTCCTATCCTCCTATATTATGCCTTCAAGTCACTCATGAATAACATCTTCATATCTGGGGAAAATAAAACATACGAAATGGGTGAGCTCAGTAGCTCAATAAGCGTAAATAATTTAACAAAAGCAATAATCATTTTTGGAAAGATGTGTAATAAAACAACAACCTTATAAACATACACTTGAACTTAATATGGCTATAATAAGTCAAAATTTACCATATAAACATGCACATTGATATTATACTAGTCTAATAATCACATGTAATAACTAATTTCATAATGAGGGAATGTATAGTATCAGTCATTAATTTCTATGTCAAGGCATCATGCCATGACCTATGGGCTAACTATTACTATACCTAAACCCGAAGAGCATCTGTAGCCATACACCATCTTGGAGAGCCTCTGAAACTGGACTCCAGCCCGGAGAGCCTCTATAACTGGACTCCATCCTGAAGGGTCTTCGGTAACCGGACCCCAACCTGGAGGGCTTACTTTTACCGATCCCCAACAAAGAATATACTAGTCCAATACATTCGTCATTAAAAAGGTGGAAATATAACATAAACATTGATATTAATTCTAGCATATGAAATGACAATAATTTATCCCTAAACCATGAATGGTATAAAAATAAATCATCGAAATTCAAACATATAAAAAACATAAAATACAATATGGAAGATGTTTATCATAATAAATCAACATCAAACAAGTTTAAAATCCATTAAAGGTTGTTGACATTGATAAAAATGATCTGTAAAATGCTTTGAGAAAAATACCCATTTTTCATGAAGTTGTTTAAAAATATCACAATTTATAAAAGTAGTCATTTAAAAGGGATTTTGGAATCAAATTATCCCATAAGACATTGAAACTTTCTAAAAGAATTATCATTTCAAAACGTTGATGTTCATATAAATAAATCGTTAAAATAATTTTGAAAACTGGACATTAATTAAAAGGGTTTAGAAAGATAAATCCTAAAGACATTGAAAATGATTATCTAGATATTTTAACCCTGCCATAAAAACATAAAAGATTAATTTTGAAAACAAATTTATAAAATTTTGGTATTAATCATAAGTATGTCCCAAAAAATACTTACACATGAACAATCTTGGATAATAATGAGATTGGGAAAATAACCCTTACCTCGTTGAAATCAATCGAGTCATATGAACAACAGTCAATAACCACCAAATGAATCAAACCATATCATGAATATAAAAACAATAATGATAATATATATCATATAGTAGTACAAAATACCCCACATACAATAAATAAGTGGTGAACAATGGAAATATCACATAATTAAAAGTGAGAAAAGAAACCCATTACCATGTGTCCGACTAGACTAGCTCGTATGTTCCTTGTTATTCCTGAATAATAAAATTAAGTTATTTTTTACTTGATTAACAATAATTTAATGTTTTTTATTCCTTTTATATCACCTATTACCCTTCTATAACAATTTTCTAATTATTTTAGTTCATATCATATATTTTGTCTATGTTTGGAATATGAGTAAACAATGAACTGGTTATAATTATAAATTGTCCATGTTGTCAAAATTCAATTATCTATAGAATGATATTAATCATTTAGATTTCATATATATAATATATTTACCATATATATATATATTTATTCATAACAGTACATAACATTTGGAGATTAGAAATGAAATCTACAGTTCATGGAGACGGTAAGTCGTACGTACGCATGAACGCTACTTTCATTTATGTTTTGTATTTTAATGGAATTAAAACAAAAATATACATAGGTATATTATAATTCATGTATAATATAGAATTTAATATCATTAACTCCATAATTTATAAATTCCACATATGTCATTAACGATTCATATCACTTTTATGGGGCAGTAGTTCGTACTTCCTCAAATGAAATTATCCCGTTTTACCCATAAAGAAAACCATAAAGGTATGATATAAATGGAAAATACAGAATCCCAAAGAAAATAATAATAATATATGTATATAATTATATCATATATAAATACATTTCCATCTTAATGGCCACCATGAGAGGCATTACGAGATAATCGAACAGTCGTCATTTCTTGAGGTGTTAGATTCCCAACCACACAAACAGTATGTTCTTCACACATTAAATGGAGGTGTGTGTAAATATAGATTGATTCCATATAATAACTATGTAATAGTATATTTTGGATACTGGTGTTGTCAAAAGAAAAGGAATAAAATGAAATTGGGGGGGGGGGGGTGGAGATGAAAAATAAAACAAAATAAAAGAAAATAATTTAAGAGAAAACATTACCTTTAATTTTGGTAACTTCCTTTGGATTAAACCAAAATGACATTTTAAAGTTACTTCTACCTAAGGTAAGGCTTCTAGAAGTAATATAGATATCTCGAGAGCTTATTTGGGTAGGGTTTGGATGATCCAAGGGTCTTGAGATGTGTGTGGAATGAGTTAGAAGTGGTGTCCTTTTATAAGGGGGAGGAGGAGCTCTTTAGGAAAGTGTGAAAATATTATTTTATTATATTGTGATATTCGGTTTTTAATGGTCCAAAACTAATTAAAGTATAATATAAGATGACTCATGGTAGAAATAAAATCATCAAATATGAATTTTATAGGTTTTGAATATAGTTTTAATAATAATAATATTATTTATTTAAATCATTTATTATTGAGGTAAATACTACATGATTATTGTGTCATAAATAATTTAATTTATATTTTGTATAAAAATTATAAAAAATTTCCATAATGTATGAAATATTTTTATCATTCCAATGAATATTTATCGTCAAAAAGATGACTTATATAACCCCTTGTAAATATTGTTTTACTAAAATCTAATTATTTATGTCATTCTTGCCTTTACTTTAACTTAATTAAAATAAGGTGTCATTATCATTCATAAGTAGCTTAATGGGGACCAAAAATAGACCCAAAGATTCCAATGGTTGGCCATTACTCATCCAATAAGGTTAGGAAAAGTTTTAAGGTAATTATGTATTATTATAATATTCTTTTTACCTTGAATTGCCCTATTTACCTTTAACCGTGGTAAAAAAAGTCAAAGTTACTATTCATCAAAAATTATTTTCATCCTATTGGACCAAATTTTACTTAATGAGCTTAATTTTATCTCTCTTTTATTTGAAATTCAACTCACAGAGGTGGTAAAATTATGTTTTATGCAAATTTGCACATTCTCCTAGGAGTTGGGTAAAAGACGTAAAAAGATCAATAAAATTTTTATATATCTAAAATTAATATAAAATGACTCCAATGAATTATATTGAACTTATATAGGTATTATATATCTATTTTGACCTAAAATAAATTTAAATAAAATAAATTATTATTTAAATAAAAAGTCAGTTTTTACCAATAACTCGCTGTTTTTAACTATTCATCCAAAATATAATTTTCATAGAAAAATACAAACAATTCAGCCTAAGATATATTTGATATTACGAATTAAAAAATGATGTCTATTTTAACAAATTAAGAACATATAAGTTGCATTAATTATTTTAAAATTAATTCCTGTTGTCAAAATAAATAGCGTGTTTTTTAGAAACAATATCTATCAAAAGATTAACAGTTGTTCGTGTTCAATTTTAAAGTGAAATTAATTATAATTACCAAAATTGAATCAAATGATAAAAATAAAATCTAATAATAATTAAAAACCAATCAAATGATTAATTTAACACTATTAATTATTTCAATTAAAAAAATTTTTAATTAAATTTTATCGTCTTTCACTATTCACCAAAATATAAAAGTAATTAGAAATATACCAAAAACATATCAAAACTAAACTTTTATGTCCTGACTCTAAAGAAGAAGTTTATTTGGTCAAATGTAATATATACAACTATCAAATATCAGATTTAAAATGGGTTCTCCATTAAAAGGTGGTAAAATTTCATTTTCTGAAAAATACTTTCTTTTTCTGAAAAATTGAATTTTTTCTTATATTGTGTCTAAGAAACACATAATATAGATGTTAACATTATATTGAGTATATAAAATTCAAAATACAGTTAATAATATCCATAACCATTTTTTTGAACAGTTAATTTAGTAAGTCATGATGCGCCCAAACCCGTTGTGGCATGTGGTGCAAGTTACTGAATTATTTTGAAGAGATAAAATACTATTAAAATCTTGGGGGTGTTACACAAATAGATAAAATAAATGGAAAACCAAACGCTCACACTAGGTCTTACCAGGCCCTCTCTCTACAAACCACTAACTCCCCACTTGGCCCTGAACATACAATCCGAATGGAATCATCTACCACACATCAATACAATCCACCATGGGTGGAATTCACATGCCTTCATTCTTTTACTAGAATTTAAAAATACATATTTGTTGGGGAAGGTCCCCTCTTTCTCATGAATTCAATGCTACTCTGAACAACACCCACATAGGGTTACTCTATACTCCAGTTGTCACACTAGTTAAACCTTGACAATGAATACAAAATAAAATTAGACCACATTACGGTGTTAATTATTTATACTAAAAAAATAGAAAGTACAAAGAGTGTACCTCTATTTATATTGGGAGATTTAGTGAAAAGGCCCCCTGGTTTACAGCAATCCTCTCCCTCATATTCTATATTACTAAGCCTAGCATGGACCTCCTGGGGGTGGTGGTTGAAATACCATATACCACCTACCACGTCCTTCTTCTCTCCCCACTCCTCCACCATGTTTGAAATATTGTGAATATCCCTAATCCAAACACTAAATCTACTAAGGCTATCCATTGATCAACTCCATCATAGTATCATGAATAGTTTTAAAATATCTAGCAAGATGCCCATGGACATTATAGTCATATCAAAACCCCTCATAGTGATAAATTGGTCCCCATAATGGATCATATTCTATAAGACTAGATTATCGAGTCTAACAATGGGAATGACATGTGCGCCACGATCCTGTCATAATCTATCTGCCAACTATTGCAGACGGCATAGCCTCATGACCACCCCTACGAGCATCATCCACATTTCCCTATTCATGGATGCTCTTTACAACCAAATCATTCAATAGTACCCCAACCCCCCAATATATGAGGGAAATCCAAAAGAGACCAAACCTATTATAATGCCTCTATGGAGGTCCTACTCAAAGGTCCAAACTCTGAATAATTGGCCTTCAACTATATACATGGATTAATAGGATTGGTATGTGAATATCATTGGGTAATCTAAAATAGTTATAATACCCTAAATAAGTTGTATATGCTTCAAGATATTAACTTATCTCAATGTATCTAGGTCGAACTCTTCCTTGAAGATTCTATTGAACTCCACCCCTATTCTCTTCATCTTCTCAGGGGACTGCATCACTAAACTCCACCATCACCCGACTAATCCTTGAAAAAGGCTATCTACTAGGACCCCCATCTGATAGGGAGGGATCCTCACTAGGCATAAAACATGTGTGACTTCCTTAAGACACCATCAAATGCTTATGGGTATTGATCACTGATGTCCCTCTGAGGTAACTGCCTATAGAACTCATGTAGTGCACTAAGCCTATATGCACCCTTGTCCAAAACTACTGGTATAAGGAGATTCTCAACTGGCTGGCCACCTAGAGGTAACACCAATGAAATAGAGTCGTCCACTAAAACCACGTCATGTTGTGGATTGTCACCACAATCCACTATGAAAACCTATATGGATTTCATCATGAATTCATACTACAAATTCAAGAGACACAACGGTCAAAGAGTATATTTGGGTAGCTAACTCATGAAGAATATGGATAAAAGAAAAACTCAATCCAATATGATTCATATACAATAATTTCCCTTCAAATAATTTCCAAATGCACTGGGTTGAAAACCTGTTTATCATAGTCCTAGTAAATAGATTCCACAGCTAGAACATGAACACTAAAAACACTAGACCAAATGTTAAAATTGAAACTTTCTATCCCTATACCTTGGAAATACAATAAAAAACTCATGAAACTATTGTCCCAATATGGAACTTGCTCTGATACCACTCTGTCAAGACCCGACATAATAGGGAAAAGGTCAAAACTCCCCAAAAAGTCCTCCAATAGTCTAGGTGTTGGTGACTAGCACCAAAATGAAATATCATCGATATGAGATGCCATTAAATAAGGTACATGTATGCATGCACCCACAACTACCTCAATGGAGAATTACTGAGATTAAAAAAATCTAGAAACTAAAATATATGTGTACATATATCCCAAAGAATAGTAAAAAATATGTACTAAAATCATAAAAAGGAAAATCACACACCCAAAAAAATAAAACTATAAAGGAATCCAACCTACTTAGAAGGAGGGTATCACTGACAAATGATTCTTTTGTAAAGCTACTCATCCCATCTCTTATAAACACATAAGTTCATCCAGATCACAATATTCTACATGAATTTGGTCCTCTAGGGATTTTTTTAAAGGCCGTTGGTTTTCATAAGACACTAAACAAGTAGGGAAATCTTATGTAGGAGTGAATATTAAAATACTCATTACGAACCATAAAAACCAAAAAGAAAAGGAAGCAATTGAAAAGCAATAGTCTGCTCTCCCCAACATGAGAGAACCCAATATAGAGAGAAACCCCATCTTGAATCATCCTTATTTGTACATGTCATGTATGCATTTTCTAAAAGGGTTGTTAAATTAGACATGTGACACAACCGTAAGATATCCCAGAATCACCCATATATACTCATCTTAGATTCCATGTCTCATGAAGTTCAGAACTCAATGCTAGAAACATAATTTGTACTCCAATGCTCTGATGGTAACAAATGAAACTAGAGAAAAAAATCCAAGATCTCAGTCATCCCAAATAGAAACCATCGAAGAGATATAATCCATTGGGAATACTCTCTATGACCAGCTTTGGTTCCAATCACTATCCGTCCGACCAATGATAACATGTACTCAGTGCTAGCTAATGAATCCATCGTGAAGAGACCCACCCATCACCACATCCCACATTTGATGGAGAGCCACTCAAAATGATTCACCATGGGAAAATTTATTTAATGATAGATAATATAGGGATTCATACCTCAAGAATTCCATACAGTAAAGGGAGAACTATCTCCTAAAAACCCATGAATCCTTCATCATTCATGTATGGACTGGCCCACACCTCTGTCCATTGAGCAGTACCTCCTAGAATATTGTCTCACATAACTATTTGAGATTCCTTCTCCTCACAACTATACTCTCAATTAAAGGATGAACATACTCTAATAGAAGTCATGCTCCATGATACTACTCGAAGATGTGGGACTACTACTCCAATGGTGAGGACATGCACCATTGTATGATAGGGGAGTAATACCCAGTGGATAGAGGTCATTCACCATAGTACAACTTAGGGTTACCACTCTACTAGATCTATTACAATGGGGGACCCACAACCTAATACAACATGGGTGTACCAAACCTAGGGTAGATGACCCAATCCCTAGTACGATAAGAGAGTAAAAAATATTCCCGAATAACACGAGTAGAGGAACTGAACCATGGAACTCTTTTGGATTTATAACTCAATGTTTAGAGGACTCACACCCTAATATGATTGTTGTACCCACACTACCTATACATCACATCTGGGGGACCCTTACCCTAACATTGTAGTGGAGTATGAACTCCATGGATAGAGAACACACACCCTTTTCTGACATGGGAGTTACTACTCTATCTAGCCACCGAGTATGGAGAGCTCATGTCATGGGGAGATTGGTGAGTATTATGTGCAACTAATTGAATGATATGTGGAATCAACTCTGAAACCCCTCATTGTGTTACCAACTCTAGAAGAACTAGCTAAATGTTAAAAAAACCCCTGCACAAGATATGGGGAGTACCATATATACCAATTAAGAGAGTTATGGGAAAAATGTTCTCTCAAATACCAATGGGGAGTATGAGTCCCGGTGTCTCTCTTATAAACTACACAAATCTATAACATCCATCAAGTGCCACTAAAATGAATGTCATGATTATAATACATTTTGTAGAAACATTACCATGTGTAGGGGACCTACGCCCTGTTATAGGGGAGCACCACTCTACCAGTCTAAAGAATCAAGGGGTTCCAAATCATATGGAAAAGGGAAGTGTACCAACGTAGAAAGTCAACTCAATGATTCACCCTGATCCCTACTAGTGTTATGCACCGCTACACAAGAGTTTTTCTCAAAACCTGACATATCATACATCTTAGGCCGAAACATAGGCCACCATCACATTCTATGTGAAAAAACACTCAAGAAAAGATATTAATAAGAATGAATCCTTGTTCAAGAGAATTAGATACGGAAAAAAGAATTTATCAAGGTTATCCCCAAGGGGTACATGACATGCACTAGGTCCCACAAAACATGTAAACTTACATGAGAACTAATTCATGTATCCTTTATAAATGGTTTGAAAACCCATGAAGGGGTACATGGAAGGATGATTTGGATAACATCATTTCCCACTTCACCCAACCCATGGGTTTGTTCCTCTTCTACACGGATCAGATAGCCATGTCCCTTAAACGCCATGTATCCCATATTATATGATGTGTTCAATCTAAACATACAAATAAACATATAGTTTTCCCAAATCCATGTATTGAACCTCATTCTTCTTTTCATTGGCCATTTTATTTTACATGGTCATGTTCTATTACACATCCATCATTGGCCACGTCCTCTAGCCACATGGTTTGGGTCACTACATAGTGTGAAATCCTGATACCTGGTGTGTAGTCCAAAAACATCATCTTACCTGAATAGTACATTCAACATGGGGTGTCTCTAATTAGTACATACATTATAAACATAAATTGGATTCACTAATTACCTTTGAAAATCCCCAATTCACCTCGATCTACCCAAAATCCAACAGATCAACCTAGCAGGAATCACTTGAAATTGTAATTTTTTATAAAACATTAAAACAATGTATAACGACTATGAATGGGAACAAAATTAAAACTAACTTTATAAATGGATAAATTACAATTATTTGGGGGTAATAAAAATCCAATATTGTACTGATCCTCGATCTAAGGATGATCGACAATAGAAACTAAGATCGACCGAAACACATTGCATTAATTCACCCACATTTTTTTCAACTCCAAATGAGGAGATGATATGATAAAGGATCATCTAATGTTATTGTGTATCCAACATGATGGTGATGGGTTTAGGTTTTGAAAATTAAATAAGATTAATAAAATTAATTAATTCCTTTCCATAACACCCCAACAAAATTCCTCTGACCAGCATGGATGAACTAGGGGACTTTAGAACACACATTGTGTAAATATGATGTTCTGAAATCAACCATGGTATTAGAAATATGATCCCTATATCTTCTCAAGTGTTACTTATGTTTCGAGAAAAACACTGCATGTGTGAAAGAATATATTTAATGTTTTTTAAATCACCATGGTAAGGATCACCAGGACTCATAACACCATGCCTACTCAGCAAATGGATTCATAATTATTCTTACGAATGTTCCAAAAACATATAGGTCATACTTGAGCTACTGTTTTTTTAAATTATTTAATCAGGGCCACAACACATCGATGTATATATATCTATAAAAACATTTTATTGTGAGAAAAATACAACCCAAGTGTTTTACACTTCTAATATTAGTGTATGGGGGAATATTATTATAGAGAATCATATTATAGTCCCATTGATGGAATTTTATACTATTCTAGACATGGATTGGATCTCGTTATATGTATCTATGATCAACAATTTGTAAAATGAAATCTCTTTTCATAATAAGAACCAAAATATCTTCTCTAAAAATTGAAGTATGATCATGAATATCTTTTATAGAATATCTCAATCATGTTGGTTTTGATACCCTATAAAGTGGAATTCCTTTTCCAAATAGTTGAGTCAATGGAAGGTATCGACCTAGGGGAAATGCCAATTTTTGTGGAATAAACTATTGTATTCCCTGAATAGTTTCTATGATTTTCATTTGATCGTGAGGTAGAATACTCAATATAACTTATATAAAAATCCACTCCTATCTCTATACTCCCCTGTAGGATAGCCCTGATCAAACATTCAGAGTTAATGAATCTACTTCAAGGAAATTTTTATAAACGGTTCATATTCCCTAGTTCATCAATCTAGGTGTACTAGTTCACTTCATAAAGAAAATCGATGGAACAATTTGTGTGTATATTGAATAATGTGAGATCAAAAAGACCCTCAAAAGGAACAGGTGTCTCCTACCAATGATTCAGGACATTCATGATCAACTACAAGGAGATCAATAATTCGTGAAGGATGATATTTATTGTAGATATCAACATCTAAATCTGAAGAAGTAATATATTCAAAATAAATCATTCTATACATTGTATGGGAACTATGAGTTCATAGAGATTCCCTTTAAACTTACTAATTACCATATATTATTCATGGATTTTATAAATATAGTATTTAGAGACTACCTTGACAATATTTTGGTAGTGTTTATATATAATATTATCATTTTACCTAAGAGAAAGTAGGAATATGATGGGAATATAAGGATTGTACTAGAGATATTAAGGAAGGAGAAAATATATGATATGTTTAAAAGGGATGACTTTTTGATGCACAAAATTACATTATTTGGGTACATGATCACTAGTAAGGGAATTTCTATAGTCACTTCAATGAAAAAATCAATTGATGAGTGGCCAAGACACATGACAATCCTAAAATCATTAGCTTTCATGTCTTAGTATGATACTATTGATGTTTTTTTCAGAAATATCTCATGGTTTTACTTCCCTATAACTTGGTTAACATTGAAATAGGTTACATTTTTAGGAAATATATAATGTGAGGAAATATTAATGGATATTAACTAAAGGATCATTCCTGTTTCTGTACTCACACAACCTTCGTGTAGATATTTTATTTTTGATATATAGTAATGCTAAAAAGAAAGGATTTGGTTGAGTACTCATACAGTATAAAGAATTGAGAGTATACGCATCACGATGGGTGAATATCTATGAGAAAAAAAACCCAATGAATAATCAGTAGTTAATAGTTATGTTCTTTTCCTTGATAATATAGTGGAACTACCGATATGAAAAAAGTTTTACATTTATACAAATCAAAACAGTTTAAAGTATACTATCACACAGAAGGGTCTAAACATGTGTCAAAGAAAATGGTCAGAATTAATAATAGACAATGATGTCATTATTCAGTATTTTCTATGAAATACAAACAATTTACTTGATTCAGTTGGTATAAAAGTACATGCTACTTTATATAAGATTCCGATTGAGAAAGAATTTATCTTCATATATATACAATTTATGGATCTGGAAGTCATAATTAAAGGGAACACATCCCACCGTGCACAAATTATTTCCAAAAAGTCAATCAAATATAAGATCAATGAGACACAAAGGGATTATTCTAAGCTGAAAAAAGGGATAACCTGTAATGAATGGAAGATACATGAGTTACACATTGATGATGTTGGTGTGATTCACGTTGGAACTAGGATTTGTGTACCATCATCACATGAGATAAATGAGATATTAGATAATGCATATATATCACATACCACTATCCATCATGGAAGTGTCAATGTATATCATTATCATCAAGAACCCATGTAGTTGGAAAATATGAATAAGTAGATTGCCCTGTATATCTCACTGTTCTTGGTATGTCAGCAAGATAAAGAAGAGATAATTAATCTCAATGGTTTGATTCAACCATTTTATATACACATGTGTAAATGAGAAAATATTACTATATACTTTGTCATTGGACTCTCAAATACATCAAAATGAAAAAAAATCTATATGGGTTTGGGTGAATTGAATCTCTAAGACATTTCAACTCATTTCTATTTTGGATGATTACATTCTTGAACAACACTCCATAATATATATGAATGAAGTGGTGAGGCTACATGGGGTTCCAATATTGACTGTCTAAGACAATTATCCAAGATTCACGTCTAAATTCTAGTTAAGTCTTAAATATGATTTGAATACTGATTGGAATTTCAGTACATCCTATCACCCCAAAATTTATGGCCAATATAAAAGTATTATTCTGACTGTCAAGGAAATTATATGATCATTCTCAATATAATTAAAAGTTGGATAGGATATAAATATCACATTTGTTGAGTCCTCGCATAATAATAACATAAAATAATGTATTAGAATGGTTCCATGTGAAACTATGTATAGGAAGAATGTTGAACTCTAACTTTATGTTATGAATTGGGTGAATGAAATCTACATTGACATGATCTTGTGAAATAGAAGGTAGAGTTGGTTAAATACATTGAATAACATATAAAATATGTTTAGAATATGGATGATGTTGATGACATGTTCAACATTTATCTCATAAGTATATAGCCAACCCCTCACCGGAATGGAATCTATATGTGGTAAAACTGAATAATGATTTATCTTATGAGGAGAATCCAATGAAGGTCTTTGATCATTGAGACTATGTTATACAAAATAAGACAAATCAACTTCTCAATGTGTTGTGAAGGAACCAAAGTCATGGGGATAAGTTATTGGAACTAAATGAAATAATTACACAAAATTACCCTCGCATATTCTCTAATGATATTATGAGTTAAAATTATGTGGATGAAATTTATGAGTGGGGAAAGAAAGTAAAAACCTAGAGTTCATAATTGACATTTGACTCTTGAAATAAATGTGTGTTATAATATACAATATAGTATCATACACATAATGAAATGGTAATAAATCTATTCAATTAATAAATACTACTTCATTAATCATCCATTAAACAAATGAAAATTCCAAATAGAACAATTTGGAAATAAAATATATAATATAGAAGAAGAAATTAAAAAAATTTGGATTGTCCAAATAATTTAGAATCATCACTCCCATGTCCAACACAATATAAACATAAAAAATATTAATAAACCAATCGAAATCAGAGAAAAATAAAATATATAAGCATTGGAAGAGTTACAGTGAAGACTGAGTGAAATAATGATGTGTTATTTATAGGATTTAGTGTGACCATTAAAATAGTAATATGACTATTTGAATAGTAACCTTACCATTGAGAATTGAAACCTAATAGTTTTAAATAGTATCCTTACGGATGAAATAGTAATTTTACATCCAAATAATAAATTGTGACACGAAAAATATTTTTCTTGACTAGATTAAGTAAATATAAAAATTATAATGCAATAAAATTAATATGATGATTAAAAACATCAATGAAAATATCCAAACATTTATAATAAACTTTATTTTAATGTATTTCACAAAAATTATACTTTTTTTATTATGAATTATAATTTCTTATGTTAGAATATTTTTTTGATAAAATTAATATTATTTATGAAATCATAATGTATTTATTTTCCAAGGTAATGTTTTGATAATTTTGTTAAGAACATCAATTTTTACGTTAATATTAATAATAATGTTTTTTCATAAAATTAGTATCTTTAATTACATAATCCATAATGTAATAATGACTTAATAATTTTTATAACTAGATATTAAGAGAGAAAATATTTAATTTTAAAAATGAGTTATCAAAAATAAAATAAACTAAATTCATTACCAAAAATTATTTCTTCAAAATATAAAGTCATAATTGATCTCCTAAAATAATTTTTTTTTCTTTACATCATTGTTTCATTTTAATAAATTAATGAATTATAATTATAATGGGGATCAATGTATTAAAAACAATTATATTATTTTTTATATGTGGATAATATAGAAAACAATTTACTATTACATGTTTTACCATTTATAAAATATTTCATTCATTTTTTTATTCTAAAAATACACCTCTCATTATGTATCAATTACCCCACTCCAAACCATTGGAAAACCACTCATCCAAGCATTTCTGAATACAAATTTCTTCACCAATTATTCATATACATCTCATTAGAATACCAAGGTACATTCTAGGGTAATCCAAATCCATTAACATAGGTAGTTTTAGTGTTATACAATAGAATCAACAATCGAGGATTAAGAATGTTTTGATTAACACCTCTTTCTTCTTCTTATCTTTTTTATTTTCCCCACCCTTTTCAAAATAAAAACGTTATAATTTTAACTAAGAATTATTTATTCAATATATTAAAGATTCTATCCTATGGTAGTTATTATATTTATTATATTTATATATATTTCAAACTTCCCTTTTATACACTCCAGATAATGTCCCATCAAAGTTCATTAAACAACTAATGGAGAATTTTCCTTGTAAACACTATTAAAATTCAACATGAATTCCTATAATGAATTATATATAAAATATAAACATTTAATTAATTGTGTTTTAATATACAAGAATTATATATACTCATTTACAATAACTTGGCACAAATTTATTAATGTTCAAACAAAATATGAAAATTTAATGACAAAATAATATCAAAAACAATTAAATGTTAAAAAAAGTGTTATAAATTATAATATAGCAATTATAAAGTATAAAATTAGAAAAACTAAGCAAAAATGTCTTTTGGATCTATTTTTTAATACTATTATTATTATTAAGGATTTAGAAAAGTGACAAAATAAAGTACGTATTATGATAAGGGGATTCTTGAACCCAACACCCTTTATTTGGGTTTTACCTCATTTGAATAAAATTTAGAATAGAAATTTGTTTATGGTTACTAAAAAATCATCTCACTATTCTTCCCTATTTTTCATGGATATACATATTTTCCACCATTATTTTTAATTCAAATACAATTATTTTTCAAAACAAAATACATTTATTTCCGAAACAAAAATTAGGATCCTTATGTGTCGTTTCTTATCGAAAAAATGTGATTTTTTATTCCAATGTATGATCTCAATTTTTCATTTCAAAACAAAAAATATTTTTCATGAATGTTTTATTTATGTTATCCTAATAAAATACAATCATTTATATGGTTTATTTTATGACAATGATTGTAATACGTTCTCTGTGGCATGCAAGATTATGTAAATGATATGATCTGATTTGTAGTACTAGTATTATATATCCATTAATTTTTATTGGTTAATCTAATGTGTCTCATGATATAATTTTTTTTATGTGAGAATATGGTGGTAGATTTTTTCTCAATATTGATTATATGATTATTCACACATATAATTCTTGAAAATAATCATATCTTTGTTCACAACTATTTGTGGTATTCGACCTAAATGACATGATGTTTCATTTTTATGAATTTTTAAATTCCATTCCATTATATAATGTTCCTCTATTATTATGATGGTGATAAAATTATTATTATTTATCGATGATGATTATTCCTACCAATGTTAAAATTATTCATGGCCCTTATTCCTGTTCTTTCTATGATTTTAGCTTAGCCCTTTGTTTGATAAATATCCTTAGGTGACTAAAAGTTCTAAGTAGAATGAGGTATATTAAGAGATTAAATAAAAAGGATACAAATAAATTTATAATATCTAATATTCAAAAAAAATTTATAAACCAAATTTACTCAAGATACTAATCATTTTGATCCATAATGGTATAACTATTTTGTTTTTTGTCCTTAAAATATGGTAATTATCCTGTTAAAAAATATTGGGTCACTAAAATAGCAGATTGGTTCCTCACCTGTGAATGTATATAATTGAAAATATTTATTTACATATATAAATTTATATACATGGTAGATTATGATTAGATAAATTCTCACTTAGGCTAAAGAAGGTATGGTCAGTTATTTGTCTTTTGAGAATCCTGATGCCAAAAAGATTACAATTTTTATTTAATGTTTTAATTATTATACGTACAGATGTATTATTTTATACATATGGACTATATCAAAATAAAAACCATGATGGGGATTACTAATTTTATATGACACCATTTTTGGGCTTCAGGGTTGTACCCAAACAAACCTATTGGATGTAGGTTATGATCATGGATTGTTCATGTTCACTATTTTTCTTCATGGAGGGAGACTTATAATAGATCTGGGGGTGTACCATTTTCTCCATTTGGTTATAATATTTGGATAATTTTTTTTATTTATCTATTTTTTCCCTAATATATGTATTGTGTAATATATGATTACAACCTTTTATTTTGTCCATATAATGTTCATGCATGATCAGATAATTTTTCATTGGATTCTTTTATTAATTAATAGTTAATAATTATTTTCCACTTCCATTTGTTATTATGATTTTTTACCTTATTGATGATATAAAGTGCATAGTATCCCAACTATACCAACATTAGACTCTCACTACTAGTTAGATGCCTTCGGAATATGAGGATGCACATTTAGTGAATTTGTTCACGTAACTATTCATGTGGGTCATGGAACATGATGTAACAAATATATTGAGGATGAAATTATAATAGGTATCCCATTTTTCATTTTAAAAATAATTTAAATGATTCTGAAATAACATATATAAAGATCCTCCGACATTTTATGTCATCAATTACTTAATAAAGGATAAATATTTAGGAACACTCAGTCTCCTATTAAAAACATTATGGGATGGTTTTAGTGATCCATATAAAACTTGTGGAGACCCCATTAAAATATCTATAAGCACACACACATATATCATTTTTCTAAAACCCCAATGATTACATTTCTAGGTTCGAAACCAATAATAATGACCCAATATTTGTCATAGAAAATAGTAAAAATCATAATAAATAATTTTATCATTTATATACATAAGGACCTCTAATGTTTAGTGTTTTATAGAATTAAGAGAAACATTAACATAATGATACCCATGTCATTAGGTGATTATTTTTCTCAATAAATACTTCTTTTCTTATTCCACATTTATTATTCATCATCATCCACCAGAAACCTTTCTTGATATCGTTTAAAAAACATCTTCCATTATAACCTATGGAGAATTAACCTAACAATGGTGATCTCAAATACACAGTAATATTAAACATTTTCATTATAAATTTAGTATAATTGGTGGTAATAATTAATAAAAAGTATATGAGAACATAATAAAAGTGAATTATCATTAAATTAGAGAATTCCTAAATATCACAACATGTATTTTTAAACATCTGACATGCTATAAATTATTAACCAAGTAAAAAACATATGAATCAACAATGACAAGCCATGTGGTTTCAAACATGATCAATGGAATAATTTAAAACTCATTGAAAAATAAATAAAACATGATGGTATCTTGTAACATTTTCTACACCATACATTTTCATTCATGTCATAAATAAAAAGATCATAGATAAATCCATAAGAGAAACATCTATGGTAAAGAACATTGTTTTTTCAAGAAAATACAACAAGCACTGCCTAATGCATTGAAGAGATATATTGGGATCACCCATAATCATGAGTTATAATCGGATCACTAATTATCATAGTTATAACTATACCACCCATAATCATCAATACATTCCCAATAAAATACATGAACAGAATATATAGACACTTGTATTTTTATTATCAAACTTTTTAAAAATTCATATTTTTATATATTTAATGGGACATAGAAAATAAATGGGTTTACAGATAATATAATTTAAAAATCACCATAATCCATCTAGAGGAAAAATATATATGGAATCAATTAATCATATTCCTAGTGAGTTAAATGATCCAAAAATGGATTATAATGTATATGAAAATACCATTATATTACCATTTAAAATGTTTCTATAAAAATAGGGTAAATTATTCTTTTTATATTATTTATTAAAAATTTATTTAATATTTGAAATGGGGTTTTAGTTGACAATAATCGTGGAAACATATAATGGAATATTATAATTAATGAACAGTCATAATTATGCTAAAATCTACTGATGTTGTAAATGATATAAATATGCATTCTTATCAAAATTTTATAATTGGAGACAATGATGTCTCATCTGTAAAAGGTTATGAAATTTCATTTTAATCCAAATAAATGAATATCATTGATCATTGAAAATATATATAAAAATACATTAACTTTTTGAAATAAAAATTATTGAAATATGATATATAGCATGGTAGGTGATATTGGAATAAACAATTTATAAACATTAAAATTATGTTTTTATGAAAAAATCATTTTGTGACTTTTAATTACAAATAACCATTTGAAAACAAGAACATAAGAATGAAAATAAAATAAACTGAGTATAAAAAGTGGCATTCAATTATAATTCATGAGTTTTTGTATACACTATCTAAATGAAATTTTTTTCCTCAATCAATACATGTCTTGAAGAATGATGTTAGAGATGATAAATATTTATAGATTCAGTAATTATTGAATCTAAAATAAATTGAATGATAGAATATATAATGATATTTTAAAACCCATTGTTTTTATTAAATAATTTGTTAAAACCAATTCTTCAGTTAGTAATTACAATATATTAAAAGAATCACTTTTCATAACTTGAATTATGTCTCAATGAACATAAATAATGAGTATGAAAAACATTGCAAAAATTTTGGAATTTAAATATGTATCTCATGGATGATATAATATCAAAGGAACATTTAATATCAATATTAGTGAATAATTCTAGATACAATATCTCAATATGTTTTATATACAACTTATATATGATACTCATTATTAAAATAATACATGTCTCAGGGAACCAATATTATGATGAATAATCCATTAAAAGATCATATCACTATAGTGAAAATGAAACATTTATTTATTTTTATTAATAGTTTTAAAACTATGTAAAACACATGCATGTACAATTTTATATAAAATGAGGTCATTTTACAATTAATCATTTCATAATACAGTCAATAAAGTGGTAGTATAACTCATTAATTGTAAATTGAGTTATGAATCCCCTGGTCGCATTTGTTAACAACTGAATAAATTCTCATGGGATGAAATAACATGATATATAACTCAAAATATCATTATGTATTAAGGATTAAATATATAAAATGTAGAAAAGTTATTATATACAACATGTAAAATAAGTTAGGTTTATAACATTAAAACATGCCTCAATGATGGAAATAATATAGATGCAATACCTTACCAAGATTCATGAATCTATACGTACAGTAATTTTTTCAATTATCGTAAACATATATTAATTAATTTATCATTAAATCATTTATATAATTTATTTTCATGATATATTTAATATCATAATTTTTGAAGTCTATGAGGGGTGTTTTGAGTATGTTCATTTCATAATCACAAAATAATTTCGGTAGGGTGATCGATATAAAAGGGGTCATTGTTTCATTATATGAAAAATAATAATCCGGAAATAATTATCTTTTTTATAAAAAATATTAAATTTTATAACTATCCATAAAATTCATTACAGAAAATTGAATCACATGTGGAGGTGGAAATCTACATATACACTTGAACGAAATTATCATCAACCAATAGACACAAGTGTAAGAAAATACATGTTATCCTATCATTAATGAATGATAATTATATCATTATTTAAATAAATAAATAAATATATATATTCATAATGATAAATAGTATTATGATTCCTTGATGGGAAAATGAACACATCTCTTCATGAAATTGGTAGTACACAAGTGAACAATAATGATATTTGTGTTCCCCATAGGATAGAGAGGGAGATCAAAATGGGTTTTACTATTATCCAAATAAAATACAAATATATGGAAGAAACTCGTTTTATTATATTTTTTTGGGTAGTATAAATTTTTTGGTGGTTAAATAATATGTAAAATAATTTAATCTATTGAGGATTATACCTTCTTCTTCAGGGTCCATCCTTGAGTTTTCACCTTAAGAATTATAGGTCGGTATTTTGATGGGGTTAGTGAGTCTAAAAAATGGATAGAAACAATTTTAATGATTTTAGATTATTTTGGTATATCTAAAGATATGAAAGGTTGGAATAGGTGTGAAGAATGTGTTCCTATTATATGTGTCGGAAAGGACACAAAAGGAATTTTCTCAATAAATTAAACAATATATATATATATATCATAATAATGCTTAGTTATACCAAGGAACCCCATATTATAAGATATGATATTAATGGGTCAAAATAAAATGAAAAATTATTTATACAAGTGTTGGGTTCATTTAATGTCTTATCCCTATAATAACCCCCAAGAAGACAATTTTTCATTAACCTTGATAACATACATATTTTACCATGATAACAAAATTATTTGAACTAATATAAAAGGGGTTCTATAAAAAAAGTGCATATTATGATACAAAATGTTTATTATGTTTTATTGGATTCAATATCAACTTGTTGTAAAAATTAATTTTTAATATAAGAAAAAATTCATGAAAAACAACTTTTAGGAAAATGTGTGATTTAAGTGTAAAAATAATTTTATATTAAAATCAAGTAGAATAGTTAGTTTCATACAGTCTCTTTATTATTTAATAAAAATTGAAATGTTTTTGGACTTTTGGTTCAAGAAACAAGTCAATGTAGTCTTCAAACAATGTTATTAAATTTCAAGACCCAACAAAATGTTTTTTAATTGAATTACATATAACTTATCTTCACCAAAGTGATGGGTGGATCCCTAAATTCAAAAAAAATGTTATAAAATAAATTAGTTAAAAACATAAATATATTTTTTTTTCTAAAAAAATCATCTTCTAGTACAATGGAATTTATTAGATATATATTATATTTTTAACACATAGTGATATCATAATTGTTGATTTTTTACCTTTACCGAGATGCCAAATATTAATTTTGATTACTATTCATAATGAACAAAATTAAAGATGACCTATTAAAATATTTGAAATATCTCATAAAAAATATTTATTTTATTTTATCAATATAAATTAATAGGACTGGTATAAATAATTTTCAATTAAATTGTATAAAAAAATTGAATATTTTTAAAACAAATGTTTTTTAAGCATAAAAATGAACTTATAACAAAATAAAGTATAATTATGATTCCCATTAAATTAATTATGTTATCTAAATTTAAATGTTATTTATTATACATTAAGGTAAAATTAAAAATATTATTGTAATTCTAAATTCCATGATTTAATGAAAATAAATAAATTTATTATTATTATCAACATGTTTCACTATTAACTTCTCATTCTATAAAAATATTAAAATTTCATCCATATAAAAATTTTATTTCATGATTTCGAAAATTATATCCGATTTTTCAAATATCTTTTCTAAAGGTGAAATAAATAAATTATAATATTATCTCACAAGGAATTGTGAAAATAGTTTTTATAAAAAAAACACATTTTTAAGCATATAATTTCAATATAAAAAATTTAGCTTTTATTTACAAATAATATATAATGAAATACTTATTGAGTAGGAAATTTTTTTATATATTTTATAATTATGGTACATATATTTATACCTTCCAATTCAATGACAATTTTATAACACTCTTATTCAAATAATAGTATATCATGGTCGTTAAAGCTTGATGACTCATGTATTCTGCCCTATAGAACGTAATATTATTTTAAAATATCAAGGCATTACATTCTACCCCACTTAAATAAATTGAAACAAAAATATTTTATATCATTCTATATGAAATGGGTATAATTTGTTTTTATTCAAAAAACCAATTCCAAAGAATCTATGAAAAAAATAAAATCTTAAAATGATTAAAATTTTTAATATTTAAGAACCAGTTTTTCGAAAAATAACATCATAAATTCTTTTTAGAGATATTACCTTTAAAAATATAAAAATAAAATCAGTAATCTCATATATAATATTAAAAAAATTAGGTTCCCAAATAGAAGAACATTAGAAGGATGTGAGAACAAGGAAAAAGGATGAGAAACGTAATGCCCAAATGGGAATGGGGAGTGATAAAGATAATTGATCAAATGAATGTGAATGATTAAGATAATGTAAATTACTACAATATTAAAGAACATTGTGGTGTAAAAAAAACATCAATTCCCAATAATTGGTTTTAGGAAATGAAATAATTTTAACTTTTAATGTCATTTATCTTTAGGTTGTTGATCTTTTTTATGTTATGAAACCGAACATGAGAAAATATAAGTACGTGATTTATTTAAAATCCATAAACACAATTTTATCCCTTGGTTGAATGTTTAAACAAGTTTATATGTCTATATTATCCCATATTCTGTGATATATGCATCCATGATTATTTTTTGTTGATAAAGCATTAAAATTTAATAGACCATAGGATCTAAACAGGGGAAAACAAATAACCCTCATTAGCTACTAAATCCAAAATCATTATCTGGGGAAAACTAATTCCCAAAAAATAAAAATCCATTATATGAATAAATAATACATTTAACTCTATAATTTCTATAATAAAATGGGAATTTCTACTTAGATTAATTATAATTAAATATAGCAATATTTGAATTCACCATAATAACCACTATATCAATTAATTTTTTAAAATAAAATGTTTTCTAATAGCTTTCATGTGACATCCCCAAAATGTAATAGAATTATTCCAAAATAATAATTTATGTTAAATGAAAGGGTCACATTTTCCATAACAAAATTAAAAACATCCCAAATATCATTAATAAACATAAAATATCATCACTAATAACCTCTATAGGTTGTATATTCAATTGATATTGTGATAAAATATAAATATAAAAACCCAAGATTGTATATAGAATTCATAATTAATCTTCACATGGAAAAAATAAATATCTCCAATGATATATATCCCATGATCGAATACCAACTATACTATCCTTGCAAAAACAATCATGGATTTGTTTCTAAAATGTTACTATTTACATTTCAGGATTTGACACCAATATTAATAACTGAATTTTAGCCATAAAAAATGACAACATCATTAGAAAATATTGGATCACTTCTATACTCAGGTACCATTCTAGTTTTATGATTTATATAATTAGGACACAAACATACATATCAATACATATGTCATTATAACAATATTTTACTCAACATACATATCTTTTCTTTTTCCAAATTTTTCCTTCATCATCACTAAATTCAAACCCTTCAATATATATCAAACATAAAAACATTATTTATATTCCTTGGAATGGAATCATATGAAGGGTGGGATTAAATTCTCAATAAGTGTACAAATATTCCTTAACCTATAATATGTTAAGTGAGAAAAATATTAATATAAGGGTGTAATAACATATTCAAATTGAATTAGAATTACATAATAGAATTAAAATCCATAAAATCATACATTGTTTAATATGTTACATTACATAAAGCATTAGAGAAATATAATAATAATAATCATCATATATATGGAGCCATGTAATATCAAACCTCATCAATTGAAGACATAAAAAATATAATAAAATTTATAGAAAACATGTCATTATATTTTAAAATTATCATAAGAACCCATGTTAATTGGATATATGAATAAATATACCCAATTGTACCCATTGGAGTCCCTCTATTAACTCCCTCTAAAGTTTTGTTAAAGACATTGAACATTAACTAATGTGTTAGAGTGCAATATATCACTCAACATTCAAATATGCTATATCATATCACCAATCATCATCATATAAATCAGTCTCACCTATCACTCTAAAGAAATAAATTTATTAAAAATAAATATAAAATATGAATGCTTTCATTTTCTTCATCAGATATTTAAAAATAACTAACGTTCCATTACAGGTTGATTTAAACATGGATACAAATGTGTTTCATGATATAATCTCTAAAAAAGTAATTATAATACATAAAAATAAATAATAAGAATGATATAATAAAATTATATTCCAAATGAGTCATATGAATTATTAAATTAGGTTGGGAATGATGAAAAGTATTTTAAAATAAAATTTAAAAACATTATTTTAAATTAGGTAAAAGTCTTTTTCCTTCTATATGTTTTTATAAATATTCATGGAATATTTGGAAAACTCATTTAAATAAAAATTACCATGGAAACATATAATTTATTATTTATATAAAATAACATTCATTGTTGTAAGAAAACCCATTCATGTCAAAAAAAATATTGCTTCCAAATATTAGTAAAGAGAGTCCAAAGTGACCAATGAGGAAAACATTATTAAATTTAATTTGAAAAAAAATTAATATAAGGATAATGATAATGGGTAATAAAATTATAAATAATTATTTTTGAAATTAAATTATTTATATAAGATAAATAAAAAGAATTATGATCTAGGATAAAAATCATTAAGAACATTAAAATGGAAATTTTAAAAGAAAAAAACACTTTCGAGGATATTAAAACAAAAAAAAAGTTTAAAATAAAATATATAAGAAGGATCATTAAATATAATTAGTATAAAAATTTGAATGATATTATATTTAATTTTCTAGTTTATAATATATGTAAATGATTATTGTTAAATCAATCAAAACAAGTCTCAAATAAGGATGTTTCAGATGAGAAACCCTTACAACTTGGGTAATGTTTGAATAAGAACTCCATTACATGAGGGATCATAAAATGATTATTTAAAACCCAAAATTTAGAATAATTAATATTTTAAATAATTATTTTGGGTTTTAAATTATCCATAAAAAATAATTCAATTTCGATAATATTAATTATGTCTCACAAAATTGAAATTGAGACCATGGAAACCCTTTTATCTAATAAAACATTTGAACTAATATCTCATTAGATATATAACAAAAAATTAACATTATATATCATTTTTTAAGATTAATGCATTATATAATATTTTTATATGAATTATATGTACCTTTAAAAAGTTTTAGGTTGATAATATGAATCATTGGTCAAGGAACCTATATTTTAGATGAAGAATCCTTACATAGATCGAATCCCGGAAGATATAAATATTCATAGAAGATATTAAGTGTAGGAATTTTAAAAAAAAGTGTAAATAAAATAACATATAATAATAGGTAATTTCACATATAATAATTTCATAATTTAGTCAATAATGTAAATGTATTACCCATTTAATGGAAATTCAGTTTAAAAACACCTTACTATTTTGATAACATCCTAATCAGAAACCCTTTGAAGAAATCGAATGAAATTTTTATAAGAATACAATAAATATTGTAGTTTTCATGATATAACATGTAGAAGGGGTAGCATATTTACCATATAAAAAAATAGGGTTCTAACATAAAAATATGCATTAATAAATGGTAATTGTGATGAAACCACTTACCTCGAGTCTTGACTTGCAAAATACATTCATTATCTCCTATATAATAACCATATCCTATTTTTTCAATTTTTAAGAACCTTTTATAGTTTTATTCATTTATAATTAATCAATTTACTTCATTTATTTCAAAAAACTATTAAAATACGTAATCAGTTATGTCCATGCCTTGTGTTTTGTTGATGTTCAGTTCAAAATTTAAAAACTCCTTTGATAGGATAACCATGATAAAATGGGTAATTAAATCATCATATCTAGATAAATAATCATGAATAAATTATAATTTCCATAAAATAAATAAAAAATTATATCCATCCATGTATGGATTACATGAAAAATTAATCACAACAATTATTGAAGGCGGTAATCCTCATATAGCATGATTGACATTATCATCTTCCAACAAATGGAAGTGTAAGAAAATATATGATATATTACCTTTATATATAGAAAATAATTTAATTAATATCATATATATATATATATGCATTAAATCCATTATTATAAACATCTAGTGAATCCAATGATGGAAAAATGAACACATCACTTCATGGAGGTGGTAGTCCCTACATTTGCATGATCAATAATTTTAACACCCATATGATGAAAAAGAAGATAAAAATTTATTATTAATTTAATAAAATAGAATAAAAGTGTAACATTTTTTTATAATGGATTGAAAATTTTATAATTGGTTAGATGATTATGTAAAAGAAAGTACTTGTTGAAGGAATATTCGTTCTTCTATAGTGAATTAAATTGATAAAAATTTGAAAGTAAGAGAGTAATAATGTTTCCCTTCATTAAGTGGGGGATATGAAAGACTTTGAATTATTAAAAATAAAAAAATACATATTTATAAAAATCATATGATGTAGAAACAGAAAACCAAAAATTCATATAAAATTTTCTATAGGGTCTAAATAAACTCAAGAAATAATATTAAGACATGTTTTTTGATAAATTTTATTTCTTTTTCTTTTATTTAATCCACTTTCTACCATTTTATCTTAAATCGTTATAACATAAATATTTTACCATGCTAACATAATTATATGAAAAAAATAAAAGAGGTAGTCAATAAAAATTTGGATATAATGATTTTATGTTATTAAATACAAATTAGTATATAATAAATTTATCCTAATATAATAACATAAAACACCTAGAAAATAATCATTAAGAAAATCATTGATTTGAGTGTAAATATCAATTTACATTGAAATCAATTAAAAATTTGGCTTCCATGAGTAGTATGGTTATTGATTAAAAAATGAACGTTTAACTAATTTGGTTAGATAAAAAACAAAATGTAATCTTCAACCATAACATAAAATACAATGACCTACAAATTGTGTTAAATTTGAATAAAATGTAATTTATCCTTACAAAATACAAACATATGGTCCCAAATTCAGAATAATGTTTCTAGTTAAATTATTTAACTCATTAAACATATATTTGGTTGATAAAAACAAATAAAAATTGATAAATGATATATTTAGATCTATTTTAATTCATTACTCCATAGTTTTAACCATATTTTACATGTTTTACCCCTACCGAGATGATAAAATTTTACAATGATTATCATTCATAATGAACCAAAATAAAAAAGTATTATTTAAAAAATTTCAACCCCATGATTCCAGATATTAATTTATTTTTATATAATTCATTTCCACAAAATTATATATTTCAATATTATTATAAATTCAACAAAACTATGAAAAACTATTTCAAGAAGAAATATTTTTTTAGACATAAAATGAACATACATCGAAATGAGGTATAATAATTGTTTCCATGTAATTAATTAGATTATTTTCTAATAAAGTTGAATTATTTTAATTAAAGTTAAAATTCAATGAATATTGGTACTTTTATATTATATTAATTATCAAAATAAAATTATAGTTTTAATATCATCGGTATATTTCACTACTCACTATAAAATAAATATTTCTAAAAATAATTCAAAATCACATAATAAGATGGTTTTTTTATGATAATTTCAAAATGATTTACATTTATCTAATATAATTTATTTAATTGGATGAAATTAGTTATAAAATACCTTCATAGAAATCGATAATCATCAATTTTTATGAAAACATTCTTATGAATCATAAAATTAATTTAATAAAAAAATGTGTGCATATTTCCCATGAATTTATCCTTAAATTTTTATTGATTTGGATATATATAAATATTGTTACTCAAATTTATATTGTCAAATTCAACAACATGGTTATAAAATTGTGATTTAAAAAATAATCTTTAATGGTTTTTAAATATTAGTATTGTCTATCATGTATGTTATCCAACATATTGGTTTTTTAAAATCATAGGGCATTACATCAATGTTTTCACCAAACACTAGTGAATAGTATACATTTTTTAAATGTTCGCATAAAAAATTATTAACATTATTAAAATTTTCCCACCCACCTCTGTCATGCATTGGGGATACCGACATTTATGAAAATAAAGAACCTGAAATGGTAAAATACTAATCAATGAATTTTAGTTATTTTTATAATAAGAATAAAATTGCATTATATGGGTATCATACGGTCTCCCAAAATAAACTACACATACATGAATCATATACTCTATAATCTAAATCGCCCTCCCCATATGACCATTGGTCTGATTTATGTAAGTCACATATATATTAACATGAGATCACATCACCCTTATCCCTACAAAAAACTGAGAGGTAGGGAAGGTTTCTCAATTAAAGAGAATAGAATATGGTTCCATGTGTAACCACATAACTCCCTAGAAATAAAATATTCCATGATCCTCTAACATAGTAGATACCATAATCATAATGAAGTGATCATACTTTGTAATAATATTAAAAAAAAACTATATTTCATTATTACCTCAAGGTGTATGAGGTAGCCCAGTAAATAAAGCTATTAAAACACTAATCAACTTATAGTTTAGAATAGGGAGTAGTTAAAGTAGACCTAAATGATTCTAATTGTCATCCATTATATTTCAGAAATTCAAACATCAAGAATAAATTTTGGTTACATTCAACCTCATAAAATAGAATTACAATCGACCTTTTGGTAATAATAAATCTATATTGAACATGGGTGGAAAACCACTATGAAGATAGAAATACTACAATACCAATTCCCTATATAATAGTAGAACAACATAAAGACTTCAAAATGAAATAATAATTTTAGGAGGCTGATAAAATTCAATAATGGTGAAACATATTTCCCCTCACCCATTGAACTAGGAAGAGGTGGTGGGTGTTACATGAATTAGGTAACATCCCAATGACACCAAATGATATAAATAAATTGAAAGTTATTCATTAAAAATTATATGATTGTTTTAAATTTTAATATAAACCCACAAGATAAAGATAAAAATAAAAACAAAACCTATAAATGATTAATGAGTAAACTTTTAAACATGAATAAAACCATCGAAAACAAATTACCATATCAGAGTGCATATGAAATGTAACATAATGTGTTTTTCTATGAGGTATAGATCATATGAGTTTCAGTTTAATTCCAAGGTTTATGTGTAATGTGAATGGTTAATTAGGTCATCATTATTCAGGGGGTGTCTAGTGATTTTTTTAATCTTTAAAGATTAGTTTTTAGGCAATGAATTTGTGCCATATTTTTAGTTGAAATCATGTCACACTGGATAGCTTGTTTCTCCAACCCCTTTGGGGTGGTCTAAGACTCTATCCAGGGTCGCATGTTTTGATGGAACAATGAATAAATTCCCTCAATACCATGTGAGATTCCTAAATGGTTTATATAAGACTCATAACATGTCTTTCATATAGTTTCTAAAACCATAAAAATGAACATTGCGGGATCCCATTTGATTCATATATGTGGGAACGATTAGTGCACATTTTTTCAAACCATAAGGCCAAACAGTGTGGTCTATTTTTATAGGTGAAATGAACATTTTCCCCTAGTTCCATAAATGTTTAAACCCCATTCTTATTATTCATCTCTATCATACAGGGGGTCTTTATCCATCTGTTTGATTTCTTTAAGAATTAATGGTATGATTTGATCATGTTTTTTCAAACGGACACTGATTCCATCAATGTTCATCAAGTCAGATCCATGATGGTGAGTTGTGAATTCAATTTAGGGATTTACTCATTTTTAATTATATTAACTGATTGTGTGACGTTATAACCACAACATGTACCACCTGTGAAGTGTGTTTATATATCATCCCCCTGATATAACATCTCATTGGGTGTGTGTGATATCAACATATTCGTGGGATATGTAATGAATTAATTGAGATATTGGGAGAGTTTTTATACCACCTTTAAATGTGAGTACGTGTATTAATATTTAAAAATAGATTAAGTGGAAAACTATGAATGAGTTTGAATAACTCATGGATTCTATAAGATTATGAAATGGGTTATGAAATGGTAAATTAAAATGTTATTATTTCATTGAATTCCATAGATATTTCAACTCCATGTATTCCAAACTAAATTTATTTCCATGGATATTTCTACTCCACGTTTTTGGAATTACACCAAATCCCATGGAAATTTCTACATAATGTTTCCAGAATGAAATTGAATGTTATTGACATTTCTACTCCATATATTTAGAAAAATATTTAATCATATTGACATTTATAATTCATTAATTTAGGATTTATTTTGGATGATATGGTAATTTATAATCCTTGTATCCCAATTATGTAAGATTCCATGGACATTACATCACTTTGGATCTGGCCATTTGTTCTGACACTAGATTACTCAACATAAGCCACAATAATTTTTTTAACATGATTTAAACATATACCCTTTTGTGATATCTTGTTTATAATGAGCCATGGTATGCTGTACTATATCACTTTTAAATACAACACTCATGCTTACTCAATTATAATACTATTATATATTGAACACTACTTCAATTTATATTCAAAAAGTAAAATTTTTATAAATAGAATTTTTGGAGGACTATTGAACATTATCTCACACATTATTCATCCCACCATTGGGTACATAGAAATTCATCATGGATATAGGTAGGGACTGGGCAAAGCACCCACTATATGATGGATTACTGATTATGGTTAGGAGTAGAGGAGTATAAGATCGAGCTATGCTCATGATTCTATCTGGAGATAGTTATTTTTGTAATTTTTTTAGTTGCAATACTTGTACTATAATGTATTCATATTTAAATTAATTTCCATCCATTTTGTAATGATAAATGACATACATCATATTTAATGATACTCCACTTTCTGGGATTATATTATTATTATAGTCTTCTTGGTTTTTATCATCTCTCATTGATTTATAATACGTTCCATCTAATTTATTTGACTTAGTCACTAGAATATATGTTTCAAGCTTCATATTCTTCTCTAAACGTTTTACTAGATGCTCAAATATTGATATAATTGATTCAATCCAAGAATCTAAAACATGTGGTCCACCATCCCCAGAAATGGTGGGAGGATTCTGCTAATTAAATTCATGTTTCAGCACATCTATACTCAGAAAGGATCAAAATAAACCATTCATAGACCATAGAAAACTAAGGAAATACACTCAAAACTAGGTGTTAGGTCCCATAACTATTACTAGTAGAGGATCCACATGTGGAATTATAGGATAAATCTATAGGACATTAGGGCATGTCACATCCGAATCATGTCCATCAATGCCTCTAGGTCGTATGACATGAGGATATTGTGGAGTCATGAAACTATAATTCCCATATGAATGATGATACCATAACATATGAATGACCACACCAAAAAAATTTCAAAATCTAGGACTATATGGTAAAATAAAATATCAAAGACCATAAGAGAATAAGAGATATCCCAGTACCCACTTCTAAGTTTGGGATCGTGTCTAAGTCTTCATTTCACTGGTATAGGATAACCGGTTTCAGTTTAGATTCCTTTTTCATTTTGACATTATGCATGTTTAATTATAAAACCCCCATTAAAATGGATGAATTCGATGTTATGACACTCTCTATCTGTAATTGAACATACTAATTATATTAAAAAATATGATATAAATTTTACTCACTCCATAACATGTTCTAGCATGTGCAATGAATGGTTCATGAATCAGTGTGACATAATTTACTACAAACGGTGCATGATCAATCCTATTCTGGAAGAGGATGTTAGGAAAAGGAAGGCACATAGAGTATCAATTATGTTTTCCAATCCCTCAAGAGTTTTCATCATAATTAAATACCTATTAAAAGAAATATCAATATACAATTGGAAAATGCATGCTAAAATAAACCTAACATGTTAAAATTCATTGTTATTAGTCTAAGTGTTCCTAACAATAAATCATGTAACAATTCTCCCTGACCTCATATCATCAGTAAAAGAATGAAATATTTCCTTAATAAAAACAATAATAACAACCAAAACATGGCATGTGCGTAACTGAATAGTTATATATTATCAAAAAAATAGGAAAAAACATAACAATAAAGATAATTTACAAAACATGGCATTCTCCCAATCATAGGATCACAAAGACAAGGAATGAATTATGACCATTTTCTAGGAATTCCCAATATCTAATATTTTTTCCCCCAATATAAAATTATAAAAGTAACATCTCGGATAAAACATAATAACATCCTGAACCATGCTCAACAAACTCATACCCCATGTTTGTTGGTCTTGTGTCCTCAATCATGCCTCCCAATACACATGTGGTGACTATCTAGCAGTGAGGGTGTAAAATGTAATGATGGGGAGAATATAGCCCCACATCATAGTGGAAAATATGATACCATATATTCAATTCAACCCAAGAAACATAATATTATCAACCAAAAAAATGTGATAGAGGAATAATTATAACTAATAAAATAAATATGTATGGATTCTTAAATAAATCTAATAGATGATAAAATATATCAAATTAAATAATGATTTTTCTGATACAAGGATGTATGGAATGGTTATAATGAAATGATAACTGGGGTTAGACAAATACAAGCATGATGATCAAAATGTACAAAATAACAAAAATAAAAAAATTGATCCATTTCCATCGATAAGATACAATTATCATGAAACCTATAGAATAATGCTTTCTCATATCCATACCACCATGAAAATTGTCCTCTCAGGTACTAAAGGCATCCTGTGAAGGGTGTGAGATATAAATATCAATATTCAAACACTAATTCTTTCTACCTGTAATCCAATTGGTGCTAATAACTAAACAATGTGTAGGTCGGTGGCCTTGATGTGCCTAAAGGGTCACATCAGTGGCTTTTCCTTTGGTTTAATATCTCTTTTAGGGAAAGACATGTTGTCTTTCATGCGCTGTTGTTGAAAAAAATTAAATAGGCCACTCATGTTCTAAAAAGACACATGGTGACTCCACCTGCTTCAAATCATGGTTGGTATTCATCAAATAAGTAACTATATATATAGTATATATATATATAGTATAATTATATATTTTTCATGAACCTATATGAAACAAGTATGACCAGATGTACATGTCCATATACCTAGAATACTAGTGCTAGGTGGATCGAGGCATAACTCAGACATACATGACCAATATAATGAACCTATAAGATCGTGATAGAGGGTATATTTCCTAAATCCCAAGAAGTGGTGTGAAACCTCATGCATGAAACATATAGGTGTGAGTGAGAAATAATTTCATCACTCTGATCACAGAATGTGAAACATAAATCCCAATTCATATATAGTATCGCTCTTCTAAGATTCCATACTCAACACTCGATGTAAGGGTGGGTTGTTTTCCTCCGTTCTCAATACCCCTAACTACCATACACAGCCAATATAATGGAATCAACTCATTTATAAGATATAAAATAAATCAAAATCTCTCATGAAACTTAATCATTAAACCCATTTATTTAAAAAGTCAAAACACTTGTAATTGAGAAATTTTTAAATGAATTGACATTAGGGTTGCCTTTCCACCCTTTAGTAAATTCAATAGATATTTTAAAACAATCAACTAATTTATGTAATTAAAACCTTCATGAATATTTTATTATATTAAACCAGTTGGTTTGATTAGAGAAAAAATATTTGTAATATACACTATTCTCTTTCATCAATACATTTAACAAAAAATAAGGAATAACATCCGTCATGCTTATGTGATTCCATTTAATTCCAAAAATAATTGAAACATCATTTATAAGGATAAAAGGGTCATTTAGTAAGTGAAATGGACAACAAGGAAGAAACATACTTTATAAATTCATACTATAATTGGGCCAAACACTAATATTGTGCGTTGTGTGCCATTTAATTTTGAAGACTGAAGGGAAAATTATTTTAATGTCTAAGTCGAAAGGTGCAAGGGAGTTCTAGGAATTTTGAATCAATATTCCATAATGGAAAACTTTAATGGCACACCAATTGGATGAATATATAAACCGCATAGAACCTATGAATTACCATAAAAGGGTCAATTGACATATATGAAGCTACAAGGGACAATTTAACACGAAGGAGACATTATAAAATAATATATCAACAATTAGATGTGTGTGGCACAACAACATACATATGAGAGGAAAACAATCCAAGGAGAAATGATGTGAATACCTTCCTCAAGGTCATAGATGACTCCTCGCTCAATATTAGACTCATATTTGGAGTTGGTTAGATGATATATAAGAAACAATCCAAGGCCATGAAAATAGGAAAAATGATACTACACATAAATAAAATGGTGGATTCAATGATAAACATACATATAAATAGATAGACATAGGGACATTACCAGGATAGATCCAATGCATCTGAAATATCGATGATCAGTCACTATACATAGAGACTATATTAGTTCTAAAATTGATGTGTTTCTAAGTTCAAAGGAGGATACAATACAAGGTAGTCCTAGAGAGGAAGGATAGTAATGAAATAAAATGTTATAGCTTATTTAGAGGGGGAAGTAATTTAACTCCAAAATACATAGGCGCATGGTGTGGTCGTATGGTTTGGAAAAACCAAGTAAAACATATACTCATTTCATTTCTACTATAGGGAAGAATGGATTCTTAAGTGAATCTTTTGATGACCCGTGAAAACAATATGCAAAATCACTATGTCCCAAACCTAAAACTAGTCATACGGTCATGTGCCATGGGTCACATGGTGGCCAGAAAACCATGTGGCCCAATATTTTCTTCCTATTTCAATACTTCTGGATTTGAATGAGCCTTAAAAGAAGATGTGACCTCCTTTTATTTGTTAGGAATTAATATTAAGCATGTTTAAGGAATGAAAATTACAAATCTAATGATATGAAACTTTGTTGAAAAGATAGGTCAATACATTGAAAATCTATATTTAATCCATTATAAAATGGGAAGAAGTCATTGACTCAATTTTAGGTTTCATCCCCTGCTCAAAAATTCATTCAATCAAGGACACAGTTGTAACAAAATCTGGAAAAAAGTGTAATAAATTCATAAATTAGCTGCATACCCTATTTCTGAGAAATGATCCTTCTTGAAACAAGTGTATTATGATGTTATAGAAATTACTAATGTGTGACTGTAGAATTATTTATTAAAAAAAAATTAATATCCTACCATGAAATGCATTGATCCAATTTACACCGAACTAGTAGTTTCCACCACTAGAATGTTATATCCATTATCAAAAAAATTCAAATATTCCCTATCATCATAGTTTTTTCCCATGTAAATTGAATATTTGATTCATTGTATTCTTCCACACTTCTAATTTTTCTATCCTGGAATCACCCCCAATGATTGGTGGATTCTGCTTTTGTAACTAAACCAAATGATCCACTAGTCTTGGTTGTTATTTTTTTCCTATATCCATGGAAATAAATTCCTAAAAAATTCTATTGACCATATTTTGGTTCACCGATGGCTCTATTGAAACCATATTTCTAGCATCCTATTCATGTTGGTTCCTATAGTGTCTACCAGTGCAATTTTTTATAAACAAAACTACATTTACTATCACTCACAAGAAAATAAAGGAAACTATTTCAATTTACCACATTTAAAATTTTTACCTAAAAGTTATTAAAAATCATGTCTATCCACAATAAATTGTTGTAACCATTTTCAACATACCACACTCTACCCAATTCAAAATATCACCTTTGGAAAACATATTCAATGATTTTAAAAAATTATTACTTTTTCTCGTTTCCACAAATCATTAACTCAAAAATGAACAATTATATCCAAGTCATATTTGATACTATCAATTTATGTTATGGAACTATAATCCACTAAACCAAATATTATATGGTGAAAAATCACCTAGAATTTTCTAAAATTACTCAAGTAAACTAACTTCATAGTAACATGATGTTCGATGAAAAGAGGATAGATAATCCTTTTTATTCCCTACAAATATTATTTTGATAGTCCTACTCCTTATTACTATCCAAATAATAGATTAACATACCAAGAATGATACTAATAGATTGCAAAAATTGATACCATTTATAACATACTTCCCCTCAACTATTAACTCATGTATACGTAGTTAGTGGTACTGGCATTAGGTGGCATCCCAAAGACTCTAAAAGCATGAAATAAAATCCCAGGGATTCATAAATAATTGGGTTATGGTATTCCATTTTTAAATAAAAACACAAAATATTGATAATCATAACAAGAAAACGTCTAAACGATGCATGATGGAAATATAAAACTCAAAAAAAAAACAAAACCAAAATAATAACCATGTCTATGATGATGTAAAAAAATAAATGAAAAAACCCAAAGGCATTATGGAAATCAAACCAATAAATTCCAAACTAATCCAATATCCAACTATATTAGACACACCCAAATAATTAAGAATAATAATTAAATAAATATGATTCCTTACATGTGTCTCGATATATGAAATCTACAAATGTAATAAAATTACAGAGAATTTGGGGAGTCTATACTCATTAGGATTTCTGAAAGGACTTCCCAACACTTTCCAATAGAATAAAACATTCTATAATGTTTATAGAAAACAGATTAAAACAATTAAAAATAGTTTATATCAATGAAATTTTTTTTTTCCAGGACAAAATTTTTCCGTTGAAATAAATCAGAACAAACCCTTAAAAAATTTGTTGGATACATTTCCATACATATAATTGGATTCTAAAAATTCACCTATCCACACATAAATTACTATTTGAATGTTCGATACTAATAAGATGTCTCTTGTTCATCTTAGATGTCTTCACAATGTAAAAAATACCTTGCCCCATTACCACTTTCCTACTGATCACCAAGTCATATTTAAATAATGCCTCATAAAATGCAACATGAAAAGATGACACCATGTATGCAAAAAAATACATTCCAAACCATTTGACATAAAAAAATTATTTCATTAAATCCTTATAAATTTCATTTTCCATAAATCAAAAATATCCATAATTAAATATCCCGCATTTTGAAAATATCTTCAATGATTATTTTTCAAAAAACCATCCAATTTCCACACTTTCCCAAACCACATAACAAAAGAAATATTCATCAATAACCAGACCTCAATTTGATAATCATTTATAGAAATAATTTATTTAAAACAATTATTTCATGTTAAAATCTAGTGTAATTATTAGAGATGACACCTAAATTGAAAATAATGGAGAAATGAAGAATGATTTGATCATTATTTAGTTTTTATCATGAAATAAGTTACCTTCAGTTGATCAACAAATAATTTATCCTAAAAATTTTAAAAACACATTTCTTTAACCAAAATAGAAAAAAAATATTTAGTTTCGAGAGAGTGAGAAGAATCAAAGATCTTAGAAGAAACACCATGAATGAGAAAATATCAATTAATATGAACCTCCAATTCACTTTGTTTCACTTAAGGGTCACTTTTGAACTAAATATAAATGTCTCTAACACCATGGTAGAAAAATGAGTGCATGTTATAGGAAAATTATAGGAAAATCAATTCTTAAATGATCTAATTAAAATTATATCTCCAATTTCTAGAGGGATAAATATACACCACATGGTTTGGGTGAAAGATCTAGAAAACAATGTGCCACCAATGTGAATTATACATTATCAAGCTAATGCATCTCATGGTTGGATTTCATTTTCAGAAAAACTTAAGGCCAATTATGAATTTTCCACATCCCAAATGATAATGGAATCCCACAGTTTCTCTTGATCACCCTTAAAGATTGTCCAAATTGTGATCCATCACATTTACAAATGATTTTTTATTGGTTTTCCTAGAGGTGTTTTGAGGATTTTTTAACCATTATCAAACTGCACACATCTTGAAATCATTTTTTAGAAAAATACTTCTCATCTTGATGGTGTTTTTATATTAAATTAAATTCCTAATTTTTTGTGCATTGAATTTATAAAAATATATTCTATAATTATAATAATAATATATAATATTATGTAATAAGTTCAAATTAATTCTTTTTCATGGTGAATTTTAATAACAACAAAAAATTAATACATAGATTGAAGATTAAATGGGTTTACCAGGATGTTAAACAAAGAGGCAAGGGACAATTTTCAAATTAAATTTTACTAAATAATATTTTATGGAAATATTTTTACCTTATCATATCCCTAATTGTATTATCTAGATATTGGGATGTATTTGCAATGGGTATAGATTTATTATATTTTATTCTTATAAGAAATTCCATGTGTTACATCTTTCCATTTATAAAAGTACACCTTTACTTTATCCACATTATGCCACATTATTCCATATATATCAACATAAACCTACCCAATTATCATTTAAAATTACATAGAGATGAACTAGAGGTGATCTTCATCATAAAAGACTATTCCAAGTGTCCTTAGGAATGGAACTAAAGGAAGCATACAGAATATGTGGTAATCGTCTTACATGAACTCTTTCAATTAATTTATTCTTTATCCCAAATAATCCTTGGTATTCATTATAAAATAATAAATTCATCATCCTTATCAAAATAAAATATTATTATGATTATGGACCCCCAAATATCCACCTAATATTATATCTAAAGGGTCATCAAAATATGTATCATGAATACAAGAAAATTACTATTAAACATTCTTTGGTTCTATCAATCAAATTGCGGAAACGATGTTCTTGCGTACAAATGGCACACCATCTCCCTGAATGATGTTTTTCATTTTTATATATCTACTATTTATTGATGGACCTAAATATACATATATAATTAATATATATTTTATTTATAGCATTATTAAAATTATAGGGATGATGTGATTTTTATTAATGAATGAGGACCATAACTACATAACAAAATAATTCCCTAAACAATGAAATGATTTGTAGTTAGAAGATCATAATAAATTTGGAAGAAATATATTTCCCATAAAATGTAGAATTGGTTCAGAATATGGATATGTATAATTTTTAGTGTCTTCTAGTAAGACCAAATAACCTCAATGGAGGAGGAAAACCATATCTTTATGGTGATGGGGAATTTATAGAAAACTATCGAGACAAGTGGATGATACGGTTAAAGGGGTCGTGAAGGCTATTTTAAAGGAATAAGAGTTCAAGAAAAATATTCTTATCATGAATAGAGAGAGAGATCATGGTATATATTGTTTCCATAGATCCATTAATATTGATTCATGGGATATTAATAATGACCACATGGGGGAGGAAGTGCAAGACTTTTTTAAAGGTGGATCTCAAAATTGGGATGTTTGTGGTTCCAATGTTGTTATCATTCCAAGGTGAAAAATCCCATTGAAATTATTCAATATAGAATAGCATTATTATGAATATTAACACATAATATATAGTATTGCCTCATCAAAATGAGAATTCACTGTGTGATCCCAAGACTAAATTCAGAGGATCAACATGGTTCTATGCATGTTAGAAATATTCATGGGGTAATAAATATTTCAAAAGAAAAGATAGAGTATTTAAATATTAAGAAAATTTAATCCAACATCATCGTCAATGTGGACATGTAAAATGATTATGATAGACTATAATAGACAGTAATTTTAAGGATCATGATAAAATTTGGATTCCAATCATGGATTGGTGATTTATGTTTCTAGTGTTATGCTTCCCCATGGATTAAAATATCATTAATTGAAAGGGGATTCATATTTTTTAAATTACATTATGGTTTAATGATAGGTGATACATTGTATACTAAACTTTTTTATTAAGGATTATGAAGTTATTACGATTAATATTGATAATTTCATAGAGGATGAGAGGATTATGCCTTATAAAAATATTTTTAGTGGATTTTTCACTCATATATGTTTGAACATGACTTGTTATTTTTTGTCACTCATAGGAAAAGATAAATCAACAGGTTCAATAAAATTATAACAATTTATAGATATCTAAGGGTTCAAAATATAAATCATTGGAATTTTTTTATTATTTATATATAATCTTCAAAAGGTGAAAAAATTGAATCCAAGATAAATTGGACAATATGAAATTTTAAAATCCAATGGTTTATCATGGTGATACTATATCAAATAACATACTAATAGAGGTATTATTTGATGATTGTAAACAAGATTTCAAGGAAAATTTTTATTTAGGAGAACATCTTTTTTCATTTGGAAGGTGAATCACACTATCTAAAATTGTATTAACATCTATTATAATTAATGTTATTTCCATCATCAAGACACAATAGTTGAAAATCATCAAATTGAAGATTGATGTTGACCTCACCTTTTTTTATAATATCAACTATGTTTCAATATGCTTTGATAATCCCAAATAATGTTTATAAATACTAAATTTTTTAATATATATGAAATCATATTATTATGTAGATAAATTATCAAAATGATCATTAGAATTTTCAAATCAATGGTTATATACTTTTATACATGCTTTGAAATAATTATAACTCAAATTGGATATGAATTTCATAGAACAGATAAGTGTTAAGCTTATGAGTCACTGATACAGATCTAGACCTATCGATAGAGTAAGTCCAACGGTATGAACAATAGTTACCGATACAGACAGACAAATAGCTACCGATGATGTCTACCAGAGCCACTGATATATATACGAACACATACTAATACAAATGTCTCAGGTACACAGCTAACAATTAGGCTAAGTACACCGGTACATAAGTCTACAGATATGGATAACGTCACTGGTATATAGACAGTTATCGTTACACCTGAGCTACTGATAGAATAAGTTTACATGTATGCACAAGTCGACTGATACAGAGTAACCACTACTATTATTAAGTCCACTGTTACAAGCTCATTGGTAAGGGTCACTGATGCATATGCTCACAGATACATAATGGTCACTGATATGAATTACAGCTACTAATAGAATGAGTTACCATTTCAAGCGAGCTACTATTATAAAGAGTAACAGCTACTGACACAAGATATACTGAATAAAGTCTACTGTTATAAGCTCACTGATGGAGAGATCTACCGATGGAAACCAGTCACCATTTCTCTAAAGACAACATATGTTTTTTTATTAATAATAGTCATATTTGATTATTTTAATGCACCAATAGTAATTAATAATAGTTGTTGGTATTTCAGAAACCATACCTGGTACCTCTAACAAGGTAATCATTCCCATTTCCTGAGCTAAAAGATATATAAAGGAACGTCAAACTGCTAAAAAAAGAGGTGGTGTTCGGGAGACCAGTTTTTAAGAACATATGAGACAGTCTTCTGAGATAAAAAGAGACTTACATGCAAAGAAGAATAAGGAAGTATGTATACTGAATATGTAGAACCTTAATATTCAAGGAGTAAAGTGATTCAACGATTTCATCTACACTCACGCCGATCAGGCTAATCAACCTGGACCTGGGAGTCAAATACAAAAACAACACTCCGTTTCTTGAAAAAAAATCAGAGAAGGACCCAGGGCTTCATCTACATCAATACAAGGAGTCCATAGCTTCACTCAATACACATAGATCATTATAAACTCATCTCTATCTATCTAGCTCAATTGTGTTTCATTTATTTACATTTTGAGCAGTGTGTGTGCTCTGTATTTTTAGACACACACTGTCTCCTGTGCTGAATTGGAGGATATATAATATCCTCACTCATTCTTTCTAAATATTTTGTTTCCCACTGTGGATAGTGGTAGAGGTAAAGAGTGACCTGGATAGCTGTGTGCTATTGTTTTGTTTTTCCCACCAAGAACTTTGGTAGACGTCATAGAACCTTTAAAGTCTTTGTACTGTTGTTTTACCCCAATCCAGGGTGTGGATCAATGTTTATATAAACTTCTTGAGAGAACTAAGTCTTAGCTTGAGACTAAACCTCTTGTTTAAAACATCTAGGATTTTTTATTTTGTTTTAAACTATATTGAATATTCCACTATTAAGTAAATTAAATTCAAATTGGTTTTTAAGTAACTCTGATAGTTAAAATAGAAAGTGTTTGTGTTTGTTGTAAAGTATTAGGTTAGTTTCTAAAGCTAACATAATCTTTAGATTAAATTAACTGAGAACTAATCAATATCTTGAGAACCTAACTGACACTTTACTGTATTACAAAATCACTACAGTTTAGCTTGTTATTTAACTTGAGGATTTTTAATAGAAATATTTTTAACAGAACTTTTTAATTGGAACTCAATTCAACCCCCTCTTGAGTATCCACTTTGAAAAACATTTGGTATTAGTGGCTGTTTTTAATAAAGGATTTATAAATAATCTATTTGACTACTATGATTTTAGTTGGATCGTAAAGATCTTAAATTTCTATTATTTCTAAATTTTATCACTTTAAAAATAATTGCTAAAATCTAAATATGGATAGTAGATTAGAAGGTGATGCTACCAAAATGACACCTTTCTTTAATGATGTTAATTATTCTCAATGGAAACTGAAAATAAAAATTCATTTATAAATTATGGGATTCGACATCTAGACTACTATAGAGACTCAGTATATGATTCCTGAAACTGAAATAAAAACTTGGTATGAACCTACTAAAACATCATACAATAATAATTGTAAATAAATGAATTCCATGAATTTTCCTTTAGGAGATGAAGACTTTAATTTAATATCTTCTTGTAAAACTACTTATGATATTTGAGATACTTTCGGTGTTTCTCATGAGGGAAAAACTAATGCTCAATAAATGAGATTGAACACTTACACTCTTAAATATGAAAAAAATAAAATGAAACCCGATGAATCTATCTCAGATATGTATCTCAGGTTCAATGAAGTTGTAAATACTATGAGCTCAATTGGAAAGGTTTGTTTTTGCAAAAGAAAAAATCATGAGGTTACTCATATGTCTACCAGACAGATGGAGAGGCGCATCAGTTTTGATAAGAGAATCATGTGATATAAGCTCACTACGCATTAAAGAGAAGATTGGTATGTTAATGATGTATGACGAAGAACTGAAGGTAAAAAAAGATGAAGATGATTAACCAAGAAAGAAACCAGTAGCCTTCAATACTTCCTCTTCAAAAAACAAGGACAAAGGAAAAATTCAAAGTGAATGTGATAGCTCATGATATGAAGAGAGTGCATTAGACAATGATGCTGAAATGTCTCAGATAGCCAGAAAATTTAAGAAGTTTTATAGAAACAAGATTTTTTTCAGAAAAATCAAACTATGTTGGAATGTTTGACAATAAAGGACATTGGAAGAAAGAATGGAAAAGGAATGATAAAAGTGATGACAGAGTCTGTTACGAATGCAAGAGGAAAGGACATGTGAATGATGACTATCTGAACATAAAATACTATAAAAAATATGCGTACAAGGACAAAAAAATAATAAAGTAATGATAGAAACCTAGAGTGCTTCAAAAGACAGTTCAAGTTATTCTGACTCCACTTAGGATGAAAAATCTCAAAAAGCTAATACGTGATTCATGACAAACACATCTGAGGTAACATTGGATACTCCTGCTTTAAATTCTTATTCTAAAGATGATTCTGATTCTGAAAACATGTCTAGTGAAGAATTATTTGAATACTGTAATAAGTTTGAGGAAAAATGCAATGATTTGAAAGATATGTACAAGTCATTAAAGAAACAGAATGCTTTAACTAGCACAGTACAATCTGCATTAGAAGTAGAAAAGGGAAAAAATTCTCAATTATTAAATAAAAATACTCATCGTAAATTTTCCAATGAGAAACATGGAATAGATTTAGAAATGTTTACAAATGGAAAGAATAATCAAACTCAAATTCTTGCAAAACAAGTTTCACTAAAGTATACTACTAGTTTAGGATATCAACCTAGATAGAGAAAGCTTGTTAAGAATAAATTTTTTCCTAAATCTGGACAGTATGCTACTAGATCCTATTTTGGACATTCCTATTACTCAACTATCTATTCAGATAGTTATAAATAAAAAAGATTATCTTTCAAAATATTTCGAATCTATTGATTGTATGAGACCCATTAGACAAATCTAGGTACCAAAAGTTTTTCTTGCTAACCTTTCTGGACCCAAAAAATCTGAGTACCAAAATCATTTTCTGTTTAAACCTGTTTTGTAGGAGACATTCTTGAAGAGTTCTCATAATATGATATGGTACTTGGATAGTGGATGTTCAAGGAATAAGACTAGATATTACTCATGTTTCAAAAGATTAATAAAAGATTATGGAGGACATGTCACCTTTGGTGATAATTCAAAAGGAAAAATCATCTGCTTAGGCTAGATTGGTAACATTGATTTAGTTTTAATTTCTAATGTTTTATTTGTTGGTAGATTAAAATACAAATAGTTAAGCATTTTTTATTTTTGTGATGATGGTTTCAATGTTTAATTTTAAAATGATGCTTGTAATTTCTTTAATTCTAATTTTTTTAGTATTTTCATGATTAAGAAATGAAACTGATTATGATGTAGATTTAAATTCTTTATCCAAAATAAAGGTTACTTGTTTAAATACTTTTCATAGAGAATCTTTGCTATGGAATAGAAGATTAGGAAACTATAATGTTCATTCTCTTATAAAAATGTTTTGGAAGAACTTAGTTAGAGACCTTCCTATACATGAATTCCTAGCTGATAAAGTTTTCACTCCCTGTCATAATGGAAGGAAACATAAAGTTTCATTCAAATCAAAGAAAAAAGATTCAACTTCTCATCCTTTCGAGTTGGTTCACAATGACTTGTTTGGACCTTCCAGAGTTTCTAGTTTAAATGGGAATCACTATGTCTATGTCTTAGTAGATGGATTTTCTAGATAAACTTGGGTATACTTTCTTTCTCACAAAAGTTAAGCTTGTTCTTATTTTATGAAATATTCCAAGTCTGTAGAAAACGTAAGTTGACTTAAGATTAATACCATGATAAGTGACCATGGTCGTGAGTTTGAAAATCTTGATTTTGAATATTACTGCTCAAATAATGGCTATAGTCAAAACTTTTCTGCCCCTAGGACACCTCAAAAGAATGATGTAGTAGAAAGCCAGAATCGATCCTTTCAAGAAATTTCACGAAATATGCTCAATGAATATGATTTACCTTTTTGTTTTTGGGATGAAGCTGTGAATACATCTTGTTATATTATAAATAGAATATTGATTAGACCTGTTGTTAAGAAGACCCCTTATGAACTGTGGAATAATAGAAAACCTATCGTTAATTACTTCCAATATTTTGGTTTCAAAGTCCTTATTCTAAATTAAAAGGATAATCTTGACAAGTTTACTTCTAAAAGTGATGAGAGAATCTTTCTAGGTTACCCTATTACCAGAATATCTTATAGAGTCTTTAACAAAATAACCAATGTGTTGAAGAATCTATTCACATCTAATTTGATGAAACAGATTTGCATGAACCTAAGTCTTCTCTTGAAAATCACGAAGATGATCTGTCTATTCTAGACCTTAATGATAAAATCAGTGAACCTATTGTAAAGACAACTTGTCCTGGAAATATTCCAGATTCTACTCCTAGTGAACCCGAGCATACAGAAGAACCAGAAATTTGTAGTCCTACCATTAATATATCAACTAGGATTCTAAAGAATCATCTTTTAGATGCTATTGTAGGTAATCTTTATAGAGGAATACAGACTAGATCATTTCTAAGAAATCAGGTTGAATATCAGTCCTTTTGTTCCCTGTTAGAACCTAAAAATATCAATGATACAATCAATGATGATTTTTGGGTAATGCCTATTCTAGAAGAATTAAATCAATTTGAATGAAAAAATGTCTTGGAATTAGTTTAAAGTCCTAAGGACAGTTTGAACATAGGAACTAAATGGGTTTTTAGTAATAAAGTTGATGAATCAAGAAATATCATTAGAAATAAGGAAAGACTAGTTGCATAAGATTATAGTTAAGAGAAAGGAATAGACATTGAGGAAACCTTTTCACCTGTAGATAGATTAGATGCTATTAAGATTCTACTTGCCTATGCTACTCATCTGAATTTCAAGTTATATCAAATGGATTTTAAAAGTGATTTTCTAAATTATTTTAAAATTGAAGATGTTTTTTTGAACAACCACATGGATTTACTAAACCTCATTTTCAAAATCTAGTTTTGAAGCATTCTAAAGAATTATATGGTTTATACAAGCCCCATGAGATTGGTATGATAGAATTAGTAGTTTTCTTATTTCAATTGGTTTTTCTAAATGGATTTATGATCCAATCTCTTTATTAAAATAATTTTCAAAGATGTTTTGATAGTACAAATCTATGTTGATAATATTATTTCTGCATCTTCTAAAAATAATCTGTGTATTGATTTTTCTAAGAGTATGCAAAATGATTTTGAAATGACTTTAATGGGAGAACTAAAATATTTTCTTGGATTTCATGTTTTTCAAAATGAAAATGGTATTATTTTAATTCAAAAGAAATATACCATGGACATCTTAAAACGTTTTGGTTTAGATAGTATTAAGGAATGTGATACACCTATGAGTACTAGTTTTAAGATGGATGCTGATGAAACTGGAAAACCAATGGATCCCACTAACTATAGAGGTATGATAGGGAGTCTATATTACCATACTTCTAGGTGACCAGATATTATTTTTAGTGTGTGTGTGTCTGCAAGATTTCAAGCTAATCTAAAATATTCAAACTTGCATTCTGTTAAAAGATTTTTCAAATATCTTAAACATACTACTAACTTAGGATTATTTTATCCAAAAGATCAATCATTCGATTTAATATTTTATTCAGATGCTGACTTTTCTAGTTGCAAGTTAGATAGAAGGAGTACTTTTGGAACATGTCATATTCAATGTAAGTCTGTAATATCATGGTGTAGTAAAACGCAGAATTCGATTGCATTGTCTACAGCTGAAGCATAATATATTGCTACTGGTAGATGTTGTGCACAACTTCTGGGGATGAAACAAGCATTATTGGACTATGGATATCAGTTTAGACATGTGTCTATAAACTGTGAAAATAGCAGTGTGATTAACAACTCTAGGAATCCCATGTATCACTCTTGGACCAAGAAAATTGATGTAATGAACAAATTGTTGAGAGATCATTACCAAAAGGGAGATATTACTCTTGAATTTTTAGGTACTAAAAATAAATTAGCATACATATTCACCAAACCTTTAAGTTTGGATAGGTTAAGTTTCATTATACATGAATTAGGAATGATAAACTTTTTACAGTTGAAACCTCACCATTAGAAACCTCACCATTAGAAACCACGCCATTAGAAACCTCACTGTTAGAAAAATTACCATTAGATACATCACCATTAGAAGCCTCATCATTAGAAACCTCACCGTTAGGCACACCACACTGTTAGGCACACCTCACCTTTAGGAAGACCTCACCGCTAGAGTCCTCACTATTAGACACACCTCACCGCTAGGTACACCTAACCGTAAGGGCTCTCATCGGTAATTGTCACCGATATGTATTGCGCTATCTAATTTTTCATTTTCATTATCCGAAACTCTTAATTATTTTCATTATATAATTTTTATTACATTTCATTTCCTAAATGATAAAAAAATATGCCTTAGTCACATTTCAATCCACTGAAAACTGTCCTCTCTTAAATCCTATCTTCTCAAACATCCGCATGTCCTGTGAACCCTTGTTTTTTCGATCAGAAATGGCAAGAACAAAGCTCCCAATAGTCATGGATGAGACTGATGAGCCGAATGTGAAGAAGAAGAAAATATGACCTGAAGCTAGTGGTAGTGGTAGTAGAACAAGGCCAGAAAGGAATGTAGTGAACCCACATTTTCATAATAGAGAAATTGTAATAGAGAAGGAACATTGTGAAGAATGGATTATGTACAGTAAGTCATTGATTATAAGGATATTGGAGGAGCAAGGAAGGCTCAAATTCTTCGCAAACAACAATGGACCCCATTATCCTAAGCTAGTGAAAGAGTTATATGTGTCAGTGCACTTTGAGAAATCTGAAGAGGAGAATATAATGGTTTCAGTTGTGAATGGAAAGGAAATATCGTTTTTCCTCTGTTAAATGGGATGAATGTTTGAAAGTCCCAAATGAAGGAATTTTGGATATTGCTCGAAGAAAATTCATCCTACCAGTGACATTTTTGATTATGATAATGCCTTGGAAGAGCTTAATGGTAGTGGAAAACAAAGAAAATTAGTGGCTGTAGAGATGGATGGAGAAAATATATTTCTTTTCAATTTCATCTAACATGTTCTAAGTCCGAGAAGAGGGGGCATTGAAAATATGATATATCAAGATATATATTTGTTGAATCTGCTAAGGCACGGTGTTAATGAGAATCTGTGTAGACTATTAATGATTCAGATTGAGGATATCACCAGGTCCAAATCAAAGTCCAATGCTTTATTCTTCACCTAGTTAATTTCGGTCATGATCAAAGTGAAGGGAGTATGTGAGTCTCAGGATGAGACAGTGGTGGTAAGGAACAATTTTTGCATCACAAACACTGTTTGTAAATATATGAAGATTGGCTGGAACCAATGGAAAAGGCAGTGTGTAATTGATTATGAGAGGTTTTATGATTTGTTTAACCTTATTGACCATACTAATAATCCAATAGATATAAGAGATATAGGTTTAGGACCTGATGAAAATGAACCACAATATAGTGATGATAATGATGAGGAGGATTGTAACACCCGAGATTTTTATGAGTAATATTTTGTTTTTATATATCATCAATGGAATCTTTCACTACATACTAGCTTGGCTTACTTTACATGCAATCGCGACCTTCCTCGATAGCTTGCGTCGTACGCAATACCGAGTTTCACTAAACAACGATATGCTATTAAAATATTATAAAAACTAGCCATTATGAATTGTAATAACCACTTTTTGAAAATTTATAAATTTTATTTTTCAAAATGGACTTCTTTTTTGGATTCTGAATACTGAAATTAGCCTAGGGTGAAATTTTGGTATTTTTCTGAATACTTTCAATTTTTGATGAATAGTGAAACCACTAAGTGGTAGGTTAAAAACTGAATTTTGCCTAAAATTTAATTTTACCGCTTCTGTGAATGGAATTTCGAAAATCCGACAGACACGGTTGATATCAGTATGTAAAATGTGGTTCAATGAGATAAAAATAATTTTTTGGTGAATAATAACTTTTTATTTTTTTTTACCGCGGTTAATAGTAAATAGGGTAACTAAGGGTAAATATGATATTACTATTACCCTAACACATGTCCTAATTCTATTGGATAAGTTTAATTCTACCAAAAACAAACTTAGGAATAAAATATGACCATTTAGGCCCACTTGGGTAAGATTAGGACATTTATTATTAATTTATTTAAAGAAGTGTTAAAATAGTTAAAATCAATGTTTAATAAGTAAAACATTTTTAATATGGGGTTATACATAAGATAAATTCGACTATAAATATTCATTAGAAATCTAAAAATATTTACCACATAATGGAATTTTAATTGTAATTTTTAGACATTAAATAATTTAATTTATTTATGACACAATGATGATGCAGTAATTATCTTATTAATGAAATATTGAAATAATTGATGTTATAAACACAAAAATAAATGTAATTTGAGACTTTTTATGCATTCCACTAATTTTATAGGTTACTATGACATATTAGTGTTGATTTAATAAACTTGGTTCGAACATATAATTCTGTTATGACTTTCACAAAAATCATATATCAAATAGTGTCAAAATTGACACAAAATAGTTTATAAATCAAATATTATATTATTAATTGTTATTTTATTCCTAAAAATCTATGGTTCGGCCAAATGACTTAGATAAAGATATATATATTAATAATAAACAATTTGGGGTTCGTTTGGCATGTTATAGTAAGTGTATTAACCATATAGTGAAAGAAAACAAAAAGACACGGTAAAAGTTAAATTATTTAACTTAGAGTTAAATCTAATTGATAAGGTTAAAATAATACCCTGAACTTGTCTAAATCCAATTGGCTGATAGTATTTCGACCCATACCCACTTTCTCTTAGAAATAAGACCCTTTGTAACCATTATAAACCGATTTTGACTTTAATATAAAATAATATTTTGAGATATTCCTAAGGTGCCCCTCTCCTCCCTTATAAAAGGGCACCTCCTCCCCCTCCTCCTCACAGCAATTTGAGCACTCAAGCTCGGCCAACCCCTGTCATTTTCTCCTCTCCACTTCCCTAGAATAATCCTAGAGGTCCTGGTCTTCTTCAAAGACCAATATTAGTTCCCTAAGTGGAGGATTCAAAGAGGCGTTCCAAAGAAGAGGTAATATCCATTACCGATCTTTTCAATTTCTTTATTCTTAAACTTATTCTTCTTTAGTTGTTTCATGATAAAGTAATAACATCAGTATTACTTACATACTTATATGTTATTATAAATATGAAACAACCCTAATTCACCTTCTATCCATCCTATGGAAAAATGAAATCACCGCGTGTGCGTACGTACGGAATACCGTCTCCACACCGTGGTGTAATCTATTTTCCACCATCACCTTACAAGGATGGGTATAATGGTGTAATGAGTAACTATTTATGATTATTATAAAGTAATATTGATACTGAAATAATATATATATACTCCAATACAGTTCCACGATCATAGGAACGATATCATCACTCGTGCGTACGTACGGAATACCGTCTCCACGATGTGATGCGACTCGTTGTACATGATCATCATTACATAGTAATTATATAAATGAATTGAATAAATAAATATGATATATGTTACACTAATACCATTCTGGATATAAGGTATCTATAACCTTAAAAGAAGAATACGAATTTATTCGGCAAAACACGCATAAGAACAAAAGGCAATAAGGACCCGAGTAACAAGTAACAATGAAATATTACTGACAAGAAGCTAAGAATATGACCATATATGATATCATATCATTATTTATGATTCTGGAATAAGTCAATAACAATATTTAAACCATTATACAGGATATTCGGACATGTACAAAGCAAATCGGACCTAAGGTAAGGGAAATATAACAATCTCATTTTTATCCGAGATTGTTTATACTTTGGCATTTACTGGGGTGTATTTTATCATCCACATCCATTTTTCCTCAATATGTAATATTTATATCCTTATACAGTAGTTTATATTCAATTTTACCCTTCGTTGAATATTTATTAAAGGATATGAAAGGAATCTTTTTTCATTTTTCGTACGAGGTACTTTTTTGACTTTTCTGACTAAAGTACGAGAAGAATGTTTTTTTAACTTATACGGCATGAATGGATTTTTAAAACATTATTTCCAAGAAGCTTCATTTACAAGTTTTCAAGTTTATTTTTAATCAACTTCTTAATGTTTATAATTGTATGACATGTTAAGAAAAGAATAGTGTTTTTGAAGAAGAAAGGATATTTTCCTCAATAATGGAGTTCAAGTGTTTTATCAAAATTATTTTACATCTAAGATAATAAAGGGTTCTGTTTTTATCCCTATTATTACATGGATTTGATTATGTTGTGATGGAAATACTTTTATGAATTCCTTTATCTTATATTAATTGTTTTATGATGTCATGTTGTTTAAGAATTCCATTTTTATTACATGGGTTACGCTATGATGTATGGTTTATGATTATGTGGCACACATAAGAAAGGATTCATTATAAGATGGGTGGGACCCATATCTCCCTCCAATGCATTGGGTAAAGATTTTATATCTCATTAGAGAGACATGGTTGGAACGGTAGGTTATACCGGTTCAGTGAAACAGGACTGGAACGAGGGTGACTCGGTTCAGAAAGGGACTTTGTCCACTAAGATAGTCTTGGAAATGAGTCATGACTAACAAGAAATGATTTTCCATGATTATGTGTGCATGACACAAAGTTTCAAGTTTCATGTTATGATTATGGGGATCTCATTTTTATTTCTTTGATTTATTCCATGTTAAGATATTATGATCTCTTTTGCGGGTTATGATTTTCAAAAAGATATGATATGATTTTTATTACCTTTATTTTCCCTTGCTGAGCATTTGAGCTCACCCTTTTATGTTTTCTTTTCCCCGGGCCAGGAAGATGGATATTAAGTAGAATATGCTAAAAGGGACCCTAGATATGATGAAATAAATGGGAGACACTATAGAAGATTTATGAACCAGTTGTTTATGTTTCCCAGTTTCTAAAGACACTATACCTAAACGGTCCTTTGTGGTTTTGTCATATGTTGTAATAAGGGTGCTTCAATTTTGAAGTATTAACAATGTATGTAATGTATGGGTCGTTATAGTTGGTATCAGAAGAAAGGTAGAGTCAACCTTTGGAAACTAGGATGTGAAAGCCTTAGTAAGAACCCTAAGGATAAGTCTAAGCATAGAACACAATCTTAGTGTTTTAGAAATGGCCTTGAATAACCTAGGATAAGACCTTAAGCATGAAAATTTTATTCTTGAATTATTTGGTTTTCCTATTATAATTAGTGTGTCTCACACTATTATTCTTTGTTTTCGTCAATGGCTGGAACCCGAAGGAACCGTGTTAATGCGGAATGCGATGGGAAATGCAATGATTGTCCCCCTGAGAAACCAAATGATATGGGAGATGGAATGAAAAATCATGTAGCCATGATCACACAACTTTCTCAAGCTATGAATCATTAAGGAATTCCAAACGAGCAAAGAAAGGAGCAACATTCTGTTGAATCCTTCATGAGGCAGCGTCCACCTTCTTTCAGCGGGTCTACTGATCCATTAGTTACTGAACAATGGATTAGTACTACTGAAAAGATATTTTCAGTTCTTCAATGTTCTGAACATGATAAAGTCATCCTAGCAGTGTATCGTTTGGAAGGAGATGCTGATCAATGGTGGAATCTTATTAAGAATACGAGGCAAAGGGATTAAATTGAGTCTATGGAATGGGACGAGTTCAAGAAATTATTTTTCAATAAGTACTTCCCTCGTATTCTCCGAACAAAGATGGAGAAAGAGTTTCTTGAACTGAAGCAAAGGGATGATGAATCTGTTGGTACCTATGAAGCAAATTTTACAAGACTTGCAAGGTACGCTTCTGGTATTATTATCCAACCTGAGAGTAAGATCGATCGATTCTTTAGTGGCTTAAAACCAAGTCTTTGAAGGGCGTTATCCATAAGGGACTTCAATAGCTACGAGGAAATCGTTTTATGTGCTCTCAAATTCGAGATGGAGATTGGAGTAACCCATCAGTCACATGGGTTTGATAATAAGAGGAAGATGGAATTCAAAGGAAAATCTAAAGAGCACACTGAAAAGAAGATGAGCTTTCCCTTATGCTCAAAGTGTGGAAAGAAACATGGAGGGAGTTGTCTTAAAGGGACAAGTAAATGTTTTAAATGTGGAAAGGAAGGTCATCGGGCATTTGAATGCTGCGATAATGGGAAGAAGATGTCTAATGATGCAAACAAAGGAAGGGATACACAGAATGAACCTACTAGACTTCAATGATTCAAGTGCAAGGAGATGGGGCATTATGCCAATCAATGCCCAAATCCAAGGGTTGATGATGATGGTCGACATCAACAAAATATTAAGGCTAAAGTCAAAGGAAAGTCACATGCAATTTCTATCAGCGATGTGGAGTACGATAACGAAGTGGTGAAAGGTACACATACCATCCACTCTAAAGTAGCAAATGTTTTATTTGATTTTGGATCCACCCACTCATTTATTTATGAAAAATTTTCTAAGGGTATCACCATACTACCTCAACAATTAGATGTTGAGTTAGCTGTGACAACACCTAATGGCACAACAGTCGCATCAAAAGTTTATAATTCTTCTCCGATCGAAGTTTGTGGGAAAGTGCTTCCTGCAAATCTTGTGATCCTTCCTTTAGTGGAATTTGATTTGATTCTTGGCATGGATTGTCTTTCTCTACATGGAGCTCATATCAATTTCCAAAGAAGGGAAGTCACATTTCATATTCTAGATCAATCTACGATCGTCTATCAATGCAAGGATGAACATAACCTTCTAGTGGAAATTTCTTCCATATTATGGGTATTGATTCCACTAAATGAAGGTTATTTATCTCAAATGGTTGGTGAGGCTCTCACGATTAAGAATATTACCATTGTACGGGAGTTTGATGATGTCTTTTTGGAGGAATTACCGAGTCTTCCACCAAATCGTGAAGTTGAGTTTTCAATAGAACTCGTACCGGGCGCTTTGCCAATTTCAAAGACACCTTATAGAATGGCCCCAATTGAGTTGCAGGAATTGAAGAAGCAACTCCAAGAGAATCTTGATAAGGGATTCATATTCCCTACTGCATCACCTTGGGGATCACCTATTCTATTTCTTAAGAAGAAAGGTGGATCAATGAGACTCTGCATTGATTATCGAGAATGTAACAAGATCACTATCATGAACAAATATCCTCTCCCACGCATTGATGTATTATTTGACCAACTACACGGAGCTCAATACTTTTCCAAGATTGATCTTCATTCAGGGTATCATCAATTAAGGGTCAAAAGGGAGGATATACCAAAGACGGCTTTCCATACAAGGTATGGACACTATGAATTTATAGTGATGTCATTTGGTCTTACTAATGCCCCTGCTATCTTCATGGATCTAATGAATAGAGTCTTTAGAGACTATCTTGATCAATTTGTGGTAGTATTTATAGACGATATTCTTGTCTATTCAAAGAGCAAGGAAGAGCATGAAGATCACTTGAGAATTATATTGAAGACCCTGAGAAAGGAGAAGGTTTATGCCAAATTTACCAAGTGTGAATTTTGGCTTCAAAAAGCTGCATTTTTGGGTCACATAATCTCAAAAGAGGGGATATCTGTGGATCCAGCAAAAATAGAGGTTATCGAAAGATGGTCAAGACCAACAACAGTAACTGAGATCCGAAGTTTTCTTGGTTTGGCTGGATACTATCGACATTTTGTAAAGGATTTTTCACGATTATCTAATCCACTCACCAAGTTGACTCGGAAAGGAGTTATGTTTGTCTGGACAGAGGAATGTGAAGAGAATTTCAAGGAGTTGAAAAGAAGGTTATCCAGTGCACCTGTGCTCACACTGCCTTGTAGTGGAGAAAGGTTTGTGATCTACAGTGATGCATCCAAGAAGGGATTGGGGTGTGTTCTTATGCAAAATGATCTGGTGATTGCTTATGTCTCACGACAGTTGAACATCCATGAGAAAAATTACCCAACACATGATTAGGATTTGGCTACGGTAATCTTTGCATTAATGATTTGGAGGCATTACCTTTATGGTGAAAGTTGTGATATTTATACTGATCATAAAAGTTTAAAGTATATTTTCACACAAAAAGAGTTGAATATGCGTCAAAGAAGATGGTTGGAGCTGATTAAGGATTACGACTGCTCAATCCATTACCACCCTGGGAAAGCAAACAAGGTGGCAGATGCATTAAGTCGACAAGACCATGCTAGTTTATCCATGATGAGGATCACAAAAGATCCAATATTTATGGATTTACAAAGGATGGATCTTGGAATTATAATGGAAGGGGAAAAATCTTATCTTTCTCAAATGGATGTTCAACCATCTATACATGTGAAGATTAAAGAGGCACATAAAGAAGATGACGAGTTACAAAAGAAGGTGAGAAATGTTCCTGAATTCAACCTTGATTGTGATGGGATAATAAAGTTCAGGAATCGGGTTTGTGTTCCTCCCATCCCCGAATTAAAGAAGGAGCTGCTGGATGAGGCTCATAGTTCTTCATTCTCTATTCATCCTGGAAGCACAATGATGTATAGGGACCTGAAAGGGTACTTCTGGTGGGATGGAATGAAAAGAGATGTTGCTGAATATGTCTCTCGATGCTTGGTTTGTCAACAAGTTAAAGCTGAGAGACAGCATTCTAATGGGATGTTACAACCATTACCCATACCCGAATGGAAATGGGAAAACATCACTATGGACTTTGTCACAGGACTTCTTAAAACATCCAAAGGAAATAATGCTATTTGGGTCATAGTTTACCGTCTTACAAAGTCTGCACACTTTATTGCTATTAGAGAGGATTTCCCTCTAGATCATCTTTCCTGGATATATGTAAAGGAATTGGTAAGATTGCATGGAGTACCACTTTCTATTATAACTGATCGGGATACGAGATTTACCTCGAAGTTCTGGCGAAGTCTTTAGCATACTATGGATACAGAGTTGAGTTTCAGCACTTCTTATCATCCCCAAACAGACGGTCAGTCTGAGAGAACAATTCAAACCCTAGAAGATATGTTGAGAGCTTGCTCTATGGATTTCAAAGGAGGTTGGGATCAACACCTACCTTTGGTGGAATTTTCTTATAATAATAGCTTTCACTCCAGTATTCAGATGGCTCCTTATGAAGCTCTCTATGGAAAGAAATGCAGGACTCCAACTTGCTGGGATGAAGTTGGGGAAAGAAAGCTATTAGGACCTGATCTCGTTGTTGAAATGGCAGAAAAGGTCAGATCTATTCAACAACACATAAGAGCAGCTCAGAGTCGACAGAAAAGTTATGCCGATAACTGAAGAAATGACCTAGAGTTTGAAGTGGGTGATAAAGTGTTCTTACGAATATCTCCCTGGAAGAGGGTTATGAGATTTGGAAAGAATGGGAAGTTGAGCCCTAGATATATCGGTCCTTTCGAAATACTGGATCATGTTGGGAAGGTAGCTTACCGATTGGCGCTTCCACCGAATCTCTCTCAAGTTCACAATGTGTTCCATGTATCTCTCCTGAGAAAGTACATACCAGATCCTTCACATGTACTCAGCTCAGAAGTTGTACCGCTGGAGCAAGATCTTTCTTATGAAGAACATCCAATAGAGATTCTGGATCGTAGCGAAAAAGTCCTACGAAACAAGACCACCCGCTTGGTGAAAGATTTATGGAGGAACCACCAATTAGAAGAAGCTACTTGGGAGCTTGAGGATATGATGAGGGAGAGGTATCCTCATCTATTTGTTACAAAGTGACGAATTTCGAGGGCGAAATTCTTTTTAAGGGGGGTAGAATGTAACACCCGAGATTTTTATGAGTAATATTTTGTTTTTATATATCATCAAAGGAATCTTTCACTATATACTAGCTTGGCTTACATTACATGCAATCGCGACCTTCCTCGATAGCTTGCGTCGTACGCAGTACCGAGTTTCACTAAACAACGATATGCTATTAAAATATTATTAAAACTAGCCGTTATGAATAGTAATAACCACTTTTTGAAACTTTATAAATTTTATTTTTCAAAATGGACTTCATTTTTGGATTCGGAATACCGAAATTAGCCTAGGGTGAAATTTTGGTATTTTTCTGAAAACTTTCAATTTTTGATGAATAGTGAAACCACTAAGTGGTAGGTTAAAAACTGAATTTTTCATAAAACTTAATTTTACCGCTTCTGTGAATGGAATTTCGAAAATCCGACAGACACGGTTGATATCAGTAAGTAAAATTTGGTTCAATGAGATAAAAATAATTTTTTGTTGAATAGTAACTTTTTATTTTTTTTACCGCGGTTAATAGTAAATAGGATAACTAAGGGTAAATATGATATTAATATTACCCTAACACATGTCCTAATTCTATTGGATAAGTTTAATTCGACCAAAAACAAACTTAGGAATGAAATATGACCATTTAGGCTCACTTGGGTTAGATTAGGACATTTATTATTAATTTATTTAAAGAAGTGTTAAAATAGTTAAAATCAAAGTTTAATAAGTAAATCATTTTTAATATGGGGTTATACATAAGATATATTCGACTATAAATATTCATTAGAAAGATAAAAATATTTCCTACATAATGGTATTTTATTTTTATTTTTTAGACATTAAATAATTGAATTTATTTATGACACAATTATGATGCAGTAATTATCTTATTAATGAAATATTGACATAATTGATGTTATAAACACCAAAATAAATGCAATTTGAGACTTTTTATGAATTACACTAATTTTATAGGTTACTATGATATATTAGTGTTGATTTAATCAACTTTGTTCGAACATATAATTCTGTTATGACTTTCACAAAAATCATATATCAAATAGTGTCAAAATTGACACAAAATAGTTTTTAAATCAAATATTATATTATTAATTGTTATTTTATTCCTAAAAATCTATGTTTCGGCCAAATGACTTAGATAAGGATATATATATTAATAATAAACAATTTGGGGTTCGTTTGGCATGTTATAGTAAGTGTATTAACCATATAGTGAAAGAAAACAAAAAGACAAGGTAAAAGTTAAATTATTTAACTTAGAGTTAAATCTAATTGATAAGGTTAAAATAATACCCTAAACATGTCTAAATCCTATTGGTTGATATTATTTCGACCCATCCCCACTTTATCTTCGAAATAAGACCCTTTGGAACCATTATAAACGGATTTTGACTTTAATATAAAATAATATTTTGAGATATTCCTAAGGTGCCCCTCTCCTCCCTTATAAAAGGGCACCTCCTCCCCCTCCTCCTCACACCAATTTGAGAACTCAAGCTCGACCAACCCCTGCCATTTTCTCCTCTCCACTTTCCTAGAATAATCCTAGAGGTCCTGGTGATCTTCAAAGACCAGTATTAGTTCCCTAAGTGGAGGATTTAAAGAGGCGTTCCAAAGAAGAGGTAATATCCATTACCGATATTTTCAATTTCTTTTTTCTTCAACTTCTTCTTCTTTAGTTGTTTCATGATAAAGAAATAACATCAGTATTAAATACATACTTATATGTTATTATAAATATGAAACAACCCTAATTCACCTTCTATCCATCCTACGGAAAAATGAAATCACCGTGCGTGCGTACGTACGGAATACCGTCTCCACGCCATGGTGTAATCTATTTTCCACCATCACCTTACAAGGATGGGTATAATGTTGTAATAAGTAACTATTTATGATTATTATAATGTAATATTGATACTGAAATAATATATATATACTCCAATACAGTTCCACGATCATAGGAACGATATCATCACTCGTACGTACGTACGGAATACCGTCTCCACGATGTGATGCGACTCGTTCTACATGATCATCATTACATAGTAATTATATAAATGAATTGACTAAATAAATATGATATATGTTACACTAATACCATTATGGATATAAGGTATCTATAACCTTAAAAGAAGAATAAGAATTTATTCGGCAAAACACGCATAAGAACAAAAGGAAATAAGGACCCGAGTAACAAGTAACAATGAAATATTACTGACAAGAAGCTAAGAATATGACCATTTATGATATCATATCAATATGTATGATTCTGGAATAAGTCAATAAAATTATTTAAACCATTATACAAGAGCTTCGGACACGTACAAAGAAAATCAGACCTAAGGTAAGGGAAATATCACAATCTCATTTTTTTCCGAGATTGTTTATACTTTGGAATTTACTGGGGTGTATTTTATCATCCACATCCATGTTTCCTCAATATGTAATATTTATATCCTTATACAATAGTTTATAATCAATTTTACCCTTCGTTGAATATTTAGTAAAGGATATTAAAGGAATCTTTTGTCGTTTTTCGTACGAGGTACTTTTTTGACTTTTCCGACTAAAGTACGAGAAGAATGTTTTTTTTAACTTATACGGCATGAATGGATTTTTAAAACATTATTTCCAAGAAGCTTCCTTTAAAAGTTTTCAAGTTTATTTTTAGTCAACTTCTTAATGTTTATAATTGTATGACATGTTAAGAAAAGAAAAGTGTTTTTGAAGAAGAAAATTTATTTTCCTCAAGAATGGAGTAAAAGTGTTTTATCAAAGTGTTTTATCCCAATTATTACATGGATTTGATTATGTTGTGATGGAAATACTTTTATGAATTCTTTTATCTTATATGAATTGTTTTATGATGTCATGTTTTTTAAGAATTCCATTTTTATTACATGGGTTACGCTATGATGTATGGTTTATGATTATGTGGCACACATAAGAAAGGATTCATTATAAGATGTGTTGGAACTATATCTCCCTCCAATGCATTGGGTAAAGATTTTATATCTCATGAGATAGACATGGCTGTAACGGTAGGTTATACCGGTTTAGTGAAACAGGACTGGAACGAGGGTGACTCAGTTCAGAAAGGGACTTTGTCCACTAAGATAGTCATGGCAATGAGTCATGACTAACAAGAAATGATTTTCCATGATTATGTGTGCATGCAACAAAGTTTCAAGTTTCATGTTATGATTATGGGGATCTCATTTTCACTTCTATGATTTATTCCATGTTAAGATATTATGATCTCTTTTGCAGGTTATGATTTTCAAAAAGATATGATATGATTTTTATTACCTTTATTTGCCCTTTCTGAGCATTTGAGCTAACCCTTTTATGTTTTATTTTCCCCAGGTCAGGAAGATAGATATTAAGTAGAATATGCTAAAAGGGACCCTAGATATGATGAAATAAATGGGAGACACTGTAGAAGATTTATGAACCAGTTGTTTATGTTTCCCAGTTTCTAAAGACACTATACCTATACGGTCCTTTGTGGTTTTGTCATATGTTGTAATAAGGGTGCTTCAATTTTGAAGTATTAACAATGTATGTAAAGTATGGGTCGTTATAATGATACCACTATAGTAGATAGAGGGGATCCTGATTTTCCTCCTAGTCTACCTGGTGAAGTGATATCATATGGAATAGAAACTATGTTGGGATTAAGCAATGAAGAAGGAACTATTGATGAGGAATACCATGAAAGTTCATATCATGAAAAGACTAACCCATAGAATGAGGAAGAAGAAGAATATGAAACTGAAGCACCTTTTTCTGGCTGGATGAGTCTCAGTTCCCTGATTGGTCACTCCTCAATTCCAAATGAAGAAATTTTTTAAGTAGACAGACCTGCACATATTCTTGAGGAGCCTCCTACTTTTGGAGAAATAGAGATGGTTGTGGAGGATTCTTCTTAGGAAGACCTACCTGCTGAGGGTGTTATTGTTATACATATACAAGAGGGTGCAAAAATTGAGGGGGATCATCCAAGAAGACATGGAAATGTTTCAGTAGCTATTCAAGTTGAAAACCGGAAAGAAGACCCAGGTTTTGTAGTTTGTGGGTTAGACAATCCTGATTCTGAAGATGAGACACCCATCAATAGACCACAAATTAACTATAATATCTCTTCTGAGTTTTTATCTAAGAATGTGGTAAGAAATGATGATCTAGACTAGTTGATGTCATATCTTAAGACCTCATTTGTGGAAGATATAATAATAATGGAAACCTCTTTAATATCATCCATTCAATCTTTTATAAACGACTATGTGGCTAGTATTGTGTTAGAAATAACAACTGTAGTTGTGCCTGAAAATCTGATTACTAAGAATGATCTTGAATATTTAAATGATGAATTGAAGGAGACTTGGAATACATATAATGTAGACTTAAATAGATATCTTGTTGATGATCCGAGCAAAATGGAAAAATATTTTTAACTCTCCCATGTATGTGTTGTGTCAAAAACTGTGGAAGAGTAGATGAATGAAGTCAAGACCTGCCAGAATCAAGTTTCAAGCTTGGAAGAGGATGCTGAATCTCTATAGAAATCCGTTGTCTCTCTTGAATCTTTAATGAGATATAAATCTCAAGCATACAAGGAGGTGGCATTTTTAAAAACTGTGGTTAGCCAGATGGTGTCAGTTTTTGTGGGATTTAAGAAGTCCATGGAGCAGCATGTCAGCACTCTTAACTATCTTATGAAAAATCTCATAAGTGGGATGAATAAATCTTTGAAGGAAACAGTAGCCTTTACTATTGAATCTCTTAGTTCTACTAGGCCTAAATTGGATATTTATCATATTCGAGCTGTGATGAGATAAGTGATTGGACAGTCGTCCTCCAGTGGTTCTTTAGACTCTGGTACTTTGACCGAAGTGGTTTCTACCACTAGGGATATAGGAAAAAATGTTTATAATTTTATGAGAGAAGCCACTCCTTCTTAGAAATAGGTAAAATACAAAGTTAATTTCTATTTCCAAAGGTTCTGCACCCAATATCAGTTGAAAAAACTTTTCAAACTTATGTTAGAGCACATGAAACTACCTCTAGTCACTCAAGAATTCATAAACAAGTGTGCAATCTTAGAGAGTTTCTCCTGCTCTAGACAAGTTTATAAAGAATAAGGATGAATTTATCTCTGTTATGGAAAGAGGAGGAAGAATCATTTTGGTCCTTAGGAATCTGTTTCTGTCATTATTACATGTAGACAGTACTCCTATCAATGCACCTCCAGCTCTGCCTGCCTCTGCTCAGTCTGCCTCCATTCCTTAGATGAAACCAGCTCAAGCTATCAGAAGATTGAAACCACTAATTAATCTGAGGAGTACCCACTACAGGACATGAAAAATCATTGTTGTTCAACATCCAGTAGTGCTTTCTAGAATTCCAAATCCTTCTTCTAAAGCTACCCACCCTGAGACTACCTCCAAACCCAAAGCCAAATCCAAAGTGGACATTCAGGAGGTGAATTGAATAGTGTATAGGACTATTGATAGGAGTCAGTTGTATTATTTTTGGTTCAATTATGTATTTCTATATATTTTTTCTTCATGTAATATATACATACCTTCATTCTCTCCTACTTTCTGTTACGTTTCTCAGCTCTGTTTACTTATTTTTTCTAATCACAAAGGGGGAGAACAAAACTGATATGAAAAATATGTGAGGAAAATGGGGGAGAACTATGATATGAAGAAAAATTATATTTTACCTCTGATACATTTGTTTTATAATTTTAATACATTATTTACCTTTGATACAGTTTCTTTTAATACTATATCCTCTGATACATTGAAAATCTCACATTTTAAAATGTCATTACTCACATCGAGAAATAAGAACCATTCTATTTTATACTGATTCATTACTGATTATTTTGGATTATAATATCATAAATTGTGATTATCAAAAAGGGGGATATTGTTGACCTCACATGTTTTGATAATCTCAATTATGTTTCAATATGCTTTGATAATCCCAAATAATGTTTATCTATTCTAATTCCTTGAATCTTTATGACATCATATTATTAAGTTGATAAATTATCAAAATAATCATTGAAATGTTTTAATCAATGGTTATCTACGTTTATACATGCTTTGAAATAATTCTAACTCAATCTAGATATGATTTGCATAGAACATATAAGTGTTAATCTTGTGAGTCACTAATACAGACTTAGACGTACTAATAGAGTAAGTCCACCAGTATTCACAACAGTAACCGATACAGAAAAACAGACAGCTACTAATGAAGTCTACTAGAGCCACTAATAAATATACAAACAGCCACCGATACAAAGGACTCAGGTACACAGCTACCGATAAGGCTGTGTACACCGGTACAGAAGTTTACCGATATGGATTAGGTCACCGGTATGCAGATAGTTACCGTTACTCTTGAGCTACCAATAGAATAAGTCTATCGGAATACACATATCGACCGATACAGGGTAACCGCTACTATTATGAAGTCCACCGTTACAAGATCATCGGTATGGGTCACTGATGCATATCCTCACCGATACAGAATGGTCACTGATATGCATAACAACTACATATATATGGAGCTACCATTTCAAGCGAGCTACTGTTATAAAGAGTAACAACTACTAACACAAGATATACTGACACAAGTCCACCGTTATAAGCACATTAATAGATAGAGATACTGATGGAAACTAGTCACCATTTCTTTGAACCATAATTATATTTGTTTATTAATAACGGTCATATTTGACACTTTTAATGCACCTGCTAGAAATTAATGATAGTTGTTGGTATTTCAAGAACAGTACCTCATACCTCTAAAAAGGTAATCATTCCCATTGTCATAGCTAAAATATATATAAGGGAACCTCGAACTGCTAAAAAAGATGCGGTGTTCCGGAGTCCGGTTTTTAAGAACATACGAGACAATCTTCTGAGATAAAAAGAGACTTATATGTAATAAAGAAGAAGGAAGGATACATAATGAATCTGTAGAACTTGATCATTCAAGGATTAAAGTGCTTCAATGATTTCGACTACACTCAATCTGATTAGGCTGATCAACCTGGATCAAGAAGTCAAATACAAAAAGGACACTCTATTTCTTGACAAAAAACCAAGGACTCAAAGATTCATCTTCATCAATACAAGGAGTCTAGAGCTTCACTCAAAATAGAATATAGCATTCTAAATTAATCTCTATGTGTCTACCTCTATTGTGTTTCATTTATATTCATTTTGAGCAGTGTGTATGCTCGGTATTTTTAGACCCACACTGTCTCCTTTACGGAACTGGAGAATATCTAATATCCTCACAAATAATTATAAATATTTTGAATCCCACTCCAGATAGTGGTAGAGGTCATGTGAGACCTGGATAGCTGTGTGCAATTGTTTTTCCTTTCCCACGAAGAACTATGGTAGAGTTCATAGGACCCAAATAGTCATTGTGCTATTGTTTTACCCCGATCCAGGGTGTGGATCAATGTTTATATAAATAGTTTGAGTGGACTATGTCTCATCTTAAGACAGAGCCTCTTGGTTAAAACTGTTGTGAATATTTATTTTATTTTAAACTATATTGTATATTCCACTGCTATGTACTTTAAATTCAAATTTGTTTTTAAGTAAATCTGATAGTTAAAGAGGCAGGTGTTTGTATTTATTATAAATCATTTGGTTAGTTTCAAAATATAATCTATTCATCAGATAATATGAACTAAGAACTAATCAATCTATTGAGAACCTAACTGACCCTTTACTATTTTAAAAATTCACTACAGTTTATCTTGTTTTTTAAATAGGGGGATTTTTAATAGAAGTTTTTTAACAGAAATTTTTAATTGGAACTCAATTCACCCCCCTCTTGAGTATACAATCCTACAGTCAATTGATATGAAAAATTTAATATGGGAAACAAATCAGTATGGTTTATGTCATTGGGAACCATAGAAGAAGGTAGAATTGGGTTACAGTGTGTGGTGGAAACTATGAAGTCCATAAAAGCATAGATGGCATTGGATTTCATAGAAGGGAACTCCCTATGGGAGTAGTACATAAGACATAGGTATGGGGATGGCTAGAAGGTAGGTAAAGGAAAAATCAGTAGACTATACTTATAATCATGGTTCATGATAGAAAATTTAAACTAATTGTTGGAAAATTCTCAATGGATTGTGTTCCATGGAGATATTAATCTAGGGATTATTTAATAGGTAGGATAAATACAACAATATTCAAGGATCCTAGTTCTAGAAATTTCATTTAATGTGGATATATTTTATCCATACCTCCTCAAATCAATTTTAAATCATGATTAGAAAAATATTTATGATATAATTATGATGGTTGATGAACCAAAAATATGTTCTCTCAGGATCAACTTTAGTTAGATTCTATGGATGAGTATTTAAGAAACTTTTTCATAATAGAGGGGAATCTTATGAATGGGCATTTAAACTTTTTGTTAAGATATTCCTAATGATATGAGATTTTTATTTGGGACAATAAGGAAAAAATCATTACCTACAGCTGGTAATTCCCTAAGGAAGGGGGAATTGTATTCTCATTTCCAATGTTATGTAAGGCCCAAACAAGAGACAACATGGAATGTATTTTTTCAAGGTTAGTGGTAGAAAAGGGCTTTGAAAATAATGTTGAATGGAATGAATATTAGAAGAAGCATTGATTAGGTATAAAAATTTCTTAAGAATTTATTTCATGTTGTTCGTAAGAAAAGGGTGATGTTTAAGGTGTCTTTTATGTTTTGCATGGCTATGTATAAAATTTCTAGCGAAGAAAGAATCAAAGATAGGGATAGAATAAATAAAAATAAAAAAAATTCATTTGTGGCCTAGGGAAATGGTGGTGGAACTGGGCATTCTGGTCTTTGGTCAGATAGAAATGGAAAATTTATGAAGGCCTCTCCAAATGATATATATATATATATATATACGGAAATTTGTATAGGAAATAAGGGATGGTGGATCATATAGAAGCCTCCAATTATATGGTTAAAATTGTATGTTGGTGGATCATATATTTATGGGATGATGAAATGAGTATGACTGTTTAGATATAATAGGGATTCATTTTTCCTAGGATTTACCTTTTATATCCGTTTTATTCCTTTGTAGTGGAGGAAAAATTCATAGTCATTGCCCATATTCTTTTTAGGAGTTACAATATTTAGATTGAAAAAGTGAAATTCAATTCATCTTTTCCTATTGGGTTCCTTAAATATAAGGAAAATATACCTTATAATTTATACCATTATATTAGGAACAAAAGAATTTTCCGCAATCAGGGTATTGTTATCTCCCATTAAAGGTGGGAAGGGAATAATTAATTGTATTTTTTAGACTACAATTGGAGCACATAAAATAAATTGATTATGTACACTTATGTGGGATCCTAACCTAATTATTTTATTATCATAGTTAGAGGATTTCCTCGTGGTCAAAATAATTTTAAACCACCTTGATAGTGTGTTTTGGGTATTATTCTGTGATTTTCATTTAATACAAAGTTATTTTTCCCATATAAGAAATTATTAATAATTGGATGTTGGAATGTTATAAATGTCTCATATATACTATGAAACATTTATAAATTTTATAGATATATAATTATAATAATATTATATTTATCATATTATATTTTTTAGGACCTTCTATGAATGTTGAACTTGTGGTGTGATATTTATGTTACTATATAATTATTGACTGGGATTGTTTTTTGTTAATTTTACAATAACATTTTTTATGATTTACCTCTCATGAAACACTTTAATTTTATTCTCCTAAATTTAATTATAATTCTATCATTTATTCACTGATATTTTTTATTTTATGAACTCAAGAGGGAAAATGAATGTTTGTAAGGAAAATAGACCTTATTTCTATCTTCTGATAAAAATTCATTTTCTATCATATTAATGACTTCTAAAACTATTTTCAATAACATTTTTACTATTATCATGTGATTTATTACTTTTATTTTCACCTATGATTTAAATTTTAAAAAAATACATTTATAGTAATCATCTTTTGATTTTCTGAATGAGGTAATTTTGACTTTTTATAGAACATGTGATATGGATCATTGTTTAATTTTTAAAGAATTAATATAATTTCCAATATTAATTAACACTAAATGTCCTAAAACATACTATATAGTTCTCCAAAAGAATAATAAAATAATATTGATACAATAATAATTTTTAAATTTTTAGATTTTAATCATTGATTAGGAAAAAAGGTATTTTCTCTAGTATGTATTTCGTGTGATCTTTTATAAGAATTTTTTTATTTTTGAAAACATCTTATAGTATTACTTATTCTTTGATGTTAATTTAATCTATGTATACCATCGTTATTATTTCTTTAGATGGATTATGTTTATTATTATGATAATTTTATAAAACATGTTACCTTTTCCTTATTTATGATAGAGTAAATATTGTATGATTTTATGACACAAATATGTATGATCATTATTATATAAAGGGTGGGATCAAAAATTATAAATCCAAAAAACACATTGAGTAATTATTAATATGTAATTAGATACTAATGATTTGAAAGTAGAGTGAACCAAATTTATTAAGGAACATTATTTACTATGATAGTGTGGGGAGTGAACCATGACTAGGGATTTGATGGAATGGAGAGTTACCCAATCCACTATGATAATCATGACATTGAGACATGAATAAGGAAATTTATTTATATGAATCCATGATCTTGGAAAACTTATGTGTAATACAACCAATATTTTATCTTAGAACATTTTCTTTAATTACTTTATGATTCATGTATTATAAATTTTTATGATTAAAGTCATGAATCAGGATTTTAAACATTGATATGAGAGGAGAATTTTTTAGATTTTATGTTATGGTTCTCATACCCATATTTTCATGTTATGTATAATTATTTATTGATATCTTTTGTGTTTATAGATATTGATCTTCAAATCCCACACATTCTTATGTTTCATTTCCCATAGTTATGTAGAATGGGTATAATAATGATATTTTTATAAGGTTTATAGTTAATAATTAACTAGTATGATATGATGTAGATATCTTATGAAAAAATATTTTATATATCAATTATTCTACAGAAAGTATACACATATGATTCCATTCAATATTTTAATGTTATGTTTTGAAAATTCATAAAATAAGATGTGTTACATATGAATGAAAATTATGGGTCTCTATTGTAGGTTTTAGATAAAGGTTTAGTTCACTTTTTTGATAATCACTTGAAAACATTAGTGATTACCCTTATGATAATCCTTTGTATATGAGGACATCTAATGTAATGGTAAATAATGGTGTCTGTTTTTCTATAAAATAATCTATATATAGATACTACACATGGACATTGTTTTTTAATAGATTTATATAATGCAAATAACTTTGAAAAGAGTTAGTTGAGTATATACTTTCCATCATTCTAGTGCACAATTAGTTTTCTCTTAATTTTCACATGGTTCTCTACTCCCATGGGATATTGTGGGGTTAATTCAAATTTCATTTTCAATGTATTGTGATGTATTTGAATAGACGATGATCAAAGATGTCCTTGGGTAAACTTAATGTTTCATATATTTATTATAATATGTCTTAATTTAGACTTCCTATAAATTATTTTTCATTATTATTTGGTTTCCCACAATGATTATTTATTCTAAACCTATGTTTTTTGTTTCCATCAATATTTTTTCCTAATGGAATCGTGTTAATTCCAATTGTGAAGGAAAACGAAATGAATTTCCTCCTAATAATCAGAATTTTATTTGAGAGAGAATGAAAAAAACATATTTCTATGCTTATGTAGCTTTCTTATGCTATGAATCTCAGTGTTATTACAAATGAGAAAAGGAGAGAACAATATTATATTGAGTCTTTCATAAAAAAACATCCAACTCATTTTAGTGGGCCCACTAATTTCGTAGTTTCTAAACAATGTATTTGTACCATTGAAAATATATTTTCTATTCTAAAGTGTTTTGAAATTGAAAATCATATTTTCTGTTATTTTCCATTATAAGGATATAATAGTAAATGTTGGACTATAATAATGAACATAATGAATAATGATGAAATTGACTCCATGGAGTGGGTAGATTTTAGAAGCTTATTTTTATAAAAAATTATTTCCTCGTATTATATATATGAAAATGGATAAGTATTTTTTTTTGAGATTATGTAGGAGGATTTTGAATTATAAACTAGTCAAGACATAAGGGTATAATTTCTATTATTACCATCCTACCAAAAATTAAGGTCAATCAATTCATTAATGTCTTAAAACCAATTTTATAAAGGTAATTAGGCATTAGATACATCATTTGATATGAAGAAATATTTTTATGTGATATAAATGTGGATATGGAGATTGGATTTTCCCATTAATCTCATAGTTTTAAGAAGAAAAGAATGATTTAATTCAAAGGAAATTATAAAACTCAAGGAGGAATGAATATGATCTTTCCTTCATGATCTATGTGTGTAAGGAAACACGATTTTAATTTTTTTTGATGTGTGGAAATTTTTTTCATTAAGTATTTGAATTACCACGTGATTGGAAGAAGAATATACCAAATGATGGGAAAACATCAATATTTAGTAGACCACACACACCTTTTTTCAAATCTAATTATTCAAAATACAGATCATATATGAAGATAATTTATAATTATTAAAGTCAGAAACCTTATAATACCAGATACAAATTGGAATATCATGTGATAATTGTGTATAATTAAGGGTAAAATAATTACATGGTGAAATGTTAACAAACAATACAATCTTGAACATATAATATCTTATTTGATTCTAAGTATACAAACTATTTTATTTATAAATAATTTTTTAACTTGGTCACAATATCACCAAATAGATTAGATGGTGTATTAGAAATGGAACTCTTAATTGTATAATGATTTCATCTGAAATCTCTGTTTCCCCACCAATTGATGTTTTTGGTAATGTACATCCTGAAAATTTTGTTATTATCACTCTAGTTGAAGTTGATGTAATTATTGGAATAGATTGGACTTCTTTACAAAAATCCCATATCGATTTTTGAGTAAGGTAAGTAAGTTTTGAAATTTAAAAATCATCATATGATCAGATATTAGTGTGGAGAAAGATATAAACATATAATGGGAATCACATCCACTATATAGTTCTTGATTTCTATTTAAAAGGACTGTTTAGGTCAGATGGTTGGGGAAAATATAATCATCAATGATATTCATATTTTATGTGAAATAGTATATGTATTTCAATAAGAATTGTCTAGTCTTCCAATAAATTATGATGTTGTGTTTTTAATAGAACTCATACATAGGGAAACAATATTTTTTAGGATTCCATATAATGTGGACACTGTTTAGTTGGAAGAATTTATTAACTGACTTGAGGAGAATATTTACAAGAGATTCATTTTAATAAGTGCATCATCATAGAGTTAACTATTTATTTTTGAGAAGATAAATGACTGATCACTGTAAATATGCATTGAGTATAGGTAAAATACCAATATCACAACAAAGAAAATGTATCCTCTAACCCGTATTGATGTCTTATTAAATAAAAAATTCATGCCTTGTTAAAATTTCATGATTGACCATTATTCAGTATATCCTTAATTTGGGGTCAATAAGAAGGATATTCCAGTGATAGTTTTATGAAAAAGGCACAGAATCTAAGAATTTATAGTGATTTCATTTGGTCTTACTAATTTTCTCTCTATGATAACAGATTTAATGAATAGATTATTTAGTGATTACCATAATCAATTCGAGGATGTATTTATAGATTATATTCATATATATTCAAAGAGAAAGGATTATTATAAAGATTAATTCATTTTTTAACTAAATACCCTAATGAAGGAGATGTTATATTTATTATTTACATTTGTTAAATTTTTCTACAAGAGATTAAAGTTTTGCGTCATATTTTCTCAACAAAGGGTATATCATTAGATACATAAAAGGAATAATATATTGAACATTGTCCCTATCTAAACATGGTGAATGAGATTCATAGTTTTCATAGTCTATATGGATATTATTGATAGTCTATTTGAAATTTTTCATAGCTCTCTAACCCACTCACCAAGTTAACTCAAATGTATGATATGTTGTTTTTGATAGATGAATGTGAATTAAATTTAACTAAACAAATTGGAATGTTTTTATATCTTTTGTTCTTATACATCCCTACGAAGTAGATGTGTTTTTGATCTATAGTGTTTCATTAATGTAGGGACTATTATGTATTATCAAGAAAAATGATTCTGTGATAACATATGCCTCATAAAAATTGAATGCTCATTAGAGAAATTATATAAATCATGATTTATATTTAGATACATTAATTCGTTAATTAGATATATAGAGCTCTTATATTCATATATAAATGAATTAAATATATACTAATCATTACTATTTTAAGTATATATTCTCTCAGAATGATCTGAATATGATCCAAAAAATATATATGGATTTCATTAATGATTTTTATTTCTTATTACATTTCGACCTTGTGAAAGAAATAAAGGTGGATGATGCTTTTATTCAAAAGTATCATGATATCTTATCTATGATTATAATAAAAATATGCATTATTTTTTTATTTTTTATGGATGGATATAAAAAATTATTAAGAAGGGGAATTATATCATTTTTTTAAATGATTTTTTAAACATTTATCTTGGTAAATATCAAAGAGGCAAAAATGTAACATGTAAAACTGAAAAATGAAAGGAATAAATGTTTCAGAGTAAAACCATAATTGTGATGTAATGATAAGGATCTTTAACATTTTTGTATCAAATCCATAATCGACATGAACAAAGTGTTATTTGATAATGCTCATTTTTCATCATTCTTTATTCATCTTGGATGTATAATGTTGTATATATATATACTTGGAAGAGTATTTGTGGTGGAAACAATGAATAGAGATATTGATAATTATGTATATTAGTGATTGGTAAGATATAAAGTTAAGGCAATGTGATAGATGTATAAGGGGATGTTACAAACATTACCCAAACTATAATGAAATTTGGAATACACTAGTAGGAATATTTTCCTTTCGAATCCAAAAAAACCTAAGGCCATAATGTTATCTACGATATCGTTAATAACCTTATAAAGTCAATAAAGGTTTTTTATATCATTTTATATTTATATCTTGTTATATATTATATAAAATACATTTATGGAGTAGTAAATATTAATGAAGTACCACATTATATTGTATCTAATCAGGATCGATGGTTTACTGCGAAGATCTAGTAAATTTTTAAACAATATATTGATTAAGGGTTGTGTTTTAGTACTTTTTATAATACTATAATAGATCTCCATTCTGAGAGACACATTCAATTACTAATGTATATACTGTTATATTATTATACGGACTTCAAATATGGATGGGATCAATAACTTAATCTAGTACAGTTCTCTTATAATAGTTTATTTTAGTCCAAAATTTAGATGGATCATTATGAATCCCTCTACAGATGGAAGTCTGGAATGACAATATGTTCTGATGATGATAGAGAATGAAATCTATTTGGTCCTAAGCTAGCTATGTCAATGGTACAAAAAGTTAGATCCATCGAGAAACACAGTAAGTGAACTCAGAGTTAGCAGTAATATTATGCTAATAATTATCAATAAAATATTGAATTCAATTTAGAGAAAAAGTAATTAAAATTAATTTCTCAATGTAATAAGGTAATATGATTCAAGAAGAAGAGAAATATTTTCTCTAGGTATATTTTTCCTTTCTAGATTCTAGAAAGGGAAAGGATGATAACTTATCTCTTGGTGCTTTAAACAAACCTCTGTCAAGTGCAAAGTGTATTTTATGTATCTATCTTGATGAAGTCTACACCAAATTATTTGCATGTATTAAATAGAGGTGTCGTATCACTAGACAATAATCATTCATAATAATAACAACAAATAGAAGTCATTGATTGTAGAGATAGTGGATATGTAACAAGACTACTAAAATTTTTAATGATCTTAAGACAAATTAGAAATTTGAAGAAGGTACATGGGAAGTTGAGGATGTGTTGAAATTGAGATTTCCTCATTTTTTTTATATCGGAGTGATGTTAATTCAATTGAAAAATTCAATTTAAGTTGGTAGAATGTTACACCATGAGAATTTATATTATATATTTCCATTAAAATAAATTTAATTTCATTAATTGTTTGTGATAAAATATAGATTATTTTTAAATAAAAATTAATATATTTTAAAGTCATAAAAAGCTGTTAAATTGCATGCAATAATATTAGTAACACAATTTTTAGAATTTAGAATAAAGGTTACAGGTAAATAATATACATTGATAAATATGTAATCTATTTTTTTAGTAATGTCTTATATTCCTAAAAAATAAATTTTACATCTAAAATGAATTATGTGGATTATTGGGAATACATACTAAAAATTATAAAAAAATTAAAAATTATTTTAGAAAATGAATTTAATTTTTAAATCATCTTATCAAAATTATATTACATTGAAATTTTGTTACTTTTTAGAAATGAATGATTTTTTTCAATATAAAAACATCTGAGTTTTTTGAAAATGAAAATTCCATTAAAAGAATTTAAAAATATACATTTTATTTTAATTTTTTTTTTGAAATGTATCATTTGATTAAATATATTATTAATAATACAATTTAGTTCCTTGAAATCAATTTTATGTTTAATTTTGAAATAAAATGTTGTATAAAGAAGAAAATACCCTTTAAATAAAATGAAATTTCATCGCATTTGATAGTTTAATTTAAAATTATATTGTCTCAATTATAAAAATTTTAAATTTTAAAATTAAGTTCATATTTCTTAATATAATAATAAATATTAATTTACAATACAAAATTATTTTTTGGTCATAATTAATATTGTAAAATGTTATAATTTGTAGACGTGGTAAATGATATTACACGATTACCTTGGGTGAGTTTTTTTATAAATATTTTTTAAATAATATTATATATAAATATGTAATCCTTATACTATCCAAATATTTAGTCATTATCTATTTTTAATCATTCTTCATGGGTATTTTTTTATTATATGGTAATCTTTTAAAACAATTCATGTGTATCCTCTCCCCCACTTCTAAAAGGACACCATTTCTGTTTCCGTATTACACCACTTTGTTCCCTATAGAGTGAAGAATACATTTAATATTCTCTTATTAACATCCATATCCCTAAATTATACGATCCAAATTTTTTAAAATCTAATTCCATTGGTTTTTTATAATTTAACTAAAAGATGATTACTAAAGAAGGCATAGTTGTTTTAGGAAACCTCTTCCATTTTTTAAAATTTAACCGCATTTGAATCTATGTTATTCATCGTAAAATATTAAATTTATTGTCTTAAATAATTTATTATTATTATTATTATTATTATGAAAAAAATATACATACCATATTTTTCATCTAATGTGAAGTCAAATTATCCCTCATGCATTCATATGGACTACCACCTCCCCATAATGACCCAATTATTTTTTCAACCACCACCATTCATATAAGGATATGATTATAGGTTTAAATTTTATATATGATATATATGACATACATATTCTTGTATAATAATAATATCATATATAACTTCTCACCTTCATATCAATTGAAAAATGATAACGTCGACTGTGCATATGTGTGGACTGCTACCTCCACGAAGCGATGTTATTAATTTCCCATTTACTATATACATGGATAATAACAAAGATAGATTTAATTAATGTATATGATATATATATGAAAAAATATCGATTCATTAAAAGTAAATTATAATTTATATTTATTTCATTCGTTCCAATTAAAAGTGTGAAAATAATTCTTGTGTATATTGGGCCTACCATGTCTATAAATGATGTTTTTAATTTCTATCTCCAAATTTTATTTATGAGTATAAATATAAAAATAATCAATACAAATGAATATATGTCATTATTATAATTATGGAGTTTATGGAACCATAATTTATGTACAAGGACCAGAGCTTCCAAACCAAAATATTAATGATAAAGCAAGACCACTAAAACCCAATAACAATGTTTTTAATATGAAAATATTACTTAATTAGTGTTTAAATGTTATAATTATATCATATATTACATTATCTGTATTTAAATGACTTGGGAATACAATCATACTAAATTTGAAATTTATTATACATTAGTTATATAACTTTTTGTGCAAGCCAAAATATTTGGAATGATATTTATGTTAGAATATCATTACTGATCTAGATTATTTTTTATTTTGATTTGAATAATGAAATTTCAGGCTCTAAATATCAATAATATCATTAATTTTTTATCCTATAGTTTTTTTTGTATATTACATTTTTTACATTCGTTTTCCTGTATTTAATAATTTAATAGATATAAATAATTTTTTAATAAAAACATACTTTATTACTTTATTCAGTTTAAAATAACTTTTCATCCATATCCGTGATATCTAATTTTTTTAAAGTGTGTTTTTTACATTATAAATTGATTTTATAAATTAATTTTTATAAATGATTTACTTTTATAGATAATTTTAAAATTAATATTATTTTATTTTTATGATTAAATCACTATTGAATTTTTATTAATTAATATGAAATCAATCATTGTTTCAATATACACAAAATTGATGGAACTTACCATCATAAAGAACACACAATGACATGAAGAATCCATAAAAAAATTACATGTTTATTTTCCATTAAATTAGTTTCCATAATTTTTTAATATTATCTCTATTTTAAAAATTGATTTCGAAATGAATATGGTATTTTCCATAATAAGTATTTTATGTGATCATTTAAAAGAATTATCATTTATGATAACATTATTGGATGTTACATATGACTTATTCAAGATATTATGAATGGATAGAATCAATATTAATTCTCTAAATAAATTTTCATTAGGATTCATAAATGTAAAAAATATTGTTTTCATTCCATGGGTTATTCTCTAATTAATGCTTTATTATAATATTGCACAAAGATGAATATGATTTTCATGATGTGATGTTTGGGAATAAAAATACATATTCATAAAATGAATTTTGTAAATGTGGATATCTCATGAGATAGTGAGTACTAGAAAAGGGTCTGAAAGTAGTTTTATAAGGGACTATATGTACTATGATAGTATTTAGTGTGAACTTAGTCTATGTATTTGATTAGAAGGGGTGAACCCAATACACTATGATTTTCATTGAATTTATACATGACTAACAAAATAATTTTAGATGGTTATGAATATATAAAAAATTAATGTGTTATTCCAATGTCATTCTCTAATAGAATTTTTTATTTGATTACTTTTTTATTCTTGTCTTATGAAATACCATGATTTATAAAAATAAATAATGTTTATGATATTTGATATGTATGGAAAAAATTTCAAATGTTAATATCATATTATAATATCGCATTTTTTATGTTATGATTATTTTATTGTTGATATATGAATTTATTACCTTTAATGAAAATATAATATTCCCAATTATTATATTTCATATCCATGAGTTATGAAGATAGGTTTTCTGTCAAATTAATCTTTGAAGGGTGATGGTTATGATGAAATTACAAGGAGATGATGTAGATCTCTTATGAAATTTTTTACATATCCTTGTTTCCAAAGTTACTAGTCATATATGATTATGGAAGGGATCATAATTTTATGTATTTAATATTCATCTAATAATATTTGATATTTTTGAATGAAAATTACAGGTAACTAAAAAACTCATTTCTTTTACCTGGGTGTATGAATATTTGATATACTGATAAATATTTTTGGTTGCCGAATGTTTTATTGACATTTTAGAAAAATTATTTATTATTTTAATTTTTTACAGGTAATACTATAATTATATATCCCTTTAGTACTTTGGGTAATGTTTTCAATATCATTTTCTCAAGGTTATACAAGTAGTTTTCCCATGCTCGAGATGTTACATGAGTGTTTACCCAAAGTCCAAGGGTACATGGGGGGTCAACTAAATCCAATTATGTGATAAAGTTCTTTGTTGAAATCATTTAAATATGATCTATATCCTTATGATTTTTCTAACCTATTATTTCTTATTAGGATTCTCATGTTTATCCTTCTTATTTTATGATTTTCTGGCATTCCACATAATTAATTATAATTACTTATGTTATATCAATTCATTATGAAACGAATCATTCTTTTATATTTATGACTTTCGGTATGTCATTTATATATAATGTTTATTATTTAATGAACTTTATTTTCTACTCATTCTATCTTATGATCAGTGAATGATGTCTCCCACAATTTCCCATAATGAACATTTAAACTCACCCCTTCTTATGATTTATTTTCTCAATGTTATGATGGAGGTATTAAGTAAGAATTATATAATAATAAAACCATGGTATAATAAATTCACAATAGATTACTTAGATACTTTATTTAATAATTTGATTATATATCAAGTCATTGAAGATAGTAAAACTTTACAGTTCTGGGGAATGTGTTGTAATGAGATGTCTTAAAAAATCATCTAAAAAGATTTAATATTTATGTATATAATTGTGGTGTTGTTTCAGATTTAATAAATGTAGGGTTTACATATTAATGGAAAATGGGATAAAAAACCTTAGTGAGAACCTTATAGATATGATTATGTATTGGATAAAATCATTAAATTATACTGAAGTATATATTTCATAGTTTCTTAGAAATGAAATATCTGTCTCGGTATTAACATGTGGATATAATATCTTGTGTAGATGATTATAGGGGTAATAAAAGTAAAATAGTTGGTTGAGTAATATTTCTCTCTTCACATAGTTTATGAAAAGGAGGCATAACAACACACCATGTTTGACACTCATGGAGGGGTATAGACTAGAAAATTCAAATTTTATTTTTGAAAAATTATTAGGAATGATAGGATAATAACAATGATAACCTATGTTAAACCAAAGTTATATAGTTTGATCCTATTATTTAATGGGTTAATTTGAAGGTGTCTTATGTTATATCTTCTTAATAATTATTCTCATTGTCATATAATCTCTTATAATGAATAGAAATAAATGATATACACATGAAATATTTTTTTCATAGTCAATAACTAGAACTGTGTGGACTCTTATGGAAATTTAATGTGAAATCTAATATGAAGACCATTCTCATGAGAAACCAAATAAAATTGGATTGAGTATAAAAAAATTTCAATCTTTGATCACCCAATTATCCAATGATATGAATTGTATAAAAAACATACTGAACATCCAAACAACCAAAGGAAGGAAGAAATATTCATTGAGCCTATCGTGTAATAGTGTCTTCATTCCACTAGTGTGTCATATAATAAACTTATATAAATGTATTATATCAATAGAATAATAATTATATTACCCATTATATAGTATTTATACTGGGATAATTTCATTTTATTTTTGTATCTTTTTAATGGTGAAAAAAATCATTACAGCACTTTTGTAATGAATGTGATGAAAGAAGAATAAATTGACTTAAAGACCTCAGAAGAGTTTAAGAAGATATTTTCAAATAACCATTTTATATCAAATCATAACAATAAAATGGAGAGTTAGTTTATAAAATTTAAATTTAAGGAAGATGAATCCATTAGTACCTATGTGGAATGTTCCACTGATATCTAAGGTATACTTTTTGTTATATCATTCAACATAAAAAAATTGATAGATTCCTTAGTGGATGAAGACCAATTCATTGACATTCTTTGAAAATAAGATACATTGATATATATGATGAAATTTTATGTTTTTCAATCAAGGGATAATTAGATAAGGGATATTCTTATTGTTCTCATAGTTTTATCGATAGAAGAGAAAAATGGTTTTTAAGGAAATTCAAATAACATAACCCGTTGAGGAAAGAAAATTAATCATCATTTATACTAATAGTTTGGAATAAATACTTGGGGAAAATATTCAAGGTGATATATTAATTCCTCAATAGTGGAATAAAATCCAATTAAAACACAAATACTGAATTAATTTTTAGAGTTAATCCAATGAAATGAATATATAGAAAGATCAACTAAATGCACTACAAAAAATATAATGATTCAATTACAAATAGTATGGTAATTATGACAACATATTTAGTCAACTAAGTGTTAATAGTGATTTTTTTAACAAATCCTGTAATATAAGGTTAATATATTTCTTATGAAATCATATTAATTGAAGTGTTTCATGGGAACAAAGTGTTGAAAGATTCTCCTATCATCCAATACAGTATATCAGATGTCATATTTGATTCATAATTTACATGTTAATTTAAATATTAATATTATTATTAGAGTATCACATTGCCACATCAATTGTAATGTACTTATTTATTAGAGATATTTTTAATTGTTTGATGATTTCATATCAAGTATAAATATCCCATTCTATTGTAGTTTGTGGGAATATGAATCTTGAAAATCAATTAATTTACCATCTAGTTCAATTTCACATGATTATGGGTATGTATCATACCTTTAAATGTATAAACCATTGCAATTTCCATGAAAGGAAACTCACATTAGATTTATTGAAACAACCTAAGTTCATCTATCAGTGAGAGGTTGGATATGGACTTCTAATTGGAGTTAATTACGTCATATGGAACCTACTATCTTTTAATGCGAGGTATTTATGAGAAATATTTGTTTAGAAACTCAATATTTAATACATAAATATTATTCAAATATATATTGATTTATCACCTATAAAGGTTTATAGTATTCCCTAAAATGATGTTGTTGGGTTTTTAACCAAAATCATAGCTGATGCTATGGCTATTTCAAATACATCATGTCGAATAACCCCAATTGAGTTATAGGAATTGAAGGATAAACATTAGAAGAATATAGGAAATGGTTTCATATTCCATAGAGATTCAATAAGGGTGAAAGTATTATTTTATTTAGAAAAATATGGTTAAATTTATATCTACATTGATTTTAAAGAACACAACTAAATGACATTCAATAATAAGTAACATCTACCATGTATTAATGACATGTTTGATTGACTGTGTGAAACTTAATTATTTTCCAATATTTATCTTCAAAAAGGATATCATTAGTTTGGGCTCAAAATGAAGGATATATAAAAGGTGGGGTTTTATAAAGTGTATTTAGATTATAAATTTATAATGGATCTATTAGTACTTACCAACTCCCTCATTATCATCAAGAATTTAATGAATGCAGTCATCGTAAATTACCATTTTAGTCTATCGTAGTATTCAAAGATAATATTTTTATATATTAAAAGTGAAATTAATTGAATGAAGCCCATTTTTTATTGTGTTTATTACCATTGGGAAGGATAAAATGTACACAAAATTTAGAAAGATTTAATTTAGTGTAGATATTTTTATTCTTGGTTCATGTAATTACATGTAAAGGTATATCTATGGTTCATTCCATTATTGAAATTATTTGGAAATGACTCATTCCACCCAAGATAACTAAGATCTATGGTTTTATTTTAATTTATGGATACTATCATGTCTTTGTTATAAATCTATAATGAATTTCAAAACCAGTAACCTGGTTGATGTGGAAAGGATCCAAATCCCTTTGGATAGATGTATATGAATAAAATTTCATGGTCTTGATGAGAATTTTGATTATTTAACTACTGACCCCACCAATCTATAGTGGAAAAGGGATTTCTATATATGGTGAAACATCAATGAAGTGGATGGTATATATTCTCTTTTTGAATGAAATTGTATTAACATATTACTTTATCCAATTAAATTTTTTTGGAGGAAAATTAAAAGACCAATGAAATGGATGTAGAAATTGTTATTTTTTCTTTGAAAATATATTCGAATTATCTTTATGGTAAAAGGATTGGTATATGTATATGCTAATCATAAAAGTATAATTTATATATTTGAATATAATGACTTTAATATCCAATAATGTGTATTGGTGGAGTTGAATAATTATTCTAATTACACACTAAATTATCACGCCAAGAAGGTGAATAAGGTTGCTGATGTACAAAGTTGGAATGATATTGATATATTTTATATGATAGAGATTGAAAAGAAACAAATTCCTATGTATTGGGAGAGGATGGACCTTCAAATCATATTTTAATGAGTAAAATATTATCTTTATGATATAACTATTAAATCATTAATATACATATATATTAAAGCCACACAACATGAGGGGGATGGTGCCTCATTCTTCGAGGACCCTCTCGGGCTCATGGCTCACCTTCACCCTTTTAGGGTTTCGACCTCTCCCTTGTAGTGGTGGTTCTGACACTCCACTCCCTTCTGTTATTCGGCCTATCTCGAATGGTCCATGAAGTTTATCTGCTTCATCCTCGACTGCCTATTCTACACTCTGTCCTTGCGCTCCATTGTTCCCCTCTTGGTTGGATGTGGAGCGATGAAAAAATTGATGATTTGGGTTAAGAAATTATGCAGCAGTGGGTTTATTGGCAGCTACTTTCTTCCCCAGTTTAGGGTTTCAGTCTCGGGTTCCTCTCTATATTTTTATCCCATCATTGTTTTTTTCAGCCGGCCGTTGTTCTCCTTTTTTGGTTTGAAATGTTTCTATTTGGGGGTGTTTTTCACAATGCTCAGTTGCTTGTTGGGATGGCCCTTCTTCTTGCACTCTCCTCGGCCTCTAGGCTCTTTTCTTACCATCCAGGTCAGTAAGGTGCACTAAATCTCATGAGGGGTTGGGTGTGTGGTGATATATGGAGGAGGATCTTGGTCTTGCTGCATGTTCTCGGGTGAGGGTTGGGTGTTTCTTTGGGTGTTTTGGTGATGGAAAAGGGTGTTATTGGTGCTGATCCATGGATAGAAGTAGCGATGGTGTTGCATCGACCGGATGACATCTGGTATTCTTTTCCTTGATCAGGTACTTAGACGGCTCACTTGTTTTCGTGGGGACCTTCATGGTTTTCGAGACATTCATCTTATGATGTGTTAGAGGGTTCTGGTGGTTTTCTGTCTTAGTCAGGTGGTCGCTGGCTATTCGGGATCAGGGCAGAAGGTGATGGTCGCATCTATGAGTGTCGCTCTCGGAGACCTAAAGTGAGGTAGGTTTTTTTTCATATTTCATTTCTGGTAATCGTGTACCCCTGGATCGTGGTTTCCCTGGTGGTGGCTGATGACATATCCTTCGATGTCATGGTCAACATTCATATTTCTGATTATCAACGTTGGTATTCTGGTATGGTGATTTGGGTGACAAAGGTGCCTATGAATGAAGGTTTCGAGTGGTGATGACGATGCTGACAATGGTGTCAGTGTTAATGCGGTGATGGATAGAGTTGGTGATGTTGATGTCTAGCAAGGGATCTATCAACTATAGAACTATTGGTGTAATGTTTTTGATTCTCGATATAGGCACGTGTATGTAGGATGGTTTTTGAATTTGGAATGATGTGTTTTTTGGAAGGTAGTAATGGTGGTACAGATCGGGTTGGCTATAGTGTTTTTTTTGAAATTCGAATGTTGTATGATGAAATTATTGTGATTGATTGAATCTGGTGGTTTTGTGATGGTCTACACTTAACCATTAAATGTTTTGTTAGAAAATAAAAAATAATATGTATTGAACAAAGAGGAACAACAAGATTAGTTTTATTTGAAAAGGAATGTAAGAATTATATGGGAATTCATCATTTACCATTATGTAATGATATGGTTTAATAACAATATATGTGATCAATTAATACCAAAAATCAAGAAGGATTTTTTGGATGAATCACATTGATCATTGTTCACTACCAAAATTATAATTAATAAAATTATATATATCTCAAAGAAGATAACATGAAAAGTGATATTTTGAAGAATGTATCTTCCTTTCTGGAATGTCCCCAACTTATGTCTAGATTTCATATGTCTACGGGGATGATGCACACACTACTAATTCCAGCATAGGAAATAAAAAACAAACATACTAGGCTTCATCATAGGACTCCCGAATACCTCTAAATTCCATAACTATATATCAGTCCTAGTATGTTTGTTAGATTTCATATATGATTTATTAGGTGACAAACTAGATATGAGATTCTTTAATGATGTTGTAAGGTTTAATGGATTAGAACTATAAATTTTAACTGATTGAGATTAATGGATTACCCAGATGTTTTGGAGAAGCATTTAGTAATATTTCAATATGAATCCAAGAGATAAGACAATATATCATCCTTAGATAGATTTTTAATTTGAGAGGTCCACTAATGCTCAATAACATATTCTGAGAGATTTAATTACATATTTAAAAAGAGGTTGTCATCAACAACTTACTTTAGTTGAATTATCTTAAAATAGTATCATTCACTCAAGGATTTAGATGGATATTTTTGAAGAACTATATTGAAAAATTTTCATTACTCTAATATGATTTCATGATGTTGGATAATGAAAAATATTCGGAATTGTTCTATCATTGTTAGCGGTAGAGAATGTTAGAGGAGTTTGATAGAACATTAGAGTAGCTCCATGTAAACAAAAATGTTTTGATAAAAATATTCTAAGGGATAAATAATTCCATTTTAGGGTGAACATTGTCATAATAATATCTCCATGGATGAATGTTATGAGAATTGGATAGAAGGCAGAGTTTATCCCTATATATATCAATCACTATGGAATTTTTCATCACATTGATAGGGTATTGTATTTCATGGAGCTTCAAACACTGATCTCCAAAGTTCATGATGTGTTCCATATATCACATCCAATGATTTGCAGACATGGTCCTTCACATTTACTATACTAATAGGTTGAACTATTGGATCATGATCATTATATTTAAGAAAAAAGATTATTAATTCTCGATTAAGTAGACAAAGTGTTGTGGAACAAAAAAACACAATTTTTCAATTGTTAGTGATGAAACGAAACCAAAACATAAGTGAAATAATATTTATTATAATGAAAATAAATAAATATTATATATGTAATATAATTGAAACAATATTAGTATAAATATTTATGTAATTATATGATGTACAAAATTTATTATACGTTTTTAAATAAAAATTAATTCTTTACAAAAAACATTCTACTATATATGTTTTCAATAATGTAAATTTCTCTTATTTTGAGTATTAACATTATGAAATTTTCTTATTTTTTGAATAAAATTTAATATACATTGAAAATATATTATAAAAATTTAATAAATAATGAAACATTCATTTATATGTAAGAAGTGTTATTTTTCACAAATATATTTTATTAATGTGTGTAATTAATTTTATGATAATACATTAAAATAATAACTATCAATGAATTATCATAAGAATAATTTAGAAAAAATATCCATTTTTAAAATTAACATTTATATAATAATTTTCACTATGTGTGGAATGATAATAAAATTATTTTATTCTTAAAGATACATTTTCATTTTAAATGTGTTTTACAGATTTTGTGCGATTATATTTGAATAAATTTATTCCACCTCTATGAATATAATACAATAAAATACATTGTATATTTAAATAATTTAAAAAATACAAGGTTATAATTTCAACATAATTTTTATCCATAATGAATAGTTACAATGATACAAATCATATAGAAACTATGATGGGTAGAAGGGTTAATGAGGGCCTTCAATAAAGATATAATGCTTCAAATATGTCTAAAACCATTAAATATATGACTTCATGATTGGATTAAAATGATTAAATATCCTATATTTCTAAAGATTTCAATTTGGTCCAACTTCTCCATGAAAATTTCTTTATATTATTTAAAAGATAATGGAATTTATAAGGGCACCACTCCCCTCACTTTTAAAAAGTCGCATTTTCTTCTAACATGTCAATGCCACTTGAGAACATTATCTGAAAAAATACATAAAAACAATAAATTTAAAATTATCCTCCCCATTTCATTTCAGTATTAGTCCTCTAAAAATCCCATCTATAAATGATTATGATCTTATTCAAATTTGGTAACACAAATAAAATTCAATTGTCATTACTGAACTATTTCATGTTTCTTAATCTATAATATTTCACCAAAAATTCCAAAACCTTTTGAAAACAAATACATATATTAATTTAATATAATAATTTTTTTACCAGTATCTGCTTTTTCTATTTCCCTTCATTTTAATGGAAAATGAAAACATTTCTCATGTAAACATACAGTCTACCATCTCCATATAAATTTTATTATATTTTGTAACTCAAACTCTCATGTATGGTTATATATATTAATTTTATAAATATATGTGATACATATTTTATATTTATTATCATTTTAATATAATTTATTATTTATATTTTTCTTTCTATCCACTGAAAAATGGAAACATCACCTGTTTTTTACTTATGGAATACCACCTCCATGAAGTGATGTAATTCATTTTTCATTACCTCATTGCATAGACTTTTATAACTGTTTATATAATAAATATATATAACATATATTGCCTGATTTAACTTCTAGAACCACGACCAAGGTTAAATTATGGAAACCATTAAATAAAAACAATCCGGGAAAGAAGAATAATTACACACAAATTATGATTTTAATAATGAATTGTATATAAATAGGTGATTGGAAATTGTAAAGGAATAATATATATGAATATTTTCTCATAAAGATTTATACTAATTCTAAATTTTTTATAAATTAGGTTATATTTTGTAAAAATAATGTTTAGACTTGAGTTATGGGTTTCTTAATCCCAATTTCCCTTTATTTAGATATTTTTTATATTAACTATATTCTATATTATATGGGAAAAATATAATGAAAATAATTGTATTTTATAATTATTTTATTAAAAATTATATTTATTTAAAAAATCATCTATAGTCATCTGTTAAATAATTATTTGATTTAAATATTACTAATGATGTAAGTTGTTATGATACAAACTCACCATTAACAAGATTATTAATTTTTTTATTTTTTATTATAGAAATTATATTTTACTTAACTCTTAAATAATCATTATTAAATTATATTGTATTGTTTATATGTTTTTTCATGCATTTATAACACTTTCCCTTTATTTGGAACTCAAAACACCAAAAGTATTTTTTTAAGAAAATATGAACTTATTTAACTATTTTTATCTGGAGTATATATCTTCCAAATTCATATTCGTATTAGTTGTTTTATAGATCTTGTTTTATGCAATAAATATTTTATACATATATTTTATACAAAAAGAGAGTTTCCTTAAAAATTATTAGAATTAATATTTTTAAATATTTTTTATATGACTCAGTTACATTTTTTTTAAATTAAAAAAGAATAATTTATATAAATTAAAATTCAAACAAAATATCATATTTTCATAAGTGTTATTTATTATAAATATTTAATTATATTTTTCCAAGGTTATTTAATAAAATAAAAGACCTATTTTTCAATAATTATTTGTTTCAAATAATCTAAAAATGGGTTTCATTCCATTTTTTTCTATTCATATTTTAAATTACTTTTATTAAAGTTGTTTTCATATATTTCATCATTTCTTAATGATTTTTATGATTCATTACTATTTTTTGTTGGTTATATAATCCTCTTTCTTTCTTGTATATGTATTCTGATGATGATTTTATATATAAGTTATTATGAAACCCATGGCATTTCATGTGTTAATTAAAAGATTTATGTATTATGATTTTATAATGAAATTACGATGAACTTAATTTCTTTAGCATAGGTTCATTAAGTTATGTTTTAATTCTTAATGTTTTTATGATATTATTTTACACTTTTGGAGGGGTTTCACTTTGTTAAAAGTGAACCCAAAATTATATATACTTATAATTAATTGGGTTATGTTTGATAACTCATGAACATAAGGTCAAACTGTATATTATCCTGATCCAAAGTGATTATGTATATATTTATCCCAATCACATGGGTATAAAGGAAGATTGATCAATCCTAAGAAGATAAATGGGTGGGTATTCCAAGCCTCATAAGGTACACATGTGGTTATACCAAGACTATTATGTGATGAATTCCGTATTTTTTTTCCATGAAATATGATTTCTTTTCAAACTTAAATTCTACCCTCTTATATAATCTTATTAATCCTAAGTTATGATCACTTTTTTAGATATTTTTTGATGTTCCACACAATTACGACACGTTACTTGGGATTTATTTCTATGGTTACAAACTTTTTGTTCCATGATTATATTCTCACACCATTATAATCTTGTTATGACCACTAATGATTAGAAATTGGTGTGTCCCATGATAACCCATGTTGATCATCTGATACCACCCAATATTCTGTGTCTATTACCCTAGGTTATGATGAAGTATATAAAGATGAAAATTTCTATGAATTGTACTATGTTATTATAAATATATTTGAAATTTTGAAGATATTTTAGAAATAATATTATTATGTATCTATTATCTAAAGACAATAACCATTTACATTTCTTTGGAATGTATTATTTTAAAATTTTAAAATATTTATCTCAAAATATGAAATACTTATGTATCTTATTATTGGGTTTCCACACCAATGGTGGTCTCGATGGAAAAGGGTTCATTTTTGATCAATATTCAATGGGGATCTCTTGGTTTGGGGTCTATCTATCCCTCATGAAGTTACACTGTCATTATTAAGGGGGAATAATACTCTTTTAAATGAATGAAATGAATTTGCGTTTTGTGTTTCTATGAAATGATATTAATTTTCATATCTTGATTTTCTTGAGTCTATGAAATTCATTTTTAATTAAAATATAGTGATATTTTATATCCATGGTGGGTATATCAAAATATTACATGTATTTTTGAGAACATTATAAATGTACTATACAATCAATTTCTAATTTTTTTTGAACCCAAGATATTAAGAATTCAAATCACTATATAAAATATATAAATGGTTCCCTTGTGTAATTTTAGTGGAAGATGTTGGTTATCTTTTTATGTTTTATTTTCAAGGATAAATATTGTTTTCAATTCATTTTTTTGGAAAATTATTTGTTTATTATACAAAATATAATTCCATGGATTTCATCAAAGTGGATATTAAGGTAAATTGAAATGACTTAGAATTATGAGAATAGTATATTAACATTGACAATTTGGAATATTCAAAAATAAATATCACGAGGCTTGTGAGACCCTCATATTTCCCCAAGTTCTTATTTATCCATTTTTTGGTTTTTTATTTATTATGTGATGATTATTAAATTCTAAAAGTGGTTGATTCATGTAATGGTATGGGTGATGAGATAGTAATTTGTTTATGATTAATTATTAATACGAATCTCTTGGAAAAATTAATTTCCCACTTCAAATTTTATTATGTCATGATATCCTAAGTAACATAGATGTATATGTTGATTTATGATCAACTAGTTTAGAGAGTAGATTAGCTACTGTCCTCTCTCATTTGAGATAGGCGTAGGTAGGGAGTGCTATGAAAATTACATTATGGGCTAGGTGGGTTTTAGGAGTATTTTATTTATACGTAATGTAGGTTTTCATTTTTTTTCATCTTTATAATTTCATTTGTATATCCACACATTAGGACCTAGGTAGTTACCTATGATACTTTTTACATAATTAGTGTTTTATGTACGAGATTTTTGTAATTCATTTGTATCACATGGTTCATTTATTTTTCGTAAGAGTAAACATTTTTTAGATTGATTTAGTTATATTATAATAGTGGTTCATACAGATTTTTTCATTCCAATATTTTGGTTGGATTTTTTATAAATGTAGTTATAATGTTAGCCTTTGGAAAATTGTTTTATGATGATATTATATGTGGACTATTTTTGAAAAATGTGTTGAAATGAATAAAATAATATTCAATATATTTTACTTTAAAAATAAAAGTCTATAATTTCTATTTTTAATTATTTTTGTACTATGTTTATATTTTAGTTGTTTTTGGTATAGAATAGAAATTTATCATATTATGGAAGAATAATGATGTTCGGTTTCTTGTTTAACATAAAGAAGAAAACCATAATGACTAATGTACCAAAAAAATAGAATGAATGAATTGTTACATGTATGAAATTACATAATATCCTTGGTGAGATTGTAATGGTCTTATTAGCTCCCACCCATCACAAAAACTAATGTAGATGTATCTATATGTTATAGTTTATATTGTATATAGTTTTTGTTTCAGTTTGGATATAATATTATTTGGTTGAGGATGTGTGAGTGGGAATGGGGTGATATGCCTTGAGATTTGTGGAGGTGATATGACTTTATATTTATTTTTCCTTTTATTTTGGGTTGGGATGTTATATATGCCAAAAATATTCTTCTTTTAGTTGTATTCATTTTATTTTTTCATTCCTTTATTAATGTTGCTTTTTTATTATTTATGTATTCTGAAAAGAATGTGTTAATTTATATATAATTTTTATGAATCATTTTTCCTTTATATGAATTAGTTTTAGTAATATTACATTGTATGGGCGTCCAATATTTAGACTATTAGTATTGGGGTTTATGTTAAATTATTATTTTTATATTTACACTGATTATATGGAAAAATAATTCATATTAGTTTATTCTGTGACTCTTAGAAACTGGTTTCCAACTCATGGGGTTTGTATTTTTTCTTCGAGCATTGTAAAAGATCAAGTCGGGTGACATGTCATGAAAGACATGTCCAATTTATTATAAATTCTACCAGTGAAATGGTTTTTGAAATTGAATAGTTGTTAAGAAACAAACTCTTTATATTTCAAGTGATTCTTGGTAGAGAAATTAGAATGATGGTTTGAACTCTAGAGGAAAATCAGTAGTATCTATTAAATTAACACCTTTCATGTTGAATCTTAAGATACAATGGGATGTTGAGATTTTGATTTTTATTCTAGGTTTTTTTATCTTTTTTCTATATATAATGAATAAAATTCATATTATATTGAATCCCTATATTTTTTAATGATATATTAATGAGATTTTTTAAGTTAATGGAAAATGTGAATGAATCTCTAGGTCCCCACAAGTGGCCTTCATAGTTAGGTATGTCATTTGGGGAAAATTTTGATGGATATGAGGACTATATTGAGCCTTTTTCATGGTTAGATCACGATCCAGAAAAACATGTTCCCAAATCATGCACAACCCTTCATCCCTCTTTTAGTTTTTTATGAAAATAATTTTAATTAAAATTGTTATTAATGTGGATCCTAGTCGTTTTTTGTGTTTGGTAAAGTTTCTTTTTATGATTTTTTGATGTTATTAGGGTTATAATGATGTTCTATATTATGTTATGTTTTATTTGCACATGATTTTTATTAATTATTTTTCAAAGAGAATAATAATTTTTAAATTCGGTTTCTTGAAAATAGTTCTAAAAGGATATTTTTCATTTTTATGATGTTTATGAAATGATTGGTTTCAGATGGAAATTCAGATAATGATTTGATATCAATGTATGTTTTTATATAAATTATTCAAAAAAAGTGGGAGAATTAAAATTTAAACTTGTAATGAACATAAGAAGTGATTTTATTTGGTTTGAAAAATGAATTTGTGTGTTTTACAATGTTTGATTTCCTAGTAATTATTCATAAATGAGAGTTTTAAATTTATTAGAAGAATTGAAAAATTGGATTATTTAATTATAAAACTCATAAGGTGGTTGATATTTTTCAAGGGGTTAAGTGTTTTGGAAATATAGGTTTGTCTATTTATTTTATATTAATTCATAAGTACGTGAGTGGGATTTGTTTCATCAGATAATGATTTAATATGTTATTTTTTTGGATTTTTGAAATAACATTAATTTTATCTAGGTTTTTTCATTTTAATGTATATATTCTTTTATGAAATGGATTTTTAATGGGTGAATGTTTTTATAATGTTTTTTTCATTTTTGAGTGTTAATTTGAAATATGACTTAGTTGATAAGTGGTATATTTTTTGATTATATAATATTAATGATTTGGGTTTCTTTAATGTTTTTATATCCTTACACACCTAAATGTATTTAAAATGTCTAGATATTTGATCATGAGGTATAAAACTAATAGTGATTATATTCATCGCCATGTTATAGATCATTCATTTGGTGACTCTACCCATACATGAATTAGTGTGGTAGAACCCAAACCTTTTTTCTCTTAGTCTCTGTCCAAAAATTTCTGGAATCATCATCTTTCTTCATTTCATTATAGAACTAGGAAGGATGGATGTTTATCCTGGTGCAAGTCATTTTGGTGAGGGACAATATTATTAGACCCTTGTTGTTTTCATTATAAGAATATATATTTTTTGTATTTTAGATCTTGTTGATTCTATATTCTTAGGAATCAATATTTTTAAACATATTAGAGATAATAATTTAATTGGTTTCTCCTAAACAATATGTGCATTAGGAATTTAAATTGTGGTTCTTCTAAGATATTTTTAATTCTTGGGGATATTTTGACCTATTGTATAAAATTTTTATTTTGGATATTTTTATAAATTCCAAATATTGAGGTTTTTGGTTTTAATTGATTTATCATGGGTATATATAGTAGGTGTATGGGTATCCTTAATAGTTTTGGTTTAGTTATGATTTAATTTGATCAATTTGGATTTCATTGAATACACCATGGGTGGAATTCAATGGGTGATTTACCAATATACCTTATATTCTAATTCCCTAGATCATGGTTATATATATTATTATTTGAGTTGATGGAAGTTTACTTATTTTTTTCTCCTACATAGGTATTGGTTGATGAGGTTTTTTTAGATTTTGTATTGGAATTCATAGAAAATTATTTTTTCATTGTTTTACTTATAGATTTTCATTCTTTTATATTGGATTATTGGTGTGATTTATGAACGAACTATGGTTTTCATAAGGATTTTGTTTTTGGAATTTTGTATTATTTATGAAGTTCATTTTTCATAATTCTTATATTTTCCCCACTAATATTTCTAAATGGTTAGTATACCTTAGTAAAACTCTATATCCTTTAAGATTATTGTGACTTATTGTATAGATGATTTCTATTTGGTTATGTTGAGAGATATCGGAGGTTGAATTCCATCAATCATGAGGTATTTTTTAATTTATATTATTTGTGATCATAAGGACATCTGTAGTTTCCACATCCCACCACATATTTTTTGGGGATTTTGAGGGTCTAGCAATCCATGTCATCTACCATTTAGTAATGAATATTTTGGGGACCATATATTTGTGGTGGAGATAATTTTCATATCCCCTATAGTAATTTTTATTTTGAATTTAGTACTTACTAGTGAAGAATTTCATATTTACACATATTTTTATTTTAAAAATTTATTGATTACGTATGTGTTTAAGTCCAGTTTTCATTTTTTCTAAAGATTGGTCTTGTTGTGGCCAGATGTAGTCACCCCATATATGGGTATTTTTGATGTCTATAGTTTTTGACTGGATATGAGTCTTGTCTATAATCTGGGTCATCATATAAGGGATGTGTTTTTTCATTGGTATATAGTTTTCAAGAATAGTTATTCATGCTATGATCTAACGAATCATACCCTGCCCATGTGGGATATAAAATTAATCACACAAAATCAAAATTTTTCATGCCATTTCATTTCAAAAGAATATTTTTAATTTTGAAAAATTATAGATGTTCACATTAAATTTTATGAATCAAACATGTTTCCTTTATTCCCATTTAATCCATATTGGCTGAATGATCCCTAGATAAATTTTATTCCTTTACCTCATTATTTTTTGAAAATTTTTCCCTTGATTTCAATGGGATGCATCAATGTTAGGGCCTCTACATCATCTTATTTTATTCTTTTTATAAATATTTTAAACTTTTTTTATATACCACGATGAGCTAGGGTTATTTTTTACTCCATTCTTCATAGGGTTTATATATATTTAGTGTCTCAAATTCAATCTACTTTTTACATTTTAATTATTTTCTAGACCTAAGAATCTCTCTAGTAAGAGACATGAATTTATGGTGGGGTTTCTATGAATACGCATTATTTTTCAATTCATGAACTTCTTGTGTTTTAGAATATTTTTATATTATTGTATTGTGATATGAGATATCCCTGGGAGATATATACAATTTTTCAATGAAATTTTTACAATGTAATAAAGTGATTTCACAAGGAAATTTAAATATTATTTTGAAATCAAGAGGCTATGATTTCAAAACCTTCTTTAATATTCCTATGAGGAACTCCTAAAAAGTTTCAATGTAATTTGTTTTACATGGGATGATTATTAATTTCATGGATTGAAAACTGTGATTTACAGGATTTTTTTTGTATAAAGGGGAGTTTTTTATTTGAAATTGGTATCCAATGAATGATTCATAGTAGATATTTTAGGAAATAAAAGTGGCTCGACATTTCTAGTATAATATATTATGAAGTTTATCTTTACACTTTTTAAAAACAATTTCATGATTCTTTTGAGACCCTCATGTTTCCCATTATTCTTGGTTCTCCCCTTTAGTGATTTTTTATTTATTATAGGTTGATTATTTAATGTGAAAAATGGTTGTTTTGAGAGAGAGTGTTAGAGGAGAGGGATATTTATTCTTAATTCTTATTGATACTTGTTTTTCTCTTGGATTGACTATTTTATCTCCCACCATTGATTATGTCCTCAGAATATTGGTAACATACCGAGAGCAAATGATTTATTCCACACTAGTTTAGGTAAAACAATTGATATTGTACTATGTAGCATGTGATAGATATTTGCTGTGAATTCCTCTAATGATGATAGTGTGGGATAGTTATGAGGCTTATTTATGTTTTTAGGATATATTATTATTTAAATGACAGTATAATGTTTATAGTATCATTAGGATCTTATCGTATTCATGAATATGGGATTTTCTATGATAATTATTCCTTGATTACATTTTGGGTGTTTTTGTTGTATCTCCCAAACCTGTGTTACCCAGAGTCTGTGCATTATTACATAACATTGAAATGATCAAAAAATATCATGTCCCAAAAGACCAATCAATTTCATATCCTTGTATGTAATAAATATATACATAAGTTTTACATTAATCCTAAAAATGAAAAAAACATTGTGACACCTTTTACACAGACATATCTCTTATCTTGTCCCTATAGGTCAGTCATAATTTACTTCTTTGCATCCTTGGAAAAATAAAACATAAGAAAGGGGTGAGATTAGATGCTCAGTAGGGATTACAATATAGAAGAAGCTATAATAAATACGAAAAAATATTTAAGGAAATGTATAAGACTAAAACTCAATCCTTTTAAAATTTAACTTCAAAATTATATGGCCAAGATAAATCAAATAATTCCATTTACTTATTAACATTGATTTTCTTCAAGTCGAGTAATCGCATGTAATATCAATAGCTAATCTCAAAACGTCGGAATGCATAATTTCAGACATCATAACCACATAATATGGGCCTCGTTCCAAGACTAAAAATAAATATTTTGTCAAGGTCTTGAGCAAAGACACTATTTTGTCTCATGAGACCTACTGATGCATCAAGGGGCTATAGCGGGCCCTACCCGTCACTTACTATATCCAATGCATTCCTTATATGAAAAGGGTGAAAAATAACATAAAAATTCATATTAACCTAACATAAAAAATGTTAATATGTTAACCATATACAATTAATGAAATAAAAATAACCCATACACATTCAAACATATCATAAAACTATCAATACAATATGGAATATTGTATCATAATAAATCAGCTTCAATTAATCAAAAAATCCAACAATAAATTTTGACATAGATGATATCAATCCAAAATAAATTTGATAGAAATATCTCATTCCACATTAAAATCATTTAAAATAAATGTATTTATAAAATAAAACAATTAATTTGAAAATATTATTATAAAATTGTACGGTATGCTTTGAATGTTTTATGAGAGTGGAAAATAGTTTCCCATGTAGTATAATTTCAAAAAAAACATTCTTTCATTAATTTTTCAAAGATGCCATAAATAAATATGTTTAGAAAAATTTGGAATGATTCTATTCAAAAAAATTATAAAAATTAAAATAAAGGTATAAAAAACATTAACCCATAGTCTAGGAAATAGTAAAAACGTTTATATGTACATTTTAAGAAACACACATGTGGATGATAAAGAAGTCCTAGTAGATACTAACATATAAACAACCTCGAATAATAAAGTTATTTTAAAATTAACCCTTAACATGTACTTTTCTTTATTTTATTATAAGTTAAACTCATGTATAATAGTTAAATAATTTTTATTGGATAATACAAGAACCACATACATAAATATGATATCATATATGATCCTCTTATATTGCTTTGTTAACAATATTTCAGTAGTATTATAGTTTTGGGTATTACCTGATTCATTTTCCTATATATGTTTTGTTACGTAAGTCATGTTTGTTATAGATAGGATATATTTGATTCATATAAAAAAAATTATTATGTTCTTTAACATTATTTTTAATCATCAAATAAAATATATTCTTGAATGGTTAGGATGGGGAATGAAATCTCATTGCGTCGTGGAGACGGTAAGCCGTACGTACGCACGAACGACAATATCAATCTATTGATGGTGAAATCATATATAACTGGATGGTATATTATATATACATAATAATTAACCAGTTATATTTATTATTTACATCATTTATAAAAATTATTATACCAATCCAAATAATTAAGTGTGGAATAACAAACTACACCATGACGTGGAGATGGTAAGCCGTACATATGCACGTATGGTGAATTTGTCATTCATAGGATGGATAGAATAATTAATATGGTTGTAAAAGATTTATAATAATCTCAAATTATGTATAAGTTACTATATTTTATATTTTTTTCTAGAAACATAAAATAAATAGGAAGAGGAAGAGGAAAGGAACATTGAAAGAGGTGATAACTTAATTACTTATTCTTCAAGTGATTTATCCTGATTTGGACAAAAGGGCTCCATGTAATGGATTTCTAATAAAGGAAATTCCTCTAAGAAAAATTAACGGTATTTTAGTGGATATTTGGGCTGGACATGGCCTATCAAAATAGCTTTGGTAGTGTGAATTAATGATAAGCGGAAGTACCCTCTTATAAGAGAGGTGAGGGGACTTTATGAAGATCTTGAAATATTATCTTATTATAAAATTATTATCGGTTTTTAATAGCATAAAATGGATTTATTTTGAGTCTATTGTGGATAAGGGTTTAAAACCTCTTATCCAACAGGTTTGAAACATGTTTAGTTAACCATATTAACCTTACCATTTAGATTTACCTCTTAGTTAAATGGTATAACTTTTAAAATGTTATCTAGTATTTTTATAAAAAATGGATAATATAGTTACTATAAAATGCTAAGAGAAACTCAAGTGGTAAATTACTGACATATCTAACATTATCTAAGTCATTTTTAAAAATATTATATTTTTAGGAATATTATGTCATTTAATAAAATACTATTTGTTTTAGAAACCCATTAATGTCAATTTTCACACTATTTAGTATTTTATTTTTTTGAAAGTCATAAACCATGATTACTTAAAAAAATAAAATTAATCAACCCTAAAATTTATTATTCAAATATAAAAGCCATGAATTGAATCAAAACATTCAAATTATGTTTAATTTTAAATTTATAATATATTTTTTTTTATTTTTTCATTAATAATGAAAATACTCCATCATTATTGTGTCATCAATAAATTTATTTATTTTAGATATAAAAATTATAAATAAAATATAATGATATATATAATATTTTTAGATTTCTTATGACTATTTATAGTCATAGAGAACAAATATATATCCTCATATAAAAATTATGTTTGAGAAAGATTCATGATTACGTTATATGTTTCTATACTTTAAATTAATTCCTATTAAATGACATTTTCAAATAAATGTGGCTCCATGGGGTCCCAAAATTGATTCGATGAAGAATATGGTCGTACATATCTTATCAAATAATATTATGACATGTGTTAGGGTGGTTTAATATTATAATAATTTTCCCCATTATTTACTAGATTTACCATTTAACCATGGTAAGTAAAATAATTACTAAAATTATTATTCATAATGTATAAAAATTAAAATGGACATATTTACAAAATATGAAACTTTTGGTTCCAAATAAGGAATCAAAATTTTCAAATTCACAATAGGGAAGTTTCATTATTTAATTTATATTAATATTCATTATCAAAACAAAAAAGCAGGTTTTTAAGAAGTAAAAACATTCAAAAGATTGACTTGTGTTTATGTACAATCTAAATGAGAAATTGCATCCAATTACATAAATTATATTATATGATAAAAATATAATCTAATGATACATTAAAACCACTCAAATTTATATTTTAACACAATAAATTATTTGGATTAATAAATTTGTTTTTAATTAAAATTTATTATATTTCACTATTCATAAAAATAGTAACGTTACCATAAAAGTACCAAAAAAATCACAATAAGCTAATTTTGATATTCGAAATCAGAAAATGCAGTCCATTTTGAAAAATGAAATAATAAAATTTTCCAAAAGTTGTTATTACTATTCATAATTTTGTTTTAAACAACTAGTTTGATTAGTTGGGATGTGATAGAACTCAGTGGTTCTTAAAATGCATACTAATGTGTTAATCAAATAGAAGAATACCGTATAACCTTGAGGTGTTACATTTTTTACTTAATTCAAATAATTTCATCATCAAAATATCTAGATTCTTAATACATAGATATATTTCATTGGTTCTTCATCACAAGAACCTCATGTTCCCACATGACCTCTTCCATTGTACGGTTTCTCCAAAGAACATTAACCCGACGAGACATCTGGTTTCTCAACCCTTTATCACGGGTATCAAGAATAATTATAGGCTCTTCACAATAAGACAGATTAGGTTTGAATTCTATTTATTCATACGTGAGTACATGTGTTGGGTCTGGCATATATTTTCATAACAGTAATACGTGGAACACATCATTATCATTGGAGAGACTTGGTGGCATATCCAAATGGTAATCTGCAACTCCAATTCATTCTAGAATTTTGAAAGGTCCAATGTACCTGTGACTTAGTTTACCCTTCTTACTGAATTTTATAACATCCTTCCAATGAGATAAATTTATGTAAACATGATCTCATACTTGAAATTCCAAATACTCCCGTCAGTTATCGGTCGAGATCTTTTCATATGCATTGAGCTTCTTTGATGTGGGTTTGTATAATCTATTCCTTTTCCAATTTTTTCAAAATTTCTTGGGCCTATGAGTTTTCTTTCACCAACATCATCCCAACTAGTAGGTGTGTGACATCTCTTTCAACATAACGCTTTATATGATACCATATGAATACATTAATGGAAGCTATTGTAATTGTTAAATTATACTATAGGTAAATACTGATCCCATATACCTTGAATGTCATGATAGGAAGATATCAACATGTTTTCTATGTTTTGAATAGTCTGTTATGATTTTCCATCAATTTTAAGGTGGTAGGCAGTGCTCAAACGAAGATTAGTATCTTGGTCTTTCTAAAGAGTTTTCGAGAATCTGGATGTAAAAAGGGGATCATGATCTGAAACAAATAATTGGGTACACCATGAAGTCTTATACATTTATAAATATAGTCTTTCAAAATATTCATGTGGTTAATATTTTATTATATCTAGAAAATTTGTTGACTTCGTAAGATGATTGACAATTACTCATATTGCATTATTTCTTCTAGGAGTCTTTCGTATCCCCATGACAAAGTCCTTTATAATATCATCCCATTTCTCCTCAGGTATGAGAATAGGTTGAATGAATCATCTAAGATGTTTACTTCAAGCCTTCACCAGATGAAAAACCATACTTTTTGAAACATAATCTACAATCTCCCTATTCATGTTGGCTCACCAAAAACTGTTCCATTAAATATCTATAAATCCTATTGTTATCAGGGTGTATAGAGAAATTGGAGCTATGAGCTTCATCTAACAATTCCATTTTTAGATCAGGTATATCGGGAACACAAAGCCTCTTACCAAATTGAAAAATTCCATTTTCATATATGAAGTCAATAAATCTCCAATCATTCACAACTTTAGTTTTCTTTTCAATCTCTTTATCATCTGTCTAGGAACTTTCTGTCCTTTCTGGTAAAGGTGGGTTGGCATCCATTTGAAAAAGTATTGATGTTTCACATTCCATGATTATTCATATATCAATCATTACTATATACTGGAAAATATAATACCTTTGAACTCTCATCTTTTTCAACACACCATGTTCCTTTTTTCTCAAAGAATATTCCACCTTTTTTTTCCTTCCCCATGTTGTAGTGTATTGTGCAGTCATAATACTTGAATAGTTCAAGCCATCGCCTTTACCTCAAGTTGAGTTCTTTTTGTGAGAAAATATACTTCAAAATAATAATATTAGTATTTATATCTCATTTTTACCATAGATATTATGTTTCCAGATCTTCAGAGAAAATATTATAACTACTAACTCTAGATCATTTGTGGGATATTTATTTACATGATTTTTTTCTACCGTGATGCATAAGAAATAAATCTATCATTCTGCATAAGGACACAACCAAATAATTATATTGAAGCATCACTATAAATAACAAACCTATCATTATCCAATGGTAGAGTTAATATTGGATCATTGAATAATATTCTATTCAATTCTTCAAAACATTCTTCAAAATATTTTTTCCAAAAAAATTTAACCCCATTACGCGTGAACTTGGTTAATAGGTTTTCCAATAGAGAAAATATCAATACGAAACTCTAATAGTAACCCACTAAACCAATGAAACTGTGTACCTCTTTTATAATCATCGGTGAATGAAATTCATGGTTTACCATTGTTTTTGAAGGATTAATAGAGATTCCATCATTTGCGAAAATATGGTCAAGAAAACAAATCTCCTAAACCAAGAATTCACACCTACTAAACTTCCCATATAATTCATTTCCACTAAATGTTTTTAGAATAGTGTGCTTGTGATTTTAATGATCTAAATATCTTTCAGATTAAACTAATATATCTTCAATAAATGCCACTACAAAGTCATCATGATATTCCTTCAAAACACTATTCATTAGATCTATGAAAACATAGTTTGCCTTAGTCACTTCAAAAGGTATTAATGTAAACTCATAATGACCATACCTAGTTTGAAAATATTTCTTTTGAATGAATTCATTCTTCACACACAACTAATAAAATCTTTATTGAAGGTCAATCTATGAAAAATATAGATCTCCAAGAAGTTGATCAAATAAATCATCAATGCGAGGTAGGGGATATGTTTTCATTATTGTTATTACATTGATTTCACAATACTCAATGAACAACCTCATAGATCGATAATTCTTCATAAAAAAGTACATGATCCCCCCATAGAGAAACATTATGTATAATATATCATTAATTACTCAATTCCACTAGTTGTTTCTTTAGATCCACTAATTCCACAGTGCCCATTCTATAAAGGTTCTTTGATATGGGCCTTGAACCACGAATTAAATCAATGGAAATCACAATTTCCCATTTTGGAGTATGCCCATGTAAATCCTATGGAAACACATCAGCATATTCATTAACATTAGGTACATACTTTATTTGAATATTCCCTTCCACACCGATATTTTTATAACTCCCTTATTCCCCCATAATTGAATTTAGTAGAGAATTTGGGGGGGGGGATATAAATGAGAATCTGATTGTTATGTTTTGCATTAAATATAAGGGATTCCTTGTCAACATCCAAAATTATAAGCTATTTCTTATTACAAGAATTTTTTTCATCATGGTCTAAACGACTATCCATACCAAGGATTATATCAAATTAAATCATGGGTTTGACAATAATATTAGTAGATAAAGAATGTTTATATTTCATGATTGTAACATATTGAAAAATCATTATTGCAATGATACATCCATTAAAAGTTTTGACTAATAACTCTCTTAAAAAGTCAAATTGGAAATAAATAATTTTCTTGGAAAACTGGGAAGATATGAATGAATGTGATTATCCATAATAAAATAAAGTAATATCTAATTTTTAGAAAAAAAATTAATGTACTTGCCACCATGTGATTCAGAAATTCAACCTCATCATTTGTGATCACATAGGTTTTCCCTTTCTCCCTTGTCCAATTTTAATATTTGTTTCCTTGACGCTTAGGTCCTTAATTTTCATAATTCCCCATTTCATTACCATTTTCAAATTGGACATTGAAACCCTCTTTCTACCCCTTGAAATCACGAACATGGTGGCCTTTTTCTCCACACTTGTAACAGACTCTCATTCCCTTCAAGAAATTACTATTGAATTTCTTCCAACATTTATTACAGTATTTAAATTAAGCTTTTCATTTCTTCCCCTTATTTCCTTTTCCAGAGTATTCTATAGATCTCTTCTTATCTTTCATTTCTTTAAGGTTGTAATACATTGAGAATTCCTTTTCTATCTTGATAGCACAAGAGTCTATATCTTCGTATGATGAGATGGATTATGATACTAATGCTCAATGGATATGTGGTTTTAAGCCATAAAAGAATCTATTAATCATAATTTGTGGGTTACGTATATAATCAACAACATTCCTTTCTAACGTTGTAATGTTAGCCTCATACATTGTGACATTATCAACCACCTTTGGCCTTAGACCCAAAAATTGCCTTTCCATATACGTGTAATGTTCATGAGGAAATTATTTTTCTACAAAAAGATCATTAAACTCCTTATATTCCATATTTTACACTTCTTCATCATCCTTTGTGTTTGGAATTTCTGACTATAATTGATATGCATATCCTAATTTGCAAGGAACATCCATGACAGAATTTTCCCTTTCTTTACTCCCCAAAGCATGAAATATTTTCTCTAATGAAACTATCAATTTCACATCTACAAATGTATTTTTAGTCCCATTGAACAATGGTGGTTGATTCCTCATGAAGATATATAAAATTGATCCTCCGTGTGGTGGATCGGGAAGCTCCATACAAGTAAGGTTATTATTCATAACGTTGGTGAGTTGTCCCAGTATGGTTATTAGCTATTTAGAACCAGTTGCAACTCAATATCCACTATAATTATCTTGACACGGAGGGAATTCCCTACATGTATTACATGCATTGATATAGTTTCTAATCCTTCCAATAGGCTCCATTTTTAAACAATGTCATACACTGAATTAATTTATGAATCATAATGCATAATTCCGTACTTGTAAAATACTTAACATAAATTGAAATATTTATGCATATAACACATAATCATAAATATGTTTTATTTTTGGAATTATACCCACATAAAACCTTCATAATGTATGGTAAATAAAATTTAAATTATTCTATGCATATTCCCTGGGAGTGTCAAACCATGTTCCTTTTAAGGCTCATTGTCGTGTACCAAGATACCCCAAGTCAAGCCCGAAACTCCTTGTCAAATTTTTTCACACCTATGTATATCTATGAAATAACCACGTCCACTTATTGTATCCAGACATGGATTTATTTCTGTGAAAACCCACATAATATAAATATTAACAAATATTTTAGATGTTCTTCTATACTAATCCTCAAATTCTATTTTAGGGTAATGTTACCTAATAAGAGTGTTATTTTTTAATCTAGATTCCATGGTTTGTACTAAACAACCTATGATACCAACTTTAATTCCCCATCCCCAGTTACTCAGATTCAGTGTATTATTACAAAACATTTTCATTATCACAAGAGATCAAGTCCCAATAGACTGATCAGTTTAGTAGAGTTAGAAGTACTTGATATATAAATATGTTTTACAATACATTATGAAAAAAATAAAAATTGTTCCTCATATGAAAACACTAATATCCCTTAGCCTATCCATGTGGGCCAGTCCTAATATACTTATTTGCATGATAGGAAAATTAAAACATAAGAAAGGGGTGAGCTTAGATTCTTAGTAAGGATAACAATATAGCAGAAGCTATCATAAATAAAATAAACATTTAAGGAAATGTATAAGACTACAACACAATCCTTTTAAACATAGACTTCAGCATAAAATGTCCATGATAAATCAAATAATTCCACTTACTTATTCATGTGGGTATTCTTCTATTCGAATAATCACATGTAATATCCATAGATAATCTCATAATGATGAAATGAGTAATGCATTACATCATAAGCACATAGTCAATGCCTCATCCATTGACTACAGAAAAAAGTTTTCCAAATACATTATTCCAAGACACTAGTTTGTCTCATAAGACTTATTGATGAATTGTGGGGACAGAGAGGGCCCAACCCATCGCTTACTATGTCCAATGCATTACTCATATAAAAAAGGTTAAACACAACATAAATATTCAAATCAAACTAACATATTAAGTGTTAATAATTTAACCATAAAATGTGAATTGAATAAAAATAAAACATCCACTGTCCAACATATCATAAAACTATCAATAAATTATGTAATATTTTATCATAATAAATCACCATCAATTAAACAAATAATCCAAAAATAGATGATGACATAGATGAAATCTGTCCAAAAACTTTTTGACAAAAATATCTCTTTCTACATTGAAATCAATTAAATGTAGCGTAATTATAAAAGTTTTTTTTTTGGAAAATATACTTATAATATTTTTTGGGAAGATTCAAAGGTGTTATGATTGTGTAAAATATCTGCACAATCCGTATCTGTTAAAAAAAATTTATTTCATGAATTTGTTGAAAAGTTCATAAAGGACCCTGTTTTGAAAATGATGGAATGATTATTTTCAAAAAAATTTATAAAAATTAAAAAAATAGGTATAAATGAGTTTAACCAACAGTCCAAGAAATAGTAAAAAATGTTGTGAAATAAATTTTAACAAAACATGGTTGTAGATGATAAATAAGTCTCAGTAGATACTTACGTATAAACAACATAGAATAATAAATAGATTGTAAAATTAACCCTTACCTTGTAATTTTCCTTAGACGGGGGAAATTTAACCTCATGTATCATAGTTAAATAATTTTTATTAAGTTATACTAGAACCACATATTGAAATATGATATCATAAATAATCCACTAATATTTCATTGTTAATAATATTTCAGAAGTATCATTGTTTCAGGTGTTAACTAATTTGTTTTCTTTTTTAGGTTTTATTATGTAAGTCATGTTTTTTATGGATACGATATATTTTATTCATATACATAATTATATTATGTTATTTAATATTATTTTTTATCATCAAATAAAAATTATTCTTGAATGGTAATGATGGGGAATGAAATCTTATCGTGTCGAGCAGACGGTAAACCGTACGTACACAAGAGCAAAAATATCATTATTTTGATGATGAAATCATATATAATTGTATGGTATATTATATATAAATAATAATTAACATTTTATTTTTATTATTTAAATAAATTATACTCATTATTATACCCATACAAATAATTATATGTTGAATAACAAACTATACCCCGAGGTGGAGATGGTAAGCCTTACATGCGCACGTATGATTAAATTGTATTTCATAGGATAGATGGAATAATGAATATGGTTGTACCATATTTATAATAACATAAAATTGTGTATAAGGTGCTAGATATATTAATTTTTTATGGAAATAATGAAGGAATAGGATTAGGAAGAGGAGAATAACATTGAAAGAGGTGATGAAATAATTACCTCTTTTTCAGGTGATTCCTTTTGATTTGAACAAAAGGGATCCCTATATTCGATTTTTGATCAATGTAAGGCCTCTTGGATGATGTGATGATAGTTGGGAGGAGGTTTTGGCGGCTATTGGTGGAGAAAAATGTCATTGGAGGTGTGAATATAAGATAAGAGGAATTTTCCATTTATAAGAGAGTTGAGGGGCGCTTTAGGAAGAGCATGAAATATTATCTAATTATAAAATTATTTTCATTTTGTATTTTCCCCAAATGGATTTATTTCATGTAAAATGTAGGTATGGGTTTCAATAATCTCAATAAACTAATTTTAGACATTTTTAGGTCACTATATTAACCATATCTTTAGATTTAACTCTTAGTTAAATTGTTTAAATTTTAGTTACATAGATTAACTTTTACCATATCTTGTTTTTTTATACTAAATAGTTAATATAATTAATATAAAATTCCAAGGGAACCTAAATTTGTTCATTAATGACATATATAACATTATCTATTTCTTTTAGCTAAATCCTAGATTTTTAGTAATATTATATCATTAATAAATTAGTATTTGTTTTAAAAACTCATTTATGTAAATTTTGGAACTATTTAGTATTTTAATTTAAAGAAAGTCATAAAAACATTATTACATCACAAAAAATTATTTAATTAACCGTAACATTTCATATAATAGTAGAAAATTAGTTTATGGCAAAAAAACTTTCAATTTTTTTATTTAATTTTATATAATATCATATGTTTCATTCTTTCATTAATAAGAAAAATATTACATCATTATTGCGTCATAAATGAATAAATACATTTTATGTCTAAAATATATAAATAAAATATCATGATATAGGAAATATTTTTATCTTTCTAATTACTATTTATAATGTAAGATATCAATTATATAACCTCATATAATAAAAATTAGTGAAAGATACATGTTTATTTAATATCTTTCTCTACATTAAATTACATCAAATAAAATGTCATTTTCACACCCATGTGGCTCCATGGGGTCCCAAAATCGACCCAAGGAAGACCATGGTCAGAAATATCTCATCCAATATTATTAGGACATGAGTTAGGATAGTTTAATGTTATTATATTATTATTTTTACACTTATTTATCAGATTTACCCTTTAACCATGGTGAATAAAATTATTACTGAGTGATTATTCATACTATGCAAAAACTAAAAGGTGAATATTTATATAATTTGGATATTATGATTTCAAATATGGAATAAAATTTTACAAAATAAAAAACACTGAATTTTCAGTAACTAATTTAAAATTATTTCCCATTGTCAAAACCAAAAAGCGGGCTTTTAAGAAGTATAAACTATCAAAAGATTGACTTATGTTTATGTTTAAATTAAATGTGAAATTACATACAATGACTTAAATTATACTAAATGATAAAAATATATTAAAATGATACATTAAAACCACTCAAATTTATAATTTAACAATATAAATTATTTTGATTAAAAATTTTTTTTTAATTAAAATTTAGTATTTTTCATTATTCATCAAAATCTGAACGTTATCAGAAAAGTGACAAAAATTAACACTAAGATAATTTTTATATTAAAAATCCAAAAATGATGACCATTTTGAATTTTTTTTCAAAAATTGGGTATTACTATTCATAACTACTTTTTAAATGGATAGTTTCATTGGTCGGGATGTGCTAAAAGTCAGAGCTGTGTACAATGCAACCTATTATATTAATCAAAGAGAATCATATCTTGGATTATTAAGGTGTTAAATTTGTTTTATTATCAAATATTATTCTTTTCAATTATATACTGTTTAAGTTTTTTGTATATGATGTATATTATTCCTGGAGTTCCCTTACATATATTTTTTAATTTCAATTTCATTCTCCAAGTCTCGGTTTATAGATAATTCAAATATTTACTAATATATTATATTTATCTTTTTTATTTATTCTATTTTCTATTTTATAGTGGGTTATTTATTAATAAATATCATAAGTTTATTAAATATTTATATAATGGAATATGATTGATTAAATTGTTATTACATAGTGATTATTTGTATATGTATTGAAAATAGAATTCCATGTTTTCATTTCCTATGAAAAAACACATCACATTTTGAGTTAATATGTTATGAAATTATTAGATTATTATTGATATATTAAGTGATTTATTAATTATCTTTCACAAATTTAGGAAAAAGGTTTAACTCAAAATTACTATAGACTGGTTGGAACTCCGAAATCTATTAATAATAAGACGATTAGTCTCTTTATTATGGACTCTACAATTAAAAATGTGTCAAAATGAGAATTCTCCATTTTATGGGACTATAATAGTAAATTTCTTTTGTCATATACCCCATGATAAATCAATTATTACTTACAATATGTTTTATACATTCCTTTCATTCTCTTCTATTCTTTAATTCGAATAGTTAAATTAAACACAACTCCCAAACAAATATCAATATTTAATTATAATTAAAAATTATATAGAAAGAAAAAACAGGAAAAATAATCTCTTTTATGAAAATATAAATTTTCATTATTCTATATTCATTTAAAATTTAGAAAATTTTAATTTTGAAAACCACTGCAAAAATTATTTCTTGAGGATGATTATCAGTGATATTAAACTATTCATGATTTATTAAATATATCTCTACTTCATAGATTCCCAAAATTCCCCTATCATGTGATTTGTGTCAAGGATAGAGTTTGATTCCATCACACCATTTGAGAAGATACCAATATGTATTTTATATTATAGTGAGAAGATATTATATTCGAATATAACACCCTTTATGAATGTTCAATGGGAACATTACTTATCCATGTGGGAACATAAATTTGATATGAAGATGTATGAGATTATTTTTTTGTGTATGTAATTCATGAGGCTCGATGATGCTTCATATGGATGAAATGTGGTATGATGGAAATATATTAATGACCCACTTATAATAAGGAATGAAGTTGTAAGATTTAATATCATATAATGGGAAATATGGATGTTTTTGGAATAAATATTGGCTATAAAGGAAAAGAAACAAGATCTAGTGAAATGGGATCAGTGGAAAAATATTTTTTATTATAACATATTATTTCAGGTTCCTGGTGGTCTTGTAATGGGTGCCCAATAGTATGATATAAATTGGATTGTAGACCACATTTCACCACCATATGGAAAGTGATAACTTATTCACCAACACAATGCTTATTTATTGGTGATAAACCTATCAACCATGACATGTATTATTATGGGATATAACGCATTCCCCCATGATATATGTTTTTATGGGTGGTTATATATTCTCCCATGGATTTAATTTATTTTGATGACAAATAGTTCACCTATGATTACTTGTTCTATGGTAAAATTTATCTCACCTTATAATGGTTAGATAATCTATATTATGTGTTCTTCATGAATCTATATTTACCCTCACCATGTGATACCTTGGATTTCTATACACATATAATTTATAATTTTCCAGATGTCATAAATTATCCTAAGAATAGAGGTCCAGTGATTATTGTGATCTATCTAGCCTGAGGAGAAAATTCATATTCCAACACTTGATAAAGTATTTATGGTTTATATTATGTGTGTTTTAATCACACTCAATGACATAAAATATATTATTTTATTAATTTTAATATAACTAAATAATATGTTTTATAAAACCATATATGATGATTTGTTTTTAAAAACAATTTTTATTGACCGGATGATTAGATTTTATACAATCTATACAATCACTTTGGTTAGAATCTATATTTTAAGGTTAGTTATTTCGGTAAGGTAATGGACCCAATGACAATGGAGTGAGATAGATATTTTTGGGAGGGATTAAAATAAAGGACTTATTAATACCCTATAACATTTTTTTAATTTATGTATTTTTTTAAATTATGGCCTATACATTACTGAGCCCTAGAAAGTTCATATATCTAATGTATGAATTTTATGATATTCAAAAGTGTTCATATTTTAATATAATTTTGGTGTCCTTATTTTTAACTTTTACCTATAAATCTAATATTTTGATGTTGGTTGACTATTACTTCACTATTAATTATATTTTTCCTATAGATGGTATAATTACCTCAATATTGTAATAATCCCATGATGCTTGTCATGGACCATTACAATACATTAATGTGTTTTTGAAGTCATTTAATAATCCAACCTACGATATTATTAGTTAAAATTACTATATGGAATGATATAACATAGAATATGGTAAGACATGAGGTCAAAAAATCATAATAGTATATTAATAAAAAAATTCAATTTCTAAAATCATTTTCTCAAAAATAAATGATCGATTTATAATGAAATCCCATATCATTTTTATTTTTAATATATTTTTATATTAAATATAAAATAACATAAAAATATCTATATTAAAAACTACATAACATATTATGGAATATATAATTTCCACGAGCCTAAAATGAATATGTGTTAAGAGATAATAAAATAATCCTGGGAGAATGTATTTTAGAAATATTGTGAACACATTCTTTATATTCCACCACATGAAGGTTTCAAATCTACATGTTTTGGAATTTTTTCATGAGTGATGTTTATTTTTATCTATTCTATTCCTAATTTAGAAATCACAACCCAGTTTGGATCATTTATCAATGATTATTTCTACAATCCTTACTCATTTCATGATGATTTAAATAAAATTAAATTATCTATAGAACATTTCATTGGGGTTGAGATGTTATTAATGGATTCCATTAAAAAACTATAATAATCATATTGTATTTTTTTTTCTTGAAAAAAACTGTATAATTTAAGTGATGAATATATTTCACATATGTTATATAAGAAGAGTATAATAAATTTTTCATTTATGTGATAAAAAATTTCATGGATACACTACCATTCCTAAAGTGATTATATCTTGAAAAGTTCTAAAATTAGGAAGTGAATTAATTTTTATAATAGTTCTATACGGAATCATCATAATGTTTATTGGATATCATTGACTGATTGACTATGAAATTTATTTTTTTGATCACATTGTGCATTTAAAAGAAATAAATAATTTTGGGGATTTCTCTATCATTTATTTAATAATACTCTAGTAACATTTTGTGACAATAAAACTTGATCTGGTAGGCTTTTTTCATTCCCATTAATGTGTTGGATATATTAAATAATGATAAAATTACTAGAGGTAATGATGTATCCCAATTTATCCATTATATGTTTATTAACCCCTTAAATATTATATAATATATATTGTATATAAATTACTCAAAAATACGTAAGTATAAAATTATATGAAGAGTCTATAAGAGAAAGAGAGATATAATTCATTCTTTTATGAAATGAACTGATGATCTGAAAACATTAGAATGTGAACACCTTATTCATGAGGAAATGAAGCTAAAAAGATATGTAATTATAGATGTATTGGTTTTTTTAAAATTTATATTATTATTCAAAGGACTAGAACTGAATTATTATATATCCACATCGATAAATAAATACATGGAGAGTAATAAAGATTATACAAGTCATTGTGTCAATAACTTACTAAACCAAAAGATGTTCACTCAAAATTATGTTATTATTAATTTGGAACATTATTTTAAAATAAACTAAATTCTCCCAAAAAATAGTCTATCCAAATTAAATGACTAACCATGTAAAAAATCACTCTATCTATATAAATTATTTTTAAAAATTTTATTATTATATATTGTGAAATTACATAATATATTAATTTTATGTTCTAACATGGGAAAAAAATGAAAGTATGTTTTTCATTAAAAATAAATTTAACTCCCTCAATCACCCCACACACATTTTATTGAAATTGGAAACATGGTTAAAATAGAGAATATGTTTGAGATCTATTTGATTTGTATGTGGAGGGGTGAATTTTTTGAATAAAAACTTAACCATAAATAAGATATTGTATAAAATATAGCTTATCCTCAAGATTAGTTATTATCATTGTTGAGGTTAAAATACTAAATAATCTATTTATGATGAAAAACTATTACTTATACCATTCATTTAGTTATTATTCATATAATATTGTTGTTTAATCATATATCATATCTTACTATTTTATTATATATTCTACTGTTTTTTAATGAATAAATATTTCACATATACTTAATCATTACTCAAGGATTAAAAATATATAATAAAACATAATTTAATAAATATAATCTATGATAACCGTCTTTATTAAATATAAATTTTAAATTATATTAAAATATTGAAATCAATGTGTGACATTTGGTAAAACACATTAAGAATGAATTATTATTTTTAGTGGATTATAACATATAAACACATTAACCTAGTTAATATATTTTCAATAAGTTACATAGTAATTTGTTGATGAAACATTATAGAACACATAATTTTTTCTTCTATTTTTTCCCTAAAAATAAAATAATGGCTACCCCTAAGGACTATATTATCTACTTATAATGCCATATAACAATAAAAGTATTTACGCTACTTCTCGTAAATTATCCCAAACGCTTATTATAAAACACTAATGATCATTCCTTATGTTAAATAAGAGTTTAATATTTATTCTCAAAAACTATACATAACATTCAATAAATTATTAATTATTTCTATAATGATTTTCACAATCAAGACATTTGTGTTTGACTATGTGTTAATGAATTTATAATAGGCACTATATTTATTACCAAATTTTATTTCTTGTGGTTCTTATTTTTTTGTATTATGTTTTTTAATTATTTTAATGAAATTATATTTATGTTATCATATTTTTTATTTTATGACAATCCTTTGTATTTAAGTTCAGTTATTAATCCAAAAAAATGAACATTTTAATTTATAAAATTATCTTTCCCTCGACTAGGTAATAAAATTTTGGATAAAATTTTATTTTCACCGACTTCATCAATTTAATATGGATTTTATGAATCTTTATATACTTTTTTGTTATAGGAAGAATCTTCAGTATTTTATAGGATATGATTGATCTTGGGAGTTTGGTTGGAGTTTTGAATTTTTGGCTAAGATAAACACATTATATGGGAAAAATATATTTTTTAATTTATCTAGATGTTACCCATTAAAAAATATCCAAATATTTTAAGAAAATAATTTGGATTAGGATATAAGTTATTAACCATAAGAAATTATAAATATAAAATCCAATTCTAGTTAATGATATTGGAGTGGCACTGTGATGATCTCGAGGTGTAACCATTTATCTTCTGAATGGATATCCCTAAAATTTATATCTATATGAAATGAATTAAATTATTATTTAACCCTTAAAAATTGTAATTAAATGAATGGTTTAATATTTATAAAATATTATTTATCTTAATTTTCATAATAAATGGATATTCTGAATTAATAGAATATATTATATACTAGTTTTTATATCTAATTTAAAACCGCATATAGCGAGGAAAATGTTAAATATGTAACCCTATCAAAAAAATTATATTATATATGAATGAAATTACATATTTATTGAATATATATCTAAGTTATAAAGCTTATTTATTATTATATATATGTTTTTGAAGTTAATTTTTGTGTTTAAAAGATGTTGATTTTGTAGTTAAGAAGATGAATCCTAAAAAGTGTTGATTTATCAATACATGAATGTTGATTAGTAAAGATCACCCATATGAAATGTAATAGTCATAATTATGATCCCTTTTGTGCATAATATTTACTTCAATATAAATAATGGTTTTGGGCTTATAGATTGAAATTTGATATAGGTATGAATGTTGTTCTAAGAGTTATATTTTTTTATGAATGATATCTAGTGATTATTAAATAATTTTGTTTTGTGATGTGGAAATAAAGAAGTTAGGTCTTGTTGTTATTTAATGATGTTTTGGAATATTATTTGAAGTATGAGATAAATTTATAGGGTTCTTGAGGATTATAAATAATCTTATATGTGTCATAATTGGTATGTGTTGATGGAACCGAAGATATATAATAATTACTTTTCTTATAGACAATGATTAAATATGACATTATTCAAATTATTTTAGAGTAATTCCAAATGATTTTATAATATTTTCTAGGTTTATAATTTATGAATTGCTTTATTGGTATTTTTATAATGATTTTTTCGGGAAGAAGAACTCAGAATTTCAAGATTCAAGGTAGACTTTATACATTTAAGTAATGATATATTACGATATTTCTAGAAATTAATAGTGATACATAAGTATAATTTCTCAAATACATAAGGGTTCGAGATAATATAATTCTTGTTAAAATTATATTTTGGGGATAGTTCATGAGAATGAGGGACATTCCATAAAGGTGAGGCTATGAATGTTTTAGTTATGCATGGGAGAGGAGTTATATATAGTGATATATAGGGTTCATTAACTTATGGGGAACATTTCGTATATTTATTAAAACACCAAATGGTTTGATTTTATTTTTTTCATTTGAAATGGAATTCCCCTTCATGATTTTTTATTTCTGAACATAAAAACATGGGGAGGAAAATTTAATCATCCCATTCTTGTCCCCCTGTTAACCTCCCTATACCACAAGGATTGAAGATAATTTTACTTATTTTTAATCTAATAACCACTTATTCATCTTTTATTCTTATCCTACAATTATTTCCACTAATTGTTTTGTCTCTAGGAAATGTATTAGTTATTATTCCCCCAATTTATGGTGGAATAATCATGGTATTATGTATGCTTTCTTTTATCTTGGATAATTATTATCCTATAAAGATTAATGCACTATGTTTTATATAGTTTCATTGATGTATGTCTTGGATTATATTATTATGGCTATCCATTAATTTGAGTAAAATTGATGTATTTTTTAAAATGTGAATGAGGAAATTTTCTATGTTAGAGGAATTGGTGGATACCATGGGCGGTGTGCAATATATTTATCATAGTTTAAACTATGTAAGATCAATCAATGACTAATTCTATACATATTTCCAATGTATTATTTATGTAACTTTTATTTGTTTATATATAATGTTATTATAATTTATTTATAATAAATATGGACTATTTTTTCAATTATCGATTTATATTGAATTGATATGTATATATGGAATTAGATGTTCTTAAGAGATGGTGTATGAGCGTGAATAAAATTAAATAAATCGGAATGTGGTATGTAATTTCTAAAATTATAACTATGGTTTATTATTTTTGTTATTTAACACATGTTATGTGGTCTTATCACTTTTGTGAAATTGATCTAGAATTAAAAATAAATTATATTTCACAATCCAAATGAATAGAAAAAATGTTTCTTAGGCCAGAATGGACCCTTAAACACTAAATTGATTTCATGGATTCTGATGAGCATGCAAACATTAATAAATATTTGTTATGAGATATAGAGAACATAGGGATTCATAATTGGAATAATTGAAACACAATGATCATTTTGAAATGGTTATTAGTTCCATATAAAAGGGTAGTTTAATTAATTAATAATTTTTTTCTTATTGATACTCTACATAGAAGCTTTCCATGCCATACAACTTCTTGGATTTTCTCTTAGGGATAGGGGTGAGTATTTATGCTTTTCCAGTATAAGTGTATATCATGGCGTTGATAACAGAAAATGGATTTAATTATTTTTTAGTAAATAGATTGAACATTTTTGGTTGGGATGGGATGTTTATATTATTATAAAATACTATGATTGTTTTATATGGCGTTATAAATGTGATTGACTAGGAAATGATGCGATTGTGTCCAAATAGAGGAAAGTGTTTCCCTAGAGTTATGATTAGGAATATTAGAGCTCTTTAATGAGATAAGGGAACCAATTTGGTGTTTCCAAGATATGATATGACATATGGGATGGATGTGGGTGGTCCTATATTCTATTTTCCCAGAAGAGGGTTAAGCATAGAATCTTGCACACTTATAGCCCTACAAAAATGTAGTGATAGGAATGGATTGTGTGATCAAGAGTAAAACCTAGTAATTATATATTTGTTCCATCTCAGCATCTAAAACCTTAAATGAAATTTATGATATAATATGTTCTATGGTTGGAGAATTCTCTCAAGTTTATGATATATATAGTTCAAGGGAGGAAAAATGTCCTAGGTGTATGCTATATACAAATAATGGGAGGTACAATTCCCATGGATGTATAATATATGAGGTTCCACTAATAGATTATAACATTATGTGTGTCGTATATGATGTTTTAGGGAATTATGATGTTGTTGGGTTTATGTTATTTGATGTCATATGGAGGTATGATGAACATGGTTATATGGTCTATGAAGTACCTTGGTGGGATAATTCCCTTTGGTGTATGATGTATAAATGGTTCTAGAGGGGGAATCCCCTTAATATATGATGGATTGAAATGCTTCAAATGAGATATTCTACTATGTGTATTATTATTAGATATTCCATCATGGTACTTTATTCCCACTATGTGTGATATTTTTTTTTATCGAGGTGAGGTTTCATTCCCCATGGGTGTTATATTATGTGATGTTTTGTTGCGTGGTTCCATTCCCCCTTGGGTGTGATATTATGAGATGTTATAATGAGGGTTGATAATTCCATTTGAATTTAATATTATAAGATAGTTCTGAGGTAGTACATGGTTCACCCATGTGATGACATTCTTGTGAGGTTTATGAGATGGAATGCTCACCCGCACCTGATTAGTGATGTGACATTATCATGGACATCCAAAATAATAAAAATCATGTATGGTCTATCTCATGTGTAACTTTATGAAATGAATATTTAAATTATTTCATTATTATTATTATTATTTAGTTTCACATCCTAATATTATATCATTTCATATGCCTCGATTCATTAAAAACTTTTGGAACAGTGTTGATGGGGGCATAATGAGTTATAATATCACCTTACTCAAGTGGACCTAATATATTTAAACCCACAAAGACTTCATGATAAAATTTATGGGTTGGGAAAATGTCCAATATTTCTTGGTTTAACTATATTTCTTGTATAGAGTTTGGAGATATGATCAGGTTGAGGATCAGGACCAGGGTATAGTTATTTATTTTCATATTTATTACACTTAGGTTTGGATTGTACATTATCTTCCCCCAAGTTATCATATTAGTGTATTCATGTCTCTTGTGGAATTTTGATAAAAACATTAATAGTTTTATTATGTTATGTATTTTTTATTAGTAATGGCTACGATATTTATTTATTTAACTAGTTGTTTGTGATGAATGGTTGTATGTTATTTTCATATTTCATCACTACTCTAATATGAGAGTATATTATTTACACTATATAAAATTAGTTAATTTCTTCTAGTTGGAAAATTCTCATGTATGGGGAGGATTTCATCGGGACACGTAAAACATTTTTCTAGTTATCGTATTATGATCCATTCTAGAACATTACAAATCATTTCTATGTCATTGAAATTTATATAGACAATGATCATTTTTTTCTAAACCATTTAACTCCAATGTTATTTATGTTATAATATTGTATCTTTATATCTTATTAAAAATTAATTATATTTCTTATTCCAACATCATGGAATTACTATTTTAAACATCTCTTGTAATGATAATTTAGAAACAACATAGGAAAAATATAATTAAAATATTTACTTATGATTCTAAGGTCAAATTCTTTTTATAATTAATCCATATAAAATACCCAATAATTATATATTAGATATAAAAATAAAAATTGATATATAATTGACTTTTTTCCATGATAACATATCCAATATGATAATGGATAGTGAAATCAGAGTCCTTTTGTATCTCTAAAAACCACCTTAACCCCATGTTCACCTATTTATATATGATTGTATTTTTACTATTATTTCAATTAAATATTATATGGATGTGTATATATTATTTTAAATATAAGTTTTATTGGTTTGAATTAATATAAAAAACAATTTAAAATTAATCAAAATAATTATTCCCTTTTATCTTCTTAGAGTAACAGTGTTAAATTTAGTATTCAATCTTTTACCCACTCATACACATAAAATTAATCCAGAATACAGAAACTGATATGATATAAAATGTTCTACCCAATGATAGTTGACTACATAATTTTCATGACCAATAATATCTAACTCATAAACAATACACTATTTCGATTGGTAATTTAAGGTCAAATATCACGGTAGAGGTATATATATTGGTCTGGTTGGGTGATCGATCTTGATTAGCAGAATTGGAGGTAGTAGTTGTTATAAAATTTTCTAAATTTTTTATATACAATTTCCTAGGTTTCCAACTATGATATGATGTGATTGTGGCCATATTATGGAATGGCATGATCTTGACTATCGAGTGTCAATCTTAGATATTCATAATTGGATAATGGAACCCGTATGGGATATCAATAGTAAAATTTAACCTATGATACCATAGATAGTTCCACCATAGTATTTTCTCCATGAATAGTGTACATTATGAAGGATTTTATGGTTTTGACCTAGTATAACTACAATATAATCAATGGGTTTCATGCTTTTTCGTACAATATTAGAATTGAATCTGATGTTCAGGTAAGTTTCCAAAATTTTGAAGGCAATGTATGATTTATAATATTTTGGAAAGGGATAGTTAACCTAGTTGTATGATATAAAAGGTTCCATGTATGAATATGTCCCCAATTTGTATAATGTATATGATTTTATAAAGGTATTGTACCCCTGGTTGTATGATATATGAGGCTCTGTTGGGGGTGATTCCCCTAGTATTATACTATATGAGTTTTTTTAGGAGGGATGATTCCCTTATGGTTATTATATGTGATGTTTCATGGAGGGTGAATTCCCCCTAATAATAAGATAAAATTGTTTTTTTGTGATGGATTATACCCATTGAATTATAATATATATAGTTTAACGGAGAGAATCCCCCTACATGTATATTGTTATATGATGGTTCAAGGAATGATTCCAGTGGGTGTATAATTAGGATATTTTCCAGGTAAGGGTGTCATTTCCCCCATGTTTTGATATTTTGTGATATTATTGTGTGGGGATCCATTCCCCTCAGGTGGGATATTATGAGATATTCATATGTGGGTCCCCATTCCCCCATGGTGTGGTTTTATTTACCACTATGATGTGATATTATTATTATAGGATTCTAGGGTATGGTATTTTTTCATTCCGAGTTGATATTATAGGAAGGATTTGGAGTCAGAATATTTCACTCACTAAAAATTGATTTTAATTTCCCAATGACATCCACCACTAACTGAATCTGTTGTGGTAAACCATGTGTTTCACTTTTAAACGTAATAATTTTTATGATTTTTTTTGTTAAATAATTTATTTTTTTCGTCCATAGGATATTATAGATGAATTATATTTAATGATTATATTACAGAAACCATTGGTTGTGTCATATTGTTTTATAATCAAATCCTTTTGGAGAGTCTCAATAACATAAATGTATGTAGGAGTCTATTATTGGTTGGTTTATTAAGATGTATAGAACGACATTAAGAGATTCTACATGGTTGTCAAAACCCCTAGGTTGTGGTTATTTTTAAAATTAATTTATATTTTTTAATATTCCGATGATCTAACGACTATAGATATTAGTCGTTTTTTAAGTCGTGTAACATTTTGAATAATTAATTTTTAATATAAAATTCTTATGTTATTTAATTTTAGTTAGTTTTGGTTGTGATTTTTGTTTATTAAATTCCATAATGTGATAATTGGTCACACGTTATTAAAAATTATTTATTTACATTTATATAATGGTATAGTTTTTCTATTTTATAACCGTATAACCCTACTACTAGTCCATAACATATGAACAGTTAGGAGGAAATCTAGATTTCACATAAAGAATCAGTCTGGTTGCTATAGAGTGCTCCAATCAGGGAGATTTGAAACTGGTATAAGATAATTTTTCAATTATAATACAATTTTGAATATGGTATTTATGTGATATGTATATCCCTAATCATTGATGGATGAAATGTTATATTCATACACAAAACCAAGATGATCTGATGTTAATGTTTTCAGGGATTTGGTACTACTATTCATTGTTCTTGATGTCACAATTTTGTTAATAGTTTTATAAATGTGAAATTGCCCTAATTTATTTATTTATCCAGGTTTTCTATTGACGTAGAGAATATATATCATGATTTCATTTACCATATAAAGAATTTAGGTATAATAACACGTGAATTCTTGTATGTGATTTTGAAATAATTAATGAAAATAGAATAAACAATAATAAAAATGAGAAAAATGGGGTTCTAGATATTTAATGTCTAAGTGAAAACTTATTTTTTTCTTCCTAAATATTTTCTTATAATTTAAATTAACCAAACCACATAAATATTAATTTAAGTGATATTATTTATAGTGTCTAAATATTTATATATTTACAAGGATTCGATATTGTTCCTTGAGGGTATAGTCTGGTGTATGGATTCCCGTTGTGGATTATTTCCTTAGAGTGGGTAGTTAACTTGATGATGAGATTACTGATATGTATATATATGACTACCCTATAGTGGGCATATTTTAATGTGTTTTTTCATGTAATATCTAAAATGAGGGTGTGGATGTCGATATTTATAATTTGAACCATATAGGATATGGATATTGGTTAGGTGAAAGAGGCCAGTGGTGTTTATATAATACCCAAAAAAGTTTGAATTGAGTTTTATAATGTACTAGAATGGTTTTTTCTATTATAATTTGGGATGATTTTTGTTTAAAATTGATAGATTTAGAGAGGGGGTTATCCCCTATGGATCAATTCCATCATATATGAGAAGATTATATAGATTCCTTTTATTTCATGTTGATGAAAACGTCATTCAATTAGGTATTTTTTTGGAAAGGATATTCCTTCGGAATTTTTAATGTGAATGAATGGGTACGTAAATATTTTGATACATCTCAAAGGCACATGAGGCATGATCAGCTGTATGAGTTAGTTTGATTTTCCTTTCATGAAATGTGTTATATAACAATGGGCGTATTTTTTGAAATATAAAAGGTTTGGGTGATTGAGTTGGGAGGGACATGTGACTACTAAGGTGTGGTCATGACAATTTATGTTAATGAAAAATGGTTTCATGTGGTGGATTTATAGTTTGTAGATAGGATATTTTATAACAAATGTGAAATGTACCATAATAATTTATATGGTGTAGAACCCTAAGAGAGTGAATTAAATATAGTGATTTGGGAACTCCTGTAATAGGGAGTTTCTAGAAGGATTATGTAGGGTTCATTAATGGGATAGAGTACGAGGCATTTCATTAATAATGTTTAATAACATAGATTAAAATCCTTCCGGGCTGGTTTTATTATTGAAAATACTCATGAATGTAATAAAGTAGTCCAACAAGGCAACATGATTTCATGGAAGTATGGAAGGGATCAGAATGTGGAATTTTATTTTGATAAAACTAAAAAGTAATATAGATATTAGTGTTCGATTGAATGTCGTTATCTGACAATATCATTCTTGGGAAGTGGTGAAAAATAAATCCCCATGGTGGGGAGCAACCCATAGATGATCTAATCATTTGGAAATCAATTTTTTGGAAATTTATAGTATGAATTGAGAGTGATGTGTCTTTGGACCCAACATTGAGGTTTTTTTTCAATTTTTTGATAGAGTTTGGGTAGATGTGTTACGGTTTTATACAATAAATAAATTATGATTATATGTGGATATTAATTAATGAAAATAATGAAAATTTAGTGTTATTTATGGAATTTTTCCTATATAATAAATGGAGGTTCACTATAATAGGTAACAATAGGTGGATTCATTTAAAAATAAGTAGATGGTTAGAATTATTTTTTGGAAAATTAGTGCTCATGTGTATAAAAATTACAGAAAAATGAGGTAGATCCTTGACTTTTTGATAGAGTCTCAGGAATGAGATTGTGAACTCTGATGAGGTTGGTCATGTGATAAAAGGGTGTGATGTTGATTCACGTATGGTCCTTCATAGAAAATTTATTTAAATAGATTGTGTGTGAAGAAAATAAATTAATAAATTAATAATTCCACTATGCGTTGCTAATTTCAGGGGAATTGGGGGAAATAATAGACAATGTTTTTTCACGGGTAGAATAGTTTTTTGGAAATAAAAGATGTTTCAATTAGGATCTAGCAAAAAACTAATAAGAAGAAGATTTATGATCGGAAATTGTTTTTTTCTGTGGTGATAATAATGGTTTATGTATGATGGATAGGGATAATTATCATGGATGAGAACATTTATACAGGGAAGTTTGTAACAACACACATTGTAATGTTTTGAAAAAATAAATTATTATATTAATTTTTTTTCTATATAATGCGAGGTTTTAATAATTGGTTCATATATTTAATTTCCAAAAGTAATACCATATTTTTTAATTTATCAATGATTTATTGAAATCTCATCGTGTTTTTTGGGTTAGGGTACCAGATTGGATATAAATAACACTAAGGGGAGGACTAGTGAATCAATGATTTCTACATTTAATCTAATTCATTATTTTCACTTTTATCCATTTTCACACTACCTCGATCACATGTTATGGTGACAATATCACTATTTCTCTCTCTATAATTCTCCATATATCTCCTACATTATTTATTACAATATAACAAAGCACACAAACAAAATAGAAACCTAAATTTATATAGATCACCACTTTATATGATAAAAATTATCCATGTTGCGACCAGGTAAAACATGAGGAAACAAAACCTATTAGTGAAAACATTTATGTTTTACACTATTCTCTCCCAATAGTGTTCGTGTTTTCCTCCTACAGATTTCAATTTAATGTATCTAGAACATAGTTTTATCTCTCATATTTATAATATAAATTGATGGTGAAGAAAAAATAGATTCTAATAGTAATATTGAATAATGTCATGTTATTCCTGTGATTATCCTTTCTTTGACTTCTTCCCCGACATATTAGGAAATATCTTCTACTTTTCATATTCACATCACAACACCCAATAGAAAATTATTCTACAAAGTATCAAATGTTTTTTTAAAACATCCTCTTCAATGTTGTTTTTCTTATTATATTAAAATATAATAACTCATGTCCCTTATTACTATACTGAACATCACAGAAACTATATTTTTCTTCTTCTTCTTCCTTTCCATTATTTTCTCTTTCATTGTGTCATTACATAAAAATATATGTCTCCCTATTTCTGTATTCTTCCTCTATTTCAGGGAATAAATAGAATTATACTAGTTATTTTCTCTTCTACAATATCATAGGGTTTTATTCATTGTGTATAGTATCAGGTCCCTTATCACATGGAACATATATGTTATAATTTTTTTCAATAATATTATCAAACACCAAAAATTTCTTCCTCAACCTATTTGAATATATATATAAATAATAATTTTAGTATCAGTTTATCTTTGGTTTATTTTTTATTAACGTATTAACCAAAATGAGTCGATAAATTTGTATTTAAAACTTTATAATTTTCATATTTGGTATTCACAACAAATCCATTAAGAAACCTCTTACAAAACACTATATTAATTTATGTAGATATGTATAACTATCACAAAATATTCACCCTCTACTAAACCTTCATTTCGTACATATTTTTCTCATGAAATACAATTCATATTTATATCATCATGTATGAATCAATAGATTCATAGTATAATGACATGATTATTTCAACTCCAATATCATAACTTCTTATCATAAATACCATCATTTTATTTACAATAAATTTGTATTTTGTTTATTCATGATTGATTACATGGAAGAATTTACTCTATTTATTTTTATTTGGAAACACTATTAGTAGAAAATTATTATTTATTATATTTTCTTCTTCATTATTTAATAAGACTGTATATAACTGAATATTTTATTTGAAAACTACGATCAATTAAATCATAAATACTAACTGGATCATTTACCAATCTATTTTCAAAACATGTCTGAATTCTCCTCGCCATACACTTCAATACAAAATAGTATAATACATTAAGGTAAAAATATATATAAAATTACACATGAATTATATATGATCAAGTATTATGATTCTAATTTCATAGTGTGTATATCAATAAGAATTCATATTTATATGTCATAAAAACACATCATTAATCATGATTAAATAATTGTTGGTATGTATATTTCCTCCCAATTGTAATATACCTACCATCATATAGTTTAGTTATAACTTTTTCTTCCATATTAGTTAACCTTATATAGATCCATTTTTATATTTAATCTTTATCCTATTAACATTATATGTGAATATCCTAAACATCTCCCATGTCATTTATATGTCATTTTTATACATCATTCTCCATATCATGGTTCACTTCTCTCATCATGTGGAGTGATCATGGTGGGGTCATTGGGATTCTAGTAAAATTTGATATTTATACTCATAATAACTTCTAGGTTGAAGAAATTAGGTTATAATAATAGGTAATTAAAGAGAGATGTTACAGGTAATTAGTAATTCTTGAAAACTGTGAAAATAGTATAATGAGTGTGATGAATGAACATGCAAATCACATGGTAAAAAAGAAAATAAGTTTTAAAACTATTAAAAATAAATAATGTTATATATTAAAAACATGAAAAAATATTTCAAATATGATATCAATCAATTGGTAAATTTATTTCCTCATCTTCTATGTGATAATTTTAATCAATAATAAATAACATCTAGTTAAAATATAGATTGAGAAGATTGACCAACAATCGTATCATTTACCTTCCTCACATATAATACTCATTTTATTTTCAAAATAAATAAGATGAAATCATTTTCAATAATATCTGAAAAAGGAATATTCAAAATAGAATTTAAATAAACAAATAACATCAATTAATTAAATGTAGTTTATGTTTTATGGATGAAATAAACAAGAAAATGAAATTGGAATACAAGAAAAGGAAAATAGAAATAGATAAGAAAATTCATCGGCCAAGTTGAAGTCATTATATCTTCACTTCAGTCATGATTATCCCATTCTATGAAGCACCTACTCATGGTCCTAAATTAATTAATCTACTCTCCCTTTAAAGTGTCTGTGTATGAATTTTAAGAACATTCCATAAAATATATGGTGGAGTCTTATATTTTGTTCATGTATTATTCTTATATTTTAAAAGTTTCCTTCAACTGAATTTTATAGTCTGAGGTGTTGGTCATTACATTTAATATATACCAATAATTTTCCCAACTAAATTCTATAAAAATCCTTACATGACTATGGGAATTATCAAAATCATGTTAAGATTTTTATCACTAAAACATCCCATTAAATATTGAATCAATATTTTTACATCATCTTTGGAGAGAGATATTTCATATTTAGATTGATTTTGATATTCTGATATTTGATGATTTTGAATACCTGATGTACCAGGTGGTTTTCAATTTATCCCTTATTATCTACATAGTAGTTAGGATTGATTCTAATATATAAGATTGTAATTCATTAATGACATTTCATCTCTAGCTTGAAACCTTTTACTATAACATAATCAATTGGAAAATTCTTATTATTGTGACGGAATGCCAATGTTTGTGAAAAAAATCATAGTATCTACAAACATTCCACATTGAACACAATATTATCTCTATGATTGATTTTGATTTTGATATCCCTATCGATTGGTACAATGTATATAAATTTACTTTATTAATGATTTTATTTTTTTATTTATTTAATCAAATTGATATTTCATTAGCATGCTTTCAATATCACTATTCTACCCTATATTCACTCTCCTCTCATAGAATTTTAATTTTTCAATTAATAGCTATTAAATTTTAGAAAATCATCCTTATATCTTCCACATTTTTATCATTTTAATTAACACTAGTGGATTTGTCAAGAAAATTCTGACATGAAGAATACAATCCATCATAAAAAGTATCCATGAGGACATGGAAGGAGATATGATTACATCGAAACTACCTAAAAAGGTTCCTAAATCTTACATAATCCCCACGAAATTCCTATAAAACCTCTTTAAATAAACTAGTAATCAAATTTTAAATTTCCCATTTAAATCTCAATGGGAAAATGTTTATATCAAAAGAATAATAAATTTGTCCCCATGTTATAAACATTATCTCATCTAAAATTAATAAGCAATTTTTAGAATTAAATTTTAGAAAAAAGGGAAACATTTTCATTATATGTTAACCTCCAATAATTCCTTTCAAGGTAATTTTCTACATTGTGTTACAGGAATTTCTAATGAATACCACTGAGTATTTATTACAAAAAACCACTAAATGAAGGATACATAGAGATGTTTGACCATTTCATCTCAAAATATAGCGCTCTTGGATATAGTATAATAAATGAAGGGTTTGAAGAGAAGTGATGATGTTGATAATCTCCCACCATAGGCCTTTCATTTTTCTCTATACCAGGTTTAAGTTTCACATTATGTTCATTATTATCCAGATTTCTCTCACAAAGATATTCCATAATGAATTTGTTTTTTCATAGATCCTTTATTTTTTTTAAATTTCATGTTGAATGTTATTTAAAGAAAGAGACCCTGAACTTGTGTGAATGCACTATATGAAAGACTACAATATTCAGTTACCCAAAAAACTCTATTTTTTAGAATAATTTTTTTTATTTTTCATGAATAGTATTTCTTTAAAGAAATTTTCTGTTTAACTATTTTATTGGATTTTTTTATATATTTAAATTTATTTTCTCATGACTGAATCCTTCACCAGTAATAAAGTCATGTATTATATAGATATATTTTTTATTACCTCAAATATAAACATAATACTTTTAAATAGTTTTGTAAAATTTATTATTTCTATAGGGAAGGAAAAAGTGATGCATTACCAGAAGTAAAATCAAAAACTAAATAAAAAACATGCACTAGAATAAATAATGGTGAATTATTTAGTAATAAATTAAATAGAAGTGGTTGTTATTAATAAGTAAAATTTTGAAATAATTTCAATGTAAAGTCGTGCTTATGATAAAAAGAATGAAATGTGAGGGAAATTTCAATTGTCCTATAAAGGTATGTCTTTGTTTATGTAAATTTAATTGAAATAAAAAAATAGGTAGTTAAAATTATGGTTTAGTAGATTGAGTAAATATATTATTATTTTTTAGTACTTCATGAACATAAATCAATCAATTTCAAGGATAAAATAATTTTATTATAATTTTAAAAACGATTTCACAAAAAATTATTTGAAAAAATGAACCATTATAACCTAATTTACCTACACAATTTTTTTTCCAAAAATTATCATTTAATCTTAAAACAAGAATTAAAAATTAAATAAAAACAAAGAATATGAATACAATAATTTTTCCCTCAATCATTCGGTCTAGAATGAACTTGAGCTCTGTCTACCACTCTAACACTTAATCAGCTCCATAAATCTCTTGCAAGTATTTTTCATGATATGAATGGTTTTCCATCTCCTCCCTTATCTAGAAAATATGTGTGTCACTCCTATTTATTTGTTTTCCGAGTCACATACTTATAAAACAGTACTTCCATTTGTGACCTTAAAAAATATCTATTTCATTGTTTGTTTTTTCACTATCCATGTGACTTTGATAAATCCCTAAACCACCTCTTTCTAGATAAACATGATTTAATTATTCCATCAAAAAATGAATTTTTTCACCTATTCCCCATCATCTTATAGTTGTGTCTATACATTTTCTATAACTCAGAGACAACAATTAAGATATGAAGATCCCAAAAAAAAGTATCAAGAATACAATAGAAACAAAATCCAAAACACATGAATTTAATGAAAAAAATTAGAAATAAATATAGATAATTAACATATCCTTCAATAAATAAAACTTTGATCACATGATCATGTGACTCCCTTCAAGCTTAAATCAACTTAGAATGATAGGTAATCATCAATTGATTCATTTTCAATATTTCCTTCCAATGTTACTTCAATGATTCTTCACGAAAAATGGAAAATGAAAATATGATTTGTCTTTAACACCATTAGGATTCCCCTTAAACACTATATCAACATAGATTCATCTTCTGGACTCAATCTTAAAATCATAAAAAAATTAATTGAAAGGTTTTCATTTTTTGATTCAACCAGAATTATAGTATAATCCTAAACAATGGATTTCATTAATCCCCTTCCTCTTATTTAGACATTAATTTGAAATATGATCAATAATAACTATACACTAAATACTAAGAATGTGATAATAGGTTTATTATTTATCAGCATAGATGCTCTGTGGGATACATATTATTGTTCTTTATTAAAATGATGACCTCATATTCAGAATTACACATCAAAATAATAAGGGTTCAATCCGTTTTGTAGATGGGATGTCAATTGACAATGATAACAATTTATTATTTATTGTGATGTTGTAGAAAAGGTGTAATTAAAGTTTTGTTGTAGCTATTTCATATTAAATTTAAACATATGTTGAAATAATAAAACATTAGCAATCTGTTCATCTAGGGATCGAAAATCATGTTTTTCTTTCTTCAATCCTTAGCTATGATTCATTGCTTTGTAATCCTAATTTTATAGATCTTATTTTGTCTGAATCAAGTTCTAGTATTCCAACTTCATTATTCAAGATCTGAAATTGATCATGAAATATTCACATACCTAGTTTACTTTTTAAAACTATCTATGGTGGTGTTAAGAATGAATTATAGGTTTTCTCATCCTCAAGGTATTGTTTTACGTTGGAAATCAATGGAATTGGTGAGATATTTGTGTCATCCCCTTCATGAGTTTTGATATACTTTACAAATATATAGAAATATGGGTTTGAAAATGTTTGGATAGTCAACAATCACCTCTTTAAACTTGTTCTCTATAGTAAACGGTGATATAAATTATGGTTTGTTCATGTTCTTGTTCACATGTGCTTCCTCTTTGATATAGCCTTCATTGATTGACAACTATTGGTGTCAGTTTCCCTTATTTTGGTATAGTTTCAAAATTATGATGTTTAATTCCCTTGATTCAGTTGATCTCACACAATATAAATTATTTTACACGTGTTATGTAAATTACCTCATTAAATTTCTCGGTGATAGGAAACATTTAATGCATTTATGATTTTTCAACACAGAAATGTGATAAAAATATTACACCAACTAGGTTATTTTACATTGCATAGAACTTTTAGATTCAAAATATATTATGTCTTTCAATGCTAATTAAAATTTAAAAAAAATCATTTAATGATATATTAAAATAAATACATCAAAATAATGTAAATTATTAGAATGCAACACAATTAAATATGGAAAACAATTTATATTAAATAATAAATTTATTTATTTATTAAGAAAATAAATTTAAGATAAAAAATATGAATGTAATAAAAATAATTGTAAAAAATTATCAAATAATTATCTAATTTAAATTAATAAATAATTATAAAATGAATTATTAATTAATATATTAAATCTAAAAACACAAAGAGAATAAAAAATTATTAAAAATAAAAAAATACAACTCAATGAGTTAAATTATAAAAACAATAAAATAGTAATTAATTAAAAATATTATGATAAAAATAATTAATAATAAAATGATTATAAACTAAAATAGACATCGTTATTTAAAAAAAATTAAATTATTAATTCCACTATAAACTAACCAAAAATTGATTATTAAATAAATTAATGACATTTACAATTTAAATACATATAATAAACATGAAATAAGATATGGAAAATGTAATTAATAAAGGACACATCACGGAGGATCATTCCAACATGTGTTTAATCAAACTACAACTAAAACCATAGTAACACGACATAGTCTCTTTCATTACCATCATGTGGTTGATCATTCATTTATTCATGTCTTCACTTGAATATCAACAAGTCGATTAAATATGGGTGAACATTTGATCACAATGATATGAAAGAAACCTTATGTTGAATATTGAAGATGACACACAACTCATTATCGATTGGTGTTCCCTTATTAGAAATAAAGAGCCTCATTTTTCTCAAATCATTTTTAGCAGAAGAATAGTGCCTTGCCTCTTTGATTATCTGACATAAATATTTTTTTGGAAGTTATTCTCTTAATTATAATTTATTATCTCTAAAGCCTAATAAAAAAGTCTATTATAGTGTTGATTTTCAAATTACACATCTTTTATTTCCTACATTGGTGAGGCTAAGCACTAAGAAAGTACCCCATTTGCTCCTGCATATAAGCATAGTAGTCTCTTGTGTGGACTATTCAATCATTGTACTCAACCATTCCAACATAGAAATCTGAGATGAATTGACTCCCACATAGTTTATTTGGTCCCCACCCAAGTGGTATAATTGAATCATTCCATAATAGTGATTGGTTATTTTTTTAAGAAAAACATCATAAAAAACATATAAAAATTAAAAAATATATTACTTAATATTCCCCCATGCCACTAAATACTTTCTCTTTTTTAGCTCCACTATTCATTGCATGTTGTTAAAAATATTGAAACAAAATATATGATATAACCCCTTTATTAAAATTTTCCTTCAATAGTTAATCTCATGTAGCATAACAATTAATAAAATAATTTTTTATCATTTCAAAAATTATAGGAATCATTACGTATCATATTATATGATTCTTAATAATGATAACACTACTTAACTTAATATTGTAATCACATTAATGGGTAACCTTAAAAAATTTACAATCCACCTCTTCAACATATTCCTATTCCTTGATAGAAAATACACTTCACCAAAAATATTCTCTCAACATTGGGTCCTCATGTGAGAGTTGGAATTGGGTCAATATAATGACTGTTGTTTTTAGAGATGGTAATTGGAGTCAGATATTGTGTTGACCATGTATCAGTGAACATTTTCAATTTTATAGTGTATCAATATATGATGAGAATTAAGTCTTGATATTTTTCATCAATAAGGGATGAAATTTTGTAGTTGCAAGAAGGTTGTTGTGTCTTCTAGAATGATTTAATTTTTATTTAAATAAATATAGGTGTTCGGGGAAAGTATTATAATTTTATAGTGAAATCTACATTTTTCTATTATGTAGTTTTAGGACATAGGTCGGGTATTTATTTGGATATGTCTTATCTAACGAGTTTTATATATTATCTATGTTTTTTGCTATTAAATAACAATACATTTGAAAAAAAGGATAATTTATTTTCCAATAAGTCACATTTACTCACCAAACATCCATATAAGAAAACTTTTTCTCTTTTAATATGTAAAATAATTTATGATTTTAATGTAGAATTTATGTTCGAATTATGGATGATAAAGTTGGAGCAGGGAAGAAAAGATCTAGATGTATGGAAGTGGATATTTCAGAAGAGGATCCACTATTAGAGAATACAATAGAAGTGGGTACATTTGATATATTCCAATAAGAATTAAATGGAATATTTGAATATTTTTTATGTATAAAATCATAGGATTTATTATATTCACAATGGGAGAATATTACATTTGAGGGGAAATTTATAAATTTATTTTTATTGATTTGGGAAATTAATTACATATATTGGAATAAATTACAAATTAAATATTGTCAATGAAAATTATATAATATATAAATGATATATATTTTTCTTGAAATAGGGATATGTTGTAAAATATAAGTACTATAGTTGAAATATTTTGGAATATTATTTTAGTGGTCAAAATATTGAGATTATAATGTTATGTAGATAACTCCTAAAAACATATTATGTGTTGATGCTGGAGGGATGATATGTAAAAAACACATGGATGACATGAAATTGTAATTCTAGGTTATCCCAATACATGTAGGAGTATCATCATGATACTATTATGTTTTATAAAATTTCATTGAATCTAGAAGCATACATTAATATAGTTCTAAGAGTTGAATGTTTTGAGAGATCAGATGCTAGATATTCTGAAAAGAAAGTTTTTTTTGAAGTTTTTTGTCTTTATGTTATGTTCAAAAAATTTATTTGAAGAATATTAAAAATAATATGGCAAGGATAAGATATATTTTGTATTTATTAAATAAACATATTAGTCCTTATAGGCAGTGAAACTAACTAATTTTTTAGAGACCCTATGATACTTAAGATTTAATCAAATGATATATAACTATTAAATGGGATCTTAAAAGACATATTAAAGAGTTACTCTACAACATTTGAAGAATTTTTTGGATTATTAATTTATGAAGGAACAATTAAAATGGAGTTTTTCGGTGATGGATTCTAGATAGAGAAATTGGAACATATAAATTAATTAAAAATCCATTATTTTTTAGTAATGAAATGAAAGGGTATTTTTAGGACTAATGGTGATATACAAGATTAATTCATTTAATACATAAGGGTCAAAAAAATTACTAAATTTTTTATAAATGATTTCTTGTGGACAACCATGAGAATAATTTATATTCAGTTATGTATTGGTTTTGAATATATTTATTCTTATTTGGAGCAGGAGTTCAAGGCCCAAAATCATAGGCTGCACACTATGATGTTGGTAAATTTATAGTTTATTTTTCTAAAATGTTTAGGATTTTCCATTGAAATTTTCTAATTGAATTCTCTTTTAATATTATTCATTCTAGTATTTTGAAAGATGGGTAGGGTAAGCCCCTATTCCCATCACCTTCACCCTTTTGACATTCTGGATCCATTATGATTAATGGTGGTTTTATACATTGATGAAGGCGAGTTTTCATTTTTCTTCTTTGGTTCTTCTATTCAATTTTTAGAAACTATTTTTTGTACCTTTTAGATAAGGTTTGGAAACTATTCAACTGAGGAATGGTGGAATCGTCCCTATATAATGGGGTTTTTTTATAACATGGATATAGGGGGTGTCCATGATGGAAGAGTTCACTAGGTTTGAAATAGTTTTATTGAAGTATGTCATGGATTAAATTATTTCACATTTTTATTATTTTGGGTAAAATTGAACGGTTTGTTGAAATTAGGGATTTATGTATATGTTTAGTAATGGGACACACCAGGCATATCGTGGACATGAGGTGAATGATGCTATAATGTTTTGTGTTTGGTATATATATTGATTCCTTTGTAATGGACTAGGACATGATGTGACTATCTCCATAGAGTTGAATGTGATTCCCTGGAGTTATGGATGGAATCCTATATATTTTTAATTCTATATGGGTATTATTGATGGTTTTTTTAACTATGATGTGAGCTTCAGAACCAGAAAGGTTTCCACCTATCTACTATTGTCCGAAACAAATTTAATAATCAAAGAATAATAATTTTATCCATGTATAAATGTATTAATTGGAATCGTTTGTGTTCTTGTGTGTTCAATGTAGGAATTATAAACATGGTTCATTTGTGTTACCAACACATTGATTACATAATATTATATATGTGGATCTATGGATAGATAATGCCTCTAGGTGTATGATTTTTGAGGTTATTGGGATAAATAATTCCCCTAGATTTGTGTTATATAAGGTTCATTGGGGGAAAATTCACCTAGGAATTTGATATATCATGTTATAGGGGGAAAATCCCTAGGTTGTATAATTTATGGGATTTTGGGGAGGGAGGATTCATAGTTATGTATAATATATGTGGTTATGGGTATAGAAAATACCCCTGGGTATGTTCTCTATGAATTATTCTAGGGGGATGATTCCACTGGGTGAATGATTAAGACATATCCTTTGATAGGGCTTCATTCCAACATGTTTTATATATTTTGAGATGTTTCAAGGTGGGGCCTCATTCTACTTGGGTATGATATTCTATTATTTGTCTGGGTAGGGAGACATTCTACTCTAAATGTTATATTATGAGATGTTAGAGGGTGGGGTTTTATTTCATCATGGGTGTAATATTATGAGAGGGTTAACAGGTGGGATATATTTACCTCAACTGATGATATTTGAATATGTTTTATGAGATGGATTTCTTCATTTGAATTGGGTAGTCATATGAATTTCTCAAAGAAATATTACCTTGTCCAAAGAAGGTAAGGTTTACCTCATATGTAAATTTTTAATCTTAGGAGAAATTATGTTTTACTAGTTACATTTATAAATTTATTTATTTTTCTTAAGCATGTCGCATTACGCATAAATTGTTCTCACTAAATTTATATATTACATTTGGGGGGGATTATTGAGCCCTAATAACACCTTTATCAGGTTTCCATGGATCATTATTACCAAGATAGACCTCATAATTGAAATAAAGAATAAGGTATAATCCCAATACAATTATATTTATCAATATTTCATGGATCGAGTAATGTTATAGAATAGGGTTGGGACTCAGGTCGAGGTAATGGTTATTTGTTTTTTTATTTTCCATGTATTGGTTTGCGATTTATATGAAAATTCCATGAGATATAATTATATAGATTTTCTGATCAACATGTTATTTTTCGTCCTTTACATGATATCTTGAGTATGTTATATATTTTTTGTTATAATTGGTTGTTTATTTCATTTAATTAGTAAGATATTGTGATGACTAGTTCATTTCTATTTTGGCCATTTTCTCAAATTTTTTAAGAGAGTATTATCTCTACACTATATAGCTTTATATATTTTCTTCTTGTTGGTGTCATGTGGAATAAAATGTGGTGTTCATGTGTCATGTAATGAACAAGTATAGTTACAATAGAGTGTACTAGTTTGGATGATTAAAAAATTATTCATTAACATGTTTTTTGATGGGGTGGATAATATTTTTTTTCAAACCCATTTTAATCGAACCATATTTTAAATAAATTTAGGTACCATTCTATAATGTTTGAAATAAATTCTCTTTTATATTCCAAAATAAGAATGTTCATTTTTTTAATCACATGCAATTATTATTGAGAAACCGCATTAGAAAGACATAAATAAATTATTTCACTTATTATTCAGAAGTCCGAAATAATTATATTGTTTTTAATTATATCATGCTCTATCCTTATTAAAAAACACCACTAAAACCATTCTTATTTGATGTACCAAATTCTATTTTTACCTAACAATGTTGAAAATGAATTCTGAAATAGTAATAATTTTGTATATCTTACCATCACATTAATCTCATGTTTATATTTTTATATATATAAATATTTTTCATATTTATTATTTTAGTATTTATAATAATAATGTGGATTTAAAAGCTATTAATATAACCTTGAGAATGGTGAATAAATATTGAAATCATTTTACAATTATTCCAATTATTAAATTTTGTAAACCTTTTTGTGTAATAGAATTTAATTTTTTAATAAAACTTGAAACTAATCATATTCATATAAATTATCAAGATCACTATATCCCAAAATATTTTCAATGTTCTCCATGAAGTTGGGTTAATACAAACTTTTCATGAACAATGTTATCCTATTTGAAAAAATTCCATCCATGTCATAATTGGATTAAAATAAGTTCATTATAATGTAGGTTTCATACCCAAAGAAGGTTCCTTCAATTAATACTTAAATTTTTTTTTTCTTAAATTCATGTATATGCCACACAATCCAAAACATCCATTTTTTCATTCTGTAATTGTGAATTATATTTTCATGAACATATCTATAAAATATCTCTAGATATATTATCGATAACTAATAATGTTTTCTAGGTTTTACATATTTGTCTCTAATGAAAACTCCTAATTACTACCATATACATAATTAAGTATGATTATACTTTCTAAATTTAGGTGGTCCTTTGGGGTATCATACCTAATGAAACATAGGAACTCACATTGGTCAAGAGGATAGGAGGCTGGGCTCAGAAAAACATTTTGGGGGGAATTATTTTCTATTCTTGAACATTATAAGTGATTTAATAAATGTTTTGGAATCTCTTCCTAATCCCGACATGAGATCAGTTATGTTGGGAAAATGATCAGGTATTGAATACTTTTATTATTAAAAAGTGGTTTTATTAATGAATCCATTTTTATTTATATGAGGTTCATTGTATGCTTCACATAAATGCCAAGAAATGGGTAGTTTCTTATATTTTGAAGCCATATATCCAAGAACTCTAGAGTTTTTTTCCATATAGGGAGTAGATAGATAATTTGGGAATGGGAATTAACCTTTAATAGTTTCCCTATATATCATGTTTATAAGAAGAATCAAAACACATGTAGTTTGGTTGGGATATTCAGCATAACATAATATTAAAATGACTTGTATAGGGGAACATAATCCTTGTCTATAGATATTAGACCCTAGAAAGGATTCCTTAGTATTGTATTTATAATATAAATCTGTGTCATAATTATTAAATCTTATCCAAACCCACTTACATGGGGTTATTTATAATTAATTCCCATTAGAGTTATTTCTATAAGGTTTAATAATATGGGAAGGCCTCTAGGACATTCATCAATGAGATTTCCCTTGTATGGGGGAAATTATCTCGAGTCACTGATTGGGGAATACACACAGATATTTCCATGGAGAATGAAAGTCTATTTTATAAGTGGTGTAGTCATAAAATATCACAATGGCTATATTATCCATGTTTATTATGAGAAAAAATAGATAAAAAGTGATCAGACTCACTACATATAGATGAAAGACTTATATACTATGGATGCCTTAATGGGTTGTTGAAATAGATCTCAATCCTTAAGAGGTAATCATATGTACCACATTTATATAAGGAATAAATGTTTTCATAGTAAAATTATTCTCTCAATATGTTGATTGAGGAAGAATAATTAAGAACTCATATGTGAGTTTGGGTCCCATAGGTTAGAGTTTTTCAGAAATGGAGGGACTTCCACCGAGGTGTATTCCCATTAGAGCTTAATCCTTGTTAAGGAATCCTACATATCATGTTTGGAAGGAAATCAGTTTTCTCATAGATCAATTAGGTTCTTGATCCACTAATGTATGTGGTTGAATGTCAATCCCACAAGAGTGCATGAATCCCTTAGAATAGAGTGTTTGAGATAATGAGGGACTTACACTAGAGTGTATTCCCATTGATGCTCAGATCATGGGATGGAATCCAAAATACACTACTTGAATATGAATTTGTGTTTGAATTGTCTAGCGTGGGGCATTACCAAATATGTTTATTGTACATGGTTATCTTGTCTGAAGATGCATTCCTAACCTGTCATGATTTTTCCTATGACATATATGGGGTGTTTGTCTGATATGTGTATGGATGGCTATGCATGTCCTGGTATCATAGAGGACATGCTCAAAGACAATAAAATGCTATATTTGAATATTTAGAGGACATCACATGATCAAGATGACAAGTATGGAAGATGTTACAGGACCTGGATAACATGTCCAGAGGGAATCACATGACTTGGGTGGCATATATAGAGTACTTCAAAATACATTGGAGACATGTCTGGAGGAAATCACAAGACATGGGAAATATTCTTTAGTACTTCTCAAAACATTATTGGCATTCCCAATGGGCATCATAAGACTTGATCATCTTTCCTGAAGGACATAAAATGATTTGGGTGACATATCCATAGGTTGTCACATGATTCAAATTGGTCATATGATGTCCATAATACTTTCAGATGAATGCTATAATAACATATTCTCACAAATATTACAGCATTTTTTAGTCTTTATTTAATATTCTCCTCATGGTTCATCATGAATTATCATTTTTAGATTCTTTATGATATCCTAAACATGCATAATATTCTTATCATAATCAAATAAGATCTCTTGAAGTCCTTTGTATAATCAATATAGAAAACACGTGAATCACATATTCATTCTTCTAGATCTCACACCCATTTCCCAAATTTACCTGATGTAAAACTCTATTGATATTGTGACTTTACACTTTGAGAAGTCCATTATTCTCTTCTCTCATGGGTGTATTCATCATTTTGCGTGTTGTTTTATTTTTTAGTTCCAAGGGGGAGGGTTTTATAGGCATCATTTTCACGATTATAAACCATTTTATATAGTTCATATATCATATGTATTTAATGGAGTCAGTGGAGAAAGCATCCAATCATGTGAATCACTTGATCCTGTCATAGGTCATCCAAGGGGTCACATAATGAACCAATGATTATAAGGACACTCTTTCATCTTCATGTTTATATGACATGACCTAGCGAATGTATTTTACATAACCTTGTTAACATGTCAATTGATATTTCCACCATTGATCTGACATGTCTGATATACTTTATAAGAACAAAAAATTTTCAAAAAGTATTTTACTTGATCCAAGAAGACATGTATAGGCACCTTTATAAGAACAAGAAAACCTATCAATGGGCAATCACTACATCAATATGGCTTGTTAGGGTCCCTTAAAAAGATCAATCATGCTAGTTAAAGGGCCTTCATTTGATCAATGGTGATCACATGAGGTGCATAAACCCTTTCTATTGAAAATAATAGTATCATCCTTCTATGATAGGTTTCCACCATTTCCATTTTTTATTCCATAGATTAAAGGTCTCTTAGGATTTGCCCATTCGGTTTCCATTAGGAAATCACATGATCAATAGGGGGTCTCTTGGAAGTGTGATAGTTTCATCATGAAATCTCACTCTTCCCATCTGTGATGTTTTACATGAATAATGGCTATTATCATGATGGAAAATCACTTATCTGGTATGTGGTGTGTCACTTGATTAATGATGGATCTCAACATGGTGTGTTGTAATTTATGTGGACAATATCACTTTTTTGAATGTTGAAACAGATGGTCATCATATGATTTAATGGAAGTGTCCAAGGTCCCTGTCATGGTGGAGGGGAAACATAAACATCATTCAACATGATATGGTTTACATGTTCTCAGGGGACCTGTAAGGACTTTAGAATCATATAAGAACATCACAAGAAAATTAGTGTAACTCTCCATTTCATGAAGCTTCCACCGTTTTCAATCATTATTTTCTATATGGATTTGGGTGACTAGATAGCATCTATCGATTGAAAGGTAACATGATTTAAGGACGATTTTTGGATCACATTACAAGATCTTCAGTTTTGTTGGGATTCTATTTGATGAATATGATTATTTTTATAGGGGAATAAAAATATCAAAACAACATCATGCATATCACTTGATCTATTAACATAACCTTCCCATGTTTTTGTCATCATATTTCATCCTATAGTTGACATAATCCACATTATTAATCCACCTTGATTCAATTATATTCATTCAATATTCTTTTGGAGAAGAAATTACAACATACTCATTATTTCTTCAATATCTTAATTTTTGATTCTCATTTCGCAGTCTCCTTCCAATGCCCCCATTATGGGTGAGGAATATAGGGATATGTTATAACGACCCATACTTTACATACATTGTTAATACTTCAAAATTGAAGCACCCTTATTACAACATATGACCAACCACAAAGGAACGTATAGGTATAGTGTCTTTAGAAACTGGGAAACATAAACAACTGGTTCATAAAACTTCTATAGTGTCTCCCATTTACTTCATCATATCTAGGGTCCCTTTTAGCATATTCTACTTAATATCCATCTTCCTGACCTGGGGAAAAGAAAACATAAAAGGGTGAGCTCAAATGCTCAGCAAGGGCAAATAAAGGTAATAAAAATCATATCATATCTTTTTGAAAATCATAACCTGCAAAAGAGATCATAATATCTTAACATGGAATAAATCATAGAAGTGAAAATGAGATCCCCATAATCATAACATGAAACATGAAACATTGTGTCATTCACACATAATCATGGAAAATCATTTCTTGTTAGTCATGACTCACTTCCAAGACTATCTTAGTGGACAAAGTCCCTTTCTGAACCGAGTCACCCTCGTTCCAGTCCTATTTCACTGAACCGGTATAACCTACCGTTCCAGCCATGTCTATCTCATGAGATATAAAATCTTTACCCAATGCATTGGAGGGATATATAGGTTCAACCCATCTTATAATTAATCCTTTCTTATGTGTGCCACATAATCATAAACCGTACATCATAGCGTAACCCATGTAATAAAAATGGAATTCTTAAACAACATGACATCATAAAACAATTCATATAAGATAAAGGAATTCATAAAAGTATTTCAATCACAACATAATCAAATCCATGTAATAATAGGGATAAAAACAGAACCCTTCATTATCTTAGATGGAAAATAATTTTGATAAAACACTTGAACTCCATTCTTGAGGAAAATATCCTTTCTTCTTCAAAAACACCTTTCTTTTCTTAACATGTCATACAATTATAAACAATAAGAAGTTGATTAAAAATAAACTTGAAAACTTGTAAAGGAAGCTTCTTAGAAATAATGTTTTAAAAATCCATTCATGCCGTATAAGTTAAAAAATCATTCTTCTCGTACTTTAGTTGGAAAAGTCAAAAAAGTACCTCGTACGAAAAACGACAAAAGATTCCTTTCATATCCTTTACTAAATATTCACTGAAGGGTAAAATTGAATATAAACTATTTTATATGGATATAAATATTACATATTGTGGAAACATGGATGTGGATGACAAAATACACCCCAGTAAATGCCAAAGTATAAACAATCTCAGATAAAAATGAGATTGTGATATTTCCCTTACCTTAGGTCCAATTTGCTTTGTACGTGTCTGAAGCTCCTGTATAATGGTTTAAATAATGTTATTGACTTATTCCAGAATCATACATATTGATATGATATCATATATGGTCATATTCTTAGCTTCTTGTTAGTAATATTTCATTGTTACTTGTTACTCGGGTCCTTATTGCCTTTTGTTCTTATGCGTGTTTTGCCGAATAAATTCTTATTCTTCATTTATGGTTATAGATACCTTATATCCAGAATGGTATTAGTGTAACATATATCATATTTATTTATTCAATTCATTTATATAATTACTATGTAATGATGATCATGTAGAACGAGTCGCATCACATCGTGGAGACGGTATTCCGTACGTACGCACGAGTGATGATATCGTTCCTATGATCGTGGAACTGTATTAGAGTATATATATATTATTTCAGTATCAATATTAATTTATAATAATCATAAATAGTTACTCATTACACCATTATACCCATCCTTGTATGGTGATGGTGGAAAATAGATTACACCACGGCGTGGAGACGGTATTCCGTACGTACGCACGCGCGGTGATTTAATTTTTCTGTAGGATGGATAGAAGGTGAATTAGGGTTGTTTCATATTTATAATAACATATAAGTATGTAAGTAATACTGATGTTATTACTTTATCATGAAAAAACTAAAGAAGAAGAAGTTGAAGAAGAATGAAATTGAAAAGATCGGTAATGGATATTACCTCTTCTTTGGAACGCCTCTTTGAATCCTCCACATAGGGAACTAATATTGGTATTTGAAGAAGACCAGGACCTCTAGGATTATTCTAGGGAAGTGGAGAGGAGAAAATGGCAGGGGTTGGCCGAGATTGAGTGCTCAAATTGGTGTGAGGAGGAAGGGGAGGAGGTTCCCTTTTATAAGGGAGGAGAGGGGCACCTTAGGAATATCTCAAAATATTATTTTATAATAAAGTCAAAATCGGTTTATAATGGTTCCAAAGGGTATTATTTCGAAGCTAAAGTGGGGATGGGTCGAAATACTATCAACCAATAGGATTTAGACAAGTTTAGGGTATTATTGTAACCTTATCAATTAGATTTAACTCTAAGTTAAATAATTTAACTTTTACCGTGTCTTTTTGTTTTCTTTCACTATATGGTTAATAAACTTACTATAACATTCCAAACGAACCCCAAATTGTTTATTATTAATATATATATTCTTATCTAAGTAATATGGCCGAACCTTAGATTATTAGGAGTAAAATAACAATTAATAATATAATATTTGATTTAAAAACTATTTTGTGTCAATTTTTACACTATTTGATATATGATTTTTGTGAAAGTCATAACAGAATTATATGTTCTAACCAAGTTTATTAAATCAACACTAATATATCATAGTAACCTATAAAATTAGTATAATTCATAAAAAGTCTCAAATTACATTTATTTTGGTGTTTATAACATCAATTATGTCAATATTTCATTAATAAGATAATTACTGCATCATCATTGTGTCATAAATAAATTAACTTATTTAATGTATAAAAATTACAAATAAAATACCATTATGTAGAAAATCTTTTTAGATTTCTAAAGAATATTTATAGTCGAATTTATCTTATGTATAACCCCATATTAAAAATAATTTACTTATTAAACATTGATTTTAACTATTTTAACACTTCTTTAAATAAATTAATAATAAATGTCCTAATCTAACCCAAGTGGGCCTAAATGGTCATATTTTATTCCTAAGATTGTTTTTGGACGAATTAAACATATCCAATAGAATTAGGAAATGTGTTAGGGTAATAGTAATATCAAATTTACGCTTAGTTACCCTATTAACTATTAACCGCGGTAAAAAAAATAAAAAGTTACTATTCACCAAAAATTATTTTTATCTCATTGAACCACATTTTACATACTGATATCAACCGTGTCTGTTAGATTTTTGAAATTCCATTCACAGAAGCGGTAAAATTAAGTTTTATTCAAAATTCAGTTTTTAACCTACCACTTAGTGGTTTCACTATTGATCAAAAATTGAAAGTTTTCAGAAAAATACCAAAATTTCACCCTAGGCTAATTTTGGTATTCCGAATCCAAAAATGAAGTCCATTTTGAAAAATAAAATTTATAAAGTTTCAAAAATTTGTTATTACTATTCATAACGTCTAGTTTTAATAATATTATAATAGCATATCGTTGTTTAGTGAAACTTGGTATTGCGTACGACACAAGCTATCGAGGAAGGTCGCGATTGCGTGTAAAGTAAGCCAAGCTAGTATGTAGTGAAAGATTCCTTTGATGATATATAAAAACAAAATATTACTCATAAAAATCTCGGGTGTTACATTCTACCCCCCTTAAAAATAATTTCTCCCTCGAAATTCGTCACTTTGTAACAAACAGATGAGGATACCTCTCCCTCATCATATCCTCAAGCTCCCAAGTAGCTTCTTCTAATTGGTGGTTCCTCCATAAAACTTTCACCAAGCGAGTGGTCTTGTTTCGTAGGACTTTTTCGCTACGATCCAGAATCTCTATTGGCTGTTCTTCATAAGAAAGATCTTTCTCCAGCGGTAAAAATTCTTAGCTGAGTACATGTGAAGGATCTGGTATGTACTTTCTCAGGAGAGATACATAGAACACATCGTGAACTTGAGAGAGATTCGGTGGAAGCGCCAATCGGTAAGCTACCTTCCCAACACGATCCAGTATTTCGAAAGGACCGATATATCTAGGGCTCAACTTCCCCTTCTTTCCAAATCTCATAACCCTCTTCCAGGGAGATATTCGTAAGAACACTTCATCACCCACTTCAAACTCTAGGTGTTTTCTTCGGTTATCGGCATAACTTTTCTATCGACTCTGAGCTGCTCTTATTTGTTGTTGAATAGATCTGACCTTTTCTGCCATTTCATCAACGAGATCAGGTCCTAATAGCTTTCTTTGCCCAACTTCATCCCAGCAAGTTGGAGTCCTGCATTTATTTCCATAGAGAGCTTCATAAGGAGCCATCTGAATACTGGAGTGAAAGCTATTATTATAAGAAAATTCCCCCAAAGGTAGGTGTTGATCCCAACCTCCTTTGAAATCCATAGAGCAAGCTCTCAACATATCTTCTAGGGTTTGAATTGTTCTCTCAGACTGACCGTCTGTCTGGGGATGATTAGAAATGATGAAACTCAACTCTGTATCTAGAGTATGCTGAAGACTTCTCCAGAACTTCGAGGTAAATCTCGGAACCCAATCAGATATAATAGAAAGTGGTACTCCATGCAATCTTACCACTTCCTTTACATATATCCTGGCAAGCTGATCTAGAGAGAAATCCTCTCTAATAGCAATGAAGTGTGCAGACTTTGTAAGACGATCAACTATGACCCAAATAGCATTATTGCCTTTGGATGTTTTAGGAAGTCATGTGATAAAGTCCATAGTGATGTTTTCCCATTTGCATTTGGGTATGGGTAAGGGTTGTAACAACCCCTTAGACTTCTGTCTCTCAGCTTTAACTTGTTGACAAACCATGCATCGAGAGACATATTCCGCAACATCTCTTTTCATTCCATCCCCCCAGAAGTACTCTTTCAGGTCCCTATACATCTTTGTGCTTCCAGGATGAATAGAGAATGAAGAACTATGAGCCTCATCCAGCAGCTCCTTCTTTAATTTGGGGATGGGAGGAACACAAACCCGATTCCTGAACTTTATTATCCCATCACAATCAAGGTTGAATTCAGGAACATTTCTCACCTTCTTTTGTAACTCGACATCTTCTTTCTGTGCCTCTTTAATCTTCACATGTATAGATGGTTGAACATTCATTTGAGAAAGATAAGATATTTCCCCTTCCATTATAATTCCAAGATCCATCCTTTGTAAATCCATAAATATTGGATCTTTTGTGATCCTAATCATGGATAAACTAGCATGGTCTTGTCGACTTAATGCATCTTCCACCTTGTTTGCCTTCCCAGGGTGGTAATGGATTGAGCAGTCGTAATCCTTAATCAGCTCCAACCATCTTATTTGACACATATTCAACTCCTTTTGTGTGAAAATATACTTTAAACTTTTATGATCAGTATAAATATCACACCTTTCACCATAAAGGTAATTCCTCCAAATATTTAATGCAAAGATTACTGCAGCCAACTCCAAATCATGTGCTGGGCAATTTTTCTCATGGATTTTCAACCGTCGTGAGGCATAAGCTATCACCATATCATTTTGCATAAGAACAATCCCCAATCCCTTCTTGGATGCATCATTGTAGATCACAAACCTTTCTCCACTATAAGGAAGTGTGAGCACAGGTGCACTGGATAACCTTCTTTTCAACTCCTTGAAATTCTCTTCACATTCCTCTGTCCAGACAAACTTAACTCCTTTCCGAGTCAACTTGGTGAGTGGATTATATAATCGTGAAAAATCCATTACAAAATGTCGATAGAATCCATCCAAACCAAGAAAACATCGGATCTCAGTTACTGTTGTTGGTCTTGACCATCTTTCGATAACCTCTGTTTTTGCTGGATCCACATATATCCCCTCTTTTGAGATTATGTGACCCAAAAATGCAACTTTTTGAAGCCAAAATTCACACTTGGTAAATTTGGCATAAAGCTTCTCCTTTCTCAGGGTCTTCAATATAATTCTCAAGTGATATTCATGCTCTTCCTTGATCTTTGAATAGACAAGAATATCGTCTATAAAGACTACCACAAATTGATCAAGATAGTCTCTAGAGACTCTATTCATTAGATCCATGAAGATAGCAGGGGCATTAGTAAGACCAAATGGCATTACTATAAATTCATCGTGTCCATACCTTTTACGGAAAGCCGTCTTTGGTATATCCTCCCTTTTGACCCTTAATTGATGATACCCTGAACGAAGATCAATCTTGGAAAAGTATTGAGCTCCACGTAGTTGGTCAAATAAGTCATCAATGCGTGGGAGAGGATATTTGTTCTTGATAGTGATCTTGTTAAGTTCTCGATAATCAATGCAGAGTCTCATTGATCCATCTTTCTTCTTAAAAAATAGAACAGGTGCTCCCCAAGGTGACGCACTAGGGCGTATGAATCACTTATCAAGATTCTCTTGGAGTTGCTTCTTCAATTCCTGCAACTCAATTGGGGCCATTCTATAAGGTGTCTTTGAAATTGGCAAAGCGCCCGGTATGAGTTCTATTGAAAACTCAACTTCACGATTTGGTGGAAGACCCGGTAATTCCTCCGGAAAGGCATCATCAAACTCCCGTACAATGGGAATATTCTTAATCGTGAGTTTCTCACCAACCATTTGAGATAAATAACCTTCATTTAGTGGAATCAATACCCATAAGATGAAATAAATTTCCACTGGAAGGTTATATTCATCCTTGCATTGATAGACGATCATAGATTGATCTGGAATATGAAATGTGACTTCCCTTCTTTGGAAATTGATATGAGCTCCATGTTGAGAAATCCAATCCATGCCAAGAATCACATCAAATTCCACTAAAGGAAGGATCACAAGATTTGCAGGAAGCACTTTCCCACAAACTTCGATCGGAGAAGAATTATAAACTTTTGATGAGACTGTTGTGCCATTAGGTGTTGTCACAGCTAACTCAACATCTAATTGTTGAGGTAGTATGGTGATACCCATAGAAAAGTTTTCAAAAATAAAAGAGTGTGTGGATCCAGAATCAAATAAAACATTTTCTACTTTAGAGTGGATGATAAGTGTACCTTTCACCACTTCGTTATCGTACTCCACATCGCTGATAGAAATTGCATGTGACTTTCCTTTATCTTTAGCCTTAAGATTTTGTTGACGTCGACCATCATCATCAAACCTTGGATTTGGGCATTGATTGGCATAATGCCCCATCTCCTTGCACTTGAAACATTGAAGTGTAGTAGGTTCATTCTGTGTATCCCTTCCTTTGTTTGCATCATTAGACATCTTCTTCCCATTATCGCGGCATTCAAATGCCCGATGACCTTCCTTTCCACATTTAAAACATTTACTTGTCCATTTAAGACAACTCCCTCCATTTTTCTTTCCACACTTTGAGCAAAAGGGAAAGCTCATCTTCTTTTCAGTGTGCTCTTTATATTTTCCTTTGAATTCCATCTTCCTCTTCTTATCAAACCCATGTGACTGATGGGTTACTCCAATCTCCATCTCGACTTTGAGAGCACATCGAACGATTTCCTCGTAGCTATTGAAGTCCCTTATGGCTAACGCCCTTCGAAGACTTGGTTTTAAGCCACTAAAGAATTGATCAATCTTACTCTCAGGTTAGATAATAATACCAGAAGCGTACCTTGGAAGTCTTGTAAAATTTGCTTCATAGGTACCAACAGATTCATCATCCCTTTGCTTCAGTTCAAGAAAATCTTTCTCCATCTTTGTTCGGAGAATACGAGGGAAGTACTTATTGAAAAATAAGTTCTTGAACTCGTCCCATTCCATAGACTCAATTTCATCCCTTTGCCTCGTATTCTTAATAAGATTCCACCATTGATCAGCATCTCCTTCCAAACGATACACTGCTAGGATGACTTTATCATGTTTAGAACATTGAGGAACTGAAAATATATTTTTCAGTAGTACTAATCCATTGTTCAGCAACTAATGGATCAGTAGACCCACTGAAAGAAGGTGGACGCTGCCTCATGAAGGATTCAATAGAATGTTGCTCCTTCCTTTGCTCGTTTGAAAGTCCTACATGATTCATAGCTTTAGAAAGTTGTGTGAGCATGGCTACAAGATTTTTCATTCCAGCTCCCATATCGTTTGGTTGCTCAGGGGGACAATCATTGCATTTCCCATCGCATTCCGCATTAACACGGTTCCTTCGGGTTCCATCCATTGATTAAAACCAAGAAGAATAGTGTGAGCAACACTAATTATAATAGGAAAACCACATAATTAAAGAATAAAATTTTCATGCTTAAGGTCTTATCCTAGGTTATTCATGGCCATTTCTAAAACACTAAGATTGTGTTCTATACTTAGACTTATCCTTAGGGTTCTTACTAAGGCTTTCATATCCTAGTTTCCAAAGGTTGACTATACCTTTACTCTGATACCAACTATAGCGACCCATACTTTACATACATTGTTAATACTTCAAAATTGAAGCACCCTTATTACAACATATGACAAAACCACAAAGGACCGTATAGGTATAGTGTCTTTAGAAACTGGGAAACATAAACAACTTGTTCATAAATCTTCTACAGTGTCTCCTATTTATTTCATCATATCTAGGGTCCCTTTTAGCATATTCTACTTAATATTCATCTTCTTGACCTGGGGAAAAGAAAACATAAAAGGGCAAGCTCAAATGCTCAGCAAGGGAAAATAATGGTAATAAAAATAATATCATATCTTTTTGAAAATCATAACCTGCAAAAGAGATCATAATATCTAAACATGGAATAAATCATAGAAGTGAAAATGAGATCCCCATAATCATAACATGAAACTTGAAACTTTGTGGCATGCACACATAATCATGGAAAATCATTTCTTGTTAGTCATGACTCATTTCCAAGACTATCTTAGTGGACAAAGTCCCTTTCTGAACCGAGTCACCCTCGTTCCAGTCTTGTTTCACTGAACCGGTATAACCTACCGTTCCAGCCATGTCTATCTCATGAGATATAAAATCTTACCCAATGCATTGGAGGGAGATATAGGTCCCACCCATCTTATAATGAATCCTTTCTTATGTGTGCCACATAATCATAAACCATACATCATAGCGTAACCCATGTAATAAAAATGGAATTCTTAAACAACATGACATCATAAAACAATTCATATAAGATAAAGGAATTCAAAAAAGTATTTCCATCACAACATAATCAAATCCATGTAATAATAGGGATAAAAACATAATCCTTTATTATCTTAGATGGAAAATAATTTTGATAAAACATTTGAACTCCATTCTTGAGGAAAATATCCTTTCTTCTTCAAAAACACTTTTCTTTTCATAACATTTCATACAATTATAAACATTAAGAAGTTGATTAAAAATAAAATTGAAAACTTGTAAAGGAAGCTTCTTGGAAATAATGTTTTAAAATTCCATTCATGTCGTATAAGTTAAAAAAACATTCCTCTCGTACTTTAGTCGGAAAAGTCAAAAAAGTACCTCGTACGAAAAATGACAAAAGATTCCTTTCGTATCCTTTAATAAATATTCACCGAAGGGTAAAATTGAATATAAACTATTGTATAAGGATATAAATATTACATATTGAGGAAACATGGATGTGGATGATAAAATACACCCTAGTAAATGCCAAAGTGTAAACAATCTCGGATAAAAATGAGATTGTGATATTTCCCTTACCTTAGGTCCGATTTACTTTGTACGTGTCCAAAGCTCATGTATAATGGTTTAAATAATGTTATTGACTTATTCCAGAATCATACATATTGATATGATATCATATATGGTCATATTCTTATCTTCTTGTTAGTAATATTTCATTGTTACTTGTTACTCAGGTCCTTATTGCCTTTTGTTCTTATGCGTGTTTTGCCGAATAAATTCTTATTCTTCTTTTAAGGTTATAGATACCTTATATCCAGAATGGTATTAGTGTAACATATATCATATTTATTTATTCAATTAATTTATATAATTACTATGTAATGATGATCAGGTAGAACGAGTCGCATCACATCGTGGAGACGGTATTCCGTACGTACGCACGAGTGATGATATCGTTCCTATGATCGTGGAACTATATTGAAGTATATATATACTATTTCAGTATAAATATTACTTTATAATAATCATAAATAGTTACTCATTACACCATTATACCCATCCTTGTAAGGTTATGGTGGAAAATAGATTACACCACGGCGTGGAGACGGTATTCCGTACGTACGCACGCGCGGTGATTTAATTTTTTCGTAGGATGGATAGAAGGTGAATTAGGGTTGTTTCATATTTATAATAACATATAAGTTTGTAAGTAATACTGATGTTATTACTTTATCATGAAACAACTAAAGAAGTATAAGTTGAAGAAGAAATAAATTGAAAAGATCGGTAATGGATATTACCTCTTCTTTGGAACGCCTCTTTGAATCCTCCACATAGGGAACTAATATTGGTCTTTGAAGAAGACCAGGAACTCTAGGATTATTCTAGGGAAGTGGAGAGGAGAAAATGGAAGGGGTTGGCCGAGCTTGAGTGCTCAAATTGGTGTGAGGAGGAGGGGGAGGAGGTGCCCTTTTATAAGGGAGGAGAGGGGCACCTTAGGAATATCTCAAAATATTATTTTATATTAAAGTCAAAATCGGTTTATAATGGTTCCAAAGGGTCTTATTTAGAAGCTAAAGAGGGGATGGGTAGAAATAGTATCAACCAATAGTATTTAGACAATTTTAGGGTATTATTTTAACCTTATCAATTAGATTTAACTCTAAGTTAAATAATTTAACTTTTACCGTGTCTTTTTGGTTTCTTTCACTATATGGTTAATACACTTACTATAACATGCCAAACGAACCCCAAATTGTTTATTATTAATATATATATCCTTATCTAAGTCATTTGGCCGAACTTTAGATTTTTAGAAATAAAATAACAATTAATAAAATAATATTTGATTTAAAAACTATTTTGTGTCAATTTTGACACTATTTGATATATGATTTTTGTGAAAGTCATAACAGAATTATATGTTCGAACCAAGTTGATGAAATCAACACTAATATTTCATATTAACCTATAAAATTATTGGATTTCATAAAAAGTCTCAAATTACATTTATTTTGGTGTTTATAACATCAATTATGTCAATATTTCATTAATAAGATAATTACTGCATCATCATTGTGTCATAAATAAAATAACTTATTTAATGTCTAAAAATTACAAATAAAATATCATTATGTAGGAAATATTTTTAGATTTCTAATGGATATTTATATTCGAATTTATCTTATGTATATCCCCATATTAAAAATGATTTACTTATTAAACATTGATTTTAACTATTTTAACATTTCTTTAAATAAATTAATAATAAATGTCCTAATCTAACCCAAGTGGGCCTAAATGGTCATATTTTATTCCTAAGTTTGTTTTTGGTCGAATTAAACTTATCCAATAGAATTAGGACATGTGTTAGGGTAATAGTAATATCATATTTACCCTTAGTTACCCTATTTACTATTAACCGCGGTAAAAAAAAATAAAAAGTTACTATTCACCAAAAAATTATTTTTATCTCATTGAACCACATTTTACTTACTGATATCAACCGTGTCTGTCGGATTTTTGAAATTCCATTCACAGAAGCGGTAAAATTAAGTTTTATGCAAAATTCAGTTTTTAACCTACCACTTAGTGCTTTCACTATTCATCAAAAATTGAAAGTTTTCAGAAAAATAACAAAATTTCACCCTAGGCTAATTTCAGTATTCCGAATCCAAAAATGAAGTCCATTTTGAAAAATAAAATTTATAAAGTTTCAAAAAGTGGTTATTACTATTCATAACGGCTAGTTTTAATAATATTTTAATAGCATATCGTTGTTTATTGAAACACGGTATTGCGTACGATGCAAGCTATCGAGGAAGGTCGTGATTGCGTGTAAAGTAAGCCAAGCTAGTATGTAGTGAAAGATTCCTTTGATGATATATAAAAACAAAATATTACTCATAAAAATCTCGGGTGTTACATATGTAGTCCGTTTTGCGGAGTGTATATGCCTTTAGGATTCCTCATATATTCCGATAACATTTGTTTTGGAATAAATTTGGTCTTGTAGGTGACATTTTCTATTTCATAAGTTATCATATTCATGGTTGAGTGATTACACCATGATTCGATATTTTATTTCAACTTTACACAACTTTTTTATAATATTTTGGTATTTAAAATTCATAAGATAATAAAAAAATATCACTTCACATTCGATTCAATTATTTAATGTTTATTATTGTTAAAAAGTTTAATTTTACTTGTTTTGATGATTAAATTGTAGGAGGAGGTGGCTTGGGAATCCTGAAATGATGTAGAAGGAAAATTGGCCTAAATTTGTGGAAGCCCAATGAAATATGTATAGTTTTGTACATGTTACAAGAACTTAATACATATAAATGAGCAGAAATTTTACAATAAGATCAATAATTAATTATTATATAGATCATCTCAAGATATCCAAGCCTTATTAATCCATTTGTTTTCCAAATGAAACTGATCATTCCATGGAAATGAATATACATTATGTCAAAAGAATGGTTTGGTAATTTAATAATATCTCCCATTCTAGATGAGAAACTGACAAAAAAATTTACATGTTGATATTTAGGATATAATCCAATAACTCATATATATTTTACATGTTGAGATAAGGCAATTTACCAATCTAAAACTGAGATACGATCGATATCTCAAAATTTGGGTGTGAATCCCATTTTGGAAATAAAAGGGCATAATGGGAACCTCTATTACAAGTTCCCCCATGGTGTGATGTTATAATATTTTGTAGTTTTTGATGATTCCAATCATTTCCTTTAAAAATATAGATCCCACAATTCATATAGGGAGAGATGAAATGATGAAGGAGATACATTCGAGCATCCACTTCCTCTCGATGGTGGGCTAAACAGTGGGTGTTCATTGTGATAGAACTACACATCATTTAGAAGGGGTTATGAATCTTTTATTTCTAATAGTTTTAATTATTTTTGGATTAAAACATTTAAATTAGAATTATATTACTAAAATTCATATTTTTATTCGAATATTATTCAACTGATTTAAAGGCTCATTACATTTAACTGATCAGTGTGCGGTTTGAGTGTGTGGGTTAGGTTATTCTGATTGGAAAGAACAATAATCAATTTCTTCCAATATTATTTCATTTTTAAATACTATTTGAAATTTATTATACAATTAATATGTGCAATACCTGGGATATAAGATTTTTATGTCAATGTTTGGTTCAACATGAATTGATTTGGAATATTGGAAATCAATCGAGATTCTGATTAATTTCAACAAAAACAAACTCCAAAACAATATTAATCCTTAATCACACTGAATATGAAATTTTTCAAGTGTAAGAAAAAATATAATTTTTTTCCTATTTTCTAAAATAAACATTTTTCAACTATTAAAATCATTAAATACAGTTATTTTCTAAACATTATTTCAAAACCACCCCACAGTTTAGTTATTTTTATTAAAATCACACACTATAAACAACACAAATTTCTAGATAGATGTCCTATGGTATACACTATAAAAAATAATCATATAAAACCAATTAAAATTGTTATTTCATGAAAAAATAACCAAATTTTGGAATTTTTTTCAGAAAGTGATTTGGTTTCTACTGTGCATTTTTTAAACATTTTTTATTTTTTAAATATTTATGTGATTACATTTTTCTTTCATTTTTATATGTTTTTTATAAAATAAACTATAATTTTATTTTCATGATTCGTAATTCATTAGAGGAACTAATTCCTTTTGAATATGTACCTGATAGGATCATTCATCATTGACAACAAAAATTATTGCATGATCCCTTGAAGGAGGACACACAAAACATCAACACACTTCTCAATCCTTCAACTTTCTCATAAGAAAACAACATTAATATTGATATAAAATTACGTAATATAACTAAAAATAACATTAAATTAAATGAACTATCCTTTTCTGATTTAGTGACCCATCCCAAATACTTTCAAATACAAGGAGAATCACAAAATATTGTACTTAAAATATATACACATTCACTTATTTTCAAAAATATGTAGTCTGGTAGGAGATGAACCACATAAGAACATAAAGTCATTATATACAATATGTTCAAAATTAAATGATAATAATGTTGTTGAACAATTAGTTATGAATAAGGTACTATATTTATCATTATAAGACACTCCAAAAGACTGTATGTACTATGTTTACTCACCCATTGGAGCCTGGAAATACCTAAAACACCTTTTTAATAAAAAAATACTTCCATGCCACTTTAACTAAAACTATGTGAATTTAAATTTTGGGGGAAATTAAATCATAATGGGTGAAACATCCTGTATAATAGAAACAGATTAAAATGTTATGTTCAAGATGTCCACACCCCCAAATAAGAAAGAAAAGTTTAATAAAATAATTTAATGATATTATAATTCCAGTGGATCATAAAATTATTGATGTTGTTTTATGTGGTTTACTAATGCATAAGAACCCAATCACTATAATAAACCACATTTTTAAAAGGGAATAAAAACCCAATAATTTTAGTCAATGTGTAGTATACCGATTTAAGGCGCCCGTTAAGTGGATTGTTCAAAATTTGAGAATAAGGATGACTTTATGTCTAAAGAGGTAGCTTCTATAATTCAATAACTTTCTCTTTCCCATGTGAAATCCCATACTCATCTAATAATTCATTACATTATCTATTCCCCCCAAAACCCACTATTAAAACTAGTTCCTTGAAGTGATAGAATATTATTGGATTTGTGAATCCATCTTCCTAGGTCTCCCATATAACCAATATATTTGGAAATACCCATACTACCCAAACAACTATGGATGGACGGTTAATGTATCCTACTGGGATGGGGTATTACAACCAACCTCCACAATCGGGGAACTATTTGAGGCTTAGTAGATATCCTCCATCACACCTCAAAAATAATCAACCACTATAAAGGAATTTCTAACAAATCTATCAAAAACTAAAGACCATCCTTGAGGAAATGGTGAAAAAAATGGTTTCAAATATCCTTGAATTCCAAAAATCCTTAAAATCATCCTTACAATTTCTTAAAACACAATTAGGAAAAAATTCCAACCTATTGGGTCAAATACAAAGTCAGTTGTGTTAATGAATACCACCAAAACATTTTTCCAATCCCATAAAAAAGGTAATGTATACGCTATCACACTTTTTAGTGGTAGAGACATTTCCAGTTCCAATTATTCAAAAAATATTGTACCTCAACTGCCTAAAAATTATTTTTAAATACATTGATTAGATTTATGTGAATGAAAACAAAATGTAATGGTGTAGAAATATTATAATGAGGATTCCATGGATCAATCAACTCATATTCACTTTCCCCTTATACATTCTACATATAAGAAGACTTTTTACAATAATGTTGTTAATGATATCACTGATACATTTAAAAAGGTACAAGTTAAAATTCCTCTATTTTAGGTAGCTAAATATATTCCCCACTAAAGAAAATTTCTCAACAAACATTTCAACCAAATATATATACTAAAGGGGAATTAGAGTGTCAAACATGGAATGAAAGTCAATTCAATGATAAATCTAGTTATTCCAACCATATACAAGGATCTAGGAACATTTAAGATACAATGCACTATATGGGAGACTTTATATTCCATATAAATACATGATTTAGGATCTTATACATATTTTGTGGCATTTATCATAGGTTTGGGTGATTAAAAAAATATAAATCATTGTGAAACATTCCAATCATAGCACCACATAACCAACTAGAGTTATCGAGGCTATCCTAATGCAAGTAAATACTCTCATTTTCCCTATATTCTTCTATAATCATAAGATGGATTAAAGTTGAGCCTAGAGACATTATCCTTCTATACATGGAAGACAATTCCTAAAAATAAAAAATACTCTATTCAAATCACATACATTGTCAATGGTATATGGGGTGGTTAGTTTCAATATCTCTGATGTTATAAAACACCATATTGAATTTTAATCAACTCTTGTTTTCTACAAGATTGAGGTTCCCCTAGAAGACAAAGACACAAAATTTTCAATTTAACCCACACTCTATTTTGTTTTTCTATTTTTCAATCATTGATGATTTGGGTTGTGATGTATATTTTGAGTGTTGTGTGGGTTTGGAAAGATATAAATATTATGTTTAAATAGATGATTTCTTGAGATTTTTGGATCATATAACTATAGATGATACCTCTTGTATTTTAAAATATTATTCCACATCAAGGGATGTTACCATTTAATAGTTAAATTAGATCATTGACCGCTCACATTCAAATTCACTCCCATAATTCAAAAATTCCTCTGATATGAAACTTAAACCACTTCTTCAAGACATTAAATATTCTTATCATGATAAGGGTAATAAGTTACCCATCCTCATTTATAGTTCACTAACATCAAAGAATATTTCCTAATAACTAGAAATATTGAGGGAGAATAAAAAATAATTAGGGTAGAAACATTCTGAAATTCATGATATTAGCCTATCAAATCTCATCAATCAAATATTGTTAAATAATGGGGCTAAACTAGTGAGTTCTGCACAACACCATCTGAACCCAATTCTCCATGTTGTTGTAAAAAAGAGTATGTTATCGAATTGTTGACTTCTAGAATCATTTACTAAATCTAATAAATCAAATGTCTTATTCTATTATAGGTTGTTCATAAAAACATAATGTAAAGGTAATATATATTGAAACCAATTAATTAGATAAACCCCATGGGATGAGTATTAAGAATGTCTGAATAGACTATTAGTGACATCAATAACACACTAGGGAAGAACATTTTCCATTTTTTCACTTCTAGATGCTAGAGAGGCTAGCAGAGAAGTCCCACTACTATTTTCATGATGTTTATTTCGGATAATTTCATATCCATATTTTCTCAGATGATTAAAAAAATAGAACCATTACTTTACCCTTTTTAGATTTTTCATATAGTAGGATTTCATTTGGTTTGTATAATTCTATAGATACAATATTATGATATATATTTAGAATATTTTTGATCACCTAGAGAATTTAATTGATGTTTTCATACTTTATTTCACACCATATTTATCCCATTTTGATGAAGGTTTGAGTAGCCTTAGTTTTGTCTTACATCTATATACTGAATATAATATTGTATTAAATTATGTGAAATACCATTTCATGGTGTGGCATGTTATAGTACATGAAAATTATATTTTTTGGGATAGTATCTAAGTAGACTAATCCAAATTAGACATCATTTATTCTGATCCATTCTAAAAAAATGTGCGGAATGTGTAGTTTCTCTTTGGGTATACTAGATTTTATCAACATTACCTTTTTTACATTGTAATGATTTAACTTCCCCTCTTTATCATAGTCCAAAAAGAAAAATCATTTTTTATAATGTGTTTGAGTAATTATTTAAAAAATTGAAAAGGAGTCTCAAATCACTTCAGTAGTAGGGATATCATAAGCCCCTCTTTGTTGCCTTGGAGGTTGTTGCTGATAGCCTCCAAAAAACCCTCGGCTTAGGGGAATTGTTCGCATAATTCTCAAGATCTTTTTAGTTAGAACAATGCATTGCAGGCTGAGTTTTGATCTGCAACTTCCGTTCTTCTTCAACATTATTGGGATTTTTCATATCCCTTCGATAGTTTATGGCCAGATGAACAAACTAATCACATTTGATGAAATTAATGGTTCCCTTGATACAATCACCAAGATGCTTCTTCTCATAATTATTTCAAAGGGGAATGTGAGGCTTCTTTACATCATGGGATTTGTTTGATGAACCTCCCATGTTGTTCTCCATTTTATGCTTCTTTCCACTAGGCCCATCAGACCACTGAGAGTCTCTAATCTCCATGTCAACCTTGAGGGTACAACGGAAAATCTTCTCATAGCTGTCAAACTCAGGAATGGCCAAAAAAAATATGTAGACTCCTCTTTAGTTCTCTACAGAAGTGATCCACCTTGCTTTAGGTGTTCATGACAAAGCCATAGGCATACCTTGAAATCCTTGTAAAGTTCACTTCATACACCATGATGGACTCATCCTCCTTCTGCTTGAGTCCAAGGAACTCTCTTTCCATCTTGAGATGGAGGGTTCGAGGAAAACATTTGTTGAAAAACATCCTATTTAATTCCTCCTAATATATGGAAAAAATTTCTTCTTGGGACATTGTATTCTAGATCAGTGTCCACCACTGATCAGCTTCCCCATAAGAACTATAGACTACAATTACATCTTTCTATTATTTCGAGTAGTGGAGGAAAGATAAAATCTTTTAAATGGAGTTAATCCATTGTTTTGAGAGGAGGGGATCAGAAGACCCACTAAACATGGGAGGCCTTTCCCGCATGAAGGATTCTACGACAACTTTCTCTTTCCTTGTAGGACTGGGAAGTTCTACTTGATTCAAGTTATTATTTATTACTCGATCCAGATGATCAAGTACTTCCATGATGTTTTGAGCACCCTCTTCTGTCACATCAGACATGTCATTACGGAAATAATTACATTGCCTATCACATTGGTTGTTGGAACATGTTCTTCTATTTCACGCCATTAACTAAGAAAAAGAACGTATATTTAGAGATATTGAATACTTAGATATTGAGCATAAAAAGGAAAAATTGAACATTAAAGGATAAACATATAAATAATAAGTACATCCTAAATTTTGATTTCATAGCTTTATATCTAGGTTATCCTCAATCTATTTCTTAACTTATATTCTTATGGTCTTTTTTGTCCCTTAATAATGGTTTGTACTAAGCTCGTAAATCTACCAAAGCATATCCCTCAGTACTGTTGTAACCAAGAGTGAAGAAAGGCCCGTTATCGTACACCAGTTCCCATTCGAGACTAGCTCAAAGCATTGTTTTTCGGGTTTTACCCCTAAATAGATATGTGCCAGAGTCGCCTCTACCTGCTCATATCCAGACAGGGAGGTATTTTCTTGATATACCACTTACTCTATACTCACCAAAATTTAGGACTATTTTCTTATACATAGTCTCATCCTTAAGGTTCTCACTAAGGTGGTCTATTCCAAATCCCCAAAAATAACTAGACCATCCTTTGATACCAACTATATCAACCTGATCCTTTTTACATATAACATTTCACAATTTTAAGCACAGTTACTCATCAGAGTACATGCCAAGGAACATTATCTCTAGTGTCTTGGAAGACTCGGTACATATAACATAAAATATGGGACTAAAAAACTTCTTTATTTAATCTCCATAAATATCTTCTAACATCCCTTGATCTCTTACATCTGCATAGGGTACCCTGGGGAACTCATGAACAAAGGGATGAGCTAAAAATTCCGAGTAAGAGAATGAATGTATGGATACATCTCAAGCACATGATTTAGGAGTAATGAAATAATGATATCCAGAGAATGAAACTTATAAAATAATTTAATATAAGAAAGGGATCATATAAACATGGAATCATATAAATGCGTAAAAATCATAAATCATATCTTTATTATGGGTCAAGGCTAACCACCAATCATGTTTCCCTTTTTAGTATGGGTCAAGGCTAACCGCCAATCCCGTTTCACATTGCATCTCATGAGACTGATCCTTACCCAATGTATCAGAGCACTATCTAGGTGCACCCATCTCAAAATATTCATGAATAATATTTCCACATAAATAATATTTCCACATAAATAATCATACATAATCAACCATACATAAATATAAGGTTACCCATGCAAAGAATTGGGTACCACAATCATGACATAAAACATATCCAACAGGCGTATCACGAAAGTGTACATGAAAGGAAGGGATAGGACCATAAATGGAAATTCATAGGGAATAATAGTAATATAACATATTAAGTGGTGTGAAATATAAGTGACAACATATAAAAAATGTATTTCAGAAACATTAACATTAAAACATTTTTGTGTGGTTTTAAGGAAACACTCTAGAGAACATCAAATTGAAAAGAGGACATTCTTTTATATAAAACCAGAATTGAACCAAGAAGGTTTTCATAATAAAAATACTGATTTTATAAATAAAATGGTGTTTTAAAACATAGGATATAGTGCACTTGAATGTTGGGTAAAAAATTGGGAAGTCGCCTTAAAACATGATTGCTTATCGGAAAGTTCTAAGGAGGGAATCTTTCAAAATCATGTATATCCCTGAAAGAATGTGATGAATGGTTCTTGATATAATAATCTTTTACAACTAAATTGAAGTCATAAGACTCACATATATAGATAATATAACACCATTTTTAAATAAATATAAGTCAACCTGATAGAACAAAGAAGGTTCTGGTAGAATTCGTTACAATTTTATCGGTATGGTGTCAGGTGTGACCAATAGGGATTGATGAGAGAGAAATGGGGTTTCAAATCACTTATAAATCCAGAAGGAAATATGGGGGAGGTTATTAAACATACCCCATCATTTTCTACTACACATATAAATTCATATTATAGAGTACAATCTTCATTAAGAGAGGAAACGAGAGGATCCCTTACCTTACATTTGGTGGTGTTATTCACTAGTTATTAATAACCTGAATAAAAAAATTAGGCTTATTAATTAATAAGTCTAGAATCTATTATATATGTAATTTATTTATTATAACACTTTTTAGTTCATTCAAATCCTTTTTGATTAGTTATAATGTTCAATTTCATTGTTTGAGCTCATATGTTTACTTGGCTTTAAAGGATCGGTTCACTTAGATTCAAGTTTGGATTATCTGCAAGATGAAAGTGGTTGTCCAGAATTGAAGTAACATTATTTAGTTCATATGAAATAGATTACATGGTTTTAATTTAATTTAGGTTACTTATAGTGAAGTCGAATTATTATATATATATAAAACCATAGTGATAACCGTTTTTGTTGATCGGTGGATTTGATTACAAAGAATGTGTTTTGATTTATAAATTAATTCCATTTGTACCAAAGAATTACATAACCAAAAATAGGATATATTACATATATAATATTATGGTTCAACCATAACAAAAATGGTTTCACGGCCAGAATTAATGATAATAATGGAAATTGACAAACAGTTTTCCTTGAATGTGCTAAATTAGCACAACTCAAACGGTGCTTTCATATCATTCAAATAAAATGATGGGGAAAGGGGAGAAGATAATGAAATATACCACTAGCATGAATAAATTCCAGTACATTTATGTTACCAGAATTATCATACTATTATGGTGAATGGAGTTGACGAAAAAAATAAAAAAGAAAATAACTTAAAAGAAAAGAAGAAATTTGGGAAGAGGAATTTACCTCTTGAGACTTACTCCTTTGAAAACATCTTAACGGGAGAGGTTTTGGTATTTTGAGGTGTCTGAGAGCTTTTATATGTGGGGGAGGACCTCGAGGAGAGATTTGGGCAGAATTTAGAGAATACATGGATCTTGAGAAGAGTGGAGAGAAGAGTGAGTGAATGGGGGTTTATAATGGGGGAGAGGAGAGATTTCATGATATTATAATCCTTAATTTATTATTTCATCACAAGAAAAAGAATAGTAGGTATTCCATAACAAAGAATTGTAAATGGGTTATGTGAATTCTATCCAAGTGGGATTACATCAGCAAAAAATCATTGATGTCTAAATTAATCCAATATTTAGTATTTATTGCGAATTATCAGATTCTACTATTCATAAAAAATTCAAGTATTTCAGAAAAATCCCAAAAATTCACCATAACCAGTTTTAGACATGTAGAATCCAAAAATAAAGTTCATTTTTCAAAATTAATTTCCTAAATTTGATTATTTTAATATTTAATTCAAATAATAATTTATTATCAAAAGTAGTTTTAAAATATTAATTAACTCATTCTAAAATATAAGTATATCGTACTTCCAATTCGAATATTATTTTTATACCACCATAGGTGAGGTTACTATTCATTAGTTTATATCACTATTCGTAATTGTATGTTACTATTGTAGGTTACAATTCACCAAAAACTATTTTTGTTTTATTAGACTCCAAAAAATATCTTGAATAGAACAGTGTATGCCAGATTTTTGAAATTCCAAACTCATAAGTGATAAACTTATGCTTAAAGGTCACTTATCACTCAGTAATTCATTATTATGTTATATCATGGCTTATTTATATGAAGGGAATTTCCATTCAAAACAATGGGTCTTTAAAACATTATAGGATGAGTGAAAGTTATCCATTGAAGGGTTATGACACCCTTGGATAATTTATCTTTTGGTTGGGAAGCTTGATCCCTATGATAGGTGATTTTGAATTATTTTTTGTGGTCCATAAAAAGGTTCTTGAATGGATTATATCATTCATGATTTGAGAAATGGTACAAAACATGGTGGTGAAATTTCAAGGATGTAAAATCCTTTTTAATAGTCTACTTATAGAGATTATAAATCATAGTCATTGAATATATGTGTTAACTAGGTGTGGGAACTAATGAGTATAGGTTCAAAATATGTATTTTAACGATACAATCATGATCCTTAGAATAAATAAGATATTTCTGGGATTTGCAGGGGGTTATTGGGAACAAATTATCCATTTGGATGAATGAGTCCCTTTTAACAGTTTTCTATGGGGAAAATCCAAGTGAAAAGAATCCCACATCTATGGGGTTCCTAGAGAAGTATATAAACTCAAGAAACTGGTTTTGTAAGCATATATTTAAAAGAAATTAATGTTTTTTATGAAAACTATAATATAAAATACAGTTTTGATAAAACTAAAAGTTCCTTGCCCACCTAGTGAACACATCATCACAAAGAGGATATGCGAGAAATAACTAATCTTTATTTTACCTTCACTTGGGTGTCTAGAGAGTATCTCTTGGAATTTAATATAGCTATAATGTGGACCCTTTGATCGTTACTCCGTTTTAATTATTTGATAACATTTTCCTAAAATATACAGATAAAGAGTTTATAATGAAGTGACATGACAATTTATTTTTCTTCCCCTTGCTGATTTTAAACTTGGAATCATTTTTTCTCTGTCACTAACTATTTAAGGTTTCGATATATAGATCATTGAAGGCTAATGATAAATTTTTTTCACCTTTGACCGGTGTGATTTCAGTTTATGGGCATGTTCCATGTATACCTATTATGGGTGTAATGTACTAAAAGAACATAATTATTATATCGAGGGTCAAGAGTACCCTAACTATTTATTAGCAGGTGATGAAAATTCTCTATATAATGGCTCAAGGTTCGTAGGAAATGAGTAATGTTATGTGATAACTATTCCTTAGATGAACTAAAACACATTATGGTATTGAGTTCCACCATGGGGATGTTAGGCACACAAGGATTATAAATCCCATCGTACTAGGCCAAGATGTCTCAATTAAGTAGGTCAAAGCACTAAGACATTTTATAGAATTTTTAAACAATGAGATATATTTTTTCCATGGTATGTGAAATTTTTTGGAAACATATTTTTCTCAGGAATAGAATTGGGATTTATGGGTTGAATTTCTTAAATTATTTTGAAAGAAACATGTACTCTAGTTCATAAGGGATTGGTTTTTGTGTTCCTTAGATAATGAACGATGATGGGTGATGACCTGAATATTTTATAATCATGTTGTGGTGATGTATCTGTCGTGTAGTTTAATTATCATGTGACAAGGATGTTTTTATTTCTCTTTTAAGTTATGTATTATGGAAATAGAAAATGATGTAAAAGTTTTCAACTCCTCTTTCAGGAATACAAGAACTAGTTGTGAAAATTTAGGCATTGGAAAATCCTTTAATCCATGTAAATAATTATTTTCAGGTAGCCATATGTCTGAGCCATTCTTGAGAATATTTATTCCATTCCTAATAAATTCTTATATAGACCTGACTCATGCATAGGTGGTGTGAGTTTGTATGAATCATCCCTCTTTAAAAATATTTACATTCCACTCCTATTGCTTGTCTTACCTAGGTTATTATAGTAATATAGTATGGGAAGTAATTATTCCATAATATTATCCTCTAAGGAGATCCTCCAATGTAGATTTGACTTGTATGTATGGGATATGATAAGGATTGATAAAAAACAATGGATAGTCCAAAAATTCTGGATCCATGCTTCACAATTTATAATTTGATGGATGAAATCAAGAATAACATTGTTCACATATATCTCCGTACATGCATCTTTCTACTACGCAAGAGGGTTGAATTTTTAACATCTATGTTATGGATGGAATTTGGATTTTAGATTCAGGAGTAACTACATTTCATTTTTACAGAAGGAATGGACCCATATATATTTCTTACATGAAATAACTCTAAAAATATATCACTTACATCGGGTGGGGGTAATTTTTATGTTGTGGATTGACATTGTACTGGTGATCCATGTATCACTATGTGTTCTATGATGATAGGAATCAATTCACACATAGTTATTGCACAAGAAACTCTCCATGCATGTCTGAATCATACACTGAGATAGAGAACATTTTTTTCAATTGATTATTGTTGTTAAACCCATGATTTTAAATCTTATTTTCACTACATAACCTATGATGACATGAATCAAGACACACATAATTATTGAATTAGAAACACACCAGGCATATCTGACCAATACGCAGAGGTGGGAATTTTTCACATTGATATTTGGAGAATGACCTTTGATTAGAAATATAGGAATCAATAAGTATCCTATAATGATATGAATCATGATATAAATAGTTCATTAATGGAGGTGTGGTGGCGGACCAGCACTATGGGTAATGGTCTCCTTGGGTGAGGTACATAGTAATGTGTAATTTTATGTTTTGTATGAGACATCACGTGTGTAGTTTAATGTTATAGGAAAATGACTCATGGTTCTCCTTTTAAAGACTTACATAAAAAAATGATAACTGTTAGACGTAATGTTTTTATGTTCATTGTTTCTATATAAATTAAATTTATTTGATATCTTGCGTTACACACAACATCAACCTATCTTGTATCACACGCAGCTCTGAGTATCTAGAAAACATTATTTAATAATTATAAATATTTGAAAAAGACAATTATAACCTATCTATTAATTTTTTTTATGAATAGGTTTAAATTATTTATTTAAATTTTGTTTATAAATGCATATATAAATAATTTTTTGGTGAAAAATTAGTTATAAATGAAAATAATTAAAAAAAATTTAAAAAATGAAATGTTTTTCTTATAAATTATTTAAATGTGACAAAGTGTGATTTATACAAATAATATTTAAAAAATCATATTTTTATAATATTTTAAAGAAATTTACATATAAAATATAGTATATATTTTTTAAAATTCATCATTTCATTCAATAGATTATATAATTTTTTTAAGCTAATAACATTATTTTTCTAAAAAATATTTCTCACCTTTTAATGGTGGAATATTTTAAAACTAAATTTGGACACATTTATAAATTATATTTTATATAATGTACATATTATATTAATTTGTGATATAAAAAATTAATTTCAATAAATTTTTGGTACACTTCTTATAAATTTTTTGTTTTTATTAATAGTATAAAAATACTAAATTTTAATTGAAACTTCATTTTCTTATAATTTATTTATGTAGTTAAATTATGTTTTGAATTGGATATAAATTATAATTAGTATAATTTATATCAATTTATTCAATTTATGTTATTAGAAATAGTTTCACATTGAAATTTGATAAAAAAAATTCAATCTTTTGGACTTTTTTTATTTGAAAACCCATCATCTCATCTCATCTATGGGATTAATTTTAAATTAATTTAATCCACTTATTTGATTAAAATTTTAAAAAATTGATTAAAAATTGGGATAATATGTACCAAATTTATTAATTAAGTTAATTTTTCTTTTGGACAAGTTGAATAGTAATTTTAGTAATTTTTATTTCCATAGTTAAAGGTAAATTGGATAATTTATAGTAAAAATAATATTATAAATATTAGAAAACTACAATAAAACATTACCAAAATATATTAGATTCCATTTATTTAACAATTAACATCTAATGTTAGAAATATAATTTTTTATTTTAGACATTCCCTTGAAAATGACATATATATTATTAAAATCAAAGAAAGTGAAAAATAGTCACACTCTTATTTTTAATAAGGGTAATATTTTTAATAAGTGTTCTAATTAAAGATATTATTGACTATAAAAATATTATTAAATATAAAATTATAATTTAAATCATGTAATAATATTATTATTTTTTGGTGAATAAATAATTATCATAAAAAGTTACACAATGATGTAGTAATTATACAATTACATAAAAATTCAATTTAATGATATTATAAATATTAGAAGAGATATTATTTTAATTAAATAAATTTATTCACTAATTTATTTTGTTCGTAGGAAATTTTATTTTTGTATTTAATTATTTGTTTCTAATTAATTTATTTTATTGAATTTCATAAAGTCAATGTATGGAATAGTTCAAAAATTTAAACTAATGATATTTTAATATAATTATATTTTATTAAATTATTTATAAATAATAAAAAATTAAATAAGGATAAATGGAATGATAAATGGTCTAAATTACACTATATTTACCATTTATTTTCTAATCAACAACATATATGTAAAAAATGTTTACTCTTAATATTGAAAAATTTATTACCATAGTTAAAATTAATATATCATAACTAAGGGTCAATCAAAATGATAAGGATTAAAATAACACCAATAAATATATGATGTATTTTTTATTTTATAACTTAAAAATAATTTATATTATAATAAATTGAAATTTTTATGTATTTTTATTAATATTGAATTCATTATCAATTAATTTTTTCAGATATTCCAAAAGTGCCCCACACCTCAATTTGAAAAGGGTACTTCTTTTTGCCTTTTCTTCACACATCAAAACCTATTTAATTCAGCCATAAAATATCAAAATATACTTCCATATTTTATCCATTAAACTTATTCACCTTCGTTTTCAAATAAATCTATATCAAGGATGTCATTTGGTGCAAACCAAAAGGAGAAACCAGAGGAAGTAGTAACGGTCATCCACAAACATTTTTATTTTATTACATCATTAAACCCCTTATATTATTTTTATTTCAATTGTATATAATAATATAATTATATAAAATATACTGATATGTTTTTATGTTAAGGTTATGGCATATTACTTCACACACATCCATCAAATGGGATACACAATAATTGTTCATGTGTTCAGTAGAGTATTGCGGCATGAACCGATGTCATTCATTATTCCATTATCATAATTAATTTTTGGGATTAATGAAGGATTTATACTTTATATATGATATAAATTATTTTATTATGTTGTTATGATTAATTAATTTTTATATCACAAATACCTTTATGCATTCCTCATTATGGGAATACGATAACGTCGTTCTTGTGTATGCATGACAACCTCCTCACGAAGCAATATGATTCATTACCTCTTTATATAGAATGTATTTAGGATGGTTTAAAAAAATATGTGATATATATTAAAGGTAAAATATTCTATAATGAAAACATGTCATATAATGTTCTTTCTATTAACCCAATAATAAAATGAAAACATTGTTCATGTGTACGTACGACCTAACACCTTCACAAAATGTGTATTTTACATTATGTCTCTAAAATTTATGAATCACGATAAATATATATATTGTGTGTATATATATAATATATATATCATTTTTATCATGTTTTATATGTTCAAATCACTATATAATTTAGAAGACCATTAATACCATGTCAAAACATGTACAGAAAACAAAGAGGTCATTTCCAAAAACATATCTTTAACTTGGTATTATTAAAAAATGAGTAATATAATGTCCAAATTTTTTTGAAATTATATATAATAATATGGTTATGTGTTACATATATAATAATTTTATATTTATAATAAGGGAGGTTTTAACATGGATGAAGGAAGTCAATACTTAAACTTATGGGATTTCTTGTCTCACTTTTATTTTTGTGAGACTTATGACATATTTTTAAATAGTTTCTTTTTTTTGGTTTATATAATGAAAATAAATATAATATATAAAACTTATAGTTCGTTTTTTGTGTAATTGCATATGCATTTTATTATCTATTTTTCAGGGAGTTTACAGTTCAAAAGTCCCCAAATCGGTAATGGAATTTGTTTTACACTTTTCTCAATTTTAAACACTTATTTTGTTCTGAACCTAACTTATTTTATGTGGATTTTGTAATACACATTGAAATTTTGTATCATTAGTATCTTTATTTTCCTGATATTATAATTTTTATTCTATTTTATTCTCTATTTGGTCGAAAATATATGTTTATTTAAATTATTTTTTTTGAAAAATGTTGTACAAGTGTTTGTAATGATCATTTAGAAATTTTTAAAGAAAATGGATTTCAAAGATGTTTAAAATAGTTTTTAAATATTCTATTTAAATATAAATTTCAATGAAATTTTTTTCCCTCAATTTTTTATGATTTCAATAGAGTGTTTCAAAAGCGAAAATATATTTCCCTCAATGATTATTTCAAGAGATCTTTCAAAGTCATTTTACAACTAAGAAGACATTATTTTATGTTATTGGGAATATGATCCAATTAAAAATTTATTATTATTTATTTTAATTGTTTATGATTATGTTGTATTTATACTAATTAATTTCTTTTCAATGAGTTATATTATGATGAAATTTTAATAAAAAAAATTTATTTTTAAGGGTTTTGATATAATTTATGATCTCGCAGAAAAAATATGTATGGTTTTCATTGTGTGGAGGGTGGGGGATTTATCTACATAATATTACCTAGATAAATATTTTTATCTCATTAGAAAGGCATGGAAGAAAGGGGTAGTGAACATGGTCCAATAAAGGACTTATTTCACTAAGATGGTCTTCGGAGTGAACCCTGAATACTAATATGGTCTTATGGGTGAACCTTGACAACTATAATTGTTTCTTGAGTTAATAAATTAAACTAATATAGCCTTGGCCATGTTCCTTAATTACTATATAAATCATTTTAAATATATGTGTATTCCAAAATTTAATGAGTTATGTTATGCTCTCAGGGAATATGTTCTTTGATTCTTTATAAAAATCTATGGTTTATCAACTGACATGATAAAATAACTTTGATGTACAAGATATTATTATCAAATGTTTTTTTATTTACTTATGCCATTTGATAATGCTAAGATTCATATATCACTTATTTTCCCTTATTGATCATCTGAGTTCACCCTTTCTTGTGTTTATTTTCCTTTGGATATGATGAAATGTATTAATTGTGATATGTATAAACGTTACAAGTTAAGAAGAAATGTATAGGGGAAGAAGTATATGTGTTATGAACCTATTTTTTTGTTTCCAAGATTCCAAAGGAACTACTTTAATTTGGTATTTCGTAATGTTTTTGTATAATGTATGATATATTATGAAGAGGTGATGTAATTTCAATGCACATTAAGCTTGGGTCATTATCGTTGGGTTCATATCAAAGGTTTAGTAAACCTTTGGAAATTAGGATGAAAAATCCTTAGTAAAATTCCTACCGATATGTCTTTATATTTTTTTAATCATATTGTCTTTATAATGACCATGGATAACCTAGGATTGAATGTAAAAGGTAATAAACTAAATGATTATTCCCTTGATTATGTTGTTTTACCACAATGATTAGTGTTATACACACTATACTTTTCGTTTTAGTCAATAGAAGCATCTAGGAGGAATTGGGTTAACAATAAATGTGATTGAAAATTGTCTAGTGAGAAATATAATGGGATAATGTCTAAATAAAATTATAAGGTGACTATGCATAATCATAAATCTCATATTGTGATCAACAATATCTACTTTTCTGTGATTGAAATAAATTAAAAAAATGGATATATGGAATTTTATGAAAGATAATGTGGTTATAAACATATAATAATGATTATTTGGCTACATACATGTCAATAATGAGGGAACAAGGACCTGAAAGAATATTTCAAATTCAGTGTATGATGATATATCTATAGAAAAGAAGGTTATAGAGTGAAAAATTATCAAGGAGTTCAATTTATTATGTGTGGGGATCATCGGAATTATCCAACTCAATGCCCTAACCCAAGTATTGACATCTAAAAAAATACATTTCATGCCAATCATTAATGTGTAATTATTAAATTATTTATGTATTTGGTTCAATTATAATATTTTAGAGTTGATTTTATGGTATTATGGAATAATGAAACATCATTGGATGGGTATTCTATATTTTTTTCTTTAATGATTGGAATGTATATGTTGAATGGTACTAGAAGTAATGATAAGTGATTGAGGTGGTAATGTGATATTTTTTGGAGAACACGTGATTAATGGAAACATAACCCATAATATGTGTATGGTGAGAGAAATTTATGTTTTACTATGATAAAAAAATGACAAATTATTGATGGACTTAGTATTGTTTATTAATATGATAAAAAGGATGTAAATAGAATGAATTTATTGATTTTTTGGATTTATAGTCTTAGGGAAGATGTAATTTTTTAATGCATGCATGTTTTCACTAAGATTTCATGTTAATTCATGATGTTACCACGTTTTATGAGAATAAATGATAATTATCCTCACATATAATTTTTTGTAAATTAACAGATACATCAAATTGTTTGGGGGATTAATGATAAGTTGAATTTGGAAATTTTTTAACATTCTTTGGAACGTTTTGGATTGTAATTTTTTGTATGGTTTATAAGGGTAAAAAAAATTTAAATTATTTATGTTTAATTTATGAGTTTTTAGATATTAATGTTTTACGTAAAAATATGAATATTTATAAAAATTGGATAAGATGTGATAAACATTTTGTTATCATACCTACAGATAGAAGGAATCGCATGTCATCCCATTTTGGATCTCAGGATCCACTAGTTAGTTAGGCATTATAATTTCAACCTCATTTATTAGAGTAATAGTTGAAGTGGAAATTGTTCAAGGCACTACCAATGGATAAGGGATCCCTAAAAATGGAATTAGATCAAGTAATATTATTTTCTCAAATGATATTTGATATAAAATGTTATCTTATTGTCCTCATTAATGACGATGTCAATGATTTTTTTCTACAACTTTTTGTTCTATGGTCTTCTTATATTTATTCTTATAATGACTATATTATCTATCATTTTCCATTAGAACATTATAGTTAGATTATTTTCACATGTCCATTTTTTCACTTTTTACTATTGTACTCTTAATTTCAATCCTAGTTTTGATGAGGATATTTACCTTTTACTTTCAGTATTTTTATGATAAATTTTCACTGAATCTTTTTAGGGTGTGGGTTTCCCAAAAATGGATTCCCAAATATCCACCATTGATTTTATAAGTGAAATTTATAATAAGAAGGGTGAAATTTCATTTTTAATTTCTTGTTCACGTCATATCATTTTCTAATAAAATATAGTTTCCATCAAATATCACTCATGTTCATTATGTATTTCAGGTATCAGTTATGAGGAAGTACATACTTGGTCCTTCAAACATACAAAACATAGAGTTTGTCCCTCTAGAGAAAAAATACCTCATAAAGGGAAACTAGTATAAATTCTAGATCAAAGAGATAATTTTCTACAAAATAACACCACTAATCAAATTATTATGTTTCTGGAGAAACAATCAATTTTAAAAATCTACATGGGAACTAGATGATGTGAATAGGAATAGGTATACTCTTTTGTATTTATTAGTGTAATGAATTTTAAGGTTGAAATTCATTTTTAGGGGGGTATAATTGAACGACTGATGTTTATATGAACTATTTTTTCAAATAAATTTATTCTTCTTAAGTCTTATGTTAAACACAACATTGGATTATATTTCAAAACAGGTAACAAAAAATTTCTACAATTTGTCATTTTATCATTGTAGTTATTTTAAAAATATATATATAACCTAGTTTTTATAATATATGGTACAGACATGATTATTTGATTAATAAAAATATGGTTTATAAATTTATATATATTAAATTCATTAGTGACAAATTATTTATAAATGAAAATAAAATAATTTTTAAAATAAAAAGAAATCTTTTTCTAGAAACTATTTGAATTTGAAAAAGTATCTTATAATAATAAAATAAAAAATCAATATTTTTGTATTATATTGATAAATAAATTTATAAATTACAAAATATAATGTTTTTACATATGTTATATTTTTTATAGACATGATAAAAAAACTAATTTATGTATTAGGCTTAAAAAATATTTTTTGAAAAGATATTTTATTTCCTTTTAAAAGATCATTTGTATTGAAAAACATTTGACACAATTATAAATTTTATAGGATATAATAAACTTCTTATTTGAAATTTTTATATCAAAATTTAAATTGGATTAATTTTTGTTATTTTTCTAAAAGTTTCGTGATTTGATGAATAATAAAAAATACTTATTTTTTATTGAAAACTTATTTTCCAAATTATATATATAGTTTAATTATTATATTTATTTATTTTAAAGTATTATTTGAATAATTCTACATATATTATTCTAATTTAGGTCATTGCTACCAATTTAATAATGAATTTGGATGTAAAAATAGTTAAAACAATTGGACATTTTTATATTAAAAACATGTCGTCTCATCCCGTTTGTGGGAATACATTTAATTTAATTTCAATTTATTATATGAATGTAATTGAGAAAATTGAATTATATATTTTTAATCATAAGTTCCAAATTTATTTAATAATTCCATTTTATTTTTTTAAAATATGAATAGTAACTTTAGTATTTTCTTACTGCCATGATTAAGGGTAAATCCGACAATTAAGGGTACAAAAATATTATAAATATTATAAAATAGCCCTAACACCTGAAATATTTTTTGGATGAACATAATTCTATACGGCATATTATATTTTTAAAATTTAATTATTTAATGGACACTTCTCCATGAAATTGGCTTAGATATTATTAAAATAAATGAGGGTGACAAAATGTCACACTCTTACTCTTAAAAAGTTTAATATGTTTAATAAGGGGTCACATAGAATATTATACCAACAATAAATATTATTTTGAAATATAAAAGATTTTTATAAATCATTGAATTTTTAATAATTTTTTTTTGAAGATATATTTATCATAAATATTTATAAAACGATGATGCATTCATTATTCAATTAATGAAAAATTCAAATCAAGGATATTTAAAATATTAAAAGAAATTTTATTTAATTAAAAAATGTTCTTAATGAATTTTTATTGATATTATGACATGATATGTGTGTATTAAATTATTTAATTATAATTTATCTTGTTTGATTTATTTTATTAAGTTTAGAGTAATTAATATTTTCTAAATTGATACTATCTATATTTTATGAAAATAATATTTGGATAAATTAATTAGAAATAATATAAATATTACATATGGTAAAATGGTATTATATATGTTGTAAAATATTATAATTTTTCCATTTATGATCTAATTTTAAATTTATAAGAAAAAATTACATCCTCTTAAAATTGAAAAATACATAACCATAGTTAAAATTAATATGGATTCACAAAGGGTGAATGATAATGATAAAGTCTTAAATGACACCAGAATAAGTATAAAATAATTTTTTCGGTATCAAAAGCTTAAAATATTTTATATTTAATTAAATTCAGTATCATGGTATTTTTATTGATATTAAATTTATTATAAATTTATCGTTTGAGAAATTCCAAAAGCTCCCTCACTAGAAAAATAAATGGGAACCACTTCTTCTATATTCTTTAGACTTCAAAACCTATTCGGTTTGGAGAAAATCTAATCATAATCTCCTTAACATATCCCTCAATTCATCCTCTAATCCTTCCATTATGAATAAATCTATCCAAGTATGGTATTGGGTACAAATCAAAAGGAGATATCTAAAGAAGATGTAATGTTAATCAACTATCAATTTTGTTTTTTTCATCCCAAAACCGATTAAATTATAATTTTTTATTTCTTATGTAATAAAATATGTTTCTTAAAAAAAGTATACATTTTTATCTAAATATTATCACCTACGACCTCACACACTTCCATTAAATGGGATATATAATGATTGTTTCTGTGACTGATGTACTATAACATCATTAACTAGTGTCGTTCATTATTCCATGATAATCATTAAAGGTTAGGGTAATGATGGATATTTAGCTTATATACGATAAAAATTATTTTAATTATGTAATTATGAGTTCAATAAATTTATATCACATATTCCATCATTCTTTATATTTTGTGTGAATATGATAACGTCGTTCAGTTAAACAGCGGACTGCCGCCTCTTGACGTAATGTGATTCATTCATGCTTAATATATAAAATAATAAGGATGGATTAAATAAATATAAATAATATATATGACATAAAAATTATTTTTAATATTAATATATCATATATTTTTATTTCTGTTTATCATTCAAAAAATGAAAACATCATTCATGCATAGGTACGGCTTACCGTCTCCACAAACTGTGGATTATATTTTCTACTTCTAACTTCTATAAATTACCATATATATATATATATATTAAATATATAAACACACACACACACACATATATATATAGATGATATTTATGTAATTAATATCATTATTTGTATGATGAAATCATGATATAGGTTAGAGGACTAATAATACCAAATCAAGGCATGTACGAAAGACAATGAAAATATTTCCAAAAACGTAACTTTAAAATGGAATTTATAATAAATGAGTAATATGTAGTAATAATTAAATCATATTTGATATTATATAAATTAATATGGTCCTAAATAAGATTTATAATAAACATATATTTATTATATAAGAGATTTTAACACGAACGATTGAAGTCAATACATAAGGTAAGTGGAATTCTAGTCTCACATTTTTTTGCACAACTTGTTCAACATTTTCCACTTGATTATTTTGGAAAGTATATATAATTCCATTGAATTTAATATATTATCCTTATCCTTAAATTTATATATCATTATATATCCATTTAATTTTCTCCCTTTCTTTTGGTTTATAGATCAAAAGATAACAAATCGGTAAGGGGATTTTTTCTCAATTTTCATTTTCCTGGACACAAGTTATGTTATGCACAGAAATAATTTTACAAGGCCATTATATTACCCTTTGAAATTTTTTTCATGAATATAAATCTCTTCATGATATTATATGTTTTATTTAATTTTATTCTCTCTTTAGTTCAATTTTTTATTCAAATCAATAGTTTCTTTAAATGTTTTAAGAGGGTTTTAAATGACAGTTTAGGATTTTTTTAAGGAAAAAGTATTTCTTAAATGTTTATAAAAAAATTAAAAGATTATTTTAAATGTTTTCAAATTTATGTTCAATGAATTTTTATAGAAAAGTTTATGATTTAAAAAGCTTTTTTTAAAATAGAAATAATATTATGAGCTAGGATTATTTCATGTAATATTTCAAAATCATATTTTATATCAAACAGCATTATTTAATATTACTAAGGATAAGAAAAAATGATACAATTACTATTATATATTTAAATGATCTATGTTTATGGTTGTTTTATAATTAGGAATTTCATTTCTTTTCAATGAGTTATGTTGTGAAGAAATGTTTTCAAATCCCATTTCTGATTGTGGGTTCTAATATGATTTATGTTATCGTGGAACACATGTGTATGCTTTTAATTATATGATTGGTGGGACATATATATCCCTCCAATTAAATGGGTAATGATTTATATATCATAAGATATAAATAGAAGAAATGGAGAGTGAACCCTATACCGTAAAGGACGTTATTCACCAAGATGGTCTAGGGAGTGAACCTTGACTACTAAGATGGTCATGGAAGTGGAAGTTGACTACTATGATAGTTAGGGTATAGAACCCATTACACTAATATATCATTGGTCGTGAGCCTATAATACTATAGAAGTCAATATATATATATTCCATGATTTCATGCCTTATGTTATGTTTTAATGTAATATATTATTTAATTATTTATTAGCTTCATCGATTTATTCCATTATATGATATCATTATATTTTATTTACATGATATTATTTTCAATTTTTATTTATATACATATTCTTTAGGATTATTTTATGATTGATATCTCTCTTATTTACCATTATCAGGCATTTGAGTTCACCCTTTCCTGAGTTTTGTTTCTCTTTGATATGAAGAATGGTATTAAGTTTGAAATGACAAAAGGATTCTAGTTATAAATAAATTGGTGGGAGATGAATAATATGTGTTATGAACCTGTTGATTATGTTTCCACGTTTCCAATAGCATTAAACTACTATTTTCAATGGTCATTTCTTTTAAATGTATGAAATATTCTGAAAAAATGATGTAATATCAATGTATGTTAATATTTTGTCACTATGCTAACCCTAATGTGAATAGATATATCCCAATCATGCGGGGATGCCTTTATTAACATTTGTAATCCCATATGGGCAATGCTCGATGTGAGAAACATGGAATTGAATAGTATTCTCTCACAACACATAGGGGTTTAAAGGAAATGATATGATCATTTTGTATCATGTGGTGGATTGGAAAAGATATAGGATCTAGAAGGCCTTGCATATCTCATTGGAATGATAGTAAATTCATATATAGTTCATAAAAAACCATGTAGATTAATATCTTGCGCCATGAAAGATGGTTCCCCGATCTGAAAAAATTGTGTAATACCTCATAAACACAATCTCAACATTTTGGAAATCACCTCATGAGAGGCATCCCATGTTTTTGATATGGAGATTCTTTATCCATAATCCCAAGGAACCCAAAGCTTGGTAAACTAGGTAAGGCAAAATTTTAATCACATGTGTTGAAAATTGTGTCTCATAGTTTGACGCCCTATGACTATGATGGATATATTACAATAAGACCTATGATTTGAGATTTGGGTGTCATGATGTATCCTATAATGGTATCTATCAATACTCATGTAGTTCTTGAATGGGGAGATTCTATATGTGGAACTAACTCACACACATAGACATTGGAATTTCTTTTTGATTTTTCAAATATCTATGTTTCTGTACAGTGAATCATTTAGGATGTCATGTTGTACATGTAGTTTAACATCATATAATGAGAACATAAGACATTGTGAAGTTTAAATCCATTTTCTTTGACTTCTTCAATGTTGTATAACATCATAAAATTAGGACTCCTTCTATTTAGTTTATCATCATTCTGTAAGGATACACAATCTTGACTAATTTCATGCAACCAATAAATCATACATGTAGTTTAACATCATGCATTCCATATGTTCAAGGTTTTGAAGTCTTCTATGGAAATTATTTCTTGAGAAAGCATAAATGGGTGGGGTATGTGACATGTTCCCAATCCACTATGGCTAATGATAAATTTATTTTGGAATAGATTTTATATATGATGTTAGTCCCTTCCCATATGGGGTAAAACATTGGGTGATTCATTCCTTTTATCCTGGGGGTTTTGTGATCCAATACTAGTTCTCTTTTTAGTAATGAGTGGATGTGAACATTTTTTGTCATAGGATCATGTGATCTAATTCTCATGGACTTAGTGGTTGTGTATAATATGAAAAATATTCGCATCAATCCAGTCCAACTCATCCCACCAATTTTTCAATTTATCATCATATGATATTTTTCCATAGATAGCTATTCAACGATAGGTAAATTGGACTTCAATATGAAACACTACCTCAATTCTATACAAAAATCAATACTTAGTTTCTTCTGTAGAAATGCATGTGGTGGTAAAATAATCCAATAAATTGTCAAGGATCTTGTGTCTCTGGTACTTATTTCGATTATTCACTATTATCTATTGAATATTTTATAGATTCTTGTTAAATACTGTTATTTTTAAATTTTGTAACGCAAGATAGTGGGATGAATGGTTAGACTTGATGTTCTACTCTTGTATAAATTCTTCAACTTGGTAGAACAGAAGATGGAGTCATTTTCCATCAATATCATGTCAGGGTTTCAAAATTTGGTGATGATTTTTTATTTTTAAATGATAATGATAATCATCATCTTGTCTTCCTTGATGGGTATTTCCTCAGACTATTTGGAAAAGTAGTCAGTAGTTGCACAGATGTAATTAAACTAAATTTCCATGGGTGGGGGATACTACACCCAATATCTACTACCCATATGAAAAAACAATATTATTTAGTTGTATGTTAAAATTCTTGGGGATAATGGATGAATGATTCATCAATCCTATGGGTATGACTTTTCCTATGGAATTTGAAATTTTCTTGTATAAATATTTTCTAGTAGTAACCATGCCACATAATATTTATGGGAGATTATGGTCCTAGACTAATGAGAATCATATGAGCTTATGTGGACTAATTCTATGATGGAAAAAATATATCCATCTATTATGCATCTTATGAGGATTCCATCAAAATACCCATTTTATATGGATTTTTTCTCATTTTCCCATCCCAAAGGGTAAATTTCATTACGTAGTGCTTAATTTATTCCCTTCTGACTAATTTCTTTTAGAGAGTACCATTTTGGAGATAAAACAATATGGGAACCCACCATCTAGGGGTGGCTATCGATTCATTATGATGTGAAGTATTTTTGACCAGATATATTTCCTTCATGTAATAGATGTTGACCAATGAGAGAAATTTTTTGTGGATAATTTAGAAGATTAATTTTTCTAGACTAGGGTTTCCATGGCTATGGTCGTGTTAGGAAATATTCCAGAATGATCATTTTTGATCAATGAAAATGATGAAATATTTTTTTGGAAGGAAACTCTACCATCGATCCAATGATGTGATAGATGATAGGGTACAATTATACATTTTTTATGGTGTAATCATCATCAATATATTCTATAAGTAGCTATAAATATCATTTGATGTTTAGGTAGGATATATGCAACTTTTGGTCTAGCTCCAACCAAGAAATTAGGGACTTATATTCACCCTCATTGTTATTGCATCCTTTAGATAGTGAAACAAGTCAGGAAAAATTTCATTGTCCAGAGAAACCAAAAAAATTCTTGACTAACCCAATCGAACCTCCAGTTTTCCCACCTATATACAACAAGATGTCAAGATGCTCCATCTAAATAAATATCTCATGTTTAGGTAGGTTTATAGGAATAAAAAAATTTCTTCTAGATTTTCAATGTCCACATGCATACATTATAGTGATGGATGAATTGAAATGATACCATCTAGGGCCTTCCATTTAATTTACATCTAGGACATGAACCAGATTTTGTATTTCTGTATAATAACATCCTATTAGTCCAAATAACCTGCTTTCATATGATTTATAGTGATTTACTTGACTTTTTTAGTATGAGAGGTCAAGTGGACTTTAGGGTGCTATAAGTATTTCCATATATTTTTTATTATAATGATAATCTTGAAGAAGTACTTCTTGATATCATAACACTGAGTCTCAATACCAATAATCATTCTACTGTGGTAGTAGTGACTATAATCATTTATAGCATCAATTTTCAAGGTAAAGAGAGCCCTAATTGATCGTCCAATGGTGGCCACATATATGATGATCATCAATAATTCCACTAGTAGCAGCAAAACCTATGAGTGATAATCATATTTCCTGAGTCTATAAAAAGATTCATGGAAGTCCTCATCCCATTGATTTGAAACTCCCTTCATGATTAACATGGATAATGTGATAGATTTTTTATCCAGGTTAACTATGAATAGCTAAATTTATGCAAGGTGACCTTAGATCCACCTCGGTTCTTTGAGATTACAAGGTGTGAAATCACTATATTGAACTATATTTTTATTGTTCAACCTCAATTCTATGGTGGTTTATAAAATTACCATGGAATTTCTTAAATGTTACCTCTGATAGAACACCACAGCGGGTTCATCTTCAATGTTTTCCCCCATAACATTTGAAGATTTTTTTAAGGTTCGTGATGTGATCAAATCACTATTGAGATTTGACCACCAGCTCATCGACATAAAATTAATTTAATCATAATTATAATGTAATAATGATATGATGCATGACATGTTTGTATGTATAGCTTATATTCTTTAATACAAATGGAATGACTTAATAGAATAAGATCCCCTAAGGATCTTTGATGGTGGTGGCTTTCTAATAATCATGGGCCATATTTTTTGGATTATAACCAAAACACCCATCCCTCAATAAAATGTTATAGATGCTATTACATTCATAAATCAATAAAACTATTATCATAAATTTAAAATCATCCCTCATGAGGTGTCAATTAATTCCGTTGAAATTGATAGAGACCCTAATCTGCTCATTCATTTTAAGTATGGGGATGATTTCATTGAGACATTTTGGGTATTTCACTTCTTGAAAAAATATGCATTTGATAAATTTTTCATCTTTTGGTTCAAAAGTGATATCATGTTATTGGTAAATCCTCAAGTATGCCTTCTTGAATCCACAATGGTTGTCAGGTATATTGGATGGTGTGTAGTCACATTGGCATTCAGACAATTAATTTTCATATAATTCCAAGAAAACATGTATCGATGATACTTTAAAAATGAAATTTACATAACATACTCCATGTGATAAATGGGGGAAAAATTCAATTTCGTTCATGGGTTTTCTCTTGTCCCTAGATTCACCAGCCTGAGCTCATTGATGGTGACAGATATGTCGTCCTCAAAAGTGATAGGGACATTACTAGGGTTAACCTCTTCATCTGCCATTTTTTGATTATGTGGAGGCATTTTCAGATGTCATAGTTAAATCAGGGGAATCTCTTCCATTAATTATGTGATATAGGCCATTAGAATGGAAATTTTCACAATGTACTTCCATATCCATCATAGTGTGATTCTTGAGATGATTAATTTTTTTACACTATTGCTAGGGATATGAGAAATCTATACATATGGGATAATGACAAGTACCTCAATCATGTTTATGGGAAAAACAAAATCACTATCGATAAAACTCTACGGATTCAAAGATCTCATCCCCAACTCATGGGGTGTTATATATTAAATATCATCATTCATCATTGGTTTCATTCAGTCCCTTTTCTTGAATCCTTCCTCAGCATATATAGAATCATAAGTCTCAAAGTGAGAATTGTCACCATGTAACATTAAGACCATTAAATAGGTTGAATATTTCCTAAAATGATGATATATTATAAGTATAACCTTTCGGTTGTGAAGACAAGGTATTGAAAGGAGGAAATTATATATGGTGTCATCCTGTACAACCATGAATAGGGTATTAGATGCGAGATTTCCAAAATGATCATTGAGATTGATCTTCCTAAGAGGTCTTGGCTCTTTGTTGTTGTATCATTTAATGTTTAGCTTCAGAGGAGATAAAGCCCTCAAGCTATATACCAAAAATATAAGTGTCATTGTCTGGATTTGGTTAATCCCCAAACCATTTCAAATCAAATCCCTTCTGATATTGACATTATCAAAGTTTCAAATAAAATATTTTGGTCAGATATATACATAGATAACCCCTTTCTGATCATGGTCTATAAACAAGATCAGGATGTGGTATTATGAACTAATCGTCACTACATGATATACCATGGGTTTTGTGATTGATTTGTGGTTAACAACTAATGATTTTCAATCCCAATACACATGTTAAATATAAAGTGAATAAATATTTTATAGACTGATTAATGTGAAGTGATATTAAAGTAATTAATAAAGAGGATATTAAATTTTTCTTTACTCACAACTCACTCATTTACGGAATAGGTTTTTTATATAAAGATGTTTAAAAAATATATTCGGCTATGTACTATTGTAAATTATTAATTTAATATAAAAAGATTTATGATAGTTGATGATGAATGAGAATAATTACCCAACACATGACCTAAAATTTGCTATAGTGATTATTTGATTGATATTTCAGAGGCATGATCTCTACATATAGAAGTATGACTTATATGATGATTCTAATAACATGAAATATGTATTCACCTGAGGATCGTGATCTATTCCTCTGTATATGGTTAGAGATAGTCAAAGACTAGAAATTCTCAATACATTAATGTATTTATATAGAGAATAATGTGTTTCGTTCTTCATGTATCAAATATTCTGCAACCATATAATTTATGTGTATTAAGAATGATCCAATCTATTTATGAAATTAAAGGATGTTCAATTGAATAAAAAACATACAAAATTCCACCTTCCAAAAATAACTTCACAACCATTCATTATAGAAAATACTAAGAATGATTTATGGTAGGATATAAAAACATAAAAGTAAATATATTATATAATTAAGGGGAATACCAAAGTTTTCAACATTATTCAAGAAATATTTGTGGGAATTTAGACATGATTATATATACAATTAGAGCCTAAGATAAAGATTGATATTTTAGGTAATTCTTATAGCTCAACATTCTATATCCACCATCATATAAATAAAATATATAGAGATATCCAAGGGAACATATTGTAGGAAAATATGACAAATGATAATGGTTAATATAAAATAAATTTTTTGATATTACAAAAAGTGATGGTTGAGAGTATAAATTCTAAGGGGGTGATGAAACTATTAGCTATACGTCTATAAATATGGGAGAAAATCATAGTTGATTTTTTCATGGGTCCTCTAATGATATAAAACATGAAAAATGATATTTGGGTTGTATTGGATAATATTAGAGTTAATTATAACTTCATTACTATTATTGAGGACTTCCCACTAAATTAAAATTCAACTATATATCTATGATAAGTGGTGAAGTTTCATGGAAAACCACTATAGATTGTATGTGATCAATATATGAGGTTCACCTCTGAAATATATAAAAATATTTAATATAAATTAAACACACAAAGGAACTTCATTATGTTTTTCCACCCCGTGAGTAATGACCAATCTTGATGGAAAATATTGTTACTAGATGATACGATAAGATACTAATCTATGTAATTTATAAGAGCTTTGGAAAAATATTTTTTTATGTCCATGTTATAACAAAATAATATCTTTATATCAATAATTTAGATGGATCCTTATAGATCCCTCCATGGGAATAAATATAAACAATGGTCATGTTTGTATGGAGTTAGAGATTGTATGTTATCGGGACCCTAATGGGATGAAAAAAAGAAGATAAGGGTATAGATATCTAGAAAAAAAAATTGAGACATATTCAACTAAATTACTAAAGTAAAGGTCATTTTTGAGACCTATAGTTTCATATTATAGGTAATGTTTTCTTTTTCATGACCATATTGAAGAGAGTTATGATGGTTGGTAAGAAAGGATTGCTATGTCCATGATATGTTTGACCTTTTGACATTCTTTATTTTATAGAATTCAAGACACATGGAATAAAACTCCCAGAAAACCTATTTGAACCATATGATATTATTTCATTTATCCCACTTAAAAAATTATATACAAAATTACTCACATGTAAAAAATAATAAGTTAGTATAGTAGGAGAATGATCAATTATACATGGAGAACCCTCTGAAGAGCTTGGACCATACAAACTAACATCTATGAAATAAGGTAGATCACCATGTAAATGTTATATGGAGAAACCATAAGTACCATGATATAACATGGGTACCAATTGATGAAATGAAACAACATCACCTTACACTATTTTCTTATTACAATATGAAATGCATTTTATTGGATGCAATTTCTATTTGAGGGAAAAATGAAATGGAACAAATTTATTATTTGTGATTTCATTATGAATAAATTTTATATGTGAGAATCAAATATAAATATCAATCCCCAAATATTTCAAACAAATGAAACATTATTAAAATTAATAACGTCACATTTAGGTGATAAAAATACCAAAAAAATAAAAATACTTAAATGGGTAGATAACTATTAAAGAAAACTCTAACGAGAAAATTTGCAGCACTTTGGTCGCCTAAAATAATCAAACTCATGAACAATATTGTAAAAATAAATCAAAAAATTAGTATTGTAATGGAAATTTAAAAATTTAAAACTTAAAATCATGAGGGAAATTAATTTGAAGCATTAATGAATAAATTATTATGCAATAATACATAGTATAAAACTAATATGAACATTTTAAATAAGATCGATGGAATAGTAACTTAAAAATAGGAATAGTAAACCCACCATTAGAATAAGTAACATGAATAATGGAATTATAATATAATATATTGTTCTCTTATGAAATAATAAATAAGAAATTCATATAATAAAAAGATTAAATATGATAAAATTAATATTTGACTCAAAGAAACCATTATTATATTTTTTTTGAATAAATAAATATATTTTTTATTTTTTTAAATGCATTTTATAATAATTTATACAATTTTAAATTAAAGAAAATTTTTATATAATGGTATTATATGGAAATATATATCATTATATAAATAATATACTAATTCATTTAAATCATGTTAAATTTTTATAATGGTTAGAAAAAATTAGGATTTCATTTTTAAATCAATCTTATAATATTTATGAAAATATTCTAAAAAAATGGACTATATGTTTTGAATCTATATACTGACATTATCTTAAGGAGTTATTTTTTAATATTTTTGAAATAGTTTAATTTTTTTGGTGAATAAATAAACACAAAAAATACTCTAATTTATAACTTAGGATAAAAATTACAAATTAAACCATAGATAATGTATGGAAATGTTATTTTCGAATTACATGAATTAATTATTCTATATAGTCATAATAGTCATAATTATTGGTAGCTTGGGTAAAAATAATATACTAATAAATATTTTATTCAAAACCACCCCACTCTTCCCCATATAAATAGCACCCATAACTACCCGATTTATCCACTAACAATATTATTCTTATCTTTTTATAAATTCATCCAAAACCACTTTTAATTCTCATGGATTAGTTTCATAAGATTTTGAATATATAAAATAATACTATTTAAAGTGTGTTCCAAAAAAGGACATACAAACAAATATGTAGTTATAAAAATAGAGATCTATCATTTTCTTTTTTATTCTACCTCCAAAAAATCTATTATAAAACATTTATTAATAATAAATCAGTATCATAAATATACTAAAATATAATATTATTAACATTATAAAATATTTATAACTCACTTTCCTTTATTCTAATATCAAATTTCTTCCATTATTATGGTTTATCATCACCCCTATAGTTACATATTTCATTTTCCATTATAACCATCATGGAATGTTATAACATTTTCTGATTAATATTACAATAATATGTATATTATATTTTTTCTTATTCTATTTTTGGTAAATAACAATAAATATTATATAATACTACATAATACAATCATTTTTTGATGGACCAATTTAACACCCCATGATTCTATGGTATGCTTCTCTTTGAATAATACAGTAGTGTGTGTTGTACGCAACGTCGAGTTCTAACACACACCAAAACCAATCAAAGTAGTCGTTATGAATAGTAATACCGTTTTTTGAAATTTTATAAATTTTATCACTCAAAATGGACATAATTTTTGGATTTTCAATATCAAAATTATCCTAGGGTGAAATTTTGGTACTTATCAAATAAAATTTATATTTTAATGAATAGTGAAAATTACTAAATGTTAATAAAAAACAACTTTTTTATTAAAAATAATTAATAGTGATAAATTATAAATTTGAGTGGGTTTAAAGTACATTTAGAATATATTTTTACTATTTAATACAATTTTGTTCAATGTACATGATTTTACTTTTAATCCAGACATAAACAAGTGTCAATCTTTTGATAGTTATTATATCTTAAAAACACGCTTTTTTTTTACAACGGGAATTAATTTTAAATTATTTTCTGCCACTTTTGTGTTTGAATTTGAAAAAATTGACTCTATATTTGGAATCCGGATGTCCAAATTGTGTAAATAGATAACTTTTATTTGTAGACATTCTAAATAGTTACTTGGGTAAATATTTTATTTACCATAGTTAAAGGGTAAATCCAGTAAATAAGGGTAAGAATTAATATTATAATAATAATAAATTGACCTAAAACGTGTCGTAACCCTATTTGATGATAAATGTCCGACCATGGGCATCTTTGGGTCGATTTTGGGACCCCATGGATCTACTTGTATGTGATAATGACACTTTATATTAATTAAGGTACAATAAATACAAAAATGACATAAGCATATATCTTTTAGAAAAACAATTTTTACATAAGGTAATATATATTATATTTTCGATTATAAATATTCATAAGAAAGCTAAAACTAATTCCTACATTATTTTATTTTGTTTATAATTTTTATACATTGAAAAATTAAAAATATATATGACACAATAATGATGGAATATTTTCCTTATTAAAGAAAGAATCAAATAATTGGTATTATAAATGTTAAAATAAAAATAATTTGAAAATTGTGATGAAATACACGAATTTTATTTGTTAATATGATATGTTAGAACTGATTAAATGAATTTGGTTCGAAATAATAATGTTTTTACGACTTTAACAAAAATCAATTATTGAATAGTGACAAAATTGAAATAAATGAGTTTTTAAAACCAATATGATAATATTAATAGATATTATATTCTTAAAAATATATGGTTAAGCCAAATGACTTATATAATGATATATTTATCATTAATGGGACACTTGGGGGTCTCTTTGATGTATATTGTAGGTTTATTAACTATATATTAGAAAAATACAAAGTGACATGGTAAGTGTTAAACTAATTAACCAAGAGTTAAAACTAAACGATAAGGTTAATATAATGACCAAAAACTTTCTAAAATCTATTATTTGAATGTATTTCATCCCATACCCACCTTATACTTTGAATAATCCACTTTTGAGCCATTATAAAACGAATATGAATTTATTTTAAATTAATACTTTATGTTTTCCCTAAAGAGCCCCTCCTCCACCTTATAAAAGGACACCACTTCTAACCAATTATTCACACCTTCAAAGCCTTTTGGTTTGGCCAAACCCTTTCCAATTATTCTCCCAACTTCCTTAAATTCAACCTAGAGGCCTTATATTGGTCAGAAAGAAAACCTATGGAGCTCTTTTGATCAAATCAAAAGGAAGAACCCGAAGAAGAGGTAATGTTTTCACCACCCTCTTTCAAGTTCCTTTCTTCTTCAACCTCTTCTTTTTTTTCCATTCTAAAATAATAAATTCAGTATCTTCAATATACTGAGATTTTATTATAAATATGTTACAACCATATTCAGTATTCTATCTATCCTTTGAATGACATGTCACCATACGTGCGTACGTACGGCTTACCGTCTCCACGTCGTGGTGTAATTGTTATTCAATACATTATTATTTGGATGAGTATAACAATGATGCTTAATTCATGGAAATAATAAATATAACATGATAATGATTCCGTATATATGATACACCATACAATTATATATTATTTTAATTTAAAAAAATGATATTGTCGCTCGTGCGTACGTACGGACTACCGTCTCCACGAACACCATGAGATTCTTTCTCCATCGTATCCATTCAACTATAATTCTCATTTTATGATTGAAAATAATATTTAAGTACTTGATATCATTATGGATATTAATAACATACAACCTATCAATAATAAACACGACTTATGTCAGAAAAAATATAAAATAAAACGAGTAAGGTAACACCTGAAATGACGATAATACTAAGATATTATTAACAATGAAATGTTAAAAGATCATATATGATATCATATTAATGTATATCATTATTGTATAATTTAATAACAATTATTTCAACACTATAATGTAGTTTAACCTACGCTCTACCCATGAAAAGATCAAGGTAAGGTTTTATTTCACAATCTCTTAATTATCCAAGGTTGATTATATGTAGTTATCTACTAAGACCTCTTTATCATCCACATCCATGTTTCTTAAAAACATATTTCAAAAAATTCTTACTATTTTACATAATATGGGTTAATTTCATTTATACCCTTGGTTAACTTTTTATAATATGTTTATAAAGGAATCTTTCTATCATTTTCCAAACAAGGTCCTTTTAACCTTTTCGACAGAATTAAGGTAAGAATGTCTTTTCTTAACTTAAACGGTGGGTGTAGCTATTTTCCACAATTATAAAACCATAAAAGCTTCCCTTACACGATTATAAGAGTATTTTCAATGTAAATGTTTTGTTTTATAATTATGTGACCTTTACATGATTTAAAAAAAGATATTTCTCTCAAATAGTTTTGATTTCATCTATGTCAACATCCTTTGATGGATTTTAAGTGTATATGAAGTTGATTTATTATGATACAAAACTTCCATATTGTAATGAATTTTTTGTGATATGTTTGAATTTGGATGTTCTATTTATATACAATTCATGGTTTATGGTTAAATTATTGACATTTCGTATGCTAACATTAATACGAATGTTTATGATATGTTTAAACCATTTCATATGAGGAATGTATTGGACTTAGTAAGTGACGGGTGGAGCCCGCTATAGCTCCTCGATTCATCGGTAGGTCTCATGAGATAACTAGATGTGGAATTGGCCAATTCCCTTTCCCAATTTGATTTATTGTTTTGGCTGAGGCCTTAATCATTTTAGACATCTTGGCTGAGGCCTTGAAAAAATGTTTCAGAATGTACGACATTATACATTCCCTCATTATGGAAATAATATTTATGGTTCATGTGGTCATTCGACTTGTAGAATACCCATGATTATGTTTTATTAGAGAATTACATACTCATCTCATATTCATGCCTTAAAAGAATTCATGTTTATTATTGGTAAAGACATGTGGTTTCAATTATTCACCATGCTTAATATTTATGTCATTTTCTACTATATTACTCACCCTTAGTGAGCATTTGAGCTCACCCCTTTCTTATGTTTCATTTTCTCAAGATATGAAGTAGTTAGTTATGAGTGACCTGCAGGCATAATCTAGGAGGGTTGGATGATTCTAATGAAATATATTTTTGTTGTATTTCTCTTCAACATGTAAAGTTTAACATATGTATGAATCTTGTTTCCAAGGCTACTAAACTGATCAGTCTTTCAAGACATGATTTACTTGTGATCATGCCAATGTTATGTAATAAGGCACCGACTCTAGGTAACTAGGGTCGGGGCATTACAACCACATTAATTAATTAATAATTAAAGATTCAAATTTAATATTTAAAAATAAATAATGTATATTAAAAAACCTAAAAACATCAGAAATTACATTAAATTTACATCATTACTCTTATTTAGTTATGAAATATAATAAATATGACTTCCACTATTATTAATATATTAAAGAGACCATGCAACTGTGTAACTATTGTCCACTAGATGTTTATTATTAACATAGTGTACTAATAAAGTAATAATAAATTTACATAAAAGAATAGTAATAAATAATACATAGCTGAAAATGGTTCTGTTGAAATTTTTTAATAGTTTTGATTTGATTATTTTAGCGTTTAAACATACAAAACAATGTTCCAGACCCCAAGTTAAGGGAGCTCCCAATCCAGCCTCTTTAACAATTGACTTCTTCTCTCTATGAACTTATCATTCCAACACTCTTTATTATTTAAATTTTTTATTATATGTTATTTATACTGTTTCATTATATATATTCCATGTTTTTACCTTTTCGTTGATGGGGATATATATTTATTTCAATTAACCTCCTTATCCTTTTGTTTAATAAAAACCTGAATCGAGGGAAATTTTCTATTCTTTATCGTATTTTTGGTATCATCCTTTTAAATTAATTTAAATATAATTATCATATAATATAATATCTATATCATGGAAAACCTATTATTTTTTATTTCTAGTTAAATATAAAACACTATTCACATTCCTTCATTAAAGCTTTATTATTAATTTCTTAAAACAATATTTTTGATGTATAGTTTTGTAAAAAATTCAGAAAACATTCTGAATTACTTATCACCTCTTCAAAAACATATTAATGTATAATACATCATAAACAAATTATAAATTACATAAATTTATTAGTCACTTCATTCAGAGGTATATTTATGACATAGGTTTTTGTTACACTTTAAGACAAGATTATGTAAAATGTTTCTACCTCATGGGTTTTTATATTCATATTACATGTGTATGATTTAATTATATTCAACATAATTAGATTTAAATATTATTATGTGATGTATTAGGGACGAATTATATATGCCCTAATGTATTGGGTATTGATTTTATCTAATGAGATTCCATGCACGGTGCATTGAAAATGATCATAGACCATTATGGTATATTATTATAGTAGTGGGCATTGAGTTATTCTTATGAAATTATGGTGTATGTTTCTTGAAAATTATTTTCATTCTATTTTATTATTTTATTTTATTTTTTATTCCATTCATTCATGAGATTATATACGATTTCCACCATTAATGCTAACTAGTTTTACTCTTGAGACTTACATTATATTTCACTATCATGCTTGTTCCCATGGATTACAGAACACCATATATATTTAGGTGTGTCCCAAGGATATCATTTATGGTAATAAAAAAAAAAATTATTTAGGAATATTTTATGGTGATTGAAAAAATTATTCTTTATTTTATTTTTATACTGATGATATATGTACAATATCCCAACGATTGTAGAAATCAAGATTTATAGGTTGGGTTTTCTTGATATTTACATTAAATATAATGAAATAATATAAATACACACACAGATATATATATATATATATATTATTAGTTCTTATAAACCATAAAATACCCAATCTCGAAGAATGTTAATAAAAATATTATTGATAACCCTTATATCCTAAAATTTATTTTGGATTTCCCATAGGTTTTAAATATAAGTAAACCACTTTAATTAGTAATTTATATCTACTGGTGACTCTATTAATTGAGAATAAGTGTTGGTGTTATGTGAAGTGATTAAATGTTACAGTAATCAGGAAACACGAATTAAAAAATAGAATTTGTAAATTAGTGATGGCTTACTAGGGTAAGGAATAAAAGGTTTTAAAATCAAATAATGAAATATTTTTGAGTATAAATTGGTATTTAAAAATTCAATTTCATTGTCCATAATTTAATTTTCTCATTCCTAACACACTCAGTCTTCCTTTCCCAATGATCACTTAAGTCACACTTCATGTTCATGGTATAATCATAGGTCCTTAGGCAGTTTCACATTCTTTTTAATCCAATATCATTAATCTCTTTATGTCTATGATATGTATGACTTATGACTTAGTCACTGTTAATAGTGTTAGGATTTATATAACTAAGTCTCCAAATCTGGTACATGGGATATGACATCCAAATTTTCTTGTTCACCCTCTCCCATATGTTTATTTAATGGTTGATCAGGACCCTAAATAAATAAGAAAATAATTAGAAATATGGAAAATTAACTTCATTCGATCCTAGAAAACAATTTTCTATTACACAACACCCTTCCTTTCGATGAACCTATCCATACATGCTCATGCTAATTTAAAAATAATAATTGATAATAAGAAACAACTCTAGTGCGTTATTTTGTAGCTTTCTAGAATGGCCAGCTTATTGGTATTACTTCCCAACCCAATAATCTAAACCATTATTCATTGATTGAAATATCTACATTCTATGCATCTAATTATACTGACATGTTCTTCATACCATCTGTTATCATTTCATATGGATATTGTGTAAGGGGAATGATTGATGTGGAAATCAACATAAATTTCATTGGTGAATTTAAAATAACTTTACCAAAATGGTTAATTTTACCCATCCATTAGATAATGTTCCATGTTTATAGCTTGTAAAAACATTTACTTATTTATTAAAGAATGAATAACCAAAGAATATTTTTATCCCCCTAAATTGTATATGTTATCTACACTGTATTTCAATGGATTAATAACCCCAAATGATTGATTTCATTTTATAACTTCAATATTAATAATTTTTATTATTTTTCAATTGACTCAAAACTATATGAGTACTTATTGATTAATTTTAATAAGAAACTAGTTTAACTATAGAAATTATTAAGTCAAAGACCAAATAATTTGTGGCAGTGATCATAAATTGAATTTTGGTCTTATACTACATTGGATCAACAAGGTATTCATGAGTTATTATACCCTCTAATCCATTAGAATGTCCATGTATCGTACAAGGAACACTCATGCTGCATTGGATCATAAAATTATCATAGAGAAGATGTATTGCGATTACTGATGTAAATGTATCCTTGGGGTGTTATAAGATATGGAATTGGATTTGTGACATAATCACTTCCCCAATGTTTTATAGATTTTTGGAAAATAATGCAGCATTATTATACATACATTAAACTTTTATTCATATACAATATAGGATATCTATGTTGTATTAGAACTGAGAAATTTCTTAGGTTAGATTTTGTAATTCATCATTCATTGCGATGAGATCTTAAGCATATTCAAAACAATGAATTGGTGTCGGTGTAGTCCCATTAAGTCAATAAAATTTCTATTAGTCCAAAGACATATCTTCAGGGAGATGTTTATATAATTATGTTGGAGTATCATCATACTCTCATTTCATTTTGATATATCATATTGTCTCTATTTACTCTAAAAAATATCTCTCACTTTATGATATCTATACTTGTTGATGATGGTACTCCGTATTTCTTTGTTGTAAATTATATTCATTCTTATGATATGGTATGGGGTTCCATTTATTCATTCACTTACGCAATATTAATTTAACATAACACAATATTACTCAAAAATTCATTAAATATATCCTCTCTTAAAACCTTAATCATGGTAAAATAATAATAATAATACACATTAAAATCACAATTATTCTTACTTTAACGTGACTAATGTAAAATTAACGACTAATTGAAAAAATAATTATTTTATTTCAAAAACATTAATACATATGTAAAGAAAAAATTTATGACTAAAAATTTATCAAAAATAAGAAATATAAAAAAACTACCCCAAAAGAAATGGAAAATTAATTAAATTCACATTACAAAAAACATAACAGTTAATATTTATTCAATCTAATTAAATGAGAATATTTCATAATGATCACAAATAATCTCAAGTATAATTCCTAGGTTTTGTAAATTAAATAATTTTTTTATTTAATCAATTCGCTAATAAGAAGTATAAAAAAATTATCCCATATTTATGTGCCTCTTACAATTCACAATTTCATAGATCCCTGACACAACATAAATTAAAACAATGTAAGTAAATCACACCTTATTCATTGGGGTTCAATATTCTCTTCATTAACAACTCCTTTGAACAAATATCCACTCACACTATTTTAGTATTTTTGGGATATATCATATGATTTTCCATTGTAATTTGAGTGTTACTATCTCAAAACTAAACAATCCCATATAGAATTATTACATTGTCAAGTTATTATAATTTTATAATCAAATGTGGATTGGAAAAAATGTCTATTATAATTTCATTTCACGCTTCATATCAGTTCGTTTCCCATCACACATGATGAGAATTATAATATCGAAAATTTTATGTGGGATCCAAATTTCCTATATTACTACAATTTTAAATTTCTTATTAGATTGTGATTAAGTTATATTATTGAGTTGTTATTCCCATATTTTCAAAAATAACCTCAATTCAATTTCAATTTCAAGTATGTAAACATATAACTATGATCAATTAGATAAAATGATTTTAGAATTTATTAAAATATTCCAAATATAAGGGACTCAATATATCATAAATGATTATTATCATAGAGAACAGATTTGTAGAGAAATCAAGGGATGTTCTATATCTTTAGATAAAATACACTATAATAAATGTTTTTCAAAAGAATCATTACATAATAATATTCAAGGGATTTTAAATATGTAAAAAATAATAAGCTCCATAAAAGTGTGGGATTAATTAGAATATTCACCTTCCGTGAAATAACATATTATGTGGTGAAATATTTTTCATTTCATATTCAATCAATATTTCTCTTATATATACTAAAAGATTCTATTTTTACACTCTGTAGGTAGAATAATTCATATTCATAAGTATCAAAGTGAAGTAAAAGTCATGGAATTCCTCTCCAAATCACATTTTCTATTATGGATTGCTTGAATAATGATCTTGTCATTCTTCCATTTTCTATGTAGTTTATTTATATATCTATCCTCTTTTATGGTATATCATCATATATTCTCCATTCATATTATTTTACTATCCTTATCCACCAATCATCGTATAACCAATAGGATTAACATCAACTATAAAAAATAGTCCTGACCACATAGAGTTATGAATTACAGGGGAATATATTAATTTTGGAATTGATGGTACAGATTAGTTATTTTGCTGTTATGTTATTAATATGGAACAAATTATCATGAAATGGATTATAATTTTTATTCTATTAATTTTAATTATCATATGATTCTCTTTATAAATTTACAGACTCAATTAATTCAAATATCATAATCTATAAAATATTCTTATAGTACATATTGATAGTGTTAACTACCCTAAAGTCATTACGATTTATATTTTCTAGAAAGTATCATGTTTTTTATAGAAAATTATATATTTTCACATTCTAATGAGTTTTTATAGGTATTTATATATTCCTAAATAGAATACTCCATATTTTATATTCAATATGTTCTAGAGTAGTTCATTTTCATTCCCCAAATTTGTCTTGAGGTGTTATTGGTCATCTCTGAGAAAACACATTTTGTGTTTTGTTCAATGTTCTAAAATTATGATTTCATATATGATTTTTCATAAAGTCTTTAAACTATAATTATTAAAGGGTGCCACATTTTCATTCATAGATTCTCTCATGATTCCAGTTATATATAATAAGTTATTCCTCTCAATCATAACAATTATTGAGTTCAAATTATTAATGTAGTGGTCTTAAAAAAATATACATAATCATTAATGAAAAAAATTCATTCAATAATATCATATTCTATAAAACATCCCACATATTATATTCATCAAACATTTAATATTTCACCCTATAAAATGTTGTATTATGGAATTTATAAATTTTATCCCACATTTCTCGTCCTTTTACTAATAAATATTTTATTAAAATATTTTATATAAGTATTGAAAATGATTTCAAAGTGAAAAAATGAATGATGTTCCTTTTTTATAGATTTCACAAATCAACAGTGAGCCTCAATGTGTGTTATAGTGAGTCATATTTGAATGTACCTCCTCTTATATCACACATCTTATTGGAATAATATCAACATTATTTTAAAAAAAATTATGGATATTCCCAAAAATATTACATAATATCTACGTAAAACCTCTCAATTTAATTCAATGTAATCCACTATAATAACTTCTAATTATAAATGAAATTTAAAAATTCAAAATACCATGGAATATGTTTGGTTGTAACTAAATAAAATCTCTCATTGGGTAACACTCCCTTGATAGTATTTGTTTGATAGGTGTATAAGTCATTATACCTAGATAAATGATAAAATAATTTATTCTCAACTCAATTTTGTTATTTAAATTTGATTTCAAATTATTTTAAAATAAAATCCCATCAAATTATAAATGTCTTACATTTCATCTTTGATAGAAAAAAATCAAAAAAAATTAGTCTGTAATAATTGTTACCTTTTTTCAAATGAGATGGGGATTGAGTTTCTTCATATACTACACTACCTCCAACGTTTATCTTCTATTGTGGAATAATTTATCTTTTCCCTATTGAATTACTCAATTTCCTAATTTAACATATTTTACATCATTTAGGTATTCCTCCCAAGAACAAATCATATTGTAAAGTCACTATCAGAACACATGATTCAAAATGGATGATTCAAATTAGGTTATGTGGTGATATGAATTGAGACTAACTATTTTTTAAATCAATTATAAAATTCCAATAATTTTTAAGAAACATAGAATTTATGATCCTTTTACGGAAATGATAATTATGGTCTTCCAATTTTTATGATATACTTAAAAAACCTTCTATAAACCCTGCAAATACCATGGAAACTTTTCAATACATCAATCGAATTATATGGAGGTAATTATGAATTCAAATTAATTTTTTCTAGAAAAACTATCATTCTATATAATTAAATTATGAATCCTAGAATAATTCATTCTCCCACCATGAATTTTAAATAATGGAAATTATGAAACAAATTTCTATTACAACATCATGATAGTACTTTTGATAGGATTTCCAGGTGCTCTTCAAATGTGCTTTCAAAAAAAGAAAATTATTCCATGGATACTTAAATAATTATTTCAAAAATGTATTATAATATAGAAAAAAAGTTGTTTTAAATTTAACAAGTTATAAACATAAAATTAATGACTATTTTTCTGTATGAAAATTTCATATATGGACCTCTGAATGTGGTTTTTTTTGTTTTTTATCAAGCTAAATTTGAACTCGTTTATAACATGAATACCCATATATAAAATATATATGTGGGTAACATAAAAATATCTCCTTTATTTGATCAATGTATGGTAGGTTAAAATGAAATTTCATAATTTCCCTATTCAATTTTATGTAATCTAAATAAATTCTCTACCATTTTAAAGTTCATGTAGAAATATTTTAATTCTTCACATTGATAATAACAGTAATACAAACCGTATTTCATTCTATATGTAAATGATTCACAATGACCTATCATTAATTGGATCAATTATCCTAGCATTAATAAATTTTATGATCACATCCTTGGCCAATTATGAAATATTAGCATTGAGTCTTTCATGGAACTAAATTTCTAGCTAGATCACATCTGCTATGAAATTTTTATGCTACTAGTTGGGTTTATTTCATTGACATTTGATATAACCCATTTAATATTATGTTGATGATTTATTAAAACATAATGTACATACTCATATTTTATTGCATCAAAATATATTGAGATAATGATAATTAGGGTCTTTTTTCTCCCATAAAATCACACTTTTACCTTTTAGTTGTTTCCATTAGTTATAAATAAGGTATCTTCTTCACATATGGGTGATCCATAGGTCATTTACACTTCATATTTTCTTATAATCATTAAACCCCTATAATTAAGATCTCTATTACATGTTTATATTATACTCTTCCTGATCCATTGTTGTACAAATAATTTTTTCAATGAATTCATCTTCTCTACCATATTCATTTCTAATTCTATTCTATGAATAAAATTTTTCTGTTGATTAATGATTTACACTGATAAAATCATAAAAACCCATATTTATAATCCACTTTTTGAAAAATAATTCACATATAATTTTTTTCACACGTGAAATGAAATTGTACCTTGAGTAAAAGAATCACATGCTACTATTATATACATTACTACCAATCATATTATGATTGAGACTTCCTTATCACGTTATATCTATGAAATAAATAAATCAATATTATGTGTATATTTCTTAATTCATATAAATACATATTCAACACCATCTATTATGTATGATATATATATTTCTTCAAGATTAAATACCACTATTTGGTGCTTAATCACACCAAACCCAAATCCATTATGACATGTGAATATTATTGTAACACCCTATAGAACATTTCAGGTACTACCTTATTTTTTAATTGATTATCATTGTTGTTTTGGATCATTTCTGATCCTCTTGAGGATATAGATCCTTCATTGGGGGAAATGAACCAATATTTAGTGATGTGTGTTTGTTATAATCAAACGATTATGGGTATAAATGTATCAATTATTTAACATGGTTCTTATTAAGTTCATAAAAACAATGAGTGGGTTTTTTGAGTTTTTTTATTTAATCACATAGTTTTCCTAATATTATGGGAGATTTAAATTCCGTATAGGTATCAGAAATCATGTAATCTTCTCCAAGAAAAGTGTTGAAACAGGTTCATGTCATGAAGGGTTTACAAATGGTGTATTTGGGTTCACATTATATACTATCAAAATTAAACATTTCAATAATAAAGTGATTGAATTTTCATAATTTGAGATCATTGTGAATTAAATTATGTTTACATGGATCCCACACCATGTAAAAATTATGAGTTGGTCATCTATATTGCTGTATAGATTATTTTTATTTTCTTCATTTTCTTATCTTCTCCTTCTTTTTCTAGAAGCTATCATGTAAATTTTTTGAGAACTTCAACCATTCATGATGATTTCATATATAAATTGATAATTATTGTGGTTGTTATTAATTTCTCCATATAAGAACACCATCTAGTTATTTCTTTATTTGGTTGCACCTATGGTTTTGGATGTGACTTTTCTTCGGATTTTTGATGAGATAGTTTTTTCGATCTATCCCATTCCATTTCATGGAATGCATTTCCTTTAGATGTTCATTCTCATTATTTTTAACCAATATTTTCATTTTTATCTATGTTTACCAGTTTAAGGAAGGTTTTACTATAAAATGGGTTAATGGAATTACTTTTTCACTTTTCTTGTAATTTTTTTAGTTTGTTCATTGATTAGAAGTTATATGTGTTTTAAAAGTATTGACTGAACTGTGAAATTATTTCAAAAAGGGGGTTTCTATGAAAATAGATCTTCTTGATTTGGACATGTATATTTAAAAATTTTATCAGATTGGATTGTATATGAAATTTTTCTATAAAACTGTGATCACAGTTTTAAAATTTATTTTAAAAAATTATTGCTTTGGGAATCATCGTTGTGTTGGAAAAGAGACACATATATCCTTACTGTGTGTGTCATAACTAGGAGGGAACCCCTTGTTATATTGATATAATATGGAAGGAAAAAATATTGTATGGATCCAACATTATTTGTTTTTGGCTCTTGATTATCTAGTATGCATTCTCCCATAGTCTAGGAACCAAATGAGGTGCTTCGTTATTTCTATTTATTTATCAAAAGATTCATTTTATCATAAATTGTTTCTGATTTGTTTTTAATTGAGGTAGTATCACATGAATTTATATAAAGGAATTTCATGAAGATGTGATTACTATTTTCATATTGATACATGGATATTCATTCATATTTATATCACTTTTACTTTTTATATTCCAATTTGAAGAATTTGAATGAAGTTTATGAAATGAAAGGAAAATATATTTATAAAAGAAATATATTTATCGAAATTATTTGTAAAACCTTTTTATTAAAAGATAGAAATATTTAATTATTTATATTACAACTTTTAAAGACATTGTGGAAGTATTCTACTAGTCTTTGTGATCATAACCTACTTTTTCCCTCAAGGAGATGTAGATGATGTATTGTGGGATATAGGTACTAGGAACAACATCTTGTATCATGCGATCATATCCTTTGGTATTTCACCTTGGTTCAAGTTAGCTTGTAGGTGACTATTGGTCACATGGAGACTTGTATCTTAGTCTGATTTAATCATTCGTTGTTTAGCATGTTAGCCTAGATGTAAGTATGGTTGTATCTATATTTGTTCTACTTTGTACTTGGATCGTTTTCCTTGTTATATTTATTTGATAAATTTTTTTATTTTCAATCTTCACCTCACTATTAGAGAGTTGGATTTGGAGTGTGGTTTGGTTTGATATGAGTTTTTGTATTCAAATTTAATATCATTTTGAAGGATCATCCTAAACTATGTTACACCTACATGTCATTTTTTGTATGGCTTGCATATATAAGAGTAATTAATATCAGAATTAATAAATTAATTGAGAAAATGGGGCTGGGACAGAACACTTCTATGGATGAACACAAGTTACCTTGGATTGTTATATACCATTACCTAGTTTGAGACATGGTTCTTGTGGCTGTTTGAATAGGTTGTATATGATGTTTTTAAATTTACCTTTTCATTTGGGAAATTTCATCAGTTGGTAATAATTTTTAATTTCTATACATTTTTATTGTTTAAATCATTGATTGGAATTTAGAATATGTTCCCATGATTTCTGGAATGTTATCAAGATCTAATTAGTTATTTTCGTTTTTAAATTATAGATTTCATCAATGTGAATCTGTTTCAAATATGGGAGAGGAATATTTGAGACTGGTCCAGTAGGCTAATCCTATAGTTGACCTGCCCATGGTTAAAGTTTTAATCCCCTCCATTCATACTCTTTTTCAAGTGGTTTTGAGATCCTAAGACTTATGGAGGATTATGTATCTGTAAATACTATACAGTATCCAACCTTCTTCTAGGGTTAAAAAAACCAAGGTAATCTAAGAATTTTATTACTTGTATTCAATTGATCTTTAACTATGTGAAGAATCCTAAAGATTTGATGGTTGGTTTTTTGATATATTTTCTCTAGGGACCTAAATGGACATTGAGGTAATCTATTATGTAATCCATGTTTCAAGAGGACCTTCCCTGGGATTCTTTAAAGATGATATTTAATCCATAGATCTTCCAAAATATTTTATGTGTTGAAATAACCGAGGAGTTTATTTCCTTGCAGTTGGAGGAGCATACCATTCTAGAGTATACTACCCATTTTTTTGAGCTGGTATATTTGGAACCAGAGCTTGTCTCCAATTAGTACCTTCATGATCAGATGTTTAATTTATGACTTCGGCTTGATATTATGTTGATGTTGACTCTCAAGTTCATTCCAACAATTTCAGTCGTAGTTGAAAAATAAACATTGAATGAGGAAGACATAGTGAGTAAACCGTGCTTGGGTGGATCATTAGTTGTTGTCACTACTGGAAATCGGATCTTTCCCAACACTTATATACACCCTTTCCCAACCGTTCTCCCAAACCGTTGGGAAAGGGGGGTCTTTCCCAACGGTTTGGGAGAACCGTTGGGAAAGGGGCCTCAAAACACCCCTTTCCCAACGGTTTGGGAGAACCGTTGGGAAAGACCCCCTCAAAACACCCCTTTCCCAACGGTTTGGGAGAACCGTTGGGAAAGACCCCCCCTTTCCCAACGGTTTGGGAGAACCGTTGGGATACATATCCCAACGGTTTTGAAAACCGTTGGGATAGACCTATCCCAATGGTTTTGAGAACCGTTGTGATAGATTCTTTGATTTCTTCCAGGTCTACTACCCGAGAACATTATATAAATATAAATTTTAAATAATTATGATAATACATATATATATATATTTATGAAGTTATGTTTATAAAAGTTATGTTAGGTTAGTGGTTAAGACGTTTAATTATAAACGGGGGGTTGTGGGATCAAATCCCACCACATGTTTTTTTTTTGAAATACATATACCAACGGTTTTATAACCGTTGGAATAGATTTTCATATTACTTATACCAACGGTTTTGAAAACCGTTGGGATAGGTCTATACCAATGGTTTTGGGAAAACCGTTGGTATAGACCTATCCCAACGGCTTACTTCACAACGGTTCTCCAAACCGTTGGTATAGGCTATACCAACGGTTTGGAGGACTATACCAATGGTTTGGAACCGTTGGTATAGGTTAGAATTCTACTAGTGTGTTGTTTTTAGCCAGAGTGTATCTTCTAGCTAGAAAAAGATTTGTAATAGTGGTCTGTTCTGTTTAGGACCAACTTCAATGGATTTATTAGGAAAACATTAGGTTTATTTCTATTAGTTTTTATAGTTTATTCATAAAATTCTAAACTCTAAAAATGATCCTCATGCTTTTCATCGTTGCAGATTATATGGCCAACTGATGTTTTCTATGAAAGGATATCTAAGGGTATTGTGACAGGATACACTTTCACCAATGGTTTTTAAGTTCGTATGGTTGATTCTATGTGGGTTTGGTTAAAAACTCAATCTAAGGGGGATGTTCATGTAGATAAAACATGACACCCATATGTGGAAGAGTATGTGCAAGGGGAATCAAAATCAGGGTCGGATCATGATAGAGGCAAAGTGATTATTTCATATTCTATTGGGATATCATTGTTTGATTAGGTGAACTCATAATTTTATATAATCAATTTTATTTTAAGTGTTGTGTTTTTGTATGGATCTAGTTTCATAATTTTTGGATAATTCCACTTCTTTTGGAAAGTGGATTTAAAAACCCTTCAAGTGTCCTACCTATTGGGTGATGATAGATGACATTGAGGTTGAATGGGAAAAAATAGTTCAAGATCATGACATCATTTACTTAATTATCTGTATTTATTAGAATATCATAATTAAGTACAATATAGACTATTATCACCTTTGGTAATAGTTCTTATCTATTGATGGGTTCACCAATGTCTTTCAGGGGGAATGAGACTCTATATTGGGAAGGGTAGGGCATGTTCTTCAAAATTCTAGGGAAATATTGTGTTACTTTTCAGAACTGTTTCCTATATAATTTTACTATTTTTTGAGTGGTTGACTTCTTATAGTTATGTGTGTATTCGCTGAGGTGTTAACAAATCATTTGTCTAGTTTTCTACCATAGAGAGAAGTCAATTTTACTATTAACATACTCCATGGTACTATAATGCCCTACGATTTTTATGAAATAGATTATCAAAAAAAACTTATTTTTTAATAGATATTTTGTGATGATACAAAACATTATAATTTTATTAAATTTAATACTATCTTATATTTCGTTGCACACAATACAGAACTTCATGGAAACAAAATTCTATTCTAATTATTTAAATAATACAATTATAGCCTAGTTGTTATATTATTTGGAATGAATAATATTAACAAACTATAATATATATATATAGATATATTTAATAAAATGTTTTGAAATTCATCCCACATACTGTATAGCAAAAAAATAAAAATAAATAAAATTTTATGGGTAAAAGCTATATCTGTTTCTAAATGTAGTTTTATCACCTTTTAATTTCTCACTTGTTTTATAACTATATTTTGGTAGTTTTAAAAATCCTATCTTAAAGTTTAAACATTATTTTTTAATGAGTAATTTGAAAATTAGATTAGGTTGAATTTTTTTCTTAAAAATTTTCTTCTTTTTAAATATAATGACAATTTTTTATTGAAACTGTATTTTATTTTAAAATATTTATATGGTAAAATTATTTTTTGGAATAATTTTATATTTTAATTAGGTTTGTTTGAAATAAAAAATATAACTATGGTATTTTAAAATTATTTTATATGTTAATTGATTATAAAAACATTCAATGTTCTAAATGGGTATTTTTCTAAAAAAATGGCCTCTCTTAGTGCTTTATGAATTTTATTTTAAATAAAATTTTCAAACTGTTGATTGATGAATTTCAAAAAAAAGGGTGGATAATTTAGATTTCGAAGGTCCAAATTTATTAAATTGGTCTTCTTTATTTTTATCCAATATGAATACTAAACTTGGTAAATATTATAACCATGGTAAATGGTATATTGAGTAATTTAGGATTAAAATAAAATTATAACGACTATAAAACTACCCTAACACGTGAAAAACAATTATTGGATGAAAATACATTTACCCGCAACACTAGAGGATCTAAATTAATCATTTAATGGAAAATATTTCCAAAACAATTCTTATATAATGTTTAAATCAAAGAAAGTCACAAAATATAACTTCATTTGTCTTTTATATATTATATGTGTACACATTTGAAAAAAGTTATTTTATAAATTAATATAAATCTATATTTATAACTAAATAACCACGTTTAATTTATATGGATTTATTTTTAACTTTTTGTAACTTAGATGAGATTCTTGTATTTCTAAAATTTGATTTAATTAAATTTAGAGATGTCACATTCATATTTTAAAAATTATAGAATTTTTTATATAATGTTACCCAAAAAAAATGTTCAACTATAAATTTTTTTCTGAAATGTATATTATTTATATTATTCATGGTTTTTATGAATATATAAAGAATAAATATGTATATTATATGTTTACACAGCGATGTTGTAGTAATTATATTATATATGAAAATATCAAATAAATGTTATTAAATAATTAAGATAAATATAAGCTGAGCTAGTTAATGAGATTTATGAATTTAATATATGAACATGGCCCATTGGTTATATAAAAATTTATTCGGTTTGAAGTTAAATTGTAATCATGATATATTTAAGAACCTAAATAACGAATAGTGTAAAATTTAACACCAATTCCATTTTATCAAAATAATATATTATAAACATATTATAATATTATAAAACATCATTCAAAATAAAAAATATTTATATAATATTGTATATAATTTTATAAGTTGTTATCTTTTTATTTAATTCACATCATATAAGTAAAAAAATAACAACCTATTAAGATTAAAATATTTATTACCCTAGTTAAAAGTAAAATAGGTTAACTTGGGGTTAATCGAAATTATATAGTTACTAATAATACCAAATATTCTGAAAATTCTATTTTTGATGAGATTATGTTTTCGTATATTATCATAGAATCCAATTTCCTTTGGAACAATTTTTGTTTGAGAATCAAGTTATTATAAATTAATATTTTTATTAATTCCAAAAGTTCTCATCACCTCATGTATAAAAGGGTACCTCCTCCCACAATTCATCATAACCCATTATGTCATAAATGTTGACCATAACATACCATTTCCTCTTATTAATATTTTGATACACATTCTATATGTTTTTGTAGTTGCAAATGAAGAACCCATGTGTCCCTAAGAAGAGATCCAAGGGAAGTTCACCATGGAAGAGGTCATTACCTTCCCCAAAACATCCCAGATTATTTCTTCATCTATATTATATTTATGTGTTTTTTATTATATAGTAATAAATAAAGTATTAAATATATTTTTATATTTTATTATGATTATTTCACAATCATATTCAATCTTTTATCCATCCTACAAAAAATGAATGTACCACACGTGTGTAGGTATGACTTATCGTCTCAATGTCATGGTGTAATATGCTCTTCATAAATAGTTTACCTATATGTTTATAATGATGTAAATAATAAATATATATATATATATAATATTGTCAATATACTGATTCAAGAAAAAAAATATACCATCCACTTCCTTAACATTTTACCATTTAGGGAATGATACCATTGTGTGTGCGTATGTACGGTCTACCGTCTCCACGATGCGATGCAATTAATTTTCCATATTCACTATTAAATCGTGATTATATAAATTTATATAATGAATAAATATGATATTTAATATCTTAATATCATTATTTAAATGATTTAACTATTTTCTATGCACAACAATTTGGACATTTATGACAAAACATTCATAGTAAAATGAAGTATTTTACACCTGAAAGAATAAAAAAATGAAATATTATTAACAAATGAGTGATATTATTATAATATATGATATAATGGATATGAATATGGTTTTTAATAATTTATTAACATTATTAAATCCATTATACCATATTTTCAAATATGTATGAATAAAATTAGACCTAAGGTAAGGGTAAATTTCAGAGTCTCAATATTTAATATTTTTTATACATAAGTATCAGCTGGAGAATATTTATCTTTCGTGTCCATTTTTCTCCAAAATTTTTTCCAAAATTTTTTCAACATTATTTTGAAATTGGTAATTTCATTTTTACCCATTTATGACTTTTTCCAAAATTATTTTAAAGTAATCATCTTTTTTTCACTAGCGATGTACTTTTTTCTTTTTAAAAAATTACAAGAGTGATGTTGTTTTCACTTATCAAAAAGGAATTTTTTTTCTCTACCTTAAAGACATAGTAATTAATTTATTCTTCCAATAAAATATTAAATGGTTATTTTCATTGAAAAATCATTATTTTAAATTTATGTGGCATTTTATGAAAAAAATTCTTAAGTACAAAGAATGTTTTACTCAATGAATAATTACAAGTGATCCATAAAAATTAGTTTACATCATTGATAACATTATTAGATGTTACAAATTATTTAATGGGGATGTTTTTTAAGTATATTATCTAAATTGTTGCTGTGTTTTTTATGTTAATGATAGAATGATAAATTTAAAACCTATTTCCTTTCAATGGGTTATGTTATGATCGAATAATGTTTATGAAACCAATATCCCATTTATATTCATTGGGTAATGATTTATATATCATGATATAAATATGAATATAATGAGTAGTGAACGTAGTTTAGTAATAGAGGTAAAAACAATAATTTAATGTAGTTTAGTAACTTTGGGATGTAACGGGGAGGGAACCTAGTTCAATAAATGTTTTTCCACTATGATGGTCTTATAAATGAGCCTTTAATAAAATAGAAATGATTTTATATGCCTATTTGTCTGTCATTATTTGATGTCTTATGTTATGATCTCATGAAATATGTTCTTTATAAACTTATGTGATTTATCCCATTACATGATATCATGATCATTCATATGTGATATATAATTATCAAATTATTTACAACCATTATTATATATCATGAGTATTATATTATTGATATCTCCCTAGATTACTTATAATGATAATTTGAGCTCACCCTTTCTTATGTTTCTTTTACCATTATATGAAGAAAGGTATTAAGTATTATGTGTCAAATGGGATTCTAATTTTCAATGAATAAGTGGGATAGAATATAGATGTTTTATGAACCAGTTTTTCATATTTAAATGTTTCCAAAGGCAATAAATCTATATGGTTCAGGTGTGTTATTTTTATGTTATTAAATGAATATTATTTTATTTATAATTAATATCTATGTACGAAACGTATGATACATTATAGTTTTGGGGAACATTTTTATGTAATATTATTTAATAGAACCTCTGGATTTGATGAAATTTAAGGCCTAACATGGGGACCTAGAGACTAAAAGATTTATTCTTCCTAGTGTGTCACCATGGGATTCAATCATATTTATTTTCTAGAAGGATGGTGGGATCCTCAAAATTTTTATTTTCTATTGGATGTATAATCGAGTGACCATTGAGAAAAAATATATATTTTCCTCCGACACCTGATATATTCATCTAAATTAGAGGGGATGTGGGTTTTAAAATATTTTCCTATAGTAAAGATACAACCATTTGATGGTCCAAGAATAGGATATATCTAAGACAACATTTTAGAGATGGTATGGACATTTTGATTTTCTCGTGATTCCAATTGATATAACTAATGCAATTGAGTTTTTCATGGGTTTTATGAACTAGAGAATTCAATGGTTCTTGGACACCTTGGTTACTATGTATGTTCATGATATTTTCATTTACTCCATGTTAGCAGATGAACAAATGGACCATTTGGATATCATTATATTAACCTTGATGGAACACAATCTATATGGTATGTTCTCAAAATGTGATCTTTCAATCAAAGAAATGAAATTTCTATAGAATGTGATACCTGGGAGGGGAATACCAGTAGATCCTGAAAAGATAAAGAAATTATGCCTTGGGAGAAACCAATAAATATGTTTGATATCTGATCTTCTTGGGTTTTTTCTATTTACTATATATGGATAGTTCATGATTTCTCCCAGATAATTTTTTTAATGAATTCACCAACCATTAAGGTTATAATTTTTTAATTGAAAAAATGTAATTGGAGATGATTTTAGGTGTTGAAGATTTGGTTTACATCAGCACACATTTATATTATCTAAACCTGGGTTTAGGTTATAATATTTTCTTTGACGGATTTTCTATTGGTTTGATTTTTTTATTTATACTGGGGAAACATGTAGTCAAATGAAGCTCAAACAAGTTATTCCATCCTGAGAAGAACTACATTTCCCATGATCTTGAGTGAGCAGTAGTTATTAATGAACTCCAAATGTGGAATGAATATATTTTTTTATATCCACTTACAATTTTTTTAGATCATCATATCCTGAAATATATTTTTACTTAGAGATATCGGAACATGAGAAAAATAAATTGTGTACAATTACTTCAAACTTGTGATGATTATATTTCATTCACACATTGGAAGAAAATTATTGTTGTCGATGCATTGAGAAGAAAATTACTGACACAATACGTGAATGAATTATTTGATCCGTTATGTCTGAGGTGTTTTATTGTATATTATTGTGGTAATAGAATACATTAGTGGAAATGTGTTCATGGATTTGAAAAAGATGACTCTTTTTTTTATGAGAGATTTTTTCTGGATCATGTTTCATACATCATGTTTCAATGATTTAGCTAATTCATTTATAATGGGTAGACCACATTTGAGTTTTCATTATCTTATAGAAGCACCTTGTGATTCTATTATAGGGTGGTTGTTTTTTTTAACCCAAGGAAAGTGTCAATGGATAGTGCGAACCAGTCATGTTGGTTTGTGCACCCTAGAGATAACAAGATGTATCATGACTTGAGTTCTCTATTTTTGGTGGATGGAGACAAGGTGGATGACTTCAAACTTTTTATAGTCATGTCATACTTTTCAAATAATTAGTTAAGTATATTAGAGACCCACATGTTTCTATCATCTATTATCCATTCTGATTTGAATGTTGGATGAGCTTTTTGATGATTTTTTCATTATTATTCCACTGAATCTTAGTTGGAATGATTCTTTATGGGTGATAATTTATGGACTCATGAAATCAATTCAATTATTACCCCTTAAGGAGATGCAAAAATAGGAATATCTTGGTGATTTGAATGTTGGAGATATTTTGACACTTCATGTGGATCCCTATGTTGTTGTATTTAATAGGGTCCTTAGGGTCAAGCCTATGTTCTGTAATGCTTTGGACGGATGGGTTTTCAAATTAAATTTATCATGGATTATCCAATTTAGATAGATAGGAAAATAGTGAGGACTCTCTATGTTCTAGATGATATTCTTTAGTTATGTGTGCCTGATTTAGAAGTATATAGGGATAATAATTTTCAACTGATTGAGTGTCGTTATAACAACAATTATCAATCCTCAATTAGGATGGTCCCCTATGATTAATTTTTATGTTTTTTCATGTAGGTCTACCTTTATGGTGTATATTTTGGATAGAATTCATTATATTGGATTCGTATCATTTAAGAGACAATGATGATGGTGAAAATGATCCCCATACAACTAAAATCATAAGAGAGACATCAAAAATATTATGTGAACCATCTACATTAGCTGTTGGAGATTGAGGTTAGTGATTAGATTTTTCTCAGATTTATTCCTCACCCAAGACATCATTGATTGAGTGTGTAGGTGAATTTGGAACTGTAATTTTTGGGATCCATTTAGATTGTTGATAGACTATGAAATGTGGAATACTCATTGGGCTGGTCATAAGGTTTTCCAACTATCCAAAACATGTTTCATGTCTCATATTTGAGAAGGTATGTATCAGATCCTTTACATGTGATTAGATGGGAGGATCTGATTAGGATACCAAAACCTCTTTTTTGGCGTAATCAATTCAATTATGGATATCTGATATTGGGTATTACATGGTAAAAAAATCATCTTGTATGGGTATTGTGGCAGTCATATGGGATATCCATGAGACATGGGAGAGGGAAGTATAGTTTTGGTTGAAGTGTCTTTCACTTTTTTCATGTGTATAATTCTCTGGGATTTCCTGGCATATGAATCATTTATGGTGGGGATATTGTAACGCCCCATTATAATTTTTTGACACTCCATTGTTTATTCATTCTTTACCATACTCATTTGGGTACATTTAGAGGCTTCTATGGGATGGATAGCCTCTTTGGGGGAAGGTAATAGAATGGTTCAAGATGTATTGTTTTTATCAATGGAGTTTTGGTATATATTTTTCAAAGACATAGTAGTGTTCTACATATGATCTTAGAATTACTGGAGTGGGGTTTTTTATTTTTTATGATTAAAACTATAGTTTTGGTAAAATGAGGGGTGATTACACATGGTGAAAATGTATTACATTTTTTGTAATATTTTCTAGGTATATTTCCTAAAATACATTCATATAATGATGGTTTTAAAATCTCTGTGTTGGGTTCACATAATGTACTATAAAAAATCAATTTTTTAGAAACAATTAATTGGATTAATGAAATACTTGAACTTCATAGATTACACGATGAACAAAAATATTACACTCTATGTAATTCTAAAGAGTTGATATTTTAGGTGGTTCATGGATGATATTCATTTCATTTATTTCAAGCACTTCCCCCTCTCAAACTAGAAACTATAATGGGATTTATTGGAGACATTTGACTCTTTTGGATCGTTTTTTATTGATTTATTGATGTTACAGTTTTGATGGGTTTCCCAAAGTAAGTGTTCTTTAAAGTTCTTATTTTTTATTGATTTAATATATAATTTTTATGTTTTTTGTTTTGATTTATGATTGGATACTATTTTCTATTGATCCCTTTCATTTTAGATTTGTTTCTTTTCATTTGAAGGTCTTCGTAATGGGTTACAATCACCATTGTCGAAGGCTTCTAGGTTTATCAGTTTGATTTAGGTGTTTCTATGTAGTAGGTTAGTATAATGAAGTAATTATCACTATTGTAATTTGTATTTCCTTTTTTTCGATTTTAAGTTATATTTGTTTTCAATGAATTGATTGAAAAGAAACTTTTTTTTCAAAAAGTTATTCTTATTTGAAAATTGATTTCAGTGATTTGGAATTACATTTGTAAAAACAATGAAGCAGATGAGATAATCTATGAAATTTTTTTATAAAATATTGAGATTGGATTTTTAATGTATATTTGATAATTGACACATTGGAAACCTTGGGTGCATCTAGAAAGAGGAATATATATATTTAGTGTGTTTGGAACCAATAGGAGGTATCTTTTATTGGATATTGATGGACTATGGTAGGACCCAATATTGGTTGGATCCAACATTATGTCTATTTAGAATCTTTAGTGTCCAGTATGTATTGATCCATTAGATGGGTCCCAATATGAAATTATTTTCTATTTATAGTTATTTATACCTTGATTTTTTATCATATATAGATGTTAAAAAAATTATGAGGTTATATCAAATTGATTCATAAGATAGTGTTTCATATATCTTTGTTTACATGCATACCTATTTATTCGTGGATATTCAATCTACTTTATATCAATTCTATGTTTCTTATTTCTATTTTGAGAATTTGAATGGTTTTTACATAAAATAGGGAAAATAATTTAGAAAATAAATAGATTTATGTAAATGTTTTATAAGTATATTTTTTAAACATATAACGATTTAATTCATGATAATAAACCTTGAATAGTCTTTATGGTAATATCATACGTGTTTTCTTCCTCGCACGATAATTTTCCCATTGGATGGTTGAATATGTTGAATTTTAGGATATAGGTAAAGGGAAGGGCATCTTGGTGCATCTCAAAATATCATTGTCTATTTTCCTTTGGTTGGGGTTGGTTTTGAGGTGATTGTACCTCACACTAAGGCATGTTTTCAAGTATGATTCATACATTTTTATTTTATCCTATTGGAATGGGGGTTTGGATGGTTTTACCTCCTTTTTTATACTAATTATATGTCTTAATTTATTTATATTACATATTTTTTTATGTTTTCTTTCTTTATCACACCATGTGAATGCCAGATCAGGTGTGTGTTTTTGTTTACCCAAGTTTGTGGGTTAGAGTTATTCATAGAAGAGAAGTTTTCAATATATTCGTTCACTATTTAATCCCTTTGTTATTCCATAATGAATTCATCGATGAGTCCTCTTGAGGAGGTTAATTTCTCTATTAAAAACTATCTTTTTAATTTTTTTAAATAAGAATATTGTTTTGGGATATTATTTTTTTCCGAAAAATTAATTAAATATCAAATATATTAATTAAAATAAAATGCACGAGTTAGTGTTTGAAATTAAAATTAATTTATTAAATAAAATATTGACAACATTTTTTAGAATAGAATCTGTAATTGATATTCATCCTTTGATTTGGCCTTCCTTATTGTTGACAAATTATCATATTTTAATTTCTTAAATAACACTTAATGTACACGGAATGGATGCCCAGTTCTGATTGAAATCCATACCAAGACATCATTATGGGTCTCCTTTCACCTATTAAAGTGATATAATTACTAAAATAACTTTAATTAAATATTCCTAATAAATTCTATTCTTAATTTAATCAATTCCTTAAATAAAACAACTAAACAAAATTGGAAAAAGTACTTCAATTATTAAAAAAATAGAAAAAATTATCATAAGAAGATTAAATAAAGAACAATGATAAATAACATGTTCAGGAATAATAATTCTATTGAAATCTATAAGCATGAAATGATGTTTGGAACTCTTGAGAAAGCTTTTTATCGCTCTCTACTACTAATTTCATCCCTAAGAGTTTTTCATGAAAGGGCTAAACAAATTCAAAACCCCATTACTCATTACTATTACCACCCAAGTTTAATTCATATATACATTTATGTGTTAGGAGATCAATTGTCATGATCCATCCTCAAACATTATAGTCATGACTATTTTTATTTATTATAGTGGATTAGTAAGTACTTGAATGTTGGTTCTGTATTCAATTCACTTTTGGGTAATTCATCACAAAGGTACAATTATTATCTAATAATTATCCAAGTATCTATAGTAGAAACAAGTATTCATTGTGTTGTTTAATTGGAACCTCACATGAGGTATTCACATTCACAACCAAAATTTAATCCTCTTTAATATTATCATTCATTATTGCCTATTAATATTCTATTATTTATGAAATATGGAAGTTAATAAAATATACATGGGAGTTTTTTAAGGATTCAACAGTTGTAACACCGAAGTATTTTCGAAGTATTTCCTTATAAATAATTTTGAATTATTTTATTTCATTCTTTATACAACACTTTGATTAAAAATAATACAAGATTAATAAAATCTTTTATAACCAAACCATTAAATTGGTAAGAATGAATAGTAATTAAAAATTATAAAAAATCTATATAAATGTTCTGAATAATGAAAATATATTGATTAATTCATAAAAATTGTACTCATTTTTTCGTGAAGTATTTTTATACTATAATAACATGTATTCTCAAAAATTGAGTTTTATTTCAATTTGTACAAGGAAGTTTTAATACCATTCTACAAATTTTAGATGTTTTATTTGAAAAAAATAATATCAAATCTGAAATGAACATGTTGACTCTATCTTAGTGCGTATTTTTATAGTTTTGCTAAAATGATATATATTTTTTGTGAATTTAAAAATTCTAAATTTTCTAAAATTATAAATATTTTCTTTAAATATATAAATTAAAAAAGTTCTATTAGGTTTTGAATTTGATAATAAGAAAACATATTAATAATTTTATTATATAAAATTTAATTAATTATATAGGAATAATTATTATACTATATTTTGTATAACATTATTTTTTTTAAAAATTTTTCCCCTAAAAATTATTTTTATAAGAACCAATTAATTTCATCATAATGAATTTAATTAATGTATTTTAATTAATTACTTAACGAAAGTTATTTTTTATATATTCAATAAGTTTATTTTACAAATATTTTTGGGTTTCTATGAATCATCTATTGTATGTAAATATGGTTATATGGTTAAAAATGAATTTTTCTAAAAGTAGGTTTTTGTGGCATTTTATGCACATATTTAAAATTAGAATCTTATATTTATAGAAATTAAATTTATTAAAATTGATTCAAAATTATTAATTATAATTATTAATATAATTTAATATTTTCAACTTATTTTTTGGTTATAATGAATTATGGAACCATTAATATGTTGTTACTATAGTTACAGTTAAAATTGGTCTTCCATGGTGTGTTAAACTAAGAAATAAGGGAAGGAATGCCAGAGAAATATGAATTATTTTAATTTTATGAGGATATATAAACTGTATCATGTCAAAACAACTATTTTATATCCATATGTAGTATCATTCTCATGAAAATAACAATATAATAATGAAATATTTTTTGAAATTGCATCTATGTCCATCCCCTGACATATAAAAGGGAACCTATTAGCCTCAAATATTCATATAATTTAATCATTGTATCACAGAAAATCCAATCTCTAAACTCCTACTATATTTCATACCAACAACATAAACATTATTTTCTTATCCTAAGGAAAATATTTCAAGGCTTATAGTTTATGTCATTGGATGTCTTTGAAAGAAGAGCTATCAATCCTAATAGAGATATTTCGACAACATTTATTATTATACATATTATAAACTATTTTCACCAATTAAAAAATTGACTAGTCAATATCATAAATATACAAATATTTCATTTTTATTTTGTAAAACCCATTTACCAATATTTATCCATCAAATTTGTGATGAAAGCATCACCCTTTTCTAACATGTGTACTACTACCTCTACATGGAGATATAATTTACATTCCATCCCCATAATTCATGGTTTGTTTTTATGGTTGATTTAATATATATATATATATATATGTGATATAATTATTTTTTTTTCATTTTTTACTATTATTTACATTTCCTTCATTCCATCCATTGAAAAGTAGAAAACATCAATTGTGCATATGTATGGACTATCATCCCCACAATTTGATGTCAATCACTAATCTCCACTCGTTTATATTAATGGATATAAAATTGAATATAAGGATTAAATATTAAAAATATTACATTTTTATGATTATATATATCATAGAAACATTATCCATGTAAAAAAATCTGATTTAAATAAAAACATTCATGAGAAAGAAACATGTAACACCTAAAAGTGAAAATTTTAATAAATAATTAATAAATGGGTATTGACCTTGTTATGTAGAACAAATATGGAATTTTTTGTTTTAATATCTCTATAGAATTTATTTATGACTAATTTTAATTTATATATATGAGGATACCGAACTTATGACGAAAGGTATACTTGAGGTAAGTATATTATGCTACAATCTCAATTTTTACTACGATTATTTATTATATTATTTATAATGATGAAATTATACGATAAATCTCTACAGAATTGTTTTTATATTCCAATAATCTCATTACCATTAGTGAATATATGTTTTCCTTCATTTTAATTTCTTTAAATGATCAAGATAACAAAATAATGTTATTAAGAGAATCTAAATTTATGTCTCGCTTCAATCAAGAAGCTTTTCATCAATTTACATATAATTGTTTAAACTGTTTATATGAATGTTTTCAATAACCACTATATCTTAATTACTTTTTACCTATTGTTTACATTCTGCAATTTTTTTAAAGGAATCTTATAATCATTTTCCAAATGAGGTATTTTTATAACCAGAGAGGATCAGCCAGGGGATAACCCCCTGACCGTTTATTAAGATAAAAGAAAAGGACAGTAGGAAAGCACCACAATTCAAAAGAAAAAGCTCCATGTCATAAAAACCATACCCATCTCCATAGCCCTAGTATCAAGCTTCCGGCACAGTAGTCGATCCACATTCTGAGCTGTCATAATGCTTCAGAACCTTAGCATATTTCCTTCGCAGATTCATCCATTCCAAGGCTAAAAGCTTAGTGTTACCTCCAGAAGACCTAGTGGCCAACAGCTTTGAAAGGTAGGAGTAGTCCTTCCATGTCCAACATCGAGGAGGGGAAGTCAATACTTTTTTGGACTCAATCATCTTTGTCTTCCCGCCTTGGACCACATCACTAAATAAAGGCTTGATCAAACCACCCCAGTTCTCTTTGTCACTCTCAGAGCAATCCCCCCATTTCCCTCTGATGATCACATTCTACAAATTAACTTCCCCTCTGATACCCTTATAGAGTTGGCCATTGGTGTCAAATGAAAGGAACCTTGTCAATTCCAAAGAATCATAATTAACCAAAGTCCCCTGTTGCATAGCTTCAGATCCATTGCCACCCTCTTGTAGAGGAGACCCATTCTGAAGTTGGCTGTTCATATCAAGCAGAGCAAGGCCTGGTGTTTGGTTCATCACACAATGATCTGCAGATAACCTATTTCCAACATCCACAAACACTGCACCCTCGTTATTCCCTGCACATAAACATTGTCAATTTCAGCATTCACTTCATTCTCCCGATGATCCGACAAACTGCCTTCCCCACCCTCAAACTCCAGCCCATGAAAATAGTTCCTCATGGAAATTGAATACACCACACCATCATCCTTCTCAGCCTTACCACAAACCTCAGACACCCCTATTGGTAGATCAGCACCACAGATCACTAAAGAAAGAGGAGACACATCAACCCCAACCTCCAACATTGACCCTTGTCTACCTACCTTCACCTTACCACTGCTGCAACTATTAACCACACCAACACCTCCAGCAAGCAGCCCCCCATTCTCCTGGCTGATCACAAGCAAGGCCATTCCAGACGTGACCCCAGGATCCCGATGCTCCCCTTCTGCCACATGAGATGATGCTAAAACATCAAATTGGCCAACAGATCTCTTGAGACCAGCCCCTCGATTTAAATCTTACTTCATTTTTGAAAGCACCGAAGATACCAGAGGGTTAGTATGAAATTCTATTGGCCTTTCTAGAATAGGTCCAACCTGGGAAACTATCCCAATTACATTGCCAACCCGAAGGGCCAAATCAGGAAACTCCCTCCTAATCAATTTTTCAAGCCTCCTCCCCGGACCTGGGGACCTTCTGCTTGTAACAGCACCATAACACTTATCAACCAAATTCCCCATTTTACAGCAGGTCGTACATAAATCAATCCATGTTTCATACACCACAGCTTTATTCCATATGAATTCCTTAACCACTGAAATCCATAACCACTCCACTGGAGGTCTCGGGATATCCACTTCAACACACAACCGATGATTGATAGGGTGACTCACATTGTATGTTCGGACATCAGAACACAAAAAATGCCTCACCAGATTCCCAAGCATGCGTATAATCCCGGTATTTTTGAATGGTAGACGTAAAAGAGGGAAACATACCCAAACTGGGATAAAGGAGGGGTCACGATTCATACAGAGATCAAAATTCCAATAGAAGATAAGTACTTACAACCATTACATCGTCTAGGTGCATTGGACAACGCTCGTATCAGGTCTTCATCTAAATCAAAACAGATTATTAAGTGGCAACCATCCATAAGCCTGATGACTGGTTGATCTTCCAGATCCCATTTCCCAAAAACAACACGATCAAAATCATCAAAAGGCGGCCTATGAGAATTAAATCTTCCCACCAGGGTCAAGTCAAGATGGATCGTTTCCTAAGAGAACTCTGACACCGAAATCGAGAGACGAGGATTACCAAGATAAAGGTTTGGCACCTTCAGACTTATCGATATCTTCGAGAACTCCAGGTGATGTCGAGGGTTAGATAAGGGGAATAAACACAGCCTCCGAGGTATCCTTAATCCATCCTCCCCCTTCCCTCTTCCAGGAAGGGGGGGATCATCTTCATTCATGCTAGGGTTCCATCATCATCGCCTCGCGCAGAGCTCCCTCTGTTTCCTTCTTCTACTCGAGGTACTTTTTACTTTTTACCGAAATAGTGAAAGGAATATGTGTTTTAACATAAACCACATGAATGGATTTTTTTTGTTTTATGAATTCCCTTATCATTGAATATTCATTTATTGGTTCCCTTTTTAAAAAAAAATTATTTTTACCTGGTATTTTTGATATTTTGTGATTTTAAAAATGTTATTTCAAAATGAAACAAACATTTCATAAATATATTTTCTAGTGATATTTTAAATGTAATTTTTTCTTTAACAAAATAATTTGATGTTTATTATTATATACTATGGATATGATACAATGTTTCTATATTTATTATCTTTCAATATGGTTTGTTATAGTTATGTTAAAATATATATTTTCCTAGTTTTATGTTTCACATGTTATTTTTTTATTTAATGATTAAAATTTTCCGGGTATTCTAGCATAAATATGAATGAATTAAGATTATGTAATGGGCGGGTGGGTCTATTATATAGATTAAATGGATTTTCACTTTAAAATATTTTATCAGTTCAGATGGATTATAAGAGTTTGTCTAAAGACCAAAATAGGTTATAAGGGATTTTATCCCAAGCTCAAATGAGTGTATAGGGATGATTATCCCACAAAAAAAGTGGGAAAACATGAGGTTATATTAATCCTGAAGTAGGTTCACACTTTGTTGGCCAAACTATATCATGTGATTAATTTCATGGTAGGTATCCTTCACATAGTATTTTTATTATTATGATTATTCGACAATTTATTCAACTATTTTAGATAAAATATCTTATAATAATTTAATCCTCTAACGGATCATGTTCATTTTTTCATTTATGATTAATGTCTTATAAAAATCAATGATTTATGCAATGAATCAAGATTAATTTAATTTTTGGTTATCAATTTAAAATTATATGCTCATGATCTCATACCCTTAATCCTATTATATGTTTAAATATGATCATTGATTGTTATCTACCTTTTGGCAATTATTGATATTTTTTCACACCCTCCCTTATGTTTCCTTTTTACCTGGATATTATGATTTACTTTATGTTTGATATGTTTAATTAGGGTGTTAGTTGTGAAAAAAGTTTATAGATGATATAGATTATTTTTTATGCCATAAGTTTAGCTATCCAAGTTACTAAAGGAACTACCCCTTTAGAGTTTTGTAATTTATTTTTTGATATATAAAGAATATTAAGCTAATATGTTTTAATATTTATGTATGTAGCGTTTTGGCCACTACAATTAGTATTTTCATAATTTTAGTTTATTTTGGAAACATGGATGAGGAAACATTTGTTAGAATTTTTAATACAAGCCTATGTTTAGGAGAATACCCTATGTTATTATAAATAAATGACTGTATTTTTCAAGAATATCTATCTCGATAAAAGTAATTTGTTGTGGAAATGTCTTCGTGGAATAGAGATATAGTTAATATGAATTGTGAGCATTGGGTATTATCTATATTATTCCTAGTGTGTGATGAGTGGGTCTAAGACTACACCTCATGATAGACACTTCAGGTGGACATACAATGTTTAATTCACATTTGTTTAGAAACTATTATAAAGGATTCGAATGAAAAATGATCATTTATGACATTGGTTAAACATAAGGATTATTTTATTCAATTAGAGATATCAATATTTATATTTTCTATAAATTATTTTCATGATTATATGATTTCTTGCTATTGTTAATGATTTTTAATGCTCATGTTAACCATATTGGTTTTATTTAGGGAATGAAGTTAGATGATCATGTGGATGTGGTGATATGTAAGATCAAATATTGATGTATACTATTTTTTCATATGCATATTAATTCATTAATGCCTTGAAAAGTTCATTGGACTATAAATACATATCCTAAATGGTTAAATGTTGAGTTTTCAGAAAAAATGCATAATTTCATGTTGATTATACCTCAAGAATATAGATCTTCTATGATAGAAGTGTGCTGGAATGCGATTCCTATAAATCATGAAATTTTCTATCTATATGAATTTTATGTGTCTTTAAGAATGTATTCGCTATCTTTATATATATCCCACAACAATTTCCATGTATGGGAAGAAATAATTTATATTATGAACCAACCTATGATAAATTGTCTATGTGAGGAAAAATATGAACACCCAAAAGAATGTACCACCTTTTCATAGGTATTTATTCATATTAAAATGGAAGAATTATCTCATATGGTTGATTCAAAAACCAACATCAAAGATATTCTAATTGTGTGGGTGTTTTTTGATGTATTTTCATAATAGTTACCTACTATTCCACAAAATAATGATGTTGACCTTTCAAGGGAACTCATACTTGGTGGAATACAGATTTTAAAGAGTCTTTATAGAATGGACCAAATTGAGAATTATAGGAATTAAAGAATTAACTCTATGTGAATCATGATAAGATATTTATTCATCCAAGTGCTCCACCTTAGGGTACACCTAATTCTTTTGGTAATAAGAATGATTGATCATTATAACACTACATTGATTATCTAAAACATAATAAGATCATAATCTAATATATGTATCATCTACCTCGTATTAATGATTTGTTTGGTAAATTACTTGGATCCCAATAATTATCCATGTTTAATCGTCAATATGGATAGTATAAAATATGGGTGAGAAGTGAGAATCTTCACAATATAGTCTTCCACATGAGGTATGGACGCTATAAATTTATAATGATGTCATTTGGAATTAAAAATAACACCACAATATTTATGTTTTTAATGAATATAATAATTAGAGATTAATGTGATTGGTCTATAGTAGTATTTATAGAGTATATTCTTATATATATTTCATCAATAAGAAATCAAATAAATATAACTTGGGGACTACACTGAAGACCCTAATGAAGAATAATTTTTATGTAAACTTTAACAAGTCAGAATTATATAAATAAAAAGTTAAATACAATTATCAAATAGTATCAATAATTGATATATCAATGGATCAAAAATAGATAAAAGTAATTTAAAATTTTCTCAGATGTACCACTAGTATCGAGATCCATAATTTACTTTTATTGGATTGATATTATTGAGTATTGTTTATGAATTTCTTGTGGAAATATAAACCACTCACCACATTAACTCATAAAGGATTCATGTTCCTTTAGACTAATGAATGTGAATGAAAGTACGAGGAACTAAAGAGAAGGCTAGTTAGTGAACCTATGATTATAGTACACTGTAGTGGAGAAGGGTTAGTGATTTATAGTGATATATGATATAAGTGGATTATATGTGTTCTTATGTTGAACGATATCATGGTAATGTTTTAAACACTCATAATAGAGTATAATTATCATTACAGTGAAATATATGACATATGTATTGGTAATAAATATAAAATGTATATATTCACCATAAAAGAGTTGAATTTGTGTCATAAAATAAAGATAAATTTGATCATATATTAAGAGTGTTTAACACTTTACCACCCTGGGAAATCAAACTAGGTGGCTGATGATTTGATTGAAAGGATTATGGTATCTTAATTATGATGAGGATCAAAAAAGTTATAATTTTTATATATTTTGAAAGAATGGACTTTGAAATATTAATGTATGTTGAGAAATTTTATCTTTGTCAAATGAGTATTAAATCATTTATCTATATGAAGATTAATAAGGTAAAGGATCTGGATGCATAGCTTCAAAAAAGTTTATAAATATTCCAAAGATAAATAATGATTGGGATAGAATGGTAAGTAATATGTACTAAGCTTTTTCCCCATAAATACACATATTAAATAATTACTTAGTGGAAGAAGATCATAGATCATCATTTAATATCCATCATGTATGTACAATGCTGTATAGATTTTTGAAAGACTATTTATTATTGGAGAACATAAAGAGTGATAATGTTTTATATGAATCTCTATTATTGGTATATCAGAATGTTTTGGCATTGAGATATAATTCTATGGGGATGTTATAAAAATTAGCCACATAAGAACGGGGGTGGGAAAAACTCCATTTATTTTGTAATCGGGCTCTCCAGACCATTTAAATTGTATAATGTTATTTGGGTTATAGTTGATCACCATTCAAATTCATCATGGTAATTGACTATTAGAAATTATATATTCCTTTATTATATTATGGGTATATATATATACTACGGAAGTGGAATGGTCTCATAATGTACCAAATTGTATTTTTTTTAAGATATGAGTTTTACTTCGATGTTCTGGTGAAGTAATCATGGGGATATAGATAAAATGTGTTGTTTATGTATTTCATATCAACTTTATACATGTTATTACTCTAAGTAGAATATACAAATCCTATAATAATTAATGTTAAAGCTACTAATGAAATGAAAATTTTCTAAACATAACATTGCAAAAACATTATGATCGTTTTCATCAATAACAAAATATTTTAAAAATTTTATAATTAATATTATACAATTTTATTAATAAAAATAATAATAACTACATTTCAAAACAATATAGATATTCCAAAAATATATTTTATTATATTTATATATATTTTAAAATAATATTGTTTAACTCATAGTTGAATTTTATATATGAAAATCTAATATTTTATTTATGAAAACATTTAAAAAATAAAAATTGTATTTACTATATTAATAATATATATCATTTTATTATTCATAAACTTCAATATATTAAACCTTTTATTAAATAAAATAATTTTATTAATTTTTTTCTAATTTCATCCCTTAACATTTTGTATAATCCATTTACTATGTAATGTTAATTTGGTGTCACCTTTTTGTAGACAAATGTGTAAAGTTAGTTAGAACTCAACATTTCATAGAGCCTTTATATAATGATAGATGGAATTTACCTTTACGAAATTCCATTTTCATGGTGGTAAAGCATGATTACCTTTACAAACCACTCTATGTAATGGTATTACCATTACATATATCTTATGGAATAACGTAAAAATTATTTTCCTTAATGTATACCCATCGATGTAACAATATTTTAGAGAGAATTTGACATAGTATTGTCTATAATAAGGTAAAACTACATTACCTTTATGTGAGATTTATGGGATTCAACATAAGGGCAAACTACTGATTTTTTCCCACAACCGACATAGAATACCATTATCCAATAATTCATCATCACATCCCACTTTTAGTATAATCTACTTAATAATAAAATTATATTTTATGGAGTTAATCAAATATTTCTCAATGTTAGCATATGAAACCTTTTCAAATAATGTCAAACTATTTTTCTTCCATATATCATGATTTTCAAAAATGTTAGAGAATCAAAATATATCCAGTGAGGCACATTGATTTGATACTACAATATTATTTTGAAGGATAATAATATATTTTCTATTATTAGATGAACACCCAAACGAAATAATATATCATATAAAAGAAGAAACATTCATTTTTTAGAAAATTTATATAAAATATAGTATACTAGGATCAGAAGTACATTGGAATTCTTCTTTTAAAAATTAAAAATATTTATTGTGGTTGATTAGGAAGAGAATTAAATTAATTCATACTAACTCATATGGGGTATAATAGTTACTGTATCCCAATCGCTATCAGCTGACACATAAAGCACTCAAAGGGGTGATAGGGCATTCTCGAAAGGGATTAATGATGCATGGGAAGAATGAATCACCAACACTATTTCATGAAATAAATTATCATTTCTAGTATCAAATAAATGAAACAATCACATGCTCAATTTGAAGAACTATTTCTCCCTTTATCGGAACTATCTTAATATTGGTTTTAAATGATGATTATGTACCTTGTACTAATGTATAATCAAATAATATCTGTTAAATGTTCTATGTTGATAAATCATTTTAGTGATCTTAACACTAATCATTTATCCATTTCGTAATATATTAGAAAAATAGAAACATTATGGGTAAAATTCATTGTTATCATGCATGAATATATGGGTTTCATAATATGTATATATACATCATATATATATAGATTGTGTGATGTAGTATGCATGTATTCATCTGTCACTTGTGTGAAATATTCATATATCATATATATGAGAATAAACATGTACTTGTTGCATTTATTATACTGAAATTACATGAATTACATATACATTATCATGTAAATAAATTTAACATTGCATGTATACATATATATGTGTGTGTGTGTGTATTATGTATGCATCACTTTCATATGTTCAATATATATGCATCATAAGCATGAATATTTTACTTTACTTAAAACCAATTAATTGATTGATATATGTTGGGTATTCTTATCACCACTTTTAAGCCAACATTATTTACTCACCGAAGAATGAGAGTTTCAAGATAGTTGATAAGGGATTAAATAAGGAACATATCATGATATCACTATAGAAATTATCAGTATTTTGATTCGAGTACTATATTTCAATGGGAATAAAAAATTAAATATATTAAAAGATCCAATCCCACATTAGTTCCTGAAATATTTTTTAACATATCCTATTTATTAAGAGTATTATTTAAATATTTATCACCCAAAAATTATTTATCCTACCTTAAGTCATCCATATGATGTGTCTTCAAATAAATTACAAGAATTGTATATAAAAAAACAATAACTAAAGGCTAAATTATTCCTTAGGATGAGAATTTATAATTTGGGTTCCTTAGATATTTTTATCTAGAATACTGATTAATGTCCATGGATTACTGTAAACTATTGGAATACCAACAATTAAAATAATCTATAACTAATACCATTTTGATAATATTAATGATCATTTTGACCAACAAAAATGGGGAGGGTGTTTTTATAAAATTTAAATTCTTTTGGTTATCATCTACTTCTACTCAAAATGTAAGACTTTCCAATGAAGCCTATTATAAGTCGGTATGGTAATTTTGATTATTTTATTAGGTTAACTAACACAATATTCATAATTATGGACCTAATGAATTGGATCATTCATCCTTCATTGTGACCATCATTAAATGTTATTTTTTATAATATCATAATTTATTTAAAAAAATATGAAGAGTGGGATCAATATTTATTCATTATATTAGTGAAATTTTTAGAAAATAAACTTTATGTTATGCTATATAAATAATTACATTTGGTCCATGTGGTTAAATTCCACTGACATGTAGTTTTAGAAGTGTAAACAAATATGGATCCTAAAAATGTGGAATCAGCGTCCTAGAATGGTCCATCCAATGTTCTTTAAATATGGATATTATTTAATATTGAATGATGTTACAATTTATTTATACATGAATTTTCCAATGTAGACTCTACTATATGTTCTTTGAAAAATATGGGAGAAAAAAACATATTGTCTAACAAATGGGAATCAATTCTCTATGAGAATAATAAGAAGTTTTCTATATCCCATTTCCTTATAATACCTAGTCCATATGAAGGGGTAGAGGTGTATTTAATGGAATCACCTATAACCAATAGTTTTGTACATATGAAAGATAAATTGATACAGGAATATGGTTCCATAAAATACTATCCTCATGAATATTAATATCTTACCCTTGATTTTCAATTATCCATAGTTTTTGCTGATTTTATACATTGGTGGAGTAATATATTTAGTGATTTATCTATGGTGTTTATGGACAACAAAAAAATAGAATGAAATTTTCTCATAGTGAGAGGTAAATCATAGTAAATATTTCTGATGGGAATACCTATAGTATTTTGACATTGGATGTTTTTAAGATTCTAGTAAGTAAAATGTCATTACTTATGATATTATCTTAATTATCAACACTCAAAGGTGTATGAGGATAAATTTGAATGGAAGATAATTTCATTTAAGGATGACCTATACTTGGACATTTTGAATGGTTTAAGATGAATATGACTTCAATATATTTAGCTCTAACTGTATGTTTAGGGGTATATAATAGACTCTTAGATTTCAAATAATGATTTCTGTATTATTCAAGAGGCATGTAGTAGTTGGGAAATCCTTCATAATTATACCTAGTATACTCATTCCTTATTTTATTTTCATGGTTGAATTGTAGACACTATGAGAATGAATTGGGAATTCATAAAATATTACTATTCCTCTAGGTTGGTTGCATACCATGGGATCTTGTTTATGAACTGTGAAATTTTTTATCATTATTAGTGGCCTAAAATAAAGAAATTCATTTCTAGGTTCATTTTTAATTTCCAAACATGTACGCATTCAAAGATAAAACATAAAATTCACATTTATATAATTTAGTCACTCTCTTTTATTTTATAAAATTATTATGAAATATAAATATATTTCATAACTAGTAGATTAATAACATCTATGGGATTGGATGGGGTTTGGATAATTATGAAATACCTATCCAAGATGGATCATTTATTAATTTTTAATTTTAATTCAATAGTTGATGAAATTTGAATTTTTTCATTTCATATTGGTCGAGAAGCTTCATGGTGTATTATCAGGTATTTTTTCTAATATATAAATGAGTTTTACATAACTTTTTTTAATTTTAATTTAGTGAGTAGTGGAGTGTCAATTGAAATTTAGTACCTCGATAATTCCTAATATTGACTATCATTTTGAGATAACTAGATAGATATAAATAGTTAGGCTATGACAATACATTCTTACTTTTTATGTATCCTAGAAGGACCAATTACGTATCATTCCATTGTCATATTACAACATCTATCAGTTATCTATTTTTAAAGGAACTATAAGTAATCTTAAATAATTATTAATTATATTAATCAAAGATAGGTGATTATTCAAAATTTTGGATTAATGTTTTATAGGATATGATAGGGAAGTTCTGGTAAATTCATAAATATATTAATAATTTTCTGGGATGAAAAAAATGATATCACAGCCATCGATGGTGATCTCTATAATATTATGTTGGTCATCTAGTTTTCAAACAACATCCCCAAAAATGATTTCATTAATGAATGTCCAAGAAGGGTATGATGACTCCTATATATATCATGAATTTAAAAATATCATCTGATCATGGGGAGATTATAAATTAGTTAAAAATTATTATTAAATTTTGTGTCATTAAGAATAACATTCACATCACTTAATTGAAGACGTATTTACCTAAAACCTCACACATGAGCTGATTGGAGGATATAATGTTGAAACCTTTTTTTATATCTAGAGAATTTTATATAAATCAATGATCACAATCATAATGTGATACAAGATAAAGTTATACCCTTAATCTAGGTTATATGGAATCATGGAATGAACTATCATGAGACTTCAGAACCATAATATAAAATGAAGAACCATTTGATAAATTTTTTCCCCTGTGATATTGAATGATACTTATGCTGGTGGATAGGCCTGATTCAGGGCGTGTTTTAAATACCATGGTATTTTTATTTAGTGTATAGAATCTATTTTTCACAATAATTATTTTAGGACTGAGATAGGATTCAAAGGTGTGATATAGGGGATGTGGAGGAAATTTGCGAAAGGTACCCTGATTGTAAGACCACTGTGTACCTGGTGGAATTTCATGATCTACCAGGTGGAAATATAGTTTCTATTGGGAAAATATTTGTACCATTATCTTCCTAGAGGACCTTTATCTAAAATATAGTGGAACTATAGGATGTTGTTTGAGTTTCATGGGTACTTATATCATTTCACATATAATATAAATCCTCAAGGCATAGTTAACTTTTGAATCACCTTAAATGGAGATCTATAACATCTTTATAAGGCATCTCCCTTGATTCTAAACTTCTACAAAAAGATCTACCTTTATTAATTTAAAAATGCATTCTGGTTTATCATGTAAAAATGATTTCAAAATTGTAATAGATAATCTCCAACTAAAATAAAATATACTTCTTATCTTTTTTATCAAAAGTTATAATACAATGAAATTAAATTATAGATAATAGAGAATCCATCATTTCTCGTAGATTTTATCAGGAGAGCTTCTATGGGGACTTTTTTAGGTATATCAAAGGAAAATATGTTTTTCAGATTACAATATTATTTTAGTTTTGATGTATTTTTCTTAAAAACTTATCTCGACTAGTTATTGGATAATAAAAAAAGATTATTGTGGAATACCCTTTTATCTATCACTGTAAGGGTGCTGCATTAATTTGTTTTTGTATGTATATATCTATTACCAATATTTCTCCCTATGGGGTAGGTTTATATAGATGCACTAAAATTGAAATCTATTTTAAATAATAATTTTATATAATAAATGGAGTATATATTTACATTTCAAAATATTTAAGTATATTTGAGTTTCCATACATTTATACGTATTTAAAATCAATAATTTAGTGTTTTTCATGCATCATTTATATGTTATTTGTACTTTATTTGATTATTAATTGAAATTAATAAATAAATTCATACTTATAGGTAATAAAATAAGATCACTAAATTGATAAATTTGCTTTATTTTGAGTAATTAAAAATTTATTCCATGGGTCACATTCTTCGGATATTAAATCAGCATATACAAACAATTTAGTGGTTAGTAAGTGATGTAGAGTGGTTATTTGGTAACAATGTATATTGGTTAAGAAACTAGAAGTTTATTTGATGTATAGTGATGTGGTGGGAATGAAATTCCTTATCCATGTATAACCCTTCACCCTAATCCATGATACAGGACAATTATTTGAAATGATTAACCATTTATCTTATCCCAAGTGTTGGGATTAACATGTAAACATTTAAATGTGTTTTCCTAGATAGGATAGGTTGTAATATTTCACTACCTTCACCTATAAATCGATTAGAGTATTTGATAGAAGCTATAATTTAACAGTAATGACCCTCTTGATATAGATATGATAATAAAAATTATAATTTGTATTCTATTATTTTTTCTAATAATTTTATAATTTGGGTTTTTACTATTGAAATATGTTGTTCCCATTATGCATAGGTGTTTTTGACCGGTAAGCAGAGGTGGTGTGGAAAAAACTACAAAGTAAATATATGCACACCTTGGATGCTCCCTTGCTGGACATATGTAGTCGTATATGATCCAGTTAAAGGTTATATACCATATAACTGGAGAAATTGTAAAATAGATTATGAATAATTGATGAAACAAATTTATCTTACTATATATCATATAGGCAATGAATCAAAGAATTTCATGCAGGTTCATCATGAATATATTCTTATGGGATTACCCGTCCATTGAACTCTATCACTTTATTAGATTTTTGTTTCATACAAAAATACAATATACACATTGTAGCCTATTTTATGGAACAAGAGGAAATTTTACAGTGAACATAGAAAGAATACATATTCTTGTAGATATCTGATATAATTTAATTGGATTTATTTTATAAAAATATTCCCATGGTGGAGCCCAACATGTTTTGAGAATTTATTAATGTTAACCACAAGGGTCATTTCAAATTTTCCATGTGGTCCACCCTTTGTTTTTTTTTATTTTCCATGGGAGAAACTATATACTAGAAATACATTATTCAACCTCTAGTTTCTATTCTATCCTTTAGAGATAGGGATTTATGCTTGAGGTGTTGTGATAACCCATATTGTCATATTTCTTTTGACTGGGTCTTGGTAAATAAATAATAGGTCTATAAATTGATTAGTGATTTCAAATTAATGTGTCAATGTTTATCTTGGAGCTTTTTATTTCGTCACCGAAACTAAATGTCAAGATGTATCATTCTGATTATCCATTTCTCGATCTAGTTGATGATATAAATATTATAATCCATAGAGGATCCATTCGATTCAATATCAATATCATCCTATCGATTCATCTTTTTTGGAGTAGGTACATATTTCCTTTGTTTGGAAATGTTGATATTATTAATCATGGAACTAAATTTTGGAGATAAATAATGTGAAAAAAATCTTATCTGACTCTTCTGAAAATTTCAAAATGCTTGACAAATCTTAATGGAAACTCCTTTTTTTACACATCCATCAAAGACCTATATTAAGTTAAGTCAATGATAAACATGATCACCATTTGTAAATGAAAACGGTAAAATTCATATATACATTTTTCAAATTTAATTAATTATAATCTTTTTGTGAATGAATTTTAGAAGATTAATCATCTCCATTAGAGTAATAGTTTTGATCATGGAGTATTAAACTAATTCAGTGCAACAAAGTGGGAAATAGAAATGGAATCCATAAAAGAAATTAAAAAAACAATTAATGTTAATGATTGAAAGATAATATTATAATAGAAATATTTTAATAAATAGTGATTTACCATAAGATCAAATAGTCAAGAATATAGACCAGAGGCATATATTCAAAAATGAGAATGATACTCTTAGAGTATAAATTGGTTTGTGGGAGGAAAACAATGCCCAATTTTAGATAGGATCCCAAATTTTGTTGCAACCTTTACCCAAAAAATTATGTGATCCTTAGATCCTTTTCAGAGATAATCCTAATATACAATGATTCTTCTTGATCTATCAATATATACATCAACTTGAATATCAATAGAATATTCCACTTTAATAAGAATATTTATTCAAATACAACTATGATTTTTCACTATCAATCGAAAATGAATCTTGACCCATATATGTCTATTTAAGACTGCTTACAAATTACAAAGAAATTTAATCCAATTTCTATATTGATAAATTTTTTTGATATCGAATATGTGTGGGACATTAATTCATTACATTCACCTATTGAAATCTGAATCATCTAGTGACTAATACTACAACATCCTTTTTATTTCATGGGAACCAAAATTTAAGATGGAGATCATTATTCATTATCATTAATTATGGAAGCATATCCCATTAAATGGAATTATATTACTATATAAAATTTTCTCTCATACATATGGAAACAATTAACCTTCATTGGATGTATATGAAATATAGAGGATCTTTAGAACACCCATTAAGGGTCCCACGACCAATAAGTCTCTCGTGGATAATGAAAAATTCATGATTAGATATTTAGGAATACATTACATTGTCCACTATAAGTGATGTATAGTTGATATAGTATAAAATGATCTCACACTAATCCTCAATCAAATCAATGTGTAGTTCAACCACTTGTGAAATAATCCTTCATTAAGTCTTCCAATCTTTGATAATATATCTTCATATTGAGAGTAAAAACAACTAGATATACTCTCCCATAGGAATATTGAATGTTAAAATCCAATGATTCAATATATTTTAATGAAAAATAGTACTATAATGAAAAATAATACTATGAAAATATAAATTTAAGGCTTTTATAGTTAGTAAATACTATGAACTATTACCCAGAGAAGTAGTATCTTAGATATTTCAGTGTATAACCATATAATCTATTCTTAAACCATTGATTTACTGATTCTATTCTGTGGTTACGATTATATAAAATCATATGAAGATACTTGTTTTTAATGAATGAAAAATATACCCTTAATCCTTCACTTAGTGGGGTTATATTATAACTGGAGCTATAGTGAGCCTTTTCCTTATCTACATGAAATATACTTGAATTTTTTAAACAATGAAAATATTTCCTTTCTCCATCATAGATATAATAGGAATAGTGATCTAGTATAGTCCCTAAAAAATTCAATGATTATATCCTACAAGTCTGAGAAAAACCTTAATTTCAAACATGAAATATTCATGTTATTTTGAAATTAATGATTCCAACTTCTCAAGTTCCATAGAAATACATTATTTTAAAATTATAATATTGAGGAAAATGACATTCAAAATTCAAAATAAACATTAAAATATATTGTAATAATATTTTTTCCCTAATATTGTATCTAATATAATACAATGATATCAATAATGCTCATCGTGATACATTGAATAAACCAGGATAATATCTAACAAATTATTGAAAAAGCTGCAAATAATGGATTAAAGAGAATATTAATTAATTCTAAAAACACATTATGGGTATTGGTTAAATATAAATGAATTACATAGTTCTAAAAATGGTCATATTCTCTCTGAATAATAATCGGTGGAATATTTTTGGGAATTACTCAAATATGGTGAAAAATTTAATGTGGATCATTTTTTTTGAAAAACAAATTCCATGTCTTTTGACTAAAAAATGATATAATTAATTTTAGAAAATGGATAATAATTTTGAAACACTACATATAGTATCTATTGATATATTGTGCTAATATTTAATCTTATATCTTCTATCATTAAAATGATGACAATATCACCCTTTGAAAAAGTTCTAAATCTACTAAATTTCATTCAGATTATCTCATCTAAATATTTAAATAAGTACCATAATTTATTTGGATCCAGTATTCAAGAATGGTTATTTTTGATGAATAATTTTTTAATACACACCTTAAATCAATAGGGGAAAGAAGGGAACTTTTTAGGTAACACATTTGGAAACACTTCCACTACTTTAAGTAAAACATGTTTCTCCTTAGATCCACAATTTCAAGTGTAATACTACCCATTTCTACTATAATATCGAAAAATTTCCATTATCATGGAATTCATGAATAACCATAAGCTCACACTCTACATAGATATTTTTTTGGATACTAGTAGGTACCAAAAAAGATACTCTAAATTTATTTCTATTCATCCATTATCATAACATGATGAACCATTACATCCAAAAAATAAAATTACATTATATAATATTGAGAACTATAATATAATAGTGATAATTATGTAAATCTGAAACTATTTAAAAATATTTAAGATAACATTTTGATATATTTTCTTCCTTAATGTGGTATCAAAACCTAGGAAATATAGGGAAACATACTTACTTAGTTTAAGATGTGAATCCATTTTCATAAACATAAACAAAGGATAATAAACTATATCAAATATATAATAATAGAAAGTATAAAATAACAAAATATTTCCACGAATATTAGATAGGATCTATGAAAAAATATAAATATATATCTATATTGTATATAACTTAACCCCCCCCCCCCCTATAGTACATGAAATGGTAATCTCTTTATTAATGATTACAAGGAAGCTAAATTGTATTCAATTCCATGTCAACCTCTTTGACCAAATATCCTATGGGTTATTTGATTTCCTATATTAATCTACATTGTTGAATAATCCTATGATGCCCAGTTTAGAAATATTCAACACACAATGTTCTAAGATGATCATTATTGAAGGAATATATAATGATTACAATATTGACAATAAAATTGATCCAGTTTTACTTTAGAGGTATTTTTTGGATTATCATAACCTAGGTGAATATAGAGATATAATTTTTTAAGAGATCACCAGAGGCGAGTGTGTAGGGATAAAACACCCCCTAAATACCCTGTTGCGAACCGCCCATGCACATATCCCATAAATGTCACTACAAAACACTAGATGAATCATCACTTGTAGTTCAGTCAAATAGGTACCCACCTAATCCAAAACCCAAATTTAGATCCTATCTCAATATATAATTATTTTTCACTTCATCATTTTATCTTGGATGATAAAAAGAATAAAATTATATTTTAATTTTTCTTTGATTCCCATTTCATTGTGTAACAACATTGATTCGTTATCTATGTATATGAAGTGGATCCTTAATTTTTTTTAAAATCCTGTGATAAAAATATATACTATTATAAGGTCTATAGAGTCTGAATCCAAAAATAGATATAGACTGTAATGGTAAAATATCATTAAGAATATATCTTAAATGTGTTTTTCTAGATATATCCCAAATGTTTTATAACCTTAAGAAAAATATCACATGATCAATGAGTTTCTCCTTAAAACATACAGGAATATAATATGACCTAGTGTTTCTATAGTGTCTTAACCCACTCAATGATATGGTATAAATTTTTTTCTCAATACTCAAACTCTTGAAATGATATACAACATTTAATGGTTGTTATAATTGGGAGTACCTCTTGATATCATAGTTCATGGGATCCCAACAATGACAGACATGACCTATAACTGAGAATGTTTTTCAAGAACATTATCATAAACTATGGGTTGATCTTGGAATTACTTAATAACCTCCATTCATTCAGAGATATAGGTGTTATTTTATGTGGTTTAATCCATTATAAAGTTGATAAGAACACGAAATTATTATTTTAAAAATGTATCACTTGAAATATTTAATTAATCTATATTGTTAACACTAACCCTACTCCATACACCTCAAATTAATTAATTTATTTTAATTATTTACTAACTATAAATTTAATAATTATTTTATTAAAATATATTTAACACAAATAGGAACACTATAAAAAATAAATCTCACAACAAAAGCTGTTTTTTTACAAGATATATAATTTTAATTGAAACATGTTTTCAAGACTCAAATTTTAAAAAACACATGAGTGACCAGGATCTAAATATACTATGATTATGTTTTATTTATAATTTAAATAAATTTTGTGCTCCACATTAATCTAGCATCAATAATATATATATATATAATATTTTTTTATTATTGATATTTTAATTAAAATAAATTCTCAAATAGAGTCAACAGTAATGTGGATAATGAATGATAAGAGAGGACGTGATATGGAATGATTCCATACTTATTCCAACCTATTCATTCCCAAGAATTATATATGATACACAATAACATGGAAAGGAATTATGGTTGGAATTAAAATATATCAGGGAATGAACATATTAACAAAATATATCACTATAATTATGTCTTATATCAATTTTTAGAGATTTTTATCTCCATGTATATATTCTTATCACCAAGAAAATATTGTGTCACATAATTAATATCCCTTAGAAGTCCTTGATAAAATGATATAATTACTTTAACTTGAATTCCCAATTAGTATCCAGCTAGAATTTTCTTATTAAATTTTATGTAAATTAAAAGATAATATTAACATTACATTAAATTGAAACATGAACTCTTATTTATATTGGTAGCATAATTGTCATGAGATCATAATTTATAAATTTATAAATATTATGTAAATCACTTCATGTCCTTGAAATCTCATCAAAAACTTTTTGATGTTATAGGATTCGCAGATGAATTAACTTATTTTTTTACCGTTTCAATTTCTATTCTATCCATTGAAATTTTACGGACTATAAATATATTTTCTATTACCATGAATTATAATTTTTTAAGACTAGTAATAGAAAAATTTTCATTACATTAATTAATTACTTTGAAATATATTCCATAATGTCTTCAAATATAATTCCTATGATAAAATATTCATCCTTGAATATTTCAATGATTCTTTAAACCATGTTTTTGAATGGTTCCATCATGCATATATATAATGTGGTAGGGGAACCAAGTAGTCCCAAAAGAATTATACTATATGAGAATTTTCTATAGGGACATGTGAATGTTCTATTTTCATAATTATTAGGGTCCCTTTGAACATGGTGGAATCTTGAATGTCCAACTCTAGTAAAAATTGAATGTTCCTCGAAATCCTCCAAAACATGTAATTAAGTAATGGTATAGGGAAATTACGTTTTATTTGTTTCCTTGTAGATATATTTTAAATATATTAAATCTCTCTAGATAATAAATTTCTATGTTTAAAATTTCTCATTGTTATTATTTGTTATCACTGGAATTCGACCTTTTTGGAATTTAAGAGAAACTTGTCTAAGCCAAGCATTGACAAAAATGGTGTAAATGATCCTATAATCTTGAAGTATTATTATATACTCAATTAACACTTCATTTTTATTTATTTTTATTATTATTTTTTAATAAAAAGTTTTTATAAAATCATATTAAATTATAATTTTATACATACATGTTACTGAGAATATTACCTTGATGATAGGTATGTCCATGTGATAATAGTATTATTGTTTTTTAGTACATCATAATATAATTAATTTTGTTAATACTCTAATTTAGATGATTCTATAACATGTATTTTCACTTTTTCATCTATGTAGTAATAATAAGTCTTGGAATGTAGTAACATTAATTCAAGACTATGGGAATTATTTTTATCTTTTTTAATGGATATCTCTTCCGGATCTATTTATTCTCAAAGGTATTCATTTAAATTTCAGTCAAAGATTCCATAGTCTATTATCTCATATTAATCAATATAAATGGTATTATCTACATTATTTCCACTATTATCCTCTAGAATATAATATTTTCAATCAATTTGTGTCTGAATATAATTTTTCTCATAGTGGTCAATCACTTCAATTAAAAAATAATAATCTATTCCAATGGTATTATTTATTACTTGGATTAAATTTAAAATTTCCTAATATTTATCATAATAAAATGTAAATTTTCCTTTGTGAACATCAATAAAAGGAACAATCATGGCTGACATTGGTAATCCTATTATAAGATTCTTGTCTATATCACCTTCTATATCTTATAAAAATAAATCAGATGGATGGATAATCCATCCAAATCTAAAATGAATATCCTAAATCACACAATCCAGACATGTTAGTGATCATTCAACCAGATATAATACCACTATTTTTGTTTTATTACCTTACATTAAAGTATGTTTATAAGCTAGTATATTAATCAATTTGATACATCCCACATTTTCCAATAAGAATGTGAATATCCCCTTGAATTTAATTTCACTTAGATTGTTGTGGGTCACTAGATCAAATAATTTTTTAGTAATTTTACTTTAACTTACATCAATATAATATTTATTGATATAAATAGTTGAAAACTATTCAATTCAATTATACATTTACATAATGGTCTTAAATAAAATTTTATAAGATAGAATTTTGGCCAGTAATTTTGTAAAGTTCATGTCAACTCTAATCTTGTGAAATATTTTAGTTCTCTGAACCCACACTCAAAAATTCATTTTGGATAAAACATATTTTACACACTTTAATATATACCTACTTAATTTTTCCTTATATAAATATCCTATAATTACATGTCATAAATAAAATATTTTATTACAAACATTCCCAAGACCTTTTAGTCTTAGAGATTTAGGGAAACATGACCACAAAATAAATATAAGAACCCAATGTTTTTCTCAAATAAAATATGTTTTCCTACTATATAAGAAAATAATTATTACATAAATAATGTTAAAAATAACCCATAATTTCTCTAAATACATATCCATTTATACATGTCATGTTTAATAATATTATTCACAACCTTGTGAAATTCAAATGTCAGAAGGTGTGAGATCTAATTCCCAGTAAGAGTATACATAACTAATAACAAAAAAAATACAATAAATGGACATAGTATTATTGTTGCAAATATGGAAATAATATCTAACTATATAATGTTGTAATCAAATTAAGAATGGATGAAAAATATATAGACAGATAATAAAGGATATAGAAAGATCAAATGGATAATAATAATTTTTATGAGTGATGAAATGCACAAATTTGAATAAATGAATCTATGCCTGATGAAAAGATGAAATGATCATAGACATAATGACCTTACCATCTAGAAGTTTCATTTATGAAATGTCTAATTCTATGTATACATACACCAAATTTCCAAATCATGTTTTTCTAATTATATTTATCAATGTTTCTAGGGGATATAAATAATTAGGCCTAACATGTCACCAATAATGTTAAATTCATTCATCAAATGATAAAACGAATAAAAAATTTATAATCATTTATTATAATAACCACACATATTAGAATAACAACAAAATTAACACCAATATTATTCCCCATGTCAATAAAAGGGATAAAATTATCATTATCCATCTATAAAATGAAGGTGGATTATTAAACACGACATATTTATCCTTCTTGAGTAACTAATAAAAAATAAAATCATTTTAAAAAATTTATAGATTTTAAATAGAACACCAATCAATAAATGGAATAACATTCAATGTAGTCATCCCTCAAACTAACACCATACTATGTAATGGTATCATCCAATAATTTACAGAAAAAAAAATTGTTTTATGATATAATGTTGAACATAATTTAATAAATGGAAGAATATATTATCTATTTATAAAGAATATTAATTGGGATATAAATAATTCCAATAACTGAGGTTGATTTGGAATAATAAAGGAAAAGTTGTATCATACCAATGATAGAAAAGAACATTACAAAATCTATTATGAAAAAGAATGTGGATAATAATGTTTGAAGAATGACCTTACTCAAACACAACATATTTCAAATGGAAATGACATAGATGAAAAAAATTAAGGAGTAATAGAATAAAATATTTTTAAATCAAAAATATCCTTGATCATTTGAAAACAATTATTTCAATAAACTATTTATAATTTCATTATGAAACAATGAATGAAGAGGGGGGATGATTCATTGAAAATACAATTATTGAGAATAAATTAGTTTATACATAAAAAACATAAAAAGATATTTTGAAATAATTTTTAAAAATATTATAAACATTTGAAGATATTAGTAACTTTCAAAACATTTTTTTAAAAGGTGAATTGGATAACTGTAAAACATCATGTTTTCAAAAATAAATATCAATAATATTTCAATGAAAATACACGAATGTTATTAATTCAAATGTGGGATTGAAGACAAAAAATATGTTTTTAAAGGATGGTAAAAACTTTTTTGGTAGTGAAAAATATATTTTAAAACCCCACATCACAAAATGTGTAAACACATTTTTATTAAAATAGGGGAAGAAAAATATACAAGTTAATTATTATAACATATTATTTGTTTTCCGATTATAATTGTTAAAATTGGTGGGAATGGAAAATATGGACAAGTATAGAAAACTATCATTAATGGGGATATGAATTATTCCTAATAGTGTTATAAGTTTGGTGGATGGGATTCATCAAAAAAATATTTTTTGATTACAATGTTATTTTCAACACAGATAATGAAATATTAATATATTATAAAATATTTCAGTGGGAGAACCCAATAATATAAAAAAAATATTTCCAAAAAAAATATTATAACTCAACGACTGTATATTTGGGTTATCAAAAGCTCTTACATACAATATAATCCACGATGTAAGAAAATTTTTAAAATATAATCATATTCTAATAATGTAAACAATGATATAATATCAAATAATACAATTGAGGGGAAGAATGTACCAAAATTATATGAAATACTTTTTTAAGATCCATCATAACTCATTTTGAAAAAAATTAATTTACTAAAAACTCATAAAATAGGGGTAACACATCAGTCAAATGATATTTAAAGAAAAATGAATTAATTTTTATATTTATATCACAATAATTACATGGACATAGTGTATTGAGGATTCGTGGTATATTGAATCAATATAAAATCCTATAATGGAAATATGGTGCATAACATGTAACATGTATCAAAGAATAGTACTTTATACTATGAAAACACTTACTTTAATTCATGCTTTTTCAAATTATAACATTTAAATATTATATAAGAAAAGTAACTATATTAATCACCAATTTAAGAACTATTTCGCATCAATGAAATTTATAAAATTAATTTATAATTACTATATAAATAATTTTTTTGTTATTTTAATTTATTCTAATTGGGTGTGAGTAATCATGATTGTTTTTAACTAGTTTTGTTATGGTGGTGTGGGTTTTTTTCTTCGATAAAAGACCATCATTAGAAATCAAAAAAGGTATAAGAATTGGTGTTATATAATTATTTATTATAGAAACCAACTCTTCCAAGAAATCTATATTAAATATTTATATATGAATATTCATTAAATAATGTTACGAACCATGCTTGAATCATATAGTTTTGGTATTATTGGAAATAAGGATACATAAATAATAACTGCATAGGTGAATTAAATTATCTCCCACTTTTTCCTTCATAAATAGATTCCTTTTTATACATATCATTACTAAATACTATTATGTCCTCAACAATAAGTATCCCAGAGTAAGTGGTAACTTTATTTCATTGGTGAATTAAAATATTTATCGCATGCAAAAGGATTGAATAGTTTACTAATCATGGAAAAATAAATACCTAATTGAAACAAACATTAAACATCAAACAGTAAAAAAACATACAATTTTCTTTGTCAACTCCATTATTCCCTTTAGTATATCCTTGGATATAAATCATAATACATTTCATGAAATATAGGGGAATAGAAACCTGTGAAATGGGAAATATTTAATGATCTCTGAGAATATGTGCACAAAGGAAGATATCATAAAAGAATAGAGAATAATAAAAATAGAATCTGTAATATATCATGATATTATTTTAGGTATTTTTGTATAAATGTTTTTATGATACATGGATAGGGGATTTTCTCAGGTTGTTTTTTTTATTTTTTGGAAATTTTAATCTAATGGTATTTTACATGGTTGGTGGATGTTTAGGGAAACCAAAAGGGGTTTCCCCAAAAACATTAATGGTCCATATTGAGTTGGTCTGGAGGGGGACATAAGATTGGTTCACGGATTCACAAAACCATTCATCCTCCTATCAAAATCTTGTACCGCTTAACAATTTGGGAATTCATGGTTGGGGTAGGCTAGTTTAACTAACATTCCATATAATTCACTCAATTGATATTCCTTATAAGGGGAACATGGTTTGGGATCATGGTTACTACTAACCATGGGGTCATTTAATGAAAACCAAGCACACTATTTTTAAATGCCCAAAACATTAACTAAATTTTTTTACACCCATGTTTAGGATTACAATACACCACCACTAGACATAAATCAATTTATTTTTTATATATTCGTTGTATTATTCCATAGATATCCAATCCACTTCTTTTTTGAATAAAAGTGTCTTTAGAATATCTTATCTCTTTCTAGTCAGTGGATATCCCCTTATTTGGTTTATTCTGATTTTCCCTTCTCTGCATAAAATAGATTGACAGTTTATATAGTTTTAAATGAATATAATATATGTTTGTTATGGATACTGATTCTAGATTTTATTTCCTGATCTATCGAACCATAATTATTCATTTTTGGATCCCATTGAGTTATTTTTGTTGGTATGACTTTATAGTTAATGTTAGGTGGTCCCATTAGTCTTTACCATAAAAATTGAAACATTTTGTTTCTTTATTGATTTGAATGAGTATAAAAATGATTTAAAATATTGTATTCTAGTTGATTTTAGGTTTAATATAAAAAGTTCAATGATTTTTGAAAACACCACAATATCTAGGGTAATGAAATAATGGGGAGGCTTTGAGAAAAATGATGGCTTAATTTGAAATTTGAATTTATCAGATGATTTGATATTTATTATTGTGAAAATTATCTTATATTAATAGAATATTTTAAAAATAATGATTTTGATGAAAACCAATTATTTGGTTTTGAAATAAAAAGGCATATTGAAACTGAAATTTGGAAATTAGTTTGTGATAAATGAATTTATTTGAAATTAATGATTTTACCATGATTGTTTAATTGTTTGAAGAACATGTATACTTATTACCTAGTGTGTTATTAAGAAAAGTATATTACTATTTTGACACCGTAAGAATAGATTTATGATGATTACACCAACTAAACCATGTTCAATATTATTTTCCCTTAATGAGTTTCTTAATGGTATTTAATTAGATATCCCATAATGTTCCACTTAATGAGGTATTGATTTTACTATTCATACATATCATGATCAATGTTGTTGATTGAGATGTGTAGGTATTTTATTAAATCAAACTAATTTACCATAAGACATATAAAAATTTATCTGTATTTTTTTGACTTTATTATAAATGAAATTAACTATATTATGATTTTATTCATTCCAACTATTATATATAAATTTTTTATATAAATTATTCATTTAATTTAATTTTGAAATATATACCGTCCTTTGAGTTGAAATAATGTTTTCTTGGAAATAAATAAATTCCATAACTTGCTCTAATTTATTTAATTTGGAATCATAAATGGTTTATAATTAAGGAATTTCATACCAAAATATGGTGAGATACTAATGGACAAGGAACCCTTGGAAAATGTTTAAATCTAATCAACCATTTTCTTATGCTTCACTAATTATTTAATTAAATACATCATTTTAGTTAAATCCATGTGACATGAAGAATTAAATATAGCTTATTTGTTAATAATTAAATTAATTTAAATCTTTCCTTATAACATTAGTGTAAAGAAGGAAAAATATTTAGGTAACACATTTAAAGGGAGATCCACCACTATATGTAAAACTTGTTTCTCCTTAGATTCAAAAAATTAAAGTATAATACCTACCATTTCAGTAATAATATCCCCACAAAATCCCTTATCATGAAATCATGAATAGAAAAATACTACATATCCATAACAAGAGTGTATTATATACTAGATGGTATAAAAAAGATACTCTTCAAATATTATTATTCATCCATGCTTATAAAAAGGTCAAAATTTCCATCCATTGAATAACATTATATTATTACATAATAAAGACTATCATATATTAAATATAATTATATAAATACACTAATATTGAGAAAGATAAAAATTCACCTCTAGATCCATTCTCTTACATATAGTGGTATCAAAACAAATAAAATATATGGAAACAAACTCATTAAGATTAAGAAGGGAATCCATTTTCATAGAAGTAAACAACGAACAATCAAATCTATAAAATATGTTCTTCAAAAAATTATAAAATACCAAAAATAGATTGTCAAATACTTGATAAACTCTATGGAATAATGTAGATATATTTCTCCATGTTATATAACATGCTCTCTCACCCTCTTGATCCTTAAATGGGAGTCTCTGCTTTGTTGATTGCTTGGTAGCTAAATTGAATTAACATCCATTTCAACCTCCTTGATCAGATCTCTCATGGATGTTTTTAATTACAAAAATAATCTATGTTGTTGAAAATTACAAAAATACATATTTTAGTTGTAGTCACTACACAATTTTCTCAGATGATCATTTTTAGAGAAATATCTAATGATGACAATATTGACCATAAAAATGAAACTATTTCACTTGAGAGTTATATTTTGGATGAATATAACTTGTGTGAATATATAGATATAATTGATTAAAATATCAACCTATTAATTGTGATATGAATAGACCACCCCCTAAATACCTTATTTATAATAACCCCTACGCATATCCCATCAATGTCACTTTGAAACGGTACAATATTTATCCCTTATAGTTCAACCAAATAATGATCCACATAATCCTAATCCCACTGTTAGATAATATCTCAATATTTATATATGTTTCACTTCATCATATTATATTGGATGTTTTAAAATAATATCATGATTTTTTAATTCTTCTTTGGGACCCATTTCAATGTGTCACACCATTGATTTTTCATTTATACTTATAAAGTGGATATCTAAATTTTGTGGCATATCATATATCAAATATACATTCCAATATATGTTCCATGAACTCTAAATAAATCAATGGATATAGTGTGTAGTGGTATAATATCTTGAATAATATCTCTTAATGTGTTTTCTAGATATATACCTAGTGTTTCATAGCCTTAAGCACAATATCACGCCATCTATGATTTTATCTATCAAATATAAAAGAATGTAATCAGACCTATAGTTTCTATAGTGTCTTAACATCATCGATGATATGGTATACCAATATGATTCAATCCTAAACCTGCTAAGAAGATATACCACATTTAATGGTTGATAGAATTGGTAGTAACTCTTGATATCATAGGTTGTGGGATCCCCCCCCCAACCTATATGAATTGTTGTTACTGTTTACCATGGGTTGATATATGAATAAGTTCTTCTACAACCCTTCATAAGTATTTTTGGTCTATTATGTGGCATAATCCATAATTTTTTTGAAAAGAAAACTAAATTATTCATCTAATAATGGTTGTCACGAATTGTATAACTTGTATATAAGTTTAGGAATAACCTAACTCAAAACCCCTCAAATAAATTCAATTGATACAATTATATATTACCTTGAAATTAAACTTTCAATTTATCAAAATATTTTTTACATAAGTACGAACATTATATAAAATAAATATCATAACAAATGGTAATTTTTTTAAAAGCTATATAATTAGCATCGAAAAATGTTTTAAATAATCAAATGAAATATAAACTTGAATGGTCTAGATGTCAATTTAATAAATTGATGTTTTTATAATAATATAAACTAATGTGAGATCCACATTATCCAATTTATGAATAAAAAATATATAAACTGAAACATTAATGACTTACTATCAATGACTTAATAAATATAAATCCATATATTGCATCAACAAACAAGTCATTAATCAAAGATAAGTGTGAACATGATATCAAATCATTCCCTACTTATGACATCCTAATGATTCCATAGAATTATGTTTGTGACTTAAAAACAGAGAATAGACTCAATGTAGAAAAAAATATATCGTAGACTTAGCATAGTAACCCAATATTCCACAGTAATTATGTCATATTGGCATTTTTAGAGGTCTCATTTTGAGTCTAGATTGTGTTATCACCAAGAAAATATAATGTCACATAACAAATATCCTATATCAATCTTTTATACAATATTTAAATTACCATGACATGGATAACTGATTAGTATTCACCTAGGGTTTTCATATGAAATGTGATTCAAATTGAAATGTTATATGAACTTTACATTATAATTGAACTAGAAGTCCTTTTTAAATGGAAAGCATAGTGGTCGTGAAATATTTATGAATCAATTTATAAATCATATGTAAATCAAAACATTTCAATGAAATGTCATAACTAAAATAATTTATGTTGGATGCAGTGATAAATTATATTATTTTTTTTTCAACTTTTATTAAATCTAATTATATTTTTTGGAATATAAAAATGATCCACATTACAATGAATTGTAATTTTTTCCAACTAATAACGGGATTGTATTATTCGCATCAACTTAATAATTTTGACATATATTCCAAATAGTCTATAAATATCATGCTAAAGATAAAAAATCATCCTTGAACATTTCAGTTATTCTAAAAATCATGTCTAAAAATAGATTTATCATGCATATATGAAATGTGGTTGGTGCACCACATAGTCCAAATAGAATTAACCTCTATGAAAATGTTTTTTATGGGTATGAAAATGTTGAATTTGTTTTATTATTAGGGTCTATTATAACATGTTGGATTCTTGAATATCCATCTAAAATAAAAATCGAAAGTTCCTTGAAATCATTTGAATCGTCTAATAATGGAATGGAATATAAAAATTACATTTATATGTTTCATTGTAGATTTTTTTTTAATCAATTAACTCCCACTTTCTTATAAATTTATATGTTCAATGTTTCTCATTATTCTTATTCTTATCACTGGAATACTATATTTTTGGGATTCTAGATAATCAGTCTTATCCAATCACTGTTAGAATTAGGGTAATAGATCCTACAGTCATGAAATATCATAATGTCATCCTTAAAGGCTTCAATCATATTTAGTTTGAGTAATATTTTTTAGTAAAAAATTTCTATAAATTTTTTGTACAACGTCATTTTTCCAACAAAATATTGAAATTATTCCCCTGATGATTTGTATGGTGTATGTGATTGTATTAATATTATTTTGTAGAACCTGAGAAATTTATAATTATAGTTAATACTCTAAATCATCTGAGTTTATAACATGTATTTTCTCTCTTTGATATATATCAGAATATTTAATCTTGGAAGAAAGTACCATTAATTCATGATTATGTGCCCTCTTCACATATTTATTAATGGATATCTATTCCTTATATATTTATTCTGAAGGGTATTATTTAAAATTACATTTAGAGATTAAATATTTCATTATGTTTGATTAATCAAAATAAATGGTATGAACAACATTATTTCCAGTATTATCTTCTAGTTTTGAATATTTTAACTCATTTTGAGTCAGAAGGAAAAACATCTCCAACTGTTCAATCACATAAACAAAATAATAATAATTTAATCCAGAGGGATTCTTTATATCATTGATTAAATATTTAATTTGCATAACATTAACCAATTTAGAAGTAAATTTTCCATAGCAAACATAAATCAAGGGACTAGTAATGGATAAGAATAGTTTCCATAGTATATGATTTATGTCCTCATCACAATACAAATATAATAAAAATAAATCATTTGGAAGGATAATCTATACAAATATGACATGTGAATCCAAAATCACACTAGCAAGAAATTTGCATGATCTATCATCCAGCCCTAATATCACTATTTATGTTTTATTCCATTTAATTAAATGATCACTATATGATATCATATTAATCAATTTGATACAACCTCCCACATCCAACAAGAAAGTGAATATCCCAATGCATTTAAATTCACATGGAATCTGGTAGCTCTATGGATCGTCAAATTTTTCAGTTATCATACATTCTATAATAGCACTATAATCATTAGTGTAAGACATAGTAGAAAACTATACCATTTTTTAGAATGGTGTTATGTTCATCATCAAAATTTTATAAGATACAATATTTTTCATTAATTTGAAAATATTTTATCAACTATGGTCTTGTGAAATATTTTTGTTCTCTTAACCCACACTCTCAGATTTAATGCGGATAATACATATATTATATAGTTGAATATATAAAAACTACTGAGTTCAAGACATAAATTTCTAATAATTACAAGACATAAATAAAATATTTTTTTACAAACATTCCCTCAAACTTTTAGTCATATAGATTTAGGTACATGAGACTAAAATTTATATAAAAACACAATTTTTTTCATAACTAAAATTAATTTTAACAATATATAAGAAACTAATACATACATAAGAATCCTTCGAAATCTCTGATAATTTCTACAAAAAATATAACTTTATATTCATATCATGATTAATAATACTCTTCAAAACCTTTGTAAATTTAAATATTAAAATGTCTGAGATCAAATGATCAGTAAGAGTAAACATAAGAAATAATTATCAATGATCATATGTGAAAATAAAATGAGCATAACTAATGTGTCAAGAATAGATAACAAGCTAATACCATAATCAAATTTAAATGTAATAAAAATGTATAAACAGAAATTAATTTATATAAAAATAATACATGGATAATAATAACTCGATCATTAGGGATGAAATGAATAATTTTTAATATCCTATTACATTCCATAAGAAAATATATTATGATTATAGACATCCATATCTTACTTTTTATGCCACGTGTTAATGAAATATCCTATTATGGGTAGACATATAAAAATAGACCAATTATATTTTATCTCATGATACCTATCGGTGTTTCGAGGGGATATCTATATAATGTCCTAACATGTCACTAATTATGTACAATGCATTAATCAAATGATAAAATTAATTTCTGATTTTTCGGGACTTGTGCCTTGGGCCTACAAGACATGTAGGGGTTCCCCTTCAACCCAAAAAAGGGGAATTGTCCATAATTAAATAAAAAAAAGAAGGCCTTCAGGCTATTCATGTGATAAAATGAATAAAAAATATATAATAATATTTTCCCATAATTGCCCATATTAGAATAACGATATAATAAACACAAATAATATTCCACATATCAATAAAAGGGATTAATTGATAATTAACCATATCTAGAATGATGTATTATTATTCAATAATAAAATTTAATCTTTCATGAATAATTAATAAACCTATATATCACAAAAACAAATATACATATTTTCAATAGATCCTCAATCAAAAAATGGAATAAAATTCCATGTAAGAATAAATCAAACAATGAAGATACTATGTGATAATATGTAGTTATGTAAGTAACCCAATCAATCATTTTATAGAACCAAGTTAGTCAGGTTTAAATCAATGTAATAATATATTATACAGTCATAGAGGAAAGGAATTGTGACAAAAGTTGTTCCAATAAAAGAGGATGATTTGGAAAGATAATGGAAGGGATGGATCATACCATTGCTAAGGAATAGCATTACATAATTAATCCTGAGAAAGAATGTGGATGGAATGTTTGAATAATGACCATCCTCATGCATAATATATGTACATGGTAAATGACATAGAGAAATAAAATTTAATGAGTAATAGAAAAATCAGATCTAAAATAAAATATCACCTTGATCATTTTTTTTATAAAACTAGTTGTAATTTCATTGGAAAATAATGAAGTTACAGAAGGATGTTTCTAAGAAAAAATAATGAAGTAGTTAAGAGGTGTTAACATATAAAAATCCTTAAAATTTTATTTTAGAAATCAGTTTTAAATTTATTATCAAAAGAAGATGTCATACGTCAAATTGAAAGGTTTTTTTACAACGTTGAATTGAAAACAATGAACAATTTTAATTTTGAAAAGTAAACATCAATAGTATGTCACTAAAAATATATAGAGGTTATAACATGAAATATTTACTGTAAGAAAATATATTTCTTTGAATGAATGGAAATATATTTTATGGTTATCATTTTTTTTGAAACACCCTTAACAAAATGTGTTAAAACATATTTATTAAAATATGAAAATGAATTACATGGTACAATAAATTATTTTATTTCCAATTATTAAAGAGAAAATTGGTTGGAATGAACAATATAAATAATTATGGGAAATTGTCATTATTGGGGATTTGAATTATTATTTAAAATGATATAATTTTTCTAGATTGGATTTATCATGGAAAAAATTTTGTATTAAAAGGTTATTTTCCACAAAGATGAAGAAAAATTAATATATAATAAAATATTTGGGTGGGGGAAACCAACAATTTAAAAGATAAGATTAACATAGAATATTATAACTCAATGAAAGGAGATTTGGGTTTTCAAAATCCCGTATGTACAACATACTCAATGATGTATGAAACATTTTAAAAGATAATTATATGCTAAAAAATTAAGTAATGAGAGAATATGAAATAATTAATACTAAAAAAATAGGCATTAACTGCTCTAAAATGGCATTTATCAACACCATAGAAATACTAAATACTAAATAGAGGATAAAATCCCTAGACTTTTATCATCGTTTTCTAAATCATGGATAAATGAACTATTTATCGGCACATTTATGCGCTGATAAAGGGAACTACTAAAGTGTTCTATAATTGCACATTGCATCACTAAAGACACCCCAAACCAACAAAATAAAGTATTAATATAGAATTTAAAGAAATAAAAAATAATTTATGCTTTTTTTCTATATTTTTGGGATGTGATGTTCATTTTATACTAAAATGATACATATATATTAAAAAATACATATGAAGTCACACATGTTACAACTTTGGTTAGATTAAGGTGAGGATGACTCTTAAATATATATAATGAATTATGGATCATTTACTAAATTATCAAAACAATTTGAATTTTTTTCCTTGTTTTGATTATGCCACTTTTCTTTTTTTTAGTAACATGTAATTTCAAACTACAAACATGCAATTCGACTCATACATATCATATTGTGAGTCGGTTTGATGTGATACAAATTCATACCCATCAACAAATACTTATGAACCATTTTTAAAAATTATAATTATATTCTAATTGAGCTTTCTCAATTTCGAGTGACTGACAATTTTTGAACTAAAATGTTGATTTTAAACTAATAAGAGACACATTGACTCATACCAGACACAGAGTGTATCATATTTAGGTTTGGATGATTCGTACATGTCATAAATGACATCTGGATCATTTTAATAATGTATCAAAACAATACAAATGCATTTTATTTGTTTGGAGTATTGAGTTTTCCTTTTTACTAAAATTGAGGCCAAATTTAAATAAAAAGATACACTTTGGGCCCTTGTGGTGACACTGTGTGTTATATTGAGGTGAAGATAATTCTTACAAGTCATAAATGGAAAATGAATAATTTTCATAATGTATCAAATCAGTATGAATTTTCTTACTTAGTTTTGAGTATGTCACATATATTTTGTAAAAAAATGTCATTTTAAACTAGAAAGATGCACGTTGACTCATACCAATCACATTGTTATCAGTTTAACATGAGACCAATTCATACATGTCAGAAATGTCTTATGAATAAATTTAATAATTATCAAGGAAATATTAGTGTGTTTTCAGTTTTTTATTGAGTTGAATTTTTAAAACTAAATTATTGATTTTAAATTGATAACAAAGACATTGATTCATTCTTGGAACATTGTGCATCAGATTGAGGTGAGGCTTCTTTTTACACATCAAAAATTACATATATATTAGTTCTATAATGTATAAAAATAATATGAATTCATTTTCATAGTTTTTAGTAGGTTAGTTTTTCTTTTCATTAAAATTAATGTTATTTTTATTTAAAAAGAAAGACATAGAGTCATTTAAGCCACACCATGCATCGGGTTGTGGTACAGCTGATTACCACATGTCAGAAATGAGTAATGGATCATCTTAGTAATCTATCAAAACAATTCAAATTTGTTTGCTCAGATTTTTTTACATCTCTTTTTTTTTCTAAAATTATATTTTAAATAGGAAACACACACATTAACCAATATTGATCACTTCGTGTAACATTTTGTTGTGAAACCAATTCCTACACGTCATAGAGGACTTTTAAATAAATTTTCTAAATTATGAATATAATCTGAGTGTGTTTGATATATTTTCGGTGACTCAAATTTTTTGAACTAAACTGTCAATTTTAAACATATAACGGACACATTGAGTCTTAAAGGTCACATCATACATAAAATTGAGGTGTGACTGATTCCTACAAATATCAAATGACTTACGGATCATTTCCTTTAGTGTGAAAGAAGTACACAACTTCATCGACCTATTTTTCAAATCATATAAAACACAATCATTTTATTAATAAAATAAAACCTCCTTAAAAACTAGTTTTATAAAAAAACAATAAAAAATAAATCCCCAAACAATTATATTTTTAACTTCTTATTCAGATCCTTATATATATTTTCAAGGATAAAAATGAAAATTTTTAATTATTAAACTTGCCTCCATATAAAAATAAATTAAATTTTTTTTAATACCCACCCATCAGATGAAATAACACTATAGATTCCCAAGACCCCCGAGCTGCGCAGTATAACCATTGCATATTCTGACTCACCCAACCACACCCACTCTATTTAATTTCCACCCTTCACTATACTAGTTCTCTAGATTTTAGGAACTTTTATATCGAAGGAGTTCTTAGAAATTGAGGTATCAAGTTAATAAATAGTGTCAATGGTGTAATTATCACAAATGGGATACATTTCTCCTTTTAGAGAACATAATGAAGTACAATATTCATCCTCATCATTTCATCTCCCAATCATTTATCATTACATATTTTTGTTTTAAATACATTTTCCATATCTTGTTGACATGAATCTATGTTTCTTGAAACAATCTATTAAGTTGTCATACATGGGATGAATAATTCTCATAGTAGTATATGAAACATAAAATAGATGGTGGGTGAGTCTCATGGAAATAAATACAATAATAACTAATTGGGATATTAAAATGATGAGATTGAATATTGTACTTCAATATGTTTTCAAAAAGGGGCAGTGCCGTAAATTTGTGAGAATTACACCATTGAAAATAGTAATTATCTCATCTCATCCATTTCCACCAAATCCTTACAAATTAAATATACAAATAACTAGAAAACAATATAGTGAAGGGTACGAAAGAAATGGAGAAGGAGGAGATTGAAAATTCAGAATACATAACTGTTGTGTTTTATAGCTTGGTTTTCTTCGGTTTCTGTTATGAAATTTCAACTAATGAGTTTGTATTAATGATTTTATTTTATTTTATCTGATATAGTGGAAATTCTAATGATGAATTATATTCCTTTTTATCCTTAAAATTATCCACAAGGATTCCAATAAAACTTTAATAAAATAATTGGTTGAGGAGTTTTTTTAAATTTTTTTATAAATTTTTTTTATTAGTTTTATATTATTTGAAAAATGATAGGGTTTTATATGATTGGTAAAAGTGGTTGACAGAGGTGTGTAATTTGTTCACACATAGGTAAATGATCCATAAGTAATTTGTGACATGTAGGAATCACTCAAACCACATTTTGGTTCATGGTGTGACCGTTATGACTTAATGTGTCTGTTATAAGTTTAAACTTGACTGTTTAGTTCAAAAATGTCACTCAATTAAAAAATAAAACATGATCATATTGTCTTAATATTTCATGAAATTGATTCATAAGTACTTTGTGATGTATATGAATTGATCACATGTCAAACTGAGACATGATGTGGTCGTTATCAGTCAAATTTCTTGTTCATAGTTTAAAATGACATTTTATTAAAAAAAAGTGACAATGAAAAAATTTATAAAACCACTTCATATTGTATTGATACTTTAGAAAAATTATCATTACACCATTTGATACATGTATGAATCAGATGAACCTCAGTCCAAAGGATAATGTGACCGATATTACTCCATGTGAGTCTTTTCATTTAAAATGAAATCAATTTTATTAAAAAGGGAAGCATACCTACACAAATATGAGAAAACACATTTAGATTATTTCGATATTGTAGGGAAACTATCTATATGTCATTTGTGATGTGTATGAATCATCATCACCCCAACCCGATGCATTTTGTTCCCGATATGACTCATTGCACCTATTATGAGTTCAAAAAATACTATTAATAATAATTTTAAAATTATATTAATTTTAAATAATTATTATTTTTGGTAATTTTGTATAAAATAAACTTACATAAATTTTTTAGAGTTTAATCATTTAAAAAAATGTTTCAACATTTAACTAATTTTTTAATATTGAATGTATCATGAGTTTACAAATTTTTCTGTTTATTTAGGTATAAATTGTATTACTGTTAATTAAATGAATATATTGACCTAAAATGAATATATACATCTTAAATGATGAATAACTAAAAATAATTTCAAATATATAAAATTTGATGAAATCCACTGTATTTTTCTAGGACAAATGATATAGAAAACTAAGGATTCAAAAGAGATAATCTAATACACATTGACCCAACCTTGAGATTCTAGGGAGGTCCATAAAGATGATGTGGAAAAAGCAACAATACACATCAACAAGATATATCACAAATAATGATGAAAAACACACCAAACATTGCAATGTCTATCCCATACACATCTAAATCAATTTTTTCATTCATTTATTATTTTTATATAAAAACCCAAGACAAATTATAAAGTGGAACAAATATTTATTTAATTGGTTTATGTATGGAACAGAGGTGATTCAATATGATTTCATAACATTTAAAATAATATAATTGTAGAGAAAGATGGGGTATACATGTTGACAGTGAAGAAAATTAATTCCAACCCACAATTTAAAAAGACCAAAACATGATGTCCAAAATAGTAGTCAACCAAAACATGAAACATAAAAAAATTAAAAAGAGTATACAACAACCAAAGAATAAATAGAGAATGAAAATCGATACCTAAAAAGTAAAATATGATACCCTTGGATCTAGATATCTAAATGAATAATTCAGAAAGAAAATAGGATCCTACTAAAGAAAACGTAGCCTACCTCAATAGGTTGAACAAAATAAGAGACCCTCGGATATAGATCACTATGTTTTAATTGGGAACCCTAACTAAAACTAGATTTCGAATGCTAGTAGATGTTCGAGCAGTTGGAGGTAGTGGGTTTGGGTGACTCAATTGGTTTTGTGTGATTCTAGATACGATTCATCGAGGAGATGTCCCCCATATGACTCTTACTAAAAAACATTCCATTACAAAAGAATGTAGAAACATTGAATAACCTATGCCCCATCTCAACTTCACCAACACCAGGCTTGAATCCCTTTCCATTATCTCCAGAAACTGAAAACGACATTTGTTCATGGTTCTTGGTCCCTCACCTACATATAGCTATTCAATAACCCAATTTATTATAGGAACCACATAAATAGACCCAGAATTCAAACCACAAAACATTCTTACATCATAACATTTCCTCCAAAATAACTCATATATAATTCGTATGTAATATAGGGACATTAAAATTTCTGCAAATGAGAGGAGAAACAGGGTGAGAAACTAAACACGGTCTACTATCAGAACATAAATTTCTACAAACATGTTTCCCTAACAAGCATATAATCACAAGATGTTGAAAAGGAAATGGGATCTTGGAGAAACTAACACAAATCATTGATTTTAGAATGTATCACTTCATATGGAATTCATTTTACCACATGATGAGATAGAAATAGAAGAATTGGTAGATACGGGTTCTTTGGGCCAAGCCATAACCAAATCATCTTCTAAAGAAAACAGAATCACGATGTTCCACTTATCTTGAAGACTTACCATTTTTAGATCTTGTAATCCCAAAGACATCAATATTGTCATAGCGATGTTTCCACTGAAGGGTGGTTCTTATTAAAAGACATAATCAATGTGAAATCAAGATGAACCAATGTTGAATTGTACTTTGAGGTTGAGATCGAAAGATTAGTAAAAAAATTGAATAGATATAGGAGCTTAGGGTCAAGAGATTGAGAGAAAGGAAGGAAAATCAGGGGGAGATAAATGGGAGAATAAACAAGAAGTTCCTTTGAAGGGTTCTCAACATGTTAGGCCATTTTGATTTGATTGATATATTTTTATCAGTTGTTATTATATAATCATTCATTAAAGGAATATTTATCATTTCTTTTTTAGCCGTGATAAAATCAATATCGAACCATGCAAATGTTTTGGTGCAGATAAAATCCATAACTATTAGTGATAATGTTTTAGCAGTAATAAAAGCCTCATATTTATTAGTGATAAAAAAGTGGGGATAAAGATCTCTTTTATTAGTGCTTATTACTTAATCGTTGATAAAGGATTTATAATAATAGTTATGAAAAAATTGTAAATATATATATATACATAATCAATATATATAAATATAAATATAGTTAACAAATTTCTTTATTTGAATATATTTATTATAATTTTATAATTATTTTAATATATAAATATTTATTTATAATTTTGTAAATTTATGTGATATAGAATATTTATATCATTAAACATATATATATATATATATTTAATAAATATATATATTATTTCCAATATAGTAAATTTATTCATTATTTATGTAAATTTAATGCTTATTTAATAATTATTTAAATATAAAAAATTATTTATTTGTAATTACTGAAATATATATAGCTATTTATTTATAATTATATAAATAATTATAAAAAATATTTATTTATTTATAAATATATAAATACATACAAAAAAATTATTTATTCATAATTATAACTATAGAATTTTATAAATATAGTTTGTACATTTTTAAATATATTTATTTATTAATATTTTTTTACCATTTTTTATTACTATTAATGACCATCTATGTTTATGTTCATGTGTTGAAAAAGAGTGAAATCGATTAAATTAAAAATAGGTATCGTTTAATAATATTGAAAAATGGTTATGTTTGGTTTTTTGTAGATTGAATATAAAAAACATTAATTACGTATATGTGAAATCAATATAACAAACATTTGATCTTTGTTAAATTGAATATTCAAATGACATTCAATTATATATCCATTAATAAATGCAATTAATAAGTATTTTTAATACATTTTAATTTTTAATTATAAACCATTATTCTCGAAATAGAGCGAATAATTTTTTAAATATTTAAATGATATTTATGTGTATTAATATATAGCTATATATATAATATATGAATTTTATTAACACTATAAATAATCATCTAATTAATAATATGTTTCGTATTTTTCTCAATTTACTTAATATTTATAATCATTTGTTTAATTTACCTTTTTCATATATATATATTTAGTACATACTATATAATAGTAATTATAATTCATATATAGTATGAAAAATTTGTTCATTTTTATAAATAATTATTTTATTATTTTAATTAGAAATACATTTTTAATAAACTTGTTTATATTAAAAAATCTTTCAATATTTTATTTTGTTTATTTGGACCTTTATCAGCACTATAAATGTATTGATAAAGGACTCCATTATGAGTGTCAAAAATAAACTGCTGATAATGGGTACCCTTTATCAGCGCTAAAAACCCTTGGATAAATGGATAATCTATTAGTTCTAAAAATGGTAACTGATAATGATGACATATATTTGTGATTTTGTATAATGATGATAAATCACAACACTTTTAAACTCCATTTTTTTAGTAGTGAATAAAATAATTTGGAATAATGTACCAAATTACTAGGAAATATTATTGTGATAACTATCAAAAATCATTGGGCAAAAATTGATTTACTAAAAACTCATACAACTGGGTAACAAGTGAGTCAATGAAAATTTGACTAAAATCAATTAATTTTGATAATTATATGCCTTAAATTTTGTAGAAATAATCTATAAAATATTCATGGGATATTAAATCAATATACAAACATATAAAGGATCCATGGTGTGTAAAATTAAATATGTTTCAGAGAATCAGAATTTAGTCCATGAAAACCCTTACATTAATTCATGCTTATTTAAAATTCACTCTAAACTATTATATAAAAATGGAACTATCTTAATCTCCCTTATAAGAAGCTTTTTCATATCAATAATATTTTCAAAATATAATATATAATTATTATATATAAATATATATATATATATTAGTTAATTATTTTCAATTTTTTTAATCATTTCAGAGTAATAATGATTGTTTTGAACTAGTTTTTTTATATTGTTATGGTTTTTCATTCTTCTAAAAAATTCATCATTCCAATATCAAAAAATGTTTATGAATATTTTTTGTATAATTATTTATTATAGAAACCCATTATTTTTATAATTAGATATTACATATAAATATGTGAAAAAACATTATATAACATTATGATCCACACGTGAATTCTATAGTTTTAGGTTTATTGGAAACGTGGATACATGAACAACTCATTCATGCATGATATACAAAATATCCTACAATGTTCATTATAACTTGAATCCTTTTTATACATTTCATAATTAAAACCTATAAAGACCCCAAACTATGTATCCTAGAGTCAATAGTAACATTATTACATTAGGAAAAAATACATGTGATCTCATACCAAAAGATCAAATAGTTTAGTAATCATGTAAAACTAGATACCTCATTGAAATAGACATAAAATTTAAAAAAATAAAATAAAACATATAATTTTTTTATAGAACACCATAATTCAATTTATTATATCCCTAATTATAAATTATAATATATTTCATTAAATCATTGGGAAAGGAAACATATGAAAGGGGAAAGTTGAAATGCTCTGATAGCATATGTTTACACTAGAAGCAGTCATAAAAAAAATAAGGCCTAATAAAAATGGAATGTGAAACATCCTGTTACTTTATTTCAGGTATTAGATAAAATTTGTTTTTATCATACCATAATAGAGGCTAGTCTTGGGTTATTTTTCGTGATGTTTATAAAATTTTGGAATCCCATGGGACAGTTCATGGTTGGCGTACGGTTAGGGAAAACCATGGGGTTTGTCCAAAAAATCATGTTCCCTATTGAGTGGGTAAGGATAGTGACACAAGATTTGTGAATATTTTCTCAAAACTATTTCTAAACCCCTAAAAACCATGAACCTATAAACATTTTGGATTTTCATAGTTGGTGTATAGTTAGTTTATCTTTTTTTGAGATAACTCACCTCATCCAGAAGTCCATTAGGGGAATATGGTTTGGGAGCATGGTTACTACTAACTATGTGTCCATACCTATCCAACCATGCATGTAATTTTTTAATGCCCGAAAATTTAATTAAAATTATTGAGACCATCGTTTATGATTCTTATGTTCCTCTAGTCGACCTTAACCAGTTTAATTTTAATTTAGACATTCTCTAGAGGATTCCATATTTCTTAAAACAACTTATTTTATGATTCAATGTGTTGTTGGAATAACTAATCCATTTCTATTAAGTGGATATCCTCTTATTTAGATTCTCTTGATATTACCATCTCAATTTAGAATAGAGTGACATATCATATCCATATTGATAAATATAATATTTGTTTTCAAGGGGTGATAATTATTAATATGATTTATTGATGTATTATGATTTTGTTCTTTGTTGGTGGATCCCATTGTGGGTGTAGTATTGATTTGACTTCATGGTTAAAGGTAGGTGGTACCATAATACTTTACCACAAAAAGTGAAAGATTATGTTTCTTTATTGATATTATGTAAGTATTAAATTGATTTAAAGCCTGAAATTTAATATGATTTTATTTTTAGTATTAAACGTGAATTTATTTTATAAAACCCTTAAATTTAAAGGCAATTGAAATTGTTTGGATGATATTGAGAAAATGTTTTCTTGATATGAGCATTTATTTGATGAGATTATTTGATGTTGATTATTGAAGAAAGTTTCCTAAATTAAAAGAGTAATTAAAAGGAATTAATTCAATGAAAACATAGGACATGGTTTTCAAACAAAACATGGGTGTTGAATCTGAAATAGTGAAATTAATTTTTTTTTTAAATTTATTTTATATGATTGATTTTATCATGATTTTTTATCTAATAAAGAACATGTGATCCTGGTTAGATAGTGGGTGGTTAGGAAAAGGACACAGTTGATCTGAAACCATAATAATAGACTTATAATGACAACACTAACTAAACCATGTTCAACTCAATTTTCCCATAATTGGTTCTTTAATGGTGTGTACATTTACATCTCATAATTATCCCCCTAATGGGATGTTTATTTTACTGTGCCCACATATCATGATCCGGCATGATGACAACGAAGTGTATGGATTTTATTACCTCAAACAAATATAACACATGACATAGAGACATGTTTTTTTTACATTATTATACATGAAATTATTTATAGAAAGAATTTATGCATTCTAATTATTTTATATAAATGTTTTATATGAAATGTTCATATAATTGTATTTTTTATATATTCTATTTTTTGATTTGACAAAATATTTAGTTGAAAAATATATAAATTCTTTACCATGACTGTAGAGACCCGTATCTTGACGTACATTGACATTACATTACTTTTGCGGAATACTTAGTACATTACAAAAAGACACACACACAAGGACCGTAATAGTTTAGTGTCTTTGGAAACTCGGACTATAATCTTCTAATCGTGGTGAAAGATCTTCAAAATCTCCCATAAAGATCTTCCTTTTTTTTACCTAAAACCTTTCTTTATATCCTGGGGAAAAGAAAACATAAAAGGGTGAGCTCAAATGCTCAGTAAGGGTAAACAAAATAAATATCAATCACATTATATTCATAAGAACATAACATTTTGGAAATCATAACCTGCAAAAGAGAGCATAATTTCATAATCATGGGATAAATCATGGCAGTGAAAAAGTAATCCCAATAATCATAACTTAAAACATGAAACTTTTTGGCATACACACATAATCATAGAGAATAATTTCTTGTTAGTCAAGACTAATTTCCAAGACTATCTTAGTGGACAAAGTCCCTTTTTGAATCGAGTAACCCTCGTTTCAGTCCTGTTTCACTGAACCGGTATAACCTACCGTTCCAGCCCTGTCTATCTCATGAGATATAAAATCTTTACCCAATGCATTGGAGGGAGATATAGGTCCCACCCATCTTATAATGAATCCTTTCTTATGTGTGCCACATAATCATAAACCATACATCATAGCATAACCCATGTAATAAAAATGGTATTCATAAACAACATGACATCATAAAACAATTCATATAAGATAAAGGAATTCATAAAAATATTTCCATAACAACATAATCAAACCAATGTAATAATAGGGATAAAAACAGAACCCTTTTATTATCTTAGATGGAAAATAATTTTGATAAAATACTTGAACTCCATTCTTGAGGAAAATATCCTTTCTTCTTCAAAAACATTTTTCCTTTCATAACATGTCATACAACTTTAAAATAAAAGAAGTTGATTAAAAATAAACTTGAAAACTTGTAAAGGAAGCTTCTTGGAAATAATGTTTTAAAAATCCATTCATGCCGTATAAGTTAAAAAAATATTCTTCTCGTACTTTTGTCGGGAAAGTCAAAAAGTACCTCGTACGAAAAACGACAAAAGATTCCTTTCATTTCTTTTACTAAAAACTCACCGAAGGGTAAAAATGGATTTAAAAAATTGTATGTGGATGGAAATAATATTACATATTGATGAAACATGGATGTGGATGATAAAATACACCCCAGTAATTACTTACGAATAAACAATCTCGGATAAAAATGAGATTGTGATATTTCCCTTACCTTAGGTCCGATTTGCTTTGTACGTGTCCAAAGCTCCTGTATAATGGTTTAAATAATGTCATTGACTTATTACAGAATCATATTCATTGTTATGATATCATATATGGTTCACTTATGACATTATATTACCCGTTCTTTTGTAAATTCCATGTTAAAGAAGCGTTTTGGGTAAAATCGTTTCTTTTATCGTAGGTGTTTTGACTTGTTGTTCTTGACATTATTATTACTTATATCATGATTTACTTACTTCCAGAATATAAAATATGATTTATATATCATATAGATTCAGTATATATATATATATAATAGATAGATAAATGAAATGAAAAACACCGTTCATGGAGACGGTAGTCCGTACGTACGCATGAACGCTGTTTTCCTTTCCCTATTGTCTTGAATGGAAGTAAGTAGATGACATACATATATATATATACATAAATCCAGTAGCTTTATAATGTCATATATTTCATTATTATTTCTTATATATACTTTATAATCATTCTTAAATGGTTAACATGCAGAATGAATCTCATCGCGTCGTGGAGACGGTAGTCCGTACGTACGCACGAGCGATGATATCATTTCCATAAATATTGAATTGAATTGGAGTGGATTATAAAAAATATCAGAATCAATATGATGTTTTAATAACTATGTATAGTTATTCTTTACACCATTATACCCATCCATGTAAGGTGGTGGTGGAAAATAGATTACACCACGGCGTGGAGACGGTATTCCGTACGTACGCACGCGCGGTGATTTCTTTTTCCGTAGGATAGGTAGATGGTGAAATAGGGTTGTTTCATACTTATAATAACATATCAGTATATGAGTGATACTGATTTTATTACTTCATAACGAAACAACCTAAGAAGAAGAAGTGGAAGAAGAAATAAAGATGAAAGAATTGGTAACGGTAATTACCTCTTCTTTGAAGCGCCTTTTGGAGACCTCCTCTTAGGGAACTAAAATTGGTCTTTGAGGAAGCCCAGAACCTCTAGGATGTTGCTAGGGAAGTGGAGAAGAGATTTTGGCAGGGGTTGGACGAGCTTGAGTGCTCAAATTGGTGTGAGGAGGAGGGGGAGGAGGTGCCCTTTTATAAGGGAGGAGAGGGGCACCTTAGGAATATCTCAAAATATTATTTTATATTAAAGTAAAAATCGGTTTATAATGGTTCAAAAGGGTCTTATTTCGAAGCTAAAGTGGGGATGGGTCGAAATCCTATCAACCAATAGGATTTAGACAAGTTTAGGTTCTTATTTTAACCTTATCAATTAGATTTAACTCTAAGTTAAATAATTTAACTTTTACCGTGTCTTTTTGTTTTCTTTCACTATATGGTTAATACACTTACTATAACATGCCAAACGAACCCCAAATTGTTTATTATTAATATATATATCCTTATCTAAGTCATTTGGCCGAACCTTAGATTTTTAGGAATAAAATAACAATTAATAATATAATATTTGATTTAAAAACTATTTTGTGTAAATTTTGACACTATTTGATATATGATTTTTGTGAAAGTCATAACAGAATTATATGTTCGAACCAAGTTGAATATATCAACACTAATATATCATAGTAACCTAGAAAATTATTGGTATTCATAAAAAGTCTTAAATTACATTCATTTGAGTATTTATAACATCACTTATGTTAATATTTCCTTAAAAGGGTAATTACTGCATCATCGTTGTGTCGTAAATAAATTAATTTATTTAAAGTCTAAAAATTATAAATAAAATATCATTATATAGAAAATCTTTTTATCTTTCTAATGAATATTTATAGTGGAATTTATCTTATGTATAACCCCATATTAAAAATGTTTTAGTGAATAAACTTTGATTTTAACTCTTTTAACTCTTCTTTGAATTAAATAATAATAAATGTCCTAATCTAATCCAAGTGGGCCTAAATGATAATATTTTACACTTAAGGTTGTTTTTGGTCGAGATACACTTGTCCAATAGAATTAGGACTTGTGTTAGGGTAATATTTATATCATTCTTACCCTTAATTACCCTATTTACTTTTAACCGTGGTAAATAAAAGTAAAAAGTTACTATTCACCCAAAATTATTTTCATCTCATTGAACCACATTTTACTTACTGACATCAACAGTGTCTCTCGGATTTTTGAAATTCCATTCACAGAAGCGGTAAAATTATGTTTTATGAAAAATTCAGTTTTTTTAACTACCACTTAGTAGTTTCACTATTCATCAAAAAATGAAGGTTTTCAGAAAAATGCCAAAATTTAATCCTAAGATATATTTCATATTCCGAATTCAAAAATGAAGTCTATTTTACCAAATTCATAACATAGAAGTTGCATTAATTAATTTTATAATTAAATCCCACTGTTAAAACAAATAGCGTGTTTTTAAGAAACAATATCTATCAAAAGATTGACACTTGTTTATGTCTGGTTTAAATGTGCAATTACATCCAATGACCAACATTGTATTAAATTGTAAAAATATATTCTAAATATACTTTAAAACTACTCCAATTAATAATTTATCACTATTAATTATTTCGATTAAAAAAGTTGTTTTTTAATTATAATTTAGTAAATTTCACTATTCATCAGAATATGAAAGTTATCCGAAATGTACCAAAATTTCACCTTAGACTAAATTCGATACTCCGAATCCAAAAATGAAGTTCATTTTGAAAAATTAGATTTACAGAATTTTAAAAAGTGGTTATTACTATTCATACCGGCTAGTTTTAATAATATTTTAATAGCATATCGTTGTTTAGTGAAACTCGGTATTGCGTATTACACACGCTATCGAGGAAGGTTGCGATTGCGTGTAATGCAAGGCAAGTCAAGGATGCGTGTTGTGCAAGCTCCTTTTGGTGTAGCGTACAACACAAGACATTAAATTAAAAAGAATATTTTTTATAAAATCTTGGGCTGTTACATTCTACCCCCCTTAAAATGAATTTCGCCCTCGAAATTCGTCGGGGTTATAAATGGTTTACTATTTGAAAGTTTCTTTAATAGAAACCCACATCGTAAAAAGGAATATCAAAACCAATCTTTAAAAACAAAAGTATGAAACGTAACAGTTACCCAAATAAACTAATCATTGGGTTTCCACATAGGTGAAAATATGGATATGGAAGAGAAATCTAACCATCATGTTCTGATGGAGAGTGGTAGAGAACATGGCTATGGAAAAGCCAATAATCACAAATCCATAAATTTGTGACGATCTAAGGTACCATCCGATTCATCAGGTATAAGATCACTAGGACAACATTTTTGGTTTTCAAGATCATTTCCCTAAAGTTGAAAATTTGAATTGGAATAAATACTTTCTTTATTTTGGTACAATCTCACTATTGTTCGTGCCTAGAACAATTTCCACTTCATCTCTTAAATAAATGAAGTTGAATTTGTTATTTGTGAAGTGTTAGCAGATCATGTGATAGAATGACGGGTCATTCCATCTGTCTCAAACAAAATGTTAGCAAAAATTATATACATAAGTCGATCTATAGTGAGATTAATCATATATAGTTCCTAAAATGGACTTATACTTCATATATCATACTGCTTAATATAATAAAACTAGTTTCTACTAAACAGGGACTTCCTGAAGGCCAGTGGTAGGCGATAAAGGCCAGTCGCACTTCGGTTGTGGGTTCGATTCCCACAGCCTTGTCCGAAGCGATGGGCTGTCGCCCGTCCTGCAGGTTGTCCTTTTTCTAAAACATTATTACTATAACATCCCATAAATAATATCGAAAAAACTTCTATCCTTAAACAATACTAACTTATGTCCAACATAATCCATTCCAATCTTTAGTCCTATCCATAATACTGCAGTCCATTCTCATAACATAGTGAAAACGATTACCAGAGATTTAATACCATCGTTGATCCCCATATATCATAAGATATATCTTGTTGGACACATTCCAAACATTCAAAGGCCTTAATCTTGTACTCTCTTGAATACCCATTGAACCTTAGTGAAAACTTGAATGCAGTTAAAAGTTAACACTTTCCACATACCAAAATCCTCAAAATTCTATATACTCAAACCATGATATCACTTAGTCCTTATATCAATCATGAGCTCATGAATACTGTTAAACATTTCATTTTCTCGTTTTCCCTTCATTATGCGCATAATATCTCAATCACTTTGAATACCACATTAGACCAATACATAAATATTCCAATATTCCATGATACAACATTATTTTGGAATCCCATTACATAAAAACTTAATCATTCCACCACATCGTTTTCATATTCAACATTGCCAATAGTGATCGCATGTGACTTCCCTTTGTCCTTTGCCTTAAGCGGTTGCTCATGTCTATCATCACTAACCCTTGGATTAGTGAATTTATTGGCATAATGTCCCATCTCCTTGCACTTGAAGCATTGAAGTTTTGGTTGTGCGTTCTCTGCAGTGTTTGCTTTATTCACTTCATTAGAATCCCTTTTTCCATTACTTCGACACTCAGTTTCTCGATGACCTTCTTTTCCACACTTATAACATTTTCTAGTCCCTTTAAGACAATCTCCACCATGCTTCTTTCCACACTTTGTGCATAAGGAAACATTCATCTTCTTTTCACTATTATTCTAAGATTTCTCCTTGAACTCCATCTTTCGTTTCTTGTCAAAACCATGAGATGGATATGTAACAACAACTTCCATTTCTACCTTGATAGCACAACGCACAATTTCTTCATAGCTACTGAAGTCTCTTATAGCTAATGCCCTTCGAAGACTTGGTTTTAAGCCACTAAAAAATCGATCAACTTTACTTTCAGGTTGGATGATAATGCCAGATGCATACCTTGCAAGTCTTGTAAAATTCGCTTCGTATATACCAACAGATTCATCATCCTTTTGCTTTAGTTCAAGAAACTCCTTCTCCATCTTCGTTCGAAGAATACGAGGGAAGTACTTACTGAAAAACAAGTTCTTGAACTTGTCACATTCCATGGAATCAATTTCATCTCTTTGCATCGTATTCTTGATAAGATTCCACCATTGATCAGCTTCACCTTCCAAACGATATACTGCTAAGATGACTTTATCATGTTCAGAACATTGAAGAACTGAAAATATCTTTTCAGTAGTACTAATCCATTGATCAGCAACTAATGGATCAGTAGACCCACTGAAAGAAGGCGGACGCTGCCTCATGAAGGATTCAACAGAATGTTGCTCCTTCCTTTGCTCGTTTGGAAGTCCTGCATGATTCATAGCTTGAGAAAGTTGTGTGAGCATGGCTACAAGATTTTGCATTCCAGCTCCAATATCGTTTGGTTGCTCAGGGGGACAATCATTGCATTGTCCATTACATTGATCAACACGGTTCTTTCGGGTTCCAGCCATCGTCTAAAACCCCAAAAGAATAGTGTGAGAGGCAAAAATCATGCTAGGGAAAACAACATAATAAAGGGGTAGTACCCTCAATATCTAACATCTTAGGTTAAATTCTAAGATCGTTAGAGCAATTCTAGGACTATAACCTATACGTATACTTAACCTTAGAGACATCCCTAGACATACCTTAGAAATATCTATAGGGATCTCACTAACGTTTTCGTATCCTAGTTTCCAAAGGTTGACTAAACCTTTCCTCTGATACCAACTATAGAGACTCGTATCTTGACGTACATTGACATTACATTACTTTTGCGGAATACTTAGTACATTACAAAAACACACACACACAAGGACCGTAATAGTTTAGTGTCTTTGGAAACTCGGACTATAATCTTCTAATCGTGGTGAAAGATCTTCAAAATCTCCCATAAAGATCTTTCTTTTTTTTTACCTAAAACCTTTCTTTATATCCTGGGGAAAAGAAAACATAAAAGGGTGAGCTCAAATGCTCAGTAAGGGTAAACAAAATAAATATCAATCACATTATATTCATAAGAACATAACATTTTGGAAATCATAACCTGCAAAAGAGAGCATAATTTCATAATCATGGGATAAATCATGGCAGTGAAAAAGTAATCCCAATAATCATAACTGAAAACATGAAACTTTGTGGAATACACACATAATCATAGAGAATCATTTCTTGTTAGTCAAGACTAATTGCCAAGACTATCTTAGTGGACAAAGTCCCTTTCTGAATCGAGTAACCCTCGTTTCAGTCATGTTTCACTGAACCGGTATAACCTACCGTTCCAGCCCTGTCTATCTCATGAGATATAAAATCTTTACCCAATGCATTGGAGGGAGATATAGGTCCCACCCATCTTATAATGAATCCTTTCTTATGTTTTCCACATAATCATAAACCATACATCATAGCATAACCCATGTAATAAAAATGGGATTCTTAAACAACATGACATCATAAAACAATTCATATAAGATAAAGTAATTCATAAAAATATTTCCATCACAACATAATCAAACCAATGTAATAATAGGGATAAAAACAGAACCCTTTTATTATCTTAGATGGAAAATAATTTTGATAAAATACTTGAACTCCATTCTTGAGGAAAATATCCTTTCTTCTTCAAAAACATTTTTCCTTTCATAACATGTCATACAACTTTAAAATAAAAGAATTTGATTAAAAATAAACTTGAAAACTTGTAAAGGAAGCTTCTTGGAAATAATGTTTTAAAAATCTATTCATGCCGTATAAGTTAAAAAAATATTCTTCTCGTACTTTTGTCGGAAAAGTCAAAAAGTACCTCGTACGAAAAACGAAAAAAGATTCCTTTCATTTCTTTTACTAAAAACTCACAGAAGGGTAAAAATGGATTTAAACAATTGTATGTGGATGGAAATAATATTACATATTGATGAAACATGGATGTGGATGATAAAATACACCCCAGTAATTACTTACGAATAAACAATCTCGGATAAAAATGAGATTGTGATATTTCCCTTACCTTAGGTCCGATTTGCTTTGTACGTGTCCGAAGCTCCTGTATAATGGTTTAAATAATGTCATTGACTTATTACAGAATCATATTCATTGTTATGATATCATATATGGTTCACTTATGACATTATATTACCCGTTCTTTTGTAAATTCCATGTTAAAGAAGCGTTTTGGGTAAAATCGTTTCTTTTATCGTAGGTGTTTTGACTTGTTGTTCTTGACATTATTATTACTTATATCATGATTTACTTACTTCCAAAATATAAAATATGATTTATATATCATATATATTCAGTATATATATATATATATAATAGATAGATAAATGAAATGAAAAACACCGTTCATGGAAACGGTAGTCCGTACGTACACATGAACGCTGTTTTCCTTTCCCTATTGTCTTGAATGGAAGTAAGTAGATGACATACATATATATATATATACATAAATCCAGTAGCTTTATAATGTCATATATTTCATTATTATTTCTTATATATACTTTATAATCATTCTTAAATGGTTAACATGGAGAATGAATCTCATCGCGTCGTGGAGACGGTAGTCCGTACGTACGCACGAGCGATGATATCATTTCCACAAATATTGAATTGAATTGGAGTGGATTATACAATATATCAGAATCAATATGATGTTTTAATAACTATGTATAGTTATTCTTTACACCATTATACCCATCCATGTAAGGTGGTGGTGGAAAATAGATTACACCACGGCGTGGAGACGGTATTCTGTACGTACGTACGCGCGGTGATTTCTTTTTCCGTAGGATAGATAGATGGTGAAATAGGGTTGTTTCATACTTATAATAACATATCAGTATATTATTGACACTGATGTTATTACTTCATAATGAAACAACCTAAGAAGAAGAAGTGGAAGAAGAAATAAAGATGAAAGAATTGGTAACGGTAATTACCTCTTCTTTGAAGCGCCTTTTGGAGACCTCCTCTTAGGGAACTAAAATTGGTCTTTGAGGAAGACTAGAACCTCTAGGATGTTTCTAGGGAAGTGGAGAAGAGATTTAGGCAGGGGTTGTCCGAGCTTGAGTGCTCAAATTGGTGTGAGGAGGAGGGGGAGGAGGTGCCCTTTTATAAGGGAGGAGAGGGGCACCTTAGGAATATCTCAAAATATTATTTTATATTAAAGTAAAAATCGGTTTATAATGGTTCCAAAGGGTCTTATTTAGAAGCTAAAGTGGGGATGGGTCGAAATCCTATCAACCAATAGGATTTAGACAAGTTTAGGTTCTTATTTTAACCTTTTCAATTAGATTTAACTCTAAGTTAAATAATTTAACTTTTACCGTGTCTTTTTGTTTTCTTTCACTATATGGTTAATAAACATACTATAACATGCCAAACGAACCCCAAATTGTTTATTATTAATATATATCCTTATCTAAGTCATTTGGCCGAACCTTAGATTTTTAGGAATAAAATAACAATTAATAATATAATATTTTATTTAAAAACTATTTTGTGTCAATTTTGACACTATTTGATATATGATTTTTGTGAAAGTCATAACAGAATTATATGTTCGAACCAAGTTGATTAAATCAACACTAATATATCATAGTAACCTAGAAAATTAGTTGAATTCATAAAAAGTTTCAAATTACATTCATTTTAGTATTTATAACATCACTTATGTTTATATTTCCTTAAAAGGGTAATTACTGCATCATCGTTGTGTCATAAATAAATTAATTTATTTAAAGTCTAAAAATTATAAATAAAATATCATTATATATGAAATCTTTTTAGCTTTCTAATGAATATTTATAGTTGAATTTATCTTATGTATAACCCCATAGTAAAAATGTTTTAGTGAATAAACTTTGATTTTAACTCTTTTAACTCTTCTTTGAATTAAATAATAATAAATGTCCTAATCTAATCCAAGTGGGCCTAAATGATAATATTTTACACTTAAGGTTGTTTTTGGTCGAGCTACACTTGTCCAATAGAATTAGGACATGTGTTAGGGTAATATTAATATCATTCTTACCCTTAATTACCGTATTTACTTTTAACCGTGGTAAATAAAAGTAAAAAGTTACTATTCACCAAAAATTATTTTCATCTCATTGAACCACATTTTACTTACTGACATCAACCGTGTCTCTCGGATTTTTGAAATTCCATTCACAGAAGCGGTAAAATTAAGTTTTATGAAAAATTCAGTTTTTTTTACTACCACTTAGTAGTTTCACTATTCATCAAAAAATGAAGGTTTTCAGAAAAATACCCAAATTTCATCCTAAGCTATATTTCATATTCCGAATTCAAAAATGAAGTCTATTTTACCAAATTCATAACATAGAAGTTGCATTAATTAATTTTATAATTAAATCCCACTGTTAAAACAAACAGCGTGTTTTTAAGAAACAATATCTATCAAAAGATTGACACTTGTTTATGTCTGGTTTAAATGTGCAATTACATCCAATGACCAACATTGTATTAAATTGTAAAAATATATTCTAAATATACTTTAAAACTACTCCAATTAATAATTTATCACTATTAATTATTTCGATTAAAAAAGTTGTTTTTTAATTATAATTTAGTAATTTTCACTATTCATCAGAATATGAAAGTTATCCGAAATGTACCAAAATTTCACCTTAGGCTAAATTCGATACTCCGAATCCAAAAATGAAGTTCATTTTGAAAAATAAGATTTACAGAATTTTAAAAATTGGTTATTACTATTCATACCGGCTAGTTTTAATAATATTTTAATAGCATATCATTGTTTAGTGAAACTCGGTATTGCGTATTACACACGTTATCGAGGAAGGTCGCGATTGCGTGTAATGCAAGGAAAGTCAAGGATGCGTGTTGTGCAAGCTCCTTTTGGTGTAGCGTACAACACAAGACATTAAATTAAAAATAATATTTTTTATAAAATCTTGGGCTGTTACAATGACTTGTTTTATTTATATTGAAAACATAAATGGATTATTATTATTATGGAATTTATTATAGAAAACATAGTGACACCCTAATGGGGTGTTTCTCTCAAACCCTATATTTTTATTTGGGAGTTTTTATATTTTATTATAACAGTTCTAGGAAAATTAGTGAAATACTTAAAGGCGGTGGGTGTACTAAGTTAGTCGGACTAGGAGAAATGGATGTATCCACAGGACATCTGATCCACCGGTTATATGGATTTTCTAGTACATGGTCTGGAGAGATGTTGATTACTTTGATTATGTATAATTTAGTATTATTTTTTCAGGTTGGTTTTAGTAATTTATCCTTGAAGAGTGTTTACAAATCGGCCTGTGTCATTTACATGTCTTTGTTTCATGGAAATATCATTCATTTTATATTCTTATATGATGTTTGGGTGTTGTTGTCAACCCATGGGGAATGGTAATTCCTTTTGGTCTATGTCCAAACTAGAAAATGTATTAGTGTACAAGGAAATATTATATTATTTATGATATAGTGGTATCAAATGGAGTTTTTGAAACATTTCATGAAGATGGTATACAGTTACGGTGGTCCTAGTAGATATGGTCTAGATATTTTGGGACATAGGAGGTAGATATGAGTGATGGTCTTTCTAGAAATAATTTATATTATTGTTAATTCACTATGGTAATTTTGGAAAAGTATATTTAAGGATTTTTTGATCTTTTTCTACTATTTTTCTAGTTACATGGAGTTCTCTAATATCCCTATAACATTTGATTTAGTTGTTTTTATGAATATCCAAGATAATGTGTCAATGTTTTCTTTTGATGCTTTGTAGAATCATTCCCCAAAGATGATGTTTGAATTTTCCTCATGAGGAATCCTCTTGTGAACCACAATATGTAAATCCTATGGTGGACAATAATAATGTTTAGATGGTGGTACATGATGTCCAATATTTGGGTATATTACCCGCACATGATCCCATTCATGCACCTGATTTGGATCAACTAACTGATGAATCTAGATATCATTTTCAATAGTTTATTCTGTAGAAGTAACCATATTTCCATGTATAAAATTATCCTATTGATGATTAATATTGGTTGAAAAATATATATACTCTTTCTGAGTTCATATAAACCCCAAAATCTATAAAGGTTAAATGCACAACCATTAGGATTAAAGGTCATATAAATATATAGTAGAATTCAATGGTGATAATGAATAAATATGAGTTAATATAGTGTAAATACATTAGAATTTTTTCACTATGAAAATATATCTTGAATCAATGGTATTGGTAAATTCCAGAGAGTGTGTCAACCTAAAACATGGTGACTAGATCATGAAATATTATAAAAACCATTTAGCTGATATTTTTCACCTTTATCATAGAATTGTTAAAAATGAATAAAATGGCATAAATATTGGATATTCATCTCTAAGATGACATTTGATCCTATTTTTTCATTTGTAGGATCACATTTAATGCTGTCATAGTGGATTGTGTATTGATAAATTTTCGTGCCCTCGCTGGTAAGTTAGGGATAACAGTTGTTTCCTTTTCTCTCTTTAGGTGTTCGATTAGTTCAATTAAGGAAAGAGGAAGATTGATGGATTTCATTATGGATCTAAACTATATGGATTATTCATATGTCCTTAAATGATTGGAAGAGGCCCTATGTCTTGATTTTTGTGTTCCATGTTTGGAACTGAAATGGGTTTTCACTGGGGAACATAAGATCAATAGTATGTTTGGATTCACCAGTCATCTGTAAATGTTTTTATGTATTTTCTTCTTCATGAAGTGTCATAGAATCATAAAAACCTAAAAGTATTATGGATTAATTGGATTCATCAATAACTAAAGAGTTACATCCATAGAAATTTGTAACAAGTCTTCTTCACGTAGTCAAAGATTCTCCATATTAAAATAATGTGATTTTAGAGACTGTTAGAAGTACCGTCAATATAAATTAATCTATAGTGACTATTGAATGCGATACTCACACATATCTCTCATTCATATCGATTTTTGTTTTGAAAATTTCAAACAAATTCCTAGGCATATTTTGTCTTAGGTGATGGATATTACTACACAATTCAAGATGTTTTGAGAAAAAATTATTTTATAATAACTTCTATTTTGTTTTTAACTAATTTTTATCTTACCAGAAATTATATATGTATTAACTTGAAGCTTTTTGAATTCGTTTTTGAGATGGATTTATTAATTATATATATTCACCGAATTGACTGTTACCTCTAGTAGGTATCTTATACTTCTCATGATGGGGTGTACCATATATTCTTGGGGGAAAGGGACTTGTGATCAGGTAGAGGAGGGCCATATTTTATAGTGTTGGTCAGGGTAATATTAGTGTTTGATCATGATCTGGAGTGATTACATTTGATTTATGATCCCCCTCTAGTTGTCTTTCAGTTTACTCATATTTTTCCATTTTATTTATTCGGTTTTCCATGTGTAATAGAGGTGTAGTTCTCCATTGGATATTACTTAATATCTTGCCGATATCGATTGACTTTGACCACATGGAAACATCAAAATTTATGGATATGAAAACTCAATGGAATAATCTTTTTTTAAGGTTTCTATATTTCCAGGTGTACCATATTTGGTAGTTACTATTATCATTGAAAATAAATCTACTGTAAAACATCATCCTATGTTTTGTTTATCAGATAGTCAACTAATTCATGAGAATGAACAAATTTCTATTTCCATATATTTATTATTTTTATGATCATTTTAAATTGGGGAATTGTATCTCTATGAATGATCATTGTTTTGTTTATTACCCATTGATTATTAAATAATTGAAAATTCCAAACCACATTCAGGAGTAGGAATTTCCATAAAGAGTTCCTTGTTTTCCATTTTGGTCATACTTATATTCCAATTGTTTTTTTTGAACTATTGAATAGGACGTTCCATGATTACGATAACTCATTATTGGTAGTATTTTTGGATAAAATCATGAAACACACCAAACTCAAGGAAGGCACGTTCAGGATTTTAGAGATGTTTTAAAAATTTTAAAATATCCCAGACATTACATAAAGCATTCACAATGTGATTTCTTGATTCAATATGTAGATTTCATGGGAAATATGTTCATCAAACATGGTATTATAGTTAATTCTTATATTTTTAAGGGTGTTATGAAATTATAGAAACCATGTATTGTTTTTGAGATATAGATCTTCTTTGGATTTCATGGTGTATAACTGTATGTTTTTTACATTTTCCTTGATGTTTCATTCTACAATGACTAATCTCACTCATAAAGTAATAATTTTCTTGTGGGATGTCAAATTATGGAGTTAATTTACGAAGATAAAAATTATTTAATTTTTTTCATATTTTAAATCTTTTATAGTGTCAGTAGGACCATGTGGTATTTTGTGAGGAATCACATTAAGGTTTTGGTTGCACAATTATATGGGGTGATCGTGTAGTAGCCAGTGGCTCTAAAAAATTAGGTCAGATGACAATAATTGTCTAACCCATGATATCAAACATGTAACTCTAACGCATTATCTTAAGATTTAATAGAATTTTCTTTTTATTGAGATGTTTAAAATTTATTCTAACCGCTAAATTATGATCTATGTATTTTGTCAAATATATTTCTATCTCATATAGAATTTTCAGGTGGAGTATCTACATTTTTATGATATTGAAATTGCATGAACCTCTAAAAATGGAAATGTTGGTATTGATTCATTGAGCAGCAAACATCTAACTCATTCCCTAAATGAATCATTTGTTCTCTGCTATATAATGGTTCTCAGTTCTCTATTACATTTGTGAGCCAGAGGATGTGGTAGATTATTTTTAGAAAGGGTACAATCAAATTATTCTCTCTATAGGATAATTCGTCAAGAACGCTATCTTCATGGTGAATTCATTAAATGTGTGGAATTTCATTATATTTTTTTTACATTTTTTATCGGTTGTTACCTTCATAGGTTACCCAATGTTTTAAAAACTAATACATTTTCTTGTTGACTATGAGAAGGGTTTTGATTGGGGAATTCCAAAATTATCAGTGGTAAGTGTACCTGAGTACCGAAAATATATTTTTATGATATTAAATGGAGGTTTTGTTGTTTAAGTATGAGTTCAGACATCACCGACATTGTTTCTAATTATTATACATGCTAAAAAGTTATGTTCAATCACCAGAAACAATCTTTATTACTTATTCCAATTCTAGTGATGACTTGGAAGTATGAAGAGACATTGAAAAAAATATAGTTTGGATTCTAACTACACCATGGGGAAATAATATGATATGGGTTTTGATCTATATGGTGATCAAATATTATCACTTTATAACCATTATAGATACACCAAATTATTAGTATTTGGGATGTCGTTATATAAATTATGATGTACATTTTCATGGAGTTCCTTGAACTATAGTATGTTATAGATCATTGTTTTAATTATTATGTTTGGAAGAGTCTTCTAGGATGTAATTAGATCCCAGGTACATGTGATCATGAAATATCATCCATAGAGTGATGGCTATATATAATGATCTATAAAGAGTCATGAAGGCTATCTATAACCCTATTTTCTTTACTATAGTGGATCATGGGATGACCCATCGGGGTTGGTTATGTTTTACTACAATAAAGAGAAACAAATTGACTATTATAATTGAAATTTTTGAGACCTTATATTTCCATCTATGTAAATATTTGTTGTCTTGGTCAAAGATTAGTGAAATATCTTTGGTCGTACCATGTTTAGTCCATGATTCAAGAAAAATTATTCAATAAATTAATTATAAAAATATGATGTCATAAAGCTATTAGAAATCATATATTGATCATCATCAATGAAATTTGGAGTTCTCTATTCATGATTACATGTTCTTTAGTGTTTCACTTTGGTTGGGTCACCAACACCTTGGGAAATACGGGAATACTATGATGATATTTATTGGACTTTTTGAGCTTATTTAGTATGTTGCGATGGTGGATTATCATTTGGAACTTCTATTATAGTTGAAATTTATTCACAATGGAATTCATGTATTATATATCTAGAAGTATCTTTATGGATCTTCTCATGTCATGATTCTTCATGATATTAACGTTGAACTAGATTTATATTTTACTCAACAATCATTCAGTATTTTTTATTATAAGGCACAAGTTCTACATTGAATGATAATACCTTTGGTTCATGGTCTATTGAATACTGGATCTATTTATCATGAAATTTGGGATCCTAAGGATCTAATGGGAAATCAGTCAACTCATCTCAATGATAAGAAATCTTTATGATAGTGTTTTGTGTGAAATAAATTATATATAATGGGTTTGTTGTCACATCTCATTACATGATTTTAGTTATTCCATGGACATTGTTTTGATATTTCCATGATAAGGGATTTCCATGTGTTATTTTTCAGGAATATTGGGAAATATTTCAATTTAAGATGGCTACACATAGTAGGAACATGTTTAGGTAAAGTAGTTGGATTTGACCCAGCAAACAATTTACCCTATTGAGAGGGTCAAGAGTGTAGTTCACAGATGGCACTTGGTTTTTCCAAAACCATATGCCCCCCTCCAAACCATGATACCCTAGATATTTTAGGTTTTCATACTTTTCGAATGGTTAGTTTAAAAAATTTTACAAACTATAAAACTAACTCATATGTCTTATTGGTGTGCACGGTTAGGATATATGGTTACTAATAATAGTAGATGACTACTCAATAAACCTTGTAAACGTGTTTTTACCTCATGGAATTTGTAATAAAAATCATGAAACACTCCTTTTATATTCAGAAACACCAACAGTACACCAAAATCAGTTTATTTTTATTTTGGAAGATATCTATAGGATTCTTTGTCTCTCTAAACATCTTCTTTTGTGAATCAAATAGTCAGTGGAATATTGTATCCCATACCAAGAAGTGGATATTATCTGATTTAGTTTCTATCTATCATATATTTTATCCTTCCAAAAAATTGATAGATAAACATGTTATTGGTTGACCAAATTATATTTGTGATGGATCATGATTCGTGGTTTTATATCATGATATATTATGAATTCATTATTCGTTAGTAGATCTCAATGCTGGTGTTGAGTTGATTTGACCACATGCTTAAATTTATGTGGCACAATAAATCATTACCCTACAAATTGAAACCCTATATTTCTTGATTTATTTTAAATGTTTTTTTAATTGATATAAAAAAATGTATATAAAATGATCTGATGATTGATTTAAAATGGGAATGAATTTTTGAAAACCCTGATTTCAATTGAATTAAAATTATTAGTTATATTTTCTAGAAAAATGGAGGCCTGATATGAAATTATATTTTTCAGGAGATTAGATGATGATTGTTCAAGGAATACTGTTAAATTGAATAATGATTTGAAAATAAATTAATTGAATAAAAACATAATATTTTGTTTTTAATTGAAAAGGAATATTGGAACTGAAATTTTAAAAATAAATAGAGATTTTTGAATTGATTTTAAATGAATGATTTTACAATTGACGACAGATTGTTTGAAGAAAATGTGAGTATAGTTGGTTGGTGGGTGATAAATAATAGATCTCTAGGAATATCATACCATATAAATGTTTTGATGATTAAAAAACAAACTAATCTAATTTCATCATGATTATCTTATAATGGTTCTCTTGATGGGGTTTAAATTGATTTCCTATAATGGTTCCCCTAGTGGGGTGTACATTTGATTGTGAACACATATCTTGAACCAGGATGATACTTTAAAATATTGAGGATTCAGTTACATGACAATAACATACCACAAGGATTTTGAACATAGATCTCTCTTATGTTTTCTTGAATATATATTCAATTGATTACAGAACTGTTTTTTTATGCCCCTGATTTTATAAAAAAAATTTATATATAATGTCCATCCAATCATATATTTATATAATTCCGTATTTTTAGTTTAATTCATGATTTCTTAAAAATATGTAGTTTCCTTTACACACCTTGTTATATTTAAATATAATGAATAATTAGTTTTTTAAATAATTACTTAGGGAACACACGGTGAGACACTACTTGGAGATTTATTTAACACCCTACCTTTTCCTTCGATAGGTTGAAGGTCATATTTTTTAAATTCCATTAAAAGGGAAAATTACACTTGGAGTTGGAAGGTATACATTATTCATGTGACCTGGAGTGATGGTATTGATTACTGTAGATGTGATCCACCTGTTACATGTGTTTTCAAATACTCTGACTTGATTTTTTTTGTTTAATTTAATGATTTACTATTTATGTATTGTATTTCATAGTTGATTCTGGTACTCTCTTTTTAATGAGTGTTAATGTACAGATGTGTATCATTTATCTTCTATGTTTTTTTGGAAAAATTGTTTCCATTTTATTTGTGTATTATTTTATATGTTTATAAACATCCCTTGTGGATCGTGAATACACTTTAGGCTATACCATGATCAGGAATGTTATTATAGCACCAAATTATTTTTTGTGCTTAATTGAAGTAAGTTAAATAACCAAAACACATTCTACTTAATCAATAATCTAAACATAAATAATAATATGGTAGGAAACAATTATGATCAAATTAATTTCATATCACATGTAATTTGATCTTGAAACATTTCAACATATATACTAAGTAATTTATTAATCACAGTGGCATCAAAAACTAATCTAATAATGAGGGAACGCATAATGTTGGACATCCTAACCATACCATCAAGTCCTCATTACAATATATATTATATATATTTTTAATTACTTATCCTAAAACTCATTTTATTTTGTCTAATGAGACATATTGATGCATCAAGTGGCTATTGCAGGCCTTGCCTATCACAAACTAAGTACAATTCATTCTCATATGAATTGGTAGAAACATATTAAAATTTATAATTCATATTGAAAATGGTCATTAAAAGTTATTATAATTTCCTAAATCAATAAATATAATAAACATAAATATTTATAATAGAAAACTATAATACAAATGTTAATAGATTCCCTAATTAAATAACATAATGATGAACCATCCAATGTACTATAGTAAACTGTACCTAAATAGAACACCCCATTTAAACTAATCATAAATGATAGAGGGAAATAAAATTTATGGTATGTTTAGAACATATTTCCAATGGATAATATTGTAAAATGAGTGGTTTTTCATTTATTAATAGAAAACCCATTAAAATTCTATTAAGTAATACTCGAGGAAAATAACATTTAAAAATTAAAAAATAAATATCAAAATAGAAAAATTTCTTGAACATTAGAAAAATAATTTCGTTAAAAAATAATACAATAAAAATTTAATGGAAGAATTAAAATACGGTTTGTTTATAATTGTGGTTAATTCCTTACATGTCCAATAAGTTAAAAACATTATTCTTAGATAATTATAAAAAGTAAAAAAAGAACATCATTCAGAAAAGAACATTGTGAATCATTTGAAATTATTATATTAAAAATAATTAATATATATAATTATATGAAATAAATCATATATTGGTTGTTTTAAACAACTTTCTATTTTTTTAGAAAGCATGGATATGTATGAAAAATGATTCTTGATTGAAGAGAGAAATAAATTTTAATTTTATAGAAAACAATTTCTAAATTTAATTGAAAACGAGTTTAAAATTGTAATATTAGATTAATGATTCTTGAAATAGTATAGGGGAAGAAATGTAATTGTTTTATGATATAAATTTAAAACAACTTGCACATTGGAGACATACATATAAACATTCCTAAATAATGATAAAATTGTGAAATAAACCCTTTCCACAATGTACTCTTTAATCGTAACAAGCCTATAATAAAAAACATAAAATAAAACATTTAAAGACCACGAATATAAAAATATTAATGACATAATAAATCAAATTTATAGTATATACACTACACAAAATACCTAAATTATGAATATGGAATTTGTCTCAAAAAAGTTAAAGTGGGACGGGAAACCCTTACCTAGTGTGCAATTTCATTATTACATGTTCAAACCTCATATATATTAATTATTAATTTATTATAAATATATTATTATACACAAATCATGAATATAATATCATATATTTTTTTATAACTTTTATCCATCCATTTATTAATATTTATTTATTAAAAACACTATTCTATGTGATGTACATGTCATTTTTCATGTATATTTCGGTTCAATAGTCTTAGTACAAGTAAGTTTGTCATGGTTCCATCATATAAAATTTTTAACCCTCATATAAATATGATATATATAAATTTTATTATTATTCATAATAGTTCATAGAAGACAAAGGTCAAAAAAATTAGTTACATCAATCATAGAGATGGTATGCCATATATGATCATGAAGATTGTTTTAATTTTTTCCATGGAAGGAAAAAAGTAAAGATAAATAATATGTAACCATTAATGAATAGATATTATATCCTATATATCATAAATATTCATTAAATATATTTTTATTTCCATCAATTTGACAAAAAATGAAAACTTTTACACATCACTTCTTAGAGGCGATAGTCCACATATATGGCCCAGCGATGTTATCATTTTACAATGTAATGTAAGGTAACATAATATATATGATATTGTAAATACATTAGTTTTATTAGGTCATAAATTTAATACATACTCATTAAATATATCTTAATATATAGCTATGATAGGTGGTTATGGAGAATCAATTACATCGATTCGTGAGACATTAGTCAATTGTACACACAATTGAAAATTTCATTTCCCATTTTATAGATGAAGAGATTACAATAAGTACGTGAATTAACATAATAACAAATATAAATATGTAAGATACTTATGTTATAATTTTATCCTAGTTTATGGATATATTTATGAGTTAACGAATGAAATAAAATAAAAATGTATGGTTTGTAACTATAACTCTTCTTTAGGAACCTTTTTAGGTTTATGCCTAATGCCTTCCTATATTTGTTTTGTTAACAAATAAAGGACTCTAGGTCATGCACAATGAAGTTTGTGTGGTGTTTTTGTAGTTCATGGATCATATAAATTTCCTCATGTGTGATATGTGGGGAGGATAATGGTGTTTTTTTATAAGTGATGGAGATGTCACAAATGAAATTTTTGAAAATAATAAATTGTACCCACACTGTTCACTAGTAAAAATGTTCTAAAATTGGTCATATTAAAACCTTAGTTGATATATGGTATAAATATGTCCATCCAATTGAAATTAGAAATGTTTCTAGGTTATATTAAATCTTACTATTTTTTTAACCCATGATAATCCCCTTTTATCCTTAACACCAATATTTAGTTTTTTTAATTTTAACTATTAATTTATAACAAAATTTAAGTTTGAATTATTATAAAATATTTTTTATTATGATTCCAAATATTAAATCCTATTTCAAAAATTCATTTATAATATTTTTTTAATATAATTTAAATTTAATCTCATAGACTCGACAAAAAAACGTACTTTGGAAAATTTTAGATAACTATAAAAAGATATTATATTAAAATTTAATATATAATTGATCCAAATAACATAAATTGGATTAATTAAAATAATTTTTATAAACTATAAAAATTTTCAAATCGTTAATAAATGTTAGTTTCAATAAAATCATTATTTTTTCACTATTAATTGAAAAAATAATATTTTCATAAAATAATAAAAAAATATATATAAAATAAATTTTTTATGAGGATTTAAAAATGATTTCCATTTTCACAAATAAATTTTGAAAAAGTGTTAAAAATAATTTTCACATAGGTTTATAAAACTCGATGAAACTATTTTTTGAAAATATAATGTTTTCTAGAAAGGCATATGATTTTATTTTAAATAATTCATACTTTTATTTAAAATAAATTTTTAAATAAAATTATTTTGTACATGTTTAAATCCAATAACATTAAAATTTTAGTTAGAACTATTCTTAGCTTCCAATTTAATGGAAAGGTTATAATTGTCATATTTAAATATTTTATTTCACAGGTCGTTAACACTCGGTGTTGCGAGTCATATATGATTTTGAATGAAAATAATTATTTAAAAATATTGTGTTTTCACATTCTCCCCACCTTCAATAAATCCCATTCTTGGAGTTTCTAATTTCACACAGAAATAAATTATTTTATATTTTAATTTACTATTTTTCGAAAAAAAAACATAAAATGTTTAAGAAAACATTATCATGGTAAATGGGTAAGGGATGTACAAATGTCATCTATAATTGCACATACATCGGTTTCCAAGAAAGAAAATATTTATTGAATTAAAAATATTACATGATAAAAATAATAAATAATAATGTAGAGTGATTGAAATCATTGAACACAATAAATTATATGATCAAGAAAAATTTAATAACCTCCAAGAAATAAATCTATATTAGTTGATATAACCATTGAATCATTAAGAATGAAGGTACTTGTATAATTTTTATAATTTCAAGATCATTTTACTAATGTTAAGGAATTGTTTTACTATCAAGAAACAGAATATATGAAAATTTATTTATGTTATATATATTTTATTTCAAAATGACAATTTCAATCCTATTGTTGTGCTTGGTTCAACTTCAACTTCAATTTGTTCTCAACGAAATGAATAACAAAGGATTATTTATTATACATGAAGCACTAAAATTATCTTCTTATAGATCATAATATTTAGAGGAGAATAATAATTTATCTCTCCTATAATTACTGAAATCAAAACGGTTAGCACGATGTTAGAAAACACCCAAAATTTATAAACCATAATAAAACGGAAAAATATGTCAATTTCCATTATTTGATACTAAAACCAAATGTATGTAAAATACATTTTCATAAATAAATAACCCAACGTCCAAATTAACTGAAACAACTTAACCTAAATGGTTATCTCATTACCTTCAGAATGCATCTACAAATACATAATTGAATTTTTCCCAAATAATAATTTATGTTAAACGTAATGGTGATGTATACCACAATCCAGTAAAACATATCCCAAAATATCACTAATCAACTCAAAATTAAAAATATTTTATATTATAAAATGATTCCAAAATCCAACCAAATATGTATTTTTAGAACAATTTTAGAAATAACAATGTCATGTTAACTATTACATCACATACGTAAGTGGTAGGCACTACAACCTTCTCGCCCTTTAGTAGTGGGTCAATGCCCCTTTGACCTTAATCGATTTTATGGGTTGTTACCCGACAAACATGATTTCAATTATTTAAAAATATTTTTATATATTTCTTATTGAATTCGTAAAAATATGATAATCATCAACAAAATTAAATTGGTCATCAAATAACATTTTTAATCCCAAATATTTTCAATGGGACATATTTTTCTCAAAAAAGAAAATAATAATAAATTAATGTTATTCCTATAACATTAATGATCATGTTAACCCTAAAAGGATATCTTTAACATTAAAATATTTTAAAAAAATAAAAATATGGCTCCTCTTAGAACGTTTTAACTAAATATAATTTCTTACATATAGAATACACATTCCTAAAACATCTATTAAAATGTAATCAATTTCTCATTGGTACATTCATAAAAACAATCCTCAGAATGGATGTCTAAGAACAAGATATTTTGATAAACCATAAACTCATAAACACTTGGTGGTATTTTTAAATCTTATGTTAATATTATATTAATATATATATGCTTCCCAAGATTAATAAAATACAATGTTGTTTCTTGATTCTTATAACCAAAATACCATTGGTAAATAAAATTCAACAATATAATTCTTGAATCCAAATTCATAGACATTTAAATTCTTTTACATTAATAATTTTTATATCCTACGGCATTGATATTTCTAGGATTTAACCATTAAAGGAATGAATTGACATGAATAATGGCCAGGTTCCCCACATTTATGATAATAAACAGTAAATGGATCCCTATAACGGAATTCCATTCCCCTCATCTTACTCTTCATTTTTCATTATCAATTAAATATTTTATGCCATTTTTTTCAAAACTAAGAAAATTCCCTTACATTGAGACAATATCTTGGGTATCAATTTAAATATTTCTAAAATCATGTAAATTGATCCTTTTCTATAATGGTGTCCACCATCAGAGCACTCAGTGGACTCCATTATCCTCTTTTGTGGTGAGTGTTAGAGATGGTAAAGATTTACCATGTTAATCATATATTCTGATAATGAATTTTGAATAATCACAACATTTTTCAACCCAATGATTATTCCATTAATATTCACATACCCATTGCATGTTGCATCATACTCATTTTTAACATGATTCTTTCGTGTTCCACATATTTAATAAAACCAAAAATTATTATGTTATAAAAAATAATCATTATTGAATTACATATAATCATTTATTGGTTATCTAAGTCAGGACACCTTATTTTCAACCTGATATACCTTAGGATTGAACTAGGTAAATCATTTTCATTTCATATTCAAATCAATCATGATTATTCTTAAAGAATTTTTTAATTAACCCAATTATATCCCCCAGGATAGTCAACACAATTGTGCTTCAAGTCTCATTGTTAGGAGCCAGGTGGTGATTGAGTAAAATCGTAATACCCACTTTTTAGAGTAATGACCATAAGTAGAACTATTCAAGATCCAAATCCAATTTTAGTATCCAAAAAGATATGTATTTATATAAAAAACACATAATATGTACCATAAATAACTTCTGGATGTTATCTTATACATAGATTTATCCTCAAATTCAGTCAAATGGTTATGTTCTCTAATCTATGTTTTCCCAAATATAGTTCCAAAGGATTATACTAAACATTATATGATATAAAAAGGAAATAATTCAACTCATGTAGACCAAATATTGTGGTTTATTTATTTAAATGGTTTTAGAAACAAGTGACCACATCTCAAAGGGTTGAATTGTTTTCTATTATTCGATAAATAGGTACATACATGAAAATCACATTACATTTGAAATAATCCAATAAAAAATAGTATTTTATTTTGGAACACCATTATTCCCTTTAATATATCTATTAATATAAGTGATAATAAACTTCCCTAACATCGTAGGGAAATGAAACATAAGAACAAGGTGAGCTATACTGATTAGTAATGGTATGAGTAAACAAGAAGTTATCATAAAAAAATAAGGTCAAATAATTATTGCTATGGAAATAACTAAAAAACATTTCATTTAATCAATAACATGAACATTAAGAATAATATGGAGTAAATAAATGATGAACAAAATCATTCCATATAAATAATTACATAATCTTGAAATTTATCGTGTGATATTCTAACTAATCAAATATTCCCTTGCAGATCATTAACAAATCCCATATTGAGTGAATACATAATTCTATCAATCATAAACATAAATTAATGTCCCTATTGAAATAAATCTTAGATAAATGGGTAAGTCCTCAAGCATAAACCCATTGTAGTTTTCCTATGAGATATCTTAAGGTATCGAGGGTAAAGAGAGGGTCAGACCTTTCACTTACTAAGTAAAATTCATTCCTAACATAAAAGGGGAAAACATAATCTATATAAAGATTTATATGTACAAAAATAACATAATAAATTTTAATAACATCCACATGAATAAAAATAATACACGTAATCATTCATATTGAAAAACTAGAATATGATTGTTAATACATTCCCCAACAAATAAACATATCATAAATCATCCAAGGTAGTCTTGAAAATGGTATCAAAATATTAAACCACATTCAAACTGATCAAAACCCATCTAAATAATAGAAATTATGGTATCATTTCAATATATTACTAATGAAAGATAAAGTAAAAAAAAATTCATGGATGAATAAATTAAATATAATTAAAATGTAATTAATATATTCCTAGGGAAAATATATTATACACTATGTGAGTCACATTCAAAAAAAAATTCGGAATAATATGAGTTATATTTTATATTAAAATTACTTTGTAAACTTATAAAGGAATATTCAAAAACGTTGGTGGCCCTGATGGAAGGTAATACTATAAATTCTTTATAAGTTAAAAAACATTCTTTTCGCACTATTTTAAAGAGGTTAAAAATTATCTCATTTGGAAAAATAAAAAATTAACCCTTTCAATAGATTTTTTAAATTTATAAAATTGGGTGTAAATTTATTTAAAATATAATTTTGATAATCTTTTATATTTTTCTATAAGTATTCCTAGAAAAATAATAATATGGAAGAAAAAAATTCGACTGAAGAGAGAAATAATGTCAACTTTTTAGAAAAACATTTTTCTCAATAATTTTAATAATGAAAGAGTGGTAAATTATAATATTAATGGAAAATTTCATGAATATATATAGGATAATAATATATATTCGATTTATGAAAGAGATATCAAAATATTATTCCAAGGGAGACTTAAACACAAAAAATTCTGAATAATAATGGAAATGTGAAATAAACCCTTACCACATTCAGGACTATTGAATCGAAATCCCCATGAAATAAATAATATAAATTGAAACTTTTAAATACCTTCAATATATATAGATTCATGATATGATATATGATTTTGGATGAATATACCCAAAAAAATAAGGGGTGGTTATGGCATATGTCTTATGAAAGTTAAAGTCAGACGACATACCATTACCTGAGGTCAAATTTCCATTATACATGTTCAAAACCCTATTTATAAAAAATGTATATTTATTATAAATATATTAATGAATTGTTCTAATATATATATATATATATTATGATATATAATTTAATTATAACTTTTAATCACTATATTATAAACCATTGTTTATTAAAATCACTATTTTGGATAATATCAACATTGTTTGTCACGTATGTCTAGGTTTGTTAGTTTAAGTACTTGTATATTGATCATGTTTACATAATCTATATAATTATACACTTAATGAATATATATTTTATATTAATTATATAATTATTCTGAATAGTCCTTAAAATGTAGATTTTGAATAATGATTTACACCGTTTGTGGAGATGGTAGTTCGTATATACAGATTAATGCTATTTTCAAATTTTGATTGATTAAATTAAATAATGGTAAATAATATTTCACATTTAAAGAGTCATTATTATATCAAATATATAATATATATTCATTAAATATGTTCTTATTGACATCTAAGTAAAACTAAAATGAAAAATCGTTCACATTGATTCGTGGAGGCGATAGTCCACACATTGGCACAAGAGACATTATTTCTTTCCAGTAGAATAGAATATAAGATGGTATATGTGACATTATGACTCTATTAGAGAAATTTTTTTAAGAATATAATACATAAAAATTAAATCTATCATTATATCTCGATATAAGACACTATGCTAAAATAAGAATTTAGTAGTGATTCAACCCGGAGGTAAATCGGTTCCCAGTGGTTTATAAAAATGACAATAAATCATGAGTCAACATTTATTTAGTGGTTGGTTATCAAAAAAACAATTAAAAATTTTATCAGCGGTTTTTAAAAATAATCAGAATCATTTAGTGGTGTTTAAAACCACTATTTAATTATTCTGTGATAGTTTATAATATTCTTTAATATTGCATAAGTAATTTTTTTATTTTTTTATCATTTTATAGTTCTCATAATTTATTTAGTATTTTTAAATTTATTAATTATTATTATTATTTACCTATTATTATTTACTTATTATCATAAATATTTAAATAATTTATTTATTAGTTCCATATATTGTTATTCTAAAATATAATTATTTAATGTTATAATTATTATTATTTTGTTTTTATTTTTATTTTTTATTATTTTGTTGTTATTATTTTATTATTTTATTATTATTTCATTATTATTATTTTTTTATTTTATTTTTCAATAATCATAATTGAATTATTTGATTATTTATTATTTATAATCATACACAAGAATATTTACAATCACATGAAAAATATATAAATCCGACATTTGGCGAGACTTGAACATCATACATTTTGCATATTCTCTATAGACATTACCAATCTATAAGGCTCTTCATGTGGCGAACAAATTAAAATTAATAAAAATATTAATATGTTGTGGCTTTTGGACCCTTTTATTGAAAAAAAAGAGTAGTATATAAATAAGGAGGAACATACACGACCGAAAATGTCCACATACACGTAAACAGATCATAATTAACCTCGAGAAATAGGAGATCCAGTGTGCATACTATGATAAGGGGAGTGTCCGACCCTATCGTGAGGGTGACGACCCCTCCTCCAAGTCCTAACATTCATCCATTGGAAATCTCCATCATATGAAAATCAAGTATTTTCATCTACCCTCTTCTAATAATATTTTTGCACACCATCTCTTTTTCCCCTCTTATTCACTACTTTTAATGACAAGAAACTCAAAATCATTTTGAGTATGAACCTTCACTTTAACCTTCACCTTAATACCTTCTCCTTAATTAATAATTAGTAATTAATAATAAATTATTAATATTTAATAATTATTAATTTCTAAATAGAGATTGATAAATAAAATATAAATGAATAATATATATAAGATAATAAGTGGTAAATTACAAACAGAAAAAAATGAAAATAATAAAAAATAAAGAGTAATTAATAAATATAAATACTAAATACTAAATATTAAACAATAAATAATGAATAATATATTAAAAATCATAAATAAAAAATAATAAGATTAGAATATATAATATATAATATATAAGTATGGTATAAATAATAAAATAATTAAAAAAGAAATTAATATTTGACAAATAAATAAAAACATAATAAATATTAGATAATAATTAATAAAAAATAAATTTTGATTATATAAAAAATAAATATATAATTAATACATACTAAATAAGTAATTAATTATATTTTAAAAATAAATTAAAAGATAAATAATAACAAATATAAATTAATGTATAAATATTCAACGTATAATAAATAAATAAATAAATAAGAATTAAGTAGTAAAATAATAATGCATAGTAAATGAATAGTAATTTTTTTGAAAAGGATGAGTCTTGGAGTAAAATTTAATAAAAAAACAATATACAATAAAATAGAAGGTGAAATACAAGTAACAATGATCAATTCAGTCAAGAGAGTGTGTTCATGTTATGTTGTGAGGAACTTCCACCGCTACCACGAGGGTGTCGCCCAAACCTCCAAGTAATAGCCTACAACCATGGGCCACCATCATTATCATGAGGTATCACATCAAGAATATTCCTCATTGCTTCGGTCCAGGACACACTGGGGTTTCTTTGTTCTTCCTCCATGGTAGTATTATATGCATGAAAATCTAAGGACTTGAAGGTATTTACTTTCAACAATGAGTAAGTCTTGTTAGACAGAAAAAATTCAGTATCCATCAAGGAACATGGCACTTTTTTTGTCCTTCTTGATGGTATCTATCCCAACACCCATGTCCTGGAATGGAACCAATGAGGAGTCTATGCCATTAACCAGACCTGAGGTAAGACTAGCTAATTCTTTAATTACCAAAATGTTCTCGGTCGTATTATAAAACTACAACAAAACAACAATTAAATGAGTCTTCATACTCGGACAACAATTAGGGTCCAAATGAGGATCCTGTGTAGAATGAGATACTATAGGAGTCATCAAAATGTTAGGAAAAAATGAATTGGCCTATTATGTTTAGTTGCCTCCACTGCCTCTTCCACAATCCATTTCCGTGAAGCTATAGATTTTACAAAAACAAGATTTTATTCACTTATGTATTTAGATTTAGAAATTACTTGAGTATCCAAGGAAATAGTAGCCACATTACTTGTGCCATCCTCCGCAATCTACATATCACTTTATTTTGGAATTGGCAAATATTTTCCATCTATTAAACATCCATCAGTAATAGCAGCAACATGGGGAATTAAAGAAGCATGTGATTTATTCTAAAATGGATTACTATTTAATGAATCAATTTCAGATGTCGGTGGCCTTCATGCAATGTATTTTCTAGGAGAAACATAATCCTTACCAATATTTGTCACATGTGTAAAGTTAACTTTCATCTGAGAAGCATATTTGAGGGCATGTTTTTGTTTGGAAGTGGTCATATCCATCTATGACATTCCATTGTAATGATTATAGGAAGTCCTGTTTCTCTCTTACAATGATGAATATTCCAATTTCACCTTTTCAGAGTCCTTCAATGCATCTTTATTATCATCAAAGCCATCAACATCATGGTCATACCACAAATCCTTAATTACTTCATCTTTAAATAAAATACCAGTAGCAAGCGTATTATTATCTTCTAACAAATCTGCTAATAATATTATTTGCTTGTTAATATTTTGCAGGGGAGGATCCATCACAATGGACATACTAGGAGTATTATATTTCCTAATAATATAACTAGATAATCCTCAATTAGACATAGGAAAACCAAATCAAGAAAACTGGTTCCCTTGGAAGTACCCTCAACATTGACATAGATCTGCCAAAATATGTAATTCATTTTCCTAGAATCAATGGCATTAGGATTATCTAGAGGGAGTTATTTGGGATTATTAATAGTATCTTGAACAGCCACATTATTTCCCTACCTCCATGAAATTTGAGAATCATTTCCCTTTTGTTGACATTTTTTATAGAAGAGTTCTTTTCTACTCATAGATAGAGAGTGACAAATAATTTTACATGAGTCACAAAATAATAGCCTTTTCTGAATCACTAGTCTGAGATTTATTTCATATTGAGGTGTAGATTGAACAACACTATCGATCTTTTTTTAACATCAGTCAACATCAACTAGAACCCTGGAAAAGTGACCATAAAAGACCACCTCGGTTGCAGTTTCAATTTTTATGGTGATACCAATTGTAGAAGTAATATGAAATAAAATCATGGAATTCTATAAGACCTAACATAATACATGGATTTTTTCCAAAACTTATGCACTAGTATCTTTAAATTCATTGAGGTTGAAATTATGGTTTCATTAATGAACTCTTAATGTACCAGACTATGATTGACAGAACTTATACTCCACGAATGACCTTTCAACTCTTTAGACAAGAAAATGAGATGAAAAAAACCACTTCGAAGAGAGACCCATTTAAATTTGAAGATCTTCCAAATGGAAGTGAGTTGTGAAAATAAATTAGTAACTTTCCAAGGCTTCATACATTTGTATAGTGAGATTCAAGCGATAAAATAAAACATAAAGAGATATATACGTTCGGTAGTAGCCCCATCCTATGTCGAGACGTGGGAAGTAGTATCGTTCTTAATGATTCATTGTGCAATATGATCCATTGAGAAAACGAATAACCCTCCCAAGATACCAGAAAAACAAAAAAACCCATTCTATGTATCCTCAATACATACCTTAGTCTTCTTTACTGGATGTGATCCTTGATGGGAATCATGAATCAGAGAGTAAGAGTACAGATTTAAAATTCATAGGTGTTTTAGGGCACTAAATTGTGGGGAAGCTACAAATCCATTTCTTTTTCCTCTATCTTAATTATAAATTATAAATAATAAATAAATAAAATCTAAATAATTAATAAATAAGAAATTAATTATAAATTCATAATAATATAATTGTAAATTAATAATAAACTAATAAAAACTAATAATTTAATTAATAACTAATGTATACACATTAACTAAATAGTACAAAAAAATAATAAATAATAAATAATAAATAATAAATAAACAAAATAAATAATAGATAAATAAAATAATATTAATAATAATAAACAATACATAAATTATAAATAAAAACTATATAATAAGTAACAAATAATGAATAATAAATAAATAAAATAAAAATGAATAAATAATTATTTAACTAATAACATGATGAATGAATTAATAAACAAATAGTAAATAAATAATCAATACATAATTAATAAATAAGATAAATAATAATTAATAATCAATAAATAATGAATAAATATGTAAGAATCCTTCCATAAACAGTACATAATCTTGAGTTAAGTCAATAATGTCAGTTTAATTCAAATTGATTATCTTTTTAGGTTTATAGATTTAGAGAATTAGGTCATATCTAATACATAACAACTTAAATATTATATGTAGACACTTCTACTCACTATCCATTTTTTATTAAAAACTATATTTAAAAAGATACATGACAACATTTCATGTTTTAGGAGGACATCATTTCCTTGATCCCATCCATGACTCTATTCTTCTTTTTATCCTCTGAAAATCATTTCGAAATTTATGATGAGCATAAAAATTTCATTATGGGAGACAAAATTAATGATAATTGTTAGACTTTTGAAAAAATATACACCATGAAAACTTTATCATAAAGTTATAACTTTCACCATTAAGAGGTAGAAAAAAAACTTCATTGAATATAAAATCATGGCATACTATTTTTGTAACCTAAAATTTTCCATAAATCCCATAGAAAGTAGCATATATCATATAAAGGTAACGTAAGACATACACATACATAAATTGAATAACTATACGCTCGACTTCCACACATATCACTAAATTGAATGGTTATACTACCAACTTTCATACCCAATGCATTTGAGGTTATAACGTTACCTCCCATCCTTGGTTTATCCCAGATCTACCTGTCATTTAGTTTATCACATAACCACCTATCATTGGTTTATCATGTAACCACCCATCAATTGTCCATGGACCATTATATAATCATAACACATAAAATATAAAAAATATCAACACTTCACTAACAATATTTCGTTAGCCATAACAAGAAATCAGTTCAAGATATTGAAATAATCAATACAATTCCAAAACCATTATCAATACAAAAATACCAAAAAGGTAATTAGGGATATCTTTTCCTTTTAAAAATATTGAGGCTTTAGAGGAAGCCAAATATCAAATAACGATTACGGTGGAGGAGAGGTCGTTGTTCCTACACAAATTAAAAACAGTCCTATTGTCATTTTGTAAAAAAATTCATTGAAACATTATTCCATTTGAATCTAATTAATTGTCAAAGGGTTTTATTATTTTTCATATAAAATATATAGGTGTATATTATCAATATATTCCTTAATGAATGGAGATTTAGATGAAGTCCTTTACCTTAAGTCAGACTCATCGCTTATGTCACTTGTTCTTCCTGAATATTAATCATAAGTTAATATCTAAATTATTGAGACCATTTTTCAATTTTATTATCCCTTTTATATCACTTATTACCATGTTAGGAAATTTTCATAATTATTTAAGTTAATATCATTTATTTTGTAGATATTCGGTACTTGAGTCGAAAATGTACTTGGTTTAATAAAAATTGTATATGTAGTAAAAATTAAATCTTCTCCAAATTGATATTAATGATTTAAATATCAAATATATCAATTATATATATGAATTTATAATAGTCCATAACATTTTGAGATAATAAAGGAAATTCACTGTTCCGGGAGACAGTAGCTCATACGTACGCATTTACGCTACATTCATTTATTTTCTATATAAAAAGAATAATATTCCAATGATATAAATGTATATTATAATACCATTATTATATATATTTATTATATGTGTAATATATTTAATAAAATAATATTTTATATGTTCTATGTATAGCGTGAACGAGTCCACTCACATTGAGGGGGTGGTAGTACACACTTTATCACATGAAATTATCATATTTACACATCATTGAATGCATAAATTCGTGTTGTAAATAACAATTAATGAAGCATACAGACAATTTAAAAATAATATAATATGTAATATGTAATTTTAGTGACATCACAGTGGTCACCATGATAGGTTGTTGGGGAAAATCAAACAATCATCGTTTTGTGAGCCAACAGTTCAGCGTACAAAAATATAGTATGTTTGTTTCCATTAGATTTATGTGTGGGTATGTTTACATAGAATTCATATCCTAAAAAATCATAGTATATAGATGATACATTTTTTGTTATGTAATCAACGAATAATAAGAGCATTTGGAGTGGAGAAGTAAAATAAAATAAAAGAACAATATAGAAGACATTACCTCTAAATTTTGTAACTTCTTTTGATTTGAGCCAAAAGTATTTCTTGAAATGCCTTATGCAAAAGGTAAGGATTTTATGAGTAACATATGGATTTTCTGAGATTATTTAGGTCGAATTTGGATGATTTAAGGTGCTTTAGTGGTGTGAGTTATTTGGGTGGAGGTGTTGACCTTTTATAAGAGGGAAGATGGGCACTTTTGGAAAGTCTAGAATGATTAATCTATTATAAATTTAATTTATATTAAAAATGGTCCAAAACTCTTTGAATTAGAATATAATATGATTTTGGTTATAATAACAATCATTCAGTAATTTAATACAAGTTTTAAATTTTCTTTGTCCTTATATATTTGGTTCAACAATTATTTTACCCTTTTTAATCTTACTATGATATTATGTTATTTACACATTGTGGATTAATCTAATTAAAATATCATTTAAAATGACCCAAAAATGAAATTTATGAAATATTTGGACTTATAATAACCATTTTTATGAATATTATAGTTTTATCAATTTAATATAATTTAAGAATAAATTTCATTTTTTATGTTATGAATTATATCAATTTTGGACACTATTCATAATTGAGTTTTTTAAAAATTCATAATAACCTGATTCCTACCATCCAAAGGAATTAACTCAAATATAATATGTCAATATCATCTATAAAATCCATTTATGTCATAAAAACCGAAAAATAATATTTATTTTAATACTTATAATATCATTTATATTAATCCTTCTTTAATGAATCAATCCCTCCTTCATCATTGTGTCATAATTAAATTTATTTATATAATGTCTAAAATTTTTCAATAAAATATCACAATTTAGAAAATCTTTTTATATTTATAATAAATATTTTATAGTAGAAGTGATCAATTACATAAGCCCATACAAAAACGTTTTAGTACAAGATAGATGTTTATGTTGTATTTTTTCTTTACTTTTAATTAATTCTTATAAAATGTAATTTTTTCACCTATGTGGCTCCATGGTGTCCAAAAATTGACCAATGGAATACCATGGTTGAAAATATATCATCCAACAGAATTAGGACACATTTTATAGTCTTTTTATATTACTATAATATATTTTTTACCCTTATTTACCATATTTTCCCTTTAACCATGGTAAATAAAATTATTACTTAAGTTACGATTCATAATGTCCAAAAATAAAAGAAACTTATTCACACAAATTAAAACTTCTGATTCCCAATATTTAATCCATTTTCAAAATTAAAAACACATAAGTTGAAGTAATTAATTAAAAATTCATTCCCATTGTCAAAACCATAAAGCGGGTTTTTAAGAAGTAATAAGTATCAAATGATTATCATGTGTTTACATAGAATTTGAAAGTAAAATTACATCCAATGAAAAATATAGGAATAAATTTTAAAAATATAAATCATTTATAATTAAAAACCATTAAATAATATTATTTTACCATACAATGTATCTTGATGTAAAAAAGTCATTTTCAATTAAAATTTAGCATATTTTCTCTATTCATTAAAACATCACTGTTATCAGAAAAATATTGAAATATCATCCAAAGTAAATTTTAATGTCCCACATATAAAGAAATTTATTTTGTCAAATAGAATATATAATGCTGTAAGAAACTAATTTTAATAAGATATCTCCATCAAATCTCGTAAAACTACATTTTTAGAAAAAAACTTTTTTTATCGGAAAAATTGATCTTGTTCTTATATCGTATATAAAAAAATATAAGATGAATTTAAAACATTAAATTGAATATATAACCTATATTTTCCATTAATAAAATCCATAATTATTGATATAATTTTATAAACACAATTATTCTCTTTTAAATAGGTTTTCATAAAAACTCATCCTTTATATTCAATTGTTTTTTATTTTAATTTCTAACAAATTTGATAACCAATGAATCATTATATAAACACGTGTGAACCATATTTCAAATTTTTTTGATACTATTAATTCCCACCATTAAAATGGTTATGCGTTACATACCATTTGAAATAATAATAATATTATTGTATTATTTCTCGGAATAATTCAATGTTTTCTACAACGTAAGATTTCAAAGAAACCCACTGTTGCATATCGAGTATGCTATTAGAAAAAGTGTCACATTTAACATGAAATTAATATATTATTCATAAATATTAATCTAAATCTTAAATTATTATTCTATAAATACATGGGTCATTGCATCATTCCCCCCTTTTGGAAAACGTGTCCTCGTAATTTTATAATTGGGCTCAAAAACTTAATTGAAAATCCCACATCAGAAAAATAGTCAACAAAATTATCAATTTAAATGAAAGAAAGAGAAGTAAAATGGTCACCCACAATAACACATACTATGATTCTGTAACACTCCAAGATTTCATATTACGTTAGTTCTTCAAAGTAATTCAATAACTTATACTACACACAACATCGAGTTCAATCGCACCATGACTTACCAAACTAGCCATTCAAAAGCGTTTATGAATAGTATTAATAAAATATTGAACTTTATATAACCCTTATAATTCTAGAATTAATTTTATGAGTTTCATAGACATAATGTGAGGAAAAATTCATTTTTTCAGATAAAAGAAGTGTTTTAAAAAAAATAAATTTTACTACCTTTTAATGGAGAACCCTTATTAAATCCAATATTTGAAACTTTTATATATTTAATTTGATAAAATAAAATTCTTTTATGGGATCAGGAAATAAGAATTTAGTTTCAATAAATATTTGGTGTTTTCTGTTAACATTCATATTTGGGTGAATAGTGAAAATTTATATATTTTAACTGTAAACAACTTTTTAAATTAAAATAATTTATAGTGTTAAACAATAAATATGAATGGTTTGGATGTATAATTATATTATATTTTTACCTTTTAATCAAATGTTGGACATTGGAAGTAATTTCACTTAGAAATTGGACATAAACAAATGTCAATCTTTTGGTAGTATTATTTCATAAAAACACACTTTTTGGTGTTGACAACAGGAATTAATTTTAAACTAATAAATTAATTTTCTATGTTTTTAATTTGGTAAAATAGACTTCATTTTTCAATTCAGAATATCAAAATTAGCTTAAGGTGAATTTTTTGTATGTTTCTAAAAACTTTTAATTTTTTATGAATATTGAAAAACAGTGAGTTATAGTTTAAAACCAAATTTTTATTTAAATAATTATTTATTTTATTTAAATTTATTTTATGAAAAAATATACACATAATACCTATATAAATTCAATTTAATTAATTGGAGTACGATTATAATAATTTTAGATATATAAAAATTTTATTGAACTTTTCATCGTCTTTTACCCACCTCCTAGGATAATTTTCAAATTTACATTAAACGTAATTTTACCACTTCTGTGAGTTGAATTTATAAAATCCAAGAGATATGGTTAATATAAAGGAGTAAAATGTGGCTCAATAAGATAAAAATAAATTTTGGTGGATAGTAACATTTTTACTTTTATTTACCACAGTTAAAAGTAAATAGGGTAATTGAGGGTAAAATGATATTATTATTACCATAACACATTTCTTAATTCTATTGGATAAGTATAATTCGAAAAAAAACATTAGTAACAAAATATGAACCTATTTGGTCTACTTGGATTAGATTAGGACAATTATTATTATTTTACTTATAAAAGAGTTAAAAGAGTTAAAATCAATGTTTAATAACTAAACAATTTTTAATATAGGGATCAACATAAGATAAATTCCACTATAAATATTCATTATAAAGCTAAAACTATTTATTAAATAATTTTATTTTATTTATATTTTTAAGTCATTAAATAATTTAATTTAATTATGACACAATGATGATGTCGTAATTACCTAATTAATGAAATATTAAAATAATTGATATTATAAATATCCAAATAAATGTAATTTTATACTTTTTATGAATTAAACTAAATTGTTATGTTAATATGACATATTAGGGTTATCTAGATGAATGTTTTTCAAGGTACTAATGTTGTAATAGATTTATAAAAAACAAAATACCAAATAGTGTCAAAATTTACAAAAAAGAGTTTTTAAAACAAATATTATATTATTAATTGATATTATATCCCTATAACTCTTTGGTTCATCCAAAGGACTTATATAATGATAGTTGTATCATTAATGAAACGCTTGGGGTTCTCTTGAAAGTATATAGTATGTTTATAAACCATATAATATAAAAATACAAAGAGACATGCTAAATGTCAAACTATTTAACTAAGAGTTAAATCTAATAAATAATGTTTATATAGTGACCCAAACCTATATAAAACATATTGGTTGAGTGGTTTTAGACCCACCCCCACAATATCATTTAAATAATCCATTTTGGGTACATTATAAACCTAAAATGATTTTATTATAAGTTAATATTTCAAACTTTTCCTATGGTTCCCCTCACCACTTCTATAAAAGGGCACTCCCCCTTCTCTCTAATTCACACCTTCAAAAACATTTGGCTAAGAAAAACTCTTCCAAAATACCCTCTCAATTGTTATATGTTCATACTAGAGATCTTACTTTAGTCATAAAGCCAACCTTTGGAGCCCTTTTGATCAAGTCAAAAGGAAAAACCCAAAGAAGAGGTAAATATCTCACCACCTCTTTCAAGTTCCTTTCTTCTTCCACTTTTTTTCTTTGTTTTTTCCATTATAAAATAATAAATATAATATCTTATATATACTATGATGTTATTATAAATATGGTACAACCAAATTCATTATTCTATCCATCCTTTGAATAACATGTCACCATATGTGTGTATATACGGCTTACCATCTCCACGTCGTGGTGTAATTGTTATTCAATACATTGTTATTTGGTTGGGTATAATAATGATGTGTAATTTATGTAAAAAATAAATATATAATTATAATGATTCTTAATATATTATATACCATCAAATTATATATTATTTTAATATCAAAATATTGATATTGTCGCTCCTGCGTACATACGGATTACCGTCTCCACGAACGCGATGAGATTCATTCCCCATTGTATCCATTCAAGACTAAATTTCATTTGATGATTAAAAATAATGATTAGATACATGATATTATTTTTGATATGAATAAGACACATCCCATTCATAACAAATATGACTCCCATAACAAATAATATAAAGGAAAATTAATCGGTTAACACCTGAAATAACGATATTACTAAGATAGTATTAACAAAGCAATGTTAAAAGATCATATATGATATCATATTAACTTATATGATTAATGTATAATTTTATAACAATTATTTCACCATTATATATTAATTTAACCTACCCTCGAACTAGGAAAAAGTACAAAGTAAAGGGTTTCTTATCTCACTTTTAATTCCGTGATATTTCCATTGTTCGCCACTTATTTATTGCATGTGGTGTGTGTAATTCCCATTATTTTATTCATTGTGTAATGTACCTTAATTTATATATATTTACATAATCATTGTATGATCCTTATTTCATGGTTTTATGTTTCATATGTTACCAAATTGATAAGTAAATTTTAAATTTTAATTTCCACTCATTCGGCTTTACACATACTTTATTGATTATTTTACTTCAAGATTATGTGTGGAATCAATATTCATTTGGTTATGTCATAATTTACAATCCCCTTTCTGTGGATATACTTTTGATACACATAATCACTCCATTGATAATTTCTCAAGTCATCGATATGAACTTGATATGAGTAATTTTTACTCAATCCCCGTTTGTTGAGTTAAATATCCAATTCATTGGTGTTGTTCTGACACGAATATGTTTGAATGACATGTTATTGATTTAAACTGAATATCCAATCATATTGAGTGTATTTATTTGTATCACACATAATTATTTCATTGATTTATCCTTAACCTACGTATACAATCTTTATAAGAGATTTCATCTCAATTTACATTCTCTTGACACTTCTTTGTTTTTATACACCAAATCACTTTTATAAGGTGTATGTAATGTACTTTGACATAGTATATCATGAATATATTTATTATCATGATATTACAATGTTTTTTTACCTCAATTATTTGTATTCAAGTGTGTCTCTTTTGGTCCGTAACTTTAACTAAAATTTCATTTTAAATTGTTTTAATGATTTATTATTCTAAATCTTTCTCACTAATGATCATGTTTTAAAAATGGTTTTAAGGATTTATTTATATGAACATTAAAGATTTAAAATTAAAATTCCTTTTAAATGTTTCAAACTGGATTGGGAAACTTTGATTCAAAAATATATATTTAAACTACTTCTTGACAAATAGTGTGACTTTTAAATGTTTTCAAGAAAAATGGGGATTTTTCTCACAAATAGTTTTGATGATTATTTTCATCTATTTCAATATACTTCACTATTCTCAATTGAGGTTAATCTGTTACAGTATAATATTCCATGTTGTATTGAATTAGTTATGTTAGACTGTTAATGTTCTTTTTTATACCATTCATGGTTTGTAGATAAGGTATTAAAATTTTCTATGCTACTTTTAATATGAATGTTTATGTTAGGTTTCAAAAATTTCATATGAGGAATGAATTGGACATAGTAAGTGATGGGTGGAGCCCACAATAGCTCCTCAATTAATCGGTAGGTCTCAAGAGACAAACTAGTGTCTTGGCATAAGGCCTTGAAATAATCTAATTTGTAGTCTTGGCATAGGGCCTTGACTATGTGGATATGAAAGTCTAGCATTATGCATTCCAACATTATGAAAGTGGCTATTGATATTACATATGATTATTCAACTACTAGAATATCCATGTGAATAAGTAAATGGAATTATTTGATTTTATCTTTTCCATATTATGTGGATGATTAAGATTAAAAGGCTTTTGTTAAAGTCTTATACATTTCCTTAAATGTTTATGCTTATTTATTAATGTTTCTCTATAATGTTATCCTTACTGAGCATTTGAGATCACCCTTTTCTATGTTTTATTTTTCCCAGGATGCAAAGAAGTATATTATGACTGACCTCAAGGGATAGTCTATGGGATCTCAGTGTTTTCTTTGGAAACAATGTTGTTGTTGTTTTCCATTTTATGATGTAATGTAAACCTTATTAATATATCTTGTACTTATAAGGTAACTAAATTAATTTCTCTTTCGAGAGATGATATTTTATGATCATGCCAATGATACATAATAATGCACTGACTCTAGGATTCTGGGGTCGGGGTGTTACAAATTTAATATAGGAATACATGGATATATAAGAGATACTAACCATTAATTGATGAAACATAGTGATAGAAAACATGACCAGGAGAAAGATTACTACTAGAAAACCATAAACATGTGACGCGTTAAATAGTTTTCGATTACACAATAAGAAAATAAACTAAAACCGTTTTTTATTTATTCTCCTTTAAATAATGTTGAGGAATTTATTTTTCAGGATGAATAAGTACATAAGGAAACATACGTACTTGTCATGTAGAGTTTCATCCTTTAATAAATATCTACCACGGACTCATATTTTCTCTAAAGGATGAGTATTTAGATGACTTCTTCACACCTGAAGCACTAGAATGAACTACTAGAGAATCTCAAAATCCTTAAAAGATTAATTATATATTCATCATGTATTGAAAATATTAACCAAAACTAAAATGGTAATTACAAGATCAGATAATCCATAAAAAGAATAATCCTTTATAAAAGGATATATTACTCTTAATCTCCAATGTTCTACAAACAATACCCAATGTTCAACAAAGACCATTCACTAAAAAATTATCCTTAAGATTCATCAAACTATTCTAAACTCAGATTCAAACCAAAAATTCCATAGGATTTGGTCACATAGTCTTCCACGATAAAACTTAACATTATTTCTAGATAACATCGACTACTATGGAAGGCATATGCTGAAAATTAATTAACCTAATCTCGTATTCTCCAAGATAGGTTCATCATTTCCATAAATAACCCAAATCCCCATATGTACACCATAAAAACATAGATTCTTCCCAAATAAAATTCAACCATTACTTCTCAAATGAAATATCATAGTATACTATTTTCCTTAGGAATATAGTGTTCCAAATAGATAGAACATCTTCCAAAATAACATTTATCAATTAATCACCTTTTTCTCTTATGCAAAGAATATCCATTTTATAAAGCATAAATTCTAAAAATAAACATATTTTTCATCCATAAAATCAATTAAATAAAATTAATATGTCATACTAACTAGTAAATTCATGTAGTCCAATGGTAGGAAATAAATCCCAATCGCACATAGGTTGGGGGTTCGATTCCCGTAGCTTTGTTCTATGTGACGTGTTGTCACACAGTATATGTGTTGTCATTTTTGAAAATTATATAATATATAAAACAATCCCACAATTAGAAAAAATATTCAAAAATAATCATAACTAATTTTAACCTCAACGGTTATTTCATACCTCATTTTTGGTATCCCAAAAATTAATAACACGTAATTTCCTCAAATTAAAGGATCATATAAACCCTAATGATTCTTTATAACTATATCCACAATAGAAAATATAATTTTTCCTTAATTTAATTTTTTATATAACAAACATATGGGTTACAAATAATAAAATACATCATAAGTAATCACATCATTAATACATTTAAACTTATCAACATCCATAGACCCAACATAACTCTTTAATTCTCAAAATGTGCACACCTTAATTATAAAATATTCTCCATGATACTTTATCCATGTTTTTTTCATCTTATTATTTTATAATTCTTTCCAACAAATAAATAATTCTTAATATCCTATGATTCAATAATTTAAAATCACTAGCTAAGAAATAATCCATATCTTTCATGGGTCATTTTCAGTTTCCTCATATTCAATTGGAATGGAATTAGTATTGGTAAACATATGTCTGTATGATCCTGAATATCCCATTCCCAAACCTTTTTATTTAGAAATATATTTTACAAATGACTGTGCACACCACATTTTAAACATTCAATTGATTCCTTAAAAATAACTTATTTCCCTTTCAAGTTGTCAACTGAATGCATCTTTCATCCATGGTAGGTTATTGATTTATGACCTTCATTACCACATCTATAACATCTTCCCAACCCTTTGAAAAATTTTACTAGGTGTTTTGTTCTGTATCCTTGACACATGGGTTTTTTAATATACATACCATTAGGATTATTACCAGAACTTCAAAAGGGATTCTTTTCTTGAAAATATGATGCCTTAGAATAATCAAAAATGTTAGATTTGTTAATCAAGACAAAAGATAGTTGGTTAATAATAACCACAAGAGTTATCATTTCATCTCCCATTTCATTCAGTTAATTATTCATAAAACTACAACAGTTTCCTTCACATCCATTATTACATTGGTACCTTCTCCGTTTACTAAAACCAAAAAGTTTAGTGTGAGTATAACAGTTAAATCACCAAATACTATCTTATGAGGAAGGTGAACACTCCTATATAATTAGTCTTGTTATCTTAAACTCATTCGATTTATCTAAAATAACTATCACTCTTTCTAATATGTTAACCACTATAGTTATAAAAATCATTTCAATTATGCATAAATAACACCCTAACCTCTAATGTTATATAAACTGACCTTTGATTATGACTGTATGTCCCCAGCCATAAACATTACATAATCTTGAGTAAAGTCAATAATTTGACTTTAATTCATATTTTGGATATTTTTTGTATATTAGAATTAGAGAATTAGTTTATAACTCATACATAACAACTTAAAAATTACAATTAGACACTTATACTCATTATCCAATTTATATGAAACAAAAAAACACTTTAAAAAGAAACATGACATCATTTCATGTTTTAAGAGCATAACATTTCCATGATCCCATCATTGACTCAATTTTATTAAGGTTCAGAAAAATATTTTAGAAGTTGGGATGAGAAAAAAAAATCTCAATAATGGATACATAATGAATGAAAATTTTTATTCTTGCAAAAATATGGAAACCCTGAAAAAATTATCATAATGTAATATGTTTAACCTTTAATAAGTTTCAATAAAACTTCCCTAAATATACTCTCATTGCATACCCTTTTTGTAACAAAAATGTTACTATAAGTTCTATATAAAGATACATATAACATATAAATGTAACCTCAGTCATAAACAAACATAAATGGAATAACCAAATGGTCGACTTCCACACATATCACTAAATTGAATATCCATATAGTTGACTTCCATACCCAATGAATTCGAGGTTATAATGTAACCAACTGTCCTTTGATTATCATGTAACCACCATTCATTTGTTTTATCACATTACCACCCTTCATTGGTTTATCATGTAACCACCCGTCAAATTTCCCTTTACCGTTATATAATAATTACACATAAAATATTACAAATATCAAAATTTCACTAATATCGTTTCATTTCAAATCACAGGATATAATTTCAAGATATTGAAATACTCAAACCATTTCAAAAATAATTTGAAATACAAAAACACTCAAAAAGTGAGTAAGGTATTTCTTTTACATTTAAAAAAATTAATATTTAAGGGGAAGATAAAGATTAAATAATGATTATAATGGTAGAGAGGTCATTTTCGCCACATACATTAAAAGCATTCATATTTTTATTTAGTAAAATTCTTCATATAAAAAAGATTACCTTTGAATGAAATTAAAATTCAAAGGGTTTTATTATATGCCTTATAAAATAAATTGTTGTATATTATCAGAATATACCTCAATGAAAGGAGATTGAGAGAAAGTCCATTACCTTGAGTCCGACTCGTCGCGTATGTTCCTTTTTCTTCCAAAATAATAAACTTGTGTTAATTTATTCACTCTTAAAAACCATTTACATGTTTATTATTCCTTTTATGAATTTTTATTACCACATTATAAAAATTACATAATTATTTAAGTTCATAAAAGTGGTTTTATCGATATTTGGTACATGAGTTGAAAATGAACTTGTTTTTTTATAAATTGTAAATGTACTAAAAAGTAAATCTTTTATTGAATGATATTAATGATTTAAAAATTATATATATCAAGTATATATGTGTTTATAATATTACACAGCATTATGGGATAATAAATGTAATGTCCCATTCATGGACACGGTAGGCCTTATGTACGCATGAACGCTAAAATAATTTATTTGTCATACTAAAAGAATAACAGTCAAATGATATTAATATATATTATAATACCAGTATTATAATTATTTAATTTATATATCATATATATTTAATAATTCATTCATTTATTAATCCCATGTATAGAATGAATGAGTCATATTACTTTGAGGGGGCGGTAGTCTGCACTTCCTCAAGTGAAATTATCATATTTACACATCATGGAATGTATAATGTATGGTGAAAATAAAAATTACATAAGAATAGGGAAAATATAAATATTATATATATCATATATAATTATAGTTCCATCATAATTCCCTCGATAAGATATGGTATGGGAAAATCGATTGATTATCTTTTTTTGTGGCCGCAGTTCTCCATACACAGAAACCATATGTTTGTATCCATTAGATGGGGGCGTGTGTACGTGTAGTTAGAATAATTCTCATTAAAACATCATGTTATATAGAGAACACGAGTTTTTTTATGTAATAAAATAATAATAAGATCATAGGGAGGGGATAAGGAAACAAAAATAAATGAACTTGAGAGAATCCATTAACTCTAAATTGGGTAACTTCTTTTGATTTGATCCAAAAGGATTGCTAGAATTTTATTCTTAAAAATGTAAGGATTCTAGGAGGAATAAATGGATTTTGAAAGCTTATATGGGTAGAATTTAGATGGGAAAATTTTATATAGAGGTGTGAGTAATGCAGGTAGAGGTGGTGACCTTTTATAAGAAAGAGGAGGGGCACATTATGAATGTCTTGATATATTAATTTATTATAAATTAAATTTCAATTAAAAATTATAGAAAACACATGTAATTGAAAGATACGATGGTGTTTGTTACAATAACCATCATCTAATAATATTTTTCCATGTTTAAAATATTTTTTTATTCTTATATGTTTGGTTTAACCCTTATTTACCCTTTTTAATATTACCATGATATCATGTTATTTAAACATTGTGGGTTAATGTAATTACAATATCAAGTCAAAACACCCAAAAAAGTGATTTATGAAATATTTGGACTCATATTTAACATTTTTATGAATATTATACTTTTTTCATCTTAATATCATTTAATAAACTATTTTATTTTCTATGTTATGAATTATGTCAATTTTGGACACTAATTATTGTTGACTTTTTTACAAATTCATTACAATTAGTTTGCTTCAAATTGAAGAAATTAAATCAAATAGAATATGTCAATATCATCCATTAAATTGGTGTACGGAATAAAAATAATAAAATTACATTTATTTTAATATCTATAATAGGATTTATTTGAAATCTTTATTAATGAATCAATCACTAAATCATCATTGTGTAATAATTAAATTTATTTATTTAATGTCTAGAAATTGTAAATAAAATATTATTATTAAATAAATATTTTTATATTTATAATGAATATTTATAATTTAATAGGTAAATTATATAACAATATATAAAAATTGTTTGAGTAAAAGATTCATTTTTATGTTACATTTATCTTTACTTTAAAATAATTCTTATAAAATGAAATTTTCACTCCGAAGTGGCTCTATGGGGTCCCCAATCGACCCATGAATTCCCATGGTTGATAATTTCTCATCAACGAGGATTAGGACACATTTTAGGGTAGATTATTATTATTATAATATATTTTTTACCCTTATTTACCATATTTATCCATTAACCATGGAAAATAGAATAATTACTAAAGTTACTATTCATAATGTCGAAAAAAGGTTCCTATTCAAAAAATATGGATCTTATAATTTAAAATATGTAATCCATTTTTTCAAATTAAAAACATAGAATATAATGTAATAAATTGAATTTTAATTCTTGTGGTTAAAAACAAAAAGTGGATTTCTAAGAAGTAATATCTATCAAAATATTTACATCTGTTTTGGTCCAATTTCAAAGTGAAAATACTTCCAATGACCATCATTTGATTAAATGATAAAAATATATTCCATTTATTATTTAAAAACACTAAATAATATTATTTTACAAAATAAATTATATCAATGGAAAAAGTTGTTTTCAATTAAAATTTAGTGTATTTTTACTATTCATCGAAACATGATTGTTATCATAAAAATATCCCAAATTAATCCAAAGTAATTTTTTATGTTCCACTTGTAAATAAAAATTTTATTTTGTCATATAGAACATATAAAGGTGTGAAAATCTAAATTTAAAAAGGGTTTTTCCTCAAAAAGCAGTAAAACTGCATTTTTAGAAAAAATACATTTTTTATCTGAATATTTGAATTTGTTCTTATATCATATCTAGAAAACATATAAAGTGAATTTAAAACATTACTTTGAAAATATAATATATATTTTTCTTTAAAGAAAAATCCATAAAGAGTGATATTATTTTATAAACACAATTATTTTCTTTTAAATTGATTTTTTTAAAAACACATCCTTTATATTAAATAGTTTAATATTTTAATTTCTAATAAATTTGGTAAGCAATGAATCATTATTTAGACATGTGTAAATCATATTTCAAAATTTAGTAGATAATATTAATTACCACCATTCCAACGGCTAGGCGTTAACTACCATTTAAAATAATAATAATATTATTGTATTAATTTTTGGTATCACTCCATGATGGGTGCAACATAACATTTCGAAGATACAGGTTGCTGCGTTTCAAGTATGTTATTGGTAAAAGTGTCCCCATTACCATAAAATTAATATATTATTCAAAAAAATTAATACAAATCATACATAATTTTTCTATAAATAATTAGGTCATTACAAAATTAATATCTAATAAATAGCAATTAATTAATAATAAATTGATTATAAAAGAATATTAAATGAATATTAAATATATAATAAATAAATAATTATTATTAAATATTATATATTATATATTACATAGTAAATAAATTTACAATAGTCATTTATCAATAAATTAAAAATAAATAAATATTAAAATTAAATATATTATATATTATATAAAAATTAAATAAAATTACTGAATAAAAAATAAAAAATAAATCATAACTATTAACGAATAAAAAAAATAAGAAAATAATAATTGGGTATAAATATCTATTTATATATATATATAACAAAATTTAGATAAATATATATAAACACACATTTATGTTACATAAATATATATCAACACACTCATATATATAATTGTATATATATATATAAATAAATATAAATATATCTATATATTATTGCACATACATGATATAAAAAAATGAAAACAAAAATTATTATAAATATTTACAAATATATACAAATATACACAAATATTCATAAATTCATATAAAAAGATATATATAATAGATAATAAATTACCAAAATAGGGGAAACAAAATAATTATAACACCATCAAGTCAATTGGAATTGAATTAAATTGAATAAAATAAAAAACAACATATAAAGCATTTGAAGACACTCTTGAACTATGATGAAATCTCATCGAATGTGTATGATATATATACAAAAAAATTTATTTAAATAATTTATATAATACTATTTACCTACATATATTAAAATATAAATTTTTTATTTTTAATCAATAAACATGAATATGCACATATTATAAAAATTTATATATGTGTCTGTATAATCATGTAGTTTTACTATAAATACATTTATATTCTATATTTAATGATAAAAATATATTTATGTAAAAAAAATTTATATATGATGTAAAAACAAAATATTATTGGCACACAAGTATATAATTATATTTTTCAAATACACACACAAATATTTAAATATGTATGTATTTATTTACATATATTAGACTATACACATAAATATAAATGTTTTATTGACACACACTTTTTTTATGAACATTTCTAATATAAGTATATATACACACATTAATGTATTTTTACAAGGTAAAGAAAATCGCAAAATATTAATTTAAAATAAAATAATTAAAAATATTTATTTCCAGATGACTGATATGTTTAAGAATACCTTTTTTGTAAATATGTATTTATACAAGTTGTGTATTATATGTAAATATAATAAAATATTCAAATATATAATTATAAATAAAACTACATTGTAAAAAATGATAAAACAGGAAAACCATAATATCTATTTGAATGTAATACCTAGGAATAAATTCATTCCCCATCATAAAGGCAATAATATCGCATTAAACAATGATGCAATTCCATTGAATGTAAACAAATTGGGAGACCACCACTTAAAACTCAGATTGGGAGTCCATCTAGGCCTTTTCAACCTCAAATAGTGTGACACTGGTTTCCACAAATAGTGGTTCGTAGACCTCATCACATGTATCAATTTGGTATTTGGAAGATCCCAAATAGACACCTGGATTAAATGTTATGGTTGTTTGAATTTGATGATGGATTTACAACTTTTCATGAAACTATAATAAATTTTATTCATTTATTTATAACAAAATATAATTCTAATATGGTTTTATTTCCTTTCATGTGCTTCTATTTTTCTTATGGAGGTAAAATAGACTGTTGAATCAACATTTATGCTCAATTGATGAGGAAATCAAATTTTTAAGTTCTTAAAGAATAATTTTATGTTTAAAATTCATATTAAGTAATAATTATAATTTTTTTATAACAATCACAATTTTATTATTTAAAATTATAAATATTAAATTATATACTTTTGAAAATAATACATAGTAAATCCTGATTAACTATTTTATTTGTTAATTTTTTCCATTAATGCAGCGGTGATTTTTCAAATAATGTCACTATCTTCTGATAGTTTTTTAAAAACACCCGATATTTCTTAAGAGTTTTTTAAAAAACTGCCAATAAAAAAATATTTTTTTAAAAAAAGTTAATAAATATTTAAAAAACATATAACTTTTTTTAAAATGGTGGCTAATTGGTTTTCTCCAAAACAATTTTGCTATTGTTTTCAAAACCAACTTGAAAAAAACATCGCTAAATCTATTTTCCCCTATGTTGAGGGGTGTTGATGGAAAATAGAATAAATAAGTCCATGAGGTGGTAGTCCACTGATCACATGATTGATAGTTTCATTTATCATTTCAAGGATGAGGGTATGGATTTAAATCATGGCATTAACATAATAAAATTTCAGTGTATGGGAAATATAGTTGCTATTATTTTAGAATAGTTTATGGATATTTAAATGTGTTAAATGATGGAATAAAATGAAAAGTCATGGTTAATATCTATAAATACTCTTCGAACACCTTCTTTAGTTTTATACATAAAGCCTATCTAGAATGGTTTTATGATCCAAATAAAGACTATAATGTCAATTTTTAAATGGTAAGGGGTTTTTGTAGGGATTTTCTAAATGATATGTATAGTACATTTTAAGGGTGGAGAATAGGGGGATCCTTTTTATAATTGAGGGTGAAGGAAAAAAGCCTAATTTCAGAAAAAACAATTCTACCAACATTATCAGACCATTATTTATTTTAAATATTTTATTTTTTTAGTTTAACTCCTAGTAAACCCATTTCAACATTAACCATGGTAATTAATTTATACAATAATTACAATTCATTATGAAAAGACTAATTTTGGACATATTATAATAAATCAAATATTTGGATTTCAAATATAGCATTCATTTTCCAAAAGATAATTCACATACGTTGTAGATTTTAATTTAATGTTAACCTTATAGATGTGATGAAAAAACTATTTCTCAACAGAAATGATTTCATAAATCTAAAATGTTTTAATATTATAATTAACATTTAATTGTTAAAATAAAAATTGTTTTAATTATGATATAATTTTACCAAGGTTACTTTTTAAAAAAATAATAAACAAAATTTAACATTATAGATTCATTAAATTAAAAATTATTTTCTAATAAAAAGTAGTATTTTTCAATATTCATTGAAAGACTAAACTTTTCAGATAAATATCAAAAATATATTCTAAGATATTATTGACATGATGATTTCACAAATTAATTTCATTTTGTGAAATAAAATTTCTAAAGGTGAAAAAATTAATTATATCATAAGTTTATAGAACATGAAGAAAGTGTTTTTGATTAAAATATTTTAGTTATTCAGAAATAAATTTCATTTTATTTCAAAGAAATTGTATTTTAATATATAATAAATTAATAAATAAAAAATTTATTTATACATGTTTTAACAATATAATTCACATAACATAGATTTTATTATTCATATTTATTATTTATCAGGTAGGTAAAATGGTCATGTTTCAATAATATAAGTCACAAGTTTTTTATGCTCGGTTTTTTGTATCATATATGCTAGAGAAAAAATTTATTTTTCCAAAATCTCAAGGTGTTAAAAGCCACTTATTCATAACATTGAGAAGTATGTATTAGAAAATTTGATCTCTAATTCTTTATAAGGGTCATCAAGGGAGGCATCAATAATAACTTGAGAATAACATTAGAATAAGGGTATGGGAACACGAAATTTAAATTTTAAAAATATATCCATTATTTCATAGATCACAATCTTGTGTCTTAGAATAAATAATGTCTGTTCATAATAAATTAATGACAAAGGAATCAATGAACCTAATACATGATAGCATAAAAATGGAGTAATACATAATTTGGTATCATGCACATAAACAAGGGAAGTTTCTTGCATGGTAATGTATTTTTAACAAGACTGTCATAACAAATTTGGATAACTCCATATTACAGTCCTTATTATCTCATGAGATATCCATCTTTATCCATAGTATTGGAGGGATATATAATTATAGTATCACATTTCAAATAATGAAATAATACATATGTATTCCACAAGTTCATAAATGATTTATCACAACATACCCTATAGAATTGAAACAGGTTTCATAAATATGTCCTCATTTCATAGTATCATAACCCATTGAATTGAAATATGTTTCATAAACTTTACATCATAACCTAATTAACCCTTGTAATAGATAGTTATTTAATTTAATTATCTTAAAACTTTCATCATTATAAGCCATTTTTTGATGTTTGCCTAATGAGAATCAATAATTTTAGGAATGATGGAATATTGAAAGCACATTTATTATTTTACCCACAAAAGTAAATAAAGGAGAATAATGTATATATGGGGATTAGGAACCCATATAATATGAGTCATGTGAACCAATGAATATAACCTCATGGGGTCAAACTCTTCACGTGATCTTTTAAGTATTATATGAAGACCCTATAAAAAGTATTCCTTTTCATGTGAAGCCCCAGCAGACATCCTTGTTGATCATGTGAAGTACCTTCAATGAGTAATTTTGATCATGAATCATGATCATATATAGACACCTGATAATATGTCAATTCATTTATTAGATAAAAAATTGAAAAGTTGGAAGCTTCATTTTATGGTAGTTTCATTGATTTTCATGAAAATGATTAATGTGGTCCAATTTATCAGTTCATGGATCATGCGGAAGCCCTATAAAAATGTCGTCTTTATTATATGAAGGCCACTGGACAAGTAACATTTACCATTTTAAGGATATATGATATGTTTTTTTATTCAAGTTACACCCTAATAGATAACAGATTGGAGAACTCCATGGGAATTATAAAATAAAAGTGTGAAAATATAGTACCCCTATGCACAAAAGAGATAAAATTATTTTAATGATAATGGGTTATATACTTCACATGATTTGTTTATCAATAATGTGAAGGCCCTCTAATATTCGATCATTATCTCACTAAGGACTCCAGATGTTTCAAATTGATCTAATAAATGGCACCAAACATTTCATCTTGATCTTCTGGAGGTAAATTGACATATCGATTCTAATATGAAAAAACTCACTGACAATTCATTTTTTCAATAAAAATGGTAATGATGGAGTGATCAGTCGATTTCCTCTTATCATTCTTCATAGTGATAAGGACATTGAAGATCATTGACTAGATCATGCAATGTGTGTGATGTGATGAACCCTCCACCGACTCAATCGTATATATGAGATTTGAGAATCATATCCTATGGCATAGATACAAGGTAGTGAAGCCTATAAATTCCCCCGGGAACATAAAAAGAAAAACACATGGGAATTTAGGTGAGAAAAATATTTATAGAATGGAGAATACAATTCCCACAATAGTCATCTACGAGGTATTCTATAGGAATTATTAGTGTGACTTCATAGTATATTTATATAATTCTTATGAAAAACTCATCGATTGTGTGAATGGAATTCCAAAATGCATGTGACTCCCTTCGATTCATAGTTATGCCTTAATTGAGCATTGGAATTTCTCATTTAGTGTCCTGAATGATTTGGGGGCTTGGATGTTTAAAATAAGAGGTATTGAAATAAATGTCCAGGAATAAGGTTAAGATTAATATTATGTTTATCAATTTGAAAATGATATGGGTTGCCTCTATGAAGTTCTAGTGTAATTTTCCATGGTTAGAGCGTGGTTATTAAAACCACACGACAAGCCCAATAAACCATTTGGGGTGTCTGGTGGTTCTCTACGGGTGTTTTGTAATTCTGAAGGATGGATATTTTAACCAAGCATCCTTCTAGTAAAAAATATAAACCCCATATAGAATGAACAGTATGGGTGCATGGTTAAGGTGCATAGTAAGTTGAACTGTGCAGCCACATCTAGGAAACTATGCGAACTCCTACCAACCAGTTAAAAAGTGGGCTTTAGCCAATTATACTTAATCTTTTTAAAAACTAATTAGTCCCAAATCGCATTTTCACATCATTTTCTTTCTCAAAGTCCTTTGTGGGTATCTCTATATTGATTATAGTTGGAATTAATCTGTTATTAATGGATCAACTAATTGTATGATGTGTTTTTTATGTAGTTTCCCATCTTCTTTATAGATCTATTAAAGATATGGTCTTTTATCATCTTAGTCGAACCCATTTATAATTTAATTCATAATATAATTGGTTTGATTTATGATTGAAATTATTTCATATGGATCTAGGATCATAATAACTCAATATACTCTTCCCTAGTCTCCATTTTAAGGAGATTTGTTCTAGAAACATTTTCTGTTGGGTGTTTCAATAGAGCTGGTTAATTATATGAATTGGTTATAATTATTTAAAAATTTGTTTAAATTATTTATTTAAAGTAATTGATTTGTTTTTTCAATGGAGTTATTGGAATGTTACATCTTTTTAGGGGTTATTTCTTAAAAAATAGATATTTTCACACAAAGTGTTTGATTAAATGCTTGAATGTTGGTTTTGATTTGGAAATTGGTTTCCAAACACCTAAAAATATTTTCATAGCTTTGATAACTTTTTATAAATTGTATGATTGGGTTTGAAATGTATTTTGATAATCATGATACACTAGGAGCCTTAGGTGCATTAGAAGAGAAAAATAGGTGAACCTAGTGCGCGTGTGTCTCCCTTAGGGGTAACTTTATTGGTATTGATAGAATGTGATAGGAACCGATATTTATTGGTACCAATGTATTCTTATTTTATGAAAAATAATTTATAGTATGCATTCCCATAGGCTAGGTCCCAATATAGAGTGCTATCCCATTTACTACTTGTTTACCGCATGATGAGTTTTTCATGGTTTTGTGATCACATGTCTTCACATGAGGTAGTATCAAATGGTTTCACATGTTGTATTATTTCATGATTATGTGTTAACATGTTTACCTTCTTGTGAGTACATGTACATCCCAATTTTTTCACTTATAAATATCATTTTTTGTCTTTGTAGATATGAAATGATTTTATGAAAATCCAAAGTAAAATGATTTATAATTGGTTTTTTATTTGTGAAAATGATTTGTAAAATTGTTTTCTATTAGATAGTAGAACTGCAGAATTATTTTTATTATACCTTGTATAGGCTCTATGGTGGTACCCTAATGGTATTTTTTCTCACACACTTCTTTTCCTTTTATATGTTGTAGACATTGTTTTGAAGGATCATGGTAATGGGAACAAACTTATGGCACATTTAATCTTATTCTTTCATAATTTCCTTTATAATGATATGGTTTGAAGGTGATGGTTATTCACATGGAGAATTGTTGGTCTTGTCTTTTTATACATTCTATTTTATCCAATTTTACTTGGACTGTATAATTTTTTGATATATCTCTTTCTTACCCTTTTTAAACTAGTTTTTGTCATGTTTTTCTTTACACAATACTTTTTTTCAGTATTTGGATTCAACACACTACTGTAACAGTCCAGATCATGTGGCTTGTCTAGTTGAATCCTGGTGGTTCGTTATTAAATGATATTTGAGGGAAACTTACCCTGATGAGTGTTATCACTGCCTGAGTTTTCTATTGTGTCTTGTGTAGAAAAGAGTTAGTACCATCCAAATTCAGGTTGTATGAGATGGTTCCAATCCATCTCAGTTATGGTTAAAAATAGTTTTACAAAGAATTTGACTTGGTGTTTGAGCTCACTTGAGTGAAATGCAATTGAATTTTAATTAAAAGGAACTATTCCTTCTTAATGAATTGTTTTTTGTTCATATAATTATATATTTCATTAAGTTGAAATTTTTTCAAATAATAGACATGAAATCTTGAACTTAGTCCTTTTATTTTCAAATATGTTTTCAAGATGACTGGTCATTATCTTATGCCTAATTGAAAATGACTCTAAGATAAGCTATTCAAAAACTGAGATAGAATGATGTGAGAGAGGATCATTTGGAAAATAATTTAGTTGACCCGCTATTTGATGAAACTATAATCCATAAAATTCGGACTCTAAATCAAATGTGTTTTAGTAACTCGTAGCATGTAGTGGATCCCAACTCTAAATTCACTAACAAGAATCCACTAGTATTTCATGGTAACATGGGATCCCAAGAATAGGTGGAATTTCATGATAGGTTTGAGAGGATATTTGACTTCATAAATACTATTGAGGGCTCTAAGGTGGTTTTTTCAATTTATATGCTCAATGGACTATGAAGGAGATAGTGAAAATCTATTGTGATAGCTATGTTTCATAATAATATTACATAGGCTTCATTTAGGAAGTTATTTAATCATAATTTCTAACCTGAGATGTTTCATATAGTGAAGAGTTGGGGGTTTCTGACTTTTGAGCAAGTAGAGGACTCTATTCTAGAGTATTCTTCTAATGTTGTCGAGCTAGTGCATCTTTCACTCGATCTAGTTTGAAATAGGTATCTAAAGGCTTGGACGGTTGATTTGGTACTATGGTCGGATATTTGATAGATGTTGATTCTCAAGATCCTTCTGACCTTCATGGTGCTAGATGAAAAATTTGACTTAAGAGATTGATATGGCTAGAAAAACAGGTTTGGGTGGATCATCAGTTAGTTTTTTTGTTATCGAAGATGTGTCTTGTCTCTATAAAATGATGCACAAGGGGGTTAATCTTCTTCAGGACAAGTTTCTAGGGCATCATTGGGATAGCAGTTACATTTCTGCGATCGGTATTAATGGTGTTGTCATACCACAACTAACTTTATAGTGGCTCATAAGACTTGTCGGAATTAAAAATTAATAGGCCATATAAATCATTTTTATACAAGGATATTGAATGAAATTAAGGATGTCTTAACTATCACTAGGAATTTTAATGTTTTTTATAATGATTCCAATGGTATTGGGTCTAATACATAAGAAAAGGGTTATTATCATGTTGCTAATATAGGATGTCTTTATGTGAATGAGTATAAACTAAAGGAATTTGATGTTGGGATAGCAATTTAGATGTACTATGATTATATCATCTTCAATGGTTCTAGTTTCTTTTAATATAGGTGTTACTCATCCTTTTATATCATCATTGTTTTTTGAAATTTTTATCATACATTTATAACTTATTTCATAATAGTGGTTTCATTTCACATCTTTGGGAATGAGGTTTCAACAAGGTTTCTTGTGTCCCATCAATCGGGTGCGGATAGTCGACAAGGAGATGGATTGGGGCTTCATAATGATCATTTTTTACATCTTTAACTAGATAATTGGAATGCATTTGATGATATGTGTTATGTTCCAGATATAATTTTATCTTCATTGGGATATGTTTTTTTTATTCTGATGGTTTCACAAATTTTCATTACGGTGAGTGGGACTCAATGTAAGTAAGGGAAGAGAATTTTTTTTCTTATGATAGGGTTATCTCGTTCAAATTTTCAAATATGTTCCTTTTATCAATTAATACATGTTTGGGTATTATTATTCATAGTGTGTTTCCTTTTTACCCTAATGTATTTTTGGATGATTTTTCTTGGTTACATTAATAGATAAATGTCAATTTTACTATTGACATATTCCATGGTATTATAACAATTTCTATTCAATCTTATAAAATAGGACCTGATGAGTTAGTAGAACTTAAATTCCATCTTGAACATCTAGATTATACATGATTAAATCATCCTAGCATGTCACTATGGGCATCGCCTGTCTTATTTTCTATAAAGGTAGATCGTACTCTCAAACTTTTTGTAAATTATAAAAAAATTGAATTTGGTGACTATTAAGAACAAATATCCTCTACCTAGAATTGAAGATATATTTTTCCATTGTGGAGGGGAATATTGGTTTTTAAATATTTACAATCAATCAATGTACCACTAGTAGAGATTCTGATAAAAGGATATACGTGAGACAACATTTAGGTTCTTATATATGCATTAAAAGCATTTGGTTATAATGTTATGTCTCACTAACACACATATGGTATTTATGGATTTGATAAACTGAATATTCCATCAGTTCTTGTAATCTTTTGTTTGGTTTTTTGTTGATGGTAGTATTTTGTAATAAAAGATAGAGAATGAGCATATAAACCATTTGGATATCATTATTAAAACATTGAAACAACAACATCAATATGGTAGGATTTATAAATGTGTCTTTTATTGTTAAAGTGAAATTTATTGGGTATGTAATATCTAAGAGTGGCGTATCAGTGGATATGGAAAATATACAGGTTGTTATATGTAGGTAGAAGCCCATAAATATATTTTAGATATGAATCTTCTTGGGTTTGGATAGTTATTATAGGTAGTTTATTGAGGATTTACACAAGATCACATAATCAATGATATATTTAACTAGTAAGGGAGTAATGTTTGAATGAAATGGAGAATTTCTCAGATATTTTTACTATATGAATGTGTGGTTGACCTTAGTACCATTTTTTTTCTTACAGGACCATGATTTTGTTATTTTTTTGTGATTCATCTAACATGGGTTTGGAATGTGTATTTATGTGGGGAAAAAAGGATTTGACATATGGATCTCATCATTTATGCCCACATAAGAAGAAATAACTTACCCATGATACTGATTTATACGTATTTATTCATAAACACAAAAAAATTTAGTCATTATCTCTTTGTGGTAAAATTTATTATATATTATAATAATAATAGTTTTAAATGTATTTTTACTTCAAGGGATATGAATTTCTAATTGAAATTATATGTGAAGTATCTTAAAATATTTGACATTGATATTTCACACACTACTAATAAAGGGATTGGGGTTTTTGATGAGTTAAGAAAAATTTTACTAAAGATAGTGACATAATCAGGTGAGGAGTGGTATATGAGGATTTTATTTAATATAATGATATTTGGAGAGGAAGAGGATTGTTGAAAGGTGTTATAGGATTTGATTAAATTTGACTCATCAATTTATTATAATTTCTATCTCAGGTATGTGATATACACCATGTAAAAATGCATAAGTAACAGAATTTATGGTAGGGAGAACAAATATGAGTAGTCTAAGTCACTCAATGGAGATTTGTGAATCTGTAGCAGGATGGTATTTCTAATTTTTTGATACTGGAGTTTATGGTCAGCAGATAGTCGTCATGTAAACCCATACACTATGGGACTACAAATAAGAATCATGAATTTATAAGTTTGAGTTTATGGTTAGGGATGAGGCTTTCAGTTTCATATTTTGTTTAATAGTGTCTCAACTTTCATAAAATTATGGGAGAACACCCAAGACTGGCCATTTTGTTGTAACATTTTATTATTCCTGGACATAAGTGGGATCATATTTCCATGGACTTCATCAGTATTTTTCCATGGAATCATAATCGTAAGAATGTGATATGGGTGATCATTAATCCACATATAAAATCACATCATTTTATAAATATTAAAGATATGAAGAAAGTGGAATATCGTGTGGAATTTTTTATCTACGATATTGTGGGAGTTTATATGGTTCCCTTTGTGGATGATTCTGATTTGGTCCTGAGGTTCGCATATATATTCTAGAATGTTTTTTCTAGAGGAAATGGATTCATAGTTGAAATTCATCATGTATTTTCATCCAAATATTGATGGAAATATAGAAAGTCTTATCCAGATTATCTAGGACATGCTTTGGTATTGCATGGTTGATTTTGTAGGGTAATCAAAAAATCATTTTCCTTTGATTAAATTTTCATATAAAAATAGTTGTCATGATTTGATATAGATGGGTACCTTTGAATCATTTATGGGTGGACATGTAAATCTCTATTGTGATGGGAAGATATGGGAGAGAAGTCCTTGATTGGATCGATTATCATTCAATAGATGATGAAAATGGTGTAGTTAATTCTGAAGAAGTTGGTCATAGTATAAATCCATCATAATTATTATGAAAATTTCAATCATCATCCACTCATGTCTGATGTTATTGATCGAATTTCTCTCTGAGTTTGCCCTCAATTGGGAAACTATTATTTGTGCTTGTAGAATAAGTTGGAACCAATGTTTTTTTCATTATTTTTGAGATCATTAAACGACATGGAATGGTGGAATATTATTTGGACATACTATCTCATTTGACTTTTATCCTCAAAGTGTTTTATGTTTTCCTCCTGACAATGTATCAAACAAATCCTTACCATGTGATTTAATTGGATAATTTTGATCTTGATCCCAATAAAATAGTTCTTGAGCTACTAATCATGATTATCGTTCTCCGTGATAAGGTGATATAAGGAAAAATGATTCCCTTGGTCCTTGGAACATGGTAAAGGATGGGATATCCATGATACATGGGGGTAGTAATCATCAATATGGAAGTAGTGTAATTCTATCATTGTGGATATAGGATCAGGAGGACATTATTGGGATATAAATTTCTTATGGTGGGGGAATTGTGACACCCTTTATGTTATAGGTACAACATATTTGAGCCTTGGATTTTTTATTTTGCATACTTGAAAGATTTGAGGGATCCGAGGTCGAAAAAAATAGTTTTTTAGAAAAACATACCAAGTGAATGGATAAGTTAGACAATTATATTAACTATGTGGTGACCAAGTGGAATGCCTCAATGAGGTTCAATTGGCTTTTTGACATGGTTTTATAATGGTTAGTCAAACTATGTAAAACAACTAGTGAACTGTGTGAAGTGTCTAGCTTTAGTCTAGGGGTGTCACTTATTTAAGGTGCACGGTAATATTAAATGTGTGGCCCTCCAGTTCCAACCATGAACTCCTAGACATATTTGATATTAGGGGAACACAATAAATGTGAAATTTTAGTTTAACCTTATAGCCTCCTCTAATAAACTATGTGACTTCCCTAAGAACTATTAAAAAAGGATTGTACCATTTTTTAATGTTCTTTTTAAAGAAAAATATTCTCCTAATCTCATTTTGTCTTATCCTAACCCTGACTTGATACTTTGGAGGTCCTCCCCGTCAATTATATGAAGAATTCCATCGTTCACGATAGATCGTCTTAATGTATCTTGTGTCTTTTAACTGTTTCCCCCTCTTATTTATAGATCATTGATAGATATCTTTTCCTCTCATCGTGTTAGAATCCAATTGTGTTTTGGTTCTAGATATAATGGGTTTGATGGAGGATTTATGTTGTTTCATATGGATCTATGTCGATGAGAAATTGGAAAACTCATACCAGGTCTCCATTATCAAAGGAAATTTTATCTACCACAATTTTGGGGGAGGTGTCTTTTTTCAATGGTTTAATTATGTGAATTACATATCATTATTGTAAAATTATATTGTTTTATTTTTTTAATTGATTTTATTTGTGGCCTCATGGTATTTTTTGTAATGATTCATGTCTTTAAATGGTTTTTTCTTTAACAAATGTTTTTAAAACCAAATGATTGACTAAATGTTTGAATGGTGGTTTTGATAGGGAAATTGGTTTTCAAAAAATTAAGAAAATTGGTTTCGATTTAAAATTTTTTTATAAATATTTACCATGGTTTTGAAAATAATTTTGAAAAACAAGGAATATTGGTATCTTTTGGTGTATAGGGAAAGAAACATATGTGACCCTAGTGTGAGTGGAACCACATGGGGTTGCCATTTAGATATCAATGGACTGTAGAAGGACTCGATATTTGTTTCTCCCAATGTAGGCTTGGTTTAGGATCATTTATGTCTAGTATGTATTCCCATAGGATAAGTAATAACAGCATGTGATTTTTCATTTACTACTTTTTTATCGCAATATGGTTTTTCATGAATTATCACTCTTATGTTTTCGCATCAGGTCATATCACATAGTTTCATATGATAGATTATTTCATGGATATGTTTTTATTTTATTACATTTTTTGTTTGTGTAATTGATTTATTTTTTTATCACTTAAACATGTCATGTTCTTAGATTTGTGGAAAATAAGGGTTTTATGAAAAACAAAAGCGAAATGACTTGAAAATGGGATTGAAATTTTAAAATTTCTTTTAAAAATTTCTTATATTAATATATCAAACAATTATTCTATAACTATAAGACCTTATAAAGTCTCTATAGTGGTATCCTATATGGGTTTGATCTTACACCCTACATTTTCCTTCAGGTAGTTTTTCAAAAAATTTATAGGATCCATCAAAAGGGTTGGGAATCATATATAATTTAAAATTATATTTTGATTATTTCCATTACAGCGGGATGATTTGGTGGTGATGCTCAGTCCCATAGAGACTTTTCGGTATTTAATTTTAATACATTTTAATTTATTTAGATTTTCTTGGATTGTATAGATCATAGATTAATCTCTTTTTTATATATTTCAATCTGGTTATTTGTCTTCCCTTCCTTTTTTACAAGCCTTCATTTCGTTATCCTACAACACCTCACCACCATGACGGGCTGACTTGGGTGGCTTGTCTAATAGACTTGAATTGGTTCATTATGATGTATGTTATTTCATAAAGAGTTTCCACATGTAAACTTGACCTTTTGAGGCCTCAATTGGCCAACAGCTAATTAACATTGGTGCATTAATAAAATAATGTTTCAAAATGAACGATACTTTATTTGATGATTTATATGCTTATTTTTATGTGATTGGTTGATTTAATTCATGAGATCTATTCATTGATCACAAAAGGCCTCTAGATTTGTCGGATAGATGATGCGAAGTCCACCAGACATATCATACAATTTATGAAAATTATACTTAATTTTTTTCCATTTTTTATGAATCCCTTTGGGAATATCATCCAGGTCATGTTGATCACATTGGACATATCATCCTAGTCATGAAATGTCCTCTAAGCATGTCAGCTTGGTCATGAGTAATCTCGTAAACATGTCATCCAAGTAACGTGTGGACCCCTAAACATGTAAACAATATCAAGTGATATCCTATAGTCATTTTTATTTTCATCATTCTAAAGGATACATAAATGTAAGCTTTGATGATGCGAATAATCCTGGACATGTCAAGGATAGACCTCTAGACATATAAGACACACACTATGGACATCTCAAGTGGACACCTATTATCATGTTAGATTGACTACGTGTACATGCTTGGTAGACACCCCTAAATATTTGAACCATGTCTAGATTAAATACTTGGTCATTCATAGTGAAGTTTTTTGAACCCCCAAACATTGGTTTTTAATGGGCAATTACCCCTTAATATGGGAAGTCTCATAATGTATTAGAGTTAGGCACTCATCAAACAATATTGATATTATGTGAACCTTCTACCTCCCAATATTTCCCAATCAACACTTATGGTCCCCACTTTTTATCTTTCATATGATATGCTATGGATACTTCCTATGGGAATACCCTCTAGTATATGTCTCTAAAATTCATAATCTATAGGTATAATAATAACCCATTATAGTTTTATCTCCTATCATAATCTATGAGTGGGTTATCAACCGATTGAAATACATGGTCTCTAATTCTTTTCCAAATAGGATACATTGGTTTCCTTGATAATTTCTAATCTCCATACCAAACATTCAACTAGAGTTTCTCTAGTGTGTATGTCCTTCATCTAAATGCAATGTGACCAATTTCTTTCTATATCTTCATTATCACATAGAGAATGACTCATGAAATCTTCTGTGTTTTTGAAGAATATATAACTACACACATAATATCCCTTCCCCCCAATCAAGGAAATATCAATATGTATGAAACGTTAAATAGCATGATATAAATAGGTCCTTACTTGGGAATCCACGTTGTATTAAATCCCAAGAGAATTCTCATGTTGATAAACATTTGGGGAAATAACCCTTATGAGAATTCATTATAATTCCCCACCCATTAGTTGGTTGAGGAATGAATTAACTCTATGGGTTTTGATTCATCTTCTCATTGGAAACGTCTTGGAGGATAAGTCCCATTCTCAAAACACTAATCACATACCTGGTTAGTAGTAAATCCAATAGTTCCTAGTAGAATAGATTCAAAACACAGGAATTCACTCATTCCTATAAAAAAATATGAAATATATGGAGAACCAATTATATATACAATGGTTTGTTAATTAAACTCTTTTACATAAAGATATATTCAACACTCGATTATATCATTGGGGTAACCAATACCATATAGGAATTTATGTGAGATTCATGAACATGTCTTAAATCTATAAGAGAGTCCAATAGAAAGAAATAATTTCCACCAAAATGTTGTGATAATTCAGACATCCCATCCTCTTGACCAATGTGAGTTCTTATCCATCGTTGGAGTTGAGACCTCAAATGACCTCCTACCATTTGAATGTAGGCCCATGATTCTTAATGTACATGGTAACCATTAGTTGTATCAATGAATATTACCTACTCATTTCATTTATTGTAGAAATCTGTTCATCCCCTTGTTATCAACCAACAGACCAAAAGATCTATAAGAAAAAAATGGTTAAACTAACATGAAATCAAGTGATAATAGAATAACTGAATCATCATGGGTGCCAGGAATATTTTTTTCCAATATTGAATAAAATCTATATGATGAAAATAGTGAACCCAATGTCAATATTTTAAACTATTAATACAATATTTTGACCACATGCCAAAAATGGTTTTTCATATCCTTTTAAAAAATGGTGCACCTGACATGGGATCATTGTAAAAAAACATAATCATGGTTCTAATGAAATATTCCATTTTTTAGGAACATTCCATGAAATAAAAAATCTTGATCATAAAATAAGAAAAAACACATGAGATACCCATAAATAAAAAAGTTATAATTTTTCACACATGATAAGATTCACAAATTTATTAACTAGTTCCATGTTTTGTTCATGACCAAATACTATTCTCAGAAACACCGCCTTAATCTATGATATAGTCTTCATCAATACAATTTCATAGAACCTCAGCTACTACATCAACCTCCATAGGTCTCAAAATGAAATCACACACCTCTCACCCTTAGAATTTCGTGAACGATATAATGGTCCACCAACTTGGTAGGATCTTGACCCAATGGGGTGTGTGTAGAGGTCCCCTGATGTTGAGGTCTATGATACCATTTCATTCAAGGAAATTTGTAGTGATGTTGGTAACAATTATCACCACCAAAAATTACTTCAGAATCCTATCCTTGAAGAAAAACAGTAATAATCTCCCTTACCATAGGATATCATATCATGGAGACTACAATAGATCCATTAATGTTTAGTAGATTCTTAGAAAAGATCCTTTAATCCATTACCACTAGAATCAACCAACTAGATTACCTCATTCTCTTACTGAGGGAACCATCCAACATGTTTCCACTAGGGAAACTCATTCTTAGGAACCATATATATCTCTCTAGGCATGTAAAACTATAGATAAATAAGAGTGGGCTCATATACCCTATTCTATTGTTGAATCCATTTGGAATATTATGATGGTGTCTAGCATACATAATGATATCCCTACATACCCAAATCATGTCTAAATGAATATTACAATAAAAAAGATGGGGGATGAACATACCCCAACCACCAAACATGAAGTCTATCAATATATACTGATGGCCCAAGGAGATTAAGAGTGGGATTATACACCCAATTCAATCAAATACATCTTTTAATATATCATGGTGACCAAAAATGCGAATTCTTACATTCTTGACCACACTCTCCTAAAGATTATCTACATTCTCTAAATAAGAAAATAGCTTTACCATCATATTCTAGTTTGGGTATAGATATAAGGATATGAATATAATCATATACCTTTATCCATGGCATCATAACATGATGGTCGATATGAATAGTTGGATACTCCAAAAAAGTGCTAATTTATTCTCCCATCAATGGGGATTATAAAAATATTTTGGTAAAGGATGAAATAAAAGACTAGGTTAGTGGTCCAATTCCAACTGGGGCTCACCATACTAGTTTAAAAAATGACATTGGATAGGTGCACATTCCTATAGATTAATTCTAGCAGAATTCTCTAAAGGCATCTGACTCGGATCATACCCCAACTCAAAATAATGTTCATTAGAATAATATGGAAATCACTATAGTCAAGGATAATCTCTAAAGATGATGTTACTCATCATGTTCAAGATGCAAAATGAATGCAAGATCATATCCCAGATTTTTCCAAGGAAAGACGACATTATCATACTTCTATGGATATATAGAAGGAGGATCATATCCATGCTATCATTCCAGATTTCTATTGGCATATTCCATTGGGGAATATATATTTTAACTACTATCACACCACAACTTAGACCATATATTACTGAAATAATCTGATGAACACCGAAAATAAGGATCATATCCATGTCAACGATAGATAATCTCACCGACATTCTCAATTAACATCTCAGAATAGGATTCTAATTCACACGGTGACATATGGTTATTAATATATTCTATAGACCATCATACGACAGCTCATATCCCTATTCAGGTCCAAATAAAAGTTCAATATATTCATGCCAAAATGTAAAATGAGGCTTCTATCACTGATCTTCTCAATAATAATTTCATTGAGGCTATTCAATACATATCTGAAACACCTAAAATTCTTATAGACTCATAAAAAGAAGAAGAAGGTGATAAATGCCTCAACAGTCATCCTTGAAGTATTATTTAGTTTCATAACAAGAACTATACTCCTGATATTAACAATTTAAAATAACTCCATGGTAATATCTCACCCAGAGAAGTAAATTCTTTAATTTTATAGGAAATTTATTGTAGATTTGTGTGAAAAAATGGGTTTATCTGTATATAATTCCCCATAAACTATTGGTAGCACCTTTCCCAAGTCAACATAAAACCTAGGGAATAGACCTATGTGGTCTGACCATGTGGGGGAATATGATATCAATGAATAAAATGATGGCATGGTTATATAGAGGTAATGTGTATGAAAAAACCTCCCAACCATGATTTGGCCCATGGATCCTTCTAATAATGATGTTCAAAATGTAATAAAATAAGAGTGTGGGCGATGTTCACCTGAGAACATGTGGTATAATATTTAGTGACTAAATTATAGAAAACTCCCATATCCATTATATGAGGGTTACCTCTGGATCATAAAAAAAGTTATATTTTCAAAATGACTTTGCTTCGTTATCTATGGATTGAGACATGAGACTGTAAAGGTAAAATGAAATCCTACAACACACTTTCTTCCTAAGAATGTCAACATTCCAACATCCAATCATTGATTCCCCATCATGCATCCAGACCCAAGGATTTGGTGAGTATAGATCATAGAACTATATCGTGGCACCGGAAAAAATAAGATCCCAAAATATGACATCATGTAATGTTTTAAGTACAAGAGAGATCAATAGACTAGGAAATAAATGGGCTAGTTGGTTAATACAAAAAGATCCACCTCTTTATGGATGAAAAGGCACCATGAATAGTGGTATAGGGTCTCCAATAGACTCTTAATATAGTTCATTCCGTAAAATAGGAACACATCTCAAACACAGATGTTAATGTCAAAGATTACCGAACAACTCCCCATAGGAAGTGATTCCCATCACCAGTACCCATTTCATCTGGACCATGAACAATCATTATTTCATCAACCCAAAAGGTTTTAGTAGAACCAACGATGAAATCCATATAAGCTAAATCCCAACCCATAGGGTTGAGTTAATTTTTAACTTTATCTCCCTCACCAATTTTGTCATACCCTAAGAGGGAACCTATAAAATCAAAATCAGTTCCATATCAACACAATCCTACATGGTTGGGGTCATCATAATCTCATTTTCCATCCTATTATCCCTTAAATAATTGATTAAATTAATTATATCCTTGACAAAATAATCTAGAAGTGCCAATAGAAGCTCAAAATCGACCCTATCCTACAGCGCTGTGGGATTTTTTATGATCATCATCACCCATAAAAGAATTATACATCTCCTGTTATGAGGTAAATACTAGTAGCAAGAATCTGATTCATTCCTCTCACCACAAGTCACACATTTCTCATTTGGGTCCCACTTGAAAATTACAATATCAAACACCCTTAATATAATTATTCATAAAATGAGACAGAGATAATTTTGATAAATGAAAATCAACCCCTCTAATGTTAAAAACCCAAGATGGTTTACTAAGACCAGGGGATAGAGAAATTACCTTAATTCAGCCATTGAAGTTGGAGTAAGTAGTATAGAACAACCCTATTTCAAAGATATTCATGGGATAACAACCATTTCATGATATACCTTAGTAAACATCATCACCATCAGTCTAGAAAATGATGTAGAACATAGATTAAAAATTGAGGGACATAATGTTGATACTATACCTTGAGTGGTAGGTGATTTGGATACCAAAAAAAGAGGCTACACATATATAGAATCACTAATGGAGACCAATCCTATATCCATCAAATGATAAATTCCCACCTCCCAAGTGGAACTCTTCCAATGATAAATGGAAATGTGTGTTTATATCCCACTCACCACCTGGAGTAGCTGAAACACCCAATACAGAGGAATGATAAAAACATCATTATAATTATATATATAATCTCAGAGAACATGATGAGGAACATATAATGGGAAATATTCCTAATGGTTATTATCATCAATGATAGATACATATCTCCCCTAATACACATTAGTGGAGACGTTATCATATTGAAATAGTATCATTTATATAATAGGCCGACTATGGATATAGGATGTTAGGGTATATAAATGTGAAAGTTGAGGATAATCTAGACATTCATCTATTATGATGATAGTATCTTCCATATTAGGATTATAATTTGGTCTTGTCACAAGAAAATAATATTTTGGATATTAAATCAGGGATAACTCATCATGCCTCACCCACTCACTATATATAGAAGGTTTTATAGAATGTGTTACCATCAGAACTCTTCAACGGAACTGAATCCCTAGATTCTCATATGGAAGAAATGATGAGACATCCCACCTCTATGTAGCATGAAAAAAAGATGTATCCTGAATGGTTGGTTGACACATTATCCATCCAAATTTGGTAATTCCTATCTTCTCAACCTTTGACAACATTAATGATCTATAAAATCATCTCCTGCACTTTGTGTCCCTATGGGGTTTCATGATGGGATGAAGAGACCAGAAGTAGGCGAGAAAGATAGGTTGTTTTTTATAGAATCTGATAATTACATGATCCTTTGTTATGAAATCTATCTAGTAGGATCTCTCGTTGGTTTGAAAGACCTTTATTGTAAATTATATTATCATTTCATCACCACAATGAGGCAAAAATGATTCTCGAATTCCAAAATTTGGAGATTCATTAATATTATGGGGTTTATTACATTAATGATAGATGAATGGGTTAAACATAGTCAATAAATATCCATCACTCAGAAGATAAATTTCTAGAAAATTGGGCTGAAAATATTTGAGGGGATTTTATAACACCTTTGATTCAGATGACATATCCATTCCTATTCCAGGACATTGCGACGACAAAATAATTCCTAGAAGATGTTTTTTGTGAAACCATTAAAAATATAATCCCATTACCATGAAACATTGAAAAATTAATTGTAAAAAATATATTTCTACTATTACCCTCAAACCAGTGATAATTATTTTCCAAGAACCCATGCATTCCCGAAATCACCTGAATCTTCCTACTGGGTGGATGTAGTAGAGGAAATATTCTCCCAGAATGAAAGAAAAGTGAGATCGTGGTCACTTGTGATTTGTGGAATGGATGAATAAAGTGTATTACTTAAAAATTTACATTCCTTTAGTTATTTGCTCACAAATATAGAAACCAAACTCTTCAAGCTACTAGATCCTAGGAAACCCATTGTGGTGAACCTATCTGACCATCGTCACTACTACCAAATTCATAATATACATTTCCACACTATACAAGACTAATTTAATTTAAAATAAATCCTCCTAAGTATGTTTTATTCTGTAATGTGATGTTGGTAAATTCCCTACAATAGGTTACCTATGTAACCCACACCCAACCCGAAGAAAATTGTGAATGGAATGAATTTTGAGTCAGGCATGGATAGATGTGGTATAACTTGAAGACTCAATATGAAGTCTACTTATTTAAAGCCACAATGAGGGTAAACCTTTGTAATATTGTAATGGTGCACTCACCTAGGGATATGTTGTTGAATACTCCTCCCAAATGAAGACATAATCATTGGATATATTATGATATATGGTAGGAAGAGTCATTCCAAACTCCCACATGAACATTGACTCTTGTAGATTCCTTTCCTCCAACATCTATAGAACGTATACTTCACTACAAAATAAAACGCGCATCGAATGAACACCCCATTTTTTTTAATGTTGTTCACTTAAAAAATACCATCTTTTATGATGAATGAATCCCTTAGTATGAGTTCCCCACACAAGACTAGGGTGTTGGAGGCTCATGATACATAATCTGAGGGTACCATGGACATCATAGGATAGTTGAAACCCAATATTTCAATCATATTCCCATATAATCCATATATGAGGCCACCACCCATGGTATATAACTTAATATATCCAAAATATCATTCATATGGCTCATATCCATCTAGATACCCTTCAATATAAATATTTTTAAATTTCCAGGTAGAGGGGGTGTAATTATTTGATTATCACTAACGAAGTTGTTAGGTATAGTGATATAATCCCATTGAAGATGTCTATTCATCCACCACTTCCAAATAAATATGCCCATATACATAAAAACCTCATCTTCTATGAAATGTTATAGGGAGAAAGCACAACTTGGTAATTGGAGACCTATGGCATAAAAATATGTCATTCTGAAAATATCAGTATTTTTCCTAGAAACACTCCCAATATTGGATTCTCATCATCTTTAAAAATAAATCATTCAGTAACTCATTGAGGACATCCAGAGCCCATATTATTTTGAGAAACAACTTTCTGAAAATAAGGTTTTCTCAGTGGATATTATCCCATTAGAATTCTATACCACCATCTAGATTACAAAACAAGACTGGAAGAAACTCATCCTTGGAAATATCAAACCCATGTTTTTTTCAGAAAAACTCGATAATTTTACCATCCAATGGGATTTGATTTAAAATGGTTACACGATAAACATTATTCTAATCTAGACCCTCTAATTTTAATATCTATAAAGGGAGTCTTTCATCGTATGTCGATAACCATTCAAGTGAACAAAAATTGTGATATAAGGACTCCCGAAAAGGTCAAGCATGTTGTTCACTTCAGAGACTTCACATATAATGTTAACTTCCTAGTTTTCGAGTAGTAAATATCATATAATATCTTTTTAATTAATTCTTTTCATCATATCGATGTATAAGTATGTTCAAAATTTCATCATTTCTTGAAATTCTCAATCCTTGGAAATATCGAAATACTACATGGTGAAAGTTCCCCCATAGATTTTTTGACATCCATATATGTATTTGATTGTTTCTATAGAAAGTAATACAAACAACTAATTGTGTATTATGATAGATAGGTTTAAATTCCCAATGACTTGGTGACATCCCCTTTGAATCCTTGAACATGAGTGACAGTTACTATGTGATTTACAAAGACCTGATCAAGGGAGTATAATAAATCCCAACAAGCTACTGTGATTCATATAATTCACTGGATGATTTCAATGTGACGAAAATTATGTCATATAATTTGAATTCATCAATGTGGAATCCGATTAATCCTTTTTTAGGATATGATAATTCCATTATTAAATTAGAAAACTTGAAAATTCTTCTAAGAAATTCTCTAAAACTCAATAAGTCTATATCACTCCTTCCCCTGGTATAAATGTAAATAAAAAAACAATTCTCAGAATCTCCCTACAAAAAAATCTCGATGTTCAAGATGCCAATGTATCCTCTTAATAGTGATAAATATTCCTTAAAATTAACCAAAATTCATGAGGATTTCCACATGGACACAAATATATAATAATAAGAGGGTGGCCTCAGTAATTCACCTCCCACATTTTATGAAGGTGTCTTAACCACCGTTCATGAGCTCTGATAGGTGAATTTGGGAATAGAAGACGACTTGTGATGTATGTTGATTAGTACCACCAACCATCTTGATCTTATTTTGATCAATTCTTACATTATAAATAAGCATTTATGTGAAATCTCATGAAATAATATAGTTTTTCCTGGGATGAACCCCGATGTGGAAACTCATCATCTAGGATTTCCCAATGACAATTATTGATTCAAGAAGATAGTTTAAATAATGAATCCCTCTTATGTTATGAATGTAAAATTCGAGGTTGTAAAATTAATATTCCAACATTTTCCTAGTGGTTCAGTAGCTAAAATTTCATTCCTATATCTTTATATTAAATAAAATTAATGGTAATTTCAGGTTCTATATTGATTCTAGAGACCATAATCAACACTATACGATGGATGATTTACTATTTTTGAACACATAAATTTTGATATATTTATATGATTCCTTTTAAGACCTTTCCTTTATGTATGGTTATTTATGGTATTATTAGATAATTTTGTCCCCTAAAGATGAGTATGACAATACATTAAGATTACCGTAGATGATATTTTACTAACAAGTAATTCATTTTTTATTAATGTTGATGTTGTTACATACTAAGGCCCATTGATTCATATCATTAAACCCTTTTATGATGAATCAAGTAATGTTATGTTGTTTACATGGTTGTTAGATCGAGAAAGTGATGTGATCATGTAACATATCTTAAAAAAATATATATATAATTATATTAGAAAAGTTTTAAGATAAACTTTCAAGAGTTTTAAATCATTGTAATGTTAGGGAAATTCTTTACATTTTTTGTCATGCCATTTTTTCAGCGATGTATATCTGGAAAATACTACAGAAATCCTAAAATTTTGACCCCTTAATAAATTAAATAACTGAGGGGTATCTAATGGAAACTCACTTATATTCAATATTTCATATCCACCATTCCTAGAGAATCTCTACAACTAACTAAGGTAAAGGAGAAGGAAGTAACCTACAAATGGAATGGGGAATTCCATTAATCGTTCAAGAAACTCAATATGTACATGCTACACATTAGCTATGATGCTTCAGGTAGAAGGTAATCTTCTTATCCTATATGTGGCCACCATGGAAGTATATCTTGGTTAACTCCACACAAGAAACAATGAAGTTGGAAATGAAATCAGCCACCATTATCATAGTAAAACAATTCCATATACTTATATTCAATATTTCAATATCAATAAAAACTATCTCACACTCACCTTACAATGAAAATGATAACAAATTAGTTGCATCACCATGAAGGCCACTGGGTATTTCATATCAACCCACACAAGAATATTATTGAACGCTTTGATGATGTGGCACCAAGACTGATTTATGGTTATCCTATAACAGTATAAAATCTAATTTTTGTCACATAATACATTTAATGGGAATTCCCTAGAATATTAACTTAGGTAACATCTGGACCCAAAAATAATACAAGTAGACACAAAACATCTGTTATAAGATGTTTTCTATGCCTGTGAATCTCTTTGATCATGGGAGGTGTATTTTTATGGTTTCTACTAAAATCTCATTTAAAAATGATTTGAAAAACCGAAGCTTGATGGGTTAGTCATGGGGATTGAATTTTCTTCTCTATAAAACAATTTCACTATTATTTATCAAAGTCTAAAGGATACACTAACAATGAGGTATAATACCATTCCCTTATTGTTGGCATCATGTATCCCTATAGGTGTAGAATGCTTAGTAGAAAATAAAAGTGGACTCGGAGTAATTTTAAAAATAGATTAATAGGGAATATGATATCAAGAAGGGGGAATTTAACCCTCTCGTTGGTTACATTTGAGGATTAATGAAGGAATTCCCTTTTGAACTGATAATTCATAATGTCCCTTGATCATAGAAATCTAAGGATGGCATAGTAACTAATGTATCCATAATACCATCCATCCCTGATCAGGAAAAAGTCTTTTTCCACATCACCCTGAGAAGCGTGGTCTAACAAGCTATCCTCCCTAACATGATGTAAATAAATTTTCTCAACACTTCCACATAGCAGGGAGAGCCAACATCCACCCCTAGAGGGATGGATCCAATAATATATTACCTACAAAACTAGACCCTCTATTAAAATTGAGATAAATGGGAAGGGATTTGACATCAGGTAGAAAATATTACCCATTAGGATTAAAAAACTGAGCATAAATCCATCAATAATTGAGGCTTTAATAGACTTCTACTCATATTAATTATAGACAGAGATATTCCCACATTCATCAAGCATGTCCATACAAGCTCTTGCGGCTGTCACCCATATGAAAAATTACACTCTCACCAAATTTATATACATGGTTAATAATTCAAACAAATGATGCAATGATATATTTAATTCACTAGGAGGTTTCACACATGTCATATTTATGTGAAAATCATCCATAAAACATATTTTTTCATATTTATATAATTATTCGTGATCATTTTCACTACGGGGAATGGATGTCGTGGGGCTATATCTTGATGTTATATCCCAGCAGTCAGATGAATCCTCACTACTACAACATTCTTCTCCAAATAGACCGAGGTCATACCCATCATATAAATTGGGATGAATAATATCATAAACATTTAAAAGTCAATATTTTGACTTTTTTTAGTGTTATTCTCATGATATTGATATACAATGGAACCGATTTTGATTCTTCTATGCTTAAGAAACTATAATAGGAGTACAATATCGACCTTAAACATTCATCCTCCTAAAATGTTGTATAAAATTAATTAATAGAGTATATTAATAATAAATTTTGAAACATACACTATAATATGGTAGATAAGGATACAATATCATAGTTGGACCCTCTCTTTAATGCTTCATGGTCCAACCATACTACTACACACACTACCGTTTAATTGAACCCATATTAATTTTTTTATAGGACAGATAAAGTTTTATCCCATCAAATTCAAGATTCCCTTTACCTGAATATCAATATGTGTATAGACCTTAGATGATGAATAATCATTAAAGGGGTTGGATTAGATAGAGTCACTCAATGAAAAAATGTTATATAGACTAAAAACCTTGATGTTCATCATAATCAATTTACATGTGCATTCAAAAAAATCTTCACCTCCACTATTTTTTATGGATAACTAGTATTAGTTGTAAGAACCATAATGATAATAGAAAACAAACCTCCAAATATGTTACACATGTGTGAATGGACATACATCATACATAATTTTTATTCCCTAGAGGTTACACCTTGGCCACACTAGATGGGGAACACCTTATGCCCCCCCGTAATGAGATGTTTCACAATGATTATTTTTCATAGATATAGTCATCATTTCATTCCATGGTATAATGAGTTTATGCTACATAGAATACTACAAAAATAACACATAATGTTAAAGAGCATAGAATACATCCATACCTCATAATGAAAAACTCCTTGGAAAACATCATACCTGATTAGGATAAAATACATGGAAGATGTTATTCCATCAATGGTTCACTATAGAAGATCTACACCAACATAGAAGAAATGATTATGTACCGCAATCCTAGTTTATGAGTAAGGTACACATAGGGGACTTCATGAACCTATTATTTCTTGATTTCGGTTATCATATGATATACATTTATGTAAAAATCTCAAACTCTTTGGTCTAAACAAAATATAAAATGGTTGAAATGCCCTATCTCTTTGTAGGGGTTAGACCTACATAGGGAATATTCCATTCAATAAATACATTAGGCTTGATTCCTATTTCCATCATATACATAATGAAACTCAAATCTCATATCATAGTCCCATCCACTATATAATGGGAAAATTCTTCCCCATGTATGGGGATCATACATATATAAGGAATTTTCATTCAATAAATTTTTGTGGCTACATTCCAATTACCACAGGATTTGTATTGATTCATATATATCAACTCCAATTTCCATACCATATATATATAAATAAATATTCCACCGCTGTGTGTATTTGTCTGACCTGTGTAGGAAATTTTTCATTCAAAACTACATACTGCTAAATTCTTATTATCATATGATACATAGTGAGGAATAGATGTCCAAATTACTGGTCAATCCACAACATAAAATGGAAGCAATACAACCTCACTATGTATGGGACACACTTCTGCAATGAATTTTATATTAAAGAACTATGGGTGGATTTATTTCTATTTCTATAGGATACATATTGATACCTAGATCTCAAATCATGGGTCTAACCATAACATAAATGGAAAATGATTCCACATATGTATTGATCATAACTCCATGGGGAATGCACCACTCATTAACAGCATGTAACATGATTCATATTACTATAGGATATGTAGTGACACCCAGATTTCAAAGGTTGAGTCCCACCACATTATAAATTGAAAAATATTCCCCCTCCCTACAAATTATTTAGACCTATAAATGGAATGTAATATTCATGAACTACACGTGGCTGGATTCCTACTATCATCGAATATGGTATGACCCCCAAATAAATGAATCCTGGTTCCAAAAGAACTATAAAATGGAAACAATGACTAATATATATTAATTCTTCAGACTTCCACATATAAATTTCTATTTATGAAGTATGTGTTGAAATATTCTTACTATCATAGGATAAATAATGATAACATGATACAAAATCATGGGCCCACGAAAACACATATAAAATTACACCCCATCCCTACATATGAGCTGGAACTCTATATGGAACATTCTTATGAAATACATGTGTCTTGATTCCAATTACCCCAAGATATGTAGTGACACCTAGATCAATAATCTTGGGACTAGAAACAATATAAATCAAAAAAATACCCCCTCATTGTGTAGGGGTCATACATACACATTTAATTTATATTATTATAACTATGTTTGTCTGGATTTCAGTTATAAGGCGATACATATTGATTCAAAGATACCAAATCATTTCCCCATCCACAATATAAATAAATACCCTCTCCCTATATAAGAATTTGAGTTGTTTTAGGACATTATTTTTTAAGAACTAGATGTCACTTGATTATTATTACCAAAATTTATGCAATGATGCTAGAATCCAACATTCTGTCCTATTCAAATGTTATTATCAATCATAGATATTCCCATCTAGAAGTTTTATATTTGTATATATGATCAAGTTCTTATGAAATTTTTAACACCACCTCATAACCCCTTTCACTTTCTCTCTCGTAACCCAGTCTACTATCTAGTGGTCCCTTTATTCTAATGGTGAGAATGAATCATGTGAGCTTAGAGAAACAGGTAAAATACTCATACTAGTATTATTAAGACACATTCAATATAGAGAATTACACCCTACCCACATGACATTCAACATCATGACAGAACCTAGTCATGTGACTTTAAAAATAATGAAAACATTCTTGTCACATGTTGTTAATCTATATGAAAATATTTCTTCATGAAAAATAGATAATACCTATAATGAATATTTATAAAATAATTTCATGTCTTATTACTTCTCCTTGAAAATGTTTTCAATACATATTTTTGCAACCATTAGGCTAACGAACCCTTTCTCAATCCAATTTTTCCACAAAAAAACTTCATATCATCGATACCTGATTCAATAATAACAAATTCTTCTTATTGATTCTCATATATAGTAACCCAATTGACAAAATCCTCCTTTTATCATGGTTCCCTTATAGAAAATTTGTAATATGGACTAGTTATTAAAAAGAACCACAAATAGGATCCACTGGTCAATAACACAATTCCTTGTAGCATTCCCCATGTTGATAAGGCCCTAGAAGAGAGGCCCCCAATAAATACATTAGTTGTTACACAAAATGAAAGAAATGTGGGCTTCAATATTATTAATTTATATCCTATACTCATCAGACCACATCTCCTATTAAATCATATATTCTTGAATTATGATATAAACATTCCATTTCTATGCTATTCAAGAATATTAAGATACCCTTAATGTTACTTATATGCACATTGTACACATTTTGAAATCTATATTATGAAATCATATTCTTGTACCATTTAATTTTGAGGTATGTATCTCCTTTTAAGACCTAACTTCATTGATCTTAAATATCCATTTTCATACCCTTGTTTTCCACCAAAAAGACCTCTAATCCATCAATGAGAACAAAATTTATTTGGGGATTTCATCTCATACCAATAAATGAATACACCTGTCACGACCCGTCCTCGGGGCCCGTGCCGTGACTACCCCAAGCCCGCCTTCCATAGGCCAGGGGTTGGCGACTAGCACCAAAGGCGTAAAATCCCGATAACTGGGAAGGCATTGCCTTTATAAAGAAAACAAGCACCACAGAGTACAAGCGGAAGTAAAACACTAAGTACAAAAAGAAGAGCTGAAAAGTAAAAAGGGGCCGGAAATACAAGCCCAACTGTAAAGTACAACTCGAAAGGGAAAACAGCGACTGAAAAGTAAAGCTGCTACGCTGAGATGTCCACTGGAAATCCCACCTGAAGGGTGGGTACAGATAGCTCCTCTGCTCCTCGGGTCCCGCCGTCTGCTCCGAGTATGTCCCGCCCAGTGGTCTGCCTCTGGGTACCGCCTCGTCGTATAGTCCACCTCCAGGTACCGTCCAGTCCTCGAACACTCGGCCTCTGCCAGTACTGGCCGTCGTCTGCAACCAACACAACGAGGTGCGGGCATAGCCCGTGCAGGGGTGAGTATAACGATACTCAGTAGGGACCCCGAGACCCTCAAGGTCTCACTAAAACCAACAAGTATAACCACAAGAAGATCACAACAGATAAACTCTACTTAGGTATATGCCCATACATATACCTAAGTTATCAAGTAACCCATCTCAGTCATGAGGAAACACAAGGATCATGAGATCAACGGATAACCACTACCCAGGTATATGCCCATACATATACCTAAAGTTAGCAAGTGACCCATCTCAATCATGAAGTAAACACAAGGTCAAAAGTCTCAGCTCAAACCAGGATTTTCATTATCGAAACCGTAACTGCTGAAGAGCCCCGTCTCTGAAGTGTGCAGTAGTCCTGTCACGACTCCGAGGTACTGCTCACTAACCTAAGACTGCTCAGGTACTCCTCCTGTCGAGTACTGCGGGTTTGCGGCCAACTACCTGGCGCTCCGTCCGCTGAGGGTCTGTCGCCAAATACCGGGCGCTACCCAGTTAGCCTGCTGAGGTACTCTCCGGACGAGTACCGCGGGTCTGCACTGTCACACACGTACTCCGTCCGCCATGGGTCTGCACCTCAGAAAGTAGTGCTCCGTCCACTGGGCTAGTCGACTCACTCCAAGTCGAGTCGGTCAAGCAGTCGTCAGGTCTCAGCTAGTTACACGGTCTCCGTACTCTGCACGCTCGTCTCCGGGAGGATCCGCTCCACGAGCTACTGGTCGATACTCCAAGTATCACAAGGTCCCACGAAGAAGTGTCTCAAAAGTCCGTCTCGTCACAGGGGTCTCAACGCAACAGACGGCGCGTCGATCGGACGCCCGGTCTGTGAGTTATTAGCCTTTTCGTCCCAGGGGCCCGGTTGGTTTCGTGAGCGAACCAAACCCGGCCGTATCTCAACTGTACCCCGAACTCTCATAGGGTAAACTCATAGGGACCGTTTCTCATCGTGATCATCAACGCCGCTGACGGTTCGTCAGACGGACGTCCTGTCTGAAAGATAAAAGCTTTCCCGTTCCAAGGGCCCGGTTGGATTTCGAGTACAATCCAACCCGGCCATACTCCGACTGCATCCAAAACTCGGGCGGAGTATGTCAAAAGTTCCGTCTCATCAAGAGGAAGTCAACGAAACAGACGGCGCGTCAATCGGACGCCCGGTCTGTGAGTTATTGGCATTTTCGTCTCCGGGGCCCGGTTGGTTTTTAAAGCAAAACCAACCCGACCGTACTCCACCTGCGTCCAAACCTCGGGCGGAGTATGCCAAAAGATCCGTCTCATTAAGAGGAACGCAACGCGACTGACGGCGCGTCAATCGGACGTTCGTGGCTCAAGATATGAGCGTTTCCGCTCCGAAGGCCCGGTTGGTTTCGTGAACGAACCAACCCGGCCGAACTCAAGTAAACCGAAACCTTGAGTGTGATATACCGAAACGACCGTCTCGATCCAAGGATCGCGTTGCCGCAGACGGTTCGTCATTCGGAGGTCCGAGGCTCAAGTTATGAGCCAAAAACCAAATCAGGTTCGAAACGGGGGGGTCCGGGTCCGGGCCGACCCGGCCCGACCCCCCACCCCCCCTGGGCGGCGCGGTGGCCGGCGGCGGCGGCGCGGCGGCCGGCGGCGGCGCGCGGCGGCGGCGGGCGGCGGCGCGGCGGGCCGCGGCGGCGGCGGCGGCGGGCCGCGCTGGCGGCGGCGGCGGGCCGCGCTGGCGGCGGGGTGCCGCGAGGTGGGTGGCACGCGGGGCTAAGCCCCGCGTTTAGCTGGAGGGCGGCGCGGCTCAAGGGCCGCGCCCCATATTTTTAAAGAGCCCCCCCCACGTGGGGGGCCTGCTGGTGGAACCGAGGGGGCAGCCGGCCCCCTCCCTTTAAAGAAACGCCCCCTCTTTTAAAGAGGGGGGTTTTATTATACCGGCCGGGGAATTAAATTCCCCGGTTTTTATGGCATCCGGCCGGCCAGCTGGCCGGCCGGTCTTCTCCAACGGGACCGGAAAATCCGGTCCCTTCTTCGGCTTCCGACGCCGGCGGCCCGGCCGCCGGTCTGCTCTTCCGCCGCGGCCCGGAACCGGCCGCGGTCTCCTCGTCTCGCCGCGGCCCGGAACCGGCCGCGGTGTTCGTCGTCCGGCGCGGTGCGTCGACACCGCGCCCCTTCGCCGTGCTTCGATTCTTTTCAACGCGGCGCGACGGCGTCGCGTTCTTGAAGATTTTCCCTCGGCGTGGCGCGACGGCGCCACGTAAATTAATTGCACGATCATCCGCGTGGTGCGACGGCACCACGCTACTTGCTTCCACCCGCATGAATAAACATGAACGTTGGAGGGGGGTTCGGCCGTGTTCGTGCGGTCCGGCCCCCTCTCGTTAAATTAATAACGCAACTTAAACAATCAAGCATCAAGTTAGACATGCGAGATCCACGTTCAAGGAAAAGAATAAAGAAATAATGAACCAACAACCCCTACCTCGGGTATAAGTTCGAGGATTTGACTAAGTCCCCGGAAGACGACGTCGCGGAGGTCGGGCGTCGCGGAAGCCGTTCGTCAAATCCGATGACGAAGGAAAGCGTTCGAAGTGACACGTCGTGGGCGAAACTTGTACGCCGACGAAGATTGTCCGAGGAAGAAGTGGTGTCCCCTTTCGTTGACACGGTAAACGAAGAAGAGCGGAGTGGCGTTCTTCGTCGGAAATTGAGCGTTCCTCGTCAAGACTTGAGGAAAGTCAAATTATAAAGAGAACAACGAACTCAAGGATCTCTACCTCGATAGTCGCACTCGATTCCTTTGACGTCGGAGGAAGAGTCGTTGTTGAAGGCGTTCGTCGCGGAAAACCGTCGCGGAAGAGATGACGCGGAAGAAGTTCTTCGTTGAAGAACGGCGTTCTTCGCGTTCTTCGTTGAGGTTTGAAGAAGAAGAGAAAGCTCTCAAATCCTCTCAAGAAATAAAGGGACTAACCAAAAACAATAAATTAAGCTCACTTAATTTATTAACACAACACAAACCTTTGAAATTCAAAAGTTTGAATTTCAAAACATTAATTAAACTCACATATTAATGACATAAGTTATAACTTAAGTTTACAACATTAATTGTGAGTTGGGGAGGGTTAGAGAATATGAAGGGGTGGGGTTCGTGTGGGCCCCACCACCCTCTTAACCTCCCAAGGGAAGTTGGGTTGTCACCCAACTTCCACCCAAAGGATAAAAACACTTAAGGAAGATAAAAATAAAAATTGAAGTTAAATTTTTATTTTAACATTCACAATTTTATTTTTTTACAACTTCCCACGTGTAAACGCAACTTCGGGAAAGGTCTCCTTAAGCGAAAATCGGCGCTGCGAGTTCATCGGTGCCCTCGGATTTCAATTCCGAGCACCGGATCAAAAGTTAGGAATTCCCGCTCGTTCGTTCACTGAACGTACCCGAGCCAAACTTCGGAAATTAATTCCGGGCACTCCGGGCCTCGGAATCAGGTGCCGTCTGAAACCGCGCTCTTGTAAAATTATAAAGAAAATTAAGAAAAAATTTCCCTTGAATTTTACGGGTCTTTACATTACTCCCACCTCAGGGCTTTACGTCCCCGTAAAGCTTCAACTCACACTTAAGGGAAACAAAGTAGTACTGAGCACGCAACTGAGCTTTACGCTCCCATATGCTCACCTGAAGATCTTGTGCTACCCGAGAAGCACCCCAGAGGAAGCAACCGTTCACGTAGAACCTACTCTTGTCGATCCTCAATCTCTACTAGAATCTCTGCGCTTATCGCCCTGTCATCGACGTCCAACTCCCCGGGGTCGATGACGTGCGAAGAAACATACACGTATCTCCACAGCTGAGACACGTGGTGGTCACTATGCACCCGGTGCGACTGAGGTGGTAGGGTTAAGCGGTAAACCTCCTCGCCTACCCTGCTGAAGATCAAAAGGGTCCATCGAACTTCGGAGATAACATGCCGCCTCGGCCACATCTCCGAAACCTCATCGGGTTGAGACCGTATAAGAACGTGTTCGTCACCCTCGAACTCAAGAGGTTTCCCTTTTTAGGTTAGAACTGAACTCAAACTCCTGCTGCCACAGGGGTAGGGTTGACCAACTCAAGAGTGATCGGTCACACCCTCTTATGTCTGAGTTTAACATGAGCTGCCCAGGGTTTCCTTTTCGCCGACCAAGGAAAACCCATTCCGACGTTTGCCTAAAACAGTCAACCGGGGTATGATTTGTGAATCAAAACCATACCCAGATCAACGTCGTAAGGCCTCTACGCTGCCACCAAGAGATTCCAACCGAAACTCTCGCCTCGAGGTCAAATCACACCGTCGGCGTAAGCGTGATTATCGAGTCTCCTCCCAAAGGTATCTCCAGACTTGAGGGTCAAGTCTACGGCTTACCCGGAACCTCTAGGTCTGGGACATGATTCGTGGAAGGGTAGAATGATTGGTTCCTATGTCTATAGATATGGCAGCTCGTAGTAGACATAATTCGTACCCCGAATCATTCTTAGAGCTCCTGGGTCACACTCCTTGACCGCAATGCAGCTATTCTCCTCCCCAGCCCTCCTGCTCCCTGAGCCTGGCGGGGACTACTAAGTCGGGTGGTCGTAACATGTCGAAATGTACACCACCACATGCTGCTCTCCAAGCTCTGCTTCCACGTCTGCTACCCTGCAGATTCATCTGTCCTTAGCACTTCCTCCTCCTGAAACATTTTACACGCCCGAGTCTCTGCTACCGGTACCGCCGGTAGTGTCTGCTGACCAACAGGTAGTGACAAAGCTGGCGCTCTACCCGTAGGTACTAATCCAGGTATCGGTTCGCGTACCGAAGCCTCGTTACTATAAGGACCAACCTCATGGTCACTCTCTGGAAACACCTGGAGCTAAGATCATCATCCGCTCTACTAGTATCCAAGCTAGGCGTAGAACTCTAGCATTCGTCTCCATCCAGTCCACTGCTGCCTGGGAAATCTGTCTCGCCTCGTATCCTCAGAGGCCTCTACTGCTGGAACTCGTGCATCGCGCTCTGCTAGCGTGCACCGCCAGCTAGTGGCATCTGCTGCCTAACGGGTGGTGGTGCTGCTGGTACACCACCCGAAGGTGCCAACACTGAAAAAGGGCCCTGCACTGGAGTCTCGCTGCTCGGTGGGCCATCATGAAAGAAACAACGTAACACGATCAAACGATTATACCTGGTGAGCTGACCTGGTTTGAGCTGTTTTAAGGGGAAAACCCTTTGAAAACACACACGCAATCAGTGTTTTCGTGCACAAAGTCGGAAATCAGTTGTCAGGGTCCTGGTGTATGGATACGTCGGCCGCCCGCACCAACACTGGACTCCCTGAACTGAAAACCACACTCGGTACTCTCAACACTATTGCTTCACAGAAAGAGACATCAGAGTTATAAGTTCTGCGGTAGAACCGAACTCCTCTGATACCAATTTGTCACGACCCGTCCTCGGGGCCCGTGCCGTGACTACCCCAAGCCCGCCTTCCATAGGCCAGGGGTTGGCGACTAGCACCAAAGGCGTAAAATCCCGATAACTGGGAAGGCATTGCCTTTATAAAGAAAACAAGCACCACAGAGTACAAGCGGAAGTAAAACACTAAGTACAAAAAGAAGAGCTGAAAAGTAAAAAGGGGCCGGAAATACAAGCCCAACTGTAAAGTACAACTCGAAAGGGAAAACAGCGACTGAAAAGTAAAGCTGCTACGCTGAGATGTCCACTGGAAATCCCACCTGAAGGGTGGGTACAGATAGCTCCTCTGCTCCTCGGGTCCCGCCGTCTGCTCCGAGTATGTCCCGCCCAGTGGTCTGCCTCTGGGTACCGCCTCGTCGTATAGTCCACCTCCAGGTACCGTCCAGTCCTCGAACACTCGGCCTCTGCCAGTACTGGCCGTCGTCTGCAACCAACACAACGAGGTGCGGGCATAGCCCGTGCAGGGGTGAGTATAACGATACTCAGTAGGGACCCCGAGACCCTCAAGGTCTCACTAAAACCAACAAGTATAACCACAAGAAGATCACAACAGATAAACTCTACTTAGGTATATGCCCATACATATACCTAAGTTATCAAGTAACCCATCTCAGTCATGAGGAAACACAAGGATCATGAGATCAACGGATAACCACTACCCAGGTATATGCCCATACATATACCTAAAGTTAGCAAGTGACCCATCTCAATCATGAAGTAAACACAAGGTCAAAAGTCTCAGCTCAAACCAGGATTTTCATTATCGAAACCGTAACTGCTGAAGAGCCCCGTCTCTGAAGTGTGCAGTAGTCCTGTCACGACTCCGAGGTACTGCTCACTAACCTAAGACTGCTCAGGTACTCCTCCTGTCGAGTACTGCGGGTTTGCGGCCAACTACCTGGCGCTCCGTCCGCTGAGGGTCTGTCGCCAAATACCGGGCGCTACCCAGTTAGCCTGCTGAGGTACTCTCCGGATGAGTACCGCGGGTCTGCACTGTCACACACGTACTCCGTCCGCCATGGGTCTGCACCTCAGAAAGTAGTGCTCCGTCCACTGGGCTAGTCGACTCACTCCAAGTCGAGTCGGTCAAGCAGTCGTCAGGTCTCAGCTAGTTACACGGTCTCCGTACTCTGCACGCTCGTCTCCGGGAGGATCCGCTCCACGAGCTACTGGTCGATACTCCAAGTATCACAAGGTCCCACGAAGAAGTGTCTCAAAAGTCCGTCTCGTCACAGGGGTCTCAACGCAACAGACGGCGCGTCGATCGGACGCCCGGTCTGTGAGTTATTAGCCTTTTCGTCCCAGGGGCCCGGTTGGTTTCGTGAGCGAACCAAACCCGGCCGTATCTCAACTGTACCCCGAACTCTCATAGGGTAAACTCATAGGGACCGTTTCTCATCGTGATCATCAACGCCGCTGACGGTTCGTCAGACGGACGTCCTGTCTGAAAGATAAAAGCTTTCCCTTTCCAAGGGCCCGGTTGGATTTCGAGTACAATCCAACCCGGCCATACTCCGACTGCATCCAAAACTCGGGCGGAGTATGTCAAAAGTTCCGTCTCATCAAGAGGAAGTCAACGAAACAGACGGCGCGTCAATCGGACGCCCGGTCTGTGAGTTATTGGCATTTTCGTCTCCGGGGCCCGGTTGGTTTTTAAAGCAAAACCAACCCGACCGTACTCCACCTGCGTCCAAACCTCGGGCGGAGTATGCCAAAAGATCCGTCTCATTAAGAGGAACGCAACGCGACTGACGGCGCGTCAATCGGACGTTCGTGGCTCAAGATATGAGCGTTTCCGCTCCGAAGGCCCGGTTGGTTTCGTGAACGAACCAACCCGGCCGAACTCAAGTAAACCGAAACCTTGAGTGTGATATACCGAAACGACCGTCTCGATCCAAGGATCGCGTTGCCGCAGACGGTTCGGCATTCGGAGGTCCGAGGCTCAAGTTATGAGCCAAAAACCAAATCAGGTTCGAAACGGGGGGGTCCGGGTCCGGGCCGACCCGGCCCGACCCCCCCCTGGGCGGCGCGGTGGCCGGCGGCGGCGCGCGGCGGCGGCGGGCGGCGGCGCGGCGGGCCGCGGCGGCGGCGGCGGCGGGCCGCGCTGGCGGCGGCGGCGGGCCGCGCTGGCGGCGGCAGCGGGCCGCGCTGGCGGCGGGGTGCCGCGAGGTGGGTGGCACGCGGGGCTAAGCCCCGCGTTTAGCTGGAGGGCGGCGCGGCTCAAGGGCCGCGCCCCATATTTTTAAAGAGCCCCCCCCACGTGGGGGGCCTGCTGGTGGAACCGAGGGGGCAGCCGGCCCCCTCCCTTTAAAGAAATGCCCCCTCTTTAAAAGAGGGGGGTTTTATTATACCGGCCGGGGAATTAAATTCCCCGGTTTTTATGGCATCCGGCCGGCCAGCTGGCCGGCCGGTCTTCTCCAACGGGACCGGAAAATCCGGTCCCTTCTTCGGCTTCCGACGCCGGCGGCCCGGCCGCCGGTCTGCTCTTCCGCCGCGGCCCGGAACCGGCCGCGGTCTCCTCGTCTCGCCGCGGCCCGGAACCGGCCGCGGTGTTCGTCGTCCGGCGCGGTGCGTCGGCACCGCGCCCCTTCGCCGTGCTTCGATTCTTTTCAACGCGGCGCGACGGCGTCGCGTTCTTGAAGATTTTCCCTCGGCGTGGCGCGACGGCGCCACGTAAATTAATTGCACGATCATCCGCGTGGTGCGACGGCACCACGCCACTTGCTTCCACCCGCATGAATAAACATGAACGTTGGAGGGGGGTTCGGCCGTGTTCGTGCGGTCCGGCCCCCTCTCGTTAAATTAATAACGCAACTTAAACAATCAAGCATCAAGTTAGACATGCGAGATCCACGTTCAAGGAAAAGAATAAAGAAATAATGAACCAACAACCCCTACCTCGGGTATAAGTTCGAGGATTTGACTAAGTCCCCGGAAGACGACGTCGCGGAGGTCGGGCGTCGCGGAAGCCGTTCGTCAAATCCGATGACGAAGGAAAGCGTTCGAAGTGACACGTCGTGGGCGAAACTTGTACGCCGACGAAGATTGTCCGAGGAAGAAGTGGTGTCCCCTTTCGTTGACACGGTAAACGAAGAAGAGCGGAGCGGCGTTCTTCGTCGGAAATTGAGCGTTCCTCGTCAAGACTTGAGGAAAGTCAAATTATAAAGAGAACAACGAACTCAAGGATCTCTACCTCGATAGTCGCACTCGATTCCTTTGACGTCGGAGGAAGAGTCGTTGTTGAAGGCGTTCGTCGCGGAAAACCGTCGCGGAAGAGATGACGCGGAAGAAGTTCTTCGTTGAAGAACGGCGTTCTTCGCGTTCTTCGTTGAGGTTTGAAGAAGAAGAGAAAGCTCTCAAATCCTCTCAAGAAATAAAGGGACTAACCAAAAACAATAAATTAAGCTCACTTAATTTATTAACACAACACAAACCTTTGAAATTCAAAAGTTTGAATTTCAAAACATTAATTAAACTCACATATTAATGACATAAGTTATAACTTAAGTTTACAACATTAATTGTGAGTTGGGGAGGGTTAGAGAATATGAAGGGGTGGGGTTCGTGTGGGCCCCACCACCCTCTTAACCTCCCAAGGGAAGTTGGGTTGTCACCCAACTTCCACCCAAAGCATAAAAACACTTAAGGAAGATAAAAATAAAAATTGAAGTTAAATTTTTATTTTAACATTCACAATTTTATTTTTTTACAACTTCCCACGTGTAAACGCAACTTCGGGAAAGGTCTCCTTAAGCGAAAATCGGCGCTGCGAGTTCATCGGTGCCCTCGGATTTCAATTCCGAGCACCGGATCAAAAGTTAGGAATTCCCGCTCGTTCGTTCACTGAACGTACCCGAGCCAAACTTCGGAAATTAATTCCGGGCACTCCGGGCCTCGGAATCAGGTGCCGTCTGAAACCGCGCTCTTGTAAAATTCTAAAGAAAATTAAGAAAAAATTTCCCTTGAATTTTACGGGTCTTTACAACACCTACATGTTCCCTGTCATGAAATATCATATAGAACAATCATATATCTAGTTTTTATTTATTACTAATTCCATGAATTGGTCATCTGAGCTTACGAATTTTTAAATTCACACTTACAAGTAAAATCGAGTTTAATAATATCAAAGGATATAATGTATATCCTAGTCACATGAAATTAAACTGTTTGAAAATATACTTGTTTAATGAAATTAGTCTACATAATATGAGGTCATCACATTGAATGTATCGTCCCCTATAATTGTTAGGTATTGAAAAATATATTTTCTTATCTATTTTCATTTAAATGTGTCCAATACACATTGGAAAAAACTTTTGTGTTCTCAAACCCATATAGAATCATATGTTATCCCTTAACCAACTTCATATACATGGTATTTGAGTTTATACCAAAACATTGCATGAGTTAAAATCCTTCATTTAGAACCACTAGACCGTGGGCTCCCCATCTCTTATATCTCCACTACTGAAAATAGAAATATATACAAATTTATCACATGGGAAAATCTAGGGTTCTCTACTGAATAATGAAACACCTCGAATCATGAGACTTGTTAGTGTTTTTGACTCATATGAATGACCCTTCTTACAATGATGAGATATTTTCCCAGTTATATGGGATATGTGATCTCCCCCATTATTTATGGTTGAACCATACTCACCCTCTTTCAATGCTAATTGAAACATATATTCATGGGTTATGATTTAAACTTCCCACAACCCAACTATTCAATAATATTCATATACCCTCAATGCTACACATCAATGCATCATTCATATATTTTTTAAAATACTATATAATTGTACTATTTTACCCCACTATCCAAGGTTATGCATCTTCTATGAATACCAAATTTCCCTTAGATTGTCACTACTATCAGTGAAACGTTATATTCATATGATGTTATAGTTTACATAAATTTCATAGTCACATGAGATTAAACTGTATGATAACGTCCTAGTAACCTGCTATTAAAATACAAGATACGTTCCATCCAAAATGATAAAAATTTATTATTTTGGGAACTAATATATGAAAATATTTGATATAGATGAATTTTTTACCTCTGTGAATGAAGGAAATATGGAAATTCTATATCCCTACATTTGATAAGATCTATATAGATAACCTAATACTTGATTAATATTTCACAGCACACTAAGTGATGATAAAAAATAAAATTCCCCCTCCATGTGTATATTGGAGATATATAATTAGATTATCCATTATAATGTCTACATGTATCTTGATTCCTAACCTATCAGGAAAGATAGTGACACTCAGGTTTGTTACCTTGGGACTAGTTGTAGTTTCACCTCCATCACAACCCTCCCAGGTGATTAATCTAGATGGAAATTCTTCAACCATGGTTTGTCTTGGGAATATTAAAATACCCCCACCAATGAATCACATTCCCAATGTGATATCCTTTCTCTTATCTGATATAATTGATGTTGATAGAACATGATCCTAATTGGTAGGGTGACCTCCCTTTCATATGAAATATGAGATTATCCCTTGCATATAAGTCAGATCTAAATAGTCGGATCTTCTTAAAATAGTTAAACAAGGAATAATTATTTCCCTTAAAATATGCATAGGAAAACCCATGGAAGCCCCGCCATATAAGTTTTAGATTCCCTAATGATCTAGCCAAAATTTCAAGACCTTAAATCGATTAAGTATTGCTCAGTCATATTTACAATCCTCACAAATATATGAATAATATATAAATATAGATTTCTTTTGAATGAGGTAGATCTATGAAAGAAGTGCACCAGTATACTGCTATCAACAAGTATGCATTTTCATAGGTAAAATATTCCTCTCACATAAAAATATTCCCAACTAGTGAAATGTATCATTATCAATATATTTCACAATTTCATATCATTTCATAATAAATTTTTGTATGACATTAAAATGTATGAAACATGTCCTCATTTATTTTTCTTATACTATATGATATGTTTTCCCCCACTACATGATGTTAATCTATGAAGACCACCTTCTGTAATATATAAGTCTCAATGGACCAAATGATCCTGACCTTGGAAAACCAATGTTCCACATTATTCCTTCATCATTCTATGAACATAAATCCATAAACCACACATCATTTCATATGTTTCACATATTTTCATAAATATTCAATGAACCTTGGAAAAGAACACTCATAATCAAGGTACCAATTTCATGACAATTTATATCTACCACTGCATCCTTTATACAATCACATGTCCAGTCAACCAAAAGTGTATTTGACTTTTGAAAAGGGATCTTGATCCATGTGATCCTTAACTTTATCACAATGGTGATTATCATTATATAGTTATTTGTGATCATCCTTAGCATGATTCTCCCATATGATGACTCATGATTCAATAACCTCGATCCATGATTTTCCACACCCTCATACTCCATTCCAAATATCATTAGTGTAATTCAGATATTTGGATTCCTCATTAGTCTATTATGTATCACTCCAATGATATTTGGTCCCTATGTACGAAGACCTTAAATCACATTCAATTTGGTCAAATTTTTGTGACCTTAACCATTAGTTTGTTAAGGACTGAACATAAGGACCTTAAACTACCTGTGATATAGACATATGACATATCCGATTAAAAACCCAAAAGGGGGAGGTATTTGATTAATTCAATTTTATTCTCTTTAAAATCTTCTTCTCAATAGTTTAGAAAAAATATGGACCATAAAATGAACAAATCTCATAGTTCCTATCTTGTGGCCCTAATAAAATCCAAGCCATGCATGTTGGATCCCATGGTCCCAGAAAAAATAGAGTAATAATTTGTCACAAATCCTCGCCATGATAACATCTTCACATGGAGGTAATAAATCATGTTGGATTCTCAAAAACTTATTTGATATTACATATTCCATAAATCAACATAAATATTTTGATGTTTGGGCTAACACAAGGTATTCCTTTATTTTATATCCATCTCATGGAACCACATTTACATGGGATATTTATCTAGTTTATTACCTGTAGTTTACTAGTAATAGGGAATGACTACTATAAAAGGACCCCATTAGGATTCTATGGTGAATAATTTAATGCATTGGAGAGTAATCCTACTGGGAGTTTTTTTCCGGTTGGAAAGGTCCCCCAAAAAATCATGAGATATTGTTAGAATACATATGATACTACTATCCACCATTTTCAATAGTATACCTATATCCACTAGTCCCCATTTTTAGAAGATCCTTGTAATAATTGACCAAGATTTATAGTCTTCGAAACCATAAAATTTATGATGGTTATATATCAATGATATTATGTCCTCAGGTATTGTACCCATTAAATAAGTGGGAATGTAATATTCTATTCATGAATCTTTTTATGTCTCATACTACATGAATCAAAACCAAATATTTTGGGGTCTGATATTTAAAACCTTAAAAAACATTGCCACCAGGGTTACATAACCCTAATTAGACAGATATTCTCCCATAATCTACTTCTCTTCCCAATTTCATGAATATTTTTAAATATCTAGTGATCATTGGAAATGTGAGAGAACCCCTCTATTTTACCATTTATAAGTTAGATATGTATACAAACCCAAGAATCTTCAACTATATGACTATGCTCCTTACAAAAAATGACCTCCAGTTCTCATGAGTTTTGGCATCGTTGTAGTGGTACTCAATACCTTAGAGTGTTTCGTGATCATATCTGATGGGTCTACATAATTACATCGCACTTGGTTCAGACTCCAAGAGATGTGATTTAAAAAACCCTTATTCTAACTATCCTAGTAAATTTTACATCCCCCCAACTTATTCCAACATACATCAAAGTAGATCTCATAAACTATGTATGGTGTCATAACCCTTCATGGGTACCCATCCTTCTTTATCTTAGCATGGATAAGAGGTGTTAAAACCCTTCATGAATACCCCTACATCAACAATTATATGTTCTAGGTGTATAAATAAATGGATGTTATGATCTAAAAAACCATAAAATACTATAATACATTTAATGAAATAAATGATCCTAAACTATAGAAATGGATGATTTGAGCTAAATGACCCTAAAATAGGGCAATATAGGGCTTGATCAAGATCACCCAAAACTATAAAAGCATATGGTCTGATATTAAAAACCATAAACTATAGTAATATATGGTATGATATAGAAGACCCTATGAAATTGAAAAATATTTTCTAAACTAAAATACCATACACAAAAACAATGGTCTATCTTTAAAGACCATAAAAAACTAATTGAAAGAGACACAATGAATGCTTGATTGAAAACTGAAAAAGGGAACCCTGGAGAAAGGAAGGGTATCTTATCAATGGGAATTTTTATTGTATGTTTTAGGTAATATTTAGAACTATTGAATTGGAAGAGGAAAAAATATTTTCAAGATAAAAATGTTTAAAGGGAATCCAAATAAAACCCCAAGTCCATGTCTACTAAGATTTTTGCATGTGAAATGGAGTAAAAAGTGATAGAAATATAAAATTAAAAGATCCAAAAATCTTGAAGTCTCAATTAAATTTACCTATAAAAAAGAAAAATATGATCTTTATATATATTGAATTCATTAAATGTTATAATACATTCAATTTAGTTGATTTTTACTCAAGTTACCCTCTTAAACCAGGTAATCATGGAACAACTTGGGTGGGAATATTAATAACAATACTATTACCCTTAATAATTTATTTAAAATTCTCATGAATTTCAATAAATACAATGAAACTGATGAATAAATTAAATCTTAATACTTAACATATAAAATTGAATAGTTTTATTCATTGATAATTTAAAAATGATGGAGAAACCAACACATTTTTGAGTCTCTCTAGTGATTATTCCTATTGAGAAAAATATATCTGTTAACAAATTGATAATTATAAAATATTTTCAGATGAGATTTCTAAAATATATAGTGTCTAGTGGGAGGTGTTAATTGAGTGCTTACGTGTCAAACTCTGCATTTCATCCACAATAAAAAAAATAAAGCGTCTTAATAATAGAGGACATACCTTTTAATTATTTCTGAGTGACTTCTCATACTGATTTTGATATAGAATGATTGGAAAATTAAATAGATATAATGACATCAGGTTATAATATCTTTGTATTAAATTTATCCATCTAAGAGAACAACTGATATACATTATGGTGTACATGTTCAAGCACCTCCATTTCTTCCTTTATTGATTGGACTACAAAAGTATTATCATTAAAGCTATAAAAGTCCCTATGGTTACTGGCATGTTTTTTTTATCCAAGAAAATATATAGCATGAATTAATACACTTAATTATTTTCAAATCCATCGACTCCAAATTAATGTATGTGTTCAAAAAGGTGTTTGCCTTTCTCATGAATATTCTCAAAGAGAGTCTCATTAATTAGGGAATGAATTTGATTCCACATTATCCTTAGTGATATTCATATCTCAAAAACCATTTTAGGTAACCCATGGGATGGATGAATAGATAGTGGGATGTATTCAGTTATCATATATGTCAAAGGGGGATAAATTGAACAAAAACACAAGTAATATAAGAAGTGTATTTTGTTCTCCCCCAATTAGCGCATCATTTTCATTGGTATGGAAGGCCTATATTCCATAGTAAACATGACCTATTGACCGAAGTCTTGTCATTATAGTGGGGATTCATCTTTGGTTTCCCTCATGGGTCATGAATCAGTAAAACAACTATTTCAAAGAAGGTGATTAGAAAGGAATATGGTTTTCTAATAGGATAAATAACTGGTTTAGTATACCAACCATGTAAGCTTCCACACAATATTGTGCATAGTCATGTGATATGAAAATATGGGTATTTATAGGGTAAAGAATGATTTTAGGATTTTTAACCATACATGACAACATATGAAATAATTGGTAAATGTGTCTATGATTATATTCTCCCAGTACACTAGAAAAGGGAAGTGGATAAACCCATTGAGTGCATCAAAATTAGAGAGAAGCCTTGTAGGCGGTTTATGGCTCACATATGACTAACTCATATATGTATGTTGTGACAACCCCGTCATGAAGTGAGACATTATATGATTTCATAGCAAGGTAACCACTTCCATTATAAATATTAATTGCTCTAGTTGTGGGATATGACATGAAATAGAAATGATTATCCTGACTCAATATATCAATAACATCGTCAGTTCTTAATGACATCACCTCAACCCCAAATTTTTTTACTAGTGTGGGATATAATGGGGCATGAAAAATATTGGTATTATTATCATAATTCTAACACTGATATACTCTCCAGTACTTCCAAATAAAACATAAAAAGGATTGTTGATCTGTTAAGGTACATTACTATATTTAACCTGGAAGAGGAGTTGATAGAGGTGAATAAGGGTGGAAATAATTCAATTAAGGGGACACCCTTAGACCAGTTGTGTTGTGATCACTAATGTACCGAATCAAATTCCTAATCATGAACCCCCATCCTAGAACATCCATCAATTTAAAAAATTTCCAAAACCCCTACTAACAGATGGCTTAGATATACCTATAATCATGCCTTGTTGCCTACTAAATCATATTCCATGGCTTCTAGAATAGTCCAATGAAATACCAAGTGGTCTCAAACCCATCAAAAAGGAAATCAGTGAGAGAGTATGGAAGTTTCCTAATTCCCATTTTGATAAAGTAAGATATTATCTAATCTTCTAAAGGCACGATCATGTGTAAATTTAACTCCTTCATTATATTAACCATCTCAATGGAGATAATTTCTCATTCAAGGATCAGAGAATTTTTTGGGTCATCCCAAAAAACAATAGTATGAAGGATTTCATAATATATATCACTAAGAGGATTTATTCCACCCAGCTAATAAATATCAAAATGGGTAATCCCTTTATCACTATCATTCATATTAAAAGTGTTTTTTGGTTCCCCAACCATTGAACAGTTCCCTAATATATTTTTGATTGAAGGTATCCGATGAAATAAAAAATCCACGCCCCCTCAAAATGATGGATAGTAGGTAATTAATCATATAATTCAGTGCAATGTGGCCTATAATATAATGTAATTTCCCATACATGATAAAAGTAACCTCTAAGGAAAAAATACCACATTGAATTTTAGTCACTTTTTGGGTTGTCTATAGGGGAGATGAGTGTCATTGAGTGACTCAAAGAAGTAAATTTTTTAGAATGATCATAACATTATGGAACCATCTAGTAATAAATCAAAATATAGGATATACTGTTGAATATCACCATATATAACTTACTATCATTGGATACTATTATTTTGTTATTGTTAACAATTTATGATAGCTAATGAGATGGTAGATTTCAGTCAGGTGATGGACTAAATGTTTCATCACAGAGACAGAATCCATATAAATGTATTTTATTATATAAGGGATTGTTTTTATGATAATTCAGAATAATCATCTTTAAATTTTTTTATAAATGACATGGTAGTTTGGGAGGGGATTTTCAATCCCAAAAATATGGGCTCATTGATAGGCTGTGTCAAATGTCATTATTTAACTATAATCTACCTGCACATATTAAGATGAATAAGTAATATGGGAGAGGAACCATTCAAAAATTAGTAAAATAAGTGCATATCATATGAAATATCATGTGAATCATGTAACCCATATAATGGTTCCTGATCACATGACTTTTTACTGGTCTTATGAATCACGTGACCCATGTCGCATCTCATGATGGCATGATCCTTTTTAATACATGTGATGAAATTAACATATAAAGGTCATGAAAATTATATAAATAATAGTTGATTATGTGATATCCCCAGATATCACTTAAATCATTTGATGTGAAACTACAACCAATAATATTCATTATATTTAAAAAATTGTGATTCATTAGTTTGTGGATTTCTTTCCAAATTTATCAAGACATGGTGATCATGTGAAGAAACAACAATATTATATAACTCAATTGAGTATCAATATTGGTTCTATAGATGAGGTTATGTGAAGTGTTCTTAAGAAGAGGTTAGTAAATATAAGAATTCACAAGAGCTCTAGTGTCCGGGTTCACAAGTGAAATGACCAACCTCCCACTCCCCAGTTTTTAAGGTATCATATGGAATGTGAACTATCTTTAGGGAGAAAATATATTCTCTAAAAATAAATAACAGAAACATGATATAATTTTTTGGGTATTCACTTCCTCAAAAATAATTCTTCATCCTTCGAACCTCACTTTTATTTGATGGAATTGTTTTTTTCTCTATAAATAAACATTAAAAATTTTAGGGTCAAAAAATACTTAAAATATAAAAATTATTTTATCTAAAGAAATATAGTATAATCAACTCTAAAGTGTGATTACACAACTCAATAATATGAGTCATGTTATCCTGGGAACATCACCAGATCAGATTAGCCACTTAATGTGATCTATTTATGATCACATGAAGGCCCTCTAATAGGTCTTCCTAATAATGTAATTCTCCATCAAAAATTATTCTTAATCATATTAAGTCCCTCTTATGAGTCTTTATAATAATGAAATATATCTAAATATGGACACCAAACAATACCCCAAGATATTTATTAAAAATATACACAAAAATGTCAATGATTCTATTAAGTGAGTTGCAATTATTTTCCCAAAAATTGGATGATGTGGTTTGTGTGATTGGTTCATGGATCATGAAAAATCCCAATGGACCTATCAAATTAATCATGGGAAGTCCACAACACATGTCACCATTTCCATGAAAAGGATATTTAACATATTTTTTTAATCATGTGATGCCTTGATAGAAACCCATTGGGTGTACGTTATTGAATTTATAATATAATATCTAAAATAAGTGGTTTCCTTATGTGTATAAGAGTTATATTTTTTCCAAAGAAGGGGTGATGTTATTCATGTTTCTAGTTTACCAATATTGTGAAGGCCCTCTAACATTCCATATTGATCTCATGATGGGCGCTATTCATGTGAGACAGATCTCATTCAGGATCCCATGCATATTGACCAGATCATTTGAAGTCTGTTGAACATATGGATTTGAATATATGAAATATCATTGATATTACATGGGTTTAATAATTATGGTAATTAAAAAGTGATCATGTGTTCAATTTTTATCATGTGACGTAAAGAAAATGTCATTGATGATCCATGGATGGATCACATGAATCACATGATGTGATGATACCTCCTCCGGCTAAATCCCATATATTTGAAGTAAGCTTCATATGAAGAAGTTTAGATCCATGGTGGAGATGCATGTAAATTCTACCCCACGGTCCATAAAAATGCACTCACATAGAGGTCAGAATCTTGAGTTGACTTTCCTAAGAAATGAATCGTGTGATCATAACAGTCTGCTACCAGGTAAGCTCAATGAATGACTTAATGGATTATAGTATCTGTTTATGATCATCGTTTGTTCACTCCATTGATCAGATGAAGGGACTTCTAATATTTTATATAGTTCACATTCAATATTTCAAGAATGTTATATTTTTCATGGGTGGAATCAACATGCCATCTCTTGATGAAAATTGAGTAATTTTTAAAATAACGGATGAAAATTATGATGGCTTCATTGGAATATGGATACCTTGCTATTCTTGTGAGTGGGTCATGAACATTATGCGGTCTAACCATTGATCACATGAGGTCCTTTGATCATTTAATCCAAATAATGAAATGTCCTCTAGAAATGAACTTTGTTTCATGAGAATTCCTCTAGACATGTTATTTGGTTCATGGAATGTCCTCTGGATAGATGATCCTATTTAGGCGAAGCACCTTAAAAATATTAGCCTGGTTAGGTGACGTCCTCCAAATATGTCATCTATATCAAATGATATACCTTAGACATGTCCTCATGGTAACAGGAGTCACTCTAGACTTGTAAACATTATCACATGACAGCCTTCAAACATATCATACTTGATCTTGAAAAAGTCCTCCGAAATGTTGGATACAATAAATAAAATACCCCTTGTTGTGTCAAAAATAAACAAATAGTAATATTACATGAACACTTTGGACATGTCATGAAGATACCTATGGATATGTCAGATTGACTCCCTGTACATGTTGGGTGGAAAAGCCTAAACATTCTAGAAATATCCATTATTAAAACATTATAAATCACCCTTAAACTATGTAAACCTCTAACTAGGATATTTTGATTAACAATTCCACCTTCATATGGGATGTATACATAATGGAAAAGTTTTAGGTACTCATGAAACTATATTGATATTATGGGATCTCTCTTCCACCCATGTAGGATCAATTTACCACTAATGGAACCCTCAATCTATATATTATATGATAAGGGTTTGATACATCCAATGGAAATCTACCTTAGAATATGTTCCTAATGTTCCTAAACACCATTGATATTAATAATCTTTTCTAGTGTAATAACATATTCCATCCCATCAGTGGGTTAAGCGACCATTGAAAAACAAGGAATATGATTCACATCCCAACAAGATATGTATGATTCCTTTCTATGACCATTAATCCATACCAAAAATTCTTCATGGGTTTCTTTAGTTCATATATCCCACATATCGATGTAGTCTTACCATTTACTTACTATCTATTGTTTATCACGAATAGAATGGCATACCAGATCTTATGAATTTTTACTGATTATACCAATTTTATGATAATATTTCCCATCTAATCAGTGTTATCTCAATTTTTATTCCCCATTCCATAACAGGGTTTGAATAACTCTTTTCTTAGGCATCCACATCCGAGTAAGTCTATAGGGAATTCTAATATTGATAAAAATATTGATAAATAACCCTCATGTCTATCAATAATATTTCCCCACACATTAGCATGATGATATGAAATGCCATATGTTTTTTTATTCCTTTTCTCACATGATTAAATAGAGACATAATTGAATTTCAATACCATTCTAGAAACAAAAATTGCCTCCCAGAATGGTATTTAAATACTGAGTTCTTAGTTATACTCCGTCGAAACGCAGGTAATCACCCATTTCCATGAAATAACATGAATAAAATAAATTACCTCTAATATTAATTGATGTTGTAATTAATAGAACCATCTTTATATATATATATATATATATATATCTAATGCTAGATTATTTCATTAGGGTAGAAAATAACATATCTGGATTTGGGAGTGATCCATAAGCATATCATGATTCCACAATAGATTATTTGAGTAGTAAATAGTTCCCCCCAAAAGGGTGTGAGGAGCTCAACCTCACATCCTCTCATCCAATGTATGTTCCTAAGTGTCATTGGGTTTGAAACCCAAATGGCTGCCTACCTATGGAATGCATGCTGAAGATTCTTTGTAGATTTGGGAAATAATAGTATTTTTAAGGATAGACCTTATCCAGATCATTAATTATGAAAATATATTCATCCCCTTGTAAAAAAACCATTGGACCATAACATTCAAATTAAATAAAAAATGGTTTACTACACATGATAGTATCTGATAATAGAATAACTAAATCATTATGGGCATCGAGAAAATTGATTCCCAACACCATATAATATCCAGATAAAACACCATCCAAATTATTAATGTTATTTTATCATTGTATCATAACTCCATTAAATCATATGTAACATTATTGAATGTTAACATATAATCAAAATTCCTTTAAAATATATTTTCATCATTTTTTGAGGAAAATAGCCTTTTACAAATTGATATCACTCATTTTAAATATAAAAAATTTCATCAATTTTAAGGAAATATATATATTACTAACAATCCTTATAAAAAAATAATGTAATCATCAATTCATTTAATTTTATCTCTCTAGGGAATTTTTTTTCATGTCAGGTATATTAAAACAAAAATCACGTTCACATTTTTTGAAAATACTCTGAAGTACCACATTCATAAGAGCACTATAAGATTACTTTTAAAACACTTTATAAATATTAAAAAATGGGTAAAAATTACTTTCAAAAATATAATTATAAAATTAAAAATATTATTGAATATAATTATATGAAACAATGGACTTGATGAAAACAGAATTTTTACCTAAGAGTGAAATAAAAATGGATTTCCAAAAAAAATACTATTTTTATCTATTGAGTACATAAAGAGAATAAAATGAAGAAAAAAATTTAATATATATAAATAACCATATAATAATAAAATTCATGGGATTTTTTGTGATATGACATAGAATTTAATTATTGGAATCCTATTCATACACTATACCGATTAATAATGTAATTATAACATAAATCAGTTATCAGTTAAGTAAATTTTGAATCAAAATATCATGAAAAATATAACATTATAATAATATTTAAATACACATAATTTTAATTATAAGATAATTAAATATATTATTGTGATGTATATACACCATGTAAGAGAAAGAAGTTGTGAATTTGGCATGTGTCATATAAAAATAAAAGTGAGGCACAAATCTCTTTCTGCAAGTTCTACTTGCTAATAAAGCACTCGAACCTACTATATAGTAAATTTATATTTATTATAATTATATTAATTAATCATTTAAATAATTAAAATATCATATATTATCCAATTATAACATGTCAATTAACATTTATTAATTTTTTTAAAATCATCATTTCTTGGAGTTTGTTATTTTCTTTTTCATGATAATTTCAGTGTGGTAATTCTTGTCCTTATATATTTATCAAAATATAATCAAATCCATAATTATAATAATGTTATAAATATCATATATGTTTATTATATATATTTTTAGATTCATCCATAAATGGTAGAGAAATAAAAAGTAATTACACTGTCTTTGAAGATTGTTGGCCATACATACGCATGAATGCTGATATCACTTTTTGAGGGATGGAAAAAAATAAGGAAAAGATAATTAATATTTAAAAAATCATTAATATTATATATATTTAATCAATATATATTAATTAAATATATCCTTATTAAAATCCATTTAATTCTATAAAAATATCGCATTGCTCCATGGAGGTGGTAGGAAATACATATGCATGAGGGACATTATTGTTTTATAAAGTATAAAATGTTAGAAGATAAATATTATATTATGATTTAGGAATAATAATTACAAAATAATCATATAATATAAAATTAAACCAATCGTAAAAACCATCTATGAAATATTGGGATAGAGAATGACTTGTACAACTATGTGGAGGTTATTGTCCACACATGCACGCATATGATACATTCACTTCCAATTTAATGTAAAAAATGGTGGATATATGTAGTTTCATAATCATAATTATATTTTAGTATAGTTCGGATAATTAATTAATTGTTTTAAAAATAATATCATATATTTATAGTAGTATAAGAAGAAGATAATTGAATGTTGTCGGGTAAGCTGATTTCCTCATATTAGTTGGCCACATTTAGATCCTATCATACAGACCGGTTAATTGGAATATTAGAAAAAAACTATACCTAGAAGAAAGGTAATTTTACAGGATAATTTGATATATTTTGGTCTATCTATATTTCTGAATTTCATGTAAAAGGGAGAAGGGATGTTTTTCCTCTTATAAGTGGGTGAGAGAACACACTTGGAAAATCCTAAATGATTATAATATAATAATGTCATAATCATGAAAAATTATTCAATATTAATATATATTTAGATTTTTTGATATTATGAGGTTTATATATTTACGTAAAACCATATTTTTGAGGTTTAATTAAAAACATACCCTTATCTCATGGTTTAAACACTCCCCCTGGTAAACTAGTTTTAACCATAACGGTAGTGACCAATTTTCACTATTTTACTATTTTTTGGGACATAAAATGAAATTGGTATCATCATTAAATTTAATATTATTATTATTAATATTTAATTCATTTCATCGAATTAAATTTTAATAATTGATATCATTTAATTTAAAAGTACACTAATAATACAGGATGAAAAGCGGTTTTTTTGAAGAAAATATTTTCCTGTGGATAAAATGTTATTAATCAAAAATATAACATATAATTAAATATAATTACAGTAATTATATTATTATTAATATAAATTAATTAATTTTACTTTTTAAAACATTTTAAAAAATTAATCTTTTTAAATTCTTGAAATGTAAGATTGTTTTCAATATAAATCAGTATTTTTTAACATTTCATTGAAAATTATATATTTTCAGAAAGATATAGAAATTCAAGGAAAATAATATTAGAAATTATTAATTTAAAAATGAAGTTACTTTTCATTATTAAAATTTCATATTTTTTTGTAAATTAAATATATTAATTTCTCATATAAATAATTGAAACACTATTTTTAGGATAATTGAATTTTAAAAGCAAATAATGACTTTACTAAAAATTGAGTATTTATTTAAAAATATATATTCCTTATATAAAACCATTATAGATAATTTTAAATTTTTATTTAATTATTTCAATTCATCTAATTTAACGGATAGGTTATTAATGTATACTATATTACTGTTCATTGAAACTTAGTGATGCAGGTATAGCATGAAATAATAAAAATTGAATTTATTTGGAATGAAATATTTATTAAATTCTAAAAGTGTTACATTATATCCCCAATAAAAATGTATTTTAGCATATAAATTACATAACTTTGATATAATTTTTTTTAATATATCTATTTCATAACATCCTTGGGTACTAATGTTAGTTCGTTTAATGTCTTATTCCTCTATGGAAGTTTATTGAGTTGATTAGTCCAATTCCATTACAAATTATCACTATGACCCACAATTTCTAATAGATGTTATTTATAAGAAATATCTTGAGTCAATAGTAAAACCACTGATTCTAATAAATGGGATTAATTAGTTAAGTAATTTCATAAGATTGGTACATGGAATACATCATGAACTTCAATGAGTTTGGGTGAATAAAATAAGAGATAAGCTACACCCCTACTCAATCCAAAATCTATAAGGTACAACATAACTACATATCTGGTATCAATTAATTCTAAATATCAAAATAATCATAGATAAATTTATTGTAAGGCCTTCCCACAAACTATTTATTCTATATTTCACATCTGACTATCAGCATAACTTTTCCATAAACTCTAAGCTATTTTTAATCTAATACTAAATGGATTTGACAATCTATTATATTTCTAAACAATATCATTTACTAATAGTTTTCTATCTCTTACATTACTTCATTTCATTATAGTTATTACTTATTTCCAGAGAGGGCTTATAAAGGATCCATCTAGATTCTCAAGTGAAAACAATTATTTTAAGAAAACTCGAATTGAGGAAGGTTGGATCCTAACCACGTTTTTAATCCCTAAAATAAGGCCAAAGTATATCTTCAAGTTGTATAATATTTCTATCGTATTTACTATATTTATTATAATGATAAGTTGTAATGAAACAGAACATTATATCCCAATCCAACTGAATACTTATCTTGAACAGTGATGTAAACCTTAATTCATGATAAAATACAATAGAATATGGTAATCCATGAAACATTTCCATTTAGTTAATGTATATTATAGAAGTATAATAAAGATATAAATCATTTATAATATTAATTAAGTTTTTCAACTTCATAACTCATTCGTCTAAAACCTAAATAGACTTATAGCCTTTCTAGAATTCTGGAATCCGATAAGAAAATACATTGAAATATTTTATAATTTATATTATTTTATATGTAATGTTTTTAACATCATATTAGAGTTCTATTTCTCTTCCATAGATTAAAGATATACCAATCACCAGAATAAATATTATATTGAATCTCTCTTTATATTTTCCCACAAATAATACTCTATCAAAAATCCTTAAGTTTTCAAACATTCATGATGAGTATAGATTGAAGATATTTTAGATTTATCCCATATACCATTAATCAAATTTGATATAGATAGGACAAAAAGACAGTTCCATGACATTATTATTCCATCACAATTCATAATGAACTCAAGAACCTTTCATAACATCTTTTTCCACAATAAATATTTATTTTTCACCCACTTAACCCAACTATAGATGGATGGATAAAAATTCACATAATAATTATTGGATATATCACCATTAAATATAATTATATGTTCCATATTCTATAATTCTATACTATTAGATCTCAAACAATTATTATCATAGAGAACCTAGCATGGTCCTTATCACTCACAACCTATGAAAAGTTTTTCACCTTCTGATGTATGTAATGTATTGAAAAGTTATAATCGCTAATCAACTACTACCATGTTTGATGTCACATATTCAAATAATTATAAATGAATATATACTTCCAAATTTTTAGATTAGTATATATGTCACAAATTACTCTATAATTATAATTTTTCATATCTTTAATGTGAGAATGACCAAAGATAAATCCAAATCATCACTAGGGTAATTTTTTTCATGAACCATCAATTTCCATGAGGAAATGTATATCATCATATTGTCCTATATATAGAATCATCCTAGTTGTTTTTATGAATCACTATAGGTATCAAACCCTTCTCTAATATAATGTAATATATGCATAGGTGTGCTGACTAACCACCTATTATGTTCATGGAAATTTCATTCTCATCCATATTTCCAAATGTTCTTAGATCCTATCCAACTTCACATCCTGATTGGATTAGATATCCATGAAAATTATTCACAAATAATTGATAATATCCCTATAGAATAAGAACATTATGTATCTCATTCATAGTGGCTGGTTTGGGGAAATACTGAATAACATACATCATTGATGGATCCATTGACATTCTCTCACATGGTATTATATGACCAGAAGATGAAACTAACTATTTTGAAAACATCTCACGTGGTAAATTTTTCATATAACATCTCATTTATTAGGGTCTTAATTTAATCCCCATATAATCTTCATGATCTTATTTTCTCTTAGTATACATAATAATATCATATATTAAATCTACCACAAACTGATCAAGGGAATCACTAAATACAATATTCTTTAAATACATGAAGATAATTTGGCAATTAGTATGACCAAATGGAATTATAATAAACATGTAGTTTCTATACCTTATACAAAAGGATGTATTGGGTATGTCTTCACATTTAACCCTCAACTGATAGTATCCAAATCGAAGATAAATCATAAAAAAACTATTGATCCCTTTTTAATTGATCGAATATATCATCAATACATAGAATTTTTACTTATTGAAAATTATGATCTTATTAATTTAATGATAATTAATGAAGAGTGAAATTTGTCCATATTTCCTATTAATATATAGAATGGGTGCACTCCATGGTGATGCACTTGGATGAAGGAATCCCATATCATGAGTATTCATTTTCTGTTTCTCTAATTCCTATAACTTAATCTGGGATATTCTGTATGGGTTCTGTAAAATATTTGTATCACCATTTATTTATTATATTGGAAACTCAACATTATGATTTGTTGGCAGACTAGGAATCATTTTTGAAAAAACATCAAGAAACTATCATACAAAAATAATATATTTGATGTTGAGTTTCTCTAGTTCCATATGAGATAATAAACGCTTTCAAATACAAATAATGACCCATAAAATTGATATAATTTTCATCAAACATGAGTTCACGCCATCAAATATTTATAGAGAATTTATATAAATAAATTAAATATATGCCTAAAATAACCTCAGATTCATCTAGAGGGATAATAATGAGATTAAAAAAAAGAATATTCCCATAAACCTCTATCAGAGAAGAATCATAAAATTGATTTTTGATCATTGGACAATTAGGAATTATCACTACTAATTAAATATCATATCATTGAGGATATGAATTAATATTACTAGAAATATTTTGTGATATACATGAATTCATATAACAAACATAAAATCGGGTACTTCAATATTTGAGCATAAATATTAGAAAAAAAATATCTTCATTCTGACTCCAATCAATACTATTACAAAAATGTGTTTCTTGATAATAAATAATAATTAATTAGAGGGATAAATCATATCATTATGGAATATAATTCATAAGATGTATAAATCATTACACTAACCTCTCAATCTATGGATCCTTTAGTATAATGAAGAATATCCATGGTCATAATATATTCAAATCCTTTATAATGGTTCATAAAAAATATCAATTAACACATGAATATCCTCAGGGAGTGACAAATGTAGTCTATAAAGACGTTGACCCAAGATCCTAGTATTGATGGCTACATTATTAAATTGTCACTGGATATAAACAATAACTTCCTAAAAGAATGTATTTTTAGGAGTATTGGTATCTGGAAATATACTTATAATTCATAATACATTTCAAAAACATAGTATGTCAAAGGTGTTTTATATTATAACTCCATTATTCATCTTGTCATATCCCATTATATTAATCAAAAAAAACTTCTTGGTATCCTGGGGAAATGGAAACAAAATAATGGGGATAGCTTATATGATCAGTAAGGGTACATATATATCAGATGTTATCCTAAATAAATAATAATAATCAATATGGATAGACAAATAACTACAACAGATTCCATTTAAAAAATAACTTTAGAATAATATGGTAGGAATAAAGGATGATCAACCAAATCAATATAAATAATATCATGAGATTGAATCATAAAAACGGATATTCTTACTAATCTAATAATCAAATGGACATCATTAACGTATTTCTTAATGATATATTTCCTAATTTTAGACATAATAAACATATTATAAATACCATTCAAAATATTGATTAAAACTATGTGAAAAAACACAAATAATTTGGCCAAATGAGATTTCACATAATGCATACCAATGAATCAAGGGGATATGTAGTTTTGGGCCCCATCTGAATCTAAATATGTAAAATATATTCCTTATATTAAAGTGTTTAAAATATTAAATTTAAAAATTCCTATTTAAAATCAATCATATGATGTTTTAATACTTACCCCAATCATTAATCATAAAACATATATAGTAATATGGTGAATGGTAAAAACAATTGCACACTAAAAATCAAAATTATTTTAAACCATCTAGATAAATAGTAATGATCAGTAAATAAATATATATCCTAAGTTGATAATAAGTTAAATAAGGGTTCCTTTTATTGATAAATATAAATTAAATTAAAAGATTTATGTACAAATTATTGAGACAATTAAATGTTGTACAATAAAGATAATATTATAATAACAAAAAAACATTATGAACATACATTTATATGAAAGTAACATTGAAAAAATGTAAAATAATCATTGAAATATTGAGGGTTCATGAAACTGTGAAATTACATACATGACGTTAATGTAAAATAACATTCCATTCACATAGTCGTAAAAAGTGTAAAAAGTATCTTGTTTAGAAAGTGGTACGAAAATATCTTACAATTTTTTAAAAAAAACAATGTGGGTAAAAAATTCATAAATTTTATTTTCATAATTTCAAAATCATTTTTGAATTGATTTTGAATATAATGTTTTGGATGAAGATGGAATTTTGACCACAGAGAGAAATGAAATCATAATTTATTAAGAAAAATTTATCAATCATTTTGAGAGACAAAGTAAAAAATTGAAAATATACATGAAAATTACATTTATAAACAGAGGATAAGGTAATATATTAATTTTATTATAGAAATAAAAAATAACCCCCCCCCAATATATAATTAAAAAAAATTATTCCTAACAATTACAAGATTGTAAAATTAACAATTACAACTTTGGTAAATTTTGATTCATAAAAGATATGAAAAAATTAACATAAAATTAAACCTAAATACTGTTAATTGAAATATATTCATTGTATAACATATTTAAATTGGATGTATATACTCCTCAAAAAGAAATATGTTGTGAGTATGTCCTATGTATCATGGATGTAAAAGTGAAACGTGAAGCCCTTACCTTTGGCTAGAATTCCATAGTATATTTCTGAACCACCTATAAAATAAATATAGGTTTAATATAAATATAAAACCAAACATACTCATATATATTTTTTAAAGATCCGTAAATTTTAAGGAAGTATTTTCTTAAATACTTTAGAATTTTATGAGTCTGTGGCTTCTGACTGCACTTGATTTCAAGGCCCAGTGTGCCCAGAATCAGTTTCCAAAGATTATCTCAGGTACATTCAGTAAACGAATTAGCAGGTTTTTCTATCTTTGGAATCGGTGATCGGAATTGAAATTTGAGGGAACTGATGAACTCACATCACCGGTAATTGCTTAAGGGGACCTTTACCGTAGTTGCGTTTTCAGCGGGTTGAGAATTATTATTTGTGGATTTAGTTTAAAATAAATAAAATTATTGAGAAATTTTATTTTAATATGCTTGGAAGTTAAACCCTTCCATGGGAAGTTTTTCATGGGGCCCACAACCACCCAAAATCCCATTTGTGGTTATATGAGAGGTGGTTCCCACACGAGCCCCAACCTTTCATCTTCTTAAGTCTTTTTAAAACTCCCCATAACTCTCATAAACCCCCCCCCCCCACACTAAACTCCCTTGTTAAATGTTGACACCTCTTTCATATTGATGAGACCTCTCACCTCCTCCTCTCCCCCTCTTTAACTCTTGCCAACACATTAATTTAATGAATTCAACCACATCAATTTATTAAATAAAGTGATTTGAATTTGAATTTTAAATTGAATGTAATAATAAAATAATACGATGTTTATATTATTTTATTTTTGGGAAGGCTTTCATTGTGCTAAGGATGATTGGGAGAGAACACTTGTGATGAAGGAGAGAACACTTGTGAAGAAGAAGAGAACTCCTCTCTCGATGAAGAACGACGTCTCTTCAATGAAGAACGTCGGTTCCATGAAGAACGACAATGGACACCGACGTCGTCTACGAAACCACACCCCCCGACGTTGTATTCCGCGACGCCTGACGTACGCCATCAATTATTGAGGTAGGGGTTTATTCTAGAAGGTGGATGTTTTCATACCCCGTTATTCATTGGAAAACGTTGTTTGAATACGGCCAATTGTTATCGCTTTACGTGAAGGGCGCTAGCCGAACGAACATGGCCCGATGACCCTCCGTTTGATCTTGTTTATTATTTTTAGAATCGACAACCGAAGGCGGAGCAGGCACGAAGCTGTCACGCCATGCCGGGAATGCGAAGAAGGAAGATGGCATCGTTGCGGCGGTTGTGCGGGTGGAACCACGGCCAGCTTCGCGGGCCGCTTCGGCCGAAGAACCGACCGACCCTTCAGCTGGTCGGGTGAAGGGGAGCCATGGTGCCAGGAGGGCGCTGCGATGAAGAAACTCGTGGCCCACTGTGCGGGCCGTGTGTTCCAGAAGGCCGGCCGGACTAGCAGGCCAGATTGGGAATGGCAGCGCTGCTTTGCGCCGCCGGTTCAGACATCTGGGGGGTTGTACCCCCTCGGACTGCTCGGTCGGCCAGCCGAGCAAGCCAAGCTATGCCCGGCCGGGCTACATCCTTTGGTCCAAGCTGCGTTTTCCTTCCGACCGGTCCGACTCCCCTGCTGGGTCAGACCCGTCATACTGGGTTAACCCGACCCATCGACCCACTAGGCTAAACGAGTTGGGCACTTTATTCACTTAAACGTGAATAACATAAAGACCGCATGTCCAATCGATGCGCCGTCTATGGTACAGGGCACCTTTTGACGAGACAGTCCTTTTGCGATAATCTATGTGAATTTTGGACAACTTTGGTAAACGGCTGGGTTTCGAATGAGCATATTTCTTACCGGGCCCCTTGAACGAAAAATCCAATATCTCTCAGACTAGGCATCCGTTTGACATGCCGTCTATTGCGTTGAGTTCCTTTTGATGAGACGGAACTTCAAGATACATAAAATCTGGACTACATGATAGTTGATGTATTGAATCCTTTTTTACCCATGGAGCGGACCCTCCTGGAATCAAGTACTCTGTATGCAGGAACCCTAGACCTGGCAGCGACTACGATGATGATGATGACTGTACTTGGATCCTACGTGGGTTCCGTATCGAGGAAGATTGTACTTGGATCCTCTGTGGGTTTGGCAGCGATGAAGACTGTACTTAGATCCTACGTGGGTTCGATAGTGATGGTTACTATACGTGGATCCTACGTGGGTTCGGCAGCGATGACTTTTGTACTTGGATCCTACATGGGTTTGGCAGAGAAGATTATTCAGAGGATAAATCTAATCATCTCAACCCCTATTCATGACAGGTATACCTGTGTGAGATAAGTCTTCACTTTCAGTCATTACCATCAGTGTGATTGACTTCTTTCCTGTGTGGACTAGGTTATTATGGGCTCAGAAGTTGGAGTCGAACTGAGATTAATGACTTAGGTATATGTATGGGCATATACCTAAGTAGAGTTGGTTGATACTTCATTTTTGTATATTTCCATTGTTGTTTTTCCTTTGTGGGATATAGGAGACCTTTGGAGGTCTCGGGGTCCCTACTGAGTATTGTATACTCACCCATGCATGGTCTATGCCCGCACTACGTTGTGTTGGATACAGATGACAGACAACACTGATCGAGGTAGAGGCTTGTGGATCTGGATGGTACCCGGAGGTGGACCACTTGGTGGGACATATATGGAGTGGACGGCCGGACCCAAGGAGCTAAGGTGACCATCTGTAACCACCCTTCAGGTGGGATATCCAGAGGATGAATCGGTGGTTACGGTTTTACATACTTTTGTTTTACTTTCTTTACAGTTGTACTATACTTCCAGTTGGGTTTGTATACTAGCCCATTTACTTTACATCACTTACTGTTGTACTCATTTTTACTTAGTATACCTGCATACTCTATTGTGTTTCATTTCTTTTATAAAGGCAATTCCTTCCCTTTTACCAGGATTTACGCCTTTGGTGCTAGTCCCCAGCCCCTGGTCTATAGAAGGCGGGCTTGGGGTCGTCACGACATGGGCCCTAAGGATGGGTCGTCGAAAATTGGTATCAGAGGAGTCGGTTCTACCATAGAACTTAGGACTCTGATAATATCTTTCTTTGAAGCAATAGTGTTTAGACTATTGAGTGTGGTTATCAGTCCAGGGAGTCTAGTTTTGGTGTGGCGGCCGACATATCCATACACCAGGACCCTGACTTATGATTTCCGACTCAGTGAATAAAAACATTGATAGCATGTGTGTTTCAAGAGTTTTCTTTATGATTACTTTGTGTCAGCTCACCAGGAATAGTATACTAAACGTGGTGCACCTATTGCTTCTCAAGATGGCCCCACGAAGGCAGCTTGCTAGGGTTCCGAGCTACGTGCGAGAGAGCATCCCACTGAGCGACGAGGCCTTAGGGCATGGCCCCATTACAGCAGATGCACCAGCGGTACCACTGCCCGCTGGGCCACCGATACCACCATCCCCAGCAGCGAAGAGTGCATGACGCCTTAGTGTGTTTCATGAGTTTTAGCGACAGAGTCTGCCCAGGTTCTAGGAAGATACAGATCCTCAGGTAGTCGAGGATTGGTTGGAGGCTATCGTCAGAGTCTTCATATTGGTAGGGACACCAGCAGACTTTATGGTGATCCTTTCTGCGTGTCTCCTACATGCAGAAGCAGGTAGATGGTGGAGCCTGATGCACCAGGTGGACGATGAGGAATCTCTACTTTGGAAGGACTTCAAGAGCCTCTTCCGCTCGGAGTTTGTTCCATCCACTCTTAGTGCAGTGCATATCCAAGAGTTACTATAGCTGCGGTAGGGCAGCATGACGGTAGCCGAGTACTCAGTGAGATTTACCAACCTCTCGTGCTACTCCACGGACATGGTTCGGGACCCATTCTTCCGGGTCCGGACCTTTGGGTAGGGATTGAGGCATGAGATTAGGGTTTCGATGTTCTCCCTCAGCATTCTGATGCTGGCAGGAGTACTAGAGCCATCCCTTCTTGTGGAGAGCTTTTTTGCTGAGCCAATGCTAGCAGCGAGACCCACCATATGGTGACACCTAGAGGAGTCTTATGCATCCGGTAGTAGACAGATGTCGCAGAGCTCCCACCGGACCAGGCCATCTGGTGGGCAACCTCAGGATATTTGTTCAGATGTGCGGGGAACATGCAACAGAGCTAGTCATACGAGTGGTAGGCAGTTCTATGCATGTGGTGGGTAGGGCTACATGGCTCGTGACTGCCCGACCCTCCATGAAGAGGATCAGAACAGTAGAAGGACCTCCCAGGAAGAGGTAGAGGTTCAACCGTGCCAGTTCGTAGGGAGTATGAGGACGAGGTAGAGGAGCCGACCAAGCAGCATGTCATGGACGACGCTATGAGGCTCTACCACCACCACCACTATGAGGACCACCCCGACCATAGGGAGCAGGAAGAAAGGGGCAGGCTCATCTCCAGGCAGTCGAGGCCTATGACCACGGCGCACCAGAGATGATTTAAGCTATTATCTATGTCTACTCCACCCTTGTTGTAGTTCTTATAGACTCATGAGAGAGTCATTATTTCATTTCCACTGCCCCTGTTCGGATCTCAGAGATTCCGACGGAGTCATTGGCTCGATCCTTACGACTAGAGACTCCTACGGGAGCAGACTCGACGATTACGCACTGGTGCCGGTAGTGTGATATTTCTCTAGGAGGGGAGAGCTTCGGCTGGGATATTCTTATAGCAGCGTCGAGGCCTTAAGACGTCAACTTGGGCAGGGATTGTTTATCTAAAGTCCATTCTCAGATCGACTGTATTAGGCGCAAAGTGCGGTGTGTCCGCACAAATTGGTGCAGGTTCACCTTCACCGGCGAGAAGGGAGCCTTTGCACCGCCGGATGGACTTACGTAGAGGAGAGGGATGCTGATCACCCATCAGTTGGCTAGTCTCATCCTAGGATCAGTTGATGCGTGGAGTCCGAGTTTTCCAATTTTGGTGGATCAGTATGAGGATGTTTCTCCTGACGACGTTCCAGGACTGCCTCCTCACAGAGAGTTAGACTTCTATATTGACTTGTACCCCGAGACAACACCAATATCTACTCCAGCATATCGGATGGCTCCCACCGAGCTTCGTCAGCTGCGAATACAAGTGGAAGACATATAGGTAAAGGGACTCATCTGACCCAGTGTTTCACCCTAGGCTTCTCCGATTTTATTTGCCAAGAAGGAGGATGGGAGCTTACAACTATGTGTCGACTACCGTCGCCTGAATCATGTGACCATAAAGAATAAGTACCCACTCCCAAGAATTTATGACCACTTTGATGAGATCAAGGGACCACGATGGTTCTTGAAGATAAAACTTAGGTTAGGCAATATCAGCTAAAAGTTCGAGATGAGGATGTGCATAATATGGACATCAGGTGTTGGTATTGCCACTACGAGTTCTTGGTTATGACCAACGGTGTAACCAACGCACCAACAGCGTTAATGAGTCTCATGAATAGTATATTCCAGCCTTACCTAGATCTTTTTTTCATAGTCTTAATCGACGACATACTTATTTACTCGACTACTGAGGAAGATAACACCTACCACTTGAGGGTTGTACTGGACACACTCCAAGAGAACCAGATTTATGGTATGCTCTCGAATTGCTAATTCTATATTCGATAATTTCACTTCCTAAGGAACGTCATCTTGGAGGTGATATTTTATATGGATCCTATGAAGATCGAGGCATTGCTTTCGTGGGAGCCATCTAGGAGCATGAGGGAGGTGTAGAGTTTCCTAGGTTTGGCGGTGTACTATCAGAGATTTGTGCCAGACTTCTCCATAGTTGCAGCACCACATTCTGATTTGATGAAGAAGGGGAAAACATTCATGTGGTAAGATAGATGTCAACAGATCTTTCAGGTGCTGAGATAGAGATTGACCAGTGCTCCCATCTTGAGGCTACAGGAGGAGGGAGTTGGGTACGTAGATTACTGTGACGCATCCGGGATCAGACTCAGGTGTGTCCTGATGCAGGAGCAGGCAGTGATCGCCTATGGTTCACACCAGTTAAGGCAGTACAAGTAGAACTATGCTACCCATGACCTAGTGTTAGCAGCAGTGGTCTTCACCTTGAAGATGTGGAAACACTAGCTGATGGGAAAGCAATTTACCGTTTACTCTGACCACCAGAGTCTCAGGTACATTTTCTCATAGAAGGACCCGAACCTGAGGGAGAGGCGATGGCTCGAGTTCCTCCAGGACTATGACTTTGAGATAGTCTATACTCTTGGGAAAGGGGAATTAGTAGGTAATTCTCTCTGTAAGAGATCGGGCATTTAACTACTTGGAGAGGCGGCAGAGAATTTAGCTGGTTTGCAGATGTCGTTCATGGATAGAGATGGGGCAGCTTTTTTATAGTCCCTCATAGTCACTCCTCCACTACATCAGTGGGTCACAGAGGCATAGAGTGGGGACGTTGACTATGAGATGCGACGTGCTCAGATATCCAGAGGGAAGGCGCCAGATGGATTTTCTGAAGGAGGAGAGCACATCATACTCTTCAGGGGACGTACCATGGTACCAGTATCACTACAGGAGGAAGTGATGAGGGAGTTTCACACTTCTCCTCTAGCGTTACATCCAGAAGTGGCGAAGATGTACCAGGACCTCAAACGACTACATGGGTGGCTAGGTATGAAGAAGGATATAGGAGAGTTCATTTCATGATGCCTCACTTTCCAGCAATTGAAGCTGGAGAACCATGTACCAGCAGGCTTGGTACAGCCCTTAGAGGTTCTAGAGTGGAAGTGGGACGGGATATCCATGTATTTTGTGATAGTGCTTCCACGTAATTCTAGAGGACATGACTCCATCTGGGTGATCATAGACCGACTCACAAAGTCGGCCCACTTCCTACCAATCAGAGAGCAGGGCTCAGTATAGAGCTTGGGACGCCTCTAATTTCAAAAGATCATACGGCTTCATGGTGTGCCATCGTCTATCTTCTCTGATAGAGATGATCGCTTTACTTCTTGGATTTGAAAGGGGTTGTAGGAGGAATTTGGGACGCAACTACGCCTGAGAACCGCCTTTCATCCTCAGATGGACAGCCAGATGGAGAAGACCATAAGACACTTGAGGACATGATCTGTGCATGTGTCCTTTACATTGGTCACAGCTGGGAGGATCACCTACCCTTGATGGAGTTTTCATACAACAACAGCTACCACTCCACCATCGGGATGGAACCTTACGAGGCACTGTATGGCCGACCTTGTAGATCACATCTGTGCTGAACTGACCCTGGGGATTAAACACTCATAGGACCGGATATGGTTCATGCTACGACGGAGAAGGTGCAGATCCTCTAGGAGGAGATGAGGACTGCACAGAGCAGAAAAAAGCCCTATGCTTATAGGAGACAGAGACCACTAGAGTTCGAGGATGGAGACCCTATTTTCTTAAGGGTCTCACCTCAACATGGATTATGGATATTTGGTCGGGGCAGAATGTTACCTCCGCAGTTCATCGGAACATTCCAAGAACTTGGCAGGGTAGGCGAAGTGGCTTACCGCATGGCCCTTCCACCTCCGTTGCCCCGGGTGCATGAAATCTTCCACATATCTCAGCTGAGGAGATATGTGCATGACCTGACCCACATCATCGACCACGGGGAGCTGGAAATCGATGATGGGGCTACATTCAGGGAGGTCCCGGTGGGGATCGAGGATCGACATGAGCAAGTCCTACATGGATGGTCAATTCCACTAGTGTGCATTCGTTGGAAGCATGGGAACCTGTAAGAGAGCACATGGAAGCAGAAGGATCAGATGCGTGCTCAGTACCCTCATTTGTTTCCCTAGTTTATGTTGTAGCTTTACGGGGACGTAAATCCCTGAGGTGGGAGAAATGTAATGACCCGGAAATTTCAAGGAAATTTTTTTCATAAATACTTTGGAATTTTACGAGTCTGTGGCTTCTGAAGACACTTGATTCCGAGGCTTGGTGTGCTCGGAATCAATTTCCAAAATTTAGCTCGGGTACATTCAGTAAACAAACGAGCGGGTTTTTATATCTTTTGAACCAATGATCAGAATTGAAATCCGAGGGCAGTGATGAACTCACAACACCAGTAATTTCATAAGGGGAAATTTACTGTAGTTGCGTTTTAAGCGGGTTGAGAATTATTATTTGGGGATTTAGTTTAAAATAAATAAAATTGTTGGGCAATTTTATTTTAATAAGCATGGAAGTTAAACCCTCCCATGGGATGTTGTTGGTGGGGCCCACAACCACCCAACTTCCCATTTGTGGATATATGAGAGGTGGTGCCCACACGAGCCCCAACCTTTCATCTTCTTAAGACTTTTTAAAACTCCCCATAACTCTCATAACCCCCCCCCCCCACATTAAACTCCCTTGTTTAATGCTGAAAACTCTCCCATATTTATGAGAACTCTCACCTCCTCCTTTCTCCCTCTTTAACTCTTCGCGAAACATTAATTTAAGGAATTCAACAACATAAATTAATTAAATGAATTGGTTAGAATTGAAATTTTAAATTGCATGTGATAATAAAATAACAGGATAAGCTTATTATTTTATTTTTGGGAGGGCTTTCGTTGTGCTAAGGAGGATTGGGAGAGAAAACTTGTGAAGAAGGAGAGAACTCTTGTGAAGAAGAAGAATAGAACTCCTCTCTCGACGAAGACCGACGTCTCTTTAATGAAGAATGCAGGTTCCATAAAGAACGGTGATTGACACCAACGTCATTTACGAAACCTCACCCCACAATACCGTCTTTTGTGACGCCCGACGTACGCCATCAATTATTGAGGTAGGGGTTTATTCATGAAATTGAATGTTTTCGTACATTTTTATTCATTGGAAAACGTTGTTTGAATATGGCCAATTTCTATCTCTTTAAGTGGATGGCGCGGGCCGAACGAACACGGCCCAATGAACCTCCATTTGATCTTGTGTATTATTTTTAGAATTGGCAACTGAAGGCAGAGGCAGCACGAAGCCGCCGCGCCCTGCCAGGAACGCGGTGAAGGAAGTCGGCGTCATCGTGCCAACTATGCGGGTGGAACCATGGCCCGTTTCATGGGTCGCTTCGGTGGAAGAATCGATCGGCCTGCCAGCTGGTTGGGTGAAGGGGAGCAGCGACACCAGGAGGGAATCATGCTGAAGAAACCTGTGGCCCGTTGTGCGGGCTGTGTGCGCGAGAAGGCCGGCCAGCCTAGCCTGTCTGTTTGGGAAGGGTGGCGATACATGGCATCGTCGGTTCGGACAGTCAGGGGGGCCATGCCCCCTCGAACCGCTCGGCCTTTGGGCCGACCCACTCGGCCAACCAGCCGAAACAGCCGGGCCGCGCGCCCTACCGTGTCATGCCCAGCTGGGCCTCGCCAGGCCGCGCCGCACCTCGCCAGGCTAGGCCGCACCCCACCGGGATGGGATGCACACCTTCGAGTCGGGCCGCATCCTTCGGGTCGTGCTTCGTTTTCCATCAGACCAGTCTGACACTCCTACCAGGCCAGACACGTTAAACTGGGTTAACCCGACCTGTAGGCCCATTGGGCTAAATGGGCAGGGCCCGTTATTCACATAAACGTGAATAACATAAAGACGACGCGTCTGATCGACGCACCATCGGCAGCAGTGGGACCCTTTCGATGATACAGTCCTTTTGTGATACTCTAAGTAAGTTTTGGACAACATTGGTAAATGGATGAGTTTGGAACGAGCATATTTCCAACCGGGCCCCTTGAATGGAAAACCCAATATCTCTCAGACTGGGCGTCTATTTGATGCACCGTTTGTCACGTTGAGGTCCTTTTGAAGAGACAGAACTTCGGGATACATTGACTCTGGACTTTGTGATAGTTGATGTATCGACCCCTTTTTTACTCATGGAGCAGACCCTCCCGGAATCTAGTACGCTATGTGTATGAACCCTAGATCTGGCTATGACTGCGACGACAATGACGACTATACTTGGATCCTACGTGGGTTCGGCAACGAGGAAGACTGTACTTGGATCCTCCATGGGTTTGGCAGCGATGAAGACTGTACATAGATCCTACGTGGGTTCTATAGCGATGACTTCAGTATTTGGATCCTACGTGGGTTTGGTAGAAGAGATGATTTAAAGGATACATCTAATCATCTCCAACCCTCTTCTTGAGAAGTATACCTTTTTGATCTGAGTCTTGACTTTAAATCATTACCATCATTGTGATTGAATTCTTTCCTGTGTGGACTGGGTTGTGCATGGGCTCGGATGTTGGAGTAGAACTGAGATTGATGAATTAGGTATATGTATGGTCGTATACCTAAGAAGAGTTGGTTGATACTTCTTGTTTGTATCTTTCTTTTGTGGTTTATCCATTGTGGATTCTGGGAGACCTTCGGGGGTCTCGGGGTCCCTACTGAGTATCGTATACTCACCCCTACACGGGTTATGCCTACACTACATTGTGTTGGATGTAGACAACAGACAACACTGGTCGAGGCAGAGGCTTGTAGAGGTAGACGGTACCCGGAGGTGGACAACTTGGTGGGACCTAAATGGAGTGGACAACCAGACCCGAGGAGTTGAGGAGATCATCTGTACGCACCCGGCAGGTAGGATATCCAGAGGATGACTCGGTGGTTGCTGTTTTACTTACTGATGTTGTACTTTTTTTTCATTTGTACTATATTTCTAGTTGTGCTTGTATACTGGCCCATTTACTTTACAGCACTGACTTTTGTACTTAGTTTTACGTAGTGCTTACTACACTTGCGTACTCTGTTGTGTTTCTTTACTTTTATAAATTCAATACATTCCCTTTTACCGGGATTTACACCTTTGGTGCTAGTCACCAGCCCCTGTCCTATGGAAGGAGGGCAGGGGGTAGTCACAGCACTGGCCCCAAGGACGGGTCGTGGCATATAATACAATATATTAATTACATATAGTCTTTTATCACGCCTTTCACGACATGAAGGGTTAATTGATTCCTTTTTCCTTTAATTTTTGTTCAATAATTTCATTACTATTACATTTATAATGCTTATATCGTCTCTATGATTTTTAAAAATATATAAATACCATATATATTTCGTATATATTTATATAGATCAATATATTAAAATTAGATGTAGAAAATGGATTACACCATTCATGGAGATGAAATGCCATACATATGCAGGAATAATATATTCATTTTTCGTGATAGATGAAACAAAATTAATGTAAATAAAATATCACATTTTCTATAGAAATTATTTTTTCATGTATATCACATATATTATTAAAATTTACCTTTATTACATTTTGTGTACCTATTTAGCGAAAAAATGATTGACATCATTTTTCAAGGTGATAGTCCATTGTACACATTAGTGAAGTTATTGTATCCCGCATGAACTATAATAGATGAATGAATATTTTATATCATAATCTTGACATATAATTCTGTTGAAAATATCATATATATCCATTTAATCTATCCTTATTACCATGGATGTAAAATTTAAATTGAAAAAACACAACACATCGGTTCTTTTGGTGATAGTTCATCATTCACATGAGTGACATTATTTTTTTCCAAAGGGATTGGTGTTGAGAGGGTATATGTGGTATTGTAATTATATAAGTTTATTAATATTTTAAATATCATTTAAATATGTTGAATCCATCTTTATATTTGACCGTGAGAGATGGTGATGGAAAAATAATTAAATCGATTAGTGAGGAGGGAGTCTAGCATACAAATGAATAAAGGTTTCATTTCCCTTTTGATATAAGAGGATATTTATATATCTCATTAACTTAAAAGATATCAATTTATATGTATTACACTATGGTTATTATATAATCATTGTTTAATTATATTTTTTGGAGTTTTAATAGGAATCAAAATGAAAACACTTGTTTATGATTGGTACATCTTCTTCAGCAAACATCTTTAGGGTTGAACCAAAAGCCTTAATAGGATAGATTATTTATCAAAACATATATTCAAGGATTCTTCAAGGAATTTTATTAATATATATTAGTATTTATTTATTGAAAAAAATGAATTTTCGATTGTTATGTGGAGAGGAGAGGGGGCCTTTTAGATGATGGACATAGGACTCACATGGAGTTTTTTCAAATAAATTGTGATACCCATGTTTTCATCATGAAAAATAATCCAAAATGGTTAATTAATTATACATTGAATTTATAAGGTAGAAATAGGTCCCTAAAATAATAGTTATAAACTTTTTTAGCCATTTTTAACCCTTATCTTTTAGTTTAACCCTTATTAAGCCTGTTTTAACTATAATCATGGGAAACATTTTATATTATTTTTACAATTCATTATGACCAAAACAAAATATTTCCATATTATATTATAAAAATTATTCAAATTAAAAATATTTAATCATTAATTTAAAATTCAATTAAATTTAGTGGCATAATTGATAATAAAAGTAAACATATAGATGCATCGAACAAAATTTTTTCCAATAAAAAATTGAAAATATTAAAATCATTTTATATCATAATTCAATGTCAAATTGATTATAATGACCCAAATGATATCATATATAATATAATGATTAAATTAAAAACAATCTAAAATATAAATTTATTTTATAAATAATTAAAACAAAATAAAATGTTTTGATAGAAATCTGTGTTTTTCACTACTTATAAAAAAATTTCAATTTTTAAAAAATTCTTTGAAAACCACCCACGGATAATATTGTTTCTGAAAATTTCTCTGGGGTGCACACATCGTTCTATGGAGGACGCGCTGCTGTCACCCCACATTCCCGCTTTCCATGGGCGGGCGGCATTCGCTCCTTATTCAGGGATGTCTGCTCCTTGATCGAAATCGGGATGATGGGATGTCGGTTCTTCCTTCTATGGATTCCTCCTCGGAACTCATCACCTAGTCCGGGTCTCCCTCATAGATTTAATACGTTGTTCGTGAAACTCTTCCCAGTTCCATGGTTCCATGGAGGCCGGTTAATTACACTGCTTCTGTCAGGACAGTCCAAATGATCCGGTCAGGGCAGCAACCTTCAGTCGGGGGAGTAGTCACGTCAAGGCATCAATAACGTGTCTCAACACTGGGGAACTGGTGTGTCTGTCTTTTGCCCCTTGTCATAGGGCTTCTTGGGGGCGTGGAATCCTGAGGCATCCCACATTGAGCGCGGGGAATTATATGCCATAGGCATATATCTGAGTTTTTCCTCAACTTCCTATGTTTAACACAGGGTATGTCGTAGGTTTAACATCCAGCGGAGACAGATCGACCTGATTAGAACATTAGCTGGAATGGATCGGATTGAGGAATATCCCTTGAAGGGATGCCGATATTGGGTCCAACCTGAGGGTGGCTTCATAAATGTTGTGAAGAGGAGCGGAATGGCATGATCTCGGCGGGATATGGCGGTCCAGGTGAGAATCAGGGTGGATGATGGATGGATGGATGAAGTAGAGGGGGACTGAGATGGGAATATCTCAAGGGCGATAGTGGGATTGGGCTTGAGGCTCGAAGAGACCTCCTACATATCCCCGTGGCAGGGAATCAATGTCCTCATAGTTTGGTATGGTTCCGGCGAGCCGACATGAAGGTGGAAGTTGGCCCGATGGGCATTGTCAGCGAACCGACATGAAGGTTAACCCGGGGGTCCACTAGTGGTGGACTTGAACCTCGTGGAGGATTCCTACGTACCATTCCTTGACATGGATCAAAGTCCCCGTAGTTTAGGTGGAATGTGGAATACAGTTTAACGTTATGCGGGACGGGGGTGAACCGATGTGAGCGAGGTCGGAATGACCGGGTGATGGGCTTGAACCTTATGGAGGATTCCTACGTACCATGACTTGATGTGGATCAAAGACCACGAAATTCATAATGGTGTGTCAGCGAACCGACGCGAGTGAGGACCTTGGTCCGGATGGTGCGGGGCTTACACACTAGGCTGCCCAGGTTCTGGTGACCTGACGTGAAGAAGGTCGGAGTGACCAACAGGTGGTGGGCTTGAACCTCTGGGAGGCTTCCTACGTACCATGCCTTGACAAGGATAAAATACCTCTTAGTTCATAGGGGATTCGTCAGTGAACTGACATGAAGGTGAACCCGGGGTTCCATTGGTGGTGGGCTTGAACCTCATGAGGCTTCATACGTACCCTTCCTTGACATGGATCAATGTCCTCATAGTTCGGGAATGTCGGTGGGTGTCGGCGAACCAACATGAAGAAGGGACCTTAGTCCGATGGGAGATGGGATTGAACCTTAGGGAGGCTTCCTACGTACCATGCCTTGACATGGATCAAAGTCCTCGTAGTTCGGGTTGGTCACAACGGCTTGCCGTCGGACTGGAATTGCAGTTTAACATCATGCTAGGCGTGGTTGGAACTTGACGTGAAGAAATGACGGGTGGTGGGCTTGAATCTCTTAGAGGCTTCCTACGTACCATGCCTTGACATGGATCAATTAACTTATAGTTCAAAGGGGCTTCGTCGGTGAACTGACATGAAGGTGAACCCGGGGGTCCACTGGTGGTGGGATTTAACCTCATGAGGCTTCCTACGTACCATACCTTGGCATGGATCATTGTCCTCGTAGTTCGGGAATGGTGGTGGGTGTCGGCGAACTAACATGGAGAAGGGACCTTGGTCCGATGGTAGATGGGCTTGAACCTTAGGGAGGCTTCCTACGTACCGTTCCATGACATGGATCAAAGTCCTCGTAGTTCGGGTTGGTCACAACGGCTTCATGTCGGACTGGAACTGTAGTTTAACATCATGATGGATGAGGTTGGAACCTAACGTGATGAAATGATGGGTGGTGGGATTGAACCTCATGGTGGCTTCCTACGTACCATGCCTTTACATGGATCAAAGACCTCGTAGTTCAAATGGATGTTCAGTTTAACGCCATGTCGGACGGGGGCATACAGTTTAACGTCATGCTATATAGCACACAGTTTAACGTCATGCTAGACGGGGTGTTTTCATGGCCAATGCTTACTCTAAGCCCACGTGAGTCATGATTGGTGTGAGAAACAAGAGGCAGTAGAGACCTGACAATCATGTCGCGAAGTGTGCGTCCATGAGAAACGAAGAGGGGATTACGCATTGGGCGGCCCATGGTGCTGGGACTTACTCTAGGATGGAGGCCCATAGTGTGACAAAGCGTGGCGGGAGAGGGATTTGGGACCAAAGATGGAAGGTGCCTCATTCTCTATTGTGCCCTCCACAGGCCTTGGAAGTGGGGAAGTACGGAGGTGCATGGGTGCTACCTTCCACAAGAGAGGGTTGGGGGCTTACACCAAGGCGATTCCCCTTCTCCTATGGACATACGCTACTCCGGGTAAGAGGATGTCATACCATGTGAGGGTGATTCCATTCTCATGGAGACAAGTGGCGCAAGGAATGTCCGGGATGGGGGGACACTGCGTGCGAGGCACAAGGTCAGATCACAGTTTAACGTCATGTGTTGAGGACGAGGTGCTTGGCAGTTTAACGTCCTGCAGCTCGGACAAGGTGGGTTTACTCCACACCCATAGGACTTACATGACCGGTACCCTCTGCTCCTTGGTGGAGGGAAGGTACTGGCAAGGCAATGGTAAGGGGGGGGGGGTCGTGGAGTGAACCATCGAGTGGTCCACGTTAGTGTGGCTATGCGAAGAAGTAATATCTATTAGTGTGCCTATGCGAAGAAGCATTAGGAGAAGCAACGCAATGGGTGGTGTTGTCCATGGGATTTTGAAATCACATCGTGCAAACCTGGAGGGTCACACGGGAAGAGGAATTGACAAGAAACGGAGTATGCTTCGCGAAGTGGAGTTCCTCAGCCTTAGAATAGGGCTAGGGTGTGAATGGGAGGTGCTTGGCGAAGTGGAATAGTATTCGCAGAGCACAGCCTCATGAAGCAGTGGGGCCTCACGAAGCAAGGTGCTGGGAAGCAGTGTGCTTCGCGATGTACAGCGACCGTGCCTTGGCATGTGGATCACTAGTACAGGATGGGTGTTTTGCGAAGAATAAACGCTCCGCGGCTTCCCGGGTTCCCTTGGGAATCCCCTTCCTTCACGAATTCCCTTAGGCTTCACGAAGGGAATCCCTCTCGGAATAGGGGATCAAGACGAGACAAGGCAAAGGCATCTCACGAAGTAGAAGTACCTCGCAGAGCTCATGATTCCTGGGGGCAAACAGTGCATCACGATTCAGGAGCTGAGAAGCTGAAATGTCGGATCTTCTATCCCCTGGACTCAGGGGGATCCCAGTATTTATAGGCAGTGGGCACCGCGAAGCAAAAGTCACGTGGCGTGAATGGGCGGCGAGTGCTTCGTAGCGAGCTCGCGAATGTCAGGGCATTCGCGGAGCGTTACCGCCTTACTGTCTTCGGGGCAGGCTCGCGAACGTCGGGGCATTCGCGGATCGTTAACGCCTCCGGTGCATCGTGGAGGTCGTGATGCTCGGGGGTGCTTCGCGTCAGAGCTTCGCGAGGCAGTGTGTAGGGCTTCTTTATCGTCCCTTCTTTTCATGCAATATTTTGGTGCCAAAAAATATCAACATGAAATTTAAATAGGTTAATTTTATATTTACAAAAAAATATTTATAAATTTTGTAAAAAATAATTTTAAATTATGGGTGAAATGTAAGACTAAACCGCCTATTAGATAAATAATATTTTTTTTAACATTTCTTTTCCATTAAAATGGTTTTTAATTTATTTATAATCTATAGATAAAAATTTAGATTATTTTTCACCTTTCTAAACCATTTAATATTCATAATTTTCTATTCCAATCCATACCCACAAACTTAACTACTGGGTCATAACTATCTTGTCTAAAAAATAGTATTTTAATATACTATCATTTTTTATTTAAACTCAGCGTTGTTTGTGTCGTAAGCTATCAAATATAATAAGTTTATTAAAAAGTATATATCTTAAGGTCTTGGGGTATAAAATTATCTCTTATTTTTATTTATTTTTACATATATACAATCAAACACAATGTTCGTTTTTTAAGATGTTAGGGTGATACATTCAATCCAACATAAATATATTTTCACCTCTTAATTAAATCATGATATAGGTAATCAAGGGTTTGACATTTTAAAATACATTTTTTTTTAAATACTATCATGAATAGAGTTATTATTAAATTTTTTGATAAGATATATTGGGAATTTTTGACTCCATCTAGAATAAAACGTTTCTGGGTTTCCATGTTAGAAAATTTTAGTGAGAAGTGAAGATATGGACATGGAATAAAAGAGTAAATAATCAAAGAGAATGATCATATTAGTTAATACTATAATGAAAACCCTTCCAGTGCATATTTTACCAATCATTAAATCTCCCAATTTAAGTTTAGTGGGTCTATAAAAAACCAAGAGTTATTTCATATGAGACATAAAACGTGAGGGGATATGCCACAGGGCTTCATGAAAAAAATTGGTGAGTCCCATAGGTAATGGTGCTTTGAAAATGAGGGGTGTTAAGATGACCAAGCATGGAATGAATGTAATACTATATTGAGATATAATTCAAGGTAAATCCTTGGGTAATTGATTCATTAAAGACATGTATGGGGTTCAATGGAGAAAACTAACTGGGCATCCTAGTAGACTATCAATCCTATAGTGATGTATGGTTACTTATTTTGAGTCTCTTAATGACCGTGTAAATTTGGTGGTTGGGTGAGGGGATGTCTACTAATGGAAAGAAAACATTCTAGGCTGATATCACATCATACATTGCTACTATGTTCTAGATATTACCATTCAACAAGTGAGTTTACATATTCATATCATTTTAACCACTCTTGATGAGGATAAGAAACACATGTTCAACTGAATTATCCTTTTGGATGAACAAGATAGTTGTGTATTATATTAATTTAATTTTGGATATTTTTCATCTAAAGTCTATAGTTCATGGATGCCTGTTGGGAGGGGAATTTACACATTTTCAATCAATCTGGGTAGCATGAAAATTCTAGAGAAAATTAATTTTTTTGTTTTCAGAATTATCAATAGATCTATTCATTTTGAGGATAATATTTATAATAAAGGAGTGTTGTTGGATTTTTATTGCATTTGTTTTAAAAGGCCCAATATAGAAATTATTGGGGGATTATTTTTTGAGAAATATTGAGTTTGATATTCAATAGATAATTTTGGAATGATGTTGGGTGTTAGATTGCCAAGAGTAAATATGTGTAACTTCATGTCCTCTTAGTTTCAAGGGACTACGAAATGTCTTCATGCAGTTCAGATAAAATAAATGGTTTTTTTCTTTATCTTTGGTTATTTTGGAATCTCAAATCAAGTATAGACAAGGTACGTGATACTCCATAATATATCTAAAATTGAATATTCTTTTAATGTTATAGGATCTGGGTGTGATTCTACCTAGGGTGATGACATGTCTCTTAGTATGGGGATTTATCAAAGGGAAGTGTATATTCTGGAAGATAGTGGTCCAGCGCCCTAAGTTAGATATTCCAATATAAGAACTTATAGAGATATTATTAACAAGAGTTTTGATAGATCATTTTACCCTTGCGATATGATGTTTGGAGGCCTTGTGCATGATGATAGGGGATCTTTGGAGTTTGGTTTTAATGCTTACTATAGTAAAAGTTATTCTATAGAGGTTTACATTAAATATTTTATAATAGTTCTACCTCTTTTTATGTTTATAAAATTTACATTTACACTATTGAGACAAACTCCATGATTTTAGATATCTTCCAATGTGAGATTTAAAATGTTATATTATATTTGGTGTATTATATTCGAGAGTCCAGATCCATAATTTTCCATTTCATTGATATATCACATAAGAGGAGGGAGGGGGATGGATGCATATAACCAAGTACTAAATAAAGGATAAAGAATCATCCTCATTATGTTTCAATTTATATGCTATATTTTAAATTATAACATCCATGATTTAAGTGGTGATTCTATTTTGATTTATCACTTTAGGCCTCCCTAAATTTATTGTATTTTGGTAATAGAAATAAATTTTTGAATGAGTGAGTGACAGAGATCATTGATCATAATAAATATAATGATATAAAACATTTAATGAACAAAAATAATAAAAAATAAAATGTTTAAGTAACATTTTAGTTGTTGAAAATTAAGGTACTAGGATTACATTTTTGATTCAATGTCCATTTCATTGTGTTGGGGAATTCATTTACCATTTCGAAAAATAATAAAAATAATATTCACACACTCGATATCATTCTATTTCATAGGATCCATTTCATCCTTGGGGTTTGTTTTGATAAATTTCTTCATCATTTATTACATCATGAAACAAATTTCCAAAGTTAACTATTATGCATAATGAAATAAAATTAACTCTCTATGGAAAATACCCATAATTAAATAAAATTATTCATATTTCAAGATTTATTTCAAGATAAAAATGGTTAGAATAATATTTCCACTTTTATATTAATTTAAAAACCTCAAAAGTAACCTCAATGTCCTCCTTAGTTCTTTTTATAAGCATTTACACTTAAGTCGCATCCAAAATTTATTTATCCAAATTCAAAGACAAAATATTTAGAAGGAAGATCACTAAATTTCCATAATCAACATCACATTAGATTCCATTATCAAAATAATGTTTCTCTTAATATCACATACAAAACTTATAATTACATTAAACTCCATAAAAACATAATTAAAATATAAATTATTCAAAAAAATATACTTCTTCATTATAAAACATTTCAAATTACTGAATTTATTCCATAATTAAAAAAATACAGTAAACTCCAACAAATATAACATAAAACAACAAATCAGTCCCTAATTTCAATGTCACCAACACTATAAATTAAAAATATTTTTATTAATAGTATCTCAACATATAGAAAATATTATGTGTCACTCTCCCTTAATAGTGATTCATCCCAAAATATAAACATTTTATTGTATGACATTTCTTTGTCATCATTACCATTCAATATATGTCTTCAAATCCCAATAGAAAACTAGTGTAGTAGAATAATTATACATTTAATTATTATTATAATAAGAATATCATCAATATGTTTCTTCTAAAACATATTAATAAATAAAAATTAAAAAAATCACATTAATCATTCAACTTCATATGTATTATTAACATACACTTGATCATGATACCGTAGTTTATTCTAGGGTATTGCCACTCAAATCTTGGGATATTTTTTTGTGTACTGCCTCATCTCCATATAGATGTAGTATTGAATATTGGAAACTTCATTATTCCCTTGAAATCGTGAGCATGGTATCCTTTCTCTCCACACATGTCTAAAAATCACATTACCAGCAAGAATGTGAATTCGTATTTCTTTCCTATATTATCACATGGTAGAAAATCCATCATTTCCTTCTTCCCACACTAATTATTTTTCTTTATTTTACTTTTTTTTCTCATTATTCCCTTTAAATCCATAATACTATTTTAATTCATTATCTATCTTGATACCACATTATACTAGGTCCTTGTTTGATGAAAAAGTTTGGGAATATAACATCCCAGACCCATCTGCCAGGTAACATGTACCCAATCCACAGTTGGCCACATGACCCCTAGTATGTTGCCCCTTAAGCTATGGGATGTCGACTAGTAGTGGGGGTATGAATGTAAATCCACAGGGAGACTATACCCCAATGTAAGAGCATACAGTGGATCTAACAACAACATACAATAGTGGAAACATAACCATTCAAACAGATAATCATAATAGTGGAAGAATAATAGATACTGTGGAAGACTGAATAATGTAAATAATGTCACATAAGTGATGTCTGATAAAAATATTAATGCTTAGTATGATGATGAACAATGGAAATAGAAACAGAAAGCATGAATACAAGTACAACATAAAAATGTAAAGAAAAACTATAAGATTCTCCAAATCATTTCTATCCAAATATTGGTCCTCTTCTCATAAGATTAATCTAAAAAGAAATGAAAACTTTCTTGAGGAGTTATGGTTTTTTTATCCATACCTGTAGAGAAAAAAAATCTTCTTAGGTTTTATAGGTGGCCTGAAGAGGGTGTGAGATAAATCATAGCAGCCTAACACCAATAGTGTCTATATTTAATCTATTTAGGTGCTCATATGTAAATAGTGAGAAGGTAATATAAAAGGTAAACAATTTAGAATTTATAAATAACCTCCCACTCGAGTTCCAGAAGGATGCCTGGTGGGTCAACGAGCTTCAACTATAGGATGGTATGTCTGACCAAGTCACTATATATATATATACATCAATTAGTTATTTATATATAGGTATATATATATGTTGGGATGGATCGAGATGTAAATCTCAAACATCAAATACCAGGGTATCTCCCATGGTGTAACACCTATCCCCACTCCATGTACTGTCACAATATATTAGAAATATATGATGTATCTCTAATAGACTTCCCTACCTCAAGGTTCTCATGGTCCTTGGGCTCAAATCTAGAATCTCAAATGGTATTTTATACATCAGTTCTGTCATGGTCCTTGGGTCCAACCCATAAGCCATAACATTTACATTATATAATTTAAGGCAAGCCATCATGTATCATTCCCATTAAACCACGAAAACCCATAAAAATGTCTTTATAAATAAATCAAGTCAAGGGAAATGGCCTCACATCCCTTGAATTCATTTCATTGGATATAAATCCACCCTTTAGGTTTAGTCCATATAATCCAAGCCAACCGATACAAATTTCATCAGATTTCAATTTCATTCCATGTCATGGTGTTAAGGGTCCAAAGTCAAGTCAAATACTCAAATGGTCAATTTACCAATCCCAATTAAAAAGAGAAAAACCATTATTTATACACCTTTATATAAGTCAAATACACATGGTACATCTATAAATTAATTTTAAAACCATGTATGGAAGCATAAACCATAATTATTCAATTTGGTAAATTTAGCCTAAAATTACCAATTTAGGTGGAACACCCCTTTGTAGTACATATAGATAAAGGGTGAGGAAAAATCCCCTAAACATGAGTCAATTAATATATTTCCATAAACTGGGGTCATTTATTAATGGAGGAATCATCACATTAAAGGATATCATCCAAGGCTAGCCCATGGCACAATTAGAATTAATGTAAAATGAAAAAAAAACTCAGATTGAAAAGTACACGACCACCTACCTTAGGGATGTAGATGATGACTCACTGAGTATCTGCCTTAGATTCAGAGTAGATTAAAGTGTATCTAGATTTCCATCGAATAACCTAAAATAGGGAGAATGATCCTTCATATAAATAGTCCAACACTTGGTGATATTAAGTGAGGAAGAAGGGATATACAAGGTTAGCCTTACTTCAAGGGATCCAACACCACTGACTGACTAAATATCATACACTAGATGAAGGAGTAGAAATATATTGAAGGGATACAAGGTTTTAGAGCTCAACAATGTTCTCGGGATTCCTATGTTCATAAAAGGGAGAAGAAAATAAAATTTGAACTTAAAGGAATTAGGAACTAAATGGTAATTTTTCTCAAAAATCATCCTCACACGGTTTTCCAAGCCATGAACAAACCATGAACAAGGTTCTGTCCCCTTACAGAAATCCCTCAAGGTCTCTACACAAGGTTTCCAAGACCATTCGTGGACCATGAAAAAATGGTTCTCCAACTTCCATAACTCATTGTATCATGTCGCACGATCATGCGTATAGGCCAACCTGATTTCTCCTAACCGTGCGGGCCAGCATTCTTTCCCCTTTTTTGGAGATTCATGATTTGGAAGTTCCCCAAAAGCTCATGATACCACCTTATCATGATTAGAATACCTCAATAGGACCATTTAAGACATTATAAAATAAAAAATGATGATCCGTACTCTGTCTAATGAGTTGGGCTGTTAAAACCACCCCTCCTTGTAGAAACACATCCATGAGAAGTCCTTCTTAGGGTAATGAGTCACTTTTAAGAAATAGTCTTGTCTATTGAGATTTTACATTAGATTACCACTCTTAGGTCTCATCTTGTACTGGTCAATGCTTCCATATCTCCCATACAATAGGATCATTTTTGCCTCATAGGGTCTTCATGTTGTGATCAATAAAACAAACTAGATACACCTCGAAGGAAGAATCTATATCTAGCTCAACCAAATCTGGCTGAAAAATGTGAGATGGGACTATATAATATTCATGAAGATGAGATAAATGAAAAACATCATGAATTGACAATTTTCTCTGAGGATGTACCAACTTGTATGCCACAGGACTAATTTGCTTCACAACCTCTAAGGGTCCAACAAATCCAAGTGATAGCTAAACCAGATTATAAATATGTCAATTCCCCCACCAAGGTCAAAATGACATGAAAAATCATTCTCTGACCTCAAAATTAATAGTTCATCATCCTTTTATAGCATAATATTTTTGTCTATACTGATATGTCAACATACGCTTTGGAATCTGTTGTACATGTTTCGATTTTTCCTTCATGAGATGAGGCCCAAGCATAAATGATTCCCCTACCTCTAACCAAAAATTAGGGGAGTGACAATGCGTTCTATACAAGGCTTGATTGGGAGTCACTTCAATGGTATCCTGGAAGCTAGTGTTATAAGAAAACTTGAAGAGGGGAATATGTTTCTCCCATGAAACCCCAATGTTTGGAACTCGAGGATGGAGCATGTCCTCTAGTACATAAATTGTATGCATTATTATTCCATCTATTTGAGGGGGATATATCTTGATAAAAATTATCTATGTACACAAGGAACACTGCAAACCCCACACAAACCATGATATGGAATGAGTTCCACTCTAAAAAATAATAGAACGAGGTTCTCCATGAAGATATACCACATACATAACATATAGTCTTCCTAGATCATCGACATAAATGGTATCTCGCATAGGTAAAAAATGTGTGTCATTTTTCAATCGATCAACAACAACAAAAAATATGTCATTTCCTCAAGCAGATGTCGGTAGAAAAGTTATGATTTCCACAGAAACATCATCCAATTTCCACTCAAGAATAGAAAATTGTAGATGAATCTCTACCAGATGATGATATTCTACCTTCACTTATTGATAGGTTGACATCGCATAATTAATACTATTGAATCATTCTTTATGTCGGTCCACCATTATTGACCCCATAGATCTCGGTACATTCTAGTGGCACAAGGGTAAACCTCCCATACTGAGGCATGTAAATACATCATTAACTTCTCTGTAATGTCTTCTTGGACCAATATATTCCCACGAAACCAAAGACTATCATCCCTATAGACATTCAAGCCAGAATATGTGTCAACATCAGAGAAACTCTCCCATAATACCATGCCTTCAGTATCATATATCTGTCTCGACCTTACTCATTCTATAAGATTATATGTCACCACTAAAAATGAAAGGATTTTCTTACATTGGTCCTCCTTATACTCAATTTTAATTTATGAGTATATGTCTCTATGCTTCCATTCTTCATGGAACTCTTAAACTTCCTGTGTGAGAGCGTTTTTCCTCAGTGAATCTTCTATTGAATTCCCTTTCCCTAGAGTGTAGGCAAGTTCATAATCAAATAATTTCATTTACTCAACCCACCGACGCTTCATGAGATTGACATACCACTGTGTTAAGATGTATTTGAGGCTCTCTAGTCTGAAACACCACAAAATGCATTCCAAATGAATAGTGTGTCCAACAGCGTATGTCATGAATAATATCAGCGAGTTCGAGGTTTTGTATCGGTAAAAATACACTCATGAGGCTTCAACCGAAAAGAAATATACACAACGATTCAGTTATCCTACATTAGAACATTTTGAAAATTGATGCCTGATTCATCATAATAAATTGTATAATCCTTGGCCAGATCTAGATAAATCAGTATCGATGCTAAAGTAAGTATTCCCTTCAACACTTGAAAAGATTCATTACAATCCTATGACCATTCTAATTTCGAACCCTTTTTGTAAAACCTGTAAGTGATGCTCCAAGGCATAGTAAATCCTTAATGAATCATCTATAGAATCAGAAATGATGTAAGAAACACTGAATATCAAAGGCATTTTTGGGATGCTCCAAAGAAACCACAACCATCACATTTTCTGGGTTAACAAAATCTCTTTAATCTAAGATGATATGACACTAGAAGTTATATTTTTTTATCAAAAAGTGTAATTTACTAAGGTTGGCATAGAGATGATTCTCTCTCATTATATTCTGGACGATCTTAAGATGGGTTGCATGTTTTTATAATCAATAATATAAAAATATGTTTTATATGACAACAACCATAAATGAATCTATATATAAGTGGAAGACTCAATTTATATGATCCATAAAGACAGAAGGTGTGTTCAAATTTCTGAATGGCATAACCATGTACTCTTAAAGAGCATAACTACTCATGGAATCTATGCAAGGTATTTATGAATTCATGACATGCACCTGATGGTATCCCTCTCTCAAATATATCAATAAAAACGCCTTATCTCCTAAAAGATGATCTAAATGGTCATCTATTCAAGGAAAAGGATTCCAGTTCTTGATAGTCATCTAATTTAACCGATGGTAATACACCGAAAGACTAAGGGTATCATCAACCTTCAAGGAAAATAGGATAGGTGAACCCCAATGTGAAGTATTTGGGCATAAATATCATTTCTCCTATAGACCCTCCCACTAATTCTTGAGCTCCATATGCTTTTTAGGTGGCATCCTTAAAGGAATATTTCTTAGAATTTCTTCTCCTCAAACCATCTTAATAGTAAACTCTACCTCTTGCAATGGAATTTGACCTGCTAATTGGACAGGAAAGAATCTCTAAGGAGCTCTCCTACACAAGAGAAAACAATGGTTTTCAATCCCCATTCATTATGGTAAATACCAGAAACCTGTGATGTAACACTACCTAACCCCTTCTACTTAGGTCCTTCTCATGTCGCAAAAACATCCCATTCTCCCTTATGCAAGTAAGTAATTCCCAATGGTGATGTAATAATCATCCTCTGATGACAGCAGTCAACCTGTGCTCTGTAGTGTATTAATTTTCCTATCTCGAGGATTGCATCAAAGTCATTCTTATTGAGAACTTACGTATTCCATTCAAAAAGGTAAACACCTATGTCAAGGGGAGAATTCTGACGATGGTGAACGCCCTTTCAATGGATTTCTAAGGGTGTATCTAGAATCAGGACTCTGTGGTAGTACTCAACATCATGGCCCAGACACTCAGTGATAGAATCAGATTTGAACTAGTGAGAAGTGTCTGTATTAAACAAAGAAGTTACTAAAGAGGAAGCTACTAGAAAAGTACCTCGTACAATAGATGGTTTGGAAATCTGCAAATGTGGTATAGAATGAACAATATGTAACTAGCATTTACCACATCCTTGAGTCACTACCAGGATACCTTGTGAAGGACCACTCTACTTGCACTATGTATCATATTTTTGATTTCCTCTACCTCGACCACCACCTCTGCCTGATCAACTTATGGAATTATAGCTGCCTAACTGCCGTTATCCTATTTACCCCACTTGTGGACATGGAGTAAGTGCAGATCCTTTATTACTATGATCTTTCAAGGAAGTTTTATAGAAACATTGTATATGACCCATACGGACACAACCTCATCACCATACTAGATCTCACAACAACTATTCTATGAAGTGCCATGTCATTTCGTATAAGTGGCAGGCAAGATAGCTATCAGTAGAAGGATCCTGGCTGCTGATTCCTCGGTGAGAAATCGAAAAGAATTATTAATTCAAAAAAAAGATCCCCTAGAATCCTTTGGAGTCAAACCACCCAAGCTTTCACCCACTATATCTCTCATATTATGATCGATAATTAGGGCATGGTTAAGGATTTCTGAAATATTTTTGAAAACTCAAAAAATTGATCTTTGGAAAGATAGCGTAAAACATCCAATCCTCGAATCCCCTTATATCTATATGGACATCATTATCCATAGATGGAGATAAACAATGCAGATTAGTGAAATGGTATGATTAATCCATAACTAACATAGTCCCCTAATGTAGATTCATAAACTACCTTTCTATATCATCCATTGTAGTATGATGAGATAAGAAGTCATAGAATAAATTATGTAAGTCAACCCAAACCACCTTTTTATTCTTTCTTTCCTATGTGATGACATACCACCACATCTTGGAGATTCACATAACATGTATACACCTTTCTTGACCCTTCATCCTGGAGGTGTCTCTAGGTGATCAAAGATAGACAGGGTCACCACAATCCATGAGTCCACTGAAAGTGTTCCACTATCCCCTAATAATGTTAGAGGATGATGCTGCTGAAACATGTAAGTAAACTCTTCCATGATCAGGGTAGGTCACAATACGCCTTTCATATTCTTCATCATACCGAATAAGCATTCTTGAGACTTGGAATCAGCACACAATTCTGTTATATGAGAAGGAACCATTGGTGGATCGACTGGAAAGACAACTGGTGGTTCGCGGCCTACCACCTTAGTGAAATATTCTCCACCGATTTTAGGGAACCTGAACTGAGGAAGTCCTGGAGGCATAAATCAACAATTCCAAAAAAATGTCTTATAAGAAAAAGAATCAATATAGAGGATCACCTTTATTAAACTAGGACAGGTACTAAAGGCTTCCTATGATAATGAACACGCCTCTTGCCTGCTTCTAAATCTAGTACCATAAGTTATAACAGACCATAATAGGCCATAATAATGTTGAAACACCCACTACCAACAACAAATTCTATGTTTGGAAATAAAATCAATGTTAAGAATGTTGAAAAAGTTTGTTCACATGTTAAATGTCATTTCAAATAGTTGAATCCAATGATATGTCATTTTTTATCCCATAAGGGCCCATACACCGTATCAGTTATAAGATTAAACACACATGGATGTCATTTTCACTTTAAATTGGGTGTATCCCTATGATTATATAATTCTCCAAATTGTTGATTTAGTTGAAATGTCATTATATGATATATAAGGGCCCGTATGCTATATGAATTAAAGAGAGGCACCCATTAAACGCACACCATAGAGCGATCCAAAACGAAGAAAAAAGTGATAGAAAAATTGAATATATGTAAAATAAGCCACAACAATATGAAACAGGCAATGTTCACTGAAAATTTAAACGTGAAATGGAAAAATTCATGGACTATTCACATTTTTCCTACAATGACACAAATTCTACACATAACTTTTATTTAATCGATTTGAACAATGAAATCACAATTATTAATCTCAAAAATGTCAATAACATAAAAAATATTATGAAGAACACAATGATGAAATTATACAAACAATAATAGTAGAATAAGTAATATAAATAATTCATGAAACCTGGTACATACCTATACATGGGCTTTCAACACCCAATCAAGGATTGTGACTAATTCCCAGGTGTTCCAAATCACAAATATATTGACTCCAAATAGAATAGAAAGAAAGGAACTGTCTCTAAGACAAATTTATAATGACTAGGTCATGAATGAAACGTAACCCATACCCCAATCCTGGTTGGCCACATGAGTCTTCCCTTAATCCAAGGGATGTTTACTAGCAGTACTGGTGTGAACGATAATCGGTGGGGAGACTAAACCCCCATATCAAAGCACAAAATAGATGTAACAAAAACATAAAATAGTGTAAACATAAAAATATAGATACATAATTTAAACAACAGATAATAACATATACAACGGAAGACAGAATAATGTAACGAAAGTCACATAACCAGTGTCTGATACTAGTATTCATGCATGGCATGCTGATACAAAATGGGAATAGAAATAGTAAGACAACATAAAAGTACAAGATAGAAAACTAAATAACAACCATAATCTACTCCATAGAATCTCTATCCTAATCTTGGTCCTCTTCTTCTAAGCAGCATCTAAATAAAAATGATCAATGCCCAGAGGATAGATGGTTTCGCCTAGTTTATTCTTCCATGAAAACAGTCTTCTCAAGTGTCAAAGGCATCCATAATAGGGTGTGATAGAAATCCTTGTAGGCCACTACGAATGGTGTCTACAAGTAATCTTGAGTAGGTTCTCATATGTAAACAGTATGCAGGTAACATCAAAAGTAAACAATGCATAATTAATAAATAACCACCCAATCAGGTTTCTAAAGGACACCTGATAGGATTAACAACTTCATCTCCAGGATGGTATGTCTGACCAATTTAGCATACACAAACACACAGACACACACACACACACACACACACACACACACACATATATATTATGGATATATATATATATATATGTGGGGGTTGATCGGGACATAGCTCTCAGACCTCCAATACTAGGGTAGCTCCCTCGGTCTAACCCAAGGGCCAACACCAAGAGCTCTCATAGTCTCTTAGAAATACACGAGAGATATCGCATAGTTTTCCCTACCTCAAGGCACTCATGGTCCTTGGGTCCATAGCTAGACGTTCACATAGTCTCCCATTACTCAGGTATAAGGTCTCGACCTTAAACATTACATAATCTTGAATTAAATGAATAATTCACATTGAGGATCTTTTCAGGTTTAGATTTTTTGAGAATTAGGCCATAACTATTACATATCATCCTAAAAATTACATATAAAAACTACTACAAAATATCAATTTTTTCATAAAATAAAAACTCTTAAAAAGAAACATGTCTAGTTTTATGTTTTTGACATCATGGCTTTTCCTTGATCGCATCCTTGACCCTATTCATCTTTATTCCCTGTGGAAAAAATTTCAAAAAACAACGGATGGGAAAAAAATCTCATTAAGGGTTACAAAATAAGGAAATAAATCATTAACCCATAAAAAAATACAAATAATTGAATCCATACTTTCTGATCCTAACATACCTCATTAAATCATAAGATTTATGAATAACACATAGAAATCATAAATCATAAAGGTAACTTATGACTATCATAACATACTTACATTTTAGGTATCATAAATACATAGGGAGTCACATTTGGAATACTAATCACTATATATTCTGTAAATATCTTATGAGAAACATTTATGTTTACCTCTATCACGTTACCCAATGCATTGGAGAGCTATCTTGGCTCACCCGCCCAAGGCTTATCACAGAACCACCAATATACTTAAACAAAGACCAATAACCATAACATATTCATAACATATAAAACAATAATATATAAAATATAACATTTCCACATTGTAATAACAACATAACATTTCAATATATAGACATAAGCAATGCTTTATCAAACCATTTTCAAAACCATTTAAAACATTTAATAAAGAGATTTTTGAATCAAAGGGTCCCATACCACGTTGAAAAATTTAAATAAATAATATTTTTATAACATTAATTTCAATATAAATAATTCCCAAAAAACATTTTTAAAACATGGACATTAATGATAATGTTTTAGAAGAATAAATATTTAAAACATTTAAAATGATTTTTTAGTTATAGAGTTTTTAACAAAATGAGAGACTCTTGAATACAAATATTTGAAAAATAAAATTGAATCAGAACTTTATAATATCAAAAGAATAAAGAGGTTCATGATTGAATATGTAAAAGGGTAGTATATACACCATATATGAGTGAATTGGTGCATAACAATGATGTAGTCTCAATGGAAGGCAAATTGAGAGGAAATCACTTATAAAAAATTGTATCCTAAGATTAAGGATAAATAAATTACAAAATAATGTTTGAAAAATATATATACCCTCAATATGATTGGATATAATATGTAAATAAATATTATGACATTAACACATGTTATTTTTAATACAAAACCAATGACTTGGATGTTTAACTCAATGAATGTAAATTGAGTTAAAATTACTCTTATCATGTTCATATCGATGACTTGAGAATTTATCAATGGAGTGATTTTGTGTATCAAAAGTAAATCCACACAAAGGGGAGTGGAAATTAGAAAATATATAAATAAATAGTGATTCCACACATAATCATATCTTGACATAATTAAATACTAGAAGATTAACCCAAGGAATGGAAATTAGGTTAAAAGTTTCCCATACCGATTTGGTAACATTCGAAACACACATCCTAGGAAAGAAGGATCATAAAATGAAGATGAAAATACCCATAAATTGAATTATATTACACAATGAATGTATAGACCCATAAATTTCAAGGAATTTTTTTTTTTAAATACTTTGGAATTTTACGAGTCTGTGGCTTCTGACGGCACTTGATTCCAAGGCCTGGTGTGCTCGGAATCAATTTTCGAAGTTCAGCTCGGTTACGTTCAGTAAATGAACATACAGGTTTTTCTATCTTTTGAACCGGTGCGCGGATTTAAAATCTTAGGGCACTGATGAACTCGCTGCACTGGTATTTGCTAATGAAGACTTTTACCGTAGATGCTTTTGTACGAGAGAAGAAGTTAAATTTTTGGGTTTAAATAAGAAGTAAATAAAATTGTGTACAATTTTATTTTATTATCCTTGGATGTTAAACTCTCCCATGGGAAGTTGTTGGTGGGGCCCACAACCACCCAACTTCCCATGTGTGGTTCTGTGGGTGGTGGGTCCCACACGAGCCCCACCCTTTTCAATTTCCATAACCCCTTAACTCTCTTGGAAGTCCCATGTTAATTACATGGAAGCTTCCCATTAATTTTGAATCCTTTAAATGTGTAACTCTTACTCTCCCCTCTCTCCCTCTTTAAAACTTTCCAACCTATCACTTAATTAATTAGACAACTCATGGTTTAATTAATTAAGTGAATTAGAATTAGAATTTTGTAATTTGAATGCAAGGCATGATTTAATAAAATAAGAAGAATCCTTTTTTTATTTTGGGGTTATAATTGTTATGTGGGGAGGAATTGGGAGAACTCTAGTATTTTTGAAGAACTCTATACTCTAAGAAGAACTTCATGCTCTCCACGAAGAACGTTATCTCTTCGTCGATGAATTCCATTACCATAAAGAGTGACGATGTGCCTTTCCTTCTTCTCACCGCAACTTGTGTGGAGACATCGTTCCCTCCTTGGACGCATGCCTATGTCTTCATTGAAACCTCACCCCACGACGTCGTCTTCGGCGATGCCTAGCGAAGAACATCGATTATTGAGGTAGGGGTTTAATCATGAAAGTGGATGTTTACGTACCTCATACTCATTGGAAATCATTGCATAAATATGGCATATTGTTATTGACTTATGCAGACGGTGTGGGTCGAACGAACACGGCCCGACAACCCTCCGTTGTTCTCGTTTAATTATCCTAGAATCAGAATGCGAAAAAGGAGGCACGACGCCATCACGTTGTGCTAGGAATGCGACGAATGGAACTGGTGCCATCATGCCAGTTGTGCGGGAAGAACTGTGGTCCGCTACATGGGCCACTTCGGAGGAAGAAACGATCGGCCCATCGGCCGGCCGGGCGAAGAGGATCCTCGGTGCCCGGATGGAACAGCGCTAGAGGACCATCCAGCCCATCGGCTGGTCGGGCAATGCTGGACCGCGGTGCCAGGAGTGCGCCGCGCTTGAGGACCGGCGGCCTGCCCATACGGGTCGCGTGCGTAGAAGGCCGGCCGGTCTACCCAGCCGTTTTAGGGAATGGTAACGCCGCCTGGCCCCTCCAGTGTGGAAAACTGTGGGGGGGCACCCCCCTTGGAAATGCACTCGGCATTGGCTGAGCCGCCCGGCCATCCGGTCGCGCCAGCCGGGCCATGCGCCCCGCCATGCCTCGCCAGGCCGGGGGGAGCCGGGCCATGCCAGGCCGAGCCGGGTCGTGCCGGGTCGTGCCGGGCCATGCCAGGCCGAGCCGGGTCGTGCCGGGCCGGGACGAGCCGGGCCGCGGCCCTTCAGGCCAATTTGAGTATTTCCATCGGACCGGTCTGACACCCATGTTGGGTCGGACCCGTCAAACTGGGTCAACCCAACCCATCATCCAATTGGGTAAAACGGGCAGGGCATGTTAATCACTTAATCAGGGTTAACTTAAAGACCGCACATCTGATCAACATTCCATCTGTGGCACTAGGACTCTTTCAAAGAGACAGTCCTTTTACGATACTCGAAATGAGTTTTAGATGATTTTGGATATTGGCCGGGTTAGAAATGATCATATTTATAACCAGGCCCCTGGGATGGAAAATGATATATCTCTCAGACCGAGCGTCTGATTAACGTGTCGTCTATTGCGTTGAGTTCTTATTGACGAGACAGAACGTTGTGTTACATCAACTCTGGACTTTGTGGCAGTTTATGTAACACCCCCTTGGCTCGTTGAGAGGACCCTCCTGGAATCGAGTGTGTTGTGTGCGGGAACCCTAGAGCTAGATGCGACTGCGATGACGATGACGATTGTACTTGGACCCTATGTGGGTTCGGCCTCGGGGACGACTATACATGGATCGTCTATGGATTTGGGAGCGATGAAGACTGTACATGGATCCTACATGGGTTTTTATGCAATTGTAAATGTACTAGGATCCTACGTGGGTTCAGCATTGACGACTTCTGTACATGGATCTTACGTGGGTTCGGCATGGGAGATGATTCATAGGCTACATCTATCATCTCCACCCCTCTTCGTGAGTAGTATACCAGTGGGAGCTGAGTCTTGACTTTCAATCATTAACATCATTGTTATTGACTTGCTTTCCGGTGTGGACTGGGTTGTGCGTTCCAGTGTGGACTGGGTTGTACTTGGACTCGTGAGTTGGAGCCGAACTAGAATTGATGACTTAGGTATATGTATGGGCATATACCTAAGTAGAGTTGGTTGATACTTTGTGTTTGTATCTTTCATTTTTGGTTTATTCTTTGTGGATTCTGGGAGACCTTCGGGGGTCTCGGGGTCCCTACTGTGTATCGTTAACTCAGCCCTGCATGGGCTATGACTGCACTACATTGTGTTGGATGCAGACGATAGAAAGCACTGATCGAGGTGGAGACTTGTGGAGCGGGACGGTACCGGGAGGTGGACAACCTGGCGGGACGTACATGGAGAGAACGGACAGACCAGAGGTGTCGACAAGACTATCTGTACCCACCCTTTAGGTGGGATTTTAGGAGGACGACTCGGTGGTTGATGTTTACTTTCCTGTTGTTGTACTTTCTTTTACTATTATATTTTACCTTTAGTTGGGTTTGTATTCTGGCCCATTTACTTTCCATCAATTACTTTTTTACTCAATTTACGTAGTGTTTACTTCAACTTGTGTACTCTGTTGTGTTTGATTACATATATAAAGAAAATTCCTTCCCTTTTATCGGTATTTATGCCTTTGGTGCTAGTCGCCAGCCCTAGCCTATGGGAGGCGGGCTTGGGGTAGTCACGACACGAGCCCCGAGGACGAGTCATGACAAATTGGTATCAGAGGAGTCAGTTATACCACAGAACTCAGGACTTTGATAATTTCTTCTCAGTGAAGCAATAATTCTTTGTGTCAGCTCACCAGGTATACTGTATTAACCATGGTGCACCTATTTCGTTTTAGGATGGCCCATGATGGATTCCATCTAGGGTTCCCAGTTACGTGCGAGATGGCAGCCCACCGAGTGACAAGTCCTCATTGCAGGGCCCCATTACAGTAGAGGCACCAGTGGTACCACTACCAGATGACCCACCGATGCCACCTGCTCCAACAGTAGAGAGTGCATGAAACCTGAGTTCTTTGAATGTGTTTCAGCAATAGAGGCTGCCCAGGTTTTGTGGCGAGATGGACCCTCAGGCAGATGAGGGTTGGATGGAGGCTATTTCCGGAGTCTTCAGATTGGTTGGGAAACTAGTAGAACTTATATTGATCTTTGCGGAGAGTCTCCTGCATGCTGCAGCAGGTTGACGGTGGAGCCTGATTCTCTAGGTGCATGATGGGGCATCACTACTTTGGACAGACTTCGATAGACTCTTCCACTCGGAGATTGTTCCGGCCACCCTCTTTGCGGTGTGCATCCAGGAGTTACTACAACTACGGTAGGGAAGCAAGGCAGTAGCCCAGTACTCAACAAGATTTACCGACTTCTCATGTTACTCCACGGATATGGTACGAGACCCATTCTTCTAGGCCCATTCCATTGAACAGGAAATGAGGCATGAAATCAGCGCTTCGATGATCTCCCTCAACAGTCAGACGCTAGAAGGAGTACTTGAGCGAGCCCTTCTTGTGGAGAGATTCCATGCTGATCCTATTCCAGCAGCGAGGCCAACCGCAGGGCGACACGTAGCGGATTCTTCTGCAGCCGGTAGTAGAAAAATATCACAGATGTCCAAGCGGACAAGGCCATCAGGTGGGAGACCTCAGGATACTAGTTCGGATGTGCGGGGCACACAGAGCAGAGCCAGTTATACGATAGGTAGGCAGTGCTATTCATGCGGCGGGTAGGGCCATAGGGCTCGTGACTGTCTGACCCTCCATGTAGAGGAGCAGCAGACGGTTGAGGGACCACCCAGGAAGAGGAAAAGGTTCGACCGTGGCAGTCCGCAGGGAGCTGGAGGACGAGGGAGAGGAGCTGGCTGGGCAGCACGTGGTGGACAATGCTTCGAGGCACTACCACCACCCCCACCAGGAGGACCACCCCGACCATAGGGAGCTTGCAGACAGGGGAAATCTCAGCTTCATGTAGTCAAGGTCTACGATCACAGCTCACCTGAGATGATTCAAGGTACTATCTGTGTCTACTCCACCCATGCTGCAGTTGTTATAGAAAAAGTTGCAAGTCATTCTTTCATTTCCACTACAATTGTTTGGACCTCTGAGATTCTGATAGAGCCGTTGGCTCGATCCTTACGGCTAGAGACTCCTACAGGAGTAGACTCGACAATTACGCACTGGTGCCGGCAGTATGAGCTTACTTTAGGAGGAGAGATCTTCAGCTGGGATCTTATTGTAGTAGCATCGAGGCCTTACGACGTCATCTGGAGCATGGATTGGCTATCTATAGTTCGTTCTTATTTCAACTGTATTAGGCACAAAGTGTGGTGTGTCCGCACAGATGGGAGATGGTTCACCTTCACTGGCGAGAAGGGAGCGTTTGTAGCATAGGATGGACTTACATAGAGGAGAGGTAATCTGATCACACACCAGTTGGCTAGTCTCATCCTCGGAGTGGTTGATGTGCGGAGTCTGATTTTTCCTATTGTGGTGGATCAGTACGCCGACGTTTTTTCTGACGATATTCCAGAAGTACCTCCTCATAGAGAGGTATAATTATACATTGAACTATACCTTGGGAAATCACCAATATCTACTCCAGCATATCGGATGGCTCCTACCGAGCTTCGTGAGCTTCAGGTACAACTGTAGGACTTGGAGGGCAAGGGATTCATTTGACCCAGTGTTTCTCCCTGGGCTTCAGCGATTTTATTCCACAGGAAGGTGGATGAGAGCTTACGACTATGTGTCGATTACCGTCGCATGAATCAGGTGACCATAAAGAACAAGTACCCACTTCCAAGGATTTAAGACCTCTTTGATCAGCTCAAGGGAGAAAGATGGTTCTCGAAGATAGACCTCAGGTCAAGCTATCATCAACTCAGAGTTCGAGACGAGGATGTGCAGAAGACGACCTTCAGATGTCTGTATGGAAAATACGAGTTCTTGGTTATTCCTTTCAGCGTAGCCAACACTCCAGCAATGTTCATTAGTCTCATGAACAGGATTTTCGAGCCTTACCTCGATCGATTTGTCATAGTCTTCATTGACGACATACTGATTTACTCGAGTACTGAGGAGGAGCACGCCTACCACTTGCGAGTTTTACTGGACACAATCTGAGAGCACCATCTTTATGGTATGATCTCAAAGTGTCAGTTATGGATTCGAGAGGTCCACTTCCTGGAAAACATCATCTCTGAGGTGGTAGTTGTGGTGGATCCTGTGAAGATCGACGCAGTACTTTCTTGGTATCCACCCAAGAGTGTGAAAGAGGTGTGGAGTTTCCTAGGTCTGGCTGGGTACTATCAGAGATTTGTTCCAGACTTTTCCAGAGTTTCAGAACCACTTTAATCTTTGACGAAGAAGGGGAAACCCTTCATGTAGTCATATAGATATTAGTAGAGCTTCCAGGAGCTGAGGCAGAGATTGACCAGTTCGCTCATCTTGAGGTTACCAGAGGAGGGCGTAGGGTATGTAGTTTACTGTGATGCATCAAGGACTGGACATGGGTGTGTCCTGATGTAGGAGTGGGCAGTGATCACTTATGGATCACGATAGTTGAGATAGCATGATAAGAACTACGCTACCCATGAATTAGAGTTATTAGTAGTGGTCTTCGCCTTAATTATGTGGAGGCACTATCTGATGGGTGAGACCTTTACAATATCGTCTGACCACCAGAGTCTCATGTATTTCTTCTCGTAGAAGGACATGAACCTGAGACATCAGCGATGGCTCAAGTTTCTCTAGTACTATGACTTTGAGATAGTCTATACTCCTAGGAAGGGGAATGTAGTAGCTGACGCTCTCAAGAAGAGATTGGGCATTCAACTACTTGGAGAGGCGACGGAGCAGCTAGCCGCTTGCAGATATCCTTCATGGATAGAGATGGGGCATCCTTTCTATAGTCTCTCACTATCACTCCTCCACTACCTCTACGGGTACGGGAGGCATAGCGTGGGGACGTTGACTGTGAGGCACGACGTGCTCAGATATCCTTAGGGATGGAACCCGATAGATTTTCTGAAGGTGGGGAGCACATCATCCTCTTCAGGGGACGTACCATGGTACCGGTTGCACTACATGAGGAGGTGATGAGGGAGTTCCACTCTTCCCCTCTAGTGGTGCATCCTGGAGTATCAATGTAGTACCGGGACCTCAGATGACCGCACTGGTGGCCGGGTATGAAGAAGGCTGTGGCAGATTTCGTTTAATGATGCCTCACCTGCCAGCAGGTGAAGGCAGAGCACCAGGTACCGGATGGTTTAGTACATCCCCTAGAGGTCTCAGAGTGGAAGTGGGACGAGATATCCATGGATTTCATGACAGGGCTTCCACATACTTCTAGAGGACACGACTCCATTTGGGTGATCGTAGACCGACTCACCAAGTCAGCCCACTTCCAACCTATCTGAGAGCAGGGCACAGTGGAGAGCTTGGGACGCCTCTATGTTCTGGAGATCTTATGGATTAATGGTGTTCTATCATCTATCATCTCCGATCGAGACGCTCTCATTACTTCCTGGCTTTGGATGGGGTTGCAGGAGGATTTTGGGACGCAACTAAGTTTGAGCACCGCCTTTCATCCTCAGATATATGGCCAAATGAAGAGGACCGTTCAGACACTCGAGGACATGCTTCGTGCTTGTCTCCTTGACTTTGGTCGCAAATGGTAGGATCACCTACCCTTGTTGGAGTTATCGTACAACAACAGCTACCACTCCACCATCGGGATGACACCATACGGGGCATTGTACATCCGACCATGTAGATCACCTTTGTGCTGGACTGACCCTGGGGAGTCAGCACTCGTAGGACCAAAGATGATCCAGGCTATGACGGAGAAGTTGCAGATCATCAAGGAGCGGATGAGGACTGCACAGAGCAGAAAAATGTCATATGCTGATAAGAGGCAGAGACCACTAGATTTCGAGGATGGTGGCCACCTTTTCTTATGGGTCTCACCTCGACATGGATTATGGAGATTTGGCTAGGTTGACAAGTTATCTCTCTGCTTCATCAGTCCTTTCTAGGTCCTCAGTAGGGTAGGTGAGGTGGCTTACTGCCTAGCCCTTCCACATCAATTGAACTATGTGCATGACGTCTTCCACGTATCTCAGCTAGGGAGATACGTGCACGAATTGATGCATATCATCAACCACAGGGAGATGGACATCGATGACGGGGCAACTTTTTTGGAGGTTTCTATGGAGATCAAGGATCAACACGAGTGTGTTCTACGTGGACGGTCGATTCCTCTTGTGCGCATCCGGTGGCAGCACGGGAACCTTCAAGAGAGCACATGGGAGCGGGAGGCTCAGATGCATGCTCAGTACCCTCATTTGTTTCCCTAGTTTATGATGTAGCTTTACGGGGACGTAAACCCCTGAGGTGGGAGTAATGTAAAGACCCGGAAATTTCAAGGAAATTTTTTTCATAAATACTTTGGAATTTTACGAGTATGTGGCTTCGGACAACACTTGATTCTGAGGCCTGGTGTGCTCGGAATCAATTTTCGATGTTTTTCTCAGGTAATTTCACTAAAAGAACGAGCGTTTTTTCAATCTTTTGAACTGGTGCTCGGATTGGATATTTGAGGGCACCAGTGAACTTATAGCACCGGTATTTTCTTATGAGGACATTTACCATAGATGCGTTTTCACGGGAGAAGAAATTAAATTTTTCGGTTTAAATATGAAGTAAATAAAATTATGTACAATTTTATTTTATTATCCTTGGATGTTAAAATCTCCCCTGGGAAGTTGTTGGTGGGGCCAACAACCACCCAACATCCCATGTGTGGCTATGTGGGAGGTGGGGCCCACACGAGCCCCACCATTTTCACTTTCCATAACCCCTAAACTCTCTTTGAACTCTGATGTTAATTTCATGGAAACTCCCCATTAATTTTGTATCCTTTAAATATGTAAAATTTCCTCTCCCCTATCTCCCTCTTTAAAACATGTCAACCTATCACTTAATTAATTAGACAACTCATGGTTTAATTAATAAAGTGAATTAGAATAAGTATTTTGTAATTTGAATTCATGGAATGATTTAATTAAATAAGAAGAGGCCTTATTTTATTTTGGGGTTAGAATTGTTTTGTGAGAAGGAATTTGAAGAACTCTAGTATTTTTTAAGAACTCCGTACTCAATGAAGAACGTCATCCTTCCATGAAGAACATCATCTCTTCGACGAAGATTACCGTCACCATAAAGAATGACGACGTGCCTTTAATTCTTTTCACTGAAAATAGTGTGTAGATGTCGTTCCTTCTTTGGACACACGCCAACGTCATCTTTGAAACCTCACCTGCGACGCCATCTTCCGTGATGCCTGGCGAACGACATCGATTATCGAGGTAGGGGTTTTCTCTTGAAAGTGGATGTTTATGTACCCTGTACTCGTTGGAAATCATTATTTAAATATGGCCGATTATTATCATCTTGCGCGGAGGCTGCGGGCTGAACAAACACGGCTCGACAGCCCTCCATTGATCTCATTTAATTATTCAAGAATCGGAATGTGACAAAGGATCCACGACGTCGTCGCGCCGTGCTGGGAACGCAATGATGGGAACTAGCGACGTCGTGCTAGTTCGGCTGGAAGAACCGCGACCCACTACACAGGTCGCATCGTCGGAAGAACCGCCATGCCCGTTGGCTGGTCGGGCGAAGAGGAGTCGCGATGCCAGGAGGGAGCCACGCTAGAGGACCTGCGGCCCGCCCATGTGGGCCGCGTGCGCTGATGGCCGGCCGGTCTACCCAACCGGTTTGGGGAAGGGCAGCGCTGCCGGTGCCCAAAACCGGGAGGGGGGGCCTTTGGAACGCGCTCGGCTTCGGCCGAGCCGCTCGGCCGGCCGGCCAAGCCAGCCGGGCCGCACTGGGCCGGGCCGCGCTGGGCCAGGCCGGGCCACGCCCCGCCGGGCTAGGCCGCGCCCCACCGGGCCGGGCCGCCCCGCCCCACTTCAGGTCGGGCCACGCCACTTCGGGTCGGGCCTCTTTCCTTCAGGCCAAGTTGATTATTTCCTTCAGACCGGTCCGACACCCCTACTGGGTCAGACCCGTCAAACTGGGTCAACTCGACTCGTCGGCCCACTCGGCTGAACGGGTCGGACATGTTAATCACTTAAATAGGGGTAACTTTAAGACTGTGCGTCCGATCGACGCTCCGTCTGCGACACTAGGACTCTTTCGATGAGACGGTCCATTTTCGAAACTCCAAGTGAGTTTCAGATGATTTTGGATATCGTCAGGGTAAGAAACGAGGATATTTCTAACCGGGCCCCTGGGACGGAAAAGCCTATATCTCTCAGACTGGGTGTCTAATTGACGCGCCGTTTGTTGCGTTGAGTTCCTATTGACGAGACAGAACATTGTGTTATATCAACTCTGGATTTCATGACAGTTGATGTAACGCTTCCTTTGCTCATGGAACGGACCCTCCCGGAATCGAGCGTGTTGTATGCGGGAACCCTAGAGCTGGCTGAGACTGTGACGACGATGACAACTGTACTTGGATCCTACGTGGGTTCGGCCGAGAGGACGACTGTACTTGGATCCTTCATGGGTTCGGCAGCGATGACGACTGTACATGGATCCTACGTGGGTTCGACAGCGATAGTTACTGAACTAGGATCCTACGTGGATTCGATAACGATGACTTCTATACCTGGATCCTAAATGGGTTCGCCAAGGGAGATGATTTAGAGGCTACATCTATAATCTCCACCCCTCTGTGTGAATAGTATACCTATGTGAGATGAGTCTTGAATTTCTGTCATTAACATCATTTTGATTTACTTGATTTCCGGTGTGGACTGGGTTGTGCTTTATTGTGTGGACTGGGTTGTACTTGGGCTCATGAGTTGGAGCCAAACTGGAATTGATGACTTAGGTATATGTATGGGAATATACCAAAGTAGAGTTGGTTGATACTTTGTGTTTGTATCTTTTCTTTTTGTTTTATCCAATGTGGATTCTGGGAGACCTTCGGGGGTCTCGGGGTCCCTACTGAGTATCGTTTACTCACCCCTGCATGGGCTATGCACGCACTACGTTGTGTTGGATGCAGACGACAGACCAAACTGATCGAAGTGAAGTCTTATGGAGCGGGACGATACCTGGAGGTGGACCATCTGGAGGGACGTACACGGAGCGGACGAACAGACCCGAGGTACCGAGGAGACTATATGTACCCACCCTTCTGGTGGGATTTCCGAAGGATGACTAAGTGGTTGCTGTTTACTTTTCAGCTATTGCACTTTCTTTTACTATTTTATTGTACCTTTAGTTGGGTATGTATTCTATCCCATTTACATTCCAACACTTACTTTTGTACTCAGTTTACTTAGTGTTTACTTCATCTTGTGTACTCTAATGTGTTTTATTACTTATATAAAGGCAATTCCTTCCCTTTTATCGGGATTTATGCCTTTGGTGCTAGTTTCCAGCACCTGGCCTATGGGAGGCGGGCTTGTGGTAATCACGGTACGGGCCCCGAGGATGGGTCCTGACAATGAATAAAATCTTGGTCAGTACATACACCACAAAAAAGGAAATAGTGGTAGATATAGCTTGAATCTCATGGGGAAAAAAGTGAGTTGAAAGTCCCTTACCACATTCTAATCTATCGAGTCATAAGACCAAATGTTAATAACCACCTAATGATTCACAGAATAACCTGAATATAAAGAGAATCCTGATAATATATATCAAATGGTAGTACACAATACACCCCATGAAATAAATTATTGGTGAAAAATAGAAATCTCATGGAATTAAAAGTGAGATAAGAAACCCCTTACGTTATGTCTGACAAGACTAGTTTGTTCCTTATTCTTCATGAATAATAAACTTATGTTAATTTATACAGGATTAATATCCTATTTCATGTTTATTATTCCTTTAATATCACTCATTACCATGTTATATAAATTATGTAACCATTTAAGTTAATAATGGTCGTTTTGTCGATATTTGGTACTTTAGTCAAAAATGAACACCTTATAATTACAAGTTGTCCATGTGGTCAAGAGTCCATTATCTCCAGAACAATATTCATGATTTAGATATCATATATATTATATATACCTAGTACATATATTTATTTATAACAGTACATAACAATTGAGGATAATAAATGAAACGCACCGTTCATGGAGATGGTAAACCGTACGTACGCATGAACGCTACATTCATTTATATTTCAAATTTTAATATAATGAGAAATTAAAAATATATCATTATATTATAATAATAGTATAATATAATATATATATATATATATAATTTAATTACATTCATCCCTTATACGTCCCACGTATGGCCTGAACAAGTCATATCACTTTGAAGGGGTGGTAGTCCGCACTACCTCAAATGAAATTATCGTGTTTACCCATAATGGAAACCATAAAGGTATGCTATAAATGATAAAATATAGAAGCATAAAGAAAAAATAATCATAATATATATATATATATAATATAAATATAGTGACATCCTAATGGACACCATGATAGGCAGTATGAGATATTTGTACAATCATTGTTTCGTGACACAGTAGTTCATCGTCCACTGAAATAGTATGTTCTTTAACCATTAGATGGAGGAGTGTGTAAGTGTAGTTTTAATACATCTCATAAAAATAACCTATTATATTGTCTATATAGTTGTTTTTATAAAATAAAGTAATAAAAAGAGTTTATGGGGTTGGAGAATTAAAATAAATGAAAAGGACTTAAGAGAAGTTGTTACCTTTAAATTGGGTATCTCCCTTTGGATTGAACCAAAAAGTTTATATGCACTGACTTATTCCTTAGGTAAGGCTTATATTAGGAAGAGAGGGATCTTGAGAGCCTATTTGAGTAGAGGTTGGATTAGCCAAAGGGCTTGAGAGGTGTGTGGAATGGGATAGATGTGAGGGATTCATATAAGGGGGGAGGGGCTCTTTATTAATGTTTAAAAATATTATTTTATTATATAATGATTTTAGTTTCTAAAGGTACAAAACTTATAAATGTAAAAGATAAGATTACTCATGGTATAAATAAAATCATCCCATAATAATTGTACAGGTTTTGGATATTATTTTAATATTTATAATCTTATTTATTTAAATCATTTATTAATGAGGTAAACACTGCATCATTATTGGGTCATAAATAATATTATTTATTTGATGTCAAATTTTTTTGAAAAAATAACATGATGAAGGAAATATTATTATATTTTAAAATAATATTATTAGTTGGAAAAATAACCTATATAACCCTATGTTAAAATTGATTTAATTGAAGATATATGTTTGTTTCATTTATGTCTTTACATTAAAAAAATTAATATAAAGTGTCATTATCACTCTTATGTGTCTTCATGGGGTCCTAAAATCGAACCTAGGATGCCCATGGTCGGAAATGTATTACAATATTGGATAAGGACACATGTTAGGGTAATTTTATATTATTATTACAATTTTTTGTTCGCCTTATTTACTAGATTTACCCTTTAACCAAGGTAAATAAATTTTTTACTAAATTAATTATTCATATTGTCTAAAAGAAGTTCGTTATTTAAAAAAATTGGACCTCCTGATTCCAAATATCGAATCTATTTTTACAAATTCAAAACACATAAGTGTCAGAAATTAATTTAAAATTACTTTCCACTGTCAAAAAAAAGCGTGTTTTTATGAAATAAAAACTATCAAAATATTGACACTTATTTATGTCCAATTTCAAAGAGAAATTACTTTCAATGACCAGAATTGGATTAAATGTTAAAAACATAATCTAATTAAATATTAAAAATAATTAAAAATATAATCTAACCAAATAAATTAATTATATTTAAAGGTAGTTTTGAATTAAAATACAGTATGTTTCACTATTCATCAGGAAAATGATTTTTATCAGAAAAATACTAAAATTCTACCCAAAATGAATTTTGATGTCCCAATTCTAAAGAAGAATTTTAATATTTAAAATAAAACATATAAAAGTAAACAAAACTAGATTTAAAGAGGGTTCTCCATTAAAAGGTTGAAAATCATCCTTTTAATGAATATTAGAGTATTTATGCTTAAAATCATATTTGTTTTCTTATTTTAAGAATTCAAATATATCGGATTAATGTAAAAACATTTGGAAAACATTTATATTCATATTTTAGTTATTTTTGAACATTCTTGCCAATACAAAGTCTAGGCATTAACTTCTATTTTAAATAATGTTATATTATTATTTTTCAGTATAACTCAACGTTGTGTGCAACATAAAATTTCAATGAGACACGTTGTTGTGTATCAGGAACACCATAAAAATTGCATCCCCTTTAAATTAAAATTAATATTCAATTCACAAAATATTAATTAAAATGAAATTTTATTATTTCTTTATTTACCTAGGATGTTACATCATTCCCCCCATTTGGGAATTGCATCCTCACAATTTTTAAAATTGAACTCAGAAACATCATTAAAATCCCCACATCCGAAAAAGCGTCAAATAAAACAATCACTTTAAAATAATGGAAGAGAAGTAAAAAGGTTACCTGAGACAACAAATAATAGTTTTCTATGAAAACCAAGATATGGAGGAGAAAAAAACCCTCAAGTTCTGATGGAGTGTGATAGAAAAAATGATTAGGATAAAATTAACCACCAGAAAATCACATACATGTGATGGGTTAAACAGTCATTGATTCCCTATTAAGAAAAGATAATAGACAACATTTTTTATGTTACTTTTAATTGAAAAAATTATTAATGAGTTTAACTAAAAACATAATGAAACATACTTACTTTCCATGTAGGCTTTCACACTTTACTATATTTCTACCACAAACTCATCTTTTCTCCAAATGATTAGCATTCCAACTGACCTGGTCACATTAAACTCACTAGAATCAAATCATAGGGTATCACATAATCCACAAAAGTTAAACTATATATTTCCCTGTTTTTAGACATCAACCAAAACCAAAATGGTTAGTCTGTGATCATATAATTTCCAAAAAGGATAATCTTTGTAAAAAATAAATACTACTCTAAATCTCCAAAATTCAACAAACAGTACCAAAAGGTCAACACTGACCATTAAATAAACAACTGTCTATAAAATACTTAAATGTAATGTGAACTAATATTTAAACCCATAATTCAAAAGTATTTTATCACATATTCTTCCACAAAAATCCCAACATTTATCTCAAAAACATCTACTAATCTTAAAGTCTCATACTAAAGTGTAATTAACCTAAACAATTATTCTCTATGATAGGTTAATAATTTACATAGATATCCCAAAATCATCATATTTATGATTCATAAAATCATAAAACTAAAAATTGTTAGTCATAATTACCAGGTAATTCAATTAGTCTAGTGGTTGGTGACAAATATCAGTCGCACTTTGGTTGTGGGTTCAATTCCTGCAGCTTTGTCCGACATGATAGGTTGTCACGCAGTCTGCATGTTTTCCTTTTCCAAAAACTATATAATTTTCAACATTCCCAAAAGAGGATAATTCATCAAAAATAACCATAACAAATTTTTACTACAAAGGTTATCTGATAACATTCATTTTGCATCCCAAAATGTATTAACCTGTAATTGCCTCAAATTCAAGGATCATATAACCCCAAATGGTTCTTTATAACTATATACACAAAAGAAAGATAATTATTCCTTGAATAAAATTTTCATATATCAAACATTAGGATTACACATACTATAAAATGTCTATTAATGTAATCTCTTCATCAAAAGAGCCTTAATACTTTTAAGAATTTCTCCATCCAAAAATATACCATAACAATTGAATCCCTTATATGTTGACTTATTACTAATTCAATGTTATTCATGATCCATTAACCATTCCTTTCCATCTTATTCAGAAATACTTATCTCCTACAAACAATATCATGATTCATATCTTTAGATTCAATAATGTCTAAACATCAATTAAGAAATAATCCATACCTTTCATTGGTCTTGGACTATTTCCTAATCCTCAATTTTAATGGAATTAGGTATTGGTAAACATATATTGGTATGACTCTAGATAGTTGGTTGAGAATAACCACAATTGTTCTCATTGTTAGTCCCATTTCATTCATATGAACATTCCGAAAACCATCACAATGTTCTTCACATCCATTATAACATTCGTTCCTGCTAGATCTAACCATTTACTAAAACCAAAAAGGTAAGTGTGAGTATATCAATAAAATCACTATATAATATCTTATGGAGAGGGTAAATACTAAGATATCCTTATTCTTTTTATCTTAAACTCATTATATTTTTCCAAAATAACTTTGAATCTTTATAAAATCCTAACCATTATGGTAATGTCACTTATGCTTAATCAACACACTGTCCTCTACAGTTATATAAACCATCCTTTGATACCAACTATAAGGACCAGACCATAAACATTACATAATCTTGAATTAAATGTATAATTCCCATTGAGGATCTTTTCAGGTTTAGAGTTTTAGAAAATTATACCATAACTATTAAATATCAACCTTAAAATTACCTGTAGACACTACTACTCAGTCTCCATTTTTTCATAAAATAAAAACTCTTCAAAATAAACATGTCTAGTTCCATGTTTAAGACATGATGAATTTTCCTTGATCCCATCATTAACCCAATTCATCTTTAAGTCCAGTGGAAATTTTTTCAAAAACATGGTATGAGCATAAAAATCTTAGTAAGGGTTAAAAAATAAGGAATGGAAACTTTAACCCATCAGTAAATAAAAATATATGAAACCATACATTTCGATCATAACATACCTGATGAAGTAATAAGATTTATGAATATCACATATAAATCATAAATCATAAAGGTAACTTATGGAATTCCTTGAATACATAAATTTTAGTTATCATGGATACATAGGGAGTCAAATTTGGAATACCCATCAAATTATATTCCCTAAATCTATTAGGAGAAACATTAACTTTTACCTCTGCCTTGTTACCCAATGTATTGGAGAGATATCTTGGGCTCACCAGACCTAGGTTTATCATAGAACCACCTATATACATAAAAAATGTCACATAACCATAACATATTCAGAACACATAAAAAAAGAATAAAGGAAATACAAAATTTCCACATTGTAATCACAATATGTCATTTCATGATATAAATATAATCAATTCTTTATCAAACCATTTTAAAAACCATTTAAAACATTTAATGAATAGTTTTTTAATCTAAGTGTCCCATACCACTTTGGAACTTTCAAATAAATTATCATTTCAAACATTAATGTCTATATAAATAAATCCTTCAAACCATTTTTAAAAAATGGACATTAATGATAAATATTTATAAGAATAAATCATTAAAACATTTAGAATTATATTTAAGTTAGATAGTTTTTTACAAAATGAGAAACTCTTGAATACAAATAATCGAGGAATAACATTGAATAAGAACATTGTTATATCATGAGAGTCAATAGGTTCATTATGTAATATGTCAATGGGTAGTATATACAACTTATAAGAGTGATTTGGTGCATAATGACAATGAAGTCTCAACGGAAGGTAAATTGTGATAAAATCCCTTATAAAAACCATATCCTTAGATTAAGGATATATCAATTAAACAACAATGAGTGAAAAATATAAATACACTAAATATGATTGTATATTCAGTGTAGATAAATCATAGTACATTTACAAATGTTCTTTTTAAGACAAAACCAATGACTTGGATTTTTAACTCAATGAATGGAAATTGAGTTAAAATTACTCTTATCAAGTTCATATCAATGACTTGAGAATTTATCAATGGAGTGATTATGTGTATCAAATTAATATCCACACAATGGGGAGTGGAAATTAAACCATAAATAAATTAATATTGATTCCACACATAATCATATCATGAATTAATTAATAATTAGATGATCAATCCAATGAATGGAAATTGGGTTAAAAGGTTCCCTTACCGATTTGGTAACTTACGAAACATACAACCAATGAAATAAGGATCATAAAATAAATATGTAAGTAGACATAAATTTAAGTATATTACATAATAATTACAATCTTGGTCAGTATATACACCACAGAAAAAAAAAATAGTGGAAAATATATCATGAATATCATGGGGATAAAAAGTGAGATGAAAATTTCTTACAACATTGTCATCAATCGAGTCATATGACCAAAGGTTAATAACCACCAAATGATTCAGATAATAACATGAATATGGAGTGAATAATGATAATATAAATAAAATAGAAGTGCGCAATACACAACATGAAATAAAATAGTGGTGAACAATGGAAATCCCACAGAATTAAATGTGAGATAAGAAACCTCTTACATCGTGTCCGACTTGACTTGTGTGTTCCTTGTTCTTCCGGAATAATAAATTTATGATAATTTATACATTATTAAGAACATTTTTCAGGTTTATTATAACTTTTATATCTCTAATTACCATGTCATAATCATTATGTAATCATTTAAGTTAATAATGGTCGTTTTGTCGATATTTGGTACTTGAGTAAAAAATGAACACCTTATAATTACAAGTAGTACATGTGGTCAAGATTCTGTTATCTCCAGAATGATATTCATGATTTAGATATCATATATATCATATATATCTCTTTATAATAGTACATAGAATTTGGAGATAAGAAATGAAATGCACTGTTCATTGAGACGGTAAGCCATACGTACGCATGAATGTTACTTTCATTTATATGTGTTATTTTAATTGAATGAGAAAATAATGATACAGAGTTATATTATAATTATTTTATAATATAATATATATAATCTCATTAACTCCATACTTTATATTTCCCACATATGGCATGAACGCGTCATATCACTTTGAGCTGGTGGTGGTCTGCACTTCCTCAAATGAAATTATAAAGTTTACCCATAATGGAAACCGTAATGGTATGATATAAATAGAAAAATAACTAAGTATAATGAAAAAATTAAAATTATATATATATTATATATAAATATAGTGTCATAATAATTTCCAAAATGAGATGAGGTATGATATATTTGAACAATCATCATTTCATGAGGTAGTAGTTCGTCGTCCACAGAGACAGTATGTTCTTTACCCATTAGATGATGGGGTGTGTTAGTGTAGTTTTAATCCTTATCATAAAAACAACCTAGTATATTTAGTATACAACTTTTGTTATATAATAAAGTAATAAAAATATTTTAACGGTTCGAGAAGTAAAATAAAACAAAAGGACTTAATAGAAGTCATTACCTTTAAATTGTGTATCACCATTTGGATTGAACCAAATGGTTTTCTTGAAGTGCCTTCATCTTAAGGTAAGGATAATAAGAGGAAGAAAGTTATATTGAGAGATTATTTGGGTAGGTTTTGGACGAGCCAAAGGGCTTGAGAGGTGTGTGTAATGGGTTATAATTGAAGGCTTTTCATAAGGGGAAGGAGGGGCTCTTTAAGAAAGTTTAAAAATAATATTTTATTATATAATGAATTTTGGTTTCTAGAGGTCCAAAACTTATTAATGTCTATGATATGATTACTCATGGATGAAATAAAATTATCCAATAAAAATTGGACAGGTTTGGGATATTATATTAATATTTATAATCTTATTTATTTAAATAATTTATTATTGAGGTAAACAATGCATCATTATTGTGTCACAAATAATTTAATTTATTTTATGTATAAAAAATATAGAACAAAGACCATGATTTAGGAAGTATTTTTATACTTCCATAGAATATTTATAGTGGAAAAAATAACTTATATAACCCAATGTAAAAGTTTATTTACTAAAAGATATATGTTTATGTCTTTTTTGTCTTTACTTTAAATAAATTAATATAAAGTGTCATTATCACTCTTAAGTGGCCCCATGTGGTCACACAATCGACCCTAGGATGCCCATGGTCAGACATGTATTAAAAAATTCGATTAGGACACATGTTAGTGTAATTTTATATTATTATAATAATATTTTGTCACCCCTATTTACCAGATTTACCCTTTAACCATGGTAAATTTTTTTTTACTGAAGTAAATATTCATATTGTCTAAAAATAAAAGTTTACTATTTACACAATTTGGACCTCCTAATTCAAAATATAGAATCTATTTTTTCAAATTCAAAACATTTTTCCAAAGTGATTTTTGGTGTCCCGATTCTAAAAAATAATATTATTTAGTCAAATAGAACATATTAAAGTGACCAAAACTATATTTAAAGAGGGTTCATCATTAAAAGACGGCAAATCGTCCTCTTAATAAATATTAGATTATTTATACTTAAAATCAGATTCTTTCTTATTTTATGCCTCTAAAATTTCTTGGATTAATGTAAAAAAATTTAACAAACATTTATATTCATATTGTAGTTCATTCTGTCCATTCCATCCAATACAAAGTCTAAGTGTTAACTACTATTTAAAACAATATTATATTATTATTATTTCAGTATAACTCAACGTTGTGTGCATCATAATATTTCAAGGAAACCCATTGTTGTGCATCGGGTACTCCATCGAAGATAACATCCCCTTTAAAGTAAAATTAATATTTTATTCCTAAAATATTAATTAAAATAAAAATATATTATTTCATTATTTACCTGGGATGATATATCCTTCCCTCCTTTTGGTAATTATGTCCTCGCAGTTTTAAAAATTGGTCTCAGAAACATCATTGAAAGACCTACATCAGGAAAAGATTCAAAAAAAAACTATCAATTTAATAAAAATAAAGTGAAGTACAAAGGATACACAAGGAAACATATACTAGAATTCCATGAAAACATGGACATGGAGGAGAAAACAAACCATCATGTTCTGATGAAGTGTGATAAAAAACCCCATTAAATGAATGTTAACCACCAGAAAATCACATACATGGGATGGGTTAAACAGTCTTTTATTCCCCAGTAAGAAGTTAATAGACAATGTTTTTGTTTCATGTTACTTTTCATTGGGGAATTTATTTTTGATCTTAAATAAAAACATTATGAAACATACTTACTTGTCATTTAGACTTTCATACTTTACCATATTTTTACCATAAACTCATCTTTTCTCCAAATGATAAGTTTTAAAACTCACTTAGTCACATTAAAGGTTCTAGAATCAACATCTAGAGTATAACATAATCCAAAAAAGACAAACTCAATATTTTCCCTGCCTTTAGACTTCAAAAAAAACCAAAATGGTTAATGCTAGATCAGATAACACCAAAAAATTATAATTGTTTGTAAAAAAATACATAAATACAACTCCTAATCTCCAAAATTCAATAAACTGTACCCAAAATTAAACAAAGATCATTCAATGCACAATTTCCATTAAAATACTTCAATGTAATCCAATATAAGATTTAAATCAAAAATTGAAAAGGATTTGATCACATAGCATTCCACAAAAATCATAACATTTATCTGCAAAAACATCGACTACTCTTAGAGTCACATTCTGATGTGTAATTATCCTAAACACATATTCTCTATGATAGGTTAATTATTTCTATAGATAACCCAAAATCAGATAATTCTTGATTCATGAAATCATATAACTAAAAATAATTAGTCATAATAACCAGGGAATTCACGTATTCCAATGGTAGGCAATAAATCTCAGTCGCACATTGGTTTTGGGTTCAATTCCCACAGCTTTATCTGAAATCACGAGTTGTCATGCAGTCTACATTTTGTCCTTTTTAAAAAATTATATTATTTTATAACATTCCCATAAATGTATAAATTCATTAAAAATAACAATAAAATATTTTAACCACAATGAATATCTAAGAACTTTCATTTATCATCCCAAAATGTATTGACCTATAATTACCTCAAATTCAAGGATCATATAACACAAATAGTTCTTTAAAACTATATCCATAAAAGAATGGATAATTATTCCATGAATAAAATTTTCATATATCAAAATTTAGGGTTACACATACAATAAAATGCCTTCTAATGTAATCCCATCATCAAAAGAGACTTAATACTTTTAAGAATTTCACCATCCTAAAATCTACCAAAACAGTTGAATCCCTTATATGTTGACTTCTTACTCATTAAACTTTCATCTTGATCTATTATGAATTACATTAGAACATATTATAAAATACTTATTTCCTAAAAAAATCTTGAATATTATCAAAAGATTCAATAACATCAAAACATCAGTAAATAAGTAATCCATAAATTTCCTTGGTCAATGTTAGTTTTCTCGTCGTCAATTGGAATGGAATTAGGTATTGGAAAACATATATTCGTATGATCCTGGTGATCCCATCCCCGAACCTCTTCATAAGACATATATTTGTATAATGACTATGGAAACCACATTTAAAACATTTAATTGATCCCTTATAAAGAACATCTTTCCCTTTCCTAGAGTCACCTGGATGCTTCCTTTTTCCGTGGCAGATTCTTGCTTTATGACCTTCAATTCCACATCTATAACATCTTCTCATCCCTTTGAAACATTTTCCTATGTGTTTCTTTCCACTTCTGTGACACATAGGTTTTTTAATACACTTAATTTTTGGATTATTACATAAACTTCTATTGGGACTTAATCCTCACATATATGATGCCTTAAAAAAATCACCATAGTTTAGGTGGTCAATCATGAATCCAGATAGTTGGTTGAGAATAACCACAAGATATCTCATTGGAAATCCCATTTCATTCAGTTTCTCATTTAGAAAATCGTCACAGTTGTTTTCACATCCACTATTACATTGGTGCCTGCTAGATCCACCCATTTACTAAAACCAAAAAGGTCAGTGTGAGTATATCAGTAAAATCATCATAGAATATCTTATGAGAAGGGTAAATACTAAGGAATACTTATTTCTATTTTCTTAAACTCATTAAATTTTTCTAAAATAACTATGACTCTTTCTAAAATCTTAACCATTATGGTAATGACACTAATCCTTAAAGAACACCATAACCTCTAATGTTATCTAAACCGACCTTTGATACCAACTCTAAGGACCCAACTTCAAACATTACATAATATTGAATTAAATGAATAATTCACATTGAGTATCTTTTTAAGATTAAATTTTTAGAGAATATGGACATAACTATTAAATATCAAACATAAAATTACATGTAGACACTACTACTCTGTATCTATTTTCTCAAAAAATTATAACTCTTAAAAAACATGCCTAGTTCCATGTTTTAGATAGGATGACTTATCCTTGATCCCATCCTTGACTCAATTCATCTTTAAGTCCTGTGGAAAATTTTTCAAAAACATTGGATGAGCCTAAAAATCTAATAATGGGTTACAAAAAAAAGGAAACATTGAACCATTGGTGTTGCCCAAATTTACCCATGTTTTAAGGGGTAAGCGGTTGCTTGTAGTATAGCTTGGGTTGTCGAATCCTCAAGGACCTAAGAAGAACCTTTAGACACTCAATAAAAAGAGATGGATTTTTGGCATTGAAGTGGCCAACTTGGGTTAATTTTAGATGGTTTTAAAAGATCACTAAAATATCTATGTGAATTAAAATTATGATAAAATGAGTTGATCCTAGGTTATTGCTCAAGGTGGATTGAATGAATTCATTTTTTTAGGATTTTAATTTCATGAACTCAATAAGGATTCATGAAATGAATTCAATATAACCTCATAAATTACTGATTAAACACCCTCACATCATATTCTATTCACCTATACACTTGTAGGGTCATTTTCATGAGCACTCCAAGATAAAATATATAATTAGCACATGAAAGTGGGGTGAATAAATTCAATAATGAAGAGGAAGAATATAAATCATTGAATGAAAGAAAATCAATTAAAATTTATTATTAAATTTAGAGAGTGATAAATAACATCCAATATATCCCCTTGATACTCCCTTGGATCAACACATAAAAGATCTATCCCTCCATTTATGACAAGTTTTCAATGGAAGCAGAAAGTAGACTTACGAGGGTGTAATATAAGAAGTAAAAACAAGAAAAATAATGATCACTCCACCGTTGTGTGAAGACAATCACAAGGTTTGGTGTGAAAAAGTTCACACCTTGAGGAAACGGTTTCAAGATGATATAAATAAGAACAAAAAAAGAGAATAACATGAACTTTTATTAAAAACTAAGGTGATTCGAACATCTTACATGAGAAGGAATAATGCTACCAAGACAATTTGGCATAATAACATTACAGCCAAAACAAAGCTCCAAGATCCCTAAATCCCCCATAACTAATGCCTTAAATAGGAAAAAAAATATGCCTTGGCAGATCCCCCAACCTCCCATGTTCCATTAATTAATTGTGTTGGGAAAAGGTGGGTGGAATATTAATGTAGAGAGACTTTTCCAATTCTTTTGTCGAAGTTGCAGCCAACATGCATCCACTGGAAGGACTCTTCGAAAGGACCATCTAGCAAGACGAATTTGAGTGGACCCTAGAAGAATTAAATGAATCCCCAGACATCCCCTAACATCCTGTAAACTTTAATCCCAAAAGAATATTCTGTTATAGAGATATGATATAAATAGTGGGCTATTTTTCTGGGCCGCAGAATCTATCCCAGAATTGAATCGTCAACTTGGTCGGCCATAATCACCACCATATAAGACGAATTATCACTATCTCCATATAAATTATTTGTTATATATATTTCTTATATGTTCCCATGATGTTAGGGCTTCATTGGGCATATATTCTGGGCCCCACATTTCCATTAGTGGGATGATATCCAATCTTCCTTCTCCAGAATTGTTTCCTTTCATCGCCAAATATCCCCATCATCCATTATGAATAATCCATTGATCCCTGAATGAAAAATGTTAATATTTATGTTTATATCCATTTCAAAAAATATCAAATTAAAATATTGATAATTACATTCCTTAAAATCAGATGAAACCTTGGGCCTAAATTGGTGCATATTAGGCATGAAGTGCACAAATGATGAGAATTGATGTTCAAAATTAAAATCTACTAACTCAGTTCCATAAGATCAAAAATGAACATTTAATACCCTTAAAAGTTAATCAAAATATGTATTTTTATTTGATAATCACACCTCCATCTTGTGTTTTTATAATCCCAAACAAAATATATCTCACAAAAATGAAATTCGAATGGCCTTTTACAAAAACATTTTAATACACATATCTCACCCAATGATCTCATACCAAACAATTAAGAAACCCATAAAAATCATTTAAAACATGATAATTCCACAATAATATCTCAAGCCTAATCAAAATTCATTTGTTCAAATTCATCACCATATTTCATCCAAATTCAAATAAGCATGATGATGTATTGTGCGTCACAATAAACATAGGGGTTCATTTTCATTCGATGGAGAAAATATGGAAGCTCTAAGAGAAATAAAATTTTAATAATAAGATGAGTACTCATTTTTTTTATTTTTTATTTTTTTTTGGATTTTTTTTTTGAAATTTTTCCATGTTAATTGAAATTGAACTCAATCAGGTCAACCCATGTAGCAAGACTTTGCCGATGACTCCCAGGCTCAAAGACCTTAGGGCACCAAATGAAGCTCACAAACTTGGTAATCATCTTGAGTTAACTCAATAAAAAATAAATTCAAATTATGACAAATAGAGATAAAATTCTCAACTCTGGTCTACACAACTATGGAGTCACGATCCCCAAGTGCCGAAATCCACACATTAGGTTAATTCATTTCTCTACGCGCAATATTTTTTTTAATACTCATGTTAAAATTAAAATGACCGCAAATCCTATTCTATTTATTATGGGACCCCAAGAACTCAAACTAAAACCCCACAATCTAGAGGACATGAATTGTGTTTTTTTATATACTTGGATGAAAATATAAATAGTGAAAAATCACATCAGACAACCGCACTTTCCAATACCTATGCACATGAACATTAAATTGCATTAAAATCATAATCAAGGCATGAAAAATTATTTGATATCCAATTTCAGAGTTTGGAATGTGTGTTGTTCAAGGTTTATGACATTTTTCCTTCCCCACATTTTTATCTCCCCCCCCAACATAGAATAACATTGTCCATAGTGTTTAATGAATTGAAACATAGAAGGGGTAGGATAGAAGTTCAACGAAGACATTGAAAATTAAAATTATGGAATGAAGTTACCTGGTAGTTGATGTTGAAAATGAATTCCCCTCTCTCCCTTCAGTTATAGTTTATCTCCCAATGGCTTGGAGGGTTGTGACCAGCTTTTCCCAATGACCAATGACATGCCTTTAAATATTTTTAATATATATATATATATATATTTATTGAACCTAAAATAAACGTACAAATAACATAAACTGATGATATATTGTCTTCACTTAAATTTCTGGGTACGGTATTACTCAGGGATCACACCTCATGACATGGATGAATACGGTGATCCCCTTTCATACACATCCTTACTCATAAAAGAAGAACAGGTCAACAATATTTTTTTTTAAATACCTACAAAAACATAAAATAAAAATAAACTGATGATACATTGTCTTCTTTATATTTTCTGGGTAAGGTATTACTCAGGGATCACACCGCGTGATGCAGATGAATACGGTGCTCCCCTTTCATACTCATCCTTACTCATAAAATAATAACAGGTCAACATTCTATATTTTTTTCAAAATAAAAAGAAATTAAGAAGAATGAAACAAAATATGATTCACAAAGATTAGAAACATGGAAACCACGGGTTGGCTCCCGTGCATCACTTTTTTTTAACGTTGTTAGCCCTACATGGATCCTAAATCTATCAATTTTTTCCTGGATCATAGGTTGGCTCTGTTAACTCGACCTCTATTTCCTGTTTATTGAATGATTCAATTAAAGGTTTTAACCTATGACAATTTACCTTAAAAACGTTACCACTTTTGGGATCCTAAATCTCTACTGCCCCATGGGGGTACAATGATGCACTATGAATGGACATGACCATCTAGACCTTAACATTCCAGGGTGTAAATGAAGTTTTGAATTATACAAGATCAAATGTTTTCCCAGTTCAAATTTATTGACATTGATATTCCTAGATTGGTAGGCTTAAACTCTAGCTTTATTTATCCTTGAATTTTCATAAGCCTCCATCCTAAGTTCCTCAATTTCATTAAGATCTAATTTCTTCTTTTCTTCGGCTAAAGAAATGTCGAAATTATTTTTGTTGATTTCCCAAAATGCCTTATGCTCAATTTCAACAGGTAAATGGGATTCTTTTCTATAAACCAGCGTATATGGTGACATTCCTAGGATGGTTTTGAATGTTGTAAGATATGCCCAAAGAGCATCCAAGAGTTTCTCAGAGCAATCTTTCTTAGAGGGGTTGACAATTTTTTCAATAATTTTCTTAATCTCCCTATTTTCTAACTTAGCATGACCATTGGTTTGAGGATGGTATGCAGTGGAAACGTTATGAGAAATTCCATAATTAGACATGAGTGAAGAGAATGGGTGATTACAGAAATGGGTTCCTCAATCACTGATTATAGCCCTAGGAATTCCAAATCAATAAAATATATGCTCTTTCAGAAATCGGATTACAACATGATGGTCATTACACTTGGTGGGAAAGGATTCAACCCATTTTGAGACATAATCAACAACTAAGAGCAAGTAGAGGTATCCCTTAGAGTTTGTAAAGGGTCCCATGAAATCAATTCCACAACAATCAAAGATTTCAACGACCAGAATGGGTGTGAGGGGCATTTGATTTATTCTGGAAATGGATCCTAATTTCTGACACTGAGGACAAATTTTTCCGAATTGGAAGGAATACATAGTGAGGATCGGCCAGTGGAATCCACATTGGAGGACCATTTCTGTGGTTTTCTTTGTAGAAATGTGGCCTCCACATGCCTCTACATGACAAAAGTTTAGAGTGGACTCTTTCTCAGACTCGGGAACACATCTCCTGATGATTTGATCAGGACAGAACAGGAAGAGGTAAGGATCATCAAACACATAGTGTTTGACATCAGAAAGGAATTTCCACTTAGCTTGGGTCCCCAGGAATTTTGGAATGTCACCCGTCACCAAATGGTTTGCTATGTCAGCATACCAAGGGCAGTCACTCACTGAATACAGGTGCTCATAGGGAAATGAATCAGACAAAGAAAGGTGGTGTGAGTTTTCATTGAATTCCATCCTAGAGAGGTGATCAACTACAACATTTTCAACACTCTTTTTATCCTTAATGGTTAAATCGAACTCTTGAAGAAGAAGGACCCACCTAATTAATCTAGCCTTGGAATCTTGTTTTTGGAAATGGTATTTTAGGGATGAATGGTTAGTGAACACAATTATGGGTGATCCTAAGAGATAATACCTGAATTTCTCTAAGGAAAAGACAACAGAAAGATACTCTTTCTCAGTGGTGGTGTAGTTTATTTTTGAATCATTTAAAGATTTTCTTGTATAAGCAATGACACATGGAATTTTCTCACACCGTTTTCCTAAGACTGCTCCTACAGTGAAGTCACTTGCATCACACATGAGCTTGAAAGGATGTTTCCAATTTGGATATTGCATGATATGTGGAGATATAATAGTTGACTTAAGTGTAGAGAATGATTCCTCATAGATTTTTATCTATAAAAATTGAGCATCTTTTACCAATAGAGCACAAAGTGGATGAGAAATAGAGTTGAAATTCCTAATGAACCATCTATAAAAACCAGCATGTCCTAAGAAGGACCTCACTTCCTTAACAATTTTAGGAGAGGGAATCTGACGAATGATTTCAACCTTAGCTTTATCAAATTCAATCCCTCTACTAGATACCAGATGACCTAGAACATTACCTTCCCTTACCATGAAATGGATTTTTTCCCAATTTAGTATGAGATTCTTTTTCTAACACCTTGAAAAAACCTTTTCAAAATTTAGAAGGCATCCCTCAAATGTATCCCCAAATATGGATAAATAATCCATGAATACCTCTAAACAATCCCCCACCATGTCCGAAAAGATTCCCATCATACACCGCTGGAAGGTACCACAGGCATTACATAACCCAAAGGGCATTATCTTGAAGGAAAAAGTGACGAATGGAAAAGTGAAGGTTGTTTTTCCTTGATCCTATAAGGAGACTTCGATTTGATTATACCTTTAGAATCCATCTAGGAAGCAGTAGAATTGATGACCCGCCACTCGCTCGAGGACTTGGTCAATAAAGGGCAAGGGGAAATTGTCTTTCTTGGTACAAGAGTTGAGATTAATATAGTCAATACAAACTCTACATCCACTAATAACCCATGTTGGAAGCGTCTCTCCATCCTTATTGGTTATTACTATGATTCCAGCCTTCTCTGGAACCACATGGATTGGGCTAACCCACTCACTCTCAACCATAAGATAGATGATACCAGCTTTTAACAAATTCAAAAGTTATTTTCTCCCTACTTCCATTAGATTAGGATTGAGTCACCAATGAGGTTGATGACATGGCTTTGAATTGGATTCTAGAACAATTCTATGAGCCCTGATAAATGGGATAATCCTAGGAATATCAGATAGGGTCCATCCAATGGATTTATTGTGTCTCCTAAGGACATATAGAAGCATCCTCTCATGATCGGATTCAAGAGATGAAGGAATGAAAACAGGAAAGGAATGATTGTCCCATAATAAAACATACTTGAGTTGTGAAGGTAAAACCTTAAATTCAATATCAGAGTGGTTATCACTTACCTCGAAAGGATGAGACTTTTTGTTGAACTCATTTTCTTTGTTCAGATTTCTTGACAAAATTGGGTCCTTGTGAAAAGAATTTTCATCCACTAAATTAGCTAGAGTAGTTTCTTGAATGGGTATGGACTCTATGTTATTGATTTCACCCATGGTATCATTGATTGGGGATTCTATAAAATCATCAATAGAGCTATCTGAAAGAGATTCATGCCAAGGAGACAAATTTCCAGCATGTGATCAAAGAAAATCAATCTCTTCTTGACTTAAAAATCCTTAGGAGATTCCTTGATGTTCCTTGAGTTCACTATCAACACTACATATCCAACTAAACTCATGGATCTCTTCATCATCCCCAATTTTAGTGTTTTCATTGTAGATGTTGAAGTCTAGACTCCTGATTCCAAAGGAGATGGCCAAGTTCCCATTTCAGACTCAGATAACAGAGTTGATTGTTGCAAGGGATGACCAAGGATGATTGGGGTTTTCTCACTAGGACCTAATCTTGGGTGATTTTCAAGAACAATGAATTCATCTGGGTAAATGAAATTTTCAACTTTCACCAAAACATCCTTTAGGATCCCCCTTGGAACCCTAATACTACGATCAGCACGATAAAGTGTGACAGAGGTGGGTTGGAGCTCATCTAGGCCTAATTAGATGTACACATCATATGGGATGAGATTTATACTAGCACCTAGGTCACATAAGGCCTTGAAAACTTTTCTCTCTCCTAGTTTAACATTGATTTAAGGGAAACCCGGGTCATTCAACTTAGGAGGAAGGGTTCGTTGGATTGTTGTGCTAACATTTTCTACCAGAAGGACTTGGTTCTTATGTGAGAACTTCTTTTTCACTGTGCAGAGGTCCTTAAGGTATTTCGAGTATGCAAGAATTGTTTGAATGGCATCGAGGAGTGTAATGTTCAACTTGACTTGTGAGAATATTTCCCTCAATGTATGACTTAATTTAAGCTTGGTTTTCCCCCTCATGCGTTGAGTAAATGGGGCGGGTTGTGGGTTTGTTTTTTTGAAGAGTTGTTTCTTTCAAATTTTTATTAGTTTCTTCGGTTTGATCAGGTGTTTCATTTGAATTTTCATCAGAGTTTGAATCTTCAGGTGGTTTTTGAACTATTGGTTCAGGTTTCCCAACTGATTTCCCACTTCTCAAAACTGTCAGAGCCTTTAGTTGTTCATGATTTTTTTGAGTGCAACTTGTCTCTCCCCTTGATGATTATTGTGGAATGGACTATGCGGGCATGGGTTCCTTTCCATTTTTGATGGTTATAAGTTCTTGTTTCAGGGAAGAGACATCTGAGTTCATGCTTTCCATTTGTTTGCACAGTTGTTCAAAGATTGGGAGAGGGATAGATTGGGAAGGGGCTTGGGTTGGTTGGGTAATCCCAGGGGGATACTTTGGTTGTTGGATGGGTTGTTGGTGTTGGACTGGAGGATTTTGGTATTGGACTGGTTGTGGTTGGAATTGCTTTTGGTTTTGAAAATTCTATGTAGGGTAGGGGTTTGGTCCTTGTGGTTGGCTAGGTTGTTGGTTATCTTTCCATCAGAAGCATGGGTGGTCATTATACCTTGGTTTGAATGTGTTTGGGTGTTGGGGTTTTTGAAAGTTTAGGGAATTGACTTCAGCAGGTGGTCCTCCGAAAATAACATCCTTGAAGGATGGAATGGTTCGGTAGTTGTCTATTTTGTGGTCATGTTTGTCACAGATTGTGCAAACAGGGTCTACAGTTTGGATTTCATTGATTTTTCTATGGTCTATCTCTTCAACCTTCCTAGAGAGTGCTTTAAGTTTCACCCTAAGGCTTCAATCTTCTCTAAGTGTATGCATTCTAGCAGTTCCTTGAGGCTTTTCAAAATAAGGTGATGTGTCCCCATGTTTGGTTTTGTTCAGCAAGGATTTCTAGATACTCGTAAGCATCATTTGGGGATTTGTTTTTAAAGGTCCCACTACACATCATGTCAATGAATTGTTTGTTCCCCAGGACCAAACCTTCATAGAAAATTCTCACTTGTTCAGGAATAGAAAAACCATGGTGTGGAACCATGTTTAGGGTGCCTTTAAAGATCTCCCATATTTCATAAAATCACTCTCCCTCTTTTTCAAAAATGTTTTGGATACTATTTTTTAGTGCAATGGTTTTGTGATGGGGGAAGTATTTTTTGTAAAATTCTCTTTGCAGTTGGTTTCAAGTGTGGATTGATGAAGGTCTTAGATTATTTAACCAGTTCCTTGCTCTATCCATAAGTGAGAATGGAAAGAGCCTCATATTAGCTAACTCAAGTTGATGTGGTGAGAAAATGCTTTCAACAATTTCATTGAACTCCATGACAATAAGGTAAGGCATTTCTGACTCCATCCCGTGGAAAGTTGGAAGGTGGTTTAGGACATGAGGTTTAAAGACATAATGGGAGTCTCCTAGGGTAGAATTCCTAATGCAAGATGGAGCATTGGTCCAGGTAGGTGTAAGATAGTCAATCATGGTTTGATCGACTACAATCCCTAAATTTGGGGCTGCCTCATTTGGATTTCCATTTTGGTTCCCACTCAGGTTTATAAGTTGGTTTCTTTGAAGACACTCCATTGAAATTGACTCAATCATTGACTCTGGGGTATTAGGAATATTATGATCCAATGGTGTACTTGACTCCCCAATCCTATGACTTTACACCCTAACTAGCTTGTTTGAGTTATCGCGGGTGTTGGCGGACATGCGCCAAAAGAAAAAAAGTGAGAAAATGAAAAGATAAGACATATTGGGTGAGAATAGAAGAATGTGGGTGAGGAATGAAGGTTTTTTTCTAAGGAACTTACTTGGTCCAAGGAAACGGTGCCAAAATTTGGTGTCGCCCATATTTACCCAAGTTTTAAGGGTCAAGCGGTCGCTTGTAGTGTAGCTTGGGTTGTCGAATCCTTAGAGACCTAAGAAGAACCATTAGACACTCAATAAAAAGAGATGGATTTTTGTCTATGAAATGTACAACATGGGTTGATTTTAGATGGTTTTATAAGAGAACTAAAATATCTATGTGAATTCAAATTATGAGAAAATGAGTTGATCCTAGGTTATTACTCGGGGTGGATTGAATGAATTCCTTTTTTTAAAATTTTAATTTCATTAACTCGAAAAGGATTCATGCAATGAATTCAAACTAACATCATCACTTACTGATTAAACACCTTCACAAATCATGCTAATCACCTATGCACTTGTAGGATTATTTTCATGTGCATTCCATGGTAAAAGATATAATTAGCACATGAAAGTGGATTGAATAAATTCAATAAGGAATAGGATGAATAGAAATCATTGAATGAAAGAAACACAATTAATAGAAATTAATAACATTTAGAGAGTGAGAAATAACATTAAATCCAGCCCCTTGATACTCCCATAGATCAACCCATAAAAGTGATATCCCTCCATTGATGAAAAATTCTCAATGGAAAGGGAAAGTAGACTTATGAGGGTGGAATTGAAGAAGTAAAAAAAAAAATTAACGATAACTCCATCGTTGTGTGAATAAAATCACAAGGTTTTGTGTGAAAAAGTTCACACCTTGAGGAAAAGGTATCAAGATGATATAAATAAGAACAAAAATCAATAAGAATAAGAACTTTTATTAAAAACTAAGGTGATTCGAACAACTTACATGGGAAGGAATAATTCTATAAAGACAATTTGGCATAATAACATTACAACCAAAAAAATGCTCCAAGATCACTAAATCCTCCATAACTACTGCATTAAATAGGAAAAAATGGAGCCTTGTCCGAGCCCCCAAAAACCCTTGTGCCATTAATTAATTGTGTTGGGGAATGGTGGGTGGAACATTAACGTAGAGAGACTTTTCCACTTCTTGCCCCGAAGTTGCAGCCAGCTTGCATCCACCGGAAAGACTCGCAGAAAGGACCTTTTAGAAAGACGAATTTGAGTGGACCCTAGAAGAAATAAATGAATCCCTGGATGACCCCTAACATCCTGTAAATTTTTATCCAAAAATAGTAAGCAGTTTGATAGATATGATATAAATAGTGGGCTGTTTTTATGGGCCGCAGAATCCATCCCTCAATTGAATCGTCAACTTGGCCCGCCATAATCTCCACCATTTAGGACGAATTAGAATTGTCTCCAGAAGAATTATTTGTTCCTATATATTTCTTCTAGCCTCCCATAAATATTGGGAATCATTGGGCCTATATTGTGGGCCCCACATTTCCATCAGTGGGATGATATCTAATCTGCCTTCTCCAGAATTATTTTCTTTCATCGCCAAATATCCCCATCATCTGTTATTAATAATTCATCGATCCCTGAATGAAAATTGTTAATATTTATGTTTATATCAATTTCCAAATATATAAAATTAAAATATGGATAATTAAAGTCTTTAAAATTAGATAAAACATTGGGCCTAAATTGGTGCATATTAGGCATGAAGTCAAAAAATAATGAGAATGGATGTTCAAAATTAAAATCCACTAACATAGGCCCATAAGATCAAAAATGAACATTTAATACCATTAAAATTTAATCAAAATATGTATTTTTATTGGCTGATCCACCATCAATAAAATACAAATAAATGAAACCATTCTGTTCAATTTAACATACCTCCTGAAATCATAAGATTTATGAATAACACATAGAAATCATAAATCCTAAAGGTAACATATGGAATTTATAACATACTTACATTGTACGTATCACAGATACATAGAGAGTCACATTTGGTATACCAATCACATTATATTACCTAAATCTCTTTCGAGAAACATTAATGTTCACCACCATCACATTACCCTATGCATTGGAGATCTATCTCGGGCTCACTCGCCCTGGGTTTATCACAAAACCACCCACATATGTAAACAATGACAAATAAACATAACATATTTATAACACTTCATACAATAATAAAGGAAATATAACATTTCCACATTGCAATCACATCTTATCATTTCATGATATAGACATAATCAGTGCTTTATCTAACATTTTCAAAACCATTTAAAACATCTAATAAATAGATTTTTGTATCGAATTGTCCCATACCACATTGAAATAGTTAAATAAATTATCATTTTAGAACATTAATTTCCATATAAATAAATCCTCAAAACCATTTTTAAAACATGGACATTAATGATAAATATTTAGAAGAATAAATATTTAAAACATTTAAAATTATATTTTTGATAAAGAGTTTATAACAAAACGAGAGAGTCTTGAATACAAATAACTAAGGAATAACAATGAATCAGGACATCATAATATCATGAGAATAAATAGGTTCATGATTTAATATGTCAAAGGGAAGTATATACACCATATAATAGTGAATTTGTGTATAATGACAATGAAGTCTCAATTGAAGGTAAATTGAGATGAAATCCCTTATAAAAAACTGTATCCTTAGATTAAGGATAAATCAATTACATAATAATTTTTGAAAAATATAAATACACTCAATAGGATTGGATATTTAGTGTAAATAAATCATAGGACATTCACACATGTTATTTTAAAGTCAAAACCAATGACTTCTATGTTTAACTCAATGAATAGAAATTGAGTTAAAATTACACTAATCAGGTTCATATCGATGACTTGAGAATTTATCAATCTAGTGATTGTGTGTATCAAAAGCATATCCACACAAATGGGAGTGGAAATTAAAAATTAAATAAATAAATTATGATTCCACACCTATTCATATCATGACATAATTAAGAATTAGATTATTAACCCAATGAATGGAAATTGGGTTATGAAGTTCCCTTACCGGTTTGGTAACTTACGAAACATACAACCCATGAAATAATGATCATAAAATGAAGATTTAAATACCCATAAATTGAATTATATTACATAATTAATACAATATTGGTCAGTAAATACACCACACAAAATTTAATAGTGGCTAATGTAGCATAAATCTCATGGGAATAAAATGTGAGATGAAAATCTCCTACCACGTAGTAATCAATCGAGTCATATGGCCAATAGTTAATAACCAATAAATGATTCATAGAATAACATGACTATAATGAAAATAATGATAATATATATCAAATATCACTACACAATACACCACATGAAATAAATTGGTGGAGATCAATGGAAATCTCATGGAATTAAAAGTGAGATAAGGAACCCCTTACCTCGTGTCCAACTAGACTTGTTTGTTCCTTTTTATTCCTGAATAATAGAAATAAGTTAATTTATACATGATTAAGAAACTTTTTTCATGTTTATTATTCCCTTTAGGTCACTCATTACCTTGTTATAAACTTTATGAAATCATTTAAGTCAACAATGGTCATATTGTCGATATTTGGTACTTGGGTCAAAAATGAACAACTTAAAATTACAATTTGTCCATGTGGTCAAAATTCCATTATATCACAAATGATATTCATGATTTAGATATCATATATTTAATATATATCTAGTATATATATGTATTTATAATAGTACATAACAATTGGAGATAATAAATGAAATGCACCGTTCATAGAGATGGTAAGCCGTACATACACATGAACGCTACTTTCATTTCTATTTTGTATTTTAATTGAATGAGAACATAATGATACATAGTTATATTATAATTAGAATATAATATAATATATATATAATTTCATTAACTCCATCTTCTATACATCCCACGTATGGCATGAACGAGTCATATCACTTTGAGGGGGCGGTAGTCCGCACTTCCTCAAATGAAATTATCGTGTTTACCCATTATGGAAACCATAAAGGTATGATAAAAATGAAAAAATAAATTATCATAAAGAAAAAATAATCATAATATATTTATCCTTTATAAATATAGTTCCACCATAATGTCCATCATGATAAGCAGTATGATATATTTGAACAATCATCGTTTTGTGAGGCAGTAGTTCGACGACCACAGAAACAATATGTTCTTTACCCATTAGATGGAGGAGTGTGTAAGTGTAGTTTGAATCCTTCTCATAACAAAAACCTAGTATATTGAAGATACCGGTGTTGTTTTAAAAGAAAGTAATAAAAAGAGTTTATGGGGTTGTAGAAGTAAAATAAAACAAAAGGACTTAAGAGAATTTGTTACCTTTAAATTGGGTATCTCCCTTTGGATTGAACCAAAATGTTTACTTGAAGTGCCTTCTGCCTATAGTAAGGAATCTAGGAAGAAGATATGTATCGTAAGAGATTATTTGGGCAGGGTTTTGATGATCCAAACAGCTTGAGTGGTGTGTGCAGTGGGTTAGAAGTGAGATCTTTTTATAAGGGGGAGGGGATCTTTTGAAAAGTTTAAAATATTATTTTATTATATAATTATTTTTGGTTTATAAAGTTCCAAAACATATTAAAAGACAAGATAAGATGACTCATTGTCAAAATAAAATCATACAATAATAATTGGACAGGTTTTTGATATTCTTTTAGTCTTTTTAATCTAATATATTTAAATCATTTATTAATGAGGTAAACAATGCATCATTATTTTTTCATATTTAATTTTATTTATTTGATGTCTAAAAATTATAAAAAAATAGCATGATGTATGAAATATTTTTATCCTTCCAAATAAAATTTATAGACCAAAATATAACTTATATAGATCTATGTAAAAAAATTTTAATAAAAAATATTTGTTTCTATTATTTTTGTCTTTACTTTGAATAAATTAATATTAAGTGTCATTATCACTCTTATGTGGCTCCATGGGGTCCCAAAATAGACCATAGGATTACCATGGTCAGAAATGTATTAACCAATATGATTAGGACACATGTTAGGGTAATTTTATATTATTATAATAATATTTTTTTACCCTTATTTACCAGATTTACCCTTTAACCATGGTAAATAAAATTTTTACTGAAGTAAATATTCACATTTTCTAAAAAGAAAAGTAACCTATTTGCACAATTTGGACCTCATGATTCAGAATATGGTATCTATTTTTACAAATTCAAAACACATAAGTGGATGAAATTAATTTAAAATTAATTACCACTTTCAAAACTAAGAGCATGTATTTAAGAAATAATAACAATCAAAATACTGACACCTATTTATGTCCAATTTTAAAGTGATATTACTTCCAACGAACAAAATTAGATTAAATGGTAAAAAAATAATCTAATTAAACATTAAAACCAATTAAAAAGATAATATAACTATATAAAAAAATTAGATAAATGGATGTTCTGAAATAAAAACCATTATTTTTTATTATTCATCCAAAAATTATTTTTATTATAAAAAATACAAATATTTTACACAAAGTGAATTTTGATGTCCCAATTCTAAAGAAGAATTTTATTTTTTTAAATAGATCATATAACATGTACAAAACTATATTTAAATAGGGTTCGCCATTAAAAGTCGGTAAATCATCCTTTTAATGAATATTATAGTATTTATGATTAAAATAATATTATTATTTATTTTAAGCCTTTATAATTTATTGGATAAATGTTAAAACCTTTAACAAACAAATATATTCATATTGTATTTAGTTATGTCCATTCCTACTAATACATTGTGTAGGTGTTAACTACCATTATAAATAATATTATATTATTATTTTTCAGTACAACTCAACATTGTGTGCAACGTATGATTTTAAAGAAACCCATTATTGTGTATCGGGTACACCATCGAACATAGAATCCCCTTTAATGTAAAATTAATATTTATCCCAAAAAATATTAATTAAAATGAAAATGTATTATTTATTTATTTACCTGGGATGTTACATCAGGTCTCTCACATTCCTTGGGTCCACACTCATAAGGCATAATATTTACATTACAGAATGTAAGAAAAACCATCTTACATCATTTCAATCAAAAAATGTACACCAATATACAATGTCTTCATAAACAAATCATGTATAGGGAGTGGCCATTCCATCCCAAAAATCCATTTCATTTGATATCAGTTAATCATTTCGGTTTAGTCTATCTCATCCAAGACATCCAATATATATTTCCTAACATGGAAACTTCATTCCAAGGTTAGGTGTCAAAGATCATGTTTCAAGTCAAATAATCACATGTTTAATTTACCAATATCAATTCAATGAAGCCAAAACATAATTCTGAGACCTACATATAAGTCAAATACACATGGTACATATGTAAATTATATTTAAAGACAATCCTATAAGAATAAAACCATAATTCTTCAATTTGGTAAAATTGTCCTCAAATGATCAATTTAGGTGGAACACCCCTTGGGAGTCCATATAGAGAATGGGTGATAATGATTCCCTTAAACATGAGTCAATTAACTTATTTCCAAACACTAGGGTGAATTAGAAATGAAGGAATAAACATATTAAAGAACCTCAACAAAGGTAACCCAACAACACAACGAGATTAAATGCGAAATAAAAAAAACTCAAATGGAAGACTACATGACCCCCTACCATAGGGTTGTAAACAATGAATCATTGAGTATCAAACATAGATTCAATTTAGGTTAGAGTAGATATGAGTTTCTATCCAACACACAAAAAATAGGGCAAATTATCCTATATATAAATAACATTACATATGGAAAGATTAATCAATTAAATAGGGGTACATAAGCTTAGCCTTACGTAAGGGATCCACCGCCAACGACAGACTGAATATCAGACACCATATGAAGGATTAGAAATATATTGAAGTGAGAAGGGATTTTAGAGCTCAAGGAGGAATTACGGAGGATGGTATACTCAAAAGGGAGAAGAAAATTAAAGTAAAACATCAAAGGAATTAAGGAAAAATTTGTAATATTTCCCTAAAATCTGGCTCACACTGTTTAAGTTCATGGTTTGGAAAAATTCATGAATACTATGCGCGAGGATCTATCCCCTTACAACAAGCCCACATAGTTTCTTCATGCGGTTTCCTAGACAATGTGAAAACTGGGTGAACCGGTTCTGTAACTTCTATAACTCTATGCAGCATGTCTCACTACAATGTGTATGGGCCCACATGGTTTCTCCTAACCATGACGCCTAGTGTGATTTCCCCTTTTTGGGAGATCTGGGCTCTAGTTGTTCCCTAAAAACTCTTGTTACCTCCTTATGTTGATTAAAATACTTCACTATGCCCATTCATGACATTCAAAAAGAAAAATTAATGATACATTCATTTTCCAATGATTCGGGTCATTACAGGGACACTAGTTACCATTTAAGAATTGTCTTAATACCATAAATAAAGTATAAAATAAAGGTCCTTGAATTAAATTCCTAGTCTCTAGCATTAATATCTAACCTTGTAAAGTTTTCTTGACACTTAAAAACATTTTCATCTTCATTTTGTCTTATAATTATGAATTATCTCTCCATATCCACTCATTGCATGTGAGGAAAATTATTTTTCATGAGGAGTACCTTAAATTCCATTCCTTCCATGTTTATTATTTCATCTTCATACTGACTATTCTAAATAGTGACAATTATATACCTACATATCTTAAGATATAATGAGCTACTATGACAATTTTCCCTCTTTCATTTCTTAATAAAATGATGAATATATTCTATAAATAACATATCCATTGATTAGGAAGAAGTGGATTTCTTGTCTCAATAACTGATGGAGGTTTCAAATGAATATAATGTTATACCAATTATAACATGTGATTGATTAGAAGAATTATACCTATATTAACTTTTATTTCTCATGACCAGAGTCAGCTACCTCAATATTGTTATAAATGGATCAGTTTTAGTTGTGGCACCAACACTAACTTCATTTTATTTCCCATGAGGTAAATTCCCGATCTGGAATGTGTATTGATATAGTTTGTGCTCCCTTAGATAGGTTCCATTTTTAAAAAATGTAATACATTAGATTAGATATAACATTGTAAAAACATAATGTATTATCCCAAAAATGGTGAACACCAAACATAAATTGAAAAAAAATCAAGTATGCTCTCATAATCCCAAATATTTATTTGTTATGAATGTTTTAAAATAATAACATTATTTTAAATACTTTATAATTTTTTGTCAATAAAATATTAGTTAATATTTGAATATCCATTCAGAGTATCAAACTACACACATAGAATGTCCTGTTTTCGTGTACTAGGTAATGCTTAAGACAGGACTAGTGCAGTTTTTTTCAGAGTTATTACCCCTTTGAAAATTCATTCTAGAACCACTTACACTTTTAGTTTCTCAAATCGGATGTATTTCAAGGAAATAAAAATAATATCTACCATACCAAAACATGCAGATATTATCCTATACTTAAGTATATCCTTAAATTTGGTTATTTGGTTATATTCCCTAATCCTTGTTTTTCAAAATCTAGTTCCTAAGGATTATACCAAACTTGCACTAATACCAAATATAAAAACCAAAACCCTGGTGGCCCCAAAGGAATGGTAACATTTCTGAATTCAAAATATATACATGCTATCACATCCCAAATATAGTGACCCAATCCTTTTACACATATTATGAAATTATTTTAAGCATAATTATCTATTAAATACAATCCATGAATCAAAAATTCCAGTGTCTTTCGAAGATTAGGTACATAATTAAAACAATTAAGCTAAAATAAAATATCTTTTAATAAACTACATATTTATATCATAGCTCCATTTTATATCCTACAATTTTATATGATATTCTAGGGAATAAATAAAAAACGGATGAGATAAAAAACTAGTAATATAATAATCATTGGATTCAAACATAGAAAATGAATTAGAAGGAATAACATGATTAAATAAAAGTCATTGTTCATTAATAAAAATTTTGTAGCATAAAAAATAAAACTTGGAATCATGGGATCATAGAAAATTAATAAAGTGGATGAAACATATAAAATGACCTAAACATGATTCATGTCTAACTGCCTTAACAATTTCACAAGGTGGACGAAGTGCCATAATGGATTTGGTTTACCCCCTAATACCATACAAAACGTTTCTTGAAACTAGAAAATTACCCATTGAATTAGAGTCCTATATAGGTTCACATATCATAAAATCCACATGATTATGTGTTCGACATAAAAAATTAATCATAAGGAATAAATATAAGGGTTACCCTTGTAAAGAAATCATCATCGTAATTATGTCATAAGGCATAACCAAAGGGCATATCAATAAGGAAACATAAAATGAAAGTGTTTAATCATTATTTGATATTAATAAAAGAAAATTTTGTAATGGATAATTAATAATTATTTCCAAAATAATTTGAAACCTGAAAAATGTGGTTGGGTAACGTTATAAATGTGACCCTTATGTGTGGTGTTAGGGAAAAGAATAAGGAGTCTTTAATGTGGATAAATGAATAATGGTTTTCAAAAAACAACAAATTAAATAAACTATTTTTCATGATAAATAAAGTTATTTTATAATATAATTGGAGGTGTAATATATTTTATATAGGGTACTTGAAAATGGGTACGAATTGTAGTCATTCCCCATTAACTGGGTTTTTTATTGAGAGCAATTGAGAAGTGAACCATTTATAACATGTTATTTGTCATTAAATGTTAATTAATTGAGATACATAAATACATGTGATTCATATTCATATAATATATTATATGTAAATAAGAATAATGGTGAGATAAATTGAGTTAAATATATAGAAATCATAACCCTATGGAAATATTGTGGTTTAGAGAGACCCTTACTAAATGTACAAATATGTTACAAACATGAACTTAATGTCCAGGATAATCAATCTAGATTAAGTAATTTCTTTTTTAAGAACCTATTACACATGTATTGTATTTATTATAATTTTATTAAGTTCATTTATGGTCATTTTGATGAGTTATAATGTTCAATTTCATCATTTTGGGAGTGTTTGATTCATGGTCTCATGGTCATTTCACTTGTGTATAACTGTGGAAGTTATTGTAGGATTTGAATACTATTAAATATGTAAAATTAAATATTAATAATACAATTCATGATGTTTATATGTTCCCATATATCATTATATTTTCATACATGTTTATTATTCATTTTATAAAACATTAATGACTTGTGTTTATTATATTTTGGTGGATTTTCGATCCATCATGAACAAGTTTTTTTATTTAATATTATGTCTATATATTAGTTCCAAAACCTTAAATAAGTTTTAATATAATTATTAAAACTTTATTTGACAATTATAATTTATTTGTGACCATCTTTTAATGTTTTAATGGAAAATGAAAACTCTGTATCCATGGATATGGCAAACCACCAGAATTTGAAAATGGTTTCCTTTGGAATAAGAGGAGTGGAAAAAATAGATACATAGAAAATATTCCATTTGAAATAAAATATTCAAGTATATAAATTATAATGGATTTATTATTATTTTATGGATAAATTAGGTGAGGATCGGGTAGAAAAATAAATGAATCTAAAAGAGGTAGTTTGAGAATGTTACCTATGGAATATCATCTCCTTGAAGGATCCCTTAAAAAATATGGAATTGGACCTTCCGTGAGACCACATGAACATGGATATGAGGAGAGTGGGGACCAGAGTTTTTGGTATATATTTTGAATTATTAAAATAGTTGAAGCTGTAAGGAGAACGAGATGTGAGGGGTGGTATTTATAAGTTAGGAAAGGGGTGGTTTTGGAAATTTCTAAAAATATTAAATTATAATTAATTCCTTTTCTCAGAGAATATAGAAAAATGGGCATAGATTTGAAGAGTATGTTATATATTATTTTTATCTCACCTATCAATAAATTTTTAAAATGTTTTGGTTTTATTTTAATCATTATGAATTTTTTTTAATCCTTACTTAACCGATTTTATGTCCAACAATAGTAAAAAATTATTCTATATTAAAAAGATTTAATTGTATTTATATTAAATTAATTTGATCATAAATGGAAATTTTATAAAATATTAGATAATATAATATTTACTTTATATATTATTTAATATTTTTATGATGTTTAAAAAAATTTATAAAATATTAGTACCATAAAATATCATTATTGAAAACTCTCATATTATTCACTACATTGATATTTAAAAACAAAAGGAAAATATGTAAAATTTGAAAAAAAAAATTATTATATCCCAAAAATTTAATGTACATCTAGATAATTTTTTATAACCTTTAATATCTTAATTAAATTAATTTTTGTATTTTATTTTCATTTATTTGATTTTATTATTAGTTGAATAATTATTACCTCTGTTTTGTGATTTCATTTAAGGTAGTTATATAATTCCTAAAAAATTTATGAAAACTAAAATGTTGAAGATAAATATTTTATCATTCCCATGAATTTTTATAGTAGAGTATGTCTTCCAATTAACCACTTATTGAATATATTATACATATTAAGAATAAGATTCTAATATTTTGTCAATTTCGTTGATTTCAATAACGTCTAAATCATTTTTATGGAAAACAATCCATCTAATAACTAAAATGATAACCATAGGTGTTAAGGTTATAATTATAATAATCCAATAATAAATTGGATGAAAATATATAAACTTATCTTTTTTTAATCTATATTAACAACTTTTTTCCTTTACTAAGATGATAAATTTTAATCACGGTTACTATTCATATCGACAAAAAAATGTATATTTATTAAATTTGGACCTCCTAATTCCAAATGTGGAATCCATTTATCAACATTAAGAAAAAATAAGTGAAATAATTTAATTTAATTTTTAAATGGAAAATCGCAATGGATAACTTTTTTCCAAAAAATGCCCTTGTTCAGTACACAATGATTTTATATGAAAATCATGTATGAAATTCGTTTCATAGACCAAAATTAGATTATATATATTCCAATGAAAAAATGAATATTTTAAAACAAATATAATTTTATTATTTAAATTCCTTAAACGAAAAGACCTTTTTCAATATAAATCAATATTTTCCACTATTCATTAAAATTTCAAACATTTTAGAATGCTCTAAAAAAATCTCCCTAAGATAAATTTAACATGATTAATTAAAAAATGAATTTTATTTTGATATGTAACGTTCCTAATGGTGTCAAAATTAACTGTATTTATTTTCTCATAGAAATAAATAAAATCAATTATGGAGAAAAAATATTTTTCAATAATAAATTTTTTTTACTAAAAAATTATTTTCTTCTTTAATTTTTTGTATATGTATTTCATAATATGGATATTTATATTCATAATTTCTAATTAAATGTCTAGGTTATAATAGTAACCTTAAAATAACATTATTGTAATAGTATATTAGGGTTCATGTAAATTTTTTGTTGCATGAAACACGAGCGACTGAAGAAATCGAAATATTTCGTAATATTTTTGGGTTTTACCATCTCCCCCTAATCAAATTCAACCTTTGATATTTAATTTTTCATATTAATGTGAAAATAGGTGTGGGTATTATTCTTCCATCACTTCCTTTGGATCCCATGTCACCTATTCATATTTATGTTTACCCTATAGTGATTTAACCATGTCAGTGGTCTTCTTTTATAGAACATTATCTCTATGATCCAAGATCTTCACTAGTTTCTATACATAAGATATATAATTTTCAATCTATACCAACTCTGAATTTGTTACTTTCAATGGATCATATATGTTGTTCCTTATGAGGTTTACATATAATACATCATTCTTTTAATACATGGTTTTTGGAAGTTCTAGTTGATATGCCATAACTCTAATGTGATAAAAACATAAAAGGGGTCGATATACCTAGTACTTATCTTCCCCTTTTAAAATATCATTACTCTCTTTAATAAAGATGTGAATATGAATTCCTTGTCTCCAACCTCTAACACTGTCACCATTGATGATTTTTTCCCAACTCTTCTATAGACTTTGGGTAGCTCAGATATGTTGTTGGATGGTCTTCCCCTTTTAAATAAATTCCTTAACCATCTCGATCCCTAACAACTTAGGTTATGTATCTTCATCCCACTATGTAGGGGTTTAACATCTTTTCCCCTAAAGGGCTTCATATGGGTCCATTTGGAAGCTTTAGTGGAAGCTTTTGTTTTAATAGAACTCGACCAGTGAAAGATATTGAACCCATAATCCTTTTAAGTCCATTTAGAATAATCTAAACATATCATTTAGTCTCTGTATGGTCCACTCAAACTGGATATTAGTTTGAGGGTGATAATCCATAATGATGTTCTGTTAAGTGTTTGGAGTATGTTAGAGACTTTTCCATAACTAAGTGTTAAATATCATATCTCAGTCATATATAATCAATAATGGTACTCCATAAAACCTAAACACTTATATGATATATATTCATTCATGTTTATTGAGTGATAAGTCATCTCAAATGGAAATAATTGTCACGACCCGTACTCGGGGCCCATGCCGTGACTACCCCAAGCCCGCCTTCCATAGGCCAGGGACTGGTGACTAGCACCAAAGGCGTAAATCCCAATAACTGGGAAGGCATTGCCTGTATAAAAGTAAACAAAACACCACAGAGTACAAGCGAAAGTAATACACTAAGTACAAAAGAAAGTGCTGAAAAGTAAGTGGGCCAGAATACAAACCAAACTGAAAGTACTGCTACAACCGAATGAAAGTAAAACAGAAAATACATGCAGCTGGAAGAATAGAAGAGGCTCCTAGGTCATCCACCTCGGATCCTACATGAAGGGTAGGTATAGAAAGCACAACTCCTGGATCATCCACCACGGATCCTACATGAAGGGTAGGTACAGATAGCCTCCACAACACTCTCGCCCGTCAACCACCTTAGTGTATCGTCTTGTCGTAAAGTCCACCTCCGGATACTGACTCGTCGTGAGGTCCACCTCCGGGTACCGTCCAGTCCTCGAACACTCAGCCTCTGTCAGTGCTGCCTATCTTCTGAAACCAACACAACAAGGTGCGAGCATTGCCCATGCCGGGGTGAGTATATGATACTCATTAGGGACCCCGAGACCCTGAAGGTCTCACTAAATCCAACAAGGATAAAAAAAAGAAGGATCTCAACAGATAACCCTTACTTAGTTATAAGCCCATACTTATACCTATGTTATCAAGTAACCCATCTCAATCATGATGAAACACAAAGGTTATGAAATCAACGGATAACCACAACCTAGGTATATGACCATACATATACCTATGTTATCAGGTGACCCATCTCAGTCATGAGGTAAACACAAAGGTCATTGACTCAACTCAAACCAGGATTTTCATTATCGAAACTATAACTGCTGAAGAGCTCCATCTCTGATGAGTACAGTGATCATGTCATGACTCCGTGGTACTGCTCACTAACCTAAGACTACTGAGGTACTCCTCCTGTCGAGTACTACGGGTCAGCCACCCAAACACAGCAGTGCTTCCCGCCGGGGTCTTCCACCCAAACACAGTAGTGCACCCCCCCAATATCCTGTAGAGGTACTCCTTCTATTGAGTACCGCGGGTCTACACCCAAACACAGAAGTGCTCCATCCTCCATGGGTCTACACCCAAACACAGTAGTGCTCCGTCCACTAGGCTAGTCGACTCACTCCAAGTCGAGTCGGTCAAGCATTCGTCAGGTCTCAACTGGTTACACGATCTCCGTACTCCGTACGCTCGTCTCCGGGAGGGTCCACTCCACGAACTACAAGGCGAAACTACAAGTATTACAATGTCCCACTAAGATGTATCTCAAAGGACCGCCTCGTCATAGGGGTCTCAATGGAACAGAGGGCACGTCAATCGGACACTCGGTCTGTGAGTTATTAGCCTTTTTGTCCTAGGGGTCGGGTTGGATTTCGGGTACAATCCAACCCAGCCTTTCTCCAACTGCGTCCAAACCTCAGGTGAAGTATTCCAAAAGTTCCATCTCATCAATTGGAATCCAACAAAGTCGACGGTACGTCAATCGGACATTCGTATCTCATGTTATATGTGTTTCCGCTCCGCGGGCCCGGTTGGTTTCGGGTTCGAACCAACCCGGCCATATCGAAAGTTCTTTGAAACCTTGAGTTTAATATACCGAAATGACCATCTCGATCCAAGGATCCCATCGCAACTAACAGTGCATCATTCGGAGGTATGTAGCACATGTTATGGGCGTTTGAACGGAACTTTCCGAAAATGGGAGGTTCGGGCCCAGTCCGACCCGGCCCGATACCCCTTGGGTCGGCCCGAACAGGGTTGAACTGACCCGTGTCCGGGTCCATCCCATTAGGGAGTGGCCCGGCCCATGTGGCGCGGCCCGGCCTAGCGTGGGGGTCCGGCCCCGCGCGGGCGGCCCGGCCCGACACGGGGTGTCCAGTTGGTCGGGCGCGGGCGCGGCCCGCGTGTCCAGCGAATAGCGGAGAAGAGATGATGCCCCCCCGGTTGACCAAAACGGTGCGGAAATTAAGTTGCGCCTCCCCCTACACCGGGAACGGCTTAGCCGTTCTGGTCCGCCACAGCTCAGCCGCGACGGTCTCCTCCAGTGGCGTGCTGCCGCCGCTGGTTTCCGGCGCCGATGCCACTTTCCACGGACCACCGGACGTGTTCCGGTGGTCCGTTTTGCCCGCCGTCTTCGCCAGTGGTCATCTCAAGTCCCGTACATTACTGTGAAGACCTCAAATTGTCTTTGTGGCCCGTTTCGTCATCGCCCGTCAATTCGCACACCAACAACAATCTGCGGAGGGTTGTCGGGCCGTGTTTGTTCGGCCTACGCCCTCCGTGTTAGGTGTTATCAAATGGAAAACATTTAAACGCATGGTTTTAATCAATGATGAAGGTATGATTCACATAAAAAGAATATAGAAATGCCCTAACTCGTGACGTTCATTGTTTGTTGACGATATCGCAAGAGGGTGGACGTCGGCTCGTCGTCGTCGTCCCAAGGGAGGAGTTGAAGATGGCGATGGTCGCTGGCTTTCATTGCTTCCGTCACCGTTGGTGCGCACCCGAGGAAGTGTCGTCCCCTCTCTTTTTGCAAAGGAATAATATAAGGTGATTCATTGTTGGTGATTTCCCCATGTCGGTGTCTCCTCCCTTGCCTTGGAGGAAGAAGATGATGAAGAACCGTGATCACCGAGTCGTTATATGTTGAGGGGTCGATGTTCTTCATCAGAGAAGAACCGTTCTTCACGGAGAGGATGATGTTCTTCCACCCAAGAGGAACTTCCTTCTTCATTTACACAAGAGATCTTTCTCTTTTCTCCCAACACAAAATGTGTCAAAGTAAAATAATAAGTTCAAGCTATTATTTTATTAACACAAGTAATTTCAATTTTTCAAAATTCAAACACTTAGTTTATTAATTGGATAGGTTCAATTAATTAATTAATTTATGTGCTGGCGAGAGTTAAGAGGGAGAGAGAGAGGAAGTGGAAGTTTACTCAATTTAAGACGAGTTTACAAAATTAAAGAGGGAGTTGAAGATTTATGGAAAATGTGTAGGGGTGGGGCTCGTGTGGGCCCCACATCTCCTTTATTCTCCCAAGGGAAGTTAGCAACCCAACGGGTCCCACTCTAACTCCCTCACCTAGGAGTTAAACCACATAATAGAGGGAAAAAGTGTTTTGACACAACACATAAACCACTTATCATGAAATAAAAATAAAATTGTAAAAGAATTATATTTATATTCCTCAATATTTTTTTAAAAAACTCCTCACGAGAAAACCCTACTCCAGAAACGGTCTTCATAAGAAATTACTGGCGCTGCGAGTTCATCGGTGCCCTCAGATTTCAATTCCGAGCACCGGTTCAAAATATAGAAAAACCCGCTTGTTCGTTCACTTAACATACCCGAGCTAAACTTCATAAATTGATTCTGGGCACACCAGACCTCGTAATCAGGTGCCGTTAGAAACCGCATACTAATAAAATTCTAATGAAATTAAGAAAAAAATTTCTTTGAAATTTCTGGGTCTTTACATTACTCCCACATCAAGGCTTTACGTCCCCGTAAAGCTATATCACAAACTAGGGAAAAAAAGTGGTACTGAGCACCCATTTGAGCCATCTGCTCCCATGTGCTCACCTGGAGGTTCCCGTAATGCCAGTGAAAGCACACTCGAGGAATCGACCGTCTACGTAGGATCTGCTTCTGTCGATCATCGATCCCCACTAGAACCTCCGTGAATGTCTCCCTACCATCGACGTCCAACTTCCTGAGGTTGATGATGTGTTAATGATCATTCACATATCTCCTCAGCTGAGATATGTGGATGAAATCCTGCACCTCGTGAAACTGAGGTGGAAGGGTCAAGCAGTAAACCACCTTGCCTACCCTATTGAAGACCTAGAAAGGTCTGTTGAACCTCAAGGATAACTTGTCACCTATGCCAAATCTCCGTAAACCTCGTCAAGGTGAGAACCGTATAAGGACGTGATCCCCATCCTAGAACTCCAAAGGCCTCCATTTCCTGATTAAAAATGAATCTCAAAACTCCTGCTACCACGAAGGTATGGTTGGTCGACCGAAGAGTGATCAGCCAAACCCTCCTATGCATGAGTTTATCCTGTGTTTCCTGGGTTTTCCTTTTCGCTGACCAAGGAAAACCCATCCTGACATTGTAGATAGACGACAACCTTTTTTCCTAATACAGTCAATTTGTGTATGAACTATAGATCCAATCTATACTCAAACAAACATCGTAAGGCCTCGATGCTGCAATCAGGAGACTCCAACCGAAACTCTCACCTCAAGGGTCAGATCACACTGTCGGTGTAAGTTTGATTATAGATTCTCCTCCCAAAGGTATCTCCAGACGTGAGGGTCTAGTTTTTGGAATACCCGAAACTCCAGGTTTGGGACAAGATTCATGGAAGGAAGGAATGATTTGTATCAACGTCTGCTTCTACGGCAGCTAGTAGTGGACACAGACTATCCCTTGAATCATTCTTAGAGTCATTGGGTCACTCTCCTAGACCGCATGTAGCTACTCTCTTCCCCTGCCCTGCAGCTCCCTGAGCCTAGTGGGGACAACAGAGGCGGGTGGTTGTAACATGTCGAATTGTACACCACCTCATGCTGCTATCCTAGCTTTGCTTTCCACGTCTGCTCTGAAAATTCATCTATCATTATCACTACTTCTTCTTGAAACATTTTACACGCCCGAGTACCTGATACTGGCACCAGTTTCTTGTTTATTAGTGCACTGTGCAGTTTTCATCCACTCCTGAATGATGTGCACTTTCCCCATCGTAACTCGTACCATCTCTGGTCGGTAGGAAGTTTGCTGATGTGGCAAGTCGGTCAACGACCACCCTTCTTTGCCTATGCTCTGTAAGAGCTGCTAAGATTTCTCCGTTTCTGAAAAGAGAAAATCGGTCTCATCCCCTGGATGAACTATGCCCAATGCCTAATATAGTCAATCTGGACATTAATGATGCATTCATGCCATGGATGATGTCGTAAGGCCTCAACGTTACTACCAAGAGATCCAACTGTCACTCTCGCCTCTAAGGGTTGAGTCACACTGTCAGGATCATTGTGAGGTCACTGGGTCTCCTCCAGTAGAAATCTCAAAAGTGATGGTCAAGTCAACAGTTTTAACCGGGACCTCTCAGTATCAACCAAATAAAAGGACATGAAAGCAAGTGTCACTAAGATAACTGTCTTTCATTATTGCATCTCATAGTACAAAGACAAAAATACAACAACAACATGGAACTAGATGTACCAAGAACAAAAGGAATCCACTAGTTCTGCTCCTATCCACCTACTTCTGGAGCTCTACTACCTTGTCCACCTCTCGGCTGTTGCTCAAACACCCATCGCTACTTTTTTCTCAGTGTCTCCTCCAACGCATTTGGATCAACATTGCGGGACGTCTGATAGTCACATGCCATGTGACCCTTCCTGCCGCATGCATAACACTTCCTGTTCCTCATAGGGTTGGCTCTGTTTTGTGTGCCTCTCACAACCAAACCTGTATCCCGAGGTCTGCCATCTGTTGGTCTGGTCCTCTTCGACCTCTGAATCATCTTTCTACTGCATATATATGACTTGGCTACTGATGGAAAATCATGCGGCAAAGGCAGATGCTCCTGAACACGCTTAGAGTGTAGATTCATAGGTATAAACTCCACCCTGAAAATGGTCTCGAAGTCTCCCCATGTGAAGGTCATCTAATCACAAAACTGGAGCATCCGGCTCCACCATCTGCAAGCTACTTCCTGAAGGAGGGTGGCAGCAAAGATCACCTTGAATTCCACTGGTGTACCTACTATCCAGAAATCTCTCTCCATAGCCTCCAGAAATACCCAGCTGCCTCTGGGTCCATCCCTCCCCAGAACCTTGGTGGCCTCTGGCGCTGGAACTCGTGAAGTGCGCTCAAGTGGCTTGCATCGCCTGCTGCTGGGGATGGTGGCATCGGTGGCCCAACGTATCATAGTACCGCTAGTGCCTCAACTATAAGAGGGCCTTGTACTGAAGCCTCGTCGCTCGGTAGGCTGTCTGTACATATATGTCTCAGAGATCTAGCTGGTCAATCGTGATAAGGAATTCTGAAAGAAACATACGTGACATGGTCAAACGATTTATACATGGTGAGCTGACCTGGTTTGAGCTATTTTAAGGGAAACCCTTTTGAAACACACACAAAATTAGTGTTTTTGTGCACTGAGTCGGAAATCAGAAGTCAGGGTCCTGGTGTGTGGATATGTCGGCCACCCGCACAAACGCTGGACTCCCTAAACTAAAAACCACACCCGGTACCCTTAACACTATTTCTTTATAGAAAAGGATTATCAGAGTTCTAAGTTTTGTGGTAGAACCGACACCTCTGATACCAATTTGTCATGACCCGTCCTCAGGGCCCTTTTCGTGACTACCCCAAGCCAGCCATCCATAGGCCAGGGGCTGGCGACTAGGACCAAAGGCTTAAATCACGATAACCGGGATGGTATTTCCTTTATAAAAGTAAACAAAACACCACAGAGTAAAAGTGGAAGTAATACACTAAGTATAAAAGAAAGTGAGGAAAATTAAGGGGGTTAGAATACAAACCCAACTAAAATTACAACAACAACTGAACGGAAGTACAATAGAAATTACAATCAGCTGGAAGAATAGAAGCATCTCCTAGGTCGTCTACCTCTGATCCTACCTGAAGGGTAGGTATAGATAGCGCAACACCTGGATCGTTTACCACAGATCCTACCTGAAGGGTAGGTACAGATAGCCTCCAAAATTCTCTCGCCTATCAACCTCCTCCGAGTATCATCTCGTCGTGAAGTCCACCTCCGGATACTAACTTGTCATGAGGACCACCTCCAGGTACTGTCCAGTCCTCGAACACTCGGCCTCTGTCATTACTGCCCATCGTCTGAAACCAACACAACGAGGTACGGGCATAGCCCGTGCAGGGGTGAGTATACGATACTCATTAGGGACCCCGAAACCCTCAAGGTCCCACTAAATCCAACAAGGATAACCACAAAGAAGGATCTCAACAGATAACCCTTACTTAGTTTTAAGCACATACTTATACCTAAGTTATCAAGTAACCCATATCAATCATGAGGAAACAAAAAGGTTATGAAATCAACTGATAACCACTACCTATGTATATGCCCATACATATACCTAAGTTCTCAGGTGACCCATCTCAACCATGAGGTAAACACAAAGGTCATAGACTCAGCTCAAAAAAGGATTTTCATTATCGAAATCATAACTGCTGAAGAGCTCCGTCTATGATGAGTACAGTGATCTTGTCACGACTCCGAGGTACTGCTCACTAACCTAAGACTGCCGAGGTACTCCTCCTGTCGAGTACCGCGGGTCAGCCACCCAAACACAGTAGTGCTTCCCGCCGGGGTCTGCCACCCAAACACAGTAGTGCACCCCCCCTAATAGCCTGCAAAGGTACTCCTTCTGTTGAGTACCGCGGGTTTGCACCAAAACACAGTAGTGCTCCATCTGCCATGGGTCTGCAACCAAACACAGTAGTGCTCCATCCACTGGTCTAGTCGACTCACTCCAAGTCGATTCGGCCAAGCAGTCATCAGTTCTCAGCCAGCTACACGGTCTCCGTACTCCGTATGCTCGTCTCTGGGAGGCTCCACTCTACAAGCTACAAGTCAATACTCCATGTATCGCAATGTCACACTAAGAAGTATCTCAACGGAATGCCTCGTCATAGGGGTCTCAATGAAACAGACGACACGTCAATCGGACGCCCGGTCTGTGAGTTATTAGCCTTTTCGTCCCAGGGGCCCAGTTGGATTTCGGGTACAATCCAACCTGGCCTTACACCAACTGCGTCCAAACCTTAGGTGAAGTATGCCAAAAGTTCCATCTCATCAAGTGGAATCCATCAAAGTCGACGGTACGTCAATCAGTCATCTGGAACTCAAGTTATAAGCGTTTCCGCTCCGCGGGCCCGGTTGGTTTCGGGTTCGAACCAACCCAGCCATACCCAAAGTTATCTGAAACCTTTAGTGTAATATATCGAAATGACCGTCTCAATCCAAGGATCCTATCGAAACTGACAGTGCATCGTTCAGAGATCTGTAGCCCATGTTATGGGCGTTTGAACGGAACTTTCCGAAAATAGGGGGTTTGGGCCCAGTCCGACCCGACCCAGGTCCGGGTTCGGCCCATTAGGGAGTGGCCCGGCCCGGCTAGCGCGGCCCGGCTGGCATGGACCGGCCCCACCGGCACGGCCCGAGCCAGCGCGGGGGTCCGGCCCGGCCCGACACGTGGTGTCCGGCCCGGCATGGCCGGTTGGCCTGGCGCGGGCGCAGCCCGCATGTCCAGCGATGAGCGGAGAAGGAGCGATGTCCCCCCCCCCCCAGTTGACAAAAACGCTGCGGAAATTAAGCTGTGCCTCCCCCTAAACCGGAAACGGCTTATCCGTTCCGGTCCGCCCCAGCTCAGCCGTGGCAGTCTCCTCTGGCGGCGTGTTGCCGCCGCCGGTCGTCGGCGGCGCCGCCACATTCCGTGGACCACCGGATGTGCTCCGGTGGTCCGTTTCACCCACTGTCTTTTCCAGTGGTCATATCAGGTCCCATACTTTACTGTGAAGACCTCAAATTGTCTTTCCGGCCCGTTCCATCATCGCCCGTCGATTCGCGCACCAACAACAATCTGCGGAGGGTTGTTGGGCCGTGTTTGTTCAGCCTGTTCCCTCCGCCTTAGGTGTTATCAAATGGAAAACATTTAAAAACATGGTTTTAATCATTGATGAGGGTATAATTCATATATACACAAAATATGAAAACGCCAAACCTCATGTCATTCGTCGTTTGTTGACGATATTGCAAGAGGGTTAAAGTCGGCTCGTCGTCGTCGTCCCAAGGGGAGAGATGAAGATGACGATGGTCGCTGGCGTTCGTCGCTTCCATCGTCGTTGGTTTGTACCCTAGGAATTGTCGTCTTCTCTCATTTTTCAAAGGAATAATATAAGGTGAGTCGTTGTTGGCGAGTTCCCCATGTCGGTGTCTCCTCCCTTGCCGTGGAGGAAGAAGAGGATGAAGAACCGTGATCATAGAGTCGTTCTATGTTGAGGGGTCGATGTTCTTTGTCAGAGAAGAATCATTCTTCATGGAGAGGATGATGTTATTCCACCCAAGAGGAACTTCCTCCTTCTATTAAATAAGAGATCTTTCCCTTTTCTCCCAACATAAAATGTGTCAAAGTAAAATAATAGGTTCATGCTATTATTTTATTAACACAAGTAATTTCAATTTTTCAAAATTCCAACACTTAGTTTATTAATTGAATAGGTTCAATTAATTAAATAATTTATGTGCTGGCGAGAGTTAAGAGGGAGATAGGGAGGAAGTGGAATGTTACTCAATTTAAGATGAGTTTACAAAATTAAAGAGGGAGGTGAAGAGTTATGGAAAAATTGGAGGGGTGGGCCTCGTGTGGGCCACACCTCTCCTTTATTCTCCCAAGGGAAGTTAGCAACCCAACGGTCCCACTCCAACTCCCTCACCTAAGAGTTAAACCACATAATAGAGGGAAAAAGTGTTGTGACACAACACTTAAACCACTTATCAAGAAATAAAAATAAAATTGTAAAACAATTATATTTTTATTCCTCACTCTTTTTTTTAACAACTCCTCCCGAGAAAACGCATCTCCAGAAAGGGTCTTCTTAAGCAATTATCGGCACTGTGAGTTCATCGGTGCCCTCAGATTTCAATTCCGAGCACTGGTTCAAAATTTAGAAAAACCCGCTCATTCGTTCACTGAACTTACCCAATCTAAACTTCTGAAATTGATTTCGGGCACACCAGACCTCGTAATCAGGTGCCGTCAGAAACCGAATACTAATTAAATTCCAAAGAAATTAAGAAAAAAATTTCCTTGAAATTTTTGGGTCTTTACATTACTCCCACCTCCCGGAATTACGTCCCTATACAGCTATATCACAAACTAGGGAAATAAAAATGGTATTGAGCATGCATTTGAGCCTTCCGCTCCCATGTGCTCACCTGGAGGTTACAGTACTGCCAGTGAAAATGCACCGGAGGAATCGACCGTCTATATAGGATCCGCTTCTATCGATCCTCGATCCCCACTGGAACCTCCGTGAATGTCTCCCTACCATCTACGTCCTACTTCCTGAGGTTGATGATGTGTGAAGGATCATGCACGTATCTCCTCAACTGAGATACGTGGATGACATCATGCACCTCGTGAAACTAAGGTGGAAAGGTCAAGCAGTAAACCACCTCGCATACCCTACCGAGGACTTAGAAAGGTCCTTTGAACATTGGAGATAACTTGTCAGCTTTGCCACATCTCTTTAAACCTTGTTGAGGTGATACCCATATAAGGACATGATCGCCATCCTTGAACTCCAGAGGCCTCCATTTGCTGATTAGAACTGAAACTCAAAAATCATGCTGCCACGAGGGTAAGGTTGGTTGACTGAAGAGTGATCGGCCAAACCCTCCTATGTATGAGTTTATCCTGTGCTGCCTGGGGTTTCTTTTTCGCCGACCAAGGAAAACCCATCCCGACATTGTAGATAGACCACAACCATTTTTCCTAATACAATCAATTTGTGTATGAACTGTAGATCCAATCCATACTCAGACCAACGTTGTAAGGCCTCGACGCTACCACCAGGAGACTCCAACCGAAACTCTCACCTCAAGGGTCAGATCACACTGTCGGTGTAAGTGTGATTATAGTGTCTCCTCCCAAAGGTATCTCCAGACGTGAGGGTCTAGTTTATGGAATACCGGAAACTCCAGGTTTTGGACAAGATTCGTGGAAGGAAGGAATGATTTGTATCAATGTCTGCTGCTGTGGCAGCTAGTAGTGGACACAGACTGTCCCTTGAATCATTCTTAGAGCCATTGGGTCACTCTACTTGATCGCATGCAGCGACTCTCTTCCCCTACCCTCCAGCTCCCTGAGCCCAGTGGGGACAACCAAGGCAGGTGGTTGTAACATGTATAATTGTACACCACCTCACGCTACTCTCCTAGCTCTGCTTTCCATGTCTGCTCTACATATTCATCTGTCCTTATCACTCCTTCTTGAAACATTTTAAATGCCCGAGTCCCTGATACTGGCGCCAGTTTCCTATTTCTTACTGCACTGTACAGTCTTCATCCACTCCTGAATGATGTGCACTTTCCCCATCATAACTCGTACCATATCTGGTTGGTAGGAAGTTTTCAGATGTGGCAAGTCGGTCAACGACCACCCATATATGCCTACGATCTGTAAGAGCTGATAATATTTCTCCTTTTCTGAAAAGAGAAACTCGGTCTCGTCCCCTGGATGAACTACGCCCAATGCCTAATACAGTCAATCCAGACATTAATGATGAATTCATGCCATGGATGACGTCGTAAGGCCTCGACATTACTACCAAGAGATCCAACTGTCACTCTCGCCTCTAAGGGTCGAGTCCCACTGTCTACATCATTGTGAGGTCACTGGGTCTCCTCCAGTAGAAATATCTAAAGTGAGGGTCGAGTCAACAGTTTTAACCGGGACCTCTCAGTATCCACCAAACAAAAGGACACGAAAGAAAGTGTCACTAAGATAAGTGTATTTTATTATTGTAGCTCATAGTACAAAGACACAAATACAACAAAAACATGGAACTAGAAGTACCAAGAACAAAAGGAATCCACTAGTTCCGCTCCTATCCACCTGCTTCCGGAGCTCTACTACCTTGTCCACCTCTCGGCTGTTGCTCAAACACCCATCGCTGCTTTTGTCTCGGTGGCTCCTCCAACGCTTGTGGATCAACTTTTTGGGAAGTCGGACAGTCAGATGCTATGTGACCCTTCCTGCCGCATGCATAACACTTCTTGATCCTCGTATGGCTGGCTTTGTTTCATGTGCCTCGCACAACCAAACCTGTATCTCGAGGTCGCGCATCTATTGGTCTGGTCCTCTTCGACCTCTACATCATCTGTATACTTCCTACAGATGACTCGGCTACTGAGGGAAAATAATGAGGCAAAGGCAGAAGCTCCTGAACACGCTCAGAGTGTAGATTCACTGGTATAAACTCCACCCTGAAAAAGGTCTCAATGTCTCCCCATGTGAAGGTCATCTCATCACAAAAACTGGAGCATCCGACTCCACCATCTGCATGCTGCTGCATGAAGGAGGTTGGAAGCAAAGATCACCATGAAGTCCGCGGGTGTACCTACTATCCTGAAATCTCTCACCACAGCCTCCAGCAAATCCTCAGCCGCCTGTGGGTCTGTCTCTCCCCGGAACCTAGGTGGCCTCTAATGCAGGAACTCGTGCAGCGCGATCAAGCAGCGTGCATCGCCTACTGCTGGGGTTGTTGGAATCAGTGGCCCAACATATGGTAGTACCACTTGTGCCTCAACTGTAAGAGGTCCCTTTATCGAAGCCTCATCACTCGGCAGGCTGTCAGTACATATATCTCTCAGAGATCTACCTGGCCAGTCGTGATAAGGAATTCTGAAAGAAACAGACGTGACACGGTCAAATGATTTATACATGGTGAGCTGACCTGGATTGAGCTGTTTTAAGGGAAAACCTTTAGAAACACACACACAATTAGTGTTTTCGTGCACTGAGTCGGAAATCAGAAGTCAGGGTCCTGGTGTGTGGATACGTCGGTCGCCTGCACCAACATTGGACTCCCTAAACTGAAAACCACACCCGGTACCCTTAACACTATTGCTTCTTAGAAAAGGATTAACAGAGTTATAAGTTCTGCGGTAGAACCGACACCCCTGATACCAATTTTTCACTACCAGTCCTCAGGGCCCGTACCGTGACTACACCAAGCCCGCCTTCCATAGGCCAGGGGCTGGTGACTAGCACCAATGGCGTAAATCCCGATAAATAGGATGGAATTGCCTTTATTAAAGTAAACAAAACACCACAGAGTACAAGTGGAAGTAATACACTAAGTACAAAAGATAGTGATGAAAATTAAGTGGGCCAGAATACAAACCCAACTGAAAGTACAACTACAACTGAACGAAAGTACAACAGAAAAGACAAGAAGCTGGAAGAATAGAAGCATCTCCTAGGTCGTCCACCTCGGATCCTACATGAAGGGTAGGTACAAATAACGCAGCTCCTTGATCGTCCACCACGGATCCTACCTGAAGGGTAGGTATAGATAGCCTCCACAATGCTCTCACCCGTCAACCTCCTATGAGTATCGTCTCTTCATGAAGTCCACCTCTGGATACTGACTCGTCGTGAGGTCCACCTCCGGGTACCATCCAGTCCTCGAACACTCAGCCTCTGTCAGCGCTTCCTGTCGTCTGAAACCAACACAACGAGTTGCGGGCATAGCCTGTGTAGGGGTGAGTATACGATACTCAGTAGGGACCCCGGGACCCTCAAGATCTCACTAAATACAACTAGGATAACCACAAAGAAGGATCTCAACAGATAACCCTTACTTAGGTATAAGCCCATACTTATACCTAAGTTATCAAGTAACCCATCTCAATCATAAGGAAACACAATGGTTATGAAATCAATGGATAACCACTACCTAGGTATATTCCCATACATATACCTAAGTTATCAAGTGACCCATCTCAATCATGAGGTAAACACAAAGGTCATAGACTCAGCTCAAACCAGGATTTTCATTATCCAAACTATAATTACTGAAGAGCTCCATCTCTGACAAGTACAGAGATCCTGGCACAACTCTGAGGTACTTCTCACTAACCTAAGACTGATGAGGTACTCCTCCTGTCGAGTATCGCATGTCAGCCGCCAAAACACAGTAGTGCACCCCCCCTAATAGCCTGCAGAGGTACTCCTTCTGTTGAGTACCGCGGGTCTGCACCCAAACACAACAATGCTCCATCCGCCATGGGTCTCCACCCAAACACAGTAGTGCTCTGTCCACTGGGCTAGTCAACTCACTCCAAGTCAAGTCGGTCAAGCAGTCTTCAGGTCTCAGTTAGCTACACAGTCTCCATACTCCGTATGCTCGTCTCCGGGAGGGTCCGCCCCACGAGCTTCATGTCGATACTCCAAGTGTCACAAATTCCCATGAAGAAGTATCTCAAAGTACCGCCGCATCATAGCTGTATCAACGCAACAGACGGCGCGTCAATCGGACGCCCGGTCTATGAGTTATTAGCCTTTTCGTCCGAGGGGCCCGATTGGATTTCGGGTATATTCCAACCCGGCCATACTCCAACTGCGTCCAAACCTTAGGCGAAGTATTCCAAAAGTTCCGTCTCATCAAGAGGAATCCAACAAAGTCTATGACACGTCAATCGGATGTCTGGAGCTCAAGTTATAAGCATTTCCGTTCCGGGGGCCAGGTTGGTTTCGGGTTCGAGCCAACCCGTCCATACACAAAGTTCTCCGAAACCTTGATTGTAATATTCTGAAACAACCTTCTCAATCCAAGGATCCCATCGCAACTGATGGTGCGTTGTTCGGAGGTCCGTAGCCCATGTTATGGGCGTTTGAACAGAACTGTCTGAAAATAGGGGGTTCCGGCCCGGTCCGACACGGCACGATACCCCTGGGTCGGCCCGAACTGGGTCGACCTGACCCGGGTCCGGGTTCGGACCATTAGGGTGCGGCCAGGCCCGGCTGGCGCGGCTCGGCCCAGCCGGCGTAGCCCGGCCCAGCCGGTGCTGCCCGGCCCAGCGCGGGGGTCCGGCCCAGCGCGGGCGCGGCCCGCGTGGCAAGCGAAGAGTGGAGGGGGGGGGGGGGGTGTTTTCCACCCTGGTTGACCAAAACGGCACGACAATTTAGTCGTGCCTCCACCTAAACCCCAGAACGGGTTAGCCATTCCGGTCCGCCGCGGCGGTCTCCTCCAGTGGTGCGCTGCCACCACTTTTCGCAGACCATCGAGCACGCTCCGGTGTTCCGTTTCGCCCGCCGTCTTCACCAGTGGTCATCTCGGGTCCCATACTTTACTGCGAAGACCTCAAATTGTCTTTTCAGCCCGTTCCGTCATCGCCCGTCGATTCGTGCACCAAGAAAAATCTGCATAGGGTTGTCGGTCCATGTTTGTTCTGCTCGTGCCCTCCGCGTTAGGTGTTATCAAATGACAAACATTTAAACACATGCTTTTAATCATTGACGAGGTTATAATTCACATAAACAAAAAATACAAAAAACCCCTACCTCATGTCATTCGTCCTTTGTTGACGATATCACAAGAGGGTTGACGTCAGCTCGTCGTCGTCGTCCCAAGGGAGGATATGAAGATGACAATGGTCGCTGGCGTTCGTCTCTTCCATCGCTAACAGTGTGCACCCGAGGAAGTGGCGTCTCCACTCTTGTTGCGAAGGAAGAATATAAGGTGAGTTGTTGTTGGAGAGTTCCCCACGTCGGTGTCTCCTCCCTTGCCGTGGAGGAAGAAAAGGATGAAGAACTGTGATGGTCGAGTCGTTCTATGATGAGGGGTCGATGTTCTTTGTTGGAGAAGAACCGTTCTTCACAGAGAGGATGATTTAATTCCACCCAAGAGGAAATTCCTCCTTCTTTTACACAAGAGATATTTCCCATTTCTCCCAACACAAAATTTGTCAATGTAAAATAATAGGTTCAGGCTATTATTTTATTAACACAAGTAATTTCAATTTTTCAAAATTCAAACACATAGTTAGTTAATTGAATAGGTTCAATTAATTAGTTAAGGTATGTGTTGGCGAGAGTTAAGAGGGAGAGAGAGAGGAAGTGGAAGGTTACAAAATTTAAGATGAGTTTACAAAATTAAAGAGGGAGGTGAGGAGTTATGGAAAAAGTGAAGGGGTGGGGCTCATGTGGGCCCCACCTCTCCTCTATTCTCCCAAGGGAAGTTAGAAACCCAACGGGTCGCACGCCAACTCCCACACCTAGGAGTTAAACCACATAATAGAAAGAAAAAGTGTAGTGACACAACACTTAAACCACTAAGCAAGAAATAAAAAAAACTGTAAAACAATTATATTTTTTTCCTCACTCTTTTTTTTAACAACTCCTCTCGAGCAAACGCAACTCCAGAAAGGGTCTTCTTAAGCAATTACAGGCACTGTGAGGTCATCGGTGCCCTCAGATTTCAATTCCAAGAACCGGTTCAAAAGTTAGAAAAACCCGCTCGTTCGTTCACTGAACGTACCCGAGCTATACTTCTGAAATTGAATCCGGGCACACCGGCCCTCGGAATCAGGCGCCGTTAGAAACAGCATACTCGTAAAATTCCAAATATTTTAAGAAAAAAATTTCCTTGAAATTTCTGTGTCTTTACAATAATGTGATCTGTATTTTTAATACAATCCATAACATCACATATAAAGTTTTTCCACTGGATGTCTTCGAAAGTCTAGTGAAAAAGTCCATAGTGATTTTTTCCCAATTCTATACAGGTATTGGTAATGTTTTCGTCATACCTTTATAATTTCTCATTATAGACTTATCTTTATAACATTATATTAATATTTATTCATATTTAATTACCTCCTTTTTCATATTTCCCCATTACTAATACTCTCTGATATCTTAATAAATCTCTTTGCTCCCTGGTTGAGTGGTTAAGGTTGAGCTATGTGTATCATTAAAAATCTACCTCTTTATCTTATAAGATTATGGTATAAATAGTCATGAAATACATATTATATCTCCCTCCACATCAAGTTTGTACTTTTAGGGTTAACCATTCTTGATACGGACCACATTAATCACAATTTTCACACCATTTATTTGATCACCCTTTATCTTCCCTATAAGGGAAGGTTCATCAATCATTTGAGAACACTACTGGAATGAATAACATTCCCAACATTTTTATTCCAACAGTTCAAATGAACCGTTGGTATAGGTGTCATTTACCAATGGTTTTAATAAATTGTTGGAAAACATGTGGTTATGGAAGGATTTCCCAACATTTTGAAGAAAACATTGGGAAATCCATACTTTTACCCATGATTTTTAATAACCATTGTGAAATCCATGCTTTTCCCATTGGGTTTTAATAACTGTGGGGAATCCCCCCCCAAATTAACTTAAACAGAACCATTCCCCCGAATCCTAGCCCGATTTCCAGAACCACATTCCCCCGACTCCAAGATGCGCCCGCCCAAGTGAACCTCTTCCATCCGATCAGTTGTAACTCCCCCATTCAGGTTATAATCATTCAACCTCTTCTCATATTAGCTAAATTTATCCATATATTCTCAGCATTTATCCATTAATTTAACTATTTAGAATGATCACATCGTTTTTCCCTATTTCTAGTAATTTTAGAAAATTTTATGATTCACTACTCCCTTCACAAATTCTGTACTCAAATCACTAAATAAATGAACACATTGTACAATTAATGGTTTCCTTACACATATACATTTATAATGGCATGGTTTCTTTCTATTTTTAAATTTTAAAGATGTATAGTTATTTTTTTAATATCAATGCTCAAAATATTATTGCTTTATGTATATGAACTCATAATAAATTGTGTGTAATATTTATTCATATTATTTCATGAAAATCACTTATTTTATTAAGATAATGTAAAACATGAGGATCTTCTTAATCTTCATTTCTGTATTCTATGTTTGTTACATAACATGTATGTATCATGTTTATATCAAAATCTTCATATATATAAAATGACACACTGTTCACTTATGATTTGCACAATATAACATATGGAGTATCTTATTCAACTTTGAAAAATAGTATGTGGCCCCTAATTATTCTTCACAGAAGAAATAAGAAGTACAAAACCATACAATCCAATGTTCTTTATGAAAAAAATATCTACAAAGGGAACTCTCAGTGGGACCTCTCCTTCTCCATTGTGGTACTTCTTCCTTATTTATGAAACTAATTCACAGAATGTCAAATTCTTAATATTAAGGAATATTAGTTTCCCTAATATATCCATTAATCATTCTTCCTTCAACATCATACATGACTTATTTAATCACCTTTTTAAAACAAAATGAACATTTTCACTGATTTGGGGTTCCTCAAAATGCTTGGTAAAATCCGGAAAAAAAACATGTATTGAATCATGCTTCTAATATGGTTTCATGGATACAAGTTCATCTTGAAAATCATGACTGTGTGGTTCAAATATCAAGAGGTCCATGTGATTATTATTATTCACACAAATGAAGTTTTTTTGATCTCTTCCTTTTGTGAACTCAAAGCTCGTGATCCACTCAATTTCACTCCCAAAAATCATTTTTCATATATGAGATAAAACACAATAGAACTTGAAGGCCCCTCTCCAATGAGTGGCCATCAGGGTTCGGGTCACTAATGAGTGGCATCTTTCTTTGGGACGTCACATTTCTTGGATATCCTTTTATAGGAGTTTCTAATCTAATCCACACCTATAACTATTGAAGGTCCCTCTCCAAAATCAATTGGGACATTATTCAATGAATACACCCTACCAACCTATGGTCTATGTCCCCAAACCTAGGATCCTTTAATCTATGGTTAAGGTGGAACTTGATGAAGCCATAACTACTTTTGATGTGATCCTCATCCTACTCCTCATCCTGATCTCCCTGAAGAAGTTAAATTACAAAACTCATATACACCAAACAAGACCCTTATGTATTATGTATTCATTGATCCACTTCCAATATCTTACTAGGAAATCCTTGAATATAAGTATTAGAAATTCTATATCTTATTTTATTATATATAGTATATTTTGTTGTGTTTATTAATATGATTATCATATAGAGTAATGTGTCAGTTTATTATTTTATATAAAGTAAATAATTTTCATTTACCTAAATATTTTTTTATTGAACTTCAATAATATTGATTTTTTTTTGAAATGAATTATTTCAGTTTTTATACAGAATGGATAGAATTTGGATGTATAAAACTGATCAGGTTTCAACAAATTTTCAAAATAATTTGAACATCATTTTAGATTTTCCATTTGACAAGGCTTAAGAGAGTGGTCGCATACACTGACCATATTCTAATTGTGTTGGAAGACCTTGGTTTAGTCATGAATCCGTTAGCTATCATATAACCAAATATAGTTACCAAAAAACTATTATGTGTGGTATCACAATGGAGTGAAAATGGAATCTCAAAATGTTGATGATCCAAATGATTGGACTAAATTAGAAATTTTGATATATGATCGGTTTCTATTTCCTTAGCATCATGAGAAGGAGCGGTTTTCCATCCAACAAGATTCTAGTACAAGCACACATGATGCGTACAATGAAAATGATGATGTTGATTGGGTGAAAAAATTGAATGATGCTACGATGACTCTAGTATATCGGAAACATTTTAAATTTAAAAAGATGGAATTTTTAATCTAATTGTTTCATGGGAAAACTATATATGGGATTTCAAATACTGAAATCAATTACATTCATACATTGTTGAAGGACTTACTTCCAGATGATGCAGATATTCCATTAAACCACTATATTTCATGAATTTAGTTGATGAACTTGGATTCTCAAAAAAAATCATGCTTTCCCGAATGATTGTAGCATATTTTGTGTGGAAAATTCTGAAAGAAATGATTGTATCAAATGTGGAAACCCTTAATGGAAGCCAAAAGATGATGGAACACCATCTCATGTTCCACAAAAAGTAATGTAGCAATTTAGATTGATCCCCGGATTACAGAACCATTTTCTATCTGATGAAATATCAGTAAATATGTGATGGCATAACACCGAGAGAAAAAAGAATACTGAAGAGTTGGTTCACCATGCCGATGGATTTTCATGGTAGAGATTTGATGCTCAATATCTGGAATTTCCAATCGACGTTCATAATGTGATATTGGGACATTCATGTGATGGTTTAATTACATTTGATAAAATTCTTACTTCTCACAGCACATGGCCGGTTTTCATAAACATTTATAACCTATCCCCATGGTTTTGTATGAAAAATCCTGACACTTTCTTGAGTGTACTGATATCTTTCCCTTCTGATCCCGGTAATGATATAGATGTATACATAAAACCTTTAAGAAATGAGTTGAAACTTTAATGGGATGTTAGTGTGCCCATATAAAATTCATTTTCAAAAGTCATATTTCAGATGCGTGTTGCGCTTATGTGGATGATCAATGATTTTCATGCTTTTGAAATGATGTCTGGATGGATCACAAAAGGAAAATTGTCAAGTCCAATTTGTATGAAGAATAATTGATCGAGAAGACTGAAATATCATCATAGTTTTAGTTTTATGGGACATCAATGATTCTTTCTAATGAACCATCCATATAGATACAATCGTCGAAGATTAGACAATACCATGGAGACTGGAGATCAACCTCATCATATGCCTGGAACAGATGTTCATAATGAATTGAAAGATTTTAGTTATTCATTTGGAAAGGGTGTAATGAAATCTAGAAATAGGAAAAAGGTTTCTAATGATACATGTTACAATTGGAAGAACAAGACTATATTCTTCGAGTTGTCGTATAGGTCAACCAACTTGTTATGTCATTTCATAGACATAATGCACATTGAAAAGAATATATGTGAAATTTTTCTTTAGATTCTTCTAAATGACAACAGGAAGACAAAAGATGATTTACAATCTCAGCGTGACATGGTAGATAGGGGGATTAGACTATAATTGTATCATGTCTATATCAGTGAAATAAAATGGCATGTTCTAAGTGCATCTTATGTGATGACACATGGTGAAAAAAATCAATATTTGAAGTGCTAGAGAATATTAAAGTTCATGATGGAAATTCAAGAAATATATCAAAATGGGTCAACATAAAAGAGTTGATGGAGAAATATTTGAAGATTCATGATTATCATGTCCTTTTGCATGAGTTGATTCCAATAGCAATCCTTCATCTCTTTCCCAATAATGTAAGAGTCATAGTTATTCACTTTTGCTATTTGTTTAGAGATCTTTGTGATAATAAGTTGTCTAAATCCTTCTTGCAAACATTGTTGGTAGAGACACCATTAATTTTGTGTGAGTTAGATAAAATATTCCGTCCATTATTTTGTACATGCATATTGTATTTGACTGTCCATTTTCCGACCGAAAAAATTCTTGGAGGACCCATTTCTTTCCATTGGATGTATCCAACTGAATGAATCATGTACACATTGAAATCATATGTTCAGAAATGGAATTATCCCGAAAGTTCTATTGTGAACGTTTACTTGGTACAAGAATGTATGGATTTATTCTCAATTTATTTTTTTGATCATACTATGAGAAGAAAAAGACAAATGAGAAATGAAGAAGAACAGTATGAGAAAATTGAATATAGTTTTCCATCACTTCCTCAGATAGGAAGAATTCTAGGATCATATACATTGACGACATTAAGCCTTGAAGTGCAAGAGATGGCACATCACATAGTGTTGTTAAATTTTGAATTTGTCAATTAGTATATCAAGCAAGTTAATTGTACATGTTTCTATTATCTTATCTATTTTAATTTTAAATATTTTTTAAACTATTATTTTTTTTCTACAGGGAACATAAACAATTTATATATAGAAATCATTGTTCTTTATCATTGAGAAGGAAAGAGACTTTACATAGAAAAGAGTTTTCTACTTGGTTGAAATTGAAGGTAAAAATATTTATATAATAACTAAATAAAAATAATATTTAATTATTTTTACTATTTGTTTATATTTTGGTATCTAGTTTTCCTGCATACTCTGTTTTTGAGGAAATGAGAGCTTTGGCTTTTGGTCCTAATACCACAGTTCGTGTTTGTAAATCACTTTTGATCAATGGATACAAATTTATTATCACTGAATGAACAAGAAACATGAAAACACTGCATGAAGGTGTTATGATAACAACCACAAAAGACTGTTATGCTAGTTCATCAGATAATAGACCTCATTCTGAAAATTTAGCTTATTATAGAGTCATGGATAAAATAATAATTTTGGATTATTACTCACATGGCTGAGTCACGACGATGAAATTTCAATGGTTTGATTTAATGAAGAGGCAAGGCACCTTTATTAATGAGTATGGATTTCAAGTTATTGACATGACTCACACTCTTTCCACCGATGGACCATATGTATTGGCATCAATGGTGAAACATGTTTTTTATGTCTAAGATCATCATTAGAATAAATTCAGTGTAATTATTGAAGTAAATCCCAGACATGTTTTTGATGATGGTGATGATGAATTTGACACTATCCCTACAACAATTGGAAGCAATATGTTTATTACTTATGATGCCTCCAATAGCTCAATTTTCAGAGTTTATTGTGAACCTGAAGTTGTGATGGTAAACCTATATGTTTCACCTACATCATTCAGAGTGTGTATCCTAGAACTTACCTTCAAACAACCATAAATATTCTATTTCTTTATGTTTTTTTTATCAGAATGGTTTTTCTATATTTTGATTTTTGGGTTACTCATTAGTTATCTGTTTCTAATTACCTCCATATTTTTCTCATTGTAGGAAATGACACCCATTGATCTTGGTGTGTCTTTTGGGACACCCGTGATATTTAGGCCTCCGATGATTACACTACCTATTGGCCCAACGTCTATGCCATACACTTTTTCTTTGAGTTCATTATCTCGAAGCTATTATATTCCACCTTCTTTGACTCCTACTCCGATATAGTATGTGGCTGAGGAGCGTACACTGAGGGACACTCCACCTGTACAAGATATTCATTCAACTTCTTCACATCCAGTGACGCCCATTGATCCGACTACCACAAGTATATTTATATAAATCTATCAAATTTGCATACCAAAATTTATTTTTATTATAACTTGTACTGATATTTATTTTAATAATAGATTCATCTACTGATAGGAGTCAAGGGAGTGGGAGTACTCACTTGTGTGTGATATGGAACTGCCAGACACAGTTGATGGTTGTATACAATGATGATGGATAGATGATTGATAAACCTGGGCAGGAATTTCGGGGTTTTGGAGACTCTAGCCAAATACTCCGACATCATTCTGATCAACCCTCTATCTTGGAGACATCTGGCACACAAAGTTAAGGATAATGCATGGGCGCAAATATGGGTAAAAAATCCATTGGATTTAATGTAGTATTTTTTGTATTTATATGAATTAATCTATTAGGTTTCATCTTCGGTTTAACTTCCCTGATGGAGAAGGTGAACGACCTCCACGTTTAAAGGAGCTATTTGAGTTCTGGAGAGCTTAAAAGCATGAGTTGTATGTTGGATGTTGTGATATAGTGTGCATGGAGTTGGATATAGTACCTATCATGGATGACTTCCCAATAGAGCAATATTACCAAATGATTACCCATTGGGAAACTAACAAATTTCAGGTATTAATCCTATTTGAGGTCTTTAAATGATAGTTTTCAAATTTTTCATTAATATTATCTTATTTATTTTTAAGAATTATTTAGGAATATTCTGAAATAAACAAAAAAACATTGAAAGAAATACCACCGCACATTGGGGCGCACTACTATGTCAGATCAAGAGAGGCCGCTGGTACGATATAGTTGTTTATAATTTTTCTTTTGGACTTTCCTTTTTTTATTGTTACCTAATTAAATTATTTGATTTATTGAATATTGAATATTTTATTATACTTTCTATTTAAATTGTTTTAACTTCATTACAAAAGAAAAAATTGAATATTGAAGGACGTCTCCCTCAAGCATAATAGTTTTTCTCGAGTTGAATGAAAAATGATGGAACTGCGGTTAATGAACCAACACAAGAAATGATTATAAGTTTTAATTTGTTTATTTAAAAGTTTAATACCAATTTTGAAATTTAATAATCTATTAATTTTTTTAATTGGATTCTTTAGAGGCCCTTGATGCCCAGAAGCCTAACAATTTAGGGCCGCATGATCATTAATATCCTGTTTTGGGAGATGAGCACTCTGGTCGGGTATGCTGCTGACCTGGTAAAAATATAGTCCCGACATGGTAGTGGTCCTCTCCAAGTATTCATTCTAGTACCATCGAGATGGAACAGGTCAAGGAGCATGCAAGACAGTCTAATAAAAGGGTTACAGAGTTGGAAGAACAGGTTCAAATGATGTAGAAATAATTTATGAAATTGATCAAAGTGTTCTCTTCATCACTTCAAGCAGAGGCCAGCATGACTTTTCAGACATATATGTCATCGATGGGTGCAATATACAATGCAACAGGCGGAAGATCTAGTAGTGGTCTAGATGATGACATTCCTGGTGATGATGAGGATGCTAAAGAGGACGAGGGAGAGGATAAGGATGAGGACGAGGGTGAGGATGGAGCTGAGGGTGAGGATGAGGCTGAGGGTGAGGATGGGGACAATGATGAGGATGACGACGATAACATAGATGGTGGTGAAGATGAGGCTGATGATGACAGTGGTGATGATGATGGTTATCATGGGTATATTGATCCATTAATTTTTTTAATTTATTATAACTCTTTATTTTTGAACCTATTTTTTCACTCTGGTATGGATATTTTTGAATTCAGTATAACTAATTATTTCTGACCAAATATGGAAGCCTAATGATTTTATAATGGTTTTTGGGGCTTCTGGGACTTGTTTAGAGCTCGGAACACCGGTCAGCGTCGAAAAACACTATGCCTCACGGTTAGTAAAAAATTTATTCCCATCCCACAAGGTATCTACCAACCATATAGCACTATATATTAGAATTAATGTGCATGATTTTTCCTAACGACGCACCAGGGGATGCACATCATGCACAATGTCTATAGTTTTAGTATAATATTTTATCACTGTTGTTGAACAATTTGCCTAACTGGCATATGGAAAACCAACCAAACACTTTCAGATCATGTTGATACTTTGGTAGAATGATCCATGAGTCATATGTGACATGTACGAGTCAACGCTGCCTCAATACGAATCACGGTGTGGCTGGTATCACTCAAAGTGTCTCTCTTTATTTTTAAAATGGACACCCTCTTATGTAAAAACAATTGGCATACAGAAAACCAACCAATGATATTTGGATGGTGTTTATACTTTAGAAAAACGATCCATGGGTCATATGTGATGTGTACGACTCAACCCCGCTTCAATCTGAGGCACATTGTGCCCGATACCACTCAAAGTGTCTCACTTTTATTAAAAATGAACAACATTTGATGTGAAAACAACAACTAACATACGAAAAATGGGCCAAAAATATTTGGATTATATTGATACATGAGCACAAAGATCCATGGGGCATTTGTGACGTGTATGAGTCAAACCCGCATCAATCCGATGCACGGTGTGGCCGGAACCACTCATAGTGTCTCACCTTTATTTAAAAGGATCAATATTTTATGTGAAAACAACAACTGGAATAAGAAAAACCAAGAAAACACATTCAGATTATGTTGATAATTTTGGAAAATAGTACATGGGACATTTTTGACATGTACGAGTCAACCATGTATCAATATGAGGCACAGCGTGGCAGGTACCACTCTAATTGTCTATCATTTGTTTAAAATGGACAATGTTTTATGTAAAAATAACCGGCATGGGAAACCCAACCAAACATATTCATATTTGGTTGATACTTTAGGAAAATGATCCATGGTACATTTTTTATGTGTAGGAGTCAACCTCACATCAATATAAGGCATGGTGTGGCTGGTACAACTCTAAATGTCTCTCTTTGGTTTAAAATGAACATCATTTTAAGTGAAAACAACAACTGGCATATGGAAAACCTACCAAATGAATTCGAATTGTGTTGATACTATATGAAAATGATCCATGGGACATTTATGATGTGTACAAGTCAACCCAGGATCAATTAGAGGCATGGTGTGGCCGATAAAACACCAAATGTCTCTCTTTTATTTAAAATGGACATCATTGTAAGTGAAAACAACAACTGGCATATGGAAAACTAACCAAATGCATTCAGATTGTGTTGAAACGTTATAAAAACTATCCATGAGTCATATGTGACATGTACGAGTCAACTCTGCCTCAATCCGAGGCATGGTGTGGCCGGTATCACTTAATGTGTTTCTCTTTTGTTTAAAATGGACACTATTTTAAGTAAAAACAACTGGCATACAGAAACCAAACATATTCGGATTGTGTTGATACTTTACAAAAATGATCCATTTGTCATATGTGATGTGTATGACTCAACCCTATATCAATCTGAGGCGTGGTGCGGCCAGTTCCACTCCACGTTTCTCAATTTTATTTGAAATGGAAAACATTTTAAGTGAAAAAAATAACTGGCATATAGAAAACCAACCAAACGCATTCATATTTTGTTGATACATTAGTACAACAATCCATGGGACATTTATGATGTGTAAGTGTTAACCCTACATCAATCAGAGGAACGGTGTGGTCGATACCACTATAAATGTCTCTCTTTTGTTTAAAATGGACATCATTTTAAGTAAAACAACAACTGAAATACGGAAAATGGACCAAACGTATTCAGATTCTATTGATACTTCAGGAAAATGATCCATGAGTCATTTTTGATGTGTACGAGTCAACCCCACCTCAGTACGAGGCATAGTGTGGCCGATACCACTCAAAGTGTCTCAAATTTATTTGAAATGATCAACATTTTAAATGAAAACAAAAACTTGCATACGGAAAACCAACCAAACACATTCAGATTGTGTTGATACATTAGTAAAACGATACATTGGTCATTGTTGAGGTGTACAGGTCATCCCCGCCTCAATCCAAGTCATAGTGTGGCCGGTAGCACTCTAAGTGTCTTTCTTTTGTTTAACATGGACACCATTTTAAGTAAAAACAACTGACATACGGAAAACCATCCAAACGTATTCGGATTGTGTTGATACATTAGAAAAACAATACATAGGTCATTTATGACATGTACGAGTCAACAGAGCCTCAATCCGAGGCCCGGTGTGCTCGATACCACTCAAAGTGTCTCACTTTTATTTTAAAAGGACATCATTTTAAGTAAAAATAACAACTGGAATACAGAAAACCAACCAAACACATTCATATTTTCTTGATACTTTAGGAAAACGATCTATGGGTCATATGTGATGTATACGAGTCAACCCCGCCTCAATATGGGGCACGGTGTGGCCAGTATCACTCTAATTGTGTCTCTTTTGTTTAAAATGAACATTATTTTATGTAAAAACAACTGGCATACAGAAAACCAACCAAACGTATTCGGATTGGGTTGATAATTTAGCACAACAATCCTCGGTCCAGCCTCACACAATCCACTTATCATGTGAGTAACTCCTACCCCTATTCTAAAACACATGACATTTAATACGACATGGACAACTATATTCCCTAAGATACAGAAGCTCATTGATAAACATCTGCTATCCTCATCACTATGTTCAAAGACACCCACCCCAAACCATGACATTATATTTTTTTTTGGTTGAATTCATTTATTCCTTTCCTTATTTTGGGTTATTAGCTTCTAATTTCTGAATTCAGTCATGTGTCTGTTATAAAAAATGCAATTTTGTTTGTACTCTTAATTCTGTATCACATATAATTACGTACTCAGTTTTTATTATATTGTATTCATAATTGATTTTTAAAATATGTATCCTTATAATTATCAGTTTTTAATTATGTATCCTTATTATGTATTGCATTTTATATATTCCGTATAACACCCACAGCAGCACACAGAGCAGGGTTTTGTGTGAATTTTACAACAAAGCTAATACCATGGTTTTTAACCATTGGTATAGGTTCTGAATTTATTTTTTTACCAACGGTTCTTAACCATGGGTACAAAAACATTACCAACAATTTAAACCGTTGGTATAGGGGTGAATTGAATACTAAAAAAGGTATGCCAATGGTTTTGAAACTATTGGAATATGTGTTGTATAAGAACACTCTTCCAACGGTTTTATAAAACCATTGGTATAGAGTAGATTTCTTCACATATACGAACGGTTTATCTAAAACCGTTGGTATATGTAAATTATCATGGCTTACTAGGCGATGATTACTAATACTATTGGTATAATTTACACCAACGGTTCTCTACCCTATACCAATAGTTTTCAACCGTTTGTATACCTTAAATTTTCAGTAGTGGAATGAAATGATGATGTTCCTTCCCTTAAGATTCCCTTGTACATAATTTGTAATTCTGAGAAGACTGTATACTTTTAAATTCTAATCACTAATAATGTTATACGATCCATCCAACATAGAGAATATTCCACTTTATTTTCATTACCATGATGGTAGTGGAAGGAGAAGTCATAATACTAGATGAGATCTTACCATCTTATTTTGATCATATTAAGATCTTTCTATGTGACTATACAACTGAGTCTCTCAAGATCAGTGTATATATCACACTTATACCCTTATAGATAATGTTTCCATCTTTTCAACATGAAGGTAAAATCTTCCACCCCTAAATTATGTGTGATGTAGTTTTTTTGGTGAAGTTTCAATTCCTTGGCACATTGGCTATTAATTTTTTATTTTGAACTAGTAAACAACCTTATACTTTGTTTTATGCATAGCTGTATACCCCCAATGACTTCCCAAATTGTCGGCAGTGTGAGTACTAGTGCAGTGATAAGAATATTTCCAATTCATTGGTGTATTATTCACATTCACTGGTCCAGAAACAATTTACTCCCTTCTGAGTCATTTTGGTTAGTGGGCTTGACATTAATGTGATGTTCTTCATAAATCATTGATAATACCCAACTAGACTGAACAAACTACATATCTCTGTGACATAATTAGGACCGGTCTACTCCTCAATTTACTTTTTCTTAAATGGGTCCACATATATCCCTTTGTTTGTGATAAAATGTCCCATGAATGTTATTTCCACAATATAGAACTCTCATTTACTATATTTTGCATATAGTTTTCCACTTTGCAATGTCTTTATAATTGTATTCAAATTCATCTCAGGATCCTACATTATCCGGGAGTGTATTATAATATCATCTATAAAGACTACTTGGGTTTTTTCGAGGTAATCTCTAAAGACTCTATTAATTAAATCCCTAAATATTATTAGAGTATTATTTTGTTGGAAAGGAATTACTATGAACTCGTAGATTCTATACCTCATTCAAAAGGTTGACATGGGGATTTATTCCCTATTCACATTTAATTGGAGATATATTGACTTATTGTTCTTCATATAGAGTTAATTGGCCCCACATATTTGATCGAACAAGTCAACTATTTATTGAAGGGGGTACTTGTTCTTTATCCTGAATTTTTTAAGAACAGGATAATAAATTTATAGGAGCATTGATCTATCCTTTTTCTTGAGGAAAAATACCATAACACCATAGGGTGAACAAATCAGGAATATTAAACCATTCTCCAGATTCCCTTTTATCATATTCTTATGTACTTAAATCTCAATGGAGGATATACTATAATCTTTTTTTGATATAGTTAGTGATCTATGTATAAGATAACTTGATAAATCGGTCACTCATTCATAAGGAAGGAAATACAATTATTAAGGGAACACAACATTGTAGTATGTTACAAAGGGAGTGTCTTAAATCATGTTCCTCTCCATTGTGTTAATAATTTGAGATATATATATATATATATATACATACTCATATGGATATAATATTCACACATGAGTTGATTATTCTGAATGATATGCATCCACCTCATTACACATGTATAGCTTTTGACGATACCTCAGGAAGTGAAGGATGACCTCCCTCTCTCGATAGTTATTTTTGGATTTATATAAAGATATCCCATCCATGTCCAATATAGAAAAAAAATCCACAAAATTATGTTGGATCATATTTTTTTAGAGGTTCAATCCAAAAAACATTACTGAGGAGGATTTATATACATAAGATATAATAATTTCCCAATTCATTATTATCACTTTAACTAAACATTCATATTTTGATGTGGTGTTTGAAATGCTAAACTAAAACAATAATATTTGAAAAATGTGTAGAATATTAATTGGATAGTACATCTACTGTTTTTGAATGATTAATCATTGTACCTATTACTACATCATTTTCAACCTCCATTATAGTAGTATTGATAGAATATACCCTTCCATGCTTCCTTAGATGATTCTATCACATATTTTTAGTGGTATACCTTATCTTAGGGAATTGGATTCATAGTGCATGTGTTCCTTATAGTAGAAAATATATACTCAAGAATGAATGTTGATTTGAAACTTCGTCTCTTCTTTATCATTAGTGGGATTCTTGGAATACATTCGAAAATCATTATCCTAATTATATTTTCCACATTTAAAGCACCCCCAGTTATTTTTTCATATTCTTAGAATACTTATTCCTACAGTTTATACATGTGGGATTTTGGGTTTTCATTCCTCCATGAGATTTATTTGTTGATATTCCCTTATTAAACTTCATTTACCAATATTTAACTCTCACGGAATGAGTACACTGAGACTCTCTAATCTCTATATCAACCTTAAGGGAACAACGGTCAATCTCTGCATATCCATCAAAGTCTCAAATGGAACAATATTTTTGTATAGTCAATTTTAATCCACTAAATAGAAGATATGACTATAATTTGGTGTTCTTGAAAAAGAGTTTTTCATATCATAAAGTCCTTTTATTTTCTTTAGATTCTTCAATAGTGTCATGTTCAATTTTTTCATTATGAAGAACTCTCTCTCCATATTAATATGATGATTAAATGGAATTTTTTTATCAATAAATTTTTTAGTAAATACATCCCATTCAATGGAATAAATTTCTTATTTAGTCTATATGTTCTTCATTAGTTTCCTCCACTAATTAGCTAACCAATAAGAAAAATTGACATCTATAATGACATTCTCACCATCTAAGCACTAGAGGGAAGATGATATTTTCTCATGGGAGTTAATCAATTTTTCTAGGATGGGGGGATCATAAAATACACTAATTATATAGGTAATTTTCACATAATGAATTCGATAAAGAAGTGAACTTTATTAGGATAATGAAGGCATTACACATGATTCAATTTATTATTCATTACTTGAGACAATTGATCTCATACTATCATCAAGCCCTGAAATCCAATTTCCATTAAGATTGGATTCTCATTTTGTAAATTGCCACATTTACTATCACATTGGCTATTAGCACAGGTTCTTCTATTTATAGCCATTAACATAAAATAAAATAAAATTAGGGGGGGTTGAATATATAGTTAATGAGAATATAAAAATTCAACTATGATGACAGAATGATAAAATTATAAATTAAAGATATAACCTAACTTGTGATTCTATATGTTTCAATCTTGGTTATCTATGTATATAGAATTAAATTAAGGGTTATTATTAAAGACTTCCAGTCGTAATCCCCTAAAATAAATAGATAGTTATATGATACCAAATATAGGAACCCAAACATTTTATATACATTTTTACATCATTTTATGTATACTTATCTATGAAAAAAACCAGGGATGGAAATGTTTAGTGCCATTGGAATATTAGGAAAATAATTGGAAAACATGAAACTAAAATAAATCATATTTTTATTAATAACAATAATGAGATATTAAACCCCGTTGATATTCTATACATACATATGTTAACATGGGGAATACTTTCCCAAATGTATGAGATAAAAATTCTAGTATGTTAATAATCATTGGATTGAAACATATCACATGAGTTATAAGGAATAAAATGATAACATAAATGGAATAGATCATGAATAAACATATGGAATCATATCCCATATAACATGAATAATGTGATCATTGAAACATATTTAAGTGGAAAAAACATATAATAGGACATTAAAAAGAGTCATGAATGACTTCCAAGACAATATCACATAGTGAAAAGAGTCCCATAATAGATTAGTTTTACTCCCTAATACCACACACACCATATCAGGAGACTAAAACATTCCCAAATAAATTATATTGATATCATGGAACACTCATAATAACATGTTCATGGACATGGTTGAAACATTAACAATCAAACACATGGAATGATCATAGGGGTTACTAATGGAATGAAATGTGTATCATAATCATGCCATAAGGCATAAACAAAGGGTGTATCGTAATTGTATCCATGAAATAATGAATTTATTAGTTACTATACATTCAAAAAGAAAATATAAGAATATATTATAAATAATGATTTCCACATTAATTGATAACATGAAAATGAGTGCTTATAAAACATTATAAATGTTCCACTTAAGTGTGGTTTTATGGAATATAAGAAACCATCCTTAAAGAGAATAAACAAATATTTTTTTCTTAATACCATAAATGAATTTATATAATTTGTAATGAAAAATTTAGTAATTTTAGATAAATATTGGAAGATTAAAATAATTTATGGACAGTACATCAAAAAGGGTAATAAACATATAAGTTTCCCATTAATTAGGTTATCTTATCGAGAGGAATTGATAAGAAACCCATATAAAATATGTAATCACCCATAAAAAAGATGAATTGATATATATAAATATTTTTTATAAAAATAAACATAATATAATATAATAATATAACAATATTGAAGAGATGAATTGAGTTAGAGAGAGAGAAATCTTATCCCAAAAGAAAATATGGAGGTTCGGAGAGATCCCTTATCTTTTTTCTGAATGTGTTCTGAAAATTCACACGATGTCCTAAAAAAAGATTCAATAATTTCATAATTAATAACCTATTAGACTTGTATTTCAAATATTTATAATTTTATTAAGTTCATTTATGGTCACTTTGTTTAGTTATAATGTTCAATTTATTCATTTTTAGAGTGTTTGTTTCATTGTTTAATGGACATTTCACATGTGTATAATTATGGATGTTCTTGTATAATGGGAATATTATCCAAAAGTGAAATGAAATTGTATTCATAAACATATAGAATTTTTAATTATCTTATATTTCATTCTCTTTTCTGACATGAGTATGACTCATTTGATAAAACATTAGTGATGACTGGTTAGTTTATTTTGGAAGGTTTTTTCATCCAGGATGAACTAGTTTTGATTTTTTTTTTAATATTTTGTCCATATATTAGTTCTATAACATCGAATAAGATAAAATATACTTATTAAAATATTATTTAACCATAATAATATCTTTCTGAATATCATTTTAGTTGTTAATTATAAATTAAAACTCATTATCCATGAATATTGTTAACCACTATAATTTGGGTAATGGTTTACTTTATTTGGATTAAGAGGACACGAGAAAAGGGGATGGAAATAAAATAGTCCATTAGTAATATAAAATTATAATATATACATGATTATGGATTTATTATAATTTGACTGATGAATGTGGGGAGGAGAAATTAAAAGTAGAAATGAAATTAAAAGAGGTATTTTCAGAATGTTACCTTTTGAATATCGCCTCCTTGATGAACTTGGAATTGGTCTCATAGTGAGACCAAAAGTACATAATTGTGGGTAGGATATCTTATTTCAGTGAAATTGGAAAGATAAATAATTTTATGGAGTGAAGAGATGAAGATGTGATAGATGGAATTTATAATGGATGAGGGGAGTTTGTTTGCTAAATTTTCAAAACATTAAATTATAATAAATTAGTTTTCAGTAAAAATACCAATGAATGGCCATGTATTAAAGTATAATAATAGATAACATTATAATATCATAAACTAATAAAATTTATACTTGTTTTTTTATTTTAAATATTATCATATCGATTAATATTTAGTTAGAATATTTTAATTTTAACAGGAGTAAAAAATATTTAATATTAAACGGTAGTAATAGTTACATATATGGTGTCAATTTTTCCCCAAATGGACAATTTATAGAATTTTATATCATAAAATACTCACTTTTACTTAAATAATAAAAATATGTTTATTATTTTTAAATATCTTTATAAAATCATTATCCCATAAAATAATATTATAGTCAATGTAGATATTATTCACCAATTTTACAATTAAAAACATCAATAAAATAATTTAAATTAAATCAATTTTTTTATTATACCTTAAAATTTTCATGGTCATCTATGCAATTCATGGATCACCATAAATATCTCAAATTACATTTCTTTTGATATTTTTATTATCATTTATATGATATTTCAATTAATTGAATAATCATTGCATCAGTATTTTGTAATAATTTATACTTATTTTATAGCTCCTAAAATTTTAAATAAATTAACATAAAGAAGATAAATCCTTGATATTTTCATATAATATTTATACCTGCATATATGTTTCCATTAACCAAATAATAAAAATATTATAATTATTAAAAATAATAGTGTATTTTTTCTTCACCTTCACTGATTTTAATAATGTCTATGTAATTTTCATGTAAATGTATACATTAAATAGATTTATTTCAAACATTAGGCATTAGGGATAAAATTAGATTTATCAAATAAGAATTCAAATCAAATATTATATTCTTATAACATATTTGTAACCTAGACTAACCTAAATTACCCATTAACAATTTGATAAAGGTTATAATTGTAACTATTCATATTGACAAAAAATTGAATGGATGTATTTATAGAATTTTTATATTATGATTCCAAATATGTAATCCATTTTTAAAAAATATTAATTGATAGGTGGGAGACATTAATTTAATATTAAATAAGAAAAATACAAAGAAAAACTTTTTTTTTGAAAAATTACCTTTTAACTAGAAAATGTTTTGATATGAAATTAATATATAAAATTAATTCAAAAGAAATAAATTAGATTATTTATTTTCAAAATTAACTAATAAAATTTTGAAACTATAAGAGTTTAGATTTTTAAATACATAAATTAAAATATTGTCTTCATTATAATGTAGTAGTTTTTACTAATCATTAAATATCATAAATTTAAAAAAAAATTCAAGACAACATCATAAGAAAAATTTGACATGATAAATTAAAAAAATTATTTTATTTGGAGAAATAAATTTTATTGAGGTTTAAAAATTATGTTTATATTCTTCCCTTAAAAATAAATAATGTCCTTTTTGAAGAAAACATATTTTTCAACAATAAAATGTCCATATTAAATATATAGGTGTTTTTTTATTTCAGTAAATATATTTCATTATATAGTTATTTTAATTTATAAATTTCAATTATACAAATAGGTTGTAATGGTTTTGTAAAAAAAATTATATATTAATAGTATATTATAGTTCGTTTAAACGAGATGGTGTGTGAAACCTAAGCTACTAATAAAATAAAAATATTTCATAAAATTTTTGGGTGTTACACTAAAGAAATAGATATATTAGTAGTCTAGGTAAACACGATCCATACTTGAAATTCACATTACATTTAAATGATAAAAAAACCCCTTTGAGAACACTTTGATTCCCCCTAAATGTTTATTTTATATCAGTCCCAAAACATTTTCTATTTTACTAAGGAAAATAAAACATTAGAAAGGGGATATCTCATATGCTTAAGGGTATCCATATAATGGAATATGTCATTGACAAATTATCATAATCAATAGAGAAATATAAACTATAAAAACATATTAAATTTAAGCAATAACGTGAAAATATTATGGAATGAATAATAGATAATCAAATAAAGGTATATTAATACTGATGGGAGATTGGAAATTATCAATTAATGTTTTAACTAAATGAATAATCATAGGGAAATAAATAATTGATCTCATAAAAAGGTAATTAATGATATTATAAATTATCAATTTATATTCTTGGAAATTCAAAACAATTTTTAAAAATACGTTTAAAAACTCTTTAATTTGGCCAACTGATTTTTCACATTAGACCTATTGATGCATTGAGGAGTTATAAAATGATGGGGCCCACCTATGACATAATAAATCCAATGCATTCCATATATGAAAGTGGTGATTCATAATTAACATAAACATTCATAATGACAAACTATGATATAAAATATTAATACTTAATACATTCATTAATTATAAACCACCAAGAGTAATATGGTGAATGATAAAAGATTAGTATTTCCCCAACCAAAATTATAAAAAACCAAAAAGTGAATTAATAATGATGGTTTCATTAAAACATTTTCATGTTTTACCATATGTAATATAAAGATTTTTTTCATTCATGAATATAAATTCTAGTAAAATAACCTTAAAACATTCTTGAATAAAATAAGCATTACAATTAAAAAATATCATTTTAAAACTATTTTTCTTTTAAAATGATTTATTTTATTTAAAAAAAACCATTTAATCTTATAAAATTATATTTATAACATTTAGTGATAATCGTGGAAGTAAATTCCATACATAACATATTAGTTAAAAATAACATTCATTTCAAACTATTTATAAAAAAGGGGGAAAATAATTCATTCAGAAAATAATTTGAATATTTCAATGGATTGTTCTTGTAAAAAATAAAAAATGGTTATAAATTAAATTAATAAATATTTTGGATAATTTGTTAAAAATTTCTTTAGACACATTTTTATAAAAAATTGTTATGGAGAAGGAGAATTTTCAACTATATTGAGAAATAATGTCATATTTTTTTGAAAATATTTCTTCAATAATTTTAAATAATAAATATAATAGTAAATGATATTATTACTCAAACAATAAATGAAAAAATAAATGAAAATAAATTTATTTATATTAATATATAAATAAAAAAATAACTCTAAGAGATACTTAAAAAATAAACCATCTTTGATAATAATGAGATTTTGAAATATACCCTTACCCCTTTGGTAATCTTTTAATCATAATACCCATAAAAGAAAAAAAAAATAAAATGAAACATTAAATACAATTATTAGAAATATATTATTAATATAAATTATAAATAGTTTATTTATATATAAAACTCGAAGGAATAAATTCTGAATAGTGTATATGTCTAATAAAAGTAATATTAAATGAGAAACCTTATCCTCATGTTCGTATTCCCTTGTAAGTGTGTGAGCCTATGTTATAAAATATATATTTTGATTATACATATATTAAATATAAATAATAATATATCTCATACTATCAATTATTAAATTATAGTCTTTTATCACCCATTTATTATCAATAATTCATTAAAATCACAGTTTTGAATGATAATTTCTTTGTTTTTGATGATTTTTTTTGTTCAGGAATTTCAATTATTTTACTATGATCCTTTTTAACTAATATTTATAATCTTATCCATGATATTAATATACTATATATTCATTATATAATTATTTATAGTAATTTAAAAAATATAGATATAGGAAAATGACTACACGGTTCACTGATAGGGCAGACCATACGTACGCATGGACACTTTTTTAGTTTTTCAAGAATAATGGAATGAAAATAAGGTAAATAGTATTTCACATATTATAGAGTCATTATTATATATTATATATCGAAATTATTAATTAAATTTATCCATATTATCTTCCATGTAAATTGTCAGTGAAAAAATGAGTAACATCACATCATGATGTAGTCACCTTCTATACACACAATTCATATTATTGTATCCCCCAAGGAATAAATGTAATAAGGAACATGTCATATAATAATTAAATTTGTATAATTTTGTTACAGGTATAATATATAATGTATTACATATACTTATCACTATCTATGTATAATGGAAATGAGAAAAACACACCACATTATCACATAAGGTGGTAATTAGATGTATAGATGAGCGATATTATTGTTTCCAATGAGTTGGAAGGTAACACGGTAGGTGTAATATTAAAATTTTAGAAGTATAATAATTTCATAAATATAAAATAAATATTTAAAATAAATTATTATATCCTTCTGTGATAGATGGTTATGTAAAATGGTTTACATCGTAATGTGAGGCGATAGTCTACTGTACAAACGATAAATGGTTTGGTTTCCAATATGATGTAAGAGGGTATTTTTATACGATGGTATATTAACATAATAACGTCTAAGTATATGAATGATACTGAGGTTATTTTATATGAGTGGTTAAATAAAATTTTTAGGAGGTGGATGTAAAGACCCGTAAATTTCAAGGAAATATTTTTTTCTTTTTTCTTTGGAATTTTAAAAGAGCGCAGTTTCTGACGGCACCTGATTCCGAGGCCCGGTGTGCCCAGAATCATTTTCCGAAGTTTGTCTCGGGTACGTTCAGTGAACGGACGAGCGAGTTTTTTTATAAATTTTGAACCGGTGCCCAGAATCGAATTCTGAGGGCACCGACGAAATCGCAGCACCGGTATTTTCTTAGAAACGCCTCTTCCAGAGTTTCATTTGCTCGAGTGTGGTTTTTAATTTTCGGGCTTAAAGTTAAGAAATAAAATAATTTTACGACAACTTTATTTTATTTCACTTAAGCCACTTGAAGCCACTTGGAAGCCTCTTAAACTGAGTTGAAACGGATAGGGGACTATGCAGAAATATCCTACCCTCTCGGTAGGATATTTGTGAGGTGGGGCACGCACGAGCCCCGCCATTTCATTCCGCTAAGTAACGCACCCATGAAAACCCATCATTATGAAAGTCAACTAACGCATTTACTTAAATTCTTAACAGACCATTTAATTGGGTGGTTTATTTCATAAATTAAATGAGTTGTTTCTTTCGTTGAATTAATTCAACGAATTGATGGGTCGTTACTTACCCCTTTTTCGTTGGTTGGCATAATAATAATAAAAGACCAACCAGTCTTTTTGAAGGATTACTGGTTGAGAGGTTTGATAGAGTCCTCGTGCCTTTATCCTTCTTCACGAACAATGTGAAGAACGCGAAGAACGCCAGCCTCCGATGAAGAACGCCAAACCCGGAAATCGATGACGCGACGCCGTGTTCCGCGACACCGACGTTCCCTTCCTGCAACGTTCTTCTGCGACACCTCTTCCTCCGCAACGGATCTTCGATCATCTGCTTGAGTTTGCCGACTCAATGCCAGTTTCTGCAACGACGTGATGCCCTTCCGCGATGACGCGATGATCCCCTTCTTCCGCGACGAACAATTCCATGAAGAACACTCACGCGCGACGACTAAGAAGTAGGGATTTTATTTTTTTGGAAATGACTCTTTTTCGAATGTTGTTTCCGTTCAAAATGAGGAACCTGATTTATAAAACAATTTTATTTCATTAAAAATTGTTTTCGGATATGCGTTCATGTGTTGACCTTTATTCCTCCCGTTGTTTATCTCTAACGCGGAGGGTGCCGGCCAAACGAACACGGCCCAACGACCCTCCGCCACTCTTCATTTTTGTGTGGATTTGACGGGCAATGACGGAACGTGCCGCAAGGGAAGTTTGATGGTTCCACAGTGAAGAGCGAGTCCCGGGTGGAGCAGCGGCGCAGACGGGAAGAAAATCGGGCCACCGGAGCGACTCCGGCGGCCCGCGGAAGCCGGCGACGGCCCCCGGCGCGCCGCCGGGCGAGACCGCCGCAACACCCGCCGCGGCGGCGGTACTCGCAGACCCGCGGCCGCGTGGGTCCGGCGCGCATGCAGGACGCGGCTGAAGCTGCATCCGGTCGACAGGGAGACACCCCGCGGGTGTCGCGGGGGTGTCACCCGGGGGCGGCGGCTCCCCCCCGCGTCACTCGGGACGCGGCTTCAGCCGCGTCCGGCTGTCTGGCCGATACACCGCGGGTGCCGCGGGGGTGTCACGCAGGGCGGCGGCTCGCCCCGCGTCGGCCGCTCGGCCGAGCCGGGCTGGGCTGGCCGGGCCAGACTGGTCCGACCGGGTCGGACCGGGTTCTGCCGACCCAGGGGGGGTCGGGCCGGGTCGGCCTGGGCCCGGACCCCCCGTCTTCGGACGGTTTTCGTTCAAATGGCCATAAAATGAGCTAAGGGCCTCCAAACGACTCTCCGTCAGCGGCAACGCGATCCTTGGATCGAGACGGTCGTTTTGGTATATCACACTCAAGGTTTCAGAATACCTTGGGTTCTGCCGGGTTGGTTCGTACACGAAACCAACCAGGCCCTCGGAGCGGAAGCGCTCATATCTTGAGATACGGACGTCCGATTGACGTGCCGTCAGCTTTGTTGGATTCCTCTAAGTGAGACAGATCTTTTGGCTTATTCTTCCCGAGGTTTGGATATCGTCGGGGTGCGGTCGAGTTGGTTCGCTCATGAAACCAACCGGGCCCCTAGAACGAAAAAGCCAATATCTCACAGACCGGGCGTCCGATTGACGCGCCGTCTGTCTCTTTGCTTTCCTCTTGATGAGACGGAACATTTGGCATCCTCTGCCCGAGTTTTGGGTGCAGATGGATAGTATCCGGGTTGGGTTGTACCCGAAATCCTACAGGGCCCCTGGAACGGAAAAGTTGATACCTTTCTGACAGAACGTCCGTTTGACGAACCGTCAGCGGCGTTGGTGATCTCATTGAGAAACGGTCCCTATGAGTATACCATATGAGTGTTCGGGGTATAGTTTAGTTACGGACGGATTGGTTTGCACACGAAACCAACCGGGCCCCTGGGACGACATGGCTAGTAACTCACAGACCGGGCGTCCGATTGATGCGCCGTCTGTTGCATTGAGACCCCTACGACGGGGTGGTTGTTTGAGATACTTCCTTGCGGGACATTGTGATACTTGGAGTATCAACCAGTAGCTCGTGGAGCGGACCCTCCCGGAGACGAGCTTGCAGAGTACGGAGACTGTGTAGCTGACTGAGACCCGACGACTGCTGATCGAACGACCCGGTGTGTTACAGAGGTGCGCTTGGTTGTAGCGGCACATGGGAGCGCTTGGTTGTAGCGGCAGACCCAAGACAGAGGTGCGCTTGGTTGTAGCGGCACATGGGAGCGCTTGGTTGTAGCAGCAGACCCACGACAGAGGTGCGCTTGGTTGTACTGCACATGGGAGCGCTTGGTTGTAGCGGCAGACCCACGACAGAGGTGGGCTTGGTTGTAGCGGCACATGAGAGAGCTTGGTTGTAGCGGAAAACCCACGATAGAGGTGCACTTGGTTGTAGCGGCAGACCCAAGACAGAGGTGCGCTTGGTTGTACCGGCACATGAGAGGGCTTGGTTGTAACAGCTGGCCCGCAATACTCGATAGGTGGAGTACTACAGCAGTCTTAGGTTAGTGAGCAGTACCTCGGAGTCGTGACAGGACCACTGTACACTCCAGAGACGGAGCTCTTCAGCAGTTACAGTTTCGATGATGAAAATCCTGGTTTGAGCTGAGACGTTTTACCTTGTGTTTGCCTCATGATTGAGATGGGTTACTTGATTAATTAGGTATATGTATGGGCATATATCTAAATAGAGGTTATCTGTTGAGATCTTCTTGTGGTTATCCTTGTGGGTTTTAGTGAGACCTTGACGGTCTCGGGGTCCCTACTGAGTATCGTTATACTCACCCCTGCACGGGCTATGCCCGCACTACGTTGTGTTGGTTGCAGACGACGGACAGTGTTGATCGTGGTTGAGGCTTGCAGAGCAGGACGGTACCTGGAGGTGGACCACTGGGCGGGACGTGCTCGGAGCGGACGGCAGGACCCGAGGAGCAGTGGAGCTATCTGTACCCACCCTTCAGGTGGGATTTCGAGTGGATAGCTCGGTGTAGCGGTTTTTACCTTACAGTTTCTGTTTCCCCTTTCGAGTTGTACTTTACTTTCAGTTTGTGTTCGTATACTGGCCCTTTTACTTTTCCGCACTTCAGTTGTACTCTGTTTTTACTTAGTGTTTACTTTTCTGCTTGCTTACTCTATGGTGCTTGTTTACTTTTCAAAGGCAATGCCTTCCCTTTTTGTTGGGATTTACGCCTTGGTGCTAGTCGCAAGCCCCTGGCCTATGGAAGGCGGGTTTGGGGTAGTCACGAAACGGGCCCCGAGGATGGTTCGTGATAGTGGAAGAAGAAACTCAATAAAATTGTGCATTTAATGACGTTATATCTTTTTAAGATAGCATCTTTAGGGTTATACTAAAATCCATCCTATGATAGATTTATGATCTAACAATGGCCTCTATGATGTTTGTATGGATTTAAGGATGATATTTAGAAAGTTATTTGTAACACCCTAACATTTTGTTAAATAATTTTTGATATAAATTTATTATTTTCTATTTTTTTCAATTAATGTAACACTAATTATAAATTTCATTATATAAAACACCAAATTTATCTTTAATTATACACAACAATAACTTTCTTCGATAGCGTGTATGACATGTGACACCAAGAATCAAAATCCCTTGAAGTATTATATGATAGTTACAACTTAGACATTAAATTAGCAAAAATGAATAGTAATAACTACTTTAAGAAGTATTCATAAAATTTCATACATAATATAATTTAATTTTTAAACACTTAGTTTATATTTAATCAATTTTTAGAAAATTTATAATATTCATGAAAAATATATATTCATCAAAAGTGATTTTTATTGCATTTAATGACAAAATATTATATTTCATTTATAGAGATTTATGAAAATTTATATTATAAAATTTATATCATTTTTGAAATCATTATATAAAAATTAACTTATGGTTATGTTTAAGGATTTTTCATTAAATATTGATTTTTCAGTGAATAGTGAAAAATACCATTTTTAAACAATTTTTTCTTTTCAATAATTTAAGAAATGTAAATTCCCCACTATGTTTTAATGTATCAAATTTATTAGGTATTTATATTTAATCCACTAAATAACTTTATAATAAATTTTATTTTTTATTTTAGTATATGTTTTTCCGTTGTGTTAGGAAGTTGGTTTTTATGAAATTAATTTTAAAGTACATAATGATTCTCAATTTTAATTAATTAATATTATCCCTAAGGAGAAATTAATTTAAATGAAATTTATAGATTATATATCATTAAATTTTAATTTATATTTAATCAATTTTTATTAATAGGTAATGAGTTAATATAAAATTAGATTTTCTTGAAAAATACACTTCTCTAAAATCGTTGTTTTCATTGCCTTTTGGAGTTTTATTTTAAATTAATATTTTTCCAAATAAATAATATTTATTTTGAAAAATAAATTTAATTTTTTAAATTAAAATTTCAATATTATAATACAGTAAATTTTGATATGCTTTAGAAAATAATAATTTTTGGATGAAGAATGGAAAAAAAATTACAGAATTTTAATTAAAATCAACCTATTCACTGAAATTATTTATAAATTTATATTCTATTTTAAATTTTTTATAAATTAACATTACTAAGATTATTTATCTGTAAATAAAATTATTGTCTTTATAATCAATTTTATATGGAATTTGGATATAAAAACATTGCATGCTTTTGAATATTATCTTTTTAAAAACTTACATTCTCATCACTTATATGGGATTAATGTTAAATTAAAATTTCACAATTATGTGAATGGAATTTGTAAAAATGGATTCCATATTTTAAATAATAAAATTTTATATTGTCAAATAATTGTTAATTTTTTTTGACCAAAATTAATCATTGAAAGCATTAAAATTAATTACAGTAGTTATGTTTAAAGTGGGTTTACTGTGGGTTTTCATAAAAGGATGAGGGTTAAAATGACCTATAGACTTCTCAAAAAATTATTTTACTTTCATATATCATCGGTTAAACCTATAGTTTTCTTTAATAGACTATTTTTGACCCTTATGGAATGTAAATAACATGATATGACTTATGTATTTTCAAAAATACCATGTGTGTCATGTCCCCCATTTATAAAAGGTCACCCCCTCTCCTCTCTTATTCACACCTAAAAACCCTTTTTAATTTTTCCTATACATGACCCAATACATTAAAATATTACATCCTATCATCCTAGAAGCATTTTGTGGATATAAATCCAATATTGGGTGTTTTTTGGGGAAAACATTAGGAGGATACCTAAAGAAGAGGCTCCGTTCATTGCCGATAAGTTTTTTCTTATTTCCTTTCCAGCCCAATAATTTATAATTAAACTATGATTAAATAATATATACATAATATTAAATATAAATATATTTATTATGACAAATTATTTACCTACAACCCTCTCCACTTCCGTCAAATGGATTATAAAATCAATGTTATTGTATACTGCAGACTACCACATTGTGAATCGATGTCATTCTTTCTTCCATTACCACGGATCAAAGTTAGATATGATGATTTATATAAAGTAAATAAATGATATTTATAACATAATTATAAATATGGGGTTATTATATCATATATTATATTTTTTACTTTTCATTCAATAGGGGATTTTATAATGTCACTACTGTGTATGGCGGGCTACCGCCTCACGAAGCAATGTAACTCGTTGTTCACTTATTCTTATATAGAAGATAATAAGGATAAATATATGTCATATAAATGAAATAATTATTCTATAAACGAAATATTTATAATTTTTAATTCCAAAATTATCTTTTAATCTCTTACATATTGATTCATAGAAGGATGATAACATCGTTCGTGTATGTGCAGACTACAGCCTTCTAGAAGAGATGTGACTCTCTTTTCATCACTGCACCTCATGGATGATATATATAATAATATTTAAATAATTTATATTTTATTTATTGTATAATAATAATTAGGTAAGTATAATATATTACTTACCTCCTTTCATTAATGATCATTGAAAAATGGAAACATTACTCAAGTGTGTGTATGAAATGCCGTCTCAGTGATCGTAATGTACTTCATATCTTAAAATAACATTTCATGATTGTAATTTAATGAATAATTTATTTATAAATATTATAATAACTTTTTTATTATAATATTATAGATTTTAAAACCATTATTGAAGTAATATTAACAAAAAACAAATAAATATATAAATAATAAACAAAGTCGTTGTTACACAAAACATGACTTTAAAATGGAATTCTAATAAACATTTTACAAAATGACATAAATAAATCATATATGGTAATATGTATATATAAATATAATTATGTTAATAAATTATATTTATAATATACTTATATTTATTATATAGTATATTCAGATTATTATGATGGAGGTTAAGACTTCTATTAAGGGTTTTTTAGTCTCTTTTATTTCTGGGAGGCATGTAAAACTTCCCTTCTCATTTATCATTTTTTCGTATATATAATTCCCCTTTAAAATTTTATATTATCAATCCTATAATTTTAATGATATTTAATGTTTCATTTTATGTTAGTATTTATTTGGGAACATGATACGAAATATTCATAAAGTGGTCACAGTTTTTTGTCTACGTTTCTTATCTCTGATATAGATATTATGTTATACACCTATATTATTTGACAAGGTGTATATACAGGCCCTTTCACATGTAATATCATGAATTAATTTATCTGAGATGTATTTTAACTTCCATTTTATGTTACTCATTCATTAGGATTATTATTCAATGTTACCAATATGGTAATGATTTTATGTTACAATCTCATAATTTATCAAGATTGTTTTTGATTATTTTTATGATGATAAAATTTTATGATCCACCTCGTAAGAAACTCATATATTTTCATATCCTAGGTATTTCATGATATTTTCTTGTATTTTATTATTTTTCTACTCATTGGTACTTAAAATAATATAATAATTTTTGTATAAAAATATTAACTTATTTCTCTCTTTGGCTGAAAATCGAGTTTCATTCAAAACATGATTTCTAAAAAAATTAAAATATCAAATATTTTCCCCATATTATTTTAAAATTAAACTGTTACCCAGGTCATAATTTTTACTAAAATGTTTTCAAAGGAAAATTCTTGTTATTTTCCAGTTAATTCTCATTTCTATTTACCAAAAATTTGAAATAAATCACTATTTTCATATGTTTGAAATGACCAAACCTTCCCATAAAAATAAACATTATTTTATATAAATTTTCCTATATTTGTTTTCAAGTTTTTTCTCAATTAAAAATATTTGTATAATGGTACATTTTATTTATAAAAATTAATAGTGGAAATGATATTTTAATTCAAAAATGTTTTTAATTATTGATCAAATTAATTTTCCATCTAAGATAATATATGTTGATGTTATATTTTCTTTACAAGGGATATGATCCAAGGGTATAATTATTATTGTTTCTATTAATGGTTCAAATTTATTGAATGATGTGTATAAAACCCATTACTATTCCACATGTTATACCATAATAAAATTCTTTTGTAACCTACTTCTTTTTCCATGGGATATTTTATGATGATATAATGATATGATTATAAAACCAGCCTATTTTACATACATTATGATATAGTATAATGTTTATGAAAAAAATTTCATTTAATGGGTAATTTCATTATGAATATTTTATGATCTTATGGTATAAAAAAATATTTTTTTTCAATATAAGAAATATTGGTACTATATATCCCTCTAATGAATTTTGTTTTAATATGTGTTGTAGGATATCAAAGGGTACATGAGCATTTCACTGATGTACAAAACGTAGGATATATAGGTGGTTAGCCTAATCCAAAAAATGGGGTAAATGTGTGGTCATCCTGAGACAAACATGTTATAAATTTCTATGTGGGTTTCCTTGACATAATAATTTCTATAATTATGTATATTCTATAAATCCTTCTCTTTTGACAATATTATTCTCATGTGGATCATGTAATTAAATTTCTATATAATTTTTGTCTTTTAAACTTCTAATTTTTATTCCATAACACAAGAATCTGATCTTTGATATGCATGGTATGGTTTCCATATGATATTCCCATATTCATATACCCTTATGTTCATGTTGTACAGATGTATCTTTATTTGATTTGCATAATTACAATATGAGATCACTATTTCTTGAGTTTTCTTTCCTTGGGTTACAAATATGGGTTATATAAGAGTTTTTTTGTTAAGAGTTCAAATGTGGAAGATATTTATGGGAATCATTGAATGTATTTCACCAAATTAATAATATTTCCAACCATTTATTCAAGGTAATTAAACAATTATGGTCATTATAGATGTGATATAATATGTTGAATGGTGTTGATGACCTAGAAAAATAATTTAACCAAATTTTTATATTTCATGGAAAACATATTATTAATGGAGAATAATGCTTAATATGTTCTTGGTGTTATCATAAAGATGTTTTGATAAATAGATGATTGATGTGTATAGTGAATATTAGATTATATAAAGTACTATGTAACTGGTTAAATATATGTTAACAAATTTGTTTGAGTTATCAATGATGGAGATTAAATCATGTTAGATTTAATAATAAAATTTATAATAGATTTTTTATGTGAATAATGATGATGAATTTATGTCTTGAATACGGTTTTAGGATAATTTAGATTGTTATTAGGTTATAATAGAATACATGATTATGGTATTCACTTGTTTGGTATGTGAAAATCGAGAGCCACATTGTTATATATGAGGGAATAATTTCAAGTTGATATTGAAAAATTTAGAGAACTTATTTATGATGTTTTTTATTTTAATCTTTTGTAAGGCCCAGAAGGTTATCCATTTATTTAGAGGTGTAAGTTGAACATTGGATAAGGTTTTAGAGATTAATGTATTCCTTCAATATAAAAAAATATTTCCATATTGGATAACCATAGTTCATATTTTTTACGTAAAGATAGAAGGAATGACTTTTCATTATTTTATAGTTCATCTTTAGTTTATTATACAAAAAAACCATATTCTAGAGTAAGTGGTGAAGTGGAAATTGATGAAGGAACAACCAAAGGCTTAGATGTTACTTTTTAAATGGAATGGAATAAATAAGTATATCATAACATGAAAATTGTTGAATATTTGTAAAAGGATCATGAAAAAACTCCTCTTATCATCCTTTTTTATGATATCAATGATATTTTAATTCTTCATTAGTTTATTGTTTTATAGTACATATCATTCCCTAGATTACCCAAGTTCTTGTGATCAATATACTCTGTTACTCTTCATAATTACTTATTCTTTTCTACAATGTAAAAATATTAAATTCAAAATTATGTTATCCAATATAGAAATCCAGTTATGATGTACTTTAGGTGACCATTATGTTTCCAAATCAAATTTTTAATAGAATATTCATTATTATTTTGTTTTATGTGGGTTTATATGAAGTAATTTTCAAATTTCAAACCATTAATGACCGATATGAATCTTTACTGTGAAATTCATTTTTAAGGGTGGTAGAATGTGAAATACCGGGAGTTTGAGATATATTAATTTCAAATAAATTTTATCATTTTGATAATTTTTATAACATGTAAGACTACTTATATCATTCATTAAAAAACAACGTCATGTTTATCTATCATTACAAACATCAATGAGTTTCTTTGATAGTATTCATGACACATGAAACTAAGCTTTAGCGAACATTCAAGTATTATTTTACTATTACACACTAGCTGTAAAATAAGAGGGTATGAACAATATTAAATAAATTATGTAATATAAATATAAATTTAAACCACAAAATAAATTAATTTAGAATCTCATAGTAAATATTCAATAAATTTTTAATTAAGAAATTATATCATCAAAAAAATGTTTTCATAAAAGGTGATTTTTATTACTTTAAATGGGAAACAATAACAATTAATTTATAGATATTTATAAAATTTATTTTTTCACTTTAAAATCATTTTCAAAATCATTATATATAAATTAATCTATCATGAAATTTTGGGATTTTTCAGAATGTATTAATTTTTTAAGTGAATAGTGAAAATACAAATCTTTCTAAAAATATATTTAATTTTCAATAAATTATGTAATTTAAATACACAATTATTTTTTAAAGCCTCATAATGACTATAAAGTTATATTCTATCCACTTAATTACCATTTTTTCAGATTTATATTGTATTTTAGTATATGTTTATTATTGAGTTCAAAAAAGTGTTTTTATGAAAATAGTTTAAAAGTGAAAAATGTTTCCCTGTTTTAATTAATTTGAAATTATCCCCAATGAAGAATTTTTAAACTAAAATTTATATATTATCTATAAGTAATGATTAATTTATATTCAGACTAGGATTATTATTAAATGAATATTTAACATAAAATCATCTTCTACTTGAAAATACAATTATCGAAACCTCATTTTTTAGTCGCATCTAAAAGTTTATTTTAAATTTAATTATTGAAATGTTTATAAAAAATTTATGAAAAAATAAAATAAGTTTTTATATAAATAATTAAAAAAAAATATCATGTAGTTTTGACATCATTCTAAAAAGATAAATTTTTTGATGTATAATGAAAAAATACTAAATTTTAATTGACCACTAACATTTCGTTGCAATTATTTATATTGTAAGATTTTATTTTAAATTTTTTATAATGTAAAATTTGTAAAATTATATATCTATTAATCCAATTGAGGTCATTGAGATCAATTTTATTTTGAAATTGGAAAAAACTTTGTAATCTTTTGAATATCTTTTCTTTAAAAACTTGACTTATCATCTCATCTGTGGGAATTATTTTAAAAAAATTCCAATTATGTAAATAGAATTTTGAAAAATATTTTCCATATTCTGAATCATATTATTTTATATTATCTAATAATTTCAACTACATTTTTACTTAAATTAATAGTAAAAATTATAAAAATTAATTAACATGGTTTAGGTAAAATGGGTTTACCAAAGGTTAAAATTAAAGTATATGGGTTAAAAGGGAATAAACACATATCGAAAAACTATTTTCATTACATATTTACAACATTTATCTTATATGGTTCTATAATTTTCCATTTTTGACTTTTATGAGAGGTGAATAATGTGGGAGCACTTAATTCTTTTCAAAAATACCAACTGTGTCATATCCCTTACTTGAAAAATTCAGCAAAGTCTCCTATATTTTTCACACATTATAACCCATATATATTGGGAAATACTAGAAAAAACTACATAAAAATTCCCTAATATCTTCCTTTAGGTATTATTTTTTAGAATAATCAAACGTTAGAATGATTTTGGGGAATGCCAAATGACAATACCCGAAGAAGATGTAATGATCATAAGTGTGTGTTTTAATTTTATTTCATTCTACACCACGTCCAATTTTATTAAAATATGATGATAAAAAAAATTTCCTTCCATATAAGAATATGTTTTTATATAATTTTCATGACCTAAAACTATTTTTACTTCCATCAAATGGGTTTTGAATCATCATTCTTCTGTACGGCGGACTACCGCCTCATAAACCGATGTAATTTTTTTTCCATTACCTCATTTTAGTGCTAGGTATGGTGATGGATATAAAGTAAATATATTATAATTATAAAATAATTATACCTTTTGGATAATTATATCATTTATACCTTTTATTCGTTCCATCCTGTAAGAGATACAAGAATGTCTCTCGTGTTCACGATAGACTATTGCCTCATGAAGCAATTTGATCTATTTTTACAAGGGATTTAAATTAAAGATGAAAAGGGTAAATATATTTGATATAAATGAAATAATTAATATATTAATTAAATATTTATCAAAATTCAAAAAATAATATATCATTTTTCCTTTTCTTTCCACTAACTAAAAGAAGATAACATCATCCGTGTATGTATGGACAACCGCTGTCACGAAGAAATATGATTCTCTTTTCATGACCACACCACATGGATGATATTTATAGGTATATTTAAATAACTAATATATTTTTTAATATATTATAATAATTATTTAATGATAATATATTTATTAACTCTTTTTCATAATTCTCATTGAATAAAATAAAAGTTACTTATATGTATATAAAGTCTACAATCACTATGATTGTAATGTATATAATTTCTCAAAAACATCTTAAATGATTTTTATTAGAAGTATAATTTATTTATAAATATGATTATTATTTTATTATTATTTTTCTGGTGTTGATGGAACCATAATAAAATTATGTTAACCTATAATAATAAATCAAAACCTATATGAAAAAACAAATTTATTATTACCAGAATCGTGACTTTGACATGAAATTGTTAATAAACTAGTAATATAAGGAAATAAATAAGACATATATTGTGATATATATAAAAATATGGTTATTTAAAAGTTGTATAATAATCATATAATTAGTATATAGTAGGTTCCAATGAGTGTAATGTAATTTGAGACTAACGGTAACAGATTTCTAGTCTCTTTAATTTATGTGAGACATGTGAAAATTCACTACTCATTTCATTTTTATAGTTTGTATACATCACCATTGACTTATTATATCATTAATTATGTTTTTCAGGATATTTAATGATATATTGGATTTTTTATTTAACTTTAATTTTTCTTAAGAGTATTACTAATGGGATAAAGAAATTTTATCTCCAATTTTCATCTTTGAAATTTACATTCTGTTATGCACAGATATACTTTAATTATGTGCATATATAGACCCTATGATATGAAATATATTGAATATATTTATCCACGTGATATTTTTAGTTCAATTTTATGTTATTCCTTCATGCAGATTATGATTCAATATTCTTAATGTTGTAATGATTTTATGTTACAATATCACTATTTATCCGGATTGTATATGATTAAGATTTTGATGATAAAATTATTTGATCCATCTCTCAATAAGATCCTTAATATTCATATCCTATGGATATTCATTATATTTTTAGGCAATATTATATTTCTCCAAACTTTGGTACTTAGAATAATTGATAAAATGTTTTTATGAAAATAAGACATTATCTATCTCTTCAGTCATAATTACGTTTTCTTAAAAAACCTTATTTTATAAAAAATTGAAAAATTATTTAGTGACATTCTATGATTTTTAAAATAATATTCTACTTCTACTAGACTTTTAAAATATATGGTTTTAAGTAATTCTTAATTTCATTTTTCAAATAATTTTAATTTTACTTTTATTGAAAATTTGAAAAAAAATATTTATTTTAATGTGTGTGTCATGAACAAAACAACCCATAGTAATGACAATTATTTTAATTGAATATTAACTTATATTTTTTCAAGGTTATTTTCTAATGAAAATATTTTTAAACTGATTTATTATTTAAAAAGTGTTTTGTAATATGGAATTTTTTATTTAATCCAAGATATTCTATAAATAATAGATCAAAATCAGTTTACAAAATAGATGAAAAATGTTGATGATATATTTGTTTTATTGGGGACATGATCAAAGGAAAGCATTATTATTTTTTCTTTGAATGGTATATTTTTATAATGTCATATACTTTAGGAAACACATTTGTATTAAAAGGGATATACAATGATAAAATTTATATGAAAACCACATCTTTCTCTGAAGGTTATGCTATACTAAAATTGTGAAATGATTATGAAACCAACCTTGTTTCCACATGTTATTTTATGATGATATGTTTATAAATCCAATTTTAGTTCATTAGTGGTAATATGATGAATGTTTTTTGATCTTTTGACACACATAAAGTTTGAATTTATTATGATATGGGTGAGACCTATATCTCACTCCAATGCATTCAGTAATGATAAATGTTCCTAGACCTCATAGGGTAAAATGGTTGTTATTCCAAGACATAAAAGGTGGGTATACTAGTGGTTATCCCAAGAAAAAATAATAGGGTATTTTTACTATTAAATAAATCTTCAAGTAGGTATATGGTTGTTTAACCCAATCCCAAACATATTATTAATTTCAAGGTGGGTACCCTTGAGAAACAATTTTCTATTATTATGTAAATGCCACAATTAAATGTCTTATGACAATGTTACGCACTAATTAATAATGTTAATTTACATTATTATGATTCATATCATATAAACTCTTAATTTTTATAACATGGGAATTATTCTAATCTTTTATATGTGGGGCTTTATTTTCATATGTTACACTAATCTTATCATACACTTATGTTTATGTTATGCTTATTTGTCTCCCTTATTTTCCCTAAATGAGCATCTAAGATCATTGTTTAATAAGTTTTCTATAACCAGGTCATGAATAATGTTTTTTGTGTGATTTTTTAGTTAATAATATAAAATTGGAATATATATGTTGGATACATTAAAGATCATTCCCCAAATTAAAAATATTATATTCCAATTTCCCAAACGCATTAAACTATTATGGTTCCTAAGCATTTGTTTGTGTAATGTATTGATTATTCAGCTGAAAGAATGCAATATACTTGTATAAAAATCATGGGTTGTTATAGTACTTCCAAAAAAATGGACATGGGTGTGTGAAAAGTAGAGGATTGGGGTGGCCTTTTATAAGTGTGGAGAGGAGACACAATGAATTTGGAAAAAATGTGATAGAGACATTTTTCTCATGACAAAATCCTCAAAAACATTTCATTATAGAACCTTTGAAGATATAATATCTATAAAATTCAATATAATATTACTTAGACAAGTTTTGTGTCATTTATAACCCTTATCTATTAGTTCAACACCTGGTAAACATATATTATCGCTAACAACGATAAAGGTTTTTTACTATTTTACTATTTATTTTGAAATAAAATTATGTTGAACTTTTTAGGTAATATAATTTATATTTATTCAAAATATGGAATCAATTTTTACATATTTAATTCATGGAATAATGATAATTAAACTAAAATCAAACTCATACAGGCATCAAAGAAAATAATTTTCCCAATGAAAAACATCAAACCTTTTAAAATGATTATATTTGAGAAATAAAATTTTAATTGAATAAAATGACCAAAATTTGATAAATTTTAATATTAATGAACTAAATTTACATTAAAATCAATTTTAAGTATAGTATAACATTGTAAATAATACAAATAGATAAGGAAATTTTCAATAAAGAACATTATTTTTCACTATTAATAAAAAAATATTCTTTTTAGAAAATTATAAAAACTTATCCCAAATATAATTTTGACATTTTTATTTAAAAAATTAATTTTACATTTCAAAATAATTTTTACTAACATTTTTATTATTTAATAATAAATTATGTGTTAAAATCAATACTAAACATATTCTTATAAGATATCGTTTTTAGAAAACCTTTTCCCCTTCAAGTGGTTCTTATTTTATTTATGTTAATATATAAATATTTATTTTATTTTATACATGTCTAAATCATATAATTTTCATAATTTAGTTATTCATATTCATACCAACAATCATAATAGCTATTTAATAATGGTCATGTTTAAATAAGAATATTTTAATTGAGTATTGTGTTTGGTTTAAACCCAGTGTTGAATGAATCCCAAGATATCAAAGAGATTGAATTTGTATAAAAAGAAATATATCATAAATTCCTAAGGTATTACATTCTCTTAAAATATTTTTTTTTAATATTAAATATTCTATCGAACACGATGTACAAATTTTAAATTCTCATGGGGTTACGAGTTATGTAATAAGGGAACACTCACACTGAAATAGAATATTGGTTTATATATACCCGACCAAATATTTTTGGGGTTATTAATATTAGAATTATCTATACAAAAAACATATTATATTTTAATTTCCCACCATTTTTTTTGAAAACCAAACTCATTTCATTACCATACTTAAATAATTTCCCCTTGAAAAATGATTATCTTAAGGGGTCTCATGATATTCTATCATCCTAATTTCAAAATGTTACCACACATTAATATGATTCCAACAATAGAGACCCATACTTTTCATATATAGATATAAAATCCTAATATATGAATCTTTATTACATAACATTACAATCAATACCATAATCATATATGTTTACTGCCTTTGGAAACATGGATATATAAATAGCCAGTTTATAAGAGATCATCACCATATCCCACAAAGTTCATCATATGTATCACCCTTTTTTTCTAATAATGTTAAAATCCATTCTAAATAACTTAGTGAAATGAAATATAAGAAATGGTGGGATCAGATTCTTAGTAAGGGTAGCAAAGGGGGATATTAATGATCACTGATGAATAATATGTGTATAAGAGTATAATAACATGAGAATGATAGTTTAAAATCATATCCATTATATCATAGATCATATTCCTATGTAATGGCATAAATCATAGAGTTTAATACACTATAAATCATTAAGGAGTCAAAGAACATGATCCATGAGTGAACAATATTGGCATTTCAAAAAAGATTTTGGCATACACATAAGTAGGAATACTATTTTCCTTGAAAAGGGATCACAATAAATAATATCATATGTTATTGTTTTCAATACCCATTATATCATATAATTTGTATTAGATCACTCCCAATACTATCTTAGTAGACAACATCCCTTGAAGAACTGGTTTTACTACTCATTCTAGTTCTTTTTATCATATAATATATCAATATATTCCCATGGAATTAGAGGTCTACAAAATATCTTGACCCCCAATCCAATTATAAAATTCATACATATTATTCCCACATGATTATAAAAATAATTAATTAATGCCTTATGTAAATAAGATGGGTTTCTTAAACATCATTCATTTTATCATAGAATAACTTGAGGAAATATAACATGTTTTATAAAGGGGTCACCATTAAAAAATTATTTCATTGGAAAGAAATGTGTTTTATAGAATTAACCATAAATCAACACCATCATAGTCCATAAAAATAATGTTAATATAAATTCATGAATGGATGATATATAGGAAATAACTACACCATTCAGGGAGACGATATGTCCCACATATGCATCGATGCTATATTGACATATTATTAGATGGAATGAAAGAAAACTAAATAATAAAACCAATATATAGAATAATTAATACATCTTATATATAATATATAGTAAATAAATTATTCATTGTTACCATTAATGTAATTCAAAAACCAAAAACAAATCACATCACTTTGTGGTGGTCGTAGTACACACATACGCACAAGAATCATTTTAATTTTTAAAAAGACTAGAATGTATGAAGGAATATATGATATTATAATTTCAAAATCCATGTTATTTAAAATATATAATATATAATTGTTTTAACCATAATAATATTCATTATTTAACTATAGAAATAAAAAATAAATTGTATCATTATTTGGAGATGGCATTCCACTCATAGGCATGCGTGATACATTGAAATGATAATTGGTGGAATAGGGGGTGTATATTTGTGGTTAAATACTCATAATAACATTTATGTATATTTAGGATAGTTTATTTATTATTTTATGATGAATACCATAGGTTTATATGAGTTATAAGATGAAATTAATTCAGAGTGGTCGACTATGAATTGCAATGTGACAGAGGGTAAAAGTATGTTGTGATTTTATTACATATAAAACAACATATTATATTACAGAGTAAGTGAATTATTCAATGAAATTAGATAATTAATGGATCATAATTCCATATATTCAAGGAATGATTGTATTAGTATTTTAGTTCTTCCTAAATTTTTTGTGAGATGATGAAGGATCCAATTTGTTAGGGTTAATAAGTAATAAGATAGATCCACAATTATAAATGGGTTGTTTAAATTATAGTATCTAATATATATTATGATATTCAAAATAAATTTTTATGTTAGGTAATTAAATTGAATATAGTGGGCTCTGGGGTGGTTTTAAAAAATTAATAAATGAAATTTGAACTTGAATGGTCTATGAAGTAATTACCACCACTGTCATTCATGGTATTCTTGAGGTATAAAATTAACCCTTATTTTGTAGATAGATTACTGATATCCGCTATTTGTTAGAATACATAAGGGGTAATTATAGATTGAATAAGTAAAGTATCAAACATGTTACCAATCAAATAATTTAACATATTTTATCAATATTTATTTTAATATGTATTAGAGGTGGTAAAAGTTAAATCAATTCCAATGGGTTTTATATTGAACGATGATCCAAGGTTTGATTCTTGATTTTGCAATGTATTTATAAGAGTTTTTGGTACTATGTTGTTATTATGTATAACCAACCATCATTTAATTGATTCTCAGTATGATAATTCTAAATATATTCTAAAGGATATTCTTCAAGACTATATTTTGGATTGTGATTACATAGTATATGATCATCTATCATTAGTTATGTTTATATATAATAAAAAGTATTCATAATCCAATTAAACTAACCCTTTTTAATCTATATATCATATACCTTTTCATTAACCGTTATGTTGGATTATGATCTATAAAACATTTAGGATCAGAATAATTATATTGAAAATTTATCTAAATGTGTTAAATTATTCTTAATATGTTAACAAACATATGAAAGTCTCCAAAAAAAATTAACTGTCATGGGAAATAAAAAATATAATTTATGTTTTATGTCCAGGTATTAAAACAATTATCTTCTTTGTTATGGAATAAGAGAATGGGAAATTATTGAAAATTTACTACATTATTCATGGGTCCATATGAAATTATAGAAATCACTGAGAATCACATTACTCATTATTTCTTCATCCTCAATATATTATTATGTATGATATATTCCATAAGACTTAATTAAGGATCCAAAACTCCTATATTTCTAATTTTATTTGTTTGTATGCTATAAATGTTATTGAAAATAGTTCTTTCACAAATAAATTAGTTATAATTATTGACCGGAGTGATAAATTCTTATATGAAATGGGTTTTCAACTTGTTCCAGTTTGATGGGATCTTGGTGTGCTTTAGAAATAATCCCGAGAAATTGGGACAGTGGTTTTACCTCAATGGCTTGGATTATTTTGTCTATAATCACAATAATAAATCATGTGGATGAAGTTAATGATTGTAGAGAGATAATAATGAATCAAATCATTTATATTCTAAATTTTATTTATTTTTTATTTTTTTTAATTTATTAATTTGATGATTGGAAGTTAAAAGGGATTTGTTTGAAAATTTGGATGGATTAAGAAGAAAAATAAGTTGGATGTGTGAGTTTTTAGGACATCGAAGTGGTTTTGGGATACACCTTGGTACCTTATGGCCTATATTTTGGTAGGAAGATGCCAATATATCATTATCATGATTGTGATGGTGTTTAACTGAAAACATGAAAGAAACTAGAGGGTTGGTAAACATCCACTAAGAATTTAGTGGAGAGTAGGCTTATTTTTTATTTTAAGGATGCAATTTTATTTTTAATTTTCTTTTAGGCATATTATGAGTTACCATTTTGGATATTGGATGTATATATTCAATAGGATCTCTCATTATCTTTATATTCTCTTTTTATTCTTCTAGGTTAAACAAATACCCTTAATATAATCTGATCATTATTGTGTTCTGTACCATACACTTATTTGTAAAATAAAAATATTTTCCCAAGATTCTGATACATAAGTGGTGATTCAACCTTAGGATTATTCATATTAGACCTCATTATACTATTTTATTACTCATCCATCCTCTCTCACGTAATTATAATGTAGTTATTCTATTATTATTTTGGGATAGTTTAACATGTAAAGGGAAACTATATTACTTATATAAAAATTTAAATGGATTTCTCTAGATTGTGACTTGATCGAATGGTTTAATTTCTATATTATATGTTATATTATTCTAAAGTGATATTATTTATTTTAACATGTTTTCCAAATTATTATACGTTTTATATCTGTAGTTATAGTGGTGAATTTTTAAAGGAAAATATATGGATGATCAATCAACGATTGATTTTTTTGGTTCATGGGAGTACGGATGGCGTATGAATCCTTTAACTATATATCTGGGAATTTAAAAAAGAAAATGTGTCTTAAAATATGATTTATTAGGTATATGATGATTTTGTTGTTGTTTTTACATCTTATTATTTCTAGTTAAGGTGTGTATATTGTATTTTTTTTCCTCATGTTACTTCTGGTGGGGATGTACGAATGCTTATATCCCTCTCTATGCTCCAACTAATGATATTTAATTTATTATTGTGGGATTACATTTAGGGATTTATATTGGGGATGTTTCATTCTATTGTTCCTTGTTAAGTATTTGAAATTATCTTTTAATGTAAATAAGTTTATTTTTACCCTTGTATTAGCATGTACACTCATAGTAGACTCATAATATATGTTTTTCTATTGCTTACCAATTATGTGTTTCTTCTTCATGAACATGTATTTATCATAGTTTTATAAAACTATGTGGTGAGAACATATATGATATAATGAACACCCATTGTTGTATCTTATTTTGTAATTATATATTTTATATTTTGGACCCAATTTATGGAAAACACTAACACATTATTATTGTGGGTTATAGAGTTGAGTGATATAGTCAATATTTATAGAAAATGATTGGTTATTTTTCATAGGTATTTTATTTACAATTTTTTTTTATTTTCACTTGTTTTTGGGATATTTTTATGACACACATATCCTTTTCCCAATAACTCTAACCTAGATGATATGGAACTTATATATTACCCATTATTATACATTTCATTTATGCTTATTATTTTTTGAATATAATTTCTGGTTATTTATTTCTTGATCTAATTGATATAAAATTACATCCTAGCTATCAAATTTAACCTTAATTACTTATAGAATCCTTTGGGGAACTGGAAGTGTACTTGTGAATGTATTTTTATTCACGTTAAATTAGTTGATCCTTGATGATTCATTATAAAAAATCACCTCTATTATATAGTTTTCATGGACATATTATTCCATCATTATTATCTACATAATATGTTATATCATTGGTTAAGGTTTACTGTGACTTATAATAGAGTGTTTATAATATAATTTAGTGCATGGATTATCTAAGTAATATAGTTTATTTCACACTGAATCTTATTAAATGTCATACTTTATCGGCCTAATGATTCAAAATGTGTTTATATACTATCATTAAAAGTATTTATTTTCTCTTATTCCTAGACCCATTGATTGAAGAGGTCAACAAGGTAATTATAGACAACATAAACATTATAGGTTTTGAAATGAATGATAAATTATTCCATTATATATCTTGGTAACTAACGTACCTTTTCTTAAAATAATAAAGAAAAAAAAAATTTATGTAGGGAGGTGTTAAATATTATAAAAAAAATTCAACTTCATTTACTCAGCATGGTTGACATGTATACTATTTATGCGGTTTCAATAAGGTAAGATAATAAATGAAAATCATGATTGTGAGGAATCCAAAAAAAATTACATTAATATTGGTAATTGGTCCACAAAAAATCCTTTTAATGTATTAACTCACATAGTGCAGTATAGATGGTTTCAATTTTTCAAATATTTTTAATCATATTTTTATGCATCGAATCCTTGGACACTCTCTTTTAGAAACTTCTATAATGGAATGAACCACCGTGATAATGTGTCTAATTGTGAAGGTAATCACAACCTTGTGGGAAATATTAGAGTCTACATAAATCCATGACATTATCTCTTGTATATTATACACTTATAACATTAAAATACCCACCTAATATAGTTTATGTTACTATACTATATTTATATTTATGGTTCTAGCTATTTTTCATATATGTGTTTAATATTACTTAAAAGGTTATAATATAGATGACCCCTAGTCTTTCAATTTGAACTTGTATCATATATTATGGAAATTTCAATGGATTTTGGAAGAAACAAATCATGGAATGAAATATACCTCTTTAATCCTATAGAAACCCATTGTTGAAAGCACATGAGACATCCTTGTCATGGTATTTGATATATTCAATCCTAACTTTGGAATTATTAATATGTTTATCTCAATGACCTATATTGATTTCAATTATTGTAAATTGGAATTCATCTGACCTAATCATAACACACCCATATTTCAAGGAGAGGGGGGTACACGGTTACATAGATATTTAATTATTCTCTATGGTATTATGACTCTATCCAATCTATTATTTGACAAAATTAGAGAATTTATATAGGGAATCCCAAAGTAAATATCCTATAATAGGGGATAATTATATAAAGTTGTCCCCAATGGATTTATATATAATTTTAATAGAAATTATAGTAAATTTATTCAATAATATAATACAGGAAATGATCCACTTTTATTTTATTTTATACAATATAGATTCAATTGAATTACATGAATTGGACATTTTGTTAAAAGGCCTTTAAAAAATGTTATCATTCACAAAATTTTGTCACATCGAGATGCTTGAGTTGTAATTTTTATAAAATTTATAATTAATTCACATACATTGTAATGATTAGTGGCAGTTAAACCATCCGAGATAAATAAAAAATACACATTGATTCAAGTTATCAAAATATAGATTTAACTCAAAGGATAAATATAGTTTTCCAATATTCAATAATATTATGGAATACAAAAGATGATAAAGAATGTGGAATATATTATAAATAAAACTAAAAGTGTTAGTATGTCCATATTGAATACCATATTATCCCCTTTGGTGTTGTAAATTATCTTACAGTATTTGTGTAATTATTGAAAAATATCTTCTATAGATATATAAAAAAATATTGTTGTTTTTTAGATTAAATTATTATCTCTCTTGGTTAATCAAGGATCAGTAGAAACATATTTTTTATTATGTTAAGAACTCTCAAAAAAATATGATATTTTATAAATTATCCCAAATATAATATATAATTTTGATGTTATGTTTTTAGGTTATGTGGTTTTAGAAAAATTAATATAAGTTTACCTATTGAAAATTAAGGTAGTTATGTCTTAGGATAATCTCAAAAACAATTTTTATAGATGATGTTTCGATTGGTCCCAAAGGGGTGATGGAAGAGTAGCCAATAGGGGAGTTGTAACACCCGAAGTTTTTATGAATATTTTTTTCTTGAATAAATTAAAATTTAATTGATATATTTTGTTAAATAGACAACAATTTAATCTTACGCTACATGAAACACTAGGTTAGCTTATGTTATATGAGAAACAATGTTTTAAAAAATTGTGAAATATTATTAATTTGTTATTTAAATATGTTCATATATTATTACCATTAAACATTTAATTATTAGGAGTAAAAACTAATTTATAAATATTAAGTATAATGGTTTTCTGTTGAATAAACTTATTCATAAAAAGTAATTAATTTAAATTAATGTAATGAAATGTTTTGAAAATAATATTTTATTAAAAAAATATTTTTATTTATTTTTTTAAAGATAAAATAAGAAATTTTTAGTACATTTAAAAAAATGATAAAAAATATATTTTGAAAAATAATTTCAAAAATAATTTTTGATGAATTTTATGGGTTTTTCTGAAATGCTTCCTTCTTTTATGAATAGGGAATCATAATGAATTCTAATTAAACAGTGCCTTATTTTTATATTTATATATAATGTCAAATTATATTTAAAATTGGTTTTAAATTTAAATCAGTTATGAAATACATCCATTAACATAATTTATGTCCTTAGAATCGATTTTATATATTTAATTTTATAAAACAATCTTTGTATACTTTTATAAATTTTCACTATAAAACCTTGATTTCTCATCATGTTAGTAGGATTAATTTTAAATTTCTTTTTTCCATTTTTTAAATTGAATTTGTAGAAATGGATTATATATTTGGAATTAGAATTATTTATATTATATAACATGATATATTTAAATTTTTACATTATTGATTAGTGAAAGCAGTGAAAATTAAATACAATGATTAAGGTTAAATGGGGTTTTGTGTATTATATATGTTTCTGTTAAAATTAATTCCCCACACACATATTATTTTTATTTAATAAATTTTATTTCATATTTATCATAACACCCCAATATTTCATAGTATATTATCACTGTAAAGTAATTCAATAACTTGCGCTACATGCAACCCTATGTTTAATCGCATCACAGCCTATCAAACTAGCCATTTAAAAAAGAAGTTATGAATAGTATTGACCTATTTTTTTATTTTATTTACATCCTATATAATTTTATAATTAATATTTTGTGCCTCTCAAAAATAATATAAGGACAAATTCAATTTTTTATACAAAATAATTATTTTTCAAAAATGAAATTTTTCAGCCTTTAAATGGGAATCCATTATTAAATCCAATACATTACATATTTATATATTAAATTTAGTGACATTACATTACTCATCGAAATACGGACATAAAAATTAGTGTGGATAATTTTTTTGGTACTTTTCTGATAATTTCCATATTTTGATGAATAGTTAAAAATACTAAATTTTAATTGAAAATTACTTTTTTAGTCAAAACTATTTATAGTGTTAAATTTTTCATTTGTGTTGTTTTAAAGTATAATTAGATTATATTTTTATCATTTAATATAATTTAGTTCATTATATGTAATTTCACATTTAAATTGGATTTAAACATGCGTCAATCTTTTGATAGTTTTTACATCTTAAAAAACTACTTTCTGGTTTTGACAATGGAAATTAATTTTAAATTAATTAATTATACTTTAATGTTTTAAATTTAGTAAAATAGACATAATTTTTTAATTTGGAATATCAAAACTATATTAGGGTTAGTATTTGGTAATTTTTTGAAAACTTTCTATTTTTGATGCATAGTTAAAAATACTACGTTATTGTTTAAAAACAACATTTTATTGAAATAATTAAAATTTTTATTTAAATTTATTTTAATATAATAAAAGATACATAATACCTATATTATTCCAATTTAATTCATTTGATTAATTTTATAATAATATTATATATGTTATATTTTATTGAACTTTTTAACATCCATTACCCACATTCTAGGCACATTTCCATATTTTCATAAACTGTAATATTACCACTTATGTGAATTTAATTTCAAAACACCAGAAGACACGGTTGACATAAGTATGTAAAATTTGGTTCAATTGTATGAACATAATTTCAAGTGAATATTAACTTTTGAATTTTACTTACTACCGTTAAAAGTAAATTGGGTAATTAAGGGTACAAATATTAATAAGATTACCCTAACACATGTCCTAATTCTATTGGATAAGTGTATTTATACCAAAATCAACCTTAATACAACAATATGAACGTTTTTGATACACATGGATTAGTTCAAGATGTTTACTATATTTTATATAAAGAAAAGTTAAAAGTGTTAAATTATAATTTTAATAACTAAACCATTTTTCATATAGGGTTACACATAAGATTAATTCAAATATAAATATTCATTAGAAATATATCAATATTTAATACATAATCTTATTTTACTTATAATTTTTATCCATTAAATAATTAAATTTATTCATGACACAATGATGATGTAGTAATTTCCTTATTAATGAAAGTCTAAAATAATTTATGTAATAAATATTAAAATAAATGTAATTTTAGACTTTTGATGCATTCCATTAATATTATAGGTTAATATGATAGGTTAAGGTTTATCCAATGAATTTTTTTCAAAGTAATAATACTTTTATGATTTAAAAAACAAATACTAAATAGTGTAAAATTTGACATAAATGATTTTTTAAAACAAATACTATTTTATTAAATTATACAATAGTCTTAAAAATATAAGGTTCTTTCAAATGAAATATATAATGTTATATATTTCATTAATTAACCTCTTTTATTTCTCATGAAATTTAATAGTAAGTTTTACTAACAATGTATTATAATAATACAAGAAGACATGGTAAAAGTTAAACTATTTAACTAAGGGTTAAATCTAAAAGATAAGGTTAATATGTTGACATAAACATTTCTAAAAAGTATTGATTTAGTTAATTTATACCCATAATAGAAATATTCACCAAATAAATCCATTTGGAACAATTAAAACCCAAAAATGATTTTATAATAAAATAATATTTCAAGATTTTCTTAATGTGCACCTTGCCTCTTTTTATAAAATGAAACTTCCCCTTATCTTAAAGTTACACCTCCAAAGCCATTTGGATCCAAAAAACCCTAATAAAAACTCCTCTCAATGACCCTCATTTAAAACTATAGTCTTTACTTTGATTAGAAATCTATCATTGGTATCCCTTTTGTTCAAATAAACAAGAAGCACCTAAAGAAGAGGTAATTATTTCATCACCTCTTTCAATGTTATTTTCATCTTATATTTCTTCTTTCTTTGTTATTTACATACTAAAATAATAAATCCAGTACCATATACATTATGAGATGTTATAATAAATATGGTATAACCATATTCATTATTCAATCCATCCTATGAACGATGATGTCAAAATGCGTGTGTAAGTATCGATTACCGTCTCCCCGTTTTGGTGTTGTTTGTTAATCAACACTACATTACTTTTATTGTTATAATAATGTGTATAATTAATTTAAATAATGAATATAATATTGTTATTATTATTTTAAATATAATATACCGTCCAATTAAACACTGTTTTACCATCTATATAATGATATTGTCACTTGGGCATATGTACGACTTATCGTCTCCACGACACGATAAGATTCATCTTCAACGATCCCCATTCAAGAATTTTTTATAATATATATATATATATATACATTATGTATCAGATATATGAAATAATATTTATACTGGAACAATATATATTTATTTAGATAAATATACATCGATTACTTACTTCCATAGTGTACGATAAGAAAACAGAAACAACATTCATGTGTACGTATGAACTACCTTCTCTATGAACAATGTTTCCATTTAATAAATCTATATTTTTTAAATATTTATATTCTAAATATAAATTATATATAAATTATATTTAATATTCTGGAACTATGTAAATAATGATCTAAGTGATACGATCAATAATAACAAGTTAAAACACGTACAATAAAGAAAGAGATTATTACCCGAAATGTTACTTTAACTAGGAAAATATTATCAAATGGGTGGTATAATGACATTAATGAATCATATATGATATGATAAATATTAATATGGTCTGGTATAATAAAATAAACTACTATGTTCATTATATAGTAGCCTAAATGTACCCTCGACTAAACAAAACTACAAGGTAAAGATAATTTCCTCAATCTCATTATTATCTGGGATTGTTTATTTGTATGTATATACCAGGAAATATTTATAATATATTTCCATGTTTCATTAAAATGATATAAAAATTAATATTTTAAGGTATAATGGAATGGACTATTTAACTATATTATCATTTAAATTGTTTTTAATGATTTATTTTTCTAAATCTTTTAAATTAATGTCCAAGATTTCAATTTTTTTAAAGGATTTATTTATGTGGGTAATATTGTATTAAAGAGTTAATTTCATTCAAAAGTTTTAAAGTGGTATGGAACACTTTGATCCAAAAATCTATTTTAAATTTATTCCTTTATATATTGGGCGACTTTTAAATGATTTCAGTAAAAGGGGTATTTCTCTCAAAGAGTTTTATTGATTATTTTCAATTATGTCAACATCCATTATTGGATATTATTCATTATTGAGGTTGATTTACTATAATAAAATATTCTATATTTTATTTAACGAGTTATGGTATGTTTTATTGTGGATTTGTTATTTTTATACCATTCATCATTCATGGTTATATCATTAACATTTTTATGCAAGTTTTATTGAGAATGTTTAAGTTATGTTTCACCCTTTTTCATATAAATAATGAATTGGATTTAATATGGGATGGTTAGGGACTACTACGGCCCCATGATGCATCAGTAGGTCTCATGAGACAAATTATTGTCTTGGCATAAGGGCTTGAAAAAAAAATTATAAGTAGTCTTCGCATGAGGCCATGACTATGTGGTTATGATGTCTGGCATTATACATTCACTCATTATGAAATTAGTTATTATATGTGATTATTAGAATAGCATAATATCCATGTGCATGTGTACATGGTCATGTTTGATTTATTTGTGAAATTTTATGTTCAATTTTATGTTTAAAGGGATTTTGTTTTTATTACACATCTTGCCTTAAAAGTTTATAGCTTCCGCAAAATTATTTACCCTTACTGAGCATCTGAGCTCAACACTTTCTAATGTTTTGTTTTCCTAGGATTCCAAGACAATTAATATGATTAATATAAAGTTCTAATCTATGGGAATAATGGAATTATCAATGTATTATTTATATTTTATTTTATGTTTGAAATTTTAATGTAAATTTCATATATGTAATATATTTTCCAAGACTACTAAACTGATTTTTTCATTCGGGACCTGATTCCTTGTAATCATGCCAATATATTAAAATAACACACCAGCTCAGGGATTCTGGGGTCAAGGCAGTACATTTATAATATCTCGTTTCATATTATATAATTTAGTTCATTTTAATTTTAATTTTTAATGATAAATTAATATTTTTAATAAAAAATAGATGTTGTTGTGTTATAAAATAAAATGATAAAATTGAATAAACTAAAAGACTAAAGAATATAATGAAAGAAAATTGTTCTATATTGTTTTTTGTATGTGTTTTATGGGATAATTATCACTATAATCCATTATTTATATATTATATGGGAATATAAGGTAATCATTACCCCCCCCCCCAATAGTGAATTCGTTGGGTTAGTTACAAAAATGTCCATCCTCCTTAATTATTCAAAGGAACCCACTCCCCACACTTATTCAAAAATCCCAATCCATTTGGATCGACCAAAATTTACCCATATCACATACGAAATTCCATAATTTCATCCTATATTTATTAGGTTGAATACAATTCCAAACTATGATGGATTTTGGTCTGAACATAAGGAGGATCCCGAAGAAGTTGTAACGTTTATCAAAGAGGGTTTTTGTTTTATTTATCCATTCACGTACATGAATTATTATTATAACATTCTTATATAATATCCTAGATTTATTCCATTTGAATATTTGTTTTTAGGTCAATGTAATGACAAATAATATTGTATATTGTCATCAAATGGGTTTTCAAATCATCATTCAAGTGTACAGCAGACTACTACCTCGCAAACCAATGTCATTTTTTCCATTACCACCTTTCAACGTTGGGTATGATGAAGTATATAAATTATATATTTTATATTTGTAACATAATTATACCAATGGATTCACTATATTTTTTTATTTTTTTATATCCATTTCATATGGTATATGATAACATCACTCGTGTGTATGGTCGACTACCGCCTTGTGAAGTGATTTGATCTATTTTTCACTATCTATTTAAGTGGATGATAATAAAGATAAATATTTCTGATAAAAAAGAAATTAGTTTGAAATTAATGAAATATTTAAAGAAATTAAATGTTAATATATCATTTTATTTATTACATTGTCACTCACTAAAAGATAGTAACATCATTCTTTTATGTGTGGACTACCTCCATAATGAAGCGATGTGATAGTATTTTTTCATCACCACACAATATAGAGGTTATGTATAAGTATATTTAATAAATAATATGGTATTTATGATATTATTATTCATTCTATAATTATAATATAATAGTTTCCTAGTTTCCATAATGATCATTGAAATATGGAAATGATACATATGTGTACATACGATCTACCATCTCTCTGATCGTAACACACTTAATTTATGAAAAATGTATTTCACAATTTGTCATAAAAATATAATTTATTTACAAATTTTATAATTATTTCATTCTTATTATTGTGGATATAATTTAATAATTATCATAGTAAGGGGATTATAAATAATAAATAAAAACATATACAAAAAACAAAGCGGTTGTCACCCGAAATAAGACATTAACATAGAATTGTAAACAAATGGGTAATAAAAAGTCATAATTAAATCATATATAGTGTTATATATATAATTATAGACCATAAATAAATTAATAATAAACATATATTCGTTATAAAAATGGTTCAAACTTGTGTGAAAGAATTTGAGACTTACGGTAAGGGATTTTTAGTCTCTCTTTTATTTATAAGAGACATATTCAATACCACTAATCTTTTCTATGTGGTTTATATATTTAAATTTTGAAATGTTTTTTAATTAATCTCCTAAACATAATTATATTTAATATTTAATTTTATTTTATATTTTATTTGGGCTTATGATTCAAAATATTACTAAAGAGGTAAGAGATTTTCTTCTAACTTTTTACTTATATGAGAGACATGCCATATTCATCAAAAGTTATTTTATGTGGTGTATATAATTTCCATGAAATTTATTTATAATATAAATCATGAAAAAAACTTTTTATTAAATATCCATTTTAGAATCACTCTTTTATAGGGTTTATGGTTCAAAATTTACAAAAGTAGTAATGGATTTGTTTCTTAGTTTTCCTTCACTGAGACATATTTTATTCTATGCAATAAAATTATTTTATGATTTTTATATAAATCCAAATTAAGTGTAATATAATTATTTTTTTCTCTAATTAAATTTTATGCTTCATTTTATGTCATTACCACATGAGTAATATGATTTAAACATACCATAGTTGTAGAGATTTTATGTTACAATCTCATCATTTATCAAGATTGTCTATGATGAGGCTTTCAATGATAAAATAATATTATCTCTATCTAAATAAACTCATGAATTTTTTATCCTATCTTTATTTCATTAGAATACATTCCTATAAATTCTTATCCCCAATTTATTCTCTCAATAGTTGAAATTATTATTTTTAATTAAAATCATTTTTTTATCTAAAATCATTTTTCATCCAAACCAGTGATTTCTAAAGACTTTTTTTTAAAAATAAAGTGGAAAAGGGTATTATTGAAGAAATTTTTTAAATTTATTTCATATATTTATTCATATTCTTTCATGATTATTTTCCAAAAAAAATATTTTCCTAAAAAAATATGTTTTGTAATTTTTTTTTCAATGTGAAAAAGCTATATTCTGAAAAAATGTTCCATGTGGTATCTTAAAAATAAGTTAACATATGAGATGGAATCCTTTGATGTTACGTATTTTTTACTAGAGATATGATCCAACAATACTATTCTTATTATTTATCTAGATGGTTTATGTTAATGTGATGAGATTATTTTGTAACTAATTTCTTTACCAAGGGTCATGCTATGATGTAATGTTTTATGAAACCCATTTATTTTAATGGGTTCCGACATTATGAATGTGTCATGAACCCCATTTATTTTCACAGATTTGGATTTAGTGATTCTTTTATGATCTTACAACACAATTATGTATAGTTTCCCTTTTTTGATGTTGGTTAATATATAACCAAATTGGGGTGGAACCTATATATCCATATAATTTATTGATTACAGATGGAGAAATCATGAGTTAATATGTTTTTCATGAACTTGATTACATGTTCAAAATGTTATGCATGATACAGATTACATGTTTGATTTTTTATATGTGAACCTAATTATGGGTGCATAATTGTATGCATAAAAATGATTACATTTCCATAATGTAATGTATGAGACTATCTTTTATGTCTCTAGTGTTATGTGTGGAACATATTGAATGTTTATAAGTTTATATGGTGGATTTATTTCATTTCCATACCATAGTGACTGATCCTCTCTCAATTTATACTTGTTTACAATGTTATATGCTAGTCTGTATGCCATAAATCTATGACTTAATCCAATTATATTCTATCATGTATAATGTTTCTTTTATTTCATTAGGATTATAGGCTTATAAAATACCAGTATTTAATCTAGGACTCAAGAATCTTGCCTTGGATATGTATGGTAGAGTATTCATATGTTATGATCATTCTATTGTACACTTATACATATATATTGATTGAATATATATCATACTTACCCATAATGACAATCTAATCTCACCCTTTACTATGTTTCATTTCTCTAGGTTTTGAAGAAAGGTTCAAATCGGGAATTTTTGTGAATATTACTAATGTGGATGTCTATTGTGGGAGACATTGAAGATATTTCAGGAAATTATGTATATTATATTCCATTTCTCCAAAGTAAATATACTATTATAGTACCCAAGCATATGTTTCAGTAATGTATTGAATATTAATCTAAAACAAAAGTATTATCCATTTATTAAATTCCTAGGTCTCTATAGTTGGTATCATGGTAATTTTTTAGTTAAACATTGGAAATTAAGATGATAAAACCATAGTAATATCCTTATGGATATTTCTAAGGGTATGTCAAGGTAGGTCTCTAAGGATATGTCAAAAATATGTGTCAAAGTATAGACAAATGTCCTAGAATTTCGAAAAATGATAGCATGAGTTGTTTCCAAGAAATTTCATTCCCCTCTAGATACTAAAAGTGGATTTGGAAGTAGAACAAAAAGGCACCTGGGGAAATTACTCAAAAAATGATGTATTGGGAAATACTCGATCATAATCAATTGAATGATAATGGTCCATGTTTCACATATGGTTTGAAAAATCTAGAATATATTATTTGGATCTTCACAAACTCATTACTAAACTTCATATTGGATTTAAATTTATAATTATTATAAATGACCTATGATAAAACTAAGGTGTCATATATTAAATATTTTTTCATTATTTAGAAATCCTCTATATGATTTTAAAAATTATATGATTTCCAAATATGATTAATTTTTTTGACACTATGTTTTCGATTTTGGTCAATGGATGGAACTGAAAGGAACCATGTTAAAGAAGAACACAATAGAAAATGAAATGATTACCCTCCTTTGAAACTGAATTTTGTGGGATCTTAAATGATTTTTTTTATAATCACATAACTTTCTCAAGATATGAATAATGGTAAAATTCATAACGAAAAAATATTATAGTAACATTATATTGACTCCTTTATAATAAAATTCCTACCTACATGAAATGACTCCATTGATCTGTTAGTTGCTGGTAAATGGATCATTACCACTGAAAAGATATTTTCCATTCTCCAGTGTTTAGAACATGAAATATCATTTTGGTTTTCTAAAATCTAGAAGATAAGGGGGATTAATATTGGAATATTATAAAGAATATGAGCGAATAAGATGAAATTTAATCAATAAAGTGGGATGAATATAAAATATAAATTTTACATTCCTCATATTCTTCATAAAAAAAGGAGAATAAATTCCTAGAACTTTAGCAGAATGGTAATAACTCTATTGGTGCCAATAAAAAAATTTAACAACACTTTTTCATCCTCAAGTATAATAATTTTTACTGTAAGTAAGTTTTATCAATACATTAAGAGATTAAAACAAAATCCCTAAATAGAATTATCCATCAGAAACATTGGATGCTACAAAGAAATAGTTTGATGAGAACTAAATTGGAACTTGAATTTGGAAACCTATTTGATTTTGTTGATAAAAAAGGAAGATGGGGTCCAATAGGAATTCTAATTCTATGTAACAAGCATGATTTACAAATTTAAAACTCTTGATTTCTAAAATTTTTGTAAAGGGAAATTAAGTTAGTCTCTAAAAGGAATAAAATTTGTTCTAATTGTGGTAAGCTTTGTAATCGAGTAAAATAATGTTGTATTAGTGTGAACAGTACAGTTTATGAAATGATTTTAGAGAGATCTCAATAGAATAAAAAACTGACACCCCAATTCTCAAGTGCAAGGAATTTAAACATTATGAAATTAAGTTCCCCAATAAAATGTTTAATGTACATGATAATCCACAACAACCTCTAAGGACTAATGAAAATTGGATATCCTATATAACCCTGAAGTTTTAAGTGAATCATGAAAATTAGAAAACACTAATCCTACCCTACTCAGTTATTAATTTCATGTATTATTTAGTATGAATTATCCATATAAAAATATTAATTTTGATCCTTTACTAAACATTCTTGTCACTATATCACTCTACATGAATTTAGGAATAACAAAATCAAATTTGATGTTCTATCATTACAATGTTGAAACTAAGCTTCCAATAGATTTTTTTAAAATAAGTGATCATTTAAGTAATAAATAATGAATTATATTTTGCAATTATTACTATATATAGCTAATAAAAAATTAAAATCTATGGATAGCATAATGGGTTTATGTGTTTAATAATTATCATAAGTTAAAATTCATTGAAACCCATTTTTAGGTTTTATGTGATGGTTGTTTATCATGAATAAGGAAATTTTTTTATACAATTATTGAATTGGAACCCTTTTCTTTTCTAGATAGTGTAAATGTTATTTCATGAGGAAATACATAAAAATTTCTAGGCATGTTATAAAAGATACTAATTACATGTAAGACTTATTGTATCTTCAATGTTGATATAATTATATGCTATAGTCATTCACATTAAAAACTCCGAACACCCCATAGATATCAATGAAAATTTTTCTTTGGATACTTATTCCATGATATACATTATGGAAGAGGTTTGGAGGAATGCAGTTCCACAGTAAATTGTATTTTATAACAATTTGTATATTTATAAGAATTTTTGGAAAATTATTCCTCAAGCTCATGATAAGAAGTTGAGATTCATCACTATGTATCATCCTCATACAGATGGGGGGTTTGAGAGAATAATTGAAACCCTATAGGGTATTCTAAGATATTTTTCTAAGGATTTTAAAGGATTTTAGGGATCAATAGCGTCCTAAAATTGATTATTAGTACAACAATTGCTTCCACTTTATCATTATTATGGCTTTTTAATAAAACCATTAGGGAAATAAATGTAGAACTATAATGTATTGGAATGAATTTTTAGAAAGAATGTTGTTGGGACCTGAGAAACCTGATGAGATGAACGATAATTTTAGATCTATTCAACAATATTTAAGAACTACATAATGTTTTAAAAATGATTTACTTTTAATCATTGACATTATCTAGAATTTTAAGTTGGTAAGAACGTATTTCTAAAAAAAATTCATGGGGGAAATAAAAAAACTAATCCCAAGATATATCAATCCCATTAAAATAATTTATTATATCTGGGTAATAGATTATAGTTTTTCACTTTTAATGAACCCATATCATGTTCAACATGTGTTACATATATCAATCCGGATAAAGTATATACCTGAACTGTCACATATACTAGACTCATAGGTCATACCACTAGATCATGATATTTATTATGATAAAAAATTAAATGATCAAATATAGAATGTTATATGAAATAAGACTATTCACCTAGTAAAATCATTTAGAAAAAAACCATTTGTAGAAACCCACATGGGATCTTGTGGATTTTATAAGGTAGAAGTAAATTAATATTGTTATATTAGTGAGAAATATTACAAGGGAATAATTCATTTTATGGAGGTTACAATGTTACATCTCAAAATCTTATGAATTATTTTTTAATAAATTAAATTTCTATCAGAAATTAAGTTACATAAAACACCAAGTTAATCTTGCACAACTCACAACATTGGTTTAGAATTTACTACATGTGAAACTATGTTTTAAAAAACAATTATATATTATTAATATAATTATTTAACCTAGACATTCATAACCTAACCATTCAACTTAAAAATATGAAAAGTGATAAAAAATTATGTATTTTGTGTGATGTTTTTATGTAGTATAATTATATTGAAAAAAGTACTTACTTTTGGGTAAAGTCTTTATATGTTTCAAAAATGTTATTTTATAAAAAAATTGTTTTTATTTAATATTTCCAAAATTAATGAAATAAAATTTTAAAAATTTAGAAAATTAATTTGATAAGATAAAAATATTTATTTAAAATTATCATGTCGAAATTATATTAGGTTAAATATAATATGTTTTTTTGAAAATAATAATTTTTTGATGATTAATTAATAATACTAGATTTTAATTGAATGATATATTTTGGATTAATCTATTTGTAATGTTAAATTATATTATAACTTTTTTTAAAGTAAAATTAGATAAAATATACATAAATTAATACAATTCAGATCATTGGAATCAATTTTATATTTAATTTGGATATAAATAACTTGTAAACATTTGAATATATATTCTTTAAAAACATGGCCTCTCATCACGTCTCTGGGATTAATTTCAAATTAAATTTATCTAATACTATGAATAGAATTTGGAAAAATTAATACCATATTAATAAAAATATTAATTTATATTATATAATATGAAAATTAATTTTTTTTACAAAATTTTTTCGTAAAACTATTTAAAATTGATTATTGTGATTAAGATTAAAATGGGATTATGTGAATTACATACGATTGTGGCCGAATTAATTCTCTACACATAGAATTTTTATTTGATAAATTGGATTTCATATTTAGAATATTCATGTATAAATTATATAATTTTGATCATTTTAATTTCATACGTAAATTATGAATTACCAAGGTAAATAAAAACGTACTAGTTACCATGGTAAAAACTAAAATGGTAAAACTATGTAAACATAATGGTTTTAGAATAACGTGATAAAAATGGGTTTATGTTGTACTTTAAAGGTGTCTATATGCCAAATAAAAATTATAATCTATTATTTATTTAATTTGGACTGATATTAGGTAAGAGTGATTCCCTAATAGTGATTACTTTCTGGTATTTAAAAAATTTATATGCCTCCAAAATTATAAAAGGGCACTAACTCTCCTCACTTATTCACCACATCCCTAACATTTAAATTTTATAAAACACACCTGTATCACTTTCTAAATTTCCTAATATCGTACAATATTTATTATTTTGGATATAAATCGATCCTAGGATGGATTTTGATGCCAACCTATGTAGGATACCCAATAAAGAAGTTGCATTCATCAATAAGTGTTTTTGTTTTATTTATTTATACACATATATCTATTAAAATTATAAAATGAAGATATAATATCTTATGTATATTTAATAGTATAGGATTCTGTTATGTTAATTTCATTCCCTATAAACATCTCTAATTTCATGAAATAGTTTATGAAATCATCATTCGTGTGTACGGTGGACCACCCCTTCTTGAACTATAGTCATTAATTTTTTATTACCACCTCTAATAATTTTTTATGATGATTGATTTTATTAATATTTTCATGACTTATTATATACTCCCTTTGTTTATTTTATATTAAATGTGCATAAATTGGGTGAAATGTTAATGTTTTAATACTAAGTATAATTTTTTAGCATTTTTAGAAGTAGTCCAATTGATTCAGTTTACTATTTTATTTATAAATTTCACCATATTGATCTAAATAGTGTGGTTATTGTTTTTAGGATTCCTAGTTTAATATAAAACATTACATTAGAAGGGATAATGGGCCAATTCTTCCATTTGAAGGCTCATATAGACCACACAAGAAGGCCCACAGAATCTGTGAGAAAACAGAATCATCAATGAAGATTGCATTACTGGGATCAATATAGAAGTTAAAATTCTATAATTCTCCATAAAGGTTTGGGGGACAATATAGGTAGTCTTATATAAAAATTTCAAGGCCCAAATACAAATACAATGGGCCCAACTGGTTCATTTAAACTCAGCCCACCATTCTGGCCGGGAATTAATATCAGTACAGTATTCATGACATGTGTACTGATTTAGTATTGAAATCAAGCTGCGATTTTGCAATGTGAAAGAGGAGATATAGGTGGTCGAGGTTGTTGAAGAATGAATCTGGATTTGATGGAATCTTCTTATTCCAAATCCATTCACATTTTGGTCATCGAAAAGCACGGATTGAAATGTATAGTTTAAATTTGTCTAATCAAACCATCATATCATTGTCACCCTATATTCAAATGACTCCAAATTTTGAGACAAGTCAGAAAACATTTTTATCTAAAACATCTAAGAATGAGATATCTCATGATTCGGCTATTTGGATGTATAAATCATCAATCCATGTTGAGGGATAGATTGGGAATTCCAATAATCCACAACATTGGGCTATAAATACACCCCCTCCTCTCCTTACTAAGGGGCTGGAATTTCAGAGAAAATGAGGATAGGTTGGAATGAACAAGGATCTACCAAAGTCTTGGGAGGATCTTCCATACTCACGTTTTTACTTGAGAAACCATTCCTCTTTTCTTTCTTTTATTTACATTTTTATTGTTCTTCGTTTGTAATTGTGTAAGTCTTGGTTTTTTGTAATTCTCTTTTTAAAGCATCTTTCTTCTTCAATATATCTTATTCTCATACACCATCTGTAGCTTAATATTATTTTTATCGAAATACTTTAAATACAGTTTAATCCCCTTCCTTTATTTTTATTCCTCATTCTATTGAAATTTTATTTTTAATTATCATCATCATTTGTGTGTGTGTTCGACGCACCACTCCTTTCCAATCCCTTTCATTTTCTTATCTTCTTAATCTATCATCATAATCATTATAACCATATTACTAATCATTTAAATGGATTAGTAAATCTCTCATTGGGGTGAGTCAAAATTTAGTGATGTTAAGTGATTAAGTGTATTTTCTCAATGAATGTTCTTCAAATTAACTATGTATTTGTTGAACTTACCATGTCATGGATTAATGACTTGTTTTGTTTAACGTGTGGTTTCGATGGATTATTGGAACCATAAATACACTATCATCAACAAATTCTAATTGATATTAGAACCCTAAGTTAATTTATGGCTCTGATTAAATCCTTAACACTTAGGAATTTCCATCAACGTTATCTTGTAATGTGGGTGTTAATTTAAATTCAATATAAAGAAAAGATCAAGGATATCACAAGATTAAATCCATAAAAATGAACTCACATAAATATTTATAAATTTGTTAAATAAATTTTAATAAATCAATCATTTCATAAGATCTACAATCAAATCCCCCCAATTAGAATACAATGAACTTAAAACAAATAACTATTAAAAAGTCTAATCGCCGAGGATTCGACCTAAGTCCTACTATAGACATTAGCAGAGCATTAGAAATTTGACCGGTCTATAAGAGACAATTGGACTCAATTTTGAAATGGCGATGTTTCTAGGTAGGGTTCTTTATGTAGTCATTAGTTTCTAGTTATTGTAAAAAAATAAAAAACTAAATTTAAAAAAAATTGAAAAAAAACACAACGAAAAATCATCATCCTAATAAAAATAATAAAAAAAACACAAAAATAAAAACACATATTCCTTTTTCTTCAAAAATATCTCTGAATTCCCTGTAGCCTACCAAAAAATCACAAGAACATTTTTACCCTGAAATGGAGCAAAATCTTGGCCAACTTAGGTAGAACTTAAGAGATAATCAACTCATTCAAGAACCAATCCTTATTGAACCAATTGATATAGATATGGACAATCCTAGTGAAAAAACACTTAAATAACTCTCTACCCCTGATATGAATTACCAACCTCTTGGTATTAAATATCCAAACATAGAGGCTGACGTCATACTCAAATTGGGTTTGATCCATATTCTTTCTTATTTCCACGGGCTAGCCGGTGAGCATCCGCATATCAACCATAAAGAGTTCCATGTGGTGTGCCCTACCATGAGGCCACAAGGGTTTTCTGAGGAACAAATAAAACTTTGACCATTCAGATTCTCCCTAGCTGACTCCTCCAAGTAATGGATTTAATATCTACCTCATGGTTCCATAACGACATTTAATGACTAGAAGTGACTCTTCATAGAGAAATTCTTTCATGCTTCTCGTACTGCTACTATCTTAAAGAAAATAAGTGGTATTCTTCAATTCTCATGTGAAACACTCCATGAATTCTGGGAGAGGTTCAAAAAGTTTGTTGCAACCTGCCCACACCACCAAATCCCTAATCAACTCTTGATCCAATAATTCTATAAGGGGTTATTTGTGATGGAGAGAAATCTCATTGATGCTGCAAGTGGTGGTGGTCTTGTTGATAAAACTCCTACAAGTGCCAGATAACTCTTAAGTATCATGGCTGAAAATAAGAAAACATTCCATACTTGAGCACATGCTTTTGTGAAAAATCCCAAGATAATCAATCCATAGAACTGAACAAGATAACTGAGTAGATGAGTGAACTAACAGGTGTTGTGTGACAACTAGCTATGGAATCCAAAACACCAACCTCGTCTTCTCCACAATCAATGTTTTTTAGACCTATAAAAAACTATCGAATCTACAACTCTCCATCTCATCCAACTGACACATGTCCACAAATTCAAGAGGATCAATCCGATTCATCTGGACCAATGGAGCTCAATGCAGCATATGCTCAGGGGAACACCAACTCTCAACAATCTGGTCAGTTCATTAGAAACATCAACCAACCTCACTATGATCCCATCCCTTCTTCTAATAACTGCAGCCTAAGGTATAGTAATTCTATCTCTCACCCCCCTCAATTCCCTCAACAAAACCCAAACCAGTTCCAATATGTTCAAGGTGTTGGTAACATCCAACAACCTTATCCTTTTGTTCATCAAACTCAATGGAACAATCCTCCTCCAAGACTCCAATATCCTAGTGATCCATCCCATTTCCAAATCCAATACAATCGCTTTCCGAATAAACAAAATCTAGGTAATCCCAATTTGGGACAAGCCTCTTCTTCCATGAAACTATTGGAAAGTGTAGTTGTAGATATTTCCACTTTCACCCATTCCATCGTCAAAAACATTGAAACTCCAATTGGTCAACTTGTATCCCACCTAAGCCTCCAACAAGAATCAAATTCTTCTCAAATCCCCACTCGCCCATTACCCAACCCCAAGGTTAATGTAAGTACAATTGCACTGAGATCGATTAGGAAAATTTTTATGCCTCAAGATAAGTCCTCCAACCCCCCTTTAAATGTTTACCTAGAAAATGAAGAGAAATAAAAACATGAAAAGGTATCTGAAGTCATTTCCTCACCACCTTCTATTCCACATAGAAAACCAATTCCTTTTCCTCAAGCTGTTTCTAAGCCAAATTTGTCCATTGTACCCAATCCTGAAATGGTAGACATGTTTATATGTGTTGAAGTCAACATCTCCCTCTTATATTCCAATAATCAAATCCCTAAGTATGCCCACTTTCTTAGAGAATTGTGCACCCACAAGAGGCAACTTAGGACCTTAGATAATATTTTCACACAACAATCCATACCCATTAAGTGAAAACATCCTTGAACCTTTACATTTACATGTCATATTGGAATTTACAACTTCTATGATGCACTCATAGACCTAGGAGCCTAAATTAATGTCATGCCAAAATCCATCTTCTCAAACCTTAGTCTAGGTCCTTTACACCCAACGGGTGTTTTCATTAAATTTGTCAATCGAAGCACAACCAGTACTGAGGGTATAATCGATGATGTCCTTGTTCGTGTCAATCCATCGGAGAATGAATCTACATTCTCTATAAATTCTTATGAAACTATCTCTTAGAGTGTGTTGAATCACAATCCATCATGTCCTTCTTATTCTACTGTTAGAGGAGATTGTGAATATTGTGTCCTCATTAACAAAGTCAAAAATGGAGAAGTTGATGTTGACATTACAAATGAAATCTCCATTGATCTAAAGGATCTTGAAAAATATTTAGAATCTCATCATGCCTCTAACCTATAATTCTCCATCATGGATGATAGTGAGGAAAATGTAATAGAATGGTCATTTTTTTATTCTAATCAGTTTATCAAACATTAATTATTTTTCTGTCCATGATTCTAAATATTATGTTATATGTGAGGTGAACCTTTAACCAATGTGTTTATTTTGTCCCAATGGGAGTTAAGCTTGTGATATTTCTCCCATAATTAATAATGTGGTCACTAGTGAGGTTGAAATTGACCATTCATTGGAAAACAACATTGAAATGAAGGATATTGAAAATTTTATTCAGTCTTACGACTCCAATGATCCTCATTACTCTACATCGATATGTGATGAAATAGATTAGTCAAATACAATTGGGATCTCATACTCTGGTCTCGTGTTATCTGAACCTTACATAAATGAACCATCGTAATTGATATATCTTCCTGAATTTCCAAGAATAGAAATCCATCACATTGTGGATAAAATCATTCCTCACATTGAAGACCAAAGGTAGGATTGTCATATTCTCTTTCTAACCCTGTTTAATTGCAAGATAAACATCATAGAAGGGGATAAATTATCCAATGAACAATCAGGAATCCCAATGGAGAAGTTTTTCTAGAAGCACTCTAGTGTTGAGAAAATACATTATCCACCATCGAACTATGGGTAGTCCACTGCAGCTGTCTAGCTGTAGAAAAATAAATGCAGTGCTTCTTAGGAGGAAACTAATGTTTTCTATTACTTTTATGAAAATTTTATATATTTTAATTTTTTTCATTAGACGAATAATGATTTTTCTTTTTTAGGTAACATCCCACAATCCTATAACCACATCGACTTCCGTTGGATCCATATTAGACCCACCACCAGATGGAAGTAGAAACCAACCCAATGCAAACCAAGGGGAACCTCTTTCCCTTAGAACTCTTTTTCTCTCTTCGTCCCACTACTTATTTCTTATTCTTCACCTATCTTTCATTTTTTTACCACTTTCTGTATCAAACCCTGTATTTTTATCTTTCTATTTTGTATGTGTGCGCCTTTATTAAAAACTAAAAAAACATAACAAAAAAATAAAACAAATCAGGATTCTTTCTTACTCACCATCGAGTTTTGAAACATTACCCAACCATTTTGGGGAGTAAACAGACATGTTTTCATCTAAAAAATTTTGTATTTTCATTATGAATTTAGATAAAGAATATTGTTTCAAAACCAATAAATCTTTAATCCTTACTTTTTGATTGGGAAAATGATATTGCCCAACTATGAGAACCAACATTGGATTTCATTCCAAGGCTACCTATGGAAATCTTTTCAATGTGAGTGTTTTTTCACACCCCCCCCCATTTGTGAGTCTTGAGTTTGTGGACTTTCAAGCTTAATTTTCAACTTTATTGTGTATTAATATGATATAGGCATTTTTTGAACCACATGAGAATCACAATGGCCAAATATCCTCCCATTTCCCTTACTGTAAACCTCCTTTTGAATGCCAATTCGAGCCTATGAAAACATTTTCTTTGTTAGCCAAATTACAAGACTAATATGTTATCCCACACAATATCAACATGAATTTTTCATTTCATATTTTCCTTGAAATTTAAGTGTGGGGGTATGGATTTCAATTTATGTACCCTATGTTGATTAAACTATATTATCATATTCTTGAGGGAAGGAATCCATTTTAGTGTGGGGGAGTTGTTGTCATTCAGTGAGGTCTGGGGAATGTAATGTACTTTTATTTATATAGATTTGTAACTATTATTGACAAGTGTTGAAAAAAATAAAAAATGATGAAAAAAATCAGAAAAATGAAAAAAACATTGGTTGTGTCTTGGGTAGGTCCAAAATCACTCTTCCTCGACCTTCGATCTTATTATAACTTTTACAATTGGTTTCATGAGGAGATAAATCATGGGTTGGGATATGAGTGTGAGATCTTTTTCATGTTCAAATTTCGAAAAATGAAAAAAAACAAAGATGAAAATAATAGAAGAAAAAAAAAGAAAACTTATGTCATTGGGAGAAGTTTTGTGATTTATAAATATTATATATTCTCATTACCTTCATATTTCCTTCCACTTTTGTGTCTTATTTCACATTTTCATTCCCTTGTAAATATGGGTTTCCATTTCCTTTCATATCTCATTTAAAAAAATGTGCATTACTTTTTTCCATGTTGGTGTTTTACCCCTCTTCTTCCTTCTCTTAGACATTATATTTCTATCATCCCATATCCACAGAAAAACCCTTCCAAAAGACCTCTTGATTTTTGAGCACTTTGGATATTGATTGGAAGCTGAGATATCTTACAAACACTATGATTTTTACTTTTGGTTGGTGAAAGAGTGAACCTCCACAAATGAATTTTAACATATTGAGAGGTGTGAGTATTGAGTGTCCACATTTTCCATTTCTAAATTTGAGCATGAAAAAAGTGTTTTTTATTTGGAATATGTTTTCTGTATGAATTTGAGGTGTAATTCAATATGGATGAGTGAAATAGTCTAAACCTCCCCTGATTAGAGAAAACAAAGTTTTAATATTTTTTGGTGAGTGAAAATGATTTTTTCTTGTTTTTATATTTGTTGCACGTGAGGACATTCAAAAGGCTATGTTTATGGTAGTTGATGTTATTAATATTTTACTGACTTACTATATACTCCATTTAATTATTTTATATGAAATGTGCATAATTTCTGTGATATATTAATGTTTTAATACTAAGTATAATTTTTAAGAATTTTTAGAAGTAGTCCAATTGAGTCAGTTTAATAGTTTATTTATACCAATAACCCTACATATCCGAATTGTGTGGTTCTTGTTTTTTAGGATTCCAAATTCAATATAAAACATTTCATTTGAAGGGATCATGGGCCAATTATGCCATTTTAAGGATCATATAGACCACACAAGAAAGCCCAAAAAATATGTGATGAAACTGAACCATCCATGAAGATTGAATTACTAGGTTCAATCTAGAACTCAAAATTCATTAACTATCCTCTAAGGTTCTTGGGATAATTTAATTTGTCTTGGATAAAAGCTACTTTTCCAAAATACAAATACAAGGGGCCCAACTGATTCATTTAAACTCATCCCACCATTCTGGATGTGAATTAAAATCCGTACAGTATTCATTACATGTTTCCTGATATAAAATCAAATCATGCTTAGATTTTTCAGTGTGAAAGAGGAGATATATGTGTTCGATGTTGTTGATGAAATAATCTGGATTTGAAGGCATCTTCTTATTCCAAAATCCCTTTACATTTTGGTCATCAAAAAATAATGTATTGAAATGGACAGTTTAACATTGTTTAATCAAACCATCATAACACGAGTTCCCTATATCGAAATGACTCCAAATTTTTAGAAAGGTCAGAAAAAATATTTTCTACAAATTTTAAGAATGAGATATCTTGGTATTCGGCTATCTGGATGTCCAAATTTTCATGGCATGTTGAGGGACAGATTGGGAATGCCAACAATCCACAACATTGGGCTATAAATACATCCCCCTCATCTCCATGCAAAGGGGTTTGCATTTCAGAGAAAATGAGGATAGTTTGGCATGACCAAGACTTTGAAAAAGATTTTGGGGGATCTTCAATACTCATTTTTTTACTTGGGAAACCATTCCTTCTTGCTTTATTTTATTTACTTTTGTGTTGTTCTTCGTTTGTAATCGTGTAAGTGTTTGTTTTTTGTAATTCTATTTTTAATTAATGTTTCTTCTACAATATCTCTTATTCTCACCCACCTTATGTAGTTTAATATTAATATTCTTAAAATAGTTTAAATATAGGTTAATACCCTTCCCTTATTTTTCATCCTCATTCAATCGAAATTTTATTTTTAATTATCATCATTTTTTTGTGTTCGACACACCACTCTTTTCTTATACCTTTATTTTTCTAATCTTCTCAATTTATCATCATAATAAGTTTAACCATATTAATAATCATTTTAATGGATTAGAAAATCTATCATTGGGGTGAGTAAAAATTTACGGATGTTATGTGATTGAGAGTATTTTCTCGATGAATATTCTTCAAATTAACTTTGTGTATGTTGGAATAGACGTGTCATGGATTAATGTCTTGTTTTGTTTAACTTGTGGTTTCCATGGATTATTGGAACCATAAATATACTACCATCAACAATTTATAATTGAGATTAGAACCCTATGTTTAGTTAAGGCTTGGATTAAATCCTTAACACTTAGGAATTCAAATCAATGTTATCTTGTGAAGTTAGTGTTAATTTAAATGCAATATAAAGAAAAGCTCAAGGATATCACAAGATTATCTTCCTAAAAATGAACACACCCCAATATTTATAAATTTTTTAAATCTATCTTAATCAGTAAATCATTTCATAATCTCTGCAAACAACCCCATCCCCCAATCAGAATACAATCAACTAAAAACAAACGACTATTAAAAAGTATCATTGCCGAGGATTTGACCCGAGTGCTGCTATAAACATTAGCAGAGCATCAGAATACTGACCGGTCAATAGGAGACAATCAGACATGATTTTCAATGATAGATATAAAGTATATATATGATATTTATGAAATAATTTTCCCCTTGATCCATTATATGATATATATATTCATTTCATTATATTGGGGATCTGATAATATCGCTTGTGTGGGAAATGGATTAACGCCTCATGAGGTGATGTGGTTAATTTTTTTTTTTGTGAAAAAATCCCTCAAGGTATCATTGAAGCATTTTTGAGGTGATTGTGCTTGTTGAAAAAGTGGACATCTGAGTGGTGATTGTTGAAAAAGCAAAACAATGACATAAAAATTTGTTGACATAGGGGATTTCATGGAGGAATGTCGACTTCAAGAGCTGTGGTCAACGATATATGTTTGATTCAAGAACATTGAAAAAGGAATGGATGATCTGTAGGCAATACAAAAAGAACAGATACATGGTGGCACTGTTTTCCTATGTTTCCCAAATTTTTGGGCCTCAAAATCGACAAATGAAGAAAAGTGGTTTTTGGAAAAGGGACTTCCGCACTGTGTACTTGAAGGCTTGGAAACTTGTGCACCATATGTTTTTTAAGACCAAATCATCAAAATATGGAAAAGGGATAAGTGTCGCGCATGTATTGGTGGTGTCGCGTAGGTGACTTGTGTGCCATTAAGAGAATTGCACGCCGATGCCTTCAATGATTGAGAACTTGATCTCCTATTTTTTTTCAAGATCAGAACATCAAAATATGGAAAAGGAAAGAGGTTTGCGCATGTTTGGAATTAGTTTGCGCAAGTGACTTATAGGGGAAGAGACCTGCGCACCGAGACTTGCGCCCCAAGGAGATACTTGCGTGCAGTCGCGCAGGGTGTTCAAAATGCCTATAAATACTGATCCACACATCCTCATTATTTAATGGGGTTCAACACTTTGAGAAATTAGAGATCCCATCGTGCAGGTGTGGTGGTCGCGCAAGTGGTGTGTGGTCGTACAGGTGATGTTGCGTGCCAGTGTTTGATGTCACACACAAGTTGATAGTTGTGCGCCAATATTGGTTTGGACATAAAGTGAATTGTGTCACGCAAGTTTCGAGTTGAAGAAGCTTGTCTCGTGCAAGTGTCTAAGGTGGAATTTCATGCCAGTTGTGACATGCGTTCCGAGACTTGCATGCCAAGTAAGGCTGATTCCCTGACCGCATTTTTGGGCCACGTGGAAGTTAGGAGATTTCCCGATACCTTCTGTGCAAAGAGAGATTCATCTATGGGTGAAAGTTGGACTTCAACAGAGCATCGACATACAGAGGAAGATGCATTCTTTCATGAAAATTAAGAGACCTACAAGACTATAAACTGTGAGTGGATCCTTTCCGATGCAGTGAGCAAAGGAAGAGGAAGAAGGTTGTCCTCTCCACCAGCAGTGATCCAGAGAGAGAGAAATAGGGAGTGACCTTGGGAAAGATGTGAGATGACCCCAAACCTTGTAAAGGTAGTGATCATGGGACATAGTGACTATGCTCGAACCTTGTAATCCATAGCTAGTGAGGTTTAGTGTAATTTGGTATGACCAAAAAGTTTTCGACGTATGCTCCTTGGACGTAGCCCAGTGAGGGTGAACCAAGTAAAAATTGTTGTGTCATGTTCATTCATTACTTTCTGTTTATATTGTGCAACAGGAAAGAGAGAGAAGAGTGTTTTTCTTAACCACCAAACAAGATCATAAAAGGATTTATTTTTAAATTAGGCATATCCTGATTCACCCCCCCTCTCAGGGTATTCAGCCTTGTGGACCTAACAATTGGTATCAGAGAGAAAGGTTGATATTTGTTCTTCTTTAAATATAGGCCACTAATCATAAATGGATTCCAATCTTCTAAGGATATAATTTTAATATATGGAAGAATCAAATGAAAAACTATTTCTGTTCCTTGGGAATGGATGTGTTTTCAGCAGCTATGCATGGTATCATGGATGATATTAATAGTGGTGCATTATCAGAAGCTGAGTATATAGAGTTGGATGCTGATTCCAAAGCAATAAATGCCTTATGAGAGCCATTTACAATCCCATATATAAAAAGGTGATGTCATGAAAAATGTCACATGACATGTGGGAAATGATTTTGAATATATATGAAGGGGAAACAGTGGTCTGAGAGGCAAAGCTGCAAGTGTTGTGGAACAAGTATGAAGATCTAAGAATAAACCTGAATGAGTCTGTTGATGCATTATTTAAAAGGGTGAATGCTGTGGTAGAAGACATGTGAGGCCTTGGTGAAATTATCCAAGACATAAAGATTGTAAAGTGCATCTTGAGAAAACTTCCACCTCAGTTCAATCCGAAAGTTTCTATTTTGGAAGATAACGACCCCAAACAGTTGACATTGTATAACATGAACAACACCCTTGTTGCATATGAAATGAGAAATGATGATAACGACGATGTGTAAAAGGTTAAATCCAAAGAGGTGGCATTTAAGGCCATGAAGAAGCTCACCATTGAAGATTATCAGGAGAAATAATTGACAGATGAGGTAATTTCATTCCTCTCCTCAAACCTTCAAAGAGGAAAAGGAAAGTTCAAATGGAAACTTCCTCTTGCATGCTTTAGATGTGGAATGGTTTGACATCTCGCAGAAAGATACCCTAAAAAGTTTCAAGAAGAAAATGATTAAGATGATATTGAAATTCCCAAGAAGAAATCTTCAGCTTATTTGAAAGGGAAGAAGCAGTTCAAGAGAAATTTCTTCAAGAAGATGAATCCTCTTCACAAGGAATAGATGGTTCAGATGAGTAAGAGGTTGAATAGGTTTAGGAGATTGAAAACTACAAAGATCATGGAGAAAATGTTATGGTGGTGGTTTCGGTAGTTCTCATGAAAAGGATGAAATTGACGCTGGAGAAGAAGAAGAAGAAGTTGAAGGAAGATTTGATATGGATGCCGAATTGGAAGCATCTCTTGAGGAGATAGACGTTTGGAGTGCCAAAACGAAGAAAGCAAATAAATTGGTTCGTGATGAAAAACTCTATATGCAACAATAGGATGAAGAAAAGACTGAGTTGTTAGATGAAATTGAATGAATAAAATCATCAACACCATGGAGCTCAGAAAATATTGTTGAGCATAAGCTTAAAATTGAGGAACAAAAGAAGGAAATTGATTGTTTGACTAACACAGGAAAGGAGTAGGTCCTAAGTATCAAAGATCATGAAGAAGAAGTGGTAGGTCTGTGATGAAAAATAAAGGACCAGGAAAAACACTTGACCCCCAATGTGATATCAGAAAAGAAGGCCATTTAGAAGAAAGAGAAGATGAAAGAGGAGGCTCGTAGTTTAGTAGGAGGGAAGCAGCAATAAAGCTCAAATGCTAAGGCTGATTCAGGGCTTGATAACAAACAAAAATCTGTGGTAGTTGATGTCAGACCATAAGCACCCATCCCAAAATTAAAGGTTCATTTGGGAAAAAAGTAGAATCAGAATATTCCGAGATCCCAAAGGGAAAATCGTAGTGCTGAAGTAACACGAAGGAATGCACCTTATATCAGGTGTTATTGTTATGGGAAGATGGTACATTCACAGTATGTGTGTTCCATGTCCAAGAGATATAGAAGGGAACACGAACAGAGGTGGAGACCAAATAGAGAATGGTTTTCTAGAACATATTTTGAAGGACACTATTTTTGGTGAGGAGGATTTGGTTACATGGCTAGGTACTACAATTCGACCATTCAAAAAAAATGTACCAAAGAAAAAGAAAAACATTCTCCAGCAGCAGATCAATAAACAGAAAGGTGAGTTAAAAATGCAGAATAGATTTGCGGCTTTAAAAAATGAAGATAGTCCATCATACTCTGCGAATGAACAAGAGCCTCAATCCATGCCAAGTGTGAAAGAAAAATTATGGAACAAGAAGAAGAAAAATGAGAAGGCTATAGTGGCAGAAATTTCCCTTAAAGCATCAGATCACTCTGGTGTTTGGATCCTAGATAGTGGTAACACATCTCATATGATGGGTAATAAGGATCTTGTTACAGGCATAAAATTTGACAAAGAATGAGTTGTAAAATTTGGAAACGATGAAGACCAGAAGATTTCTGGCTCAGGGAAAGCCATGTTTGGGGCCAAAGAAATGAGATGTGCTGATGTCTTGGTTGTAAAGGGTCTTAGTCATAACATGCTTACTGTCAGTCAACTGTGTGACTCTGGGAACTCTATCCGATTTACCATGAAGTTGTGTGTTGTGAAAGGAATATGTGGAGCAGTTGTTCTACAGGGAAAAAGGAAAAGGGGAAATATTTACCTTGTAGGTGGGGAAGAAGATTCATGCATTTTATCCAGAGAGGAAGAAAACTAGTTGTGGCATAAGTGACGTGGTCATCTATGCCATCCATCTATGGATGATCTGGTAAGTTGTGATGCTACTAGAGACCTTCCCAAACTATCATGTGATCACACTCATATGTGTGATGCTTTCTAATAATGGAAGATCATCAGAAAGACATACATTCCAAAGGAACAAAAATCAACTGGAGTGCTCAAATTGGTGCATGCTGATGTATTCAGACCTATTTCACCTCGATCTATAAATGTGAAATGGTACTATATTATTTTCATTGATGATTATAGCAGAATGGCCTAGGTATTTTTTATTACCCATAAGACAGAGGTTTTCAGTTTCATAATGTAGTATAGGATGCAATCAGAAAAGATTCTTTGGCATAAATTCTGAAATTTCATACTAATAATGGTACGGAATTCACAAAAAGTCAAGTCGAAGACAATCTTGAGACACACGGGATAATGAATAAAGTTTCATCATTGATAACTCCCCAACTGAATGGAGTGGTTGAGAGTAGAAATAAGATCATCAAAAACATGGCCAGAACGATGCTTATTGAAAATGACCTACCAATGAAATTTTTGAAGGAATCGGTTTTGAGATCGGTCTATATTTCGAACAGAACTCTATTGTATCCGAAGGAATGTAAGAATCCGTATGAAATGTGGTATGGAAAGAATCCAACATTGAAAAACCTTAGAATATTTGTGACTAAGTGTTTCATAATCAACAAAGAAAATCACAATACGTTTCAGTCACGAGGAGATGAGGTGATATTCCTTGGATACTTAGGGAAAAGAGAAGCATATAAATGCTTCAAAAAAAGGCTGGGAAAATTTGTTGTGAGCAATTATGTCACTATATTTGAAAATTAATAGAATGTTCAACGACCTAGTGAACAGTTTTTGGATGAAAGTGATGACGAGGTAAGCAACACAAGGGGAGTATAATTGGTAGAGGCTAACTCAGAAGAAGATACTAATGATGAACAAGAAAGTGTAATGTCTGTGTCTGCAAGGATGCCAAAGAGTCGAGCTGAAATTGATAGGAAAAATATCATTGGTTATCAAACAGCTTCAGTTCAGACTCAATGAGTGAAATCATTAAAGCATGCATTGTTTTTATCTTAGGTGGAGCCAAAATGTATTTCAGATGCAGCTGAAGATGAAAACTGGGTTCATGCTATGAATGAAGAGCTTGACCAGATTGTGATGAACCAGACATTGGAGATTGTTTGGAGGCCCGATGAAAAAAATGTCATCAGGAATAAATGGGTCTATCACAACAAGATTAATGAATATGACATAGTGATTTAGAACAATTCACGACTACTTCGCAAGGGATACTCCCAAATAGAGGGAATAGATGTTGATGAGACATTTGCACCAGTTACAAGGCTGGAGACAATCAGATTATTTTTGGCCATTGCAGTGTAAATAAATTTCAAAGTGTTCCATATGGTTATCAAATCTGTATTCATGAATGGTGATCTGGAAGAGGTTGTGTATATTGAAAATACAGAAGGTTTTCTCATTCATGAGGATGAGAACAAAGATTGCATGCTGAAGAAGGCATTGTATCGGCTAAAACAAGAACCAAGATCATGGTAATCAAGACATGATCAATAGTTGAAGAATATTGGTTTCTAGCGTGGGGGAGTTGATTACAATCTCTATTTCAACAAAAATAGTAATCAAAGGATGATGGTGCTGGTTTATGTCGATGACACAGTATTTGGTGGATCAGATGAAGCTTAGTGCAGACAGTTTTCCGAATTCATGAAAAATGAGTTTGAAATGTCAATGATTGGTGATCTAATGTTTTGTACTTGGTCTACAAGTGACACAAGGAAGGAATAAAACGTTAATTTCTCAATCCAAATATGCCAAGGAGGTTTTATGAAGGTTTGACATGGAGAATTCCAAGGATATGAAGACTCTGGTTGCTACCTGAATGAAATTATCAAAAAATGAGGATGGAAATGTAGTTAATATCACAGAATATAGGAAAATTATTGGAAGTCTGTTGTACTTGACCACAACAAGGCCTGATATTGTTTTCGCCACATGCCAAGCAGCGAGATATCATAGTAATCCCTAGGAAAGCCACATGCTTGTAGTGAAAATAATACTTCGATATTTCAAAGGCACTGTGGATTTCGGTTTGATGTATAATGACAAATATCAATCAGTGTTAATGGGTTACACAGATGCAGATTGGGTCGGATCAGCAGATGACAGAAAATCAACGGTAGGAGGTGCATTCTATCTTGGTGGATTGCGTATTTCTTGGCTAAGAAAGAAGAAAGATTGCATCTCATTGAGCACCACAGAGGCAGAGTATATTGTGGCCACTCAAGCATGTACACATTTATTGTGGATGAAGTAGTAGCATGAAGACAAGGGAATTGAAGTGAAGTCTCCAATCGGAATCCAGTGTGATAACTCAAGTACTATTAATCTTAGAAAAAATCCCCTCCATAACTCAAGGACAAATCACATTGAGATCAAATATCATTTTATCAAGGAGAAGGTTCAGCATGGAATCATGAAGGTGGTGTATGTGCCTACAAAGCTACATGTTACAGACATTCTGACAAAGGCCTTACCCAAGGAAGCATTTAAGAGGCATCGACTGGCTCTGAGAGTTCAGTCGACTCCCCACAGTTGAAACAGTGTGGATGTGGAACCCATCCCCTCTCTCTGAGGTATGATGTGTTTTTCCCTAATGTGATGATGTGTTCTCTACTCTGTTACAGACTAAAAATTAGTGACCCTTGGGTTCATTGACAAAAGGGGAGGAAATCATGATTGTTCAAAGGGGAGATAGTGTGGCTATTTCAGAAATCACGATAGATACGGGGAGAAGCTGTCAAGTGAAGCAGTGAGATAGGGGGAGCAATGCGAATGGGGGAGCGTATCAAATCTGACGATGCTAGATGTAATTGATCAAAGAATAGATATCACGACAGTTGAGGATCGTGAAAAAATTAGAAGAGTGGTGTTGGAGAGTGGAAAGAATATTTCTAAAAATTGGTATTAGTTTGGAAACAATTGGTATCAGTTAGGTATCAATAGAGGGTGTCAGAGTTGAAGTGATTTATGGACGAACTTTTCATTTACACTTGCTTCTCAAGTCGATCATTGCTCATGTGGGCTTAGAGTATGTGTTGAGTAAATCCTTGATCGCTAATAGAATCACGATAGGCAAATGGTGGCTGAAGAAGTAACTATATATCTTTTTATGGAAGAATTGTCAACAATACCAAAGGGGGAGATTTTTGGGCAAACATCCCTTAATGTATCATTGAATCATTTTTGAGGTGATTATGATTGTTGACATAGTGGACATCTGGGTGTTGATTGTCGACAAAGCAAAACAATGACATACAAATTTGTTGAAAAAGGGGATTTCATGGTCGAATTTCAAGTTCAAGAGCTGTGGTCAATGATCTATGTTTGATTCGAGGACTTCGACAAAGGAATGGATGATCTGGAGGTAGTACAAAAAGAACAGATACATGGTGGCACCATTTTCCAGTGTTTGCCAAATTTTTGGGCCTGAAAAATAACAAATGTAGAAAAGTGGTTTTTGGAAAAGGGACTTGGACACCGTTTAATTGAAGTCTTGGAAACTTGCATGCCCTATGTTCTTCAAGATCAGATTATCAAAATATTGTAAAGGGATAAGGGTCGCATAGGTATTGGTGGTGTCACGAAGGTGACTTGTTCGCCGTGAAGAGACTTGCGTGCTGATGACTTGAATGCTTGATAACTTGCACGCCTATTGTTTTTCAAGATCAGAACATCAATATATGTCAAAGGAAAGAGGTTGTAATTGGATCGTGCAAGTGACATGCAGGGGAAGAGACCTGCACGCCGAGACATGCGTGCCAAGGAGAGACTTGTGCGCTGTCACACAGGGTGTTTCAAATGCCTATAAATACTGGACCACACCTCCTCATTCTTCAATGGAGTTCAACACTTTAAGAAATTAGAGCTCCTGTCACGCAGGTTTGGTGGTCGCGCAAGTGGTGTGTGGTCGCGCAGGTGTAGTTATGCGCCAGTGTTTGAAGTTGCGTGGCGGATGATAGTTGCACGCCAATATTGGTTTGGGTGTAAAGGGAAGTGTGTCGCGCAAGTTTGGAGTTTATGAAGCTTTTATTACGCAAGTGTCTGAGGTAGACTTGTGCGCTAGTTGTGACATGCACGTCGAGACTTGCCCGCCGAGTTAGACTTGCGCGCCAAGTAAGGTTGATTCCCCGACAACATTTTCGGGCCCTGTGGAAGTTGGAAGATTTCTCGACACCTTCAATGAAAAGAAAAATTCATCTACTGGTGAAAGATGGACTTAACAGAGCATCTACATATAGAGTAATATGCATTATTTCATGAAAATGAAGAGACTGACAAGTCTATAAACTGTGAGTGGATCCTTTCTGATGTAGTGAGAAAAGGACGAGGAAGAAGGTGATCCTATCCACCGGTAGTGATCCAGAGAGAGAGAGAAACATGGAGTGACACTTGGGAATGCAGTGATCTAACTCTAAACCTTGTAAAGGAGGTGATACTGGGATATAGTGACTGTGCCAAAACTTTGTAATCTATAGATAGTGATGTTTAGTGGAATTTGGTACGACCGGAAACATCTCGGCGTATGCTCCTTGGATGTTGCCTAGTGAGGGTGAACCAAGTAAAAATCATTGTGTCATGTTCATGCTTTAGATTTTGTTTAAATTTTACAATAGTAAAGAGTGAGAAGATTTTTTTCTTAACAGTGAAACTAGATAAAAATGGGCTTTATTTATAAATTATTCATACCCTGATTCACCCCCCCCCCCTCTCAGGGAATTCAGCCTTGCGAACCAAACATTTTTCACTAACGCTTTTCATGGAATATGATATGGATAAATAAGGAGATATAAATAATATATTTATATTATTATTATAATATTTATAATTCAAAAATTTTAATATATAAATTTTTTTATTACCATTTTACTCACTCGAAGATGATAACATCATTCTTCTTCTTGTGGACTACATCGTTCATGAAGCGATGTGACTCTCTCTTTTCATTGCCACACCACTTGGTTGATATGTATAGGTATATTTAAAAAAATAACTTATTATTCATGATATTATTATCATTATGGAATGATAACATATAACCTACCTATTTCCATTATTGTCATTGAAAAATGAATATTTTACTCATACGTACGTACGACCTACCATCTCAATGATTGTAACACAATTCATTTATTAAATCCATCATTCATGATTTTCCATAAAAGTATATGTGTTGTATAAGTATTATAATTATGTCATTATTATTTTTCTGGATATTTTTTTAATATTATAAAATCAATTGGGAAAAAAATAATAAATCCAAACTTGTAAGAAAAATAAAGCAACTATTACCCGAAATGTGATGTTAACATGGGATTGATAATAAATGGGTAATAAAAGGGCCTAAGTAAATCATATATGGTATTATATATATAATTATGGTTATGAAATAAGATTATAATAAAAATATTTATATTATATTTTGGGTTCAAATGAGCAAGGAGGAATTAGACGCTTACGGTTATGGGGTTGTAGTCCCTCTTTTATTTTATGGAGACATATCCATATTTACCAATTGTTTCTTTTATATAATTTATATACACCCCCTTTAAAATATTATATACTGAATGAAATTGTTTTAATTATTTATATGTTTCATTTTTTATACATTATTAAGGATTACTATTCAAATGATTATTATTGTTGTAAGGAATTTGTTTCTCACTTTTTGCTTCTTTGTGACATAATCCTTATTCACCACACAGTTCCTTTTTGCGGTGTATATAATACACATGAATATATTTTTGGATTAATCTCCTGATAATTATTGGGATATAAATTTACATTTTATGATTTATCATTCATGGGGTTTATGGTTCAAAACATACCAACACTGCAATAGATTTTTGCCTCAAATTTCCACCTTTCATGAAAATGTTATGTTATGCACAAATAATCATTTTCAAGGTTTATATACATTCTAATTAAAAAATAATATCTTTAATATACTTGTAAATATTATATTTTAGGTTTCATTTTATTTTATTTATTTTTGAGGCCTAGTATTCAAAATTACAAATTGGTAAAGATTTTATGTAATAATTTCATCATTTATAAAGGTTTTTTGTGATTGTGCTTCCAATGATGAAATATTATAATTTATCTAAATATAAACTCATGAATTTAATTCTCATATTGTTATTTCGTGATAAAAAAAATTCAATTAATTTTTCTCTCTTTATGTAGTAAAGAGTTCAAAATAATATTTTAAAGACAAATTTTCTTTTCTATCAAAAACAATTTTTCTTCTAAAACCATGTTTTCTATAAAAAAAATTCAAAACGTGTATTTTAATTTGAAAGTGATGTTTTCCTCCAGAAGAAATTTAATTATTTTCAAGGCATATTTTGTAATTTTTGAGGTTATTTAAAAAATTTATTTTTATAATGTTGTGTGTTTTATGTGATTTTCAATGTGAAAGGAATATTTTACTAAAAAATGTTACATGTGATTTATCAACATTGTAACCACTATTTGATGAAATAATTTGATGTTAATTATTAATTAATATAATAATAATCTAAGTAAACCTTTTTTATTCTTTTTATGAATGGATTATGGTTAGGATGAAGATATATTTATGTAACTTGTTTATTTCTCACAAGTTATGCTATGATGTGTTGTTTTATGGAACCAATTTATTTCTATGGGTTATGAATTGATGAATTTTTTATAAATCCAACTTTGTATCATAGGTTTCGATACGATATGTTCTTTATTATATTTTTATACACTTATGTAGACTTTTCTGTATGGTATGTGGGTTTTTTAACCAATGATGGGTATGACCTATATCTCCTACCCATGTATTTGGAAAAGATAGATAACTCAAGAGTAAATATATTATCCATGAACTTAATTAAATGTTAAAAATGAAATTCCTAAACATTATTAAATTTTCACAATGTTATATGGTAGCTTCATTACATGTATACAATGTTATTTATGAACCAAATTATATTTCCACAATTTTATGTGTGGATCTATATTTTATGTTCATTGTGTTATGTGTGGACGTGTTTGCATTTCCATATTTTTTTGAGAGGCCATGATTTCATGTCCATATATTAATGGGTGAACCCATCTATATTTATTCATGTTCGCATTGTTAAAATGTAACGTATATTCCATAAACCTATTTCTTATTCCAATGTTTTATCTAATGGATCATGTTTTTTATTCCATTTTGATTAATTTATTTTGATCTTCCTATATTTTTTCCATAACTCAGGATTATGACCATTAATATGAGGGGTATGACTTTCAAATGTCATGATCATGTTCTCATACCATTATGATTATTTTATGCTTATGTATCTCACTTTATTACCGTTATTGAGCATCGAATCTTACACATTATTATTTCTTATTTCCCAATGATATATAGAAAGGATAAAGTTGGGTATATCTTTGAATAGTACTAATGGGGAAGATCTTTGTGAGAGAAATTGAAGATATTTTACCCAATTAAGAAGATTTTGTTCCATGTTCCAATGGAACCAAACTACTATGGTTATCAGGAATGTGTTTGTGAAATTTACGGAATATTCATATTAAAAGATATAATAACCATGTATGAAAAGTCAGGGTCTCTACAGGGGTGAACATTCCCATTTCTGTGAATTCTAAATTTAAAGGAATTAATGTATAAAAAGTTATATTAGAGTAATAAAATTATGTTACTATATGGAAAAAATAAAAAAATGGACACATTGATTTTTATAGTGGTTGGAATCTAATTGTCCATAGCCCACTCGTCACCCCTATCATGAAATAAGAGAGATATAACTCACTGTAACTACTATAATCGAATCATTAAAATGAAATTCTCCTAACTAGGGTCCCAAACCCTTAATAAATACCTTTTCCACCTAGATTCATAAACCTAGAAAGGCATTCAAAATACATACATAGATATAAAACCCGAGCATCCAGTATTTTTCACCTGGAGAAATAACCCAGGGATTGAATTTTGTATGGGAGTTAGAACCCAAAATAATAAATTTTAATGGGTATTATAACCATTAAAAATTATACACCCCAAAATGAATATGAAGAAATAAATCCAAAAAAACAGAATAAGGATTCACATTCTTCGTGTTGAGGAAATAATATACTCTCCAACATCAAAGGATCAGCTGGTTTTAGTTTGGATTAGAGTACTAATTATTCAATAGAATAATAAAAAAATGTGAATCTTAATAAAATTCTCAACGTCGTATAAATATATCATATACACTATTTATATCAACTATGTGAATATAGAGTTTCATATTCACAACTGATTCAAAATTAAGAATTCTTTGCATATTTATTTTTCCAATAAAAAACCTACCTCACAGTTTTTCACACTTGATCCTAGATAACGATCAACATGTAAATAGATAATGTAATTTTATTACATCTTCCTGAATATTATATAAAATAAATAAAAACTATATAGTGGAATTTATTTGATCAAATAATATAGCCATATATAATAAGCATCGATATTCTTTTAATACTCTATGATAGTATTATCAACTAATCCATTATATTTCAAGCAATTTGCATTTGGATATTTAAATTTCTAAAATTATATATGTGAATATCAAAATAGAAAAAATTTATCTTAACCACACTTAATTTATCAAAACATAAATTATAATATAACCATATAGGTTCTAAAAAATTAATGAGTAGTCTTAAAAAATATTAATTATATTTATAATAAAATTTAAATAACTATAAATATAATACAATAGGAAAATAGGTGCATAATTTCAAGTGTTATAAAACCCTATTGGTCAAAGGAAGAAACAAATTTCAATTATGCTTACGTGAAACATACTTATTGAGGTTGGGTAACAAGTCTTTACCAATATGCATCTTGCTGTACATACACAAATATTAGAGAACTCTAATTTCCCTTATGTGATACATAAGTTTCTCATTCATGTGATTTGAAAAATATTCTTTAACTCTTACATACATGATCGAAACACACTAAAATCCTTACCCAACCTTACTGGGACCATTTTTCAGGTATGTTATACCCTTACAAATGCTACAGAATGTTTTAATATCCATTACAAAACTATTGGTAACCCTTACCGATTATTTAGAATTTATAGGCCAATATTATGAAAGGTTCATGTTAACCTAATAAAGGATATAACATACTATTATGTATAACAATTGCCATTACATGAGATAGAGAGTATTGATAAGCACCATCAATTACATTTACCCAACAATTGAAATTTTCAGGTTACCTTTTTATAACTAAAACATCCCTTATAAAACTAATATAAAATATCACTTACCATTATGAGACCCATTTAAATATAATTTTGCCTTTAAAAAATACCTAGAAAATAATCTATACCCTTTCAAAGGTTATATAAAAACATGGTTACCATTATGTATCACATGGAAAGTTATTTTTACCTTTACACAATGCAAGTAAATTCAATGTTAAATTTACAAAACACATGTAAGAGTAATTATATCCATATTTAACATAATAAAAAGTCATGATAATTTTATATAACACAATTAAAAAAAATTAAGGGTTAAAATTTACATTTTGAACCTCGGATCTCTTTACAATACTTTTTAAAGAAATTAAAAAAAAACTAAAACATGAAATTTTAAGAAACATTAATTATGGAATAAAAAGATATAACCAAAAATAAACACACTAATGATAACACTTAATAATATATTAAAATGATAATTAATCATAAATAATGTATTTTTTTAATTATAATAACATAATTAAATAAATATTATCCCATAAGTTAATTCAATATTATCCCCCTTTTGATAATTAAAAAATAAATTATAATTTCATATTCTATCTCAAATTTCGAAAATGTCAAAAACATAAAGTATAAATTGATAAATTATTTCTTTTAAATAATGTTATTTCTCCCTCTCTTTATTTAACATTGTGTTACATGTTCATGAAATGATACACAAAAAATAATCTCCCTTTAAATATAAACATGCCTTAAAATGCATCTTAAACATTTTATAAAATTTATTTCCTAAATTTCATAAATATTTAAATTTTAAAACATTGGCCAATGAGAGTATTTAAATCATTCCTTTTGTATAAAGTGATAATAATATTAGAGTATTTTATTGAAGAAAAATAATAAACCCTTAAAAAACTTATATTCTATTTAAACTAATGGTTTTAATTGTAGGTTATCATATTTAGTATGTATGAGATGACATAAAATTGTAATTGAACAAAAAATGTGTATATAAAGTAAAAAATATTTATATGAATAAAATATTCCCAATTTTATAAATCTCATGTAAATGTGAATATTTTTTAATATAATCATACTCACACCACCTCTAAATTCATTCTAGAAAAATCTGAATTTAAATCTACATCATAACAAGTTCAAACATTATTTTTTCTCGCACAGTAAAATCCAAGGGCTTACTAAGGATTTCATCATGTTTATTTTCTATTGAAAATAATTCAGAACATATATTTACTTTTTAAAAGTGATATCTCAGAAAATGAAATTTAACATCAATTAGTTTTTTCATTGAGTTTTGTAAGGAATTTTTTAATATAAAAATATCAAAATTATAATCACCATAATATGAATCTTATCAAAATAATAAATAAAATTTATAATTTTTTTTGTTGATCCGTAGTTATTGAACATAACATGATATATAAGTTGTACATATATATTTACCCATTGAAATATTTGTAAAATTTTATTTTGTTAAATTCAAAGAAACTAAATATTTCCATTATAAATGACACACACCTTAATTTGTTATTCTATCTACCATTCTTCATCAAAAATAGAATAAAAATAACATTTAAGAACAAAACTATTTTTATCATGGTAAAATAAAAAATAATTCAATGATCTATTAACATATCTAATAAACCACTTAATGGATTTAATATGACTCAACCTAGGATCACTTTTATATAAATCACACATGGAAACTAAAAACATTAAATAAGGCCTAGAGGAGAACATGTAAAATAAAAATCCACTCATTCCTCTATAAGACAAAACAAAATAACATGACATAATATTTAGAAAAATAGATTTTTTTTAAAATAATACCATCATTTAATTGAAATATTTTTCAAATAAGAATGAATTTTATTTCCCCCATCATACTCATATGAAATTCAATTTTCACTAATTCTTAAAATTTATTATAAATATTACTACGTTATGATAAATAAATAATATCATATTCATAAATTTTCATAATCAATATATAAATTAAGCAAATTTTTAATGAACATGTTAGAATCAGACCTTCCATACTCAAAGTTTTTTCAAAATAAAAATAGTTAACCTTTCGTAAAAATCGTGAAGAGTATGTTAAAATAATGAAAAAATAGAAATTTAAAGAAACTTTTTAGGATTATTTTCAATTAAAAAATAACTGGTTATCTAACATATACATCTTAATAAATGTAAAAAAGCAGAAACAAATGTTTTAAATCTATTAGAATTAATATAAATCACTAAAAATAGTGTAAGATGATAATATTAAAATTGATCAAAATATATAAATAGTTACCATATATCTATTGATATAAATTTCTCCATAAGAGAATATCCTTGATCTAATAAAAAAGGTTTATTTTAGTTATTTTTTAGATTCATAATGTTTATTTCTATAGATCCATTTTCTTCCAATTCAATGATATCAATTAGTGGAACAATCAAACACCATACTATATTTCATTTAAATTGACTTTACTCATGCTACATATCCATGATTCAATTAGATTAATTTAAATCCTCCAAAATATTTCTTGGTATAAGACAAGAAATTAAATTGTGATGAGAAATAATATTCATAATAGATTCTCTAGTTTGAACAGTTGATTTAGCATTACCAATAATGTAATCTATATAATGATCTATATGAGTCTTCCATCATCAATCAGGAATAGTTTTTGATTGAGAAGAACTATTTTGCCACAAAATATGTGAATATTTATCTTGAGGTTCTTTATCTTCAAGATTAAAATTTTTAAATTCGTTATAAAGGCAATCAATATGATCTACTCTTTTATTCAATGACTTTTCATCAAACATTATATGAATTTATTATTCAATAACCATGGTTATTTATTTTATACTATATATTTCATACTATTATTTGAATATCCTTATAAAAATATTTATCATATTTAGAATTAATTTTTTCAAAAAAACTTGCTATTTAATAATAAATACATTAAACCTAAAGAATTTAAAATATCTGATTTTATGCTTTCTATAAATCCAATGTTAATAAGTATTACTTTTTAGCAAAGGTCTCAAAATTATTAAATGTTAATTTAGTAGGATGTCTGTATAGTCATGTCCCACAACTATTTATGTAGATTAATCTCATTTATCATTGTCATAGTTGTTTTAGAAAGAGCTCCATTTTTCATTCAACTACAACATTTTGATGTCATGTTCTAATGGTTGATATTTTCTAAAAATTATTATTATCTTAAAAAAGATATATGTGTTCCATAGTTTTTATTTCACCACCATAACCAATTCTAATTGATTCATTTAAGTTTCCTTTCTCATTTTCAACCAATTTTTAAAAAGTGATAAACATAGATAATGTAACATATACAACAGTATGAAAATAAACCCACATGTGACTTGTAAAATCTATCATAATAACAATATTTTATCGATTTCCATCCATTATACATAGTTTAATATGACCAAATAAATATAAATTAATAATATAAATAGGATTTATAGATTTTACTTCCTTAATTGACTTGAAACATCGTTTTTTTCTTGAGAATTCATGAAATATTAAAAAACATAGATGCAGTCCAATTTTTGTCCCGAAAATAGTAAAATTATATGGTTCAGGGATATATTTTTAATCAATATAAAATTATCATGTACCAAAAACCTATGAATTGAATTTTTTTTTATGTTACAACATATATAAATTTTACATTTTATTACTTAAATTCAGAAATATTAATTTAAAAAATATTTTATATCCTATTTGCATAAAAAATAGACATGTCTTGAAAATAGTGCTTTAATAATTTTGAAATTTTACAAACACTCCATTATCAAATAAATTTTAAATTATTATTAAATTATGTCTCAATCCTTCAATATGTAAAACATTACAAATAATAATAGAATTTGAAATTATATCTTCATCAAAACCATTAATCTTTACATAAGATTTATAAAAAATGTAACATTACCTCCATCAAATTCCTTGATTAATAAAATTTTTGATATATCTCCATTCGTGAATCTTGTGGATACTCTATCTATGTGTATAAGAACCTTTCTTATGATCTCATTATCTATTTTCTATAATCCTATTTAATAAATGAGTGGTACCTAAAATGATTGTGTATAATGGAATTAGCATATGAATTATTTAGAATGAAAATAATTTTTCAACATTTATTTATTATTAATCTTGATTATAATTATTTACAAACTAAATAATTAGTATATATAAGAGATTCTGGAAATTTCATGGAACACTCGATATCATAATTACCATTCATATGATAACTAAAACATGTTATTGTACTTGTAATTACATTTGTTCTATTAAAGAATAATATTTTATACAATTTATGAAAAATTATTATCATCACCATTACCAAATAATTTTTTTCAATTTCATTGAAACTATTTATTCTACCAAATATTTCTTTACCTCGAACTATAATGAAAATATTTATTATTATAATATCAATTACTTTTTTTACATACGTTTGTCGGAGTGGAAAACTCTATAGGGGGTGAATTTAGTTTCTAATATAATTTCTATTTGAAAATTTAAAGAATGAATCCTCTAATTTAAAAACAATTTCGCATAGTTAATTAAAATATGAAATAATTTGTACTTGAAATTTCAAATAGTTTCTTAGATGTGGGATTAAGGATCAGTTAAAATATATTTATGTAATTTAACTTTTTAAACTATAATATAAAATATATATATATATATATAAAGATTTACAATAACCATCAAACATTGGTTAATTATATTTTAGAAAAAATGATCTGTTTTTAAATACATTCAACTAATATAGAATATCACACAATGGAATTTAAATAAGGGTTTTGGTCTCAAGAATAGAATTATCATCTCCACATGTAATTCACACTCTACTAATAAAATAATTAAGAAATAAATTAACCAACAACCATGAATGGGTTTTACAACAATACTACATAATAATTTTATGAAACAGTGCATCTTCCATAGTTATACATGGGATAAAAAAGATAACATGTTACATAGGACCATTCCCAGATTAATTATGTTAAATAAATGTGAATTTATTTGTGAGAATATGAGGTATTATAAAGAATATAATAGGAGACGTTGTTTTTATAGATAAAAATTGTAATAAAAAATACAGCTTAATTTTATTCATGAATTGAAATATAAAAGTATTGAATATGTGATAATTGGTGCAGCTCATTCTGGCCAGCTTTAGTGGATCATTAGTCTTTTATTATATTATTGAATTTATTTGTAGTAGTATTTCAAGAATAGTCCAGTAAATAATGTGTTGTAGAGTCTTATCATTGGAACACTACCAAGTTTATAGAATCCTTTTTATTCATTATTTTAGAGAAAAAAAATAAAGACTACACTTTCTCCCCAAATAATCATGTTTTTCTTTTAAAATTTTTTTCATCATATTAGTCATCAGAAAATATTCAATCTTCATTAATGTGTTGGATATTCATATAATTCTTAAAAACTAGTTGTTGTATATATGAAACACTCTACTATGAAATTATACATGGAAAGATGAATCCACTTAAATAATGGTTAGTTGATGTCAAGGAAACACGAAATGATCATATGATGAGACAAGGGGACCCGATTGATTCTTCTCTTCAAATGGTTAGCAATTATTTATATGTGGTATGTTCATAAACTCATATGGTAGGTTGTCTATTTTTGTGGTCACTGAATTAAATGATACATTCAATGTATTAATTTATGAAAATGTATACATACCATGGCATGGTAACATTATTTGTCCATGTTGGTGCTAGTTTTCTTAATGTGGTTAGGTACACGGTAGGTACAAATTTATCTCATAGTATATTGATTATACATTTGGTAATGTGATTCTCTACATATAGTAAACTCAATATTTAATGCACCGATAGATTATGTATTAGAGAAATTTTGTTCATAAAAATCATCAAAATAAGTTTTTCATGTTGTAAGGTGATTTATAATTTATGTTGAGGTTACATGTTCACATTACATTCAAACAGTATGGTGCCACTATAAGCTCCATAATTATCCAATATTTTCAATTTTTCCTGTAAATCACATTATATCTAAAAACAAAAAAATAATTAATAACAAAAAATATATGTTTTGGGATTATTAAAATAAGTAGCTTCATGTCTAATAAAAATATTTCATCCGTTATTATGATCACAAATCAGGAAATTTAAATCAAAATTTTTGAATGAATCCCAAGATTATTTTTAAGGATTAAAATAAATATTTAACAAGTTTTAAAAACCATGAAAATATTTCCAAAAAATTAAATTTATTTTACTTACACCCTACATATTACCCATCAATCATTAGTCATTAATAATTAATCATTAATCATTACACATTTCCCATTTCTCATTTCTAAACATTTTTAGATTATCAAAAATAATAAAAATAAGGAATATAATAAAAGAGACATGGGGCTAAAAAATATTATCGAACTAATATATGAAATTATATTATAATGAGGTTTTGGAATGGTTAGAGAAAAATAAATTACAATAAATCCATATCATAGATACTAATTTGAATCTGAATGAGGTAAATATATGCCATATGTAATAAGGATAGGATCCTTTAAATTTGGTTCATAGGTTGGACCATTGGTATTCTTCAATAAAAGTTGAGGAGGAAGGGTCTCTAATGAAAAAACACCATGAAACAGGTCTAAGATTTTAAAGGGAATGGGAAGGAGTTAAACCAATAGAATTTATGATATGGGAGGTAGTATGCTGAAATAAAGGGATTGTTGAAGGGGATTGCATGGATTTGTGAGAGCTATATAAATAAGGTTCCATCGATATGAAAAACCTGATAACAACATGGGAACCATTTTTTAAATATAGAAGGATATCATCTCAATTAACTATAAGTGATTTTATAACTAGATTCTTGGATCTAAGTTTCTCAACTTTTGACTAAAATTATTGAATCATTGAGGCTTCTTCAAGTACAAATAAGGAGGTCAAAACCTCTAATTTAGATATGAAATTGAGAAGATTCTATATAGATAATAATCAATATCTTTCTTGATTATTTCTCTATCATGAATATAATTTTTACCATTCTAACGAAATAAATCAAGGGTTTTGAATAACGGGTTTGAAATTCATCAAACATAGTTTCGTGTTTCTTTCTGAACTCTTCAAAAAAAACATTGAACTCATCCAAAATTAATTGTTCGGTATACATTTATAAAATTTATACTATATAGAAGGTGAAGAAGACATGGTATTGGGTTGAAACATGGAATTCATGAATCCAAATTCTAATAGATTCATCATATCATATATATCATCATAATGAGAACCAACATAATATCTCAAATCATAAATCTCATTCTACACATCTATATTATGAACTTAATTCAAGGATAGATATTATTTTTAACTTAAGTCATATTTTCAAAAATATCATAAACTTTAACTTTTTGATCAGATCTTCTAGAATTGAAAAAAATAGTTTTAAAATGACCATAATTTTTAATTTTATCATAATCATGTCATCCTTAAAGACATATAATGTAGATAAAATGGACGGTGTGGGAGAAGTGGAAGATGAATCACTCGCATGATTCCTACCATAAATCTCTAGAGAAACCAATAAAGATTCATCTCCCATATTTTGATCCTCAACACCAAAAAATGATTCAATGTCATCTTTATTTGAATAGTCAATAATATCCTAATTAACAAAAAAATGAGAATCATCAATTAATTTTGGAATGTAAACATCAACAATTAAAAATTCTTAAAATATTCATTGAATAGGAAAAATAGATGGTCCACTATATCCATGCGGACAATATCCATGATCTTTATTATCATACATGGGATATTATAAACCCAAAACAAGAGATGAAGGAGACTTATCACCTTTAAAAGGTTCGTTTAGTATAATATTTCTTCGATTAGATATAATAATATGATATCTTTATAAGCTAACATCAACATTAATAGATCCAACTAACTGATATTATTCTTGATCATACTCAACATCTATTCGATACTATTTATCAAGGACAATATAATCTTTTTCTTCCTCTTCTTCCTTTTCCTACACTTCTACTGCCATCTTTTTTATTTGAAATTAGAAAAATAATCTTTTAAAATCAATACATCTTCATTAGGATCAACACATATTTCCACCATATCCTTAGGTCCAAAAAAACTTTACTAGATTAAACTATTCATACATTTTTCTTGTGGGTCATCTACCAATACATGTTTCCATGTATTCCAATTAACACTTATTTTCATTCAAATATATTGATTATGATAAAATACAACAGATAAATATATCCTTTCCTCCACTTAAGGAAAAAATAATTTATAATCTAGAAAGAAATAAATTATGAAATGTAACTAAATTCCCACATTCTCTACTTAGATGTAGATTCTAAACCAGTGTTTTAAAAATCCTCAACCACTGTTCATGAGATTTTATTTCCACAAAAACTAGATGATCAATAAGATATTGAATATTTGGATTCATTAATGTTATCGAGCTAGATTTTTACTTCTTATATTTTATTAAAATAGGTTATTGGACATGAAAAGAGATCTCCAATATTCACTACATACTCCATATTTGGGTACAAATCATGATTTCGGATGGTCTCGAAATGGGAGGCAAAATAGAGATGTTTGAGATAAAGAGGAAGAGAGGTTCTAGATTTTAGAAATTGATCTTCTAAAAATATATTAAATTTATACAGGATAAAAATTGAAAAATAAAGGTAAAAATAGATTAAAATTTATATTTTAAATTAAATAATTTAAGGAATAAAATAATAATAACAATAATAATAATAAACATGAATGAAATCTCACTCTAACATTATAATTAAAAATTTAAATTTAAATAGAAGTGGTATGTTGGTTAACCATTGATCTATAAATAGAAAAATTATGGTAGGAACTCAACCTACATTACCAATAAAATATTTATAATTAAGTAAAACCATATAACAAATTTCACAATAATTATAGTGATCGTGTGAGTATATACTCATGGTTACTTCCAGAAAACATCATAAAATAAAATAAAAATAGATTACTATATTAATTGATATATAATAATAAATTAAAACAATTAGATATAATATATCTTGTCCAATTCATGAATGATATAATTTAATCTCAAAATTCAATGTGTTTGAAAATATTTCAGAAACCTAATTTTTTGTACCAATGAATTATTGAGTTATAGCACCATTCTATAAATGATCTCTCATAATGTGATATCTTATTTCAACATTTTTTTATAGAATTTGATATATGGTTTAATGAAATGTTTAGTGCACAAATATTATAACTATTTATAGGGACATGTTGGAATATATATCCATAGTCTAAGAATGTATGTTTCATTGAAAACTTTTTTGAAAAAAAAACTACTTATAGTGATTTAATCAACTTCGTTAGTGGATTATACCATGGAGTTTTATTTCACTCTTTAGCAATAAACTATAGACTTTCCAAAAAAGTAACATGTTCCAGATATGATTTTCTTATCTAATATAAAACTACCAAAATTTGCATCTTAATAACTAACAAAATAAAATTATTTCCCCTATAGTAAAATAATCCTAAGATTGTTATATTTTTAAATTTTTAAAAATAATTTTGACACCTATTAAAAATGAATAATTGGGATTTTCTTGAAAAATAGAACATAGAAAATAAACAATATCTTTGTCAATCTAGTGATTATATATAGTAAACATGAAAGAATACCTCTCTAAGTGGTTTTATTACCTCATTTACATGTTACTTAATATCCAATATTTTGCTAATACTCATTGAAGTATCACTACCTTTAGTATTATCCATGAAAAAATTATTTAAAATATATTTTTTTTGTACTTTATTTTATTTAAAATAATTCCATATTTACTATGGGGGATTTTAAATTCATGAAATAATTCAATTTATCTCATAAAACTCATTTAAAATTATTTTTTCATCCTTCTTCAAAACTCATTAAAAAAATAATTTAACAAATATCCAAAAATAATGTCATCAACATTCATTTTTAATACTATAACATCTCTTGAAATTATTTTCATAAATAATGGAGGTTCTTCTATTCATTTTTAAAAACCTTTGAAATAAAATGTTAGGCGAGCCTATCACAACATGCTCTAGGTGTCTATTTTGAAAAATATAATGATTTGGTTAATTTAAAAACTTTATTTGGAAAGTACTGGTTTTGAAATATAGGGGTTATTGAAAAACATCAATAATATAACCATTTAAGAATGATCTCTTAACCTCCACTTCATATAGTTTGAAATTAAAATTTGTTTGTCATGAAATACAAATTATAATCGATTCAAGTCAATCTACAGGAGAAGAGGTTTCTGCATAGTAAATTATTTCTTATTAACTATATCAATGTGAAAATAATCTTGCATTTTTTTCTTCCTATTGTACATGGCTTAACAACCTTTTCCTAAACTCCTATTTGGATCCCATTGTTAGGTATTATATTGTCCATTCATCTACTTCCTCGATTCCACATCTATTAAATTGATTTTGTTGTTCATTAATTACCATTATCAATAATTTAATATCCATTGCATGTAAGATGTTCTTATTTTCAAGTAGTGAAGTGAAATATTGATACTCTACCGGATTTCTTAAAAAAAAAATATATTTCCAGTTACGTTATCTATGTATCCTACAATAGCATCGATGGGATGATATACATGAGTCTTAATTTATACAGGAAGTGAAGTGTTTGATACCACATTTTCATATATAGGTTTCGGTTAAAATATACCATTAGAACTAGGATATTACTCTTTATGTTTCAAAATATTTGCACAAAGTTTTCTATTAATATCCAAAATATAGAGGTCCTCCTAATGATATTATAAAGAGGAATTTTTTAAATCATATCTATTTAATCAAATTTTATATTTATAGATTCTTATACAGTATTTTTCCTTTTATTAGATAGCATATATGATTTAATTGATGTATAATATCCAATTAAAATTTCTTCATCACTCTAGGAAATAAACTTTTATAAATTCCATTTTGTATAGATATAGACATTTTATATCTAAAAACTCTAATGTATTTTTCCTTTGGTTATCTACCATTCCATATTTAATAATGACTCTTCTTTATGTGATGTATAACTAAAACTATATTAATTATATAAAAAATATGTCTTCACAGATTCTTCCTGAAATATATTGGTAAACCATACTCATTAAGAATGGTACATGAAATATCTTTAGTGTTCTATTTCTTCTTTCTACTATAACATTATAATATAGACATGTTGTGAGAATATTAATTCATAATATTGATTTTAAAATTCATATACAATATCACTTCAAAATTATTCTTTATAATCTCAATACTCTTTTCTATAGATATAGCATATTTGATGAAATAGAAATTCTTTCACTTTTTTTAATAAGAAAAACCACCCTTTTATATCCTGAATAATCATCCACTATAACATAAGAAGAATGTTGTTCTGCTATAAAAGGAAACCCTATAAGGTACAAAAAATTTATGTTAACAAACTCTAAAGGTCGATAATTTATGACATAGTTCATTTATTTAATAGATATTTTGGGATGAATTCAATTTTGAAAGGGATTACATATATTGTCTATTGAAAATTATATAATAGATTGATCCTTAACTATACCTTTCCTAGTTATCATTCAGAGTGAGTTTATATTTTGATGGCTATATGTACTATGCTAAATCAAAGTTTATTTTTTATAGGAATTTAAATAAGAAGCATTTTTAGAAGAAAAAAATTTATATCTACTGTGTCAAAATTTTGATTTCTCAAAGTTGTAAAAAATAATGTTTTTTGGAATAAAAAACATTACATAAGTTGTTTTCCAAAAAACCAAGAAAACTATCATCACATAATTGTGGAATGATAAGTATAATATATTTTAATCCATTTAAAAATAATTCTTTATAATGATAAACTATACTAGAGTTTCCAATTTGGATAAGTACAATTATTTTCCCATAATCAATTTCATCATAAGTTACATGTCAACCATGATCTATATTAAGGTTTTTGAAGCATGAGTCATCCCTAATCAGATTTCCAAAGCATGCACTATTCAGATATCATATTTTTTTAATATATCTATTTAATATGGTTATCTAAAAATATATTTAACCTAAAAATAACTTTTGTATCCATATTTTCTCTGTCCAGGTTGATATCCAATTATTGTTGTATAAATAAGATTTTTCTTTTTACCATGAATTTGATTTAATTAATTTCATCCATTAGTGAACCTATATGGAACATTGATTAATTTTTTATTAAATAATTTCAAATAATTATTTAATTTATGTACTTGATCATTATTGTCATTTTATACTGTAATATAAGGTTGAATATTATAATATATAGCATGATGCTTCGTTGAAAAAAAAATATGTATCTTTTAATTCATTAAATTATTCTTTCACCATGTTAAGATATTACAATAAATCATAATTTTTCATATTCTTTTAATCATTTTAAATCATAGAATGATATATATTAGGACAAATAGATTTAGGAAAAATAATGAATACCTCTATTGTGTTTGTTATAGAACACATATTATATTTATCATGTTTTTATTCACTGGTCAAATGTAAATAACATGGACTATCCTCTAAGGTACTAAAAATTTCATTAGTAACATTTTTAGGTCTCCTATTTTTGTATTCATAATTTCTCTTATACTTTATCTTAGGTAATTCCTCTATTATATTCATTTTTCTCTCAGATTAATAACTTATTATTTCATTTTCCAAATCATCCTTTTTATAATATTTTTTCTAATTTAATATTTTGTAATAAGTATCACTATAATTCCATTTCTTGAATCACATATTGTATTTATAACTTTTCTTAAGCCTCTTAGTAAATTTATCCACATATTCAACATTTTTTGAGGATTCATCATTGCTATAAAATTCAACCTTTATCATTTCTTTTTTCCTTTTACGTTAGTAGTATTTAAATCTATTGACATTCTCCTTGCTTCATTATCTTATTATTTATTCAATTTGAGTTCCTTATCACACATAATTAAATTTAAAATAATCTCTAACCCTAGTAACATACTTACTTCACATGATTAACTTATTGAAACTGGATTTCCTCTCTACTAGTCTATAAGACATCAGAGTAGGAGGATCACCAAAATTTCTGTTAGCAATTAGATTCCTAAATTAATTCATCTTGTTTATAATTTGATTAACTTAAGATACATATCAAAAATAGGTCATCAGTTATCATATTGAAATTAACATATTTAATATTGATATTATTCATTCGCATTTCTATAAAATTGGATGTTCTTTAATAAAAAAAAACAAGGGCCTCCTAAACTAAAAGTCAGTGAAAAAGGCATATATTTGTAATACTATTCCTATTATAATTCATAACTCAACGAATTTATAACTTTACAATTGATATTACTAGAAATTTTGGAAGTATCACTCTATGTATATCCCTATGTTTTAAGCAGTTAATAATTATCATCAATAACATACCAAATTTAGAGTCCTTTATTATTAATATGAATTTTCATTTTTATCTTTAATTGAGATTAATTAGTTCCATTAAAATAAGGTGGTTGATTTGTGGTGGTTACATGTTGACTATTGTTATCCATAATGTTTTAAATTTAGTATTGATAGAAATTTAAGATCATTAAATTAAAATAAATCATCATTAAATAGTTTTTTGAAAATATTATGAAACCAAATGTCGTTGGAATGTGTAACATAAGAGGGGGTGAATTCATTTTCCAAAAAATTATATTTAAAATAATTAAAAACCAAATCTCCGAATTCAATAAAAATTACAAGGAAATAAATATAGTAGAAATATATAAATTATATTTCAAATTGTTTCTAAAAAGAAAAATTAAGGATCATTTAATATTTCTATTAAATTCTAATACTTTTGAAACTATATTAATTAATAAGACAATTTATTTAATCACAAATTAATACAAGCTATCAGATAATTTTTTTTAGAATAGTTAATAGAAACTGATTTGAAAATAATAATAATAAAAAAAAATTCACATAGTAGAATTTAATCAACGTTTTTGGTTTCAAGTTGAAACTTAATCCCATCCACATAGAAATCACCCAATTCCATGTAGTATATTAATGAATAAGAAATAGAAAGACTTGATCGGGATTTAAAAATAAGAACAAACAATATTATCCAGCTGTAAAGCCTATTCCAAAGTTTTACATAGGATGAAAAATATACCAGGTCACATAGAACCTCTTCTATAGTTATTCATGGGAATAAAAATTGAATAATTTGAGTGAATATTGAGTATTCCCTATTTCAAAATAAGATACATTGATTTTACAAATAACAAAGTAATATAAATCATATCATGAATAAATATAAGAATATAAAGACCACGATAATAGAATAAAAAAACATTTTTGCATCTCAGACTGATATGATTCTAAGGGTTAGTAGTTTTTATGTCATATTTAAATGACATAATATTACATTATGAAAAATAGTATAGAAAAAAGAGAATCATGTAATTTTATATGTGTCACTATAGAACGTGTATATGATGATCTCTTATTTTCTATGGAAAATAATAATAATAATTACTATGCTTTCATAACACCTGAACGAATATTTCGCTAAAAAATATCTTTATCAAAGTAGACATTAGAGAATAACTATTATTTATTAATTTTCTAGATCTACTTTCATTATTCAAAACTTACTATTTGAAAATTTAAATTCTACACTATGAGGTTAAACAAAGAAATCTATCATCACTTAATTAATAGTTATTTTAGTTATGAAAATATGCCACATTTAGTTAATTCATCAAGGATAAATGGTTAGTTCATATCATCATGATGGAAGCTGATATTTAAATGTGGCAGGTTTATAAATTAAGGTGGTAGGTTATGTCTTCAGGGGAAAAAGATACAGTTAGTAAATTACATTATGAAAAATTATACATAAAATAGAATTGAAACTGCATTGCTTAATGTGGTAGGTAGTTTCTTGAATTGTTTAACGTACATGGTTGGTATAATTGCATCTCACAAACAGTCGATTGTAGATGTGGTAAGGAGATTATCCACATATGGTAAACTCAATCATCAATGGGGTTTCAATTTATGGCATAGAAAAAAAATTAATATATCTCATTGTAAGAAATTTTTTCATGTGGAATGGTGAATTATAATGTGTGGTAAGGTGAAACCATTACTTTTCAACCACACAATAATGTGGCATGTTAAGAACCATACATAACCATTTAAAAAAAAGAGTAAACCGATTTCAAAAAAACATGAAAATAATTAAAAACAAGATAAAAATGAATCTAGATCTTTAATGTAAGGTGATTTTGTTGTAATCCATCAACATATTCATTCAATTTAATATCATTATAAATATTCCTTATTTCAGCTTCATGAGTTTTTTACATGAAATCATATTTACATTAAAATTTCATTAAAAATATCATTTTTTTAAATTCCTTTTGTAATATTCATATCTATATCTAAATATTGTGTTCATCCTCAATCTATTTCTTATGATTTTAATTCACCTTAAGAAAAACATTATAATGTACCTTGTGATTATTTTATAAAATTGTGATCTTTGTAACGTTATAATCAATTAATTCATCCTTTCTAAGAAAATCCAGAATATTAGGTTTTTCATAATCAAATTTGGAAGAAGAATTATAAGTGTAATCCCTTACATGATATTAATAATCCATAAAATAAAAATTACACGTCCTTTTAAAAACCAAATGCATCAGTAGTGCCTCAATCTTCATTGAAACTCACTCCGATTTCTATTTACTTTTTAAATTTCACGTATTTTATCCTTTTATTTTATCCATTCTTTAATCTTCCAGAATTCAGCATGGTATTCCCCATTTTCCAATGTTCATGAAAAATTACACCTTCAGTATCATGACAAATAAAATTACATTTCTTCTTCTTTTTATGACTATCTTTAGGATAACCCTCTCAATGTCTCCTTAAATAGAATTTATTTCACCAATATCCTCCCTTCATAACATATGATTTATAATTCTTATCTCAAATTTATAAATTATTATCATAAGAATAATATAAATATTTTACATATAATCAATTACCTTCTTTATCAAATTGAGTTATTCATCCTGACTTTTATTCCCTAACTCATATGTTATTAATCAACCAAAAATATCATAATGTTTATATTCCTTAAAGTTGTTACATTCATCAATACCATCATTTTTTCATGAAACATCATGGGAACTGTTGTAGGTACTCTTTCAACAAGAACATGATTTTCAAGAGTCTATCCTAAATAAATAATTCTATTTAAAATACATAAAAATTTATATAATATTTGAATAATATTTCCTTCTTCATCATTTATATGTTCTAGATATTCATATATCAAGATTTCCCTCTTAGTTCTAGTATGTTTTTTATGAGTTAAGAAGTTCAACTAATAGATTGTTACAATTTAATTTTCTATTTTATAAATTAAAGCAGTACTATACAAAATTATGTTTATTTCACAACCTAAAATATTCATCACCTTATAGTTCAAAAAATGCCTCACTGAATTATTTCTAACTATCTTTTAGGGTTCACCTTATGAAAAATTTTATAGTTATTCCATGTTCATACAATGATCAATGTTGAGCTTCCATTAGAAATATTCCATCGGGGTCATCAAAATCCATAATCAGGGCCATCAAAATGAGGTCGTTTTGAGGTATTCATCCAAAATTTGAACTAGTTCTTACCATCATAAAATTATATTTTCCCCTTGATTGTTAAGTTATGATTTTGTTAGCACAAATAATGAAAAAATATATCGATCTTGGGGAAAATCTATAATACCAATTGTTGGTCCCAAAAGGAATATGGTATAAAATTTTAAAGTTACATGAATTGTCCATTCAAATGAATTTAAAATTTAAAGAAATTCAAATATTTAAGTTTATATGACTGTTAAAAAATTATGTTTATATAGTGTAAACATAAAAACAAATAGATAAAGTGGTTTTTATAGTTCTTCACATCTAAATGATATAGACCACTCTTGAACCTTCTCTAAAATTAAGTGATTTGGTACCCATATAACCACTACAATGTAATATTTAAAATAAAAAAAATTTAACTTTGTGTCACATCACAATTAAAAATATTTTCCCACCAATGATGTGTAATGACCCAAACTTTTATAAATGAAATTACATCACATTGAGTGACTAAATTCACCATAATTAATTATAGCTATATAAAAAGGATGCACTACATTGGTTATTTTTTAATAATATATATTATAAAATTTAAAACACCATTAATAATTGTAACCATAGATAATAGAGATGTTGAATAATGATCAAATTATTTTTATATATTTAGGTTCCTGATAAATTCTATTGATAAATACAGAAGAATATATTGTCTTGAAAAGAAATAATACACCCCATAAATCCCATTTATCTGTTTATCCAAGGGATATAACATCTATGAAATTTTCCCTTGACCAGTACCAATTTTCGATTCTAAAACTAAAGCATGATGATGGCTGTTTATGAGATAAGTTCATGCTCATTGAGATCATGTCCCAAAAAACATTCATCAAACCAACCCATGAAAACATCACTGCCGCACACCATACACTTAGGGCACTCATTGATTTAATAAATGGAATCATATTTCAACACAAACAACATGAATATTTATATTTTAATTTCTTAGTAATCCTAATTATATTTAATCCTTATTTATTATATATTATATGTGATTAAATAATGATTTTGATAAAAATTGGTTTCTAATATGATATAACTAAAATTTCATATTTAACTTAAAATTGATTTTAATTAATACATTCTTTTCAAATAATTAATTAATTATACAAATAAAGTAAATTTTTTGAAAGTTATTTATTAAAAATTATTTATTAATTATATATAAGAATATAATTTTATGATGTCAAAAATAATTTGTATATGTGTCGAAATCTAGTTTTTGTAAAAACCTAGTATTACTCAATAAATATGGATTTTTATTTAAAAATATAATGTATCATATTAATATAATTGGTTGTATTAAAAAATTTTCATTTTTCTTTTGAACATAAAAATTGTCGAATGGTGAATTTTTCGTTACCATTTGGAATATTCAAATTTTCAGGTAAAAATTATATATGGTATAAATATACAGTATTTATTATGAAGTCATAATGAAAAAAAAGTGAGGTAATATTTTCCAAAAAATAAATACATGAAAAAATATATATTTACAATTTGAAATAATATTTGTTTTATTTTAATAGATTAAATAAATAATTCATTTATGAATCCTTCAAAACCTATAATAAATATTATGGTTTTAAAATCAATACTTCATGAACATAGATCACTTACACATTACCAAGGGTAATATTTTATTAATTTCTATTCATGTCAATATAAAATAATGAGATCCACTCTTATTTGGTATAACCCATGTCAAATTCTTTAGGAAGTTTTTGGTTTTTATTACATTATTTTATAGAGTTGAAATCCTAAGAATAGGAAATAAGAAAGATCTCCCATATGTTTTTCTATACAAACCCATCCATGATACAATTTATATTTTATAACAAAACGTGGCTCCTAACTATACTCTACACATTCCTCTCTATATCCATTATGAGGTGACCCCAATCACTCAATAATCTCATCCTTATCTATTGGAAATACCCTCTCGAGGTAAGGGATCCTCAGATTATCCTCTTTATTAATGAAGTATATTTATTATAATCCTTTTTATTTCCAATTAATAATTTTTGGATGTATTTTTCAAAATACCTACCACAATAATTTTAATTTCCAAATAATTATTGGACACTTTCCTTCCCATTAAACCATTTATGAATCCTTATGTACTATCATAATACTGCAAAATTTCACTACGATTTTTCATGCCAAACAATTGTGAAGTGAATTCATATACCCATTTACACTCAATTTTATTCACCAATATGTAACTATAATTTTTTTATGACATCTATGTATATTACCCATTGTTACATCTAAATCATGAATCCACTCATCAGTTCCCTGAGACGGTTGGTCACAAGGACCAATGCACGTCTCCGAGAACACCAAAGGCTACAAACTTACTCTGAGGTTCCAATGTGGTATAATGGGGAGGCTATTCCCATAGGATAATTGTAACACATTGGGGAAATAAATAGTAAAAGGTATCATAATATTATAAAAAAATATCATAAGATAAATCTTGAAGATGAAATTAAAAATCCAACACTAGAAAAATGGAATTCCATATACAAAATGAAATAATGTCAGGTCTCACCAAAACAGGAATACTGAAACATGGATATATGAACACTTATATAGATATATATCATAAAAAATCCAAAAAACTATCTCTATTTTGCATAATTATCCATATCTTGGTCCGTTGATCCATCACTACTAGGCTATAATCAAATAAATCATCAACAGCTAAGTATTTTCCCATGTCCCTACATGAATCTATAAAGACTTTTTGGGCACAAAATAGTTGCCTAAAGAATGTGTGAGATATAATAAGTTGAAAAATACCAGTGGTTTGTAGAAATATCTTTCCATTTCATATAATATAATTATTGTGGATATATAATACTAGTAATAAGTAATAAAAATTTGAAAGGGTTGGCTTTGTTTTCTAAATGAAAACAATATGACACTACATGCTTTGTGACGTGTCGTGACATTTATATCCACATATATTGATATGTGGAAACCTCATATACTCATCGAAGAACTGATGCATCCATGTCTTATCACTAGAGTCTCAAAATGTTTTAACGGATTCCTTTCATGAGTATCAAAGTTTATAAGTGTCTTCATTGCAAGGTATCAAAGTTATTTTTGATTCAATTCACAAGTATCATGAGTTTAAGGAATCTCATTGCACGGGGTTATATGAATTAGGGAAACCATGCATGAATATCACAAGTAAATGTGGACAAAATTCCAAAGTATCACAAGTATAAATGATGTTATACCTTAGTATCACAAGACATAATGGTCATCATTACCAATTATAACAAGTATATTGGATTCAATTCACATGTATCAAAATTTATAAAGTAATCCAAGCTCGAGTATCAAAAGTATAAGGGATTCCATGTCAAATTAACACAAGTTATAAGTATTCAAATATTAGTATACTTTCTTAATAACCTAGTATAAAAAGTGTGTAATCATTTTATATGTAAACTCAAATGATATGGTTTTATCACTCACATTTAATTAAATTCATTAAATTCATTATATTAAGGAGTCAATCAAAAACCATATAGAATATGTTTTAGTCAAATAATAATTTATAATACTAAGGGAAATTTCACATGCATTCTACAATGGGTGGAAATAGTCAATAAAGACTTGAACTCAAAAAGAATAATAGGATTTTAGGACATTTCTATCATCAATAACAATTTAAATGAGGGTTAAGATTATTTTTAATGAAAAACAAGGAAAATACTTCATATAAAATCATGAATCATAATATAAATAAAAAAGACATGATGGATAATTACAAATCCACATACCTTAATGAATTAGAAGATTTCTCACACAACACCAACTTCTGATACTTCCTAGAATGAAAGAAATCAGAAAACCAGACAATAAAACTAAAAAATTAAGTCATATTATCTCATACCAAAATAGCATATAATATAAAATGATAAATTAAGAAAAGAAGAAATTAGATCTAGTATATTACTAGTTCACTTCTAACATTATAGACAGTGGATCTATTGGAGGTTGGGTGGAATAACGAGATCAAGACCAAGGTTAGTACATGGGAAGGGCTCCTATGGTGGAATATCTACCATTAAATAAAAATAAGTGGGGATGGGTGTGAAAAAGAAATTGTTCTTCCGTTTTAAAATATCCAATGTAATTTACATGATGTTTATATTTTACATATTATTTATTTCTTTGGTCCCCATTGGTAAAATTCAATTCACATCATGAACATGGTCTTGAGAGACCAATTCATGTCATGTATTTTTTATAAAGCATGGCCCTAGAATTTTTCTCCCTCATTCTCACAATAAAATTAACCAGACCACAGTTATGGTTCCCAGTTAAATGAATAAAATGGAAGCCTTAATGGGAATTTAACCATAATTTAAGGGATCAATACATGATATAAAAAACTGGTTTCTTTCATTCTTCTATACTTAAAAAACTCATCTGTAACATTACCTTCTAAGGGTGGTAATGATTTTTCTAATAAAAACTATTTCCACTAAACATATACATCATCCTCTCCCCCCATCTTATCATGTACATGACCTTGATTCCATATCAATCATACTAGAGGTACATACCTACATCATAGAACATTCATGATCTAATTAATTATACAAATTGTATAATCATAAAAATAATCATTATCCAGTATTTAAACATCCTTGGGATGAATATAATGAGACAATTTGACAAGATATCAATGAATTTGTGATATATAAAATATTTCGTGCATATAGCGATAACTCTGAGGAAGATCTATCTGATAGGTTACTGGCCTGACTCTCCCAACATCTCGAATAGACCAACGTAATTTATTGATAACATACCCTATCACTAAATTATTTGATTCCCAAATCTAAGTGATACATATAAGAAAACATGATCCTTGATCTTGAAATACATATTTCATTTCCAGAAATATCCATAAGACTGTTTTCTATAATGATTTGTTACCATATTCTTACTAATAAGATGTAGATTCTCCAAAGTCTCCTAAATAAGACAAGTTCTAGGTATTGCTACCTATCAAGCCTCTAACTAGCACAAGGGTGATTGGTGTCGCCTACAATATAGATCCTCATATGGTTAAATCTAAATAGTATCCTATAATAAATTATTATTGAAAAACTCTATAAGAGAAATATGATTCTTCTACGAACCCCCAAAATAATTGAAAAATTCACAAATAATATTCTCAAGAACTAGTATCATTTATTTTGACTATGAATTGGTATATATATGAATATTTTTTCTCAAAACCTCCTATTTCCCAAGATCCATATATTAACCTTGCAAGATCCTTAAAATAAAAATATAATACCCATACAAATGATGGTATGAGGGACACCATGCCGGTTTATAATCTCACAGAAATAAATTATCCCATGCTCAACCAAGAATAAGGTCTCTCTCGTTGGACGATAGTGGGGGACCATCGTTATCCTAACCACCACCCAAATTGTGTCGTTGCCTTCACATGATCATTGTAAATTGTTTACAAAATACATTGATAAATCTTCCCATTTCCATTCTAGGACCATTAATGAATATAATGATCTATTTTTCCATTGGTTATCTGACTTCACATTTTTAATTGTTGAACACCTAGTGAAAAAACATATGATCTAATGTTTTATCCACATCCACTAATACTGGAGGTGCATATATCGAAAAACCTATAAATCCATGGGTGTAATACGTATTAAAAATAATTATTTTATCATATTAGTTCCTCTCACATACTTGAAGGAACCTATACACACCCATGAAGAAGAGTGATTTCATATTCATCAATAGACAACCTATGGGTGCATCCTGACCTCATACTCTATCCCTTGGGAATAAGCCCATTTGGTCAAGGAACTAACAACTTTTCATAATACCTAGAAGTGATGCGGTAACCACTATTTCTATATGTAATGACCATTATTTATACTACCGGACCTCTTGATGCATCACATATATTATCTCCATTTACTAACATTTATAAAAGTAAACATAAATAGACTGTGTTTGAGTCTTCTAGCACAATGCATCAGTTTCCGGGTTTCACTTTGTGGGCATATAGGCAATCTCGAAGTCAAATGATTGAAGTTATTGAATCCACATTCACTAAATTAGGTTATTTTCAAGTTTTTTAATTATATATTTGACGTATTTTTTGAGTGTAAAAACTACGAACCTCTCTACTAAAAGTTAATTCCTAAAAAATCAAGGCATGAATAACAAATGTTGGCTCAAGATCATGTGTTGGGTAATTCTACTAATAATTCTTTAACTAATGAGACCTATATACAATTAATTGATCTTTATTCATTATAACTGTTCCTATCCCAATACATTGTGTATCAAAAAAATTGGTATAGTCTCATCCCATCTCTAGTATAGTCAACATTAGTGTTGAAGTCAATCTTCTTTTCAACTCCTCAAAGGCCATATTACCTGATAAATACCATAATAAATTCAAGCAGTTTCAGTTAAACTGGTAATATGTTCTCAAAGGCATGAGAAGTATTCTATAACATTCGTGTAATACCTAGTAATCCCTAATAAAATATATATGTAAAATATGTACTTAGGATGCTTCTAGGAAACAAAAACACTAACAATCTATTGGAAATATAATTCTCATGTCTATAAGGTAATGTGACCCTAAAAATTTTAACCTTGTTGATCCAGAATTGGAATTTAGTGAGAATATAATATAGTTTATTATCTCTCTGTATAGTTAATATTATCTCAATATTCTTGATAGTTCCTTACAAAGTATGATAATAAACAAAGATATCATCCACAAAACCTACTAAAAATTAATCCAAATATTAGAGGAAAACCCCTATTTATCAAAGTAATTAACATGCCTAGAATAATCACAAGACCGAACAAAATAACAAGATACTCATAAAGACCATACCTATAATGAAATATTATATGTGGAATTTATGAAATTATAAATTATACGTGATGATATCCCAACCTAAAATTTTTCTTGGAGAAAACTATTTCTCTTTAGAGATAGTCGAAGAGGACTTCAATATGAGGATGTGGATACTATTTCTTAACCATATGCTGGTCCAACTATAAATAATGCACACAAATCCTGAGGTTACCATCAACCTTCATCGAAATAATGATAGGAGAATCTTATAGAGAAGTGTTAGTTTATCAAAAAAAAAGTACCATATAAATCCTATAGTTGTTTCATGATCTCCTAAAAAATAGCAATAGCCATTCTATAAATTGGAATGGATATTGGTGTATATCCTAGAACTATATAAATAGTAAAATATAACTATATCTAAAGAGGTTGTCTGAAAATGTTATTGGGAATGATGTTTTTAAATTGATCAAATACCATAGAGAAATCATCTTGACCAACTCCCTAGTCATCTATTAAACAGTTATCAATTTTGGCTTTCACTTCACTTTGTCCATGGTGTTCTAGCTGATCTTGATTTTCTTACATATTCCATTCACTCTTGTGGAATTAAACTATCACCCTATAGTGATATAAATGATACACTTTGGGGATAATAGTCCACATAAAATGATAGGGGACTAACTAAACCATCATGAGAATGATATAAAAACCCATCAACTCTAAGATAAATATTTCCGATAAGAAAAGATAATTTTCTACCTTAATTTAGAATTCCTTACACTGGTGTACACTCTTTTATTGAATTAAAAAATAAGTTTCAAGTGTTGTCTTGCTATAGGAGAATCAAATATTAATCCCATGGTGTTCCAAAATAATCACAAAGATAAAATAATGATAATTTATTGAATCAAATTAGGGGTGATAATAGAGTAGAGGATACAAAGATTTTACCTATAATAGAAAAGGGTCTAGAACAGTTCTTTTCATGTATAGGTCGTGCTGAATAAATCTTGTTAGATCTGCAACCCTAAGATACTACCTGACATCCCTAAGGAGGTCCACCCGACAAGTGTTGTATATATAGAGCATGGCTTCCTCATGAATAACCACCTCCTCTACCTGAACATCCCATAATACTCCATCTACCAGCATGGTGAGGTGCTACTGGTTCTTCTCTAGAAGGATGATATAATATTGATCATATACTACTAGGAAAATATGGGAAGGTCCTGAAAGAAGATTGAATATTCCCCAGACAACCACAACCTCAGCACTCGATGAGGTCTCTAGGACACCAGGTCCCCTTATTCCTTTGCTTTACACATTGCCGACAAGCAATATACCTATCAGTGCGCATCATCTAAATTCTATTACTCCTTTGTGAAATCTCCACACAATGTTTCTATCTAAAAGTTAAACCACTTCCATATCTCAGTTCTAAGCCACCATCGAAAACATCATCAACTTCCATTGGTTTCTTCTCAGGGATAAGAGACTATATTACTATTTAAAAATGGTGGCAAACCTCGATAAACTTAACTATTATCAAATAGAATATATGACCCAAACCTTAAAATTTATCATTATTTCAAACACTTCACCAACTATATTTGGTGTGAAGCACATAATCTCTTTGAGACAATAATAATAGTCCATCACAGAAATTATACCCTGCTATATATGCTTAAAACCTATATTCAGGACTTCTCTCAGTGTTTAATAAAATAAATTGTTATCAAATTCCATTCAAATACCTGTTTATGCCATACCCTATTAATGATCTTACCAGGAAGTAAGATCCCAACATCACTTTGAATAATCTTGGTATAAATACATAGAGAGCTTCACTCACCTCTTAGTAGGTGTCTCAATGTGCTCAAATAGAGTTAACATGGCCTCTAGGCATAAATTTATAGTCTATGGACCATCAACCCTCCAAAAAGGGGTCGATTCAATGGATTACATTATCATGGTAACTCGGCCATATAAGGGGTAGGTCATTAGGATCCCTTCATGGTTTGCATATGACATAGGACTCCATGTTGATTCTCGGGATCTGTTCTCATGTTAGGTATAATCATAGGTGCCTCAGGAGGAACTATTGTAGGTAATCCTAGGGTCTTAAGACCCACCACATCTAGAACATGGTTATCACCACCCTCCTAGAAAATTAATCGAGGATGTAATTTTCTCATGACTCTACAAATATAATTAACAAGCCTCAGATGGGATTTGATAGCATCATAGTCAACATTTTTAATAATAGAACATGTTCAATACATTTTTATATAATTTCACACCCCACTACCATCTCCTAATGAATACCATTTCATTTCATAATTTAAATTTATTAAAATTTTTTATTTTTTTATAAAGAAAACATTTAAATGGATGAATTATATAGATCACCATATCCAATTACTAAAGGCCCATACACATTATAAATTAGAATATGGTACCCATTTAATCTCAACAATTAGAAGTTTCCATCCCATTGAACAAATGGTCCATGACTCAATGTAACATAATTGAAAAATTAAGGTTTTAACATCAAATATGCAAAAAAAGTATTAGGTTTGTGATGAAAAATAATGTAACCAATTATTAATAAAATTACCATATAATAATCATTATAATAAATCTATTTACATCATTCAATGTACATATATCAACCATTTTCATTAAAACCAATGAGATGTGCATATATGGCATTCATTGAAGCATGACATGTGAATCAATATTTTCCTATGATGATGCATGAGACAAAACCTCCTTATCATTTTGAGCCATGTTTAAATGAAGTAATTGGTCATAATAATAATAATAAACATCACATATCATGAGACTCATAAAATGGTGGAATCAAATCAACTCTAATAAACGGAATCGAAAACAGAAATTCCCATCCATTGTAGTTTTTGTTTTCACTATACATGGGTTAACTACTCATAAGAACCATCTCATTAACAAATTATGTACACCTTAGTCCCTATTATGAAATCCCAAAACAATAATGAAATGAAAAACCACTCTGATACAATATTGTAATGTCCTAAACCAAAATTCACTAAGTGGTGCCCCGAGCCGGTTTCTCACATGGCATCAAGCACAGCTTCTCGTATACTAGAGGCCACATACTATTTGAACAGGTTGAAATAAGTTTAGTGGGGAAAAAATAAACACATGATTAGAGTAACATAGTGGATTAATAACTGTAAATATGGTGAAATCACAATATCAAATACCATCATAAGAAATTTTTTCTAAATAACGTAAACAATCGTTATTATCCATATCAATAAACATATAATAAATGTTGTATTTTCAGGTCTCTAACCAAAAATAAATAAGAAAAAATGGAATGTGGAAGACATATATATATGTGTGTCCAAATAAATAATAATTCCAAAAGTATATCTATAGATAGTATCATGTTCCACCACTCAGTCTTGTGCTCACACGCTCCCATGCTTCCATAAAATCAAGCATTAATAATTGGTTGCTTTCCCCTAGCCCAACTTGTATCCATGAAGTATGTCTAGCTACCAAATGGTGACCCGAAGAGGGTGTGAGATATACATAGCAGGTCACAACCAATGTTATCTAGATGTATCCATCATATATATATAATATGAGTGTATATAGATATAATAATCGAAAGCAATAATAAAAATTGAAAAGGGTTAGATCTAGTTCCAGAAGGATACTGGGCTTACATTACTGCTATTGGCTAGTTCTTGGAAGACCTCAAAATAGATTTCATCATAAACATATATGTATAAGTGTATATTCATGTATTTATATGTATGTGTCATTTACATAGTGAATTTTACATCCACATACATACATATGTAATGCTTGTTAAGACTTGTGGGGTAACTCAGTCATCCATGTCTAGTCACTAGAGTCATACAATGTAGTGGGGAATTCCATGTCTGAGTATCATAGTTCATAAGGGTCTCTGTGACCTAGTATCAAAAGTATATGGGATTCCATGCCTGGTTATCATGAGTATAAGGGATTAAAAACTCAAGGATATTTGGTATATGGGACTCCATGACCAGTTATCAACATTCATAAGAGATTCAATGCTCGAGTATCACAGATATAAGGGATACCATTCATGAGTATGACAAGTCATAAGGGACGATGTCACGACCCGTCCTCGAGGCCCATGTCGTGACTACCCCAAGCCCGCCTTCCATAGTCCAGGGGCTGGAGACTAGAACCAAAGGACTAAATCCCGATAACTAGGAAGGGATTGCCTTTATAAAAGTAACAAAACTCCACAGAGTACAAGTAGAAGTAAAAAACTAAGTACAAAAAAAAGAGGTGCTGAAAAGTAAATGGGCTAGAATACAAACCCAATCGAAAGTACAACTACAACTAAAAGAAAGTTCAACAAGGACAAGCAGCTAAAAGAAGATAAAAGTATCTACTGGGTCGTCCTCCTCAGATCCTACCTTAAGGGTAGGTACATATAGCCTCCAGAACGCTCTCACCCGTCAACCACATCCGAGTGTCTCCTCGTCGTGAATTCCTCCGCTGGATACTGTCTCGTCGTGAGGTCCACCTCCGAGTACCGTCCAGTCCTCGAACATTCGGCCTCTGTCTGTGCTGCCCGTTGTCTGCAACCAAAATAATGAGGTTCGGGCACAGCCCATGTAGGGGTGAGTATATCGATACTTAGTAGGGACCCCGAGACCCTCAAGGTCACATTAAATCCAACAAGGATAACCACCAAGAAGATCTCAACAGATAAACTCTACTTAGGTAAATTCCCATACATATACCCAAGTTATCAAGTACCCATCTCAATCATGAGGAAACACAAGGATTATGAAATCAACGGATAACCTCTACCCAGGTATATGCCCATACATATACCTAAGTTATCAAGTAAACCATCACAATCATGAGGAAACACAAAGATTACAGACTCAGCTCAACCAATATTTTATTCTTGACGTCGAATCCACGGCTGCTGGAGAACTCCTCCTCCGTTGAGTGAAGTGGACCTGCCCCTACAACCAAGCACGCCGAAATCCTCCTCTGTCGAGTACAGAGGGCCTGCCGCTACAACCATGTGCACCGAACTCCTCCTCTGTCGAGTACAGAGGGCCTACCGCTACAACCAAGCGCACCGAACTCCTTGGACTTTTGTAGTACTCCACCTGTCGTGAACTGTGGGCCTACTTATACAACCAAGCGGTTCCCACCATGGGTATACCGCTACAACTAAGAGCTCCCCCTCATAGGTTCCAGAGGTACTCCTTCTGTTGAGTACCGCGGGTCTGCCTCTACAAACAAGCACTCCTCTGCCGTGGGTCTGCCGCTACAACCAAGCGCTCCCCCTCATAGCCTCCAGAGGTACTCCTTCTATTGAGTACCGTGGGTCTGACGCTACTACCAAGTGCTCCTCCACCGTGGGTCTACTGATGCAACCAATCTCTCCCCACTAGGATATCCAAAACACACCGAGTCCATAGATCAGTAGTCGCCAAGTCTCAGCCAGCTACTAGGTCTCTGCGCTCTGCTATCTCGTCACTGGGAGGGTCCGCTCAACGAGCTACTGGTCGATACTCCAAGTATCACAAAGTACCATGAAGAAGTATCTCAAAGTACTACCTCTACATGGGGGTCTCAACGCAATATATAGCGCGTCAGCCGGACGCCCGGTCTGTGAGTTACTAGCTTTTTCGTCCCAGGGGCCCGGTTGATTTCGTGCGCGAACCAGCCGGGCTATATCTCGACTATACCCCGAACTATCATAGGGTATGCTCATAGTGTCCGTTTCTCAATTTGAACACTAACACCGCTAACGGTTCGTCAAATGGACGTTCGGTCTGAAAGTTATCAGCCTTTCCGTCCGAGGGGCCCAATTGGATTTCGGGTACAATACAACCCGGCCATTATCCAAATGCATCTAAAACTCAGGAGAAGCATACCAAAAGTTCCTTCTCATAAATAGAAAACCAAAAAAGTCGACGACACATCAATCAGACGTCCGGAGCTCGAGATATAAGCATTTCTTCTTCGAGGGCCCGGTTGGTTTCGTATCCAAACCCACCTGACCATACTCAAGGTTCTCTGAAACCTTGAGTGTAATATACCGAAACGACTGTCTCAATCCAAGGATTGCTATGCAACTGACAATGCATCGATCGGAGGTCTGTAGCCCATGTTATGGGCAACAGACCGAAAAAGTCTGGTATTAAGGGGTTCAGGCCCGGTCCGACCTGGCCTGATACCCCTAGGGTCGGCCCGAACCAGGTCCGGGTCTGACCCGCTTGGGCGCGGCGCAGCCCGGCTGGCACGGCGCGGCCCGACCCGGCGCGCTGGCGCGACCAGCGGCCATGCGGCTCGGCCATAACAGTCGGGCAGTGAAGGGGGGGGGGGGCTGCCCCCCGCGTTGAGAACCCGCGGCCCCCATGTCGGGGTCTCACCTGCTAGCCGACCAGGGGTTACGAAACCCTGGTTTTCCCCTGAACGACAGGCCCTCTCTGGTTGGCCGGCTGCTACCGCCCTGGGACCAGCGCTGGCCGGTCCCCCTGCTCCGACGCCGGCGGCCCGGAACCGACCGCCAGTCTCCCCGCTCCGCCGCGGCCTAAGCCACAGCCTTGGTCCATTAGGCACGGCGCGACGACGCCACGCCACTCCACCATGGCCCCGCTCCAGCTGCGACACTTTTTTAGTTCTCCGGCATAGCGCGACTGTGCCGCGTCTTTGGTTTTTCTTCAACGGCGCGGCGCGACGGCACCGCTTCTCCTCCTTTAATATTTCTGCGTGGTGCTTCGTAACTATGTTTCCTTGTTCGTGCTGCAAACAACATCAAACAACCAAAGGGGAGAGGACGGTCGGCCGTGTTCGTGCAGTCTGACCCCCTCCCGTTATTGTGGTATCAGGTGGCTCCAATAGAAACGAAGAAAGGAAATGGAAGAATTCACGAACAACAATTAAAATAAATCCCTACCTCAAGCGTCGTCGAACGAGGGTTCGTTGCGGAAAAAGGCATCACGGAAGGCGGATCGTCGCGTCGCAGAGAAAGGATTCATCGGCATCGCGTCATCAATATCCAAGGATCTACCATTCTTGTCGACCTTCGTCGGAGGTCGGCTTTCCTCGCTTTCTTCGCCGGGGAGGAAGAACTTCAAGAACCTGGGCGAATTCTACCTCGTCTCTCAACACAACAAGAATAAAATAAAATAAGTGGTGTCTTATTTTATTTACACACAAACCAACGATTGAAATTCAACAAGAAAAGAAACAGTCAATTAATCAATTAATTGAGGAATTTAAAACTTCCCAATTAATGACGTGTTTATTATCAACAATAAACGCAAGAGTTGACTTCAATAAAAATGGGGTGCGGGTGCATTACTTAATTAAAGGAGGGGGGTTGAAAAATGTGAAAGAAACGGTGGGGATCCTGTGGGCCCCACCACACAAATATCCTACCATGTGGGTAGGATATTGTGGGTCCCACATCATCCACTTATCTTATGTTAAGCAAAATAAAATAATTGGTCGCACTATTTTATTTTATTCAATTACTTAACCCGAAAATTTCAAAACCACACCCAAGAAAACACAACTCCAGAAAAGGTGTTTCTAAGAAATTACCGGCACTGTGATTCCATTGGTGCCCTCGAGATTCGATTCCGAGCACCGATTAAAAAGTTATAAAAACTCACTCGTTCGTTCACTGATCCTACCTAAGCTAAACTTCGGAAAAAGATTCTAGGCACACCGGGCCTTGGAATTAGGTGCTGTAAGAAACTGCATTTTCATAAAATCCCATGGAAATTTACGAAAAATTTTCCCTTGAAATTTTTACGGGTCTTTACAATACTCCCACCTCAGGGCTTTATGTCCCCGTAAAGTTTTTATAAAAACTAGGGATACAAAAGTGGTACTGAGCACACATCTGAGCCTTTCGCTCTCATGTTCTCACCTGGAGGTTATCGTACAGCCAGTGAAAGTGCACCTGAGGAATCGACTGTCCTCGTAGGATCCTCTCCTTTAATTCCTCGATCCCCACTAGAACCTCCGTGAGGGTCACCCCATCTCCCAAGTCCAGTTCCTCATGGTCGATGAATAGCGAAGGGTCGAGCTCGTATCTCCTCAGTTGAGATGCATGGAAGTCGTCGTGAACCTGGTGCAACTATGGTGGGTGGTCCAAGCGGTAAACCACCACGCCTACCCTGCTGAGGACCTAGAAAGGTCTGTTGAACTTCGGAGATAACTTTTCTCCTAGGCCACATATCCGTAACTCACGTCGAGGTGAGACCCGTAGGGAAACGTGGTCGCCAACCTCGAACTCAAGAGGCCAACACCCCCTGCCAGCACAAGACTTTTGCCGGCTCTGAGCTGTCCTCATCCGCTCTTGGATGACATGGACCTTTTTGGTCCTACAAGAGCTGCTGTGATTTCTTCTTTTCCGATAAAAGAAATTCGGTCTCATCCCCTAGATGAACCACGTTCTTCACCTAATACAGTCACTCTCGACATGGATGATACTAACCCATACCAAGGATGGCGTCTTAAGACCTCGATGCTACTACCAAGAGATTCAACCGTTACTCTCACCTCCAAGGGTTGAGTCACACTGTCGGCATCAGTGTGTGGTCACTGGGTCTCCTCTAGTAGGTATCTCAAAGTGAGGGTCAATTCAATAGTTTTTAAACTGGAACCTCTTAGTAACAACATAGATAGAGGACAGGAAGGTAAACGCCACAAGAAAGGTGTCTTCTATTACTACAGCTCAAAGTACAAAGACATAAAGCATCAACAAACAAACATAAACAGAGCTATAAGAAACATGAACAAAAGTCTCTAGGTCTAGAGAAAGTCTAGCCCCTGTCCATCTACTCCCGAAGCTCCATGATCGTAGGCCTCAACTGCCTACAGCTGAGCTCTCCCACATCCACATGTTCCCTGTAGTCGGGGTGGACCTCTTGGTGGTGGTGGTGACAACACCGTGAAGCATCATCCACCTCCAGCTACACGGCCATCTCCCCTTCTATGGTCTCCTACCCCATGCGGTCCACCTTGATTGAACCTCGGCCTCTACCTGAGAGGTCCTTCTTTCACCTGCTGGTCATCTGTATGGCGGGTCGGACAGTCACGAGCCATGTGACCAACCCCACCATAGGAGTAACAATGTTTGCACATGGTAAGTCTTTCTCCACCCCGGGTGCCTCGCACAAATGATACTATGTAATGAGGTGGACCACCTGTAGGTCTAGTCCTCTTGGACCTCTGCGTCATCTGTCTACTGCCTGCTGCATAATACTCTGCCGCATGCCGACTAGTGGTGGGTCCTGTTGTAGGAGACTGCTCACCAAGGAAAATTTCCACTAAGAGGGCTTGCTCTAACACCCCTGTTTGTGTCAGAATGCTATGAGAAACAACTGAAGCTCTGATCTATCGCCTAATACCCTGATCGAAGGTTCGGGCCCTGAAGAATGGGTCTCATACCATGTTTTTGGAATAGCGCGTGAGATCAGTTAACCTCGCCACATACTGGGATACTGTCATGCTGCCCTGCCGCAACTGTAGTAGCTCCATGATGTGCACCGCACAAATGGTGGTTGGGACGAACTCTGAGCGGAAAAGGCTCTCAAAGCCCGTCCAAAGGAGAGATTCCTCGTCATGCACCAGAAGCATCAAGCTCCACCATCTTCTTGCTGCCGCGTGTAGGAGGATCGGTGCAAGGACCACCATATGGTTAGCTGGTGTCCCTACTAAACAGAAAACTCGTACAACAGCCTCCAGCCAATACCCGCCTGCCTGAGGGTCCATCTCCCCATGGATCCTGGGCGGTCACTAATGCTGAAACTCATGCAGTTCACTAAGTCGATGTGCACCATCAGTGGTTGGGGATGGTATCATCGGTGGCTCGGCGGGTAGAGGTACCGCCGGTGCCTCTGATGTCAAAGGGCCCTGTACCGAGGCCTCATCTCTCGGTGGGCTGTCGTCACGCACAGCGCTCGAAACCCTAGTTGGCTGCCATTGTGGGTCCATCCTGAAAAGAAACAGGTGCGCCACGATCAAACAGTATACCTAGTGAGCTGACACAAAGTAATAATAGAGAAAAATTGAAACACACACGCAATCAATGTTTTTGTGCATTAATTCGGAAATCAGAAGTCAGGGACCTAGTGTACGGATACGTCGACCGCCGCACCAACTCTGGACTCCCTAGACTGATAACCACACTCAATACTCTCAACAATATTGCTTCACATAGAAAAAGATCAGAGTCCTGAGTTCTGCGGTAGAACAGAACTCCTCTGATACCAATTTGTCACGACCCGTCCTCGGGGCCCATGTCGTGACTACCCCAAGCCCGCCTTCCATAGGCCAGGGGCTGGTGACTAGCACCAAAGGCCTAAATCCCAATAACTGGGATGACATTGCCTTTATAAAAGTAACAAAACACCACAGAGTATAAGCGGAAGTAAAACACTAAGTACAAAAAAAGAGGTGCTGAAAAGTAAATGGGCCAGAATACAAACCCAATCGAAAGTATAACTACAACTGAAAGAAAGTACAACAAGGAAAAGTAGCCGGAAGAAGGTAAAATCATCTCCTAGGTTGTCCTCCTCGGATCCTACTTGAAGGTTAGGTACAGATAGCCTCCACAATGCTATTGCCCATCAACCACCTCCGAGTGTCGCCTCTTCGTGAATTCCACTACTGGATACTGTCTCGTCATGAGGTCCACCTCCGGGTACCGTCCAGTCCTCGAACACTCATCCTCTGTATGCGCTGCCCGTTGTCTGAAACCCACACAATGAGGTGCGAGCATAGCCCGTGCAGGGGTGAGTATAAAGATACTCAGTAGCGACCCCGAGACCCTAAATGTCTCTCTAAATCCAACAAGTATAACCACAAAGAGGATCTGAACAGATAACCTCTACTTAGGTACATGCCCATATATATACCCATGTTATCAAGTAACCCATCTCAATCATGAGGAAACACAAGGATTATGAAATAAACATATAACCTCTATCCAGGTATATGACCATACATATACCTATGTTATCAAGTAACCAATCTCAATCATGATGAAACAGAAAGATTACAGACTCAGCTCAACCATGATTTTATTCATGACGTCGAAACCACAACTCCTAGAGAACTCATCCTCCATCGAGTACAGTGGGCATGCCGCTACAACCAAGCACGCCGAACTCTCCCTCTATCGAGTACAGAGGGCCTACCTCTACAACCAAGTGCTCCGAACTCCTCCTCTGTCGAGTACAGAGGGTCTGCCACTACAACCAAGCACGCCAGACTCCTTAGACTGTTGTAGTACTCCACCTGTCGAGAACTGTGGGCCTACTGCTAAAACCAAGCGGTTCCCACCATGGGTCTGCCGCTAAAAACAAGCGCTCCCCCTCATAGGTTCCTAAGGTACTCCTTCTGTTGACTACTTCGGGTCTGCCACTACAACCAAGAGCTCTTCCGCCGTGGGTCTGCCTCTACAACCAAGCACTCCCCCTCATAGCCTCCAGAGGTACTCCTTATGTTGAGTACCGCAGGTCTTCCGCTACTACCAAGCGCTCCTCCGTCGTGGGTCTACTGCTACAACCAAGAACTCCCCACTGGCCTATTTGAAACACACCGAGTCGATAGATCAGAAGTTGCCAAGTCTCAGCCAGCTACTAGGTCTATGCGCTCTTCTAGCTCGTCATTGGGAGAGTCCGCTCCATGAGCTACTGGTCAATACTCCAAGTATCACAAAGTACCACAATGAAGTATCTCTAAGTACCACCTCGACATGGGGGTCTCAACGCAATAGACAGCGCGTCAGTCAGACGCCCGGTCTGTGAGTTACTAGCCTTTTCGTCCAAGGGGCCCTGTTGATTTCATGCACGAACCAAGCCAGCCGTATCTCGACTGTACCCTGAACTCTCATAGGGTATGCTCATAGGGTCTGTTTCTCAACGTGATCACCAACACCACTAAAGGTTCATCAAAAGGATGTCTGGTCTGAAAGTTATCAGTCTTTCCATCTTAGGGGCCCGATTGGATTTCCGGTACAATCCAACCCGGCCATTATCCAACTACATCCAAAACTCAAGAGAAACATGCCCAAAGTTCCGCCTCATCAATAGTAAACCAACAAAGTTGACGAAACGTCAATCGGACACCCGGAGCTCGAGATATAAGCGTTTCCACTCCAAGAGCCCGGTTGGTTTCGTATTCGAACCAACCCGGCCGTACTCAAGGTTCTTCGAAACCTTGAGTGTAAGATACCAAAATGACCGTCTCGATCCAAGGATCACTACTAAACTAAAGGTGCGTCGATCGGAGGTCTGTATCCCATGTTATGGGAAACAGACCGAAAAATTCATGTATTATGGGGTTCGGGCTCGGTCTGACCCGGCCCGATACCCCCAGGGTCGGCACGAACTGGGTTCGGGTCTGGCCCGCTTGGCCGCGGCCCGGCCCGGCCCGGAGGCTCCTCCATAACGGCCGAGCAGTGCGGGGGGGGGGGGGGGGGGGGCGATGCCCCTCGCGTTGAGAACTCGCAGCCCCCATGTGCGGGGCCGCACCTGCTGGCCGACCGGTGGTTACGAACCCCCGGTTTTCCCCTGACTGGCCAGCCCGCTCTGGCTGGCCGGCTGCTGCCGCCACGGGACCGGCGCTGGCCGGTCCACCTGCTCCGATGCCAGCGGCCCGGAACCAGCGGCCGGTCTCCCCGCTCCGCCGCGTCCCTCCACCATGGCCCCACCCCGATCGCGGCGCTTTTGGAGTTCTCCGGCATGGCGCGACTGTTCCGCGTCTTTTGTTCATCATCAACGGCGCGGCGCGACGGCGCCGGTTTCCTCCTTTCTTTTATATTTCTGCGTGGTGCTCCGGCACCGCGTTGCATTGTTCGTGCTGCAAGCAACATCAAACAGCCAAAGGGTAGAGGTGGGTCAGCCGTGTTTGTGCAGTCCTACCCCCTCCCGTTTTTGCTGTATCAGGTGGCTCCAATAGAAATGAAGAAAGGAAACCAAATAATTCACGAACAATAATTAAAAAAATCACCTACCTCAAGCGTCGTCGAGCGAGGGTTCATTGCGGAAAAAGGTGTCGCAGAAGGGCGGTCGTCGGATCGTGGAGAAAGGATTCATCGGCGTCGCATCGTCGATCTCCGAGGAACCGGAGTTCTTGTCGACCTTCGTAGGAGGTCAGCATTCATCGTGTTCTTCACTGAGGAGGAAGAACAACAAGAACCTGGGTGAATTATCTCTAGCCTCTCAACACAACAAGACTAAAATAAAATAAGTGGTGTCTTATTTTATTTACACACAAACCAATGATTGAAATTCAAAAAGAAAAGAAATAGTCAATTAATGAATTAATTGAGGCATTTAAAACCGCCCAATTAATGAGGCATTTATTATCCAAAATAAAAGCAAGAGTTGACTTCATTAAAAAGAGGGTGCGGGTGTGTTACTTAATTAAAGGAGGGGGGTTGAAAAAGGTGAAAGAAACGGTGGGGCTCATGTGGGCCCCCCACCAAAAATATCCTACCATGTGGGTAGGATATTATGGGTCCCACATCATCCACTTATCTTAAGTTAAGCAAAATAAAATAATTGGTCGCCCCATTTTATTTTATTCAATTACTTAACCCACTAATTTTAAATCCACACCCAAGAAAACGCAACTCTAGAAAAGGTTTTTCTAATCAATTACCAGCGCTGTGATTCCATCGGTGCCCTCAGAATTCAATTCCGAGCACCGGTTGAAAAGTTAGAAAAACCCGCTCGTTCATTCACTGGACGTACCCGAGCTAAACTTCGGAAAAATATTCCATGCACACCGAGCCTCGGAATTAGGTGCTGTCAGAAACTGTGTTCTTGTAAAATCACAAAGAAAAATAGGAAAAAATTTCCCTTTAATTTTTTACTGGTCTTTATAGATGACATGCCCAAGTATCACAATTATAAGAGATTTCATTTCTGATTATCATAATAAATAAGGGACTCCATGCCTAATTATCACAAGTATAAGGGATATCGTTCCCAAGTATCTCAATTCATAATAAGTCAAATAAGATTTATAATATATTAATGCACCACTTAAAACAAGGGATTAAAAATAGATTACATAAAATCAATTGAAATGGTCATTCCACTCACTTCCAATTTAATTCATTATATCTGTCGCATTTATGATTCATGGGAAAACCATATAGATGATGTTTTAGTAACATAATATGTTATACTACTAGGGACAATTCCATATGCACACCTCAAGGGTTGGAAATAATATGCAGGTACCAAAATCATTAAGAACATTGAGATGAAAGGTAATTATTATCAAGGATAACAATTGAAATATGGATTAAGAGTATTTTTAAGGAAAATTATGAAAAATATCACATGTGTCATCACGTTTTATAATATAAAGAGAAAATACATGATATATAATTTCTAGGACACTAAACTAATGGAGGTAGAGGGTTACTGATCCTGTATCTGCTTCAGATTAATCCAATAATGGAAGAAATTGACAATCTAAACAATATTCAGGAAAACTAGGTGTATTATCTCATATTTAAATAGAACAAAATATTGTAAGATATACCAAGAAAACATCTTTTTTACTAATTCTTTTACAGGTTCACTTCAAACATGATGAGTGGTGGATCGATTGACATCCCGATGAGGGAATGGAATAAAATACATCGTTGGACCATGGGAAGATATCCTATTGTGTATGATATACTATGTGTGAGAAATTATAAGGGATGATCAAGTAAAAATAAATGTGTTTTATCCCATAAAAAACTGATGGTATTTACCTGATATGTTATTTTACACATCATGTATTTCTTCATTTTTACCCTCCAGAAAATCCAATGCATGTCATGAACTTAGTCTTGAAAGAACAATTTACATCATGTATTAAATACCCATTGTGAATTAAATTCACGTCATGAATTTATTTCATGTCATGAATTTAATACAAATCATACATTTTTTCTATATCTGGCCTCTATCGTTCATATCACTTCTTCTCATAAACTAACTAATAGGCCCTATGGCATGGTTCCTAGGTCTAATTGAAATTGAAACTGTCAATGTGGGTCTAACCATAATTTAAATGATCAATAAAAAATAAAAAAAATTGGGTACTTAAACTGACACTATTCAATCATGGAATTTATACATATCAAATACATTATTATTTTATTTGATATATGTGGAACACTTATGAATGTACATGATATTATTTGATGGATCCTCCCATATAGCACTCCAATGCATTAGGTAGTGTTTTTAGTATCATTAGATTACATGAAATATGCACATGAGGTTATCCTAAGAACATTATGTTAAGGACTATCAGTGGTTAATGATGATGTATGCTTCTGATTCAATATTTAAATTTTCTTTCATATTCCAATGTTTCATTTATGTAATCAGGATATATCATGCCTCATTGTTCATGATTTTTATTCTCAGCTATTATATTACATTTTTATGCCTCCTGGGTCACATGTATTACATTATCCTATGTCATTATTTTTTATTACCATAATAATATTTATAGATCACACCTTTCTTTTGTATGCCTCAATGTTATCCCATGTAGTTTTATGTGAAATGTAATATTAAGAGCATGTTATGAATGTTTTAAATAATGTTGTTATATCCATGTATAATGTTGTAATATAATTCAACTATTTAAAAAATAATATAGGTGTCCTAATATTTTGGGATTGTATTAAGTGTAATTATATTTAATAAATCTTAAAATAATGTTAACTAAATATATGAGTTGTGAAATTTGGTATCATAGTAAAGTCATGTGGTTTTTGGGATTATGATGACAAGACACTTGTGAAATCCTTAAGGATAATACTAATCATATAAAAATATACTTACTTTTGGTAAAATAATGAGTAAGTGGTTTCTCAAAAAATGCATCCCTCTCTAGATACTAAGAGTGGATTTGTGTCTGGAATATGTGTTCTTAAGGGTAACAACCCTAAAAATACCATATTTATCTACACTCTGTTAGAAACTACTGCACAAAAATCGGTTTTTATTTACACCATGTTTGAAACTCTAGGTGGATATGAATTTTTAAATTTAAAAGGAAACTCTAACCCATTATTAAGAAAATAAAATATGCCTCTTATATTTTATGTTATGATATAAATCATGGAAAAAAAATATTGAAGTCTATAAATACATAGGTTAAGGAACATATGTCATTTATAGTTTATTAATTTAATGTTATTATTTTCCATTTTACATGTATAATAATTTTAATTTTATCATCAATACTTTTTTCTTTAGTCTAGTCAAGGGTCAGAAATTTGAGGAACCTATTCAAAAACCAATGTGAGTGGAAATTTGATGATCTAAAAAATAATATTCAAAACTTAATAGGAGTCTCAATAAAAAACAATGTGAATATATAATCTCAAATTTCTAATATTTTTACCATGAATCAAAATTAATAGGAACACACAAAACCCCATAATAAAGTTATTATTCTAATTCAAACCTTTATGCAATAAAGGAATAAGTATTTTAATTTATCTTCCAATCCATTAATTTTGGAATAATGGATGAACTAAAATGAAATAATATTATATTTCCTTTAATGTTCAAATAATATTACTGATAATGGAAATTTCATATACAGAAAGAGGAGCTAATAATTAGTGGATGTTGTTTATGAATAAAAATAAAAATGTGGAGATCAATGAAATGAAGTAAAATAAATTCCAGAAAATATTTTTTGATAAATACTTTACAGATACTTTCATAATAAAAATAGAGAGTAACATGATTAGAATTAGGAAAAAGGATGAGGAATATATCAGGATGTACAAGAAAACCCTCAAAAGGCATGAACGACACACCTTTGGATTTATTGTTACCCAAAAATTTAATGTTTGAAAATTCTTTGATGGGTTAAGGCCATGTATGATAAATTCTTTATAATATTTGGACATTGGAATCTATAAGAAAATTTTCGGATGTTCCCTCAATGTAAATAGTGTATATTTGAAAATATGAAGGTTATAATGTGGATAAAAATCTGAAAGTGGATTTTAATTCTTGAAATATGGAGGATAAATACAATAGTGGAATAAAATTACAACACCCCACTAGTCATGTTTTTGGGAAGAATCACATAGTAAATTTCCTGATGGGTATAGGGAAGTTATTTACGTGATGAAAGGATTGTAATGTATCCAGTGATTTTTGATAGGATGAAGAAAAAAATTTGATAGAAGATAGGAATGAATGAGTCAAACCTCATCCTATTGTCCAATGATTGAACTATAATAAAAAAAGGTCACAATGTGAACTACTTCCAATGACAAGAATTGTGGGATAAAATCAACCCCAACAACCTCTAACACAATAAGGGTGAGCATATGACATCAAAACCATAAAGATGGATCCCAAAAATAATTTTTTTAAAGGTATGATAGTTAACCATTCAAGAATATAAAACATTGTTTTTTTATTTTGGTTCTACACATTCTTTCATATATCGCACATTTTTTAGAACAATTTAGGCACAACTGTAATGTATATAAGTGGAGCTATTGATGAAAATAGAAAATGGGGGGAATTATTAAATCAAAAGTATATGACCCATTTCATTTATGCATACTGCAGTTAAATTCCAAAATAATATTTTCATACCATTTTTAGTGAAACTATATTCTATTCTAGGCTCGGATTGGCTTTCCTTATATAGAGTAAATATTAATTTCTGAGAGAAGGTAGACATCATCTATATCTCATATCACGCTTCTATTTTATACAAGTTCAAGGAGTAGGGTGAATATTATTGGGTACCTTAGAAATACGAATTGATATTATTTCACTATAAAAAATATAATCATTCCCAAATTATTGAGTCAAAAGCATAGATCATACTAAAATACATGACCATTGTTAGGGAGTACACAGATGGGTTTCTTGAATAATTTCATTATCTTCCTCCAAATGGAGAGGATGAATTTTAAATTGATACTATAAAAATTTATTTGATAGTACATAATACTATATATATAATTTCCAATTTTTTATCTCAAGGAACTAAAGAAATAACTTCATGAAAAAATAGATAAAGGTTATATATGCCTGATTACTTCACTGTAGGGAGCACCAGTCCTATTCATCAAGAGGAAGGATGGGTCAATTCACCTATGCATCGATTATTCTGAGCACAAAAATATCATGATATAGAAAAACTAACTTCTATAAAATATTTGTGATTTATTCGATCAGTTATGTCGAACCTAATTTTTTATTAATATAGATTTTGATTTCGGATGTCACAACCCGTCCTCGGGGCCCGTGCCGTGACTACCCCAATCCCACCTTCCAAAGGCCAGGGGCTAACAACTAGCACCAAAGGCGTAAATCCCGATAACTAGGAAGGAATTGCCTTTATAAAAGAAAACAAGCACCAAAGAGTAAGAAAGCGGAAAAAGTAAACACTATGTATAAGAGAAGTGCTGAAAAGTAAATGAGACAGAATACAAACCCAAAAGAAAGTACAACTAAAACTGAACAAGTACAACAGAAAAGATAACAGATGAAGGAAGGAAGAGGCTCCTGGGTCGTCCTCCTCGGATCCTACCTGAAGGGTAGGTACAGATGGCGCAGCTCCTGGTCATCCACCACGGATCCTACCTGAAGGGTAGGTACAAATGGCGTAGCTCCTGGTCATCCACCACGGATCCTACCTGAAGGGTAGGTACAGATAGCCTCCTCCACACTCTCGTCCGTCAACGTCCTCCATGTGTCATCTCATCGCGAAGTCCACCTCCAGATACTGACTCGTCGTGTAGTCCACCTACGGGTACCGTCCAGTCCTCGAACACTAGGCCTCTGTCAGTACTGCCTTCGTCTGCAACCAACACAATGAGGTGCGGGCATAGCCCGTGCAGGGTTGAGTATAACGATACTCAGTAGGGACCCCGAGACCCTCAAGGTCTCACAAAAACCAACAAGGATAACCACAAATAAGATCTCAACAGATAACCTCTAATTTGGTATATGCCCATACATATACCAAAGTTATCATTTAACCCATCTCAATCATGAGGAAACACAAAGGTCAAAAGTCTCAGCTCAAACCAGGATTTTCATTATCGAAACCGTAACTACTGAAGAGCTCCGTATCTGAAGTGTACAGTGGTCCTGTCACGACTCCGAGGTACTGCTCACTAACCTAAGACTGCTGAGGTACTCCTCCTGTCGAGTACCGCGGGTCAGCCACCCAGACAGAGTAGTGCTTCCCGCCGAGGTATGTCACCCAAACACAGTAGTGCACACCCCCTAGTAGCTTGCTGAGGTACTCTCCGGACGAGTACCGCTGGTATGCACTTTCACACAGTAAGTTCTCCGTCCGCCATGGGTCTGAACCTCACAAAGTATTGCTCCATCCACTGGGCTAGTCGACTCACTCCAAGTCGAGTCGGTCAAGCAGTCGTCAGGTCTCAGCCAGCTACACGGTCTCCATACTCCGTACGCTCGTCTCTGGGAGGGTCCGATCCACGAACTACTGGTCTATACTCCAAGAATCTCAAAGTCCCACGAAGAATTATCTCATGGACTGCCTCGTCATAGGGGTCTCAACGCAACAGATGGCGCGTCAATCGGATGCCCAGTCTGTGAGTTTCTAGCCTTTTCATCCCAGGGGCCCGGTTGGTTTCGTGAGCGAACCAATCCCGGACGTATCTCATCTATACCATGAACTCTCATAGGGTATACTCATTGGGTTTGTTTCTCAACGTGATCAACAATTCCGCTGACGGTTCGTCAAACGGACGTCCTGTCTGAAAGATATCATCCTTTCCGTTCCAGGGGCCCGGTTGGATTTCAAGTGCGATCCAACCCGGCCACTATCCAACTGTATCCAAAACTCGGGCGAAGTATGCCAAAAGTTCGGTCTCATCATGAGGAAATCAATGAGGCAGACGGTGCATCAATCGGACGGCCGGTCTGTGAGTTATTGGCTTTTTCGTTCCAGGGGCCCGGTTGGTTTCGTGAGCGAACCAACCCGAACGCACTCCGACGGCATCCAAAGCTCGAGCAGAGTAAGCCAAAAGATCCGTCTCACTAAGAGAAATCCAACATAGTCGACAGCACGTCAATCGGACGTCCGGAGCTCAAGTTACGAGCGTTTCCGCTCCGAGGGCCCAGTTGGTTTTGTGTACAAACCAAACTGGCCACACCCAAAGTTCTCTGAAACCTTGAGTGTAATATACCGAAACGACCGTCTCGATCCAAGGATCGCGTTTCCACTGACGGCACTTCAATCGGAGGTCTACAGCTCATGATATGAGAATTGGATCTAAAGTGGTCCGAAAACGGGGGTCTGGGCCCGAGCAGACCAGGCCCGAACCCCTCTGGGTCGGCCGAACCGGGTCGACCCGACCCAGGTCCGACCCACCTGGGTCTGGCCCGGCCCGGCCAGGCTCGGTCCGGCTCGGTCCGGCTCGGTCCAGCCCGACCGGCCGGCCGCGGCTCGGCCAGCGTGGCCGAGCCGATTCGCGGAGCGGGGTGCACGACTCCCCTGCCCGCCGCTAATTGAGGCCGGCGGCGGATCCGCCGGCCGCCAACCCTCCGGCGGCGTGCCGCCTCCGCCTTTTCCGGACCACCGGACGCGCTCCGGTGGTCCGTTCCTCCTTCCGTCTTCGCCTATGGTCCCCCCGGGACCCCACCTTCACTGCGAAGGGATTCAAACGCCAAAACGGCATGCTTTGTCGTCACTCGTCAATCCGCATGTCAAAACGAATAGCGTCGTCTTTGTAGTTTTTTCAGCGTGACCCGATGGCACCGCTACCATTCGCTGTGGCCCGACTCCGACTGTGGTTCTTTGGTTTTCTTCGACGCGGCACGACGGCGTCGCGTTCTTAAACTTCCTTCCACGACGCGGCACGACAGAGTAACGTAATACTTGCCATGTGATTCCCGCGTGGTGCGACGACACCTCGCCATTCCGTTCCATCCACAAAGAATCAAACATAAACATAGGAGGGGGGTTCGGTCGTGTTTGTGCGGTCCGACCCCTCTCTTGTTAAATGATATCATCTAGTCTAAAATCCACGATAATCGATGAACTAGATTCAGGAATGGAAAATAATTAAATAAAATAATACCTTATCTTAGTTCAGGAACAGTGTTCGTCAACGAGCCATGGAAGACGAGCGTCGCGGAGGTTGGGCGTCGCGGGAAAAGAACTTCGACGTCGCGAAGCGAGGATTCAAAGTCGTTGACGGCGATTTCGTCGTGGAAAACCATCGCAGAAGAGAAGACACGGAAGAAGAACGTCGCGTCGCAGATACATCGTCGTGGAAGAACTGTGTTCTTCGGCAGAGAAGTTCTTCGTTGAAGAACGGTGTTCTTTCCGTTCTTCATCGAGGTTGGAGAAGAAGAAGACCGCTTCCCCAATCCTCTCAAGGTTGCAAAACACTAACAATAATAAAATAAGACTAAGTATTATTTAATTAACACAACCTAACCATTTTAATTTCAAGAGTTTGAAAATTCAAAACCCACATTTAACTCACTTAAGTTATTAACATAAGATGTTATAAAATTAATGAGGTGATAAGTTGACAAAACTTAAATGGGGGGTTAAGAGGGGTTAGGAAAGTGAGGGGTTAAGAGGGGTTAGGGAGTTTAAGGAATTTGAAAAGGTGGGGGGTTCGTGTGGGCCCTACCCCTTTCAAATATCCACACATGGGAAGTTGGGTGGATGTGGGCCCACCACCAACTTCCCATGGGAGATGTTAACCACATGACATGAAATAAAATTGATTCAACAATTTTAGTTACTTTTTTTTAATTAAACCCCAAAAATTAACTTCTTCACCCGCACAAACGCAACTACGGTAGAGGTTTCCTTAAGCGATTACCGGTGTTTCAAGTTCATCGGTGCCATTGGATTTCAATTCCGAGCACCGGTTCAAAAGATAGGAAATCCCACTCGTTTGTTCACTGAACGTACTCGAGCCAAACTTTGGAAATTGATTCCGGGCACTCCGGGCCTTGGAATCAAGTGCCGTCAGAAACTGCGTTCTTGTAAAATTCGAAAGAAAATTAAGAAAAAAATTTCCTTGAAATTTCCGGGTATTTACATTACTCCCACCTTAGGGATTTACGTCCCCGTAAAGCTTCAACACAAACTAGGGTCACAAAAGCGGTACAGAGCACACATCTGAGCCTTCCGCTCCCATGTGCTTACCTGGAGGTTCCGTACTGCCAAAGAAGGCTCACCCAAGGAATCGATTGTCCTCATAGGATCCACTCCTGTCGATCCGCGATCTCTACTAGAACCTCCATGAAAAACACCTCATCTCCATCGTCCAGCTTCTCATGGTCGATGATATGCGATGGGTCGAGCACATATCTCTTCAGTTGAGATACGTGGAAGTCGTCGTGCACCTAGTGAAACTGAGGAGGATGGGTCAAGAGGTAAACCACCTCGCCTACCTAGCTGTGGACCTAGAAAGTTCCGTTGAACCTCAGAGTTTATTTGCCGCCTTGGCCACAACTCCGTAAACTTCGTTGAGGTGATACTCGTATAAGGACGTGATCGTCATTATTGAACTCTAGAGGTCTCCAATTCCTGTTAGAACTGGAACTCGAAATGACTGCCGACACGAGGGTAAGGTTGGAAGACTCAAAAGTGATCGGTCGCACCCTTATGTGAAAGAGTTTAACTTGTGTTGCCCAGGGTTTCCTTTTCACTGACCAAGGAAAACCCATCCCGACGTTTGCATAAAACCGTCAATTTGAGTATGAACAGTTATTTCCCATTCCATACTCAAACTAACGTCGTAAGGCCTCGACGCTGCCACCAAGAGATTCCAACCATAACTCTCGCCTCGAGGGTCTGAACACACTGTTGGCGTAAGTGTGATTATCGATTCTCCTCCTATGGTATCTCCAGAAGTGAGGGTCAAGTCCACGGCTTACCGGAAACTCTAGGTCTGGAACAAGATTGTGAAAGCAAGGAATGATTCATATCAATGTCCGTTACTACAGCAACTAGTAGTGGACACAGAATGTCCCTTGAATCATTTCTAGAGCCATTGAGTCACACTCTTTGACCGCATGCAGCCGCACTCTTCCTCCGCCCTCCAGCTCCCTGAGCCTGGCGGGAATAACTAAGGTGGGTGGTTGTACCATGATAAGATGTACACCACCTCATGCTGCTCTCCAAGCTCTGCCTCCACACCTGCTGCTTCGTAGACTCATCTCTCCATTAAGCTTCCTCTTCTTTAACATTTAACATGCTCGAGTCTCTAAGACTGGATCCGGTTTCTTGTTTCTTACTGCACTGTGTAGTCTTCATCCACTCCTGGATGATCTGCACCTGCTTTGCCTTTGATCTGAAAGAGCTGCTAAAATTTCACTTTTGCCAAAAAGAGAAACTCGGTCTCATCCCCTGGATGAACCACGCCCATTGCGTAATACAGTCAATCCTAACATGAATGATGCATTCGTGCCATGGATGCCTTCGTAAGGCCTCGACGTAACTACTAAGAGATCCAACTGTCACTCTCGCCTCCAAGGGTCGAGTCACACTGTCGGCATTATTGTGAGGTCACTGGGTCTCCTCCATTAGAAATCTCTAAAGTGAGGGTCAAGTCAACAGTTTTAACCGGGACCACTCAGTATCAACCAAACAAAAGGACATGAAAGAAAACAAAGATAAGTGTCTTTTTATTATTGTAGCTCATAGTACAAAGACACGAATACAATAGCAACATGGAACTAGAAGTACAAGGGACGTATCCACTAGTTCCGCTCCTGTCCACCTACTCCTGGAGCTCTATTGCCTTGTCCACTGCTCGACTGTTGCTCAAGAACTCGTCCCTGCTTCTGGCTCGGTGGCTCCTCCAACGCCTGTAGATCAACTGTACGATGAGTTGGACAGTCACGTTCCAGGTGACCCTTCCATCCACAAGAGTAACATTGTCCGTTTCTGGCACGCCTGGCTCTGACCCCACCTTGGGTGCCCCGCACCACCGGTCCTAAAACCTGAGATCGTCCAAATGCTAGTCTGGTCCTCCTGGACCTCTGCATCATCTGTCTACTTCCCACAGATGACTCGACTACTGATTGAAAAACATGCTACAAAGGAAGAAGCTCTTGTACACGCTCGGGGTGTAGAGCTACTGGCACAAACTCCACCCTGAAGAAGGTCTCGAAGTCTTCCCATGCAAAGGTCATCCCGTCACAAAACTGAAACAAGTGGCTCCACCACCTGCCTGTTGTTGCCTGAAGGAGGCTGGCAACAAAGGTCACCATGATGTCTATAGGCATCCCCACTAGCCTGAAGACTCTCACCACACCCTCCAGCCAATCCTCAGCCGCCTACGGATCCATCCCTCCCTGGAACCTGAGTGGCCTATGGCGCTGGAACTCATGCAGTGCGCTCAAGCGACGTGCACCCTCTACTGCTGGGGCTGGTGGCATCGGTGGCCCAACGGGTAGTAGTACCGCTGGTGCCTCTGCTGGTGCCTCAACTAGAAAAGGGTCCTATACTGAGGCCACGTCGCTCGGCGGGCTATCAGTACGAACCACTCTCGGGGCTCTAGCTAGTCGTCCGAGAAAAGGCATCCTGAAAGAAACAACGTAACACAGTCAAATGATTATACCTAGTGAGCTGACCTGGTTTGAGCTGTTTTAAGGGAAAACCTTTGAAAACACACATGCAATCAATGTTTTCATGCACAAAGTCGGAAATAAGTTGTCAGGGTCCTGGTGTATGGATACGTCGGCTGCCCGCACCAACACTGGATTCCCTGAACTGAAGAACACACTTGGAACCCTTAACACTATTGCTTCACAGAAAGAAAATATCAGAGTTATAAGTTCTGCGGTAGAACTGACTCCTCTGATACCAATTTGTCACGACCCGTCCCCGGGGCCCATGTCGTGACTACCCCAAGCCTGCCTTCCATAGGCCAGGGGATGGCGACTAGCACCAAAGGCGTAAATCCTGATAACTGGGAATGCATTGCCTTTATAAAATAAAACAAGCACCACAGAGTAAGAAATCGGAAAAAGTAAACACTAAGTATAAGAGAAGTGCTAAAAAGTAAATGGGACAGAATACAAACCCAAAATAAAGTACAACTACAACTGAACAAGTACAACAGAAAAGATAACAGCTGGATGGACGGATGCGGCTCTTGGGTCGTCCTCCTCAGATCCTACCTGAAGGGTAGGTACAGATGGCGCAGATCCTGGTCATCCACCACAGATCCTACCTGAAGGGTAGGTACAGATGGTCTAGCTCTTGATCGTCCACCACGGATCCTAACTGAAAGGTAGGTATAGATAGCCTCCTCTACGCTCTCGTTCGTCAACCTCCTCCGTGTGTCGTCTCGTCGCGAAGTCCACCTCCAGATACTGACTCGTCTTGTAGTCCATCTCCGGGTACCGTCCAGTCCTCGAACACTCGGACTCCGTTAGTACTTCCATCGTCTGCAACCAATACAACGAGGTGCGGGCATAGCCCGTGAAGGGGTGAGTATAACGATACTCAGTAGGGACCCTGAGACCCTCAAGGTCTCACAAACACCAACAAGGATAACCACAAAGAAGATCTCAATAGATAACCTCTACTTAGGTATATGCCCATACATATACCTAAGTTATCAAGTAACCCATCTCAATCATGAGGAAACAAAAAGGTCAAAAGTCTCAGCTCAAACCAGGATTTTCATTATCGAATCCGTAACTGCTGAAGAGCTCTGTCTCTAGACTGTACAGTGGTCCTGTCATGACTCTGAGGTACTGCTCACTAACCTAAGACTACTGAGGTACTCCTCCGGTCGAGTACGGCGGGTCAGCCACCCAGACACAGTAGTGCTTCCCGCCGAGGTATGTCACCCAAACACAGCAGTGCACACCCCCTAGTAGCCTGCTGAGTTACTCTCCGGACGAGTACCGCGGGTATGCACTGTCACACGTAGTGCTCCATCCGCCATGGGTCTGCACCTCACAAAGTAGTGCTATATCCACTGGGCTAGTCGACTCACTCCAAGTCGACTCGGTCAAGCAGTCGTCAAGTCTCAGCCAGCTACACGGTCTCCGTACTCTGTATGCTCGTCTCTGGGAGGGTCCGCTCCACGAGCTATTGGTCGATACTCTAAGTATCTCAAAGTCCCACGAAGAAGTATCTCAAGGACTGCCTCGTCATAGGGGTCTCAACACAACAGATGGCGCGTCAATCGGACGCCCGGTCTGTGAGTTTCTAGCCTTTTCATCCCAGGGGCCCGGTTGGTTTCGTGAGCGAACCAATCCTGGCCGTATCTCAACTATACCCCGAACTCTCATAGGGTATATTCATTGGGTCCGTTTCTCAACGTGATCAACAATGCCGCTGACGGTTCGTCAAACGGATGTCCTGTCTGAATGATATCAGCTTTTCCGTTCCAGGTGCCCGGTTGGATTTCAGGTGCGATCCAACCCAGCCACTATCCAACTGTATCCAAAACTTGGGAGAAGTATTCCAAAAGTTCCGTCTCATCAAGAGGAAATCAATGAGACAGACGGTGCGTCAATCAGACGCCCGTTCTGTGAGTTATTGGCTTTTTCGTTCCAGGGGCCTGGTTGGTTTCGTGAGCGAACCAACCCTACCGCAATCCGACGGCATCCAAACCACGAGAGGAGTAAGCCAAAAGATCCGTCTCACTAAGAGGAATCCAACCTAGTCGACGACACGTCAATCGGACGTCCGGAGCTCAAGTTACGAGCGTTTCCGCTCCGAGGGCCCGATTGGTTTCGTGTACGAACCAAACCGGCCAAACCCAAACTTCTCTGAAATGTTGAGTGTAATAATCCGAAACCACCGTCTCGATCCAAGGATCGCATTTCCACTGAAGGTGCGTCAATCGGAGGTCTACAGCTCATGATATGGGCATTTGATCGAAAGTGGTCTGAAAACGGGGGTCTGGGCCCGGGCTGACCCGGCCCGACCCCCCTCTGGGTCGGCCGAACCGGGTCCGAACCAGCTGGGCCTGGCCCGGCCCGGCCAGGCTTGGTCTGGCTCGGTCTGGCCCGACCGGCCGGCCGCGGCTCGGCCAGCGTGGCTGAGCCGATTCACAGAGCGGGGTGCGCGACTCCCCCGCCTGCCGCTAATGGAGGTCGGCGGCGGATCCGCCAGCCGCCAACCCTCCGGCGACGCACCGCCGCCACCTTCCGTGGACCACCGTATGCGCTCCGGTGGTCTGTTCCTCCTACCTTCTTCGGCTATGGTCCCCCCAGGACCCCACCTTCACTGCGAAGGGATTCAAACGCCAAAACGACCTGCTTCGTCATCTCTCGTCAATCCGCATTTCAAAACAAATAGCTTCGTCTTTGTAGTTTTTCCAGTGCGACTCGATGGTGCCATGCCCCTTCGCCGTGGCCCGACTCCAACCGTGGTTCTTTGGTTTTCTTCGACGCGGCGCGACGGCGTCGCGTTCTTAAACTTCCTTCCACGACGCGGCGCGACAGCGTCACGTAATACTTGCCGTGTGATTCCCGCGTGGTGCGACGGCACTTCGCCATTCCGTTCCATCCACAAGGAATCAAACATGAACATAGGAGGGGGGTTCGGCCTTGTTTGTGCGGTCCGGCCCCCCTCTCGTTAAATGATATCATCTAGTCGAAAATCCACGATAATCGATAAACTAGATTCATGAATGGAAAATAATTAAATAAAATAATCACTTACCTCGGTTCAGGAACGGTGTTCGTCAACGAGCCGCGGAAGACGAGTGTCGCGGAGGTCGGGCCTCGCCGGAAAAGAACGTCGACGTCGCGAAGCGAGGATTCCAAGTCGTTGAGGGCGATATCGTCGCGAAAAACCGTTGCAGAAGAGAAGACGCGGAAGAAGAGCGTCGCGTCGCGGATACGGCGTCGTGGAAGAACCGTGTTCTTCGACAGAGAAGTTCTTCGTTAAAGAACGGTGTTCTTTGCGTTCTTCGTCGAGGTTGAAGAAGAATAAGACCGCTTCCCCAATCCTCTCAAGGTTGCAAAACTCTAACAATAATAAAATAAGACTAAGTCTTATTTAATTAACACAACCTAACCATTTGAATTTCAAGAGTTTGAAAATTCGAAACCCACATTTAACTCAATTAAGTTATTAACATAAGATTTTATAAAATTAATGAGGTGATAAGTTGAAAAAACATAAATGGGGGGTTTAGAGGGGTTAGGAAAGTGAGGGGTTAAGAGGGGTTACGGAGTTTAAGGAATTTGAAAAGGTGGGGGGTTCGTGTGGGCCCCACTACTTTCGAATATCCACACATGGGAAGTTGGGTGGATGTGGGCCCACCACCAACTTCGAATTGGAGACGTTAACCACATGACATGAAATAAAATTGATTCAATATTTTTATTTACTTTTTTTTAATTAAACCCCAAAAAATAACTTCTTCACCCACACAAACGCAACTATGGTAAAGGTTCCCTTAAGCGATTACCGGCGTTGCGAGTTCATCGGTGCCATTGGAGTTCAATTTCGAGCACCGGTTCAAAAGATAGGAAATCTCGCTCGTTCGTTCGCTGAACGTACTCGAGCCAAACTTCGGAAATTGATTCTGGGCACTCCGGGCCTCAGAATCAAGTGCCGTTAGAAACTGCGTTCTTGTAAAATTCCAAAGAAAATTAAGAAAAGATTTTCCTTGAAATTTCCGGGTCTTAACATCGGATATTATCATGTAATGGTGAAGAAGGAGGATATCCTTGAGATGCTTTCTTATCAATGTAATAAAAATATGGGTTCATAGTGATTCCATTTTGACTCCTGAATGATCCATATATTTTCATCTACTTGAGGAATATAGTTATTAGTGAGTACGTTAACAAATGTGTGGTGGTCATTATAGATAATATTCTTATAAACACAAAAGAAAAGGAGGAGAATGATTATAATTTTAATACTGAACTGAGGAAAGTGATAAAATAAAAAAAATTTATATAGTATAGAAAATGTGAGTTATGTTGGGAGAAAGTACGCTTAATAGGGAATGTCATCATTAGAAATGAAATATCTTGGGACCCATAAAAAATGAATTAATTAAATGATTTACTAGACCCAAATCTATGATAGAAATCCATATTTTTTAAAATTAGTTGCGTATTGTCATCAATTTTTTGAAAATGGTCATCATTCTCAAGCCTCCTAAGAAAGATATCTATAAAATCATTGAATTTTTCCTTGATTGATGAGTTTGGTGATTTTTTTAAAGATATAAAGAGGAGGATAATAACTTCACGTATACTCAAATTACCCACCACTGGGGAAATATTTTTGTTCTAAAATGATGCATCCATAAAAGAACATTAGTTGTATACTCATGAAAATTTACAAATTGGAAGACTATGACTCATGCTAACTAACGATACATTAGAAGAACATCCCAACCCATGATCTAGAATATTCTATGGTGATCATTACATTAAATATTTGGAGACATTATCTCTACATTTAGAATTGTAATATTTATACCTGCTATAAAATATTCAAGTATGTATTCACATAAAAGGATATTAATACTCCCCAAAAAATGTGGGTAGATCTAATCAATGATACTGATTTTTTAATCCATTACCATCCCAATAATTAAAACCAAGTGACAGATGCACTGAGTAAAAAGGATCTAGAAACTCTCTCTATGGTGAGGATTAAAAGTGAAAAAAATTCCTATACATGCAAAGGATGTATACAGTAATAATAAAATGATATTAATCCTACCTTTTTAAAATAACTACTCAACCATCTGTTCTTTATAGGATCAAGGAGGATAAAAAAGATGATGTCTTTTTATAGAATATGGTAAAAACTATTATAGAGTTAAAACTTGCTAAAGATGTGGTTATATAGTTTGGAACCCAACTATGTGTCCCATAAAATCCATAATAGAAGAGAGAACATATTGATGATGTGCATAAATCATCCTTATCTATTCATCAAGGAATTAATATGATGTATAATTATTTGAATGAAATTTTCTATTGAGAGAATATAAATTGAGTGATTTTTGTGATTGTATCATGATGCTTGCTATACTAGAAAGTGGATCTGGAATGAAAAAATCCACAAGGAATGGTGAAAATATTTCCTATACTACTATGGAAATGGGAAATTTACCTTCTATTTCATCGTATGAATCCCCATGACATGTAAAGATAATAACTATAACACCCAACCCCCAGAAGACTGGATCTGATACATTATTTTATTTCATTTGCATGATTCTAAGGAATCAAATCCTGAGGGTCTAATTGTCTTTGTAATCATATAATGCAATATTACATACATGACACCCATAATACATTGGTAAATAATAAATAAAAACAAGATTTTTAAAAAAAGAAATAAATTTCGCCATTGATATATTTTTCATATATTCCTTCTTCATAACCTCAGAAAAGGAATCAGAATAATGGTGAACTCAAATTCTCAATAAGGGTATGTAAAGAGGAATAAATAATGAATCAAATAAAATAAATTAACATTTTATGTTAAATAACTGATAACGCATTCAATATCAAATAAATATATAATGCAACATCAACATGGAATGGTATAAAGCTAAAAAAAATTCCATTAAATCAATGAACTAAAAATGACAAGCATCTATAAATATATCATCACAAAATCTTAGGGATAAATAGTATTAAACAAATTCACAATAAATGAAATTATAAATTATTAGATGCCTTTTTTCCTAGTAACATGATACCTTTACTATTAAGATACAGTTTATACTTTTTGGATTTGGCCAACTAATTCATCCCATGAGACAACCAATCTGTCATGGTGCTTGCATTAACTGGCCCCCAACCCGTAGGGCTTCCCTTATAAAAACCAAACCCATGTATTAAATGTCCAATTCATTCCTCATATGTTGAAAAAAAAATTCTTATCAAAATGTATCTGTATTGAATAGATCATATAGATTTATCAGTAATTACCAAATCAATTAAATAACTATCAAGGTGAACACCGTATGTAAAATGATATATGGTTTTGGAAATAATAACTTCCTTTTGTGGTAATATAGATATTAAATCTAATTTATAATGAAAAATTATTATTTTAAGGTGATTTTTCAATATAAATTTAATTATCACAAAAGGAAGTGAGATTTCAAAGATATTCATTATGAACATTTTTTAGGAAAATAACATTTATACTTACGAATGTGTCTCATACCACGTCAAACATTTAAATCATAAAAAAAAAATGCTTTTCATACCATGAATAAAATAGGATTAATTATATATTGTATAAAAGGTGCAGTAGATACTCTAAAAAAATAATTAAGTGGTTTATATGGTGTATTCCTCAATGAAAGAAAAGTAAGATAATAATCCCTCACCATAAGATTACTTTTATTATACGGTATTTATCCTATAATATAATTGTTTAAAATATGTTACTAAATTATTAATGAACCATAATCATATTAATAATATCATATATTAACTTTTTATAATATCTTCTAACCTTTTTTTCTAACAATTTTTCATTATTTTACTACTTTTTGTGTTATATGTCTATTTTTCTCGAGTAAGATTTGACATGTTATTTTTTTCAAATTAATTATATAATGATATCATAATATCCATAATTTCATACAATATTTAATTATAATATATATTCCATACATATTCATTTATTATAATATATAATGTTTGGAGATAATAAATAAAACACACCATTCTTGGAGACAGTAGGTCGTACGTACGCATTAAAGATACATTCATTTATTTGTTGTATTGAATGATTTAACATTAAATGATAGATATATATTATAATTCTGGTATCATATATATGTTATATATTTTACATATTTTTATTATGAGAACACATTATACATTCCATGTATGGAATGTACATGTCACATCGCTTTGAGGGGGCAGTGGTCCACACTTCCTCAAACAAAATTATCATATTTACCAAAAATGGAATGAATAAAGGTATGTACTAAATAAAAACTAAAAAATAATGAAGGATTTATAAATATAATATATATCATATATAAATATAGTGACCATCATAATTTCTACCACTATATGTGGTAATGGAAAAATGACCAATCATCATTTCGTGAGGTAGTAGTTCACGATATATAGAAACTGAATGTCTGTTACCAATTAGTTGGCGGTTTTTGTATGTTTAAGAAGAAATATAAACATCAATCCATCCTAATATATTTATGATACTGATTTTGTTTAGTTATAATATAATAATAAGTGAATAGGGAGTATAGAATAAAAACAAAACTAAAGATCTTAAGGAAATATGTTACCACTTAATATCGTAACCTATTTTGTTTTGTACAAAAAGGTTTCCATGGATTACTTCCTACCAGTGGGGATGCTTCTAGGATGATGGTATAGAATATGGGGATCTAATGTTTCAGAGATTGGTTGATCCAATGTGTACTGGGAGGAGCGGGGAAGTGGTAGGATAGGAGGCCTCTCTATAGTAGAGGAGGAGTGACACTCTTATTATATGTTGAAAATGGATTTCCATACACTTTTTTCACATTGAATGTGGCTCCAAAAATGACCTAATTCAACCCAATGGAGTTTATGGTATAAAACTATCTAGAAAATGTATTTTGGATAATTTTATAGGTTGTTTTAGGCCTTTATTTTGAGGTTTAGTCATTGATTATGTTTGATTTTCTCTTAATCTTTGTAATTAATTTTAATCACTATCATTAATAATTTTGGTAAAAAATAGTTTTTAAATTATTATACATTATAAATTATTCTAATTCCAAATATGGAATCAATTTTTCAAAATTCCAATAACATAAGTGGTAGAAATTAATTTAAAAACAATCTTGGGGTGGGATGACAACGTAGGGTTTTAAAGTAAAATGCCCAAAAGTTGATAATTTGTTATATTCAATTACAATGTGAAAATTATTTTAATGAAATAAATTTTCTTAATTTTTATTAATATTGACAAATTGATCTTTAAAACCAATTTATTATAAAATTTAACCATAATAATAAATTAGATGAAGAAAAAGTTTTGAACAAAAAATCATTATTTTCATTATTCGTTAAAAAATAAAACCTAAATGAAAAATACGAAAAAATCAACATGAACTCATTTTTATGTTTTTATTTAAAATACGTTGTTTATTTTAACATCTATAATCCATAAAATTTCCAAAAACTGTATTATAAATAGTTTTATCATTAAAATGCGGAGAAAATGCCTTAATAAAAAAATAGTATTGTATGCATTAAATTGGATTAATTTTTATCTTTAGAATAAAAAATATATCTTATGCATATAAAAAAATATATTATGGAATTTATAATATATGTTTCAAATTAATATCACTCACTAATTGTAATTAAATTTATTTATTAGTGTAAAACATCTTTGTGAGCATAAAAATAATAATATTTTATTTTATATATATTTAGTTTTCATATTCACTTCTAATTAATTTTTAATCAAAGAAATAATTTTATATTTATATAAAACCTATATTTTTATATGTTATTTTAGCCTTTTTAATTATAATAATTTTACAGCTATGTGATATCATATTATATCAAATAATATTATATTAATATATCGTTATTCGACAAAACTCATTATTGTGAAACCCATTTGAAGAATGTCGATATTACATGTGACTCATGCTAACTTAGTGTTTAATTCAATAAAAAATTATTATATATAGAATTTATTTTAAAAAAGTAAATATATTTTTAATTATTAGGATATTATATTCTCTTATGTGCTTGGTGAAGTGTTTCATACACACAATTCAATGCAATGGTTTGTTTTAGAATTTTGTGGTGCTACATTCTCCACACCTTTATTAAATTGCATCCTCTCAATTTAAAGTTGATATTAGTGATCTAGAAACTGAAAATATAATATTTTTGATAATCTCTCATCAAGAATAGGGTTAACAAAACATCTTCTTAATAAGAGATAAATAAAAGCACAATGCTAACGTAACTAGGTTCCCAATTAGTAGAACATAAATTGGAAATGAAAACATGGATATGGAAGAAACATATAAAATTCAAGTTATGATTTAGAGTTCTAGATAACATGGTTAGGTGAATGTTAACAATCAAAAGGCAATAAATCCACAAATGATTTATGAATGCATTTGATACATTGGAAATCAAGATACTAGGATTACATTTTTATTTCAAAACCCCTTTTTCTATAGTTAAAGAATTATTTCACTCCATAAGATATAAGTAAATATATATTTATATTAACAAATAAAATTCCTTTTATTATATCTTGTACTATCTATACTTCATCTCTTCACACCTGATGCTTTATATGGTGAAGGAAAACATTATCCTCTAAAATCACATCCATTGATCAACAAATATTAAAATAGTTAACTTATTCAAAAGATTGTGATCTAAAACATTATAAAGAAGGTCACATAATTCCCAAAATTGACATATCATTATCCTTTAGTCAATATTATATATTTATAAATTTCTCACATTCCAAACATGTGAATAACATTATCATGTGTCCCTTTGAAACATTAAAATAACATGAATAAACATCAAAATCGTATTGGAAACATACATTACTCATTATTACCTATATAAGACCATATTATTGGATATATTACATAAGTCCTAATGTGTTGTAAACTCCATCAATGATAGCACAGACCACTTGTCAGCAAGTCAATAATATATTCCACGATAGTCAACAATTTTCCAAATTAATAATTTCTTCATCGTTATCTTAACACCATGAACATATTAAGGGTTTTCGATCCCTTAATCATGTGTTTTTCGAAAATTTTATAATTCAACTAAATAACTTTTCTCATTACCCATCAACATATGATCTACAATATTTATTGAAAATGAAATTCTGTATAATCTTTACATATTTAATAAATTTTATAATGATAAAATCATATATAAAATACTTTAAATATGCATTTTATAGATCTAAATACTGAAATAAATTAATCATACATGTTTGGTTGTGTCAATAACATATACTTAAAGTTTATACCATAGCATATTCGAAGGAATATTACCTTTATTTTATTGAAATTTGTTTCCATATTTCTTCATATACTAGAAATTTTAACAAGGAATATTTGTTTTTTCCTTCTTACCTTTGATTTATTTTTCATGGCGACCCATTTCTCTGCACTTAAAAAAACTCCCAATACATTTGAACATTTAGTTGGGGGACTCCTTCCAAAGTTATCACAGGTTGGAAACTATTTATTTCCCTTTATATTAATTGAATTTTTATATTTTTATTATTTTTATAATAACTCTTATTCTATTTTTTCCCTGGAATACATAGGATCTTGAGAATTCCTTTTATATTATGAAGGCTCATAAAACAATCTCTTCGTAGGATGAAAAATTCTAAGAAACCTATACCCTTCATAGATTTTTCTTAAGATCGTAAAAAACTTTTTCAATCATGAACTCTATGTAACATATGTAATCCTTATAATACCTATATAACCTTGTAAAGGTAGGTTCATAATGAAAAACACTCTCTTATTTCTTTTGGTTTAATCTAAAGAACTTCCTCTTCGTCTCAAATTGATGATCCCAAGGAAATTAGTTATCAATGAATGTATCCTTAAAAGTCCTCCATACCATGAGTTCAATTGACTCTACATCTCTTCTATTCTAGGTAAGAGACCCAAAATGAATAACATCACTTTGGAATCAATATTCTATGACTGTAACATTTTCGTTTTCACTACATTCCAAGGGTGTAAATATCTTCTCCAGAGAATTAATTCATTTATCAGCAAAAATTGGATTAGTAGTCCCACTAAATTCTGGTGTATTATTCAACATAATTTGATCCATCATAAGATATTATCTCCAAGGAATAGATTTCTCTATTTGAGAAAGGTTATTTTCCATAACTGAAATAATTTTCCCTAATGTTTCTATAATGTTCTCTATTCTAATACTGGTTATATTGGTTTCCTCAAAAGGTCAATCTCTATATATTACATGAGTATTAAAATTATATGAACTTCCATGATTAATTTATAGACAATTTGATATAATGGATTTTATTATAAAATTGGGAACATTGTATAAATCAAAATATGGTATAACACATGACATAAATTTATGCACTATAAATCCTATAATCATAAACATTTGATACAATTGGTAAATATTTACCTTCCCACCCATCATAATGGTTGGTAAATATAATTTGAACTATCATATGAATATCCTCATGGTGTGTCAAAACATTTGTTATGTAAGTACCATTGTCGTGTAAACCTTGTCGTAGTTGTTAACCCTTGGTACATTTGTTCCAAAACCACATCCACCTATAGTCTCTAGATAGTGATGTACTGCTAGGAATACCCTTATAAAAACTACCTTACCAAAATTATAGGTTTTTATTTTATACTTATCTTAAATTTATATCTTAGTTTTTTCCCACTAATATTTGTTTTCCAAATATATTTTACAAATTTTCTTCTAAAATTACTTTAATACCAACTTTTACGCCCTGACCCCAAAATCCTAAAGTCAATGCATTTTTTTATTAAATTATCATGATTACAAGGAATAAAATCCTGAATTAGAGATCAATTTACTAGTATTTTAATGATATATTATATATAAAACACCCATAATACATTGGTAAATATTAAAAATATATTATACATAAAAAATATTTCCTTGAAATATTATTCACATATATCTTCTTCATAACCAAGGGAAAGAAAACATAATAAGGGTTAACTAAAATTCTCATTAAGGGTTAGTAAAAAATATGAAAAAATAAATCAATGAGAATAAATTAAAATAGAGAGTTAAATAATTGATAAAACATTCTATACTTATTACTAGATAAGGTGATATCAACATGGAAAGGTATGAAGTTGACAACACATGCCATTTTCTCAATGAACTGAAACTGACATGCATGCATATATATATTGACAAAAATTATATTGGATAAATAATAAAAAACAAATTATAAATATAGTAATTTCTTAATTATCAGACATTATTTTTTCTAGTCACATGAAACATTTACTGTCAAGAGACGGTTTAAAATTTTCTGATTTGCCCAACTAATTTGTATCATGAGACTTTTAATGCATTGTGTGGCTTGCATTAAATGATACCAAAACCATAGAGATTTCATTAAATTCTCCCCAACCCATGTATTATATGTAAAAAACATTCATAATATATTAAAAAAACAAGGTTCCTTATAAAAATGTATCTGTATTGAAAAGAAGATACAGATTTATCAATAATTCTCTAGAAAATCAAATAACTGTCAAAGTGAATATTGTATATAAAATAATATATGGATTAGGAAATAATAATTTCTATTGTGTGTGAATATATATATTAAAGATAATTTATAATGATAATTTATTATAATAAATAGATTGTTACAAGAGAAATATATTAATCACAAAAGGAAGTGTGATTTCAAATATAATGATTAAGAACATTTTATAGGAAAATAATCATTAAACATCCCTAACAGTCCCAGACCACATCAAAAATTTATATTGTAATCCCCATGAAAGAAATTTTACCATACCATGAATAAGAAATTATAAATTATATAAATTTGAACATTCATTAGATACATTGCACAAAACAAGTAAGCGGTGTATATGGCATATGCCTCACTGAAAGAAATACCAGATATGAATTTATTACCTCATCCTTCCTTTTTCATTGTGGTGTTTATACTCTTATAAATTTGTTCAAAATATGTTAATAACATATAACATAACCATGATAATATTAATAATATCATATATTATCTTCATATAATATCGTATTACCCATTTTTTAATAATCATACATTATTTCAACTATTTTGGGTGTCAAGTAACTTATTTTCAAAAGTAAATTTTGATTTGTTATTTGTTGTTCCTATTAATTATATCATGATATAATCAACTCCAAAATTCAATCAATGATTTAATTATCATATATATTTATTAAATATAAATTTATTATAATCTATACTCTTTAGAGATATGAAATTAAATGCATCATCTATGGAGACTGTAGGCCATGCTTATGCATGAATGCTACTTTCATTTATTTATTATATTAAAAGAATTAAAAGTAATTGGTATTTGTATATTATAATTAAAATATAATATCTGTGTTATATATGTTACATAGGTTTATTAATATCATATTTTCTTCATTTAATACTTTTCATGTATGAGTCACATCACATAGATAGGGTGGTAGGCCACACTTTCTCAAATGAAATTATCATATTTACACAAGATGTAATGAATAGTGGAACGTTTTAAATAAAAACTACATAAGAATAAGGACTTTATAAATATCATATATTTCATATATAAATATATTTTCCATTATCATTTCAACCACTATAGGTGGTAAAGGAAAAATGAACAGTCATCATTTTATGAGGCAAGTAGTTCTCTATACACAAGAAACATTATGTTTGTTACCCATTAAGTGGGGGTGTGTGTAAGGGTAGTTATAAATATTAACATAATAAATACAATTATAATTAGTTTAAATTTTTAATTTATCTTTGAAAAAGAGGTGATTAGGGAGTGGAGAATGGAAATAAAACTAAAGGGCTTAGAGAAAGATGTTACCTCGTAATCGAGACAATTCTTGTAGTTTGTACCAAATGGAATAATTGTATAACATACTAACCAAGGGGAGGATTCTATGATTATGGTAGGGATATTGAGGATATCCTATTTTAGATCTTCTTTGACACAAATTTAATTGAGATTTTTGAAGAATTTGGAGGAGAGGAGGCTTTTTATAGTGGAGGAATAATGGCACTCTGGTAATATTTTGACAATGGAATTTCATACAAATTTTTTACATTTCAAGTAGCTCCAATAATGGACTAAATTATATTAAATTATGTATATGGTCGATATATGGACATATAATGTGATATTAATAATTTTTTATATTGTTTTAGACCTTATGTTTAATAATTAGTCTTTTATTAAGCTTAATTTTCTCTTAATCGTTATAATTAATTTTAGACAATTTCACTAATTGTTTTGGTAAAAACATAGTTGAACATATTAGTCATTATAAATTATTAGTATTACAATAATATAATAAATTTTTACAAAATTATAATCACATAAGGGGTAGAAATGAATTTAAAAATCATCCAGTAGGTGGGACGACAATGCCGGTTTTAAGGTCAAAATGTCCACAAATATGATTGGTTTTTACATTCAATTTCAATGTGAAATTGATTTTAATGACCTAAATTGTATTAATTAATAAAAATATGATCTTATTAAACATTAATTCCAATTTAAAATATAATTTAAACTTATAAATAAGTTAGATGAAATACCAGTTTGGAACTAAAATTCATTATTTTCACTATTCAATAAAAATGAAACCTAATAAAAAAACCAAAATTTTACCCTAACCTAATATTTTTATATTTAAAATATAGATTTTATATTGAATGTTATATTAAATAAAAGTTCTGAAAATAGGATATAAAATAGTTCCTCTACTAAAAGGCAGTAAAAATGCCTTAATAAAAATATAGTATTTTATGCATAAAATTATGTTTATTTTTATCTTAATACAATAAAATCTATTGGATGAATATAAAAAATATTTCATTGAATATATAATATATTTATAACATTAATATACCAAAATAATTATAATTATTTTCATTTATTAAAGTAAAATAACATTGTGATCATAATAATAATAATATTTTTCCATTATATTTATTCAGTTGTCATATTAATTTGTAATTAATTTGTTTCCAAAAAATCATTTTTTATTTATATATACCAATTAATTTCATAAATTTATTTCCCATTATCAATTATAATAATTTATGGATAGGTATATAACATATTATATTAAATAATATTTTAATAATTTATCATTATTCGGTAAAACCTGATCTTGTGCATGCCATTTGAAGAAAGCTACTGTTGTGTAAAACAGACACTAAATATGTTTTGAATGCATTAAAATATATAGAATATGTTTAAAATAGTAAATATATTTTTCATTATTGGGAAATTATATTCCCTTAAATACTTGGTGATTTTTTTTATAAAGGCACTCGAATAAAATGTTTTACTTTAGAATTTTAGGGTGTTACAGTAACATCAACTGGGTGATAGTCTATAACCTTAAAAAATTAGTGCATTTAATTTCCATAAATTATGAATTATTTATTGACTAAATATCAATTATATACATTATATTAGTGTTGATATAATATGTACTTTTACTCTCAATTTTATGTGATCGATATTTAAGGTTTACCTCAAGGTTTTGGAAAAGCATTCCATAAGTGTTGAATAAAAAATTGAGCTATAACACTTCTAATAACCCATATATGAATGGTCAGTATAAAATGACTATTAAAACGCCAGAATATATTATATGATCATTTTTAATGTATTTTAATGTATTTTTCAATCAATTCATTCCATTAGTGGTGTTCTCATATAAAAACAGTTTCCATTTGAGCATTCAAATGGAACCTTATAAGGCTTTTAATGTGAAGAGGATCATAAATCTGACAAGATTTAATAAACTAGAAGGGTTAATGATTATGGGACTTTATATTATTAAAGATATTATTGATAAGGTTTGATCCATTTACATTCATATAAAATACACAAAAATTCGACGAAAAATCTATGCTGATAGTCATAGTTAAGACCTGGTGCTTAATGTCTGGGATAATGTTTTCCTATATATATCTCATGGGAATAAAATTATGATGATTAAAAATAAAGGAATTATTATTCCACGATATATTAACCCCTTTTGGATCCTTTATCAAATAATATTAGTTTTATATTATTTAGCTCTCCCACATAACCTATTTCATATAAATGATGATTTCCATGTATCCCTCTTCAGAAAGTACATACCATACCCCTAACATGTACAAAATCAAAAGGTGGTACCATTAAAAATGATATTTTTAATGATTATCATGTTATTAATATTCTATATCATATAGAAAATGTTCAAAAAAATACAATTGACCTGGTCAATTGGTTTTCTCATTACCACATGTTTTAAGAAGAAACATAGGATCAATAATTAGAAATACAATAGAAATACCCTTATCTTTTATAGTGTATGAAATGAACATTTTTATTGTAAAATTTTTGAATGAGGAAAAATATAATGACCTAAACATTTATAAATAAATTCATTCTCATCTAATGAATAAATTTTTCCTTAATTAATGATTTTATATAAAACAATTGAACAACTTTGGTTATTTTTTGAATACTATATCCTATTGAATTAAAAGGATCATTAATAATCATAAACATGTATAATACATCCATTTAATTGTTATGATATGATTAATATATATTATGGGTTATTATTATTTCTATTGTTGTAGTCAAAATAAGCAATGACCTCGAAGAGTACCATCATACCCTATGAATCCATTTAAGATAACATCAAAGGGAGTAAACAACTCTCTTCTTTTCCCTTGACCACACCCAATATTAGATTCCAAATTTAATTGATGAGAAAACCCACTTGAGGTAGAATTTAATTCTCATAAATAGCACATCCCAATGTATATTCATGGAACCACCCTAAGAGAATTAGTTAAGGGTTACATTCTTATAAAGAATTCACCAATGATAAATATTTAGGATTGTTTTGAAGAACTGAGAATTGAATATTCGGATCTAGATAAAAGTAAACCAAAATGGGAATATATATTTAAGGAATGACAGGTAATCTCTAGGTATTATTCATGTGATGAGGTTTTTAGTCATGTTTCTAGAGATATTGTGTAGGGAGATCACGATGGATGAATTTATAGCCCAAGGAGGAAAAAATGTATAAATGTTTCCCAGAACATGTTTATATTCATTATTGTAAGGGAGAAGAAACTAAAATGGTGGATAGATAACTCATGCCTTCCTAAATCAATGGAGACAAGATCAGTTTCAAAGTCACTGTTCAAGGATTTGTTTTATTCCTTCTCTTTCATTGACCAGGAAACCGATGATGGGTATCCAAATAGAAAATTAAAGACTATCAAGATTATAGAATACCATAACCCATGACACATAAGCTATATTGTAAATGGTTATAGAAATGTCGATGTCTCCATTATTCTCTTGGAAACTATGATGGTTCGACAAACTGATCAGCAATGGGGTGAAAGAAATGAGGCTAAAATTAAGGGGGAAACAAGAGATCTTATCGACCATTTTGAGGAATAAATGTTGGAAGATGCTTTTTTAATTAATTCCCCAATGGAGTAGGCCTATCAGATACCTGAGAGACTAATCCTTGTGTAAATCAATTAAGGTAAGTTTGATTGCAACAATAATAAGGGCCATATTATGACTATGTGATTCAGACAAAGGAAGATAAATGTGATGGAGTTTATTCAAATGTGGGATAAGATGGATGATTGGTTTGAATACCAAATCGTAGAAAACCATGGAACAAAGGTAACTAGTCTTTAGTCGAACTTATATAGGGATAATGATTCTACTGTCATTAAAAAAATTGTCCATGGTTTATATATTTTTTATGGTGCATGATGTTTTGAGGTTTCCTTTATTGGGTTAATCACCTTTTCCTTAAAAGTGTGTGAAATTTTTAAAATGGAATTTTTTATTCAGTCCAAGAAATCCAGGTATGTGACCCATACTCATCAATACTGGGGTTAATATAGTTGAATGATATTGTAATGACATATGATATTTGCGAAATACTTATACATGTACGCAATAAAATTATGACGTTTGTGCCAAGATAGCACTCCAATGCATTGGGTAATGTTTTAATATCCTGATATTTCATTAAAGGTGTGTGGGAGTATATCTTGAGCACACTATCTTATGATTCCTTGTCTGTTAACTTTGACTTATTCTAATCATTCCATGTTTTAAGTTGTTTCCCTATTTCTATGTTTTCTTTAGGCTATCATGATATATCGTGCCTCATTATTGGTGATTATAACTCTCACCTCTTATATTACATTTTTATGCCTATTGGATAACATGTATTAATTTACCATTTGCGATTCATTATTTATTTAATTATTAGGATTTATATCTCACCACATTATTATGTATCTCTCAAGGATATCTTGAATAGTTTTAAGTGAAATGGAATTTTAGGAGCATTTTTAGAATATTATAAACAATGTCGTTATATCAATGTATCATAGGGTTATGTTGTGTACCTATTTATAAAATATAATTGAATTTATGATATTTTTTGATTTTATTAATTTTATTTTTATATAATAAATAATTAGATAATGTGTGTTAAATATATATTTTTTCACTATAGTTGTAAAAATTAAAAAATATACATTTCCCACCTGGAGGAACTACCTGAACAACCTAACTTTTCTCCCATTGGGGAAAAACCAAATGCCTGATTTTTATTGGGAGTGAAAACCCCAATTCCTAATATATAATGGGTAGTATAACCCTTAAAAATTAATAACACTTAAATAAGTAGGATTAATTAATCGCCTGAACCATAAAAGAGCTTTATACCCTTGGTGTGTAAAAAAGAGAAAAAGAACAACATGCCTTACCGAAATACACACATTGACATTTGAATAAAATCACATACTTATAAATATAAATGAATCAAAGTGAATAGTGTATATTTTTTAAGGGATAAGGATGATTGTGCATGGTGATGGTAAGTGCATGTATATATTCTTATGCATGATTTTAAGAAGAACACACATCATGTGTAAGCACATAAAAACCAAGAGGTTATAAAAGAAAATAAATAGAAGGGGAAATAATGATGTGTCTGTTCTTAATGGAACAATACACATTTGGTCCTTCACACAAGAAAGTAGAAGAGGAAGTGCACGAATTCAACAATGGACCTGAATACATGAATACTTTGAAGAGAATCATCCAAAACTAATGGTGAACATGTATAAATAAGTGAATAGGAATAGAACATATAAATTGTCACATGCATGGTCACATGAACACATTGAGGAAGAACGGATGATTTTGATGATTCCTAGTGAGCTATTTTTCTGTGTTTGAATAATCACAAAAGAATTTGTGATTCTTGAAAAGAAGAATAAAAAGTCCTTGTAAATATGGTTGTTGCATTGGAGAAGAATATTAAACGTCAAAAAGAATCAACTCTGGATATCAATGCAATAAAACTCTCATGCTGAACAGGAGACAAATACTTACATATCTGTCCATTAAAGGTACCTTCACATCCACAAATTAAGTGTGACTCCATTGGGGGCAGTCAGCCAGGGTGAGTGAACTGAAGATGTCAGAGGGAATGAGTGAGATATCCATGGACCATTGTAAAGGTAGTGTGCCTGGGACATAGTGACTGTACCTGAACCTTGTAAACTAGAGATAGTTATGATTAGTGGAATCATGTATGATCGACATCCTATTAGCATATGATCCTTGGACATACCCATAAGTGATGAACCAAGTAAAAGTTCCATGTTTCCCTTATACATGTGACTGTTTTAATTACCTCACATATCCATCATATAGGATTAATTATGTTTCTACCAACATGGGAACAAGATCTAATAAAAGGGAGAAAAATTTGAAACCCTGATTCACCTGCCCCCTATCAGGGTGACCTAGGGTCCTTCAGATACCTCACGTAAATAATATTAGTCTCCCATTGAGGTTTTTTGTTTCTGAGATAGGTCATTAATTCCTTGATATTTGAAGTAGGAATAGAAGGACAATTGAACTAGATTTTTTTGGTATATACAACTTGGGAATACCAAGATGTATCATGATATAAAATTTCAATGTTGGTGGTTGGGGATAGTGTAGTCGATTGAAGACATATCCTCTGGGTGTGTTACTTGTCACAAAATTACTAAGGAGAACCATTGACATACTAGATTGTTGCAACATTTCTCATTATTGTATGAATGTGGGATTATATTTATTTGGAATGCTTCATATTTTTACCAAATAATCCACTAAATAAGGTTGTAATTTGAATGGAAATTTATTTACTTACAAAATCATATAATTTCATCCCCATCAATGAGATGATGATAGTAAAACAACTCATATAATTGATTTTCTGAGAGGTTGTGAAGCTTAATGGGGACCTTCTATTTTTTTTAATGGAACTATGTTTGCATATAAATTTTAAAAAAATAGAATAACTGGCATCCCAATTGAAATTAAACATGAAATACTATCTGCTGATGGATGGGAATACTAAATGATCTATTTACATACTTGAGGATATGCTTCGGCCATGTGTTCTAGATATTTTATTGTTTAATAAAAACTTATATAAGTCTTTTTGAATCTTATTTTATTAATAATATGATGTATTATATTAAAATGGTTCACTTTGAAGTATTGTATGAGTGTCAATATAAAATATCCATTGTACTTGGATGATTTGGGAAATATGTACTTAGTTGGACTAAGCCTTATTTAGGAGACGATGATGAATGTGAATATGACACATAAGTGGTCAGAGACTTCTCTAAATCTTACAAATTACAATATAGACCATCCACAATGATCCATAGAGTTTAATGTTTTTTATGAGGTCATTTTTAGTGTTTCAATTTTCTTGTGAAACCATTGGTGGTGTAAGTAGGTCATTTAGATACAAGGATTGTTGGACCTTTTGAGGTATTTGAACATATTGGAAAGGTGAATTATCACTTAAACCTTACATTACACTTGATTTTAATTCATGAAGTGCTTCATTTCATTTATTTGAAGTGGAATGAACCAGACCCTTCCCATGTCGTTGATGGAGATGATATTGATCTTGAGACTGACACCATAGTGGTTTGGAAATCAGTTATGATTATGGATTTACAAGATTAGGTATATTGGGATAAAATAATTCCCATACATTATGTAATGTGGTAGTTAAGATGGGATATCCCTGAGACATAGGATTATGAATTGTTGAATAAGCATCACTGGCCTTCTCATTTCTAAAATCATAGAATCCTAAATTCTTTCGATGGTTAAAAATCATTTATACCGGGGATAATTGTGACACCCTCCTTGTCAAGGCATGGATTAGTTCAATATCGGTTTATCCTTTGGGTCATTATAATGGTTTTTGGGAGATGGAAGGTGAGGAATTTTATTTTATGGAAAAAATGAAGATAAAAAGTTTAGAAACACATTTAGTACTAACTATATGGTGACCATGTGGTATAAAAAAACATTACTCTATTGGATTTTTCGTGGTTAGTCAGACCATGCAACTCTCTAGGTAAATCATATAGATTCTTGGGTGGTTTTCAGTTTTTTTTCACATGTCCTAAGTATGGTTTTGCAAAAAGGTGTTACTCTACCCAGTTAGGCATGTGTCCCTATTTTCAATGGACAGAGTCCACACATGGTCATCAAATGATTTGTAAAATATTATATCATACCCATGCACCCTAATATTAACCTTTTAGAAGTTTCAATTTAACTTATCCACTAGGTAATTTTTATATATAATATCCCCCTAATAATAATTTGGATCAAACTAAACCATACTTAGGGCATTAGAAGATTTTCTGCTTACATCCTTATGGTTTTCCTTCATTCTTGAGGAATTTATTCAAGGTTTTTTTGTTTTTTAACTATTTTTATCTCCCCTTATTAGATAATTTCGTGATCTATCTTCCCCATATCTTATTATATATTTATTCAGTTATGTTTTTAGAATATATGTGAATTTATAGAGGTTTGTTTTCTTGTCCTATATATAGGCTTCTGAGAACCATATCTACTCGTTTCTAATCTCTATTCTTGAAAGTCACTAGTTTCCCTAAATTCATGAGGTTGGTGTCACATTAAAAAGGATTTAATTCATGAAGTACTTGATGTTTTTGTAATTTACATTGATGTGGTTGCGGAAAATGGAATTTTTTTAATCAATGTTGATTTATTTCATGACATTGAAGTATTTAATGGGGCTATTCTTTACAAATTATTTATTCCACACTGGGTGTTTGATGAAATACCAAAAAGGTGATTTTGAATATAAAATGGATTTTCAAGCATAGGAGTGGTAATTATTCAATTTTTTATTGTTTTATAATTTTTTGGGATTTTTTTAAATTGTTTTTTAGGAAATATAAAACATTGGGATCATATGGGTTCACCAGGAAATAAGAATATGCAACCATAGTGTGTATGATGAAAAAAGGGGTTATATTGTTCATATCACCAAAATATGGCATGAAATGATATTGGTAGGATTCCCATTATTCATGGATTTGTTATTACTATTGGTTTTCATGTATGTGTATTTAATCTAATAATCCAGATCATAAATATTTCTTAATTTTATACATGATGGTAGATTTCATGTTTTTTATCACTTCTTATCTCTTATGGTTTATCCATAGAGGGTTTTTATTATTCTTTCATGATATAACAAATGTACATATCAAATTCATATTTTTTGTGAATATGATATGTTTTTATGAAATCTAAAGGCCTTTTTTCAAAATGGTTTCTTTTATAATATTTTGTTGTAAAAAAATATTTTTTTGAAGCTTGAACTAAAAAATTCATAGTGATAGTATTTGAATAGATTCACTAGTGAAATCATAATTGTATTGTTTCTCACATACTATCTTTTCCATTGTGAATTTAGTGATTTGGTTTTTCATGAATGAGGGAAGGGAAGGGTGTTGGGTAGCTCAATGAATTCTATTTGTTTTGGTATCTTTCTTAGTGGTTAAAATTGGTATTGAGGGATAGAAAATTGTAGAATTTTTTTTCTTTGACTTTTTTATTTTCTATTTTATCCTTTAGGGGGGGTTTTTTGGATATGTACAATTATTTTTAATTTTAATATTTTTTATATCCATTCAGTTATTCATGATACCTGTTCATGGACATTTTTTGTCCCTTACCTTGTCACTAGAAATCTTTGGTGACATGATATGTTGACCAAGTATGGTTTATTAAAATATAAGATAAAAGGTATATATATCATATTTTGATTATTTATTTTTTATTGGTGAGGTTATTATGGTCAACTAGGATAAAGGGCTACCATTTTATGGGAATATTTTAAGATTATAGTGAAAGGAATATTTTTTTAGTATAAAATTTAATGTCAGTGTTGATGATATTAATTAAGGAATAAATATTACATTAACATTTGGAAGTATATATGATATTTTTTTTGTAATTATGGTGATTTAGGTTATTTTATGTGAAATTAGTATAATTTTAAGAATATATGACTATGGTAAAAAATTTGAGGTCTGTGACTTTATGAGTGTTTTTTGATTTTTAGAAATAAACATTAAGATCATATAAGATTTTTATATGATAAAATCATTCTAATAATTGGTTTTCAATATTTGAAAGAATTTTTAGAATTATATATTTATTAGTTATTTTATGAATGATTTCTATTTCACTTTGAGTGTCACTATTGAGGTATGAATATTAGTATATGTGTTTTCTTCTAATACAGTTTTATTCAAATTAGATATTATAATGACTTATTAAAACGATATTTGTTTTGATAAAAAATTAGAAATATGAGGAATAACATGTCATCATATTTTTATCCTATGATCAATTAATGTTTAATATTAGTTATTTAGGAATAAAAAATGTATGACGATTATTTATTATTTAGTATTTGAGAGGAATCTTATGTGAAAAAATTATCGAAAAAAATAATGGATTATATTGTGTATATTTAATTAAATAAAATAATGATTATTTTATCAATATCTATATCATGTTGGTCAATTAATTTTTCATATTCTGGTAAGAAGAAGATAAATCATTCAAGTCCTACATGAAAAATATTACTTCGATATCACATACACTTTTTGAAACTCACTCACATGTATGAGTCTCTTTATATTAAATACAAGGTTTAAACAAATATTTTTGAAATGATAAGATTATTATAGTTAACAATGATAATAAAGTTCTATAAAAAATGAAATTTTATCACTGTGTTCTCCTTAAAACAATTTAGAAATACTAATTGGTTTTGTTACCACATATATATATATATATATTATTTTACAAAAAATTTCATATTTTTTCAACATTTTTAAGGATAAAATATTAAAGATACTTTTAAATTATTTTTTTGATAATTACTCTCCCACCCATTGATATTAATTCTAAAATATTTTTATATCATTTCTTATTGGAGATGAGATAAAAATGTAATGGATACCATTTATTTATAGAGGCTAAAATGCAATGTCTTAGATTTTTAGAATATATTTTATTTTTAAAAAACATCAACATGCTAGATACCGTGTTTTGAACGAGACAACATACATAAGTGAACAATAATTTACTACTACACCAAATAAAATACATTACAAGGTAGTAAAATTCTAATGATTAGTAAATGATCATATAAAAATAAAAGAGGTTAACTTTATTTAAGAAAACTCAATTGATTTCAAAAAATGGATTTTGGATCTATTTGGTTATATTTATTAATTTTGTTGAATGATACTAATAAACATTATTGATAAATATGAAAGAATAAATAATAAAATGTTTAATTTAAGGAATACTTTCTCAATAATTATTGGTTAAATTGAGAAGTATTATTTGAAAACATTTTATTTTTATATATGTTTTATTTTAAAGGTAATTTATCTTATTTAGAGAATTAAACACACAAAAAAGTATTTAGGTTGAATTTTTTAATAACATAATAATAATTCATATATTTATTATCAAATGCTTATAAATGAATATATATTATTAGAAAGTGAGGAAAAAATTTCTTGGAGAAAAATATGTAACCAATAAATATAAGTATATAAGTCAAACTCAGGCCCCCTAAGGACACCTGGTCAACCATACCTATTACGTCATATAAAATCATATATGTAATGTCGAAACACCATGTATTTATAGGAATGAAATTATATATTTATATATATTTACTATATATTTATTATCATATATAGCCATATATATTGATACATAGTGCTATCCATGACCTGATGCATTACTCAGATGTCCAATTTTATTGATGAATATCTCATTGAATAATAAGGGAAACCATGGTTGAGTATCAAAAATTAAAAGGGATTACATGTCTAAGGGATTTCATTCCTACATATCATAATATATAAGGGATTACATGCTTGAGTATTAGAATATATATGGGATTCCATGCCCGATTATCATATTTTTTAAGGGACACCATGCTAAAGGGATGCCATGAAAAATTATAATAATATATATAAGGGATGTCAAAACCAATTATCATAATTTATATTAAACACAATTCTTGAGTATCAAAATGTATAATGGATCCCATTTTAGACTATCATAATGTATAATTGATTCCATTTCTAACTATTGAAACGTAAAATAGACACCATGTCTGAATGTCACAATTTGTAATGGATTCCATGTTCTTATGCAAACCAAACTATAGATTAATCGTATCATTTGGGCTGTCTTATTTTTTTAGAAAAATCAACACGTAAATGGGATGGTCTACTCCATTTGATAATCTAATATTCCCATTTATATTTTCGTTTTTTACTTAAGCAGATAATGAACCTCATTGTACCCTTAACTATGGTGAAAATGATTTCACCAATGTAATTAATTTAAACAAACAAAAATAAAAGTAACCTATTCCCAAAATTTTAAAACTATAATTCAAAATATAGAATCCATTTTTTAACAATATACTCCCATAAGTAGTAAAAAATTAATTTAAATATATGTTCATAAAACACAATGGAAATCCATTTATTTAAAATATCAATTTTTATGCAAAAATAATATTTTATATCAAACTATGTATAATTTTGATTCTTGTATAATTTAATAGATTATGATAAATCAAATGAAACATATTTTATATTCAAATAAAACAAAACCCAAAACTATACTCTTGAAAACATTATTAAAACAGAATAACGTAAAATGAGTTTTATATTTTTAAGAAAAGTAATTAGACATACCAAATGTAAAACATTGATTTATAAGTTTAAAATTATATTTATATATTCATTATATTAGTTATGAAATATTTATTTTTTCAATGAAAAATGGTTTCATAAACATTGAATTCATTATTATATTATAGAAATTATTGTATTTCTAAAATCGAAATTTTCATTATTCAAAAAACAACAACTATTTCCAAAAAAATATAATCATCATTATATTTTGACAAGAATATTTACAAAGTGTTGTTCATTTATTAAAATTAAAATTATAAACATTGTGAATTTATCTTTTAAATAAAAACATAAAATATATATGAAAGCTACTATTGTTGAAAAATGATCCTTTTAAACATTAAGTGTCTTTAGTCTTATTTTAACTCAATTTATAATTAATTAAGTGTGGATATAATAGTACAATATTGAGATATTATATATATACATCATAAAATTTTAAAAGTAAAAATTTATTTTATTAAGTTAATATTGCAATGTGCATAAAAAATATATTTTTATGAATTTTTTTTATATTTGAACAAATTTAAATCCATTTCTCAACATTTGATAATAAATGTCTGAATAATTATTAAATTTTATTACTTTTATAAAAAATTATTTTCCATGAATCTAATTCTCTAAATAATACAAATTAACTTTTTAATAAAACATATATAATTAAATAATCTCTTCAAAAAATATTTATGGTTAACCAATAATTATTTTAATTATATTAATTATAATTAATTATAAATTTCATTAATTATTACTTCAAAATTATCCATAATGTTTCTCAATATCATTCCTCAAAAGTATTCACCTTAAAAAATGAGGTTAATATATCTTTTTTAGAATCAATTCTATTTTCTTAAGTTAATGTAGTTCCTTTTATTTTTACAAAGACATTTTCAAATCTATCTAATTTAACTATCTGGAAATGTTTTTATTTTTAGGTACTAGTAATTCATTATTCAATTATGTTCAATTATGCACACATCATCTGTTATTATGAAAATAAAATTTATTTTAATGTAAAATATATTCTAAAATATATGGGTATTATAAGGTCTACATGTATATGGTTCTAGGGACATAATAAAGTGTGTTTACCTTCAAGATCTTGTGAGGATCATGTATAACCATTGAATATCATCAAGATACTTTTTTTGAATACTTTTTCCCCATCCATTATAAAAAAATTGAGATGTAATATACTTATCTATATCAGTTTTAATATCCGTAATAACATTGTTTTATGTTATCTAACCCCAAATAATCCACTAAAAATGATATGGAATGCTCATATCTATCGAAATAGTGGTAAATTGTTTTTCACCAATAATATTCTATGTTTTATAATTGAATAATATGTGTGACCTCACAAGAATCAATTGTTATCTCTCAACAACCAAAATATTTCCACTTCATTATAAACATAACTATACCCCAACTGACACCTGACCTCCATTATCATAGCTGCTCATATATCAGGATCACCCTTGTAATATATTGATCTATTCAAGCCAGTAATAGTTTATGAGATTCTGATGAGTACTTTTTAGAATATTTAAAATAACATGACATTATGTCAATCCCTATAAAGAAAATATATTACCGCTCAAGATATTTCAACTCATATCATAGTATAGTACACCCAATATTGGTCCATTTCTATAACTATCTAAGGTAAAGAGAAATAAACATAGTCAATAGTGGCTAAAAAAGCCCCAAGTTAAAAGGGTCCATTATTGTAAAAATAACCAAGAGTTAAATATGAAAACATCAGGAATTCCTCATTTGTTCTATTATAGTTATTATCACACATTATACCATCTAAAAATGTTACATTGAACACATATCAATTTTAACACAATAGAAAACATTGGGACATACTACCTCTAGCCTTTTGATTCTAGGTCATTAATGATTTCAATTAATACCCACATTAATTTATTCAAATTGATGAATACTGTAAAACCTCCAGAGATACTATGTTTAATAGAAAACTATTATTTAATAAAGGAAATCATAAATTTGAAGGAATAACAATGTTATCCATACAAAATGTTGTCCAATACAGATTATAGAATCCAATATCATCAAAAAACGGGAGATGTAGATCCAAAATCAAGTTAAAGGATAATGATGCTAATTTAATTGAAATAAATGAAAAAATTGAATATTAAGGATAAAATTTAAAATAAAATTTAAACCATAATCTACCGCAACATTTTCCCAAATAAAATTGGGGATTATGGACCCCATCGAGATTGTGGTAGCCTCTGCTAGAGTTTTGATCAGACCTTGAGTCATAGAGTCCCACCATTGGCCTCCTATTAGTGGGTGTGTTACCCCTATATTCCCACAAAAACTCTAGTGGACTCCCACTTCATTTTACGTGGTATTCTATTAATCTTTATAAATTAATAAATATTTATAGTCTTCTAAAATGTTAATACTACACCACCACCAACCCAACACATGAGAATATATATATATATATATATATATATATATATATATATAATTATGAAAATCACAAAATAAATTATTTTAATCACCTGATATATATATATGCATAATTGGAATCTCACAATCAAACTATTTATCATCCTTTATAAACATCATTGAGCATCATCGATGAATAGATCTGAAATTTTTTGCTCTAATATTCACCTCTTTCTCCCACATCTTCTCTTAGAAAATCAATATCCACCACTACAATATCACTATGGGAACAATAATTACATTAAATGATTTCTAGTTCTATTCGACTTTGTACACTAGTATCTCATTGAATTAATCATTATCCTCTAGATCCATATCATCAATACAAATTAAATATATGTGGTATGGATTATATCTATCGAGATATGATACACAGAACATATCATCCATTATATTGTATCTTGGAGGAAGATCCAGTTGGTATGATATTATTCCAATTCACTCTAAAATACATAATTTCCTAATAGAGAGTATAGTTATCTCCCCCAACCTCTTCAAATTTTATTAAATATTGGGTGATATTTTCAATAATTATCAAATCACCTAACCTGAATTGTAGAGTCCTTTCTCATAAGAAATTATTAGAAATTTCTATCATTGATTGATTTCCAACAATTATATGGCCTCCTATTTAAACACTAGTTTATACTACATGAAATGTGATACAAACACTAATAATTACATTACCTATATCTAGTTCAAAAAACAATGTAATAATATTTTATCAAGTTCCTTAAATAGTTCCATCAAGATCAATACCTCATTAACATTATTGTATAATTCTTTTTTCATTTATATGTTATCCAACCGGGAGCTACCAAAATCTAATACATACATTTAAAACACTTCCTCTAAAATTGTGATTGTATTCTTATATTTTTAATCAGTCCAGTGATGCTATATTTTATTGAGATTTACATGAGAATTGAAAACCCATTAAAGAATCCAGTATATATTAGATTGAAACCTCAAATCCTAATTTCCCATAAAAGAACAATTGAACTACATGGAGTCCAACCATCTCTAGTTTATATAATTGCTACAACTAAATAGCTTCCTACATCTCTCTAATTGACATTAAGTGTTTAAACCTGTTCATTTTGTCTTCAATAGACTAAATTGTATCTATGTCTCAAGGAAACCACAAATCCCCATAAAAATCCATGGTGACCTCATCAAATTCACATTTTGGAATATGAAGTAGTTGTATAAGGCCATCATTCCTCTTTTAAATTACCTTAATCAACTGATATATAATAGGATATGTTTCCCTCTATGTATTTATTCATTCTTATCCAACAAAATCCATCCCATAAATCATGATATACTTTCATCAACATAGTTTATACCACCAAACACATTGAATAGAGATCTATTAACATCTCCTCCAACATACATATTGGGAGAAATACACTTGAATGATTTTATAAAACAATATCATCAAACACCAACTAATAATCTACTCAAAACATTATAGTCTCTCCCTCATCACCATGAATATTGACTAACATTATTGACTATTTTTTACCATTTCCAATAATAATTTGGTGGTACCCAAAAAATAGTATGTGACCATCCGAAATACATATGTAAAATCCAAAAATGTCTTATTAATAGGGCTCGTCAATTTGTACGCATGGTTTGACTCTTAGATCGTCTAAATGTATGTCTTTCTACTAAGGGTCCCTACCATTTAATTTCCATTTCCAGGCGTGTTTACTATACAAAATTAATTTAATTAATGTCTTCAAACTATATGCATTTCAAAAGATTTAGAAATCACTCATGAAATACATACTTAACTATTTTTTGGTTTTTATAAATCAAAATCCATAATCTAGAAGATAGTGGTGAAATCATTTTAATTAATAGGTAATAAGAACCTACATTATATCTTATTTTGACTAATTAGACTCATTTATTCGTAATTTACAACACCCATAAGTGATAATCAAATGTTCGGATAATAAAAAACCCATTATTATAATTCTCAATACTTAATAATAGACCATATTGATTTTAAATGTATAAAAAAATATTAACTTTTGATTAGTGGTTTGTCTCTCTTACAACTCTAAAAATATCATTCACATAAACTATTATACTTTAATTTAATCACATTATTGTACAAATTTAACAAAGGGGAATATATCTTTGAGAAATCAATGAGGAATTATATGTATTAGGGGATTTTATTTGGGACCTACAACTTGTATTATAGCATATTTACAACATCCATCCTTATAAAAAGTGGTGAAACGAGTATTTCTGGTCCCATATAAATGCAAGGAATTCACTACGTAAATGTGAAATTGGTTTAATATCCCTTATTCTTTTTTAAATTGTGTCCTGGTGTAACTAGTGATTGTCACACCATCACACATTTCACATGATGCCACTGTCAAATAATTAAGGGGTCTTGTAAAGGGATATAATCTACATGAGTTCCCCATCCCTTCATGAGGAACTTTCCAGTCATGGGTGGCATCCCAACAAAGTGATCCCTAAAAAATAAAATTCATGTACAAAGAGTTATATAGTAAAAAATACTATGATGGTTGGGAATGTTTTGGGATCCTAAAATTTCAATACATCAACCTTATCATGGTCACCAAGATACTAGATATGGGAATAAAATTCCCAAAAAATTACATTCTTTATCTATATATTTTACTTTTACTGTTCCGAATAAAATTTATGATATTATTATGCACCAAATATAATGTCAAAGGTTCTAATATTATCTATTTATTTCAAGTAATACAATTTTATCTCATGAATAAAAAATAAAATAATGGATTCTAAGAATTGAAGAAAAATATTAATTAACATTTCCATGAGAACTATTGGCTCATTTGACTGATCAAAAAACTTCACCATGAACTCTTATTATACATACATAATCATGATTGTTTTGGAGTTATATATTATTATCTAACCCTGTATTCTTGGTATATTTATCACTAATAAAAAATTAAGACTCATTACAGTCCCAAAACTATGAAAATAATTAATTGATTCATGGTAGTGGGAACTTGATTTTTTATTGGCCTAATTCTACATCTAGTGACCATTATCAATTTTAGCATAGCATATCCCTTTTGGTGAATAAAAATATTGCATACCATATATAAGTAACTAAACAAATAAATATATTTTCCCATTAATCACATACATGGACAATGAACTCATACATCTTTGCAGGTTCAATAAAAACTATGACATCGATAAGAGATCTTTTATTAATTCACGGTTAATAGAAATCTTAACCTACCTCCTAGGTGGTAATCATGATATAATCTGAAAAATATCTTAGGATAAATTAACAATATGAAGAAATATAATTTACCATTTCAATTTCTTGTTCTTCAAAAAAAAATTCATATATGATGTAATCATTCACAACTTTTTATGATCTATTCTAGCATAACCTACACATAAGTTAAATTCCCTTACATGAGTATAGTGATCACCTATAAAAGATGCTAATAATACCAAAATATAATTAAAATAATTGATTAATATCATTTAATTATTCCAATTTTTGATGAAACAATAGAATCCATGTAAATATAACATAATTAAATTCTATATATTCATGTTTCTATGCAATACTATAGTACATCCTACACACTTCCTAATATCATTTGATTGATTCCAAAATGGTGTGTCAATGGTTGTCATCCCCACCATACACTCCAATTCCAAAACCATATCTATATACAATCATCTTAAAATAAAGGATTTATTTACATACATATTATATAAAACTATAGAAAAATTTATATGGAAAAAGTATTGTATCTCAATAGTATATGGTCTTCCACTATCAATGACTAGAATACTTTTTTCACCAAATGATCAGCTTGAACTTATGTAATCATTTTACCCTATTGATAAATAGAAAATATATTTCATATCACCTTATTGTTTTGGATATACTGATGAACCTCATTTTCTAATAAATAAAATATTCATAAGGACACAGGGCTAATGATCTAAGGGTATCACCAAAACAATGTTCTAGGTTTATGTGACTATATAAATTATTTCCCACCACCATCCTATGGTTCACTCCTAAAAACAAGATAATATTTTCTCAAATTACTATATTATAAAAAAGTATTAAAATACATATTATAATCAGATTAGATGTGTTAAATACAACCACAATTGAAGAACTATATAGGGGTACTTCCTCAACGAGGAAGAGATGTTCTCATTTCCTATTCACCCTCTCTCATACTAAATTTTCATCTACCATGAAGAATCCTCCTTTGGATAATAACAGATCTAATCCATAACATATGTAAAGAAACCAATTGTCCTAATATATTTACAATATTTCACTGACCCTTCCACTTTTTAATTTTTAATTAGGTATAAGTTTTTCAATACCAAGAATATTCGAGGTCGAATCCTCCCACAAATGTGTTATTTATCAGGTCTAAAAATATCTTATATATTTTTTAATATTCTGAAAATACTCTAATAATAATATTAATTACTTTTAAATGAATGGGATTCATTAATACTACTAAATTTAAAATAATATTTATTTAAAAAAAATATTTTCATATGTTAATTATATAGATCCATAGTGAATTTTAGTTTTCCTATAGTTTATAGTCATATTATAATGTACACTATAATTTTAACATTTTTCATTATGGTAAAATAATTACTAAAGAATTTTAAGATGACAAGGTATTGTGGTTATGTTTATAAGGGGATTATTATGTGTCACTTTTTAGGAGAATAAAAACCCACATAATTTTATGTAACTGATTAAATTCATTTGATAGGGAATAACAATAATTAATGAAAAAACTAGTATTTCAAGTTTTATCCCCGAAAGATGTCATTAAATATAGTTTTAATTTGTTCAAAATGATCCTTCCATTATGTTTTTCACTATGTATAAAAGATATTATTTCATTTAGTTTAAGATATTATGGTAAGGACATTCATATTTGGTATTATATGTTCATGTATTAACTATATTCTAGTAATTCATTATTTGGATTTTTGAAAAGGTAAAAATTGAACCTTTTAAGGTAATGCGATGGGGAAAAAAATTTCCTGCAATTTAAGATCAAAATACATGGTCCTTCAGGGAAAACATGCATAGAAATTTTATATGTACCACATTTATACATTAGTATCCCTGGTCAGAAAAAAAATTCAAAATACTGACAGTATCAAGACTACCCCTAAGATTTGAACCAAACTATTTTTGGACATGAAATGAATTTGTATAAGAGATTTGGGAATGTATAGGGAACATGTTGTCTTGGTATCCTAGGAATACAAGATATACCCTATCAATTGTATTGGAATTTAATGAAAAGTGGTAAAACATGAGTTATTCATTATAAATGACTTTTATTATTAGGGGGTAACATTGTTTTCCATTCCTAAAGAACCCAATGTAAGAATACAAAACTCATTTTTTATATATTCAATAAAATATAAAATCTATTTTATTTAAGGTTATAATATAATATGAACTAAACGCATATAGATAATGTAATAAAAATTATAATTATAATTTATAAGAAAGGGTCTTAGTGAAACTACCTAGTTGAGTCCAGGATGTTGGAAAAGATTATCTATCATGTTTATTAAGTAACAGTAGAAAAAACTGAAGGATTATTCCACTGTAAGAGACATTGGAATGTTTGAGTCATTTTAAAAAAACAAGGTTTACTAAAAAAACAAGGCTTAGTGAAAGAACCCAATTAATAATAATAATTAAGGAATGACTTTAATACCATTTTATTATCATGCATCATAACCTTCTATGATGGGTGAACGATTAACATGTAAAGAAATTAAACACCTTGTTAATGTGGAATTTAATAAATCTATCATATAACATACTTTTAAAAAGACCAATTCACCTATAGCTTCTATCCCTTCATCTATTAGTTAGAAAATATCTTAAAAGAGTTTATACATCATGAATGACATGATATATGCTAAGCATGTGGTTTATCATTACCTTGGGAAATTCCACCTTATTTATTTATTTATATCTCATATGGTGGACATTAATGGTTTATTTACAGTCCATTTTACCGTGGACACTCACCCTTTACCATGGTGTTCTTATCCTCAATCATGGTTCACACATAACTTTTCATATGGAACACACTAAGTCTCTCTCTAGAAATGTGATGAGATTCCATCTTAGAATGAACTAAGAATTAATGTAAGTAGCATAATATTAGAAATAATAAAATTATTTAATTTTATTTTTAATATTTTTATTGTAATGTAAATTACTTCAAATGATCATAATTTTAATCCAACAATCAAAATTATATTTAAAATAATTTAAATCAATTCTAACAAAACTATGTACATCCTTAGTTGTTGAGTTTATTTATTGATAATTTTTTATAGGGAAATTAATTTATAAGTGATTAAATTATTTTAATGATAAATAAATTATAAAATACCCACTTAAAAATGGATAGAATTTATGACCTAATATTTCCATAAAATCTTATCAAAAAATTGGACAATGTTTTTGAATAATGTATATTACTTGATGTGTGAGGGAACAAGTAGCTCTTAGATATCCCATTTATACCATCTTTATATATTTATAAGCATCTTAATCTTAAAATATACTCATTTTGTTGGTTTTATGATCTTATCCTTGTATTTATAGAAAATTAAACACCATATATTTTTGGTTCCCACAAACATTACCCAACCTAGGAATTAAATATTTTAAAAAAAAGGAGTTTAAAAATGATGTAAAACATTTTAATATGATAGTCTTATTATGAACCATAAAATTAAAATAAATATTAATTAATTATACTTAATAAAAATATATATTTATATTTGTTAAATGGCCTATCAAGAATGATTATGTATTTCATTTCACCATGTTCCTATGGATAACTCTATAAAAAGAGGCACAACAAGAGTAATATATATAATATAAGATTTTTTCATCATTATTAGGAATACACTTATTTGAGAGTGTATGATTGTGATATTACATATTTTTTACTTGACAATGAGTATGATGAATGAAATTTTGACAACAATTTTCTTACAATTTATTTATATATTTTAACTAATAAATTTTAGAAATAATCATTTAAAATTCAAAGGATATGATTAGAAATGGTTTAAGGATCAACTATCTTAAAACCTTATGTTTCATTACGGTTATATAAATGTTAAAATATGGGTGCATGTTCCCTCTCCAAAACATATGGTTAGTTGGTAAGGAAAAACCAATGACCTGATTTCTTCCAGGATTTTTCCATATATATGGATATAGGGGGGATATATTATTGGAGAATGTGTTTCCATTTTATACTATAGTTGTTTTGTTCATATAGGAGATTAATGTTTTTGTTTTTTATGACACATTAACATGCGTATGTATAGGAAGACCATATTATGGTAAAAAATTATTTCATTATAGTCCATGGATATAAAATTTGGATAAGAGATTGGTTTGGACTAAATGAAATTTAAATCATGTACTGCAATAAATTTTAATTGGTAATGTTTAAAAATGATTCTCACACTTTTGAGGATCTATTGTTATTCTTTATATAGACTGTCAAACTCAATTGATATATTTAACATAAATAAACATAATTTTGTTTACAATATCCTTGTACCTATAAAGTATAACATAACATTTACTTTTACTAAATATTGGTTCCATAAGTTTATTTCCATTTACTTTAACTCACTATCTTTTTAATAAACTATAATTGGTTGTTATTAGTGAGGAAATATCAAATATTTCTTAGGATTCCCTTTTTTGGGCATTCAAATGGATATGTTTTGTTTACTTTTCATATGTAGTTGAACGTATTACATAATTTAATTAACGGGCTCCTAAATTTTTTGTTCATAATGACTTGATTGGATTGGGTCCTAGAAGTTTAAGGATATGAGATTTTTACTTAGTTATATATTGTAGGTTTATGGTCATTCAACATTGGTTAAGTAATTTTTAAATATATACTCTTACACTATAGGGAATGCATTTTAATAGAGAGGTTTATCATTTAATGATTGTAATGTTAATCTAAAACTAAGAATTAACACTGTTAGTATGACTTAATATTGTGAGGTGAAAGGTATGAAAACCTCCTTAAAACAAGAAAAATAAGTTGAAATGATATTTTATAATTGGTCAGATATTTAAATATTTAAGATAATACACATCATATCAAAATGATTTAATGACATTAATATCCCTTGTTACAGAATCGAAGAAATAATAAAACCTTTCCAAGATGATAAAAAAATTAAATTCACTATAACAAAATAACAAATTATGAATAATTTTCTAAAAGGTTTAAGTTATAATGAATTAAAATATAATTTGATATCTGTTGATTATGATGACAATCACCAATTCCAGGGTGGGAACCTTATTTTAACAAAGTAGTGTTGGTAACTCTATAGTAAAAATAAAAGAAGATATGATAAAAAATACGAGAAATCGTCTTGGAACAGAAAAAATAGATAACTCTTTCTAATTAAGAGAACAAGAGAGAACACTGACCCAAAATTATTGTGTCTCAATAGAGTGAAGAGTAAACCACCAAACCTTACAATTTTTATATATAGGGTTTTCCAATTGTGCCAATGTAATCTATGTTCATATAAATCGAGAGCACAAGAAATAAAGAGCCTTTAATGGTCATTCAGATCATTAAATAGCCTCTAAATGTGGCTCCAGTACCAAAACAACTTTATAGAGGAATGAATGAGAATATAAATTGGTTACATCTTGAAAATTATGTTCTTAAATTTTCAATCAATATAATATTATGAATTCTCCACATGTAATGTTATTTAAAATCCAATTAATCTAAGCTCATTCCTAAAACCAATTTGGGATTTATTATTTCATAATTTTTATGTCTAAATAATATAAATAAATCATTATATATATTATAACACAAGGTTAATTATTTTATTAAATAGATCATATTTTGTTAATTTCTTTATATTCACAAAATAAATAATATGTTTTCTTATAATAGATATTAATATATTCACACATGGACTAATCATGTTATACTAAAAATTCAAATTAGCATTATCTTTTGTGAAACAAAAAAAATAATTTATAAAATTAGAAATAATTAGGAATCTAATTCATAATTATAAACTATGAGAAATAACAAGAGAAAAACCATTTATATTCTAATTATAAAGGTGATTTTTTATTTTATACATCCTATGGTCATTTAAAAAATATCCATTAACAATGAAATCAAGGATAAAAACTTGATATAAATAAAATCACCCCCACATATATTCTCTCTTTTTCTAAATTTACATGTTTTCTAATTCATATATAATCATATAGAATTTACTTAACATGGAATGTCCATGAACATACATATTCAAAACTCAATTGATGTTATTCGTATCATTTCTCAGCATAGATACTATAAAATCCATTCATGGCTAACAAAATCCCTTAGCTTTATTAGTGGCATAAGAAATTATATTCTTTTAATTAAAATTACAATATGATTTCATGAAGGAATCAAAGTATAAAACCCCACATGTATGAATCCAAATAAACAACCTCAAGTTCGTGGATACAAATCCAACTTTCCAATAAGCAACCAAAATGAAACATTTGTGAATATCCATGTGGTATATATTAAGAAGGACAATCCAAAAATAAGTTCAACAATATATATCCTCTGTGTGATAATTTATATCTATATATAATTGAATGTACAAATAATAATAATAAAATATAAATATAACCATAAATTATTTACATTAATTATGGATAAAATGGTAATACATATTCATGGGGGTTTTTATAATACCATCTCCCTTATTCGATGGAACAAACATAAATTCATAATAAAGTATTTACATTGATATAAATTACAAGATATATAATATCATTATCCCAGTAAAACTTGATTAATGTTTGTGAACTAACACAAAAAACACCAACATTAACAAAATTTAGTCACAAATGTATCTAATACCAAGAGAATGGTGTGACAATGAAATTATTGTTAACAAGGGTTCTTGTTATAGGATCTAAAATATTATCTTCTATAGGAAATAAACACGTCTTAATATATCCATAAATAATAAATTCATAAATTTCAAGAAATATTTGAAGAATATATTTGGATCTAAAACCACTCCTTTATTCCTGTAGTAGAGTTTAATTGGATGAATGATTATTGGGGAAACCCCTTGTTCTATAATTAACCAGTATATCCAAGAAACTTATTTAGCAACATAAAATGGTACAATATATTCATGTTCTATTTTATAATCAAAAAACATATGTTTCATATAAATTTATATTCTTATAGACCCACTATTTTGGTAAAATAGAAATCATAAGAGATATCTAAAGTATTATTTTAATGATTGGAAGCTAACATCATTTAAACAATTTATAGTGACCTCTTACTCCCCACTAAATAATTTAAATAATTTTTTTATTCATATGTATATAAGGATATTATTTAGTTTTTTCTTTATTAAACCATTCTAACACGTCAAATGTATGTGTTTTAATAATGATAAATCTTTTTATCCAATTTTCTCTATAGATATTCATACAGTGTATATAAATTTCATCATAATTATATTTTATTATAATGTAATTTCCTAACTATTTTCTCACATATTAGAATATTGGGATGTTATTTCTTAGTATAATCATATCATTTAGATATAGCCCCTAAAATACAACAATGGATCCGCTATCTTGTTTATATACACAAGTTTCATTTTTATGTCTAATAATTTCAAACTCTAATAGAGATCCCTAAAAAATTATATTATACATAAATAATAATGTCTGAACCCATAAATGAATCGTTATGGTTTTAAAATATTTGTAAAATTTCTAGGATATAAAAATCATTTACGTTATATTATATACACATCATCCAAAAAAATACTCATAAAATAATGAAATTTTGAAATAAATTTTACTTATCTCATAATCATAATATTATTTATTAGAAAAAATAATTTAAACAGATTTCACCATATCCACTAAAAAAGTCATATTTAATGCATTAAATATGTTTACAAAATTTACCTACTAAATGATCAGTTTATATAAAGTCTTAAACTATAGGTCATTGTTCTTATAAAATACATAGAATTGGGATTTTTTAAAGGAACTCCACCATCTATTCCAGTCTTCCTACATAGGATCTACTTCTATCCAATAGTTGTTATCCCTTTATGTGGATCTACAAGATTCTAAACATCATTTATTAACATCGATCCCACTTCAGACTCCGTTTATTTGAACCATTTATCATAGTAAAATCTCATTTTTCCTCTTTGTATTATTTAATATCGTCTTATATGATCACAAGATCACCTTCATAAAAACCATAAATCTATATTCCAAGAATTATTAATGAAATCATCCAATCCTTCTAAGTTTTTGTGTATAGTTTTTCGATACATTTTCTAAAACCCTTTATGTTTCTAACTTATCTATATCAATAACAACATCATCTTATATGTTTTAAATATAAAAAATATCAAATTTACCCCAATTAATGCTCTTGGAAATAAATTACACTTCTAGAAATATAGTATACCATTATATAAAAACATTCTTCTTGGGTATCTTATTGAAATAATAACCCACTATCACTTTAGAATTACTAATAAATAAAAACATATCTATCTTAATTTTATTTTAATGTATGTGGTATATCATACATACTCATCAAAACCCCAAAACATTATAAAAGATAACTTTTGATTTCTCAATGTTCATATCTCATTTGGTGTGTTTTTAATAGCCTTTTAAAGAATATTTTTGGGTGTAAATGTAATTGTTTCTAGATCATAACCCCAAAAATAAATAGGAACATTTTCATGACTAATCATAGGCTAAACCATATCTAGAAACGTTTCATTTTTATTCATATTCACCATCTAATTATGGTATTCTTGGTGTGTGAGTTGTGATATTATACCATAATCTTATATATAGTCCTAAAATTCATCACTCAAATCTGCTTTAAATCCATTCAATCAATGTTTTTTAATCACTTACATGATTAATTTTTTAGGTCACTTTTGAATACTATTAAAATTTCTAATAATTCAAACATTTTTTCATTGGATACACGTATGAATACTAAATTAATTATTTGGTAAATGTAATTATGTACTAAAATTCACTATGAGATACATTACATATAGGTCCACATACATTTGTATGAATGGGTTTTAATAAATCATAAGATAATTTAAAATTACAGTTAAATAAAAATTTATCCATTTTTTCTTAATTATAAATTTCACACCCATAAAATTATTCATAATAATTTTAATCCAATTATCCATAATTACACAGTCACTATATGTTATTCTTTTTAAAATATCATAGGAAAAAATATAAATACAAAAATAATTTAAATAATTTATTTTCACTACCTTTATTACAAATGAAAATATTGATATATCTTGGAATGATATATAAATAAAATTTCTATTTTTGGGTTTAATATGAAATAAGTACTCTGGTAGAAATGAAAAACCACTAGGAATAAATAAACTCATTTCTAAATGTATAATTATGAAACTCTTATCCCATTCCTAACTACTTGGTTGGTAAATTTCTTAATCGATTTCTATATTTCTTCAAGAGGTTATCCACTTCAAAAAAAAATTTATATGCATCCAGTATCTATGAACATGACTTCAAGTTAAAGAAACTAATAACTATTATATATAGAGCATCACACCAATATGTCTATGATTTATTCAAAAATAATTAAGTTATATTTATTTATTTTATATATTTATATATAATCTGTAATTTGGAAATAATGGTCGATAACAGTAATAATAATAATAATTAATTTAAATCTTTTGATATATATATTAAGAATATTTCCCCTCTTTTAATGTGTAATAAAATTTATCATATTATGTGGTTTGATCAGGAATATATAATTTCCACTCAATTTTTAAAATATTTCTCAATGAATGATATTAACTTATTAAATTATTACTATTATATTTTTGGCTTCCCAGTGATTGATCTCAACAATATTTCTTTCTTTTTAATGTCATGAAAATCTATAAAACATTATGTGTCATTATTAGTGTCATGTATATTACCAATTAATTTGGTCTTTAATTGAATATACTCCTACTAAAATAAAAACCTTCACTATTATAAATTCAGTGTGTTAATATCTACATGGATATGTGGAATAACATAATTTAATTCTTCTCTAAAACCTTTTATATTTTTTTAAACAAGTATTTTTAATTATATCAAATAAAACACTTTCATTATTGGGTGAAAAAACTATTTCATAATTCATTTAATATATATTCTCAAAATCATACCTATAGATTATTGTAAAACTAGTTTACCCAGTATAATGTTACCCAACATTCACATTAGGATAATTTTACCCCTTTTTCCTAAAAAAATTGATTAATAATTTTAATCGATGAATGACCCATCTATTTGATTGATCAGGATCCATATGGAAGTTATTCTTATTTCATTTCATCAAAAACATTAATAATTAATGTAATTATAAGTATTTAGATTTACGATTAACATTTTATGTATCTCTCACATACCATATATAATTATATTCTTAGTAATTATTTATTATTTATGTAATACATAATTAATACATCATATGGGTAATAATTCATAACTCCATTTCCTTCTGTATATTGTGAAATGTTCAGGAAGTTAATCACATTATATAATATAATTATATATCTTGACATTGATTAGAATAAGATGTAATGATCTATAATTATTAAGGGGTTCAGTGTAGTAGAGTATGAGGATTATGATATTTCACACAGTGGCATAATGGAAACCCACATCGATAAATTTCCCTTAAGATAAGTGATAACAACATCAGACATTCCTTGAATGTTTCAATCGATTATAAAATGCGTTTTTCATATTGTGACCACATCATGAAACTATATTATAGTCAAATATATATATTATATATTTTTAAATTTTAATTATAGCTATGATACCTCTTTAGGGTTTTAGTTATTTAACAAACCCTCAATGAACAGTAACAATAGTAATAAAACATCGGCAATATCATAACATGTATATGTTAAGAACATTAATAAAATAAAAAAATAAAAAACAACCTCTAAACGGTTCAAAACATTTATATGAACCATTAAATGTGGAATTCAAGTCTCTTTCAGTTTCCTCTGATAACTGTTATCACTAATTATATTGTGGGATTATCTTCCCATACAATTGACTTAGTCACTCTAATGGGAATTTTATGGAATGAAAGATGAGAAAATACCTATAGAACCACCCAATTATAGAAAAATAGGGAACTTTCACAAATAAAGGACACTAAAGAAAACTAAGAATCAAATTTTCATGCTATAAATGTATCTAATACCACACCCTTCTTAATTACTATTTTTAGTATGGGGAATCTAAAAACATCTAAAAAATTAAATTAAGATCTAACCAAGGGAGGAAAAATATATATCCATCAATTTTAATTTTAACCATTAAATAGACTCTAAAAATAGATTATTTCCAAGATAACAATTAATGGTAAATTAACGAGCCTCTTAATTAGTTAAATTATGAAAAATGGGGTGATTAAATGGTCTGTCTATATAGGATTATGAATATTACACTTGTAATGGACCGTGAAATCTCATTAATCAATGTCTATGATTAAATATGATATTGGATTTATCATTTACACATTTTTAGGTTTTAATAATATAAATAACTCATTATTTATTTTTTAATACCATATTTTTTATTTAATTAATGAACTATTATTTTATATAATATTTTAAATTCAAAAAACTCAAATCATATTTATACTTGTAACAGAAACATTATATACACTTGAACTAATCTCATTATTCCTAAAATTTAAATTATCAATATCATACGTGTGACATAAAGGCCCCTTTAAAATAATATATAATAATAAATCTCATTAATAATAACAAAATAAAAAGTTATATCTATAAAAACATTATAGATTTCAAGATTATAACGGGGCATGTAGTAATATAATTAAATTTTCCATAACATATACTTTATAATGAGACATAGAAAATTTCAATCTCATATAAGATTTATATTTTTCACAATTCCCAATCTTTATAGGTCCTATATAATTACATCACATATAATTATCCAAACATGGTCATGAAATTTTATAAGAAAACAAAATTGGTGGAAATAATGTTATAACCAATCAAATGGGTAGACACATACTATCATACGTAATTAGACCCCTTTACTTCATTAGTATCTTACATAGTTACCTTATTTTGATATTTTTCTACAATGAATTTAGATGTGGATCAACATATTAAAACTAAAAAAATAGAACCCGTTTGGAAACCTCATGTTTAATGATTTATATACATAATTCGCTTATGTGACACCAATAAAACAACTATGATAATCTAGATGGTGTGGATTAGAAAGGTCAATCTCAACATAGATTTACCAACCTATATTATATAAGTAACGAGTTTCACCTCTAAATTTGTCATCCCACTCATACATATCTTATCATATCATTATAACCTAATATGATGAACATCAATATGGAATAACCTATTGAAAATATATTTTAGTGGTTATTAACACATTATCTCCCATGTTCTACCCAATAAACATAAATGTGTGAAAAATATTCCCACTAATTTAAAATTCAATGATCCATTATATCGGTAATCTAAAAATATCTGATTTTGTTTTCAAGAGCCCCAATAAATATATGAAATTATAAACTACATAAAAATTTTGAATCCATATTAACATAGAAATTTTGGTAATGGTATATTATAGCATAAAATATTATTATCAAATATTAAAAATTTACAATTGATATGATATAATCACTACAAACACATTTCAATTATAGATCAATTATGAAATTTGTATACATGTACACTTAGGACAACCAGAAAAATTATTCATATGATGGGATCCATAATAATACTTTCAAAGGAATTCATTATTAAACTAACTTTTATCATGGTAAATATATTTTTCTAGATCGGTATAATAGGGATATATTAAGATAAAATGTGACATTACCATAAAAATGGGTTTTCTTTACTACATATAACATCATTACTAATATTCATGTATTGTTTATGAAAAATAAATCTTTAAAGAACAAATTATATTATATAGAAATAAAAAGGATAACATAATATGTAAAATAATCAAACATTAACTAATTAAAATTAGTTATTTTAGACAAAAAAAATCGAGGAAAAAATTTTAGGTGTTTCCAAAATGGTTATCATAATTTAAGATATAGTTATTTTAGGACCATAGTGTATGGATAAAATTTTTAACACCATAAATATTTACGAAATTGGGTAGATGTTCATGAAAAATTATCACTAGTCCTAGAATTATTAATTCAAGGATTACAATATCACCTTTTATAGAAGGATTTTATCCACACAGAGTTTTATAAGTATACCAAAACATTATAAACATTTCATTAATTAATAAGAGAATAAAATGAAACAGTGAGATTTTGGAAAAAATCCTACGGTGAGAATACATAGTTTGGGAAGAGTTCAGATGTACAGGAATAATTACATATCTTGGGGTAATTGGAATCATACCACATAAAGTAATAGATATATGAAAACACACTAGAGAATTTTTTTGAGTCAATCCTATTGTGAATTTATGGGAAATGTAATATCATATTATAAAGGGGAAAAGAAAAGAAAGAATCCATGTGGATGGGAACCATATTAGAAATCCAAGATTATCTATGTACCTTTCAATGATACAAATCAAGTAACACAAATTTATAGAAATGAAAATTTTCAATAATGATATATGTAATTATATTATGGAATATGTATCACAGTATTGACTTCAATTTGAATAAATCTAATGTCTTAATGTGGTATGGGGTGGACTGAGATGGGAAGTGTAGTTGGTCCCAATATAGTAAATCAAACTAGTTCTATATACCTTATAAGGAAAAGGATAAAGAGATACCTAGTTTATTATAGAGTTATTTATATCATAGGTTAGTGTAATTGTAAAATTTATCAAGGATCACGTTAATATAATCATGTCAACTATCACTGTCATGATGGGATATTGTGTATGTAGTTTTATCTATTATACAAGGGGGCCACTCAATTTATTACCATGTGATGGGGAAAAATCGACATTGTTAATGTTCATGATTGATGGAACACACTATGAATATTTGTAGTTATGTATAATGAACCACTCTATAGATTTTTGTAAATTATAACCAAATGAACTATTAGATACCACAAACAATGGGTGAGATAGTGGCACAAACATTTTATAAATTATCATCTTTATTTAAATCTCTTGAACCTTTTAAGGTTATTGGTCTACTGATTTAACTATCATATCCTCACCACTTTTTCATAATTAATATGAGAGAGTGATAAATAATTAATAAGTATTAATATGGTTAAGAGAAAATTCCAATTAATTATATGTTGTTTATTCCCCCTAACATGGATACTCCAATATATTCAAAAGTCACAATATAACATGAATTATTTTATTCTATACATGCATCCATAATATAATGGATTTTTAATACCCTCTATCACTTCTTCCCAACATTTGATACATAGATTAAACGATATCATATTCCCCTTGGTTTCTCCTGCACCACATAGAAGTATGATCTCTCTCTATGAGCCTACATGATCATGTTTTAACTTATACCTCATTAGGAACATCATCAGTAATATTACTATAGAGACTTATACAATATATTGAAGTCTTTTTATCGTCCTCAAACTTATCAAATACTAGTGGGAACAATAGTTAAAATTCTACTTTAGTTGATCCTCTCTTCGACTCTTTCTCTATCCCCAGTAACAATGTATCATGCTCTCAATATTTCTCATGATCAAGAAGAATTTGTGATATCTTTATACATTTTGGATTAATAAATTTATTTTTTTATTTATAAATAATATCTATATGTATATATTCCTTATTAAAAATGTTTAAACAATATGATCATTGGTTGGCATTTTGACTACTTATTGAAATTAGTTAAAAATATTCCATATTTATTCCTCATTCAACCTAATTTAAAATTACATATAAAATCTTCATTTAATTGTATTTAAGTGTCCAAAGTCATTATGCTCTCATTAAATATTAAAATATCACATTCTCATCATATATATAATCCTTATATTTTAATTATTTTATATTCTTCCTAAACTTGGGGTTGTTGGCAGATTCAAATCACCCCAATAATTTGGTGATTCTTTCCATGAATTACTTTAAATAATCTACTTGTTTAGAGTCTTTATAAATCTCTCTATGCAGGGAAACATTCCTTGTTTTCCATGTGAACCACATGATTGTGGCATGGAACCCTCATCAATATTTTATTTATTGATGATAATAAAATTCATAAACATTCTGTATAACCCAAAAATATTTTGTCAACAAAATCATCTTGTTATTTTTCTTCTAACTGTCTAGTTTCTAGAAACTATATTTTCACCTAGGAGGTCACACACTTAAAATGTCATTTACTATATGAATGAACAATATTTATACATCCAACCATATAATGTTACCTTGATAAAAGAAACTATGTGAAGTGACATTTTTTCTTATTTGACCACAAATAAGAATCAACCATGTGGATTAACAGCAAAAAAATATGGATTGATCATATATCACTAGATTGATTTAATGAAGAACTATTGATCAACGAAATTTATTTGGATCAACCACATGATAGATTCTATATCGAACGTGTAGAGTGACCATGTGAAGCAACAGTCAGTGGGCAAACAATAAAATAAAATCACCATATGGCTCTATGGTTCGTATACCGACATCACATACAAATCCAATCGACTATGTATGTCCCACCATTGAATGATAAAGTTTTAAAATTCTAAATGTAACTACACATTTCATCAATGTCCACCCTTATCTTTATGATCCTACCTGATTTGAACTACATAGTTAAGCATGTTTTTCCTAGAGTAGTTTTGGGATGAATTACCACTTGGGAAATTTCAAGAGGTCTGTGTGTGTGAGGAAAAGGCATAGTGAATGAACATATGTTGTAATTTTTTAAAAATCATTAGAATTATGATCCATTAAAGCACCCTGGTGGTCCCAAGTATTGGACAATGTATCCATGGGTAGTAGGGGATGCCAATATTGATAGATCATGATTTCCATATTATGTCGAGTTTTTTGTGCAATTAGCTAGGACCTGTTTCAACAATGTTATCCAGGGTGGTACCTATAAATAAGTGTATTGGAACTACATGGGTTGAAATATATGGTCTATAACAGGGTTTATGTGCTTTAAGTGGGGTGATTTGTACACTCTAGAAATATAAAGTGTTACAAAGTAAAATGTTACTTCCCATTTCAATAAAGTGAAAATATCTTTTTAGGAGCCTCCGTGATTAGAGATCCATAGTTAATAATTATATTACTGGAGCCATTTTAAAAAGGGTAACTTCTTTTTATGTTTTATAGGTTATGAGTGAGTAAGGAAAAATCACTCTAAATGAACACATGTATTCATGTGGGGATAGTAAATAGTAATATGATCCCTTTGAGCATGTGAGAAGTCCCTAAATAGGGGACCTCATGTATACATGGTAACAGTTGGTTCCTATCAGTCCATGACCTTAAAACCATGTTATGATTGGGTATGTTTCCTATAATCGAGTCCTCATGGTTACATTGACTATATCAGTCTATAAATTCTAGACTTGATTCATTTTTTACTCAAGACCTCTATAAATCATCTCCAACGTACTTTAATCAATTATGAATCCTTTCAAACTAATTTTATATAATTTATATTCATCAAACCACACATGTAAATATTTTATTTTCATAATAGAACATCAATCATCACTTTTAGGTTTCAATTTCTTCAAGAACATATCTTCTTCAAAAAATAAATCTTGTATACTTGGGTTTCTTATCAAGGAACAAATCAATCACAATAGTCTAATTATCAACACTTCATCCACTGATATGTATATTCATATTGAAAATAAATGCATCCTACCCTTCTTAGATAGAAAAATATCCATATTTTTTTATCTCCTATATTTCTAAAATAATTTGGTGTTCACATTTCTTTCTTCCATTTATTGAACATAAAAATAATCGGGTCGGTGGGTTCTTATTAAATTCATTAATATATTATAAAATTCATATTATTCTCCCCCTTTTAAATCTAAATTTTAGCCTAAGCCAATTGTCAAGGAGTGGTGGAATGAAATTTTTTTCATGTAAAGGAAGATTTAGTCGGTCCACAATTAGTATACATGGGATAACATATTTGTATCAATTTCTATCTCACTCTTTAATCTCATACTTTCATTACTTTTCCTCAGGTTCTCCATAAATAATATATATCATTCACTAATAAACATGTAATCACATCTAACTTGTTTTAGATAGTGTCTATTCCTCCACCTGCACTTGTACCTACTTTAATTTATGAACATCTCAATAATCATTAAATTTAGGTTATTATTGATTTATGAGACATTCATTTCTAAAGTAAATTTTTGTTCTCATTTATAAAACCCTCTTGTCAGCAATAAAATAAAGAGGGTAAATGGATTATTATAACTTTATTAACCCTCTTCTAAAACTCATCATCTTCTCCCCTTTTCAATTCTGAATTTTAGTTATATCCACTTGTGAGAGAAGGATTTCATGGAAATATTTTCTATAAAAAGCGACTTTATTTAGTCCACTATAAGTCTAATATGGCTAACATATGGTAGAAAACATGAGTCATTTAACATTTATGATATATTATTTCCACATATTAGTCATTATGTAATATCAATATAATTACTCATTATACAGGATTCTCATGCACACATGTCAACAAACCCAACCAAAAGATCATGTGTAAATTATACAATTCCCCCTTTATCTACCACTTTTATCAACCAGCGCTCCCCATTCAGAAACATGTTAATCATAATCATAGAAAAGTATGTAATTGTGATTTTCATTCCTTTATAGTTGAAATTAATGATGATTTATAGAAATATGTATTCACACATATTGGGAATCTTGGCCGTACTATCTTTATTTTCCACTTCCCCTCAAGGGATGCAATCAAATTCTCCTCTTCATAGTAAATGAAAAATTCCGGTAGTTATAAATTTTTTGTTTTCTAATGTCAATGAAAATCAAAATAACAGTTCCATATTAGTAAATTTTAACATTATATTTAGGGAATATTATGGGACCTCTTAATTCATCTGAGGAAGAATTCTAGATAAGAGTTCATTATCACCCTAGGACACACATTCCTTCTAACCACATAACATTTCTTCCATTCAAATGTCTGAATTCGAAGCTTAATCAGCTCTTTCACTTGTAATTTTTCTTTCCACAAAGTTCCTTTATTCACCTCATAGGTTTAATAAAATTCATTTACATTTAATTTTAAATGTATTGTCAAAAATTCTTCTTCTTATAAAAATTAGTTTTAAAAATCATTACAACATGTCGATAATTCTTGCACCATTCACCCAACTTCTATATTTATAATCCCCGGTTTTTTGATAAAAGATAAAGAATATAAACTCCTCCATGTATACAAACTTATTTTTATTTAGCATTACCATCCATATCTTCTTTCATCATTTTCATGGATATCTCTAACTAGGATATAATCATAACCAAACACACATTCATAACATTATCATCTTACTTTACATTCTCACATGTATAATTAGGATTTAATAACTGTTGTTTTTTTCTTCATCTTTTATAATCCATTTTAAACCTAAGGTAACATATCCATGAAGCATCAACAAGCACTAATAATCATCATGAAATTACAATCCACATCTGTTGCATAGTATTTATAAGCATCCCAACTATACTATTGTTAGATTGATTCTATGTATATCTTGTTAATGTTTTCTTCTGTTGAATTTTTTCCCCTTTGTCATATCATATCTCCCCCTTATTTCATAATTTATATCTTGAAATTATTTATTATTATAGTATTTAAATGATTTATTACTATACATTTTACAGAACAAAAAATAATATTTGAACTATGTTCTTACATTATAAGAGTATATCTATAAAACATTATATTAGGGTTATATTCCACCAGATTGAACTTTATTTATGTTCACCCACAATGTATTTATCATTTATCATAAACAACTTTTTTTATTGAGATTTGTAATCTACAAGAAAAAAATATTCCAGTTTTCCATTTATCTTACACTAAAAATTTTACCATTATTCTCCATCATTATCACTGCTTGATGAATATAATTATTTCTTATAATAAGAAAATAAAGTGACATCATTATTTGGGTAGTCAGATGACATGTCCTTATCATTATTTCTCATAAAGTAACATCTTTCTATTTTTGAATGATTATTTTGTTCCTCAATTTTATTATTTTTTTGTCTTCTCATCTTCCTCATATGATTTATATTCTTCAACAATCATCATCGGTATCAGTTTGTTTAGTAACCTCTTCTTATTTTCCTTTCCTCTTCTTAGGTATCCAGAGACAATATCAAACTTTTCATTCCTCATTAAATCTGGATCCTTTCTCATGTCATAACAAATGAGTATATAATGTAACTCATCAACTGTTAAATCTTATATTTCTTTTGATATTTTTTTAAATAATCAAATATGGAACGTTCCTCTTCAGTTTTTTAACAATGATGGAATCATGAAGATTTTACTAAAAACCACATATGATAATCCCAATAACATTTACCCTTGTAATGTATTACTCAATGGTTTCATCATCATCCATTATCTTATTTTTAATTATCTCTTCTAAACATGTATCTTGGCATGGTAAACCTGAATAGTTTCATTATAGATTCCGCTTAATTTTTCTCATATCTCATTTTTGGGGTTAAGGTTCATTAAATTTGTATAGGCCTCATCTAAAAGGGAAATCAATATGGAATTTATATCACTGTCATATTAATATATACATTACTTATTTGTTTGTGTTATCAAGGAACATTTAGAAATAGGTTAAAACATCATTTTTGTTGAATATATATCTTATATATAGAATGAAAGGATACATTGAAATATTTTATTCCTCCAACTATGGAATTTTTTCTTCAAATGTAGGATCTACTCAATTTATCATTAAATTTTTATTCTAAATCTCTCAAAAATATCTTCCTAAGATCTTTAATGGGATACTAGGTGATAATATTAATTTTGAATCCTAGGAACTTGTTAGATACTATTTAGTTGGGGTGAATTACTAGTACACTTTTTATGAATTCCCCATTTTTTAGACATATTGACCATGTTATGATTCTCTATATACTCTATTTAATCTCAATACCATATCTTTTGTGGATAAATAAAATGAAGGGGAGAGAGTAGAAGACACCATATACAAGGCTTAGATAAAAGGATTAATACTTTTCATCTTTATTATTCCCCAAAACAAGGATTCTCCACTATATTTAATAACCATACTTTTGATTGGTTATACCTCTTAGTCGTGATTAATTATTCCCTCCAATAACTTCTTGAATTATTTAGTTTTTATCCAAAAATTTTAATATCACATTCATCCCTTTGGTTTTTTTCTCACAGCATGGATTTATGATCTCTCTCTATGACCCTATAAGGACATGTTTTATTCTGTAATTTTTTTTGAACAATTGTATCAATACTTGTATTTTGACTTAGTTTACATATCAAGTGATTTGGAACATCCTCGAACTTTATGAATACTTAGGCAAACAATAGTAAATCATCTTATTCATTATCTCATTTCTTTTTGTAATATTTATATCCTTGATAATGGTATGTAAAGATCTCAATATTTTACAATGATCGAAAATAATTCATGAGATATGTACACAATTTCATTTCAAATCATTAATTTTCATATTTAAATAAATCCTAAATAATATCATCCATAATAAAATATATAAACTTAGATATAATCAATCAGTATGATGTCCCCTCATTTAAATTAATGAAAAATATTCCAAATTAAATCAATATTCAAAATCATTGGAAATAAAATATTTATGTAACTCTCACAAAGACTATAGATTTGTTCTTATCACATATGGTCCTAAAATATCTATTTATCAGTATCCATAGTATTTTATATTTTAGTTATTTATATAAAATCCTAAAAAATAAATTTTTAATTCATTTAAATCATGTAAATAATAGTGTTTCTATATTTTAATTCCTTGAAAAAGTACACCAATTTATAGGATTTCAATATCTCTATGTTCAAGTAATCATGAACTATCTTCTAGGTGGCCCAAATATTTATGGAATAAACCTCTACAAAACAATACTTTACATGAATCATGATCACATGATTGATTATTATGTAAAATCTATTAATATTATGTTATAGACATCATCATTTTTAATTTCATTATATCATTCAAAATATAGAAAAAGGTATTTTCACTGAGTAGATAATGGATGAAATTTTATTGTTTATATGACAAACTATGACTCATATAACCATACATGTGAATAAAACATGGGAAATAGTCTATATAAAATGACCAGTTTTTCATGATCGACTGCATCTCAAAATCAAATATGTGCATCGACCACATAACAAATTCTATATTGACCATATGTCTTGGGATGGATTTCATAAAGAAGTATGGATTATCCATATATATATATATATATATATATATATATATATATCTCGGCCACATGAATATTCATGGATTGACTATGTGGAGGGATCATGTGAAGAAATAATCGGGTGACTAACAACATATCGTAGTGACAATATGAAGTTATGGTTTATGGTCTGAAAACACATAGAAATCCAATTGACCATTTTTTCATTATCTATGAATTATAGACATGCATCACATTGACTTAGGATCTCCTTAATTCATATATATATATATATATATATATTTCCCTAATAGATTAAAAATTACTTAAACTCGTTTTATACAGTTCTCTTTATATACCAACACGTTTCCTTAACTCCCTAGAAGAACAACGCATTTATCATGACATTCATATTTCCACTTTTCATGAACATATCCCCTTATATTATTCATGAAGTAACATCAAATACCATCTCTTATATTTTTTTCTTCTCAATCATGAAATAATGACCATAATTTTGGAATCATAACTTCTTTCACCAAACACATTTTGACATGTTCCCAAAAAAAGTTGTTAAACCCTTTTCATTACATCATGTAGTTTATAATCATAAATCTAGTAATATTAACCAATGTTTAATATAATTTTGATAAGAATATATATCATATAGTTTATTTTAATACTATTGGTACTGTATTCTAAAAATATTAATGTCATGCGGTATGGACATTTGAATATGAAATAAATTCTTAAACAATGTATTTCGTGAGGAACCTCACATTGGTAACAAGAATAAGGATCTCTTTGTTTAAGATTATAATTGGTTATAAATAATAATTATAGACCCTATATGTGATAGAAATTTCATTCTTTTTTCAAACCAATTCATGCGGTTTTTTCATGGAATAATTGATAACAATAACCCAAACACCAATTCTCATATTATAATTATGTGGAGGTGAACCTTATTATTTAAATACTAGGAAAAATTATTTTATTGAATCCCAACATTTTTAAATGTATGTAATATTTACATGTTAATATATTCTGACTCATCTTCTCAAATATCTAACCACTCATCTTTGGTCAATTGATCATAGATAGTTGTCTTAAGTTAGGGTAACTAATCTTAAATAGGGAATTCCATTTTTGTCCTACACACCAATTAATATATGGTATCCTGTATAAGAGTATATACAGTGTTGTGGTAATCCAATATAACATTGAGTAATTTTTTTCAGACAATAATTAATGTCTCTATCTTTTATATCCATATGATATTTTATAAATACTTATTTATTTCTTTTATGTATATATTTTTTATGCATAATAATGAGAAGTCTTATTTGATTGGTTGCTATATTTTCAGTACAATAATTCCAATATAAACAAACACAAAAAATGTCCATTATCTATGAGGGTAGTAAACTTATTTTAAAATATAGTGATAATGGCATATTTATCAAAATAAAAATGGATTTCATGATGATATCCACTGAGGGAATAGTTTCATCCCATTTAAAATAAATAGTGATATTGATGCTAAATTTAAAATATATAATCATTAATAGAGCTTATGAACCCATGATATCCATATTTATCATGTAACACTTAAATTTGTACTTTTTAGTATATAAAAACATCCTTTTTGAAGATGAAGATATCTTATACTCGGAACATGTGAAACTTCATTGTGAATTATATTCAATCATTCATTATAGATGGATAAATTAGTTAATTCCATTAATTTAATAAGAGTAATTGGTTATATTCTATTATGGAATATACATGTTTGGATTGACATATTTCAAAATTATAACGGTCTCATATCCTTCATTTCACCTTATAATTACCTCATCTAATTCTCAATATTAGAGGATTGTGAGGAAATATGGGTCAATATAAAGGAAGAATACTATTTCTCATCAATTAACTTATTCCATTATAGCCTAATCTTGAGGAGAAAGTGAATTGCAGGTACAATTTACTATTAGATATATCTAATTTATTGTTTTATCAACTCATTGGGTTGAGGACTTTATATGGGATAAGAATGTATTATTCTCATTTATCTATTCTAAATTCTACATTTGAAAAGTAATTATCATTCTATGGTATATAATATAGATATTAATCTCAATTTTGATTTTAGTTGATGAGTGTGGAATCCATGATATATAATATATTTTCATTAAAATTATTCATTCCAAAAATATAGGATGTGATTTTATTAATAAGATATTCTACAATTAAATTTTATGTAACGTTAAGAAAGGGTTTAAAATCAAATAAATTGATTTTATATTCGTAGTTAATAGTTTTTATTAAAAATTACGAATCACCATTTAAATTAAATTTAGTAAATGGTAATCGAATGGAAAACTCAAGACCAATGATAAGTGATTCATATTTTTCATCATTGTTGATATAAATCTCTAAAAAGGTGAAGGATTATTGAAAGTGTGGTGTTATTATAGAAAAAATGACTCCAAAACTAACCTATTAATGATTAATATTATTTACCCTCTTTTTGATAAGTATTTATGATACATAATCAGAGTTCAACTTCTAGATTTTAGAGGTTTTTTTAAAGAAGAAATTTTATTATTTTTATAATATGTGTATCCATTTTTAAATACTCTTATGTTGGATGTAATTCCAGAGAATATTCCAATTTATATCCTTTGTCCACCATTTGGGAAATAAACTAAATATGGTAATGTTAAATAAAGATATCCCATCTTGGTAATCATCAATAAAAAATGGGGTGATTGTGAATATATTTTATGGAATCAATAAGGGATTCCATGAGAACCTTATGATGTTCCAAGTAATAAAACACCTATTACACCAAAAAGAACAAGGTGAGGAAATACTAATTGATTATAACGCATCTAATTTCATCCTCCAGTGTGTTTTGATAATGTAATATTGGATATTTTCCATATCCATATATTTATTACAAGCATTAAATATGTTAAGGGAAAATTATAAATCCTCTATATAGAGGATAATCATATTCCTATTCATAGAAGGAATTAAAAAATAGTGTGTGAAAAATACTTCTTGAGGTCAAAATATATATTTAATCCTCACCCCGCTTATAAGTTACACCATTTTTAATCAACTAGTAAAAGGTTTTTCTTTTTTAATATAGTTTAAAATAAAATTCATGATCGATGTGAGTTATCCTTAATGTCCTATAAATTATAGAATATTTCAATGGGGGTTTCAGGCTTCAAATTTTTATATATTTTAACCTAAATTCCTCAATTATAGACCATAATAACAATAAATTCCAATGAATTCACTTTAAATGTGGACTTTAGTGGGTTTGTGTTCATACTATGTTATTTTAATTTTCAAAAGGCCAACTGATGTTCAGAGAAGTAATCGAAACTATATTTTTATTTCAAAATTAAATCATTCACATAATATTCAATGATTTATTATAGGGTGATATTTCAATATTTTTTGTATCACACAATGATATATACAATTTTATTTCATCAAATTGATTAAAATAACCTTTTAATAGTATAATCTTTCAGGTTATCTAAAGAAAATTTCCCCCTTATATACATGGTCCATTTAAATTTGGTTATAACAAGAATAAATGTCTAGGAATGTAGAGATAGAAATCTATATAATATTTTGATCAATAATTTTATTATCATAAGTAGAAAATCATTATTTGGTTAATAGATATTAAAGCCATATAATTTGATATAGATATTGATCTATCCATTCTTTTAATAGAGGGAGACTGTATTGAACAACTTCTTGGGGGTACCAAACCTCTCATAATAATCCAATATTGATACTATTTTGCACGTCAACATTCAATATAGTATTGTAATAAAAATTCATCCAATAATAATATTGGGTATTTCCATGGTTTTTTGATAGAAAAAAAAAATTAATGGATGTATATTTGAGGATTAAATCTTACCCATTTTATGTAACTCTATGAATATGGGATCAATGTCTCCTAAAAAAATTATTATTATTAGGTAACATGAATAAAATAATTAGTATTGGTTTTGGTATTTATTTAGTTTTAAAATTCACTTACCTAATTTCATCAATAGTAATTGATATACCATCATTAAAGGATATAGTATTGTCTTTAAATACCTCTTCAGAAATATAATTCATAAAAAACTGATCAACCACCAATGCCTTATATTGATTCATATATTTTCTATATTCTATTACTTAGGTAAATTTATCCCAAATTGATAAAGTCATTTTTCTTGTATATAGCTGATATACACCTATTTGATCACAATTTGTCAGTTTGTTTGATCGAGTATCTATCATATCCATATTCTAATAGATACACTCTAATACATGGTCATTATTTATGGGATTTACATATATATTATTCCTTTTATCAAAAGATGAATATGGTTTAAATTATGCAACTTATTATCCATTATAAGAGAATAAGATATTCTAGGTTTCCATTTTTTTAGATAAAAAGATATGCTAACTTCCTAATTACTATTTTTTATAAAATGAAATGTATAGGGAGGAATATACACTACTTAACATCATCCTAGAGACTAGTAGGTTAATCATAAAATATATTCATGTCTTCCAACTATATAATGTTTTCCATCTGTTCTATTTTCCACTTTCCTTTATAAAATCAAGTTTCATTTTATTAGTATTTACATGAGCTAAAATGGTAGATATCATTATAAAAAATCCTAGTTTCCTATTAATGGATTATTTACTGCATTTTCATTATGAAAAGTATTCTATAACATTTGAATGAATCCAAAGACTTCCTAGAAAACTATTGATGGTAGACACCTATCAAGTAACCATGAACTCAGAGTCGTATAAAAGATTCTCAAATTATCACTTCAATTTGATCTTATACAAGTGTTTTTATTCAATCATATAATAGAATTATTTTGTAAAATAATAAGGTGAAAATTAATATTCCTTTAATTTAAAATAGTTAAGGGTCCATGATTAAATATTTCTGATCAAAAAACCATTATCTAGTGGGGATTTATTAATATTATCTCCATTAATCATTACATTGTTATAAATGTTTCTTATGAGACCTTATATGGTAGTTTTAAAGTATTATTCACTAAAGAATATGGATTTATGGATTTTTGATAATTCATTTTTTATCATGATACATCTCAGTGATGAAAAATTCTATTTGGAACTCTTCCGGATTTCAAAATTCCTAGACATGTAATTCCCTTAGAACATTAGATAAATGGAGGGAAACAAAGTTAAAATTTAATTTTATAATGATGGATAGATTTTAAAATGAATTGTACTTATGATACAATTTTATTTTCTTATTAAAAGATACTTGTTCTCAAACATGAGTCATATAGGGAAGAGATAAGAACAATGATGGAATCTATATGGTTTGATTTAATGACACTATAAATTATTATCATTTTTTATGACTAGATCCATCAATAATTTATGACTGAATGGTTGATTTTATAGTTGATAAATCCATTATATATAGTGGATCATTGTATGAATTTTAGGTATTTTTATTATTATGTCACTCCTTTTGAGATTATTGAATTGTTCTCTCCATTTCAGAGGAATTTATTGTGGAATAAAGAATTACACATCAACTATATATTTTTTCAATAAAATATATTATTCTACCCTAGAAAAGTTCATTTGAAATAACAATACATTTTATTCAAAAAAAATACTATTTCTAAAAATAATTTTCCATTAACAGAATTGCATTAATAAATGTGAACTAGTAGTCTTCATTGGAAGAGGATTCTATTTTGAAGGGTAGTTCCTATAATCCCAATAAAGGGGGAATAAAATATATAATTTTTTAAACTATTTTGGAAATGTATTTAGGTTAATCAAAAATTACATGTAAAAATGTTTCATTATTTTAGATTAATATCAAAATATATATAATAATAATACACAACCATGAGTCGTAAAGGTTTGGTGCATTTGGATACAAGATATATATTCGTCTTTCATCATGAATGTTCTTTTAAAACTTCTATAATGTAATTATCGTATATATATCTCTTCTTGTACGTACCCTACATAAAACTATTCTTTATATCTTGGAGAAATTGAAACAAAAGAAAGGGTAAGCTCAGATAATTTATAATGGTAAATAAAGGATATGTCAATGAATGATCATTAGTGGAAATAAGGAAAGAATATGGATATGAAAAAATTTCTACAACATGTTATAGTCAAACCCAGTAATTCAAATATCATTAATTTAGAGTTATGAACTAATTATTTTTCATAAAAAATACAAAACTCATAAGAGTTTAAAATTATTCATAGTGAATCACAACTCATAAGAAAATGTCATAATCATAAAAATAATAATTTAATTACTTAAAAATAATCATAGAAAAAATATTATTTAGTCGAGGATCAGTATTAAAAAATCATATTAGATATAGTCCCATATTTGATTGGGATAACTCTTTATTCCATCATTTTATTAGTCAATGTTCGCTCCTAAGAATATCACGGTATACAAACACACATTGTGAATTGGATTCACTCCCAATTCCATCATTTCTCGGGTAATGTTTCACTCCTAATAAAATAAAATTGGAAAAATTATCATAGTTGATTGGTCCAACCCACACTCCATTATTTCCTTAGTCAAGGTACACTCACAATCCTATCAGAGTAGATGAAGTATCTTTCGGAACTATGATAAATCTAAATTCTAGTACATATTATCTCGGGAGATATCATTCTTTACAAAATTCCTTAGAAGGATATATAATTCTATGTACACCCATAACATAATTTAAACCATACATATGTGTTAAATATGATAATAAAATATTCATCAATTCATCATATCATAACCATTAAAAAGGAAATGGGTTTCATAAAGGTTCATTCATTTCATTAAGCATGCCCTGAAGAAAACAATTGTGTTTCGTAAATATTTCATCAGAATATAATTAACATATATTAATGAAAATAGTATCATAGAATCATTGTAACACCCAATAATATTTAAAATATGAACATCATATTTAATAGCATAAATGAAACTTAACACAAAGTGTATAAGGGAATATAACATCCCAATATGTTTTGAAATATTAATTATTATTATATATATATAATCTATCCAAAAAATTATTACAAACAACACTATATTTTTCACACAATACATGAAATAACGAGTGTCTTTGATAGCTTTCCATACACGGAAGACTGAGTTTTACTAAACAAAACTACACTATTAATATTATTATTTAACATGATCATTATCACCTAGAAAATAATAATCCATTAAATGTCAAAAATGTTATCCAAAAATAATAATTTTTTAAGAAACGCTTTCTTCACACTTTTCATAGAAAATATAAAATTATATTTTTCAACTTTTCAAAAATTAATATGAAAAATAAAATTTTATATCGAAATTATAATATATTTGTTTTCAGAGGTTCAATTGATTTTATTGAGAATTTTCATTTTTTGTAGAATAGTGAAAAATACTATATTGTCATAGGAAACAGTTATTTCATTTAAATAATTTATAATGTTGGACTACATTTTCCATTGGTTTTAAATTAAAAATAGTTCAAATATATATAAATTAATACAATTTAGTAAATTTAAATCATTTTAATATTTAATTTAGTTATAAAAAAATTATAAATATTTGAACATTTTCGTATTAAAAACCAAAATTCTCGTCGCATTTGTAGGATTATTTTTAATTAAAAATTTTGAATTTTTTAAGATGAATTTAGAAAAATGGTTTCTATATTTAGATAAAAAATATTATTTAAATAATATTCAATGAGTTTGTTTATAAATTTTACATAAAAATATATGATATATATGGAAACACATTTCCACCTGCATTTTCATTTGACCAAAATAATAAGTAAACTAAATAAATAAACAAAAATAAGATATATTTCTTATTTTTAATATATATATAGATTTGGAATAAGTATAAAAACAAAAACTATTTTGTAATATATTTTATTTAGAAATATAATTTTTTTTAAAAAAATAATAATTTAACATTAATTTTTAGATATTAAATAATTACTTAAATTTCTTAGGAAATGCCAACACAGTAATGATTTAGTAAACAATTAAATAAAAATAATGATACTAAAATTATTAAATGTGATTTAAAATGAAGGAATTACTATGTTCCATTATTTTTATAGAATAAAATATCATTTTATATTTGTTTGAAAATAATATGTTTAAGTTAAATAATTTTATTGATATTTTAAAATTCATATTAAATAAAAAATGATAAAATTTTTAATATTGTTATTTTATAATAAATAAAATTTTATTAAATGATTATAAATGAATTAAAAACTTATATTTCACCACGTTATTTTTAAATTTTATTAAAAAATGTAGCAATTTTTCTTTTTTAATGAATATATTAAACCTTAAATTTTAAAACAACTATGTTAATACAGTGACATTAAAATAGTGTTTTTGCAAGATACATGCGCTTAGGTTAGAATTATTTTCCAACAACAAGAATTTTTTTATAAAATCGATATAATATTTATAATAAGTGGGTCAAAATTTTATAATAATTCTCACATTAATATTCTCTTAAAGGATAAATTTCATTGGTTAAAAAAATTTGTTACCACAGTGAAAACCCAAAATGGTAAAACAAAAAAAGAAAACATTGATGTTAAGAGAAAAAATGAATGTGTTTTTATGTTTTCCTGAGTTTTGGATCGACTATATTGTCCCTTAAAATCTTAATTATGTAGGTTTCTATCTCTAAATATAATATTTACCTGTAAAGAGTGAATAATGTTTTGTATTTAAAAGAATGTCACTCCTCCCCAACTATAAAAGAGAACTCACTCACCCCACTATTTCACACCTCTCAATCTATTTGGATCAATCCATTTACCAGGTTTTTATCATTTGTAGGAATTTTCTCCTCTTGTGGAAACTTGTATAAAATATTACATAAATTATCCCCATTCAACCTAACATAAAATTACTTATAAAATCATCATTTAATTTCCTTTAAGTGTCCAAATTTATTCCTCCTTCATTATGTATTAAAATATTAAATTATAATCATCTAGAGAATCCTTATATATTAATTATTTGTGATTATTCTTGATGTCTTGGTTGTTTCTATATTCAAATCACCTCAAAAATTGGGTGACTTCTTCCTTGAATTAGTATAAAAAATATTCCTATTTAGAGTCTTTATAAATCTCTTTCTTCATGGAAGCATTCATTATTTTCCATGTGAACCACATGATTAATCTTTGTAACCCTCATCAATATTTCATTTATTGATCATAATAACATTCATAAACATGACTTATAGTGTATAAATATTAATTTAACAACACTTTCTATTTTTCATCTCATTTTTCAGTTTCTAGAAATTTTATTTCCACCTAGTAGGTTGCACACATAATTTTGTGTTCTCTATATGACTAAACAATATTTAAAGTGTCACCATATAATGTGACCATGAGGAAAAAAACTATGTGATGTGACCTTTTATATTGTTTTAACACACATAAGAATCAACCTTTTTTATTAACATACATAAAGTAGTATGGATTAAAATATATCACTGTATTGACATTCTGAAGAATTAAGGATCAAACTAATTTATCTTGATCAACCACATGATACATTCTATATCAACTGTGTTGAGTGACCATGCAATGAAATACTCATTAGTCTAACCATAAAATAATGTGTCAATATGCCTTTATGGTTAGTATATTGACAAAACATATAAATCTAATCAAACATTTATATAAGATAACAAATGGATAATGTGTTAATATTCTAAATGTAACAACTCATGTCAACAAGTTCTACACTTATCTTCATGATCATACCTAATTTGACCTCCACAGTTAAGCATGTATGTCAAGGTTAGTTTTAGGGTGAATAACATCTTTTGATGTTTCATGAGGTGTATCTGTATGTGTTAGAGAAAAAATAATAGTGAGAGAACTTTTGTTTGATTTTATTAACAATAATTAGTCTGATTATCCATTCAAGAACCTGGTTGGGCCCCAAGTATGGGACCATGTGTCCATGGAAAGGATGTGTTGCAATAATGATAAATCATGATGACTATATTAAGTTGGATGGTTTGTGATATTAGGAGGGCCATGTTCCTAATATGGTATCAAAGGTTGTACCTAGAAAGAAATGTAGCAGAACCACATGGGTTGAAATATATGGTCTATAATAGGGTTTTTATACTTGAACTGGGGGGGGTTATTTATACACTATATAAATATAATTGGTTATAGGAAAAAATGTTACTACCAATGTCAATAAGGTAAAGATTTTCTTTTTTGGATCTTCCCTGATTATAACTCCATAGTTAATAATTATTCTCTTAGAGTCATTTTAAGATGTGTAACCTCTTCGTATGTTTACCAGGGTGTGTGTGGGTGAGGAAAAATAATTCACAAAGAATTAATGTTGGCATGTTGGGATAGTAATTAGTCAGATGATCCTTTCAGGCATGTGAACAGTCCCTAAGGAGGGGACCACATTTCTATAGGGTAAAAATCAATTCCTATAAATCCAATACATGACAACCATGTTATGTTGGTTTCTTTGTGTTATAAGTGGGGCCCCATTGTTACAATGTCTATCTCAGTCTATAAATTATAGGCTTGATTCATTTTTTTCTGTGAACCTTCATAAATCATCTCCAAAATTCATTAATTAACTCAAATTAACTTCAAAATTACATTAGAAAACTTATCTTTACCCACCCACACAAGTAAATGATTACTTTTAATAATAGAACATCAATAATAACCTTTAGGTTTCATTTTTACAAGACTGTATCCTCTTAAAAAACTAACTCTAATGTGATTGGTTTTCTTTCCAATGTATAAATACTTCACAATAATCTAAGTATAAACATATTTTAAGAAAATACATATTTTATTATTGAAATTACATCTATCCAACATCTTTTTGCGATAACAATATCACTATATTAATTTATTTAATATCCCCTGTATTTCTAAATTAATTTTTTTTCTCATTTATTTATCCCCATTATAAAAAAAAATGAATTGGTTTAATGGGTGATTATTACTTTATTCCATATCTTCAAAAACTCATCTTCATCTCCCATTTTCAAATCATAATTCTATCATGAGACACTTGTGATATATTGATGTAATTATTAGGTTTTCATATAATAGAGATTTTAGTTATTAAACATTATGTATACTTAGGATAACCTAGTTTTTACAATTTCTATCTTAATATTTAATTTTATACTTTCTTCACTTTGACTTAGGGCCTCTATAAATAATCTCTATTTTTCCTTAATAAACTCATAATGCCTTACAACTTGTCGTAGATAGTTCATATTCAACCATCATTAGTTGTACCTAATTTCATTTAAGATCATCATGTCAGTCATCATATTTATGTTGTTATTGATTCATAAACCTCCCTTATTGAGTTCTCCATGTTTTAGTCTCAAATACCATCTCTTGTATTCTTCATTTCATATAAAGAATTCAATCCATCACAATACCTAATGTAACCCTAATTCATTAACCAAATACATATTTGCATGTTGAAAATAATAAAATCTAACACTTTTTGGATACAATAATCATCATATTTTTATTTTTTTTAATATCCCCATTATTCTCAATAGTAAATTATTATTCACATTTATTTGTGCCCAATATCAACAATAAAATTAAAAGGGTATATGTATTATTATCACTTTGTTCACCCACTTTAAAAACTGACCTTCTTCACCACTTTTCAATTATGAATTTCATCATTATCCCCTTGTTATAGAAAGAGGTCGTGACTTGATTTTATGTAAAAAACATTAGTTATTCCACTATAAGACTAATTTGGCTAACCAAGTGTAGTAAACAAGAATCATTTAACATAGATGAAAAATTATTTCCATATATTAGTCATCATGTGATACCAATCACATTACTCATTCTAGGGGATTCTCATGAACACATCTCCATGAACACAACATAATGATTATGTGTTAAGTAAAAAATTCCCCCTTTGTCTACACCTTTTATCAACCATCACTCCCAATTTATTGATATATTTATAATAATTATAAAAAACTGTTGTATGTGTGATTCCCAATCCTTTATAATTCAAATTCATGGGGATTTCCTAAAATATATACCCAAATATATTTTGAATTTTGACAGCACTGTTTTAATTTTTCACTCCCCCTCAAGGGATTCACTCAATTTCTCCTCTTCATAGTAGATGAAATATTACACTAATTAGACATTATTTGTTTTCTAGTGTAAATGAAACTAAAAATAATACCTCCATATTATAATCTATAAGAATTATGTTTATGGAATAAGAACATACCTCTAAATTCATCTGAATATGAATTCTGGATAAGAGTTCATTATCACCCTAGGAAACACTTTCCTTATAACCACATAACTTATCTTCCATTCAAATGTCTTAATCGTATTTCTAATCACCACTTTCAGATGTAATGTTTATTAACATTATGTATCTTTATTCACCTCATATATTAAGGAATCATCATTTATTTTTAATTTTTAATTTATTATCATTAATTCTTTTTGTTCTATAAAATTAGTTCTAAAAAACTTCTCAACATGCTGAGCATTCTTATACCATTCACACAACTTATATATTTTTAATCCCCCATTTATAGTTAAATTATAAAAAATGTCATCTAATTGATGAATAACCACTTATTTTATTTTATCATCATCATCCTTCTCTTCTATCATTATTTTATTAGCCATCACTAAGTGGTCTTGAATCACTACCATGAACTCCTCCTTAACATTTTCATCTTACATGACATTATCATGGGTATTTTTAGGATTTACAATTTTTTTGTCTCTTATTTATTTTTATTCTATTTTACACTATATTTAACTTCCCTAGGAAGACTCATCAAACACTACTCATCATTGTCAAATTACAGTCCAAATCTATTGTATTGTTATTATAGGCATCCAACATTATTGTGGTTGGATAGATTCAATTTTGATCTGGTCAAAGATTTATTCCATTGTGTTTTTTTGTCTCATGGTCACATCATATATCCCCATGATTTCATATTTCATCTCATGAAATAATATATTATTCTTTTATTTAAATTATTTATTTCCATACCTTCTACAAAACATAAAAAAATCTTTTAAATGTGTTTTTCCATTATGTGAGTAAGTATATAAAGCATTATATTGGAGTAATATTCCATCAGTTCGAGCCTTATTTATGTTCACCCACCATGTATTTCTCCATTATCACCTTCCTCTTTTCTTTCATGAGTTTTTTAATCTACAAATAAATAAGATTACATCTTCCCATTTATCTAACACTGCAATTTTTACCATTATTTTTAATCATTATCAGTTCTTTGAAAAATATAGTATTTACTAAAATAAGAAAATAAAGTGACATAATTATTTGAGTTGTTGTAAGATACATCATTATCGTTACATCAAATAAAGTATCATAATTTTTTTCTTGAAATATTTTTTTGATCTAAATTTTTAAATTTTGGTGTCTTCTCATCTTCTTATTATAATTCCTATTCATTAACAATCATCATCGAGATCACTTGGTTTAGAAAATTATTCTTCTTTTATTTTCCTTTTCTCAAGGATCCAAAGGAAATATCATATTTTCTTTTCTTCAATAAATCTAGACACTTTCTCATGTAATAAAAAATGAGTATATTATGTAACTCATCAGGTATCAAATATTATGATTTTTTTGATATTTTTTAAACAATCAAATATGAAAAATTCCTCTTCATGTTTTCAACAATGATGGAATCTTATAGATTTAACCAAAACCCCATATATTTATGACAATCACTTTGAACCTTGTAATGTATTCATCAATGTTATCACTTTAATTATTTTTCAATTTTTGAATTTTATCGTATGTACATGAATCATGGCCTCCTAAAAAAATATTGTCTTTATATTTTCTTTATATTTTCTCTTATCTCATTTTCTAGGTGAAGGTATATTACATTTTTATTGAACTTCTCTGAATGATACATCATGATAGAATTTCAATCATTACCATCTTGCTATATATTTTACATATCAATTTGAGTTGTACAAGAACCTTCAAAAATGTGTTAAAACACCATTATGATTGAATATCTAACATATATACTAGATGAAAGGATACAGAGAAATATTACGTTCCTCCAACTATGGATTTTTTTCATAAAATTTAGGATATCTCTGATTGATCATAAAATATTGAGTCTCCATATTTTGGAAACATCTAACTTGATCTCTAATGGGATTCTAATCTCTAATAAAAATTTTGAATCTCGTGAATAGGTTAGATACTATTTATTCGGGGTGATTCACTGGTACACACTTTTCATGAATTCCCCATTTTTTGGACATATTTACCTTTTTATGACTCTCTATATACACGGATGAATCTCAATAAAATAACTTATGTGAAAAAATAAAATGAGGGTGGAGAGAGAAATTAGAACACAGAATTTAAAAGGTTCGACTAAATTCTTAATCTGAGTCATCTTTATTATTCCCCAAAATATGGATTCTCCACTATATTTAATAATATTATTACATAATAGAGTCATATATGCTCTCCACACACCCTTGATACCTTTTATTGTTTATTACCATCAATCATAATTAATTATTCTCTATATTAACTCTTTCTATTTAATAGAGTTTATCAAAAAATTAAAATACCACATTCCCCCTTTGGTATCTTCTGCACCACATGGATCTAAGATCTATCTATATAAGCCTATAAGGTAATGTTTTATTTTTTATAAAATATAAGACATTGGTATCACTACTAGTCTTGTGACTTCCACAAGATATCAAGTGATTTGTATCCTCCTTGATATTAATGAATACTCATGTGCACAATGGATAATAATCTTATTCAATATCTTATTGGTTTAACTATATATCTCTACTAAATAATAGCATATCAATATCTCGATATTTCTGAATGATAAAATATAATTAGTTAAATATTTACACAATTTCATTTCAACACCTACACTTTAATATTAAAAAATCATTAAAATTATCATCCATATTAAAATATATAAACTTCGAGATCTTTAATCGGTATGATCTCCACTTATTTAAATCAATGAATAATATTCCTAATTAATTCTATATTCAAAATAATTTTAAATTCCCATTCAAATATTTATTTAATTCTTATAAAGACTCAGATTTATTCTTATCAATTTTGTTCTTGATGTATTTATTTATCAAAACCCATAACAACTTTTACTTTTATTTTTAAAGAATCCTAAAAAATCAATTTTTTTCATTTAAATAATGTAAAAAATATAGAATTTATTTATATTATTTCCTTCTCAAAATACACTTCATTAGAGTCTTTCAAAATCTCTATGTACATATTAACATGTTTTATTTTCTGGTTGGCCGTCCTAATTATGAAAGGAAACCATACTAAATATTCATCTTTATTGAATCATGATCACATGCATGATCATTATGTATAATCCTTGAAGATTATCTTACAGAACTCAATAGTTTTAATTTCATTTCATTATTCAAAAACTAGAAAATCATATTTTCACTAAGTAGATAATGCTTGAAATTCCATTAAGTATGTGACTAAATATGATACGTACTATTATCCATTTGAACAAAACATGGGGAAATAGTGTTTATATATTGAAAAGTTTATCATAATTGACTGCACTTCAAAATAAAACATTTGGATCGGCCACATGAAGTTGTTTATATTGACCATATGTCTTGGGATGGATTTTATAAATATGTATGGATCATATATATATATATATATATATATATATATATATATATATCTGTGTGTGTGTGTGTGTGTGTATAAATACCACATGAAGATTCTTGGATTTACTATGTTTAGGGATTAAGTGATGATATAATTATATGACTATAAACACATCCAAGAGACTATATAAAGCAATATTCTATGTGTTGATCATGTATAGAAATCCAGTCGACCTTTTTTGTCTTTCTCTGGGAATTATAAACAAGCCCCACATTGACTTGGGACCTTCTAAAATAATATTGATATTTCTATAATCAATTAAAAACAACTTAAAAATTGTTTTAGATAGTTTCTATTAATCCACTTATACATTTACTTGACTCCCTTTTAGAACAACACAACAATCGTCACATTTATATTTCCACTTTTTCTTGAACCTCTTCTCTTGTTTTCTTCAAGCAGTAACCTCAAATTCCCTCTCTTATATATTTGGTTTTCTTCTAAATCATGAAATTATGAAAATAATTCATTAATATATATATTTCTGTCTCCAAAATAATATTGAATTATTGACAAAAAATTTAGAAAAACCCTTTCCAACTCATCATATAGTTATATGGGATGGACCTTATATTATATAGTGTGTAATCTTATAGTTATAAACATTCCCCAAGTTTAACATAATTTTTAAAGGAATCTATATCAAGTAGATTTTGTTAATACTATTTGAATTGTATACCATACATTTTAATGTAATGTTTAAAGGACCTTTGTATATTAAATTAATGTTTAAAAAATATACTTCTTGGGGAACCACACATTGACAACAAGAATAATGCACTCTTCGTTTAAGGAGATAAGTAATTATAATCCATTATTATAGAACCTATAGGTTATGTTAATTCTATTCATTTTAGATAAAAACTATTTTGGGTTTTTCTATGGTCTCATCTGTGACTAAAATCCCTACACCAATTCTCATATAATAATTATGTTGAGGTTAACCATTTTATTGAACTCCTACGATGGAAGATTTTATTGAATCCCAAGGTGATGTAATGTATGTAATATTTTTTTGTTAATATTTTTTATATTATGTTCTCAAATATTTAACCATTAATATCTTTTCAGTTGATCATAAATGGTTGTACGAGGTTAGGGAAACTAATCTTCAATTTGGAAAACCTTTTTGGTCCCATACACCAAGGAATATTTGTTTTCAAGGGTAAGAGTATAAATTGTGGTCCAGTAATCCCATATTACACTGAGTATTCTTTAGGGACAATAATTCAAGTCTTTATCTACTATTTCCATATATAATTTAATAATTTATTATTTATATATTCTATATAAACGTTTTTAGGCATGATATTTAGAATATTTATTCTATTGGTTACTATATTTTCAATACAACAATTCCAATTCAAACACCAAAAAGTTTGTCCATTATCTATGAGGTTAGTAAAATCATTTTAAAATATAGTGATAAGGATATATTTATCAAATTTTAAAATGGACTTCATCTGGATATCTACAGGGGGAATAGTTAAATCCTATTTAGAAAAACAATAGTGATAGTGATGTTTAATTTAAAATGTTAAATCGTTGTTAGAGGCTGCACCCATGATGTATATCTCTCTCATGTAACATTTCCATTATTAATTTTTAGTATGTAAAAACTTCTATTGTGATGATAATGTTAGCATATACTTGTAACATGTCAAACATAATTAGGAATTATATGCAATCATTCATCGTATATTGATAAAATTAGTTAATTATATTAATTTAAGTAGAGTAATTGGTTCTATTAGAGTATGTGGTATAGTTATTGGGATTTATATTTTTTGAAATTATTATGGTCCCTCCTCCATTATTCCAAAATAAAAGTACCCCATCTATTTCACACTCTTAGAGGATTGTGTGTAAATATGGGTAAATGTAGAAGAAGAGGACTATTTACCATTGATTAACCTATTCCATTATGACCTAGTATTGGGGATAAAGTTCATTGAATATAAAAGTAACTTTTATAGATATCTAATTGGTTTTTTGATGAACTCATGGGGTTGAGTACTCAAGATGGGATAGGGATGTATTCGTCTCATGTATCTATTCTACATTCCATATTTGAAATATAATTACTACTCTATGTTATATAATATAGATTGAAATCTAATTTTTATTTTGGTTGATGAGTGTGGAATCCAGGCTAGACAATCAATTTTCATTACAATTATGCTTTCAAAAAATGTATGATGTTATTGTCATAATACCAAATTTTACCTTTGACGTTAATATAATTTTAATAAAGGGTATAAAATAAAATATCATGATTGTTTATTGCTAGTTAATATTTTAATCACAAATTATGAATCACAAGTTAAATTTAATTAAATGATTGGTTGTGGAATTTGAAACTCCAGACCAATGATAAGTGATACATATTTGGCCTCAATATTGGTATAAACCTCTAAAAATATTAAATATTATTGAATGTGTATTATTATTATAAAAAAATACTCCTAAACTAACATGGTAATTTTTAGGATTTTTTATCCTCTTTTTAATTAGTACTTGTGATGCATAATCAGAGTTCATCTTCTAGATTGCAGATATTTGATTGAAAAAAAAAATTTATTTTTCAATAATATGTGTATCCATTGGTAAATCTTCTTTTGGTAGATGTGATTCTAAAGAATATTCAAATGTATATCATTTGGTATCCATTAGGGAAGTAAACTACATATGTTAATGCTTATGAATGATGGCAAATCTTATTATTCATATATCAAAAAATATGGTGATTATGAATATATTTTAGGGGATAAATGATGTATTAATGGGGAAACTTGTGAAGTTTCATGTAATGAAACACATTTTACACAAAAAATATCATTGTGAGGAAATATTTCGTGATTATAATATATATGATTTCATCCTATAATATTTTTTTGGATCAAGTAATATTGGATATGTTTCTTATCTATTATTTCAAATAAGCATGAAATATGTTTACATATAGTTATAAATCATCTATATAAAGGATAATAATGTTCCCATTCATAAAAAGATTTACAAAAATATTCTATGAAAAATACTTATTAAGGATTAAAAATATTTTAAATCATCACCAAACATTGAATTTACACCCTCTTCAATCAACTTTTTAATGGGGGGAACTTTTTCAATATTGCTTGTAATTAAATTCTTGACCTATTTGAGGCATCATTAATGTCCTAAAAATAATATAATATTTTAATGGGGGTGTCAATTTCAATTTTTTTATAATTTTACCTAAATTATTCAATGAAAGACCACAAAAAAGGATATTTCATTGACTTATCATTGAATGTGCACTTTAACTGGTTTTTGTTCATACTGTATTTTTTTAATTTTCAAAACACAAAATAATGTTCAGAAAAGTAGTCAAAACACTTTTTTTCTTTAAAAAATAACTCATTCTCATAATATTCCAATATTTTTTATATGGTGAGATTGAATATTTAGTGTATAACCCTTTGATATGTAGCCTTTTTTATCTTCAAATTAATGGAAATCACATTTTAATAGTATACTCTTTGGGTTTCCCTAAAAAATAGCCCCCTCATTTTCAAGGTCTATTCAAATTTAATTATACCCAAAATACCCATCCATTAAAGGAGGGATATAAAGCTATATGTTATATTGATAAATTATTTTATTATCAAAATTACAAGATCATTTTTTGGGTAATAATAATTCTAGCTATATAATTTGATATAGATATTGATCTATCCTTTATATTCCTTGAGGGAGACTATTTTGAACAACCACTTGGGGGTACTGAACCTCTCATGACAATCTAATATTTATTATCTTTTTCACTTCAAAAATCAAAATAGTATTTTAAGATAAATTCTTCCATCATTAAGCATGTTTATTACCATGGTTATTTGCTGGTAAAGAAAGTGATAGATGCATAGTTGAGGAATAAATCTCATCCTTCTAGGTAACTCTATGATAAAGGAATAATGTATCTTTAAGAAGATTTATTTATTTCTATTTATTGTTAGAGAAATGGATACACTAATTTGCATAAGTTTTGGTACTTATTTAGTGCCAAAATTCATCTACCTAATTTCATCAATAGTAGTTAAAACACCTTCATTAAATGATAGATGATTGTATTAAAATCCATCTTTAGAAATATCATGAATAAAGGATGGGTCAACCTTTAAGGGTGATGAATCCCTTATGCATTTGTTCATTCAATTCAATTTTTCTGCTCGTTTATGGAGTTATTTTCAAGAAACATTTCAATGTTTTCTCAATTTATTCTGAATCGAATCTCTATTCTGCTATGTCCTCCAGTCTGCATTTAGTGATCAATTGAAATCCTTACTACTTGCTGCCCCTGTCTTGGTTATATCTTACATATGGAAGTCTCGGAATAGACTGGTCTTCAATAATGGCATTCCCAGCTTTCGTGAAGGGGTCATTGTGATTCATCGAATCATTAAACATTCTTCTATGAATCATATAGGTTCCATGAACAATGATATTTCTTATTTTCTTCTTCTGATAACTTTTAGTGTTAGTGGAAGGGAAATGAATCCAAGAATTCTGAAGTACATTCGGTGGATTCTTCCCATCTCTGATTGGTTAATGGTGAATGTTGATGGGGAGGCTTCCAGTGCACCGGGTCCTGTCGGGTGTGGTAGAGTATTCAGAACCCATTAGTGCTTCGTTAAAGGCTGATTCTTCCACTATGTTGGGCATGCCCATGCGATTGAGGAAGAACTGTGGGTGATTATTATGGCCATTAGGTACATGGTTCGTTATGATTGGCATAGAGTATGGTTGGAATTGGATTCTTCAATTGCTGTCCAGATTTTGGAGGATCGATCCCGGAATGTTCCATGGAAGATGTTGTCTACTTGGATCTCTTGTCTGAATATTGTTGAACGATTATTCCTTGATATCCCTCATTCTTATCATGAAGCAAACCAGTTTTCCGATGCCCTATCCAAAAGATCTATCATGAAAGTAAGTTCCAGTTGGTCTTTTGTTCTACCAAACTACTGTGATAGTTTGGTTAGGAATGATTGTGATGGTGTTTTCCACACCAGGATTTGTAAGGCTCCCCTTTTTTGAGTTGTTCTGTACTGTTTATCATTTTATATAATAATTTGTCAGGAGCAGGTATTTGCCTGTCTCTCAGACCACTTGGCTATATTAGAGGTATAGTTTTCTATAATTAATAAAGGCCATGTTATTTTATATATGTGATATACAATTATTTTATCATAATTTCTCGACATTGATGACCAAGTATCTATCATAAACATGTTATAAAAGATAAAATCAATGATATGGTCATTTTTTATGGGTCTCATAGATATAATATTCCTTTCATCTAAAGATACAGATGGTATAAATTATGCATTTTATAATCCATTATAAGAGAAGAATATATTCTAGGGGTCTATTTCTTTGGTAAAAATGATATTTTGACTTCCTAATTCATTTTTTTCATGTGTTCTTTTTTCCATATTGCTTTATAATATGTTCTGTCATATTATTGGTTGTCAGATGAGTTAAAATGGGAAATACCATTAAAATAAAATGCTAGTTTCCTATTTATGGAATATTTCACATATTAGAATTATGAAAAGTATAATATTCCATTTAAATGAATAAAAAAAATTCTTGAAAGACCATTTATGGTAGACACATTTCAAATGACCATGAAATTAGAGTCGAATAAAACATTTCCAAATTATGTTTTCAATTTGATCTTACAGAAGGGTTTTTTTTTCATTCATATCAAGGAATTATATTATCAAATCATAAGGATAAAATTAATTTTACTTGAATTATAACTTATTAAGGGTCCAAGAAAAAATATTATTGATCACAAAACTATTAACTAGGGAGCTTTATTAATATTCTCTCCACAAAAAATCCAAATATATATATGTGTGTGTTTGTGTCTTATATGTCCTTATATAGTTTTTTCATGTTATTATTTCCTAAATAAGATGACTTTAGGGAATTTGGGTAATTCATTTACATCATGATATGTCTTAATGATGAAAACATCTATTTGTAACTCTTTAAGAATTAGAAATTCCTAGAATAGTTCTTCCCTTTCTTCTTTGAAAAAATTGATGGAATGAAAGTAAAAAATTTAATTTTAGAACAATGGGGATATTTTCAAATTCCCCATACCTATGAGACAAGGCCATGATTTTAATAAAATATACAAGTTATCAAACTTCAGTCATAGTGGGTAGTAATAAGATCAATGATGGGATTTATTCAATTTGATTTTGTGATAGTCATAGTGATTATCAATTTGGATGACTAGATCCCACCATATTTTTAACACTGAATGGGTGATTTTTTAGTTGATAAATCCATTATATATATAGAATAATTGTAAGAATTTTAGTGTTTTTTATTATATTGTCACTCCTTTTAAGATCATATAATTCTTTTCTCTCTATTTTAGAGAAATTTATTATAGAATAAAGAGTGACACCTTAGCACCAAATTTTTTATATAAAATATTTTATTCTACCAAATATACATTTATTTGAAATTATGGTAGATCATGATTCAATAACCACTCTTTCTAAAAAAAATCCATTGGGAGAATTTCATTAATAGATGTGAACTAGTAATATCAATTGAAATAGGGTTTTGTTTTTAAGGTTAGTTCATATCATCTCAATAAAAGGGGGGATAAAATATATAATATTTTAAACTATTTTTTTAACCTATATAAGAAAATAAAAAATTAAATGTATAAATATTACATTATTTTATATTAATGTTCAATATATCTCATAATAATACACAACCTAGAATCGTAAAATTTTTGTGTATTTTGAGACTCGATATATATTCATCTTATATCATGAATGTTATTTAACATCTCACATAAAATTAATTCTCATATAGATCCCTTATTGGACATAACCTATATAAAAACATTCTTCATTTCATGGGGAAATGGAATCGTAAGAAAAAGTGATCCAAGATACTCTATAACGGTAATTAAAGGATATGATAGTCAGTGGTCATTAGTGGGAATATAGAAATAATAAGATACAAAAAAATTAAAATAACATATGAAAGTAACACCCAATAATTCAATGATCTTTAATTATGAGTCATAGAATAACTATTTTCCTTAGCAAAATACATAATTCCTAAGAGTATAGATTCATCAATAATCAATCGTTAGTCATGAGAAAAATATCATAATCATAAAAAATAATTCCTTACAAATAATTATAGAAAATAATGTATTTAATCGAGCATCACTACCAATATTATTATATTGGACCAATTCCCAATGTTGATTGGGATAAATTCATATTCCATCATTTCATTAGTCAATGTGCACTCCTAAGAATGTTATAGAATAAAAAGTATCACAATGAATTTGATTCAATCCCTATACCTTCATTTCTATGAAAATGGTTCACTGCCAATACTATCTAAGTGGACAAATTTTCATATTTTATTTCTTCAAACCCCTACTATATTATTTACATAGTCAAGGCTCACCCAAAATCATATTCTATCATATATATTCTCTTACTAAACTGGGATCAATATAATTTCTACTACATATTATATCATGAGTTATCATTCTTTACGCAATTCTCTAGAGGGATATATAATTCAAGGAACACCCATAACATAATGGAAACCATATGTATGTGTTCCGTAAGATCCTAAAATATTAATCAATTCATCCTAGAAAACCCCTTTAAATGATATATGTTTCGTAAAAATTCCTTTATTTAATTTAGTGTATCCCAACGAAAATAAGTGGGTTTCAATGCCATTTCATCCAAACATAATTTACCTATATGAATGAAAAAAGGTTCATAGGATCATTGTAACACCCCCAAAATTTATAATATGAACTTAATATTTGATAGAATGAATGACAAACAACACTAACCGTAGAAGGGAATATAAATTTCCAAAAATTTATGATATATTTATTTCTAAATATTGAATTGAGATATAAAAACATTACAAGAATTTTACCACTTTCACATTAAAACCCAACATTCTCATCGCATCACTAGAATTAATTGTAAATTAAAATTTTCAACTAATGTGAATTTAATTTGAAAAAATTGATTTCATATTTATAATAAAAATAATTTCTAATTTCTAATAAGTTGAACATAAATTTTTACCAAAATCAATAGTGAATGGAGTAAAATTGAATACCAGGTTATGGTAAAAATTAATTTTTCAAAGGGGGGGGGGTTAAACTGGAATGATAAGAGTGAAAATGAGATAAAATATTATTTAAATATTATTTAATGAGTTTATTTATAACATTTACATAAACCTATATGATATATCAAAACTCATTTCCACATGACTTATAATATGACCTAAATAATAAGCTAACTAAATAAAAGACAAAAAAGATACATTTCATAATTTTAATTTCTATATATTTTTCTGATAAGGACAAAAAAACATAGGTTTGGTTATATGTACTATTTAGAAATATAAATTATTATTTGTTATAATAATAATTTATCTTTAATTTGATGGTAAAAATAATTACTCAAATTTTTTAGGAAACACCGACACTATAATTATTTAGTGAACAATTAAAAATAATAATGATACTAAAAAATTTAAAAAGTCAATTAAACTAAATAAAATGCTATTTTAAATTATTTTCTATAGAAGAAAATATCATGTTACATAGGTGTGACATAATATATTTTAATTAAATAATTGTATTGATATTTAAAAATTCATATTAAATAAACAATGATAAAATTTACAATAATGTTATTTTATAACAAATGAAATTTTATTAAATGATTATAAATTAATAAAAATATTATATTCTACTATGTTGTTTATGAATTTTATGAAAAATGAACTATTTTTTATTCATATAGAAATTTTTATTTTATGATGAATATTTTAACGCCTAAATTAAAAAAAAACTATTTTAAAACAATTAAGGTAAAGAGTTGATTTTTCATGCTACATGGGTTTGTGTTAAAATAATTTTCCAACACACATTTAATTTTTATTTTATAAATTATATATGATATTTATAATAAGTGGGTATAAATTTTATAACAATTATAACTTTAATGAAGTTTTAAAGGATAAAATCCCTTGGTTATATAATAAGTTACCATAGTGAAACACAAAAATTGAAAAAAAAATAGAGGAACAAAGAAGTTAAGGAAAAAATGATTAAATCATGTTATTATGTGTTTTTTAGGTTTTCATATACCTTATAATCCCTTAACATCATTATTTTATATGTTCTTATACAATTTATGTAATATTTACCTTCTAATACTGAATAATGTTGAGTATTTACAAGAATGACACCCCTCCTCAACTATAAAAGGGCACTCACCCCCCCCCCCCCCCACTAGTTCACACTACTCAAGACATTTAGCTCGACCCAAACCTACTGAAATCACTTCACTAATTCCCATATCCTCGTACTAGAATCAATATTTTATATAAAAATCTATTATAGGATGGATTTGGGGAAAATGTAAAATGATACCAAATGAAGAGGTGATGTTCTTCAATGAGCATCTTAAATTTATTTCTTTCCCCACATCCATCATTTCTTATAAAACTATACTGATATAATAAACATAGTATATTAAATAAAATTGTATGTCTTGATAATAAGTACATGTCTTAATACCATCTACACTTCTATAATATGGGTTTCAATATCGTTATTTGTGTGTACGGCAGACAACCTCCTCACGAACTGATGTCATTGGTTTTTTCATTTCCACATTTCGTGGTTGGGTTTTATGATGGATATAAAGTATATATATGATATTAATAACAAATGTTTACCTATTTATTTAATATATAATTTATATCTCTTACCTTCAATTCCTTTTGAGATACAATAATGTCGCTTGTGTGTACGGAAGACTACTACCTCACAAAGCAATATGATTCGTCTTTCACTAACGCTTCACATCGAAGGTGATAAATATACTAATAATGATTATATGTTATATAAATGAAATAATAATGATATTAAATGAATATTTATCATTAATTAAATATAGTATTTGTCTTTTTATTTATTTCCTTTTCACTAATTTATTGATTATTACATCATTCGCGTTTGTGTGGACCACTACCATCATGAAACAATGTGAATATTTTTTCATCACTACACCACATAGATGAAATATATAAATATATAATATGGTATAAATTACCTCATTATAATTATTTAATTGTAAAATATTACTTACCTTTTTTCATAATTATCATATAAAAATGGAAACGTTAATCCTGTGTAAATACTACCTACCATTTCCATGATCATAACATACTTAATTTTTTAATAACAATTATTCATGGTAGGTTCTAAAAGTAAAATTAATTTAAAAATATTGTAATTAATCCATGAATAATTTTTTATATATTATAGAATTATATAATATGAAAAATATTAGGATTATTCATGCCTAAACATGGATGAGAGAACAAGGAAATTAACTCTTGAAATAATGAAATTATTGAAATATTATCAACAAAATGATGATAAGATGTCATACATGGATTATATATGATATTAGAATTATCAATATGGTTCTAGTTGTGGTGAATGTTAATAAAATTATTAAAACAATTATATATGTGGTTTTTGAATGATCAACCAAAAATGATGTGTAAGTAAAGGGGTTTGTTAACTCAATTTCCACTAAATAGGTCAATCATCTACTTTGTTGATTATGTCATTATAGGATTATGTTTTTAATGAAATTTTGTTATACTATGTTTTATTTCGACTTTTTTATGTGGATTTACATTTTATACACATAATCAAGCCATTTTTTAATTTTCACTTCAATGTTATGATATTTTTAAGTGTTTATTTCTCAATCTCATTCTAATTGAGATTTTTTATTATTTAATATCAGAAGGAGGTAATTACATGACCATTTCCTAATAAACCATTTAATTTTATTCTGATTTTTTTATTAATAAAAACTTTCAATTTATATTATAATTTTAAAACAATTGGTACTTACAAATATTATGAAAAAAAATTTCCTAAAAATCTGACTTCATTTCTCACCTCAGTCAGAAATATAATTTCATCCAAACTCATGTTTTCTAAAAAAAGTTTCAAATTTTTTTACCCATTTAATTTTTTTCATTAAATTAATTTTCACATATTTTTAGAATTTAACTTTTTTTCAGTGGAATCATTTTGTCGTTTTTAAAACAATGCATGTTTAGATTTTTCTAAAAAACTGAATGGAATATTGGTTTTAACATCTTCAAAATAAATTATATTTTCATTTATCCTGATCACTCTAATGTTTTCAATCTTATTTTATAATTTTTAAAATTTATGTTTAATAGAATGGATTTTGAATATTTTCTCAACATGAAAATGATAAATTCCTCATGAATTTTTTTTATATATTCTTACGAACATTCTATTCATCAATGATAAAAACACTCTGTTATTACTCCAAAGGGTATATATTGTATTAATTCCATCCTTAAACATACTCTATATATTTTCTGATCATTTTGAATAAGGAAAGTATTGAAATTATCTTCCTTGATTTATTTTTGTAGTCGATAACATTCCATTGAAATGTTCACATTACATTGATCTTAGGAAACTATATTTCCCTTAAATATCCAAATTATTTTCCATGAAAATTTTATTTCAAAAAATATATATCATTTTGATATATGGTTTAGTATATTTATTGTTATTGGATATCTGGTGAAATATTGATAAAACTATATCCTTTACTCAATATGGATACTTTATAATTATTCAAAAAAATTAATGAATTTAATAAGTTATTTGATATATGAGTAATTCATAGGATAGGTATGTCGTGGATTGGGGACTGGTTAATTTAATCCCCTAGATGTATCAGTAGTCTCATTAGATCAAATCAGTTGAAGAAAAAACCTATGTGTTCATAACCAATATGTTTAAATCTATGCTATGAAAGGTCTTGAAATTATTTTTATAAACCATATTGTGAAACATCAAAATAGTAAAGATATATTGTAATTGGGAAACATGAAAACTGATAAATAATTTTTTCCTTCATTTAGACTCATTTATCATTATCCATGAAATTTTCACTATGATATTGTCTCTTGATGCATTTTATTTTCAGTTTTTTTATTAAATGTAATTTATTTTCTATTATTAATATTCTCATGTTGATGTTTCCTTAGCCAGTTACTAAAATTTATTGTGTTCTTAGTGATTTACCTTTTCTAATTTTTTTTTTATTCATGATATCTTATGATTTACTTAACCCTTACTAATCTTTTTATTTCACCCTTATTTTGTTTATTTCTCATAAATAAATGATGTGTTATGTGTTTGATATACAAGGATATGCTGGAGTGAATGATGATATTCTCGTAAAAAAATCATAGTAATTTTTTTATTCAAATATAATGTATGAAATAAGTATATCAAAAGTTAACCAATACTTCTAAAATATTCAGTATTTAGGGTTGCAATTACTTGTATATTATTCCAATGATACAATGTATGACACTATCTCTGTGATAATGGTGTTAATGTATCTACAGTTGGTATCATAGTAATTTTAGTTGAATCATTGGAACTATATTTAGGAAAACACAGACTAGGGAAAATGACCCTATGATATATATTAAAAAGGGTGTACCATTCATGACTCGATAGTTACATTGTACATGAAAATACTCCTTATCATACAACTGGTTTGACCCTCCAGACGGATATTCTTAAGATAATTCTCATTTTCATTACAAATCAGTATAAAGGATTTGAAAAGATAATGATAATTAATGAACTAGGTTAATCTTTAGACCAAGAAATAACTGTGTTTAAGAAAAATAAAAGTTGTATTTATGTATTGGGATTCAATAATTAAATTATATAAGTGTTTTTATCAATGGTATTTTGGTAATAATAATCATGGAACATCTAAGGATTATGTTAATATATAGAAACACATGTGCCTTCATTAAATTAAGAGTTATTAATAACATAACAAATATATGAAATTAACGTCAATTGGTTGATTAAAGGCTTAAATCCCATTTTTTAGATTTTATGTGTTCAAAGTCTACAAATAATAAGGTCATTTTGGTAGAAATTTTGGAATATTATATGTTTTTTAGAAATTTTTTTTATGACCAATTCTTTTAAATTTCTATGAAATAAATTTAATGGTATTGATAATCATTATGAATAATATGTTGATTAATGAAATTTTAATAATAATCAAATAATATTATTATATTTTTTGTAAAAATAAGTAGTATTGAAAACCATAGTATAAATGATATTTAATGATTAATTATATTTCATGTATTTACACCATATTTATTTTCTAAGGTTTTAGGCATTATATTAATGTAGTTAAAAAAAAGGACAACTTGTATGTTGGGTGATAACCTATTTCATCTAGAAATCTAGTGGGTTTTGAACCCCATGCCAATGAATGATGAGGTTTTTGCACCAACCCCAATCAGGTGTGATGTCCTCGTATATATTTAATTAGTTAAACAATTTGAAAAATAAACATCACTAATGAGCCATTGGTATTATTTTTACGGTTTATAGATTAATTTAATATACCTTTGGATATCCATATTCTTCTTGTAAAATAGTTAGAGATAGAATAAAATACACGACACTCTTTTATTGAGGTTAATATCATTTAAAAGTGAATTTTTGTTCTTTGGCCATAAATTTTTTTTCTTTGGATATTCAATTCTTAGATAAAGTGATGAATTGTAAATTTATGGAAGAAAAACCAAAGAAAGATATTACACTTATGAAATATAAACATGTTAAGTAAGTATAGTTCCTTATATTCTTAGATCATAAAATAATTATTCATCTTTATGGCAAAGGATCTTCAAAAAAATTTATTATTAACATAATCTTTTATGATATCAATAAAAATTTTCGCACATATCATTTATGGATTTTTGGTCATATAAATCATCTTATACATGTTCTTTATGACTCTCCATATGTATTCGGGTGTCGGTTTTCTCTTTTATGTAAGTGTTTTTATTTCCTAATTTTTTTCTCCTACATGGAAAACTAGTTATGTGATTATTCTAGATGACATGCGCACTTCCAATTCTCTTTTTTTTAATAGTACATTTTATTATCCCTTTTTACAAGGTGTGTTTTAAAAAAAATTAATTCCAAATATAAAACAATTGATTACTAAGCTTAATTTTAAATTGTAAATACATAATTTATTTAAGGTTGGGAGAATATAACACCCAAAAATATTAAAATATGTACATCATAATTGATAGAATGTATGACACACAACACCAATAGTAGAAGGGAATATAATACCTGAAGGATTTTTGATATATTCATTTTGAAATGGATTCAATCTCTCCAATATTTTCCATTACATGAAACATTGAGTTTATCTTTCATTACAAACAATAATGAGTTTCTTTCATATGGTGAATTACACATAAGTCAGTGTTTTACCAAACAAAAACATATTATTTTTCATGAACCTTCCTGGATACCATGTTCCCTGATATATGAACCAGCACAAACATGGCCCGATTCAGATTCTTAATCCCCATGGGATCGAACAAATCCGGAGGCATCATATAGGAAAAAGGATGGAATTTGTTTTCCACAAAAACAATAGAATAATTAGTTAAATGTCTATATTATCAAGAGAGAAACTCCATGGGGATAACTTTACATGAATTCGATATGAGTATTAACAACCCAATGTAAATCTGTAACTACTAAAAACTAAAATATAATAACCCATGTCCCAATAGACACAACTCTCTACATCAGAAGGATCAAAAACTCAAACAAACTCCAAGTGGTTCATTTCCCTTGATTGAAATTACAACAGGATAATCTACAAACACTTAGAGAAATAGATTCAGTGTGATCTAAAATCTAGTCGGTTCTTACCAAATATTCCTTTAGAGTATTCAAAAATAATTAACCAAATGAATCATTAAATTTTAAATAAAAAGGAATGTAATTTCAAAATAATATTTAAAAAAATAATTCTTTACATTATATAAAATTGAAATATTTTAATCAATGACATAATAATAATTTTGTATAAAACTATTTATATTAATTTAAGTTTCATGTGTAAAAATGTTTACAAACAATTGAAAATATATAAAGATAATAACAATGGAGAAACATGGTCTTCTTCCAAGAGGTACTATAGTTCTAGGTTATAGGATCCCCATATACTCATATAATGATAATTGAAATCTGTACACATGTCTCTCTAATTCTGGAAAAATAAGATTAACCAACATCCCATAGTTTATAATATTTATCCACAAGTTTATGTTTGAGTTATAAGGAATTAATCCATCGCTAGGGAATTCACATCCAAGTGTGTTTGTCTCTAATAACTCACAAACTGCTTTTGATTTCATATGCTAAAATGAAAATCAATAATAGAAGATTTAGTTCAAAACTATTTAAAATATAATTAACCCATTTCCCATTTTAATTTTCCAATTCCTTACCAAAATATTTTTTAAATCAATTCATGCATTTATTTCTAGATAAAACCAATGGGTTCTCATCATAACAATTTGACACATTTTTCTTCAAATTAATTCTACAATTAAATTTCACAAATCAAACTTCATAATTTCCATTGAATCCAAATCACAACCAAATTCACTAGAATTGGGGTTTTTCAAAATTTACTGAAAAATAAAATCCAATTTCAAATCCAGAATCAAAATTCTCTAGATTTGGGTGTTTCAAAAAATCATCAAAAGTAATTTAATTTAAATCATGATATTTATGGTTAAATAAATTGTTCAGTCATAAACATAACCACTTACCGTTTATCACAGGATAATGTGACACAACATATACAACAATATTATCCAATAAAGAACATTTACAATGGATATATTAGAATGAATCTAATATTTATGATCTGAAAAAAATAGGGATTAAATACTACAACAACATAGAGATCTAACAAACCCTATAGAGGAGGGAGAAAGAAATTTAGATATTAAGAACATGGAGATATATTTTATAATAAAATTATAAATCAAATATCTCATATAATATTTCCACCTCAAAGTGAGTTTGGTGGAGATAAATTTGTATTTTGGAGACCTATCAACCTTCGAAAATGAAATATTAATGGTAGGTCTGATCAGTGGTCAAAAATATGGGTTTCGTAATATTTAACCAATTTATAGTATAATGAAATCATTAATATACAGTTAGTTGGGAAAGGTTGAACTATTGGTTAAAATGGGCACCCTGGTTATATTCCCCAACTGGTGGGGTTGTATAGTATCTCCTTAGTGGGAACACAATTTTTCAAACCATTCTCCCACCATGAAAACCCACACTACCAAGGTTTTCATGATTTTCACTAGCATTGTTCATGGTTTGGGAAAATTGTGGGCCAACCATACACAGCCCAAGTGACCTTGAAAATTTTAAAAACATACACTAAGAAAACTTAAATGAGTCCCACCCAACGAATGATAAAAAGATGGTTTATCGGTACCTGAAAATAGTAAGAGGATGTTACAAGATCCCCACCATAGAAACAGTTTTTCCCAAGAATCCTGTTAAGAGACTTCCATGTCAAAAATATGATGTATATTCTCTCTCATTAGTGCCTCTGTCTACCAAATCTCATGACTTTCAGAATTGTTCTTCTATAAACTCAAACAGAATACATCTTCCTCCCACAAAGTACCTAGGATTCAGAATTAACTATGCTAAGTCACAGATAAATTAGGCTCATTTCCAAGATCACTCCAACTCAAAACATGAGATGGATCATACAGATACATTAATAGTTGTAACATGTGAAACACATTATGTATCAATACAATATGTGGTGTGTTTTCAAAAAATTTAAGACACTTTCCCAACCTTATCAATAACCACAAAAGGTACCTAAAAATTAGTAGAATTAGTCTCTTACCTCACAAGAAAACAATGACCCAAAATAGGTGCGACATTCAATATAATATGGACACCAACTAGAAATTCAAATAGACTATGGTGATGATCAGAATAATATTTTTATCATCTCTATGTTGAAATTTTTTTTTGATGAATCAATTTAATCTTTTGTTTATCTTAAACAAATCTTTGTAACTATGGGACTTTCATCAATCTCTGACCAACACAATGGAAATTTACAAGGCTGGCCAAACAAGGCCTCAAAAGAATTCATTCTTATTATAGACATGTAACTATTATTATAAGAAAACTAAACCAACCCCAGATGGTCATCCCAATCCTCACCAAAGTCACAGACATAGATGTAAAGAATATCCTTACGAATTTGTATATCTCTTTCTATCTGGCCATCTGACATTCGATGGTATGTCGTACTCATATAGACCCTATATCACAAAACCTTATATAGGCCTCTCCAAATGATTTAAGTAAACCCGAGATCCCTATCAGAGACTATAGAATATAGAACCACGTGAAAACAAAAAATCTAATTCACTTAGTGATTACCTAACTCCTCAATTGTGGTTGTATATTGAATGGGTAAAAGTGGGAAAGTTTAGTCATCCTAGTAGTCATAATAGATATTTCATTATTATTTCTGTAGGAATGTCCTAACCCAACCAAAATTTCTATAGTGATTTCATCCCACTTCCATGTTTGCAATTGATGTGGCTCATGAAAACCTAAAGTCCTCTAGTTCTGGGACATGACCTATTGAAATGAATAATAGTGAGAGAAAAAACCATCAAACCACCATCTCATACCTAGCCTCCTGAATCACTACATCATGTCAATGAATATATTCATCATTTTTGGTTTCACAACCCACTATAAATTATAGAAATCCCACATCACATATTTCTTGATTGATAATGGCACCACAAAATTCTTATGATATCATATAACGACCGCCATGTAGAACAACAACATGCAAATTGTATCCCAACTATAAATAGAGTATCTAATTCTATATAAATCATCATCAATCATTTTTCCCTGAAGAATCATCTAGAGAAGATAGGAATTCAACTATAAATTGTCTAAAAAACATTATCCTATAACTCTATAACTTAAATTTTCAATTTTAAAACAGGACACATAATGTTCCACACATCCGATGATTCTTTCACAACATCATTCAGAAGTCACCTTCTCAAAACATCTTAGATGAAATTCCTTTTCCTTGAGGTATGTGAGATTTAAAATTACAACAATTTTAGGTATTCCAGCCAACACCAATGGTAGATAATAAAATATTTTTAAAAGAAGATATTAGTCAAGAACTTGTGGTCAGAATACATGGTAAAGATTTCTCTTAATAGTTAATCATGCCATCAATTTAGGGCATACATCAGAGCTGCATGCTCAAAATCATGGGTCAGATAAGTATTCTCATGTGGCCTAATTTAAAAAGATTCATAAGATACGAAATTATCACCCTTTATATGTACATATCTCAAACCCAATCCTAATACATCATAAAATACCACATAGCCTCTATGATCCTCTTGAAAATTCAGCACTAGCACAATACTAAAAATACATTTCATCTCAACAAAAAAAATCTAATGAATTTTATTCCAAGAAAGCATTAATTCCTTTTTATCTTAGAGAAGTCATCATAGAATCCATTTATGAGAATTCGTTACACAAAGAATCGATAAGAGCAAGTTATTCCAAAGGATCCTCGAATCATGAAAACATTTCTTGATTATTCCCATAACATAGCATACTTCACCTTTATAGAAATAATGATATACCATTCGACACCACATTTCCAAAAAAGGTCACATACCAAATCAAGAAATCACATTTCAATATATTTCCATAAAGTCAATGATTTCTCAAAAAATCTATAACTTCTCTCAAATTAGGTGCTTGATCCTCCTCAGAATTAGAGTACATAATTATTTCATCCACAAAGACCACCAAAAAATTATCAAATCCCTCATATATGATATTATTCAATAAATACATAAATACTACTAGAAAATTGATTAGACAAAATGGTATGATATGGTACTCATAATGGTTGTACCTTCTCCTAAACATGGTTTTCCAAATGTCAGTTCCTTTTATTCTCAACTGATGGTAACTAGATCGAATATCAATAATCGATAACCAATTCACCTACATCAACTAGTAAAATAGATCATCAAGATTTTCCAAAGGATGTTATTTCATTAACGTAACTCATTTGAGTTTTTCATAATCCACACAAAGTTGAACTGTTCAATTGTCTTTCTTCACAAATAGAACAAGTGTCGGACAAGGTGAAAAATTTGGGCGTGTAATCCAATGTCTAAAATATCATCCAGATGAGTCATCAAATCATTAATTTTAGATGTTTCTATGTGATATGAAAGAATATATATTTGTTGAATGTTAAACAGTAAATATATTGAAAACACTACCTCGCCTACTAGTGGTGAAACATAGAAATATAAAGGAAAAACCTCAGAAAACTCATTGATAACTAGAGAGATATAATCACCCAAATATTCTAACTCTTGAACAAAATATAACACTAATTTTACTTTCCCTATATCTAGATAATATGTTCTGACTCTAAATGACCACGGTTTGCACTCTCCTTAAAAGATACGGCACACCCCATCATGCACCATAATGGAGTCTCTTCGAAGATAAAAATAAATCATAAAATTATTAAAAATAATCCAATTTATGAGGAAAATTATTTCATGTTGATTTATGTTGAGAACTAAAAAATCCCAAGAAATCTTTCTATTCGATAATGGGAAAACAAAAGCAATACCACAGAAACCATGCTCCCTCTTCACTCAAAGGGTGTGGTAATATCCATCACATGAGATTAAATATCTCAAGGATAACATAAAATATTTACAATATGAGTGGAAATAAAAAAGTGAGATACACTAATATCAAATAAAGTAACATTTAATAATGGATCTATAGTAATTGTACCTATGTTAGTCATTGGACCCATGTTTGCTTCTTCTGTAGACTCTTCCACTACATAAAGAAGATTTGTTCCAGATGCTTGTAAATGGAAATTCTTTTATCTTCAGGAATATGATTTAACCATAGTTATATTCAGAACTAATGATACCATTCCAACCCATGGAGTGGGATAAAATGGAATAACTTCTGCAGGTTACCCGAGAATCCACACGAACTAAATATCGTGGGTGCATTATTGAAAACCCATCTCAAGTGTCAAGGGTTTATATACTACTAAAAAATAATGGGGCCTCAATGTGGAACTATATGAGGTTTATAAAATCCCAACATTTTATAACCACCATGAGATTCATAAAACATCCTAGTCCCTTTTTTCGTACTCATAGAACATCCACTAGGAGAGAAAGGAAATCTGGGAAACTGTAACATACCATCCATTACAATTTCATCCATCAATTCTCTATCCAACAGATCAACATAAGAGTTCATCTTCAGTAATAAATCCTAAAAACAAATATCAGATCAATGTCCCATATAGAAACATCAAGTATTAATATTCTCATTCGAAATAATATCACGTGAAAACCACGCATGTTAATCCATGTGACTGCCATACTTTGTCACGATCTTATCAGCCTACTTGAGTTTTAAGAACCCCATATCCTTATCCAGCACTATAGTCTCTAAATAGAAATAGTTAGTGAAAAAAAATTTAAAGTCTTTCCATTATAATCTATAATATTTTTTATCCATCACAATTGTGTCCCATTATCTCTCATTAAGTCCATATATCTTAAAGGTGGAACATTTAACCTTTATTTTATCAAGGGTATCCAAGAACTCAAACAGATGTTTGATATCTCACAACCAATCTTCAATGAGTTAAGGATCATTATATCCTTCGAATTTTGGTGTATTTTTGTTAAGAAATATTCATCAAAAGTACATAATATATCCCATAAGGTTCCAAAAATGGATTCTGAACATGAATATGTAGATGTGATTGTCGGAGAGCATGGATAGCATGCATGATAGCTTCAACCAGATCCATGTCCCTGAGAGGATTCTCTCACTAAGATTAATCAACAACTTCCTCTTGTATCCTATCCACACATAATCTCACGGGAATAATGCGACACCAAATTAGATAGAAATCATTGAAGACATTAAATTAACAATCAAACTGACCAAAAAGGGAAAATCATACCATCAGATAGACAAAAATATTTGGATATTATCTTTTGAAAATCAAAATAATGGGAAATAATAGAACTAATCCTAATTATGTCTTTCCCAGACAACCAATGGCGACTTAAGGCTCATTACGGTGGGAGAGGGCATGACTTTCAATCAAAATTAACTCCTAAGTCCCGATAATATTACTTGATATCATACTAACATCAAGGGAATATTCTTAACCAACCCATTTGATACCACTTCTTTATGAACCATCCTAGATACCCTAGAATCATAATACTCAAGATGGAACAGACATGGACCTAAGGGAATTATTGATCTCCATGTGTTGGATTCAAGTAGAAATTATCATACAAGAAAATGTGGGAATGTTTATTACAGAAAAATATAAGAAGAGAATATTCGAGTTAGTATTATCAAAAGGGAAACTACATGAGAAAAAACGTATCGTATATCAAAATATATGAACATCCCAATGTATATCCAAAATAATTAGAAACTAAAACATAACAACCCATGTCCCAATTAGAATAGCTCTGTATGTCCCAAGGATCAACAACTGGAACCACCTATATGTGGAACTTTTCTCATTGATGAACTTGTAAGAAGATGAATTACAAAATCCAGAAGGCACCGTTAGGTTGTGTGCTAAAATTCATGGAGGATATCACCATGGATTCCATAAGAAGTTTCCAAAATAATTATCCAAATAATGTATAAAATTTTAAATAAAATTCCTGAAATTTCATTAAAATATTTAAATAAATCATTCTTTAAATTTAAAATGACGGAAATATTCCAACAAAATTTTTAATTAAAATATTATATAAAACAACTCATTAAAATTCATATGGCATGTGTAAACAGTTTAAGAACAATGAAAAATATATCAAAACAATCACAAAGGATAAACATGGTCATATTCCTAGAGATACGATCAATAAAGGTTATGGGATTCTTACACTCATATGATAATAGTGGGAATGTGTACACACCACTCTCCGACACTAGAGAAAGAAGAATAACCAACATCCCACTGAGGATAATATCTTCCAATAAGTTTTTTAAATTTCTAAGTCATAAATCTTTTGATAGTTCATTCTAATCCTAGCATGTTTTCCCCTAATAACACACAAACTACCTTGTCCTTCATATGCTGAATTATTAATCAATAATGAGAAATTTATTTCAAAAGATATTTTAAATATAATTAACACATTTCCCATTTAAATATTCTAATTACATTTAAAAAAAATTGGGTTTTAAATCAATTCATCTATTTTTTCATGATAAAACCAATGGGTTATTATCAAAATAATTTAATCCATTTTTCTCAAAATATATTTCATAATTAAACATCACAAATATAATTTCATACATTCCATCAAATCTAAATCACATCCAAATGCACTAAAATTGAGAGTTTTCCCAATTTCATGCTAAAAAAACCCAAACCCAAAATTAAAATCCCTATTAACTATAAATGAGTTCTTCCCAAATTAATTGAAATAAATTTAATTTAAATCAAACAATTTAATCTTATGTAAATTTGTAAATAATAAATGGAACCACAAACCATAGTTCATGGGATCACATAACAAAAATTCAATTACAAGATTGTCCAATTAAGAAAGATGACAACGGAGATCCGAGAATCAAACCTAGATTCAAAATCTGAAATAATGGGGATTAGATCCCCCAATAACACAGATATCTAATAAACCCTAAAGACAAGAGAGAAAGAGACCATTAGATAAAGAATGGGATGATAAATCTTACTAATAAAGGACTGATCAAAGATCCCCTAGATTAGAAGCACCTTGGAGAGGGTTTTTAGGATCAGAACATGGTCCTTGGTATCCCTATCAACCATAGAGAATGAAAGATAGTTAGTAAAAGTATAGAAGGTTTCAAAAAAGAATGGTTTGGGAATTTGGAACAAATTTTAGGATAATAAAATCCCACACACCTGGTGAGATGAGTAGAACTGCATGGTTTATCATACCATGTTCCCTAGAAATGTTCCTCTAAATGTGGGGTATCATAGTTTCTCATTGGTGGATACATGGTTTTTTAAACACTGTGCTAATCATGAAAACCATCACTGCCTAGGATTGAAGGATTTTCACTAGCATGGCACACTATTTTGGAAAATCATGTCCCAACTAGGCACATCCCAATAAAACATCAAAATTTTCAATATATTACTTGAAGAACCCCAAAATGAGTCCCATCAAAGCATTTTTAGAATTTTGGTTGATGAGTTGCTAAAAAAGTAACAGCATGTTACAATATTAATATTATTTTTTATTATGAAAATTAAAATTTAAACATTGGAATGGTGCTTAAAAATAGAATTAACTAAATTTTGAAAATATATATTTTATAATATTTATTATTTATTAATTTATTATAAATAAAATAATGATCATATAAAATATGAAAGAAATATTTTTCTAAAAAAAGATTTTTTCTAAAAGACACATCAATTTCACTTTGCATATATAACTTAAAATTTAAATTTAAAAATATTTTAAAATTTATATGAATAAAAAAACTAAATTTTTTAAAGCGGAATATCCAAAATACCTAATAGTTAATTTTAATTATTTTCATAGTGGTTTCATTTTATGAATAATAGTAAAAAATACTGAATTTTAATTAAATACATTCATTCCGTTCAAATAATTTATAATGATAAACTATATTTTGAATTTATTTTGAAGTAAAAATAGTTCAATTATAAATTAATTAATCTTATTTAGTTCATTGGGATCATTATCATTTTAAATTTAGAAATAAAAACATTATAAACTATTAAACATTTTAACATTAAAAACTCAATTTCTCATCTTGTTGGTGAGATTAATTTAAAATAAATTTTTCCAATTTTGTGAATTAAATTTCAAAAACATTATTTCATATTTGGAATCCGAAATTTTTTTATTTTAAATTTAGTTCATCTTAAATTTCGATCATAATGACGATTGAATTCATAAAAAAATAATTACCATTATTAATGTAAAAATCAATTTATCGAGGGGTTAAACTATAATGATAAGAATGAAAATGACCTAAAATATTATATAAATTGTTTTGAATGAGTTTATTTACACCCTGGACAAACAATACCTAAAATACTGAAATTCGTAGCCACTTTACACTGAATATGACCCATATAATATGTTACGTAAAGAAAAACATACAAAATTGATACCTTCCTTCAATTTAATTTCTAAAAAAAGCTTTTGGATAAGGAAAAGCCACATAGGTGAGATAATATATATTATTTTGAAATATAATTTTTTTTATAATAGTTTAAATTTAATTTATATATATGAAATAATTACTTAAAATGCATAAGAAACACTGACACATTAGGTGTTTAGATAACAATTGAAACTATAAATATTAAAACGAAAGTAAATTGAATGAATTATTGGGATACATTGTTTATAGATAAATATATCATGTCACATTGTAGTGAACATCATATATCATAAATCTATCATTGAATTCGCGTTTTTAAATTCATATTAAATGAATAATGTCAAAATTGACAACAATGTTATTTTATTACAAATTATATTTTATTAAATGATTAAAAATGAATAACAATAATATATTCTACCACATTTTTAGTAATTGTTAATAAATATAAACAATGTTTCATTAATTGATAAATTTTTTGATTATAATTAAAATATTAACCAATAAAAAGTAAATAGTACTTTTTTAGTTTAGTTGAGGTTAAAGAGGTGTTTTTATACTCTACATGCCATTTTTTTTAAATTAATTTTAAAAAAAATGATATTTTTATTTTATAAATATGATATCATATATAAAATCAGTGGTTCTAAATTTTTTAATAATTATTAACTTAATATATTCTTAATTCATACATTTCTTAGGTTAGAAAATTAGATGTCATAGTGAAAACCCAAAATACTAATCACAGGGAAACATAGAAGTTATGAACAAAAATGTTTAAAACAAGTGCTTTCATGGGATTTGAAGGTGTGGATAGATGATATAATGCATAAAAAATTGATTTTTTAATTTTTGAGTCATTTTAAGTAATATTAACTTCCCAATATTGAATACTTCTATGTATTTATAAGAATGTCACTTTTTATCTATAAAAGCGAACTCACTCCAATCACATATTCACACCTCCCAAGATATTTGGATTGACTAGAACCTACCAAAATAAAATTCCAAAATCTCTCCCCTCATCTTATAATCCATATTTTGGACATAAATTTATCATTTGAAGGCTTTAGTGAAAACCAAGGGAGGGTACCCAATGAAGAGATAATGTTCTTCAATAAGAATCTCTATTTTATTTATTTATCCACATCCTTCAATTATTATTAAACCATTATTATATAATAATCTCAAAAACTTACATATACTGAATTTTTTACAAAAAACGGGACCTAAAACCATCTCCTATTCCATCAAATGGGTTTCGAAATCACAATTCTTTTATACAACGACTACTGCCATGCAAACTGATGTCAGTCGTCTTCCATTCCACCATTCACGGTTAGGTATTATGATGGAAATAAATTATTTATTTGATATTTATGAAATATCTATACCTATTGAATCTCTATATAATACATTTTTTTACTTTCTATTCTATAGGAGACGTGATAATTTCACTCATGTGTATGGAGGAATTTATTTTCACGATGCAATGTGATTCCTCTTTCACAAACACATCACCTAGATTGTGATAATAATAGTGTCAATAATTATATGTTATATAATTAAAAAAATTAGTATTTAAATGATATATTTTTCATTATAGAAATATAATTTATAGCATTTTATTTCATTTGTTTTCACTCATGTAAATATTATTACATCATTCATGTATGTGTGGACTACCGCCTTTACAAAGAGACATGACTCTCTTTTCATCACCACATACTTCTCATAATGATCGGTGAAAATGGAAACATTTCATAAGTGTGTGTATGACCTACTATATCAATGATCATAACTTCTTACATTTTTCATAACCATAATTCATGATTGTTATTAAAAGTAAAATTAATGTATAAATGTTATAATTATTTCATTGTGATTATTTTTTACATGATATAACTATATAATATGTGAAATAAAAGATTCATTCATGATGAAACATTCATGAGAAAACAAGGAAATTAACAATTAAAACAATGAAAATAATGAATGATTATTATCAAAAGGTAAATAGATATTATGGAAGTATCATATATCATATTTTAAATAGATATATTTTTATGGTATATGTTAATAATATGGTTAATCCCCCCTATACAGTAGTTTAATGAACACTCGATAAAAATGAAGCATAAGGTAATCGATTTCTTAAATAGATTTCAACTCATTAGGTTAAACTTCTACTTAATTTATTATGTCATGATAAGATTGAGTGTGTGATGAATTTGTATTATATTATGTTATATTTATTCTTTTTTTATGTGGATTTATATTTGTCACCCATAACAGACTAAATTAATAATTCTTACTTCAATATTAAGGTCATTTTAATGGTTTATTTTATAATATGAGTATAATGGATATTTTTTATTCTTGAATGTAAATTGAAGATAATTACCAAAACATATGGTAATAAAATATTTAATTTTATTCTATATTTTTTCATTATAAACCCTCTTAATTAATTGTAAAAAAATTCAAAATTTGGTTATTAAAATGTTTTATAAAAAGTTTTCATAAAATCCAACTTATGGTTTTATCCAAAACCATGTTTTCAAAAAATATATTCAAATGTGTTTTAACCTATTAAAATAGATTTATAAAAGGAGTTTTTTTTCTATTATTACTCTTTAAAATATTTCAATGGAATCCTTCTATCATTTTAAAAATAATTTCAATTTGGATTTTACCAAAAAAAGTAAAAATAAACATTATTTTAATATGTACAATGTTAATGTAATTTCCAGACATCGTAGCCACTAATTTTGTTTCAATTTATGTAATAAGTTTCGAAATTTATTTTCAATTAAAATTATTTTAAAAAAATATTCAAAATTAAAAGAATATATTCCCCAATATTTTTTGGAATTATATTTTTATAGAATATATATTCATCAATGAAAACCACCATTTTATTATTACTCTAATCGGTATATATTGTCCTTATGTCATCCTTGATCTTCCTCATGATGGTTTCTGATAATTTTGACTAAGGAATGTATTAACACTAATTCCCTTGATTTATTCATGTAGTTAATAACATTCTCGTGAAATTTTCACTTTCATATAATCAACAGATATTAAATTTCCCCTAAATATTAATATTATTTATCATGGATATGTTTATTTATAAAACCATATTTCATTTTTACATATGGTGTACTATGTTTAATGTTATTTGATATATGGGGAACTATTGATAAATTTGTATCCATTACTAAATATTAATACTTTTTGAGAAGGCATATTTTTTATGAATTAAATTAATCATTCGTTATATGATGAATTATTAGGACACATATGACATGGGTTTTGTATTGGTTACTGAAATACCCTCAATTCATCAATAATATCAGGAGATGAAATCAATTAATCAGAATCCCTATGAATTTGAACCCAATATGTTCAAAAATATATTTGTGAAATATTTTGATAGTAATATGTTAAAATATCTTGCGAAATTTCATGATGGTTAAGATATTATATACCTAGGAAACATTATTTCCAATAAAAAATAATTTCTTTCATTCAAATTCAGTTATCATTGTCCATGAAATTTTCACTATGACACTATATTTGGATAAATATAATTTTTAGTTAATATATTAAATGGAATTTGTTTTCAGTCATATTTTATTCCATATTTTATTCCATATTCAGTTATTTGAATTTCAGGTTTTCACCATTATTTACCTTTATTTGTTTATTATGATTATTTATTCATGATTTCTTTTGTTTTAATTAACCCATGCTATCCATTTGAGATCGACCGTATTTTGTTCATTACTTGGGAATCCATAAAATGTACTATGTTTAATATATAGGGATATACTAGGGGGAATATTTATGTTCATGGAAACAAAAAAATTATGTTCTAATTTTTGTATTCAAATTTAATTTAAGACTAAATTTTGTTTCTAGTTTACCAATACATCTGAACTATGCGGTCCTTCGGGGTGTGATTCCACGCATTTTGTGCTAATAAACTGATTTTTGGCACCGACTCTAGACTATTGGGGTTTGGTACACTATAATCATCCTTAACATATTCTCATTATATGATATCAAGATAAATAAACTAGATTGTATCATAATATCATACCCCTAGCGAAGCATTAAAATTTGTAACGTACAATCACAAAAATGAATAATACCTTTAAAAAAGAATTTGAACAATTCCTTGAAAATAATAATAAAAATATTCTATCAGTATCATTTAAAAATAAAAATTTATAAAAAAAATTAAAAATAAAACATTCAATATAAAAATTGAAAAATGTACACTAATCTTCAAAAAAAAATTAATTTCTCTGATAGTAGTAAATGTTTTTTATGATATATGAAATAATACATCAATATTTTGATAGTTTTGGAAATAAAATGAGTCATAAAAAATCATTTTAAATGATTCTATTTTATCATTTAAAAAATCCAATGGTAGTAAAATTAATATTTATTTATCATTTATGGGTATTTAAAAATATAAATTTTATTAAGAACATGGACATGGAATAAAATTTTGATCGACCAAAGAAGAAATATGTGCGAGTCTTCTTAAAATCATTATCTCAATCATTTTAACTCCCAAAAATAGGTAACTAGTAATAATAATAATATATTTTAAGAATGTATAGAAAATTATAAAATATAATATTTTTATACATTATAATCATATAACTTCCCTCATTGTAAATTTATCATAGAAAATCTTAAAAATAAATGATATTGTTACCTAAACCCCCTCCTCTTTAAAAACTTTTGAATCAATACCATCTTCAAATAAATATAATAAAATTAGAATTTAAATACAATGATTATAATTAAAATGATGAGTTATTTTATCAGACAAATTATACATATTTCCCACAAAATAATCATGTGGTATATATGGAATATGTCTCAAAGAAACAAGAGTGATAGGAGAAACCCTTAACTTATTCCCTATTTTCCATCATACACATTCAACACTCCCCAATAATAAAATTATATTTATTATAAATAATTTATATAACCAAATTCAAGCTTAACTTACAATTCATCATACATTTATAATTTATAATTATACCTTTATTAATAATTATTCATTAAAATGAGCATTCAGGTGAAAATGGGTTTATTTTCCATGCATGATTTGGTTTGAGTGTTATAGTACATGAACATTTTTCAGGGTTTTATAAAAATTGATAATAATTCCAAAACTATCTTCTTTATTAAATATATAGAATTTTTTATCCATTCATATAAGGTGCTAATGAAAAATTAATTACAACACTCTATGGATATAGTAGTCTATCTGTATTTACGAGTGATGTAATCATTATCTAACATATTTGAAGGAGATTGAAAATGGATATACCCTCAAAATAAAAATATATTTGTTTAATAAATATTAATATTCCATTATTCTAATATGGTTATTGAACATTTGTAGGATCTTTGAGAATAAATAAATGGGGAAAATATTATTAACAACAAAAACCTCCTCTTTGGGTATCCTCCTTTGAAAATATTATTAAGGATTCTTTGGTTGGTATTTGAGAATGATGAGATTACTAAATATTTTTATAAGGATGTTGGGAGTGTATTATTTTTATTTAATGGTAATTATAAATGTATCAAGTTGTGTGGATAAAAAAGAAATGTATGTTAACTTTTATAAGGTAGTGGAGTGGCATGATTGTAATTACCCTAAACAATAAAATAATATATGGTCACTTTCAATAAATTTTGATAAAAATGGAGTCAATTTTGAATATGATATGGTATAAGGTATAAAATAATTCATGCAATAATATTTATTTAATTTTTATTTAATTTTACTCCTTATCTATTTAGTTTAACCCCCTCTTAATCCTTATCAACCCTTACTATGGTAATAACATACACAGTATTTATGTGTTAATAATTTCATTCAAAAAATAAAATTGGATAATAAGTGGTAAATGGTTGATATTATCCACAATTTTACATTAATAAAAATGAATATATTATTTTAATGATATTCTATTGAATTATAAATTATTTTCCAACATTAAATTTCTCTTATTACCTTATATGAAAATATATAGTGAAAATGAATCAGATAACTTCATGGGGATATAGTTAATTTTCTACAAAAGGGACATTATTATATCCCCTAGATAATGGAATTTAATAAAATATATTTGATATAAAAATTCATAATGATTAATTTTGTAAAATAATAACATATATAAACATTAAATCCATAATTATAACATGTATTAGGTGTCGATGATGAAAAATGAATGGAATTGATTCACGGGGAGGTAGTCTACCGTACACATGAATGATTATTTCATTTTTAATTTGATGGAAAAAAATAGATGGAATTAGGTTATTTCATATATATAATAACATATAAGTATATGGGAGATACATTTCATCTTATATCAACATAATTTGAGAATATTTTAATGAGGCTGAGGAACAAATAAAATAAAAAATCTCAGATAAATACGGTACCTCTTTTTTGTACAACCTCCTTATGTTGGAACCAAAAGCCTTCATAGGAATGATTTATGATCAAAAAATGGATTTGAGTATATTTGAATTTTATTAATGAATATATTTTTTATGATTTGGATGATGCAATTAATTTTATCGGGGAACTCAAAAGAAACTTCTGGGCCAGGGAATTTAAAAACATTCGTCATCTGGATAATGAGACTTGTCATGATTTATAGTCTGAGCCCAGGTACGGTCTGAATATCTCACATAAATTAGAATATAACAAAAATTAAACCTAAAAATATATATGTTCAGATATAATGTCATGCTAGACTGCAAATATTTACGGGTGATCATTGCATGAAGGACCCATAGTAGGATCCCTCTAGATCATCTACAACTCCTCAAAAATCCATGGGAGTGATGATCATTTAATTCCAGGTGCTAGCATGGTGATATGATGATATATTTGATGTCTTGACTATCACTGTGATTCTCTCCCTTCGATGGTTAAAAGCTCTCATAGATCATCACTTGAGAGAGAGACTCCCTCCCTAGAAAGCAGTTGGATTGAGAGGCTCTCATTAAAGAATTAAGGAATAGTTATTTGTGTGAGAGCCTCTCTCTACTTATATTGGAGGTTCTTAATACCCAATAGGGTTCCTCGACCCATGTTTATTTAAATTATACCAAAAAAATAAATATAATGAACTGAACTACGTCAATATAATTTATTATTTTATCACATACCTATAATATATATATATATATATTTAGTTGATAAACACTAGTAATTTAGCTAGACTCACAATTCCCACTTAATATAAAAAGAAGATGGAATATTAAAATAATATTCATTCGATTAATATTATTTCTTGTCTTTATTGAACATGTAAATACCACAAATAAATTAAACTTAGTTATTCCAAATATGAATAGTAAGTAATTAATTTTTTGGGTGATCAAAACATTCGACAACACTAGGACCCCGCGGTGGGGTCCACAATCTCCCTAATACAAATTGAACTGAATAGGGTGGATTCTTGAATATGCATTTGTGTGGGATCCGCTAAGACCTTATCTCGATAGAGTGAATAAAATATATAGACCAAGATTAGAGTCTAGCAACCCATCAAGGTCCTAAAAGAGATAAGTATTGTAATTGAAACGACAACCAACATAAGAACATGTATTGTGTACTAAAATATCTTCATCATTAAATAACTCATTACACAGGAGGCACACTCATGTCACCACCCCTTACTTGATTTATTATTTTCTGATCAAACTAGATGGATTTACATTTCAACTAATTTTACCGAAGAATTATGAAGGCAGTACCATCCTGATCAACCAGGCCTGAGATATATAAATACCTTAACATGGAAGAAACAAATCCTTTGATGAACATTCATCCAATTCCATACCACCAATGATGAACCCAATAAAGACTACCTCACTATAATTTTATAATCATGGTTTTCTCCATGAATCAATGTACACAATCAAATGGTACACATTGGAAGTGATCTCAAGTCAGGAGACCAAAACACATGTCCCTAGATAAAAACTATCAATGAAACCCAAAACATGTGGTGTTATTATTTGAGGGTCTATCTCCATGATCATACTAATAGAGATAACCAAGAAAAAACATCATGTAAACAAGTATCAAATATTATGAGCCCTCAACACATGGCAGTCATACATCAATTGTTTCAATTCTATAAAATGTATCAATACCGTATGACCTTTCTATAATATAAATGTAACGGTATCTCGAGGTTCTCAGTATAGCCAGGGATATTATTTAAACATTTTATATGATAAATAACCATTTTAAATTAATATTAAATAGTGGATTTGGAAATATCTACACTATAATAGTAATTAAAGATCATGTATAATTAACTATATACATGAAATGGTAATCAGAATTACAATTCAAGTTGGGTCTATAGAACCCATTATTCTGAAACTCCAACTTTCACTAGAGAAAACATTATAACAAGCCTTGTTAGCTACTCACATGATAAATATAATGTTTCATCTAATTAATGACTTCATCTGATGGGTGTACTAGATTTCTAGCGCATGTCTATTCTGCTATATGCGATATCACCCCCTTGAGTAAAACTTATTAAGAGATGGTACGCAGGATTATATATATTATTTCACTTTCTAATCATGACATCATGGAATGTACTAGTAAATAATTTTCATGATGATTAAACTCTAATTATTAGGTGTGATTCCAAGAACTGGAACAAATCATTTCATTTAAAAACTTCTTCTTTTCTGCATTAGAAGTTGCAGCATACTTGGTTTTTGTAGGTATCACTACCACTGGCTTATATGATCTTGTATCACTCATAACCTTAGCCTAACTGTGATATTAATTTAAATTGATCCAAAGGAAGACTAGCATGTCTCCCACAAAAACTATTCTCCTTTTCCTTACATACCTAGAACATATCATTTGTTCTTTACAAAGTACAGTATGATTGTCCTAACTACTTCACTTGGATTTCTCATGGATATAACTGATATTTTCCATCAATAACTATATACTAGAAATATCAACTCATGTACATATCATGGAATCTGTGATTGATCCATCACTGAGGCGTATGGAACTCAATTCACCACTAAATATCCCCATACTACTATTTGTGTCTACTATGGGTTATTTATGAGAAGTGACACAAGAAAAAATTATTTTCTTGAATTGATACATCTTTTATTTATCAATACTATGTAATTATTTGTACGACTAACTAGGTCTAGAAAACCATTATATTTACATAAGTATATCTTATTCTATATAACATAGTGTTCTAATTTAAGTAAATCTCTATAGAATTACTTTTATCCAATTCTTATTTAATTGTAAGAGAAATATCTATTTACCATATGTTTTTGAAAAAATTTCCCTTCGAAAACTATGGCACTCCCATAAACCATTGGTAGACACTTTGGAAATATTCATTCCAAATAAATATTGCAAGATCTTGTTACTTACATTAATCTTGAACTGCATTTTAGTAAATGGCAACCCTTATTGGCATCATATGGTGTCACCATCCCTTAATAGTTGTGTCATTTAGAAACATTCCATGAAAGATGGTCCTCATATCCAATAACCAATAAAATGAGCATATAATTTAGTTATGTAAAGTAAAATTCAAATGTACTTATTCATAAAAACTTTTTTACTACAAATAAAGCCTTATTGGTACCTCACTTGTACCATCCATTTATCATATTACATGAATTACCACTACAATATTCAATATATAATCCCCTCTAAACGTTGGTAAATTGAATCCATTATTGAATTTTAATTGGACTTGTCAATATTATCTTTTTTCATATACTGATTACATGTATGAATTGTTATTCTCATCAAATAATGTATCACCGAATATAGTGAATATAAACCATCACTATGGTTTCCTCCATCCTACATAATATGTGTCTCTGAAATATAAATGTGTCAAATGAACTAGTGGAACTTGTTCCTATTCAATCTACTTATGAATCTTTAGTATTGACTAAACCCAAGTTAATATTTCTCAAACTATCCTTAATAGATATTTCCACCCTTTTATAAAAATTTAGTCTATCACTTGACTCCAACTTTTCTCTCTTAGGGGTTCATGAAATATACTAAGAAACATTTAGCATTATTACTTTATATGCACTTTATGTATTTCTTAATGTCAGGTTTCTTAAATTCTAACAAAAACATTTCATCAAAACACATATTCTTATAAAATTAGGGATTTATATAATATTATGAATTATATGATATCTATTTTTCATGTTATTTGTAAAATGGTTATGAGATATCACTGTTATTTTCAATGCATGTCTAGAAATATAATGTATGTTTTTATATGTTGCAAAATTGAAACTACTTGCATCATGACTCGGATGCATAAAATGTGAATTTAGAAATTGATCAATTCTATATTTGTTTTATCAATGTTAACAAGTACAAATTATCTTTGATCCTACTTATTAACATAGATGTGATGATGTAGATAAGTTAATGTTCATTTAGGAATTATTCCACACTAAATTTTCATGATCAATGGCCAATTGGTCAGGTTATTATTCTCCATGTCATCCCGAAGAAACTCATGACGTCAAACCATGCATACCTCACCTTCCCATAACTTATTTACTTGAAGGAATCTTATGGATTTTATTAACCACTATCATACACATGGAATAGTTCAGGCTCACTTGCTAAACAAATAATGGAAGTTTGGTGGGATACCTTTATTTATAATGTTTTCATTTTCCAAACTAAATGCATTGATATTTCTAAAGGTGTTAGATGTTTCAATCTTAAATTACATATTGGATACATTATTGATGTAGAATTTTATTTTTTCATGACAAAGAATTATCATTCCACTACTGGGTAAATAATTCTTACATTTTATATTCCCCACTTTTTTCCTATGATTCAAGTACACAAAACTATTTGTTGAGTATGTTACACCACAAAAAACATTCATTACTGACCATATAATGATGTATCCATATATCGAATGAACATATGAGATAAATTTTTTTATACTATAAAATTTTTCTACTAGAATGTTTCACTTAAAAAAATGAATTTATGTGATTTTAACCGGTGACTTCAGAATCACCCTTTCTCATATTCTTCGAGAATTCATCGCACTTCTTGAAATGTTTATATATATTATTTGTTACTATATTTCCATAAACATATGTGAAAGTTCTATTGTATTTAATTATCGATAAGTATTTTAAAAACAGTAATTTTATTTAATGAATATACACTGAATTAGATGAAGGTACTTGATAACTCTTTTTAATTCATTTCCTTTTAAAAAAACAAAAATTTATTTCAAAATTTTTGATGAAAATAACCTTTAGATTGATATCCATCATTTTTTATTGAAAGGAATTATGATCATTCCATTAGAACTAGTCCTTCAATTTGACTTATTTCACTGTATTTTAACATTATTCATCATTAGACTTAATGATCGTACATTATTTAATATTATTATTGTTTGGAAAACCTTACATAAAAGGTAATGAAGTGTTCTCTCCATCTATTTTTTGTATAAATAAATGATACTGGTGTAATTGGGTGAAAATTAAATGAGAACATAATCCATTAAAAGATCATGAACTGTCTTTCACTATACACATACCCAGTGTAGTCATCATCCATTCAAATTTCACCTCATTTTATCATTGGAAACTTCTTAGAGATGAGACTACAAGGAATTTTCATCCATGTCATAATGTAGTAACCACAAATATCATCTTATGTTGATGATATAATTATAGCATAACCATCATGTGCTTTATATATGAGTCTAATGTAAAACTAAATTACACCCACACTTCTTGAGGTGGAATAAGATGTTGGGACCCCACACCATGAATTTTTTATATCAAAGAAGAGTGTGCAAGATCTATTACTACTTAGAAATTTTTTATAGTGTATAAATTTAATTTTTAAAAGTATTATCATAGAGAAAATTATGGTATAACTTTCCATTAAAAAATTAAAAGTTTCACATACCTCTACATTTATCTTTATTACTGATTTATACATTATTGATTAAATAAATAAATAAATAAATGTCTCCCACTATTGTATCGAATTATAGGAACCCTTTATATTATAATTTTAATACTCTATCACTTGATTATTATATTGATATTGATAGTTGAACCTCCCCTCATATTCTTCAATCTATGGCTACACCATAACTCATAGGGTCCAAGGTAGGAATTAGACAAGACAACCACATCAACAGGAGGTTCCTCGATATGTTGAGTGAAGTCCCATCTGCTAAAATCATATCATTATTTCCCAAATGTTTCCCCCTAAAATGATATAAAGTTAGATTTTCATAATCCTTAATATCACTTTAGTTATGTCAACCATCCATTCTCATTAAAACACTCCCTTAGTAACCGGAACCCTCATCATTTGGTATTAAAAGCACCCCAAAACGTCACCCAAAGATATTTTTGATATGGTGATTTATAAAATGCCATTAATTTTATCATAAAAATCTATAAAATATCATTAAATTAATTAAAATAACTTCTCAAAAAATCTAATAAAAACATTTTTGATTAAAACATATTTCTAAAGAATAAAATTATTTTTCTAAAATTTTATTGGTTAATTAATATGAATCTATCAATAAATTTATATTAAGTAAGAAATTTATATATATTTCATAATGTAGTTAATACAATTCCTATCCTCCAATTTAAGGCCTAGTTTATATTGGTCATGTTTAATATAAAATGATTTTCTGGTTCGCTTAACCTTGGTGTTGCATGTCTTATATGTTATCGAGCATAACTTCTTTTTTTAAATTCATATGGTGTTAAAAAAAAAAATCAATGGAAGAAGCATAAGATAAAAAAGATAGAATTAAAACATTAAAATCTCCATCATGTATAACACCATGTGCATGTTGGGATCAAGCCTATTCGAATATTTAGTCATACATGCAAAGAAACACTATGAAACAATCTAGTCAAAACATTAACCCAACTGATTTCGATTCATACCCCAGTATTTTGATATCAATGAAAAAAACCTTAGTGGTATCACACACACACACTAGGGATTCATATTTACTTTTCTTGATACACCCAAGGTTACAATTCTGTTATATTTTTCAAAAATCAATTATATCCATTCTCACAATATAGAAAATATGTTCTTAGTGAAGAATCACAACTCCCATGTATAAACCCCCATTTTAGGGTCCAAATCAGTTATAACAAACTCAATTGAACACATAGCATTCAAAATTATATTTTTAAATAATAAACCACATAAAAATGTTATCTAATGAAAAAAATTAACTTTTATATCAAAAAATCATTTTAATGAACCACACAATATGTAATGGGAGAATCTTATAGATTTTTAGGAATGTTTTATTTTAATTCAAATTAATGACATGGGGATTAGATATAACAAATATCATGGTTAAAGAGGAAAATTCAATAGTTTTAAAATGTTTAGATCTAGGTTCTCGATTAAGCCACACCATTTGGAAACCCATCTGCTAACCATATGTTGCATCTATCCATTAAAAAGTGGGGATTAATGTCTACCTAGGTTAAGATGTACAATTTCAGAAAACAAATCTCAAGCTAGGAAACAAAACTCAAAGAAAACCTTGGAACTCTCACATTTTCCTTAATGAGAATCCCAATTTGACTAAATCATCTCAAACCATGAATAATCCACTAGATCCTCACAGTTCCATGCCATATATATAACACATGGTTAGTACTAACATTTCATATAAACTATTCACCTAGTTTTTTTTCTCCATAATTCCATGTTCTCGACCCCTAGATTTTAAAAGTCCACTGCAATTACCCAAAGGTAAACTAAACATGAACTAAAGATTATATATAACCTGACAGAAGTCACATATGTTTCGAAAAGTATATTAAAATTAATCCCCAAATAACTGTTACACAAAATCACAAGTTAATCATAGGAGTTATATATACCTCACACATCCATTAAAAACCAATAAATATACCCAATATTATCATTAATCCCTTTAAAATACAATTTTATAAGACCTTAACAAGGGTATCTTGAACATTAAACTTATGATCATAAATAAATATATTGTCCCTTAAATAAAATTACACTGCATCACAAATTTTGAAAGTCCATAGGTAAACATATCAATAATTCAACCTTTTTTTTGAACCATTAACCCGCCATCGCCAATATATTCCTTAATAATTCCTTCCTTAAATAAAAAATATGAAACATATCCTAATATTAATTAATTTCATTTCAATATAATTTAAAAATAATTTTAATAGTTGAAATAATTCACACCATGGAGATATGTATCACCAATCATTATAGTCCTAATTCTGAATTTGGATGACCCATGGTAGTACATGTCGAGTCCATACATTATATGAATTCCAAAAAAAATATTCCAAGTTAATTTTCTTATTTTATTCATACATAGTTGATACATCATGATAAATGTGGCTATTGATATTGGTAAAAATTTGAAAATAATCCTAGGGTCAAAATATATAGTTCAAAGACATCCTCTCAGAATTGTTTTCAATAATTCCTTAGGATATGGTTTGATATTAGTTATTTGGATAAGTGATGAAATTCATGATAAGAAAAATATTTCTCTAGAAAGAGAATGATATATGTCAACTAGATGTCTCCCTCCTTTATAACTAAATATTGAACTGGTGGACCTTTTTCTAAGACAACCATCATGAAAACATGATAAATCCACATATGATATTTTCTAAAGAAATTACTTCAGGATAGTAGTTTTCAAAAATTATGGATAAATGTATCCAATTTTGCAACATTTATTGAAGAATATAATAGGATCATGATATATGGTAAATTTTTTATCATGTGAGTTGAATATTGAGGATGTTTTCTCAATAAATTGATATAGATTTGGAAATTATTATTATATGTGAATCCTCTAGATGATAAAAGAGGTTTTTTTGTAATTTTCAATCCATCTTAATGAATACAAATAACCTTATAAATGACATTTTCAAGGAAAAAATATCAAAGGGTATGTCATGTAAGAACATGGTTCTTATTCCTGAGGTATGGGTTTCTTCTTTTCTCTTTTCCTTTACTGTTTTTTAGAAATGAAGGAAAATAGAAGAAAATTACACTATTGTGGGTACAAACCGTGTACTTTTCCACACGTCGTGTACTTTCTCCATGTGGTATGAGTACACAGTGTGTGTAGGCACGCTGGAAATAAAAGGTGTAAAAAATGACAACACGTCGTGTAGTGGGCATGTACACGCCATGTAGTCAGTCGACTGGAAAATAGTAAGGCGGTGGGAGCTGAGTGACAGTACATGCCATGTAGTCAGTAATACACACCGTGTACTCATGTCGACAGAAGAACTCTGTTGCGGTGGAATGAAGTCTCTGTAGGAACAGTAAAAAATGTAATGTACACACCGTGTAGTCTGTTTTTTCGCATAAAATGGTAATTAGCCTCCTCTTTTCACAGAGAAGGCTTAGAACCGTAGGAGAGCTCAGGAAGACGGCCAGATCGTTGGAGATCACCTGATCGAGCATCGAGAATCTGTTTCCTCCTCCGTCAATCACATTGGAACCGTACAGGTAATCAATCCCCTCTCCTTGAGTAGTTATTTCCAATTATTCCTCTGAAGGATTCTATTTACGTTTGAACATGGAATTATTTTTTCTTGGATCTACGTTGTTCTTGGATGATTCGAGGAGCGTCGTTCACGTATACTGATCTGGGGAAATCGAGGTTGGTGTTCTGGTGTTTAAATTCCAACTGTTGTGTGTTTTGTGTACCATTGTGATATGAACCTATGTTTGAGGTGTCATATGGCTGAGTCCATGGCTGTTTATATACGTAGAATTTCATAGGAAATTTATTGTAATGGTAAAACTGTTGTTTGGAATCACTGCTTGGATCTAGGACCACTTTGGGGGTGTGTTCCTCTATTTAGCAGTTCGGCCAGGGTACCCGAGGGTATGCCATTGTAATAATGATTATTAAACTACAGAGAGAGTATTTGTATATGAACTTCTTGTTAATGTGTTTTCCTTGGCCTGATTGCATGTTTAGCCTGAGGGAATGTGTTTTTTTAGCCTGAGGGCGAGTGTTTTGTTTAGCCGGAGGGCAATGTTTAATATTCCTGAGGGCAGTTGTTTCCGTGCCAGAGGGAATTATCTCATATGCCTAAGGGCATTATTCATTATGTTGGAGGGAAATATCCATAGGGAATGATTATGATTAGCCTGAGGGAGTGACTATAATTAGACTGAGGGCGTGGTTCAGTTAGCCTGAGGGTAAGAGTCTGTTTACCTGAGTGTAAGACTTGGCATGTCAGAGGACACTGTTATTTCATATATCCACTATGGTGATTTCCGATGTTGTACATACCAATCCAAATCATATGCTTGGAGGTGATAGGAAATAATTAAAATGGAAATGAAACTGGTAGTGATAGTTACTTTTGAGTACTTACTAGTTTACAAAATTTACTTTTGCACACTGTTGTTGCATATTTTTCACACAGTTTGGGAACCGGCCTTTGGTGGGTGCCTACTGAAATTTATTTCTCACACCCTGTTTGGTTCATGTCTTTGGCCCAAACAGATTACGTTTCTATAGGTGTTGACAAGGGAAAGTGTCCCTATAAAATTACATGATTGTAGTAGAGGAGTGGGAGAGCATGAGACCAAGATTAGGCTTGCGATGCTGCTGCGTTCTTTCTACTCTGCTTTGTTTTGTTTTATTGTACCTTGTAAATTAAGCTGCATTGGATTTTACCATATTGTTTTGTAATATGTTCTGATAGTTTTCATAGATCTAGAGACATGTTGCATCATTATCTATATAACTGTTGGTTATCTTTAACTACAGTTCTTCATTGTAAATTTATATGGTTTATTTCTTCTACTATTGTGGTATGCAATTTATCATTTCCACTTCACTACGCTTTGAAAAATGAGGGAATATATTCACCACTCTCAGACCTAGGCCCCTCGCTTCTAGTCGGAAGCCTCTGGATTTTGGGGAAATGCGCTAGAGGTAATGTGACGATCCCAGTCCGTGGAACTCGTTCAATAGCTTTCAGAACCGGGATATTACAAAGTGGTATCAGAGGGGGTTGTTATATTTGACTTATTTTTTGGAGACTTAGTCAGGGATATGAAAAAAACGGTTGTTGGTAATAAGATATGCCCGGGAGTAACTAACCCGTGTGGAGGGAAAAGCCAGTTTACCTTGTATTTTTTCAATTATTCTGATTTCCAAATTTTACAGTTGATCTGATGTTCACCATTGGGTTACACACTTGTGATTGTGCTTTTTATATGTTATCCATGGGGTCCATTTAGTTACAAGCTAATGAGATGAGGTTATGTCATATCATTCATCATTTAAGCACATGCTAGAAATCACTTGCCATACGTAGTTTCATGCCATTTAGGCGCATTAGAAATTGCATGTTGTTGTGATAGTTGTTTTTCAAGAAAAGCATGATGTTGTCATAGCTTCTTTGATAAATAAATCATATGTGATAGGGTATTTTTTTGTGAGCTTATTGATAGGATGGACACAAAACTTTGGTTTTTGGGGAGTATGGGCCCTCAGTGACCTGAATTTTGTGGATCATTGACTTGTTTACTTTTTCATAATATGTATAAGATGCCAAACATTGATTCGCGGGGAGTATGGGCCCTCACGGATCAGAATTTGGAACTTAGGTGTTTTTTGTTTAGTATTTATTAGTTTCCGAAGTAGTTTTAGAGGCATGCTGTCCGGAAAACCCAGGATACATGCCGTGTAGTTCCTCGGAAACACGTCGTGTGTTCTTCTATTCATGAATAAATGAAAACATTTTGAGTACAAGTCATTTTACCTCAGTACATGTCATGTAGACTTTTCATGTTTCATAGACAGTGTGGGCGGGGACGTGGGGTAGGGAAAGGCCTGGGAAAAACATGTTGTGTACCAGATGTACACGTCGTGTAGTGTTGACCCAGAGTTCGCCCGTGTTACTAAAAACACGAACGAAGGAGACCTTGAGACATACATGTCGTGTCCACCTTGGAACACGCCGTGTAGTCTGACCTGGGGACCCATCCTTATAACTAAAAAACCCAGGTTGGTGTTACCTTTTCTCGAACATGTCGTGTACCTGAGGGCCACACCGTGTAGACCTTACTAGTGAGAGACCATGTGGACTTCGCCGTGTGGTTGGGGAAACGGGGTTGTGTACACACAGTGTGCAGGTGTAACATGTCGTGTAGTATTTTCCGATTAGTCTTCAATGTCATGAACGACACAAGAAGTTATAAAATTAAAACATACACAACGTGTAGTTGTTATACACGCCATGTAGTATTTTTTAGAAGAGATCCTTGTGGCTAAGCTATGTAGAAGGACCCAGTAGGGGAGGAATATTCGGGTACACTCCGTGTAGTGGGTATATACACGCCATGTAGTCTTGTGTAGAAAATATTGAATTTCCTTCACCCTCTTGTTCCATTTTTGGACCCCTCATTTTTCATTCTTCAATGAACTTAAATCTTAGGTGTGTTGTTGACCTTGTAGAGTCATGATGCCGAGACGATCACATGTTGTTCTCCAAGAGAGTGGAAATGATTATACTCCAGATGTAACACCCCAAGCTTCTACAGTACGCTTCTCTTTGAATAATGTGATAGCGTGTGTTGTACGCAACACCGAGTTCTAACACACCATAACCAATCAAACTAGCCGTTATGAATAGTAATACCTACTTTTTGAAGTTATATATATTTTATATTTCAAAATGGACATCATTTTTGGATTTGGAATATCTAATTTAGCCTAAGATGAAATTTTGGTACATTTCGGATAACTTTCATATTTTGATGAATAGTGAATATTACTAAATTTTAATTAAAAACAACTTTTTTAATCAAAATAATTAATAATGATAAATTATGAATTTTAGTAGTTTTAATGTATATTTAGAATATATTTTTACCATTTAATATAATTTTGGTCATTGGACATAATTTTACAATTAAACCGAACATAAACAAGTGCCAATCTTTTGATAGTTATTATCTCTTAAAAACACGCTTTTTGTTTTGACAGCGGGAATTAATTTTAAATTAATTTCTGCCACTTCTGTGTTTTGATATTAGGAAAATGGATTCCATATTTTGAATCAGGATGTTCAAATTGTGTAAATAGGTAACTTTTATTTTTAGACATTTTGAATAATTACTGCGGTAAATATTTTATTTACCATGGTTAAGGGTAAATCAGGTAAATAAGGGTTAAAAAATAATATTATAATAATACTAAATTAACCTAAAACGTTTTTTAACCCTATTGGTTGATACATAGTCGACCATGGGCATCTACGGGTCGATTTTGGGACCCCATGGATCCACTTGTAAGTGATAATGACACTTTATTTTAATTAAGTTAAAATGAATACAAAAATGACACAAGCATATATCTTTTAGAAAAACAATTGTTACATAGGGTTATATATGTTAGCTTTTAGATTATAAATATTCATTAGAAAGATAAAAATATTTACTACATAATTACATTTTATTTATAATTTTTAGACATTAAATAATTTATTTTATTTATGACACAATGATGATGCAGTAATTACTATAATAGTGAAACATTAAAATAATTGATATTATAAATACCCAAATAAATATAATATGAATATTTTAATGAATTAAACTAATTTTCTAGGATAATATGATATATTAGGATTGATTTAATTGACTTTATTATAAGTAATAAATCTGTTATGAGTTTCACAAAAATCAACTATTGAATAGAGTCAAAATTGACATAAAAGAGTTCTTAAAACAAATATTATATTATTAATTGATATTAAATTCCTAAAAATCTAAGGATCGGCCAAGAGACTTATATCATGATAGTTTCATCATTAATGGACCACTTGGGGGTCTCTTGGATGTATATAGTAAGTTTATTAACCATATTATATAAAAATACAAAGAGACATTGTAAAAGTGAAACTAATTAACTTAGAGTTAATACTTAAAGATAAGGTTAATATAAGTACCCAAACCTGTCTAAATTCTGTTGGTTGATTGGTTTTCTACCTATCCCCACCTTAACCTTTGAATAATCAACTTTGGAGCCATTAGAAACCGAATATGAATTTATTATAAATTAATATTTCTAGCTTTTCCAAAGGTGCCCCTCACCCCTCTTATAAAAGGGCACTCCTACTTCTCATTTCTTCACACCTTTAAAGCCTTTTGGTTCGGCCAAACACTGCCCAAATACTCTCCCAACATCACTCACTACAACCTAGAGGAATTAGTTTGATCAGAAAGCCAACCTAAGGAACCCTTTTGATCAAATCAAAAGGAAGAACCCGAAGAAGAGGTAATGTTTTCACCACCCCTTTTCAAATTCCTTTCTTCTTCCACTTCTTCTTTCTTTGTTCTTACCATTATAAAATAATAACTCCAGTATATTACATATACTGTGATGTTATTATAAATATGGTACAACCATATTCAGTATTCTATCCACCCTTTGAATAACATGTCACCATACGTGCGTACGTACGGCTTACCGTCTCCACGTCATGGTGTAATTGTTATTCAATATATTATTATTTGGATGGGTATAATAATGATGTGTAACTAGTGTAAATAATAAATATAACATGTTAATGATTCTGTATATATGATATACCATCCATTTATATATTATTTTAATATCAAAATAATGATATTGTCGCTCGTGCGTACGTACGGACTACCGTCTCCACGAACGCGATGAGATTCATTCTCCATCGTATCCATTCAAGTATAATTCTCATTTGATGATTTAAAAATGATGTTTAAGGACTTGATATCATTCTGGATATGAATAAGATACAACAAACATGTCTTACGTAACAAAACATATAAAAGAAAACAAGTAAGTTAACACCCGAAACAACGATAATTCTAAGATATTATTAACAAATCAATGTTAAAAGATCATATATGATATCATATTAATATATATGATTCTTGTATAATTTAATAACAATTATTTCACCATTATACAGGAGGTTAACCTACCCCAACCAAGGAAAATTACAAGGTAAGGGATTTTCTTATCTCACTTTCAATTCCGTGAGATTTCCATTGTTCGCCACTAAATTATTGAAAGTGGTGTATTGTGTACTACCCATAATTATATTCTTTGTGTAATACACCCTAATTTATGTGTATTTACATATTCATTGTATGATACCTCTTTCATGGGTTGTATGTTTGATAAGTTACCAAATTGGTAAGGGTTATTTCACAATCTCTTCATTATCCGAGGTTGTTTATATGTAATAATCTACTGGGATCTCTTTATCATCCACATCCATGTTTCATAAAAATGTATTTCAAAACATTTTTACTATTTACTAGAATATGAGTTAAAGTCATTTATACCCTTTTTGATTTTTATAAGTGGTTTATAAAGGAATCTTTCCGTCATTTTCAAAACAAGGTCCCTTTTAACCTTTTCGACAGAATTAAGGTAAGAATGTTTTAACTTATACGGCGGGTGCAGCTATTTTCCGCCGTTATAAAATCTTCAAAGCTTCCCTTACAAGCTTATAAGAATATTTTCAAAGAAAATGTTTTATTTTATATGGATCTTAAATGATTTCAAAATAAAAGGAGATATTTCTTTAAAAAGAATTTTGATTTCATCTATGTCAACATCCTTTGATGGATTTTAAGATTATTTGAAGTTGATTTATTATGATACAAAACTTCTATATTGTATTGAAGGTTTTGTGATATGTTTGACTTTGGATGTGCTATTTTTATACCATTCATAGTTTATGGTGAAAGTATTGACATTTCGTATGCTAGTTTTAATATGAATGTTTATGTTATGTTTAAACCTTTTCATATGGGAATGCATTGGACTTAATATGTGACGGGTGGAGCCCGCTATAGCTCCTCGATGCATCGGTAGGTCTCATGAGACAAACTAGTGTCTTGGCACAAGGCCTTCACAAAATCTTATTTGTAGTCTTGGCACGAGGCCCTGGCTATGTGGTTATGATAGTCTGGCATTATGCATTCCATCATTATGAAAGTGGTTATTGATTTTGCATGTGATTATTCGATTAGTAGAATAACCATGTGAATAAGTAAATGGCATTATTTCATTTTATTTATGCCATACTATGTTAAATGTTCAAGTTTAAAAGGCTTTTGTTTTAGTAATGCATTGCCTTAAATGTTTATGCTTATTTTGAATGTTCCGCTATATTTTTATCCTTACTGGGAATTTGAGCTCACCCCTTTTCTATGTTTTATTTTTTCCAGGATTTGAAGAAGTTAGTTATGAATGACCTGCAGGGATATTATGAGGGGATAATAGTGTGGACTGTAGGGACATTATGTTGTTGTAGTAGTTTTTCAATTTATGATGTAATGTAAAACTTATGAGTATATCTAGTGTTTCCAAGGCTACTAAACCATTCGGTCTTTCGAGATTTGATCTTTCTTATGATCATGCCAATGTTATGTAATAATGCACCGACTCTGGGTAACTAGGGTCAGGGCGTTACACCAGATATGGTAATCCATGGGATACTAGTGGATCCTCCAGCAGAGCCAGATGTGGCACCAGTCATTATACCGGACACAGGCATAGATGTCCAGTTCCATGAAGGCTTTATGCGGTTCATGCAGACCTTTCAGAGAGCACCACCGGCAGCCACATCTATGGAAGAGCTGACTTGAGTCTTCCAGCACCAACATCTGCCTACATTTTTAGGTGATGACATACCACAGGCTGCGGAGTCTTAGCTGGGGTCTATGTAGACTATTTTTTATCATCTTGAGATGCCTCTAGGGTGGAGGGTCAAACTCATGACTTATATGCTGCGTGATTCCTCCAAGAGGTGGTGGGATGTTACTACTCAGTCTAACCATCACAGAGACATGGAGTGGGAAGATTTTTAGGCCACTTTCTATGAATTCTTCTTCCTAGAAACGCTGATGGCAGATAGATCTTGGGAGTTCATGAATTGGCAGCAGGGTGCTATGTCGGTGATGAATTATTCTACTCGCTTAACCGAGCTTCAGTGTTTTGCACATGTTCTGGTGGGTGATGAGACGTTGAGGGCCAGACGCTTTGAGGATGGTCTTCGATATGACATCTGATCACTGGTGATAGTTTTGAGGTTTCCAACAGATCATGCAATTCTGAACCAGGCGCAGATTACGGAACGGAACCTTCGGTGAGCTTGTGGTGTGGGCCAGGGCAGTTTGACACCAGTTTCTATTACTATTTCTACTGGGAAGAGGAAGAGACAGATGAATTTCTCTCACGGGGGCAGTACTATCCAGGAGATTACTTCAGGTCCCCGGTCATGTTCTACGAGTGTCGTAAAGTGGGGCACAAGAGACCGAAGTGTCCACGTGATCTAGTGGAGTGTCGAGCATGTGGAAAGATGGGTCATCTGCAGCGCTTTTGCAGGGTGTTTCCACGAGTGGCTAGTGAGAGGGTTTATGTGCAAACTCCGCGAGTGGGAGCAGGACCAGAGGCTTATTACCAATCAGAAAACTGGAATACATTAGGGCGTACAGTTCGAGATGGTGGTAGTGGCCATGGTAGTAGAAACCAGTATCTCAGAGGCAGCCAAGTGGGATAGTTCAGGGTAGTCAGGCTGTGTCATAGGTCTGCAGCACTGGGAAGGCATATGCAGTGCAACAGACCCAAGAGGATCATGATCCATGAACTTCTACTATCAGAGGTACAATTCTAGTTGCTTCTGTTTTGTCTTTAGTACTTTTTGAAATGGGTTCTACAGATATCTTTATATCTATACCCATTGTGGAGAGCCTTGGGCTCTATGTTTCCTCTTCTCTTGATTTTATGATGCTAGACACTATGCTGGGGACTAGAACGACAGGTGTGCATCAGTGTAGGGAGTTCCCCGAAGATGTTGGTGGGTGTCACATTATATGGGATCTTTACATCTTGGAGATAACAAACTATGATGTCATTCTCGGGAGAGACTGGTTGGTTCCCATTCGAGCCTTTGTAGATTGCTATCATCGCAGGGTGCATTTCATGTCACCAGAGGGAGGAGAGTTTCTATACAAGGGTGAGTGGGATGTTCAGGAGAGTCAAGCTGGACCAGAGCATCGTGGGTGAGGTGGGGTCACATCCCAGGTTGCGAGTTTATATATGGATGACTAGGGAACATGTTAGAAGGATTTACCACTTATGGTGGATCATTTTAGGGATGTCTTCCCAGACGACCTTTCAGGACTACCTTCGGATCAAGAGGTGGATTTCTCTATTGAGCTTGTGACTAGAGCGGCATCGGTGTCCATTCCTCCCTATACGATGGCTACACCTAAGTTACAAGAGCTCAATAGACATTTAAGGGAGTTACAATCAAAGGGTGTTATCCGACCCAGTAATAACCCTTGGGGTTCGCCGGTCCTTTTTGCGAAGAAGTCAGACGGTACCCATAGACTCGGTGTGGATTATCAGAAGCTGAACCAGTTGACGATCAAGAACTGATATCCCTTGCCAAAGATTGATGATATTTTTGATAAACATTGAGGTGCATGAGTTTTCTCGAATATTGACTTGAGATCGGGATATCATCAGTTACGCGTTAGACCATCAGATATACTGCTTACAGCTTTTTGGAGCAAATATGGTTTATACGAATACTTGGTTATGTCGTTTGTACTTACGAACACGCCAGCAGTTTTCATGCCTCTAATGAAACATGTGTTCCAACCTTATCTCGATACTTTTTTGGTAGTCTTCATGGATGACATCATGGTGTACTCTCACACTTGACACGACCATGCTACCCATCTTGAGATAGTTTTGAGTACACTAAGAGAGAATCTTCTATATGTTAAGCTCTCAAAGTGCCACTTTTGGATGGACTAGACTCACTTCCTGGGTCATATCATCTTAGAGGAAAGAGTTGTAGTAGACCCAGAGAAGGTGATAGAAGTAGTTTCCTAGGAGCATCCGAAGAACGTGTTTGAGATACAAAGTTTCGTGGGGATGGCTGGTCACTATAGGCATTTTTTATAGGACTTATCCCACTTAGCAGAGCCGTTGACGTGTTTGACTAAGAGGGGTTTGAAATTTATTTGGACAGAAGCTTATGAGAAAACCTTCCAGGAGATGAAGGGAAGGTCGAAATCAGCTCCAATCCTGATATTTCCAGAGAAGGGAAAGTGCTATACAGTTTATTGTGATGCATCAGGTATTGGGCTGGTAGCTGTGTAAATGCAGGGCGATCGAGTTATTGTGTACAGGTCTCTTCTTTTGAGGCCACATGAGAGGAATTACCTGACGCATGACCTCAAGATGGCTGTATTTGTTCAATTGTTATGGTACTGGAGATATTATCTCATTGAGGAACATTTTGTGGTGTTCAAAGACCACAAACGTCTCAATTATATGTTTTCTTAGCTTGACATGAAGCTGAGGTAGCAAAGGTGGGTCGAATACCTTAAATCATTTGATTTTGAGCTTCCCTATAAACCTGGTATGGGAAATATTGTTTTTGATGCACTGAGAAGGAAGACTCGGATACAGACAGTTCATGATGCCAGTGGTGAATGACAGCTTATGGATTTTTTCTATGAGATGCATTTGGAGGTGCGTGACAGTCAGGGGAAAACCTATCTTTCATCTTTAGCTGGGACCTCTACCCTCCAGGATAGGGTGAGGATGAGACAACTATCTAATTCGAAAGGTCTAGTTCTTCGGGATTCAGTGGCAAAAGAGGACCCTCCTCCTAGATAAATGATAGGCGATGATGAAGTAATGCATTTCCATGGACGAGTATGGGTTTCAGGGGATATACGCGAGGAGCTGATGTGGCAGTTTCATGCTTCAGCTTGGGCAGTTCATCCCAGAGTTACCAAAATGTATCGTCACTTGAACTTTAAGTATTGGTTGGCAGGTATGAAGAGGTAGATAGCAGGTTTTGTTATGATATGTTCCACCTGTCAGCAGGTGAAGGTGGAGCATCAGAGGCCAGCCGGAGTGTTATAGCAGTTACCCATTCTAGAGTGGAAATGGGATGATGTCATGATGGACTTCATGACTGGGTTTATGAGGTCACCATGAGGCAACGATGTTGTGTGGGTTGTTGTGGACAGTCTCACAATGGTATCTCACTTTATTCTGATCGAGGAGACCTTCGGAGTTGACGATCTCTGGAAGTTTTATATCCAAGAGATCGTATGTCTTCATGGGGTCCCTCATTCTACCGTTTCATTCTGGGATGCCTATTTTACGTCTCCTTTCTAGAAGAGTTTTTAGAGAGCACTGGGTACACAGGTGCTTCTGATCACAGCATACCACCCTCAGACCGATGGTCAGTCAGATCATACAGTACAGGTGCTAGAGGAAATGTTGCAAGCATGCGTCATAGACTTTGCGGGATTCTGGGAGAAGCATATGCCCCTAGTAGAGTTTTCCTATAATAATAGTTTTTAGGAAACTATTTTTATGGCACCTTAAGAGGATTTATATGGTAGGCCATTCCGATCACCTTTGTGTAGGATAGAGGCAGGTTAGGCAGCTTTACTAGGACCAAGTCTCGTGCAGGAGACTTCTGAGAAGGATCAGTTGATTCAGAAGAGGATGCCAACTGTAAAGTCTCATCAGAAATATTATTTTGATCGCTGCAAATGAATCGTAGAGTCCATAGTTAGGGACCAGTTTTTCTTGTGTTTTTCACCGAGGATGGGACACCGGCGGATCAGGAGAGAGGGTAAAATTTCACCGAGGTTTGTGGGGTCATTTCAGATTATGGAGAGAGTCGGGCCGGTTGCCTATCAGTTGCCGTTACCATAGAAGTACCAGGCCATGCTCGACATCTTCCATATATCTCAGTTGCGCCATTTTCATTCTGACAAATCTCATGAATTTCAGCCAGAGGAGGTTGAGCTTTAGATCGACACGTCCTTTGAGAAGCATCTGATTAGTATCATTGATAGCAGCACTAAAGTACTCTAAGGCTGGTCAGTTCCTCTCGTATGGGTGTTATGGCAGCATGGCCGAGTGAAGAACGAAAACTGGGAGCGAGAGACCGACGTATGTGCTCAGTGGCTAGTGTTTTTATGAGCTTTATCTTCACCACCCTTGGAAGGGAAATTCGAGGACAAATTTTTTTAAGGGGGGAAGTTTGTAAGAACCCAATTATTATTCTTGAGGTACAGGTTTGTTGCTTTCCCTTTTCCTTATGTGTTTTTGATAAAATAAGGAAAATGGTGAAAAATCAAACATTTGTGGGTATACAACGTATACTTTTCCACACACCGTGTACTTTGGCCATGTGGGATGAGTACACAGGGTGTGTAGCCACGCTGGTGATGAAAGGTGTAAAAACTGACTACACACCGTGTAGTTGGCATGTACCCGCCGTGTAGTAAGTCGGCATGCAAATAGTAAGGCGGTTGGAGTTAGGCGACAGTACACGCCGTGTAGTCAGTAATACACGTCGTGTACTCATGTCGACAGATGAACAATGTCGCGGTGGAAAGAAGTCTCCATAGGAACAGTTAAAAATGGAATGTACACCACGTGTAGTCTGTTTTTTTCACATAAAATGGGTAGTATCCTCCTCTGTTCATATATATGACTTAGAACTGAAGTAGAGCTCTGGAGGATGACCGGAGATTTGGAGATCACCCGATTGAGTAGCAGGAATCTGTTTCTGCCTCCGTTGATCTCGTTGGAACCGTACGGGTATGCCCTCCCCTTTCCTTGAGTAGTTCATGACAATTCTTCTTCTAAGGGAAGTTATTTACATTTGAACAGGAAATTATTTTCCCTCAGATCTATGTTTTTCATGGATGATTCAAGGAGCGTCGTCCATATATACCGATCAGGGGCGATAAAGGTAGTTGGTCTGGTGTGTAAATTCCAACTCTTGTGTGTTTTGTGTATCATTCTGCTATGAACCCATGTTTAGTGTCTCATATGGCTTAGGAAACGGCTGTTTAAATACCTATAATTTCATAGGTAATGTATTGTAATGGTAGAACTTCTACTTGGGATCACTTATTGGATCCAGGACCACCCTTGGGGTGTGTTCCTCTGTTTAGCCATTCGTCTAGGGTACCCGAGGGTATTCCATTATAATAATGATTATTAAACATCCTTTAGAGAATATTTATATGAAATTCTTGGTTATGTGTTGGGATTGGCCCGGTTGCTTGTTTAGACTGAGGGAAAGTATTTTTTTAGCCTGATGGTGAGTGTTTTGTTTTGCCTAAGGGAAATGTTTAATATGCCATAGGGAAGTTGTTTCCGTGCCTGAGGTCATTATCTCATACTCCAGAGGGCAATATTCATTATGCTGGAGGGAAATTGCCTGAGGGTGTGATTCTGATTAGCCTGAAGGCGTGACTCTGATTATCCTGAGGGTGTGGTTCTGTTAGCCTGAGTGCAAAAGTCTGTTTACCTGAGGGTAAGACTTGGCGTGTCTGAGGACACTATTATTTCATATATCCACTGTGTTGATTTTGAATTTTTTACCTGCCAAGCCGAAGCACAAGCTTGGGGGTGATAAGTAATAATTAAAATGGCAATGAAACAGGTAGTGATAGTTACTTTTGATTACTTACTAGTATACGACATTAACGTTTTCACACTGTTGTTGCATATTTTCCACACGGTTGGGGCATGGGCCATTGGTGGGTGCCTACTGGGATTTATTTCTTACACCCATTTTGGGTCATGTCTTCGTCCCAAACAGATTACGTTTCTACAGGTGTTGACAATTGAAAGGGTACCTATATAGGTACATGATTGTATCATAGGAGTTTGAGAGCATGTTCCCTAGCTTAGGCTTGCGATGCTGTTGGGTTATATATACAATACACTATTTTGTTTTATTGTACCTTGTACTTTGAGCTGTATTGGATTGTACCGTATTGCTGTGTAACATGTTCTGTATGTTTTCTTAGAAATAGAGTCATGTTGCATCATTATCTGTATAATTGTTGGTTATGTTTTGCTATAGTTGTTCATTGTAAATGTGTATGGTTTATTGCTTCTGCTGTTGTTGTATTCTATTTATCTTTTCTAGTGTGCTACACTTTGACAAATGAGGGAATTGTTTCCCCACTATCATACCTAGGCCCTCACTATAAGTCAGCGGCCTCTAGCGTTTGGGGAAATGTGCTTGAGGTCGTGTGACCAACCGGGTCTGGGGCACCTATTGAGTAGCTTCTGGAACCGGGGCATTACATGTCATGTTTCTATTTATTATTAATAGACTGTGAATCTAAAATTAATAAATTCAATTATTTAATCTAGGATGTCTAGGGTAATATTTATTTTATGATATGTAAACTAATTATATTTTACATCCTCTAATCCCAAATAATCATATTAACACCTAAATGTTTAAAAAAATTTAAATTATTCTCATAAAATAAGATCATAACCCAAAAAAAATATCTAAACCCTTCCTTTGGTACCAAATATAAGGCTTGGGACCCAAAAACCTGGGTCAAGTTCTAATACCATAATCCTTACATTGTGTATTTGATTCCTACTATGACACCCAAATCCCACATTCCAAGATATATTGGAAAAAACAATATACATTAATTTTGTAATCTTTTTATAATAATATTGATAATAAAAGAAAATAATTAGTTCTAAAAATTTATAATTGAAAAACAGATAACCAACAATGAGTCACTTACATGAATGAGGCCATTTAAGCGTATAGTTTAATAGAATTAATAAAAACCCATTATGTAAGAAAAAAAAGTCAACCTCATCCAAATGGACATTTTTCCTACATTATTAAGAGATTATTATAACTTATTTTTTTAATTATTCCTTGAAAAGATCATATATATAGATATGGACTACATATAGGTTTCTACTAAAATTTTTCTAAATAATTCTCTTTAAATGTGGGTTGACAAAAATACCTTCAATAAGGGAAATAAAAAACAAAGAAATAATGTTTTTGAATTTTGAACTTATGAAAAACGAAAAAATTATATACTTTTTTAAAATAAACTATGGTGTTATAAATTAATTAATTTTCACATTCAATAATTAAACTATTTCAAAAATTTATTCTATTAAAACAAAGAGTAATCCTAGAAACAAATATGAATGTATCATGGAAAAACATGCATACATGTGAAAATTATTTTCATTTTAAAAACAAATTTAAATTTTAAAGGATTGAATACATATTTCTTGAAATCTAATAATTTACTTTGAAACATTTGGATTTATTAGAAAAACCATGAAGGAATTTTTCCAGGTCATATTCGAACCAATATTAAACTATTTCATAAATCCATTTAAATAGGATAATCTGAATGGTTATCTCCCATATTTATTTTAAAGAATATATCGTTATCCAATTCATTATAGAGATATATCATGTGTAACACATCAAGCTATAAAATTACCACGTAAAATTACTTGAAAAATATTATAGGATTGAATTATTTTGTTATAAAACCAAGAAAATCTACTTTTAACCAATAAGAAAAAGATCCTTCCATTTTTGAATAAAATTTTTGAGATATTTATTTTTATTTTAAAAACTATTATACAAAAAAAATTGTCCAAATAATGGTAAAATGATTATTATTGAAAAACTATGTAATCATTTGAAGAAATAATGATAATAAATAAATTCTTTGACTATATGAAAATATGGTAATGTGGATTATATCTAAAGAACCATTACTTTCATTTTAGTAAATTGATACAAAAATTAATTTTATAGAAAAAATTTAAAAACTATTTTTATAAATTTATAATGAATGTCTAAGTAGTTAAAAATTACATTTTACATTATTTTAGTAATATTTAATAACATTTATGAAATATTATTAATAATGTGGATATTGAAGATAAATATATTTATTAAAGATCTTAAAAAATGTTTCAAATAAAATCCCTTACATCTTTGGTAACAATTGATATAAAAGGACATAGACATATATAAGTATATTTGGATTCGTAAAAAACATTAATTTTATGAAATAAATAATAAAATACACTTATATGTATTTTTGTACTCCACATAAAAACATGTGGTTGAAATGGAATAAACCACAAAGAAAAGAAATTGAGATGATAAATATCATACATTTATCTCACCTTTTATTATAAATTATATAACTCTAATATAATAAAATTATATTAATTGCCTACTTGATTAAGAACCTTTTTCATGTTCATATAAGTATCATTAGTCATTTTATTTAATTTTTATAATTTTTATATAGATAATAAAATGTATTAGATTTAATCAGATGTTTTTAGGTTGTTCGGTCAAAAACAGCTTCAGTGTGTCGAATGTGGTCAATGAGTTCATTTTTACATATTTTATTTTATTTTAAAAATTGTATAATTAAAATTTTATGAAAAAAATTTCTCTTTTAAATCAATCTATGTAAGGTTGTAATGCAAAAATGAAATACATTGTTTCTTGTAAGCGGTACTCTACATGAATACCTGGGATGAATTATCCGTTTTATAGTGGATTAAATTAAAATACATAAGATAAATGTTTACCCTTATATAATAAAATTAATTTAACAAATATAAAATTTTAAATTAAATCCATATTTATGACCATCCTTGAGAGGTTGAAATGAAAGATAATCACATCAATTCATGGAGGTGATATTATAAATATATTCAAGATCAATGTATCCATTTTAAAACTAATGAGAGGTTAATAAATTAGATAATATAAAATATTTATTGAACCGTAGTTATTTAATAAAGATAATAACTATCAATTAAATCCAACATGATAACTTGTCATGGTAGGAAAGGATGAAAAAATAAATACATTGTGTTGTGGAGTTAGTATTATGCACGTACACATGAGCTATGTTTTCATTTTTCATTTGATGGAATGGAAAAAGAATATATTTTTTAATATAATATAATAAAATTAATTTATATTAAATAAAATAATTTCATTATTTTATTTTGTTTAAAATAAATTTTATGGAGGTATAATATGAAGTAAATGTAAGAGATTTCGATTAGAACTTATATATCATCCTTAGATAACCTTATTATATTTCACCTTTTATATTATTAATATTATGGAACAAAAAGTCATATAATAAATTGATGATTATGTTTTAATGTAATTTAAGTAGATATATTTCATGATAGGGTTCTCAATTTGTGTAATGAATTAATGTGAGATGGCCTCCATTAATATATGAAGAGAGAGGCACTCTTATTAATACTTCAAACATTTTAAAATAATATTTGTCTCTAAAAAGAAAAATAGATCCAAAAATATCTATCTTTAATTATATGGTGGGGTATCTAAATAAACTCACTTAATTATTTGTATGTATGTTTTTAGTGAGATAGAAGTTGTATCCCTTTATGTTAACCCTTTAACACATGTTATAATTAAACGTGTTGATAAATTTTTAAACTATGAAATTAATTTACATTAAAAAAATAAAATCTATCAATTTTTCAAATTTGAAAATTTTTATTAAATCTATGGAATACATTTTTTAACAACCAATTTCCATAAGTAGTAAAAAAATATTTAGTATATATTCACAAAACTCCATGAAAATCTGTTTATATATAAAACAATTTTTATGCATACAAATTATTTTATATAAAATTAATTCATAATTTTGATTCAATGGAATTAACTATATTATTATAAGTCAAATGAATCATATGTTACTTTCGTACAAAACAAAAACTGAAAAAATAATCTTGAAAAAATTATTGAATTAGAATAACCAAAAATATTTTTAATGTATCTTAGAAAATTACGTACATTTCCAAAATGTCAAACATTGATTTATAAGTTCAAAATTTAATTTCTAAATTCATTTTATTAATATCTAAATATTAATTTTTTAAATAAAATTGTTTTTTCAGAAACATTGAATTCATTATCAAATTACTAAAATGATTGTATTTATAAAATTTCCATTTTCATTACTCAAAAAAATAACTATTTAAAAAAACTCCATTTATTATTATCATTGTATTAGAGATGATTAATACAAAAATTATGTTCATTTAATCAAATTAAAATTATAAACATTATGAATTAATCTTTTAAATAAAAACATAAAATATATTGAAAATATTCTTTTAAAAAAATGAACTTTTTGAACATCAAGTATCTTTAGTCTTATTTCATATCAATTTATAATTAATTTAATAAGGATATGTTAGTACTATAATGATATTTTATATATTATCATCATAATCTTTTTAAAGTAAACCATTTATTATATTAATCTAAAAATACATTGTGTATAAAAATTATAGTTTTCTGAAAAATATATATATTTTTTACCTTTAAAATAATTTAATCTCAGTTCTAACCATTTTATAATCAATGTATGAATAATTATTCACTTTTAATTACAGTTATAAAAAATTATTTTCCATGAATTTTTATGTCTAAATTGTACTAATTATCTTTTTAATAAAACATATATAATTTAAAATGTATTAAAAAATATTTATGTTTAACCAATAATTATTATAATTATATTAAATATCATTAATTAACAATTTCATTATGTATTATTTTAAAATTTCCAATAATGTTTCATGATATCATTCCATAAAAGTATTAATTTTAAAAAATGTTTTTAAAACATCATTTTTAGAATCAATTCTATTTTCTTAAGATAATTTTGTCACTTTTATATTTACGAAGTCATTTTCTTAAAAATCTAATTTAACTATCTAGTAATGTCTTTCAGATGTATTAATAATTCAGTATTCAATTATATTTTTTTATGAATACACCATAAATTATTAAACACAAAATATTTATTTTAATGGAAAATATGTTATAAAATATTGGGGTGTTATATGGTATACATGTATATGGTTCTAGGGACATAATGAAGTGTGTCTACATTCAAGATCCTCTGATGATCATGTATATCCATTGGATATCTTCAAGATACTAGTTTTGAATAATTGGTTCCCATCCAAACTAAAATATACAAATTAGGAGATGCAATATACATATCCATGTCCATTTTAATTTCCCTAAGATCATTTATTTATTTTATCTAACCCCAAATAATCCACTAAAAATAGTACGAAATTCACATATATAACCCTATAGTGGTAAAGTTTATGTCAACAAAAATATAATAGGTTTTATAATTGAATAATATGTTTGACATCAAAAGAATGGTATATTATCTCTTGACTACCCATAAATGTCCCTTCCATTATACACCTAATCATACCCCAAATAACACCCAGACACAATTATCATAGTTGTTCATATATTATAGTCACCTCAGTAAAATAAAATTCCATTCCATCCAATAACAGTTTATTATATATTCATGAGTAAATTCTAGAAAATCATAAATAACTCAACATGACTTTACTCCATTTAGATAAAAAAATATTACCTATCAATATATTTCTACTCATATTAAATGATAGTACACCCCCTATTGGACAATTTCTACATCAATCCATGGTAATTAGAATCTAACATAGTCAATAGTGGTTAAAAATTAAAGTCATTAAGTAAAAATGGACCATTATTGGAAAAATAACCCTGCGATAAAATAAAAACACAAATAATCACCTAATTGTCCCATCCTTGTTTCCTATAACCTACTTTACCTTGTAAAAATGTTACATTTCACACACATGACCTTTAATAAAATAGAAAATCATTTGGAAAAACTACATCTAGACTTTTGATTCTAAATCATTAAAGATTTCAATTTATATCTCCCTTAATTGAATTAAATTTATGAATCAAGGAAAACCTAACAAAATAGTGTTTTCAATGGAAAACTATAATTTAATAAATGGAATCATAAATTTTATGTCATAAGAAAGGTATCCTACTAATTGATGTTCAATACAAATTAAGGAATCTAATATCATCAAAAATGAGAGATGTAGCTCAAAATTAAAGGGAAAGGATAATGATTGTAATTTTTTTTGAAATAATGGGAAAATGGAAGATGAAGGATGCCATTTAAAATAAAATTTATACTTTAAATGACCAAAACATTTCCCCAAATAAAATTGTGGATTAAGGATGCCATTGAGCCTATGATATCCCCCACCAGTGTTCTGAGGAGACACTGAGTCCTAGATTCCCACCATTGGGCTCTTGTTAGTGCATCTGTTACCCACTATCTAACCACCAAACCATTAGTGGTCTCCCACTAATGTTTTAGTGGTATGGTACAAATCCATCTCAATTACTAAATATTTCTAGTTTTCATAAAATTTAATACCAAACCTCCTCCAACTCATCAGATGAACCATACATTTAAAATTATGAAAATAAAAAATATATATTTTTGACTCACCTGACATATATAATTCCTTATATTCTCATCACCATATTGTTTCTCATTTTTGAGATACATCACAGAGTACCATCGATTAATAGATCTGAAATATTGAGCTCTGATATCCACCTACCACTCCCACATCTTCTCATAGATGAACAATTTCAACCACTAGACTTTCATTATGGGAACAATAATTACATTAAATTTTGTCATGTGTTATTCAAATATACACACAAGTTGCTCATTGAATTATTAAGTATTCTCTAGATCCATGTTATCAATACTAATCAGATATGAGTGGTATGGCTTGTATCTATGGAGATATGACACACAGAACATATCATGCATTATATTGAATCATAGAGTAAGAACTAGTTGCTATGATATTGTACTAATTTTCTCTAAAATATTTAATTTATCAATATATATATTGTTTTCATCTCCCACTAACTTTTCAATGTTTTGTTTCAAATTTGAGGTGATATTTTCAAGAATACTCAATCAACTACCATGAATTGCAGATTTCTTTCAAATCATTAATTATATCAAAATTTCTAATATTTATTGATATCCAACCATTTAATGGTCACCTAGATAATCTATAATTTATCCTACCTGAAAAATGATTCAAACACTAATAATTCCTTTAGCTCTATCTAACATAAAATACAGTTAAATAAAATTATATTATGTACCTTAAATAGTTCCATCAAGGTCAATCCCTCATAAAAATTATTGTATGATAATTTTTCCAGTTCTATATTATCCTCCTAGTCCTTACCAAAATATAATAGGTTCATTCAAAACACTTCCTCAAAATTTTTGATTATACTATTAGATTATTATTCAGTCTAAGGATAGTACATTGTAAGGATATTTACATAATTATTGTAACCCCCTTAAATAATCTACCATAAATTAGATTGAAACCTTATATTCTAATGTCTCATAATAAAAAATTTAACACCGCACTTTCCAATCATAAATAATATATATAATTGACCAAAATAATTAGATACCTACATCTCGATAATTAACATTAAATGTTTAACCCAGGCCATCATGTCTTCAATGGACCACATTGTATCTATGCCTTAAGGAATCCTCAAAATCCACATAAAAATTCATAGTGACCTCATCACATTAAAATTCGGGAATATAAAGTAGAGGTAGAATACCATCATGCCTCTAATACATGACCTTCAACAACTAATAGATTATATACTATGAGAAGATACCCTATAAGTATTTATGCATCCCTATCCAACAAAATTCATCTAATAAATCTTAATATACTTTCATTAAGATAGTGTATACCACCAATCATTTTTAACTGGGATCTCTTAACATCTCCTCCCAAATTTTTATTATGAAAAATATGCTTCCATGATTTTATAAGAAAATATAATCATCCACTATCTTGTAACATTCTCACCACTTTATGGTATCTCCCTCATCACCATGAATTCTGACTTACATTATTGACTTTTTTACCCTTTACAATAATAAATTGTTTGTACTCAAAAACATTAATGTGACCATACCATATTAATATATAACATAATAATAAGGCTCATTAGTATAGCTCATCAATTCGTACACATGGTTAAACTCTTTGATCATCTTCATATATGTATTTCTACTAACAGTCACTGCCATTTAATTCCTATTTATAGTGGTGTATGTTATCTAGTAATTAATTTACTTTATTTATTCACAAAATATTCATTACATATGATTTAGGTATAATAGGGAAAATAAATTCTTAATGATTTTATGGTTTTTTAAATCATAAATCAAAAATCAATGAGATAGTGGTGACAAACTTTTAATCAATTTGAAATAACAATAATCATTTGATCATGTTCTGAATAATTGCACTAATTTATTGTTAATTCCAAACACATATATTTGATAATAAAATGTTGCTATTTTAATATCCCCAAATTCTAATTCTCAATATATTATAATAGACCATCTATACTTTACATATATTGGATAATGTTAATATTTCATTAGTGGGTTGTCACTCCACTATCTCTAAACAATATCATTCACATAAACCAGTACCCTTGAATTCAATCACATTATTATTGAAATATAATGATGGGGATTCTATCTAGGATAAATATTTAATAAATCATATATATTCAGGGATTTTATTGGGGACCTACATCATTTATTAGTGAAAATAGATAACCATTATACTTAGGTAAAGTGATGAGAGGGATATTTTTTGTCCCAAAAGAATGTTGGGAATGCCCTAGGTAAACATGAAATTGTTTTAATAACCCTTTTTTGTGTAAGGTTTTCATGGTGTGACTATTGAGTGTCACACCATCATAAATTTTACATGAGTATCTCATCCGGTAATTAAGGGGTCTGGGAATGGGATATAATCCCTGTGAGTTCACTACCCCATCATGAGGCCTTTTTCATTCAAGGTGGGATCCCAATGATGTGATCAGTATGAAAGAAAAACTATGTAGAAAGATTACTATAAAAGAAAATATTGTGATGGTAGGGGTTGTTTTGGATGTCATAAAAATTCAATACATCAACCTTCTCTAGGTTACCAAGATACTAGATATAGGTATAACATTCCCAAAAAAATTAATTCCTTCTTAAATATATTTTACTTTGAGTGTTCGATATAAATTTTATACTCTTATTGTGAACCTAATATAATCTCTTTGGGTATAATACGATCCATTGATATCAGGAAATAAACATGGTTCTCATCAAAAATAAATAAAAAATGGAGTCTAAAAATTGATGAAAATATTGATTAAAATTTCCATAATAACTAATGGTTTATTTGTCTGATCGAATGAAATCACCAAGAACTAATATAGTATATACATGATCTTAAAACATTTTAAGGTATATCCACTTATAAAACCTAATATTGTTGGTATATTTATCTCTAATCAACAATGTTGAATAATTACACTCCCAATAAAAATCAACAAAGTAATCAATTAATGGTCATGGGAACTTGATTTGTTCGAGGTCTAATTCAACCTCTAGTAACCATGTTCAGTTTTATCTGACCATATCATTGTTTAGTGAATAAAAATACTCAATACCATATATAATTTACCAAGATAATAAATCTATTTTCCCTTTAGTCCCATACATAGAACATAAACAACTATATATTAGCTGGTTGTATAAAAAATGTGGCAGCGATAATGGATTTATTATTAATAGATGGTTAATATTGATCTTAACCTCCCATGTATGTGGTAATAATGATAAGATATCAAAAAAAATATTGGAAGTAAATAAAAATAACAAGATATATAATCTACCATTACCCATCCTCAGTCTTTACAAAATCTCTTCATATAGGATATAATCATTCATATCTATTATTTACTAGGTCTATCATACCATACACATAAGTTTAATTCCATAACATGAGTATAATGATCATATATATAAGATGACAACAATAAAAATATAAAATAATAGTAGTAAAATTTTAATCTTCTGTAATTAATCCAATTTGTGATTAAAATATAAAATGCATGTAAATATAACATAATTAAATTATATATATTCTTGTATCTATTCACCATTATAGTACAACCTTCACACTTCCTATTATCATTTTATTTCATCCCCAATGGTTTTTAAATAGTTATCATCACTATTAGACACCATAGATCCAAAAATGGATCTCTATACAATCATCTTAAAATATAAGATTTTATTACATCCATGTTAAATGAAACTATAGAAAATTTATATAGAATAAGTATCATATCTCAATATTATATGGAATTCTACTATCATTGGCTACAATATTTTATGCACCAAAACCTCATCTTAAACTTATTCAATGATTCTCCCTCGAGATAAATAAAAAATATATCTAATCTCATCTTATTGTTTTGGATAAACCAATGAGCGTTAATTTAAATAACATTAAATTTTCTTAAGGACACAAGGCTAATAATCAATGGTGATCTCCAAAATAATGATCTATGTTCCTATGATAGTATCAATTCTCTCCCACCACCAGCCTACATCTCTCTCCTTAAAAGATGATAATAGTTTACCATATAACTATATGATATAAAAATATTTAGATACCTATCATAGTCATATTAGATATGTTCAATCCAACCACAATAGAATAACCATATAGTGTTACTTCCTAAATGTGGAAGATATGGTCGCTTTCCCTATGCACCCACTCTCCTACGAAATTTTCATCTACCATAAAACATTCTCCTTTGGATAATAAAGGATCTAATCCTCAACCAATGAAAAGAAACCAAGTGTCATAGTATATTTACTAGCTTTTACGGACCCTCCCCATTTTTAATTATTAAGTAGGTATGAATTATTCAAAACCAATAATACCCAAGTTTGACCCCCCTACCCCATAAATGAACTTGTTATCTAGTCTAAAAATATCTTATATATTTAAGAATATTCATGAAATACTATCTAAAAATAATATTTATTGATTTTTAATAAATGCGATTCATTGATACAAATAAATTTAAAAGAAAATTTTATATAAAAATATACTATAATATGTTAATTATATATATCCACAATGAATATTATTTTCTATATAGTTTTAATTCATATTAAAATAAACACTATAATTTTAAAATATACCAGAAAGGTAAAAATTTAATAAATAATTTAAAGATGGAATTGTATTTTGGTTGATTTTATAGGGGCGTTATAATGTATCCCTTTTCTAGAGAATCAAAACCCACAAAATTTTATTTAATAGTTTAAATCCATTGGATATGGAATCAAAATATTCTAGGAAAAAAACTACGATTTCAAGTTTTACCCTAGTATGAAGTCATAAAATATTGTTTTAAATTGTTCAAAATGATCTTTCCATTATGTTTATCACTATATATAAAAGAAATTTATTCATTTAGTTAAAGTTTATGTTGTAAGGGCCTTTATATAGTGCATTATAAGGTTGTGTTTCAACTATATTTTCGTCATTCATTCTTTGGTTGTGTGAAAATACCAATATATAACCTTTTAATGTAATGTGTCAAGGAAAAACAATTCCAGAAATTTAATGTCAAAATAATTTGTTCATCAGGGAAAACATGCATAGATACAGTATATGGATGAGGATTATACATGGAAGTCCTTGGTTAAGAAATAGAAGTTTTCAAAATACTGACAGTATCAGGTGTACCACTAAGAATGGGACCCAACTATTTAGGCCCATAAAGTGAATTTTTATTTGATATTAGGGAATTTATAGTGAAAAATGTAGTAAAGGCATCACATAAATACATGATTATAGCATAACAATTTTGTTGGAATATAATTCAATAAGGCATAACATGTGTTATTCAATATAAATGACTATTATTATTAATTGGTAACATTATTTCTCATTTAATAAGAACCGAAGGTAAGAATAGAAAACCCATTATAGATATATTCGATAAGATGTGAAATAAATTTTATTTAAGGTTATAATATAATATGAACTAAACACATAAAGTTATTGGAAGAACCGTTTCACTTAAAATTTATAGGAAAGGGTCTTGGTGAAACAACCCACTTAAGGCCAGGATGATAGAAAAGTTTTTCTGTTGTGTTTAGTAATTCCAACTAGAAAAAATGAGAGTATTTTTCCATGGTAAGAGATATTTTATTTTTTGAAGCCATGTAAAAAATAATTTTTTTTATAAAAATGTTACTTATTTCAAAAAACTATTAAGACTAAAAAATTAATGGCTTTAAAACCATTTTGTTATCTTGTATCATTGTATTCCATGATGAGTGAACTATTAGTGCGTAAACATTAAACACCATATTGAAGTGGAATTTAATTAAGTTAGTATATGAAATACTTAAAAATAACACCAATTCCCATATATCATTTTCCCCTCTCATATATTGGTTAAAAAATAACCTATTAGAGTTTATATATCTTGAATAACATGATATAAACTAAGCATGTGATTTTTCTTTTCCTTTGGGAATAACCTATTTTATATTTTTCATTGTATAATATGGTGGAATTCAATGGATTATTTATTGGTCATTTCAACTTGGACACTCATCCTAGACCTTGTTGTAGTCATCCTCGATCATGGTATGAAAATAAATTTTCATCTAGAACACACTAAGTCTCACTCTAGGACTATGATGAGATTTCATCTTAGAATACACTAGAAATTAATCTAAGTATGACACTATTAGAAATCATAAATTTTTTTAATTTTCTATTTAATATATTGAATGTAAATAAAATTACTTGAAATGATCATAATTTTTATCCTCGAGAAAAATTTGGATTTAAAATATGTCAAATCAAAGAAAACAAATTGAAGTAAATCCTTATTTCTTGAGTTTATTTGTTGATAATTTTTTCATAAGGGAAAATTATTTCTGAAGGCCTTAAAATTCATTTAATGTTAAATAACATAGTAAATCCCTCTTTAATAATGGATGGAATCCATTTCCTAATCCTACTATGATGTCATGTTAATATACTAGCCAGTTTTTTTTAACAATGTCTATCACTTAACGTGTGGGAGGTCATTTAACTCCAAGATATCCAATTTCTACTTTTTTAGATTGAGATAATCCTTAATCTTAAACTAGACTCGTGTTATCAATGTGATGATATTATCATAATATTTATAGAAAAAATCACACTATATATTTTTGGTTCCCACAAATATACCCCTCATCAAAATTATAATTTTTTTAAAAAAGGATTTTAATATTATGTAAAAAAAATTTATATGATAATATTATTGGGAAATAGAAAATTTAAATTACTCATTATTTCTTATAATTAATAAAAAAAGACAAGGGGATTTTTTAACTAGTCCATCAAGGAATATTTTGTATCTCATTTCATGATGTTCTTATAGCTAGCTCTATAAAAGGAGTCCCACCAATAGTAAGATCTATACTATAATATTTTTTTCATCCTTATTATGAGTATCCATATATTATAGTGTTTGAGAGTGATATTCCCTATTTTTTCCTTCAAAATGATTACAGTGGAAGAATGTATAATAATAGGGTTTTTTTGAATCTATTTAAATTTTAGAATTAACAAATTTTATAAATAATGATTTAAAATTTAAATGATAATAATTTATATGGTTGAAGGAATAATTATCTTTAAAATTTAAGATCTATTATGGTTATATATTGGTTAAAATATGGTTGCACGTTCAATCACAATTACCTAAGGTTAATCATTAAGGAAAAAATCAATGACTTTATTTCCCCTAGGATGTGTACATTTATATGGGTATATGTGGTAATAATGTTAGAACATGTGTTTCCATTGTTTAATAAGGTTTTTTTCATATGGGAGATAAAGGTGGTTTTATTTTTTTAAAACACATGAATATGGATAGGTATAGGTAGGTTATATCATGGGAAAGCCTTATTTTACTATTGTACACGGTTTGACCATTTTGATAATAGAATGTTTTAGACACAATTAAATTTTAACCATTGTGTGTAATATATTTGAATGGGTAATGTCAAAAAAAGGGTTCCCACACTTTTGAGGTTCCATTTTTATGTTATGAAAACTATCATTGTAAATTTATATATTGATCATAAAGATACTATAGTTTTTTCCAATATATACAGGCCTAGTGAGTATAAAATGACATTTATGGTGACTATATATAGGTTTCATAAGTTTTTTTTCCTTTTAATTTAACCATATATCTTTTTTATACACTATATGTGGTTGAGTTTACTGATAAAATGTCTAATATTTATTAGGATTCCCTTTTTTGGGTTTTCAATATGATATGTTTTGTATATTTTACTTATGTAGTTGAAAGTCCTATATATTAGAATTAATAGGATCCTAAATTTTATATTCATAATGACTAGATTGGATGGGGTCCAAGAATATTAAGGATATTTGGTTTTAGTGAATTATGTATTATAGATTTATGGTCATTTAACTTTGGTTAAATAATTTTATAGTGTAAAATCTTAAAACATATGGAATTCATTTAAATATAGTGGTTTTTAATTTAATGAGTATAAATTTTATTGAAAACTAAGTGTAAATAATTTTAGTAATACTTAATATTTATAGGTGAAGGGTATGAAAACATACTAAAAAGAAGAAAAATGAACCAATATGATATTTCAAAAAAGGTCAGATGTTAAAATATTAAAGATGATACACATGATATCTTAATGTTTTAATCAAATTATAGTCACTAGGTAAATAATGGAAGATATAATAAATCTTATCTACTATGATAACAAGTAAATTAGAAAAACTATAACAAAATAAAAAATTATGAATAAATTTTTAAAAGGTATAAAATATTTAGAACAAAATTGATTGATGAATCTAAATATCATTTGATATTCAATGATGACAATAATAACCAATTACATGGTGGGAACCTTATTTTATATAATAAATTAATGTTACTCTATGGTATAAATAATTTATGATATGATGAGGAAAGCACCAGAAACCCTCGTAGATTGGAAAACCTAGAGAACTATCTCTAATGAAGAACACTAAAAAAACATAGGACCAACATTATTGTGTCTTAATGAAGTGAATATTACACCCCAACTCCTTTTAATTAATTTATATAGTGGATTAAAATAGTTTAAAAGGAATATAATATTTTATAAATCCAGATCACATGAAATAAACAGCCTCTAATGGTCATTCGAGTCATTAAATGGCCACAAAAAAGTGGCTCAAGTACCAAACCAACTTGATAGGTAAATTAATGAGCCTATAAATTGGTTAAATATATGAATTTATTTTCGTAAATGTTGTATCAAGATAATATTATTAATTCTATACATGTAATGGTCCTTGTAATCCAATTATTCAAAACTCATTCCAAAAACAAATTTGGGTTTTTCCATTTCCTCATGTTTATATATAAATAATATAAATAACTCATTATTTATATTATAACACCAAATTAATTATTTTATTAAATTTCCCTTATTTAGTTAAATGTTTAATATCCACCAAAAAAATCATAGGTTTACTAATAATAAATATTAACATTTTCACACATGGCTAATCATGTTATAATGAAAATTCCAATTAGCATTATCTTCTGTGCAACCAAAAAGGACCTCTATAAAATTTGAAATAATTATAAATCTCATCCATAATTATAAACTAAGATTAATATCAAGAGAAAATACTTATCTACCCTAATTATAATTGTTTTTTTGTGATTAAATCCCACAAAATTTTATTTGAAAAGTTCCATTAACCATGAAATCCTCGTTGAGAACTAGATATGTATAATATCACTTTCATATAGATTCTTTCATTTTATCAATTTCCATGTAGGGTAATTTATATAAAAATATATATAATGTAATTAATATGGAATTTTTAGGAACTTATTTATTCAAAACTTAGTTTATGGCCTCTATATAATAGCCCATCATATAAGCTAACACATCCTTTCATGGTTAAACAGATCCCTAAACTTGATTAGTGGCATAAAAATTATATTTTATTAATTATAATTATAAAATTAATTCAGAAATGAAGATAAGTCTAAAACCTCATAAGTAAAGAATCAATTAAGCACCCTCATATTAATAGATCCAAATCAAATTTCCCATTATGTAATAAAAATAACACATATGTGAATATCAATGAAATGTATATTGTGAGGGCCAATCCAAATAGAAGATCATCAACTTATATCCTATGAGTGTTCATTTATATCTTTATATATGTTAATGTACACTTAATAATAATAACATATAATTATAACCATATAGTATAATATTTAAATAGGGATATCTTGGGAATACATATATTCCTGGGGGTTGGTATCACATCATCTCCCAAGTCTTATACAACAAACATAAATAAAAAATAAAGTATTTACATTAATATACATTATATGATTTAAAATATATTTATCCCAAAAAAACATGCCTAATTTTTTGGCATAAACAAAAAACACCAACTTTTACTAAAGTTAGTCACCAATGTATCTAGTTCTAAGAAAACGGTGTGACTAATATTTTTTTGAATAAGGTTTTTTGTAAGAGGATATGAAATATTATCCTCTAAAGGAACTTAATACATTTTAAAATATCCCTCAATATTAACATCTTAAATAGGAAGAAATATAGAAAAAATATATTTGGATCGAAAACCACTCTATTATTCCTATAATAGTGTTTAACTGGATGTGAGATTCTTTGGAAAACCCTTAATTCTATAATGAACCTCTTTATCCAAGAAACTTCTTTGGCTACTTAAAATGGTAAAATATATTAATCTTCATATGTATAATAAAAACCATATATTTGATATAAATTTTTAGGCTTACATACCCACTTTTTAGGTAATGTAGAAATCCGGATTGATATCTAATGTATTCTTTTTATGTTTGGAAGATAACATCATTTTAACTATTTACAATGAGATATTTCTCCATAGAAAATACTAAAAATAAAAAAATGTTATGTATATAAGGATATTATTTATTTTTTTCCATGTTAAACCATTATAACACATAAATTTATGTGTTTTAATAATGATAAATATATAGTTTCATTTGTCTCTATAGATATTCATTCATTGTATAATTTTTTTTTCATAATGATATATTATTTAGTTGAAATTTCCTAACCAATTTCTCAAATGTATAATATTGTGATTTCTCTTCTAAGTAGATGTATATAATAAAGATATATCACCATAAATACAATAATGTTTCCACTAACCCATTTATGAACACATGACTCAGCTTTATGTTTATTAATTTCAGACCCTTTGAGAGCTCCATCAAACGAAATATTATACATAATTAATATTGTTGCAACCCATAAATGTATAATTGTGGTATTAAAATTTCAAAAAAAATTCTAGGATCTCAAAATCATTCATGTTATACTATATATACATATTCAAAAAATAATCCAAAAATAATGAAATTTTGACATTGATTTTATGTATCCCATAATCATAATATTCTATAATATATTAAATAATCCAAATACATTTCATCATATCCAATAAAGAAATTTTTTTCCATATTCAATGCCTTCATTGTGTTTATAGAATTTATCTTCTAAATATTCATTTTATATAGACTCTAGAACATCTAATTTAGTGTTCTTAATAAAGACTTCCATGTAATATTTTTGATAGGAAATCTACCATCCATGTTAGTCATCCTATGAAGGATCTCCTTCCAACTAATAGCTTTTATTCCTTTATGTGGATATACTAGATTCAAAAAATGATTTCTGTACATGGATCCCATTTCAGACTCAATTAATTTTAACCATTTATCATTGTAAAAACTCATTTATCCTCTTATTAATATTTTGTATCATCTTATATGGCCACTACATCACCTCCATCAAAAATAAGAAATCTATAATCCCTGAATTATTTTTTAAATATACCAGTCCTGAGTTCATTTTCATATATTTTCTATTACAACCCTGCTTTTTATTACAACTTAAGCATGCTTTATTACATAAAACTTCACTTGATACAACAAAGAAGATCGAGAGGTTTAGTGTCTTTGGGGCTTTGGATCATTACATAAAAAACTTTAAACCTGAAATACAACATCTTTATTGAAAACTTCTTTTACATGAACACTACATTCCTTCGTACTTAGCATTGCATGGGATAACCTGAGGACATGCATAAGAAAAGGGTGAGCAATAAATCCCAGTAAGGGAGTACACAATAAATAAAATGAGGAGTACAATACATGTTAGGAAATAGTAACATCAATATAGAATTATAGTAGCATGAACATAAAGGCATGATAAAGCATGATAACGATAACCTGGAAATGTGGCAACAACACTTAACATTGAATTAGCATGAGCCAAGGCTCATTGCACATGGAGCATGAGTAAACCCTCATTGCACTTGAAGCATGAGTAAACCCTCGTTGCACTTGAATTATAATGAGTCAACACTCATTGCACATGAATTATCATGATAATATACTTTACCCAATGCATTGGAGCACTATAAGGGCGCACCCTTCTTAAACATTTCATTACATGCATAAGTGTGCCACATGGATCATAAAACATGGATTCATAAAACATAATAATTTATTCCACGATAAAGGAATGTGGAAGTAATACATGAAACTTTATAATCAATACGTAAATGTGTATAAAGGTGAATACCCTTGATGGAGAAATGGGCATGGTATTCACTACACAATGATATTGGCTTAGAAAATCGGTGTGATTTCGGCAGCGTATCGGCGTGACATAAGAACTCATAAAAAAGGTTGATGATAGAGAAATGGGTTCCTCATCATATTTACATGTAATGGACAGTAAAGAGGTCATATATATACATGTCCCAACAATTTAAATGGAATTTAAATTCATGATACAAAAGTATTGCTTGAATGTAAAAGAAGAGAGAGAAGTTCCTTTCGGAATTTCGGCATAGTAACGGGTGTACATGGGAGGCATTTAATTAGAGAGAAAGGGTTCCCTCATCATTCAAACAATAATAGGGCAGTATGGGGGAGGTGCGAAACCATACCCCAACATTCATAATTGAAATTAAAAGGGCAATACAACTTAAAGAAAATTGACCAAAATGAGAATGGAAGAAAAAACCCTTACTTGGAAGTGTGCTTCCAAAGGCTAGAGGGAGGCTTGTGAGAGGCTTCTTGGGAGCTTGGGGCACCTTGGGAGAATTCTAGATAGAGTAGGGAAGAGGTTGGACGAACTCCAAGGGATTTTAGTGAGGGTGAAGTGGGATCTTGGGTGGGTTTATATAGGAAAGATGAGAGAATTCTTTATTATTTAGGTTTGGGACCCCTTATATTAAAATAATCCAAACCACAAACCATCCCATGGTATTTGCCCATGGTTTCTGGAAAAGGAAAGAGGAAAACAATATTTTACAAGGCCAAGGTCCGAACTTATTAAAAAATTAGGGGTGCTTATGTGGAGGTGAGTCACACTCCCATGGAAATTAATTTAAAAAGGCAAAGTGTTGAATAAGTCTGGAGGACTCCATTGATGCTTTGAAAAGTAAGTCAAAAAAAACAAAACCTCATTATTTTAATGATAAAACACATATTGTCTGAATATAAGGATTATGTTATTTTATTACATCACCATTGGGTCATTATGATGTCATAAAACACATTATATATTTAAATGGTATTTAATTTTTACCCAAAAATTTGACTGTCTTAGAAAATTATGAAAAATTCACCGTTGGATAATTTCGACGTCCTGATTCCAAAAATAATATTTATTTTATATAAATAATTTTCTAAATATGTGAATTTTCACTTTTAAAATAAAAGCTGACATTTATAAAAAAATTTCACGGGTTCTGACAGAAATGGCTTTCAAACTTTAATAAAAATTTTTATTGCATTCATAAAATTATAAGATCATTTATACTTAATAAAAAATTCATTTAATATTAATAATAATATTTTATTAAAATATTATTTAATTCAAAAATCCTTTAATTTAATAAAATATAGTTCTTAATTAAATAATACCTAAAACACGATTTGTACTTTAAAACTAATTACAATGTATCAAAAATGACTAGATATTATATTCATTATTATATACAAAAATAATGTACATGAACATGGTGCTACTTATTTGTTACATAACCCCTTAAAATAGCCGCATAAGACCTAAGGGTAAGGTGTGCGATGGTGACAGACTCTTGGGGCAGCTCGGATAACATCGCTCCAGTGGTAATTTCAATCAACTTCCACTTTTCACGTAGACGATCACGTTCGAGCTTGACTTGATGAATCTCAGCTTGGGATTGGTCAAGGGAAAAGCCCAAAGACGCCACCTATTTTCCGAGCTCTGACAAATGGGCTTCGTAAGGGGCAATTCTACTGGATGAGGCCATCGCTTCCATTGTCTGAGTTGAAATGGGTTCGTTAAATCCTTATATTAATACTACTCAGATGATCACTGTTCAACGACTATAAAAGTAATGGTCACAAATCTTAACGTAAAACTAAAGATGTTGACATCTTATAAAAACATTTTTCATAAAGAAACATTTAACTGGATCAAGAGGGATTTTCTATTAATGAAACTTTGGTTCGTTACAATATTCCCCCCTTAAGAAATTTTTCCCTCGAAATTTTCCTTTTCCCACACTAAAAACAAATGTGGGTAACTTAGCTTCATCGTATCCTCCGACTCCCAAGTTGCTTCTTCAAACTTGTGGTTTCTCCACAACACCTTGAAGAGGGGCATTGTCTTATTTCGTAGAACTTTTTCTCTACGATCTTAGATCTTCACAGGTTGCTCCTCATAAGAATGACTGTCTTCTAATTGTACCACCTCGGAAGAGAGTACATGTGAAGGGTCTGGTATGTACTTCCTTAAGAGGGACACATGGAAGACATCATGCACCTTGGCCATAGTAGGTGGAAGTGCTAGTCGATAGGCCACAGCCCCAACACGATCAAGAATCTCGATGGGGCCGATGTACCTTGGACTTAACTTCCCTTTCTTTCCAAACCTCATGACCTTCTTCCATGGAGATATGCATAAAAACACCATGTATCCGACATTAAACTGTAGGTCTTGTCGACGATTATCTGCAAAACTCTTCTGTCGACTTTGGGCTGCCTTGATATGCTGCTGAATGGTTTTCACCTTCTCCACCATTTCTTCGACCATTTCTAGTCCAAGCAGCTTACGTTCACCGACCTCATCCCAACATGATGGTGTTCTACAACTTTTCCTATACAGGGCTTCATATGGTGCCATTTGGATGCTTGAGTGGAAACTATTATTATAACAGAACTCAACTAGAGGAAGATGTTGATCCCATCCTACTTTAAAGTCCGTTGAGAACGCTCTCAACATATCCTCATCTATTTGGATAGTCCGCTCGGATTGGCCATCAGTTTGAGGATGATAGGCCATACTGAAGTGGAGTTCCGTATTCGGAGCTTGTTGAAGACTCTTCCAAAACTTAGAGGTGATTCTTGGATCTCGGTCAAAAAAAATAGATAGTGGTGCTCCATGCAACCGTACCACATCCCTGATATATATCTGTGCCAGTTGATCCAAAGAGAAATCCTCTCGAATAGCAATGAAGTGTGCAGTCATTATAAGACGATCCACAACAACCCAGATTGCATTGTTTCCTTTGGATGTCCTTGTAAGTCCAGTGACAAAGTCCATGGTGATGTTCTCCCATTTCCATTCTGGTATGGGCAATGGTTGCATCATCCCCTTAGACTTCTGCCTCTCTGTCTTCACTTGCTGACACACCAGGCACATTGATGTATATTCAGCGATCTCCTTCTTCATATTATCCCACCAAATTTTTTCTCATAGATCTCGATACATCTTTGTGCTCCCTGGGTGAATAGAGAAATTTGAACTATGTGCATCATCCAAAAGTACCTTCTTCAGCTCCGAACTTGATGGAACACATAGTCTTTTCCCAAACCACACAATTCCTTCTTCATTAACATTAAACTCTGAGGATTTTCCCTTTTTGATAGCTTCCACTTTTTCTTGGATTCCCGCATTATCATTTTGAGCATCCTTTAACCTTTCCAAAATAGATAGTTGAGCAATCATTTGTGAAAGGATTGATGATGTTCCGTTCTTTATGATTCCCACGTCCATCTTCATCATGTCTAAGAAGATTGGATCCTTTTCAATTCTCATCATTGATAAAATTGCTGGATCCTTTCTACATAGGGCATCTGCCACCTTGTTCGCCTTCCCAGGGTGGTAATGTATTGAACAGTCATAATCCTTGATGAACTCTATCCATATTCTCTATCGCATATTAAGCTCTTTCTGTGTGAATATATATTTAAGACTGTTGTGGTCAGTATATATCTCACATTTCTCTCCATAGAGATAATGCTGCCAGATTTTCAAGGCAAAGATCACCACCGCCAACTCTAGACCATGCGTTGGATAGTTTCTCTCATGGGTTTTCAACTGCCTTGAGGCATAGGATATCACTTTATCATTCTGCATCAGCACACATCCTAAGCCCTTCTTCGAAGCATCACTAAATACCACAAAAAGCTCCCCACTTGTGGGTAAAGTGAGCACGGGTGCAGTGATAAGCCTCCTTTTCAACTCCTTGAAGATTTCTTCTCATTCATCACTCCAAGAAAACTTTACTCCCTTTCGAGTTAGCTTGGTAAGAGGGTTGGACAATTGTGAGAAATTTCTCACAAATCGTCGATAATATCTAGCTAACCCCAAGAAGCTACGGATACCAGTTAAGGATGATGGCCTCGGCCATCCATCAATTGCATCTGTTTTGGAGGGGTCCACAGATATCCCATTGCTTGTGATGATATGGCCCATGAATGAGACTTCCTTCAACCAAAACTCACACTTGTTGTACTTTTCATAGAGCTTCTCCTTGCGCAAAGTCCCTAGTACATTTTTTAAATGCTCCTCATGGTCCTCCTTGGTTTTGGAGTATATTAGAATATCATCTATAAAGACTACCACAAATTTATCAAGGTAATCTCTAAAGACTCTATTCATCAAGTCCATGAATATTGCTGGAGCATTGGTGAGTCCAAAAGGCATTACTATGAATTCATAGTGCCCGTACCTTGTACGAAAAGTCGTCTTGGGGATATCTTCCTTCTTCACCCTTACTTTATAATATCCCGACTTCAAGTCCACCTTGGAGAAGTATTGTGCTCCACGCAGGTGATCAAAAAAGTCATCAATTCTTGGGAGAGGATACTTGTTCTTTATCGTTATTTTTTTAAGTTCACGATAATCGATGCAAAGCCGCATTGACCCATCCTTCTTCTTGATGAAGAGGACTAGTGCACCCCATGGTGATGCACTTGGGCGTATAAACCCTTTATCCAGATTCTCCTGTAGTTGTTTCTTCAACTCTTCAAGCTCAACAATAGCCATTCAATATGGAGTCTTGGATATTGGTAGCTCCCCAGGTATAAGTTCAATTGAGAACTCAACATCTCTTCTTGGAGGAAGACCAGGAAGTTCCTCGGGAAATACTTCAGCGAATTCCCCCCATAATAGTCATTTCTTCAAGGATGGTTTCTTCCTTGGACTCAATCATCTGAGCCAGATATGCGTGCTCATAAGGCAGTAATATCCATGCTTGAGATGATGGAGCTAAAGGAGATTCATCTTCCTCCTAACACCTGTAAAAATCGGGGGTCGATTCTCCATATGGAGTGTGATTTCCCTCTCCCAACAATTTATGTTGGCTCTATATAAGGAAAGACAATCCATGCCAAGAATTGCTTCAAATTCCACCAAAGGGAGTATGACGAGGTTCGCCAGGAAATTCAATCCACAGATTATAACAGGGGAGGACTTATCTTCATGTGATGCAAAGATTGGCCCATTTGTCGTACTCACCGACATCTTTACTTCCATGATTTGTGTTGGTGCAGGGATTGTTCTACTAAACTTTTGAGATATAAAAGAATGCATAGAACCTGAATCAAAAAGTATGTTCGCTATTCGTGAATGAATTACTAGAGTACCTGTCACCACTTCGTTGTCGGGGTTCACTTCGGCAGAAGTGATGGCAAAAGCTCTTCCTTTCTGTCTTGGAGGTTGTTGGTTGCCTCCGATAACCCTTGGATTAGGGCACTGATTCGCAAAATGACCCGGTTCTTTGAATTTGTAGCTTTGAACAACACGTTGAGGTTCGAATGGAGTGTTCCTCTCCTATGTCACAGCCGCGGGTCCTTCTTGCTAACAGTTAACAGCTATGTGCCCTTCTCTTCCACACTTGAAGCATTTTCTTATCTCCCTAAGGTAATTTCCAGGGTGCTTCTTTCCGCACTTTTGGAAAGTGGGGTGTTGAAACTTCTTAGCACCATTGGATTTATCCATCGGACCACCAGCATTGAATTCCACCTTCCGCTTCTTGTCCCCATGATACCCCTATGATTCTCCGATCTCCATTTCAACCTTGAGGGCACATCGGACAATTTCCCCATAGCTGTCGAAGTCACGGATCGCTAATGCTTTCCGCAAGCTAGGATTCATCCCACCAAAGAAGCGGTCAACCTTGCATTTGGGGGTAATGACAAAGCCGGAAGTGTATCGTGCAAGCCTTTTGAAGTTTACCTCGTACGCTCCCACAAATTCTTCATCTTTCTGTTTAAGGGAAAGGAAGTCCCTTTCCATCTTAAGACGGAGGGTGCGTGGAAAGTATTTATCAAAAAACATCTTCCGGAATTCCTTCCATTCCAAAGCCTCGATCTCCTCCTCAGGCTTCGTATTTTTGATCAAAATCTACCATTGATCAGCATCACCCTCCATACGATAAGCCGCCAGGAGAACCTTCTCTTTTTCAGAGCATTGGAGGATGGAGAATATCTTTTCAATGGATTTGATCCATTTCTCGGCGATCGTGGGATTAGATGATCCACTAAAAGTAGGAGGACTTTGTCTCATGAAGCTCTCGATAGCGACTTGTTCTTTCTTAGGGGGGGTTGAACTTTCCTCTTGACCCGTGTTTCTATTCAAAACATGAGTTAGCTGAGAGAGAAGTGTGACAAAGTTTGCGATTCCCGCTCCCATTGGATTGGGCATCTCATTAGGACAATCATCACACTGATCTTCACAACGGTTGTTAGACCGAGTTCTCCTATTACCGGCCATTGGATGGAATAAAAGGAAAGTTAGGGGTAACACATAAATGGTAATCCAAAGAAAAAAGTTGATGACTTATAAATAAACTTTAATCTCTTTAACTCATGAGTCTATAGGATTCAATCCATGCTTTTCATGATCTTCCTTCTAACATATATTCCTAGGGTCATTTTTCCATTAATAAGGGTTCATACTAAGATTGTGAATTTATCAAAACATATCCCCTGGGAGTGTCGTAACCAAGAGTGAAGGAAGGCTCGTTGTCGTGCACCAGTTCCCGTTCGAGTCTAGCTCAAAGCGTTGTTTTCGGGTTTTACCCCTAGGATACATCTGTGCCAGAGCCGCCTCTACCTACTCGTATCCAGACAGGGATGTATTTGTTTGATAAAACACGTACTTAGTATTTACCAAAACTTATGGATGTTTTTACTATGCTTAGTCTTTTATCTAAGGCTTTTCTAGGGTTTCCTAATCCCAAAAATAACTAAACCTATCCTCTGATACCAACTATGACAACCCTTCTTTTTACTACAACTTAAGCATGCTTTATTACATAAAACTTCACTTGATACAACAAAGAAGATCGAGAGGTTTAGTGTCTTTGGGGCTTAGGATCATTAAATAAAAAACTATAAACTTGAAATACAACATCTTTATTGAAAACTTCCTTTACATGACCACTACATTCATTCGTACTTAGCATTGAATGGGATAACCTGAGGACATGCATAAGAAAATGGTGATCTATAAAGCCCAGTAAGGGAGTACACAATGAATAAAATGAGGAGTAAACTACATGTTAGGAAATAATAACATAAATAGAGAATTAGAGTAACATGAACATAAAGGCATGATAAAGCATGATAACCATAACCTGGAAATGTGGAAACAACACTTAACATTGAATTAGCATGAGCCAAGGCTCATTGCACATGGAGCATGAGTAAACCCTCATTGCACTTGAAGCACGAGTAAACCCTCGTTGCACTTGAATTATAATGAGTCAACACTCATTGCACATGACGTATCATGATACTATACTTTACCCAATGCATTGGATCGCTATAAGGGCGCACCCTTCTTAAACATTTCATTTCATGCATAAGTGTGCCACATGGATCATAAAACATGGATTCATAAATCATAATCATTTATTTCATGATAAAGGAATGTGGAATACATACATGAAACATTGTAATCAATAAGTAAATGTGCATAAAGGTTAATACCCTTGATGGAGAAATGGGTATGGTATTCACTACACAGTGATATTGGCTTAGAAAATCGGTGTGATTTCGGCAGCGTATCAGCGTGACATAAGAACTCATAAAAAAGGTTGATGAGAGAGAAAGGGGTTCCTCATCATATTTACATGTAATGGACAGTAAGGAGGTCATATATATACATGTCCCAACAATTGAAATGGAATTTAAATTCATGATACAAAAGTATTGCTTGAATGTAAAAGAAAAGAGAGAAGTTCCTTTCGGAATTTCGGCATAGTAACGGGTGTACATGGGAGGCATTTAATGAGAGATAAAGGGTTCTCCCATCATTCAAACAATAAGAGGGAAGTATGGGTGAGGTTCGAAACCATACCCCAACATTCATAATTGAAATTAAAATGGAAATACAACTTAAAGAAAATTGACAAAAATGAGAAAGGAAGAAAAAATCCTTACTTGGAAGTGTGCTTCCAAAGGATAGAGAGAGGATTGTGAGAGGCTTCTTGGGAGCTTGGAGAACCTTGGGAGGATTCTAGAGGAGTAGGTCAGAGGTTGGACGAACTCCAAGGGATTTTAGTGAGGAGGAAGTGGGAGCTTGGGTGGGTTTATATAGGAAAGGTGAGAGAATTCTTTATTATTTAGGTTTGGGACCCTTTATATTAAAATAATCCAAACCACAAACCATCCCATGGTATTTTCCCATGGTTTCTGGAAAAGGAAAGAGGAAAATAATATTTTACAAGGCCAAGGTCCGAACGTATTAAAAAATTAGGGTTTCCTATGTCGAGGTGAGTCACACTCCCATGGAAATTACATTAAAAAGGCAAAGTGCTGAATAAGTCTTGAGGGCTCTATTAATGCTTTGAAAAGTAAGTCAAACACACCCTAAACCTCATTATTTTAATGATAAAACACATATTGGCCGAACATTAGGATTATGTTATTTTATTACATCACCATTGGGTCATTATGATGTCATAAAACACATTATATATTTAAATGGTATTTAATTTTTACCCAAAAATTTGACTGTCTCAGAAAATTATAAAAAATTCACCGTTGGATAATTTCGACATCCTGATTCCAAAAATAATATTAATTTTATCTAAATAATTTTCTAAATATGTGAATTTTCACTTTTAAAATAAAAAATGACATTTATAAAAAAATTCACAGGTTTTGACAGAAATGGTTTTCAAACCCTAATAAACAATTTAATTGCATTCATAAAATTATATGATCATTTATACATAATAAAAATTTAATTTAATATTAATAATAATATTTTAATAAAATATTATTTAATTCAAAAATCCTTTAATTTAATAAAATATAATTCTTAATTAAATAATAACTAAAAACACCATTTGTACTTTAAAACTAATTACAATGTATCAAAAATGACTAGAAATTATATTCATTATTATATAAAAAAATAATGTACATGAACATGGTGCTACTTATTTGTTACATAACCCCTTAAAATAGCCACATAAAACCTAAGGGTAAGGTGTGCGATGGTGACAGACTCTTGGGGCGGCTCGGATAACATCGCTCGAGTGGTAATTTCAATCAACTTCCACTTTTCCCATAGACGATTACGTTCGAGCTTGACTTGATGAAGCTCAGCATGGGCTTGGTCAAGGGAAAAGCCCAAAGACGCCACCTCTTTTCCGAGCTCTGACAAATGGGCTTCATAAGGGGCAATTCTACTGGATGAGGTCATCGCTTCCTTTGTCTGAGTAGAAATGGGTTCGTTAAAGCCTTATATTTATACTACTCAGATGATCACTGTTCAATGGCTATAAAAGTAACGGTCAAAAATCTTAATGTAAAACTAAAGAATTTGACATCTTATAAAAACATTTTTCATAATGAAACATTTAACTGGATCAAGAGGGATTTTCTATTAATGAAACTATGGGTCGTTACATTTTCTATTCATTTTAAAAAACCCTTTATGTCTCTAACTCATCCATATCAATAATAACATCATCCTATTAGTTTTGAACATAAAAATGTCAAATTTACCCTCAGTAATTCTTTTGGAAATAAATGAAACTTCTAGAATGATTTTATCCCAATCTATATATGCTTTATTCATAGGTATATTATATAAATAATAACCCACTTTCACTTTAGGATTACTAATATATAAAATTTTATCTAATTTAGATGAAATTTTAATTTAAGTGGTATATCATATATATTCCTCACAACCATAAAAAATAATTAAGTATAAATTTGGATGTGTGATGTTCATATCTCATTTGGTGTGATTATAATAGCCTTTTATAAAACAAGTTTTTGTTTTAATGTAATAGTTTCTAGAGCATAAACCCTGAATTAAATAGTACTGTTTCCATGGATCGTTATAGACTCAACTATATATATAAACGTTTGATTTTTATATTTAGATACACTATTAAATTTTTGTATTCATGGTGGTGTGATTTGATATAGTATACATTAATAACCTAAATAGTCAATAAATACATCACTAAAATATGATCTACCTCTATTAGATCAATGCTTTTTAGTAGTTTTATATTGTTAAATTAGTATGTAACTTTTGATTACTGTTCAAATTTCAAATAATCCACACTTTTGTTCAGAAGATGCTAATTTTAACCCTGATTTAATTCATTGGAAAAGGTAACGAATTACCAAAATACACATTAATTATAGTTCCACATAAATCAGTATAAATGTGTTCTACTAAATCATTAGATAATTTCCCATTATAATTAAAAGTAAATTTAATCATTTTATTAATAAATAATATTTTCAGACATCAAATTATTCATAATCTTTTTAATCCAACAATCCGTCATTACAAAATCTTTTTATGGGTTTATTATTTAAATTTCCAAGGAAAAATATATAAATACACATCAAATATAAATAATTTATTTTTAAAATCCTTATTACAAATGAAAATCATGACATATCTTGGAAAGATATATAAAATAAATTTACATTTTTTTGTTTTAATATGAACTAAGTATTCTGGTAGTAATGAAAATCCCCTAGGAAGAAATAAAGCAATTTCCCCCATAGATAATTTTGAAACTCTTATCCCATTCATAATTACTAACTTTGTAAATTGTTTTATCGAATAATATCATTCTTTGAGAGGTTATTCATTTAGAAAAAAATTAATGTGGATCTAATATCTAAAAAAACATGATTCAAAGTAATAAAAACTTATAATAATATTATATTGATCATCCCACCCATGTATCTATGATTTTTTCAAACAAAAATTCAATTATATTTATTAATTTAATATCTTTATATATGACATAAAATTTTTCAACAATTTTTGATAACACTAGTAATATTAATTCATATGAATCCTTATGATTTTTATCTTATGAATATTTTACTTCATGTAATGTATAATAAAATTTATCATATTGTGTGTTTTTGTCTAGAAAATATAATTTCTATTCAATATTTAAAATATATCTCAAATTATGATTCTGAATAATGAAATATTTACAATTATATTTTTTGTCTTCCCAATGATTGATCTCAATTGTATTTATTTTTGTTTCATGTCACACAGATCTATAAAAAATTGTGTTTCATTATTAGTGTGATGTATATTACTATTAAATGTGGTATTTTATTGAATATAATGAATCTAAAATAATAACCATTGCTATTATAAATTATGTGGCTTAATATCTACATGTCAATATAGAATAACATATCTTTCTTGTTCTCTAATGCCTTGTATATTTTGGTAAGAAACTCTTTTCAATTATATCATATAAAACACTTTCCTTATTGGGTGAACAAAATCCCACCTGATCAATTTAATGTGTATTCTCAACATCATTACTCTAGATTCTAGTCAAATAGGGTTACCTATTCTAGTGTCACCCAATATACACAATAGGATAATTATTACCCCTTTATCCAAACAAAATATTTAATATTAATGTTTATTTAATAATGGCCCATCTATTTGAATGATCACGATCTATATAGATGTTATTCTTATTTAAATTCATCAAAAAGTTTTATATTTAATGTAATTATTAATATTTAGTTAAACCATTAACATTTTAAATATCTCACTTATGCCATATATGATTATACTCTTATTAATTATATATTATGTATCTTATACATAATTAATAAACCATAGGAGTTTTAATTAGTAACTTTATTTCCTTTTGTATATCATGTAGTGGTTAGTAAATTAATCACATTATATAATACAATTCTATGTTTTGACATTGATTTCATTAAGATATGGTGTTCTATAATTCTTAAAGGGCTCAGTGGACTAGATTATGGGGATTAGAATTCTCACACAAGGGAAGAATGGAATCCCACATCGATGAATTTCACGTAATATAATTGATAACAACATCATACATCCCATCAATGTTTAAATTCATTATTCAATGAGTTTTTTATAATGTGAATGTAAATACCTGAACCCAGTTTCCCAAATCCAGTTCCATATTAAATTACATTGGAATGCCTAAAATAATGCAATTTCCCAATGGAATGGATAGTTTAGTAGATTGGGAAGGCTAGATACATACACAAGTTCAACATTAAAACATGAAATGTAAATTCAACATATATGTTTTATTATAAACACCCACAATAATAATTTTATCCTTGCAGGTCATTCATAAAAAACTTCTTCATGACCAAAGAAGATAAATCATAAGAAAGGGGTGAGCACAAAATCTTTGTAAGAGTAATAAATATAGTGGAAAATAACATAATATTAAACATTAGGCATGGTGAATAATTCAAACACATGCATTTATAAATAATAAATGTGAACACGTTATGGAAGTAATATGAACAGAGTTAATAATGTCTAAATAAAACATAATCATGGATATTCAACTAGTAGAATAACCACATAAACATTAATTTACTAGCTCCATAATTATGTAATTTAATATGTGAGATATTCTGAAACATACCATCAAGGCCTCGTCCAATACATCTAAAAATTATTAAGGCCTCAGCCAAAACCATATCTCAAAATGGGCAAGGCCTCATCCTAGTCCATGTATATTTTTCTCGTGATACCCACTTATGTATTTAAGGGCTATAATATGCCCCACCCATCACATAAAAATTAAAATTAATTCCTTATATGATTGTGGGTAAACATAAAAAATGTATACGTTCATATTGAAACTAACATATGAAATGTAAATTACTTTCCATGCACATTAGGCTTAAACGCTAACCATTCAAATTAAATTGGTGAATGGTTTTAGGATAGAACATCAACAATAAAACTATTCATAAACTATTTTATTAAATACATTAGATTATATCATACATAATAATAAACAAGAGTGTTGAAATAGTTGAATATACTCTTATAAAATCAATGAGTAATTCTTGAGATAAATACTCTTTTACTTTGAAAAGAAGTGTTCCTTAGAAAGTTATTTGTATAAACCCATAATTAATGTATGATGGTAATTTAATAATTAAATTGGATATTATATATAGATAATGGTTCCTTAAAACATATTATAGAGTGTCCTGGAAAATAGGTAAAATTTTGAGAAATTCCCTTGAAACGGGATTGTATTTCAAAACGAATTTTGAATGTTCCAATTTAAAAAGTGTGAATCCCCAAAAAATAAAGTAAGATTATGGTTAGTAAACATATATAATACACTCACACAGATATTATGAAGATTAAATACCAATGAATAATAATTTAATTGAGGTAATTAGATAATAAAGGTAACCCTAATGAAAATGGTGGTTTGGGAGGAAAACCCTTAACATAAATCTTAATGTGTTTCACTCTGGAACTTAAGGTCCTAGAATATGAAATCATACTTGTTAATAACATAATTCATAACCTATTATACATTTATTTATTTTATCATAGTTTTATTAAGTTCATTTATGTCTCTATTGATAAGTTATAATATTGAAATACATAATTTCTGAGTGTGTGTTTTCTTGATTTTCATAATCAGTTCACTTGTTTTTATGTAATTGAGTCCATGTGGATTGGATTTAAATCAATATAATTTAAATTATATATTATTTATAAAAAATACAGAATATTTAAAGGTTATTTATATCATTTTTTACATGTAATGGGGATAAATCATTAGATTAAATATTAAAGACAACCACTTAGATTATTTGTCAGTATTTGGATTATTATGGACTAGGTTTGTCATAAAAATTAATAATATGTATGTATATTGGTTCATGAATATTAATTAGGTTATAATACATATATTTTAGTCTATTTCAACCCTCAAAATGGTTTCATGTCCAGAAATTTAGGATAAATTGAAGAACTAAACATCGTCATCTTTGAAGGTTGTAAATTTAAACGTCACAGACGATGATTTCGTTTATAAAATAAAATAGAGAGTAATAATATTGATGATGTTTATTCAATTAAAATGAGAAAATTATAGTATATAGATGATAAATTAGTTTTCATGGTCATTTGGATAGAAGAGGTAAGGAGAGGACTATAATAGAAAGGGATATTAAATGAAATTGGAATAATTAGAATGTGAATTTACCTCTTGAATCCACCTCCTCGAAAATCTATTTAAGGGAATGGTTTTGGGTATTTTTGAAATACCAAGAGATATTCGATGTGGGGAGTGACTAGGGATGTGTATTTGGGCGTAAAATTGAGGATATTCATGTTTTATAGGAGTGAATAGAAGATGGAGTGATAGGGGGTTTTATTGTGGATGAAAGGAGTAATTTTTGAATATCTTAGTCATTATTTTATTATTTTTTCAAAGACAACCAATAATATTTATTCTTTCAAAAACGAATAGTACTTTGTGAATGTGACTTCTAAATAAGTGGACTTACATCAGCCTTACATCACCTATGAATCAATAAATCATGTATTTTGTATTTACTGTAAATTATCATATATTACTATTCAACAAAAAATCAAGTAATTCAGAAAGATACCAAAAATTTACCTTATCCATTTTTTCAATGTTTAGAATTAAAAAATGAACTCCAGTTTTTAAAAATAATTGTATAAATATTATTAATTTAATTTTTCAATAAAATACATGTTTATTCATAAAATAAAACTTTTAAAACTCTAATTTATTTTAAATCACATAGAAAAATTGATCTAGATATCATTATATTATTACATTAAGAGATTAAAAAAATATTATTATTTACTATTCATAAGGGTCTTAATACTATTCATAAGGTTATGTTACAATTTACCGTAAATTATTTTTTTCTTATTAGACTCTAAATATCATACTGAACGCAACTGTGTTTGTCTCTTTTTCGAATTTCAAATCACAGAGGTGGAAAGAATTATGTTTACCTGATAAGATATAAAAAAATTAGTTATTTGTAGAGACTCGGTTTTTTAGGAATTGAAAATTTATTTTCAAAACCATTGTGTGTTACATTCTTCCCTCTTTTCAAAAATTCCATCCACGAAATTCATAAAATATTACCTCACAAAAAGGTTTGGGTAGTTCTTCATCATAAGCTCCATAGGCTCCCATGTTGCCTCTTCTATTTTATTATTTCTCTAAGGTTTCTTTACAAGTAGTGTCATATGATTCCTCAAGACCTTTTATTTAGTGTCTAGAATCTGGATTGGCTCTTCATAGTATGATAAGTCAGGTTCCAATTCTATACCTTCAAAAGTGAGAATGTGTGTTGGGTCTGGAATGTACTTTCTCAATAATGATACATGGAACACATTATTTAGTTTTGATAGGCTAAGTTTCATATCCAAATGATATTCAATAGCTCCAATTCTCTCCAGAATTTCAAAAGGGTCTTCTTTACCTAGGGCTTAGTTACACTTTCATCAAAAATCTTATAACACCATTCAATGAAAATACATTTTAAAAAAATGATCTCCCACATGAAACACCAAATCCTTACATTGATTATCAGCATAACTATTTTGTTTGAATTTAGTTTCTTTGATATGTCATTGAATTTCCTATACCCTCACTATTTTTTACTCTGAAATATATGTACCCACAAGCCTTCATTCTCTATCTTCATCACAATATGTAACTGTAACACATCTCTTTCCATACAATTCTTCATACGGTTCCATTTAAATACATTAATGGAATCTATTCTTCTAGGAAAACTCCACTAAAGTCAAATATTTATCCCACATACCATGAAAGTAATATGAACACGATCTCAACATGTCCTCTACGATTTGGATCGTCCTCTTTGACTTCCCATCAGTTGGAGGGTGATAAGTAGTACTCAATCGAAGCTTAGTATCCCAAAATTTCAGATTAATTTCCCAAAAAAATTGATGTAAAATGTGGATCACAATCAGAAACCATTGACAGTGGTTCTCCATGAAGTCTCACATCTTCTTTTATATAGATCCTTCTACGGCTCTCCCGGGGAAAATCCCCCCTTACAGTGAGTAAATGTACAGATTTCATAAGTCGATCCTCAATTATCCATATTGCATCATTATTCCTTGTTGTTTTGGGTAATCCATTGACAAAATCCATGGTGATTCCAAACCATTTCTATATAGGAATTGTTATAGGATGAAAGACTCTTTTTGGGTGTTGTTATCCAACCATCAATTGTTTATAGACTAAACATCTTGATACATAATCAACAATTTACCTCTTCATGTTTTCAAACCCGATGTGTTCCTTCAAATCTCTATATATTTTAGTGCTACTAGGGTGTATATGAAAATTTTATTTATGAGAATCATCCAATAACTCTCTTTTTAGATCGGGTATTCTAGAACACAAAAACTCCTCCCAAATTTCAGAGCACCATCTCCAAAAACAAAGTCATTCATCTTCTCATCATTCATTACACTAATATTCCTTTGAAGATTCTCGTCATCATACTATGAAAATTTATTTATATCTAATAAAGGTGGTTGGGAAACTAATTTAAAAAGTAATGATTATAACATTATTTGTTAATTCTCTTGTTCTTCCTTACTGGATCAATGTACAAAGGATACTGGTCAATCCTTATTTTGTTGAGAACTCCATGATCATTACTGATCAATGAATCAACTACCTTGTTTTCCTTTCTTGTGTGGTAGTGTATGGAACAATCATAATCCATGAGTAGTTTGAGTGATCTCTTTTGCCTCATGTAGATTTCCTTCTATGAGAAGATATACATCAAACTTTGTTCATCCATATGTATCTCACATTTTTTCACCACAAAGATGGTGTATCCATATTTTTAGAGCAATGATCACAGGAGCTAACTCAAGATCATGAGTAACATAGTTTTTCTCATTAATTTTTAACTACATTGATTCATAGTAAATAACTCTATCATTCTACATAAGGACACAACCATGTCCTTTCTTTGATGCATCACAATAGATCACAAATCCATCATTTTCTTATGGTTGGGTTAGGATCGTAGAATTCACTAATATCCTCTTAAATTCTTTTAAATAGTCGTCACATTATTTTATAAATATGAACTTAACCCCTTTATGTGTAATCCTGGTCCTTGGGTTTCCAAAATGGGTGAAGTTCTGAATGAGACGTTGATAATAACATGCTAGAGCAATAAAACTACATACCATAGTTATGTTCATTGGAGTAGGACATTCCTGAACAACCATTGTCTTCATAAGATAAACAGATATTATACATTTAGAGAAAATGTTTCCTAGAAAGGAAACCAATTGAATCCAAAATGCATAGTTACAAAACATCCCATATAATTCATTTCTTCTAAGAGTCTTTAGAATAGTGCACAATTTATTTTCATGATCCTCATATATTTTGGAGTATACCAAGATATCATCAATAAATACCACCACAGAGTCATCAAGATATTATTTTATAACTCTATTCATTATATCCATGAAGAAAAAGGATACCTTAATTAGTCCAAAAGGCATTACGGTAAACTCTTAATGCCCATACCTGGTTCGAAATGATGTTTTTTAAATGTCTTCCTTCCTCACAAGAAACTGATGATATCCATTTTAAAGATCAATATTCATAAAATATTAGTCTCTATGAAGTTGAAAAAATAATTCATCAATGTTTTGTAATGGATACTTATTCTTTATTTTTATAGCATTGATCTCCCTATAGTCAAAGCACAACCCCACATATTCATCTTTCTTCTTAGCTAAAAAATTAGGGGATCCGCATAGAAAAACATTATGGTGAATAAATCCTTTATCACTCAATTCCGGTGGATGTTTCTTCAATTAAAATAACTCCACTATGTCCATTATAAAAGTATTATTTGGTATGGACCTTGAATTAGGAATTAAGTAAATGTAAAACACAAATTCCAACTCTAGATTATGTCTAGGTAAGTCCTCTGGAAACAAATCAACATATTCATGCACAATAGGAATATCCTCTATGTGATCATTACCTTCTTGACACATAATTATTGTATTCCCTTCTTCCCCAGTAATTTAATTTAGAAGATTTACTGAGGGTGAATCTAGATGAGAATTCGAGGATGATGTTTCTTCCATAAAGATAATGGATTCTACATCATCCTAAAATATTGTAACGTCATTCTTCTTGCAATAAATTTTCTCACCACTGCACATAATAAAATCCATACCAAGGATTATATCAAAGTAAATAATTTTTATGGCAATAAAATCAGTAGATAATGCACGTTTATATTCCATAATGGGGACTCCATGACACAACATTATTGCAACGATACTCCACTTAGGAGTTTTGATTAATAACTCCCTTATTAAATAAAATTTGAAATATCTCATTATCTTTGAAAACTATGAAGATATTAATGAGTGAGATGATCTAGAATCAAATTATGCATTGGATAAGTTTCAGTAGTCAATTAAAGTACCTTCTGCCACATCATTAGGAACTTCAATATCAGCACTTGGGATCATATAATCTTGTCCCCGCTCCCATGGCCTTTTTGGTCATATGTTTCCTTGACACTTTGGAAAATCATTATCATAGTGTACCATCTCCCTACAATTATATAATTGAGCATTTATAGCTTCTTTTCTCCCCTTACAATCACAAAAATTTGAACTTTCTTTCTATATTTGTAGTATACTCCTTTTCGTTTTAAGAAGGCTCCAGGGTGTTTCCTTCCAAAATTGTCACAGGGTGTAAATTCAACTCTTCCCTTCTACCTCATTTCCTTACTTACATTTCAAGTATTTTCAGATACCCTCTTATTCACTTGCATTAATTTAAATTCATAATAATTTGTGTATTTCATTTCTATCTTGATAGCACATGAAACTGTATCTTCATATGATGAGAAACATTGAGAGACTAGTGCCCGTCGGAGGAATGGCTTTATGACATCAATGAATCGATCAATATTTCTCCTTATATTTCATATTTAGTCCACAACATGCCTTTATAACCTTGTGAAGTTAGATTCATATGTTTCAACATTCTCGTCATCCTTTTTACTAAAATTCATAAATTTCCTTTCCATATATGCCTATTGTTTATGAAGAATGTATTTCTAAAGGAATATTTCCTTAAAGTCCCTCCATTTCATCTCTTATATATCATCCTCCTCCTTTGTGTTTTGGATTAATGATCGCCACTGATTCGCATCTCCTGATAGAGAATAAACTACCATGACAACCTTTTCTATTTTGTTACATCTTAAAGCGAAAAAATATTATATAAGGAACTTATCCACTACTCATCTAAAAATGGGTTTGTGGACCCATTGAATGATAGAAGATGTTATTGCATAAAGCGATCTAACATAGCTCCTCCATATAGTGTATTCCGATTCTCTATACAAGATACTTTATTGTTCAAAACCAAATTCAACTCTCCCAGTGTAGTTATAAGATACTCTTCCCTAGTCAATACCCTAGAGCCGACATCATTATCTTGCATCAGAGGGAAATTTCTATACAAGACACGTAAATTCATGAGGTTTAGATTCCTTCCACGAGGTACCATTTCTAAATGATAGAACACACTAGATTAGGTTATGAATCATAATGTATAATCTCAATGTTGAAAAATATTTAGCATAGCTAATCTCATAATCAAATAAATTGATTATTTCAGAAAAATTTAAATTTTAACCCATAATAATGGATTATAATGAAAATGTGAATTATTATAAGAATATCCTCCAAGATTGTCAAAACATGTATGTAGTAAGTCCAGTTGTTATGTAGCAGGATACCGCAGGTTCAGACTGAAACTCCTTGTAAGAGTTTTCACTCCAATGTACATCTATTCCAAAACAACATCCACCTGTAGTATATATAAAAAGATATATTTTCTATAAATATCCACAAAATATATTCATTACCAAAATATGAGGATGTTCTCGTATGTTTATCCTCAAAGTCTATATTAGGGGATTTTACTCTAATCTATGTATTTAAATCTATTTTCCATGCTTTCTACTAAGCTTCTTTTGATTCCAACTGTAAAGACCTGCCCCCATTTTCTTAGACCTAGTGCATTATTACATTACATTGACATGCTTACAAGAAATTTGTTTTTGGAAGGAAAAAATAATTTAGTATGTCAGGAAAAATATAAATATACATATGTTCAAAATTACAACTTGAAATAGAAAAACGACATATATGTTTTATTGGAAGCATCCCCAATAATAAGTTTATCGCTACAGGTCATCCATAATAAAATTATTCGTGTGTAGAGAAGATAAAACAAAAGAAATGGGTGAGCTCAAACTCTTAGTTAGAGTACAAAATAAAACTGAATATATCATAAACATAAACATTAGTCATTGTGAATAATTGAGAACACGTGCCTTTACAAATAATAAACTTGATCACATTATGGAATGAATATGAGATGAGTAAATAATTCCATAATAAAAAATAATCATGGTATTATACTAGTAGAATAACCATATAAACACTCAATTATTAGCTTCACAATGAGGAAAGTGAATATGTTGTACATTCTGAAACATACCATCATGGCCTCAGCCAAGACGTTATAAAATGATTATGGCCTCGGCCAAAACCATATCTCAAAATGGGAAAGGCCTCAGCCATGTCCACGCCTATTTATCTAATTACACCTACTGATGCATCGAGGGGATAGAGTGGGCCCCACCAATCACATTATAAATCCAATGAATTCCTCATATGAGTGGGGATAATCATAAACAATATATACATTCATATTGAAACTAACATATGAAATGTAAATAACATTCCCCGAACATTAGGCTTAAACACTAAACATTTGGAGTAAATTGCAGAATTGTGCTAGGATAGAAAGTACAAAATAAAACTACTCATAAAACATTTTATTAAATATGATAATTGATATAATACATAATTATTAATAGTTATGTTGAAATAGATGATGATACTCTTATAAAATCATCAAGTAATTCTTGAGATAAATAATCATTTACTTTAAAAAGAAGTATTATTTTAGAAAAGTATTTATATAAAACCATAATTGTGGAAAGATGGTAATTTTAGAATAAAAAAATTGATTTTAGAAAGATAAAGGGTTATAAAAACTGATTATATAGTGCCCTTTAATATAGGTTAGAATTTGAGAAATTCCCTTGAAATGGGCTTGTATTTCCGAAATAATTTTGAATTTTCCCTTTTAAAATGTGGGAATCCCTATATAATAAAGTAGGATTAGGTTTGGTAAACATATATAGAATGCTATAATAGAAATTAATTGGAGTAAATATGAATTAATACTAATTTAATTGATGTATGTAAATAATAAAAGTAGCCCGAATGAAAATGATGGTTCGGGTGGAAAACCCTTACCTTAAATCTGAATGTGTTCTTCTCTTGAAATTATGGTCCTAAAAAATGAAATTAGACTTATTAAAAACTTAATTAAGAATCAATTAGAAATTTATTTATTTTATCATAATTTTATTATGTTCATTTATATCATTATTAATAAGTTATAAGATTTAATTTTGTCGTTCTATAGTGTTCGTTTTCTTGATTGTCATAATCGGTTCACTTAGTTTTATGGAATGGATGTAAATATACAGAATTAAAATTATATATTATTTATGAACATCAAGAATATTTTATGGTAATTTCATTTATTTTTTTGCATAGAATGAGGATTAATCATTAGATGAAATATTAATGACAACCACTTATATTATTTGGTGATATTTGGATTATTATGAACTACTTTTTTCATATAAATTAATAATTTGTACGTATTCAGGTTCCATAATATTAATTTTTAAATAATACATATATTTATTATGGTTAAAAAACAAAAAATGGTTTCATGACCAGTAATGATGTATAAATTGAAGAACGAAACTTTATCGTCCACAAATGTTGTACATTGGAACCTCACGAACAATGATTTTGTTTATAATATAAAAGATAGAGAGTAAAAATATTGATGATGGTTATTCCATTAACATGATATAATTACATTATATAGATAGTATAGGAATTATCATGGTCATTTGGACAGAGGAGGTGTGGAGAGGATAGAAATATAAAGGAGCTTGAAATGAAATTGAATGAAATAGAATGTTAATTTATCAATTGAATCTACCTCATTGAGAATTTCTTTTAGGGAAGGGGTTTTGGTATTTCTGAAGTCACAAGAGGTCTTGGATGTATGGAGTAACTAGGGAAGGGTATTTTAGTATAAATATGAGGAGCTTCAAGGCTTAGAGGAGCGGAGAGAAGAGAATTTGATGTGGGTTTTATAGCGGAGGAGAGGAGTAATTATAGAATATCTTAATCATTATTCGTTTATTTTTCCAAAGACAACCAATAGTATTTATTCTTATGACCAATAATAGTAATATGTTCATGTGAATTCGAACCAAGTGGACTTAAATGATTGTTAAATCACCTATGACTCTATAAATCATGTATTTAGTATTTACCGTAAATTATCGCATTTTACTATTCATCAAAAATTCATGTATTTCATAAAAATCCCAAAACAACAACCTTACTAATTTTTGACCTATAGAATTCAAAAATGACTTCCATTTTTTGGAAATAAGATTCTAAATATTATTAAATTCATTAAAAAATAAAATCAATGTTTTTTTGAAAAATAATAATTTTAAAACTATAATACATTTTATATCACACTGAAATATTAATCTTGATCTAAGTATATTATTACCTTAAGAGAATAAAATAATATTATTAATTACTATTCATAAGTTTCATATTGTTATTCATATTACTATTTATAACGGTATGTTACTAGTCACCAAAAATTACATTTTTCTGATTAGATTATAAATATCTCAATGAACACAATTGTGTATGCCTCTTTATTGAATTTCAAATCATAGAGGTGGAAGTAATTATGTTTACTGGATATGTTAAAACAATGTGGTGTTTTGAAGAGACTCAATGTTTCATGCATTCAATATTTATTTGCAAATCCATGTGGTGTTATAGTGAACAAAAAATAAATCTATATGATTTAAAATTATTTAGATTATATATTATTAATTAATTAAGTATAGATATGATACTAATATAGGGTTTTAATGATGTTACCAACCCTCAATAAATAGTATAAGAAGTAATAAAACCTATACAATACCATAACATGTATTTGAAAAGTCAGATAATAAAATAATAAAACAAAAAACCACTTTTAAATGGTTTAAAAAATTAATATAAAACATTAAATGTGGAATTCATGTCCCTTTTAGTGTCCACATATAACTCTAATCACCAGTTATACATTTGGATTTTCTTCCCATACAATTGAATTTAGTCACTCTAAAGGGAATAATATGGAATTTAGGATGCGAAAATTCCTATAGAACCACCCGATTGTGGAAAACTATAAAACTTTTAGTAATAAGGAACATTAAAGAACACTAAGAACTACATTTCCATTCTATCAATTGAATGAATACAACACCCCTCCGACTTACCATTTATTGAAAGGGAAATCCAACATCCTCAAAAAATTTAAATTAATATCAAACAAAGGGAGTTTAAATAAATATCCTTCAATATTCATTTTAACCATTAAATAGCCTCCAAAAATGGATTATGTTCCAATGAACCATTAATAGTGAATCAGGGATCCACTTAACTAGTTAAAACATGAAAATGATGTTCTTAAATGGTCTATATATGTGGGATTATGAATCTTACACTTGTAATTGGAATTTAAATTTTATTAATATATGTCCTTGATTAAAATCAATTTTGGATTTATCATTTCTACATGTTTAGGTTTTAATAATATAAATACCTCATTATTTATTATGTAATACCATATTTGATTATTTAGTAAAATAACCATTATTTAATATAATATTTTAGATTCCCAAAAAAACATATTTATATTTGTAACAAAAAATATTTACACTTGAACGAATCAAATTATTTTTAAAATTCAAATTATCAATATCATAGGTCTGACTTAAAGGGACCTTTTATAAAGTTGGAAATAATAATGAATATCATCCATAATCAAAACATAAATTTTAGTACCTATAAAAACATTACATATTTAGAAATTATAAAAGGGTATAAAGTAATATAATTATATTTCCTTTGACATATAAATTAAGAAGGAGACATGGATAATATCAATATCATATGTCTTATATATTTTTCTGAATTTACAATCCTTCCAAGTATTATATAATTAAATCAGATGTAATTAATCTAAATGGTCATTAAATTTCACATTAAAAATAAAATTTAAGGAAATTATTTCATAACTAATCATATGGGAGGACACATATTATCGTAGTTAATCAGACCCATTTACTTCAATAGTGACATACATAGTTACATCAAATTGATCAGTTTCTCCAAAGAATTTAGAGATTTATCATTTTATTAAACCTCACGAGTATGGAACCTATCTAGAAACCTCATGTTTAATGATCTATAGATATAATTCACTTATGTTACACAAATAAACCAATTTTGGTGATCTAGATGGTGTAAATCAATATGGTCAATCTCAACACAGGTTCACCAACCTATATTTTTTGATTGACTTGTTGCACCTCTATAGATTTTATCCCCCACATATAGATCTTATCATATCATTATATCCAAATATGGTGATCATCAATAAGGGATAACCTGCTAATAAATATATTTTAGTGGTTAATATCACATCATATCCCGTGTTCTATCAAATAAACAAAAATGAATTAAAAAATATTTACACTAATAAAAATAACATGATGAAATATATCTATAAGATGAAAAATCATAAACAAATTATATCCACTTGGCTTAATAGATATATGAATGCATAAAATATAGAGATATTTCCAATCCATTTTAACTTGGGAATGTTAGTAATTGTAAATTATGACATCAAATATTATAATTAAATATGAAAAATTGACAATATTTATGCTATAGTGACCACTAACTGCATTTGAACGATAGATCCATTTTGAAATTTTTATACATGTACACTTAGGATAACCGTTGAACATATTCAAATGATGGGATAAATTTTAAATTTTTTAAAATGGAATTTAGTATCAAACTACCTTATAAAATGATAAATATATTTTCCTATATGGGTATAATAGGGATATATTAGGGGAACATATGGAATCATAATGAAAAATGGGTTTTATTTACATCATATATCATCATTACTAATATTCATGGAGAGTTTTTGAAAATTCAAGAATTTGAGACACATATTGTATTATAATGAAATAAAAATTTTCACATAATATGTTTAATAGTAAAAACATATACCATAAAATCATTTAAGTTAATCAAAATAAATTAGAATAAATTTTGATTTGTTTCCAAAATAGACTTCCCTGTTTAGGATTTGGTTATTTGAATACCAGCATGGATGGATAAAATGTTTAGCACCATGTAGATTTATGAAAATGGGGTTGAGGTTCATGGAATGTTATCAATTGGACTAGAATTATAGATTCATGTTTTATTATATAACTTTTCATAACAGGTTATTGACCACACTGAGTTCTAGAAGAATATAAAATCATTTTAATCTTTTCATTAATTATTAAGAGATTAAAATGTAAGAGTGATATTTGGAAAAATGTCCTTGGGTAAACATATTTAGTTAGGGTGAAGTCATGAAGAATAGGCTTCACTATATATCTTTTGGTAAAAGGAATAATAACACACATAGTTATTGAAAATATAAAAAACACTAGTCTAAGAATTATGATTCAACCCTCAAGTGAATTTTTGGGAAATAAAATATCATATACTAAATGGAAAATTAAAAAAGATAATAATGTGGATGGGACCATGATAGATAATCCGGGTTTATCTTTGTATCATTCAATGATAATAATAATGTAACACCAAGATATTGAATTTAAATTTTATAATAAAGAGGTATATAATATTATTTTGGAAGATGTATCATTGTATTGACAACAATTTAAAGAAATCCATTTCTAAAACGTGGTAAGGTGTGAGACTAAGTTGGGAAGTGTAACTGGTCCCAATATAGTAAATCTAAGTAACCCTAGATACCTTACTAGGAAAAGGATCAATCAATAACTAGTTTATTAAAGAGTTATTTCCATCATTGGTTATTTTAACTATAACACAGATGAAGGAGAAAGAGAATATAATCATGTCAACCATCTATTACATGATGGGAGAGAGTGTTTCTAGATATATCTCTTATATAAGGGGACATACTATTTAAGACCATGTGATGAGGAGCATTCTATGTCGTTCAATTTCACTTTTGATGGACCACACCATGAATATTTATATTTATGTGTAATGAACAAATACACATTGTTTTGTAGTGTATATCCTAATGAACTATTAGATAAAACTGAGAGGGTGTGAATTAGGGACACACACATTTTCAAAATTATTCTTTTTATTTAAACCAATTGAACTTTTTAAGGTTCCTGGTCTACTGTTTTATTTCTCATAGCCTCACCTCATGTGAATAATTAATATGAAACATATATTTATAATTACCCACTATTTATATGTTTAGGATAAAATTCATACTCATTTCATGATGTTTATTCCCTATAACTTGAATTCTCTACTATCTTCAACAATCATCCTAAAACATGAAGTCTATTATTATATCCACACATCCATAATATAAATGGTTGGTTATAGCCACTATCAATACTTCCCAACTTCAATGGTGTTGATACATAGATAAAAGGATCTCATTTTCCAACTGGTTTCTTCTACACCACTTTGAAGTATGGTCTCTCTCTACGAGCCTACAAGATCAAGGTGACACATCTTCCCCAGTTAGAACATCATCAGTAATATAAGTCTTGAGACTTTCACTATATATTTAGTTATTTGGATAATCCTTATATTTTAAAAATATTAGTGGGAATAATATATAATATTCTTCATCAGTGTATCCTTGCATCGACTCTTTCTCTATCCTCGGTAAAAATGATTAACGCTCTCAATATTTCTCAAGGATCAAGCTGAATTCATGAAATATTTATACATTTTTGATTCATTCTTTCATATTTGAATTCATAAATAATATCATGAATTATATCTTATACATTAAAAATATGGAAACTCTATCATCTTTGGAATGCATGGTATCCTCTTATTAAAATAATATTAAAATATTACATATTTATTCCTCATTCAACCTACTTTAAAATTACATATAAATTCATCATTTTATTATATTTATGTGTATAAATTAATTCCCCTCTCTGAAATATTAAAATATCACATTCTCATCATCTAGATAATCAATAGATTTTATTTATTTGGGATTCTTTCTATTGTCATAGTTGTTTCCATATTCAAATCACCGAAAGAATTGTGTGATTCCTTCCTTTAATTACGTTAAAAAATCAAGCTCTTGGTAGTGTTTATAAAACTCTCTATGCATAGAAATATTCATTATTTTCCCTTTGGAACCCTCATCAATATTTCATTTATTGATCATAATAACATTCCTAAACATGATGTATAATCCATAAATAATGTCTTAACAACATTTTTTTTGTTTTTTGCTTCTTCTAATTTTTCAGATTCTATGCAATTTATTTCCACCTAATAGGTCATACACTTAAAATTTTGTAAAATATATCCATGAGATTGATTCAGACTGACAACCATATAAAGTGTCCTTGAGGAAATAAACAAGGTTATGTTACTATTTTTCTTCTTCAACCAAACAGTAGAATCAACCTTGTGTATTAACTACATAAAGTATTATGGATTGATCTTATATCACTTTATTGAAATTATGATGAATTTGGGATCATCCAAAATTATCTGGGTCAACCACATGATACATTATAGGTCGATCATGTAGAGTGACCATGTGAAGGAATAGTCTTTGATCCAACCATACAATAACATGTCCATATGACTCTATGGTTATTGTACCGACATCATATATTAATCGAATAGGACATATCTATAACACCACAACGTTATAATGTATAAAAATTCTAAATTTAACTACCCATGTCAACAACTTCCACCCTTAACAATATGATCATACCTGATTTGACCTCCATAATTAAACATGTTCTTCATAGAGTAGTTTCAAGATGAACAAAGCCTTGGGATGTTTCCTAAGGTGTGTGTGTGTGTGAAAAAACGAATTGGGAAATAAAATTTGTTGGACTTTATTAATCATCATTAGTCTGATGATTAGTACAAGCATGTGGGTGGGCCCCATGTATGGGTCCATGTCTCTATGGGAAGCTCCGGGTTCTAATCATGATAGATCATGATGACCATATTAATATGGGTTGTTTTTGCTATTAGGAGGTCCCTGTTTCTAATATGGTATTAGAGGTGGTACCTAGAAATAAGTGTAGTGGAATAACATGGGTTGAAATCTATGGTCTATAATAGGGTTGTTATGCTTTAACTATGGGGTTATGTGTACACTCTAGAAATATAAAGGCTTATAAGGAAAAATGTTTATACCCATGTCAACAAGGTAAAAATTTATTTATAGGAGCCTCCTTAATTATAATTCCATAGTAAATAATTCTTCCCATGGATTCATTTTATGATTGGTAACCTCCTGGCATGTTTACCAGGGTGTGTGTGAGTGAGGAAAAAGAACCCTATAAGAATACATGTTGGATTTCAGGGGGAGTAATTAGTCTAATGATTCCATTAGTCATGTGATAATTTCCTAAGGATGTGAAAACGTGTCTAAATGGTAACAATCAGTTCCTATTGGTCCAGGACCTAGCAACCATGTTATGTAGGGGTTATTTCAATATGTGGGGCCTAGTTTTTACAATGTCTATCTCAGTCTAGAAATTATAGACATGATTCAATTTTTACGCAGGGCTTCCATAAATCCTCTCTAATAATCATTAATCAACTTGAAATCACCTCAACTTTATTTTAGATAAAGTATGTTTACCCACCCAAACATGTAAATAATTTCTTTGAATAATAGAACATCAATCATCGCATTTTGGTTTCATTTTTTCAAGGCCATTACTTCTTCAAAACCCATCTCTTAAATTCTTGGTTTTCTTATCATGTAATATATACGTCACAATATTTCAAGTATCAACTCTTTTTGAAAAAATAAATATTTTTCATATTGAATATACATGCATCCAGCCGCTTTTAGAGAGAAAAATATCATAATTTTAGGTTTTTTAATATCCTATATATTTATAAATCCAATTTGTGTTCTCATTTATTTCTCCACATTATCAAAAATAAAATGAATCTGGTCAATGGTTTTTATACCTTTATTCCTTATATTAAACAAAACTTCCTCTCCCCTTTTCAAATCTATATTTTAGAATGAGACACTTTTGAGAGAGTGATGGAATGACATGGTTTTCTTAGAAAATATCTTTTCGTTATTACATAATAAGTATACTTTGGATAAAAAAAATTTACAATGTTAATCACTGTATTTAATTTTAGACTTGCTTCACTTTGACTCAGGGCCTCCATATATAATCTATATATTTCATTAATGAACTCATAATAACTTCCAACTCGTTGTAGATAGTGTATCTTTATCCATCATCACTTATAACAGATTTCATTTAATAACATCACATCAATCATCATATTTAGGTTTTTATTTATTTATGAACCTCCCCACTTGAGATATTGATCTTTTAGACTCAAATACAATCTCTCATTTTATTGGTTTCCTATAATGAAGTAAATAACCTAAATCTATTCACCAAACACATATTTACTTATTGAAAACAATATTATCTAACCACTTTTGGGCACAATAATCTCCCAATTTTAAATTTTTTTAATATCTCCAGGCTTTTCTAAATTATATATTAGTTATCATTTATATATCCCCCTTATAAAAAATCAAATTAATAGGTAAATTGACTATTATAACGTTATTCAACCTCTTCTAAAACTCATATTATTCTCCCCTTTTCAATTCTGAATATCAACATTAGTCACTTGTGAGAGATGGATTCTATGCCATGCTTTTCTATAAAAAGAGCCTTTATTTAGTCCAATGTATGTCTAATCTGGCTGACCTAGTGTAGAAAAAATGAGGTATTTGACATAGATGATCAATTATTTACATATATTATTCATCATGTAATACCAATATCATAACTCATTCAATGGTATTCTCATGCACACATCTCATCAAGCACAACAAAAAGATCAAGTGTAATGTATACAATTCCCCCTTTGTCTACTCCTTTTATAAACCATCCCTTCCCCTTCATAAATATTTTAATCATAATCATAAAAAATTGGTATATGTGTGATTACCATTCCTTTATAATTATAATTCATTGGTATTTCCTAAAATATATACTAACACATATTTTGAATGTTGACAGAACCATCTTTATTTTTCACTCCACCTCATGGGATACATGCAAATTATACTCTTCCAAATATATTAAATATTACACTAATTAAAACTTATTTGATGTATAGTTTGCATGAAACTCAAAATAATCCACCCCTGTTATAATAGATTGACATTATGTTTAGAGAATAATAATATACTTCTTAATTAATCCTAATAAGCATTCTTGATATGTCACGAACCAAATATGGTCACCACCGAAACCAGTGCCAAACCTAGCCCGTGACAAGCCCCGAAGGGCGTTCCCGATCCCCACGGGCTGGCACAAGTGTCTGGGTATCATAAAATGAGAATTGGGAATGATTTACCCAAGTTTATAAACTTAAAACAACAAAAGAATCCAATAAAACAAATCTGGATTTTTCAAACCAAAATATATTTTACAAGAATTCAGAACTGAATTACAAAGATTAAAACAACTCAAAAAGACTATAAAAAGGGAAAAAACCCAAAATGAAACATCCCAAGAACCCTCATGGCATGGGGAACCTCCTTCAATCTATCTCCACAAGACGTCACCACCAAGGACCTGCTAGAAACCCGAACCCCTGAAACAAAACAAATTGTACCCAACCTGTGACAACAAAAATACAAAGTCTAATTAAACCAAATTTTGTAAGTAGGGTGTGAGCCAATTCCCAGTAGGATACCACCAATAAGATATTACATGCGATAAATATTCAATGAATAAAATCATTCAAGTTTTCAAAAACATGTAATTTTAGTAACAATTTCTAAAAGATGCAACTTAAGAAAAATCAGTTTTCAAGTGGGCTAATTTAAAGAATAAACACTTTTAAAATAAATACCAAGGCTACAAAATTTTCCAGCCACTCATAATGTATGCTGATGATAAGCACAAAATATTTAGTGAGCACAAACAATGATAAATAACCCCTAGGAACTAGCTAGTTGTGGGTCCCAGGTACCTCGTATCTCGGTGAGAGTAACCATCACAAATATATGTTCTCGTGCACGAGCCACTAGTAGGGAACATACTCATAACCTAGTGGTCCCCAATCATCATCATAATAATTTAGTTTGAGTTTTAATCATCAATCTTTCTAAGTGAAACTGGGCCCAAACCCCACGGATTTACTAGCATACTAGTACATGTCCACCCACCTAGATACACGGGTTTTCCCTTTCTGATCAAACAAGTTCAACAAGTCAATGAATATAATATTCACAAGAAAATATCATTTCCATATCATAAATGAACCAAACATCCCACATGTATACAACACAAGTCACAAAATTCCACTTTTGATTCAAATTGATTTTGAAATCCGACTCACACCAAAATAGTCCACAACACTTTTCACATTTCTTTAACACTTCCACAAATTCATTAAACAATTTTATAAAACCATTAAAATATATTACAACTCTCATAACATCCCACTCACTTGTTACAAAATACCCTTTTTACATTCAAAATCATTTTATCATCGAACTTAAATGAAACAGCACACAAACAAGTTTCACTCCAACAACAAAATTTAATAAAACATTTTAAAAATTTACAAAACATTCAAAAAATATTTGACATCTTAAAACATAACTTCACATTTCAAAACCCAATAATAGGTGAACACATATACCAAACAGTACATATTCACCCTTTTCCCACTTTTTTTAACCAACTAAAACTTTTACAATTTTCATAAGAAGAACCCAAGTGGTGTAAATATGTCTTGCACACAAAACCCATTTCAAAAACCTATTTATAATCGAAAATCAAACCAATATCCTTCTATAACAGAATTGGAATCCCAGTAAACATGTAATAATCCACTTTCATATGTTATATAATCACCTTGAACAATATCGCAAAAGATACCCATGAGAACACACAAATCCATAAAACACTTTCAAGGAGTATAACAAGGTTACACACATAAAACCCATTCAAAGACCCTACTTTTTAGGCCCACATGACACTATATCATTACCCAACCAAAATTGGTATCCCCGTTCAACAACTAATAAATCACTTCCGCGTTTTACAAAACTACCACAAGAGGTAACACATGAAATACATTTGAAAAATGCACAATTCAAAAAAAATGTAACATTAATACCAAATATTTTACTATTGCTACGAAAATTGGTTTTAGCATAATGAAAATCATATAAGGAACATGAAAAATTATTTACTCAAGAAAACTAACTCATCATTAAATGGTTACCCACGGAATAACCTACCGAATGTGTCGAAACCCTCAAATATTGGGGCGAAACATCGACTGCATGATCTCCGCACCTAAAAGAATTTAAAAGAAACCAAAAACTGTAATATTTCACCCAAAATACAGAAAGTTAGAACCTAATCACGAAACCTAACTTCTGGAATTTTTAAAATTCAAGAATTAGGGAAGAAACCCTAAGCAATTTGAAAGAGGAAACAAATGGACTCACTTAGTAGAAGTAACCTGAATTAATCACTCCAAAAAAATTGTATCTAAAATTGGAAATAGCCAAATTTCAGGGGTTGTTCGAAAAATATTTATGAGGTAATTTAGGAACTGGAATGGAGGGAAAAGAGTAAGAATTGAGAGAGTTAATAAGGGATGAAGTTACCTCTTCAATTCTGGATGATTTGAGACGCCCTATGAAGTTCAGCCCTATGTCGAGATTTCAAAGAGCTCCAAGGAGGGGGTAAAGGCAATGGGAGAGTGCCTGGGTATCTCAGGGTCGAGTGGGATGTGGAATCACAAAACAATCCATTATATTTAATAAGATATTAAAACATTAATGAAACATTTTAAAACTGGAAAATGGGCTTTCGGGTTGGACCAATTCTTAAATAAAAACCCATATAATCCATGATTAGGGATTTATAAAGGCTCCAAAATTACATTTTGGTGTTGATATGTCAGAGGAGGACATTTAGGAATTGGAATGGAAGAAAAATATTAAAAAATAAAAATGTTATAAAAGAAACAAAATTCATTTTTAAATCTGGAATTGGGCTCACGGTTTGGCCCAATTCATAAAAACTCATCTATTCCTCCATAAACCCTTTGGAAACGCTCCAAAACAAAGCATGAATGGAAAATAAATGAATTTTAACTTTAAAATAATTCATGTATGTGACAATTCCCCCCACCATGAAAACTTTACGTCACCATAACGCTACAGAAAGGCCAGATACGAAAACCTAACCCAGCCGATAAACCAAGATGTACTCCCTTGCCAGGTTTCGCCCTCAAAGGCCAAAACACCTCCAGTGATCAATTAAGGAAGGAATACTTCACAAAAAAAACATACACCACTTTATTGAAACAATCAATCACATTCAGGCTTTATCCCAAAGGAAAACTCCTCAAACACTATCCGAACAAGACTCAAGCAATTCACCCAAATGAACAACGACATCGAACAAGGTTACACTTACCCTGCTATAACTAAACCATTGGGCACTCTCCAATCTCAATAGTTTCCTAAGGAAGATTTAGGTATCTTGATAGATCTGAATGAGACTAACTACCACCAATCCAAGACCATGGATAAGACTATTTTATAGGTACGGGGGAATAATAATAGGCTCCCCACCATAAGAACCAACCATCTTAATCGACCGGCATGGGCCGGTATAGAAAGACCCCAAAATAGAATGATTTGGGAAGACCACATGGTTAGTCTGCATGGTTTGGGAAACCATAAAATAATAGTGGGGATTCTTCTATCTACATGGTTTTCTGGGGCATGGTTACTACTAACTAAGTGAAAACAGTGTTCTCAATCAGTCTAGAAAAACATCCAACCATTATCCAAAGACTCAATGGAAACCAAAGGGGGAGGGAATGACATTGGATGATGACATGGGTATAAGGCCCTCCACCTATTTCCACCGAACATGAACAACAGAAGAAATATGATGACACTATAGGTTTAAACTCTTCTTATCTTTCATACTGAGGATAAGACTTTGCACAAGGGTTTAAATGACCCTGTGATTTCCCCTGACTATGAGCCAACATCTCTCTGAGACCTATGGCTGGAGCTCAAATTATTGAAGCATCTTCGGCCTCACAGTTAGGCTTTGGAAACCCCTGAATGAGAATTGTTCATTAATTTCAAAAAACAACTACACCACAATCCCCGATAAGTTTTTACAAGATATAAAACATTCCAAACTCACTTTACCCTAACTCAATATTTCACTTAAACAAGGGCTTAGAAGATGTACAGACATCACTCCTTGTTTGTTCGGGTGAGAAACAATAGAAGTAAAGAACACTTATACTCTCCTTCCTCTAAATTAGAATATTTTTATGTTTTTCCATGGGATACATTCTCCCAACATAATAGAGACACTTAGATGATTTCCCACCTTTCACCTTTACGTTCAATCGAGAACATGAAATCACAAGGCATCCCCAAACATGACCATTGCGACTGATATAAACAATGCATAAGGAGGGACCTTGTACAACATCCCCAAACAACACACAATTTTAGAAATTGGCCACAATATCCTCTCATGACCAGATTTCCCACACTGGTAGTTTAACATGAACTCCTTCTTCGAAGAGACTATGAAGGACCAAGAGTTCCTCTTAGACACTATCCAAAAACTCATCCATGCTAAAAACCCCAGAACACTTCCACCTTCGAATCATTAGGAAACTTAAGAGGATAAGTTCACTTTCATCCATCCATGATCAATCTCCCACTACAAGAGGATACATAAAACCGATAAAGGAAAGGGTGTATACTCAATCTAAAAAGAACAAGAAAAAGATTCCTTATATTGATCAACTGGATGATTTTCCAATGGAGAAACAATCTGGGTTGCGCTTCAGTTATGCATTAACCTTTAATGGAGCCATACCTTATCCAATGAGAGAACCTAAAGACCCAACAAATATCATCCATTGGTCAAAAAAATCCATAAACTATCTCCATACACATTAATGGAACCACCATAAAGGTGTCTTGAAATAGATCTCAGAGGAGACTACTAACCGGTCCTTCTACCCAGCTTACTGACCAAACATAAACCCAAACCACAGTTCAAACCGGAGGGGTTCATAAACTCAAAACATCCCACAACATCATCATTTTCCAAAAAACACATAATATAATCCATCCCAAACAATTCATTAAGACATCATGTTTTTCTTTAAAAACATTTCTTGAAAACAAACGGTTCAGCGGTTAGCGTATCCACCAATGGTACCCCATAGACCTTACACATGCATGTTTCAATGCCACACTGGGCACCCTCCTCATATCCATCCCGACACTCATCCAGTCGTTCCGTAAATCATCCATCATACCATATAACCCCATGCATGTGGTTGGTCGTAGAAATACCAAAGATTAAACCAAAAAATTCATTCCACTTTTCAAAACCAAAACAGTCAACCAACACATCCTTTTTCTCAAAACTGCCAACCATGAGATCAAAATCCCAACTCAAATCATACAAAACATTTCAGAAAGACACAAAAATTTATAAGACAAATCACTTTGAAGATATTCACATCAATTTCAAAACATATCATCCCATTAAAACCTATTTCAGTAGTTTAGAAAACTCTATTGGAAACACTTTTTCAGAACCAACTTCAGTATAGTTTCTTCTTTCAAAAGAGGTTTAAGCACACAATTTTCAATTTCAAAATAATTCTGAATATTTAGTTCCAATATTTCATAAATCAAACCATTTAATCTTTATTTGAAAATCATTTCACAAAAACATTACACTTCATAAAACAAAGTCACTTTAAAACAAAAGTCCCAAGATTTCAAAACTAAAGAACACGAGACAATGCGAGAGGAAACTAGTTTCAGTGGGTTACTTTGACATATAGTTGGTGGCCATATTACCATCTCTTCACTATCACAGAGAGTTTTCTAGGTAACATCCCCAACTCCACATGGCTTTCCAGGCCCTGCAAGCTCACTGAGATAATTAACCCAACTCTCTTTTCATTTCCCCTAATCATCATCAAACCAAGAAAACCAAATCACTCTGAAAGGTCCTGAATTACCCTGGAGACTTGAATCTCATCATAAGGTGTGGTGATCAGACACACTACTCATAACTAAAATTCCACATCCAGAAAATTCTAACTCTAGATTATCATGATTGTTCGCCAAATAACATGACCCAAAGAGAGTGAACCACCCTCTGATACCATTTTGTCACGAAGCAAATTTGGTTAGCACCAAAACTAGTGCGAAGCCTGACCCGTGGAAAGGCCTGAAGGCTGTTCCTGATCCCCACGGGCTGGAATAAGTGCCTGGGTTTCATAAAATGAGAATTGGGAATGATTTACCCAAGTTTATATACATAAAACAACAAAATAATCCAGTAAAATGAATCTGGATTTTTCAAACCAAACAATCTTTTAAAAAAATTCAGAACTAAATTACATAGCTTAAAACAACTCAAAAAAAACTATAAAAAAGGAACAAAACCAAAATTAAACAGCCCAAGAACCCTCATGGCACGGGGAACCACCCTGAAGCCATCTCCCCAAGACTTCACCACCAAGGACCTGCTAGAAACCCGAACCACTAGAACAAAACAAATTGTACCCAACTTGTCAAAACAAAAAAACCCAAGTCTACTTACACCCAAAGGTGTAAGTAAGGTGTGATCCAATGCCCATTAGGATACCAACAGTTACAGATTCCTTGCGATAAACATTCAAAGATGAAAAGCATGCAAGTTTTCAAAAACATGTAATATCTAGTTACAATTTCTAAAAGATGCAACTTAAAAAAACCATTTTCAAGTGGGATAATTTAAAGAATAAAAACATTTAAAATAAATACCAAAGCTACTGAATTTTCCATCCACTCATACCATATGCCGATGATAAGAACAAAATATCTAATGAGCACAAGCAATGAGAAATAACCCCTAGGAACTAGCTAGTTGTGGGTCCCAGGTACCTCGTATCTCGGTGAGAGTAACCATCACAAATATCTGTTCTTGTGCACGAGCCACTAGAAGGGAACATACCCATAACTTAGTGGTCCCCATTCATCATCATCATAATTTAGTTTGATTTGTAAGAGTCAATCTTGCTAAGTGAAGCTGATTCCAAACCCCACAAATTCACTAGCATACTAGTACATGTCCACCCACCTTGATACCCAGGTTTTCCCTTTGTGCTCAAAAAAGTTCAACAATTAAATGAATATAATATTCACAAGAAAATATCATTTCTATATCATAAATTCACCAAACATCCCACATGTATACAACACAAGTCACAAAAGTCCACTTTTGATTCAAATTGATTTTGAAATCCGACTCACACCAAAATAGCCCACAACACTTTTCACATTTCTTTTACACTTCCACAAATCCATTAAATAATTTTATAAAACCATTACAATATATTACAACTCTCAGAACATCCCACTCACTTGCTACATAACACGCTTTTTACATTCAAAATCATTTTATCATCAAACTTACATGAAACAGCCCACAAACAAGTTTCACTCATACATCACATTTTAATAAAACATTTCAGAAATTTACAAAACATTATAAAAATATTTGACATCTTAAAACATCACTTAATCATTCAAAAACCCATAATATGTGAACACACATACCAAATAGTACATATGCACCCTTTTCCCACTTTTTTTAACCAACTAAAACATTTACAATTTTCATAAAAAGAACCCAAGTGGTGTAAATATGTCTTCTACAAAAAACCCATTTCAAAAACCTATTATTAATCCAAAATCACACCAATATCCTTCCAAAACAGAATTGGCATACCAATAGTCATTTAATAATCCACTTTCAAATGTTATATAATCACCTTGAATAATATCGCAAAAGATACCCATGAGAACACACAGATCCATAAAGCACTTTCAAGGATTATAACAAGGTTACGCACCTAAAACCTATTCAAATACCCTCCTTTTTAGGCCCACATGACACTATATCATTACCCAACAAAAATTGGCATCCCCGTTCAACAACTAATAAATCACTTCCATGTTTTACAAAACTACCAAAAGAGATAACACATGAAATACATTTGAAAAATACACCCTTCAAACATAAATGTAACTTTAATACCAAATATTTTACTATTTCTACCAAATATGGTTTTTTAATAAAGAAAATCATATAAGTAACCTGAAAAATTATTTAATCAAGAAAACTAACTCATCATTAAATGGTTAACCACAGAATCACCTACCGAATGTGTCGAAACCATCAAATATTGGAGCGAAACATCAACCGCACGACCGTCGAACCTCAAGGAAGTTAAGAGAAACCCAAGACCTCAATATTTCACCCAAAGTACAGAAATATAGAACTTAGTCACGAACCCTAACTTCTGGACTTTTTATAATTCCAGAATTAGGGAAGAAACCCTAAGCAATTTGAAAGAGGAAAGAAATAGACTCACTTACTTGAAGTATCTTGAATTAATCACTCCAAAAACAATAGTTCCTTAAATTTAAAACATAAAAAATTCAGAATTTCTTCTCACATGATTTAGGAGGTATTTTAGGAACTAGAATGGATGTAAACGAGTATGAATTGAGAGAGTTAAGAAGGGATGATGTTACCTCTTCAATTCTGGCCGATTTGTGACACCCTAGGAAGTTCATCCCTATGTAGAGATTTTAAAGATCTCCAATGAAAGGTTAAATGCAATGGGAGAGCTCCTGGGTTTCCTAGGGTCTAGAGGGAGGTGAAATAACCGAAAAATCCATTATATTTAATAAGATATTAAAACATTAAAGAAACATTTTAAAACTGGAAAATGGGATTTCGCGTTGGCCCAATTCTTAAATAAAAACCCAAATCCTCCATGATTATGGATTTATAAAGGCTCTAAATTTACATTTTGGTGTTACTATGTCAGAGGAGACCATTTAAGAATTTGAATTGGTGAAAAATATTAAAAAATGAAAAAGTTATAAAAGAAACGAAATTTATTTTTAAACCTGGAATTGAGCTCACGGTTTGGCCCAATTCATAAAAACTCATCTATTCCTCCATAAAACCTTTGGAAACCTTCCAAAACAAAGCATGAATGGAAAATAAATGAAATTTAACTTCAAAATATTTCATTTATGTGATATGATAATAGTTCATTATCACCATAGGACACCCTTCCCATCTATCCATGTAACATATCTTCTATACAAATGTATTAATCGGATTCTTACTCACATAATTCACCTGTAATTGTTCTTCAAATAAAGTATCGTTATTCAACTCATAGGTTAAGGAAAATTCATTTCCATTTACATTTAAACTTATTATAAATTATTATTCTTGTTCTAGAAAATTAGTTATAGAACTCTTCTCAACATGTCCAACATTCTTATATCTTTCTACCAACTTTTAAATTTTTAATACCCTGTTTATAGATAAATCATAAAGAATACAAACTTCTACATGTATAACCACTTATTTTCCTTTATCTTTATAATCCATATATTCTTTTATAATTTTTGTGGAAATCACAAATTGTTATTTAATCACAACCAAGCACTCCTTTTAAAATTCTCATCTTACATGACATTCTCACTTGTATTATAAGGATTTAATAAATGTTTTATCTCTTATTCGATTTTATTAATTTTTAAACCATAGATAACTTGTCTAAGAAGCATCATAAAACACTACTCAGAATTATGAAATTAATTTCCACATCTATTGTATAGTAATTATAGGCATCCAACTCTATTGTGGTTGGATCGATTCTGTTATGATCTGGTCAAAGTTTCCATCCATTGAGTTTTTTGTCTCATTATCACATCATATCTCCCCATAAGTTCATAATTGAACTCATGAAATAATTCATTATTATAGTATTTAAATTATATATTTAAATACCTTATATAAAACATAAAATAATCCTTGAAATTTGTTTTTCCATCATTTGAGTAAGTCTATAAAACATTATATTAGTGTTATATTCCTTCAGTTTGAGCTTTATGTATGTTAACCCACCATGTATAGCTTCATTATCACCTTTCACTTTTCTTTCATGAGTTTTTTAATCTACAAAAAAATATTTCATCTTCCCTTTTATCTTACACTTAATTTTTTACCATTATTCATAATCATTATCACAGCTTGATGAATCTAATAATTACTTAAAAAAAGAAAATAATGTGACATCATTATTTGAGTTTTTGTAAGAGATGTCGTTATCATTATTTCTCATAAATTAATACTTTTAATTATTGAATGATTCGTTTTTTTATCAATTTTTGGTTTTTTGTCTTCCCATCTTCCTCACCAAATTCATATTATTCAAATATCATCATATAGATCACTTGGTTTAGCAACATCTTCTTCTTTTCAATTTCTATTCACAAGGATCCAAAGGAAATATCACATTTTTCTTTCTTCTATAAATATAAATACATTCTAATATAATAAGAAAGAGTATATTATGTTACTCATCATTTTTTAAATATTATGTTTCTTTTGATATTTTTGAAACAACCGAATATGAAAAATTCCTCTTTAGTTTTTTAACAATGATGGAATCTTATAGATTTAACAAAAAACACAGATATTTAGAAAAATATCATTGAACATTGTAATGTATTCATCAATGGTCTCATCATTATCCACTTTCAGATTTTGAATTTTATCCTCCGAACTTGTATATTGGCCTCCTAGACAATGATATTTTCTTTATAGATTCTTCTCAATATTTTTTGGTGAAGGTACATTACATTTGTATAGAACTTTTCTAAATGATACATCAATATTGAATTTATATCTCTATCATGTTGCTCTATATTTTACTTATCTATTTGAGTAATAGAAGAACAATCATAAATGGTTTAAAAACACACTGTGGTTGAATATCTAACTTATATAATAGGTTAAATTATGGAGAGAAATATTACATACATCCAACTATAGAATATTTTCATCAAATGTAGGACCTCCTTGATTGAAAATAAAATTTTGATTCTCCATATCTCATAATCAAATTACCTTGATCATTAATGGGATCTTGGTCTCTAATACTAATTGTGAAGTCCAAAAATTGGTTAGATACTATTTAGTAGCAGTGAACCACCGGTACACTCTTTTTATGAAATCCCCATTTTTTATACATATTTAACTTTTCATGATTCTCTATATACTCTATTAAATCTCAATAACTAAACTTATGTTCCCAAATAAAATCAGGGAGAGATATAGATAGAGTATTACACACCATTTACAATGTTCGAATAAAAAGCTTAATAATTTTCATCATTATTATTCCCTCAATCATGGATTCTCCAATATCTTAAATAATAATATTAGAGAATAGATTCCAATATTATCTCCACACACCCTCGATTCCTTTTATGGATTATAACTCACAATATTATCAATTATTCTCTAAAATAACTCGTTGGATTCCATAGTCTTAATCAAAAATAAAAAGATCACATTCCTATCTTTGGTTTCTTCTACACCACATAGATCTTAGATCCCTGTCTATATGCTTATAAAGTCATATTTTATTATATAAAAAATTTAGAACGTCATTATCACTATTAGTCTTGTGACTTCCTCAAGATATCAATTGATTTGGATCATCCTAAATATTCATGAATACTCAGGTGAAAAATAGATCATCATATTATTAAATTTCTATTAGGTTTGACTATTTCTCTCTCCTTGATAACTACATATCATGATCTCAACATTTTTCAATGATAAAATATAATTAATAATATATTTACAACAATTAATTTCAAACCCTTTATTTTTATATTCAAAAAATAATTAATATTATCATCCATATTAAATTATATAATCATTGAGATCTTCAATAGGTATGATCGCTTCTCATTTGAATCAATAAAAATTATTCCTGATTAATTTTAGATTCAAAATAATTCTAAATTCCATTTAAAATATTTATTTAATTCACATAAATACTCAGGATTTATTCTTATCTCATTTATTCTTAAAAGACATATTTACCAGAATCCATAGTAACTTTTTCTTAAAATAATTTATAAAACATCCTAAAAAATAAATTTTTTATTCATTTAAATCATACAAAAAATATAGAGTTTATTTATTTTAATTCCTCTACAAAATACACATATTTAGAGTCTTTCCAAATCTTTATGTGTATATAAACATGTATTATTTTCCCATTGTCCCTAAAAATTATGGAATGGAACCTTGATAAATATTCATTTTTCTTGAATCATGATCATGTTCTTGATCACTATGTATAATCCATGAATATTTTCATAGATAACTCAATATTTATAATATCATTATATTATTCAAAAACTAGATAATCATATTTTCATTGAGTATAAAATGACTGAAATTTCAATAATTAGGTGACAAACTATGAGTTATAAAACCATCCATGCGAAGAAAATATGAGAAAATGTTCTATATAAGTTAACCAATTTTTCATGATTGTCTGCACTTCAAAACCAAACATTTGGATCGAGCACATAATGATGTCTATTTAAACTATATTCCATGGGATGGATTTTATAAAGAGGTATGGGTTATCCATATATATATATATAGAACACAAGAAGATCCTTGGATATACTATGTTGAGGGATCATGTGAAGATATAATCAAGTGACTAAAAACACATCAAAGAGACTATATAGAGCTAATTTTATGGGATGATCATGCATAAAAATCTAATCAACCATTTTTTCTTGATCTGGGAATTATAGATTTGCATCACATTAACTCGAGACCTCTTAAAATAATGTCAATGTGTTTCTAATAAATTAGAAATAATTGAAACCTGTTTTAAATAGTTTTGATTCATCCACAAACACATTTCCTTGACTCCCATAAAGAAAAACACATCTATATTCACATTTATATATCCTATTTGTCTTGATGCTCTCTTATTTTGTTATTTAAGCACTAACCTAAAATACCCACTATTATATATTTGGATTTATTCTCAATGATGAAATTATGACAATACTTCATGAATCACCAATTCTTTCACCAAACACATGATGAAATATTGAATAAAAATATATCTATACCCTTTTTGTCTCTTCATATAGTTATATGGGATGGGCCATATATCATATAGTTTATAAACATTCATCTATGAACATTCCTCAATGTTCAAAATCATCTTTAAAGGAATCTATACCATATAGTTAATTTCAATACTATTGGGATTGTATACCATACATATTAATGTCATTATGTAAGGACCATTGAATATTAAGTCAATTTTCAAACAATGTATTTCTTGAGGAACCAAACATTGGTAATATGAATAATGCAGTCTTTTGTTGATGGGATAATTTATTATAATCCATTATTATAGACCCTGTAATTGATGTAAATTCCTTCCCTTTTTGATAAAAAAAAATCGTTTGGTTTCTTCCATGGTATCATCAGTGACTATAATCCCAACACCAATTCTCACCTAATAATTAAGTGTACATAAACCTTTTTATTGAACTCATAGGATACACGATTTTATTGAATCCCAAGCCTATGTAATATATGTAATATTTTCTTATTCATATATTCTAACTCATCTTCTAAAATCTCTACCCACTCATATTTGGTCAATTGGTCATAAATGGTTATTTGATGTAAGGGTAACTAATCCTCAATTGGGAATACCATTTTGGTCACAAACACCAATGAATATATGTTTTCAAGTGTAAGAGTGTAAATTGTGGTGTGGTAATCCCATATAACATTGAGTATTCTTTGGAGACAATAATTCATATCTTTATCAACTATTTTCACATGATATTTTATAAATTATTATTTATATATTCTGTATATACATTTTTTATACATGATATTGAGAATATTTATTCTATTGGATGCTATATTTTCATTTCAATAATTCCTATTCAAACACACAGAAAAATTGGTGCATTATCTATGAAAATAGTAAAATTATTCTAAAATATAGTGATAATGGTATATTTATCAAATTTAAAAATGGATTTCATCGAGATATCCACTAAGGGAATAATATCATCCTATTTAGAAAAACAATAATGATAGTGATGCTCAATTTAAAATGTATAATCCTTATTAGAGGTTATGCACCCATGGTGTGTATCTCTCTCATGTAACATTTTCATTCTTACTTTTTATTATGTAAAAATATCTGTTTTGATGATGAATTTATAATATACTTTGAACACGTGAAACTTATTTTATAAATAATATGCAATCATTCAACGTACTAGGATAAAATTAGTTAATTATATCAATTTAAGAAGAGTAATTGGTTCTCTTCTAGTGTGTAATATAATTGTTTAGATTTACATGTTTTAAAATTATGATGGTCTCTTCTACTTTGTTTAACCAAAAAATTACCCCATATAATTCTCACGATTAGTGGATTGTGTGGAAATCTGGGTCTATGTAGAGGAAAGTGACTATTTACCAAAGATTAACCTATTCATTTATAAACCAGTCTTGGGGATAAAGTGAATTAAATATAAAATTTACTATTATAGATATCTAATTAATTGTTTGATCAACTCATGGTGTTGAGGACTCAAGATGGGATAAGGTTGTATTAATCTCATGTATCTATTCTACATTCCAGATTTGAAAAATAATAACCAGTGTATGGTTTATAATATAGATTTTGATATCATTTAGTTTTTTGTTTATGATTGTAGAATCTAGGCTAGACAATCTATTTTCATTAAAATTATGTATTAAAAAAATGTCACATGTGGTTGTCTTAATAATAAATTCTTCCATCATCATTTATGTAATGTTATGAAGGGGGATAAAATCAACTATCTTGATTGTATATTAATAGTTAATATTTTAGTCAAAATTATGATTCACCAATTAAATTTCATTATGTTATTGGTATTTAAAGGGCCAACTCTAGAACAATGTTATGTGATTCATATTTGGCCTCATTATTTTTATAGCCCTCTAAAAGAAGAAAAATCATTGAAAGTGTGGTGTTACTATAGAAACATAAATTACTCCTAAACTAACATGGTCATGTTTAATATTATTTATCCTCTTTTTGATTAGTATTTATGATGTATAATTACTGTTTATATTCTGTATTTTAAAGGTTTAATTAAAAAGAAAATTCATTTTTAAATAATATGTGTATCCATTGCAAAATCCTCTTTTGTAGGACATGAATCTAAAAAATATTCCAATTTATATCCTTTAGATACAATCAGAGAAACAAACTAAATATGGTAATGTTAAAGAATTATATCCCCTCTTGATATTCTTCTATACAATATATTGTGATTTTGAATATATTTTAGGGGATGAATGATAGATTATTGTGGAACCTTGTGATGATATAAGTAATGACACACCTTTTACACCAAAAATATCATGGTGAGAAAATATTTCTCTATTATAATATATATGATTTCATCCACTAATATTTTTTTGGATCATGTAGTATTTGATATTTTCCATATCAATTATTTATTATAAGTATGAAATATATTGAGAGATAATTATAAATCATCTATATAGAGGATGATCATCTTCCCATTCATAGAATGAATTGAAAAATTATTCTATGAAAAATACTTATTGAGGTTAAAAAATATTATAAATCATCACCCCACTTATAATTTACACCATTTTCAATCACCTTATTAATGGGTGAACTTTTACAATATTTTTTATAATAACATTCTTGTTCAATGAGAGGATCCTTAATTTTCTATAAATAATATAATATTTCAATGGGGGTGTAAAGATTCAAATTTATATATAATTTTAACAAAATTACTCAATGAGAGACTGTAAAAACAAGAAATACCATTAAATTCTCTTTGAATGTGTTCTTAGTGTGTTTTTATTCATATTCTGTTATATGAATTTTCAAAACACCAACTAAAGTTCATAAAAGTAGCTGAAACACTAGTTTTATTTAAAAATTAAATATTTTTCATAATTTTCAAAGATATTTTATAGGATGAGAATAAATATTTGGTGTATCACCCCTTGATATGTAGCCTTTTCTTTCTTCAAATTAATGGTAATCACATTTTAATAGAATACACTTTGAGTTTACAAAAAAAAATGGCCCCCTAATATTCAAGATCCATTAAAATTTTCTTATACGCATAATACCCATTCATGGTAGGACGTATAGAAAGATATATATTATATTGATCAATTATTTTATTATAAAAATCATAAAATCATTTTTTTAATAATGATTCAAGCTATATAATTTGATATAGATTTTTATCTACCCATTAATTTATAAGAGGGAGACTATATTGAACAACCACTTAGGGGTATTGAACGTCTCATAATGATATAATATTGATTATATTTCTCACCTATGTATAAACAATATTATTCTAAGATAAATTAAACCAACATTAATCTTTTTTATTACCATGGTTGTTTTATGGTAATCCAAGTGATAGATGCATAGTTGAGGATTAAATATCATCTTTTCTATATAACTCCATGGAAAGGGGAAAATTATTTTTAAAGGTATTTTATTTATTTCTATTTCTTGTTAGGTAAATAGAGACACTAATTAAAATTTTTTGTTATTTATTTAGATCCAAAATTCACTTTCCTAATTTCATTAACAAAAGTTGATTCACATTCATTAAAGGATAAAGGATTGTCTTCAAATACCTCTTCAGTAATATCATGCATAAAAGATAGGTCAACCTAATAATTCTAATATTGTTTCATTTATTTTATATATTTTATTTTATAGGTATATTTAGCTGTAATGGATAAGATATTTTTTATTTTATATAGGTGATATACACTTATTTCCTAACAATTTCTCAATTTTTTCGATTGAGTATCTATGATCCCCATATTCTGATAGATGCACTCAAAGATAATGTCATTATTTATGTTTTAGATACATAAATTATTCCTTTGGCCAAAATGATATTCTGAATTCCTAATTCATTTTTTATTTAGTTCAATGGATATGGAGAAAGAAAAATTGCATCACATCATTTAAAGACTTGTGGGGGAATCCTAGACTCTATTTATGGCTGTCACCTATACTATATTTTCCATTTGTTCTTTATTACACCTTCTATTATAATATCTAGTTTCATTTTATTGGTCGTCAAATGAGTTAATATGGGATATATCAATACAAGGAACTCTTAGTTTCCTATTGATTGAATATTTCACACATTATCATTTTGAAAAGTATACAACTCCATTTAAATGAATCCTTAGACTTCATAGAAGTACATTGATTGTAGGAACTTGTCAAATGAAAATGAACTCAAAGTTGAATAAAGGATTTCCAAATTATTTTATCAATTTATTGTAACATAATGGTTTTTATTCATTAATATTATAGAATTATATTATTAAATCATAAGGATAAAATTAAAATTCCATGAATTTGAAATGGTTAAGGTTGAATGATTAAATATTTTTTATCACAAAAATTTTATCTACTAAATTTTTTTAATATTATCTCTACAATGATTTCCAAATATATATAACTTTGTCTTATGTAACCCAATATGGTTATTCTCTAGTATTATTCCCTAAATATGAAGACTTAATCAAAATTGCATAATTAATATTCATCATGACACATATTAATGACAAAAACATCTATTTGGAAATCTTTAGGATTTTTAAACATCCTAGACTGCATCATCCCTTAGATGTTTCGATAAATGTAGGGAAACTAAGATAAAATTTAATTTTAGACCAATGGGAATATTTTCAAATGCATCATAATTATTAGAGAAGGTCATGTTCTTATTTAAATATACATGTAATCAAACATGATTCATAGAGGGAAGAGATAAGCTCAGTGATGGAATTTATGTGTTTTGATATGATTATAGAACTATTGATTATTAGTTTGGAAAACTAGATTATAATATATTTTAATACTGAATGGGTGATTTTTCTATTGATAAATTGATTATGTTTATATGGTCATTGTAAAAAGTTACAATTTTTTCTTATACCATCACTCTTTTTGAGATCATTGGATTTTTCTCACTCTGTTTAGTAGAATTTATTATGGAGTAAATTGTGACACACTTACTCCATATTTGGTCTATATAAAATATTATTCTGCACAGGATACTTCTATTTGAAATAATTTTAGATCTAGATTCAAAAAACTACTCTTTCTCAAAATAATTTTCCGTTTGATGAATTACAATAATAAATGTGAACTAGCAATCCTCATTAGAAGAGGCTTATATTTATTAGGGTATTTAATATCATCCCAATCAAGGGGAATTATAATATACAATATTTTAAACTATTTTGGGGAACCATTGTCGGTAAACAAACAATTACATGTATAAATATTACATTATTTTAGATTAATATTCAATATATCTCATAATAATACACATCCCAAAATGGTAAAGGATTAGTATATTTAGAGACTACATATATATTCATCTTATATCTTTAATTTCTTGTAACATCTCCCACAATGTAATTCTCATATGGATCCCTTCTTGGATGTACCCTATATAAAACTATTTTTCATATCATGGGAAAACAGAATCATAAGAAAGGGTGTGCTCAGATACTCTACAAGGATAACTAAAGGATTTGTCAATCATTGATCATATAGTGGGCATATGGAAAGTATAAGTATTTGATAAAATTACCATAACATATGAATAAAACACCCAATAATTCAAATATAATTAATTATGAGTCATAGAATATTTACTTTTCATAAAGAAATAAAAAATTTATAAGAGTATAGAATCATCAATCATCAATCATCAATCATGAGAAAATATCAAAATCATGAAACATAATTTTATTCATTACAAATAATCCTAGAAAATAATGTCTTTACTCAAGGATCTCTACCAATACTATCAAATTGGACTGAGTCCCTAACTCGATTGGGATAACACTTTATTCCATCATTTCATTAGTCAATGTTCACTCTTAAGAATATCATAGTAGACAAAGAATCATTGTGAACTAGATTCACTCCTTCTTCCATCATTTCACTCGTACTAGTTCACTCCCATGACTATCTAAGTGGGAAAATTCTCATAGTTCATTTGGCCCAACCCGCACTCCATTATTTCCTTAGTCAAGGCTCACACACAAGCTTATCAGAGTTGATAGATCACATACTAGACTTAGATCAGTATCAATTATAGTACATATTATCTCATGAGATATCATTATATACATAATTAATTATAGGAATATATAATTCTAGTCACACCCATAACATAATGGAAACCATACATATGTGTTCTACAAGATCCCAAAATATTCATCAATTAAGCATAAAAACCCATTTAAATGAAATGGGTTTCATAAAAATTATTTAATTTCATTCAGTTTGTTCCAAGGAAAATAAGCAGGTTTCATAACTATTTCATTCGAACACAATTTACCAGTATGAATGAAAATAGTTACATATAATCATTGTAAAACCACCAAAATTTTAAAATTTCAACATCATATTTGATATCATGAATGACATACACCACCAATTATAGAAGGGAATATAAATTCCCAATAATGATTGATATATTTATTTTTAAAAATATTAAATCTATATATTAGAGTTAATTGCATTAAAAATTAATTTTATCTTACATTATATGCAATAATGGTTTTCTTAGATATCTTTCACTACACGTAAGACCGAGTTTTACCAAACAAAAACATACGATTAAAAATATTATCTAATATGATAGTTATCACCTAGACATTAGAATGGAGGATATGAATAGGTCTAAATAAATTTTTTAAATATATATTTTACATTTTTTGTTATAATCTATTGATTAAATATAAAAAAATCATTTAAAAGAAAAAAAATGTTTTCTTAAAAAATAGTATTTTTTCTAAGAAACGATTTCATTGTGCTTTTCAGAAAAAATTTAAATTTAAACTTTATGACTTTTGGAAAATATATATAAAAAATTTATTTTTTAAAGTATAATATCAAAATTTTCTTAGGGTTACTTTTTTGTATTTTTCTGACTGGTTTCATTTTTTTATGAATAGTGAAAAATAATGAATTGTAATAAAAAACTTCCATTTCATTTAAATAATTTATGATATTAAATTATATTTATAGTTGGAATTAGAGTAAATATAGTTCCATAAAAAAATAAATTAAAACAATTTATTACATATGAATCAATTTAATATTGAATTCATATATATAAACTTTGTAAACATTTGACCATTTTCACATTAAAAACCAAAATTCTCGTCGCATCTGTGGAATTAATTGTAAATTTAACATTTCAACTCATGTGAATTGAATTTTTAAAAATTGATTTCATATTTATAATTATAATAATTTATAATTTCTAATAAGGGAAACATAAATTTTTTCCAAAATGAATAATGAATGGAATAAAAATTGATTACCATAGTTAAGGTAAAAATTATTTTTTCTGGGGAGGGAGGGTTAAACTATAATGATAAGATTGAAAATGACTTAAAATATTATATTAATTTTATTTAATGATTTTATTTATAACTTTTATATAAACCTTTATGATATATGGAAACTCATTTCTACATGAATTAGAATATGATCCAAATAATAAGTTAACTAAATAAAAAGACAAAAAGATACATTTGATACTTTTAATCCCTATATATATTATAGATAAGGAAAAAAAACATAGGTTTGGTTATATATATTATTTATAAGGTTAAATTATTTTTTTAATAATAATTTATTATTAATTTTTAGTTATTAAATAATTACATAAATTTATTAGGGAATGCCAACAAGGAAATGATTTAGTGAATAAAGAAATAAAAATAATGACACTAAAAATATTAAATGGGATGTAAAATGAATAAATTACTATTTTAAATTATTTTTATAGAAGAGAATATCTAGTTACATAGCTGTAAACATAATATATTTGAATTAAATAAATTTATGGAAATTTTTAGATTCATATTATATAAACAGTTTCAAAATTGACAATATTGTTGTTTTATAACCAATGAAATGTTATTAAATGAGTAAAAATTAATAAAAATATTATATTATACCAATTAAATTTTATATGTTTTTAAAAATAAACTATTTTTTATTCTTGTTCCAATTTTTCATTTAAAAGGGATATATTAACCCGTAAATTTTAAAAGAACTATATTAAAACATTTAAGGATAATGCGGTGTTTTTGCATGCAACATACACTTATGTAAAAATTATTTTCAAACAAACATAGAATTTTTATTTTATAGATTTTATATGATATTTATAATATTGGGGTATAAATTTTATAATAATTATTATTTTAATCTAGTACTAAAGGATAAATTACCTTGGTTAGAAAATTAGTTACCATAGTGAAAACCCAAAATGGTTAAAAAAAATAAGGAAACATAGAAGTTAAGCACACAAATGTTTAAATAATGTGTTTTTAGGTGTGTTTGAGGTTTGGATAAACCCAATAATCCCTTAAAATCATTAATTAACATTTATTATATGATTTAGGTAATATTTAACTTCCAATAGTGAATAATTTCGTGTATTTACAAGAATGACACTCCTCTTGAACTATAAAAGGGAACTCAATTCCCCCACTAGTCCACCCCTCAAAATCCATTTGGCTCATCCCAAACTAAAAAATAACATCCCAAATTCCCAAAACCTCATACTATAATCCTTATATTGGACATAAATCCATTCGAGGAAGTATTTGGTGAAAAACAAAGGATGATACCTGAAGAAGAGGTAATATTCTTCAACGAGCATCTTTAATTTATTACTTTCTCAACCAACATAAATTATTATAAAACCATACAGATATTATAATAATAGTATATTGAATATAATTTGATTTTATATAATATTTACATGACTTAATACCATCTAAACTTCTATAAAATGGGTTTTAATATCATCATTTGTGTGTACGGTGGAATACCGTCGCACGAACCGTTGTCATTCGTTTTATCATTTCCACCTCTCATGGTTTGGTTTTATGATGGATATAAATTATATATATGATATTAATAACATATTTTTACCTATGGAGTAACTATATAGTATATATATTTTAACCTTAAATTCTTTATGAGATACGATAACTCCGCTTATGTGTACGAAAGACTACCACCTCACAAAGCGATGTGATTCTACTTTCACAAACGCTTCACATGGAAGGTGATAAATATAATGTTAATGATTAGATGTAAAATACATGAAATAATTATGATATTAATCTCATATTTATAATTATTTAAAGTTAATATATATCTTTTATTTCGTTCCATTTCACTAATTTAAAGATGATAACATAGTTTGTTTATGCGTAGATGGATGCCTTCATGAAGCGATGTGACTCTTTTTTCATCACTACACCACATGGATATAATATATAAATATATAATATGGCATAAATTATGTTATAATAATTATATAAGGGTAATATATTACTTACCTTCAAGTCTTAATGATCAAATAAAATTGGAAACGTTACTAATGTGTGCGTACGGCCTACCATCTCTGTTATCGTGACGTACTTCTTCTTTTCATAAACATTATTAACAGTAGGTTTTAAATGTAAAATTTATGTAAAAATATTATAATTATTTAATGAATAGTATTTTATATATTATATAACTATATAATATAAAAAATATTAGGATCATTCCTGACTAACCTTGCATAAGGGAACAAGGAAATAACACCTAAAACAATAAAAATGATCGGATTTTTTTTAAAAATAGATAATAAGATGTTATATAAGAATCATATACGTTATTATAAATATTAAAATAGTTTTTTTGTAATTTAATAAAAATTTTAAAACCATTATAAATGAGGTTATCGAATGGTGAACTAAAAATGAAGTGTAAATAAAGGGATTTGTTAACTAAATTTACACTCATTAGATTAATCATCTACTTAATAATTATGTCATTATAAGATAATGTTTGTAATTATGTTTTATTATTTTATGTTTTATTTCCAATTTTTTAATTTAGATTTACTTTGGATATTAAAAATAGATTCATTTATTTATTTTCAGTACAATGTTATGATCATTTTGACGGTTTATTTCACCATCGCATTCTAATTGAGACAATTTATTATTGAATATAATTTGAAGGAAATTACATGACCATTTCCTACTAAAACATTTAATTTTATAATAATTTTTTTATTAATGTAAACATTTAATTAATGGTACCATATTCCAACTAATTGGTACAAAAATATTTTTTGAAAATGTTTTCATGAAAATACGACTTCATTTCTCACCTTGGTCAGTAATATATATTAATTAAGAATAATTTTTCCTAATAAAGTTATCATATTTTTTATCCTTTTAAACTTTATTTATTAAATTAATTTTCACCTATATTTAATTTTTAAAAAATATTTTTAGTGGAATCATTTTTTGGTTTTCAAAACAATGCATGTCTGGCATTTTCTAAAAAAGATAAAGAAATATTGGCATTAACATCTACAGAATGAATTAAATTTCTATCTATCTTCATCACTCAAATTTTTTCAAGCTTATTTTATATGTTTAAAATTTTATTTTCAATGTAAATGATTTTAAATATTTTTTTCATAATTAAAATGATGCTTTCGTCAATAATTTTTTATATTTAATTTTTGGGCCTTTCAATTAATTAATGATAATAAACTTGTGTTGTTACACCAAAGGGTATATATTTTCTTAATTACATCATTAAACATACTCTATAAAGTTTATGATCATTTTATCTAAGGAATGTATTAATATTCACTTCCCTGAATCATTTTTATAATCGATAACATTCCATTAAAAATATCTCTTTTGTATGGAAATTGGAAACTTAATTTCTCCTAAATATCCAAATTATTTTTCATGGATATTTTATTTCTTAAACTATATATAATTTTCACATATGGTTTACTACATTGAATGTTATCTCATATATGGAAAAATATTGATATATCAGACCTGGACTTTTTAATTAATTTCTTTATTTTATTAGTTCTTGGCCACAGGTTCTAGTGCCAAGGTCCAGGTAGGGTTCCAGATTATAACCTTATTCGTTTACTATTTTTACTTGGTTTCAGACCTGTTCATGGGCACCGCATGGTTAGTGGAAACCACGCGGTCTCCCCATGTGCTTGTGCGGGTGCCTAAGTGGACTACGTTGAGGTGCGCTATTTGCATGCATGTTTTTCTCAAGACGTGTGTTAGCACGTGGTTACCCAATTTTCAGAATTTGATAAATAAGTGGATTAAGTTTAAAAAAATAATGTTTGTTAATAATAATAATATTATTTTTATTTATTTTTGTTATTATAGTTTTGGTTTTATATTATTCTTATTCATATAATAATAATAATAATAATAATAATTATTATTATTATTATTATTATTATTATTATTAGTTTTATTATTATTATTATTATAAGAAATAATTTTAAAAAAATAGACGGGTTGAAAACCCTTGGGGAGGTCCATGACACCCCCCCCCATGTTTTCTCTTCTGCACGGCGCAGCGCGCCTGACCCGGCGCCCCTCACATCCTCTCTTGCTGCAGCCACCGGCGAACCCCGCTCCCACTCTGGTGACCCAAGGTCACCACCCAACTATCTGATCCATTGAATCGGCCATCCCCCACCCACTCCCTCCCCTCACCGGAACCCCCCTCACTCGCGTTCATCCTTCGGCCACTGCCCCCCTGTCCGGCCAGTGCGACCCACTACTCTAGTGACCTGCTTCTATGGCACGAACCCCTCACCGGTGCATTTTTCTTCTAAATTTGTGGGGTTTCATGATTTGTCAATCCTAGATTCTAGTATTGATGTGCGGGTTATTTTTACTTGGGTTTTAGGGCGTGCGAAGAGTCCATGAGGTCTCGATCCCCATCTCCTTGAAGCCTCATCACATCCACACTTGAATTGAGGTAGGTGAATCCTGATTTATCCTATCCAATGCATTCTTTTGACACTTGCATTCTACAAATTATTTATCTTATTTGATTTTCAGCTTTCTAATACCCCATATTTAGTCTATGTATGAGTTTTTAATTCTATTGAATGTGTTTAAAAATATATTTTTATGATTTTTTGAAATTTGATTATTTCATGAAATTCTTGGACCTTATGTTGATTTGATAAGACTTATTAGTTGTAAAGTTGGATTTGTGTGTATGATGGAAAGAAGGGTTTTCCAGTTGGTTTTGTGTGTGAAAAGATACGGTATACTTCTCAAATCAGATTTATAAACATTTAAATTATTTAATAAATAGTGTGCATGCCACGAGCCTAGTTTTCAAAATTTGTTAGGTGCACATGTTTTTAAATGTTGATATCATCTTGTCATGTGCTTTTTTCAGGTTGTACACTAGTGTTTTCTTAAAATGGTCTGTTGGATCATTAAAATGATTAGTGATTTATTTTGGTGTTGGGTTGTTTTTTTAAACACTTTGTGGATAATAATGTGGTTTAATAAATAGTGTTGATGCTGCGAGTTGTGTTTTAAAGTTATGTTGAGCTGGTTCTTTTGCGTTGGTTGTTTTATTGGTTTGTTCTAAGTTATTGGATATGTGTTCTTAGTAATCGTTCTTTTGTTTCAACGTTTTGGAGAGGTAATCCCACAACACCGTGATCATCAGCTTGCGCGTGCTTGTGCGCATGTGCGAGGTGTATTGTTTCGTCGTGTCTGAGCTACGACTTGAGGTAGGTCCTCAACATCACTCACCTTTAAATTTAGAATTTATTAATTATTATGTTTTATTAATTTTAATTAATTAGAAATAATATAAGATAATTAATTTTTAAATGATTATTTAGTGTGAAAAGATCCATTCATTTTATATCAAACACTTGAAACATTTTCTTGATGAGCGAACACCCAATATTGAATGAATACATGTTTTTCCTTTAAACATAATTCATAGAATTTTAAATGTTGTTCTAGTTTTAATGATAAATGATTTCATCTGAACAAGTGATTTGGGTTTTCTTGAGAAATGAGGTTTTTATTTAAAGTTGGTGAAGGCCTGGTTGGCACTTTAATAAAATAAATTATTTTGGAAAAACTCACATTTGAGTTACTCAGGGGTGGTCATTGGTGTGAGTTGATTGTGTGAGTTTTGTGTGATATTTGTACCTTGTGACTGACTGAATTACATTGTGGACGCGCCCCTTTTTATTGCATGTGTTGACATGGGAACCTGGCATAGTGAGTAAATCTTCTGAGAACGATTGCTTCACTAGTTTAGATTATGCACTGTCTAGTGGCCCCATAGTAGGGGAATACAGAGTTATTACTTCTATTAGGAATGGTTCCCTCGGTTAGGCCATGCAGGGATATGCCGATCTTTAGGGCGTTATGAAATCATCGAGTTAAAGCATGCTTTCAGGATGAATCACAGTTATAGTACGATCTGGAATGTTCACGATCCCCTAGGTTCAACCAATGTTTCTATTAGTGTTTATTTGTATGTAGTGGACGGTTGAGAAGTCTAGTTCAGTTTCTAGCACCTCTGTGGCACGTTTTCCATTTCCTTTGGTGTGTGTTGTATGTTATATGTGGTTTTCCTTTTTGGATAATAACTAATGTTTGGTTTTCTAATTGTTCGCAAAAAAATTTTAAAATGCAATGCACATGTTCCTTTCAAACATTGAAATTTGTTTTTAAATTATAATGGGTAATGGACTGATACTTGTTTTAGAAATGAAAGTGTGTGTGTGAAAACCAATATTTTGTATATTTTTCTCAAACATGTAATAAGAAAATTTATTCATTTAAGGGTAGTGCTTTGGGAATAGATTTACCAGGCTATCCAACTACATTTTAATACTCACTCCTATAGTGTATTCTTGTTTTTAGTTCTGCTGCAGGTTCCAGCACCAGTTGTTCTCCTTGAGAGATGTTGGTTGTGGTATTGGAGGGTGACCCAAGAGGTCATGTGGAGATTTAGTTGTGGTCTGGTTAGTAGCGTTGTTGGTTTCTCTTTATTTCCAGTTGTTCTATTTATATTTGCTGATTAATTTATTTTCTTTTGTCCCAAATCATTCCCACCTATTTACTTTTGATGCCCGACACTAGTTTCCAGCCTGTGGGGATCGCGAACGCCCTTCGGGCCATGTCGCGGACCAGCTCGGGTGGCCCATTTAGGATTGTCCCAGGTTGGTTCATGACAAAATAGTATCAAAGGGAGGTTTTCCCACAAGTTTGGGGGTTCTTATTATTTGGGGTGTCTGGTAGATGGAGATTAAGATTGTTGGGACTTGAGATGTAGGTACGAGAAGGCCGTCATGAACCCTTGTGCGTTCCGAACCTCAAGTTACCAGGGGTAGTCCTGGACTTGAGCCTTTTGTCTTTTTTTTTGGATTGAGGGACGATAATGGAGACAATTTGTTGTTACGTCGTGATTTTATATAGAGTAGTGACCCATGTGGATTTCAAGTACATGGTTTAATCCCCTCCTAGTGGTTATGCTTACTTGGGTCATGATCCACTACCATTTTGCTGAGTTATGCATGATTACTAGTCTCTCACTCTACTCGTTTGATGAATGTTGGGTGTCATCTTGGTTTTTTCTGGTGTAAGAGTGATTTTTAAAAATGAAAGAGATTTTATTTTAAAAAACATTTATCACTAAAAATTGTTTTAAATTGGAAAAGTGAGTTTTGAAATTAAAGGTGTTTTGGATTCAATGTTGTGTACTTGTTTGGAGTTGGTAAGGAAACTGATTGGGTGCGACCCATGGTGTTATTTATGAATGATCTCATGTGTGTGGGTATGTGTGAAAATTTCATGAGGGGAACTTGTTCGTGGATGATGTGAGTAGAATGGATGGACACGCATGTGATGATTCATGAGATTCCATGAGTTTTTATTTTAAACTAAAGGTTTGACCTTGTCTTTCTAAAATGATTTTTTAAAGAGGGAAATGATTTCAGAAATTGGTTTTTTTAGAGTGTGGGATTCGTTGGGTGAAAATTGGGTTTTGTGTTTGGAAATTAGCCTTTAAAAAAGGCGGTTTTGAAATTGAAAAGAAACAATAATTTTTGAAAAGTTTATTTTTTGCTTGTGAGTCAGTTGTTTGGAATGCGATTTTCTTTGGGTTTGGATTTGATTGGATGCTGGTTTTTTGCTCCGTGTTTTTATATTGTCCAGAGAATGTCGCCTAGAAAGATCCCCAATGTTTGTAATGAGTCATTCCCATTTTCTAGTCCTTCTCATATTTTTCATGTTCTTTGTGGTGATCGAGGTCCGTTATAAGTAGTGGAGTGGCTTGAAGAGGTAGAACGCGTCTTTAGGATGTTGGGAACTCCTGAGGCTATTAGGGTTCATGCTGTTTTGGGATTTTTTGAGGGTCCAGCTTTGGACCAATTGAAGTTGGTTACCCCATCTGTGATATATGTTGGGATGAAATGGGAACTGTTTAAGGCCACCTTCATTTAAGAGTTCCTACCCAAGAAGGTGAAGTTGAATATGGTTACAGGGTTACGAGATGTTCAGAAAGGCCAACGGTTGGTAAAAGCTTACGTTGACCACTCAAACAGTTTGTTTTCCTATTCTTTAGAGGATTCATCAGAAGACCAAATGAAATTTCATCTTTTCATTTGGGGCCTTAATCCTGAGATTGCAGAGAAGGTTCTCTCATCGGGTGAAACATGTTTTGAGAAGATGGTAGATGAAGCGTTTCTAGATGAGCTCGTACTTGGTGTGCAGTCAGTGGCAGTTGGCTCGTGTGAAGGTTCTCCATTCGGCGAGCAGCGCATACCAGAGGAACCTATTTCTAATGAGTCCCCTACAACAGTTCAGGATTTCAGTTTGTTGGACCGTTTTGTTTTGTGCTATCGGTGTAGTCATTTCGGTCATTTAAAGCCATCTTGTCGCATCCCACTAAAAACGTGCCATCGTTGCGGCTGTCCGGGTCATCTTGAGAAGTTTTGATGAAATTGATGCCTAAAGAAGACATCCTGATCAGAGGATGCTAGTGTCTGACTGTGAGGTAGGAGATGCTTCAGCCATCAGATCCCTAGCCATATGCCTCGGGGTGAAGCTCACACACAGGCAGGAGTTGTCTTGGGAGTGAATCCTCGGTTCAGGTTTTGTGTTCTGTGTTGGAGGTGGAACATTTAAAGTCTTTCTGTTCTTGTTTTTCTATTGTTAAAGTTTTGAAGTTATTGTAAGTTAATTGTTTTATCGTGGAGTCATGACGGACATGTTCTATTGTAATCCAACCAGTTTTGTTTGTCTGATCATGGTTTTCTGAATCGTGCGTTTTACTTAAAAGTGTATTTGTTCCATTTCTAGATTGATTTTTATTTAGAGGTGTTCGTTTGGAGTTGTATGTGCCCATGAAAGAGATAATGTTTTTGGTTATTCTAGGGTTCAATGCTTGGGGTATGTTCCCCTCAGAGGTTTTTCCTTAGTGTTGGGAGTGTTTGTTCTTGGAGGAGAGTTCCAAGTTTTAGTGGAGGTGTTGTTCGCTTCTGTTATAGAACATACTTTGGATTGGTGGAATGTTCCCACATCACCCCCCTCCATTCCTGGGTTGATATGTTTGGGAGTTAAATTTCATCTCCAGTTGAGTTTTCTGGTGGGGATAACCCTTTCATGTTCTCCCATTCTCTCGTATCTTGGTTTATTTTGGTTTCTTTTGGGCATGAGTTCTTGTTTGGTCTATTGTTTAGCTAGGCCACTTTTTGGGGGCAGAAAGTGTCTGTGTTGGGGAGAATTGTCAAACCTGTACTTTTTAATTCATTTCTTTATTTTATTAGTTCTTGGACAGGGGTTCTAGAACTAAGGTCTGGGTTGGGTTCTTGATTAAAATCATCATCCTCTACTATTTTTACTTGTTTTCAGACCCGTGCACAGGCATCACATGATTAGTTGTAACCATGAAGTCTCCCCAGGTGCTTGTGTGGGTGCCCATGTAGACTGCGTTGAGGTGTGAAATTTGCTCGCATGTTTTTTAAAGACGTTCATTGAGTGTGTGGTTACCCAGTTTTCAGAAATCGATAATTAAATGGATTACGTTTAAAAAAATGTTTTTTAAAAATAATAATATAATTGTTATCTATTTTTCTATTATTATTTTGGTTTTATATTATTCTTATTTATATTTTTATAATTATTATTTATATTATTATGATGATTATTATTATTATGAGTTTTATTATTATTATTACTATTATATGAATTAATTTAAAAAAAGAGAGGGGTTGAAAACCATAGGGGAGGGCCGCGACACCCCCCCCCCCCCCCCGTTTTCTCTTCTACGTGACACAACGTGCCTGACCCGGCGCCGCTCACAGCCTATCCTACTACATCCACTGGTGAACCCCACTCCCACTCTGGCAGCCCGATGCCACCACCCCACTCCCTGCTCCAGTAAATCGGCCACCCCCAGTCGCTCCCTCCTCTCACCGAAACCCCCCTCACTCGCGTTCGGCCTCCATACATAGCCCCCCCAATCCGGTCAGTGTGATCCGCTGCTCTAGTGTGTTGCTGCTATAGAACGAACCACTTGTTGGTGCATTTTTATTCTAAATTTGTAGGGTTTCATGATGGGTCGAACCTAGATGCTTGGATTAATCTGGGGGTTGGTTTTACTTGGGTTTTAGGGAGTGTGAAGAGTTCATGAGGTCTTGATCTCCATCTCCTAGATGTCTCATCGTATCCACGCTTTAATTGAGGTAGGCAAATCCCGATTTATCCTTTCCAATTCATTCTCTTGACACTTTCATTCATCAAATTATTTATCTTATTTTATTTTCAGCTTTATAATACCCCTTATTTAGTCCATTGGTGAGTTCATAATTCTATTGAATGTGTTGAATAATATATTTGGTGATTTTGTGAAATTTGATTATTTCGTGAAATACTTGGACCTTATGTTGATTTGATAAGAATTTTTAGTAGAGAAGTTGGTTTGGTTTGTATGATGGAAAGAAGGGTTTTAGAGCTGGATTTGTGTGTGAAAAGATGTGGTATACTTCTCAAATCTGATTTATAAACTATTAAATCATTAATTAAATAGTGTGATGCTACGATCCTGGTTTTGAAAATGATTTAGGCACACGTGTTTAAAATGTAGATATCATCATGTCATGCGCTTTAGTCAGGTTTTGCACTAGTGTTTTCTTAAAATGTTTTATTGGCTATTTAAAATGATTATTTATTTATTTTGGTGATGTGTGGTTTTTGTAAACAGTTTGTGGATTTTAAAATGGTTTAATAAATAGTGTTGATGGCACGAGTTGTGTTTTGACGTAATGTCGAGATGGTTTTTTTGTGCTGGTTGTTTGTTTGGTTTGTTCTAAGTTAGTGGCTATGTTTTCTTAGTTATCGTACATTTGTTTCAGTGTGTTGGCAAGGTAACCCCGTGACACCGTGATCATCAGCTTGTGCATGCTTGTGCGCCTGTGCGAGGTGTATTGTGTCGTTGTATCCGAGATGCCACTCGAGGTAGGTCCCTCAGTACACTCACCTTTAAATTTAGAATTTATTAATTGCTTTATGTTTTATTAATTTTAATAAATGATAGATAATATAAGATAATTAATTTTTAAATGATTATTTTGTGTGAAAAGATCCGTTTATTTTATATCGAACACTTGAAACATTTTCATTACAAGAGGACACCCAGTATTGAAAGAATACATGCTAGGACTTTAAACATAATTCACATAATTTTAAATGTAGTTCTGGTTTTAAAGAAAAATAATTTCTTCTAAACAAGTGATTTGGGTTTTCTTGAGAAATGAGGTTTTTCTTGAAATTTGGTGAAGGCCTGGTTGGCACTTTAATAAAATAAATTATTTTGGAAAAAATCAAATTAGAGTTACTTAGGGTGATCATTTGTGTGCATTGATTGCGTGAGTTTTGTGTGATATTTGTTCCTCGTGACTGATTGAATTATATTGTGAACGCACCCCTTTTTATTTCAAGTGTTGACATGGGAACTTGGCGTAGTGAGTGAATCTTCTGAGAACGAGTTTTGCACTAGTTTAGATTACGCACTGGTTAGTGGTCCCATTTTAAGGGAATACTGAGTTATTACTACTATCGAGATTGGGCCCCTCAGTTTGGCCATGCAGGACTATGCCTAGCGTTAGGGCATTATGACGTCATCGAGTTAGGTCATGCTTTCAGGATGAGTCACATGTATAGTACATTCTAGATTGTTCATGATCTCTTAGGATCGACCCATGTTTCTATTAGTGTTTATTTGTATGTGTTGGAAGGTTGAGAGGTATATTTTGGTTCATGGACCCTTTGTGAAACTTTTTCCATTTCCCTTAGAGTGTGTTGTGTGTTATGTGTAGTTTTATTTTTTGTATAGTAACTAAATTTTGGTTTTCTTATTGTTCTCAAAAATGTTTTAAAATTCAGTGCACCTGTTACTTTTAAAATTTTAATTTTTTTTAATTATAAAGGGAAATGGACTGATACTTTTTTTAGAAATAAAAGTGTGTCTGTGAAAACCAATATTTTGTATATTTAGTTCAATCATAGAATTATTAAATTTCATTATTTAAGGGTAGTTCTTTGGGAATAGATTTACCGGGCTAGTCAACTGAGTTTTAATACTCACGCCAATAGTGTTTTATTGTTTTTAGTTTTGCTGCAGGTTGTAGCTTCAGTTTTTTTCCTTGAGCGACATTGGTTGTGGTATTAGAGGGTGACCCAAGAAGTCACGTTGAGTTTTGGTCATGGTCAGGTTAGTATCGTTGTTGGTTTTTCTTTCTTTATTTTCATTTTTTCTATTTATTTCTTCCACTTAATTTATTTTCTTTTGGGAAATATCATTCCCATTTGTTTACTTTTGATGCCTGAAACTAGCTTCCAGCCCGTGGGGATCGGGAACTCCCTTCGGGCCATGTCACTAACCTGCTCGGGTGGCCGGTTCAGGGATGTTGCGGGTTGGTTCATGACATGATAAATTTGTATCCTTTACTTAATTTGGATACTTTATGATAAGTCAAAAATTTTAATGAATTTAATCAGTTATTTGATATATGAGGAATGCATAGTACATGTATGACATGGGTTGGTGACCAATTAATGTAAGTCCCTTGATGCATAAGTAGTCTCATGCGATTAAATCATTTAGACACAAACCCTATGTGTTCATAACCACAATGTTTTAAAATATATTGTGAATGATCTTAAAAGTATTATAATAAAACACCTTTTGAAACATATTGATGGTAATGTTATCATGTACCTGGTACAAATGACATCAGCTAAATAATTGTTTCCTTTATTTTGATTTAGTTATCATTATCTATGTCATTTTGACTATGATATTATCTCTTGGTGAATTTTTTCATTTCATTGATTAAATGAAATGTCTTTTATATTTTTTATCTTCAAATTTTTATGTTTCCTTATCCAGTTATTAAAATGGAATGTCTGATTAGTTATTTACCTTTTTATTTTGATTATGTTTATTGATTCATGATTTCTTCTGATGTACTTAACCCATACTAATCATTTGATGTCACCCATATTTTTCTCCTTTATTAGGAATACATGAGATGTACTGTGTTCGATATAAAAAGATAATCTAGAGAGAATAATGATATTATTGAAAATAATAATTATATTGTACATTTATTATTCAAATGTAATGTAAGATAGAATTATGTTAATAGTTTACCATGAATGTTAAATTATTCAGTCCTAAGAAATATGATTATTTGTACATCATGGAAATTGTATGATGTATGACACTATCATTCGAATACTAGTTCCAGGGTCCCTATAGTTGGTATCATAGGATGCTTAGAATAATCCTTGGTAACTAGATATAGAAAAACATTGATTAGGTAACATGACACTATAATATAAATTAATGATAAGTTTAGAAGAAAATCCAAATGTTTTATAACCTATATATAATGTGGTTGTTTCTTCAAAAATATCACTATCTAGACACGAAAAGTGGATGCAGTTCTGGTAACAATTTTCCTAGGCATAATAACTCTTAAAAGGGTCTTACAGGCTTTACTCGAGTGTTACCTTTTAAAAGAAAATGGGACTTACCATAGAACTAGGTTGACCCTCCTGATGGATATACTTATGATAATTCCCATTTTATTTACAAAACATTATGAAGGATTTGAATGGATAATGACACTAAATGAACAAGGTTAATCTTTAGACCAAGGAAAGACCATATTGAAGTAAAAAAGATGAATTATTTATGTATTTGGATTCAATTATTAAATTTTAGAATTATTTTTATCAATAGTATTTTGGTTACAAAAATAATGAAACATCTAAGGATTGTGGTAAATCTTAGAAACTTGTGTGCCTTCATTGTCTTAAGAGTTGTTAATAACATTACATGTCACGACCTGTCCCTCAGCGGCCATACTGTTACTACCCCAGTTCCGCCTTCCATAGGATAGGGGATCACGACTAGCATTGGAAAGGGATATCCCAAAAATGGGAAGGAATTACCTTTAAACGTGTACTATCACAAAGTCCAAGAACACAACAAGATGCAACCACAATGAAAAACTGTAGTAGTAAAAGTGTGTACTATGAGTAAAGGGGCCAGAATATATGCCCAAATGAAAAGATACAACTACAAAAGAAAACAGAAAATAGTTCCCAATATCTTCCACCAAGGATCATACCTGAAGGGTAGGTACAACTCATCTCCATAGCCCTCCACTTCGAACAATAACCACCATGTACATCCTGGTCCTAGATCCTATAGTCTCAGTTGAGCTGCTCGTCGTCTGCACAATACACAAAAAGGTGCGGGTGAAGCTCGTGCATTGGTGAGTATAACAATACCCAGTAGAGACCCTGAGACCCCCGAAGGTCTCTCAAAACACCACAAAGGAAAAACCACAAATCATGATCTCAATCAAAAATCTCTAAGAAATTGGCTCAGCTCAAACAAGGTATAACGTAAGTATAGAAGTAATGATTATTAGTCGTAAAACTAGATCATCTTAACCTTTCAAGAGGCATTGCTGCTGACCCACACAGGATCGGTAGGTACTAATCCCCACTGACCCACATAGGATCTGACCCACCCAGGATTGATATGTACTAACTCTAACTAACTTACACTGGATCTGACCCATAATGGATCGGTATACATTGACCTACACGGGATCGCTTGGCATTGACCCACACAGGATCTGAACCACACAGGATCGGTATGCACTCACCCACAAAGACTCGCAGAGCGCCGACCCACAAAGGATTTGACCCACATAGGATTAGTATGAGGTGACCCACACAGGATCATTGAGTGCTGACCCATATAGGATCTGACCCACACAGGGTCAGTATTTGCTGACCCACACAAGATCGATGAGCACTGACCCACATAGGATTAGTTCTAACCCACATAGGATCACTATGTTCTGACCCACACAGGATATCAAGGTGTTTACCCACACAGGATCGCACGGTGTTAAACCACACAGGATCTCTAGGTACTAACCTCCACAAGATATGCCTCCAATCTCCACCTCACAGACAACCACTGGATTCTCGTACACAACACGAGTGATTTACATATAATATAATCCTCATGATATAAGTCATGCCTCAACTGACACGAAATTCTATAGAGAATTATCCTAATGGACCACCACGTCTTAAGGGTCCAAACACAACAGAAAGCACGTCAATCAGATGCATGATCTATGAGTTATAGACATTTTAGGGCCAAGGGTCTGGTTAGATTCAGGTTCAATCCACCCTGGACGTACTCCAAAATTCTTGAAAACTCAGGTGGATTATCTAAAAATGACCATTGCATGCCAAAAATTCCAGTGACGCAGATGGTTCATCTAACAGATGTCTGGTTTACGAGATAAAGTCTTTTAAGCATATATGGGCTGAAAAGGGTCTTGGTCTAATCTTATCCAGTCTTGCCTGAGTGGGTTGGGCCGCAGGCGCATCCCACTAGGCCATGAGCTTGGCCCACAGGGTCACGGACCTGACCAACTCACCTTAGGTGGGTGGGCCTTCCCCATGCGTCCTAGCCTGGGGGGATAGTACGATTCGTCATCTGGGTGGGGTCCACCTTCCAGAACAGTAATACTGTTCATGCTCTTCAACTGGCAGCACCATGTGGCACCGCCCTCCTGTTAGCAGGACCCCTGGGGTGCGGGTCCCTTTAGCCACGGCATTGAATCTACGACTCCCTTATCCTCATCACATGATGTCACACCACCTTCTTCCATTGTTGTCGGTCGAGGGTCGACCGCCCCATTTTACTGTCATAGATTCTCTTTGATGTGTGTGACGGCACGCCTCCTGATGTCACTATCGTCACCCATCTTTTCCTGCCAGCACCTGTGGAACTTTTTCGGGCCCCGGGTAACCTATGAGGGTCCTTTGTTTCTTCTAAACATGCATACGGGCCTCTTGGGATGATGTCGTCACTGTGTGGCTTTCAGATTCAAGTTTACATCGAGTTCTAACATCTCCCATGAAAAATACGACAACAGAAAAATGTCAAAGGGTCTGGGCGTTGTTTGTTTTTCCCACACCCTCCATGTTAGCATCATAACATGTGGGTATCAATTAATTAATCATAGATAAACTGTAATCGTTCATAGATAAACTATAAATCATTCAAAACCCCTACCTCGGATTCGGAAGAGACGTCGTGGTTGTGGAAGAAGAGTTCATGCATGATGAAGTCGTCGAAATTCATCACTTCTAGTTTGATTCCACTAACGTTGCCATCCAAGCCTCATTTCTTTTATAGTGGAATATTCCATGGCACTTCATCAGAGGTTCCTCACTTCCATGTCAATAACACATATGCGGGCTTCAGTTAGATAGAGGGGAAGGTAGGTTAACTCATCTTAAGAATTAATGAGGATCATTAATGAGTTTTTTATTAATGAACCTATAAAATATCAATGGTTATGTTACAAAATATAATATTCAAGACATTAAATTTCTTGAAAACCCATTAGTCCTACCACTGCTACTCAACAAGAAGAAGGCGAATTAAAATAACATTTTTTGGTTATTTTATTAATCTTTAAAAATTCCGAAAAAAACTAACTTTTTCTTCCGACCTACTCTAGTTGAAGTTAAGCCTCCCATAATCGAATCCCAGTGCTACAAGATTCAATGGTTCCCTTAGATTATTAATCTATGTACGAATTCAATATATAGAAAACTATGCTCGTACATTTACTGAATGTACCTTAAAAATGTTCAAAATTATGTTACGGGCACACCTGGCCTCGGAATCAAGCACCGTCAATTTTTGAAGGCTCCTAATAATCCCAAATAATTTTTTTAAAAAATAAATGTAATTTGCAGATCATTACATTCTCCCCACCTTATGTATTTTCTTCCCAGAAATCTATAAAAAAACTAGGGGAACAAATGGTGGTATTGTGCACGTATCTCAGCCTCCTGCTACCACGTGCTCTCCTAGAGGTTCCCATGATACCAAAAAACTCGTACCAGAGGAATCAATTGCCCACGAAGGACCCACTTCTATCGATCCTCTATCTCCACCGGTAACTCCTTAAATGTCGCTCCATCGTCGATGTCCAGCTCGACCCAGTCGATAACGTGTGATGGATCATGAATGTACCTCCTCATATGTGACACATGGAAATCATTATGCACCTCGTGCATCTATGGGGGGAAGATATAGATGGTAAACCTCCTTGCATACTCCATTGAGGATATGAAAAGGTCAGATGAACCTCGGAGATAGCTTTCTGCCCCAGCCAAACCTCCATAATCCTCATTTAGGTGAGACCTGTAGGAAGACATGGTCTCCTTCCTTGAACTCTGAGTGTTAACATATCTTATCGGTATAAGACTTCTGCTAGCTTTGTGCAGTCTTAATCCTCTCTTGGATGATATGAACCTTCTCTATGGTAGCATGTACCAACTCTGGACACATAAGTTATGACTCCCACGGCTCTGTCTAGCATAGTTGGGATCTACAAGGTCGCATGTACATGGACTCAAATGGATACATGCCGATGGTGGAGAGATAACTATTTTTGTAAGTGAACTCCATTAGTGGTAGTTGGTCCTCCCAACTACGGCATATCCTCGAGTGACTGTATGGTCCGCTCTATCTCAACATTTTCCTGAGGATGGAAGGTGGTGCTCAAAAGTAGTTGATTCTTGAATGTCTCATGTAATCCGTTCCACAATCAAAATGTAAAACAATCATCATGATATGAGACGATAACCTATGGCACCCCATGAAGCCGTAAAATCTTCTGTACATAGAGACGTCCCAAGATCTCGACTAATCCATGCTCTCGGATGGTTAGGAAGTGGGATGACTTGGTGATTTGGTCAATGATCACCCAGATGGAATCATGGCCCCTAAATGTATGTTTTATCCCCATCATTAAGTCCATAGAGATACCATCCCAATTCTACATCGGCACCTCAAGTGGCTGAGCTAATACTGCTGGTACCTGATGCTCTACCTTCACTTGCTGACAACTGAGCCATCACGATACGAACCATGCCATTGCTTTCTTCATCCCAAGCCTCTAGTACTGACATCAGAGATCCTACAACATCTTTTCCACACTAGAATGTACCGCCAAAGGGGATGTATGAAACTCGCTCAACACCTCCTCACGTAGTGTCACTTGTACCATAGTGCGTCCTCTGAAGAGGTTGATGTGCTCCCCGCCTTTAGAAAATCCATCTATAGACTATCCTTTGGATATTTGTGCACGTCAGGCCTCACAATCTACGTACCCATGCTGTGCCTCCCTGACTCGCTGAAATATTTGGGGAGTAACTATCATAAATTAGAGGTAAGATGCTTCATCACTATCTATAAAGGATAACTACAACACGAATAGCTTCTCTGTCACCACACTCAGCAACTGTAGACCAAACCTCCTACTGAGTGCCTCTGCTACTATGTTCCCCTTCCTAGGAGTGTAGACTATCTCAAATTCATAGTCTTGGAGGAACTCTCAACATCATCGTTATCTCATGTTCAAGTCCTTCTGTGAGAAGATGTACCAGAGACTCTTTTGATCGAAGTAGACTATAAACCATTGGCCCATCAAGTAGTTCTTCCACATCTTCAGCGCAAAAACCACTACTGCTAACTCCAGGTCATGGGTAGCATTGTTCTACTCATGTTGTCTCAACTATCGTGAGCCATATGCAATCACTGCTCGCTCCTGCATCAGGACACAACCTAGTTCATTCCTTGATGTATCGTAGTAGACAACATACCCAACACCCTCTTCTGGTAGCCTCAATATGGCGGCACTTGTAATTCCCCGACCCCAGATACTTAGATTCTTTGAATTATTTTAATACATTGGCTTGATTACATGTAATAAAGTCCCCAAGGACTGATCAGTTTAGCAGTCTTGAAAAAATAGATTACATAAATGAATGTTACATTATAATTTCAAACATAAAATACTGCATAGATAGTTCTTTGATAATGACATTATTCCATTTTAGCTTAACCCTTCATATCTATCATAATAAACTTCTTGGAAATCCTAGTAAAATAAAACATATGGAAGGGGTGAGCTCAGAATATCAGTAAGGGTAAACTATTTAGCAGAAGGTAACATAAACAATAGGCATGGTGAATAATTGAAAACACATGCCTTGATAAATAATAAACATGAACGTTTTATGGTAGAAATATGAGTTGAATAAAAAATTACATAATAAAACATAGTAATGGGTATTCTACTAGTCAAATAACCACATGAACCATCAATATAATTTTCATAATGAGGGAATGTATAATGCAAGACATTATGAAACATTTTGTAAAGCCCTCAGCCAAGACATCTAATAATGATTAAAGCCTCGGCCAAAAGCATATATCAAATTGGGAAAGGCCTCAGAAAATTCCACGTTTACTTCTCTCGTGAGACCAAATGACGCACCGAGGAGCTATAGCGGGCTCTACCCATCACATACTAAGTCCAATACATTATTGACATTAAATGGTTGAAATATAACATAAACATTCGTATTAAAACAGGAATACAAAATGTCAATAATTTTACCCTAAACCGTGAATGATATAAAAATAACACAGCCATGGTCAAATATATCACAAAACCTTCAATAAAATATGTATTATTTTTATCATAATAAATCATCCTCGATAAAGAATAATATCCCATAAAAGATGTTGACATAGTTGAAAATGATCACTAAAAATCTTTCAGAGAAATATCACTTTTTCATTAAATCATTTAAAAGCCACATAATTTATAAAGGATATTATTTAAATGATAGTTTGGAATCAAAGTGTTCCAAGATTTTTTGAATGTTTTGAAAGGAATTAACAATTTAAAAGATTATTTTCCAAATAAATAAATCCTTAAAACCATTTTGAAATCATGGACATTAATGAGAAATGTTTAGAATAATAAATATTTAAAACATTTATAATGATGTTTTAGTAAAAAATCACTTCAAAAGAATCCATTTAAAAACTCTTTTATGAAACATGGACATTGATAATAAATATGTCCTAGTAGATACTTATGTAAAAACAACCTCAGATAATAAAGAGGTTGTGAAATTAACCCTTACCTTGAACTTTCCTTTAGTCGATGGTACGTTTAACCTCCTGTATAATGTCCATAGTATGTTATAAAATTATACTAGAACCATATTAATATTTTTTATATCATGCATGATTCATTTATGACTCTATACTACCCATTTAATAATGATTTCCATGTTAAATTATCATTTTGGGTAATAATCACTTTCTTTATCGTATGTCTTTAAACTTTTCATTCTAGATGAGATCATTTAGATCATGATTTTAAAACTTCCAGAATATAATCCTTGATTTATTTATCATATATATTTAGAATATAAATATTTATAATAGATAGATATAAGAAATGGAAGGTACATTTGTGGAGATGGTAGGTCGTACGTATGCATAAACGTTGTTTCCATTTTCATATTGTATTGAACGGAAGTAAGTGAATAAGATATATGTACGTACATACATATATTCATATATATATCTAGTAGCATTATTATTTCATTTATTACATACTTATTAATAATATATATTTTTATAATCACGCATGAGCGATAATATCATTATATTTATGGTGAAATCGTTTGTAATTGGATTGTATATCATATATAAAGAATCATTAACATGTTATTTTTATTATTTACATAAGTTATAAACATTATTATACCCTTCCAAATAATTAAGTGTTTGAATAAAAAACTACACCACGACGTAGAGACTGTAAGTCGTACGTACGCAAATATGGTGACTTGGTCATTTAGAGGATGGATATAATAACAAATATGATCGTACCATATTTATAATAACATCATAGAATGTAGGAGGGACTAGATTTATTATTTTGGTATGGAAAAAACAATGAAAGTGGAATTGGAAGATGAAAAGAACGTGAAAGATGGTGGTGAAATTATTACCTCTCTTCAGGTGTTTCCTTTTGAGTTGATCTAAAGGGATCCTTTGTTGTTTTTCTAATCAAATTAAGTTATCTAGGTTGATTTGAGTGAAGTTGGTAGGATATTTGGGCATGGTCTGGCTATTCCAAATGGCTTTGGAGGTGTGATTTTGAGATAAGGGGAAGTACACTTTTATAAGAGGGGTGAGGCTCACTTTGGGAATAGATTAAAATATAAATTTATAATAAAATCATTTTTGGTTTCTTAATAGCCCCAAAATGATTTATTTATAGGATATGGTGGGTATGAGTCTAAAACCTCTCAACAAATAGGTTTTAGACATGTTTAGATTACTATTTTAAACTTATCTGGTAGATTTAACTCATAGTTAAATAGTTTAACTTTTACCATGCCTTCTAGTATTATTATAGTATATGGATGATAAAATTAATCAAAAAATCCAATATAACCTCAAGTGGTTAATGAAAGAAATATATTATATTATTTATTCCTTTTTTCTGAACCTTAGATTTTTAGGTATATTATATCAACCAATAACATAGTATTTGTTATAAAAACAAAATTATGCCAATTTTGACAGTATATGGTATTTTCTTTTTGTGAAAGTTATATCAACATTATCACTTCAAAAAATAACATAATATACCGTTACATATCATATTAACCTATAAAATATGGTAATTCATCATAAGTCTCAATTTACATTTATTTGGATATTTATAATATCAATTATTTTAATATTTCATTATTAAGGTAATTACTGCATAATCATTGTGTCCTAAATAAATTAAAATATTTAATGTATAAAAATTATAAATAAAATAAAATTATGTATTAAATAATTTTATCTTTCTAATGAATATTTATAGTAGAATTTATATTGTGTGTAACTCTATATTAAAAATGGTTTAGTTATTAAACATTGAGTTTACCTCTTTTAACTCTTCTTTAAATAAAATAAGAATAAATGTCCTAATCTAATAAATATTGACCTAAAGGATTATATTTTATTCATAAAGTTTTTTTGGGTCGAATTACACTTATCCAATAGAATTAGTGCATGTGTTAGTGCAATTATAATATCATTTTTACCTTTAATTTCCTCATTTACTATTAACTATGGTAAATTAAAGTCAAAAGTTACTATTCACCAAAAATTATTTTCATCTTATTGAATCACATTCTACTTACTGATATCAACTATGTCTCTTGTATATTTAAAATTAAACACATAGAAGTGGTAAAATTAAGTTTCATGAAAATTTTCTAACGTTCCTAGAATGTGGGTAAAAGAGGCTAAAAAGTTGAATAAAATATCTTACATCTAAAATTATTATATATTGAATTCAATGAATTATATTGAACTTATATAGGTATTACATATTTGTTTTTACTTGAAATAAATTTAAATAAAATAAATAATTATTTAAATAAAAAGTTGGTTTTAAATAATAACGTAGTGTTTTTCACTAATTATCAAAAATCGAAACTTTTCAGAAAAACACCAAAAATTCACCCTAAGATAATTTTGATATTATGAATTCAAAATTTAATTCTATTAAAAAAAATTGAAAACATATATGTTTCAATTATGAATTTAAAATTAATTTCTATTGCCAAAACCAAAAGGCGAGTTTTTAAAAAAGTAAAAACTATTAAAAGATTGACATGTGTTTATGCCAACTTTAAATGTGATATTAAATATAATGAACTAATATGTATTTAATGATAAAAAAATAATCTAATTATACTTTAAAACATTTCAAATTTATAATTTAACACTATAAATTATTTCAATTTAACAAGTTGTTTTCAAGTGAAACATAGTATTTTTCACTATTTGTCAAAAAATGAAAGTTATCAGAAATGTAAAAAAAAATTATCCAAGATAAATATTTATGTCCTGATTATAAATAAGAATTTAATTTCATTAAATTGAATATAGAAAAGTTTCAAATATTGGTTTTAAGAAGGGTTCTCCATTAAAAGGTGGTAAAATTTCATTTTTTTTAAATACTTCTTTTATCTGAAAAAATAAATTTGTTCTTATATTATGTCTAAGAAATACATAATATTGATGTTAAAACTATATAGAGTATTTAAGTTTCAAATTTTTAGTTTATACTATTCATAACTGCTTTTTTAATGGCTAGTTTGGCAAGTTTTGGTTCGCTTCGAACTCACTGTTGTGTTTGGCGCAAGCTATTGAATTACTTTAATGAGATAATGTACTATGAAATCATTGGGTGTTAAATTCTCCCCTATTTCAAAAAATCGTTTCCTCGCAATTTGAAATTGTTCTTCAAAAATAAAAGGTTACAAATAGAAAAATACTTTTGTGGAAAACCCACATCGGAAATTGGGTTAATACAATTTATTCTTAATAAGAGGGAAATGGTATGAAAAAGTTACCACCAAATTATGATCTCGATTAGGATAACATTGGTGGAAATTAAAGACACATCAAAGGAGGGAAATGTAAATATTTATAAGGAGTGATTGAGGTCATCAATCATAAAAAAAATTGTGAAATTGAGGGCCTCAAATCCATCAATCTATGATGATTTAAAATATCGTTAGTTCCAAAAATCATAAGGTATTATGATAATACATTTTTGGTTTTAAGACCACTTCCCTAAAGTTTATGAATTAATTTATTCATAGAATAAGAGTAAAAAATATTCTTGACAAGTAGAGTTTCATCCTTCAACTAATTCGTACCAAAAACTCATATTTCACTCCAAAAGATAATAGAATTAAAAAATATTCTTTTTATCCTAATCGTATAGGGTTCAAAGAAATAATCAATTTATAAATAATTTTTCAGACTATTTAAAAAATTACATTATATAAACTAGGAAATAACGTATTCTAGTGGTAGGTGATCCACCCTTGTCACCCTTCAGTTACGAGTTCATGTCTCGCGGCTTTGCCAGACGCGAGAGGTTGTCGCTCGACCTCTAGGATGTCTTTCTTATGAAAATCCAAAAATAATTTCGAGAAATTATTTAATCTTAAGAATAGTAGCCAATATAAAACTTAATCTATTCCATCCTTTAGACTTATCCACAATACTTCTGTCCGAACTCATATTCCAAAATTGATAAGGAAGGTCACATAATATACATGTGAATACCTTCATCGTGTATTCTCTTAATATGTGGTAAAAAAATGAATTTCCATAAAACATATTTGAATATGTATGTACTTCTTTATTCAATCTGTAAATCATAGAATACTAGATATACTCTTAAAATCCATAAAATGTTGTAATCACCAAAAATGATGGAATAAAAATCCATTAATTAGTTCCCATGTAATCAATAATATCGAATATAATTTGTCCAAATCAATCATCTCTTATTCCAAAAATCAATATCATAGTATTAGAACCATATTAAAGTTTAACTTTCATTCAACCATATATTTTCCAAAATAATTAACTTTATATTGAGTCACTTTTCATGGTACCAGACAATCTCAAACCCTTAATGAAATAGTTCTGTAGTACAATCCATATATACTACATAATTATTATAACTAGTGTGTTGTAGATACAGTTCTCAAATGGAATAATTCTTTAATATCTATATAATAAAACTAGTTATTACTCTTCATATGTTGTAATAACATAACATGATTACTATCTTACAATATCATTTGCGGTATACTCTGATGATTGGGAAACTGATTTGCATAGTGTCCCAACTCTTGCAAGATGAAGCATTCTACATTTGAAACCTTTTTCTTACCCTTGAAATCATGTACTTGGTTTCCTTTTTCTCCACACTTATAACAAACTCTCATTCCCTTGAAGCATTTACCAAGGTGATTCTTTCCATAATTATCACATATGGGAAAATCCATCTTTCCTTTATTCCCTTTATCCATCTTTCTCTTTACCATCCTTTTCGTCTCTAGATTCCCTTCAAATCCATATGATATAGATAATTCTTTACTTATCTTATTAACAAATGATACTATTTCTTCATATGATAAGAATATGTGGGAGACTATTTCCCTTTTAAATAATGGCTTAATACCATGAAAGATATTATCCTTCTTAATCTTTAGATCATGCATATTTCTGGAATTTTCATTCTTTCTACTAGGAGCCATTTCTAAACAATGGCATACACCAGTTTAGATTATGAATCACAGTGCATAATTCCAAACTTTTAAAATACCTAACGTTAATTGATAATAATATTCATATAATCTATAATCATAAAATGTTTTCATTAAGAAACTATTTACTCCTAAATCCATCATAATGGTTCGTAATGAAAATGCGAATAATCCTAAGCATATCCATGAGGAGTGTCGTAACCAAAAGTGCAGCAAGGCCTATTATCATGCACCAGGACACCCCGAGTCAAGCCCAAAACTCTTTGTCTGAGTTTTCACTCCTAGGTACATATGTTCCAAAGCCGCCTCTACCCGATCATATCCATAGAGGGATGTTTTTCTTAGAAAACCCACATAATATCGACAATAACAAAAATTTTGGATGTTCTTATATACTAATCCTCAAAATCTATCTTAGGGTAATGTTCTCTAATCAGAGTTTTTCTAAATCTAATTCACAAGGTTTGTATTAAACTTCCACTGATACCAACTATAATGCCCGGGCCCTAGTTTCCTAGAGTTGGGCCATTATTTTAATACATTGGCATGATTACAAGGAATCAAGTCCCAAATGACCGATCATTTTAGCAGTATTGGAAAATAGATTACATACATGAACGTTACATTACAATTTAAAATATAAAATACAACATAGATAGTTATATGAGAATTCCATTATTCCCTTTTATCATAACCCTGCATATCAATCATAATAACCTTCTTGAAAATCCTAGGAAAATAAAATAAAATAAATGGGTGAGCTCACATGTTCAGTAAGGGTAAACAATTTAGTGGAAGATAACATAAACAATAAGAATGGTGAATAATTGAAAACACATACCTTTACAAATAATAAACATGAACACTTTATGGTAGAAAAATGAGTTGAGTAAATAATTCCATAATAAAACATAGTCATAGGAATTCTAATATTAAAATAAACACATGAACCATAAATATTATTTTCATAATGAGGGAATGTATAATGCCAGACATTCTGAAATAATTTGTCAATGCCTCGGCCAAGACGTCTAATACTGATTAATGGATCGGCCTAAAAAATATAACAAATTGGGAAAGGCCTTTTCTAATTCCACATCTAATTTTCTCATGAGACCTACCGATGCACCAAGGATCTATAGCGTGCTCTACCCTTTACTTACTAAGTCCAATACATTCCTCATATGAAAAGGTCGAAACATAACATAAACATTTGTGTTAAAACTATCATTCAAAGTTTCAATAATTTAACCCTAAACCATGAATGGTATAATAATAACATATCCACAGTCAAATATATCACAAGAAGTTCAATACAATATGGAAGATTTGTATCATAATAATTCAACCTTGATAAAAAATAATATCCCTTAAAGGATGTTGACATAGTTGAAAACGATCAATAACAATCATTGAGAGAAATATCCTTTTTCATGAAATAATTTAAAAGTCGCATAATTTTTAAAGGAATTAATTTAAAAGATAGTTTTGAACCAAATTTCCCATAAAACTCTGAATCATCTGAATGTAATTAACATTTTAAAACATTCATGTCCATATAAATAAATCCTTAAAACCATTTTGAAAACATAGACATTAATGAGAAAGGTTTAGAAGAATAAATCTATAACACATTTATAATGGTGTTTTAATAAAAATTTAATTAAAAATAATCCATTTTAAAACTTTTTTATGAAACATGGAAATGGATAATAAATATTTCCCAGTAGATACTTACGTACAAACAGCCTCAGATAATAAAGAGATTTTGAAATTACCCCTTACCTTTCACTTTCCGTTGGTCGAGGGTACATTTGACCTCTTATATAATGACCATAGTATGTTATTAAATTATAAAAGAACCAAATTCATATTTATTATGTCATAAATGATTCATTTATGACTTTATAATACCCAATTAAAAATGATTTTGATGTTATATTAACATTTTGGGTAATAATCTCTTTCTTTAATGTATGTGTTTTAACTTGTTATTCTTGATCACATCATTTAGATCAGGATTTAAATAAATCCATAACATAAAACCAGATTTATATGTCATATATATTTATAATATTAATATTTATAATATATAGATATATGAAATTGAAGGCACCATTTATGGAGACGGTAGGTCATGCGTACGTATAAACGTTGTTTTCATTTTCATATCGTACTGAATGGAAATAAGTGAATAAAATATTTGTAATTACATACATATATAAATATATATCTCCCATATAATTATTATGAAATATATCACATACTTATTAATAATGTATATTTTTATAATCATCTTTTAATGGTGAATGTGGGAATGAATCTCATCGCGTCGTGGAGACGGTAATCAATAAGTACGCATGAGCGAAAATATCATTTTATTGAGGGAGAAATAATATTTAATTGGATGGTATATCATATATATACAAAATAATTAACATGTTATATTTATTATTTACCTCATTTATACTCATTATTATACCCATCCCAATAATGAAGTGGTTGAAAAACAAACTACCCCACGATGTGGAGACGGTAAGTCATACGTACGCACGTATGGTGACATTGTTATTTAAGGGATGAGTAGAATAATGAATATGGTTTTACCATATTTATAATTAAATCAATGTATGTATGAGGTACTGGAGTTATTATTTTTGTATGGAAACAACAACGAAAGAGGAAGTGGAAGATGAAAAGAACTCGAAAGAGGGTGGTGAAATTATTACATCTTATTCAGGTGTATCCTTTTTAGTTGATCAAAAGGGATCCTTAGGATGGATTTATGATCAAATTAAGGACTATAGGTTGATTTTAAGAAAGTTGGGAGGATATTTTGGTAGGGGTTTCTCAAGCCAAATGGATTTGGAGGTGTAATTTTGAGAGAAGGGGAAGTGCCCTTTTATTTGAAGGGTGAAGGTCACTTTAGAAAAGGATTAAAATATTAATTTATAATAAAATAATTTTAGGTTTATAATTGCTCCAAAATGATTTATTTCTAGTCTATGGTGGGGATGTGTCGAAAACCTCTCAACCAATAGGTTTTAGGAAAGTTTATATTACCATTTTAAACTTATCTTTTAGATTTAACTCTTAGTTAAAAAGTTTAACTTTAACCGTGACATCTTGTATTCTTACACTATATGGTTAATAAACCTACTATAAACATATAAAGGAACCTCAAGTGGTTCATTAATTAGATATATAATATTATTTGAGCCCTTTTCCCAAGCAATATATTTTTAGGAATATTATATCAACCAATAATATAGTATTTGTTTTAAAAACTAAATTATGTCAATTTTGTCACTATTTGGTATTTTGTTTTTGTGAAAGTCATAGAAACATTATCTATTCAAAAATAATTTATCTAATCATCCCTAAAATTCCATATTAACCTAAAAATTATTTTAATTTATCATATGTCTCAATTTAAATTTATTTGGATATTTCTAATATCAATTATTTTAATATTTCATTATTAAGGAAATTACTTTATCATCGTTGTTTCATAAATAAATTTAAATATTTAATGTCTAAAAATTATATATAAATAACCATTATGTTGGAAATATTTTTATCTTTTTAAGGAATATTTATATTCTAAATTAAATTTTGTGTAACCCTATATTAAAAATGTGTTCATTATTAAACTTTGAATTTAACTCTTTTAACTCTTCATTAAATAAAATAATAATATATGTCCTAATCTAATCCAAGTGGACCTAAAGGATTATATTTTATTCCTAAATTTGGTTTGGTCGAATTAAACGTATCCAATAGAATTAGGACATGTGTTAGTGTAATTATAATATCATTTTTACCTTTAATTTCCCCATTTGCTTTTAACCGTGGTAAATTAAAGTCAAATGTTACTATTCACCAAAAATTACTTTCATCATATTGAATCACAATTTATATACTGATATCAACTGTATCTTTTTGATTTTTTAAATTAAACTCCCAAAAGTGGTAAAATTATGTTTCATGCAAATTTGCTAACGTGCCTAGAAGGTGGGTAAAACAGGCTAAAAAGATGAATAAAATATTATACATATGATATTATTATAAATTGACTCCAATGAATTAAATTTAACTTATATAGGTATTATACCTCGATTTTGACTAAAAATAAATTTAAATAAAATAAATAATTATTTAAATAAAATTTTGGTTTTAAATAATAATGTTGTGTTTTTCACTATTCATCAAAAATTTAAAGTTTTCAGAAAAACACCAAAACTACACCCAAGATAATTTTGATATTATGAATTCAGAAATGAATTATATTTTACCAAATTCAAAAAATAGAAGTTGAAATTATTAATTTAAAATTAATTCTCGTTGTCAAAACCAAAAAGCAGGTTTTTAAAAAAGTAAAAACTATCAATAGATTGACATGTGTTTATGTCAAATTTAAATCTGAAATTACTTATAATGACCTAAATTGTATTAAATGATAAAAATATAATCTCATTATACTTTAAACCCTTTCAAATTCATAATTTAACACTATAAATTATTTCAATTTAAAAAGTTGTTTTCAAATGAAACATAGTATTTTTCACTATTCGTCAAAATATAAAAGTAATCAGAAACATTCCAAAAATTTATTCAAGCTAAATTTTTATGTTCTAATTATAAAGAAGAATTTAATTTCATTAAATTTAATATATAAAAGTATCAAATATTGGTTTGGAAAATGGTTCTCCATTTAAAGGTGGTAAAATTTCATTTTTTTTAAAATACTTCATTTATCTGAAAAAATGAATTTGTTCTAATATTATGTATAAGAAACACATAATATGTATGTTAAAATTATATAGAGTTTATAAATTTCAAAATTTAGTTAATACTTTTCATAACTGCTTTTTTTAATGGCTAGTTTGGTAAGTTGTGGTCCACTTTGAACTCGGTGTTTCTTGTAGTGCAAGTTATTGAATTACTTTAATGAGATTGCGTACTATGAAATCATGGGGTGTTAAATTCTCCAATATTTCAACAAATTGTGTCCTCACAATTTGGAATTTTTCTTTAAAAATAAAAGGGTACAAATAGAAAATTACCTTTGTAGAAGACCCACATCGGAAATTGGGTTAGTGAAATAAATTCTTAATAAGAGGGAAAGGGTATGAAAAAGTAACCACCAATTTATAATATCGATTAGGAGAACATTGGTGGAAATTAAAGATACATAATTGGAGGGAAACGTATATATTTATAGGGAGTGATTGAGGTCATCAATCACAAAAATGTGTGAAATTGAGCTCCTCATATCCATCAATCTATGATGATTTAAAATATCGTTAGTTCAACAAAACATAAGGTATTTGGAAAACACATCTTTGCATTAAAGATCCCTTACCTAAATTTTAAGCATTAATTTATTCATAGAATAATAGGAAAAAATATTCTTGACATATAGAGTTTCATCCTTCAACTAATTCCTACCACAGAGTCATCTTTCACTCTAAAAGATAATAGAATTCAAAAATATTCTATTTATTTTAATCATATAGGGTTCAAAGAAATAATTAATTTTTCTGACTATTTAAAAAAACTACATTACACAGACTAGAAAATCATTTATTCCAGTGGTAGGTGATCCACCCTTGTCGCCATTCGGTTGTGGGTTCAAGTCTCGCGGCCTTGCCAGACGCGACGGGTTGTCGCCCAACCTCCGGTTTGTCCTTTTTATGAAAATCCAAAAATAATTTCAAGAAATTATTTAACATTAAGAATAACAACCAATATAAAACTTAATCAATTCTATCCTTTAGACTTATCCACAGTAATTCCGTCCGAACTCACATTCCAAAATTTATAAGGAAGGTGACATAAAATACATGTGAATACCTTCATCGTGTATTCTCTTAAAATGTGGTAATAAAATGAATTTCCAAAAAAATTATTTGAATAGGTATATACTTATTTTTTAACTCTGTAAATCATAGAATACTGGATATACTGCTAAAATCCAAAAATGTTGTAATCACCAACAATGATGGAATAAAAAAATCATTAATTTGTTCCAATGTAGTTAATAATATCCAATATAATTTATCCAAATCAATCACCTCTTATTCCAAAATCAATACCATATTATAAGGACCATATTATAGTTTATCATTCCTTCAACCATGTATTTTTCAAAAAAATTAACTTGCTATTGAGTCACTTTTCTTGGTACCACATAATCTCAAATCCTTAATGGAATAGTTCTGTAGTGAAATCCTTATATACTATATAATTATAATAACCAGTACATTGTAGATACACTTCTCAGATGACATAATTCTTTGATATCTATATAATAAAACTAGTTATTACTCTTCATCGGTTGTAATATCATAACGTTATTATTATCCAACAACATCATTTATGGTATACTCTGATGATTGGGAGACTGATTCGCATAGTGTTCCAACTTCTGCAAGATGAAGCATTCTACATTTGAAACCTTTTTATTACACTTGAAACCATATACTTGGTGTCCATTTTCTCCACACTTATAACAAACTCCCATTCCCTTCAAACATTTACCAAGGTGATTCTTTCCACAATTTTCACATATGGGAAAATCATTCTTTCCATTATTCCCTTTATCCATCATTCTCATTACCATCCTTTTATTCTCTAGATTAATTTCAAATCCATAGGACATATATAATTCTTTACTTATCTTATTAACACATGATATTATTTATTTATATGATGAGAATATGTGGGAGACTATTTCCCTTTTAAATAATGGGTTAATACCATGAAAAATATGATCATTCTTAGTCTTTTGATCATCCGTATTTCGGGAATTCTAATTCCTTCTTCTATGTGCCATTTATAAACAAGGGCATACACTAGGATAGTTTATGAATTTCAATGCATAATTTCAAAAATGTAAAATACCTAACGTAAATTGAAAAGATTATGCATATAATCTATAATCATAAAAGTTTTTCTTTGAGAAACAATTTAATCCAAAATCCTTAACAATGGCTTGTAATGAAAATTAGAATTATCTAAAGAATATCCCCCAAGAATGTCGTAATAAAAAGTGCAGCAAGGCCCTTTTTCATGCACCAGGATACCCCAAGTCAAGCCCGCAACTCCTTGTAAGAGTTTTCACTCATAGGTACATTTGTTCCAGAGTCGCCTCTACACGCTCGTACCCATACAGGGATGTATTTCTTAGAAATCCCACATAATATCTAGAATACCAAAGTTTTTGGATGTTCTTCTATATTAATCCTCAAATTCTATCTTAGTGTAATGTTCTCTAATCAGAGTTTTTCTAAATCCAATTTCCATGGTTTGTACTAAACTTACACTGATTCCAACTATAATTTCCTAACCCCAATTACCTAGAGTCGGTGCATTATTTAAATACATTTGGCATGATTACAAGGAATCAAGTCCCATATGACCGATCATTTTATCAGTCCTGGAAAATATATTACATACATGAATGTTACAATACAATTTAAAACATAAAATACAGCATAGATAGTTCATTGAGAATGCCATTATTCCCTTTTAGCATAACCCTGCATATCAATCATAATACCTTTGTTGAAAATCCTAGGAAAATAAAACATAAGAAATGGGTGAGCTCACATTCTCAGTAAGGATAAACAATTTAGCGGAAGAGAACATAAACAACAGGAATGGTGAATAATTGAAAACACATGCATTTACAAATAATAAACATGAACACTTTATGGCAGAAATATGATTTGAGTAAATAATTCCATAATAAAACATAGTCATGGGTATTCTAATATTAAAATAACCACATGAACGATCAATATTATTTTCATAATGAGAGAATTTATAATGCCAGACATTCTGAAACAATTTTTCAAGGCCTCATCCAGGATGTCAAAAACTAATTAAGTCATTGGCCAAAACAATATATCAACTTGGGAAAGGCCCTGAACAATTCCACATCTAATTTTCTAATGAGACCTACCGATGCACGACGGAGCTATAGTGGGCTCCACCTTTCACTTACTAAGTCCAATACATTCCTCATATGAAATGGTCAAAACCTAACATAAACATTTGTATTAAAATGGTCATACGAAATTTCAATAATTTAACCCTAACCAACGAATTGTATAAAAATAACACATCCAGAGTCAAATATATCAACAAACCTTAAATACAATATGGAATTTTTGTATCATAACAAATCAACCTCGTTCAAGAATAATATCCCGTAAAGGATGTTGACATAGTTGAAAATGATCTGTAACAATCATTGAGAGAAATATCCTTTTTTCATGAAATCATTTAAAAGTCACCTAATTTATAAAGGAATTTATTTAAAATATTTTTGTGAATAAAATTTTCCTATAACAATTTGAATCTTTTGAAAGGAATTAACATTTTAAAACATTCATTTCCATATAAATATATCCTTTAAACCATTTTGAAAACATGGACATTAATGAGAAAGGTTTAGAAGATTAATTCATTAAAACATTTATAATGATGTCTTAATAAAAATTACATTAAAAGGAATCCATTTTAAAACTCTTTAATGAATCATGGACATGGATAATAAATATGTCCAAGTAGATACTTACGTAAAAACAACCTCGGATAATAAAGAGATTGTGAAATTAACCCTTACCATGCACTTTCCTTTGGTCGAGGTTACATTTGACCTCCTATATAATGACCATAGTATGTTATTAATTTATACAAGAACCAAATTAACATTTATTATATCATACATTATTCATTTATGACTTTATACTACCCATTTAATAATTATTTCGATGTTAAATTAACATTTTGGGTAATAATCGCTTTCTTTAACGTACGTGTTTTAACTTATTATTCTTGATCGCATCATTTATATGATGAATTAAATACATCCAGAATATAATACCTGATTTATATATCATATATATTTATAATATAAATATTTATAATAGATAGATATATGAAATGGAAGGCACCATTTATGGAGACCGTAGGTCGTACGTACATATAAATGTCATTTTAGTTTTCATATCGTATTGAACGGAAGTAAGTGAATAAGATATATATAAGTAAATACATATACAAATATATATCTCTAGTAGAATTATTATTTCATATATTACGTTCTTATTAATAATATATATTTTTATAATCATCATTGAATGGTGAACGTGTGAATGAATCTCATCACGTCGTGGAGACGGTAATCCATACGTACGCACGGGCGATAATATCATTATATTGATGGTGAAATAAAATGTAATTGAATGGTATATAATATATTTATAGAATCATTAAATTTTTATATTTATTATTTACATCAGTTATACTCATTATTATACCCATCCAAATAATGAAGTGTGTGAATAACAAACCACACCACGACGTGGAGACGGTAAGTCGTACGTACACATGTATAGTGACTTTTTCATTTAGAGGATGTATAGAATGATGAATAAGGTTGTAACATATCTATAATAACATCACAGTTTCTATGACGTACTAGATTTATTATTTTTGTATTGAAACAACAAAGAAATAGGAAGTGGAAGATGAAAAGAACTTGAAAGAGGGTGCTGAAATTGTTACCTTTTTTGGGTGTTTCCTTTTAGGTTGATCAAAAGTGATCCTTAGGTTGGATTTATGATATATTTATGGACTATAGGTTGATTTTATGTATGTTGGGAGGTTATTTGAGTAGGGGTTGCTCGAGCCAAATGGCTTTGTAGGTGTAATTTTGAGAGAAGGGGAAGTACCCTTTTAATAGAGGGGTGATGGTCTCTTTAGAAAAAGATTAAAAGATTAATATATAATAAAATCATTTTCGGTTTATAATGGCTCCAAAATTATTTATTTCCAGTATAAGGTGGGTATGGGTCAAAAACCTCTCAAAATATAGGTTTTTTACATGTTTAGGTTACCATTTTAACCTTATCTTATAGATTTAAATCATAGTTAAATAGAATATCTTTAACCGTGTCTTCTTGTATTCTTACACTATATGGTTAATAAACCTACTCTAAACTTCCAAAATAACCTCAAGTGGTTCATTAATGAGATATATAATATTATTTAAGCCCTTTTTCTGATCTATTTATTTTTAGGAATATTATATCAACCAATAATATAGTATTTGTTTTAAAAACTAAATTTTGTCAATTTTGACACTATTTGGTATTTTGATTTTGTGAAAGTCATATAAACCTTATCACTTAGAAAATAATTTATCTAATCAACCCTAAAATGTCATAATAACCTATAAAATTAGTGTAATTCATCATAAGTATTAATTTTCCTTTATTTGGATATTTATTATATCAATTATTTTAATATTTCATTATTAATGTAATTACTGCATCATCATTGTGTCATAAATAAATAAAATTATTTAATGTATAAAAATTAGATATAAAAAACCATTATGAAGGAAATATTTTTATATTTCTAAGGAATATTTATAGTCGAGATTATATTTTTTGTAACCCTATATTAAAAATGGTTTAGTTATTAAACATTGAATTTAACTCTTTTAACACTTCTTTAAATAAAATAATAATAAATGTCATAATCTAATACAAGTGGACCTAAAGGATAATAGTTTATTCCTATGGTTTGTTTTGGTATAATTAAACTTATCCAATAGAATTAGGACATGTGTTAGGGTAATTATAATATCATTTTCACCATTAATTACCCCATTTACCTTTAACCATGGTAAATAAAAGTCAAAAGTTACTATTCAACAAAAATTATATTCATCGTATTGAATAATATTTTACATACTGATATCAATATTGTCTCTCAGATTTTTGAAATTAAACTCATAGAAGAGGTAAAATTTTGTTTTATGCAAATTTTCTAACTTGCCTAGAAGGTGGGTAAAAGAGGCTAAAAAGTTCAATTAATTTTTATACATCTAATATTATTATAAATTGACTCCAATAAATTAAATTGAACTTATAAAGTTATTATATATCTATTTTTAATTAAAATAAATTTAAATAATATAAATAATTATTTAAATAAAAAATCGGTTTTAAATAATAACGCAATGTTTTTCACTATTCATCAAAAATTGAATGTTTTCAGAAGAATAACAAAAATTCACCCTGAGCTAATTTTAATTTTATGAATTCAAATATGAAATCTATATTACCAAATTCAAAACATATAAGTTGAATTTATTAATTTAAAATTAATATTCGTTGTTAAAACCAAAAAGCGGGGTTTTAAAAAGTAAAAACTACGAAAAGATCGGCATGTGTTTAAGTCAAATTTAAATGTAAAATTAATTATAATAACTAAAATTGTGTTAAATGATAAAAATATAATCTAATTATACTTCAAAACCTTCCAAATTCATAATTTACCACTATAATTTATTTCAATTAAAAAAGTTTCTTTCAATTAAAACAAGTATTTTTCACTATTCATCAAAATATGAAAGTTATCAGAAAATACCAAAAATTTATCCAAAATAAATATTTATGTCATGCATCTAAATAATAATTTAATTTCATTAAATTGAATATATAAAAGTGTGAAATATTGTTTTTAAATAGGGATCTCCATTAAAGGGTGATAAAATGGCATTTTTTTTTAAAAACATCATTTATCTGAAAATATGAATTTCTTATTATATTATGTCTAAGAAACACATAATATGGATGTTAAAATTATATAGAGTATATATGATTCAAAATTCAGTTAATAATATTCATAACCGCTTTTTGAACGGCTTGTTTGGTAAGTCGTGGTGCGCTTCGAACTTGGTGTTGTGTGTAGTGCAAGCTATTGAATTACATTAATGTGATAAAGTAAAATGAAATATTGGGGTGTTACAGCACTCTTCAGTCTCTGTTTCAGATCTTGAAAACTCTGTTGTCATATCTCTATCCACACGAAGGGTTGTCCCTTCATTGTTAAAGCTAATAATGGTGTCACAACTATTTACAATTCAGGTAAAAATCTCCAGTAGTACCTAGCCAATCCAAGGAAACTCTACACATCAGTCACAGTCATTGGTGGCTCACAATAAAGCACTTACTCTATCTTCGCGAGATCCAATTCAACTCTTGCCTTCGAGATAATGTGCCCTAGGAAGTGGACTTCCTGAATCCAGAACTAGCACTTCGAGATCCTTCTACATAGCAGGTGCTATCATAGTGTATCTAGAACTATCTATAGGTGTGTGGCGTGCACCTCCTCCAATGCTGAGTATATCAAGATGTCATCAAGGAAGACTACCATGAAGCGATTGAGGTATGGATGTAAAATTCTGTTCATGAGCCCCATGATAACTACTGGAGCACTGGTCACACCGAAGGGAATTACTAAGAAATCATAATGGTCATACCGACATCTGAAGTCAATCTTTGGTACGTCCTCATCCTATACCCTAAGCTAATGAGAGCCTGATATGACTTCTATCTTTGAAAAACACGTTTCTCCCTTCAACTGGTCGAAGAGATCAAAAGTAAAACATTTCAAAAACGAACGCAATCATAATTTTTGTGCACTGAGTAAGAAATCAAAATTCAAGATCCTAGTGTATAGATACGTCGAACACTACACCAAAAATGGACTCCCTGGACTGATATCCAAACTCAAGACACTTATCAATATTGTTCTATTAAAAACATAGACTCATACTTCTTCACATAGAACCGACCCCTCTGATACAACTTTGTCACGACCCGTCCCCTAAGGCCCATGTCGTTACTACCCCATGCCTACCTTTCATAGCCCAGGGGATGGTGACTAGAACTGGAAAAGAATATCCCTAAAACAGGAAGGCATTTCCTTTAAACCTGTTCAAACAAATAGTCCATGAACATTACAAGATGAAACCATGAAGAAACAATGTAGTAGTAAAAGGTGTACTGAAAGTAAAGGGGCCAGAATGCAAGCCTAAATGAAATGATACAACAACAACAGAAAACAGAAAACAGCTCGTGAGATATTCCACCTAGGATCCTACCTGAAGGGTAGGTACAGATTTTCTCCACAGCTCTCCACGTCAACCAGTCACCTTCGTGTACTTCCAAGTCCTGGCTTCTATAGTCTCATCCGAGAAACTGGTCATCCTCACAAGACACAAAAAGGTGCGGGTGAATCCCCTATAAAGGTGAGTATAACAATACCCAGTATGGACCGTGAGACCCCTGAGGTACTCTCAGAACACCACAAATGAAAAACCACAATGAATGATCCCAATCACAAAGCACTAAAAAAATGACTCAGCTCAAACCAGGTAAAACATTAGTACATGAGTAAAAACGATTAGTCGTAAATTTAGATCTTACAATTATGTCGCGGGGCACTGTTGTTGAACCACATAGGATCAGTAGGTACTAACCCCAACTGACCCACACAGGATCTGACCCGCCAAGGATCAATAGGTACTAACCCCCACTAACCCACATAGGATCTTACCCACACGAGATCAGAAAGTGCTGACCCAGAAAGGATCACTAATCAATGAACCACATAGGATTGGACACACACAGGATCAGTGTGCACTAACCCACACATGATCATTAAGCGCTGACCCACACAGGATCTGACCCACACAAGATCTGACCCGTAGAGGATCGGTATGCACTGACCCAGACAAGATCATTAATCACTTACCCACACAAGATCTGACCCATAAAAGATTGGTGCTGACCCACACAGGATCTCTAGCTACTTAGCCACATAAGATTTCTAGGTGCTAACCCACAAAGGGTCGCTCGGTGCTAACCCACACATGATCGCTAGGTACTGACCTCTACAACATTTTCCTCCAATCTTCACCTCACAGCCAGCTATTGGATTCCCGTACAAAGAATGCATTATTTTTATAGCATCATATCCTCAAAATATCAGTTGTGATTCAACTACCATGATGTTCTACAAAGGAGTAACCCAAAGGACTTCCCTATCGTAAGGGTCACAACGCAATAGACAGCGTGTCAATCAGACGCCCAGTCTGTGAGTTATAGGCATTTTAGTGTCGAGATATTGGTTGGATTCGGGTTCAATCCCACCCGGATATACTCCAATATTATTTAAAAAACAAGTGGAATATCTCAAAAGGACCATCTCATTCCAAGAATTCTATTTTCATTGATATTTCTTCAAATGGATGTATGGTTTGTGAGATATTACCATTTAAGTGTATCTCTGCTGAAAATGATCTGTGTCTAGTCTGACCCGGCCAGACCGACCATACTCGACCCAGTTCAGGTCCACCCAAAACTGATCCTGGTCTGACCCGGTTTGGCCCAAACAATCTGGGCCAGCCCGAGTGCACTGGGATGCGGCCTGGGCCCGCTGGGCCATAGACCAGCCTGACTGACCTCAGTGGGGCTCGGCCTGCCCCGGGTGACCCAACTCGAGTGGCTGGCGCGGTCTGCCAGCCGGGTGGCAGACCACCTTCTCAAATGGAAAAGTTGTTCGGGCGCTTCAACAGGCAGTTCGACATGGCTCCACCCTCTTCTCAGCTATACCTGTGGGGTGCGAGTCCCATTGGTCGTGGCTTCGAAGCCGCAACTTCCTTCTCCACAGCACGCGACAGCATGCCATAGCGCCGATGCCGCACCAGTAGAACTTCCACGGGCCACCAGTTGAGCTCTGGTGGTATGTCTTTTCTTCCAAATTCACCTACATGCCACCCAGGATGATGATGTCACATCATGGCTTTTGGATTCATGTTTTCGTCAAGTTATAACTTCTCCCGTGAAGAATGGTAAAAAACCGAAGCTATGGAGGGTATGGGCCTTTTTCGTTTGGCGCACACCCTCCGTGTTAGCATCATAACTAGTGGGAATCAATTAATTCATCATAGTTAAATTATAACTCATTCAATAATTCTGCGGTTCAACATTCTTCTTTAGAACGATAATAAGAATCAATTGACATGAATTTAGCAAAACCCCTACCTCGAATTCAGAATAGAAATCGAGGTTGGGGAAGAATAATCTATGCTTGATGAAGACGTCAGCATTCGTCATTTCCAGTTTTATCCCTCCAAGGTTGTTGTCCAAGCCTCTATTCTTTGTTGGATGAAGACATCACAATACTTTATCAGAGGATCCTCCCTTCAATGTCAAAAACCCATACCCGAGCTTCAGTTAAATATAGGGGAAGAGAGGTTAATGCATCGTAAGAATTAATGAATTTCATTAAGGAGTTTTTAATTAATGAATGTCTTAACTCTCAATAAAGAGGTTACAAAATAGTTTATTCAAGCCATTAAATAGTTTGAAAACCCATTGGTCCCACTATTGATACACAAAAGGAGGTAGGAAAAATAAAATTCTATTTTTATGTTATTTTATTAATCGTGAAAAAGTTCAAAAATCTAACTTTCTCTCCCGAACTATTACGTTCAAACTTAAGAATCCCTTAAGAGAATATCGGTGCTATGGATTCAATGGTGCCTCCATATTTTTAATCCAATCACCATTTAAAAATATATAAAATTTTTCCCGCGCATTTACTGAAGGTACCTTAAAAAAGATCAAAATTCTGTTTTGGGCACACAGGGCCTCAGAATCAAGCGCCGTCAATTTTTGCAAACTCGTAATAATCCCAAATAGTTTAATATATATATATATATATATATATATATGATATTTCTAAGTCTTTACATTCTCCCCACATTAGGGATTTTCTTCCCCAAAATCTACAACAAAAATAGGGGAACAAATGGGGTTACTGAGCATATATATAAGCCTACCGCTCCAGGGTGTTCTCTTAGAGGTTCATCTGCTGCCAATGATCTCGCACCAGAGGAATCGACCGCCCACGAAGGACCTGATCCAGTTGATCCTCAATATCCATCGAGAACTCCGTAATCATTGCCCCATCATTGATATCTATCTCTCCCCAGTCGATAACATGTGATAGATCATGCACGTACCCCCTCAGCTATGACACATAAAAAACATTATGCAATTGGGTATCTTTGGGGGAAGATCTAGATGGTACACCACCTCACCTAATCTATTGAGCATTCGGAGAGGTCTGATGAACCATAGTGATATCTTTTCACCCCGAAAAAACCTCGGTAATCCTTGTTGGGTGAGACCCATAAGAAAACAAGATCTCCTTCCTCGAACTCCAAGGGTCACTCTCTCCTATCAGCAAAAGACTTCTTCCGGCTCTATGTAGTCTCCATTCTCTCCTGAATGATCTGAACCATCTCTGTTGTAGCCTATACCAACTCTAGACTCCTATGTGCTAACTCCCCTGGGTCTGTCAAGCATTGTGGTGATCGGAAAGGTCTCCCACACATGGCCTCAAACAGAGCCATGCTGATGGTGGGGTGATAACTATTGTTGTAATTGAACTCCACCAGTCGCAAGTTGTCCTCCTAACTATGGCATGTCCTCGGGTTTTCGTATGGTTATTTCCGTCTGACCATCTATTTGATGATAGAAGGTGGTGCTCATGTGTAGATGAGTCTTGAATTCCTTATGTAATCCCTTCTACAAGAGGGATGTAAAATGATTGTCGTGATCTAAGATGATCATCAATGGAACAATGTGAATCCATAAAATCTCTTGTGTGTAGAGATGACCCAAGCTCTCTATTAATCCATGTTCTCAAATGGGTAGGAAGTGGGCCAACATGGTGAGTCGGTCAATGATCACCCAGATGGAATCATGGCCCCTGGACATACATGGTAGCCCTATCACGAAGCCCATGGAGATACCATCTCACTTTTTCTCTGGTACCTCAAGTGGCCAAGATAAGCCTTCATGTACCCGATTCTCATCCTTCACTTGATAACAAGTGAGGTATAAAAATAGGAAATATACAACTACATTATTCATCCATGTCCATTAGTATTGATGTCGTAGCTCCTGGTACATCATTACCACACCAGGATGTACCACCAATGGGGATGTATGAAACTCCCTCAACACCTAATCCCATTGTGTCACTGGAACCATAGTCCATCCTCTAAAGAGTATGAGATGCTCCCCATCATCAAAAAATCCATCAAAAGCCTTTCTTGAGGATATCTAATCATTTCAGTCCTCATAGTCTACGTTCCCAATCTATGCCTCCATGAATCGCTAAAGGAGTGGTGGAGTGAGTGTCCTACAATGGATGTAAGATACTCCATCACTATCCATGAAGGATAACCACAACGCGGCTAGATGCTCTATCACCTCACTCAACAATTGTAGACCGGACCTCCTGCTGAGTGCATCTGCTACTACGTTCCCCTTCCCATTAGTGTAGACTATATGAAAGTCATAGTTCTGGAGGAACTCTATCCAAAGTCATTGTCTCAAATTCAATTCCTTCTGTTAGAAGATATACATGAGAATATTGTGATAAGAGTAGTCTGTAAATCATTCAACCATCATGTAGTGCTTCCACATCCTTATTTCAAAGTCCACTACTGCTGACTCCATGTCATGGGTAGCGTAGTTCTACTACTGTTGTATCAGCTATCGTGAGATATAGGTGATCACCTCTTACTTCTACATCAGGACAAAACCTAGTCTCGTCTCTAATGCGTTGTTGTTTACTACATAGCCAACACCCTCTTCTGGTAGCCTCAAGATGGGGGCGCTCATCAGTCTCTGTCTCAGCTCCTGAAAACTCTGCTGGCATCTCTCCATCCGCATGAAGAGTTGTCCCTTCTTTTTCAAAGCTTAAAAGGGTGTCACAACTCTGTAAAATTCAGGTAATAATCTCTTGTAGTATCCAATAAATCCCAGGAAACTCCACACATTGGACACACTCCTTGGTGGCCCCCAAGTAAGAACATCCTCTATCTTCTCCATATCCACTGAAACTCCAGCCTCCGACATAACGTGCCCCAGGAAGTGTACTTCTCAAATCAAGAACTGGCGCTTCGAGAGCTTTCCATAAATCTGGTTCTCTCGAAGTGTATTCAGAACTATCTATAGGTGTGTGGAATTCTACTCCTCTGATAGCGAGTATATCAAGATTTCATCATTGAAGAATAAAATGAAGCAATCACGGTAAAGTTGGATGATTCTGTTCAGGAGCCCCATGAATACTGCCAGAGTTTTGGTCACACTAAAGGGAATTACCAAGAACTCATAATGGCCATTCTGACATTTGAAGGCTATCTTCGGTACATCCTCATCTTTTACCCTGATCTAATGATAACTTTATCTGATGTCTATCATCAAAAACCACAATTTTCCCTTCATCTTCTTGAAAAGATAAAAAGTAAAACATTTCCAAAACCCAGGCAATCAGTGTTTTCATGCACCGATTCAAAAAATAGAATTAAGGGTCCTAATGTATGGATACATTTTCCGCCACACCAACACTTGACTCCTTGGAATTAAATCTGAACTCAAGAAAATTAACACTATTGCTCCATTAAAAACACAGACTCTTAGTACTTCTCGTAGAACTAAACATTCTGATAAAAGTTTGTCACAACCCGTCCCTTGGGACCTGTGCCGTGACTACCCCAAGCTCGCCTTCCTTAGTCCAGAGGTTGGTGACTACCATTGAAAAGTCATATCCCTAAAATGATAAGGAATTTCCCTTAAACTTTTACAAACACAAAATCTAAGAACACAACAATATGAAACCACGAAGAAAAATTGCAGTAGTAAAAGTCTGTACTGAAAGTAATGGGGACGGAATACATGCCCAATTGAAAAGATACAACTATAACAGAAAATTGAAAAGAGATATTGAGATCATCCACCAAGGATCCTACCTGAAGGGTAGGTAAAACTCTTCTCCACAACTCTCCACATCAACTAGTCACCTTCGTGTATTGCCTGGTCCTGGATCCTATAGTCTCAACTGAGTTGCTCATCGTCGGCATAAGACGCAACAAGGTACAGGTGAAGCCTGTGCAGTGGTGATTATAGAAATACCCAGTTGAGACCACAAGACCCATGAAGGTCTCTCATAACTCCACAATGAAAAAACCAGAAATCATGATCTTAATGACAAATAAATTTGAAAATAACTCAGCTCAAACCATATATAACTTAAGTATAGAAGTATAGATGATTATTCGTAGAGCTATATCATCTTTTTCTATCAAGAGGCATTGTTGCTAACCCACACATGATTACTAGGTACTAACCCTGACTAACCCCCACACGATCCGACCCACACAAGATCGATTGTTACTAACCCCCGCCGACCCACACAAGATCTAGACAACAAAGGAGCAGTGTGCAATAACCCACATAGGAACACTAAGCGCTAACCCACACAGGTTCTGACCTACACATGATCATTATGCTCTAACCCACAAAGGATCACTGATCTCTCACCCACACAAGATTGATATGCGCTGACCCATAAAAGATCATTTAGCGTGGACCCACATAGGTCTTGACCCACACAGGATCGGTATGTGCTAACCCACACAGGATCTCTGAGCGCTGACCCACATAGGCTCTGACCCACATAGTATCGATGTTGACCCACACTAGATCACTATGTGCTAACCCACAGGCAATCGCTAGGTGATGAACCACATAGTATCACTCAGTGTTGACCCACACAGTATCTCTAGGTACTCACCTCTTCAAGATCTGCCTCCAATATCCACCTCACAGCCATCCACTCGATTCTCGTAAAAAGAACGCTTGATTTTTTTAGCATATGATACTCAAGATGTTAGTCGTGACTAAACTTCAATGAAGTTCTAAAAAGGATTAACCCAAAGTACCACCACGTCGTATGGGTCCCAACGCGACAGACGGTGCATCAATCAGCTGTTCGGTCTGCGAGTTATAGGCATTTTAGTGTCGTGGGCCCGGTTGGATTAGGGTTTCGTCCAACCCGGCCATACTCCAAATTTATCCAAAAAACAGGTGGAGTATCTCAAAAGAACGTCTCATTCCAATAATTCCAGTGCTACATATGGTTCATCAAATGGATGTCTGGTTTGTGAGATATAACCTTTAAAGAATATCTAGGCCAAAAAGGGTATGTGTTCAGTCTGCCCCAGTCGGACCGACCCAACCCACCCCCATCCTGGGCTAACCCAAACTGGTTCATTTAAACCCAAACCTAGTTTAGGTCTGACCTGATCCTGCCTGAGTGGAATGGGTTGTGGGCTCATCCTGTTGGGCCGCGGACCGACCTGACCTACCTTGGTTAGGAACGGCCTGCCCCGGGAAACTTCGCCCGGGTGGTTGGTGCAGTCGCCCAGTAAGTTGGCGTACCACCTTCTTGAATGTAAAAACTTATCTGGGCTCTTCAACCAGTGACGCCACCTGGCACTACCCTCCTGTCTGCAAGAACCACGATGCATGGGTCCATTTCGATGCGGCTTCAAAGCCACGAATAACTTCTTTGTGGGGCACCACCTTCCGCCAATGTGGTCGGTCAAGGGCTAGCCCCACTTCTGATCATCGTGGCTCAATGTTTTGGCTTCTCTCTGTGGAGGACAACAGTGCTCCACCTGCTTCTGCCATGGTCGGCCAATGTTGGCTGTCACCGTCATCAAAAAAACATCCACGGGCCATCGATAGAGCTATAGTGGACAATTTCTACTTCCTAACACACCTATAGGCCTCATGTGATGATGTCATCACTACATGGCTTTCAGATTCAGGTTTTTATCGAGTTCTAAATTTACCCATGAAGAACGTGACAAAAACTGAAGGGACGGAGTGTCCGAGCCTTGTTTGTTGGTGCCTTTCCGTCAGTGTAAGCATCATAACAAGCGGCAATAATTAATTCATCATAGATAAACAATAACCCATTCAATACTTCCACTATTATTCATTATCATCAATAATGAGAAGAAGAAAAAATTCACTTAAATATAAACAAAACTCCTACCTCAGATTCGGAAGAGACGTCACATTTGTGGAAGAAGAATCGACACTTGATGAAGCTATCAGCCTGCGTCACATCCGGTTTGATTCCTCCGAAATTGTCATCCAAGCCTCCATTCTTCGTTGGTGGAAGACACCGCGGCACGTCATCATAGGTTTCTCCATTCCTTGTCCAGAACACATACCTGAGATTTCATTAAATATAGGGTAAGGGAGATTAACACATTGTAAGAATTAATGAGGTTTATTAATGAGTTTTTAATTAATTAACTTCTTAACACTCAACGGTGAGGTTACAAGATAGATGATTCAAGCCATTAAATTTCTATAAAACCCATTGTTCCCACCACCACCACTCAATAGAACGTAGGAAAAATAAAATAAAATTTTTATGTTATTTTATTAGTCTTCAAATGGTCCAAGAAACTAACATTTTCTCCCGACCTACTACGGTCGAATTTAATCCTTCCTTAAGAGAATATCAGTGTTGTGGATTCAACAGTGCCCTCCGATTTTTAATCTGAGCACCGATTCATAAGATAGAAAACACCACCCGCGCCTTTATTGAACGTACTGTAAAAAGGTTCAAAATTCAGTTCCAGGCACACTAGGCCTTGGAATCAAGCATTATCAATTTTCACTGACTTATAATAATCCCAAATAATTTAAAAACATTATATGGAATTCCAATGTCTTTACAGCACGGGTATATGGGATTAAAGATGATCATTTGTTAAAAGTATTAAAAACCAATATTTAGATTTTATGTGATGGGAGTCTAAAAATATTTAATAAATTTTGTTAGATATTTAGAAATATTATATTTCTTTTGAAATTTTATTTTATGAATATTAGCTTTAAATTTTATAGAAATAATTTTAAAGGTAATGATATCATTTCTGTTTAATATGTTCATTAATGACATTAAAATAATAATAAAAAATATTATTAGACTTTTTGTAAAAAATATGTTATATTGAAAACCATAAGCAAATGGATATTTAATTATTAATTTTAGTTCAAGGATATAGATCATACTAATTTGGTAATGTTTTAGGAATTATATTAATTTTGTTTTAGAAAAACAAAAACCTTCACGTTTGGTGGAAACCCATTGCATCTGGAAATCAGATGGGTCTTGAACCTCGGACCAAGTAACGATAAGGGTTTCACACCTACCACTAGCCTATGCGATGTCCTGGTTAATATGTCATTAGTTCAAAAATATGAAAAATAAATATTAATGATGAACCAATGGTATTAATTTTGAGGTTATGATATTAATTTACTATAACTTCTTCTATCCATGTTATTTTTGGAAAATAGATAGAGATATACTAAAATACATGAAACTCTTTTATAGTGATTATTATCAATTAAAAGTGAATTTTTGGGTTTTGGGCATAAAAAGGTATTTTTTGAATATTCATTTCATGGATGAATTGAGGAATTGAAAATTGATTATAGAAAAACCAAATGATGAAATTGAAATTATGAAATAGAAACACATCAAGTTAGTATAGTTCCTCATATTCATAGACAATAAGATAATTACTCAGCTTTAGGGACAAGGATATTCAAAACAAAAAAAATCCTACTAACATAGTCTTTGAGGATATCGATGAACATTTTCACAACTATAATTTAAATATTTGGGATCATTTTAACTCCTCCTAACCATGTTCTCTATGACTCTCAGTCTTTATTTGGGTGTTATTTTTCCTCTTTCACGTACATATTCTCATTTCCCACTTCTTTTCTCGTACATGGAAGCATACTTATGTGATTATTCTTGATGGCATGAATACATCCCACTCAATTTTATTAAGAGTGCATTTTATTAACCCTTTTTAAAGTGTGGTTTTCATAAAAATTTTAATTACACACTTGAAACACATGATTTATGAGTTTAAGTTAAAATTTTTTAGAAACTTTTTATTTAAGGTGGGGTGAATGTAACACCACAAAATATTAAAATATGAGCATCAGAATTGATAGAATGTATGCCACACAACCAAAAAAGTATAAGGGAATATAACATCCTAAGGATTTATAATATATTTATTTTTAAATAGATTAACTCTCTCCAATATCTTTTATTAGATGAAATACTAAGTTTATCCTACATTACAAACAATAATGAGTTTCTTTCATAGCATGCATTGCACAAAATAATAGGTTACACCAAACAAAAAAAATCTATTTTTCATGAACCTACCAAGATAACATGTACCCTGCTACATGATCTAGCACTAACATGGCTCGAAGGGCACTCCTGATCCCCATAGTTTGGAAACAAGAACCTGGCATCATATAGAAAAATGGTGGGAATTTGATTTCCACACAAATATTGGAATAAATAGTTATAAGTCAGTATTCTGAATAGAGAAACTCTATAGGGATAACATTACCAGAATGCAAATGGGTACTAACAACCCAAAGTAAACCAAAAGTAATGAACCCTGTAATATAATAATCCAAGTCCAAACTAACGTAGCTCTTTATGTCCAAAAGATCAATAACTAGAACCATTATTATGTGGTTCATTTATATTGATTTAATATGAATAAAGATAATATGCAAACACCCTGATGAATAGGTAGGATTTATGATAAAATCCTAGTATATCCTCTCTCAGGATTCCATAATAACATTCCAAAAATAAGTAACCAATTATTATTTTCAATTTTAAATTAACAGGCATGGAATTTCAAAATCATACTTAAAAAAATTCATTAATTACATTTCAAATGATAGAAATATTTCAAAAATGACTTAATAAACCTTTTATATAAAAATATTTATATAAATTCCCAAATATTTTGTATATCAGTTTAAAAAAATTGAATATATATCAAAATAGTCACAATTGAGAAACATGGGCATCTTCTACGAGGTAATATAGTTCTAGGTTTTGTGATCCTCACACACTAAAATAATGATAATAGAAATCTGTACACATGTCACTCTGCCACTGGATAAAGAATACTATCCAACAACCCTTGGTGATAATATCATCCCATAAGTTTATGTTAGGGTTCTAAAGTGTCAATCTACTGCTAGGGAATTCCCATCCCAGTGTGTTTTTCCCTAATAACTCACTATCTAACTATGATTTCATATACTCAAATGATAATTAGTAATGGGAAATTTATTTCAAAACTTTTTAACATATAACTAACCCACTTCCTATTTCAATATTCCAATTCCATTTAAAAATGAAATAATGTTTTAAATAAATTAATTCATTTTTCCTAGACAAAACCACCAAGATCCTATAAAAATAATTTAATTCATTTTTATCTAAATCAATTTCACAATTAAATTTCACAAATGAAATTTTATAATTTCCATCAAATCCAAATCACAACCAAATTCACTATATTTGGGGTTTTTCCAATTTTATTTCCAAACAAAATCCAAATCCAAATCCCAAATCCCAATTCACCTAAATTCAGTTTTTCCCAAATTAATTGAAAGAAATTAAATTTAAATCATCAAATTTAGGGTTAAATAAATTGACCAATAATAAAATAACCCACCTACCATAGATCATAGGTACATGTAACGCAACATCTAAAACAAGATTATCCAATAAAAAACATTGACAATGGATATCTAAGAATCAATCCTAGATTCAATTTTTAATAAAACTAGGATTATATTCTACAAAAATATTGAGATATAACAAACACTAAGGAGTTGAGAGAACTATACTAAAAGATAAACAACAAGGGGAGAAATCTTATAGGTAAAAGACCGAATGAAGAAATCCTATAATTGATCCACCTATGAGAGGGTTTTGATAAGACAATTTTTTCCTTGATAGACGTATCAACCTTGAAGAATAAAATATAAAATTTATATTCAAGTGTGGGTTAAAAAGAGGAGTTCGTAAATTTTCAACCAATTTTCGGAATAATTAAATTATGAATGGATATTTCACTTGGAAAGGCAAAACTCTTTGTAAATCGATGTTCCCTAGCTATGTATGAAAATTAGTGGGGTTTCATGTTTTCTCCTTGGTGGTAAAATATTTTTTCAAATGATTCTAAAACCATGAAAACCCTCACTTTTTGGGTTTTCATAGTTATCGCAAGCAGAGCGCATAGTTTGGGAGAACCATGTGCTAACCATGCACTGCCCAAGAGCCCTTCAAAATTTTCAAAATTTTACACAAAAACACCTAAATGAGTCCCAAACAATGAATGATAAAAATAAGGTTTATGGGTACCTTAAAATAGTAATATGATGTTACACCCTCCCCACCATTGAATTTTTTTCCCCAAAATCCTATTAAGAAACTTCCATGTCAAAAAGATAAGGTCGCTACCCCTAATCAATGCCTCTCTCTCCCAAATCTCATGAGTATTAGAACCGTTCTTCTATAGAATTAAAACCAAAGGTATCTTCCTCCAAAAAAATACCTTGGTTAAATAATAATATTTTATTTGACATCGATATATCAGGCTCAATGTCAAGATCACTCCAGCTCATAACATGAGATGGATTAGAATGTTACTTTTAGAGTTGCGAGACATGAAACACGTTATGTATCAACATCATATGTGGTGTGAGTGCTAAATGTAAAGAAATATATGCCAACTTCTCATAAAACACAAAATTAACATCAAAATGAGTGTAAATCATCACATTCCTCCCAAGATATCAATGACCCAAATGGTGTGGAACATTCAATAATACATGGGAACCAATTGAAAAATAAAATCGTCTATGGTGGTGGTCATCATAATATTTATATTACCTCTTACCTATAAATATTTTCTAATGAATCAACTAAATATTTTTTTTCATCTCTTAAACCATTCTTGGTCAAACTAAGTAACTTTAACTAATCATTGACCAACGCATTAGATATTTACAATCCCTCAAAAGGATCCATTCTGATCATCGATTGGTAACTATTATTATAAAAAATACTCACCCATCACTACATGGTAAACCAATTTCTCACCAAAGTCATGGAAGTAGTTTAAAATAATATCCTCATTAATCTATATAGCTCATATTGTCTGTCCATATGACTATAGAGAGAATGTCATAGTTAAATGGACAGTAGATCCTAGTGCCTCTTGAAGGACTCTCCAAAATCAAGAAGTAAATTGGGGGTCTCTATCAAATAATATAGAAGATGGAACTCCATGAAATTAAAAAAAATATTTCACGTAGTGATTACCCAACTACTCAACTTTGGTTTTATAAAAAATGGGTAAAAAGTGATCCAATTTAGTCATCCTACCAATGATAACCCATATTGCATTCTTCTTTCTATATGTATGCAGAAACCCAACCAAAAAGTCTATAGAGATCTCATCTCACTTCCATGTCGGTCTTGGATGTGGCTAATGATAATAAAAAGGTTTATGGTGCTCGTCCTTGACCTCTTGTAAAGTATTACAATGAGAGAAAAATCATCAAAGCCCCATCTCATACATGGCCACTAGAATCGTGACCTCATTTCGTAGAACATATTCATGGTTTTTGGGTTCACAACCCACTATAAACTATGGAAATCCCCCATCAAAACATCCATGTCCAATAATCGTACCACAAAATGATTCTAGTAACATATAATGACCACCATTGATAACGACCCATTAGCAATGGTATCCCCATAATTAATAGAGTCTCTAATGCTACATAACACATCATCAAGATATTTTTCCAGAAAAATCATCATGAAATGAGTAGAAGTCAATTAAACACTATCCAAAAAAACTTCATCCATAAACTCGACGACTCCAATTTGAAAATGGAAAAAAAAGATCCCTCCTTTTTCAAACATACGATGATTCTTTCACGGCCTGGTATGGAATTATCATACTAAAAACATATGTGAAAAAATTGCCTTTCCCTTGTTATAGGTGATGTCAAAGTCAAATGATTTCAGGTATTCCACCTAATGCCTCTTGCATATATTCAAGTATTTTTAACGAATATATAACTAAAGAACATGTGGTTAGAATACATGGAAAACCTTTATTCTAAAAGTTAATGTTGACATCTATTAAGAACATGAATCACTGCTTCATGCTCAATGTAATGGGTTAGATAGATCTTATCATGTGGCCTAAAATGAAAATCAACCTAAGATATGACATGATCACCCCACATAAGTACACATCCCAAACCCAAGACTAATAAATCACAGAAGACAATATAGCCCCATCATGCCTCTGGAAGAGTCATCACCAATTAAGTAGTAAAAATAAATTTCATATCAACAAAATAACTCTATAATTTAACATTCAAATTGAACATTTCTCCCATATGATTAGAGAAGTCATCGGATAAGCAAAATTTGATAATTCCTTTACAAACCAATGATGATAGCTAGGTAATCCTAAAGAGATCTGAATCATAAAAACATTTATTGGTTTTTCCATTTCATAAGATCATTCTCTTTATTTGGATCAAATGATATACCATTTTCTAACACCATGTATCCTAAGAACCTGACTTACCAAATTTAGAAATTACATTTTTATAGCTTGTCGTAAAGTCGGTGATTTCTCAAAAAAAAACTATAACTTCTCTCAAATGATGCACATAATACTCTTCAAACATAGGCTAAACCAGGATTTCATCCACAAATACCACCATGAAAGTATCAAGGTACTCATGGAATATCATATGCATTAAATCCATAAAGACTCTAGGAAAATTGGTTAGACCCAATTGCATGAAAAGGTACTCATAATGTTTGTACCTACTCCAAACGGTGGTTTTCAAAATATCAGATTATTTTATTCTCAAATAAAGTTAACTAGATTAAAGATAAATCTTAAAGAACTAATTAAACCCCTTCAACGAGTCAAATAGATCATCAATTTGTGCTAACAGATACATGTTCTTTACTATAACTCATTTGAGTTTTCAATAACCCACTGAACCTTTATGTGGATCGTAAGGTTTCTTACCAAAGAGAGTAAGTGCTGACCAAGGTGAAACACTAGGGAGTATAAATAATTTATCTATAATATCATCCAAATAAGTCTTCAACTCTTTAATTTTATCTATTTCTATGCGTTTAGAAGAATATATACTTTTTGAGTGTCAGAAACTAAATCGACATAAATCTCTAACTCCTTTACTAGTGGTGAACCATATAAATTTGACAGAACAAATGTAGGGAAGCTCAATGACATGTATAGGTAGATCATAACCAAAATTTATCACTCCAGATCAAAAGAGAACATTAATATTAATTTCCTCATATCTAGATAAGAAGTTCAAAATATATGTGACCTTGGTTCCCACTCTCCTTAGACAACATAGCACACCACATTAGGAACCATAAAAGAGGCTCGTCAAAGAGAAAAATAAATCTAGGGATTGCTAACAGTAATCCAATTTATCTCAAAAATGATTTCAAGTGCCCTTATGTGGATAAGAAAAAATTCCAAGTAAGCATCATATTCAATATTGTGAAAAAATACTACAGAGCCTATGCTCTATCTTCCCTCTACAGGGCATAGTAATATCCATCACATAAGATAAAATATCCCAATGATAATATATAAAATTTAAAAAATGAGTGGAAATAAACAAGTGATATTCACTTGTATCAGAAAAATAAATATCAAATGATTAAGAAATAGTTATGATTCCTCTCACAGTCACTGGACCCATGTCTGTTACTTCTAGAGACTCTTCCACTCCATGAAGAAGATTTACTCCATATGCTTGTGGTTGAAACCACTTTAATCATGAATCATGTTATTTAAAAATATTTTCATTAGGCACTAAAGATACCATTCCAATAAATTTACAGCAGTAAAAATTTTAGAACTTTTTTTGGTGACCTGAGCATCCCCATGAACCACATATCTTGGGTGCCATAATGAAAACTCATTTTGAGTGCCCAGTTTTTCAACGCTATTAATAAATCAAGGGTTCTCTATGAGAAAATGCAGAAGGTCTAGAGATCCCAACAGTCTAGGTTCACCCTGAGAATCATCACAATTCTTCTTCTCTTTATTTGAACTCACAAAACAGCCAATGGGAGAAAAAGTAACTCATGTCAAACCTGACATACCAGCTAATTAAATTTAAACCATCAATTATCTATCCAACTTAATGAATATAATAATTCATCTTTAGTAAGAAAACCTGAGAACAAATATCATATTGAGGTCCCATATTGAACCCTTGAGTCTTTATCTTCTCATTTGACACAATATGTGGTGAAAACTATACAATCTCAACAAATCTATTTTTATACTCTATCACAGTCTTGTCATCCTACTTGATTTTGAAGAACTCCATAGCTATAAATAAAAACATTAACTCTGGATAGAACTAGTCAGCAAAAAGAAATTTAAATACATTCAACTCTAAGACTCATGCTTATTTTCCATCACCATTGTGCCCCACCATATCTTTTTAGGTCTATCTATCTTGAAGGTGGCACATTTCACATTAATTTCATCAGGCTTTTCCAAGAAATAAAATAGAAACTTGATATCTCTCAACCAATACTAAACCGGTTTAGGATTATTCGATCCTTAAAACACTTATGGATTTTGTTAAGAACTTTTATGCATAATTACATTAAAAATTCGTTTGAGGTTCCACAACTGGATCCTACATGTGAATATTTAGAGTTTCTTGTCCCATAACATGGATAGTATACATGATAGTATCAACTAGATTCTAATCCATGAGATGATTCTCTCATTGAGTTTTTCAATAGATTCCACTTGTATCATATTCAAATATCATTTTAGAGGCATGATGAGACACACACATCAGAAGAAAATATTCTAGACATTATATTAACACTCAAACAGAGGAATAAGATAAATTAATCGCATAAGATATATAACAAGGTTAGGATTTTATCCTTCCCAATTCACAATTAAAGAAAACACTATAACTAATCTACATGGAATCTTTTCCAAACCAACCCTGGTGACATAAGGAGCATTGTAGTGGGAGCTGGAATGAAAATAAATCGCAACTAACTCCTATGTCCGGACAAGATTACATAATATCGTACTGACACCATGTCAAGATGCATAACATTTACCTTTGATACATCTTCATCATGAACCAGCCCAAATACCCTGGTACCATGATTCATGAGATGGAACAAACATAGAATAAATATAATTACCAATCCCCATGAGTTGGTGAAAATCATCAAGAATCATACAATAAAAAGGTGGTCATGTTTTTGACACACAAATGGCATAAGAAACAAATACATGTTATTATTCTCAAAATAGAAACTCCATTAAAAGAACTGTACTAGAAGTCTAATATGTATTAATAAAACAATGTACATCCACAAGTACCAGAAACTAAAAGATAACAACCCATGTCCCAATGGACACAACTATCCATGTCCCAAGTATCAATAACTAGAAGAACCACTAAACGAAACTTTCCCATTTCAAAAACATAAAAAAAAAGATAATCTAAAAACACCTAAAAGAATAGGTAGGGTGTTAGAAAAAAATACTAGTAAGATATCACTAAGGATTCCATAAGAAGTTTCCAAAATAAGTAACCAAATATGGAGTTCAATTTTATAATATCAGGCATGGAATTTTAGAAGAATATTTAAAAAAATCATTCTTTACATTTTGAATGATGGGAATATTTCAAACAATGTATTAATAAAAATTTTATATAAAACATTTTATATAAATTCACAAGTAATGTGTAAAATAGTTTACAAAAAATGGAAAATATATCAAAACAACCAAATAAGAGAAGTATGGTCATCTTCCACGAGATAAAATCAATCCATATTAAAGGATCCCTACACACTCATATGGTGATAATGGAATTGTGAACACACATATATCTAAAATTGAAGAAAGACTTATAACCAACATGCAACTATGGATAAGATCTTCCAATAGGTATGTGTTAGATTTGTAAAGTTTTAATCTATTTCTATTCAATTCTCATCATATTAGGTTTTTCCCTCAAAACAGACCAACTACTGAGTCTTTCATGTGATCATAAAAAAATAAATAATAGAAAATTTATTTCAAATTTGTTTAAAATATAATTATCGCATTTATATTTCCCTATGATAATTCCATTTAAAAAAGAAAATATGTTTTTAATTAATTTATGCCATTTTACATGAAAAAACTAATATGTTATTATAAAAACAATTTAATCCATTTTTCACAAAATAAATTTTACAATTATTCTTTACAAATCAAATTTCATACTTTCTATCAAATCTAAATCACATCCCAATTCACATGAATTGGGGTTTTACAAATTTCAAGCCTAATAAATTCCAAATCCATATTCAAAATCCCAATTCACCAGAAATGGGTTTTTCCCAAATTATTTCAAATTAGTTTATTATAAATCAAGTAATTTATGGCTAAATGAATTGGTCAATCATAAACAGAACTAACGATTGTAGATTAAGGGATCGCATAAAAAACTTTCCAAAACTGCATTTCCTAATGTATAAATTTGACAATGAAGATCCAAGAATCAATCCTAGATTCATGATCATAAACAATAGGGATTATATCCTCTAATAACACTGAGATTTGAAAAACCCTAATGATGAGAGAGAAAGAGAGTGGGAGATAATGAATGAGAAATTAATTCTTACCAGGAAAGGACCAAATAAATATATCCCAGATTTTTTTCATCTTGGGTAGGTTTTTTTATGATCCAAATATGATCCTTGGGATCCCTTTCAACCTTGGAGAATAAAATATGTTGAGTTACAGTATAGAGGGGGTCAAAAAGTGGGGTTCAAGAATTTTTAACCAATTTTTGGAATAATAAAATCCTATGCACATAGTTAGTAGAGTAGGTCTGAATGGTTAATCAAAGTGTGTTCCCTAGACATGTGCCCCTATTGGAGGGGTTTCATAGTTTCTCATAAGTGGGTGTAGGGTTTTTCAAACTATGCACCAATCATGCAAACCCTCAATGCTTGGGTTTAAAGTATTTTCACTAGTAGGGCACACAATTTGAAAAAACATTTATCCAACTATGTGTTGTCCAATAGACCTTCAAAATTCCCAAATTTCTTCACTGTTAACCAATAAATAAGTCCCAACAAAAGAATTATCAAAAGAGGGGATGATGTGTACTTAAAAATAGTAACAGGGTGTTGAAAATTAATATTATTATTTAATATGATAGTAACCACCAAAATATTAGAATTTAGGCTATGAATAGGATTAACAAAATTTTTAAAATATATAGATTATACATATTTTTAGTTATATATTGATTATAAATAATATAACGATCAACTAAAAGAAATTGAATTTTTTTCTAAAAAAGGTATTTTTTCTAAAAGAATCATCAATCGAGCTTTGTGCACATAATTTAAAATTAAATTTGAAAATTTTTAGAAAATATATATGAACAAATAAACATAACATTCGAAATGTTTTTTTCCAAAATATATAAGGGTGATTTTTATTTATCTTAGAGAAGTTTCATTTTTTGATGAATAGAGAAAAATACTGAATTTTAATTAAAGACTTTCATTTTATTTAAATAATTTATAATGATAAAATATATATTGAATTATGTTTAAAGTAAAATTAGGTCAATTATAAATCAATTAGTCTAATTTAGTTAATTTATTCATTTTCATATTAAATTTAGAAATAAAAACATTGATTAATTTTAAACATTTTAACATTAAAACACTCCTTTCCTATCATGTTTGTGGGATTAATTTAAATTACATTTTAGTAATTTTGTGAATTAAAATTGAAAAAATTTCTCACTTCTTTAGAATCAAAATAATTTATAATTTATTATAATTTAATCATAAATTTTTACTAAAATTAATAGTGAATGAATTAAAAAATAAATACAATAGTTAAGGAAATAATCAATTTATTGGGGGGTTAATCTAGAATGATAAGAGTGAAAATGACCTAAAATATTATCTAATTTTTTTTTGAATGAGATTATTTACAAATTAGACAAAAAATAACTAAAATACCAAAATTTCTATCCATATTCTATAGAATATGTCTTGTATAATAAGTTACATAAAGAAAAAAAACAAAAAAGGATACCTTTCTTTATTTTAATATCTATACAGATTTTTGATAGGGAAAAAACAACATAAGTAAGGTTATATATATTATTTAAAAAAGTATATTATTATTTTTTATCATATTAATTTTAATTTAAAATTTTGATTTTATATAATTACATAGAATTCTTATAAAACACCAATATAATCATAATTTAGTTAAAAATTAAAAAAACAAATTTTATTAAAAATATTAAAAGTGAAGTAAATTGAATGAAATATTTGGTTACTTTTTTTGTATATGACTATATAATTTCACATAGGTGTGAAAATAATATATCATAATTTTATCATTGTCTTCATATTTTTAAATTCATATTAAACGAATAATGTAAAAATTGACAATATTGTTATTTTAAGAAAATTATATTTTATTAAATGATACAAATTAATAAAAAGAAATATTCTATAACGTTATTTTTAAATTTCAATAAATATCAACTATGTTTCATTAATAGACCAAATTTTTATTTATAATTAATATATTAACTACTAAAAAGTAAAAAATTCTATGTTAGTGTAGTTAATGTTAAAGAGGTTTTGTTACACACTACATGTTCTTTAATTAAAATTAAATTCAAACACAAATAGGATTATTATTTTAATAATATTATACCATATATATAACCATGGATTCTTAATTGTTTAATTCATATCACTTTAATTTATTATTAAAGGATAATTTTTTAAGTTAGAAAATTAGGTACCATAGTGAAAACCCAAAATTGTAGAATTAGGGAAACATAGAGGTTGTGCAACAAATTGTTAAAAAAAATCTATTTTAATGGTTTTGGAGGTGTGGATCGATTATATAATTTCTCCAAAAAATTAATTTTTAATTTTGGATCCACTTTATGTAATATTTACCTCCCAAGAGTGAATACTTCTGAGTATTTACAAGAATGTCACTCCTCTTCAATTATAATAGGGAGGTCACTCCCCTAACTTATTCACACCTCCCAAGACATTTATATTGACCAAAACAACTAAAATCACATAACAGCATCTCTCCCCTCATAATAGAATCCTTAGTCTGGAAATAAATCCATATTCAAAAGGCTTTAGTGTAAACCAAATGTGGATATACAAAGAAGAGGTAATGTTCCTCACCAAGAATATTTATTTTATTTATTTCATCACCTCCTTTAATTATTATTAAACTATAATGATAGAATAATCACATTATCTTATATATAGTATATTGTTTTAAAAATTTTATAACCTATAACCATATCCACTTCCCCCCAAATGTATTATAAAATCATTATTCTTGTGTACAACGAATACTGCCTCGCGAACTAATGTCATGGGTTTTTATATTTCCACCATTCACAGTTGAGTATTATTCTGTAAAAAAATTATAAATGTGATATTTATTAAATATTTAAAACTATTCATTCATTATATCATATATATGTTTTTACTTTCCATTATTTAGGATACACATTAATGTGACTCATGTGTATGGAGGACTACAGCCTCGCGAAGCGTTGTGATTCGTCTTTTACTAATGTCTCACATGGAAGGTGATAATCATAATGATAATAATTAAATGATTTATAAATAAAATATTTAGTATATTAATAAAATATTTATCTTCATATGAAGAAAATATATATCATTATCTTTAATTCCGTTTCACTCATGTAAAGATGATAACACCATTCATATACGTCTGGACTACCGCCTTCAAGAAGCAATGTGACTCTATTTTCATCACCACACAAAATGAATGACATATATAAGTATATAATATAGTAAATATGATATAATCATAATTATGTAATGGTAATATATTAATTAACTACTTTCCATAATGATTAGTGTTAAATGGAATTGTTACTCATATGTGTGTATGGCCTACCATCTCAATGATCATAGTGTACTGCATTTTTTGTAACCACCATTCATGATTGTTATTAAAAGTAAAATTGATTTATAAATATTATAATTATTTCAATAATATTATTTTTTTTCAAGATATAAATATATAATATGAGTAATAATAGAATCATTCATGATGAAACATGCATGAGAAAAGAAGGCAATTAACACCCGAAACTATGAAAATAATGAATGATAATTAACAAAAAGGTAAATATATGCTATAGAAGAATTTTATATTATATTGTAAATATTAATATGGATGTTGTGTATGTTAATAACTAGTTTAAGACAACCAAATATGAGGTTAAATAACTCTCAACATAAAGAAAATGTATGGTAAGGGGTTTCTAAACTCAATTTCAACTCAATGGGTTAAACTTCTACTTCTTTTTTTATGTCAGGATAAGATTTTTTTTAATGAATTTTATTATATTAACATGTATTTCAGCATGTTTTATGTGGATTTATAGTTGAAAAAAATAATAGTCACAATTATTAATTATCACTTCAACATTATGATCATTTTAATGGATTATTTCACAATCTCAATTTAATCGATAGTTTTTATTCCTGAAAATAAAATGATGATAATTACATAAAAATTTGATAATAAAAAATTTAATTTTATACTAACATTTTTATTAATGAACCCTTTAAATAAATTGTAAAAAAATTTACCCATTGGTGAATCAAATGTTTTAGAGAATTTTTTCAATAAAATTCTACATCATTTCTCTCTTTGATCAAAAATGTATTTTCATCCAAATCCATGATTTCAATAAAAAATAAAATATGATTTATCCTTCTAAAAATGATTTTTGAAATGAATTTTTTTCCAATTTCTACTCTTTAAAAAAATTCCTTGAATCTTTCTATCATTTTCTAAAATAATGCATGTTTGGATTTTTCCAAAAAAGTGAAAAGAAAATTTGTTTAAATATATACAACATGGATGGAATTTCTGGACATCATAACCACTAAAATATTTTCAATATTATATTATATGTTTAATAGGGTATTTTTATTTAAAAGTATTTTCAAAATGTTTTCCAATATTAAATGTATATTTTCTTTACTAATGTTTTGAATGATATTTCTATGCAATTTCGATTCGTCAGTGACGAAAAACCATTTATTCCTACTCTAATGAATATATATTGTATTTATGTCATCCATGATATTCCCCAAGATGGATTTTGAAAATTTTTACTAAGTAATGAATTGACATTAATTTCCTTGATTCCTTCTTATAGTCAATAGCTTTTTCATGAAATTTTCACTTTTGTATGATCATTGGATATTAAATTTCTGCTAAATATTAATATTATTTATTTGTCTATGTTTATTTCTTAAACTATATTAAATTTTTAATTACGGTGTACTATGTTTAATGTTATTTGATATCTATTGAAATATTGATAAATCTATATCCTTTACTCAATAAAAAATCTTTGTGATAAGTAATATTTTTTATGAATTAAATTAATCATTTTTTACATAAGGAATTATTAGGACATGTATGACATGGATTGGTGAAATTTTAATTAAATCCCCTTAATGTATAGGTAGTCTCATTAGATGAAATAAGTTGGACACAAACCCTGTGTGTTTGTAACCCAAATGTCAAAAACTGCCTTGTGAATAGTCTTAATATTATTATGATAAAAAATATTGTGAATGGTCGTTATGATAAAGGTATAATATTATTGGGAAACATTATTTCCAATAAATAATAATTTCATTCATTTAGATTCAATTATCATTGTAAATTATATTTTAACTATAATATTATATCTGGACAAATTTAATTATTAGTTAATAGATTAAATGTAATTTGTTCAGTTATATATCTTTTCATATTTATTTTTTCATATAAAGTTATTTAAATGTCAGGTTTTCTTAGTTTGTTACTTTTCCTTGTTTATTATTCTTATTTATTCATGATTTATTCAGTTATAATTAACCCTTACTTTGCATTTGATATCACCGTTATTTTGTTCGTTTATCAGGAATCCATATTGTGTATTGTGATTAATATATAGGGGTATTCTAGACAGAAAAATTATATTCATGTAAACCAAAAATATATATGTTGTAATTTTTTTTGTTCAAATGTAATGTAAGAGTAAATTATGTCGCTAGTTTACCAATACTACTAAACTATTCAGTCTTTCGGGGTGTGATTCCTGGTATTTAGTACCAATGAAATGATGTTCGGCACTGGCTCGAGCGAAATAAACTCTGTTGTATCATAATATCTTCAAACTAGTTAAGTATAAAAATCTACAAATGATGTTGACATAAATGAAAAAAGCCTTTAGAAGGAAATTTTAACAATTCATTGAAAATAATAAAAACAAATATCATCTATAAGTATATTTTAATAATAAGAATTAAAAAATTAAAATAAAAAAATCATTGAATATAAAAATTGAAAAATATATAAGAATATTTAAGGAAAATAATTTTTTTGATAGTAGTAAAAGTTTATTGTACCGTATATGTTAAAATACATGAATCTTTTGATAGTTTTGTAAAAAAATTGAGTCATATAAAAAACATTTAAAACTATTCTCTTTAATCATTTGTTAGAAAAAATAGTTGTAGTAAAAATTATTTTTATTTAAAAAAAATTGGTAGTTAGAAATATATATATTTTGAGTAATACTCGTGTGAATGAAATTTTCGGTCGACTAATGAGGAAATAAGGTTATCTCTTCTTAAAAACATTATCTTGTTCATTTTTAGTTCCAAAGAGATGTAAATGGTAATATTTATTTTATATACTATAAATTTATTGAAAATTAGAAAATATAATATTTTTTTGATAAGGGTTATATAATGTTTCCCAATAGTAATTTAGACTAGAAAATACTAAAAATAAATGATATAGTTATATAAATCGTCACTACATTATAATCTTTTGAATCAATTGTCTCTTTGGATAAATAACATCAACTAAGTATTTTAATACAGTTAATATAAATATAATCATCATGCATCTTATCAAAATCATAATATATATTCCCCATAAAATAATAAAGTGTTGGATATGTAATATGTCTCACTGAAACAAAAGTGAGATGAGAAACTATTACCTTAATCTCCTTTTTAGCAAACACATTCAAAACTCTTAAATAATATAATTATATTTATTATAAATATATTATATAACCATATTCATAAATAACCAAAAATTCATCAATCCTTTATACTTTTCAATTATACTTTTATTAAAAATACTAAATTAAAATGAACATTCAGGTGAAAATGGTCTTTTTTCCCTGAAAAGTTTGGTTTAATAGTTCTAGTACCATAAACGTTTTCATTGTTTTGTAAAAAAATTAATAACAATTATAAAAATAACGTGTTTATTCATTATATAAAATTTTATAACCATTAATATAAATTGTTGATGAAAAATTAATTACATCACTCCCTAGAGATGGTTAACTGTTCCTATGTATGGGTGATGATTCCATTTCTTGATAGAAGAAAATAGTTATACTTTATATAAACATAATGATATTTTAAATATAATATATATTCATTAAATATGTCTTTATTTAGATCCATTTAAATAATAAATGAAAAATTAGTAACATCACTTTATGGTGGTAGTAGGACAAGCGTATGCATGAGTGGTGTTATCATTCTCTGAAAGATTTGAAGAAGATATAAAATGGATATACCGTTAACATAAAAACACTTAAGTGTAATAAATATTCAAATTCCATTTTTTAAGATGGTTATTGAGAATTTGAAGTATTTCTGTGAATAATGAAAAGGGGAACATATTGGTAATAAGAAATACCTCTTCTCCGGGTGTCCTCTTTTGAAAATCACCTTAAGGATTCTTTGGTGAGTATTTTTGAAAGAAGAGATTATCAATGATTTGTATAAGGGTGTTTGGAGAGTATTATTGTTATAAAATTTTCATTATAAATTTATCAATTGTTGTGGAAAATAAAGGAAATGATTTTCTCTTTTATAAGTAGATAATAGGCATGTTTGTAATTAATATATACATTAAAATAATATAAGGTCTCATTAAATAACATGTGGATCAAAATTGACTCAATTTAGAATATGATTTGATATAAGGTATACATTTATTCGTCTAATTTGTTTTATATATGTTTTTAGGTAATTTTACCCATCATCTCTTTAGTGTAACCCCCTCTTAACCCTTATGAACCCTTACCTTGGTAACAACATACTTACTATTTAAGTGTTATTAATATCATTATATAAAATAATTTGGATAAAAAGTGGAAAATGGTTGAAATTTTCTATAATTATCCATTAATCTTATAAAATATATAGTTTTTATGATATTCTATAAAAATATAACTTATTTGTAAACATTAAATATCATTTAATTTCAAATTCATGACTATTAAAATATTTTGAGATTAAAAAAATCAAGATAATGGTTGAATTATAATATTAACACTTTAACCATCGATAATAATTAAAATTTATCTATAAAATTACTAAAACAACCTCATTAATTCAAAAATGTATTCATTTTAATGTTTTTAAAATAATTTACTTGATTTTTTACTACTTACACATGTGTTGTGGGAACATTGTGTGAAGATTCAAGGTAATTATATGATCCCAAAAAAATTAAAAACATTATATAAAAAAATAATTTATTGTTCTTAAATATTATCATTTATAACAATTATCTAATTCATTTTATCCATATGAAAAAATATTAATTATATTAAAATAAAGAGAGTTACATTTTATAGTTATTATTTACTTAAAATAATATAATGGTCATAATCAAATGAAAGTGGAACTAAATTTAAATATTATATAGCATATTATGATTTTTTTTAAGTCCAATAATAAATTGAAATAAATTAATTTTTTTATTGACTTTGAGACCTTATCATGTAGTTTTTAATCCAATTTAATTCAATTTACCCTTTACCATAGTGAAATATACTTACCATGGATACTATTTATTTTGAATAAAAAAGAAATTGGGTATATAAATCAATTTAAATATATTGATATCAAATATAGAATCAACTATCTATGATGAAATTAATAAAGTTGGAATAAATTATATTTATTAAATTTTCACAAAATTCAATAAAAATTGTCTTTAGAAAAAATGAATTTTAACAATAAATATGATTTTATAAACAAAATCATGTAAATTTTTGTTACAATAGAACATTATGAATTATATTTAATCATATGGATATTATTTTACTTTAAAGACAAATATTAAATATAATTAATCTTTTAAATTATATTATTAAATTAAACTAAATGACTATTTATCAAAAATTAACATTTCCAATATTCACTTAAAAATAAATCTTTTTTGAAAAATTAAAATTAACCCTATATAAAATATTATATGCTGAAATTAAAAATTGAATACATTTTATCAAATTTAACATATAAAATCTATGAATTTAGCTTTAAATAAAAATATAACATATTGATAAAAACCTATTTTATAGAAAAAAATTACCCTTTTAATATTTAACTATTGATGTATCTATTTCGAACGTAGACACTCTCATTCCTGGTCGATTTATACGATTTATCACAAGTCGGAGTTTAGGTTCTTTCCACTCTAACCTTCCGACAAAGGTTTTTTCTCCTTAAATATTTCCTTCCATTTCTACCTCACTCGGCTTTTGCCTTTATTCTTACACATTTATCATTTTTATCACCTCTATTATTATAAATATCAACATTTTAATGCTATATTTTCTAATTTTTACCTATAATTAGCCCATACCATTATATGTGTCTTATCATATCCAATCTTATAGTAGAGTTTCCTACTCAGACTATCGTGGGTTCTTGTATTATGGATGTCTCTTTTTCTGAGGGTATGTATTTCAACCATTTGTGGCATTTCCCTAACTTTTCATTCCAAGAGATATTAGGATGGAATGATTTTTCCTATACTTTGCCCAATTTTGGTGTAGAGGAATCTTATGATTGTAGATTTGTGATGTTTGGTTTTGGAGGATTGTTTGATTTTTAGGTTTAATGTCTCAAATTTTCTCTTTGATTATGTTTTCATATTGTGTTTTTTATGGCTTGTATGTTATTTTGATCTTCTCAATGGGATCATTATGGTGTCATTTTTGTAAATTCTAGTTTTGATGTTCTGATTAAATTTTGGTATTAATATAAAATGTGATCATCATTGAGGGAGTTCTCATACAAATATGGTGAAGGTTTTGGTGTTGTTCTGGGTTATCTCTTCGAGTTTTTATTTCATTTTTTTTGTATTTGTTTCTATGATGTATTTACCATAAATGGATGGTTACTTTTTTTATGGAATCTTTATATGAGGCATTAGTTGTTTTTCATCTAATTCTTCCAATGGATATAGTTTAAATAATTCTTCTAGTAGTGATGGAGTATTTTATGATACGAGGAGGGTGACAGTGAGAATAATTTTACAGTGTTTCCTGGATTCGGGTCACATGACTCAAAGGACTCGACTTACATACTGATAGTCACTAGTTGTTTCGATTCTCTTAATTATTTTTGAAATTTGAATGGTATCGGAATATAAGGTGGTTTTACATTTGGCCGATATTGTGGTATGATTTTGTAGGTTCTCACCCAACATAGAAAGTGGTAATCAAAAAAAGATGGGAGGAATCTTTAACTATTCTAAGCCTTATTTGATTTCAAAATTATACTTCAAAAATTATTACTTGCTTGTGAAAAAATAATCCAAAAAAATTATTATGAAAACCATTCAATGTAGATTTCATAATAATGTTACTCCCATTCATATATGCAAATCCAACGACTATGTTATAATATTCATATTTAAGTTATAATATTTCATTTGTATACCACCATTAGTTTAAGCATACTTTTTTGCCTAAAATGTTTTAAAACACATCGAATTTATTAAAGATAAAATATTCTAATATCTCATGGTATTACATTATACCCCCTCAAATAAATTATGTCATTGTAATTTTTATTTTATTTTTTATGGACAATAGTTTAAAAGTTTTTCAGAATCAATTATAAGGGGTGAAAGATAAATATTCTTAAGTGGTAATAAATAATTATTAATCCACATCAATTATATTTTCTTTATATATATATATATATTAATTTTTATTTTAAAACTTTAAAACTTTTAATTTCCTTTATATTTCATAATCCATGTGCATCTTATAGAACTCATATGTGTGGATTGATTTTCAAAAGTATACCATGATATCTAAGTGATATTCTCCCCATGATAATTATGAAACTTATCATCCTATTCCTTTCATTTTATAAAAAAAATTACCATTGATATAGAGAATGTGAGTGAATATACGTACGTTATTTTTTCGCAATTTTTCATCTCCTGATTCTATTTTGTTTAGTTTTCCACTCCTTCTACATTTAAAATAACAAAAACACATGATGAATATTTCATTTTTGAAGAAATAAAATTATAATTTAATAGATCATAAGATCAATAAAAGGAAGAAAATTTATTCTTTCTTTATCATAACATTTACCTAGTATGAAATTCTTATCATAGGTTAAGATAGTATAAATTGTCCTTATTATGAAGAAATGATATATTGATATAAAAAAATAAAAAATAACATCCAACATTCAAATTAAATCATTCCATAAACAAATAAACTAAAAACTCTTCCAAAATATGTATGAACAAATTCAAAAACCCAAATCCATAAATATTTGATCACATATTATTCCAAAATAAAAAAAAACACCTATCCCCAAACAATATTAATCACTCGTAATTTTTTATACTAAAAATTTATACTCATTATTGATATATTCTAAAAAAATATCACCATTTCAAAAATGTAATTTTCAGGTTTTTCGATACAACATCACATATATTTCCAATGCTTGACTTAATAATAGCATCCTCTTTGACATAAAACCCCACATTATCCAATAACATTCCGTTCAACATAATAAAATAATGTTCCCAAAAGATATTAACATTATTCCTTAAAGATATGCTGATCCTAAGTGTCATATATATCTCAAAACACAATAATTTTCTCCAAAAGTTATCCCACTGCAGAATATTCCAAATGGGTATCAAGGATTTTAAAATTATGATCAACCTGAAATTTATCAGCACTTGTATTACATGATAACTCTCAAAACACAATATGTAGTCACTGCAGTCATATAATATTTATCATAAACATTTAACTATGATTATCCATATTAATCTTTAATACTTTCGTCCAACAATTTGAAATATTAATCATGTGCCTTGACTCATCAATATTTATTTCATCATTTTTTATATATATAAAATATCTAATAAGTCAAACCTATCATATGTTCCTCTCATTTTTATGATTTTCATACATAAAAAATCTATCTATATATATTTTTTAATCCCACTTTCAAGCATTCCACTTGGAGAAACTTTTTTCAATTCCATTTCTTTGGCTAAAAATTTTATTTTCCCATAGAATTATATTCTCTATACCCTTATTTTCCAAATATAAAACATAATTTTATTCCTTTGAGACATTCACATGGTTACTTAATTCCAAATTTATGATATAAATATAAATGAATCTTATTTCCTCTATGGTATTCTTCACCTACAATCCCATGAAAAATTATTTTTTATTTTTATGTATTTTTGGAAACTCATCCATGTTTAGGTAGTTAATCGTAAATCGATATAGCTAGTTAGGCATAACCACAAGGACTTTCAAATTCATTTCTTTCCTAATTATTTTCTAATTTGGGAAACCACCATACTATCTTTCACACCAATTATTATATTGGTTATTCCTAGTTTCATCTGTTTTCTAAAACAAAAAATATTTATGTGAATATGAAAAGTAAATAATAAAAGTATAAAATCATATGATTATGAAAATCATTTTTATGATGTTTTAAATCAAGACACCTTCATTCAACCAGTGAAACTTTTGTTTATATCATTTTATATTTTTTATCATGTTTTTTAAATATTATATCTTCTTATTTGTTATAATGGTTTATAAATATAATATTAATTAACCAAAGCATATATCCAATGAGTGTCAAACTGGGTGTGTAGTTCGGACTATATTCCTTACATTGGGATAATATATACTAAATACTTAACAAAATTGTTTGGGGTCTTACACATAGCTGTATATATGATAGGTCCTATGTCCACTTGTTTGTATCAAAATATGGATTTCATTTCTTTGAAAACAAGAATTCAATTATTTTCCCAAACATTACGGTTTTGTATAATATATAAACATATCCCCATGTTTTTCATCAGGTTTTTCTAATCCTAATAACTATAAATAACTAAAAACCACTCTGATACCAAATAAGGAAGCCTAGTAAATAAAAATATAAAATTTCCATCATTTTAGATGAATATTAAATACATATCATAATAAAAGACTCCCTACAGTTATAAAGGTTTATTGTCTTTCGATAGTAGATATATATTCAACTTATATCATGAATTATCACTAATATCAACCAAAATTTTATTATCATATAAAACAATTATAATACATACCATACCTAAAACCTTCCTTGATAACATGGGGAAATGGAAACATAAGAATGTGTTGGCTCATATTATTAGTAAGGGTAAACATAGGATAATTCAATCAGAAATAATAAGTGAGTATGATATAAGAATAGGAGTATAAGAGCATGATTAAAACATATTAAAGTCATATTCAATCAGTCATTGACCAATAATTAGAATTCATGGAATAAGTTTTTTTCATAAAAAACATATTTCATAAAAGTTTCAAGTCATAAATAATAAATTATAAACCATGATAAAATATCTTAATCATAAGACATATTTTTTGGAATATATATAATATTAGAAATTGTTTTCTTAGTCCAGGATGACTCCCAAGAGTGTTATAGTGGGTATACACCTTTATTTAATATGTTTAAATTCCAATTCCATAATTTACTTAGTTAGGTTTCACTCCCACTACTATCATAGTGGATAGATTCCCATATTTGATTGGGTTCACTCCCCATTCCATTATTCCCTTGGTCAAGGTTAACTCCAAAGACTATTATAGTGGGAATAATCCTTAAATGAATAGGGTTGACTCCCCATTCTAGTTCATATTATCTCATGAGATATCATTATTTTCCAACAATAGCATATTTTTTTATTTATTAAAAGGGAAGGGGAGAGAGCAAGGCTCGAGGTACAACCGAGGAGGATATAGGGGAAAACGTAGTGCAATCTGAGGGCATCCCCTCTCATGAGGTTGACCCCTTTATGTTTAAGATGACTAACATTGTAAAAACAATAGGTAACAAGGCCTTGGTCCGCAATGTATTCCATATGATCTTCCACCTTATTCCCTTCGTGCCATGTATTTTTCACTCAAGTGTTAGAGTGAAAGCTCCTGCTTTTATTGATGCAGTCTGTGATAGACCAAGGGGCATGGTAGGTGCCTTGTAGAAATGAAATAGGTTTTATAAACATTTCATCATCTCATTATTCTATAAACCATGGAAAATAAATGTGTTTCATAAATATATCATCATAAAATAATTAACCCATGTTAAGAAACATGAATTATATAATCTTACTCAAATAATTTCCATCACAATTTATCAACAGAATAAAAATAAAGGGGATCATAAAATTATAACCGCAGTGAATCATAAGTATAGTGATGTAGATAGAAAATTTCTTTAAAATAGATTTTTAACATTTATTTCAAATCATTGGAAATATCATATTAATATAGAATTATTAAAAATAGAAACTTACCAAAAATTTTAAAAAATTATATTCATTGAAAATAACCACATAAACATTAAAAATAATATTTAAATAAAAGAATAATAATCACAGCTAGAAATTTTTTTTGTATCTAGTATGATAAAAGAAATCATTTATTCACACTTTCATTAAAATTAAAAAGTGATTTTTATGTAAAAAATTTAAATAGAATAACTTTATTAATATTTTAAAAAATACGGTTGTAAAAATTATCTTTCTAATAAATAAACTTATAGATAAAAAATATAATATAAAATTTATATGAACATGGGAAAGAAGAAAATGTACATAAACTAAGGTGAAAATAAGTTCTATATTTCTAAAAACAAATTTTGGATCTTTTAAGTACCAAAGAGGGGAAATGATACTATTAAATGAAAATTATTACAATAAATAGATTAATATAAAATATTTATGGTTTAAAATATCCATACCATATAATTTACCTTAATGGATATTTAGTATATACAATCCAGAAAAAATGACATTGTAATATAAATTATTACAAATTTGGTTAATTTTGAATCATATCCCCAAAAAATAAATAATATAAAAAAACTTTAATTTATATTAATATAAAATTATTCATGATCTAATATATAAAATGGTAATTATATATAGTAAATCAAAGAAATGAGTGGTAAATATGTTATATTCCTTAGAGAAATAAAGTAAGATGAGAAACCTCTCACCTCAAGACTCATCTTTCTTCAAAAATGAATAAAATAATATATAATAAATATATATTTATTATAAATACATTCTAGATGCATAATCAGACATAACATACAATGTATAATATGTTTATAATTTCCTACTTCATTTTACTAACAATCCTCATTAAAATAAATATTCAGGTGGAAATTAGTCTATTTTCCATAAATGTTTTGATTATATGTTTTTTGTCCTTGAATATTGGACTCGATTTAATCGTATATAGAATATTAATGAATCCATAATTATAAAATTTATTCTTTACATGAAAATTAATGTCCATTTATATAATTAGTTGATGAAAAATGAATTACATCACATCAGGGAGATAATAGTCCTTACATATAGAACAGTGATTTTTTAATTTCTTATAGATGGAATAAAAGAAAGTTAAATAATATTTAATTATAATAGGATCATAATTATATCATAAATTTCATTTAAATAAAATAAATATATCTTTATTACCATCTATTTAAATATTATTTGAAAAAGTAATCACATTGCTACATAGTGGTGGTTGTTCACTTTAATGCAGAAGCGATGTTTTCCTTATCCAATGGATGAGAAGAAGATATAACATTGATATATAATTAATATAAAAATATATTATTATAGTAAAAATATTTATTCGATCAATTTATGTTGTCTATAGATCATTTTTAGGATGATTGAAAAGAGAAAAATGCAAAAATAATATATAAGAACATGTACCTATTATTTGGATATACTACTTTGAAAAGCACCTTAAGGCTTCTTGGGAGGGTATTTTAGAAATAAAATAACCTCATTTTTTTTATAAGTATTTTTTAAGATTATATTGGGAATATATTGGTCATGATAATGGTATCAAGTTTTGTGGATAAGAAAAAAGATGAGGTGCCCTTTTATAAGTGTGAAGAGTGGCACACTTTTAATCACACTAATATTTAAAATAATATAATGTAACATTAATAAAAAATTAGATCATAATTAAACATTTTAGAATAAGGTATAACATATGATCTAAATAAATTCATCCAATATGATTTAAACTAGTTTTTATTTCATTTAAATCCTTATCTGTTATGTTTAACCCCTTGTTAACCTTTTTTAACCCCTACCATGAAAATAAGATAAAATGATTTTTTATGAAAATTATTCCATTGTAAAATAAAATGTGTATCATAAGTGTAAAATGGATGATATTATACATGATTTCCAATAATTTGAAAAGCATTTTGTTTTTATGATTTTTTACAGATTTATAAATTATTTTGAAACATTAATTATCATTTATATTCCTTTCCATGACTATTCAAATATCTTTAATATAAAAACACCATGGAAATAATAAAATTCCAATATAAACACATTAAACATGACATATAATTTAACATTATCCATGACATTAGTTTAGCACCATAATTAATAAAAAACATCTTACTTTTAATATTTTAAAAATTAATTCACCTTATTTTTTTATGGCTTGCACAAACATTGAATCATTACCATGTAAGAGTTCAAGGTAATTATACCACAACTAAAAATTAAAAATAAATTATTTCGGTTACATTAACGTATAAATTTTAAAAATAACCATTTAAAACCATTCAAAATAACATTTTATACATAATAAAACATATTATTGATATTAAAAGATAGACAATGACATTTTTAATTATCATTTACTTAAAATAATAGAAACATCATAATCAAAGGAAAGTGGACCCAAATTTCAATATTATCTATTTTAGGTTAATTTTGGTTTAAATACACTAATATAGTTAAATAAAATAAATTTTGGATTAATTTGTATACCTTTTTTAATTTCTTTTAATCTCATTTAATCTATTTTACCCTTTACCATTATAACAATTCTTTACCCTGGTTACTATTAATTATGCCAAAATATCTAGTGGATAATATTACCTAATATGGAAAATTAGATAAAAAATATGTATTTCAATTTTTAAATTTAATTTATAGATGTTATCATAACGAATTTCTATATAATATATCAAAACAAAATTAAATAAATTTTAAAAATAACAGTTTTAAACACAAATAAATTTTTTTAAAAAAAAATAGAAAATTATTGATTCAAATAGAATTATTTAAATCATATTTTATAAAATGGGTACTATGTTAATTTAAAACCAAATTCAAACTAAACGTTTTGGAGGACCCCCGGACACCCTGAGAGGGGAGGGGTGAATCAGGGTGACAACTTTTTCTTTTAATGTGATGGATCCTGTTCCCACGTTGGTAGGAACTTGATGAACCAGTATGATGAATATGATCAGAAATCAAACATTCACATGCACAGAGAAGACACATCACTTTTTTACTTGGTTCACCACTAAGGGCTACGTTCAAGGAGCATACGCCGACAAGTTGTCAGTCGTACCAAATTCCACTAATCCTCACTAGATATGGATTACAAAGGTTTGGGAACAATCACTCTGTCCCAGGATCACTGCCTATACAAAGGTTTAGGGATAGCTCACTGCTTCCCTCGGGTCACTCCCGTTGACTCCCCTTGGCTCACTGCCCTTGGTAAAGCCACACTCAGTTTATAGACGTGAAGGTCTCTTCATCATTGTATAAGAATGCATCCTCTGTTGTATATAGATGATATATTGATGTCCAACTCTCACCTGAAGATGAATCTCACTTTGCGCTGAGGGTACCAGATGATCCTCCAACTTTCGTGCAGCTTCAAAAGGATGGATGTAATTTAACAACCCTGGCGCACTTCTCCAAGCTCCGGCGGGCAAGTTTCAGGAATGGAGCGCAAGTCACTTGTGCGGTACAAACTCGGTGTGCAAGTGACCCCAAACAAATTGCACAACATTTCCTCTTTGAACTCCAAACTTGTGCGACTCAGCACCTCTAAATCCCAAACCACTTTTGACGCGCATCCAATAGCTGGCATGCAGCCTCTACTTGCGCGACCCAACAACCACTTGCGCGACTCAACCACTTGCGCGACTAGAGATAGAAAAATCAATAAGCCTTGAACTTAGTTACAAATTAGAAGGGGTGGTCCTCTATTTATAGGCAAACTGGACCCCATGCACGGTGGCACACAAGTCTTCCCTCGACACGTAGGATCCGGTGCGCAGCTCATCCTCCCTAGCCTCTTTTGCACTACTCACTTGCGCGACCACACAAATACTTGCGCGACCTTCTTTCCTTTTCCATATTTTGAAGTAATAATCTTGAAAAATAATAGACGCACAAGTCTTCAATCCTCCTATTCATTGGCACGCAAGTCTCTTCACGGCGCGCCGGTCACTTGTGCGACCAGCCCAAAACTTGCACGGCCCTTATCCCTTTGCCATTTTCCCATGTTATGATCTTGAAAAACGTATGGCATGCATGTTTCCTCTCCTTCGATTACATGGCTCGCAAGTCTCTTTTCCAAAAACAGTTCTCTCCATTTGTCGATTTTCAGGCCCAAAAATTTGGCAAACACCGGGAAACGGCGCCACCTTCAATACTGTTGTCTACTTGAACTGTATGATCTCTTTGCAGGTACACATTTTGAACATCCACTGAGGATTGAAAACAAACACAAAACATACTCCAAATCATGCATAGAAGACCATGATTCCAACAAGTTTCAATCATAAAATACTTTAATTATTTAAGGGAAATAGTAGTTTTACAAAAATCACTATTTTCACTATTCACTCATAAATCATTCTTTTTAGAAAAAAATCCAAAAAAATCTCTCTTTGATATTTTCATATGGTATAATAAAAAATTAAATATTTTCTCATCAAATTAACATATAATATTTGAAATTATATTTTTAAAAGGAAGTAAAACATATACAGAAAAATAATTTCAAAGAAAAAATCCCTTTTAATCTCTATTTATTCTTATCATTTTTTAAATGGATTGAGGGTATACACCATTTTATTGAAAAGAAAACATGAAATACTCTTTTTTAAATTGGGTTAGGAGGTATCACATTATAGTCACCATGAAAAATGACAATAAATACAAACATGAAGGAAGTACAATGTAATCGATGGATAAAAAATGTCAAAATAAGAAAAGGAAAGTGTTTCATCACCCCCACCCCTAAATGATAACGAAACCATGAGATTGGTCAATCACACATTTTTTATTTTATAATTATCATTAAAATTTTAGTATTTTTTTCATAAAAAATAATAATAAAATATGTATTATAAAAACACTTTTATGTATATTGAATAATGTGGTTACATTTATTCATACTCATTAATCAAACTGCTAGGTTATAATTGTCATATATAAATAATAATATTTCAATATTGTATTACGATTAATTTAATCTTGGTATTATGTACATCAAAATCTCTTGAATAAATATAAAATTTTTAACATAAAATTTCCAAAAATCTGTGGGGTTATACATATAGTGGTTATTCCAATTTCCCTGCGTCATAGGCATTGACTGTGATTTTTTTTAAAATAGAGCCCGATGATATTTTTATGGGGTCTCTTTGTGAATAAGTTTCACATATGGTTGAATCTATCATTCCTAAATTATTTCATGTATATAATTCACTGTATTTTGATCCATACAGTCATAAAATTTCTATCCTATATTTCTCAAACCCTCCACTCATTAAAAATAATGAACACAAAAGTCACTTATGTCTTGGATTGTACTATACTAATTGTGACTCATCTACCATCCTTTATAAAAGATAAATATATAATAAATAATCATCAATTGTGCGCCCTGATCTAAAATGATTAGGTTAGTAATTATTATTATCATTTATCATTTCACCATCATTCATCTTAATCTTTGATAATATGATAAAATTACTTTCTAGGAAATAGTGAAATAACCTAGAAATTATTTAGTAAAAAAAATAATCAATATTTTTAATGCTCTTGAAATTAATATTCCTTTATTAATTGTTCATATCTTATTCATTTTTATTAAATAATTTCCATTATTACTATAAAGTCTATGGGTATTGAACTATTTTGAAAATAATTTACCTAGAGTCTTGTGACTACACTATTTTTGTATTTTAAGAGATAAAATTCACTATATAATTTACAAAAGATTTATTTTGTAGTTCTAATTCTTATTATGATATCATTGTTTTTAATATCTCTCTCTAAATGTTTCTCCATTTAAAAAAAATTAAATAATCTACTAGAATATTTCTATTAGATTTTATTATATCATACTCATGTATCATTTTTTCACCATAAATATCCTATAACAACTACTAAGAATGTTATCTCTATGGAAAATTATAGTCTCTTATATAAAAAATATAAATCAAGGACCATCTTATTCTCTAATAGTTTATAGATAAAGAGGTTATGAATTATTTTTTTTCCTTTATATCGAACAAAATTTGGGATCAAATTTTTAGTGGAGACTCTTATAACTCGAAATAGATTTAGTTTCCATGTTTCTACACTAGAAAAATAAAGGGAATTTTTAAGTATTCATAAAACATATCATATTTGTTACATTATTTTATTCAATGTTTACCAACATTGATACATATTGAGAAGAAAAATGAATTGCATGCTTCTTGGTGTATCCCATTCCATTGAATGAAAATTAAATGGGATTGATAAAAATTAGGTGGTAGAGGTGTCATGTCCACCAACATTGCGTATGGTGTCAAATTTATTTATACATGTGCATATTAATCTCTGGTAGACTCTATTCAAGTAGTAATTTCATCGATTATCGCTGATATAATATTTTATTCTAATATATTCCCTAGATGACTCAGCTGATAGATTAATATAAGCATAATGTGTGAAAATGATGAAAATATGTAGGTACATAAATCAATAGGTTGAGTAGATGATTTCTTATATAATATAGAAACATGATTCTTCTTATATAGGTTGAGTATTCACCTTTTCTATAGTAGGATCATCTAAAGAATGTTTGAAGTCAACCTAGAAGTCATGTTAAATTGGTATATTTCCCATAATAATATAAATATTTATTTATTTTATTTTTACAATGATTCACTTAACTATATAAATTTTTCACTATTTGAAATTTACTCTCAGACAACAATGGGATAATGGGATGAAGATATAGAAATCATTGGGCCACATTCTTTGACATTCTAGGTAGATGGAATTTAAAAATTAGGTGGGGATCCTAATGCTTGGTCCTAAATTTTATGTTTAGTATATAACACTTATTCATGTAGAAAATTATGGGTCACATTCTCTATATATTCCTCATATTTAACTATATCAATATATGCATCATATTCCAAAGCAATAATTTGTCATATGGATATAATTATAACTAATGTGAATCTAGTGGGAACCAAGTCTTCATATGCAATTGTGAAGCTTCATTCTTAATCATATTTGGAATAACAGGTGAAAATACCATCATTATCAAACCTAGTTATTAACATATTAGGTAGAATTATAGCTTTATTGACCTATAGTTATAATAAAATATCATTTTGTTATTCTTTTCAATTTGATGCATGAGGCACCTCATAATATTTGATTCTAAAGTAATCTAATATGAACACTAATAGGAACAATATATGTGGAGGAATTATCTTACTTATTTTCTATAGAGTTTCCCTTAGCCTTATAAATATTGACATCATTTATGTAATAAAAATTATAATTTTAATATAGTTTTAACTGGTTGAAATAATTGGAGGTGGTGGGGGTAAAATTTATTTATTTCTATAGGCTAGGTCTTCCTTTATAATGTTTTTTTGTAGTTATTTTTTGTACCTCTTTCAATAGTAAACTGATGAGTCCCAGTTGTGATATATCTTTTGGTGATATTGGAAGAGTTTTTCCAACTCTTGGATAAGATCCAACATTTATGTGTTTCGCCCTTCTGATGTTGGATACATCTTTTAATCTCTGACTATCTTCATGGAGTCTTATATCAATATTTTTATCTCTTCAGGTATACATCTAATGATATATCAATATAATATGGTTTCGTTAAAAAAAATTTACTAGTATTATCATTTTTTAGGTTTTGAGTATCATAGGTGGTGATAACACTTCATGCCACCATATATGATCGATCCAATAGAGGATCTATGCTTTTTCACTTGGGATACCATTGTTGTTTAAAAGGAGTAAAAATTAAATTCATTAAACTATAAATATGGAGAGTATTATGTAATGATTTGGAGAATTTTCTAAACGATATTTTAATAAGAACATTGAAGGTGATCATGTTGGTTACCTGATTGTTAGTTCCATACTACTAGGAGAGGATTGAGATTATCCAAGCCACATCACACATCTAATTTCATGAGATGATGAACATACCAAATATAAAAAATGTATTGATATCTGAACTGGTTGAATATCACTCACAAATTTGGGTTAAATATTTTTTATTTACTCTTGTCGAATGAATTCATCAATAACACCCTGATAGGTGCCTAGGGAATAATACCTATCAATTATTTTATCACTTCCGATTTCCTCTTATGTATTATTTGAATATATATTATCTATAATAGATGTATTTTGGAGTTTATTTGAACATATGGGTCATATGTTGTCTCTTTTTTTAGGAAGTTCTAAATTATTATAGGCGTCTTATTCTTCTCCACTAGCTTAAAAATCATCTAGAGGGACCAATAAACCTCACTATCTTAGACATCCATCTATTTTCAAGGAATTTTTTTATCTAATAATATGTTTTCAAACAAATATAATTTATATTTTCTTGGTATCACTTCATTAGAGACATTCATTATAATTACTTCCACATTGGTAGGACCTAAATGATAGATTCCTATGTTATCATGGGGAGTAACTCTATAGAGATTATAATGGTGAGGACCTCTATGGTTTCTATATTCTTCATCAGTATTTGTAGAACCTATTTGATAAATTTTTATCTCTTCATATGGAATACTTCCCAGGTGGGTAATGTAGAGGAGACCACCATGGTTATTTAATTTTTCATTTATATGAGGATTAACTATGTTGTTACTTTTTGTGACTTCTTGGGGAAAAATTCATTGTGTCGAGAGGACATATATGGTTGCTAAATTCCTCATTTCCATGGGAAGGCCTATTTAGTAGATTATTTTTCTCATCTATCAGAGGAACTCCACAAGGAGTATCCTATAGAGGAAGATTATTCCCAAACACCCGAAGGCTTTATATTTTTTATTTATTTGATAATGAAATTTGTACAGGTCAAAGGCGAACTAAATTCTTTATTTTCATGGAGAGGTCTTATATAGATGACCTCTATGGTGTTTTAATTATTCATTGTAATGTGGAGATCCTCTATGTTGTATTTCTAAAATGGTAGGTGTCTATGATGGATACCATGGGGAGGACCTCTATAGTTATTGCTTTCCCCTCAAGGGGAGAGAACTAATCTATATGGCCCTAGTATTCATCCAATGGATGGTTGGGAATTTTTTATAAGTGTGACTTATAACTATCCATTGGTTATGATTTGTATTTTAAAATACATTTAGAGGTTTATTGTAATAAAACAAACATTAATGTCATCTATGGTTGTGATGGTTGTTTCCAACCAGAGGGATCTCATTCTTAGTTCCTTAGTCTATATGGACTATATGGGATATTATTTCATATATTTTATTGAATGTGTGGATATTAAATGGTGGAAAAAAATTTATATATAGTACCCCTCCTAGGAAATCCTGAATATTCAAAGAGATTTAGGATATATCCTCTACAATCTTATCCTGTAATGGTACAAAAGAAGTTTCTCACTCTAGGGAAGAGTCACAGTTTCATTTTATGTCAATACAGGGACATCCTTCCCCTTCTACATTATTTATGTGGAAAAACCATAATAATCTAATCCCCCTTTGGTTTTATTATTCTATCAGTGTAGTCTTTGTTACATTTTTAAGGATGTAATCTTATAAAAACACTTTTATCGTCTAGTTATATAGGAATTTAATATGTGAGAGTTTATTTAATTTCATTTAAGAGAAGGTAATTATTGATATTTAATAATCACAGGTACATAGTTATATTGAGTAGTGGATAACACTAACACTAGATTCTATCATATTACCCAAATAATGGTTTGGGAACATCATTCCTTTTCATTTTTTAGTTTTAGACCACATTTGGATTTAGTATGATGTTAGAAAATAAATATCCTATTACTGAAGTTTCACAAAAAAGATATACATATACAATTAGTCACTTTTAAAATTAAAGGATTTTCCATCACTGTGACTATTTTATATTTTTTATCATTCCCAAACTGACCTCTTATTTTGGTGTATGTGTAGGTATAAATATTTTAAATTTGAGAGGATAAGATATTAACTCATCCCATGAAAGCATGATTTCAAGTATGGGGATCTCTTTTAAATTTAATCATACTCATTAAATCTTCCCCAATAAAAATATTAGTTTCATTTTGATTAATCATATTTATTAAAAATGGTGAACCTGAAGAAATATATAATAAATAATATTATCACATTATTAGAGTATAGTGACATAGTAAATACTGCTTTCTATATGGTTTACTGATGTATGGAAGACACTCTAAAATTTAATTCCATATTGTTGGATAATATTATTTATTAAATTTTCATAGGTTTAATTGTGTTAATATTAATCCATCATATTGATTTATAAATTCTCTCATACAAAGGAAACAATTGATATAGTTCGATGATCACAGTGTAAAATTATATGATAGGTGTTGTAATCATCCTTAAACACCAATGCTTGAAATTTTAATCCTAGAAATAATGAATATAATGAAATTGAAACATGTAAAAATAAATCATTCTATATTGTTTAACTCTATATAGGATGGAATTTTTCTAACATATTTTTATATTTAGTTTTAAGAAAAATTATTTCATTACTTTTATGCCTTTAAAATAAATACCCTTATTCTATTCCTGTTTTAGTTCAAGAATAGAAGATCCAATTTTGGGCATTTTAAGGTTATGTGATAAGGATTAAATTTAATAAAATTTAAAGTTATATAATTAGTTACTTCAGGAGAAATGTACTATTAAATATTATGATTCAAGGGTTTATGAATGAGTAACCCTAGTTAAGGAAAAAAATAGTATTAGATCGGATAACAAAATTTTGAGTACAAATTAGAAAATTACCTACCCATATGAATCCTTAAAAGAAGTATTTGTAGTATTTGAAGAAATGTGTAGGTAATACACCACGATAGTAGACATGATTATGCCACAATAACTAATAAAGAACAAAATGGATAGAAGTATTCAAATGGATCATCAAGTTTAAGGTTCTTTAATATTATGGTGGTTCTAGTTGACCATGCCTTTTGGGCCCATGGTTTAGAGAGGAACACTATGGGGGAGAAAATATATAGGATATAAAATATTATTTACTATGTGGGTGTATGATTTTATAATCTAATCACTTGTATAAAATTTCATAATCAAGAAAGTGGAACTATAATGTAATAAGGGTTGTAAAAAATAGCTATTGGGGAATATGGAATTAGTGAAGTTAGGATATTAAGGTGAGAAAGTAAAAATAAGTTAAATTGAAGGATATTAATAATGTAATTACCCATTGAAAAATTTGATTCCTTGGTAAAATAAGGTATTTTTTAAAACATGGGCTTATAATAACCTATTTATATTAAATATGACATGGTTTCAATTCAATTTTTATAACTTACTTGAATATGTACCCTAACATGTGACTTTTAACTAAGTCCGAATTGAAGACCCTAGAAATGTATAATTTTAAAATGGAATCTTATATGAGATCTTAGGATAAAAAATTCCATATATCTTATCTATTATCTATTATTTTTTATTTGAAAATCATTTGTGAGGCTCATTGAGCTTAGATAATGTGTTATACACTAATTTGGAGGTTTATATTTCCATAAATTCATCACTTATCTCTTAGGTTTTATCTCAAATTGGTGATTTATGAGGTCTATTTATTGGAAAAGTCTCATTATTCATCTATCCTTGACCTTGATACACTCTTATTGTCACATACCGAATCTGGTCGCCACTGATACCCACACCAAAATCCACACGTGACAAGACCTAAAGGTCGTTCCATATCCCCCTGGTCTGGCACAAGTGATCGGGTATCATTAATTTAGGTTTGGGAACGATTTACCTGATTATGAAAGCATAAAACATTAAAAAAATCCATAATATATATCTGAAATTTTCGAGCCAAACAAGTCTTAAGAAAAAACCAGAACTGGATACATTGGTTTAAAGAAAATAAAAGTGGTCCAAATAAAAATAAAGATAGTAGAAATACAGCCCACAAACTCCACACGACAAGGGGTCATCTCCCACAATCCATCTCCATAACTCTGCCCTAAGGATGGGGACTAACAGACTGAATCACCATCACCCTTAGATTTCCCATTATCTGAGTCAAGAAAAAAAAAAGTCTACTTACACCCAAGGGCTGTAAGTAGGGTTTGAGCCTAATCCCAATAGGATACCACCGAGGTAAACAGCCTTCCCTCTTTGTGCTCAAACAATTTCAAAATGAAAAACATATACATTTTCATGTAAAACACCTCTACAGGTCACATGCACCCAATACAGTAACTACACAAATTTTATACCATTTAAAACAGACAACAAAACACAAGGAGTTTCAATAAAACAACCTCACCAAATATTTCCTTGTTTTGCACCCCAAAACTCTTTGAAAACCCCACGTGAACACCATTTTCATACTAAAATTAACCAAAATAGAACTCATAGAACATTAAACATTTTTTTAAACCCATTAAATGAGTTATAAAACAACCCCCAATAAGCATCACATAGAATAGTCAGGTAAATCACCAAATTCCACACCAAATGGGTACTCAAAAACCATTTTCATAACGAATATCACCCAAAACCAATTTCTCATCAACAACCAAAGGATAAAAAAATTGAAAACATTATTTTCATCCCAATATACAGTTCAATAAAATCAACTAAATAATTATTGGGCAGCCCTTAAGGAACCCACAAAATATTTATATGAAAACCCACAAATTTCACATAAAATTGGCATTAAAAATTCATTTTCATTATAATTTCCACTAAAAACAATTTTGGAAGAAACATTCAAATTAAATATACATGAAAATACCATAAAAATAGAAACTATATCACAAATATTTTATACCAAAAGGAATCACCTACCAATGTAATGAAAACCCTTGAATCACCGTGCGAAAATAACGTCGCACCACCACCGCACCAAGAAGAGCTTTGAACATACCTAAACCCTCAAGAATTAACCATGAAAACCCATGTTTAAACCATAGGTTCGAAACCCTAACCCCTGGTCACTTGGTACTTCATGTAAGAGAGATGAAATCCTAATCAAATAGAATGAAACCCTACGCAATTTGATAGAGGAATGAAATGGAATAACTTACATGAGGGATTTTGAAGAAATCTACCCAAAACACTAGTATCTAGAATTGAAAATGGAAACAATTCTCGGGTTGTTCAAAGGAGAATAAGGAGGTCATTTAGGAACTAGAATGGGTGATAAAGAGTAATAATTGAGTAAGTTATGATGGAAAGAACTTACCTCCTCCAATCTGGTCTATTTTAGAAAACCTAAGCTTTTCTATATTCAATCGTGATGTATATGAGCTCAAAAGTGGGTGGGAGGATACGAGACACGCATCTAGGTTCAATGGGAGTGTGTGAGGCTTGGAATCACCAAAAAATCCTTAAAATTAAATAATTTATTAATTGAAAAAAATTATTTTTAAAAATAGAATTGGTATTTCGGGCAGGCCTAATATCTTAAATAAAAACCCATGTACACCTTGGTTATGGATTTCTAAATGCTTCAAACTACAATTGTGGTGTTATTATTTCTTGGGAGGCCATTTAGGAATTGAATGGGTGAAGAATAATAAAAAATTAAAATCATATAAAAGAAACAAAATTTATTTTTAAATCTAGAATTGGACTCAGAGTTTGGCCCAATTAATGAAAAATCACCCATTCCACCGTAAAAGCTCGACAAACCCCAAAAACAAATCATAAATGGAAAATAAATGAAAAATAACTCAAATATATGTCATGTTTGTGACAATTCTCCCTACCATGAAAACTTTCTATCTTATAAAGTCAACTTGAAGCATGATCAAAAAATAGGAACCGATACTCTTCCACAACCCAATACTTTTGCTCCCATGTCTCATGTGTACCATTACCATGATGCCAACAAACCTAGACTAGAAGAATAGACATCCCTCGATGAACCTTCTCTTGGGAGCTCACTATTTTCACTGGCTGCACAAAAACTGACAAGACAGGCTCTATCTCTAGTTCTTCCCAACTAAGCACATGGGACAGATCCGGGTTGTATTTTTTTAAACTAGGTGACATGGAAGACATACTGGATGGATGTCAATTGAGGAGGTAAGGCCAACTTGTATTCCACCTGGACAATACACTTGGTGATCTCAAAAGGGCCAACATATCACAGCATCAGCTTCCCCTGATTCCCCAATCGATGATGGCCCAGAGGAGGGGGCACATTCAAGAATACCCTATCACCCATAGAAAACTCTAGGTCTCGATGCCTCCAATAAGCATAAGATTTATGATGACTCTGAGCTATCGAAAAAAGTTTCCTGATTAGTTTGACCTTCTCAGAAGTATCCTACACAAGGCTCGGCCCCAAGAGTGAAGTCTCACCTAAAATAGCCCAACACAGGGGGGACCAACATGGCTGACCATAGTGCGCCTCAAAAGGAGCCATCCGAATCGAGGATTGGTAACTATTATTATAAGAAAACTCAACCATCCCTAAATGGATATCCCAGGAACATCCAAATTCCATGACACATGCATGGAGAATGTCCTCCGAAATCTAATTTGTCCGCTCTATCTGACCATCTGTCTGAGGATGGTATGTCGTGTTCATCTTAATCTGAGACCCCAAGGCCTTCTAGAGGCCCTCCAAGAACAGAGGAGTGAAATGGGGGTCTCAATATGAGATAATTGAGGATGGCACGCCATGGAGACTCACCAAGTCTTGAAGATATAAAGGGCCCAACTAATCCACTTTAGATGTATCTCATATTGGAATGATATGGGATGATTTGGTCAGACGATCAATCACCTCTCAAATGTCATTATTACCCTGAGGTGTATGATGAAAGCCAGCAATGAAGTCCATGGTGACCTCATCCCACTTCTATGTAGGAATGAGTAATGGATGGAGCAAACTGGTGGGCCTTTGATGCTCTGATTTCACCTGCTGGCATTTGTAGCATCTCGACACAAAGTCCTCTATGTCTCATCTCAAAAAAGGCCACCAGAAATGCCAACGAACATCATAATACATCTTGGCGGCACCTAGATGGATAGCCCTTTGAGACTAGTGGTTGTCCTCCATCAAAACTTATGCATAGATAACAGCACTACTGAATGGCCCTTGAAGCACAAGAAGCCCTCGGGAGACTAAGACCAATTAAAGGATGTCTCCCCACCATGAACAAACTGCATCAACTGCTGACAAAACTCTTCACTAGGTTGTTTCTGTTGAATCAACTCCAACAGAGAAGGTTTCAACTATAATCTCACCATAAATTCCCCTCAACTATGTTCCATGGTCTCCACATGCATCTGAGAAAAGATCCCCATAAAATTCCACTCATCACTAGACTTCCTCAAAGCTTTCACTGGAACTCTTCTACTCAATGAATCAGCCACCATGTTACCCTTTCCTGGGGTATAGAAAATATCAAAGTCGAACCCCTGCAAGTACTCGATCCAACAACGCTGCCTCAAGTTGAGGTCCTTCTGTGAGAAGATATAGGGTATTCTTTTGTTATCATATTAGACCAAAAACTTCTCCCCAAAGTGGTAGTGACACCGAGTCTTAAAATCGTGCATCACCACCACCAACTCCAAGTCATGGGTCGGGTAGTTCTTTTCGTGTGGTTAGAGTTGGCGAGAGCCATATGCCACCACATTGTCATCCTGTATAAGCAAACACCCAAGACTCATACCTGATGCATCACAATAGACCATATATCCCTTTCCAGCCTCTGGGAAAATCAGCACGGGGGCGGTAGTCAAACACCTCTTAATCTCCTCAAATTATGCTTGACATTAAGGGCCCCATACAAACTTCACCCCTTTCCAGGTGAGGGCGGTCATCGGTGATTCAAGCCGAGTAAAACCTCAACCCAATCATCTATAATAACCAGCAAGGCCAAGGAAACTTTTAATCTCTAACACATTCTTTGGCTTCTCCCATGAAATAACCACGCTAATATTCCCTGGGTCAACTGAAACCCCCTGCTCAGAGATCGCATGCCCTAGAAATCTCACTTCCCTGATCCAGAAAGTGCACTTTGAAGACTTTTCATAGAGACGGTGATCACACAAAGTGCCCAAGACGATTCTCAAGTGATGTTATTGTTCCTCCTTAGAGCCACTGTTTACTAGAATGTCATCCACGAACACCACAATAAAGGAATCAAGATACTGATTGAACCCCTTATTTATGAGTTCCATAAAGACCAATGGAGCATTCGTCAATCTGAAGGGCATGACCAAATACTCAAAGTGGTCGTACCTGCTTAGGAAGGTTGTCTTTGGGCTAACTTACTCCTTCACCATAAGCTGATGATAGCCTGAATGCATGTCTATTTTTTAGAACCACTTTTCCCTCATAAACTGATCAAAAAATAATCTATTATTGGAAAAGGGTATTTGTTATTAATTGTTACCTTATTCATCATTCGGTAGTCAATGCACAACCAGCGGGATCCGTCAGCCTTTTTCACAAAAAACACAGGAGCGGCCCACGGAGAGATGCTTGGGTGAATGAATCCTTTGGATTCTAAGTCGTCTAATTGTATCTTTAATTCATCATCTTGGTGGGGTCCATGCGATAAGAGTGAATAGATATTGGTTGTGTTCCCTACGCCAGATCAATCGAAAACTCTACATCTCTCTTCAAGGGAAAACCTATGAAATCATCCAGGAATACATCTAAAAACTCATTCACAACATGAGGTAGTGCACCTCTAGGGAAAAGACCATCATCCTCTAGTGTGAGTAATGATAACTGGATGGTAAGACATCCCAACTCTTGGAGTGGAGGTCCTACATGACCTGACCGAGGATCCCATTCTCCCCAAAAAACCTGACTACTCCCATCAGGATTCGTGAAACTCACTCGTTGCATATAGAAATAAATGTGTTCCTAGAAGTTTACTAGGAAATCCATGATAATTATTATCTCAAAAATTTCCATATCTAGAACCAGGAGTTCCCACTCCATCTCAACCCCTGACACAGAAAGCGCACATGAGGGGCACCTGAGGCCCTATTCCTTCTTCATTCTCAGCGGTGTCACCAACTCCATTGTGAAAGACATAAAATCAGTAGGAAAATTCAGAATGTATGAAAAATGGGTATAAATAAATGAAACATAGGCACCAGTATCAAAAAGAGTAGCAACTATAGAATATGCGATCAATGAGGTACCTTGAACTATTGACGGTCCCACATCTGATCCTGTTGGTGCTTGATCCACCGCATGAAGATGTCCGATATCTACCTGAGGATGACCACTAGTATGTTTCTGTACCCAGAACTGGCTTTACCTAGAAGATGACCCAGCCCTACCACCACGACCACTAAATCAAGATCCCCCCGTCCTCGATGGCTCAGACTGTGACGTCACTCCTCTTGAAGCCACTGACCCTGCCCCACTCAAAAGTGGATGAGAAACATAACTGAAGTGTTGTAAATGACCCATTACTCCACACTGGTAACAAGTATTTAGAGGAAGTGGGCATGCTGGTTTTATGTGCCATAGCTTCCCACATTGGTGGCACACGACCAATCTCTCATTAGAATCCATAGAAAAAAACGGTCTAGAAGAGTGACCAGAATTTCCACCGTCTTTCTTCACATGTTCCTCCCGCTTCCTTTTATTCATTGAGGAGATTCAACTTCCCACTACTGATATTGAACTATAGAAATCAGACCTTCCTTTCCTATCAATATCCACCATGCACTCCCGATCAATAACCTCAGCATAGGTCCTCAACTTAAACAAGAACACCTGGGAGTATATATCGGGTCAAAATCCTTCCTCAAACCTCTAGGCCTTCACCTTCTCAATGGAGATGATTTCTAGAGCATACCAAACCAACATAGAAAAACGGTTGATGTACTCCATCAAAAATATATTCCCTTGAACAAGGTCTAAGAACACTCTGGACCTAGCATAAGCCAACACCTCGGGCAGTACTATTCGTTGAATATGGCCTTGAAATCTCCCCAGCGCATCTACTCATTCTTCCCTGTCTAAAGCTCTGACTCCAACCACTTACGGCTTAGACACTCCAACCAAAAGGGGGAACACTTCACCCTGAGCTCCTCAAGTGTTTCCAAGAAATCAAACACACGCTCGATCTTCTCGAACCATTCTTCTACTTACTGGGGTTCAAAGCTACCTCGGAAAGTAGGAGGCTTTTTTTCAGAAAATCTTGTGCTCTATATTTTCTAGGACCTATCTCTTCTGACCTAAAAGAAATATGAGAAGAATTTGTCCATGTCCCAAATCTTGGATATCCATGACCATATCCTCCATGAGCCTCTGATCAATCAGTGTGAGAGAAATCTCTCTGGATTCCTCCCATGGGCGCGTGGGAGCTTTCCGGGGAGGCATGTTGCTACAGAATTCTAGAGTCACAAAACAATATTCAATATTACAATTTCGAAAATTTTAAATAAATACATTAAATATAAATAAACTAAACACATTTCAGTAATAAAAGAAACAATTACTCCACATATTCCTGATGTCCACATGTGGTCTGCAGCCCCCACGTTTCACCTGGAAGTGAAGTAAATCTGTAAATTCCAACATCCCCAAGTGACTCAATGTTTGGAAAGAGAGGTGTGGGACAGGCACCCTACTCACATCCAAAACCCTGATCCCAGACAGTCCTAGCTACTTTCTATCCTGACTCATCCCAAAATAGCAATATAACCAATAAACATTAACCTCCCTCTGATACCATTTTGTCATGAAGCGAATCTGGTCGCCACAGATACTGGCACCAAACTTTTCCCATGACAAGACCCGAAGGGGGTTCCCTATCTCCATGGGATGGAACATCTTCCTATATATCAATAATTTTGGTTTGGTAATGATTTACCTGATTATGAAAGCATAAAACATTAAAAATAATCCATAATATAAATCTCAAATTTTCGAGCCAAACAAGTCTTAAGAAAACACTAGAACTGGATACATTTGTTTAAAGGAAATATAAGGTGTATAAAAACAAATAAATATAGTATCAATACATCCCCACAGACTCCACAAGACAAGGGTTCATCATCCACAAGCTGTCTCCACAACTCTGCCCCAAGGATGGTGACTAACACCCTAAACCGCCATCAACCTTATCTTTCCCTTTACCCGAGTCAAGAAAAATAAACTCTACTTACACCCAAGGGTTGTATGTAGGTTTTGAGCCTAATAAAAATATAAAACCACCCAATTATTCCAAATAGAATGAAATACAATGTACAAAATCAAGTAGTTTTAATACGCAAAGAAAAGTAGTGATAAAATCCAAGAAATTCAACTTTCAATTGGAAACATTTTTCAAGCTAAAATTTTCAGAATGTCCACACATTTAAATAGACATGATAGATACTATATTGTACTTCAAAAAACACCCCAATAAAGGAGAAAATACCACAAACACAATGAGAAACAAAATTGGAAACACCCCTAGGCACTAGAGAGTCTCGGGCCCCATGTACCTCATACCTCGGTGTAATGTAACCATAATAAATATGTTCTCAGGGAAAATCCACTAGTATGGAACATACCCATAACTTATTGGTCCACAATCATCATCCACATTATTTAGTTAAAGTTTTAGTTATCCAAATGCTATGTGAAACAAGGAAAAACTCATCTGGTCCACTAGCCGTACTAGTACACATCTGCCCCACCAAGGTACCTGGGCTTCCCTCTTTGTGCTCAAACAATTTCAGCATGAAAAACATATCCATTTTCCTGTAAAACAACACTACTGGTCACGTGTACCCAATACATTAACTATACACATTCTATAACATTTAAAACACACAACAGAACACTTGGAGTTTCAATAAAACAAATTCTCCAAATCTTTCATTGTTTTTCACCCAAAAATTTTTGAAAACCCCACTTGAACACCATGTGCATACTCACATTAAGAAAAATATAATTCACAGAAACTTAAACATTTCTATAAACCCAAGACATGAGATATTAAACAACCCCGAAAAAGCATCACATATAATAGCCCTGTAATACACCTAATTCAACACCAAATGGTTACTCAAAAACCATTTTCAAAACGAACGTCACACAAAACCAATTTCGCAGAAATAGCCAAAGGATAAAAACAATGAAAAATTATTTTCAGACCTAATACAGTTCAACAAAATATACTAAAAAATTAGATTGTAGCCCTTAATGAACCAACAAAAGGTTTATATGAAAAACCCTCAAATTTCACATGAAATTGGCATTAAAAATTCATTTTCTTTATAATTTCCACGAAAACCAATTTTGGAAAAAAACTAAAATAAAATATACATGAAAATACCATAAACACAGTAGCTAGATCACAAAGAATTCATAAAAAAGGAATCATCTACCAAAGTAATGAAAACCCTTGAATCACTGTAAGAAAATAACGTCGTACCACCACTGCACCATGTGGAGCATAGAACAAACCGAAAACCACAATATTTGACCATAAAAACCAAATTTTAAACCCTAGGTTCGAATCCATACCCCCTGATAACATGTTACTTCAAGGAAAAGATATGAAACCCTAATCTAATTGAATGAAACCCTAAGGAATTTGAAAGAGGAATGAAATTGACTAACTTACTTCAGGGATCTTGAAGAAATATCCCCATAACACTAGTATCTGAAATTGAAAATGGCCACAATTCTGGGGTTGTTTGAAGAATAATGATGAGGTCATTTACAAACTTGAATGGGGGAAAAGATTAATAATTGAGAGTGTTATGATTAAAATAACATACCTTCTCAAATCTGTATGATTTTAGAAACCCTAAGATATTCTTTACTCAATCACGATGTATATGAGCTCAAAAGTGGGTGGGAGGATACTGGATGTGCCTCTGGGTTCAATGGGCGTTTGTGAGTCTTCACATCACAGAAAAATCCTAAAAATATAATAATTTATTAAATAAAAAAAATATTTTTAAAATTTGAATTGGGCTTTCGGGCAGGCCTAATAACTAAAATAAAACCCCATATACACCTTGGTTATGGATATCTAAAGGCTCTGAACTAAAATGGTGGTGTTAATATATCAGGTGAGGCCATTTAGTAATTTGAATGGGTGAAAAATATTAAAAAATGAAAATTTTATAAAAGAAACAAAATTTATTTTTAAATCTGGAATCGTGCTCATGGATTGGCCCAATTCACTAAAACTCACCCATTCTAGCATTAAATCTTGTGAAACCCCAAAAACAAAGAATAAATGAAAAATACCTCTAAAATATGTCATGTATGTGACACTTATCCTAATTCCTGATGTGTGATCAACTTTTGTCTACCACGTCTCAAGCCTTCATCCAAGACAGTTTTGAGATTCCATATACATTTGTGCTAATATTTTTTTTGGGAAATCCACTATATTAAATCATGAATATCTTAAAAGTTCATTTCAAAAAGTTTAATCTAAAAATACTACTTCAAAGAACCATAAATTTTGATATGTCTGGTCTGTTTTATCTCAGCATAATATCAAATAGAAGCTAACGGAATAGAGTGAACCATTGGATATTGGTTTTTCCCATAACAAATGTTTTAATAGATAAAAGTATTTCAAAATTAATTTATAAAATTATTTAATGTATATATTACGTTGGGGGAATATATAAATTAACAATTCATGGAATCCACAAAATTCTCTGAATAAGAGGTTCCCATCACTAATTCATGTTTCTAGAAAACATTTTTGAATAATCGTTATTTTTAGCTATGTGAAAAAACACACTGCATATGGAAAATCTATTTTAAAATTCATTATTCCTTGAGACACTCCGTTAGGATACAATCTACTCTTACCATCCAAATGATTAACATATCAATTCATTTTTGGAAAATTGTGCATCTTATTTTTTTATCTACCGACATAGACCTCCACCCACAACTAGGTTACATTTAGCATTGAGAGCCTCATTGAACAACTTAAAAGGGTATCAAATCCAAATTATCAAATGTGTACATGGATTGGGTGCCTAAAATGAATCTCAAAATTATGGTCTTTCATGGTCATATCTCCTCCTAGAGGTAGAGTGAAATAAATCTACTGTTAGGTTCACTAAGCTAGATACCCAAAGAGGGGGCTGAATTAAGGTATGACAGATTAAAACAACTTCCCATTTTGGTATTGTTTTGTGCCTAGACAAAACCCTCATCTCTCTACTTCCCATTTTAGAGTATGAATAAACCTTAAATCAATCACAATTCACAACAATTTTTTCTTGGTTCACCCTCACTAGGCTACGTCCAAGGAGCATACACTGGCAATGTGCTGATGTACCAAATCCACTATACGCACACTGCTATTTACAATTTCGAAGTGGACTCACTATCTCTTCTGTCTTATAACCAATCATGATATGAAAGATCACTACTCTCTCAACTGAAGTGTGCTAAGTGATTCTTTATATGATCCGCTCATAGTTTATAGACCTGTAGGTATCTTCATTATCACTAATGAAATCCGCATCTTTAAATGTTGATAGATGCTCTGTTGAGGTTCAACTTTCATCCAAAGATGAATCTCACTTTGCACCGGGTGTACCAGGCAATAACTCTTTTTACGCACAACCTTCACTATTCCTTTCGTGCAATTCACTATTCTTGTGTGAAATTCATTTTTCACACAATACTTCATTTTATGATCAACCACCTCAATTATGTGTAGCCTTTTCATTACACACAACACCCTTCTTTATACACATTCATGGCTTTCATGCAACCACTCATTTTACTCACATCCTTAGCCTTTCGCGCAACTGCTATATTTATGCGCAAACTTGATGTTTACATGCAACTCCTTTGAGAACTCCAATTTCACGCGCAACTTATCAGATATTATCTAAGACTTGAGATCTCTCAAATAAGGGGTGTCACTTCATATTTATAGGAAAAATAAACTCGTACGCAGAAAACCCTCTTATCGCGCGTAATCCACTTTGAGCAAGAAAAACACAACTTTCGTGCAACACCGTATTTCATGTAATGCTTAAATTTTTTGCACACCTCATTCCATTTTCAATTATCGAGCTTCGGTTCTTGAAATACCTCTTGTGAGAAAAAAATCCATTCCCATATTTCATGAACCACACCAATATTTCATGCACTACATTCTTTTTCACGCACCACTCAAATTTTTCAGGACCTGTAACGACCATAATTTTTGAATAAATCTTGTTTCCTAATTTTGTGTGTTATTTTATTTTATACTCAAAAAACAGTTTCATTTGTTTACATGAGTATAATTAAAATGAGACTGTTGGGTTTTGACTGTTATATGACCATTGGTCAATATGACCGTTGGAAACTAAATGTTGTGATTATTGTCTCTGTATACAAGTGATCTTGGTTAATTAATATAGAAAGAAGATTTGATGGCCTCATCTAGTATTCTCAGGCCAATCGAAGCCCATCTAATAGAACTTGGGAAGGTGGTAGCACCACTGGGCTTTGCTCTGGCCCAAACCGAAGATGAACTTCATCGTGTGGTGCTAGAACAGGATCTCCTTTGTGAGAAGTTTAAACTGATAGAAATTACTACTCGTGCAATGTTGGTCGAGCCGCCCTCAGATTCTATAACCTTATCACACCTTACACTTAGGTCCTATGTTGGGGTTTTAAGGGGCTATGTAAGGAGACTGTAACTGCTTTGTTTAATCCTTTGAGATAAATAAAATTGTGTTTTTTTCTTATGATGATATTTGTAAATTTTCAAATGTCCGAATAAATGTAGGATGTATATTATTGATGAATTTGAAAAAAAGGACATTTTAGAATATTTTTTTAAACCTTAAATAATTAATTATGTGTAATGATTTTCAAAAAATGGTCTTCTCCAAATGTGTTCATTATGAAATTTGGAGTCTAATAAGATCAATATAATTTTTGGTGAATAGTAATTTTGAATAGTGATTTTACGCTTCGGATTAGTAATTTGAATAAATGGATTAGTAATCTCAATTAAATAAAGTATTAAAATAGTATAGGCACCTTGATTAAGTAATGTGATTCAATAAAATAGGTAAATAACAGTTTTATAAATTATTATTCAAGTATTAGTTTTTTCGGGTGAATAGAGTTTTTAATTAAAAATTAATTTAAAAATATTTAGAAAATTATTTTTATAAAAAGGACTTTATTTTTGAATTCAGATCATCGATATTATGTTAAGGTAATTTTTGGGGTTTTTTCTGAAAAATATGAATTTTCAATGAATAGTGTTTTTATTTAAAATTAAATTAAAAATATTTAGAAAATTATTTTTATAAAATGGAAATTATTTTTGAATTCAGAGCATTGATATTATGTTAAGGTAAATTTTAGGGAGTTTTCTGAAAAAGTTGAATTTTCAGTGAATAGTAAAAATACAGTTTTAGGGTTCTGGTATGTTTAATGACATCATAATTGCATCATGATGATGTCATGAGATATCTTAAAGGATGGTAGACTTGTAATAGTAATATAATTTATGAGGTGTCCCATGTGGCCAATACCATGAGTAAATACCACTTGTTTTTCCAATACCACCAATGAGGTGTCCCTTGGCCATTAATGCCTTGTCCCCTCACTTCCCCTATAAATACCAAGCCATTCTATCATCATTTCCATTCCAAAATCCTCATCAACGATGTTCTGGTCTACTTACCTCCCAAGGAGTCCTCCCAAGGTGCCCTCAAGCCTCCCAAGGTCCCCAACTTCAGGATTTCAAAGTCACTCTTCAAGGTAAGGGATCCTACCTCTCTCTTTCTTTCCAAGTACCCTCTTTTATGTCATTTCTTTTGTGATTCATGTTGTTATGTTGGGGATGATATTTTATATTCATACTACTGTCCTTTTCATGTTCATATGATGAGATACCCCATCTTGATCTCATCAATTCAATTTAAGAATGTTTAATTGTTGCTGTTAGGTTGCCGAATTTTTAACGGATTCTTTCACCCTTCTCATTTTCAAGTTCTATTTTCATGTCAAGTCTTTCAAGTTCCATTTATTATGTCAGGGTATGATATCTATATATATCATACTGATATTTTATGTTTAAATGATTAGATACCCTATTTGATCTCATCAATTCATTTTTTTGAGGTTCTAAATGGCGCTGTTAGGCTGCCGAATTTTCAGAAGAGAAATCTTATTTCTGTCTTCCTTCCATGTTTTTAATTTCATATGGTATGTCATTAAAATTTCATTAACATGTTCTTATATCCTTTAAATCCTCTCCCTCATCTGTTTTATGGATCATTTATGAGTGGGTGACCCATTTCCCCTCTCTTTTTAGTATTTTCTAAAACCCTATAACAAAACTGTTATGCTGTAGAATTTCCGTCTCAAAATGTATCTCTCTTTATCTCAAATTATTTTATTTTATTAAGTGAATAATCAATGATCTTTCTTCTATATTTTTATTCACATATATATCAAAATGTATTATTTTAATTCTGGGACTACATACATGAGACTCTCTTTCCTTTTTCCATGGGTTTAAAGTGACAAAAAGATCACGTCTTTAAAGAGGTTTTTAAAATGTGATGACTCTGAAATGAAACACATTTCTTTTATTCTATATGGGTTGTTTGTGAAATTATTGATTATTATTTATGTGGATCGCATGATAATAATGGAAAATTTAGGAGTGCACCCTGATTGCGGTCTAATGAGTTGGGTAAAGACTTAATCACTAGAGATGACCATTTTTAACGATACCTTGGTGAATAACCTTGGTAATATTTAATGACACCTTGGGGATGGACCTTGGTGAAACAAAAATGATTGTCTATGTTAAATTTTGTTGCCACATCTTCATGTTATGAAACAATTCCTTTTTATTATGATATGTCTCATGATATCTTTCTCATGCCTTAAAGTTCTTTTTCATGTCCTTTTGATGTATATCAACTTCACATGTAAAATGTTTCCCATGTTTCCCTTACTAGGCCTTCTTCTCATCCTTTCCTTTTTTGTATGCTCACAGGTTATGAGATGTTATAATTAACTTAGGATGAAAATTGATGAATCCATTCATGTGTTTAAGAATATTGTTTTATGTTTTCATGTATTAAGTTCCTGGTTTCCAAATACAATAAACCTTAAAGATGCTCAGTTTTGTATAATGTAATGAATGTTTATGTGATAAAAATGTGGGATGTGATAGTTGGTATCAAAGGATGTTTTAGTTATTTTTAGAAATTAGGATATGAAAACTTTAGGAATAACCCTATAGAAAAGTTTAAATATAGGAAATATTCCTGGTATTTTAGTGAGTATTGGGTAAGTGGGTTCCAAACAAATATATCCATGTCTGGATATGAACAAGTAGAGGTGGCTCTGGCACAGATGTTCCTAGGAGTGAAAACTATGACTAGGTGTTTCAAGCTTGACCTGGGGTTACCTGGTGCATGACAACGAGCCTTTCTGCCCTCTTAGTTTGACATTCTCGGGGGATATGATTTGGTAAATTCATAAGCTTTGCATGAACCATTATTAAAGGGACAAAGATAAAATAAAATAAATGTTAACATAAGAATATATGATCATGGATAGCCTAGATTGGATCCTAGGGGATCAAAAGTTATGGTATACTTTTCTTCTACAAGTCTATCCTTCTATGCTTTAAGTTTCCTTTTCATTATTAGTGGCTAAGTATTTAAGCCCCATAATTATACTTTCTTTTCTTAGTTAATGGATAGAAATTGAAGAACATGTACCAACAACCAATGTTATAGGAAATGTGATGATTTCCCTATTAATATGACAAACATGAAGAGATATCAAGTTGAATATATTGTGATTTTTCCAAACCAGCTATCAAAAAATCACAATTAATAATTGGCACAAAGTTTAATTCCCAAATTCATTAAGTAAGAATAAGAAAATGTCTCAAGGATGTTCATCTAATAAAGTTTATAATGGAAAGAAGACCCAATTTCCTTTGTGCAAAAAGTGTGGAAGGAGGAACCAAGGAGAATGTCACAAAGGAATCGGGATGTGTTTTAAGTATAGAGTGATAGGGCATAAAGTATCCAATTGCTTTAAAAAATGGATAATGTGATGAATAGAGATAAGGTTCTATCTAATGTACCTTATACTTTTTGATGTAGTAAATATGGAGAATTTGGACATTATCCAAGGAAATGCTCTCTTGGAAGGGATGAGAAGCATGATGAGCATCAACAATCATCAAGGAAAAGGGAACAATGAAAATCCTATGCTGATATGGATCATGATGACTAAAGTACATGTAGCTTCTTCACAATAATTGTCTATGTCATGTTGTATTTTAGTTCGTGCCCTATGATCATATCTTTAATGTTTTCTAAGAACATCGAGTCACTACCTAAGATGGTTTTATATCATTAAGGAAAACATCTATTGTTATGTACTACATGTTGATTTTTTGAAGATGTTCTTCTAAAAAGGGATTATTAGGGGATTAAAAGATGATTATTATTTTGGAAGACGTTCAATATTTTGGGAACCCTATATGATCAAGGTAAATAGATTACTATGGCATTTTCTTTGAGAAGTAAAGTTTGACTTATATTTTGAATAATCGATGAATTTAAGGTGAAATTATAGTAATTTAGGTTTCTTATGTAAATGATTAACCTATCTTGGGGAAAATATGTGTAGGATAGTCACTTTAGTTATAAGATGTTAGGAGTGGTTGATGTTGTTTGGAGATGAATGATAATGTTTATCTTGGAAGACTATGTTATCAAATCCTTCTTGTATTTGAGTTTCAATCTTAGTTTGGTTTATTTTGAGGAATTTTAAGTATTTCTATTTATGGAATGGTCTATGATGAACTTTGGTTAGTACCATGGAATTTTTAAGATTTAAAAGTAGTATCCCTTCCTATGGGGTTCTTTCTTTTTGAAGAGTTGTTTTATCTCAGCCTTTCTATTTTTGGGATAATGTTTAATGATAGAAGAAATATATAGTTAATATTTTGTGGATTATGTGATTCTCTATAAGATGATTCTTGTGATTTTGATGAGACCAAGTGTTTTTGAATGCTCATCGTTTGGATAAAAGATTATATTTAGTAGAAACTTATTAAAGTATGAAACTCTAATTGATGGTTGGTATATTTCATTATATTTTTATTATATGTAGTAAATGAATTCCTCAAAATTATGAAAAGGAACATAAAAAATGTTTTTGGTTTACGTTTCCTACTGGGTAATCAAAAACCATTTACACACATCATAAGTTTGAGATTTTCTTGTAGTTAACTTTCTCCTAATCATGTTTTCTATCACTCTCCATCAGAACATGACCCTTTGATTTCTCTTCCATATCCATGTTTCCCTATATGGAATCCTATTATTTGTTAACTCAGGTGACCTTTTTACTTTTCTTTCTTTCTTTTAGAGTAATAGTTTTACTGACTCTTTTTCCGATGTGGGACATTCAATGAAATTTCCAAGCCCACTTTTAAAAATTGTGAGGACACAATTTCTTAAGGGGGGAAGAATGTAACGACCCGAAATTTTGAATAAATCTTGTTTCCAAATTTTGTGTGTTATTTTATTTTATACTCCACAAAACTGTTTCATTTGATAACATGAGTATAATTAAAATGAGACCATTGGGTTTTGACTGTTATATGACCATTGGTCAATATGACCGTTGGAAGCTAAATGTTACGATTATTGTCTCCAAATATATGTGATCTTGGTTAATTAATATAGAATGATGATTTTATGGTCTCATCCAGTAGACTCGGGCTAATCGAAGCCCATCTAATAGAATGTGGGAAAGAGGTAGCACCACTAGGCTTTGCTCTTTACCAAACCCAGGCTGAACTTCATCATGTCAAGCTAGAACGGAATCGCCTTTGCGAGAAGTTCAAACTGATAGAAATTACTACTCGTGCAATGTTGGCCAAGCCACCCTCTGATTCTATCACCTTAGCACACATTACACTTAGGTCCTATGATGGGGTTATAAGGGGCTATGTAAGGAGATCGTAACTACTTTGTGTAATCCTTTGAGATAAATAGAAATTTGGTTTTCTTCTTATGGTGAAGTTTGACAATTTTCAAATGTCCGTATATATATAGGATGTATATTATTGATGATTTTGAAAAAAAGGATATTTTAAAATATTTTTCTAAAAAATGGTGTGTGACCAAATGGATTAGTAATCTCACTTAAAGAATGTATTAAAATAATATAGGCACCTTGATTAAGTAACGTGATTCAATAAAATAGGGAAATAACTGTTTCAGAAATTATTAGTCAAGTATAAGTTTTTTTGGGTGAATTGTGTTTTTAATTAAAAATTAAAATAAAATTATTCTGAAAATTATTTTATAAAGTGGACTTTTTTTTAAATTCAGAACATTGATATTATGTTAAGGTAATTTTTTGGGTTTTTTCTGAAAAAAATGAATTTTCGGTGAATAGTGTTTTAATTTAAAACTTAAATTAAAATTATTTAGAAAATTATTTTTATAAAATGGACTTTATTTTTGAATTCAGAGCATTGATATTATGTTATGGTAAATTTTTGGGAAATTTCTGAAAAAGTTGAATTTTAAGTGAATAGTAAAAATACAATTTTAGGGTTCTGGTATTTTTAATGGAATCATCATTGCATCATGATGATGTCATGAGATATCTTAAGGGTTGGTCGACTTTTTAATAGTAAGATTAGGTATGAGGTGTCCCAAGTGGCCAATACCATGAGTAAATACCACTTGTTTTTCCAATACCACCAATGAGGTGTCCCTTGGCCATTAATGCCTTGTCCCCTCACTTCCCCTATAAATACCATGCCATTCTCTCATCCTTTCAATTCCAAAATCCTCCTAAACGATGTTCTGGTCTCCTTACCTCCCAAGGAGTCCTCCCATGGTTCCCTCAAGCCTCCCAAGGTCCCAAACTTCTAGATTTCAATGTTACTCTTCAAGGTAAGGGATCCTACCTCTCTCTTTCTTTCCAAGTACTCTCTTTCATGTCATTTCTTTTGTGATCCATGTTCTTATGTTGGGGGTGTTCTTTTATATTCATCATACTATCCTTTTAATGTTAATATTACGAGCGACCCCCTCTTTCTTCATCAATTCATTTTAAAAATGTTTAAGTGGCGCCGTTAGGCTGCCGAATTTTTAAGGGATTCTTTCACCCTTCTCATTTTCAAGTTCTATTTTCATGTCAAGTATTTCATGTTCCTTTTATATTGTTGAGGTATGATATATATATCTATTATACTTATCTTTTATGTTTATATGGTTGGAGACCCTATTTTATCTCTTCAATTCATTTTTTTGATGTTTTAAGTGACACTGTTTGGCTACCGAATTTTCATAAGAGAAATCTTATTTTTGTCTTCCTTCCATGTTTTTCATTTCATATGGTATGTCTTGAAAATTTCATTAGCATGTTCGTATATCCTTTATATCATTTCCCTATACTATTTTATGTATCATTTAGGAGTGGGTGACCCTTGTCCCTTCACTTTTCAGTATTTTATAAAACCCTATAACATAGTCCTTATGCTGCAGAATTCTCGTCTCAAAATGTCTCTCTATTTATCTCAAATTATTTTATTTTATTAAGTGAATAATAAAAGATCTTTCTTCAATAGGGTTACTCACATATATATAAAAATGTTATATTTAATTCTGGGACTTACATACATGAAACCCGCTTTCCTTTTTTCATGGGTTTAAAGTGACATAAAGGCCACGTCTTTAAAGTAGTTTGTAACATTTGATGACTATGAAATGAAACCCATTTCCTTTATGCTATATGGGTTGTTTATGAAATTATTTATGATGATATATGTTTCTCACATTATAATAATTTCAAATTAAAGGGTGCCCCTGAATAGCGCTCCAATGTATTGGGTAAAGACTTAATCTCTAGAGATGGCCATTTTTAATGAAACCTTGGTTAACAACCTTGGTAATTTTTAATGATTCATTGGGGATAGACATTAGTGAAACAGAAATTATTGCCTATGTTAAATTTTGTTGTTGCATCTTCATGTTATGAAACATGTTCTTTTTATAATGATATTCCTCATGATCTCTTTCTCATTCCTTAAAGTTATTTTTCATGACTTTTTGATGTATGTCATGTTCACATGTAAAATGTTTCCCTTGTTTCCATTTCTAGGCCTTCTTCTCACCCTTTCCTTTTATATATGCTCCAAGGTTATGAGATGATGTAATGAACTTAGGATGAACAATGAAGAAGACTTTCAAGTGTTTAAGAATAATGTTTTATGTTTTCATGTATTAAGTTCCTGGTTTCCAAGACACTAAACCTTCAAGATCCTCGGTTTTATATAATGTAATGAATGTTTATATGATAAAAAGTTAGGATGTGATACGCACCTACCTTTTTCAAAAACAAATCTCTCCATTTTCCAATTTTCAGGTCCAAAAATTTGACAAACACTAGAAAATGGCACCACCTTGTATCTTCTCTTTTTTATTGCCTCCAGATCATCCATTCATTTGTTTAGGTTCTTCAATCAATATTTCATTGTTGACAACAAACCCTAAACCTAAAAACTCACCATGTAAACCCCCTTTGTCAACAAATTCATACATCGTTGTCTACTTTGTCAACAAACACAACACGGAGATCCATTTTTTCAACAAACACAATCACCTAAAAAATGCTTCAATGATACCTTGAGGGATTTTTCCCAACAATATCCCCCTTGGGGTTTGTTGAAAACTTTTTTCATGAAAATTTTCTACACTTTTATGCCTCAATAAATCTTCTTCCAACTGCTACTCCATTCGCCTCTTGTAATTCTAATAGCGTTCAAGGATTCATTCAACACATATTCTATGACCACATGATCAATGCTTGTCATGAGAAACAAGAGTAACTGAAAAGGTCATAAATCACCCAACTGATACCAATTTCAAAACTAATACCAATTTTTTATGCCACTCTGTAACCAATCGGTGATAGCTGGAAACCTTTTGACACCATTCCAACAACACTCGTATACTTTTATCATGGTCCTCAACTATCATGATATATACTCTTTAATTGATCACTTCTAGCATTTTCAGATTAAAAAAACACTTCTCATATCTCATTGCTATCCACATATCTTGATGCTCTAACTATCATCTTCTCCATATGTCTTTGACTGAGACATTTTCTCTTGTCCTTAGCAAATGTTTCTACCTCATTAAGAGTCACTATTTCTCCATCTTTTTCAATGAAACCAAAGGTCACTCCTCTATGGTCTGAGACATTGGAAAGAACACATATTATCATATTAGATAAAAAGAAATCATACCTTGAGAAGAGAGGGTCCCACATCTACACTTTTTCAAGTGTGCGGAGTTGACTGGAATCCCAAAGACAATTGATTCCTTTCAAAAGCTTCCTTGGGTAAGGCCATTGTCAAAATGTCTACAACATGGTGTTCTGTAGGAACATACTCCAAATTCACAATTCCCTGCTAATCCTTCTCCTTGATAAAATTATATTTGATGCTTTGTCCTTGAGTGATGGAATGGATTTTTTTTCTTAGATTGATAGCACTTGAGTTATTTCACTAGATTATGATTAGAGACCTCACTTCAAAGCCCATATCATTAAGTTGTTGCTTCATCCACAATAATTGTGTGCATGTTTGTGTGGCCGCAATATACATGGCCTCTATGGTTTTTAGTGAAAAGCAATCTTGCTTTTTTCTTATCCAAGGAATACATAGTCCACCAAGATAGAATGCACCTCCTGATGTTGATTTCCTATCATCTGTTGAACCGATCCAATATGCATCAGTATATCCCAATAACTCTTTCTGAGATTTTTTATTATACATCAAGCTAAAATCCATCGTTCCCTTGATATACTAAATTATTATTTTCACCACAAGCTTGTGGATTTCCATGGGATTACAATTATATCTCGTTTCTTGGAATGTGGAGAAAACTATATCAGGTCTCGTCGCTGTCAGGAATAGTAAACTCCCAAATATCTACCTATATTTTGTGATATTTATTGCCTTCCCATTATCATCTTTCGATAATTTCTTCCTTCTAGCAACTGTAGTCTTCATTTCCTTGTAATTTTCCATTCCAAATCTTCTAAGATCCTCCTTGTCATATTTGTATTAAGAAATGACAGTGCCATTCCTTCTTTGTGATACATATAAACCAAAGAAAAATGTCAACTCTACAACCATTGACATTTTGAACTCACATTTCATGAATTCCGAAAACTATCTACAATGATCTTCATCTAACCCACCAAATATTATTTAATCGACATAAACCAGCACTATCATCCTTTGATTACACTCATTGTTGAAATATATATTACAATTAACTCCACCACGCTAGAAACCAAGCTTCTTCAAATACTGATCAATCCTAGAGTACCATGCTCTAGGTGCTTGTTTCAGCCTATATAACGCCTTCTTCAGCAAAAAAAATTTTCCTCATCCTCATGAATGATAAAACCATCTGGATGCTCGATATACACTTCTTCCACTAGAAACCCAATCAAGAATGCAGATTTGAAGTCCATCAGGAAATCCTTTAACATTCATTGCACCACAATGGCCAAGAATAATATGATTGGTTCCAGTGTTGCAACAGGTGTGTATGTCTCATCGACATCAATTCCCTCTATAAATAAGTATCATTTGCACACTATCATGCTTTGTTTCGAATCACGGTTATATATTAATTCATCTTTTTGTGATAGAACCATTTAGTCCCGGTGACATTCTTATCTGCTAGCCTCTAAACAATATCCCACATCTAATTATTTTCAATCTGATCTAGATCTTTATTCATAACTTGGATCTAGTTTTCATCTTCTTCTACATTAGAAAATCATTTTGGCTCTACCTGATATAAGAAATATGTTTGCCATTGAGATTTCTTTCTTCTTGTCTAAACTAGAGCTGATTGATCACCAATGATATCTGTCTTGTCAATTTCAGTTTTACTTCTCATCATCTGTGCAGATATGGATTTTACTTCCTCATGATCATCATCGGTAACTTCTTCGGAATCAGCATCGGCCACTTCAGCTCCCCCAACATTGCTTTCCCTCTCACCACATTAATCAGAAAATTGTTCCTTATGTTGTTGAACATTTTCTTCAATTTCCACAACAATGACATCATTGATCTCAATTAATTTTCACAACATATTTTAAAGAATTTGTATGATTTTAATTTTCTTGAGTAGACAAGGAATATCCCCCCATATCTACGTAACTCAAATTTATTATGTTTTTCTTTGTTGAGAATGATGCACTTACCTCGAATGATTATAAAGTATTTCACAGTTGGATTTTTTCATACCACATATCATACAGAGTCTTTCCTTCATTTGGACAAAACATATCCCCGTTTTAAATTTATATTGTTTCCAATACTGCTACCTTCCAAAATTTCTCTGGTAGGTCTTTTTCTATGAGCATCATTCTGGGAATGTTAAGGATGATCCGATTTCTCCTTTCAACCACTCCATTATGTTGGGTGTTATCACTAAGGAAACTTGATACCTTATCCCATTTTTCTCGAGATAGTATTCCACCTAACTATTTGTGTATTTCATACCGTTGTCCGTATGAATATTCATAATTTTCTATCCAAGCATCCTTTCTCACTCCCTTTAGTACTGTTTTAAGAAACTGAACACATCGGACATATAGGAAATAACAAATAACCATTCCATTATACTATAGTCATTAATGAAATTAACATAGTACCTATTTCCATTAATTTCTCTTAGTGTGATAGGCCCACAAACATCAGCATGCACTAATTCGATCACTCTTGTTGACTTCTTTTCTTTTTCCTTAATCGTATCCCTAATGAGCTTCTATTGTTGGCATGCATCGCATGTATGAGTATGATTCAGTGATATCATAGGGAGGTCTCTAGCTGTATCACACATTAGAAAATATTCTAGGGATGGCTGGCATAAATGACCAAGTCATTTATGCCACAAATGTTTTTCTTCCTCTCTGGATAAAAAATACAGATCTTCTTCTCCACTTTCCAAGTAGAGATTCCCCTTTGTCTTTTTCCCTTGCAGGATCACTATACCATCTGTTCCGTTGACAACACATGTCTTCTGGGTAAATTTTATAGAATTACCTTGGTCACACATTTGATTGACACTGAGAAAATTGTAATTAAGACCTTATACAACCAAAACATCAGCACGTCTTATTTCATTTTCCCCAAACCTAGTCTCTCTTGAGCCAATAATCTTCAGGCCTTTATCATTTCAAATCTTGAAAACTTTTTATTTGTTATATTTTATGCTTATAACAATATCCTTATTGCCAATCAAGTGAGATGTGAAACCACTATCAGGGATCCATAAACCAAAATGGTCTGATGCTTTAAGGGAAATTTCAACAACCACTGCTTTCTCTACTCTCTTCTTCTTGGTCCAAATTTTTATCTTCACACTCATCATAGATTTATACATATGATCTTTCTCAAAGTATAATGAATCGACTTCATCATTAAAATATGGAAATCGATTTTTCATTTTCAACTCACCTGTTGTTTTGTTGATTTGCTCTTTGTGACAATTTGGATTCATCTTTGGCACATTCCTCAGTATAGTTGATGTACAGTATTTAGCAATGTTCCCAAATCCTCCACACCAAAAGCAGTGCCCTTCAAAATATGTTCTATAAAACAATTCTTAGTTTGGCTTCCACCTCGGTTCTTGTGCCATTAATGTATTATATCTATAGAACACACGTTTTGTGAGTGTCCCATATTTCCATAGTAATAACACCTGATGAAAGGTACATTCCTACGTGTCACATTTTTACTGTCAGTCATCCCTTGGGTTGTTTGAATTTCCTAATTCTGCTTTGAACCCACATCAATTTTCATCCTCAGAACATGTGCTTACGGTCTGAATTCAACCCTACCCTTTTTTTATCGATCCCCAAATCAGCCTTAACATCTACATTAGATTGTTGCTTCTTTCCTATTTAACTACTAGTATCCTCTTCCATCATTCCGTTCTTCTGAATGATCTTCCTTCCTGAAAATGTGATGGGAATCAAAAGTTTTTCTTATTCCCTAACTTTTTGCTGCAGACCGATAAATTATCATGCAATTTCATTGATACACTTGATATTATCTTTCATTTTGTTGTTCAAGACATTGGTCTACCATTTTTTTTCTTCAATGTTGATTTTATACTCACTAATTGATTCTATGTCCTCTAGTGTTAATGATTTAGTTTTTGGATTTATTTAATCATCTCATACTACTCTTCTTCTTGTTGTTGCCTATAGAGTTCTGCGTCACAAACAACTTTGTTGGATTTATTTGTTTTAGCTCTCCAGACATCTATCTCTTCAAGATCAGCCTCTAACTCAGCTTGCATATCAACTCTACCTTCAACATCTTCTTCTTCATCAATGTACGTTTCATCCTTTTTTTGAGTACTACCAACAACTTACCCCATAGTATTTTCTCTACGATCATTACAGTTCACTATCTCTTCAACCTCCTCAACCTCAAACTCATCTGAACTATCAAATTCTTGTGACAGGAGATTCCTCTTCTTAAACAAAATTCTCTTGAACTGTTTCTTGACTTTCTTAAAAGTTAAAGACTTTTTATTGGGAATTTCGACTTCATCCTCATCATCTTCTTGGAAATTCTCGGGGAATCATGCAGCAAGGTGATCAACTTTTCCACATCTAAATCAAGCAAGTGGAATTTTCCCTTTAAAATTTCATATTTCTCTTTAAATATTCAAGGAAATGAATGACATCACCTCATCTGTCTCTTCTTCTTATTGAGAATCTTCAATAGTGAGCTTCTTCATGGCCTTGAATGCTACTTCTTTGGATTTCTCATTTTCCACAGCATAATTATAATCATTTCTCATTTCATATGCAACAATAGTGTTTTGTAGGTTATCCAATGTTAGCTCTTTTGGGTCGTTATCTTCCAAAACTAAATCTTTCAGATTATACTAAGGTGAAAGTTTCCTCAAGATGTCCTTCACAATCATTATGCCTTCAATAACTTTTCCAAAACCCTGCATGTCTTCCACTAAAACATTTACACTATCAAAGAACGCATCAACAGACTCATTCAGGCTCATTCTAATATCTTCATACTTCATCCACAGCACTTGCATCATCGCATATATAACATTTCTATCTCCTTAATATATATTTAATAGCTTTTCCCACATGGCATGTGAGGTTTTTCATGACATCACCTTCCTATAGATAGCATTGGATAGGGATCCCCCAAATGTATTGATTCATTTGGAATCAACATCCAATTCATTTATTTCATCCTCTAATAGTGCACCACTATTTTTTTCAGTTGAGATTCCATGCATTACTATTGTTAAAACATCCATTCCCAAAGTTTTGATGTAGTGTTTCATTTTATGCATCCATAACTGAAAATTCATCACATCAATGATCAGAAGCCATTTATGATTTATGGCCTCCATTTAAGAGAGAAAAACCGATATTATCACTTCCCTTTGATACCAATTATTTGGTCCACTAGGCTTGATACCTTGAGAGAGGGGTGAATCAGGGTATGATAAATTAAAACAACTACCCCTTTTGATCTTGTTTTTTGGTTAGACAAAACCCCATTCTCTCTTCTCTTTTAATGGTGGTGCCTTAGTCAACGACCAAGGCACAATTTATTAATCAAAAAGAATACGAGATACCAATGTCTTAAAGATGAGATCTTATTACAATAATTATTGAAAAAAAGGAGTGAATCACTGGGAAAATCATCCAACCAGATAGTGACCTGATTGACCCCCTTGTTGGACAGACTATCACCGACCATGTTCACTTCACGGAACACATGTGTGGCAATGTAGTTGAGATCCATGAGTGAAGTTAGACATTTCATCCATTGATAGGTAAGAGGCCATGCAAGGTGCACCATCCCCTTCTAGATGTCTTGTACAATAGTGGTTGAATCAAATTCAATACACATCTTTTTCAAACCCTTTTGCATGGAAAAATCCACTGCATTAATGACTCCCAACATTTCCACTTCCAATGCCGAGGCCGTACCACATCCACTAAAGAAGCAGCCAAGGCATCTGCCAAGAAAGTCTCTGAAGACGGCACCACAACCTTCCGGAACCAGGATTCCTCTAGTGGCACCATCAACATTCACTTTGATCCATCCTGGAAGTGGGTCTTTCCAGAAGACCTCAAAGGTACGTCGATGTTGTCTATAAGAGCCCGCAATCCGAAGATGGTGAAGGATATCAAAATCACCAACAAAGTTATCAAAATGATCCTACTGAAGTGAGGCATCATCCTTGATGGAAATGAGAATATGAGTTTTACCTACATTGAGATTTAAAGAGCAATTATTATGAATAAAATTATTTCTATCATACCATATCACATGCAGGAGTTCTGCCACTAGAGCCAAAAAAAGATTCCTGATTTGCTTGGAGGAGTCCCAAATCACACAGTGATGAAGTTGAGAGCTGATAGTAGCACGAAGAGACCATCTAAAACCAAAAAAATTAGAAATGTAATTCCAAAGAGCTTCATATATAGAATAAGACAAGAACAGATGATTAGCATCCTTGCGATGTTGGTTGCACAAACGACATCTAGAATAGATGAAAGATCACTGCTCTCTCAATAGAAGTGAGCTCACTGCTTCTTCAGAATATCCCCTCACAGTTTATAGACATGTATGTCTATTAATTATCACTAATGAAATATGCATATTTAGTAGTTGATAGATTCTCTTTTAAAGTTAAACAGTCACCCAGAGATGAATCTCACTTTGCACCAAGTTTACCAGGCAACCCCACTTTTTATGCGCAGCTGTCACTATTCCTTTCAAGCAATTCCATATTCTTGCGTGAAATTCATTTTTAGTGCAACACTAATTTTTATATACAACCACTTAAATTATGTGCAAGCTTTAATTTACGTGCAACACCCTTCGTTAGGCACAACCGTGGCTTTCACGCAACCACTCGTTTTATGCACAACCTTAGCCATTCGCGCAACAGTAGTCATTACGCGCAAACTCGACGTTTATGCCCAAATCCATTGAGAACTCCAATTTTGTGCACCACTACTCGGATATTCTATAACTCTTGAGCTCTCTCGAATGAGGGGGGTCACTTTATATTTATAAGAGAAATCAACCCCTATGCAAAAAAACCCATTTTTACCAGTAATCCTCTTTGAGCAAGAAAAAAGCATATTTTGTGCAACGTCGTATTTCACAAAATGCTCTATGTTTTCACGCACCTCATGCCTTTGTCAATTATTGAGCTTCTGATCTTGAAATACCTATTGTGCAAAAACCTCCATTCATCTATTTCACACATCGTGCTAATATTTCATGCACCATATTCTTTTTCGTTCACCACTCAAATTTTTCACGCACCTCCCTTTTCCAAAAACACATTTCTCTATTTTCTGATTTTCAAGTCCAAAAAATTGGCAAACATTAGAAAATGGTGCCACCTTGTATCTTCTCTTTTTGTACCACATCCAGATCATACATTCCTTTTTCAAGGTTCTTCAATCAATCATGGATTATTGAATATATCCCTTGAACCCGAAAACTAACCATGTAATCCCCCTTTGTCAACAAATTCGTACATCGTGGTCTGTTTTGTTAATAAAAACAACACAAATGCCACTTTTTCGACAAACACAATCACCTCAAAAATTCTTCAACTATACATTGAGATATTTTTTCCAAACATGTACTCTATATAGAGCATAGCCTAATACATCACTTAAAACCCTCTCTAAGTGATCTCCATAAAAATTTTCTTAGTCTATCCTTTACAAATATGTGACGAATTTATCAAAGTAAAACATTTCAATTTTCTTCCTGTACAATCTCTCTTGTAGTTTTACCTTAATTAAGACGTCCCACGTGTGCCTAACTCAGTAATGTAATATATATATAGAACCATTCAACCAATTATTTATAATATCAAACTAATTAAAATAGGATAATTATCCAATACACTACACCTCATGGCCCTCTATAAATAGAATATAGGGGTGTGTGATATATCTAATTTTGCTAGGGTAAATCATCAATTAATACTTTACTAAAAAAATTCATCACAAAAGAACTTGAACCAATGAAAACAAAATAATTAGGATTTTCTAATAAAGAATTCATCCTTGAGATTCAATAAGATAATTATTCTCATATCTAGCCTCCTAGTTTTCTAGAAGACATTATATAGAACGCTATCTCGAAAATGAAAAATGCATAAACCCAAAAAATTCTATCACATTTCTTGATATAATTTTTTTTAAATTTTAACAAGAAAATAATATAAATTATATAAAAATAAAACCATTAAATATAGATCATATCCCACTATCACTAGCATATATTCCCAATCCACATTAGTGTTTTCATTTATCTCTGGTCACACCCATTACATACACTACACAATTTCAAGGTTAAGGAAAAACTATTTCTAGTTACATTTGTTAATTAATTTCCCACCAATAATTTAATTATTAAAACACCAAATAATTATTTCAATGTTTTAATCATCAAAACCACATTTGAAAAATCATTTTTTGAATCATATAGGGTTATATACATGTCATATGATCATATATAAAAATTATTATGCATGCACTCATACCTTCACTACAAATCAATCGAAGAGTAAAAAATAAATAAACAATAATCACATTTACTCTAATAAAACAAGAAAAAAGTTATACTAAAAGTAAATAGTCATAATCCAAACTCACCAACAACATAAACTTCCATTTTATGGGCGTTGTTCATGAAAAAATACTAATTCCATCCCATTTTCCACAATATGTATCCATTTACAAAACCCTAAATTCATAATAAAATAAATCAATGGTATTTAAAAAAATTGTTATTCTGCATACCAATTACCCATACATTAGTCAATATGGAATTCGACATGGATTCAGGAATTCCACCAACAGCACTGGACATTGATGATGGGTAGTAAGAGTCAGGTAAAAATATTAGGGAGACTATACCCTCATTCAAAGGAATATAATTAATAATAATTAATTAATAAACAATATTCATAAATCTATATAATATTATATAAAGTTCAATGAAGTTCCAATGAAAAATAAATCATATTACCATGATAGAATAAAATTGTTGTCATTATAATATCCATCCAGTCATATATTAAAATAATTATCACACATTGTGTAATATAAAAAATAAAAATTCGACTAACATGTATCCATCTTTAGGAATATAAAGAAGAAATGGTTGGTTGGTATCTCATCTTCGAATTGGATCATACTATGATTGGGTAAAGCATCTAGAATTTATCGGGATACAAGGAATATATATAATCCACCTCTCTAAACTAGTATATATAAAACTAGAGATAATTAAATAGATCCATGTCCTACCTAATAACCATGATAGTAGGTTGGCATAAGATAAAACTTTAGAAAATACTCTAAAAATGATTAAATATAAACATATTACTCCCTAGTGTGTTTGATTATATATCAATAATAATAATATAGTATGAATTATCAATCCATAATTGTAGCCTCACAATACCTAACCCTTATTTCAAATCTTACCATGTATCTTCCTATTATATTACAACAAAGAAAACAAAAACCCAAACCCTCCACCCTTAGAATGTATTATAAAATATCATGGTAACTCATTATATAATTCAAGGAAATTCAATGCAATAATAATATATTCCATTACTAATAGATTATGACATGCACTTAGTGACCACTCGATATTATTTCCCCCTTACATAGAGGAACACCAAATAGAACCTATCAAGGTATATAAACTAATTATTAAATATTGTAAACACTATATGGGTCCATTTCAAATTCAAAAAAATATTATAAGTATTTACCATATTTAATTGAGGCTATGAAATCATATAGCTAGTTTACATGGTCTATAATGGGTATAAAAACTCTCACAAATCTCTCAACTTACAAGATAGTCATCTTTGACTCTATTCTCGGTTATTAAAACCCACTCACCATTTCAAGTATTTCTCAAAGTAGAAATATCACCTATTAAAAGGGTAACAATATAGGGACCACCTACATCATTAAATTAGGTTCTATCTTATTAATGATTACAAACATATTCTTTTGAAATTTCCTAAAATTAAAGAATCATATACCTTCCCCATATAGAAATTTATAATTCACAACCATAATAAAAAGGGAGAAATCAAAAATTATAAAGAAAAATGGGTATTCCTAAAAAATAATTATCAATGAAATCAATTATTTCTGATTATATCAAAAAATGAGAGGTTGGGTGCTAAAATAATTGGAGGGTAGTAAATAGGACGAGTTAGTGGAAGTTTGGGAAAAATTGAGGATGAAGAAAACAAATTAATATTTACCTTTAAATATCCAATATATATCCCCACTAAAAAAGTGGATTAGGGACCCCATCAATAATATATTAGTAACAGTAAAACTTTTGTTAGGAATATAATTCGTTATTTCCCACCACTGACCTCTTGTTTGTTTGAGGGATACTCATTGTCTGAACACCATAACTCTAGTAGTATCACAATGGGGTTTTAGAGGTGTTTTACTACACTTTTCCAATTTTAATATTTTTTTATCTTCATACACATTAAATTCTTTCCTCCTCTAAATCATCGAATACTCTAAATTAAGAATGTTTAATCATAAAAAGGAAAAAAAATATTAACTTTTATGATTATTTTCAGTTCATTACTCAATTGATATTACGATAAAGAGGTTTTATAGTTATTTATATAATTTATATAAAATTTATTTTAATGTTAAAATACATTCATAAGTGTTAGATAAAAGTTACATTATTCATTTAAGAGTGATTATATATTTTATGTTGGTGTTTCTTTGTTTTTGTGAAATAGATGTTTCCCATGGTGTGAAATAAAAAATTTCACATATCAAAGGATCTATAACATTGTTATGATTATTTCAAAACATGTATAATATTTATCAATTACTTCTTATAAGTGAGTTAATGAGAATATATATTTAAATAGATGAGGTTTTTTCAAAATTACTCATATATTAGTTTTTTTTATAAAAAAAATGTTTGGTATTAAAAATGATTATTTCATGATATTGTTCGATATCTTTATAAGTTTGGAATCATAGGAAAATAAATACAATTTTAAATACTAGAGCTAATAAATATAATTTTTAATTTAATTATTTGACATGGATGATGATAATTGATTTAGCAAGAAAATCATGTTGTGAGTTGCATTCAATACATAGTCTATTATTGAATCAAATATATGCATATGAAATTTCATTGTTTAATAGAGAGATAAAATTATTCTTATCAAATATATAATATTTAATACTAGGTAATAAGAATATAAAATTTGTAATTGGGAGTTAAAGTATATTATATACATAATATAGAGTTATATTGAAGAATTATATTGGATATTAAAGTGGTGAGTATTGAATGAAGATAGAGTGTATGAGTTACTAAGATTTAATCATAATTAAATCTTAAGAGTAGTTTTATTTTGAATGAAATACTTTTCAAGAATTTTTTTTTTGTTTTCCATATAAACATGTGTTGGAAAATTCATTCTTATTTAAACAATGTTATTTTCTGGAAAATCATAATGTGATGTAGAGATTGATTATAATTATTTAAGGATAATACATTCATGAATTTAATTTACTGTGATGATTATATACAATATAGAAATTGGTGACTCTAATTATATCAAGTAGTGACCACTTTTAATGAGTGGTGAATCATAAAAATCATAATCCACCTTAAGTGATAAGTATTCTTATTGCTTGAACATGTATGAATGATATGAATAAATTTAAATCTTTCATTCAAAAAATTATAATATTTATTCAAACATGAATTGTAAAATAAATTACTGAAAATAATATACTAAATCATCCCTAATGTATCTAGATTCACCCTACAACCACTTTATTATAACATTTAACTTCGTTAGTAAATCATTTACATTATAATTATTCTTCATCCATATATATTCAATGTTTTCCATCCATTATTTGATATTTCCCTCATTAACATTAATGTTACATTTTATATATTCTATAATTTATCTGAAATATCATTGGTTGTTTTATGAAACATTACATTTTTTAAAATCCTTCTCATATTAGAAATATTTTATAACACTCTTTCTATTTATATCATATTCCATATTAGTTTTATTAGTAATAATAATGGAATAAAAAATCTCGAGAGGGGTAAAAAACAATATATAAAAACTTATAATGTTAAATACCAAAGAAATTATTAGTGAATTAACTTTTCATGCCAAGTATGATAATTTTTACCACCAAAATTTGGAATTCATTCATTATTTACATAGTTTAAATATATATTATTAAATAATCATTAATTTAAAAATCAAATAATATTCAAAAAATTAATATTTTTATTCAAATTATTTAATCAATGAAAAATTTTATTACATTGATTCCACATGAAGTTATTAGTAATGGTTTGAATGAAATAATGATATGGGGTAAATTGGGATTGATAACATTTTATAATGATTTTAATTAATTGATATTTTGTCACTTAATAGAGTTATAGTATCCTCTCTTATATTAAATGTCATACACACCCATATATAAGAAAATAATAAATAATATGGTAACAAAAAATATTATTAAGGTTTTTATCCATGGTGGGTGACTCTGAATTTAGTGGGACTATTATCATTAAAATTAAAGATAATCAACTCATATCATAATGATATTGATATAATATAATTGGAATATATAATTCTAAAATAAGAAAGGTTTTATCCTTAAAAATTTTAGAAGGAAATCCTAATAATTTTAGAAAATCACACACGATACATAAGAATAACCTATGTTTTATTCACCATTAAATAATATTATATTTGGTGAGGAAATCTTCCTTAAAATATCATTAGATATACTATCATCAACTGATGAAAATTTTACATAGAGAGACCAATATAATTAATCACACATAGAAGAACAATAATCTTATCCCTTGTTTCAAATCAATGTCTGTATACACATATGGAATAATTTCTATGAGATATCTAACATTGACTCTAAAACCCTCTAACATATTTTCAAACCAGGTTAGGCTTTCTTTTTCTAATCTCAACCATTTATTATTATTTAACATTCATTCATCTCACTCTATCTCATTCAGCATCTCCAAGATGGCTGAAACTTATAAGTGATAGATTTATACTACATGTGGACTTATTGATGTATCATTGTCCTCATTCAAATCTATAAAATAAAGAATCCAAGTGTATTAATCATGGTTTAATTTTCATTAATTTCTATCTACACCATGACATCTAGTTATATTATGATCTTTTCAATAATTAAATATAAAAATACCATATAAAAAAATCATCCATGAGATTTGTAGATTAAGTATTCCTGACTATTGAAAAGATATTTGAAAATTTTATATATAATAGCATTTTTACTAACCCATTTATTTATTTAATAATCATAAAAATAATAATAATATTGGAAGAAATTTTATAACCAATAAAAACTCAATTCTACCACACATAAAATTAATTCATCCTATTTTCTTCTAATTTCAAATATAAACATCCTATAGGATCCAATAGTTCTTCCAAATCATCCAACCATCTCAAAAGATATTTAAATCATAATTCATTTAACATATTTTAATTATCATATATTTTAAGAGATTAATTTTTTTTTAATAAATCATCCAATAGTAAATTTAGTAAACTCTTCAACTTATTGCATCAAACTACATAGTAACATAATTTATAATGCAGGATCACTTGTGCCTCTGTCAATTACCCATTAAAAATAAATCAATATTTCTAAAAACATAAAATTAATTTGTTTTAATTTACCTTTAAACAATAATAAAAATATTTATCACCCTACTGACACCATGACATTAAAATTTCACATTATTCCTTCTTTAAAAAAATGTTTTCTTATGGTTAAATTTCATGAATAAATGATATTTTTGAATTATATGTTCTCTATGATTTTTTAAATTTATCCACCATTGATTGAAATAAAATCCTCTATAAAGTAAAATATTTTTAACCATTAATTATTCAAAAATATAGTCATTTAATTAATATGTTATATAAAATTAATTACATCAATAAATACTCTCTTAAATGAAAATAATGTTTTTATATCATGTCCATTTACATTAATTAAAATATTATTCCAATTCAATAAATATTTATCACTACCCTTTGGATGGTATGCATATTATCATGGATTATATCTGATTTTGGTCCATATATTCTATTTTATATATTTATCTTGTTAATGTTAAATGCTACTTTATTTCATAGATTTTACCTTAATTAACATGTGTTATATGTTCTGTATATTATGTAAACACATATGCAATCAGACAAAAAATTAATTTATGGAATATAGTCTATATTATTTAATATTACTTTAACTTTTCATGATTCATTGATAAAAAAATTATATATATTGTATACCTTTTCCTTTTCCCTTCATTTATTTGAAAATAATTTTTCATTTATGTTCCTTTATGAATATGATTTGTTTCATAGAAAACATTTCTTAAGAATATTTTATGTGTTATATCATCATCTTTAATAGTTTTGTACATTAGATAATATATTTCTTATTCTAATTTGGTAACATACAATCAGTTATATTCATTGGTATATATTTTTAGACACTATATATTATTTCTCAGTAAATAACATGTTTTTTACAAAATCTAACTCTTATTTCACCACTCATTTCATGTGTTTTATATACATTATTGGATATTCTATGTTCATAAGTTAATATATTGTGTAACATTGAATGTTATATCCACTTTATTTTTTCCAAAATATATCTAGCCTTCTAAAAAACTACTCCTAATAAAAATTTATTAAATAAATCATTATAAGCATAAAATATTTTTTTCGTATTTTAAATTTTTTTCCCTTTTCAAACATATCACAAAACATGTTTCTTTTGTATCACAAAAATATTTAAAATTTTATAATAAAATAAATAATTAAATATAATGTAATAAATTATTTTTGATAAAATTTATGACATCATAATTCATAGTATAATTCAGATTTAATTTTCTATTTAAATAAGAAATATTATTTTTAGAGTAAAATCTAGTTTTTCAGTTCAAATCATTTATAAGATAATTATACTCATGAGTATTAAATATTCATGAATAATAATCGATGGAATTATCATTTAACACACTGAAAAAACCATGAAACTTCCTAAAATCATATTTATATATGATAATACCTTCACATAAAGAGGTCAATATTAGTATAGATACACTAACCCATACTTATTCTAATTAAATATTATTTAAACTCTATGTTAATTGAAAAATTAACCTATTTATTCTTAAAATTCGTTATATTGTTGAACAATCATAAAATATTTTTATAAATCCCTATTATAGCACCCCCACTTTGTAGTATGTCTTCATTTCACCCTTTTTCTTATATTTAGAGTCTTTGGGATAGTTTATGTAAGTGTTTAGAGGTGTAAAAAGGGTTGACCCTAGAGGTTGGCTACTAGAAAAATATATAGGAACAATTTACACTTAAAGTATTGGTTTTACAACATAAATTATTGATGTCGGTTTTTTAATGAAAATTTCATTATTTAGAACCTATTTACACCATAATGTAGAATTTTATGTTATAAAATTGTGTTTTTCCAAAAAAAATAATCAAGGATAAAGGTATTTCAGGGTAAGTGAACCTTGAGGAAATCATGACATAATTTCTCAATTTACACCATAAATCATTCTAGTTCACTGATTGTTATTATGTTTAGTGGTTTTAAATTATTATATGCTGCCTTTATTTTTCTTCACAATTTTTAAGGTTATTGTAGTTAAATTTTGGTGATCTTCATGATCTAGCCCCCATTTTCATTGAATCATTTAGAATTCATTTGTGGAAATCAAATTTTGGGGTCCTATTCTTCCTTCTATTTTGGGATCTATTTATGGTGTCTTAATCAGAACCATATATTGGTGTGTGATACAAGGATCTATGGGTATGGGTTATGGTGATTATATCATCAAGGGTTTTGATATAGGAATATAAATAAGTGGTTGATCTCAATAATAATTTTTTATTATTTGTAAATGTAAAATTGAGGAAGGTGTATCATCTCCCTCTCTATTGTTATCGAATTTATGGGAAGGACTGTTGAAACATTGTTCTTGTTCTTTTATTTGAAATGTCAATATTATTTTATATGTAAACATATTAATTTTATGTGATTTTAAAAGGTTGGTTTTGAATGATGATCATGAAATTTTTTAATTCAATTTTCTCATTGGATTTGGTTTTCAAAATAAATTGTTCTTGATGAAAACTATTTTATGTTGATGATGGTATTGGAATATATGGTGGATTTTGTTCATATTTCATTGTATTAGGCCTTGTTGGTATAAACATGGAGCTTGGTTTCAACTGGAATGGAATAAGGGGATATCACTTATTGATGACTTAATGGGAGAATGATTTTTGATCATGATTTTTGGTATTAACATTCATCATGAATGTTTATTTGTGTGTGATTATATGACATGAAATGCGTATTCCAAGTATAAAGTGTAAGTTAATATGGAAGGATTTATTGAGGTAAATTTTTTTGTTAATATATTTTCCTTTGATAAGATATTTTCTTAATATCAATATATGTTTTATATAAAATGTTCTAACTTATTATTTTCCAAGTAAAGTGTCTTGGGAAGTATTTTGGGGAATCCTAATGAGTGATATACTCACCACCCCATTCGTTGGAACATTGGTGTATTTGAGGACATAATCTATTGATATACTGGGAAGGTTCATTCTTTGTATTTTCCTAGTGATGATCCATGAATTCAATTTTTGGTTTCTAATGTTGGAGTTGGGAGTGTCTTCATATTGGTCTGGGATAGTCCCTCTTTAGTGCTAATTCACATTTATTTTGAGTCTTATCATTGCACCTTTATTCATTTTTCATTGTTACAATAATATAGTTATATTTTTTTATTTCATTTACTTATGTGATTTCCCATTCATAAATAATTTATTTGGGTTTTATTGTATTTTTTTTAGTAGTCCATGTTTTCTTATAGAAAAATAATCACCCCATGAAATACTAAAACCATGGAATTTATTTCCTACCTTTAGTTTCATGGGGGTGTCACCTAAGGTTTTCAGAATCACCTGTTCTTCCCAAGAAAATGGGTGAGGGGTGGGATGTTACAAATGGAATCTATTTTTTGGTCCTTGTGTTGGGTTGGTAGCAAGGATATATGACATTTTGAATATCAAATGTATAGCATAAGAAGACACAAAAAAACACTCTATGTTGAAACTCATGTTACCATGGCTTCGGGGTTTAATAGTGTAATAAGAAACCTCTAGGAGTGTTTTCATGTCATCATTGTTTTTTTAGAAAATGGGTGTTATATATCATTTATTAGTACAGAGACATCCCACAAGGAATGAATTTTTCATATTCTGTTCAAATGATTGGCAAATATGGTTAAAATGTTTTATTTATTGAATGGTTGTTACACTAGCTATTGTTCATAGTGATTATAATTGTTCATAATTTTTTGAAAATTAATCAAGCCTTCAGTTCATGGAGATAAATGGGGTAAATTGTGTACTATTCTTCAAATAGAGAATGGAAATCGGATGATTTGATTGAAATTTGAAACAATAACATACTAAAAATATAGATTTGCCTAAGACATAGGTGAACCAAAAACATTTATAGAGAATATGTAATCATTTCAAGTCATCTATAGTGGAAATAATAATAATGCAATGGGAAAAGTTGATAATTTAGTGTAGATTCAGAATCCAAATCCACCTTTGTTTGAGGGGATTATGAACATAAAAATAAAAAGTTTGGATAAAGTGAATGAGTGGAATCTTTTATTTTTTAGGTACATCATAAGGGTTGAAAGTTAAGTTAGAAACCTATATTTTGAAAGATCTTTCATGACGATGGTATGGTTTAGTTATCGAATATAAAGCTAACCAAAGTCTTATGTGGGAATATTTTGAGGAATTTGTAAATAAAGTATTATACTAACACACATTCAAAATACAATTAATAATATATTTTATCAGCATGAAGTAAGAAAACCTCTCTTTGACCGAGTAAACAGATATGTTTATAAACACAGTTCATTTCACCATAGAAACAGAAGCTAGTGCTTCTTTAATGGAACATATCATTATGTTGGAATTGTGACCATAGATTCGATCAAAATTATATTTTCATTATATTATAAATTTTATGAATATGTTTAACAGGGAAACAATGATGAAACCATATCTTGTTTGGAATCCTAAGAGTGGTAGTATAGTTTCTCCCCTAGGTGATGGATTCAAATATAGTGCTATAAATAAGATATTGATCGGTGACTACTCTTATAAAGGTAGATAACCTCTTAGTTAGACCATAAAATCAGTTAATTTTTCTACATTATCTGATACCAAACTAGGTTGTTTTCAATTTATTTCTTTAACACACCAGAAGAGACAATATAATGCACCACCACAAAACTTTCACCACTATGAAAAAATTAGCTATATCTAGATGTTTTTTCATAAACAAAAGAGATTAACATGTGGAATTGTCCCAACTATCCATTAATTTTCATATGATCTAAGAAAATAGTACCATTAGACAAGTTCACATCCACATGTTCGAGTGATTCTAGATGTTTCCTGGAATAATTTTATTGCTCTTTTGATACATTAGTATAGAAGAAAGATCTATAAAATAATATCTAATTAATAGTTATATATATAAGAACAATATATTGATAGTAAGAAATCAGGTCCCTTTATAGGTCGGGGTATCATTCTTCTAAACTCAGTTAATTTGCATGCATTATTTGATATGGGTGCATTTCATTATTACCATTTTTCTTCTATTGATAAAAAATTAGTATTGAGTGTTTAAATAATTTCTCATATCATGACTGTTAATACACCCCTTGGATGGTGGGAGTTCATTGGATTCAAAATTCTAGAATGTTTCATTACCATTGGAGTAGTGCAGTTTCTCTTGGATTTTATAGTCTTGGTGATAGATTTTTTTGATTTGTTATTTGGAATTTATTGGATAGTGGAATTTAAATACCATATCAAATATTACACATAGAAGGTTACATTAATATCCTAGTTTGTACTCCTTTACCTTTTCAAGGGGATTGGGATATAAATACAGTTAAAGGAGGAAATTTATTGGAAGTTGATAGAACCATCTCTAGAATCTTTTTATAATGACCTTAAGAACATCTGATGAAACAAGGAATGAATCTCTTCATGGAATATTAGACTGATACACAGATGTTTTTAGGGATGATTTCTTTAGGATTCTACCCAAAAATAAAATGGAATTTACTAGTTATATACTACCAGGAACAATATTTAGTTCACCACTATCTTAAACAATGGCATTGAATGAGTTGTTGGAAATTATGGTATATCTTGAAGAGTTTTAAAGTATATTTTGTATCAATCCTAGTACATAACCATTTTCTTCACCATTTTTATTTTTAAATAAGTAATATGGTAGTCTATGCATGTGTATTGATTATCATATGTTTTATCATGTATGGACTAAAAATCGGCACCCCCTTCCACAAAACGGTGATTTGTTTGACCAATTAGAGGGAAATAATTTTTTCTTATGATTTATTAAATCTCAATATATCATTAGCTTAGATTAAAAATTAAGGATATCCCAAAAATAGAATTTTATATTCTCTATGAAATTATTAATGTGTCTCTATGCCTTTTGTTCTAACAAATGTGATGATATTTTTCTTGGATTTGATTTACTTTATCTTCCTTCAGTACCAAGATTCTTTGGTTGTTGTATTTTTTAACAATAATCTAGTTTATTCTTGATGTAGGAATGAAAAATTATATCCCTTTTAAATTATACTGAGTACATTCTATTATCATCATTTTTATGTTATATTTTTTATGTGTGACTTATGGATTAAATAAGTTTGTTTCCTCATGCACATAAATAAGAAAATCTAAGTAAATTGACTATGATCACATTATATCATCCACAGACAGATGAAAATTCAGAATGCATTAGTTAGAAATTGTAACATATTATCATGGTATGTGTCTTGGACATTGGGGGTTTATGTGAGGATCATATTCATTTGTTAAAATTATCATATAACAACCATTATCAGCAAAAAAATGATGTAGTTTGATGATTTTTATGGTCATCCATATAATTATCCTTTATAATTGGTGGAAATTGGAGAAACATCTTTGATTGGACAAATTCTTGTGTATGGGGCTATAGAAAAATTTAAAATTATTTGAATGTAGATGGATATAAAAAAATAAATAACATCTTGGGAAACAAGTGATGTTAGTTATATGATATTTGGGATTGTTCAATTTTAAGGAATGTATTGGTACTATTGCATATTGTTTAGCATTACCATTGAGATTCAATGTTGTACATAACATCTTCCATGTTTCTCAACAAAATAACTATCATCATGATACAAGGAATGTGATCAGTTGGGATCGTGTTACTCTTTATCCAAGTAATTCTTTTGTCCATGAACTAGAATGTGTTATATATATACAATAAAAACCCCTTAAAGGGTGATATATTTCCTTAGTGAAATTATTATTTAAAAATGGTTTGTTTCAAGAGGAAACTAGGGAATATGAAATACTTATGTAGGATAAATGGACCAGCTTTTTTGATTGAAACATTGGTATCCAGCTTCCTAGGGAAATTAATACCAATAGTGGGGGGAATTAAACACCCTCTATTTGTGTTATTCCATCATTTTAAATTTTTTTCATACTAGTCTTTGGGTAATTTTATGGAAGTTTTTGAAGGTTTAAAAAGGGAATATCCCAGAGTCTTGCTACTAGAAAACATACAGGATCAATTTATATTGTAAATAATTTTTTTCTTTTGTAAACTATTTTGTAAATATGTATTATAATACTTTCAAGGTGTAAAAACTATTTAAACCATAATGTATATTTTTATACTATAAAATTTTTCCCTTAAAAAATAACTCATCTAATGGTTATTTTAGCATAAGTGAACCTTGAAGGTTTTATGATATAAATTCTTAGTTTATGATGCAATTCATTTCAGACCATCGAATTTTATTATGACTGGAAGTTATGAAACCTAATACACTTATTTTCTTATCCATATCAACTCCCATGGTTACCATATGTAATTTATAGAGATCTTTGATGGTTGGAAACCATTAGAAACACATAATTGAGTGTTCATTTGTATACATCAAAATTTAGGGTTCCCTTCATACATATCATTTCAGATCTATTTTTGTTAGCTTGATCGGAACCATAGATTGGTGTTTGATACCTAGATATATGTGTTATAATTGTAGTGGTGAGATGTTATTGGGTTTTGATAATGGAACAAAAGGGATATGTTGATGTGTGGAATTGTTTCAGGTTCTTTATTCCAACTTAATCGAGGTAGGTGTCCTTTCAACCACTCTACTATTCTAGAACATATTGTCTTGAATCATGATAAATATTTACTTTTATTTGATTGGAAATTTCTTGACTAGTTTATGTGGAAAACCTTTATTTTCATGTCATTTCAAAAGGATTGTTATGAAATATGTTCATGAGATGTTTTAATTGAATTTTTTTTAGAAAATCGGTTTTTAAAATAATATTTATGTGTGGAAAACTATTTCATATATATGATCGTATTTAAATACATGGAGTAATTTGTTTATATAAACTTTTATGAATCCTTATTAAAATATAATTGGTTCTTGGTTCTGACTATAAGGGAACAAGGGGATATTACCTAGTGATTACATAGGGAAAGATCGATTTATTCTCATGGGTTTTGGGATTTTCATTATCAATACTTGTGTGTGTGTGTGATTATAGAATATGGAATGGGTATGCTATGTCAAAAGTGGATGAGAAAGTGGAATGATTTATTTGGTAAAAAAAATATTAAACTAATATCCTTTGATAAAATATTTTTTTATTCTCACCTTTCTGTTATATAAAATATGTTAACTTGTTCTTTTCATATTGGCATGTGTTGGTAGGTCTTTAGAGAAGTACTACTGAGTGATATACGCACCACATACTTCGGAACATTATTTAATTGTTAGATTACATCTACCAAGATATTGGTAAGGGTTATGTTTAATAATTCTCTGGTAAGGTTCCTTCGCATCATGGGTTTTTTTGTGGATGATATTGTTGTAGAGAACTTGTATCATGGTCTAGGATCGTTCCATTTTGGTTTCTATGTCTTTATATTTGGAGTCTTATCCTTAAAATTTTATTTCTTTTCCTTTGCTACTCTAATATTGTTTGGTTTGTTTATTTCCTTGAGTAATATGATTTTTCATTCTTGCATCTCATAGATGGGTTTTATTTTATTTCCTTCACATTGGAATGTTGTGTTTTAATTATGGAAAATCATCCCCCAATGATTCTTCATTACCTTGGAATTTATTTCTAGTCTTTGGTATCCTTTGGATCATACCTATGGTCAGTAGTACATCAGCCTTTTCCCAGTCCATTTTCTGAGGGGTTGGGTGTTACATCTAATAATACCTAGAAATTATTAGAAAATTATGAATCACATTAACTATCAATTGTATAGACTAATTTATAATTACTTTATACTTTAATTAAGTTTGTGTAAAGGTAAAAATATCTATGGAAATAATTTCTTGGATGACCAAGAATAGGTTAAATGTTTAAGATGTCATTTATATCAGGTATTGTTGTATAATGATATATTCTTTAGTTATTTCAAATTTTTGGTCAATTAATTTTACACATTGTAATATTATAAAAATTTATTAATATTATAGGATGTCTATTTTTTCCTTTATCGAGGAAGCATCATCAAATTTACAGTGAAAACGTTACATTTTAATGTAAAAAACATAATTAAATAAAATTATAAAGAGGTGTATCTTGGGTTATATGTTGAAACTATTGAACTGGAGGTGACATACTTTATATACAGGACATAGATGGTCTCGTTACTATGTTGGTGTTTTCTATTTTGATATTTTATTTGTGTTTCTTTTAGATAATAGTTTTTTTGTCAAGAATGATATATTTTATACATTCTCATGTACCTTATTTTTTTCCACAAGTTTTAGCTAATCATATAGACACTTAGTGTGATACTAATCTTATAATAACATCTCTCGAGACTTAGATAAAATTCATCCATATATAGGATTGTCTATAAACTTTGGATATCAACCAAGTATGTTAGAGAATTTTCACGATCATTCTTGATACATTGGATTTATGGTATTTTTCTACTCTAATAATTAATAATTCCATGATAAGAATGAATGGTTTTTTGATTGATCCATGTTATATGATTATACTTAATGTCATAGGGAAAGGGATAATGATTATACCAACACATGGGTGATTCAATCACACCAAACCTTTTATTAATGTTTTAATTATTATGAATTGTATTTATATATAAAAAAATAATATAAAGGGTTAAGAGTGACACACAATGTGATATTTGAAAATTTTGAGTTCTTTATCCAAGGTTTTTGGTTATGTATGAATCAATTTGTCAATTGACGGGAGGTTCATTTTTTATTAAAATATTTAATGAAAATTAAAAAAAATCTTAAATAAATATTATATATATTATAAAAAAACACACACTAACACACATACATATATAGATATATTAATTTAATCAATTCAATAATTAAATAACAATAAATGTATTACTTTTATCATTATATCATTTAAATTTTTAATGATTTTACAAGTAAGGATATGATGAATTAATCCATTTTAATTGTGTAATGATTAATTAATTTTCATTTACCACTTCATGTATGAAATGATTATGTTAATTTCATGAAATTAGTAAAACTAAAAGCATTAGTTCTGAAATTTTAGAAAGGAAGGGTTAATGGGGATCACCAAACCACAACAATTTTAATATAAGAGGCAATTCCTTAGAAACCTCTCTATATTTTTAAGACATTTATTTTCCAAATATATTTTCTAGAATTTAATGACAAATAAAGAATGGTGAAAGACTGAAAATTTTCAAAATAAAATTAAAGGTACTTAAAGGCCTTAATAATCAAGGGGACTGAAGAATTTAATAAATTATCAATGTAGCATAAGGGCCTCCATAGAGGGACGAATTTAAGGAATTACATTTGGTGGATAGACTATATGACTCAAATTAGAGAAATGGATTAATGTTTTCTAAATAGTAGACTATATGTATTCTTGATAGTGTTTTTAATGTCTATAACTCATTAATGTGTCCTGGAGGACCCAATGATTACTACCTAAGATCGGGTCCATTGTAGCTTGGCCCAAAGCACAAGTATACTATCGATGGACATCGAATGTATGGCCTATAAATATTAAGTGGTTATCCTATTGAATGTGTTATAAATATAAATACCAATTACTTATATATCAACATAATACTGCAAAAGTTTCATAGAGTCTATAAAATGACTACAAACAGCACCAACCAATTGTACATATAAAAAATACATAAATGCATTTCCTAAAAATAGAACCTCTAAAAATTGTTTCAAAAAATACCCTTAAAAATAAAAAATACACATAATAGATAACTATATATAGTAATTGAAGAAAATACCAATAGATGATTATAAAAGTTGGTAACATAAAAATTACTTGAAAATAGCACCCACTGATGGTACGACCAACAATACCCATAAGTTGGACCTACTATAGTAATCGTTATAGTACCCACTATGGTAATTACTTAATTTAATTCTACTATAATTAATAATTTAAATCTAATGGTACCTACATCAATTATTAAATAATGTTGAGATAAATTATAATATTTTGGTATAAAATGATCATTATCATCATTAAAATACGTTTTCAATTTATGATTATAGTTTTATATCTCAGCAAATCATATGGAATGAAATCCATTTTATTATTTCCATTTCACTTTTTTAAAATCATATTCATCTTACCACAGTTGAATCGATGAAAATTTTAAATTTTAACAAATTAATATGATATATTTTCCATAAATGTATGACAATGTGCAACATACCACCTATGAACTACATTATTAATTCAATGAGTTATATAACCCAAGCAGTTAAAAAAGAATTTATCTAATATGATCATATGGATTTCATATTTAACAAATTCATATGAGAAAATCAATTTTTCCAAACCATACAATGTATCTAATCCATATTGAATAAAAACCTATAACCAAAAAAATCATTTAATTTCATAAATGTTAAGAATGTATTTTATTTTATTAAATGATTATGAATTAGTTGTTATAAAAAATCATTATGTATTAAAAAATTATTACAGTTTATTAAATTTAAAAAATTATAAATAATTTAATAAACACATTAAAAAATTGAATAACTAACAATTTTTAAATGAAAACATATAATTATAATTTTTTGAAAATATTTTAAAATTGAATTATGGAAATGAAAATAAAGTGAGGTTCCCCAAAATACATTTCCTAAAAAAAAAGTGGAAAAGGAAACTCAATTGGACTTATATACATATAGTATTTTCAAGAAGAAGGGAAATAATTAATAACATATTAAAAAGGTCATAGTGGATTTGGATAATGGATATCAGAATTAGTAGAATCCACACCACATGGGCAAGTAGTGTTAACCTCAATTACTTCCTCTTCTTAATATTTATATAACTTATATTAATATTTTTCTGTTTTTAATGGTTTATAACTTTTAAATAGTAATTATTTAGAGGATCTTTAAATATTAAAGTTAAACCAAAAACTTTGAAAAATATGGTATTTAGTTAAAATAAAAAATAAATTGATTCATTTTAATTAAATATCATATTTTTTTTAATAAATCCCAGAATTAGAAATTTTAGGAAAAACACTAAAAAAATTATCATTTTTAAGTATTTTTTTCATATGTATTCTGATTACTCTTACCTAGGGAAAGACAATACATAAGTATTTCACTTGATCTCCTCAACCTTATTAAGAATATTAACCAAATTTAGATTGGGTCAAATATTTTATGTTAAACAAGCCAGCTATGTATATGGGAATGTTTTATATTACTAAAAATACATAAACATAATATCACATTAATAATGATAATATATATTAGAGATATTTTAAGATTAATAAGATGATTATTAAAATTTTGGTGGAAGTGAATATGTTGCAGGGATTAATTTTCAATAAACTACCAAATTTGTGGTGTGAATATGTGCATGCAGTAATATAGTCCAATAAAATTAACAATAAGACCTTAATAGAATATCGATTTAAAGATACCTTATAATTTTCATACATTTCAGGGCCTAATGCTTTTAAATAAATGTGTTGATTGAAAATAATATGCCCATGAGATATAAAAACTAATTCAGGTTTATTAATAATTATCTAAGGTAGAAATTTGGTTATTACATAACCAAGTGACCCAATTGGATTGTTTCCAAGAGTTATGGGTTGGCGATTCAAAAACTATAATATATATAAGGGTTTTGATTATTCGTCTATCAATTTTTTTAGGGGATGAAATAGATTAATTTCATCCATGAAAATAATTATTACTTGAGGTAGAATTCATGTTTTACCCAATGTAAAAAATTATGAATACTAATTTTCTAGATATAGTGATGTATAAATTCATAAATGTATTTAATGAAATATTTTTTCCATTTCCTAAAACATGACACAAAAAACATGCATGGTTTAAATATATAGAATATACAATTTAAAGACACAATCTCAAAACAGTGCCTATGGTATCTCCTTTAAATGGGTATGTTGAATTGAATTTTTTTTATTAATTTGTATCACATTTGATGATTTTCATAAAATAATAATATATTTTAAATATATTATTTTAAATAACTCTAAGAATGATATATTTATTACCTAAATTTAAAATAAATTTTATTATAAGAATCCTTATTTAGATAAATTATATGTTTATTCCCTCAATTAAATTCTACAAATTTAAATCTTTATAAGAAATAAGAATACATGGAAAATTTTAGTATAAAAGAACACCAAAATATTGTTTACCGATATTAGGTTAGTTCTATAAGGATTAGAGAGTTCCAAGAAATATTTTAGTAAATGATGTATATTTCAATATTTTCCCCCTCTCATATACAAAAAAAGATTTGGGTGTGTCAACTGTTTGGAGAGATTTGGGGTCCTAATAATGAAGGAATTGGCACTTCGCTGGATTTTGGAGAAAATATGAAGAGATAAATTTAAAGTATTATTTTGATGGTAATTTCAATAGAAGGTAAGTTAAAGGAAAATAAGTTGTTTGGAATGTAAATTTGTTCTGTAGTGACTCAGTGTTGTCATACATATATATTACATCCATTTTAATGAATATTTATAACATTAAATGAACACACATCTAAGGATAATAATAGTATAATTCCTTTAGAAACATGGAAAAATAATCCAGTGGTTACAATGTGAGATATATCTTATACCAATATGATCTTAATATCGAGAAGCCTTCATAGAAAAATAATACATAATACATTTCTTCATAGTCTGTTGAATGGAAACATAATAAAGGGTGATATTATATTCTCAATAAGGGTAAATAAGGTAGATACACAAGCATAACATAATATGAGGGTATGATAACATGATCATAACATTTGAAACCCATTCCCTTCATATCAATGATAATAATGTTGAGTCATGGAATAAATATTGGATGTTCAAGGGACATAAACTATAAGGAAATAAAAGAACATAATCCATAAATGTTAAAAATTATTATAAGACTTGTATTTTTAGAATACACATAAGCCCAAAAAATATTAGGTAATGGATACCCACCAAAATATTCAAAACAAGTTAGTCATGGGATGACCATCTATGTAACTACATTAATATTTAGATGAACTCAGATGTACCCTTTTTTAGTCTTGGGATAACCACCCAGGTTCCTTCCTTTTGGAGATATGGATAACCACACATGTTCCATCTAAGCTTATAGAACATTTATCATTACCCAATTAATTGATGGGAGATATAAGTCACAACCATCACACATTGTAAATCATACATATGTTTGAAACAAAGTCATAAAACATTCATAAAAAATAACCCATAAAAGAAATTATTTTCATAATCATTTCATCATATCATAACCAGTTGAAATGAAACATGTTTCATAATAAACATAGCATAACACGTCGAAAAATAATTAGGTTTCATAAGAATCCCATCATCTTATTACCTATAGAATAGAAAAGAGTTCCATAAATATCATACCATCATAATCATAATCCATTAAGAGAATAAATAATAATGGTTTTATTAGATTATATACTTATTAAGGCATAGGTAGCATCAATATATGTAATCTTAGATGGGAAAATATTTTGAAGGATCATTTAAACCATTTCTTGAGGAAAATATATTTTCCGATTTTAATAAATATTTTTGAAAAATTAAAAAAAAAATTAAAATTTTATTCTCTGAAAATATCATTAAAAATTTATCAATTAATATTATAATAAAATAATAGTGATACTGATAGTAGGTTTTTTTCATTTCGTACACATTAAAACAATGATTCCTTTAACATTTTTGGTAAAATCAAAATAGGCATTGTTTGAAAGAAAATATTCCTATCAGAAAATTTTTAAAAAGATTAAAGCATGGGGAAAGTTTCTTTTAAAATCATATGATAACAATAAAATATTTTTAGAAAACATGTTTTTGGAAGAAAACATATTTCTAACCGAAGATAGGAAAAAAAGTTTTATTTTATTAAAAACATTTTCTCAATAAATTTAAATAACAAATAGTGGAAAATGGAAATATTACATGAAAATATCATGAATAAATAGATCTAAATAAAATTCATGAGTTTCTTGAGGGATGTATCATAATATTAAATCATCTTAAACTTAATCATAAACAATCTCGAAAAATGATGTGATTGTAATATAAACTCATTACCAATTTTGTTTATTCGAATATTAATCCCCAAGAATGAATAACATAACATGGAACATAAAATTACATGATGATAAATAAATTCATGATATTACATGTCAAAGGATCTGTATATACACCTTGTGAAAAAATATAGGTTCATAACAAAATGTACATCTTGAAGAAGACAAGTTGAGACAAATAACCCTTAACGATTTGATAACATTTAAACCGTAAAACAAATGAAAGGGATATCCTCAAATGGATATGAAATAAAAATAATTGTAAGTAGATTAATCATAAAATAAATTTATATTATGTATAAAAATCACAAAAAAGAAACATGTGGTGAATATGTAATTTTCCTCACAAAAAATAAAATTGAGGTGTAAATCCCTTACCTTAAGTCGTGAATTTCTTCACAGATGTTAAAAACTCCAATATAATAAACATATGTTTATTATAAATCTATTATAAAATATGGATATTTATCAAACCATATATGGAATTTTTATCACCTTTAATGTTAAAATTATATTTTCATAATAATTGGGTATTTTTAATATATGTTTTGATTTTATAATTATTTTCCGCTTACATTGTTCGTGAATTCATCATATAAATAATTTTAACAATGATATAAATATCTTATATATTCATTTTATATGTATTTAGAGTAATCCAAAAAATTCAGGGGTAGAATGGGAAATAATCCATTCATGGAGATGGTAGGTAATATGTATGCATGAATGTTGTTTCATTTTATTAGTTTGATTATAATATAAAAGGTATATGATAAATTTTCATTATAAAAAATTTATATTTCATATATATTACATTTGTTCATTAATACTATATTTATTACATTCTATGTAAAGCATCAATGAATCACATATTTGTAAGGTGGTAGTCTTTCGTATACATGTGAAAAGTTATCCTATTCCCCAAAAATGTGGATTATGAAGGTAGGCGTGATATTATAGTTATAGAAACATAATAATATTTTATATATAAAATATAAATAATTATTTATTAATTATTTCCTTCTTTTATATATGTAAATTGAAAAACGAATAAAATTGGTTTGTGAGGTGGTAGTTTGTCGTACACACGAAAGATGATTTTGTAACCCTTTTTCTGGAAGTGGATATGGTTGTAAGTCATGATCTAAACATGAAAAAAATCCAATTATATGTAATATACTGAATTAAATATATTTTCATGTAATTATAATAACTTAATTAAGTTGAGGAATAAATAAAACTGAAATGCTCGTTTATAAATGTTTCTGATTCTTCATGTACCTTTAATTGGTTTACACCAAAATCCTTCCCTTGTTGGATTTCTATATAATATATGGTTTCTAGTATGAGACAAGAAAATTTGTAAAGTTATTTTCTAAAGTCTTGTCTAATACAAATTTTTTTTAAGTTCTTAATAGGATATACTAAGGGGAGGTCTTTTATAAGAGAGGTGAGCATCACACTAAGAATTGTTTGAACGAATGAATTTTACCTAAGTAATTTTTTCATGTCACAAGGATCCAAAATGGAGTATTAGAAATACTAGTATAGTTAATTTAAAAATATTTTCATATAATGGCTTTTTTAAATTTCTTGTTTTATTTTAAAACCTTATATTTTTATTGTAACCCCCCCAATAATCTCATGTCTACCTTAACTACGGTAAATATTTTTTAGTATTTTTACTATTTATTTAGGATAGAAAATAAGTTAAAATTATTAGAAAATATAAATTATTATAATTATAAATATGAAACATATTTTTAATATTTCAAATCAAATAATTGTACAATTTTAATTTTAAAATACAATCTCGTATACATGATGAGAAAATAGTTTTTTAGAAAATATCAAAATGTTTGAAATATTTTTTTATCATAATTAAATATGAAATTGATCCCAATGAAATAAAGTATATTAATGAATGTATAATTAAACTAATTTTACTTTAAAAACAATATAAAATATATTTTATCTCTATAAAAAATTAAATGAAAATGTAGTTTTCAATTAAAATTTAATATTTTTCACTATTCATCAAACAATGAAACTTTTCATTAAAACCCAAAAAAATTACCCTAAGATAATTCTACAATTATGATTACAAAATAAATTATTTTATCAAATTCATTCGGTAAAATTTTCCAAAAATAAATTATTTATTATTTATAAAATGTCATAAACAACATATTTAAAAAAATAATATTTCGGAAACATATAATGACTTTTCCAAAAATTATGTATTTAATTATCAATATGATTAATTTATATTAAACTATTATAAAAAATATTTGAAAATTGATTATTATTATTCATATCTCTATGTTTAATGCTTATGTTATATTTCCACATTTAAATAATAATAATAATAATATATCATGGCTTTGTTAAAATCTAATTTAGTGTGTAAATCAAGTTAACTCTTTGTTATGTGTAGTGTAAGATTAAATTTGTGTTTATATTATTTAAAGGTATCCATGAAATTTAATTTATATATAAAAAATATCATTCATACAATCTTTGGTTGTTACATTTGACCCTCTAAAAATGATTTTCTCCCTCACAAATAATCACATTGATACTAAAAAATGAGGATTATTCTACCTTATATTTTCCATAGGTTCCCTTGTATCTTACTCAAACTGGTGGGTTTTTTTCACAAAACATTGACTGGGTGAGTGGCCTTTTTTAATATAACATTCCGTATGTGATGAAAAATATATACCGGTTGTTCCTCATAAGAAATATCTCACTCTAGTGTTATTTACTCTTTGTTCATTAAATAGGAAGTCTTAGGCATGTACTTCCTCAAGTGAGATACATGTAACACATCATTTAATTGAGAGAGGTTTGGTGGAATCTCTAAGAGATAATATGTAGTCTTGATATGACCAATAATTACAAAGGGATCAATCTACATAGGGATCAGTTTTCCCTCTCTATCCAAATTTCATTACCTTTTTTCATAGATAAATTCTTAGAAACACCTTGTCACTAACTTCAAATTTGATACCACATTAACAATTATCATTATAACTTCTCTACTGACTATTATTAGACTTGATTTTTTTTTTGATGTCTATATCTTTCTCTATCATTTCATAAGGTATCTCACATACTAATATCTATATTTATTAAACTTCATTCTATCACATTGGAGCACCAAATTTCATTCTAAAGAGCACTTCATAAGGATCACTCTGAATTATTGAGTGAAATCTATTATTGTGTGAAAACTCTATTAGAAGAAGGTGTTGATCCCAACCACCATTTAAATACAAAGAAAAATATCTCCTCATAACTTCTTTGGTTTAAATAGTTCTTTTAGACTAACCATGTGTTTTAGTATGGTATATAGGGTTGTAACTCAACTCTTTATCAAGAGATCACTGAATTATTCACTAGAACATTAAGGCAACCCTCTTATCCTGATTAGACGCAATGTAATGTGGTACTGCAAGGAACTATAAAACTTATTTCATGAATATCATGTAAATATTATTAAGAGAGATGTATGCTCATATAGTGATAAAAATTACTAACTTAGTAAGGTGATCAACTACAGTCTATATATCACTTTGTCCTTTAGATGTTTTTGGGAGTCTCACAACAAAATCCATGGTAATGTTTTTCCATTTCAATTTTTTGTATGGGTAATGTATATAACATACCCAAATAATTTTTTCTTACATCCATAACATTTTTTAAATACCAAAAACTGATATAAAAAACCCTCTAATATCACCCTTTAATATATCCCACTATAAATACACTTTCAAATATCTATATATCTTTGAACATCCTGTATTAATAGAGAATGAAGAACTGTGAGCTTCTTATAACAACTCCTTCTTCAAATCTTGTACAGACAGAACACATACCTATTTCTTGAACCTTATCAATCCATCATGGTCAATGTTAAACCCATGAACATTTCTAACATTATTATAAGGACCTACATCTTCCTTTTGGGCCTCATTAATATTAACATGGATAAATTGTTGAACATTAAATTTAGAAAGATATAATTTTTTCCCTTACTTAAGGATTTCCATAACCATCCTTTTAAAATCAAAAAACAATGGTTCTTTTATAATCCTTATCATGGATAATCAAGAATGATAATTTCATCTCAATTCATCACCCACCTTGTTCTCTTTATGTGGTGGTAATATGTTTAGCAGAAATAATCTTCAATCATCTCTAACAATCTTCTTTGGTGAATATCGAATTCCTTCTATGTGAATATATACTTCAATATTTTTAAGATCAGTATATATATCACAATTCTTTTCATATAGATAATGCCTCCACATATTTAATGAAAAATTTACCACAGCTAGATTCTAATCATGAGTTCAGTAATTTTTCTCTGGAATCTTCAATTATCATGAGGTGTAAGCTTTAACTAGGTCATTCAACATAAGAAGACATCACAATTCCTTATCATATGTGTCACTATAGATTGAAAACCCTTCTCCACTATTGGGTAATGTAATAATAGGTGTCTGAAAAATCTTCTCTTAGGTTCTTTTAAATTTTCCTTAAATTCATATTTCAAGAGGAACCTAGATCTTTTATGAGAAAAAATAGTCAGAGGATAAGATATTCATGATAAATTAAACACAAACCATCAATAATATCCCCATAAAGGAAGAAAACTATTTATAGCAGGCATTGTGGTTGGTTTGGCTCAACGTTAAATAGAATGAGTCATTAATATATCTACCGATATACCCTCTCATGATATTATACGGCTTAAAAGTGACACCTTTTGTAGACAAAAGTCACACTCTATAAATTTTGTATATATTTTATCCTTTCTCAGTGTATTCAAAACAATTCTAAAGTGATCTTCATTTTTTTCCTTTCAATTTGAATATATAAGAATCTATTCTATGAAGACTACTAATAACTTATCAGGGTATTCTCTAAAGACTATTCATTAAATCCATAATGATAGGGGTCATTGTTAAGAACAAATGGAATCACAATATATTCATATTATTTTTACCTTGTACGGAAAGTGGTCTTGTGTATATCATCTCCCTTGAACGTCAATTGAGGATATCCAAATTGAATGTGACAACACCATGTTTTCCATATACTATTTCTAAATATTATATGAATCATTTTTGGAACTTGGAGTGGATACGACATGAAATTCTTATACCTAATGTTATCAGAATTAATTCTTAAAATATATTAAATATATTAAATACATGCACATGCAATTTTATAGAAAATTTATTATAACTTATAAATGGGTGTAATATTGAAAATCATAGGCACCCATTGATTTAATAACATGGTATTTACCCTAGGCATGATATAATCCTGTAAAGCATCAGGTGTTTGGGTTGAGGAGCTATCATGGGATAATTTTTAAATAAGTTAATTGAACAAAAATAAATTTATTTAATTAATTAAAAGTCCTATTAATGTCTCTACATATATATGATTTTATAGCCTATTTTCAATGTTTATCCTCATAAATTTATATATCAAGGGGAGGCATTTGACAAAAACAGTGGAGCTTCTATTTGTGAGGGAAGATCGGATCATCGATCATTGATCGATGTGTGATGGAACCCAATGATTTTTCCTAAAAAATGAAAAAGAATAATTTTTTACTCGAATTAATTAAATTCACGATATTATTTTTGTGTTTTGAGGATTTACTTCCATTTTTTATTTTTACGATAAACATGAATCAATCGTCCAACATATTGATTCGTGGATCAGTCACAATATAGGTATGCGATTCATCTGTGTGGATTATTAGGAGAATAATTTATTTTATTATGGATATTCAGTATCTAGTCTTACATAAATGAATCAAGTCTAACCAAACATGGTGTAGGATCCTTCCAAATTTAGGTGTTTTACTGGTTTTCCGCCATTGTTATTTTTTTCTACTATGAGAATTATTTTAGATCATGCTTGGATAATTATCAGATAAAAATAAATTGCAAACCAGTATCATATCATAATGGATTATTATTACAGATTCTATATCGATATGAAAAGGGGATCATGGGATTATAGTAATGATTAGTGAATCAGATTGAATTAGAGACATCGGGTTCGAGTGGTGTATGCTACGATGATGAGGATGATTGATAACTGATTCTCGTGTTAATTTGATGATTGGATCACAAAAAGTGGAAAGGGGAAGTATCAGATGGAGTGGATCTGCATTCCCTGATGTGATTCATGGCCGGATTAGAGGCCAAATGAATGGTAAATTACATGGAGGAAGATTCTATATTTCCAGAAAATGTCATAGAACACAGAATATAATCTAAGATTACACGACATTTGGGACCCCTAGTGTGGAACTATGGTTTCCACGAAGAGGTTAAATATCCCATAACATGTGACCCATGTCACACAACATGTGTGTTGACCTGGAGGCTCAGTGTATACCTAGTATTGTACATGGGAATAAGCACGAGCATAACTAGAATTACATAAACATAGTTAGCTAGATACATAAACAACTAGGATTACATGGACTTATACCCATTGTGTACTCTGGAATATAAAATGACACTGTCAAGGTCTGTGATACACGATCATGAACTAGTGCTGATGGAAAGCATCATTTACTACATGTACACACTATGTTCTCCTCTAAAAATTGATTAGATCCCTTTTCATCTTAATCTTATAAAAGTTTCATTAGGGAGAATTCCCTTGATCTATTCCCTAAGGGTTATTATGGAATTGTGTTCAATGCATAGGATAGCGATCCCTTTCAAGGGACTTCTTTGATAGAGTTTTTGGAATCCTTATATGAGGCCTGATGTTAGATCCTATATCATCATCCTTCCCTGGGATTTCATCTTGGTATCATCATGACCAACACTATATAGGTGATGATCCTTTACATAGAAGGTTATTCTAGATTGATATGTTCCTTGGGTATAATCCTCATATTTGTATCATTATCTTTTGAATTATAGTGTATGGATCCTATGGTGATACCTGATGATAAGTGAATCTTAGAAGGACACCATTATTGATATCTGACTTGTGTAGCATGTTCTCCCAGATGAGTACTATATGGAACCTTCAAGCATGATTCCAAAAATGGACTAATGGTTGTGACTTTACTTTGAGATAGTGTTTCAATGTTTATTATACCTATATATTCTTATTATATTTTATAGAGACATATACCTATGTTGGTATTACAATCATTCTTTTTTTATATGCTTAGTGATTTCAAGGTTCTCTACTTGGTGTTTTTATAATCACCCATGCATGGGCTTTTCCTGCATGTGTCATGTCTTATGAAAATGCTTAAACATTTAAAGGAATCCTAGAGGGACCACAACTAGGAATAGATTAATGATCCTGACTAAATTATGTGTGTTTTAGGGGTTACCTCCATAACAGTCCCCTTCTATACATCTAGTTTTGACATTTCGATTTTGTTTATGGTGGGATTTTATTTGGAACTTTTTCCTTTTTGTACTTGTTATCATACAATGTTAGTGGGATTTAGATGTTTGTTAGAATGTTTTATCAGTATTTTTATATTTTAGTATTGTATGGGAATGGAGATGAGTTCATGTGTATAGGTACCTTAGGTTAAGGCATCCCATGTGAGTGATATTCCTACTCAGCGCTAGTCTCCAGCCCCTGGCCTATTAGAGGTGGGCTTCAGGTATTCATATAATGAGCCTCATTGGAACTGGTCATGACATAGTGGTATTAGAGCTGTTAGTTCTACATTAGGCCCAGAGTCTGTGAGATTGGTTTGGGGAAACAATGTTAAGTATTTTGAGTTTGGATTCTAGTCCATGGACTCTATGGTTGTTGTGGTGGCTGACATATCCATACACTAAGACTCCTTCCACCTTCCCTTAAACTCGGTACATGTGGATATTTGTTGAAGGGAAAAAATTATTACATGCATCATATAAGAGTGGTTTGTTTCTTTCATTTCCTTCTCGAGTCTGCTCTCCAAATATACTCTTTCACTATGGTACATATTGTCTATTTAAGGATGACTCCACAATGTATTTTATTTGGGATTCTTCATCAGGATCATGAGGATGATTCCCATAGTGGTGAGGAATTGATACAAAGTATTGTTCCACATTTGTTACTTCCATGTGGTTCACTAGTTATACAACCTCATGTTTCAATGCAGATAGTACCCACAGTACAAGAAGATGAGGTATGTAGGATTAACATACTTAATGAGTTACAACTATAGTGACCCCACAAGTTATGAGGTGAGCCTAACCCATATGTGGATGAGTACTATAATAAGTCGGTGAAGTGATTTCTCTGTCTTATCAAGACACCAGTAGATCAGATGGTGTTCCTCATAGTGATCCTTCACCATGTTATGGAAGGATGGTTGTGGGGTTTAGTGATCAATAATTATGATGAGGCACCTCTAGGATGGTTGGAGTTGGTTGAATTTTTATAAAAGAGTTGTCTCAATTAATTTTTATGGATATACACATCTTGTAGCTTCTATAGATTTAGTAGGTTAGTATGACAGTAACTGAGTATTCATCAAGGTCCACCGACCAATCTAGGTACTCGATGGATATGGTTTGTGATCTATTCTTTTAGGATCAATCCTTTGATCGAGGGATGTGTATATATATATGATCCATAATTATAGCTTTATTAATTCCTACTTATGTTGTTATGATATAGTGTGTTTTGGTAGTTGAGAGTTTTTTGGATGAGGAGATGTAGATAGTTGTTTTCAATTGTGGGAACACAGGGGTTGAGGCATTGGTATTAGGGATCATACATAGTCTCAAGGACCTGGATGTGTGAAAAATTCAATGATTCGCTACTGGAAATATGTCCTTTCCCAATTATTCTATACCAACGGTTTTTAAAAACCATTGTTATAGGTCCCCTTTCCCAACGGTTTGGCCAAACCATTGGGAAAGCCCACTTTGAGGTCACTTTTCCCAATAGTTTGGCCAAACCATTGGGAAAGTGTATGGATTTCTCAACAGTTTGGCCAAACCATTGGGAAAGCCCACTTTGAGGGCACGTTTCCCAATGGTTTGGACAAATCGTTGGGAAAGGGTATGGATTTCCCAACGGTTTGGCCAAAATATTGGGGAAAGTCCACTTTGTGGCCACTTTTCCCAACAGTTAGGCCAAATCATTGGTCTAGGTGCCCTTATTTTTTATGAGTACATTTGTTGAATATCGTCAAATAAATCATTATATAAATTACATATATATATATATATATATCCCAATATATTCACAAATGATACTCTAGGATAGTGGTAATGTAATTAATTTATAACGTGGAGGTTGTGGGTTCAAACCTCCGCTGGAACACTTTTTTATATATTCACATACCCCAACGGTTTTCTCCACACCGTTGGGATAGGGCTTCATATGGTTGGTTTTCCCAATGGTTTTGCGTAAACCATTAGGGAAAAGCTTTCCCAATGGTTTTGCGTAAACTGTTGGGAAAATCATTCCCAATGGCTTACTTACCAACAGTTTTCAGAACCGTTTGTATAAGATATACCAACGGTTCTGCAGGCTTTCCCAATGGTTCATAATTGTTGTGAAATTTTCCATTTCCAGTAGTGATTCAATTCTATGATAGAGGGTCTACATTTTAGGTCTAATATAATGGTTCAAGTCATCCCATGGAGAGGCAGTTCTACTCTTGTAACGGAATGGGACATCTTGCATGAGATTTTCTGACCCACTATATGGATGATAAGGAGATAGTAAATGGTCCTCCTGTGTAGATGTAGTTATAGGATTAGATAGGTCCTCAAGGATTAAAATGTGGAAGATAATATTTTAGAGAATCTAGAGGTGGTATACACTTTGACGTATTACCACCACCGCCCCCATGTAGTTCACCCTAGGCTTAGGGAGCTCAGGGATATGGGTGAGGTAGATGCATGTGTTTTTGGCTTATAACCTAGAGGATTTAATGATGATACAAGGTACAATAAATGTATATTCTAAAATATTTATTGTAATGATAGAGTTAGGTGAGATTCATTCCTTTATTTCCACTTATGTGGTCCGAGACATAGTTATTCTGGTTGATCCTTTCACTCAACCCTTGTGCGTGGAGACTCATTCAGGAGGTGACTCGGTGATCACACACTTCCAATGGTGGTGTAACCAAACTATTAGTGGTGGAAGATTATAGTGGGATATATTTGTATCAGTGACAAGGCCTTATGACATAATCTTAGGTATGGAATGGTTATCTATAGTTTATGCCTGGATAGTCTCTTTTAGGTTGAGGATGCAGTGTTTTCATAGAAATGGGACTAGTCTTTCCTTTGTGGGTGAAAAGGAAACCCATGAAGATTAATATGGACACATGCATAGGTGGGTATAGCTAATTACTCATCATTTTTTCATCATGAATCATTATGTGGTGGATCCAATATGTTTCCATTTCCCTTTAATTGTGGCATAGTATGAGGACGTTGTTCCTGAGGACATTATAGGATTACCTCCCCAATAGGAGATAGACTTCCACATTGATTAACACCCCAAAAAGACCCTGATATCTACACTACAATATCATATGACTCCCATAGATCTTTTCCAGCTAAATATGTAGTTGGAGGAATTATAGAGGAAAGGATTTGTTATACCCGGTGTTTCTTCTTTGGCATCCCCAATGTTGTTATCCAAGAAGGTGCACACAAGCATGTGGTTATGAGTGGACTACCATTTCCTAATCCACATGATAAAAAATAATAAGTATCCACTACTGAGTATTTATGACCTATTTGATCAGTTGATAGGGATATGATGGTTCTTTGATATTTACCTCAGATAAGGATATCACTAGTTGTGAGTATAGGGAACAAATATATCAATGAAAACATTCATATGTCTCTAAAGTCACTATTAGTACTTACAGATGCCCTTTGGAATGAAAAAATCCATATAAGTTTTCATGGGACTCATAAAATGGATCATTCATCCCTTTTTAGACCCGTTCATTCTAGTCTTCATCAATGGTATCCTAGTGTACATGGTGTCTAGGGAGGAGCACATGTTAAATTTGAGAAAGGACCTAGATGGACTCCGAGAGAACCATATTTATGAGGATCTCTTGAAGATCCATTTATGGATTCAGGAGGCCATCTTTCTAGGACATGTTATCTCAATAGATGGTGTGGTAGTGGACCTGGTAAGGGTCAAAGTATGGTTAGATTGGAGCCACCCAATAACATAATGGATGTGATGAGATTCTTTGGGTTGTCATGCTATTGTCATAGATTCATACGTTAATTATCTAGGATATCATATCCCTTGCTAGCTTTGACCCAAAAGGGGTATCATTATATATGTATAGAGAGGTTCTAGAACTCTTTCCAAGATTTGAGGTAGTGATTGAAAAGTGTTCTCATTGTGTGTGTTTTTAGAGGAGGGTGTCAAGTAGATAGAAACTTGTAATTCATCAAGAACCAAGGTTGGTTGTGTTTAGATATAGGTTCGGGTGGTAGTTTTATATAATTCACATTAATTGAGTCAACATGAGAATAACTATGCAACCCACCGTCTAGAGTTATCAATGGTAGTCTTTTCTCTAAATATGTGGTGACACTACCTTATGAGTGAGAGGTTTATCATCTATTCGGACTATAAGAATCTTAGGTAAATATTCTCTCAAAAGGATCTCAACATGTGGATGTTTCTAGTGTTTCTATAGGATTATTACATCAAGATTGTCTATACTCTAGGGAAGTGGAACAAGGTAGTAGAAATTCTTAGTAGATGATATTGTTCATAGTTGTTGACTGAGGCATTAGATCAATTGACCTCATTATGAAAATATTTTATAGATAGAGATGGTGCAGCATTCCTCAAGTAGATGGTTTTTACCTCTCCACATTTACAGTAATTCAGGGAGGAGCAGCTTGGCGATAATGACTATGAGACTAAACATATTGATATATTCGTTGGATGTTCTCCAAATGGATTTTATGATGGTGGGGAGCATGTTGTTCCTTTTAGACGACGCATGATGGTATGATTGATATAGTTTGATGAGGTTTTGAGATAATTTCATACATCACCTTTGGAGGTATATCCTACTATGTAAAAGATATATGAGAACCTCTGACATCATTTTTGGCAGCTAGGGATGAAGAAGGGGGTTATAGAGTTTGTCTCTCGTGTCATACTTGTCAGGAAATGATGTTTGAGCATCCGGTTCTAGTAGGTTTAGGTTAAACCCTTGAGGTTCCGGAGTAGATATGAGATGGGATGTACATGGTCTTCAGGATGGGGTAACTATATATTTCTAGGGGACATTATTCCATCTAGGTGATCGTAGACTGACTCAACAATTTGGCCCACTTCCTAACTATTTGAGTGAAGAGTTTAGTGGAGGTATTTGGATGAATCTATGTGCAATACATCGTATGTATCAGTGTAATTCCATCAATAATAATTTATAACTATAATTATCACTTCACATCTCAGTTATGCAAGGGATTGTGTATGTATTTTGTGAATCAACTATGTTTTCGAATATGTTTTTATCCACATACATACATCCAGATTGAGTGGATCATTCAGGTCATTATGGTTATGATGTGGACTTACATGTTAGTCTTTGCCTATAATTTTTCGGATCACCTATCATCAGTTTAGTTTTTTTACAAAAAACCATTTCCATTATACTATCGGTATGACACCATTAAAGGGCTTATATAAGAGACCCTATTGGTCACCACATTGTTAGAATAACCTAGGAGACTCAACACTTATGGGCCCATAGTTAGTGTGAGCCACTAATGAGATGTTTTAGATCATCATAGAGTGGATGAGGACTGTAAAAGGCTATCAAAAGTCCAGTGATGATTGACGATGGAGCCCTTTAGAGTATGAGGGGGGAGACCATGCGTTCTCTAGTTTTCACCTCTATGTGGTTATGGATATTTTTTGGGACAGAAAACAATCTCTATGATTCATTGTACTTTTTCAGATAATATGTAGAGTTTTCAGGGTTGAATACCATTTAACTGTACCATTGTAGTTAGATCAGGAACACGACGTCTTCCACATGTCGTAGATATAGAGGTATGGGCACGATCCATCACACATTTTTGATTGGGGTGATCTAAACATCAATGATGGAGCTTCCTTCACACAGTACCTAGTAGAGATCATGGATTGGGAGGAAATGATCCTTCATGGGTGATTGATTTGTCTAGTGTGGGTCTATGGGTAGAATGGGAATATTCAGAAGAGAACCAGGGAGAAGGAAACTTAGATGCATGCTCAGTACCCATATCTCTTTGTATATCATTTTTTAGCTTTCTAGAATGTAAATTCCCATGGTGGGAATAAGGTAACAACTCCAAATTTTCAATGTATTGTTTTGGAATATTATTTTCATTCTTTTTTTATCTAGAAACAAAGACGGTGTGAGAATCTTGAGGCCCAATGCGCTCAGAATTAATTTTTGTGATATATTAAATACATAAAACACACGTGTGAACAAATTTCTTAATGAAGTGGAATAACATCTAAAATGAGTCTCGAATAAGAGCATTTGAGGTCACTGTTGAGTTCAGAGTAATGTTTTTACCCTAGGCGCCTTATATCTTCGGAATATATTAGGAGTTCGGGTTGAGGTGAAGAAGTGGGAAAAAGTTTAAATAAATTAATTGAATAAATATATATATTTAATTAATTATCTGATCTATTAATGTATATATCTAAACAGTATAATGGTAGAATTTTAGGGTTAGCTGAAGAACACTGGAAATCAAGGGAATTCGTTAGATAGCATTAGATTATCTTCAATTGGAGAGTGATAACCAAATAATGAATCATCGATCGGTGTGTGAAGGAACCCAGGGATCATTCCAATGACAAAAAATCATATTTTTACTTTTCAGGTAACTGATCTAATTCAAGGTAGTATTTTTTTCTAGGGATTTATCTCATTTATTGTTTCTAAGATTAATGTGAATCAATCAACTGATTTATTGATTCTAGTATCAGTCATATTCCAATATTTGATTTATTTTGGGGATTATTGGGAGAATCATTTTTTTATTATCGATATTGATTCAACATTTAAATGGGAACAAATCGAGGCCAACTAAAAATGGATTAGTTTTAATCCTCTTTTTTGTATTTTCTTGTATTTATCCCATAGTTCTATGTTCATTCATTATAAGAAATTCTTTTGGCCCTCAGTTCAATAATTACCAGATAAAAAATCATTGTGAACCCATTTCTTGGTGCAACATATTTTTACCACATATCCAGGCATGGTATGACATCGGGATCATGCAATTATGGTAAGGATGAAAGAATTGAATTGGATTGGAGACCTTGTATTAAATAAGTATGTGTGATAGCGATGAGGGTGGATGATAACTAAATCCCTTGTGAATCATAAAATCGGATTCTAGTGAGCAGTGATGAAAAGTCTCAAACGGAGAGGATCTACATTCCCCAGTATGATTCATGGCTAAATTGGTGGTCGGAGGAGTGGGATATGATGAGAAGAAAGATTCTGGATTTCTTGGAAAGCACATTGAACAAAACATGTAATCTGGTATTATATGGTGCGTGGGAAACCTGGTGAAACTCTAGGGTTTCCATGAAGAAGTTAAATATCCCTGGGATGTGACCCCTATCACACAATGTGTGAATCAACCCAGTGGAATATTGTATACCAAGGATGGTACAAAGTCATGGTCATGGGCATGACTATCTGTACATGGATAGTTATCTAAATAAGGAAACGACCAGGATTACATGAAATCTGAGACTCCTTGTACTCTTGCATGTACAACAACATGAGAATGATCCCTGATACACAGGTAGGACCTAGTGAAAAAGGAACACGCCATGAACTGAAAACAGGTGTCTTTTACTCCTTCAAACAAGACTCAGATCCATTTCCCTTTTCATTGTGGACATGTTGTTTTATGGAAAATTCAATTTATCCATTGCCTGAGGGTTACCATGGAATCACATCCTACACATTGTAGAGTGATCTGTTTAGTGGTACTTCTTGTATAGAGTTTTTGGAATCCTTTGGTGAGGCCTGGAGTGGGATCCTCTATCATCATCTTCCTTAGGTGGAGCTCTTGGTATCACTGTAACCAACACTAAAAAGCTATTGATACTCTTCTTAGAAGGTTATTCCGGATTGGTTTTTTGGTATACCTCATGTCCTTTCTTGTGATCCTCAACATTCCAGCATTCTTTTCAAACATCCATTTTATACCTCCTATGGTGAGACACAATGAATAATATATCTCATACGAACACCATTAGTGATATCTGACTCATGGATCATGTTCTCCTAGAGAAGTTCTATATGGAACCTTTAAGAATGATTCCTATACTACCATTACAGTTATGAAATTATTTTGAGGCATTTTTTTCATGGGTATATCTAGATACTGTCGTTATATGTGTTTTAGGAATATACATATTTTGAGATAACTTTAATTCTTATTTTTATATGCTCAGTGATTTTGGGGTGTCCTACTAGGTATGGTTATACTCACCCTTGTATAGGATTTTACCGCACCTGTCATGTCTTATGTAGATGATCAACCTTTTCATAGAGTCTTATAGGGACCAAAACTAGGAAGATCTTAGTGATCTAGACTATCTGAGGTGTGTTCTGGCAGTTACCTCAATAGTAGTCCCTTATATACTTTTATGTTGGACTTATTTTTAGTTTCTTTTTGGAGGGCATGTATTTGGGACTTTTTACATTCATTACATGTTGTTTTACTCTAATAGTGGGATTTAGATGTATGAAATAATAGTTTATCTATTGTTTTATATTTTAGAATTTTATGGGATTGGAGATGTGTTCATGTGTATTGGTACATTAGGATACGGTCTCCCATGTGAGTGATATGCCTACCTAGTGCTAGTCACCTAACATTGTCCAATTGGAGGTGTTCATTGGGTAGTCATGACATAGGATCCTTTGGGGTGGGTTTTGACAATGAATTTCATTCATGAAATTTTATTGAGCTCTTCATAGTTAGTCAAATAATTCATTTACAAGGTGAAGAGTGTACTATTTATTAATTTTATCTTCTTCACCTCAAGATAATCAATGCAATGTCACATTTATCCATCATTCTTTTTAACAAAAATAATATCTTCAACCCAATGTGACACACTTGGGAAAATGATTCCCATTCGAATTTTTTTCGGGTGTTTCTTCTTCAATTCCTGAAACTCAATTAAGGAAATTATATAGGGAGTAATCAAAGTTGGTGATGATTAAGGTTCCATTTCTATTGATAACTTAACTTCACCTTTTTTTGGAAGACTAGGAAACTCTTCTAGATAGGAATCAAAAAATTACCACACAATTGGAATTACATTGATGAAGAATTTCTCCTCAGTCAAATGAGATGAAAACCCCTTTTTAATTAGAATTATGACCCATGAAATAAATTTGATCTCCATCAAAAGTTCATAATTATAATTTCCTTGATAGATGGTCGTAGGTTTTATAGGGATATCAAATATAATTTCCCTTCCAAAACAATTGATTTTGGATTTATGTTGAGAAAGTCAATCCATGCCTAAGATAACATCAAATTCTACTAGAGGAAAAATGATGTGACTTTCATGAGTCACATTCCCACCAATTTCAACCGAAGAGGAATCATATAATTGAGATGATATTATCATACCATTATGGGGTTTCAATGCTAATTCTACACCTAAACATTTGGTTGTAATCTTGAAAACCGTTAATAATTATTCAAATATAAAAAAATTTGTATATCCAAATTCAAATAAGACATCAGAAGTTCGGGATTGGATGACACGTAATTATGAAACTCCTCATCAGAAAAAATGATCATAATATATTTACCTTTATCTGTAATATTAAGAGGCTTATTTTGTTGATTTCGATCATTAGCCCTCAAATTTGGGAAATTTTTATCATAATAACAAAAATCCTTGAATTTGAAACACTAGAGTTTGGATGGTTAAATCTGTGTGTCATTATATCTACTCACATTGTATGCTAACTTCCTACAATATCTTTGGTAATCAGTTTCTCAATGACCATTCATTACACGCTTAAAACATTTATTATACCCCTTAAGACAATTTACAACATGCGTCTTTCCATAAATTGAGAATAAAGTAAATCTAATCTTATTCTCTCCATGGATCTGATATTTTCCACAAAATTCAATTATTCTCTTCTTATAAAAACTAGGAGATTGATACGTAACTCCAACCTCTATTTCCACCTTAATAGAACATCGACCAATATCTTTATAGCTACTGAAGTATCTTATGCATAATACCCTTCGTAGAATTGGTTTTAATCCATATAAGAAACAATTAGCCTTACTTTAAGGTTGTATGATAATACCAGAAGCATACTTCTCATGTCTTTTAATATTTTACTCATAAGTACCAATTGATTCACTATCCTTTTATTTAGTTCCAGGAACTCCTTTTCCATCTTCGTATAGATAATACATGGAAATTTATTATTTAAAAAGAAATTATTGAACTAGTCCCAATCCATGGATTCAATTTCACCATGTTGCATTGTATTCTTAATAAGATTCCACCATTGATCTACTTCAACATCCAAATGGTAGAGAGCCAAAATGAATTATTCATTTTCTGAACACTTTAGAACATAAAATATCTTTTCATTGGAAATAATACATTTTTTAGAAACTAGAGTATCATAAGACCTAATGAATAAATGGGGATATTGCCTCATGGAAGACATAAGATAAAGTTTTTCCCTTCTTTTTTCCTTTGCATGTTAGGCATAATTCTTATCTTAATAAAGTAGTGTCTTCATAGTAAATATATTTTTCATCCCATATCCCATAACATTGGATTCTCTAGGGTACAATAATCTATTTTTTCATCACACTCAGTATTTAAATTATTTCTTTAAGTTCCATCCATATACAGAAACCATAATGCATAATTTAATAAATGACAGTCATGATGGGGAACCACATAATCATTAAAAACACATATAGGATGTCAAAATCATGACACCTTATTTAATAAATGAACCTTATGTTTATCCTTGATCAGTCATGGTCATTATATATTTTTTCAATTTTGATGGTTCATAATGAGTTTTTGAATTTCCAAAGAATATCTCCCCTGAGCGTTAAACCAGGTGTGTAGTAAGGCCTATTGTCATGCACTAGGTGATGATCGAGATAAGATCAATGTGCCCTTTTTGGAGTTATTACCCCTATATATCTTAGTTCTATACACACATCCAAATGTAGTTTATAGATAGTGATTCAATTACATTTAAACCACTTGTTGTATCCTATAAAAAATATGAAATTTTACAATACATGGAATTATCCTTATAATTATCCATAGATATGTCCTAAGGGATCTCACTAATGTTTTCTCATCCTAGATTCCAAATTATTACAAACATTATACATTAATATAAACTATATTGAGATAGGAATATAATATATATATTTATATATATATATATATATATTTCATCACTTTTTATGAATATTTAGAACATAACATGATCACATGTGAGAACCATAACATTTTAGTGCATTTAGAAACATGGAAACATAAACAATTGTTTCATAAGTGAGCTACATCATATCCTGCTAAGATCTTAATATCTATAACCCTTGTAAGATAGATCATACATAATACATATCTTTATAACCTAGGGAATGTAAACATAAGAAATGTTGATCTTCATTGCTTAGTAAAGCTAAATAAGGGAGATATATAATCATATCTTGGGAATGAGGGTATGAGAACATGAGCATAAAATTTGAAAAACATACCCTATATATCAAAGACCATAATATTGAGTCATTAATAAATATTGGTAGTTAATAAGAAATGAATCGCAATAATAGAAAAGAAAATGATCCCTAGGGGATTAAAATTGGCATAAGGCTTATATCTATAGAATATACATAATCATAGAAATTATTATGTCACGGATACCCACCAAGACATTCATAACATGTTAGGGTTGGTTAAAACTTGTGTTTACATGCTTCAGGCTTGGGATGATTTCCCACGTGCCCTCTTTCAGGATTGGTATAACAACTCGTACCCCCCCCCCACTTCAGGATTAGTCTAACCACCCATGTACCTTCAGAGTTCATAGAACACTTATCATTACCAAATTAATTATAGGGTGATATAGGTGCCACCCTACACATAAGGAAAATCATAAATATATGCTCCGAAAGATCATAAAACAATCATCATATCATCACTCAAAAAAAATAAATTGGATTCAGAAACATTTCATTATATCATAACATATGTTAAAGAAACAGGTTTCACAGTCACCATATCATATCCTGTAAAAACAATTAGTGGGGTTATTAAGAATATTATCTTAGTATATCTCATGGAAGAGAAATGGGTTACATAAATATAATTTCATTATAAATATAAATCATTTAGTGAAATAATATTAATGGTATCCATGGATCATATCCCCAATGATTCATATGTAACATCAATAGATGTAATATTATATGCAAAATGATTGTGATCGATCAATTAATTCCATTCTTGAGGAAAATACCCCTTATGCATTGAGAAACTATTTTGAAAACATAAAATAGTTTGAACATATTTTTCATTGAAAATCATAACAAAAAAAATGTAAAGTATTCTTTAGATAAAATAAGGTTCATGAATACTGGATGTGTCATTCATCTCATATATCTTCAAACAAAAATTACTTTCATAATTTTAGTAAAATTCGATTGGGAATTATTTAGAAAACAACATGACGATTCCTTTTAAAAAATTGTGTTAAAAAATTAAAAAATGGGTTAAAATGACTTAAAAATAAAAGGACAATGATAAATCATTTTTGAATTTATTTTTAGACGATATGGTTTTGGAAGAAAATGGATTTAAAAAATAATTGAGAAATAAAGTCATATTTTCGGAAAACCATTTTCACAATAATTTTCACTAATAGTGAGGGGAAATCGAAATATTACTTATAAATATCATGAATAACCATAGTATAATAATATTCATGAGTTTCTTGAGATATTAATCATAATATTCTATCACTAGATATATAATTATAAGAAATCTAGATGAACAATGAGATTGTAACATAAAATCATTACAACTTTGGTATCATTTAATCAAAAGCCCCATGATGGATTAATATAACATGGAACTTAAATTATAATGAGGATAAATAAATACATTATATTATATATCAATTTGGTTATATATACACCTCATTAAATAATATAGTTCTATAATATAACGTACATCTCAATGAAGAAAAATTGAGAAAAAATCCATTACTGATTTGTTAAATTTTGATCTCAAAACCTCTTGAAAAAAAGATCCTAAAATGGATATGTAAATATAAATAATTTTAATTATAATCATCATAAAATAAATTCATGGTCAGTATATACATCACATAAAAAAGATGTGGTGAATAGGTAATTTTTCTCATAGAAAATAAATGTTAGATGAAAATCCCTTAACATTAGTATTAATTTCCATCCTAAACATTCAAACCACATGTATAATAAAATTTAGTTTATTATAAATATATTTAAAATAATATTTTTATATATCATACCATGTGTTATTATCTAATTATCATTTATTACCCTGTTATTAACAATACTATGTTAAAGTTACATTTTGGGTAATAATCTCTTTGTTTTTCGTATATGTTTTGATGTGTTATTTTTGTGGTGTTATTACATTGATCATGATTTAAAAATATCCATAATTTTAATCATGGTATAAATATAATATATATTTTTTATATATTTATTTTTAATAATCTATAAAATTTAGGGATAGAAAGTGAAATACAACATTTATGGAGATGGTAGGTCATACCTACACATGAATATTGTTTGAATTTTATTTTTGGATTAAAATAAATAAAGTTAAATGATATATTATCATTAAATAATCATTTTTATTTCATATATATCACATAATATCATTTAAGCCAACTTTATTAACATCTACATAAAGTGCGACTGAATCACATCGCTTTGTGTGCTGGTAGCCTTCCGTATATATGAGTGACATTACCGTATTCCCAAAAAATGGAGAGTATGAAGGTAATTGTGACCTTATGATTATAATATAATAATAATAATGTTTTAAATATAAAATATAAATAATAAATCTCCCATTATTATCATCCTTGAGTTGTGTAAATGGAAAAAATGAATGACATCAATTCACGAAGATGTAGTCCATCATACATAAAAACTATGATTTGGAAAACCATTTGATGGAAGTGTAGACGGTTTTTGGTCATTATCACAACATAAAAACATATTAGAATATGGAAGATATTTTTTTATTATATCATAATGGTATTATATTAATTTAATTAGTTGTACGAAAAAATAAAACCATAAGGCTTGTTGATGAATGTTACCACTTCTTTGGATATCTTCTTTAGGTTTTCACCAAAATCATTCATATGTTGGATTTCTATCACAAATATAGCTTCTATTATGATATAATAGAAGTTGGGATGTGATATTGGTATATATTTTCTCAGAAAAAATGGTTTTATGGAGTGAATAGGAGAAGAAAAGGGGTGGCCTTTTATAAGTGAATGTGAGTGGCACCCTTGTATTTTTTTGAATGAAACAATTCTACCCATGTTTTTTCATATCCCGAGGCTCAAAAAGTGAGTATTATAAATCCTAGAAGATATAGTTTGTAAATATTTCCAGATAATGGATTTTGGATAAGCCTTAGTTTTTTTACTTTATATTTTTAATTTAACCTCTGCTAAACCCATTTAACCTTAACCACGATAAAAAAATTTTACAATTTTTATAATTAATTTTGGTTTTAAATTAAGATGACATTATTAGATAATATAAAATATTCTGTTTCCAAATATTGAATCCATTTTTCTAAATTCAATTCTACTAAATGAACATTTTTAATTTATAAAAAAACAATCTCTTAGACACAATGATAAAGAGGGTATTTTAAAGGGAGAATGTTCAAAAGATTGAAATGTTTTTATATAATAATTAAATATATATTTAATTTAAATGAACTAAATTGGATTGGTGGATGTATAATTGGAACAATTCTACTTTGAAAAAATATATAATATAAATTAACCTTATAAACATGTTAAATGAAAATGCAGTTTTAATTTTAAATTTGTTTTTTTTCATTATTCATCAAAAAATCAAAATTTTCCTAAAAAAACTTAAAATTCACCAACAGATAATATTTACATGATGGATTCAAAAATTAATTTTTTTTATAAAATTCATTTTCTTAAAGTATAAACATTTAATTTCATTATTTTTCAAAAAAATACATAAAAACATTTTTCTTGGGAAATAGTATTTTTGAAGCATACAAAAAATTTATAAGAAAAATATGTATATTATTATAAATATGATTTATTTATATTAAAAAATTATAATTAATTTCTAAAAATTAGTTATTATTATTTATATCACGATTTTTAACATTAAGGTTATATTTTTATATTTAAATAATTATAATTATAATAATATATCATGGTTTTGTTAACACTCAATGTCATGTCTAATTCAAGCTAACAAATGGTTGTGTGTAGCAAATGATTAAAATTTTGTTTCATATGGAACAAGCTATCTAATAAATTTTATTTATCAAAAAATAACAATTCATAAAAACTCAAAGTGTTACGTGTTCTATTATATTATGAATCTCAAATATAGGTAATAAAATGAAATTGAAGGAGTAACTTTCCATTTATATATTTTTACTATCAAAGTCACTTTTTTAATAAAAATTTATTCCTATGGAATACTAATTAAAAATATTTTATTTTTTTCAAATTATTAGATGATACAAAGTAATATATATTTTATTAATTAATTTATGATCTCATCATTAGCAAAGGTGATAAATTCGTATAATTTATAAGGAGTTTAAGAGATAACTCTCCCAACATAATTATTTATCAAGTTGAATAAAAATTGGATTAGACATTCCATAAATTTAAATTTGATTTGTGACTATAATTTTTAAGTAATGGAATTTCAATTTTATTTAAGGAAAATTTTCAATCTATTATTTTGATTTAAACATGCTGACTAATATAGATTTAATATATGTTAAAAATATAATTAATAATAAAAATAAAGTGTGAGGTAACTTTAAAATTTATCCTAACACTTCAATTGGAACAAGGTGAAGAATAATTCAATAATTTTTTTTAATTATCTCATATAATGTAATATTTTATCACAAATCACTTATCCTAGAATAATATAGTATAATGATGTCTCCAAGAATATAAATCATGTCTTATTGGCTTTTTTTAATGAATTACACGAAAAAAATACCCAACTCTATCCTTTTTTGGATATTATCTTGAAATTTAGTCGTTTAAAATTAAAATATATACCATGTAAGGTTATTAAGAGACTACATATGAGATATGGAATGGAAATATTCTAATTCATAATTTAGAAATATTTTTCATTAAAAAATTTATGTAAATTTTTACATTTTAGTAAACATTAACCGAATCGAAATAAATGTATATTTATTTTTTATCTAAATAGAAATTTGTAACTATTTTTAGTCCCCTCAATTCCTGAAAATCATGTTATTCAAAATTCTGTTTTCAAAAATAATATTCCTTCGAATAAATTGTAGAACGAAACTATATTTGGCTGGTTCTTTTTAGAAAAAAATATAACTATATTTTTTATAAGGATGACCTGGTATTGTAAGAGGTTTTATAATAATAATAAATTAAATACACACCAAAAAAATAATTTTGAGTGACATTATTCCATAATGGTATGTATAGACTTCATGTAGAAAATAATATTGTGGTTGTGGTCATTTATAATGATGAAAATAACTAAAAATAATAATTCATAATGTAGAGTCTAAAAATGGATTAGATAAATTAAGGATTAGTGGGAATCTATGTACATTAATAAAAGTTTCAATTTTATTAATTTTCCAAATGAATCAAGAACTATAGGGTAAAAATAGTTCTATGAAATAAATACTAATAAATAAGGTAGATTTTATACATATAAGGAAAATTTGTTAGCAAAATGTTTTAAGAAAATTCATGGGTATGATTATAAAGAACCTTTTAAACTATTTATATTCATGAATCCATCATGATTATCCTATTAACTGAAATAATCTATAAGTATGAAATTAATAAAATTGATTTCAAAATAATATAACATAATGTGATTTTAGTCATAGATGTGTATATGACGTGATCTAAGATATTTGTTGATCCATATAATCACCTAATTTACTAAATATAAGATATGTCTAGTTAATTATATTTTATCTACCTATGTGTGACTATGATTTCAATAATAACCTATCACAGTTATAAACTGGGATTCTCCCTAGTGGGATAAAATTGGGACTTCTTTTCAGGTGATTCCTTCTAATCAGATCATAGTTCGTCCTAACTTTTCTTCAATTGTGGCTAGATATAACCCTAATTTTTTCTCCTTTTCTAAATTTTATAATATTATATAGGTCTAAAAGATACATCAATAGACTTGTGTTCAATGTTAGACTGATGGTTTTCCTTTATTGGAATTAAATTTCCTTGAATTTGAATATTCATCTTCATATCTAATCATAATACTGATAAATGTTTTTTGAATTTGACGACTATCACTAAATTATTTTAATGGATCAATTATTAATTATTTGGGTATAATATGTAGGAAAATAATTAGGTTGTTGAGTCCTCATTTATTCTGAATTTATTTTTCCTCCTATTATAATCCTGCATGTGTATAGTTAAGTAAGAGAAAGTTAATTTACTCGGGTCACTTGATATTATATCAGTGATCCTTTTAGAACCATTTCCATAAATAATAATCTTCTTTAGTTATTTTTTTTAGTATCCAAGGGCTTCCTAATCCATTTCCAAATCCAATTTTCATATAGATTCTTAATAATTCACTTAGTAGTTTAATTAATCTAGATTAATGTACATTGTGTGGTAAAATCCTTTTTCATGAAATAATGTATATAAAAATATAATTTTCTATATATTTAATTTAATTTTTTAAGTTTTAAATTCAATTTAAATACTATTTTCATGCAATGATTTTTTAATAAATCCACTATTACTTTTTTGAGGTTCTATCTTTATTTTCATGGTGAAAAAGAAATAAAAATATTGGCATACTCAATTATATAAGGTTATGGCCCATTAATAATACCATCAATTGAAATTCCTCAAAATAATCTTTTCCAAATAGAGGTATAATCTTATAAGGCATGGGATGATAAGATTCATGTGAAGACTAGTATATTGATTAACAATAGAGAAAAATATTATAGTATAAAAGAAAAAAGTTATCCTTCTTAAATGAATGATATTTCACATTAAAATTTAGAAAAAATAATTATTTGATTTATATTGTGACAAATAATTATTCCCTTCACCAGCCTTTATATACATGTCCTTCTAATTTGTTTGATATAAAATTTTTATCACATGATGAAATTTGGTAGGTATAGTCGATTAAAAATTGTTCATGTTCATGATAAAATATAAGTAAGATTAAACTAATGACAGTAGGATGAAATTGAGACATTAATGTACATGAATCACAATATAATAGTTATATTAAACCAATAAAAACTAATTGTTTTAATAAAGGACAATCGAAAAATTAATTTTAAAATATTAGTGAAAATTGTGGGTCACAAAAAAACAGATTGATTGTAAGAGAATTTTACCCTCTTCTAGGTATTTCTACATCATGATGTTAATCCTATATTTTTTGGGAATTATCATATGTTATTTTGAGTGAATATTTTGATTTGTTGATAGTTTGGAGCTATGCGTGGTTGGTGCATGATTAGGTAAAATTGTGTGGTCTATCCAAGAACACCTTGTGTTAGGTGTTTTCTCTCTAGAGGGGAAAACCAGGTTAGAGATAATAATATAACCTTTAACTAAAACCTTGTTTACATATATAGTTAGGGATTTCACTAGTGATTTATGGTATGTTTAACTTGGAATCCAAACCATTCACCCCTTCCAAAATTCAATTAGGAGAACACATGTAAGGTGCACAGTTACTACTAACTATGTAGACTATATATTAAATCGTGTATGAGGTTTTTAATATGATAAAATTATTAATTAAATCCATCGAACCCCCATTTAAAATTCTTAACAACCCCATTTATCCCCGATTTGATTACCTGGTCCTTGGAGGATCTAAATAGGTGAAATTGACTCCACCAACCCATTCTCTTTGTAGATAGTAGCACTAGTGATCTCATTGAATCTCTATCTGGTAAGTTTTTATCCTCTCATTTGGTTTATCTTGATATCCTTTTCTCTACTCCATTGAGAGAGATAAACTATCATGTTATTCATGGATCCAATATCTACTTTGATGGATTTTTAATTCAGGTAATATTTTAATATCTTCATCACCTTCATTATCATTGGTGTTCCTATTGCGGATATTGATTTTACAATGAGATTAATGGTATGTGGTTCCATAAGTATTTACCCTACAATTAAAACACGTTTTTTCTTATTTGTCTTGAAATTATCTTTTAATTGATATACAAACTCATATTTTGGATGATTTGATGTATTATTTAAAAAGTCCATGGAATTTTAAAAACACCCATTTTCAATGGAAATGATTTTTTGGGTGCATTTTTAGAAAAAGTATGGTTTTAATTAAAAGTTAAATTAATGAAATTAATTGGTGTTGGTTATCTAGAAAATTTTATTAGGCTAATATATGATTTTAAAAGACATTAATTTTATGAAATCCTTTGATATTCTTTTGAAATGAAAAGGTTATTGATTCATGAATTGGACATTTGAAATGTATATGATGTAATTATTTGAAATGATAGATTTTACCATGATTCATTGACTAAATATTTGAATAAAATGTGAGACCCAGTAGTTATTAAGTGATTACTCCAATCATGATAAGACTATAACTCCATAGAAATTTATTTATGATGACAAAACTAATTAAATCATATTCAGTATGATTTCTAGTGTTTGGTCTCATAATGGTGTGTTAGTTGATTTCTGGTGATGGTTCCCCTATTTGAGTTCTGATTCAAGTGTGAACACCTATTATGATCCAGGTTAATCATTGAGAAATTTGGATATCCTATATCTAGAAATTAATATAACTCTAGTCTTTGAATCATGGTTCCCTATTTTTTGACGTGATTACATAGGACATTGATTATAGAACTATTTTATTCATTCAAATAATTTTATATTAATTTTTTTATAAAAAATGATCATTTATGTATGTTTTGATATTTCTTATATATTTTGATTTGAAATAATGTTTTATAAAAAATATTTAAATTCTATTATATGCCTTGTTTTCATTAAATTGAAATAATAAATAGTTTATTATTATGAAACTGCATATGGAAAACTTCTTGTGATCCTACTTGGTTGTTTCGGTCACAATATTCCTTTTACATCAGGAATTTATATATGATCACATATAAAGTATAATGAAAGTGAAATAACAAATTAGAGGTGTCAGTTGTACTTGATTCATTAGACTTAGAGTGATAGAGGTGAACAGTAGGAATGAGATCCACTTGTTACATGGGTTTTTTAAGACATCGTCATAATTGATGTTGTGTCCATTGATAATGTAATAATTGGGAATTTGGTATCATTTTGGTAATTTATCCTTGAGGAGTGTTAGAATACTGAATTTTATCAATTATCTTCTACAATTTTTTGGAAAAAATCCCCTCGGAATATTGTATGATTCCAAGTGCTAGTCTCCAACCTAGGGGTTTCGGGAATGCCCTTCGAGCTATCTCTGGACCAGCTTGGATATCATTGTACCAAGGTATCATGGATAATTCATGACATTGATGATTATAATTTTATTCATGATGATCATTTTTTTGATTCATATTCTTTTTATTTTTAAAGGTAAAAAGAAATATATGAAAAAAATAATCTAGTAAATAATTAGGATAATACAATTTACTATGATTTCATTGAAATATTAATTGATTCAAAAATAATATTCCTCATTGAATAAAATCATATTTTTTCATTTTAATCAAAATTTTACCATAGACCTTGGTGATACTCTTGTATCTATCGATTTTAATCAAGATCCTCTATTCCACTCTAGTGATTTTATTAATGAACATTTTCATTTTATAACCTCTGATAAAGCTTCTGAGAAAATAAATATTTAAAATATAATATATGATCTTAGGATTAAGGTTAAGAATTAGTATAACTCTTAAGAACTTATTTTACATGTTTTTTTTTGTTTCTAAAAAATTAAATTGGGAATATTTCAATATGTTGGTATGTTATTCACTAACCTTATAGAAATTCAAGTTTAAAAAGGACCTATATCTAATATCACAGATATATCATGGAAGCTAAATCATGAACTTATCTCACATTTGTTAATTATCATCTAGAATGAAATTTTTAGTTGTGTTCAATATAGAGAATTAGGTTATTCATTAACACATATTTTTTCTATAATTGTTATATTATGGTTTGTTACAACTATAATAGGGTTTTTTAATAAAAAAATATTAAACAATATATTCAATTATGAATAATTTTCAATTTTGAACTCATTAGTTTATAAATTCAATCAAGGGTGAATATGATCCCTATATATAGAAACATTTACAAGGATAATGTTTTTTTTCTTTTATATATCAATGAAATAATATTCATTAGAAATGAAATTTTAAGTCTATTATAAATATTTTCTTGAGAATTGTTTAAAAAAAATTGTAGAATAATACTTAATCTAGCCTATAGACCTATATAAATATAGTTAAATGTAAAATATTATACAACATCCTAACACATAAATTTGAAAAATATTTGTACAAATTGTGGTGTAAGAATCCCAGAAAAAATATTTACAAATGCAACATGGAAAACTGATTTTGAAGGGAAAATATTCTACTTTTAATGACCTATAGAAATATATATATATATATATATATATGGTATACCTCAAACTATTTATATAGGATCCATCATATTTTTCATTTATATAGAATCCTATATTTCATTAATACGTTTTCATTGTGAGAATATACTAATCAAATCCCAATGAAGGCCTCTTGAAATAAAATTCTCAGTTTGTGTTATGTGTAAATAAGGGTATTTATAATTGGAAATTTTTTAAAAATACAAAGATGGTTATCTATGTACTGAACCTCGTTATCTCAAATACTACTTGTTCTTGGATTCTAAATCACCTTATTTATGTATTCACATATGCTAGATGCATCTAACTAGTTGTGAGGATTAATAAAATCCAATAAGAGTTTATACCCTCTATTAGCTAACCATAAATAATGGAAGAATATAATGTAAAGTATAATAAAAAATATAACCAAACAATATGGATATTTTGGAAACAATAAAAAAATAACACATGTTATATAAAATATAAACTCAATTTAAATGTAATGTCCCGAACATGCCTAAATGAAATTCTTTTTTTAAATGATTAAATTCCCTATTAGGAAATTATTTTATTTAGAACTCATTAACTAATTTAGTTATTTGGGACCATTATATGGTCTATAAAACATAAAATACAATTAATAATCACAAAATTTGGTAATATAGGCATTAAACATTGACCATTAAGGTTAGTTAATTAAGGGTTATGAAAAATTTCATTTTCCATAGACAAAGGAATTAATGGCCATAACAAGTAGGATCATACACTATAAATCCCATTTATCCAAAAATCAATGGGAGATAGCATCACTGGACTTTTACCATGACCAATTAAAATAAAAGATTCATCAATTATAGAAAAAAAAATCATTTACAAGATAAGTTCAATCTCATTGAGATCATGGCCCAAACCATGTTCGTTGAAGAACCCCATAAAAATCTCTACATCACATTCCTTACCATTAGAGAATTCGTTGCTGTAATAAAGGGATATTTATCTACACCCTAACAATATGAATTTATATATTTTATATTTATTATAATAATTATCTTTTTATTCCATTTTAATATTTCTTCGGTTAAATAATAAGATTTTTAAAAAATGGATTTTGATACTATTAAACAAAAATTGTAATTTTGGGTATAAATAGATTCCATCAAGGTACTCATTTTGATTAATTCAAGAATTTTTTAAATAAATTATATATTAATAAATTATTATTTTTAAATAGTATTTATTATATATAAATTATAATATAATTTTATGATGTCAAATTAAATTTCTATAATGTTCAAAAAAATATTACTATCAAAATTACAATATTTTTCATTGCATGGGGATTTCATTAAAGAGTAAATTCTCATATTTAAAGAATTATTATGATAAAATAAATATTATTTTTGTAATAATCATGTAAAAATTATCAAATATTATGTTTTTCACAATTTTCTATGACCGTAAAATCTTTGGGTAAAAATTTAATATGGAATAAATATACGGTATGTATTATGACATCAAAAACCAAAAAAAAAGTTATGTAATAAATAATATAATTAGTATTGAGGATGATAATTATTATTTCTATTTAAAATAATGTGTTTTAAATGTTATTTAATTAATTTTATAAACCCTTAATGAATCATCCAAAAGCTATATTATATTTTATGGGTTTAAAATCAATTATTTACAAACACGACTCACTTCCACATCACCAAGGGAATTATTTTAATGTGTTTAGTTCATATAATTTTTAAAAAATGATATCAATCCACTTTGATAGAAACTATGGTAAAAACCATGGAATGGTTGGTGTATTTTATTATTTTATCACATAGTCCAAAACCAAAATTTAGAAATTAATAAATAATTCTCCGCTCTTTTTCTATATAAATACACCCAACCTCTCATTATTCTTCACTAAAAACTTTTAGATCACAAAGTTATAATATTATTCCCACTCAAATTTCTTCTTAATATACCCACATCTAATTAAGAGGCCACTCCATGATTTTAAAAGTGCCCTGTCAAGGAAATGATCATCTCCTCCTCCTCTTTATACAAGAACCTCATTTATACGATGCCAATTGATTTCAAATTTTCTTATTGTGATATGTTTTTACACATAACTATTACTATCCTTATAATTTCAATGTAATTATTGACCCATATCTCTATCGTTCTCCCCTTTTTTAAGCCTCTCTATACACCCATTATGTGGTGTAAATAATCTTGTGATTTTCCCGGAAATGGATTTATGTAGTGAATACCCATATCCATTTATACTCAAGGGTATTAAAATATTTTCAAATAATTTATTTATTTTTAATTTACATGTATTTAACCCACACTCCTTAATTTTGGTTTAAATTTTATGAAATGCATCCTTATTTTGTATGACCTATGTTTCATACATTTTCATGTACATATTTGAGAGTCACAAGTTGGACTATAATTATATATCCCTCCAATGAATTGGGTAATATTATTATCTCATTAGGTTACATATATAGTTAATGAGAGGTTATCTTAAGAACACTATGTTATTTTTTCTTGGAAATTGTCCTTGACTTATGTTTGTGATGTCATGTTTTATTTTGTTTCCACATTCCTAGGTTTCATATATGTTATAAGGTTATATTAGGCCTTATTTTCCAATATTATGATTCTCATCCCTCTAATTTTAAATTTTTATCCCTCTTGGATCACATGTTCTACATCATTTTAAATTATATTTTTTTTATTCCCTTACAGGACTTTATAGTTCACCCCTTTATTTTGTATGTATCCATGTTTTCCAAAAAAATTAAAATATCCAAGGAATATAATGTAATGTTTCAAAGATTTTAAATTATAATTTCATAACCTTGTTTCAATTTAATGTTCTACATTCTCAATTTCCCAATGACACAAGCACTCATGATCTTATGGGGTTTTATTATGTTTGTATTTATGAAATAAATCGCAAATTAACGTATCACAAAATATGAGTTGTCACATTCGGTATCAAAGGAAAGTGTAGTTGTTTTTTGGGATTAGGATGAGAATAATCGAATGAAAGACTTATGGATTATAATAACCATATAAAAAGATTAATAAATTTAGGTAAAGTATAAATTAATTTTCTTAGAATTGAATACTTCATTGTATGGATACTAAAAGTGGATGTGGCTCTTGTACAAATGTACGTTAGTGTAAAAACTGTGAAAATACTCTTTTAAGGTGGACTGAGTTATAACTTTTCACATGAAAACATGTATTTTTGAACACTTGGTGTGACACACTTAGGGGATACTAATTGTTAGATTCCCATGCTCTATATAAACCATTATTAATAGAGACAAATAATTTTCAAAAGACATTATATATGAAAATAAATTATAGATAAGTCAGATTAAATCCTATAAATTCATTGGTTATAAAATAAATTCCATTTATGAGTTATCCAATTAATTATAACTATTTACAATTTATGTCTTTAAATTTTTTTAAATGTAACCCCTTGTTTTCCCTTTATTTTTATTCACAACCTTGAAATAGGAGAATCGAGTCAAAACCCAATTTGAGAGGCAATGTTTGGACTCCCCAAATGATATGCCCAACCTGATGGGAATAGTATTTTTGAAATCCATGAAATTGTTTTCTTCATTAACTCATGTTTTGAACAAAAACCCGATTTAGGATAAATTCCCAAATCCCCCCCCAATGATCAAGTCTTAGTTGAGACCATTATGCGACAAAGGACTATGACATTGAGTGGATATAATGATCTATAAATCATGGAAAATGGATCAAATCTAGTGAAAGGATATTATTTATCCTTCAATGATGTGAGAATGATAAGGTAATGTATGATTTTTATAATATGGAAGGAGAATATTATCAATGGTGGATGTTGGTCAAAATACGAATCATGAGGAAGATATGAAGTCATGGAATGGAAGGAATTTTAGAAAAAAAATTATTTTCCTTGAACACTCCAATATAAATAGAGATGTATTTAATTAAACTCATGAAAATGATGATTAATCCACTGGGGTGTACAATGGAAAATTCACAAAATATTCATGATAATCATTCATCTTTATCATTACTGCTGAAATTAAATTAGACTAATTCTTTAGTTTTCTAAAGATGAATCAATAAAAATCATTGGTTATTAGAGACTTAGAATGCTATGATTATATTTTATGATGTTCCCTCAAATTTGAAATTGATATCATAGAATCTCAAGGATCTTTTGGGACTGGAGATAAAAAGTGGAGAATGGATTTTAATTCTAGCAGTGTGATGTAAAAATCTCATGTAGGTATGAAATTATTTCATCCCACATGATAAATGTATAAGATAAAGCATCCCAAAAATTTCCTAAAGGGGACAGGAAATTCTTTAGGTGTGGGATTTAAGGGAACCTATCTTGAAATTAACTATGTTTTTAGATAGATAATTTGAACCGAAACAAAAAAAAATTCATTGATATGCTTATAAGGGAAAAATTGTCAATTTACATTATTAGGTGACCTTGGATAATTTTTTGACCACTCCTTTGGTCCAAAAATATTAATTTTACCCTAGGAGAAGAGTTTGGTTCAAATATCTTTAGTTTTAATTTTCATGGAATAATTAATATTTAATATATATTTAATTAAATATTTATTTTTTCACACACATTCATTCGGATGTATATTTTAATATATCAATAAATTGATATTAAATATACATATTTGATCCCTAAATAGGTGTGGTTTTCCTTGGTGATTCGTAGACTCGTGTTGGGAATTGGGGCTGGGCACGAGCCACTTTAAATTTCTTTTATTTTTCCCCCTTTTCCATTATGTTTTTATTTTCTTCTCCTTCCCATAGCATCTTATGTAGACCATTTGGATTTACAATTGCATTAATTACATATAAATTTGAGTGTTAGAGAGTTTTATATATATGTATTGGAAGGTAGGTACCATTGTAGATCTCAGGAGGTGTCAGATTATTGTGTGGCAACTGTAGATCATTGAATTGAGTAAAGCTTCAGTGAATTCTACAAAAATGTAGTATATTTTGAAGTACTACCATAAATATAAATATATTTACCTATTTCATGTTTTATGTCTCTATTTTTTCTAATTAGGAACCATTTGGGGTCGATCAGTATCTTTTGAGGAGAAAATGTGGTTTTGGGCCAATTTGAGGGGTTCCATATTCGAAAATCTCAGTCATACTTTGTGTAGTTTAGGAACACACACCATGGGTTCCTCACATTCATGTAATATGATCTTATAAGGAGTAAATTTCATTTATATCATATACATTCCCTGTAATGGTACTTGTTCATGTAGTTGAGTACCTGGCAAGACTACCCGTGTAGGGAAAATTCCTCATGTGGATTACACGACTAGACCCCGGGTGGGTTGTACACCATCTAGAAGTACAGGGGATGGAAGAATACATAGAAATTCCATGTGAGTTACAATTGGAGGTACTACATGTATAGAAAACACCATGAAAATAGTATAAATTCCATGTACATGGTATAAATTAAATTTTCATGGGATTTACATGCCATGTTTGGATAAAGTATGCACCAATATGAGGATTTCGATGGTACATGTCATGTACTCAGGTATACACACCATGCACACCTCCCTTGATACCCTTATTATGTTTTTTCCCTATTTTACTCCATGGATTCATAATTGGACACATTAGTATTTGATTTTTAGTATCTCCCTCTATAGAAATAGATTTCGAACCCCTTTACGTGATTTAATGATTCCTAGGAGTCATTTCAGCCTTTTACTAAATGGAGAGGTTCTTCCTCCTATAATCAAATCCATGTCTATCCTGAGAGTGATACCCTTTATCTGAGATGGGATATTATCCATATCTATATTATTATTTTCATATACATTTTATTTTAATAGACGGGATCAGGTTTCTTTTAACCAATAGGATATCGTGTAGGATGCATCTACCTTGGTACTATTTATGAGGGTCCCTTATGGGATTTCTTTTCATACATGTCAGCATAGGGAGTCCCATAAGGGATCCATCTACCCATTTACTCTTTCAAAGGATTCCATATACAATTCCTCTTTCTACATATTTATTATTTAGGGTACCATGTAGGATTCCTCTTCATATGTGATAAATTATAGGATTCCAAAAGCATAACATTTGCAAATGTATAGACCTCAATAATCCCAAGTATGACTCCTCTCGAGATTCAAAACATGAGAGACCCAATGGGATCCTCAATATTTGAATAACCCTGTGGTATTAAATCTGGTTTAGGTAGATATTTTATTAGTTATTACCTTAGAACAACTACTATACTTGTGATCCCTATAAGCAATATAAGTAGTGTTGGGTTTATGCATTTGTATACCCTCTCTCTTTTGAATCTACATTTAGTTGTTTATTACTGATGTAGTATTGATTTACAGGGGTGATTCCTAGTTTGTGGACAATGAGGATGACATGATGTGGTATCTGACAGTGATTCCTAAAGATACTTATTGAGATCTCGCTTCATATCATTTTATTCTATTTATTTTATTTATTGCATATTGCTAGATGTAATTCATTGCATTTGGAATATCAGATTAAGTAAGGGGTGACTACATTCTCTTGATAAATGTGGATGATTAAACACTCCCAAATATAATTCTATGTAGTGGTTTTGGACTTTATTCTCCAAATCATTGATGAAATTGAGGATGATTACACTCATGCAAATGATGGAGATGATTATGCCCTTCTTGGATGGTTACTTGACCATAGTGTTGGACATGGCACTATACATTTTTATAAACTCAAGGATCATTATTATCTTTCTAGTGACACCAATGATGATACCTATGGCCGGTTAGAGGCACCATTACATTACTGAATTAATAAGACTTGATAGGGAGTGTGATTTCGATCATTTTTATATGAATGGATTTCGATCATTTACTTGGTTCTCGAGAGAATTCCCTATATATATCCTAGGGATCATCCCCTTAGGCCCTACATCAGTCATGATGTCATGACCACCTATGAACTGAAACCTAAGGATCATATTCATATTGTAATTTCATTGTTTTAGTGGTATTTCATCCATTTTGGTGATTATTTAAAATAATTTCATGTTATTAATTATAATCTTTCATTATAATTATTGAGGTGAGTATGGGTGATCCTACGGTTAAGAAAATAATCACTCGATAGTGATTTACCATTATCAAATACTTTTAAAATAGTGGTAAATGATGGAATTGTCGATCGGGATTATGGATCCATGGATCAAGACAATTACAAATTGATTTAGTGGTACAATATCCAGATCAATATCCTTATTATATGATTTCTATAAAATTGGGATTATAGACCCAATGATCAATTGCATTTGATTTATGTTATTTTTCACCTTACACGTGTATATAAATATTTATCTGTATATATATAATTATGAATATATATATATATAATTATAAATGTACATGATGAAATAATGTACAATTGATTATGGTCATAGACCAGTGGATTTACAATGGTTACACTTTACTTATTTTATTTATCATTTCTAGTTGTGTCTCTTCTAGGATAAGATTATTGTAAGAGCATGTTCTTATGATATAAAATTATATTTTAATTATTCGGGCGGGATACTGAGATTATTTCTCACCAGTGTATGTGCATCTCGGTGTCCATATAGACCTTGTGTTTTCTTTTCAGGTTGAGCATAGACACATGATAGATTCGGCTAAGGTTGAGGGTTATAAGATCATGTGGAGTCGCTCTTATGAATCCATTTTATTGGGGTGGAGAAGATCATCATTGACGTAGAGAATAGTTTTGTGGAATGGATAAGAGTTATAAGTAGTGACCTATATATTTATTTTGTTTCTTTTTTTTTACTTATATATATATGATCAGACTAGTGCGATATCTGTGACGTATCTATGGAATGGATATTATGGCCTATACCTCATTATATTTTATTATTACATATTTCAATATATATAATCCATTAAAACAATTTTTATTTACTATTTTGGATGATTATTGGTTATTTCCATTAGAATATTAGTCTAATATGAGGGTATAGTCTCTCCATAGACATACATTGGGCCCTCAATTCTAGTGAAAATCCTATGTATTATACAAAGGTGCACTTGAGGCCTTTTGATGAACTACCTTGAACCACTATTTTAGTGTAATTCAGGTTAGGATTTTAAAAATTGGTATCAAAGGTGTCCTTTTCATGTTGTATAACTATTTTGGATATAGTATATATAAGTATTAAATTTTTTTCTCAAACTGTGATTGATATTGGACTGGTCGTTCAATAACACTTGTTCTTATAGGAATTCCTAGTTACTATGGATATGGGTTTTCTTATTGATATGTGATATTATAATTTTACATGATTTTTTCTCTGAGTGATGCACAAGTTGTGTAGAGTTTATTATTTATTATGTATCTATAGATTTAAATACACTAGTAAGAGTCTATTTGTATATTTCTAACTATCATTCATTGGTAATAGGCCAATGAATGATTTTTAATCTTGGATAGAAAAAGAAACATTCATCTCAATCATAATATTTGGAATATATGTTTTTCATGTTATAGGCTTAGCATTGTGTGATTTTTTAGATGTTAGAGGCGAATTGTTTAATGTGTCTGAAAAACCCTAAATGGTTTTCCCAAATATATTTGTGGTGGAATTATTATCAATTGTGATAACTTTAATATATGTTTCCTTTGAGTGGAAGGTCATGTTGATCTACTCTGAGTCATTTGACTATGAGTTTGATCACTCAGTTATCATGAAAATGATATTTAGTGACCCTATTACATCAATAGGGTACATGGTGTCCAGTTATAGACCTATTTTAGGGTGTTTTTTCATATTTTATATTTTTATAAGCTTTCAGTAACAACATATAAAGTGTTTTTATAAATAAATTAGAATTAAACTTTAATTACTAAATTGTGTGGTTATGATATGATAAAGACCATTGAAATTATGTTTTATAAATTTTTTTTAACATCTTAGTTAGAATTCCAAAAAAAATATGCTTTATTTTAGGTGATCCATTCAGATATCTTTGTATGATGTTGAAGGACACCTAAAATTTTATAGTGAACTAAAACCTTGATGAGGTATTACTATATACAGATTCTCGATGAGTGTTAGTTAATTGTTCCTCTTATGTTACATCATGGTCTCTAAGGAGAAATCCTTTTATGAGGGTTCTCAGAGAAGATCAAATCCCTATAAGTAATATTTTGATATTTTTTACCCTTTTAGGTCAATATTTTATTTACCTATTTTAATGATATTATATAGGTGTGTTAGATACCTTATGGTTATATGAGTTCATTGATTATGCCCTGTTCGATATGAACTTTTTGACTGCCTTGATCTTTGGGATAATTATTTAGACCAGGTGACCATTATATAAGGCTTGATCATTAGGTCTATGTGTGAAACCTAGAGTCCATTATATGTGACTTGGACGCTTGTAGGTCAATATTTTGATTGATTGAACACAACTAATGTGTGAGGTTGGACCGGGTTTATGTATTCCTATTTAGGTAGTATGCTAGGTTATACAATCATTTGAGACCAATTCATGGTTAGTGATATAGTATTGTGACATATGAATGGTGATTCTACATATATCTAAGAAAACATTTAGAAGCCTTGTCTTTTGAGGATGTTTTCAACATGCATGACTATTTGGGTTCCTTGCATTATTAACTAGTAATTTTGTGTTTGATTCTTGTATCTCATTAAACTAAGTCATGTAATGGTAATACATGGAAATAATAATGGAATATGAGAGATTATAAATTTTAAAGATGAATTACATGTGATATTATTTATTAATGATACTAACATTATGATTATGAAAATTATATTTTCCTTGTAATGGCAAAACCCATGGGATCATGATTTGGGTGATGATGGTTTGCGTCAGTTATGTGTGGTTATGTTGAAATATTGAATCTGTGACTTGTTAAGTTTGAGCCAAGGACTGATGGTTTGAAATATAATTTTCCAAAATTGTTACTAGTAGCTATCATAAAATTAGGAATATACCACCATGTTAGAAGACTCATCAAGAATAAATTGAGTGTCATGAGGTAGTAAACCCATGTTTGGACATGGTCGCACATTTTTATGAGATGAGGTATCAAGAGTTGGTAAAAAAAGTATATCATTTTTTGAGGTGAACATGGATCATAGTGAGAGATACATTCATATCGATGGAATCTAATTGTAATCCTAGTTAGAGAAGATCATGACCAACATCTAGACATGTTATTGAGTATGTTGGGAGAGAGTTAACTCTACAATGAGCATATTTTGTTTTCAATAATCTTTTTGGTTCAAATGAAGGAACCTGATAAGGTTCCACTTGAAGATAGTTATAAGTTAATACATATAGTGGGGAGTAACCCAATTGCCATTTGAGGTAAGAAACTCCATTTTTCATTTGGAATATGATGTTTTTTGTGGAAACCATTATTAGGAAGAGTGAAGAAGTGATGTTTTAATGCTTCCTCATTTTTGGTCTAGTAAGATCGTTTTGGCATTTACATTCATTTCATTCTATGAAGGATAGATTTTTGTACTTTATTCTCAGATTTTATTTATGAGGTGATGAAAAGATTATTTCTATAGTGGGTTGTATCAGATTGGTTGTGGTTAAATGTCTTCCTTGATAGAATAGTTGTTAACTCTATGAGATCGGTCATTGGAAATACAATATATAATAGTTGTACAAGTTCATGGTATGAGATATTTTTATGTTCTTGGACACCAAAATATTCTCATAGATGATAAGGGTTATGTTGGGGAGGTTATAATGACTCCTATTTTTTCAAACTAGGAATTTGAATAAAAATATTGTTTTTAGATTTTGGATGATTATAAGGGTAAGGAGGGTCTTTTTTTCCTATAAATGGACTCAGATAATTTTGGTAGCCACTTCGGTTGTCCTAGAATAGAGATTTTACCATAGTATAGGATTTTAGTGGGAATCTAATTCAAATTTTTATGAAATAATTAATAGTTAATATATAATAAATTATATATTAGTTTATTAAAAAATGTTAATTTGAATATATCTTTTGAATAGAGCCTGGTATTGAGATTTTATATTCTCTATTGTGTCTGGAATGGGGGTTTTCCTATGTGAGGAATAAACTCAGTTTGATCATCGGGGTTGAGGCCGGACCTATTTTTCTTCTTCTTTTATTTTTATTCCTTTTCATTTTCTTCTTCTCATTTCTTCTCCTCCTCCTAGCTTATATGTACTCCCTATGGGCCTCCCATTCATGTTACCAAATGAGTAAAATGAATATTTATAGAGAGATATGATGAGTTATAGGAAATAATGTGTTGGAGTAGAGCTTATAAAGAGTCAAATCATCGTGCGAAAATTGTGGATCATAGTAGTGAGCAATGTTGCAATGGATTTTTCCCAAATATAGGACAATTTTTTCCCTAAATACCCATATATATACTTATTTATTATTTTACGGCCTATTTTTATTTACATTTACACCTTTAGGGTCAATATATATCTTTTGGGGTGAAAAATGAGGTTTCAGGGTGATTTGTGGTGTTTCCCATTTAGAAATCCCAATCACCTTTCATGTAGTTTTGGAACACACATCGGGTGTTCATCCCATTTTGGGAAGATGATATTTTTAGGATTACATGATTTATATGGTATAAATGATATTTATTGGTACTTTTTAATTTAATTGGGTACCTATCCATACAGCATGTGTAAGGGAACTTGGCCATGTGGAGTACATGACCAGACCCTAGGTGAGCTGCATTCCATGTAGAAGTATAGTGCCACACAGAATACATAACCAGACCATGTGAGGTTCACAGGAAGGTACCCTGTGTAGTGATAATTCCATATATTTGGTATTGATTCCATGTACATGGATACACTCTTTTTATGTTGTATTTATATTCTATTTTCGATAGAAGTACATTACCATGTGAGGCTTTTATGGTACCTATCATGTACTCAGATATACAGTTCGTGTACTCCACCCTTTGCACCCTTTCTAGGTTTTCCTTATTTTATGACTTTTAGATGTAACTGGACACATGATAATTCTATTTTTATTATCTTTCCGCATAGATCATGTTGGTGAAACCCTTGGTTTGATTTAAGGACTCTTAAGAGGCGTTTTGTTATTTATTCTAAATCGAGAGGTCTTCCTTCAGTAATAAAATCCCACTATCTTCTATGAGTGAAACTCTTGATAAAGGATGGGATATGATCTATATCTCTATTATAATGTTCAATTATTATTTTTTTGGCTAAGAGGACTTCTTTTCATTAGACCTAGTGGATCCTGCATAGGATGCCTCTACCATGGTAATGTTTTTAGGGTCCCATGTGGGACACCTTTTTTTATATGTTGTCCTAGTGAATCCCATATAGGATTTATAAACTTTTTTACACTTTATTGGGATCCTTTGATGGATTCATCTACCTATATATCCATTTTTTAGGGTCCCATGCAGGAAACCTATTCTTATGTGTTGAATTATAGGATTCCAAGAGGGGAACCTTTTCATATATATATATATATATATACCATGAGTATCCAGAGTATGATGCATATACAATTTCATAACATGAGGTGCAATATGGGTGACCCAGGTTTTGTACAACCTTGAGATAGTAATTTGAGTTTGGGTAGAGAGGGTTACAGGTTTCACCTTAGAACCCATACTGAACTTGTGAGCTCGAGTAGTAGTGGTAGTCGTAGTAGATTTAGGCGTTTAGTCACCCTCACCCTTTTTTATGCATTCACTTATTTGTTTATGATGTAGTGATGATTGACGTGGGTTATTCCGGATTTGTGGACAATGTGCATGATGTGATGTGATATATGATAGGGATTCCCATAGGGACATTCTGGGATCCTTTCGTTAAGTCTTCTATTTTTTGATGTTATTTATTACATATTTTTTTATAAACATACTAGGATATATCTTATGAGATGTAACCGAGGTTGATTATGATCACCTAAGTGATGGAGACAATTATGCTCTTCCTAATCATTTACTATATTGTGGTGTTGCACTTGTCACTTTGCATCATTGATTCACTCAAAGATGGTAATGGTCTCTTAAGTGATGGGGATGATTATAACCTCTATTTTTTGTTACTTTATTATGGTGTTCTACATGACGTTCCACATACTTGATGCACTTGAGGATGATTATTCTCTCTCAAGAAATTCCTATGTTTCTCCCTGGGGTGATGGACTCTCCATTACAATACTAAAAATTTCATACATGATTGGGAGGGGGTTATTGATCCATATATTTGAATTTATGTTTAGCATTTACTTAGATCCAATGATCATTCCTTTCATATCGTCTAATGGTCATCCCCTTATAGATTAACTGATTTATGATTCCATGGATCCCTATAGACCAATATATAGGGATCAAACAATGGAATTTCTTTACATGTCTTGGGCGGTATAGAACCCAACTCAGTGACTATTTATAGGATATCCAATTATTACATATAATCCATAATTATATTTATTGGAGGTGAGTATGGGTGATCCAAGGGCTAGGACATATATCCCCCTATGGTGATGTAGCTTTCTCAAATACATTTATCATTCTATTCGAAGTAGATATTTTCAATCTAGATTATAGACGTAGGTATCGATTTAATTATACATGGACTGAGGGGTATGATATCCAACCCAATTCCCTTATCACAAAATTTCCAAAAAATCAGGATTGTGGACCCAAGGGTCAACTACAGTTGATTTATGTTATTTTTCAGCTAAATCATATATATACATATTTTTGTATATATATTTATGGGAATATATAAGAAAATATAATTATCTCTATACATGATGCAACAATGTCTAGTTAATCTGAGAAAATGACCTAAGGATCGATTGTTGTTTCACTTTACTTAGTTTATTTACTATATTCATTTATATCAGCTTGGATGAACATGTTGCATTAGAATGAACTTACAAGAACATATTTATTGGTTCATCATTGGGGTAGACTATTGTGATTATTTCTCTCCCTTGTATGTGAACCTTACTATAGGTGATCAGTCTAGTGGATAAATTGTTTTTTATGAATGAAAATGTTGTTTGATCCTTTACTATATTTCCTTTTTCTTATTAAATTCTTTATTGTATGTTATGATCCTACATCGTACTAATTACCAATTTGGATGATTTTTTTATTATTTATTTTGGATTCTTACTTTAATATGAGAGAATACTCTCTCCATAAACACACTATAAGAACTTTCTACTAGCTATCAGCCTTCAGTTTTTAGAGATGTGTGCTTGAACCCTTATGGACAACCAGCTTGATGTTCTATTTAGTGGCATCTGGGTTAGGACATTACATATCTAGTAATTTCCAATGGGAGAAACCCACCTATTTGTAAAAATTGGAATTTTCCATTGAACCCTCAAAATACCATACAATGTTTCAACTTCAATTAATAGGGACACAATGTGAAAAAATTCCCTATGAAAATATTATTGACGATAACCAATGAAAAACAACTTCCAAGTCCTATAGAGTAAGGGAATGTGTATTTCATCACAACTGGTGAGGTGGATCTTGAAAATTAAGTGGTGAAAGGTTCATTAGTTATTGATTCATGTATATAAACAATACTATTTGATTATTTTTCTAATAATTATATCATTTCATTCATTTTTAGTTGAACAATTCAAACTCCACATAAAAACAAGTAATATGATTTATCGATGAGGGTGAAAAATGTTTCAATTAGTATATCCCAAGAATATAAATCATATGATATGTAATTATTTCAGGGTATATTACCAAAACAAAACCTTATGATACTTTCATTTGCATAATTTGATGTTATTCTGAGCATAGATTGCATTTCCTTTATAGAGCCAACATAAATTCTTGAGAGAAAGAAATCACCCTCTATATTGTAAATCACACTTTTATTCTATAAATGTTCAGGGAGGAGGAGGGATATTTTTTGTACCAAGAAATCGAGAATAAATGTTATTTCCTTTAGAGAATCTATACCTAGATCAAATTATTGATAATAAATAAAATATCATCCTTGATGACATGTCCATTGTAGGGGGTTCATTAATAAATTTCCTATAGAATTTGTTGGTCTTCCTCCTAGATGTGAGGTTGATCTCTCAATCGACCTCAAACATAGATATTTTCTAATATACGAGACTCTATATAGAATGTCCTTTGTTAAAATTTACGACTTGGATAAAAATTATAGTAGAATATAGATAATGGGTTATTACACACAAGTGCTTCACCATGGGTTTTGTTGGTCCTTTTTATCAAGAATAAGGATGATAGAATGTGTCTCTGTATAGATTATCATGGGGTTAATAGGATCATGATCACAAAAAAATTATCCTTATCCATTGACTGATAACATGTTAGATTATAAATATGGTTCTCAGTTCTTCTCTAAGGTGGAATTTATATTGGGGTATTGTCATGTAATAGTAATGAAGGAAGATATACCAAAGACTTAATTTCATACAATGTACTAGCACTATGAGTTCATATTGATTCTATTTCAATTTACTAATTCACTATAAATCTTAATGGACTAAATGAATTGGGTCTTTTGGTATTAATTTGATTCATTTGTTGTAGTCTTTTTAAATGATATTCTTATCAACATTAAAATAAAAGAGAAACATGGAGAGTATTTTAATACAGTACTAAAGGCCTTGGAGAGGGAAATGTTATATTAAAAGTACAGTAAATTTGAGTTGTTTGGGAAAAAGTAAATTTCTTGTGGCATATCATCACCAATAAAGGAATATATATGGATCCTTCAAAAATTGAAATTAACGGATGGCCAATATTGACATCTATAATGGAAATTAATAGTGTTCATGGGTTATTTGGTCATTATTTTTTTTTGTGAGAACATTTTCTAGATTAACAAGAAAATGAACCAATCTAAATTGTATGGTTGTCATGTTTTTATGGACTAATTAATGTAAATAAATCTTTAAAGAAAAAAAGAAGAGGCTAATCACTTCACTGTGCTAAAATTACCCACCAATAGGAAAGTATTTTTTATCTAAAAAATTCAAAATTTTAATGGATTTTGTAATAATGCATGATGAAAATGTTACAGAATATGACTCCTAACAATTAATGATCTATGAGAAGAACTACATAGTGAAATATATTTAATTTTTAGTAGTGATTATTGCACTGAATATTTAGAAACATTATCTATACAAATATAATAGTGTCATATATATGAATAAAAAAATAATGAAGTATATATTCATACAAAATGAGATTAATATACACCAAAGAAGGTGGTTAAAGCTAATAAAGGATTATGATTGGCCCATCAATTACCATCCTGGGAAATAAAATGAAGTGAAAGATACACTGATTTAAAAGGATCCTACAGCCTTATTTATGATTAGTATTTCAAGGGATCCAATCTTTTTTTATATGAAAATAATGTAAATGAGAATAATAAAAGTATATTCATCTTACCTTGATAGAATAAATACTCAACCATTGATTATTGATTGGATCAAGGAGTCTCTAAATGATGATGAGTTGTTATAGAAGAAGGTATAAAATATTATGGAGTTTAACTATACTAATGAATTCATTAATATTTTTAGAACATTGATATGTGTCCCATAAAAATTTTAATTTAAGAGTTAAAATATGGATGTTTCTCAAATATTATCCTTCTCTAATAATATAAGAAGCACATATATGTAAAGATACTTGATGTAAAACTTATTATTCGATGGCATTAAGAGGGAGATTGCAGTGTTTGTATCTTGATTCTTTGTATTCCAACATGTTAAGGAAGAATGATGAAATTATAAGGGTAAGATTCAACCATTTACTATACCAATATGTAAATGGGAAAACATAACCCTGAATTTCATCATAGGACTCTCAAGGACACCTAAAGGAATCAACGCCATCTGGGTGGTCATTAATTTCTAAACAAATTCAGAACATTTTATTTTTTAAAAATAAGATATATATCTTAAATATCTTTCTAAGATATACATAATGGAAGTGGTATGACTATATAGAGTTACACTCTCTCTTTTATTAGATTGAGATTTGAGGTTTACCTCAAGATATTGGGGAGGTCTTCACTAAGTGTTGGATATGGATCTAAGCATTGGAATTGATAATAACCCTCATATAGATATTTAGTCTGATAGAATTATTTAAACTCTAGATGTTATGATAATATCATGTTCAATGTATTTCAAAGGATATTGGTATCATAACCTTCCCCTAGTGGAGTCATCATATAACACAAACTTCTATTATATAAATCAAATGGAACACTAGAAGGATATATGTTGTAAGAGGTGCTTGACTCCAACAAGCTAAGTTGTATTGAAGAATGGATGCTAATAGGAACTGATATTATCCATGAAATGGTTGTGATGGTTAAAACAATTATATGTTATTTGAAATCCACACAAAGTTTACATAAATTCTATGAATATAATCATCAAAATAACTTGGAGTATGAGGTTTGATATAATGTTTTTTTGTGTATATCATCATTGAAAAATTTCATGAGTTTGGGGAAAAAGACAATTTGTTATTCTATATATATCCCCCCTTTGAGATCTTTTATATGAGAAGGTTTATAGGGGTACCATTGTAGAATGATCTTTCATGCGAGCATTAGTTGGTGAAGATCTTAGATTGTAGAGAAACATTTTTGTAAAGAAATTCAATTGACCAAGTTAAGGTGATCTGTTGTAACCACATGTTTGATAAAGTAGTGAGGAACTATAAGAGAAAATAAAATAGAAGTACCCTCTTATATTTTAATTTACGAATTGAAAATTTCAATGTCGATACTTCTTAATGGGTGAACAATGTAACGACCTACTTATTTATATATAATTTTGATTTTTTATTGATTAAATGTCATATTATGTGATGATGTTATAAAAACACATGAACTAATTTAATTATTTTGGACCATTATACAATTTATCAAAAATAAAATACCATTAGGCTTCACAACCATTGATTATATATCCATTAAACAGGGAACATTTTGATTAATATATTATGTGTTATGATAAAGTCCATTGGACACAAGAAAAAGAAGTAATGGACTAAAACCATAGGATCATATAATAGTAATCCCATTTATCTGAGGAAATGATAGATATAGCATCACTAGAATTTTTTTAACCAAAACCAAGATAATATTTTACATTTCAACCATGAAAAAAACTATTTACAAGAAAAATTAAATCTCAAAGAGATTATGGCCCAAGCCATGATTGTTGAACTACCCCATGAAAATTTCACTACCACACACCTTACTCATATGGAATTTTTTAATGTAATAAAGGGTTATGAATTTAGTCCATAATAGTATGATTTTTTTTTATTTTTTAATAATACTATGATTATAATTATTTCTTTTTATTATTTATTTTGATTAAATTATGATTTTGATATAAATTATATATTGATATGATGAAACAAAAAAAATTATTTTTATGATATAAATAGATTCAGTCAAGACAATAATTTTTATGAATTCAGGGACTTTTGAAAAAAAATATTTAAATAACAAATTATTATTAAATACCATTTTTATATATAAATGATAATCTAACTTTATGAAGTCAAATGTAATTTTTTCAGGGGCAGAGAAATGTTATTGTTAAACAAAATTAAAAAAATGGATATTTTTTATTTATAAGCTTAAATTTTGATATTGAAAGAAATAATTGGAAAAAATAAATATTTTCCTTTCATGAAATCAGCATGTAGAAATTATCCAATGGATATTTTTTAAAAAAATTCTGAGAAAGTCGAATTGTTAGATAAAAAGTATTATCATTTAAATAAATGTTATGTATTATGACATCATAAAATCCCAAAAATGATGTAATGAATACTATAATGATTATCCATGACAAAAATAATGTTTTCTATTCAAAATAATGTTTTCTTGAATTGATTTTATTAATTCTATAAACCATTAAAAAAATCCTCTAAATCTAGTATTATATTTTAAGGATTTCAAATCTAATATTTAAAAACATGACTCACTTCCACATCTACAAGTGAATAATTTTAATGTGTTTAGTTCATAGCCTTACAAAATAACATATACCACTCCACTTTGGATGTAAACAATGGATAAAAACAATGTTATGGATTTTATATTTGATTACTTTATCATATAGAATATAAAAACTAAATTTATAAATTAGTAAGGAGTTCTTATCTTTTTTTATATTGAGACCTTTCCAACCACTCATTATTCTTCACTCAAAACTCATAGATCATAAAGATACTCTAATTTACCTATATATAGACCTACCAAGGTTCCACCAAGCACTTAATAAGATCCCGTAAATATTTTAGAAGTCCCCTCTCATGGTAAGGTATCCTCTCATCCTCCTCTTTATTCAAGAACTTCCATTATAATATTCCTTAATATTATCAATTTTTCAGGTCAATATATGTTTTTACGCAACCCTATTACATTACATATGATTACCATATAATGAAATACCCCTTTCAATCTAATTCACCCATTCTATATATCATTATTTACACTTGTTATTTTGTGGTAATTATCGTTTGATTTTAAATGACAAACATTTGTGTAGTGAATACCCGACATTATTTATACTCAAGGGTATTCACATACATGTTGCTATCTACCCCTGATAATGGATTTACATGTATTTAACCCACACTCCTCAATCATGGGGTTAAAATCGATGAAATTAATTCTAATGTTTAATGATCCATGTGGTACAATTATGCATGTATATGATATGAAAGTGACAGGTGACCACCAAATAATATAGTCCTCCAATGCATTGGGTAATATTTTTATCTCATGTGATTACATTTATGGTGGATGAGATGTTATCCTAATAACACTGTGTTTTATTTCATTGGTGGATAACCATGAATTATGTTTATGATCTCATGATTTATTTTGTTTCTACATTTCAATGTTTCTTTTATGTTATAATGTTATATCAGGCCTCATTGTTTAGGATTATGATTCTCACCCCTCTTATACTACCTTGATATGAGTCTTGGATAACAAGTACTAATTTATCATTTATTATTATTTTTATTCCATGACATGAAATTATAGATTAACCCATTATTATGTACATCCCTCGGTTATCAAATGCATTTTTAAATTATCCAAGGAATGTAAGGGATTTTTTCACAGTTTATAAATAATTTATGTTATACCCATGTTTCAAGTAATTTTTATATGTGGATAATTTCCCAAATACACTAGGAATCATGGGCTTATAGTGTGGTATTAAGAATATATATAAGTAACAAATTAGGAATTAAGGTTTATTAAAATGTATGTTTTCATTGTAATTGTCATATAATTCACACAATAGATGCGCGGTAACCTGATGGGCTGATCTTATATGAGTATAGACTAGTGATCAATAAAATAATGATAACAAAAATTAAATTTAGGGATGAGGCTATTCAAAATCATTTATCCAAATCATATATATGTTTTTAAATCGACCATTGACCATTGGGCCTCTGAAATTAGGGCATTGCAAACTTTGATATCTACATACTAATTAAGTTTAATGTTCAAGGTGTAAAAAAATACATATTATTCTATAAGGCCCCATCCTTAAACCTTACTTAATCTTGAGTTATTACAAGATTACACATTGAGGATCTTTTCGGGTTTAGAGTTTTAGAGAATTAGATCATAAAACTTGCATTACATTCCACATATAAACAAAGTGGTTACATAAAGATAGTATTATTCATTCCCATCAATGGAAACACATTTAAAATAAAACATGGATTATTTCTTGACACATCCTTGACTATATCATCTTATCATGTACCTTTCCCTTGACCTGTGAAAAACATTTCAAAAACTTGGGATGAGCATAAAAACTCAGTATGGGTTATAAAAAAAACATGGAAAGGAAACATGAGTTCATATATACATAAGAATGAAATCATACTTTACCCATAAAACATAGGCCCTTTAACATACCTCATAAAATCATGAATAAATCATAGAAATCATAAGACATAAAGGTAACTTGAGGCATTCATAACATTCTTACGTAGGGAGTAACCCTCTTGGTTACGTTTGGAATAACCATCACAGTATATTCCCTAAAATATCTTCGGAGAAACCTTAACGTTTCACTCCTTCACGTTACCCAATGCATTGGAGAGCTATAACGGGCTCACCCGCCCTTAGTTTATCACGGAACCACCCGTCTTCATAATAATGCCCAAGAACCATAACATAATCATATCACATAAAACATGCATAAAGGAAACATAAAATTTCCACATTTCAATCACGAGATATCAATACAACACATTGATATAAAAACATTATGAAAACCATTTTCAATACTAAAATAAAAGAAAAGTAAAACATGGTATTTATTTTTCTTTTAAAAAGAAGGTATGGCTTGTAGAGGAAGTCGAAACTCAAATAACGGTCACGACGGCGGAGAAGTCGTTGTCGCCGCATACGTACGACAAAAACATTCCCTTTTGTCGTTTAGTAAACGCTTCGTATAAAAAATATTCCTTTTGAATAAACATAAAAGTCAAAGGGGTTTATACACCGTATAAAATAATGTTGTGTATAAAATAAAATAAGCCTCAACGAAAGGAGATTGAGACGAAGTCCCATACCTCGTATCCGACTTGACTCGACCGTTCTTTAATCTCCTGAATAATAAACTTGAGTTAATCTCTACATTCTTATGAATCTTTTTCAAGTTCATTATTCCTTTTATACCATGTTATGAACATCATGTAATCAGTTAAGTTAATAATGTTCATTTTGTCGGTATTTGGTTCTTAAGTCAAAAATAGACTTCTTACACTTACATGTTGTTAATTTGGTCAAAGGTTTGTTATATCCAAAATTATATTAGTGATTTGGATATCATATATATCATATATATTCAGAATATACATGTATTTATAATATTACATCACATTTAGATGTAAGAAATGAAATGCACCGTTCATGGAGACGGTAAGCCGTACGTACGCATGAACGCTACTTTCATTTCTATTTCGTATTTTATAGAATGGAATCATAATGATATAAAGGTATATTATAATTCCAGTATAATATCATATATAATATCATAGTTCCATCCTTTATATGTCCCACATATGGTATTTAACGAATCAAATCACGTTGAGGGGGCGGTAGTCTGCACTTCCTAAAATGAAGATATCGTGTTTACCCATAACGGAAACCATAAAGGTATGCCCAAAATGAAAAAAAAGAAACTTAAGGAAAACATAGACATATTATATATCATATATAAAAATAGTGACATCATAATGGCCACCATTGAAGGTGTTAAATGAGTATTGAACAATCATCGTTTCGGGAGGCAGAATTTCGCCATCCACGGAAACCGTATGTTCTTTAACCATTTGATGTATTTGTGTGAGAGTTTAGCTCAAATAAATCTTATAACAACATCCTAGTATATTGAAGATACTGGTGTTGTTACAAAGAAAGTAAATAAAAAGAGTTTAGGGGGTTGGAGAAACAAAATAATACAAATGAACATGAGAGAATGAATTACCTTTAAAAGTGTAACTCCTTTTCATTTGAGCCTAAAGGCTTCCTTTGAAAGGATTCATCCCAAAGGGAATCCTCTAGGATGAGGAGAGGGATGTGGAGAGAGTAAATGGGCAGGGTTTGGCCGAGCCAAAGTCTTGAGGAGTGTGTGAAATGAGGTAGAGGTGGCCGCCTTTTATAAGAGGAGAGGAGGGGCTCTTTTGGAAAGTAAAGAAATATTACTTTATTTGAAAATGTGTTTCGGTTTTAAAAGGTCCCACATTGATATAATTCGTGTATAAGGTGATAAGGGTTCGAAATCCACTCATCCAATTGGTTTTGGACATGTTTAGTTCATATAATTTACATTGTCTTTCCATTTTATTTAAATCGTCAAATAATGATGTCATCGCTGCATCATTATTATGTCATAAATAATTTAATTTATTTAATGTCTAAAAATCATAAAAAAATACTATGATGTAGAAACTATTTTTAGCTTTCCAATGACTATTTATAATCAAAAATCTGATCTTTATAACCCCATGTAAAAATTGTTTTCGTAAAACATCTCTTGTTTGTGTCATTTTTATTTTAACATTTAATAAAAAGTTATTTATGTCATTTCCAAACCAAAGTGTCTCCATGGGGTCCCCAAGTTGACCCATGTCTTGTCTTGGTCGGCCATGACACAACCAATAAGGTTGGGACATGTGTCTAGGTCATTTCCTATTATTAAAGCATTATTTATACCTTAAACTACCCTAATTACAACTAATCGCGATTAAGAACTTAATAAGTTACTATTCACCAAAAAAATTATTATAATCTCATTGAACCACATTTTACTTCTTAATGACAACCATGTATGTCGGATTTTCAAAATTCAATACACATTAGTGGTAAAATTTCATTTAACTGAAAAATCAGTTTGCTTGATTACCACTTAGTGGTTTCACTATTCATCAAAAATTGGAGTTTTTCAGAAAATTACCAAAAATTCACCCTAAGCTATATTTGATATTCCGAATTCAAAAATGAAGTCTATTTTACAAAATTAAAATAATATATGTCACATTAATTACTTTAATAATTAATTCCCGCTGCCAGAGCAAATAGCGTGTTTTTACAAAACAATAAGTATCAAAAGATTGACACCAGTTTAAGTCTAATTTCAAAGTGAAATTGATTCCAATAACCACCATTGGATAAAATGGTAAAAATATATTCTAATTTCACTTAAAAACGAATTCAAAACATAATCTAATCATATAAATAAATTATATTAAAAAGAAGTTTTGATGTAAAATGCAGTATTTTTCACTATTCATTAAAAAATGAACATTGTCAGAAAAATACCAAAAATTCACACAAGGTAAATTTTGATGTCCCAATCATAAAGGATAAGATTATTTTGACAAACATAGTTTATAAAATTGTCAAAATATAGATTCAAAAATGGTTTTCCATCAAATGGCAGTAAAACAATCTTTTAAGAATATTAGTGTATTCCATGCATAAGATTGTATTTATTTTCATTTTAAGCTTCTATAACACTATCTTAATCATTAATAGACATAGATAAAAATATCTATTATTCATTACTTATTTGGGATGTTACATCCTTCCCCCCTTTAGAAAATTGCGTCCCCGCAATTTATTTACTTATCGAATAAATGGGGGTAATTGTCCCTCATTTCATTTTCAGATTCCCATGTTGCCTCTTCAGTCATGTGGTTTTTCCACAAAACCTTTACCTGCTTAATCACCTTATTCCTTAACACTTGCTCCCTGTGGTCAAGAATCTGGACCGGTTGTTCCTCATAAGATAAGTTCTCTTCCAGCTGAACTACCTCTGGACTCGAAACATGAGATGGATCTGGCATGTACTTTCTCAACATCGAAACGTGAAAAACATTGTGTACCTGAGATAAACTCGGAGGTAAAGCCACTCGGTATGCAACTGATCCAACTCTCTCCAGAATTTCGTATGGTCCAATGAACCTCGGACTCAACTTTCCTTTCTTACGAAATCTCATCACACTTTTCCAAGGAGAAACCTTGAGAAAAACATGATCACCTACCTCGAAAGATAGATCCTTCCTCCGGTTATCCGCATAACTCTTCTGCCTGCTCTGAGCTGTTCTCATGTGTTTCTGAATCAGCTGAACTTTTTCTGCCATCTTTTCTACCAATTCTGGTCCCATCAACTTTCTTTCACCCACTTCATCCCAGAAAGATGGAGTTCGACACCGCTTCCCATATAATGCCTAAAATGGTGTCATCTGTATACTGGAATGAAAGCTGTTATTATATGAAAATTCAACCAAAGAAAGATATTGGTCCCAACTTCCATGATAATCCATAGAACAAGCTCATAGCATATCCTCCAATGTCTGAATTGTTCGTTCTGACTGCCCATCTGATTGAGGATGAAAAGCTGTACTAAAATTTAATTCAGTACCCAACGACTTCTGAAGGCCTTTCCAATAGTTAGAAGTAAACCCGGGATCACGATCAGATACAATGGAGAGAGGAACTCCATGTAACCTGACTATCTCTTTAAGATACAAACGGGAAAGTTGATCAAGAGAGAAAGTATCTCGTATAGCAAGGAAATGAGCAGATTTGGTCAAGCGATCAAGAATAACCCAGATTGCATTATTACCTCGAGATGTCTTCGGTAATCCAACAACAAATTCCATGGATATATTCTCCCATTTCCACTCTGGCACTGTTAAAGGCTGAAGCATCCATTTCGGTAACTGCCGCTCTGCTTTAACCTGCTGACAAGTCAAACACTTCACAGTAAAATCAGCAATATCTCTTTTCATTCCATCCCACCAGTAATACTCCCGCAGATCTCTATACATCTTAGTACTGCCCGGATGAACTGAAAACGGAGAACTATGAGCTTCATATAACAACTCTCTCTTCAACTGTGAATCACAAGGCACACACAATATCTTCCCAAATCTCAAAACGCAATCATTATCAATGTTGAATTCAGGCAACTTACCTTTCTGAACCAGCTCTACCCTTTTCTGCAACTCACTGTCTTGCTTCTGTGCTTGCTTGATTCTATCTGATAGAGAAGATCTCACTGATACCTGAAACAAAACAGAAGGAATTCCTGCACCAACAACTTCTATGCCAAAGTTCATCAAATCGTTAACCAAAGGATCACGTTCCAACCGCAACATTGTTAATGAAGCATTACTTTTTCGACTCAAAGCATCAGCAACTTTATTTTCTTTTCCTGGATGGTAATGAATTGTACAATCATAATCCTTGATTAATTCCAGCCATCTCCTTTGTCTCATGTTTAACTCTTTCTGAGTGAATATATAATTTAATCTTTTGTGATCGGTATATATTTCACACTTTACTCCATACAAATGATGCCTCCAAATTTTTAAAGAAAAAACAACAGCAGCTAATTCCAAATCATGTGTAGGGTAATTTACCTCATGAGTTTTCAACTGTCATGAAGCATAAGCAATTACCTGATCATTCTGCATTAGGACGCAACCAATTCCTTTCAATGAAGCATCACTATATATAACAAACTCACCATTCCTGGAAGGTAGTGCCAAAACTGGAGCATTCACCAATCTTCTTTTCAATTCCTGAAAACAATCATCACATTATTTTGTCCAGATAAACTTAACACCCTTCCGAGTTAGCTTAGTCATTGGACTAGATAACCGTGAAAAATTTCTAACAAACCTTCGGTAATAGCCCGCCAAACCAAGGAAGCTATGAATCTCGGTTACATTTGTGGGTCTTGTCCATTCTTCCACAACTTTTGTTTTTGCAGGATCAACAGTTATTCCATCTTTAGAAACAATGTGACCAAGGAAAGAAATGTGTTGCAACCAAAACTCACACTTGCTGAATTTCCCATACAGTTTCTTTTCTTTTAAGGTTTGCAAGATAACCCTTAAATGTTTTTCATGCTCCTCTTTACTTTTAGAAAACACCAATATATCATCAATGAAAACCACCACAAACTTATCCAAGAACTCATGGAAAATTCTATTCATTAAGTCCATGAATATAGCAGGTGCATTGGTTAGCCCAAAAGGCATTCCTACAAATTCATAATGGCCATATCTCGTATGGAACGCGGTCTTCGGAATATCATCCCCCTTTACCTTCAGCTGATGGTACCCCGATCTCAGGTCAATCTTTGAAAAAAACTGAGCTCCCTGGAGCTGATCAAACAAATCATCGATATGAGGCAAAGGATATTTGTTCTTAACAGTGATATTATTCAAGGCTCTATAATCAATGCAAAGTCTCATAGAACCATATTTCTTTTTAACAAATAAAACTGGAGCACCCCATGGTGATGTGCTAGGTCAAATGAAACCTTTCTCTAATAAATCTTGCAATTGATCCTTCAACTCTAAAAGTTCAATTTGTGCCATTCGATAAGGGGGTTTTGAAATTGTCTTAGCATCAGGAACTAAGTCAACAGTAAACTCAACTTCCCGATCTGGTATTATTCCAGGCAACTCATCAGGAAAAACATCAGGATACTCATTTACCACTGGCACATCATTAATCTGAATAGTTCATTTATTTTCAACGATGTGTGCAAGGTAACATTCATTTCCATCTTTTACAAGTTTCTCGGCCTCTTGATATGTTATCAAAAGTAAGGATTCATTCTTGTAAACAAACTAAAAGTCTTTCTGAAAAGAAACTTCTTTATCTCTACAGTCAATCTTAGCATGGTAAATAGAGAGCCAATCCATACCCAGGATAACATCAAACTCTACTAGAGGTAGAACAATAAGGTTTGCAAGTAGGTTCTTTCCATAGATAAGGATAGGAAGATTCTTATAAATTATTTTTGCCTCGACACTTCCCCCAGGTGTTTTTACCAAAAGTTCAGGAGTCATTTCTTGATATGGTATTCCCATTTTACTAGAAAAGGTTTCAGAGATGAAAGAATGTGTAGACCCCAAATCAAACAACACGCTGGCATAATCTGAAAAAACAAACAAAGTACCTGATACAACTTCATTTGATGGCCCGACATCTGCTGAAGTAGTTTCAAAGGATTTCACCACCCCTTTCTGCTTGTAGTCTAACTTCTTCCCATCACTCAAGCTCCTTGTCGGACACTCGTTTGCATAGTGACCCATCTCATTGCACTTATAACATTTCACTAACTGTAAATCAAATTTGTTCTTACCTTCACCTTGATCCTTTTCAGTGTAATAACGATCCTTATGTCCCATCTTACCACATCGGTAGCACTTCCCAGAATTCAAGAAGACATTCCCCAGCATGCCTTTTTCCACATTTATCACAAACTGGAAACTTAGTTCTCTTAGCATCAGACTTTTTTGAAGAATTCTTACCTTTCTCCTGCCACCTCGGTCTCTTCTTCTACTGATTGTTATAGAAAACTTGGTCATCGGCAAACTCCATTTCCACCTTCTCAGCACATCGAACAAGCTTTTCATAACTTTTAAACTCACGAGAAGCTAATGCCCTTTGATATTTTGGCTTTAATCCTGAGTAAAAACGATTGATTTTACTATCAAAGTCCCGGATAAAATTTGGAGCATACCTTGCCAATCGAGTGAACCTTTCTTCATAGGCAGCCACTGAGTCTTCCTCTTGCCTCAATTCCAAGAATTGCTTTTCCATCCTAAGTCGAACAGCCTTAGGAAAATACTTCTCATGAAACATACCTTTGAATTCATCCCAGTCAAGAGCATCAATCTCATCGGCGTCCCTGATATTTTTAACCATAGACCACCAATGATCTGCTTCACCCTCCAAACGGTAAATAGCAAGACTAACCTTTTGATTGTTTGAACACCCCATGACATCAAAAATCTTCTCCAGTGCTTTAATCCACCCTTCAGCTAGCACAGGGTCAGATGATCCTCTGAATGATGGTGGATGTTGCCTCATGAAATGTTCCACCACTGACATGTTCCTCTGCGATTGATCTGGCTGATCTCGTGCATGGATACCACCGCCATTTATCGCTTGAGTCAACTGCGCCATTACTGCAACAAACTGTTCAGTTCCAATTCCGACCATCTCAGGATGTTGATTCGGAAGGTTATTTCCTTCTGTATGCCTTCCTAGCACTGCTTCCCTGTTTCCTCTGCGGAAAACCATTCTGAACAGACATGTCTTAGATGAAGCAACATGGTAATCTTTAAATACAATATCATTTCGAATATATATATATATATATATATTTGGATAATAATTTAATAGAATTCTAACTCCTAAAGTTATCTAAACCGACCATTGATACCAACTATAAGGCCCCATCCTTAAACCTTACTTAATCTTGAGTTATTACAAGATTACACATTGAGGATCTTTTCGGGTTTAGAGTTTTAGAGAATTAGATCATAAAACTTGCATTACATTCCACATATAAACAAAGTGGTTACATAAAGATAGTATTCTTCATTCCCATCAATGGAAACACATTTAAAATAAAACATGGATTATTTCTTGACACATCCTTGACTCTATCATCTTATCATGTACCTTTCCCTTGACCTGTGAAAAACATTTCAAAAACGTGGGATGAGCATAAAAACTCAGTATGGGTTATAAAAAAACATGGAAAGGAAACATGAGTTCATATATACATAATAATGAAATCATACTTTACCCATAAAACATAGGCCCTTTATCATACCTCATAAAATCATGAATAAATCATAGAAATCATAAGACATAAAGGTAACTTGAGGCATTCATAACATTCTTACGTAGGGAGTAACCCTCTTGGTTACGTTTGGAATACCCATCACAGTATATTCCCTAAAATCTCTTTGGAGAAACCTTAACGTTTCACTCCTTCGCGTTACCCAATGAATTGGAGAGCTATAACGGGCTCACCCGCCCTTAGTTTATCACGGAACCACCAGTCTTCATAATAATGCCCAAGAACCATAACATAATCATATCACATAAAACATGCATAAAGGAAACATAAAATTTCCACATTTCAATCACGAGATATCAATACAACACATTGATATAAAAACATTATGAAAACCATTTTCAATACTAAAATAAAAGAAAAGTAAAACATGGTATTTATTTTTCTTTTAAAAAGAAGGTATGGCTTGTAGAGGAAGCCGAAACTCAAATAACGGTCACGACGGCGGAGAAGTCGTTGTCGCCGCATACGTACGACAAAAACCTTCCCTTTTGTCGTTTAGTAAACGCTTCGTATAAAAAAGATTCCTTTTGAATAAACATAAAAGTCAAAGGGTTTTATACACCGTATAAAAGAATGTTGTGTATAAAATAAAATAAGCCTCAACGAAAGGAGATTGAGACGAAGTCCCATACCTCGTATCCGACATGACCCGACCGTTCTCTAATCTCCTGAATAATAAACTTGAGTTAATCTCTACTTTCATATGAATGTTTTTCAAGTTCATTATTCCTTTTATACCATGTTATGAACATCATGTAATCAGTTAAGTTAATAATGTTCATTTTGTCGGTATTTGTTTCTTAAGTAAAAAATAGACTTCTTACACTTACATGTTGTTAATTTGGTCAAAGGTTCGTTATATCCAAAATGATATTAGTGATTTGGATATCATATATATCATATATATTCAGAATATACATGTATTTATAATATTACATCACATTTAGAGGTAAGAAATGAAATGCACCGTTCATGGAGATGGTAAGCCGTACGTACGCATGAACGCTACTTTCATTTCTATTTCGTATTTTATAGAATGGAATCATAATGATATAAAGGTATATTATAATTCCAGTATAATATCATATATAATATCATAGTTCCATCCTTTATATGTCCCACATATGGTATTTAACTAATCAAATCACTTTTAGGGGGCGGTAGTCCGCACTTCCTAAAATGAAGATATTGTGTTTACCCATAATGGAAACCATAAAGGTATGCCCAAAATGAAAAAAACAGAAGCTTAAGGAAAACATAAACATATTATATATCATATATAAAAATAGTGACATCATAATGGCCACCTTTGAAGGTGTTAAATGAGTATTGAACAATCATCGTTTCGGGAGGCAGAATTTCGCCATCCACGGAAACCGTATGTTCTTTAACCATTTGATGTAGTTTTGTGAGAGTGTAGCTCAAATAAATCTTATAAAAACATCCTAGTATATTGAAGATACTGGTTTTGTTACAAAGAATGTAAATAAAAATAGTTTAGGGGGTTGGAGAAACAAAATAAAACAAATGAACATGAGAGAATGAATTACCTTTAAAAGTGTAACTCCTTTTGATTTGAGCCTAAAGGATTCCTTTGAAAGGATTCTGCCCAAAGTAAATCCTCTAGGATTAGGAGAGGGATGTGGAGAGAGTAAATGGTCAGGGTTTGGCCGAGCCAAAGGCTTGAGGAGTGTGTGAAATGAGGTAGAGGTGGGGGCCTTTTATAAGAGGAGAGGAGGGGCACTTTTGGAAAGTAAAGAAATATTACTTTATTTGAAAATGTTTTTCGGTTTTAAAAGGTCCCACATTGATATAATTCGTGGATAATGTGATAATGGTTCGAAATCCACTAATCCAATTGGTTTTGGACATGTTTAGTTCATAGATTTTACATTGTCTTTCCATTTTATTTAAATCGTCAAATAATGATGTCATCGCTGCATCAATATTATGTCATAAATAATTTAATTTATTTAATGTCTAAAAATCATAAAAAAATACTATGATGTAGGAAATATTTTTATCTTTCCAATGACTATTTATAATCAAAAATCTGATCTTTATAACCCCATGTAAAAAAAAATTTCGTAAAACATCTCTTGTTTGTGTCATTTTTATTTTAACATTTAATAAAAATTTATTTATGTCATTTCCAAACCAAAGTGTCTCCACGGGGTCCCCAAGTTGACCCATGGCTTTTCTTGGTCGTCAATGACACAACCAATAAGGTTGGGACATGTGTCTAGGTCATTTCCTATTATTAAAGCATTATTTATACCTTAAACTACCCTAATTACCACTAATCGCGATTAAGAACTTAATAAGTTACTATTCACCAAAAAAATTATTATAATCTCATTGAACCACATTTTACTTCTTAATGACAACCATGTATGTCGGATTTTCAAAATTCAATACACATTAGTGGTAAACTTTCATTTAACTGAAAAATCAGTTTGCTTGATTACCACTTAGTGGTTTCACTATTCATCAAAAATTGGAGTTTTTCAGAAAATTACCAAAAATTCACCCTAATCTATATTTGATATTCCGAATTCAAAAATGAAGTCTATTTTACAAAATTCAAATAATATATGTCACATTAATTAATTTAATAATTAATTCCCGCTGCCAGAGCAAATAGCATGTTTTTACAAAACAATAAGTATCAAAAGATTGACACCAGTTTAAGTCTAATTTCAAAGTGAAATTGATTCCAGTAACCACCATTGGATAAAATGGTAAAAATATATTCTAATTTCACTTCAAAACCAATTCAAAACATAATCTAATCATATAAATAAATTAGATTAAAAAGAAGTTTTGATGTAAAATGCAGTATTTTTCACTATTCATTAAAAAATGAACATTGTCAGAAAAATACCAAAAATTCACACAAGGTAAATTTTGATGTCCCAATCATAAAGGATAAGTTTATTTTGACAAACATATTTTATAAAATTGTCAAAATATAGATTCAAAAATGGTTTCCCATCAAAAGGCAGTAAAAAAATCTTTTAAGAATTTTAGTGTATTCCATGCATAAGATTGTATTTATTTTCATTTTAAGCCTCTATAACACTATCTTAATCATTAATAGACATAGATAAAAATATCTATTATTCATTACTTATTTGGGATGTTACATATTACACCACCAATAGTTTCCTCGAATATATTTAATATAAATGGGTACATTCAAAAAATTATATAGAAAAAAATGAAACCTAAAAAAATACTTATTTTGCCATCAAGTGCTAAAAATTCACCTATATGAGAGACCCTACATTATTTTTCCAGTTTCAATGTCATTTCCTAATATATCACCCATGAATATAGTGGGTAATAAAATCATCTACTCATAATCCCATTCCTATACCTCTAAAATATCGGTGGTTATAACACCCTAACAATCCATAACCACCATTCTATAACACACTGTTTTCATTAGTTTTAACCCATCATAGACATATGTATCGATATTATTTTTTGAAATGAAGACCAACCCATCAATAATGATAAATTATTAGGTTAAAATCATACCAAATCTCAAACATTAGTAGTATCAAAGTTACTTTTTGCATGACACCCAATATCACCCACAAATAGAGAATTTCTGTTAGAATTTCACTTAATAGTACGTTTGTAGGATAAATTATTTTAGAATCACAACTAATTATTTACTACTCATGATACTTGATTAACATATTCACCTAATATTTACTATCAAAGAGACTTGATTAGAATATTTTCCAAATCCTTATCCAACTCCTAATACCACATAAAAACAAACTTAAATCCATCCTCATATATGTTGACTGTTCTATCACCTAATTCATGTAGATAAAAATCCATTTATATAACCAATTATTTTAAACTCCCTTTATAATGATAACAAATCACTTCCCTATCACATACTAGGAAATCAAATCAGTAAATAACACTCTAAAACAAATAATAGTGTTATTAACTCAATAAATATGGAATAACATGCCTTATAGGTTCTAATTTCAATGTCCCACAACACATTACACAATGAACATGATAATTGGTGAGAATATAATTTAATAATACAACTCTAAATACCCCTCACATAACTAATTATTTTAACATAATACTCAGTGAACAAAGAATCTTATTTCAATTCTATTAGGAAACATCTTTACTCGCCTAAAAACACTAGCATATCTAATGGTTCATTTACCTCATATAAAACAAAATGAAAAAAAATATAGACAACCTAAATTAATATAATATAATCCTTCACTTTATATATCATTGGAATAATTATCCTAAATTAATGAAAATTTTGATTGCAAAAACACTAAAATTAGAGGTTATTAGTGAATAGTGATATAAAAGAGAAAGGTAACTTGACTAGAAAAAGTTTCTAATTTATACTCACTATTATTGATCCAATGGGGTGATAGACACAAGAATATGAGAAACTATAAATTAGATTAGCTCTTATAATGAAATAAAATAGAGTACATAGGGGGTCTGGTAAAGAAACATTCTAAGGAGATTGTGGTTTCATGTTCTATCTTTCCTAACTCATCAATATTATTTGATTAAATATTTAAAATTCATGGTAGGGGATATATTGTACTTGAATCACCCACATTGGTTAAGAGATGTATTATAGATACCCACCTAAAGGACACTTCCCTTCTGATGGTCCACCTAGGAAAAATATCCCTACTATTAAGCCACCAAGATCTTGATATTATGCCCCACGGTACGTGCTGGTGTCTATCAAAAATGAAAAATGTGTACCACTGATTATGTTTTATCCAATTCTAAATCTCATTTATAGAAGACCATTCTAAAAGTAAAAATTATCAAAATACACATGTATTGACAAAAATTAAATTAAATTCACTTATCGTCATATAAAAGTGTTTATAAACTTTCCTCCAAAATATTTATCTCCCTTGAGATGAATCATCATGACTCTTATGTAAAAAGTAAAAGACATTATTTTATCATATCCACCTCTCCCACTAGTTTATCCTCTAATATGCGTTTGTATTTCCAATAAAAATTTATAAGGTGTACAATCTTTCAATGGATGGTTTTCTTTTTCTGGTATAATGAACTTATTAGTTGATCCGTGAGTGATGCATCAAACTCTAACTATACATCATCAACATGGATCTGATGAAAGGGTTCTATTTGATATCTTCAAAACTATGATAAATGGAATACATTTTGCATAATAGTATATCTCTTAGAAATTTCTAACCATTATTCCACTTCACTATTTCTGTCAATAATCTCAAGTGCACCCATAAATCATGTAAATACCTTACCTTTTTTATATAACCAATAGTTTCCTAAAAAAAGTGACACTCTCAAGAATACCCATCCTACTAACATAAACTATAATGGTTAGTTTTTTTATCTAAATAACTCAATTTTATACTCTATGATATTGAAAACCACTTATCAATTCCATGAATACACAATAAGATTCATTCATGATACTCAATCTAATAATAGAGTTATCTATTACCTTTAGAAAACATACAAGTGATCAACACGGTATTCCATACTATATGTTAAATATTTTTATTTAAATAGATATCTAATAACTATTTTAATTTGGAAACCATATCAATATATATGAAATCTCCTATGATCTATCAAAATCTTGGACAAACCCAAAAAGAATGATCTTTAACACCTAAATCATGCACTCTAACTATCCATTGATCTAAGGACAGCACGCTATACATCATTTCACTAAAGTACCCAATGCATGTTGTATCCCAAAGTAGAAACCATATATAAATCTCACATCATGTTCAATCATGACACTCTTCAATATACCATGTAGTCATACCACCTCATACACATAGATAATTTATATCTTATCAATAGATTTGGTTTTACTGATTGATATGAAGTGTGTTTCTATAGTCAACTAATATAAAATTACCCACACAATATTTTAGACTCATGGTAACCTCATGATCTCTTTCCTGAAAAACCATATTGACTACATCGCATTTTAAAATAGAAAAGGGTAGTGGTTAAATAATGTCATGAGTGTATAGTGTTTGGAAATCGCTTAGTGATAAGTGGGTAATCTTGATATGAATCTAATTATATACCTCTTTAAACATGGGTTATTACACTCTTAGTGACTATCATGATACAACATAGTTAATGATAATATAACCTCCCATTTAGATGTGGGTTAATCTCGTATCAACTCCCCCTCATTCCCAATTTTATTACCACTATATTATACACAAACCTATTTTTAAATATATAAAATATACATATAATATAAGTGATTGAAAAAACACCATATTATACAAATATAAGACCCTATTATTATTTTATGTGATGTTTAGGGGTGGAACCCAACCTATATGTTGTCTCTCGTCACCGAGTAGCTTGACTCTAAAAACAGATTCTATTTTACCACATCCAAATGTGTTGAGGTAATATAATGATCTCTTTATATAGACATCCCCTAATAATCTAAGAAATAAATAGTATGTAAATAATCTCATAATATTTCACTCACAGCTATCCCTTCACCCCACTAAGGAATATATCTTCTGAATAAGAGAATCCACCACTATGTTCCCTTTCTAAGTGGTATATAGAATATCAAATTAAAGAAGGATATAGTTATATAACCACCCCACCACTACAAATGTATAATGGCTCACTTAAAGAATATGTATTTAAGACTCTTTTAGTCATAGAATACCAAGAACTTCTCACACAAAAGGTAATCTTACCAATATATTAGGATATGGATAAACACCAAATACATTGGATAATGAGTCCTGTAATTCCACTCATGTGACATCCATTACCATGACCCATAAGTTATTTCACACCCATCCTATATTAATATGATACTTATCCCAACTCTTGAAGGATCAAAATATAATGTATACTCATTATCTTGCATGTGTATGGTTAGGATCGGTTTGGTCATTATTATTCCCTTTAACTCCAAGATGTTTGTCTCTCATATAATAATACACTTAAAAATTTATCACATTTTGGTCATGGTCATTATCAACACTATAAATCAAGAGAAGTTTCAAATGAGTCACATGTAATAGAACACTAATATGATTAAGGTCTAGATCTCATATATGGTCATGGGACACTCTCAAGAGACCACAATATCAACCTTATCTATTATAACTAATATTGTTGACTCTAATATCATATTTAAAAATAAAAAAACATCTTTAATATAGAAATTACACTTTAATAAGTTAGAATAAACCTGATGTTCTTTCAAAGAAATTATCATAATATCTTAATGTATAATATGATCATCCAACAAATGGGTGTATATATTGATATCACCAACTCTCACCTCAAAGAATGAATCAATACATGGGATAAATATCCCAATTATTAGGATTATGAATATTGTTGGTGTATTTTTCAAACTAAATGGTATCATAAGGATCTTTTTTAGCCCATGATAATTCCAATAAGTTGTCTATGGATCATCCTTCACTCTCACCCAAGGTTTATATAATCCTGATCGAAAAATAATCTTAAAGAATTATATGGATCCACTCGACAAATAAAATAGGTAATCAATGTGAGTAACTATATACAAATTAATTATGAACACCTATTTTAGCCTCTTATACTCTAAAAATCTATCAACATCCATTTCCCTTATTATTTAAGAAATTTGGATCACCTTAAGGTGAAGTTCTCCAATATATAAGTCCTATTTAATTTAGATTATATAGCTAAAATTTTATGTGTACCATCTCTTCTCCTATCAAAACATATGGTGGAATGGATATAAGCTCTATACCAAACACTAATTCAGTAATACATTCACCTCCATCTCATGTGTTAACACCTAAAATCACTATAAATAAACATCATAATATATACATATAATATTAGGAATAGAGAGCTATTTCATAAAAACTTTATGCCATATAATGATTCTTGTATATTTTTTTTAGATCAATCCTATCCTCTGGTTCCCTTTTCATTATTGATCTACCTACAAATTATAACAGATGATAAAATTTTAATAATCTTGTATAGGGGATGATAAAGATATTCATCTCTGGTATAAATTATATCATGATTTAAAAAATATGAGTAGAAATACCATGAATTATTTTACCCACACACCAATATGACACATAAAATACATCTATGAATACCAATATATTTATTCCCCAATGGTGTGTCAAGACATAGAATTCCCACAAAAAAAAATAAATAGATTTATATGATCACAAACTAACTAATTATAAATTAAATACATCATCATACCTAAATATAAAAATATATGACATGGTATAGGTCACACTGATCATACCATGACTTATCGATAGCTCATCTTTATTATCAAGTAGAGGCAAAACAATTAATTAAATATTCCCAAAACCTCCATATCAATCCTAGGAAATATTCCACACTTCCACCATAGTCTCTTCTATACATAATAACCATGTCCACCATTATGTAATTATTTCCTAAAGGGACACAAAATATGACTATAAGGTAATTTCACTAACCAAACATCAGATCCCTAATCCTTCCCATCACCATGAACACTGCCTAACCAGGGAGCACTGATACAGAACCATAATAGAAACCACCATATACTCACAAGAAAGATACTTCAATGATTTTCAATAAAATTAAGTTTTTATGATTCATCACCACAATAGTTCATGATTTTATTTCAAATATATCTAATCTTCTCGATATTTTACATAGCATAATGTTTATCTCACATTACATAGAACATCGACCATCAGTGAACCATGAAATAAATTATTTTAAATATAACTATTAAAACCTAACCATTAAATAGGTGGGTATAAATATTATTAATTAATTTATAATATACAAATATAAATTCTATACTCAATTTAAATAAATTTATAAATTTTACTTAAATTATCAATTAAATTTTAGTAAAGTAATTATAGTCGTCAAAAATATGTTTTTTCAAAAATAAATTTTAATTCCATTATTTTAAAATAGTATAATATTTTTTTGAAAATTTATTTTATTAAATGAACTTAATTTTATAAATGATCATATAGAAATTATCTTCTGTTGATATTTTTTATTTTTCAGAAAATATTTATTTTTTAATGAATTGTGAAAATTTCTATTTTTTGTAAAAATATCATTTCTTATCAAAAAATTATGTAATTTAATTTCCTATTTATGTTTTGATGTAACATAAGTTTTATTTATAAATATTTAATCTGAATATTTTCTTTTTTCCCACATTATATTTGATTTTAGTATAAATTTAATTTTGGGTTTTAAAAGGGGGTTTTATGAAAACATTTTTCAAATTCATAATGTTTTTCAGTTTTAATAAATTAAAACAATAAAAATGTGGAATTTTTTAAATAAAATTTTTATTTTATATATGAATAAATTTTAACTTATATTCATAAAATTATTATTTTCATACTTAGAGTGAAGATAAAATCAGCTTGTGCTTTAAAAAAATACACTTAATAAAAACCCTCTTTTTCTTCGCGTCTATAGGGTTTTTTTATTTTTATTTTTAACAATTTTAATAAATTTATTTTACAAAATAAAAATAAATTTTAAATTTGAATATAAAAATTATATTAGGTTTAATGTTTCAGAGTTTTATGAAAAGTTTTGTTTTTTGATAAATAGTGAAAAATACTATATTTAAATTGAAAAATAAATTTTTTATTTAATATAATTATAAATTTAAATTATATTTTAAATTGTTTTTAATGTAAAATTTGTTCAATTATACATTGATTAAAACAATTTAGATTATTTTAATCAATTTTTTATTGAATTTGATACAAAAACATTATAATCATTTCAATATTTTCTCTTTAAAAAATTTGCTTTCTAATCACATTTGCGGGTTTATTTTTAAATTAAAATTTAACACTTATGTTAATGGAATTTTTAAAAATGGTTTCCATATTATGAATCACAATATTTTATATTTTATAAAAATCTCAAAAAAAGTTTTGGCCAAATGATGAGTGAAAAATGTAAAAATTAATTATCGTTGTTGGAAAAAATAGGTCTACCAGGGGTTCAATTAAAATGATAAGGGTTAAACTGAACTATAAAATTTTATAAAAGATAATTTATTTACATATATAGACATTTAATCATATTATTTTCTATAATGTATTTTATTTTTCCCATGTAACATCTGAAAAATATGGGAGCACTAATTTATTTTTTGAAATAGCAAGTGTGTCTGCTCCCCCACTTATATAAGGACAGCCCATTTTCTTCTGTTAATCATACCATTATATAGGTCAATACCTAACTAATAAGTTTCCAAAATCCTTAATATCACCCTATAAGACATATTTTGGGCATAAATCTAACCAAGGAGGGCTTTGGAGGAAACCTAAGGAGGATACCCAAAGAATATGTAATATTCATCGATGAGTATTTTTATATTATTTCTTCCTCTAACTAAGTCAGTTATTATTATAACATGATGATACAGTGACCTAAGTGTATTATATATAATTATATTTCTTTTATGTTAAAGAAATTATCTACAACCATCGCCACTTCTATCAAATGGGTGATGAAATCATTTTTCGTGTGTATAGCAGACTATTGCCTTGTGAACTAATGACATTCATTTTTTCATTTCCACCTCTCACAGATTGTTATAATGATGGATATAAAGTATATATATGATATTTATAACATAATTATTCCTCATGAGTCATATTATAATATATACCTTTTTCATTCCATTCCAGTGGATATATGATAACGTCACCCGTGTGTGCGGAATACTACTTCCTCGTAATGCGATTTGAGTCATTTTTCACTAAATATTTACATACAAGTTAATAGGGGTAAATATATGTGATATTAATGAAATAATTGTTATATTAATAACATTTTTATCATTATTAAAAATTAATAAACCATTCTTATTATTACCTTTTCACTCACTAAAACATGATAACATCATTCGTGTACATGTGGACTACCGCCTTCATGAAGCAATGTAACTCTCTTTTTTCAAAGCCACACCACATGAATGATATTTATAAGTATATAATATGTTATTTAAAATATTATTATAATTATTACTTACCTCATTTCCTTAATGATAATTGAAAAATTGAAATGTAACTTGTGTGAGTGTATGACATACCATCTCCATGATTGTAACGCACTTCATTTCTCAACCCCATCATTCATGTTTATAATTAAATGTTTAATGATTTATATATATTAAAATTATATCATGATTATTATTTTGGAGATTATGGAACCATGATCAAAATATGATGACTAAAAATAACAAATCAAGATGTATAAGAAAATAAAAGTGGTTATTACATATAACGTGACTTTAACAAGGAATTATTTATAAATGGATTATAAATGGACATAAGTAAATCAAATATGGAATGATATATATTTATAATTATGTAATATATGCATAATAAACTTATATTTACTATATAGTATGTTTTAATGAGTATTTTGGAAATCAAGAATTACAGTAAGGGGGTTTTTATTCACTCTTTAATCTCTAGGAGACACTAGAAAACTCACCACTTATTTCATCTGGGTAGTGTATATACTACCAATTTTATAAGTTATGTCATTATAAGAATTATTATAATTATATTTTATGTTTTTATTGAAGATTATAATTACAAATAAAACTAAATAGGTAAGGGATTTTCCCTCAATTTCCATTCTTTGAAACATATGTAATGATATGCACTAATAATCATTTACAAGGTGTATATACATCCCTTTTTACATGTAATATCATTAATTTATTTATCCTAATTATATTTTGTGCTTCATTTTAGGTTATTCTCTAATGTTTCATATATTTCCATGTTACTAAAGTTGTAAATATTTTGTGTTGCAAAATCATCGTTTATCAACATATTTATAATCATGTTTTCAATGGTAGAATCTTATAAAAAATATCTCATGAAACTCATGAAATTTCCCATCTTATATAAATTCATGATTTTTCAAAGTTATATTACAATTTTTTACTCTTTTTTAGTTATGATAATTGAGAAAAAAAATTAATAAAATATGACTTTATCCCTCTCTTCTGTTGGGAAATCCGTTTTCTTCCAAAATTGTGTTTTCTTAAAATGTTTTCAAAAATGTTTCTTTATTGTACAATGATTTTAAAAAACATTTATAACAATATTTTAAATTTTATAAAAAAATTTAGGTAATATTATAATCATTTTCCAAACAATTCCCATTTTGATTATACCAAAAAAATGTGACTAGAATCTTTTTTTAATATGTACGACATGAAGGAAACATATCATATACATGAAAATTATTTTCTATGAATATTACTTTATTTTTTTCAAGGTTACTTTCAAATAAAAATATTTTAAAAATTTATTATATTTTAAAAAATATATTTTCCATAGTGGAAAGGATATTTTCCTCAAGAAATGTTTTAAATGATAAATCAAAATTATTTTCCATAGAAGATAACATATATTAATGTTACCAATACATTAATGGGGAAATGACCTCGGAATAATAATATTTTTATTTCTCTCAATGTTTTATGTTTATGACAACATGATTTTTATCAATATTGTTTCACTTCCAGGGGTTATAGCATAATAGTACTCATTCAAACCCCGCTAATTTTCATGGGCTATACTATGATGAAATGATGAAATGGTTATAAAACATCTCGCATTTCCCCAAGTAATGATATGATTATTATTTTTATGAAACCCACTTCATTCCATGGTCTTTAATATACAAAAAGTATAATCTTGTCTCACACACATGTATGCTTTTCATTATATGGTAGTAGTCACGTTATAACAGATGATGGTGGTTATGCAATAACCAAGGTCAGTTTTTATGCTTTTACCAAATATGGGTGGGAACTATATCTCACTCCAATGCATTAAGTAAAGATTAATATATCATGGTATGGACTGGACTATTGAGGGTATTGAACTCCATTTAGTATTGGACTTTGTCTGCTATAATGTTCTTCGGATTTAACCTTGACTACTATGATGGTTTAGAGAGTGAATTCATTCCACTTTGAGTAAATTTTTACTATATTGGATGGTGTTTTATCTCACCCAATTGTTGTATCCAGCATTGCATTTAATTTATATGTCTTTGAAATGTTCCTAGAGTACCATGGTAATGATTTTTTTTTTCTTATCTATATACCAAAATTCAATGTCTTATACAAATTTTGTAGTCTCATGACTCATGTTATTTTATTTTCTTCTGATTCATGTCTTATAAACTTCCAATATTTTTTTCATGACTCAAGATTTTGTTCTTTGATATGTGGGTTATGGTTTTGATATGTAACTGTCATGTTATCATACCCTTATTCTCTAGTTATTTTTATTATTTTCTCTTGTTTCCCCTTATTGAGAATATGATCTCACTCGTTCTTATGATTCCTTTCCCCAGGTTATGAAGAAATGTTTTATGTAGGTTATGTATATGAAGTGTATGTAGGTGTTGATATTTATTAGAGAAATTGAAGATATTTTATGAATTAGTAATATTGTTTTCTATGCTTCCAATGACACTAAACATTTATAGTCCGAAGGAATTTCTTTATGTAATGTAAAGAATATTTATCTAAAAAAGTAATATTTATGTATGATAAGCCTGGGTCGGTATAGTTTGCATCATTGGAAAGATTTTGTTAACCTTTATAGACTAGTATGAGACAAATTTAGTGATGTCCCTATTGATATTTATAAGGATATGTTACCTTATGCTTCTATGTATATGTCTAATGATGATTCAATGTTTAGGAAAATGTCACAGCATTATGGTAAAGGATAGAGAGATTGTTTTCTAAGAAACTGTATCCATTTATAGGTACTACAAGTATATGTGGCTATAGAACAATGGTTCCAAGGAGTAATAAATCCAAAAAGGAAACATTGATCTTGACTCAATCATCAGCTAGTGTATGACAACAGGCCTTGTTGCACACCTGGTTTGACACTCTCTAGGGATATGATTTAGAAATTTACAAACTCTTTAAAACCCATCATGATGGATTTAAATAAATGATGACCATGTATGGCCTAGTATAAACCTAAGGGGTCAAGGATTTAAAAAAATCATGGTTTAGACAACCTAGAAGTGATTTCCATGATTATCTGGTTAACCATTATGATTGTCGTTTCTCACACTATGATTTTTTCTTTTAATAAATGGTTTGACCAGAAGGGATATGGTTAAAATTGAATGTGATGAAAAATTTTCTGATGAGGAATCATATGGGATGATGAGTAGAGTAAATGATGATATTATTATTCCTAATCAATTTTCATGGAACATGATTAACACAGTTTACATCAGATAACTCTTAGAATCACCAAAGAATATAAAGAAATAGTTCACTAAGAGTTTATGTAGTGAATACTGTTAATAAAAGATGTTTAAATTATCATATATGTAGAGAATGTGGGAAGAAACATCAAAGTGGATTTCATAGAGGAATGAGGAGATGTTTTGACAATGGAAAATAAAGACACAATGAAAGTATATTCAAATGGAAAATGAAATGCTCAGTTAATATAATGTATTGTATCCCTAAGATATCATAAGAAGTAGAATGTTTTGTGTTGGGAAAGTATAAGCATTATGTAAATTGATTACCTTAGGGGAAAGATCATGATTAAAACCATCAAGTTTGTATGAGTAATGGTAATATTTCTAATGATTAATATACTATAAATGATGTATGAATGAAAATATGTATTAAGTAAGAAAATGATGAATCCTATATAATGGTCTGATGTGGAAGTGGGATGAATAATGAATTCGTGTATTAGAATTAAAATATTATGTTATCTAATTCTTATATATATATTTAATTAATTTTTGTATAATTTTTCATTAAGGATATTCATGAATATGTCGAATGGTTCTAATGGCCTAAAAATTTATTTAATGGAATGGTGATATTTATGGAAAATTTTTGATGAAGGGAAATATAACCATTAATATGTTCATAATGCTAAAATGATGATGTTTGGATAAAGAGATAATTAATATGGAAAAATTAAATTAGATAGTACTCATAACCAAGAAACATATTAATGATTTATAGACAAGGTGGGTTATGATTTCATTTATTTAGTTTACATTATTATTGGGTCTATGGAATATATTTACTAATTTCTAGTTTTATTCATTGAAATTGGAAGAATGCTTGTTTTCCGTGATGTTTTATGCAACTTCAGTTTATTACCAAGATTCAAGAGAATAAATGATAAATGTATTCACATTTTGGGTATATGAATATTATGAGATATAACATGTTGTTTTAGGTATTAATGATGAGTTAATTTTGGAAATTTAGAAACCTTATTTATAATGTTTTTTATTTTATCATGTTTTAATGATGATAAGGCTTGACATTTCATAAATAGTTTAAGTTGAACTGTGGATGAGGTATTAGAGATTAATGTATAATTTCACCTTATGAATATGTCTGCATAACTTGTGAAAACAATTTTATGTGATGATAACTATAGATATAAAAAATTACTTATCATTATATTTATGGATCTTAAGATCCGTTTTTGATTTAGGTAGAAAAAATTCACCTATTTTTCTTTGATAATGATATGAAGTGTTAATTTACCAAGGCATAACCAAAGGATAATATTGTACATAATAGAATTAAATCATATATGTATATATTTTAATTTTTAAAATGATATTGAAATAATAAAAAAATTCTTATTATCATCATTTTTTTGACATCCCTGGCCTTTTTCACACCTCTTTTGTTTATTTTTTTGTGGTCGTTAACTTTATCTGGATCACCCACTTTATTGTGGTCTTTAATAGTCTCTATAATTATTTACAATTTTTTTTCATGTTTAAATATTCAATTACCATATATTTTCTCTTATGTGGAAATATAGTTATGATTTACTTTAGGTAACGTTTAGCTTTCCAATATTCCAATTTTTTAGGTATGTTCTATTATTCATTTGTACAATGTGGGCTTCTGTGAAGGAGTTTTCAAAGTCCAAATATTTGATGAATGAGATGAATTTGAAGGATACAATAAATTTATGGGGTTTATAATTTAACTCCATTAGATTTAGTTAAAAATATTTTGGAAATATTTCTAATCTTTTTAATATTTTATGAAGAAATGTGTTTAGATGGTGTTACACACAACATTTAGCTTTAGTAAATCATAAAATAATATTACTTTACATATTACTATTATACACTAAGTATTAAATATATGGATATTAATAGTATTAACTAATTTTTTTAATAATATTATAAATTTCCTACTCAATATAAACTAATTTATAAATATTTAGAAAATAATCAATCAATTCTTATAAAAGAAATTATGTTCTTTAAAAAATATATTTTCTTCCAAAATATTTTTGTTATATCTAGTAATAAAAGATTATAATATATATTTTAGAGAATTTAATTTATAAAATTCAATTCAATTTTTAAATTATCATATCAAAATTAACTTATGTTGGAATTTTTGGATTTCTCAGAAAATGATGATTTTTAAATGGACAGTGAAAAATACATATTTTTGTAAAACTATAATTTCATTTCAATAAATTGTGTAATTTAAATTTATGATTATTATTTAATATAACAGAATTTTTACTTATTAATATTTAATCAAATTATTTATTTTTTAACAAATTTATATTTTATTTTAGTATGTGTTTATTTGTGTGTATAAAAATAATTTTTTCTGAAAACTCCTCTCAAGTGCATAATGTTTGCCCATTTTAGTTCATTAAAATAAAACCAAATTATTAATGTTTTAAATTATATTTAAATATTATATATTATTAAATAATAATTTATATTAATATAATTATTATTATTATACATAGATTTAATATAATATCATCTTATTCTTGAAAAAAATGCACTTCTCAAAAACATAATTTTCATCATGTCTATGGATATGGTTTTAAAATTAAATTTTTCAAATTTTAAAAATATTATTTAAAAAATATTATTTTTCTTTAATACTAATATTGAAATTATCTTAGCAGGAATGTTTGTCATTTTTTTGAAAAGATTCATTTTTTGATGAATAGTGAAAATAATAAATTCTAATTGAAAACTACATTCTCATTTATTTATTTTATAAAGAGAAAATACATACTAAATTGGTTTTAAATTAATATTAGTTAAATTATAATTACATTAACCCCCTTTAGTTCTTTATAATTAGTTTTATATATAACATTGATATAATGTTTTCACCATTTTCACTTAAAAAACCACATTCTCAATGTGTCCAGAGGGTTCATTTGAAATTAAAATTTTCCAATTATGTGAATGGGATTTTTGAAAAAGAATTAAATATTTTTAATAATAATAATTTATATTATCTTATTATTTCATCTCATGTTTTTACTAAAATGAATACTAAAAACATTGAAAATTAATTAAAACGGTTAATTTAAAAATAGGTTTACCTGAGGTAATAGTAAAAATTAAAACGTTTAAAAAGACTTATACAATTTTATAAATTCTATTTTATAGAAATTGTTGAAAATTAAACAATAATGGTTTGATAATGTCCCATTTTATACCCTTGTGACAAGTGAAAAATGTGGTAGCACTTTTTTATTTTCAAAAATATCATGTCCATCCTCTCCCCCACTTATAAAAGGCCACCCCCACTCTTATCTTATTTATACATTCAAACCATTTTGGTTTTGACAACACATTCAAAAAAAACTTAACAAATTCCATCCTCTCACCCAAGAATCCATGTTTTTTACATAATTCCAACCTTTTATGTTTTTTTCTAAAACCCTATGGAGGATACACTAAGAGATGTAACGTTCATCAACATGTTTTTTTAAATTTCTTCCTCCACCTCCTTATATTATTGTTTTACCATGATGATATAATAACATCAGTATATTAAATGTAATAAGATTTTATTATGTTAAATTAATTACCTATAACCATCTCAACTTCCATTAAATGGGTTACGAAATCATCGTTCGTGTGTATGGCAGATTACTACCTCATGAATGGATGTCATTTGTCTTTACATTACCACATCTCATGGTTAGGTAAGATGACTGATATAAAGTATATATATGTTATTTATAAAATAATTATTCCTCTATATTCTTTATATTATATTTAAATTTTTTATTTCCATTCCATAGTTTATGTGAAAATGATGCTAATGTGTTTAGAGAATTACCAACTTACGAAGCGATGTGATTTGTTTTTCACTAACGATTTTCATGGAAAAAATAATGATAAATATATGGGATATACATGAAATAATTTCTATATTAATGATATATATTTCCTTATGAAAAATTAATATATCATTTTCTTTATTATCTTTTTCACTCACTGAAATATGATAACATTGTTCATCTATGTGTGGACTGCTACCTTCGTGAAGCGATGTGATACACTTTTTTCATCACCACACCACATGGATGATATGTATAACAATATGATATGGTATATATGATATTATTAACATTATTCAAATATAATATATTACTTACCATATTTCTATAATGATCATTGAAAAATGGAAACATTGCTCATGCGTACATACGACCTACCGTCTCCATGATCATAATGTACTTTATTTCTCAAAACTATATTTCATGCTTTGGTTTTATAATTATATTTTATCTTTTAATATTATAAATTTTTCATGATTATTGGTTTTCATATAATTTAACCATGATTGAGGTAAGAGGACTTAAAATAAAAAATCAAGACATATATAAAAAACAAAGCAGTTATTACCTGGTTACAATAACATTTAATTTTTAATAAATGTATAATAAAATGATAAAATTAAATCATATATGGATTGATATGTATAATTATGGTTATTTAATATATGTTTAATAAACTGATATTTATTATACATAAGGTTTGGATGAGTATAAAGGAAGTTAAGTCTTATGGTAAAGGTATTTATAATCTCTCTTTTATTTCTTGGACACATAATATAATTCACCACTCATTTCATTTAATTTTATTTTTAAGTGTATATATTTCCCATTTTAGAATTTATATCATGAATAAAATAATTTTAATTATATTAAAAGTTTCATTTGATTTTATTCTTTATTGGGGATTATAATTCAAATGATTACTAAAGTGGTAAGGGGTTTTTTGTCTCAATTGGCCTTCTTTGAGACATATGTTTTGTTATAGGCCTATATTATTTTAATAATTATGCCCTTTTACATGTAATATAATGTATTTATTTATCCACATTCTATTTTTAGTTTCATTTTATGTTATTCCCTCATGGGTCATATGTTTTAATGTTACCCAGATGGTAAAGATTTTATGTTACAATTTCATTGTTTATCGTGATTTTATATGATAAAGTTTATGAGAGTAGAATCTTAAGGTATATATCTTAAAAAACTCATTAATTTTCATCTAATCTATACACTCATGATATTTTTTAATTAATGCTACAATTTACACCTTTATTACATAAGATAACTGAGAATTGTTTTCAAGAAAACCCAAATTTATCTCTCTCCTCGGTCAGAATATCCATTTTCTTCCTTAATCATGATTTATAAAAAAATTAAAAATGTTTTTTTATTCTAATTTAATTTTTAAAATAAATTTTTACCTACTTTTTACTGTTTATAATAAAACTAAATTAATCATCATGTAGTTTTCAAAACAATTTCTATTTGGATTTTACCAAAAATGCCAAAGGAATATTTGTTTTAACATATATGGAATGAATGAAATTTCATATAATAATGAAAATTATTTTATTTGAAAATTAATTTATAATATTCCAAGGTCATTTTTAAAAAATATTTTTCTTTTCAAAAAAACTTCTTTTCAAAAAATCAAAGTCGAAATGATCTTTTTCTCAATAATTTTTTTTAATGATTGATCAAAATCATTTTCCATAAAAGATGAAATCCATTTATGTTATATATTTATTATATGGTATATGATCTAAGGATACTATTCTTATTATTTATCTTAATGGTTTATGTTTATGATTCCATGATGTTTATGAAACTTGTTTCTCATTGAGAGGTTATACCATGATATAACTCTTATGAATACCATTTCTTTTCACGAGATATTCTCAAATGAAATGATTAAATGATTATTAAACTTTTATATTTTCCACTTTTTATGATATCATTAAATTTTTATGAATTCCATTTCATTGAATGGGTTATAATATGATGAATGTTTTGTGGTCTTTTGTACACATATTTATTATTTTCATTATGTGATTCTGGTTCTACTATAACTATGTATGCTCATTCTGTTATAACCATGGAGGCTGGTTACATCATAAAAAAGGATGGGTGGGACCTATATCTTCCTCCAATGAATTAGGTAATGATTTATATCCCATGAGATATAAAGAATTTGAACAGGGTGTGAATTCAATTCATTAAGATACTTTTTCCTCAATGATGATCTTGGGAGTGAACCTTGTCTACTATGATGTTTTGGGGATTGAACCCATTCCACTATGAGAAAAGGGGTACTACTGGGGATAGTGGTGCGTCCTTCCCAGGAGGTGTATCCATCCATGGAGTTCCAAAATAAGTGTTTCCAATGATCCTTGAGTACTATGTGATGGATTTTCTATGCTTATCTATATGACCCAATCTTATCTTATGAAAATGTTATGCTCTCATGAATCATTTTACTTGAGTTCATTATGTTTCATGATAATGAAATTCTAATATTTTTATAATTTATTTTTATCATTGATATGTAGGGTATGGTTTTCATATGCTATTCTCATGTTCTCATACACTTATGCTTACGATATGTTTATGTATTTCTCTTATTTACCAACACTGAGAATCTGAGCTCACCCATTCTTTTATTTCCCTTCCTTAAGTTATAAAGAAACATTTTTGCATTGGTTATTATTGTAAATATTACGAAAGGGTAAGATTTTATGGTATACATTGAATATATTTTATGATTTAAAAATATTGTGTCTCATGTTTTCAAAGACACTAAACTATTACAACCCTCATACATTTATTTGTGTAATACAATGAATATTCATCAAAAAATATTTAATATCTATTTATGAGAAGAAAGTTTCACTATAGATGTTCCTTGTAATTCTGTAATAGGAACACCCATGAGTTTTCATCTCTTATATGGGAAGAGATAAACAATGCCCTTAACTTTCATTCCATCACTTAAAGAGAAAAATTGAATCTATACATTCTATCATTATATGATCTACTTATAATCCTACTAAAGTAAGTTATCTACTCTAGTAAACCACCCTCTATTAGTTTTCTATTTATAATAAGGGCTAGATTCACTACCTCATATAATGATTTTAGATAGAATATATTCACATGCCTCAAATAGGGTGTTTCAAGCCCACCTCAAAACTGAAAACCTTTCTAATATCATCACTAGATAACTATAAAGGAAAACAGGTTTTCTCTATAAAAGATTCTGAAATTAGATCATGAAAATATTCATCTATATAAGATTTATACACTTTTGATCCAACTCTGGCATCAATTTCTATAAATATAGCTGATCAAATAAATGGGTGTGTAAATCCTTTCAAGATATCCACTCAATTTAGACTGCCTTTGATTATACATCCCATTAATGTTAAAAATTTCCTTATAATATATATGCCTCTAACATCACCATCCACTCATTTTTCATTTTTACTCATAAAATATTCTTTTTAATGACACCATGAGATTTTATGCTATATATTTCCCTTCATATAAATTTAATTTTTTCTACATCTAGTGATACATGAAAAAATGAGTATAAATGAACCATAATATAGTATATTTTCATAACCTAGAATAAAAATTAAATGAATTAATAGTAAAAACCAAATTTTAAATATTATTTTTATATTTTTTAGACAAACAGGATATTTTTATAAATAAGTTCCCAATTTTTAATAAAGTAATTATCAGCATCAAAAATATATTATTCCTCAAAAATAATTTTTATTTATTTTTGTGAAATAATAATAAATTTAATATATTCTATATTTATAAAATTTATTTGAAATATGGACATAAATTTCCAAAATAATCATTTCTAAATTAGCTAGAATACATTTTTTTAAAAAATTATGAAAAGATGGTTTTTTTGTTAAATTGTAAAAATACTAATTTTTATCGAAAAAGTACTTTTTAAAAGAATTTAAAAAGATGAATTTTGTAAAAAAAATATTTTAAAATAATATTTAGTTAAATTATATTATTAATTATCTAATTTATTTTTTTGTATGAAAATTCATATTGAATTTTGATATAAAAACATTGTATACATAAGAAATAGTTTTTCTAGAAAACTAATTTTTCTATGTATTTACATGTTTAATATTGAATTAAACTCTAAAAATTATGTGATTTTAATTAAATATTATGGATTTAATATTTTTAATCGTAATAAATAATATTATTTAATATGTTCATCTTAATATTTGTTCAAAATATATATTAAAATAGTAGAAATTTATTATTGTAATTAAGGTTAATATAGGTTTACCGATTGGTTAGCATAAGAGGTATGGGTATGTTTTCCAATTAAACATTTCTAAATATTATTTTATGTCCATATATGGAACTTATTATCTTTTTTCTATAAATATCTAGTTATTTTTAAGCAATAGAAACAGATATAGAAGTAATTTATTTTATTATTTTAATAAATTCCAAGGGTGTCACCCACTTTAAAAAGGACACCCATCCTTTCTCTTCATCACACCACATTGATACATCTAGCTTAGAAAAACCATACAAAATTATCTTATAAAATTCCATATCTATTAATTAGATTTTATTTTATTCTTAAAATATCATTCTAGTTTTCCTTAAGAGTTTATCTAAAGGATGCCTATTTAAGAATGGACAATCGACTTACTCGGACAATTTCAACTTATTTATTCTTATTCCTCCTACAAATATATGATATTTATCCTAAAATAATATCTTCAGAATCATTAATATAGCAAAATTTTACTATGATTATTTATCCACCAGTATATATCCAATATTCCATCTAAGGGGGTGTGAATGTATCACTCATGAAAATGTGTGGACTGTCGCCTCCACATAGCGATACAATTCATTTTTCATAACCAACTATCATGAATGGTTATGATAATGAGTTTAAAGATTATATAAGATATTTATGAAATAATTATGCATCTATAATTAGAATATAACATCTACCTTCTTACCCTCTTATCCATTGTAAAATGATAACGTTGCTCACGCGTACATCTGTATTATCACCACCATGAAGTGATGTGATTCTTATTTCATTTACACTTTACATGGATGGTAATAAATATAGATTTAACACCCCAAAATGATGATTTTAATAAAAAAAATTAATAATTTTTTTTTGGAGTATTATAACTTGATCATATATGACATTATATGAATGTAAATGATTCTAGTATAGAATTATAATAAATTCAAATTTATTATGCCTGAGGGTATATTTTGATCAAATAAATTGAAACTTGAGTGAAGGAATTTATGTAAAAATATCATTTTTTTTGGTATTATTTGTGATTATTTTTATGATGATGAAATTTTTTCGATTTACCTCTCAATAAATACGTTAATTTTCCTTTCCTATGGTTATTTATATAATTTAAATATTTTCCCTTCATTTTCATCTCTTTAATAACTCAAGAGACCAAAAAATGTTTTTAAAGAAAATCGATGTTGTTTTTCTATTCATGATAATATCCATTTTCTTCCATATCCTTGATTTCTAAAAAAAATAATTTTTTTAATAATCTCAGAAATTAATTAAATTCATTTTAATCCATTTTTTAATTTTATTAAAAAAAATTTAATGGAATATTCTTGTCATTTGTCAAATGAGTTAATTTTAAATTTTTACCAAAAATTAAGAAGGAATCATTATTTTATCATAAATGGAATGAAAGAAATTTTATACCATCATTAAAACATAACACCAAGAAGGTTAATGTACAATTTTACAACTTTATTATCAAAGAAAATTTTTTCTATAATATTTTGAAAATTTTTAGATATTGAAAAGTGATTCTAAAATAAAAAGTTTGTTTTTCTAAAGAAGTATTCCAACTAATATTTTAAAGTAGTTTTTATTTATGATAATATCCTTTGATGATTATAATGATTTGATAGAGATATTATTTAAGCATAAAATAATTATTATTTATCTAGACTATTTATTTTCATGATAGGGATATTTTTTGTAAAATGTGTTTCCTTTAAAAAAGTTATTCTATGATTAATGTTTTATGATCTTGTGGCGCAACATTATATGATTCTCATTATGTGACATTTTTGCCTAAAAATATATAGCCCTCCAATGCAATGGGTAAAGATTAATATCTTATGAGATATTAGATACTGTAATGGGGAGAGAACCAAGTTCAATAATGGATTTTTTTCCACTATGATAGTATCGGGAGTGAACATTGAATAAGGATTTGAATGAATATAGAGTAAACCCAATATGCTATGAGTCTTGGAATTGATCCTTGACTAAAGAAATTATTTTCTATGACTATGTGATTTCATAAAATTATGTCTTATACCAATGTTATTCTCTCATGAATCATGTTATTTTATTCCTTAATTATTCATATCTTATGAATTTATAATAATTATTCCACGACTCAAGATAATGATCTTCGATATAGAGGGTGTGATAATAAATTTTAAGATCACATTCCCAAACCCTTATGCTCGTGTTATGTTTAAGTTTTCATTGATGTATTCCTTTATTACCTTTACTGATCATTTGAGTACACAATTTCTTATGTATCCTTTCACCAGGTTATGGAGAAGGGGTATAAGTATGATATGACTAAGAAGGTATATATTTATAAAGAACATAGTGGGATATGATGTAGATATCTCATGAATAAGTTGATTTTGTATACCTGTATCCAAATAAAGTAGACCTTTATGATTATAGTGTGAATCATAATGTTATTTATTGAATGTTCATATAATAATATTTATATTCATGTATTAAAATTATGGGTTTCTATAGTTTTTATTAGATTAAATTTTAGTTACCTTTTGAAATTAATATGTGGTGACTTTAGTGATAACCTTTAGGATAATCAGATGTATTGAATAACATCCTTTGTTATGGTAATTAAAGGATTGTGGTTTTCCTATAAAAGTTTCTCAATCTTGATACTACAACTGGACATGGTTTTGGACTAGATGTATTAAGGGGTATTAACTCCAGAAAGAGTTGTTTGAGTTCAACTCTACCATCATCAAGGTGTATGGTGAGTATGACCTACTGCACACCTAGTTTGACTTTCCTTGGTAATATTCTTGGGTAAATATAAAAAACAATTATAATCTATTATGAAACATTTGAATAAATGATGATCCTGGATGAATTATGTTAAACCTAAGGTATAATTGATTGAAAATAAATAGATAGAGTTTATAAATCCAATAAATTATTTTTCATTATTATGTGACTTCCCCCAATAATTATTATTTATCACATTATTTTTTTCAATTTTACTCACTAGATGTAACCTAAGGGAATCATGTTAATGATGAATGTGATGGAAAATTAAATTATTTTACTTATGATAAAAAAATGTTATGGGAGTTTTAAAGAAAAATATCATCATTATTATTAAATAAAATTATCTTATTATGAAACATGTTGATCGTCTAAACGCGAAAATAAGGGAGAAAAGTTATGTTAAGTCCTTCATGAGGAAACATATACCTCTTTAGTGGGTATGTTGATCTAATAGTTTCATATAAATGGATTAGTACCATTGGAAATATATTTTCTATTCTCTAGTTTTTAGAGCATGAAAATGTAATTTTCGTTTACTGTCGTCTGTAAGAAAAAGAAAATCAATAGTGGACTCTTATCAAGAACATGAGGAAATGTTATGTAATTGACTACATGTTGTAGAATGAGTTTATGTAATTTTTTTAATAAGTACATTAATTTTACTATTTATATGAAAATATTGAAGGAGTTACATAATCTAAAGTTAATGAATGATAAATTCATTAGTACATAAGTTGAATATTTTAAAGAACTTGTGAGACACCCTTTTTATATTATTATCCAACCTAAATGTAATATTGATCGATTCATCAGTTGTTTAAAAGAAGTCTTTGAATAGAGTTATCTATAAGGTACTTCTGTATTTATAAATAAATCATTCGACATGCTATCAGGGAGGATATGGAGATTCGGTTAACCCCTAAGTATCATGGTTTTTATAATAAAATAAATAAGGAATTCAATGGAAATTAAAAAAACCATTGATATAAGAAGATGAAATTTCCATCATGCTCTATGTGTGTTAGGAAACATGGTGAAAATTTTAATAATTTGATAGGTAAATGTGTTATATTTGGAGTGAAATTTCATTAGTAGGCACTGTAAAAAATGAAATTTCCATTATGCTCTATGTGTGGAAAGAAACATGGTGAAAATTTTATTAATTTTATAGGTAAATGATTTATATTTGGAAATAAATTTCATTAGAAGGCACTATAGTGGGAAATATGAAGTATTGTAGTAGGTATTGTAGCTGGAACTATATCAGACACTATTTGGTACTGTAGTAGCCAGGAATTTGCCCCCGTTTGGGCCTTCGGGCCACTGATTTGGTCCCCGAGTCCTTTAAGGCCTTCAGTCCACCCAATCCTTTGGGACAGTAAGGCCTATGGGCCACCTCAAGGCCTTCGAGCCACATTTATTGCAGATGCAAACTAGACAACCTAAAAGGAACAAGCTCTATCTGAACAGCCATGCGAAGGTGGAGAGCTGATTTCACGATGAAGATGTTGGGGAGGTGCAGTTCCAAGTAGTTAGTATAGGTTGTATGTAATGTTTGAAGCCCATGGGAAATTAATTCCTCTAAGGCCTATGTGCCATGTAATGCTTACGCCTACAGGCCTTGTAAGGGTTCCATCTCACCCCTTGAAAGGTGGATTATAAAAAAATGATAAAAATAACTGTAGAATTCACCACCTGCATTCCATTATTTCAAATGAAATTAGTATGGTAATTATTCTAAAATGTTACCAAATCCAAAGGATGATGTCAATTATTTTTATCATCAATCTCTTAATCCTAGAGGAAAAGGTAAATCTCATTAGATCCCTAATACTGATGAGGGGTATGATAATAATGAGGTTAATGGTGCACTTGACATCCACTCTATAAGTAGTAATTTTTAATTTTATTCTAGATATAACCACTATTTTAGATTTGAATAATTTATATGGGTATCATAATACATCTTCAATGATTATATGATGAATTAGATATGACAACTCATAATGGTACAATGATCACATCTCAAGTCTATCATTCTTATCATAATAATGTATGTGGGAATGTGTTTATTGAAAAGATCATTATTCCCCCTCTATTTTAATTTCATGTTACATTAGGAATGTATAGGTTCTAATTACATTAATACCATATCAATTTTTTTGTAAGGGATGTCACATTTTATATTTAGAACCATCATGTTATCTTCAATCAAGGTGATTATAAATATGAACTTCTAATTGAAATCACATCCATTATATGGTTGTTGATTCCTATTAAAATAGTTTTCTAATCGTAGATGGTTGGGGAGAAACTCAGTATTGATGATATTCCCATTATACAAGAGTTTATTCATGTATTTTCAAAATAGTTTCATAGTCTTACTCAAAATTGTGAATTTTATTTTTTTTAATAGAATTCATACCTACTGCTACCCCTATTTAAAAGAATAAATATAGAATAACTTCTATTGAGTTTTGGGAATTGAAGTAGAAACTCATGGAGATTCTTTATAGGGGATTTATTTGATCATTTTCTTCATATTAGCATGCACTCATTCTTTTCTAGAAAAGATATAGATCAATGCAACTTTGTGTTGACAATTAGTAACATATGAGGATCCCTATCAAGAATAATTATCTTATACCCTATATTGAGTACTTATTTGATTAACTATGAAGAGATAAATACTTATACAATATTAAACTTTATTAAGGATATCATCAATTGATATTCAAGAAGGATGATACGCCCAAGAGAGAGTTTGGTACAAGTTATTGAAACTATGGATTTATAGTGATGTCATTTAGTCTTACTAATTCCCCCTCTGTCTTATTGGATTTTACAAATTAAGCCATTAAAGACTACCTTGATCATTTTTTGGTAGTATCTATATAATATATTCTTATTAATTAAAATATAATGGAAGATAACCAATATCAATTTATTATTATACTAAATAACCTAAGGAAGAATAGTGTGCTTGAAAAATTTACCATGAGTGAATTTTAGAGGAAAAAAATTTAGTTTTTGTTCATATAATCTCAAAAGACGGCATATGTTTGGACCTATCAATAATAAATGCTATTAAATAATGTCTCAGACCACCCATAGTGACTGATATCCAAAGTTTTCTTGGTTTGGATAGATATTATACTTTATTTGTGGAAAATATCCCATGTATATCTAATAAACTCGCTAAGATAACTCTTATGGGGTCCATTTTTATTTCTAAAGATGAATGTGAGGAAATTTTCAAGGAACTGAAGAGAATTTTAGTTAGTAAAAATTTTCATATACTACCCTACAATAGAGAAGGGTGGGTGATAATTAGTTATTAATCAAATAATATACTAGGTTACACCCTTATGCGTAATGATGTGGTGATATCCAATTCTTCATGACAATTGAAATCCAGTGATAGAAATTATCCAACTTGTTATTTGTATTTTTTGTGGCAATTTATAAATTAAAGATATAGTGGAATTGTATTTATAGATAACGGTTTTAAATATATACTTGTCATTAAATTTTAAAATATATATTCACTACGAATTAGTTGAATATATACTAGAGAAGATGGTTGGAATTGTTTAATGATTATGATTTTCCAATGCAATACAACACTCGGAAAAAGAATAATGAGTCCAATTATTTGAGTCAAAATGATCAAGATATCTTATCTATGATATATATCATGAAAGATCCAATTTTCACATCTTTTAAATGGTTTTATCTATAATATTTAGGTAAGGGGAGAATGTTATCTTACTCTAATGAGTGTTCATCCATCTATATATGTAATGATTAGTGATGTTTAAAAATAAGATGTATAATAGAAAATGATGTTTTGAAATTTTCATGAGATTAATGGTTATTTTAATGGAATGATAATTTTTAAGAACCTTATATATGTTCCATCAATACTCTATAAGGAATTAAATATTGGATGAAGCTCATAGTTCCTCATTAACTATTCATCCTACAAGTACAAAATTTGTATAGTGATCTGAAAGAGTGCTTCTAGAGGAAAAACAATATAAGAAATATTTAAGAGTATGTATCTTGGTTCTTGTTATGTTATCAAGTCAAATCTAGGAGATATAAGTCTATGAGGATGTTACAATCATTACCCATACCATAATGTATAATATCAAACATCACCATGGATTTCGTCATTAGAATCCCCAAAACATATAATAGTTATAATGCTATTTGTTTTGTAATTGATCACCTTATAAAGTTTTCACCCTTCATTTCTATTAATCAATATCTATATCTTAAACATATTTCCATAATATATATTAGTAATGTGGTAAGTATGAATAGATTATTATACTCTATTATATTTGATCAAGTTATGAGATTTACCATGATGTTTTGGAGAAGTATTTAAAAAGATCTAGATTCTGAATTGTGATTTAGCAGTTCTTATCATCATTAGATAGACTATCTCTCTAAGATAACCAATCAAACCGTGGAAGATATGTTGAAATATTGTTGTATGTTTTTAAATTTTTTTGGATTAACGCCTTCCTCTAGTCAAGTTTTAATACAATAATTTCATTCACAAAAGAATTTGTATGGCCCCTTATAAAGACCTCTATTAAAATAAGTGTATAACTATAATGTGTTGGGATGAGGTTTGAGAAATAAATATTTTGGAACCATAACTAGATGAGGAAATGGTAGGGAATGTCAAATCCATTCAGTAACACATTAAGGTATCTCAACTCTGAAATAAAACTTATACATGAAATCATCGGAGAAATATAAAATTAAATGGTGGTGAAAAGGTATTCCTATAAATATCTTCATAGAAGAAGGATATATGATTTATAAAAAAGGTAAATTCAGACCCTATTTATTTTTTCTCCTTCATTATTCTTGATTTATTAGGTATGGTATTTTATCTTTTCGTGCTTCCACTAAACCTCTCTCATGTTCACGATGTGTTACATCTATCTCCCATTAATAATTACATATTAGATCCTTATAATTTACTAAACTCAGAGGTGATACCATTAGATCATGATATCTTCTATGATAACTACCTATTGAAATATGGAATCATAGTGATATAAAGCTATGGAAACAGACTACTCACTTTTTTAATGTTCTCTATAAGAATAATAAATTTGATTAATTTACATGAAAATGTATAAAATGTGATGAAAATTATATATCAAGACTTTTTTGTATTGTGGTGATGGAGTTTGAAGAGAATTTTTAATTTTAATGGGGTTATCATATAACACATTGAGATTTTATGATATATATTTCTCTTAAAATAAAAATATTTTCTTTGATAGCTCATGATACATGCAAACCCATGTATAAATGAATCATAATATATGATATCATCATAAACTAGCCAGGATATTTATGAAATTAATTGGAATAACTGAATTTTTTACTTTTTTATATAATGGTTTTAGATACATAATATATATTGATAATTAAGTACTCAATTTTTATTAAAGTATTTATAAGATTTAAAAAAACATTTTTCCTCCAAAATGATTTTTTTTCCATTATGTGAACAAAAAATAAAATTAATTTGTACCACAATTAGAAAATTTATTATAAAAATTAACTTTAATTTTTAAATCATAATGTCAAATTTATCCTAGAGTAAATTTTTTAGAATATTATGAAAAGATTATTTCCTTGATGATTAGTAAAAAAATAAAAATTTAATTGAAAACAACCTCTTCATTTAATGAATTTAAACAGATAAAAACAATTAAAATGTTTTAAAAAGTAAAATTTGTTAAAACATATTATAAATAATCCATTTTAGGTCACTGAAATCAATTTTATGATGAATTTTTATATAAAATATTTGTAAGAATGAGGAATATTTTTTTCAAGAAACCTGATTTTCATCACGTTTGGTGTTTTAATTTCAAATTAAATTCTACCATTTTTTTATTTGAATTTTTTAAAATGGATTATATATTTGGATTTATAATAACTTATATATGTGATAAGTTCAATATAATATTTTCCAAAATGAATATTAAAATAGTAAAGATTTTTAATGACGGTTATGGTTAAAACGGGTTTACCATGAGTAAAACCAAGGGATAAAGTGAATTTTTGTCAATGAAAATTGTCTAAATCCTATTTTATTTCCATATTTAGACCTTATACTATCCCAAATTCAAATATCATTTCCTTTTAAAACATTTTTATTTGTTATGGGTTTATTATTCTTTATTATATTATGAAATTTCTAGTGTGTCCTCTCCCCCACATATAAAAGGAAACCATTAATTTCCCTTATTTACACAGAATTGAACCTTATATCTCAAGAAAAACCTAGAAAATTATATTATCAACATCTCTATCCATGAATTTTAGGTTCTTTAATTCTTAAAATACTAATAAAATGGTCCTTAATAATGGATCTAAATGAGGTATACCGGAGAAGAGGTAATCATCTTACCCGACCACTTTCAATTTATGTATTCTTCTACCTACTATAAATATGTAGTTTTCATAATAAAATAATAACTTATGTATCATAAATATACATAATTTTATTTATTATTTTCAAACAAAAAATAACCATCCTCTATTCCATCAAATGTCACATGAAGGTGTCGTATGTGCATATGAATGGACTACCACCTCCACATACCAATACAATTCAATTTCCATCACCATCCTTCATAAAAGGTTATGATGATGGGTTTAAATTATATATATATATATATATATATATAATATTTCTAACATAATTATACTTCTATAATTATTATTTAATCTCTACCTTCTTACACCCTAATCTATTGGAAATTGACTATGTTTCTCATGTGTACATGTAGACTACCACCTCCACAAAATGATACATTTTATTTTTAATTTTCAATTTACATGGATTATAATAAGAATAGATATAATAAATATTTATGATATATACTATATAATAATTATTCTATGTGTTTGAATAATTATTGACCACCCTTTCATTACATCCATTGAATGATGAATACAACGTTAATGCATATGTACTGCACAACATCTCCAAGAACAATGTAATCCATTTTTCTATATCTAACATTTATGGATGAATCAAAATATACATATAATAAAAATATATTATATTTATATCATGATTAAAGAAATTATAAGATTTCAACCATGATAAATATATAATTATTGGAACTACCCAGCTGAAATTACCATGGAAAAATGAATCATTTAACATTCAGAGATGCTAATTTACAAAATAAAATTTTAATAAATAACTATGGAAACGTTATAAGTGGATTATATATTATAATATAACTATATAAACAATTAATTTATAGAATTATAATAAATTTAAATTTAATATACTATATTTTAGATCACTTTTCAATAAAATTTAATTTGAAATAATGGATATTTGATACAAATTCATTTTTATCAAGATTGTTTAGGATTAAAATCCCAATGATGAAGGTTTTTGATTTTTATCATAATAAACTCATTAATTAGATTGTTTTATGTTCATTTATGTATATTACATGTTTTAATTTCATTTTCTTCTATTTAAGAACATCAGAGACTAAAATAATGTTTTAAAGGAAAACCATCTTTATTATTCTTGGATGAAAATAATTTTTCTTCTATATAAACATTTTTTAAAAATGTTATCAAATTTTTTTTTAATAATATCCACTTTTTTAAAATTTAATTAAACCCATGATTAATTTTTACTAAAAAAATTAAAATGAGTATTCTAATAATTTTTTGAATGAGTTATTTTTGAATTTTTACAAAAAAAATAATGGAATATTTGTTTTAAAGTACATGAAATGAACAAAATTTCACATCATCATAACCAATAAATTATTTGATGTTTCCTTGATAGGTTTCATTTAAAAGAAATTTTTTTCATAATATTTTAAATATTTTTATATTTTAAATTTATATTTTGAAATAAAATTTGTAATTTCAAAAAGAAGTATTCCAAGTGATATTTTAATTTGATTTTATGTTAATTTAACATTATTGGATGTTACGTACTCATCACGTGGGATGTGATCCAAGAATACCATCCTGATTTCTTCTATGGATGGTTTACTATTATGATGAGGTGATTTTTATGAAATGTGATTTCTTTCAATGGGTTATAATTTAAATAATTTTCTAAGATCCTATGGAACACATATGTTTGATTTTTATTATGTGAATGGTCGTATCCGAATTATACAGCCCTCTAATGCATTGGTTGTAATCGATATCTCATGAGATAATAATGAATATAATGGGGAGTAAACCCACATCAGTAAGGGACTCTGTCTACAATGATAGTTTTGGGAGTGACCATTAACCTAGGATATAATGTAATGGGGAGTTAACCCAATCCACTATGATAGTCTTGGAAGTGATGTTTTACTATTGAAATGATTTTTTGTTATTATATATATTCCACAAACTTATTTATTATACTAATAATATGTTACCATGGCTCATGTTCTTTGATTATATTATGATTCTTGTATTTTGAACATTTGTTCTTTATTCCAAGACACATGATTATTGTATTCTATATATAGTGGATTATTATCAGATTTTAATATCATGTTATCATACCCATATGTCCATTTTATGTCTAGGTAATCATTGATATATCCCTTTTTTAACCTTACTACTAATCTGAGCTGACCATTTCTTATATTTCCATCCCCCATCTTATGAAGAATAGATTTATTTATAGTATGAGTACGAAGGGTTCTAGTTATGATGGACTTAGTGGGAGATGTTGTAGATATATTTTGAATATTTTTATTATATATACGTGTTTACAAAGACACTAGACCTATACAATTTTAGAATTTATCGTAATGTTAAGTATTTAATATTAATATAAAAAGATGAAATATTTTTTTATAAAGAGTATGTTTCACTAAAGACTTTATCAAGAACATTTTTACCTTTAAACAACACTCAGAAAAGAAATTGGTAAGTGTTATATTTAAAAAAAACCTTTTGAGATCAAGAATAGATGGCTTATCGCTCAGAGCTTCATGGTCTGTTATATATGTAATAAAATATATATCAGAGATGTTATTCAATAGTGTTAGGTTAGAATATACAAATATACACAAGAGGGTGGTGAATTTTTTATTTTCAATATTTTCCAAATCCTTCACAATTCTTCCTTTTGATTTCGACTGATGATTATGAAAGTAAGCAGTGTTTTTCTTCTAAATGAAATTATTTGCAATGGATAAAACAAAAATATAGAACAAAACTATTTAATGTTTTTCGGGGAATAAATATCCCCTAGTCAACTCCACCAATTACTCTCTCTTTGAGTTTGGTGAATTTCACTAGTCAGGTCCTCATATCATAAGACTAATCCACAACTGAGTGTAGGTAGTTGACACCTTTACAAATAAGGCTAAAAATAGATCCTTCTAGTTCATTAACATACAATCAAAAAACCACATATTAGATTGAGAAGCACATACTCTACCATAATTGGGTAAGAGCAGTTGAAACTCTCAATAAGAAGATATTAATTAAAAAGTTTCTGGTTAAACTTCAGAGTTGTAATAGCAACTTATAGTAGATGGAACTTCTTCTAAAAAAAGATTTTCTTCAAGAAAGAATATTACCAAAGTGATTTGGTTTTAATAGATCTTTGAAATATAAATAAGAACAAATATCAGTAGCTAACTTATAGAAAATACTAAATTCAGAACACATATATCTCTACGGTAGCCTCTTTTGTAGAAAATAGAGTTTGGCTGATTGTTGCAGTAGATCTGTAAAAATCTTCACAAGAATTAAGTTTCAATCAAAAAATATATGTCACAATATATAGATCAATATATATATATATTCTACTTTTAATCAAACACACATATATAGAACAAATACACTCATAGAATAAATATATAAGAGATCCTTCTTTTCAATTTCAAATCCAATAAAATCTCTGGATAAATTGTAAAAATTCTAATTCCATAGATAGCTGAGAGTAGTCCAAACTTCCCTTAATAATATGAGATAATTTCACTACATAATAAGATTCTTTCAAAAACTCATAATAATCCTTGAATGATTTTAAAATGAGCATTAAAGAGTCCTCATATTCAAAAAATATCATTGCATGAAACTCCGATAAAATCATAAATTCAATACTCTGGTGATGAAAATTCAAGCGTAGGGTTCCATCACAAAATGACAAAAAACCAAACATAGGGTTCAACTACATATCGTTCATTCTCTGGATATAAGGTTAAAAATTTAATGTTGATTATAAAAGTATGTTTAATGATTCATACATTTTTTTCGTGATAAAACAATATTTTTTAAATATATTATTGATAACAAATTATATAATTTCCTCACATTGTGCTAAATACATTCATTTATGAAATATTTTGGATTTGGTCATTCATTTGAAAATTTGATGAAAATTCCAGTTATATCCTTTTAAAATGTAATGTAGTAGTTTGAAGATAAATATTTTAATATTTATTATTTGACCATAATATTTTGTAGCAGTGCTCCTAACTTTACTTTCTACAACTTTTATTCCAGACAATAGAGCTAAAGAGTGCATTTGGATGGATTAAATGGGCCATTAATTTAATGGTGTCCTGGACTCGGTAGAATGGATATGGGTTCTATATTTGGGCCATAACTTCTTCATCCATACTTAGATCAGACCCAAATTTTGAGAGGGGATACATGACTAATTTTAGTACGAATCATATTTATGGAAGTACAGTTGATTCACAAGTATTTGTGGTAAAATGGGAGGTAAAATTTTGCATAAAATATTTGGCTGAGATTCCCCATTCACACTAGAAACCACTTTGAACCTAGACTCCCCACGACTATATAAATTAGTGTTTTTTCTCATTTTGTGGGGTTGGGGCATGAATTGGGAAGTTTAGGGAAGAGGAGAAGTGGATCCACTCCAATTATCCTACCATTTCAATAAGGGTAGCTCTTGAAGCAAGGATCACTTCGACGAAGCCTTCTTCTTCTCCTTCGTGTTGTAATGCTTTTGTTTGTGTAATAAATTTCTTTGTACATCATTTATTTCTTCTATTTTATTATGTTTTATTAAAATTTCTTTTTCTCTTAATCTTCCTCTTTGGGCTGTAATTGTTCAGTAGAAATGTGATTGGGTTCTACCCTTTCTAAACCTTTGCACATGCAAAATGTTTCTACAATGACTACATCACCCGTGGAAGAGTAGTTCTTTTTAGTAATTGATTGACCTCTATCCTTCTTCATTCATTTATTTTGAATAAATGAGATACTGTAATTCACAAATTATGATCTATTAATTGAGTTTTTAATTTAAATGAAACTAAGCAATCAATTGAATAGTTAACACAAAACACGCGAGGTCAGGAATTGTGTGAGCTGTGAGAGTGCAACCTTAACTGGTAATTCAAAACCACATGGGATTAATTTGTAGAGTTCAAACATAATCCCTAAACTCAATTAGTCCTCATTTCCAGAATGGATATGTGCCTTAATTTACCACTGACCATAAGCTATCCTTAGAACATCAATCAGAGTAGGGTGCTGCGATTACATGTTCCGAAGATATCCTAGGGTTTAATTCACTTCATCCTTGTGGTAAGGTTAATTCGGGTAGGGTTCGGGGGTTAAAAAGTTATGGGATCATAATTAAGTTGATGTTAATTTAAATGATAATGATAAATAATTTATTGAAGAGGTAGAGTTATATCAATTATTTATTTTAAATATTGACTAAAAATATCTTTTTGTTGTGTCATTTTAATCAAAATTCATTTCAAAACTAAAAACAAAAAAAAACAATCTTTTTCCCGTAAACTTATTCTGGATTTATAAACTATAAACAACCCCCATCCTTTCAAGTAGTGTTTTTATTCTCTTTTATTTTATTTTTAGAATACCTCTAAAACGTTTTTTTTTAATTCACTTCCTCCTTTGAGAGACGACCTTGGTCAGCCACTCTGTTGCACCTATGTACCCCCAAATCACAGTAATCATTTGAGGGTGCCCACGATAGTGCTCTTTCAAATTGGAATTGTTTCTGGGGAGGCCAGTAATTATTTCAACCAATTAGAGGTACTTATTTTATTTTACATTTTATTCTCTTCCTCTCTTATTTCTCCCTTCTATACCCAATCTGATTTTTTTCTTCTTCTTTTATTTTATTCTACTTCTTTTTGAACCATAAACTCAATCTTATTATTTTTCTTTTACTATGGTTCAATTTATTTATTTTTTCATTTTTATGTCATTTATGACATGAACTAATATCGAAGATCTCATAGATCGTGACCCAGAGATTGAACGCAGCCTTAGGGCACGAATCAGACATTCTCAGTCTACGGGAAGTTTCAATATTCAGCCAGTTGGAGAATTCCTCCACTTTCAGAACATTGAAATTGGTTGCAATTCAATTTCAATAATAAAACAAGAACCAATGGCAGACAAAAATAGAAATTAACTTAATAGAACCATTCAAGAATTAGATGCACCTCATATTAACTATCAACCAAATTGCATTGCATATCCAAATCTTGAATCAGACATTGAACTGAAATCTGGATTAATTCACCTGCTTCCAAAATTTCACGGCCTCTCTAGTGTGGATCCTAATAAACACCTGAAATAATTTAATGTGGTTTTATCCACCCTTAATCCTAGAAATATTTTGAAGATAAAATCAAACTATGATCATTCCCATTCTCACTTGATAGAGCTGCGAAAGACTTAATGTATTATTTAAAACCTGAAGATGTAACTTGTTGGACCAATTTAAAACATCTTTTCTGGAAGAGATTTTTTCCAGCATCAAGGACCACTTCCAATAGTAAGGAGATATCTGGGATAAATCAAGACCAAGGGGAGTCAATGTATGATTTCTGGGAAAGATTCATGAAGTTGTGTGCAAGCGACCCACATCACCAAATTAGTGAGAAACTCCACATCCAATACTTTTACGAAGGACTCACACATATGGAGAGGAGCATGGTGGATGCTGCAGTTGGAGGAGAATTAGTGGACAAGAAACAAGTATTTGAATGTGTGTTGATCGACAAAATGGCCCAAACTCCCAACCATTTGGCGATCAAGGTACACGACATGTCAGGGGAGTCCATCAGCTAAGTCCATCTTCTCATAAAAGTCATTTGATTGATACCATGTTGGAAGAATTGACAAATATGGTGAGACATATCGCTTTGGCTCAAAAGACATCCCAACCCGCTTCTATAAGGCCTTGTGGTATTTTCACTGAAACAAGCCACCCAACTGACTATTGCCCACAATTCTAAGAAATAGAAGATTGTGCAGCAATGTTACCTGGGAGACCATATCAGCAACAACAACAACAACAACCATATCCACAAAAAAAGTTTCATACAATCTATAACCAAGGGTGGAAGGATCACTCAGACATGAGGTATGGCTATGGACAATAACAAATTCCCTCTTTTCAGCAAAACATCTAGTAGCCTCCACCATACCAGTAGGGTTTCAAACAACCCCAAAAGAGATTTGAATCTCAAGCATCAACAAGGCAACAATAAGTGAATCCACCATCCAAGGTATATTATAACACTAATGACCTTTTGAAACAAATTGTTCTTAAACAACAGAATGAGTTGAAGAGTCAAGGTTTGGAGCTGAAGGAGTTGAAGACTCAAATGAGCCAGATTGTCACTGCCCTCCATGAACTGGTAAGAAAGAATTCTTGAAATCTACCATCCTAACCTACTCCAAATACCAAGGGGAATATCAGTGCCATCACATTGAGAGGTGGTAAAAAAAATAAATGATACATTTTCAACTATTGTTCCACCTGGATTCACCTCAAATCTGGAGAAGCCCAATTCTACATCAACTGATGAGCAACCCAAGGAGAAAGATAATGGTATGAAAAGGATTAATGATTTTCCTCCTAATACCCTTCCTTTTCCAAATAGGGTTGGTCAAACCATGAAGATGGATGAAGAAGCAATGCAAAAAGAGTGTTTTGGACACATTCAAGCATGTGGAGATCAATATTCCTCTACTTTAATCCATTAAGAAAATTCCAAGGTATGTGAAATTATTAAAAGAACATAGTACCAATCGAAGAGGGATCAAGGGAAATGAAAGGATAAATATTGGATGGGATGTTTCAGCACTCATTACACCGACATTAGCAATGCCAAAAAAGTGCAAGGATTCAGGGACATTCACCATCCCATGCACCATAGGGGAGTTGCACTTTTCTGATGCACTTTGTGATTTGGGAGATTCCATAAATGTGATGCCTCACTCTTTATTCTCATATTTTCAGGTTGGTGAGCTAAAACCGACGAGAGTAGTGGTGTAGTTGGCAAATAGATCTATAGCATATTCAGTGGGAGTCCTTGTGGATGTACTTGTCTGTGTAAGAGACCGGATCTTTCCAGCATATTTATATGTGGTTAACTTAGATGATTATTAGGTAAGTTCTCATTCCCCCATTATCTTAGGTAGAAACTTCCTCAAAACTGCAAAATCTATCACAAATGACAATGAGGGGACAGATTCCATGGAATTTGGGGATGATGTTGTGATCTTTATTATTATGGAATCCATGAAGTACCCCTCAGAGGATCATTCTGCATTTGTTATTTCCCATTATTATTCACCAAATAAAAATCCCATGGAATTTGATTGTCCTATGCTTAAGGAGATTATGATTATTGGTTCGAGTTTGATGTCTAAGAGTACTTCCACACTTATTTCTAATGCAAAAGACTCTTATATTTGATTTTGAAATGGAATCATATTCTAATTTTGATCTTATGAACTCTAATTATTATAAGGCTGTTGAGTATGCTAAAGGATTTGATGCTTTATTCTCTAATTTTGATGATGTATATTCTGATACTAATGCTCTTTGCACAAATATTTCAGTTCCATATATGTCTCCATCCATACACCTCCCCCATATACTGGAACTCATTCCATTACCACCAAATCTAAAATACTCATACTTGTTAAGAGGTGAGAAATAACATGTTATCATTGCTAACAATATCCCTTTTGAAAATGAGGAAAAACATTTGAATATTTTGAGGGAGAACATCGGGGCAATTGGGTGGACCTTAGCTGACATATCAGGTATTAGCCCCTCCATTTTCATCCATAGGATTTTTTTGGAGGATGGGGATAAACCGGTGAGACAACCACAAAAGAGACTCAATCCAACCCTTCTGGAGGTTGTTAAAAAAGAGGTTGAAAATTTTCTCGAGGCAGGTATAATCTATCCCATTTCAGATTCTCAGTGGGTAAGTCCTATTCAGGTTATGCCAAAGAAAAGGTGTGTTACTATTATTAAAAACAAGAAAGATGAGTTAGTTCTAATGGGGGTGCAAAACAGTTGGCGCGTGTGTATTGATTATAGGAAACTAAATTAATCTACTCACAAGGACAATTTCCCCCTCCCATTTATTGATCAGATACTTGAGAGACTTGCTGGGAAAACACATTATTCTTTCGTGGATGGATTTTTGGGATATTTTCAGGTTTCTATTTCTCTGGAGGATCAGGAGATGACAATATCCATTTGTCTATTCGGTATGTTTGCCTACCGAAGGATGGCATTTGGACTTTGCAATGCCCTAGGTACCTTCCAGAGATGCATAGTGAGTATTTTTTCATATTTTGTTAAGACCTGCATGGAGGTATTTATTGATGATTTTACAGTGTATGGGTATTCATTTGATGAATTTATATGTAGTTTGGGAAAGGTGTTGAATCTATGTATTGAGAAGAATCTGGTCCTGAACATTGAAAAGTGTCATTTCATGGTAGATCATGGCATTGTCTTAGGGCATGTAGTGTCAAATCATGGGATAGAGGTTGATAAATATATGGAAGATATTAATTCATCCTTACCATATGCTTCATGTGTGCATGTTGTTAGATATTTCCTAGGGCATGGAAAATTTTATCAGTGCTTCACCAATGATTTTAGTAAGATTTCTCTTCCTATGTCATGATTACTCCAAAAGGATTCTTGATTTTTGTGTTTGATGATTCTTGCAGAAAATCCTTTGATGAGATAAAGAACTATCTGACCACTCCACCGATCATACAGCCCCCACAGTGGGAGATTCATTTTGAGCTTATGTATGACGCCTCCAACTTCGCGGTTGGATTCGTCTTATCTCAGAGGGTGGAGGGACATTCACATGTGATCACATATGCATCGAGGACACTGGATTTGACCCAATAAAATAACAAAACCATGGAAAAGTAGTTTCTTGCTGTCATATTTTCTTTAGATAAATTCCGTTCATATTTATTTGGATCTAAAGTAGTTGTTTTTTCGGACCATGCATCTTTGAGGTACCTCTTGAAGAAGCCAGATGAAAATCCCAGGCTAATATGATGGATCCTCCTTCTTTATGAATTTGATATTGAGATAAAGGAAAACCGGGGTCAGAAAACTTGGTGGCAGGACACATGAGTAGGCTTACTCACACACTAGAGGATGAAACATTGGACCAGGTACCACGTCGGGACACTTTCCCTGATGATAATCTTTATTCCATCTCAGGTATGCATCATTGGTATACAAATTTAGTTAAATACCTTGTTGCCTCTGAAATCCCTACAAATTTAAAGAAACATCAAGTCAAAAAATTAAAAAGTGAGTCTCGGTATTATGTTTGGGATGATCCATACCTCTGGAGCATGTGTACTGATCAAGTTATTAGGAGGTATGTTCCTGATCATGAGTTGGAGAAGGTTTTACATTTTTGTCATACACTCGCTTGTGGTATACACTTTGGACCCCAATGGACAAATATGAATGTTTTCGACTCTGGATTATATTGGCCTATCTTATTCCATGATTCCCATGTGTTTTGTAAGTCATGCTCTCATTTCCAACACACTGGGTTCATTTCTAGGAGACATGAGATGCCCCAACCACCCACACTATTCTGTGAGATTTTTGACATATAGGGCATTGATTTTATGGGTCCTTTTCCTAATTCCTTTTTTTTTAATTTTGGTTCTTGTTGATTATGTTAGTAAATGGGTGGAGGCTAATGCCACCAGGACTGATGATTCTCATATTGATGTGGACTTTGTCTAGGCCCAAATTATTTGCAGTTTTGGGTTACTGAAGGCCATCATTAGTGACTAATGTACACACTTCTGCAATCAGAATTTGGCTTCCCTCTTTCGGAATTATGGGGTGACACAAAAAGCATCGACACCATACGACCCCCAAAAAAATGGCCAGGCAGAGGTTTCAAATCGTGAGTTGAAATAGATTTTAGTGAAAACTGTGCAGCCAAATAGGAATGATTGGAGCAAGCGCTTGGATGATGCATTGTGGGATTATATAACAGCATACAAGACACCCATTGGTATGTCCTCATTTCAGATTTTTTTTTGGAAATCATTTCATCTCCCTCTGGAGGTTGAGCATCGGGATTATTGGGCTATAAAGAAATGCAACATGGATTTGGCCCAATATGGAATCCAAAGGAAGCTGGAAATTAAAGATCATAAAAAGATTCGATTGTCTTCATATGATAAATCAAGGCTCTAAAAGGAAAAATCCAAATCAACCCATGTTATAATGATCCAAAAAAAAAGAGTTTCAGGTTGGAGAGAAAGTCCTTCTCTATAGTTCACAACTGAAGCTAATGCCTGGTAAGTTTCACTCAAGAGGGTTAGGTCCTTATGTTGTGACTAATGTTTTTCCTTGTGGTGTAGTGGATATCACACAAGAGGACACAGGAAGGAGATTTAAAGTCAATAGGCAATGTTTAAAGAGATACATTGAGGGACTTCCTATTAATGCAGTGGATTTTATCACACTGCATGACCCTATCAGCACTTGAGCATATCAGGATTTTTTTAACCCTTTAACTTTTCTTATTCTTTTTCATATTTAAAATTATGCATTTGATGTGCATATATCATCTCATGGGTTCACATTGAGGAAAATGAAATATTTTATGTGTGGGGGAGGGAACCTTTTAGTTTTGTAATATCAATTGTTTTCTAGTTGAAAAAAAAAACAAAACAAAAAAATGTCTGTTTTTCAAATTTCATGTGTTTTTTTTAATTTTCTGTGTGTTTTTGAAACTTTTGAGCTGAAGTGATTCTCATCACCATTTTTAAATCCATATCAATAAGTGAAACAATTTATCCCTTGAAACTAAGCTTAAATTAATTCTGAAATGACTTTGTTTCAAGTTCAAATATTTAGTAATTTCATGAAAGTACACTAAATTTTGAATCCCATGTCACATATCACTATATTTATATTTGAAATCACTTTCCTCTAAGGCTTCTAAACCATTATTTTCATATTCTTTACATTCACCTCACCTCTTGAGAGAACCAAACCATGATTGATTTAACTAGATTTTGATTTATTCCTGTCAAAACATGAGGGTTTGAGGTACTTATGTTTAAATGATTGAGGAATTTATTTGGTATTAAAGCCACTATTTCAAATAATCCTTTTTTATAATGGCCTACCTTGAACATTTAATCCTTTTATCCCTTATAATCCATGCACAACCTGTTAGTTTATCCACATTACAAGCTAATTTTTCCAATCCAACCAACTCTTGAAGTGAAATTGCATAATCTAGTTGATCTTAAGTGTGGGGGAAGTTGTCTTGTGTTATGCTACCACATTTTGTGATACTTCGGGTGAAAAATTAAATTCTAAAAAGATGTCTTTACTATGGGAGAAAAACATTATATTGAATGTTGTGCCCTTCTATATATTTCATGATAAAAGAATTTGTGCCTTTCTGGAGCTTCTAATAAAGGGGTAAAGTTGTGTCTATCTGTAGCTTTTAAGAAAATCATGTTCGAGAAGATTGGCATTTTTACAGCTAAAATGATGAATGGTGTGTACATTACTTTATTTTTCATGATGATGAACTTGAATCAATTATCTTTTTATTGAAGAGGAGACCATATTTAAGTGAAAATTAGATTAATGAAATTTTTCTTCAAAAAGAGTCAAGCCCTCCTCATTCAGCCTCAGAATTTTTCACATCTAAATCCTACAAACCGAAAGCAATAGAACAACACTAAAAAGTCCGCATGATAAAAATATGTCCTTAACACACATTGGGTTGCAATTTATGAATTTACCAAGCCCATGGTGACGCTTGTATGAGTTTGGATGAGAAATACATTGCAAAAAAAGAAGGGTGTTGTAATTACATGTTCTGAAGATAACCTAGGGTTTAATTCACATCATCTTTGTGGTAAGGTTAATTCTCGTAGGGTTTGGGGTTTAACAAGTTAAGGAATCCTAATTAAGTGGATGTTAATTTAAATGAAAATGATAATCAATTGATTTAAGAGGTAGAGTTATAACGATTAAGTCTTTTAAATTTTTTCTAAAAAACATCTTCTTGTTGTGTCATTTTAATCAAAATTCATTTCAAAACAAAAAACAAAAAAAATAATATCTTCTTCTAGAAAACTTCTTCTTGATTTATAAACTATAACCAACCCCCATCCTTTCATGTAGTGTTTTTTTATATTTTATTTTATTTTTATATTACCTCTAAAAAGTAGATTTAATTCACTTCCTCATTTGAGAGATGACCTTGGTCAGCCACTCAGCTGCTCCTAAGTACCCCAAAATCACACTAATCATTTGAAGGCACCCAAGACAGTGCTCTTTCACTTCTCAAATGTATGGTTTCATACATCCGTAGGGTTCTATAACCATAATTTTTATCTTTGTTAAAAGTAAGGTTTCATCCAAATGTAAGGTTATTTATCTATACCTTTTTGTCAATGTAAGTTTTTCTTAACTATACACACTGATATTTCAGTATAAGGTTTAATAAAAATGTAGGGTTTGTTCCATACATTATGTTCTTCAACGAATAGTATATATAGTGTTTCCAAAACACACTTAAGAGCATTTAAAACACTTTGATGAATATCCCATGTGAATAAGAAGCAAGAATATAATTCCAAAATAAGGAATATAGAGAATATTAATTTCCTAAAATACACTAAAAGTTATATCATTAGTAAAATAAAAAAGATCATTTGTGAATATAAAAATCATTAATATTTATAGTTTCTTATTGAGACAATACATTCCTAATAATATCACCCTTTTTTATGATCACAAAACCCATAAAATTAATAAAAAATTTATAATTTTGAAAAAAATTTAAAATAATTTGAAATTAGATTTGATAGAATTATTTTGATAAAAAATAAATGTTGTGTTTATCCAAATTTCTTACCCTTTTTGTGAGATCAAAAATAAAGTGAATAAAATGATTAAAACCCATTTATTTTAGCATAGATAAATTAGTTAATGTTATAATAATCTGTTTAAATAAATAAAATAGGATCTTTTGATGGATACATAAACATAAAATAATATGAAATAAAGTATGAAAAAATAAAAATAATAAAATTTTATTGATTAAAAAAATCTTACAGGTGCAATAGTAAATATGACTAGGAAACAAGCCTAGTCAACATAAATGGTTAGGGTACAAAAGATTGTGAAGGAGTTGGATCAACTAAGGTTCTAGGGATTTTGAGTAGATTCAAAAATATATTTCAACTCTTCCATATGTAACCAAAACATTCTCATAATACTATCCCCTAATGGCTTAATCAGAACTCAAGAATATTGACTGATATGAAAATTCTCAACAAGGTTGAATTTCATAAAGTCATGAAAGATTTCTTCTTATTGCATAAACTGGTACTATTTAATGTGAATTTGTTTAGAATAAATATGATACTTATTTAATTCTATTTCAGACAGTTAACTAGAAATTTATGATTGTCAACAAAACTAATAGAGGAGAACTATTTCACTATGATTTTGAAGAAGATCGTTCCTATCTACCATGACAGAGGTGATTTCCTGAAATATTTTAATCTTATCTGAAGTGGAAGTAGGAGCAGGGGTAGACGTACTAGTCTAACTAACACTAATCTTGATTGATTCAAACTGACATCCCAAATACCACATAAGATCAACAATGTCTAACTTAGAAACAAATTCAGACTTTTCCTTTCCAACTTCATTCGACATCTCTCTCTTGAAAGCATAAAATTATTTCTTGCAAACAGAGTTTTATTTAAGATACTATATCATTTTTCATTAATCTTTCATCTCTTTATGAAGATTAAAATTCTCAACTTGAGACTTACTAAACATAATTACATGCTTGTCAGCTTGATTTGTTAGGGAATCATAGGACCCTTCATCTAGATGTTGTGAATGACTAACTGCCACAATTTCTAAAGATCTCGAAGGAGATGTTTCTATATAATTCTCCACAAGTTTTTCAATTGACTTCTCACTTGAAAATGAAAAACTATAAATAAATTATGTTTTTCATTAGTCTCAGATTGATGTCTTTCATCCACATGATAAAAAATAGAGATGTCTAGATTCTCAACAATTTTAGTAGCCAAATTTTTAGATCTGATCAACTGTTTCTATTCCTGAATAGATGGCTCTACTTCTTGAATAATTGGTAAAATGATTTTTTTAAGTCTCTTATATATCTTTCAACCTATTGATCTTACTTAAGAGAAGTTTCTTCCAAATGTACTTACTTGGTAGCCTCAACTGAACAAAACACTCGTTCTTCAGTATGTGGATCTACTCTTTTTCTTATTTTTAAAACGAATTATATTTTCAAAACCTCTTATTCCTCTTCTTGTTCAACAAATATCAATTTTATTTAGGTTGGTTTAGAGGTCATCAACCTTAGGTGTCACCAATTCCTCCATTTCCAATTGCACTTTTCTCCCCCTATGAAAAATATCCTGATAGTTGTTAGTCATCTCCACCAACTGGCAAGTGTTTTACTTTTACTATACTCTAATAAATACCTAACTTTGTCAATGTTCCAACAATGAGTGTTTTTCTATGATGAAATTGGAATCATGAATATATTAGATAAATCATTCCTCTCTTAAACAAAATTCAATAGATTATCCTTCTATAAGGATAAAAATCCATCTTAGCATCTAGTTGACATCAGTAGTGTAAATATCTGAACATATACCTTGGAAAATTTGGCTTTATTTCATTAAGAAACAAAAGCATCCTATACATGTCTGGATATAAAATCTTTTCTATTTCAGCCATCCTTGGAGAAATTCCTTTTTGAATAAACTTACCTATGATTTTTTGGTCTTCCTTGAGATCCTTGAAAAACATTTTCCTAATATTTTTTGAACCAAACATAAAATACATCATGTATTCAAACTTATGTTCCTTATCTCTCATAGATCGTAGATTGAAATAAAATACCCCTTGTAAGGATAGTTCAAAATTTGAGAAATTTCATTCAAAGAAATATAAATTTTTTTATCTTCAATTATTGAAAAAATTGTATCTTCAGAATCTCAAAAACTAAACTGAACAGTGCTACAAAAAAATTTCAGTTCAATCCTTATAATGGAACTCTGAGTTAGCCTCATTGAACATAGATTTAAATCCTTGAAAAGATAATTATTTATTTAGGAGCATATTTTTCTGATAAATCCATTGGAAATCAAATACTTTTCCTTAGATAATATTTATTTCAAAAACATTCTAACAATTTGGGTTGCTGGCTTCACCTTCTTTGGTTGTCTTATATTACATTATTTCTGATAAATGAATTCTTTGAGGTTTTTGGGTTCCAAGGTTTCAAAATAAAATATAAGTAAATGAAGGTAGATGCAGGTTAACTAAGGTTTTGTTATTCAATAAGGGTTTGAGGGATGAAAAGTTTAGGTATTCAAAAATTTTTGACTATGCCTTGTTTACCGTGTCATTATGTGAGATAATTATGAAAATATTGAAAACACACAATGAGAATAAATTTAATATTAAATAAATTAACTAAAATATATAACAAGGAAAAAAAATATTACAATAAATCCGATTTAAAGTAAATATTAAATAATATTAACATAAATAAATTGGGATAAATAAATAAATATTAATAAAAATTAAAAATAAATATAACAAGACAAAACAAAATAAACATTGAAAATTAAAAATACTGCAAATATTATCATTTATTGAACAATTAAATAAACCTAACTCCACCTTAATAAAATTAAAACTTACAGTGGGAAGTGGTTTATTAAAAATATCATCAAGTTGATATTCACTATTTAAAAATTCTAAATATATATATCCCTTTTAAGAATATGATCTCTTAGAAAATGATGCCTAATATAAATATGCTTAGTTCATGAATGACGTGTTGTATTTTTTAATATATTTATAGCAGTTTTATTATCACATAAAATAGGTATACTATTAAAATTTAATCCAAAGTCCATTAGGGTATTTTTAAACCATAATAATTGTGCACATAAACTGCCTCCATATACATATTCTTCCTCAGTAGTTGATATGGAAATTGAGTCTTGTTTATTACATGACTGTGATACTAAAGATTTTCATAATAAGTGACTGTTTCCTAAGGAAATTTTTCTATATAATCGCCAATCGCCTATATCCGAATCTGAATATGATATTAAATTAAAATCATAAGTTTTTGGATAAATACATTATTAAAACAATTCCTTTTAAATATCTAAAAACCCTTTTGACAGAAAAAAGATGTGATTATTTAGGATTTTATTAAAATATAGCACATAAATATACTGAAAACAGAATATTAGGTCTTCTAACAACATGATATAATAAACTACCAATCATACCACAACATAACTTGTTGTCCACTAGTTTTCCAGCTTTATCCAAATCATGTTTTATATTGGTACACATGGGAGTTGTTTATGTCTTGTTGTTCTCAAGACTAAACTTTTTCAATAAATCAGTAATAGATTTTATTTGGTTTAAAATACTTCTATATTTTTTTGTTAAATTTTAAGACCTCAAAAAAATTTCAATTATCCCATCATACTCATTTCAAATTATTTTGGCGTAGGGTTTGAATTATCATTACAAATTTTTTCATTAGTTGAACCAAAAATAACATCATAAATATTGATTTGAACTAATAATGAATTAAAACCAATGGTTTTATTAAAAAGGTTTGGATCTTCCATTGTAATAGTAAAACCTTTTTTAAATGAGAAGAACTTAATATTTCATACCAAGCTCTAGGTGATTGTTTAAGGCCAAAGAGTGTATAAGTATGTTTACAACAAAATCTGGATTTTGAAAATTATTAAAAATAGGAGGTTGTTCAATATAAACTTCTTTCATTAAATAACCATTTAAAAAAATATTTAACACCCATCTGATATGATTTAAAGTTCATATGAGATGTATAAGCTAAAAGTTTTCTTATTGCTTCTAATATAGCTATAGGGGAAAAGGTTTCATCATAATCTATACCTTCTTCCTGATTATATCATTTTTCTACAAATCAAGATTTTTTTCTAGTTATAATGACTTTATCATCTTATTTATTTCTAAATACCCTCTTAGTTCTTATAACTAGATAATTTGAGGGACTTTCAACTAATTATCAAACTCCATTGTTTTTTAATTGGTATAGCTCATCTTTCATTTCTAACATCCAACTCTCGTCTTCTAAGGCTTCTTTAAAAAATTTATGTTCTAGTTGAGATCTAATGGAATATAATTCAACTAGGTTCCTTGTATTTCTTCTAGTTCTTATTTCTATGTCTTGGTCTCCTATAACAGTTTCAAAAGGATGATTCATTAGGTTTCTAGACTATCTAGGAAAAAAACTTTTATGTTCATCAGTATCATTTTCTTCTGAACTAGATTGAATTTTATTTACATTATTCTTAAAATACTTTTTTAGGTTTTATAGTTTTATGTTGTTATAAGTGTAAATAATTTAATCAATTTGATATTTTTCTTTAATAAAAGGGTTAGTTTCATCAAACATCACATGAAATGATTATTCAATAATCCTTTACTTTTTATTAAACATTGTATAGGATTTAGAGGTACCAGAATACCCTAAAATATTCCTTTATCAGCTTTTGGATCAAGCATACCAAGATTATCCTTGGTCTTTAGGATATACACCTCATATTCCAAAACATTAAAGTACATTACTTTAGGCATTATATTATTCCAAAGTTCATATGGTTTATTTTTGAAAATAGGCCAAATTGAAACTCTATTCATTATATAGCAGGTTGTGTTTACGACTTCTTCCAATAAGTAGGTAGGTAGACTATATTCATTCCTCATAGTCCTAGCCATTTCCTGAATAGTTATATTTCGTATTTCAATAATTTCATTTTTTGAGGTGTTCTTGGTTTAGAAAAGTGTATTTAATAAAAATATTTGAACAAAAAGAATTTAATTAATGATTATCAAAATCTCCACCATGATAACTTCTTAATGAAATTGTCTTAAAACCTTTTCATTTTTAACAATTTTATAGAAACATTCAAAAATAGTAAAAGATTAAATTTTATGCTTTATAAAATAAATCCAAGTAAATATATACATATAATTTTCCAAACAAACTTGATACTCTTTGTGGTCCAAATAGATCCATGTGGATAAGCTCTTGTGGTTTTGATGTAGCAACATTTTTAATAGATTTTAAGTGTGATTTTTTTCTTTCCAATTTGTCTTGCATCAAAAAATCATTCACTATCAAACACAATACTTGGTAAATCAGAAACTAAATGTTTCTTAGATAATTAATATAATGAATAAATATTACAATATCCAATCCTTGTATTCCATATCCAAGACTCATTTATTTTAGTATTCAAAAAATTCACTTTCTGTTTTCACAAGGAATTTAAATCCAATGTATCAACATGATCAGTTCTAGGTTCTCTATGCTTTGGCAGTTTATCCATAAATATAGATCATGAATTTTTAGAAAACACAACATAATATCCATAATCAAAATGTTTAGATATACTTATCATGTAATTCTTTAACCCATGTACATATAGTACTTTTTTTATTGATACTTTCTTTGGATCTTCAGCTGTTCCAAGTACAATTATTTTCCCTTTGGAATTATCACGAAAAGTGACTAGACCTCCATCTATTCGAGTCAACATATTGAATATCGATGAGTTTTCACTCATATTCCTAGAGAATCCACTATCCATATACCACATATATTTTCTTTTTCTGTGACCAATTTCATACAAAGGAAATTTAAACAAGAGTTTCTTTAGGAACCCATATTCTCTTGGGTCCAATAGTGTTAACTAGTAGAGATCTTGGAATCTAGATCTACATTGTTTTTTCATAACTCATATAATTTTCTTTAGATATGCTATTTGTAATAAAATATTTTTAAATTCCACTTATTTGAAAATTTATTAAATAAAATCATTTTTTATATGTCCGTCTATTCCAAAAAATGACAAGTGACCATTTTTTGAGTTGGGAACAGAATAATTATTCTATAGTTTGGAAGTTTCACCCTTAATTCATATACCAAATTTATTATTTCTAATTAATTTTATACCAAGAATATTATTCATAATATTTTCAACTTTTTTAAAGAAGAGAGCATCACTTTTATAAGTTTCAAATTCATATTGTAAGGCTTTAATCTTATATTCATGATCAGCACAGTTTGTGTTCGATGAGTCAAATTTCATAATAAACTCTTGATATTGTTTAAGTAAGGCATCTCTTTACCCAAAACTATTATTTTGAATATTATTTAAAGATTTGTGTTTCTTTAATAAGGAGTAATATTTTCCGTCTAGTATTTTTCAGTAGGAAGGCAAATTATTTTTTTAGGAATTTGAATCAAAATCAGAATTAGAATTAAGTGAATAATGAGTTTTTTCCTTATCTTCAACTTCCATGAAGCACATATTTTCTTTCAGATTTGATTTTTCCTTTTCTAAGTCATATTTTTATGATATTCTTTAGTCTTAAAAATCATTCAAGGTTTCCTTCTTTGCTTATTTTTCTTTATGTTCATAATATGAATTTTTATGATATGACTTTTTTTCTTTCTCTTTTGACCTTTTATCAGGGGACAATAAGGTCTTATATGACCTAGTTTCTTTCATTAATATAATCATACTTCCATTGATTCTTTCTCATCCCTAGTGAAGGGTTTTATGAATCCCCTTTTATTCTTATAAAACTTGTTAAATTTCTGGCTAATTGAGCCAATTCCATTTCAGAATCAGATGTATCTGAATTCTTTTCATCATTAGCATCTTTCATTATTCTTTTTATTTTCTTATGAGATGTTACCTTTAGAGAAGTATTATCCTTTTTCACTAATAATCTATGATATTAAACTTCATATTGCATTTCACCTTCATACATCATCAGTGTCCCAATGAATTCTTTCATTATTAGATTTTTTATAGGTGATAATTATCGAATTACTGTTGATAAACCCTTCCATTTAGAAGTTAGTACTCTTAGTACATTCAAAGAATGATCTTCTTGTTTGATAGGATCTCCTGTGGCTATAATATTATTAATAATATCTATAATCCTTCCATTCATCTGAGTGATACTTTCACCATCAGAAATTATGAATGTATCAAATTTCAGCTTTTTTGTTGAATACCACATTTGTCTTAAATTTCCAATTCCTTTATAGGAAAATACAATGCTTTTCCACCTATCATAATCATTAGGACATTGTGAGACATGGTTTAATTTATTTGGTATAAGACCAAAAATAATAGCATTTGTGTCTTTAGAATTTGTGTCATATACAGCCTATGTAGTAGTAGTCCATGTTTCAGGATTTTCAGGAATTCTATAAGGAGTAATGATCTTAGAGTAGACTTTGAATCACATATTCTTAAAATATATAATCATTCTTGATTTTCAGCATACATAGTTTTTACCATTGAAATATCAAGAATGAACTATTGACATTCCTTATCTCTTATTAGTTATTTCCATCTTTGTATAGACCTTATACTTTTCACTTGTTATAACTTTTTCCAAAATCTCTCATCTGATAACAATTTTTAGGTAAAAATATAAAAATATACACAAGATGGGGAATTTTGTCTTTTCAACCTTTTCCAAATCGTTGATAATTTTTCTTTATGATGTTTATTGATGATTATGTGGGTAAACAGTGTTTATCTTCTATATGAAATTATGAGAAATGAATAAAATAGAAATAAAGAACATGATTGTTTATAGTGGTTTGGGGTATAATTATCCCCATTCCCACTCCACCAATTACTCTCTCTATTAGTTTAGTTAATTTAAGTATTCAGTTCTTCATATCATAAGACCAATCAACAACTGAGTGGATGTAGTTGACACTATTACAAATAAGTCTAAAAATAGATCCTTCTTGTTCTTTAACAGAGAACTGAAAAAACATATCTTAGATCAAGAAGATAATAAACCACCACAACAAAGTATGGGATATTGAAACTCTCAATAAAAATATATTGATTGAAAATGTTCTGGTTGAACTTCACGGTTGTAACAGCAACTATAAGTAGATGGATCTTTTTCTTCATTAAAGAGTTTATTAATGAAAGAATTGTTCCAAAGAGATCTAGTAGAAATAGATTATTTAAATAAAAACTAGAATGAATATTTTCATAAGGCTTATAGAAAATACTAAATTTAGAACACGTGTATCTCCACTATAGCAACTTCTATAGAAAATAGAGTCTGACTCATTTTTACAGTAGATCTATAAAATATATTCACAAGAATTTAGTTTCAATTGAAAAATATGTGTCACAAATTATGGGTTAATATATATATCAATATATAAATTCATCTTCGAATCATACACACATATATAGAAAAAATAAACCAATAGAATAAATAAATCATAGTGCCCGCTTTTCAATACCAGATCCAAGAAAATTGCTTAATAAAACGTAAGAATTCAAATTCTTGAGATAGCTTATAGTAGTCGTAACTTCCCTTAAGAATAAAAAATAATTTCTCTACTAATTATGATTCTTTGAATCAATAATATTAAGCATTGACCCATTTTAAAACGAGCTTCAAACCAACCACATATTTCATGAAGACCATTGCATGAATCTCTGATAAAATCATAAAATCAAATCTCTGGTGATAAAAAGTCAAAAGTAAGGTTCCTTTACAAAATGAAAAAAAACACCAATTATAAGTTTCAACTATATAGTGTTCATTCTTCAAGTTTAAGGTTGAAAATTTATTGTTGATCACAAAAGTAAGGTTCATGATCCAAACTTTTTATTCTCAAACATAAGGCTTTATACTTATGTATGGTTCTTTAACCATACTTTTTCTGTTTGTCAAATAAAACATTTCATACAAAGGTATGGTTATTTATCCATATGTTTTTATCAACATAGGTTTTATTAACCATATGTGCTTATATTTCAGAAAAAGTTTTAATACAAACATGGGATTTGTTTTTTACGTTATCTTCTTCAATGTACGGTATAAACAGTGTTTCTAGAACACACTTAAGTGCATTTCAGACAATTTGATGAATATTTAACATAAATAATAAGATTTAATATAACTCCAAAATAAATAATATAAAGAATATTAATTTCCTAAAAAACACTTGATGTAATATCATTAGTAAAGCAAACAATGGTATTTGTGAGCATCAAAATCATAAATATTTATAGATTATTGTTTAGACAATACATTCGAGACACATAAGTAGTTATATTGCTGCTTTTGGTGAGGAATAATCCCCCATGTCCACCATATTCTTGATCAAATGTCAATGTGGTGATAAATTAGGAAATACCAAACATATGACCCATATAAAATCTTTAACAGTTCACGATATCAGAATTCAGGAAAATTTTTAACCGAAGATTCATTCTACTATTCTATGTATACCTTAATCAACTAAGGGTTTCATATAAATAAGAACCCCTAACCCAACATACCCACTCTAAAGGTTTAGTGAATAACACAAATATTATCTACATAGTCAATTTTAAGGATAAATTAATTAATTAAATCAACAAGAATCGGTTTGGTTAAGTAATGTCGCACCAAAAACATATGCATGAAAACACCATATAACATATTATTTACAGATTAATAAATAAAACCCATATTTATAACTAGATTAATGATTATATAAAGTCATATTCATTTCATTCGAATCCTATATTCCAAATATTATTCTAGAACAAACTCCCTCCTAACACCCCAGCCTAAGAGAAAAAATATATGGTAAATCATACATCGTATTCAAATATATCATTAAATTAGAATCCTAAAAAATTAATAATTATAAACTTTTACCCAGGTAAAAAGACTTTTATTGTGTAGGTGTCTGTTTATATTATTTGTAGGGTCCATACCATGTGTTTATAAATCATATCCTCATCTTCAAGGCCACAAATTGTATGAAAATCAAAACATAGCCTTGATACCAATTTGTTATACCCTCACCCTAGTTAATCTGAACATTTCCCAAGTAGGGTCATTATATGATATTAAGAATACCACCCCATATTCCATAGTATATCTACTAGTGGATATGGTATATTGATATTAAGGTATACTATAACATTTATTAGATAACTATAAATAGCTCTAGAATATAATATCAATCATCATCCTTAATATAAAAAAATAAAGAGAATTCCATTATTATCCAACCATTCAAAAACATCAAATGCAATAAAAAAATATGAACCATTTATAATTTTCATATAAGAAAATTATAGATAATAATTCTTAATGGGTCAATCATATTAAAGTATAGACAAAAAAAGAACATCAAACTTGATAAATTAATAAAATATGGTTTTGAGGCTCTACCCAATCTTGTATACTTATCTAAGTAATCTATCTGTCTCAATAGTTGATCACTATTCCTTTTCATTAAACTACATCCTTTACAAAGAAGTCTAAATGACCAGTATAGAGAACATGCGAGGTGTGATCAATATATTCAATAGATCACCACAAATTATGTCTCTATATAGATATAGTGTGTGTGTGTGTGTGAACACATATAATAATATAGAAATATATCAAATTTAAATAATTTACTTTTATATAATTAATTACTAATATTCTATATATATAATAAAACCTAACTATTTCGGAATGTTACCGTGTTTATATTGTATATATCATCCATGAATATAGTGTTTTAATGAATAATCTTTCCACAAGACCACCACGATCTTAGTTTTAATGAAACCTAATAAAAACATAACCACTATACATAATCACAATTTTTTATTGTTACCAATCCCTTATAATAATTAGTATCCACACGTTGAGTTGGAATCACAACCAATATGTTACTAGTTTCAGGAGAATGGTTTTCAATATTTCTCAATACCACTCTTCTCTATTATTAATTTGATGGGTTGGCATCACACCTAGTCCCATTTAAAGAACATTAATATAATTAGTGTTTTTCTTAACCATATATAGGGAAATCTATGATGGATTCTCTTTTAATGATTGATAATTAAACCACTCAGTTTGAATAACTCCCAACACATTAATATATAATATAATCAACTTGAATATCTCCTAACCACTTTTCCAACTCCCAATGATAAGTCCCACTCTACCGAAGTCATTACTCATCAATAGTGAATTGCTTCTAACCAAATTTACACAAATATTAATCTATGTCAATCACTAAAAATTTGAAAATCTTACCAAGGGAAATGACCTAAGAAAAAAATGAATATATTTTACACAATTTTTTAAAACATAAACTTTCCAAATCACAAATAAAATTACAATCATATGATACAAATTTTTATGGTATTTATAGATATACTACTTAATAATATTATTACACCTTATTTCTACAAAATCTCCGATAAAAATATCTATATAATTCTTTTTTCTACACATAATCCTATATATAATTCCCTAAAAAATGGAAAGAAAATACTATGTGAGATAAAATTAAGAGTAGTGGAATACTTTTAAATGATTCATAATTGGGAATATCATAAACATCTAAAAAAATTTGGACATAAAATAAAATTAATGCTTAAAAGAACAATGGATTAATAATAGATAATAAAAATAAATGATGTAGCATCATAAATCATGGAATATGATCATATAATAATAAATGTATCATTATGTATTTATAAAATATATACATTATCTTGGAAACATTTTAAAATTATCGTAATCCATTGAAACATAAAACTGAAATGTGGCATAACATTTAAATTTGGCATAAGAATAAGAATATGTGAAAATAACATTGGGATAAAAGAAAATCATTCCAGAAAATAAAACTGTAAATAAACCAAATCATGTCCATGCATTATGATTTGAGAAAACTCAATAATTCTCACACATTAAATTTTGGACAACACAGATCATATCAAATTTTAACATTTTTATCTCATGAGATATAAATCTTTATCAAAAAGTAGAGTTCTATATAGGACCCCAATCATTAAATAATGATATACCATACATTTTTTTATTATATTAAATAAATAATTCATCACATCATGAAAATCCTATTTAATGAAATTGGGTTTCGAATGGTATCTCATAAAATTAAATCAAGTGTATATTGGTCAATAAAAAAATTAATCTCTAAAAAAATACATCAAAAAGGAATATAGATTATGAACATGAACATAAATTCGTTATTGAGACAATTTTTGAAGGTATACAATGATATAAAAATAATAGAATTTTCATAAATATTTTATAAAATGATTTAAAAAATTATATATGGATTCAAAAAATTCATTTTAATGGGATGAAAAGTTAACATTAAAAACCATAATTTTAAAAATAATCAAAATATTAAACCACTTAAAATTAATTAATTTAAAGGTATAAAATTTGAAGTTGAGGAGAAAAATTTATATAGGTGGAATGAAATATATTTATTTATTAATTCAAAAACAAAATCTTTTTTTAAAAATGATAAATTTGTAATAACTAAAAATAAAAAATTATTTGAGAAAAAAATTAAAAATTGGAACGGAACCTTGATAATTGAAAAAATATATAATTTAGGAAATTATTTTCATGGGGAAAAAAATTTAAAAATGGATTTATTTAAAATTTTCTAAAATAAATTCTAGAACAGCCTGTGTAAAAATATTAAAAATAGTCATTTTAAAATAATTTTTTAAAATATTAAAGAAAAATAAAATAAACATAAACAATCATTGATTTATATAGAATAAAATTCATCAGAAAATAATAAAAATATGTAAATGGAGGAAAAATAGTTGATAGAAATAAAAGGAATTATTCTTTATAATATTACACTTTTATAGAGAATGATATCCATAAATAAATTAATTTAGATGTGATTATAAAATTTCCAAAGATATAAATATAAAAATACCATATATAATAGATAAATTTAAAAGATTAAATAATATTAGAAGAACAAATTCAAGGAAGAATATCTTTATCCCCCTAAAAAATAAATTAATTCGACAAAACCATTACCTCAGATTCATTGTTGGTCTGACATGATATAACGTAATTTAAAATAAAAATATACTCATTAAATATAAACTTTATAAACTAATTAATATATATTACCTTTATATTAATATTTTATATTCATTTATTACAAAGTTATTACTTATTTTTAGTTAATATTGACTGTCAGAGTTAGTGGTTTTAATTATTCCTTGTTTTTTCTGTATAATAGTTTTGGTTTTAATTCAATGTCAATAATAATATATATAATATTAAAGATACTATAATATATATTTAATAATAATTTATGAATTTATATGTGTATTCTATGGGATTTTCTGGTTTGGTTCTTTAAGATAACTTCTATAATGCCCTTGTTTTTTGTAATTTTTTATGAAATTTTTTTTTATATTAATAATGAGGTAAATATTAATATTATTACTAGAGAAAAAAATATTACTTTATTATTATATAATATCTTACTATTAATTAATCTTTTATAACCATCAATGATAGAAATTTATTTCATCATTCATATATGTGGTTAAAATGAGACCAAACAAGAACTTCTAATAATTAATGAATGCATATAATTATAATGTTTTAACATTATAGTATGATCATCCCATTATTATAATAATAATATTTATATGTTATTTAAGGAAAAATAATAATTTATATGTGGTTTATGAAGAATATAAATAAATATTAATAGTAATAATTTTATTACTTTTACAAAAGGAATCACATCTCCTCTTGGAAACCTTCTTAGATTTGAAAGCTTTTTGGAAATGTCTAAGGACCTGAAGCTAAAAATTTGAAGTAAAGATTACTAGGGAAAGAAATATTTAATATTATTTATATTTATTTAATTTTTCTATTTAAATGGACAGTGGAGGGTTGCTTTTATAAGTGAAAGAAGTAAATTTTTTGTAATATTTATCACATAATATAAAAAGAGAAATCATTTTGAAGAAACTTTAATTTAAATTTCCAATAATAACTGAATATAATATAAGTTAAGTTATATAAAGATCTCATATAATCATTGAATGTTATTTTTTATGATATTTTAGGTCTTTCCCCCTTTATTTAATACTTTTACCATATTTTAGACTTTATAGAGGGGACTATTTCATTACGTTGGGGATATATTTTTATGTCCAAAAATAAAATTGACCTTATTACATAATTAGAAATTCCTAATTAAAAAAAAGATAAATAATTTACCATATTCAATTTATAAAATTGATGAAAATAAATCCAAAATAATAAACATATAAAGCATAAAAATGATTTTAGAAAAATATATAAAAAAAACTAATTTACAGCCAAATTTATTTATTGCGTTGACTACCATGATACTTTTTTGTTTCTTTTGATAAACTATTTTTTTTTAATTTATAATCATTCCAAAACCAAATTTAATATTTTCAATGCATAATTAAATTACAATGACCAAAAAGGGTTTTTTTATTAGAATAAAATGAATCCCTAGTTTTAGAATGTCAACCATAAGATTAAAAATTCAAAATATTATTTTTAAATACATTACCTTAGTCCTTAAATGAATATTTGGTAAAGAAAATATTTTTGTAAATTTTTAAGACGTTTTTATATCAATATGATGACATAAAACATACAATGTTTTTCAAATCTATTTTTTTATTATTCACTAAAAAATAACCCTTTAAAAAATACATAAAATTCAATCATACCTAATGTTGACATGATGATTTAGGAGTTGAATCTCATTTAATCAAATTCTAATTCTTATTTTGATAAAATTTCATTTTAATATAAGAATACTTAATGTGGAAAAATAATTTATTTTTTAAAAAAGTAGTGTTGTGTTTAAAATGCATTTTGTCAACACTTACGTATTAAAGAACAGTTTAATTCTATTTATTTAAATTATATCATTAAAAAGTAAATCAAAATAATTATTGTATATAAATACTTGTGATAATGAAAAGGTAATTTATTTCATTAATAATTAAATGTTTATATTTTCCAGAATTACAATTACAAAACCCCTCAGGACCTATGAAAAATATATGAAGGTTAGAGAAGAAATGATACCAGACAGAGGTGGTGACTATACTAGAATATATCTCATATAGATTTCTATTATCTTGAAATTATCCTGAATATGTTTTATCCTAATTCATTCTTGTTTAATTTTATCTTGGTATTAGTTTAGGGAAAACCATAGTAATGTTACCTTTTTAAGGTTTAATCTAATATGACTCCTAAGGCATAATCCAACTACATGATCCAATTTGTTCTCCTTTATATAAATATTTTATGATTTTATTAATTTTATTTAAATATTCTCATTAAATATCTATTTTATAATTATCACATTTAATACATATAATTTTTTCTCAAAAAATTTATCATAGTTTTTTTCAATTTAGTGTTATATCTGAAGCAAGTTATTTAATAAAATTTATTTACATATAAATTATATAGTTAAAATTGGATGTTAAATTATACCCCCTTAAAATAAATTCAACCTCAAAAATAATTTACTCAGATATAAAAAAGTGAGTTAACATTTGTTTCATCAAATAATTAGGTTCTCATTTTGCTTTCTCAAACTTATGATTCATTCACATAACAATGTCCAGGTGGGTGGTCTTGTTTCTATAGTACATTTTATATTCAATCCAAAACACCACTGGTGTTTACTCATAATAGTGTTCATTTTACAATTATATAGGTTCTAAGTGTGGTACATGTGGTAGATTTAGTATGTGCATCCGCAAAAGCAATACATGGAACATGTTATTCACTTTAGAGAGGTTTGGTGTTAGTGTTAGGTAATAAATTACTGTCCCAAAATGATAAAAAAAAATTGAAATGAGAAACGTGTCTATAGTTAATCTTATCCTTATTCATGAACCTCATAACACTCGTACAAGGATATATTCAAAGTAATAATTTATCACCCACTCCATACATTAAATCACATCAATTATTAATAGCATGTCTATTATTTCAGATTTTTTTATACCTTTATATGTCATTGAATAGTTTAAACCCTCTCTATAAATTAATAGAAAATATCAAGTCATAATAGCTTCTTTTCTCTAACTAGATCCAATCATGTCAGAGTTTTTCATCTCTTCCCACATATAGATTCATATAGTTTCATTTCAATACTATAGTGGAAGCTTTTATTATATTATAATTCAACCATATGTAGATATTTATCCCAACTACTCTTAAAATCACTTGAGTATGATCTTAACACATCTTCAAATTTCATAAATGTTTTTATAGATTATCTATTAGTTTTAGGATGATAGATTCTGTTAAAACAAAGCTCTATATCCAATTATTCTCAAATAATTCTCAAGAATTTTGATGTCATCATAGGATCTTAATCAGATATGACTAAAATTTTTAATCCATATATATTTATGAATTCCTTTAAATATAATTTATCATATTGATCATGTGTGAAATATTATCGAATATAAATGAAGTGTGATGATTTGTAAATCTATCCACCACTACCCAAATCGAATTATTTCCTTTAGAGTAATTAGGGAGACCAGTAAAACAATTCATGGTTATGTCTCCCATTTACATACTAGTATAGGTAATGATTTCATAATCTTGTTGGACTTCTACCATTATTCTATAACATACTAAATTCTCAAGTCTCAAGATACACACTCTGTGTTATCTCTTTTCATGTTGTCCCACAAGAAGTGTTTCTCATGATCTCTCTATATATTTTTTCTTCTTGAGTGAATAGATAAGGATAAGATATGTGCATTATCTAAGAGTACCTTATTTAATACTATTTTTGAATGGGTGAATTTTCATTTCCAAAATCTTATAACTCAATCATTATTAATGTTGAAAAAAATTATTCTTATATCTTCTTATGTAACTCCATATCATCTTCTTGGGCCTCCTTAATCATTACATAGTTTGATGGTTGAACTTTCATTAGAGAAATGTATTATTTTGTACGTTCCTTTATTATCTCTATATTTTTACTTAGTATAAACATAATGATTGGGTCCCTTTTAATCATCATCAAGGATATTATAGCATAACCCTTTCATCGTAGAGCATCTTCAACCTTTTTTTTCTTCCCGTAATGAAGATTTGTTGATAAATAACAAGATTTTATGGATTGTTACCATTTATATTGACACTTTTTCAACTACATTTATGTGAACTTATACTTTAAACTATTGTGATCAGTATATGTATGACACCTTTCACCATATAGATAATTACACCATATAATTAATTTAATGATTTCTATCTCTATCTCTATATCATGTGTCATGTAATTTTATCCATGTTTATTAAGATAATGTGAGAAAAAATCAGTTACCTTATCATTTTTTATAAGAAAACATACCATTACCTTCATTGAGGCATCACTATATATGAAATTCCATTCTCTACTATATGGTAATGTAAAACCGACCAAAACCTATACACTTGGATTTAGTGCTAAAATCTTAAAATTCACATTTCCATGTTTGATGTCGATAAAGGTGGTATAATTTTCTTCATCCAAAACTTATTAAATCAAAAAATAAATTTTGTATCACTTACATTCTCTGGGATATTTAAGGTTAAGAGTTTTAGATAATTGAGAAAAACTCTTACATAAAAAATAATCATGTCATTAAATGAGAATTTCCCCCACTTAACCCATATTTTCTTATTTCCCATTAAGTTTTCATTATCATCAATATGAAATCCCTTCTGGAAAAATTTATTATAAAAAATTTCATGATATCTTAAGAAAACAGAAACATATGATGGGTGAGCTCAAATTCTCATTAATGGTAAGTATAAGTATTAACAATTGAATTTAATAAAATACCATTAAGAGTGCATAAGTGTATAATGACATAATTAGAGTGTATGATTGAATCATAAAATAACTCATACCCATGAATACCATGATCTTAAAATAAGAAAATATGGAAAAGGAAAGAGTCATTCAAATCAATAAACCTAATCTATGTGATACAAATCATGATTATATGAAACATTATAACCCCATAGCATGAAAATAAACCCCTTTTTCAATAACATAGAGCATTATATTCATAAAAACCATTCAAACCCATTTTTATTGGAATAACCATATAGATGACTTCCAATATAATCAGTACACAATACATTGTAGAACTAGCTGGGCGTACCCATCATCTAAGATATAATTGGCTCAGTTGATGTTATAAGGGAGACCCCATTGTATAAGCTATAATTTTCCCACTATACACTATTGGGTCATCCCCAATGTAAAGACTATAACGGGCTCACTCAACGCTTTTTAGGCTTCCCCGTTGTATATGAAATTTCCAAGAACAACAACATGAATGATGTAAAAAGAGATTCCATTTTATTATAAAACTCATAAATACAATAATTATTAATTCACAACCTCGTTAACCAAAAAAAAGAAATGGGAATAATTTTAATCTCTTGGAAACATGATTAACCTAGGGAAAGAAATAGGTTCCCTAACAATCTCTTTGAACCCTAGTTAACTCAAGGAAAAGAAAATTGTTCCATAACAATCTCATTGAAACAATATTAGTCCATACTGAGAAATATTGAAAATGGTATCATTAAAAAATATACCCATTTTAAAATAAAAAAAACAATGATTGTTGAGATTTATTAATTTAAATATGATTAAAAGATCATTAAAATCATTCTTAGGGAAAATATCTTTTTTTGAAAATTAATTATTAAAACATTAAACATTTTGAAAATTATATTCATTGAAACACACTTTTAAAAAAAATTACTTTATAAAATATTAGTAAAAAAATTCATTAAAAATAAACTTGAAAACTTGAAAAATAATCTTCAAATAAATTATGGTCATGATGGTAGGGAAATAAATACATGTTGTACATGTTAAATAAATATCTCTTTTACGCAGTAAAAATTTTAGAAATTTAAAATGGTCATAAAATGAAAATAATAATCATTTAAAAAATATCGAAAATAAAAAATTAGAATGAATTTATTTAATAAATCATTTTTAAAAGGTTAAAAAATTAAAATATTATTATAATAAAATGTTTTAGAAGCTAACAGATTTCCGACTAAGGAGACAAATAGAGTTTGATTTTATTAAAAATATGTTCTCAGTCATTTTATATAACAAATAGTTTGTCACTGAATAAATTAATTTAAAATATTAGTAATAAATATTTATGAATATATTTCATGAGAATTATAATATTTCAACATCATAGACATAACCATAATATTTTTTGATAAATGATGAAATTATAAAAAAAGACTCTTACCACATCAGTAACAATGAATTGTAATCCCCTTGAAAGAATTACATTAAATGAAACATATAATATCATGGAAAAAAATATTATTCAGTATATAACATATAAAAGGGTATGTATAAACACCTCATAAAATAATATAGGTTTATAACATAACAAACATCTCAAAAAAGACAAATTGAGACAAATAATATTTACCGCTTTGGTAACATTGAAAACGTAAAACACATTAAAGAGAGTTCCTAAACATGGATATTTAAATCAAAATAAATTTTAATTATAGTAATCATAAAATAAATTCATGTTCAACATATACACCACATAGAAAAAATAGGTGAATATGGAATACATCTCGTAGAATTAAAAGTGAGATGAGAAGTCCCTAACATTGTGTTTCCTTTTTGATGAATTCAATTTAACCTCATGTATACTGATGTTAAACATGATATTTTATTATACTAGAAACATATTATTATTAAAAATATCATATGTTATCCTTTTACAACATCTTATCACCCATTGGTTAATAATCATTCATTATTTTCCTTTTTTGTGTGTAAATTGTATTGTTTTTTTATGCATGTTTCATCGTGAAAGATCCATTAATTATTAATATTATATAGTTATATAATTTACATAATAATAATCCTCATGAAATAATTATCATATTTCTACATCAATTAAACTTTTTAAACCTCTCATGAAATATTTTTATGAAAAATGAACTGACATTATGATCATGGAGACGGTAGGCCGTACATACGCGTGGGTAATGTTTCCATTTATCAATGATCGTTATGGATAGAAGTTAAGTATTATTTTATCATTAAAGAATGATAATAATATAATAAATACCATTTTATTTAATACTATATATTTATATGAATAATTATAGTGATGTGGTGGTGAAAAAAAATCATATCGCTTTGAGGAGGCTATAGTGTACACATCCACAACTTTGGTTCTCATTTTTTTCGTGAGTGAAAAGGTAAAATAAAAATGATATATTATGATTAAATAATGATAAAAATTCCATTAATATATTATATATTTCATTTATATCACATATATTTATTATATTTACCCTTATTACCTTCCAAGTAATGCATTATTGAAAAATGAATCACATCGCTTCACGAGGCGCTAGTCTGCCGTAAACACAAGTGAAGTTATTGTATCCATCACAGAATGGAAATTAAAATTTTACATATGATATAATGAATAAATATGTGAAATCATTTTATAAATATCATATATAATATTTATATCCATCATCATACCCAACTATGATAGATGGTAATGTAAAAACGAATGACGTCATTTCACAAAGTCGCAGACAACCATAAACATTAATGATGGTTTCATAACACATTTGATGGAATTTTGTGTGATTTTAGGACATAAAATTAACTTAAAAACATATCATTATATGAAATATACTGACTTTATTTAATCATCATAGTATAATAATAACTGAAGGGGTGGTGAAATAAATAAAACAAGAATGTTCGTTGATGAATGTTACCTCTTCTTTAGGTAACTCCTCTTGATTTGAACCAAAGGACATTATTGGATTTATTCATGAAAAAATAAAGGGTTATAGGATTATATTATTAAATTTAAGAACTAATTTGGTCATGTTTTAGATAAACCCATTAGCTTTGAAGGTTTAAATGAAGGGGGATAGTTAATGGCATTTTATAAGTGATGTGAGTGGCACACTAGTAATTGTTTTGAAAGGTTCAATTACACTAATGTTGTATTTTTATCCCCGAGACCCATTAATGGTAAATACTATATCTTATTAGTTAAAATTTATAAATATGTACATAAAATGGGTTTTGGATATGTTTTTGTTAAATTTTACTACTTATATTCTACGTTTAACTAATATGTAATCTCATTTTACATTAATCATTGTAATTAATTTTATTTTTTTAATAATAATTGAGGTAATAAATAAATTTTGAATCATTATAAATTATAAATTATTCTAACTTCAAATGTGGAATCCATTTTTACAAATTTAATTTATTTATGTGGTATAATTTAATTTAATATTAATCATGTTGACGCGATGAGACAATGGGTTTTTAAGAAGAGTGTTTGTTTAGAAAATTTTGATTCAATATTAACTATATGAATAATAATAATTGAATTAAAATAAATTAATATTTACTATTATTAAATATATATTTAATTTAAATAAATTTTCAATATGTATTATTTTAATTAATGAAATAGGAGAAACATTATACAATTTTAAATAGTTTTTAAACCCAGAAAACAAACATGAACTGAAAACCAATATAATGTTGATTAAAAGTAATTGAGTAGATTAAAAATTAGTAAATAATGATGATGTTAATTTAAATTATATTCAATGAATATTTGGACTCATAAATTACATAGTTTATTAAAAATAAAATACTTTTTATAAAAACCCAAATTTTACACTATTCACATAAAATATCAAGATTTCACACAAAGTAAGTTTTAATTTTCTAATTCTGAAAAAGTAGTTAATTTTATCAAATAAAGTTTTTAAAAGTTATAAAAAATTATTATGATATCTTTTTCATGAAAATAAATATAAATACTTTTTTAAGAAAACATATTTTTGCAGAATAAAATCACTTTACTAAAAATTGAAATATTATTTCATAAACATTTTTAAATAATTAATATTTAATAATACATTTATATATATATATATCATAATTTATTTAATAATTTTCATACTCACCAATTTAATTACTAGGCTATAATGGTAATATATAAGTTCAGTGATCTTTGTTGAATAAACTATCTAGCATAAAAATATCATGTTTACAAGTAATTAAATCTATCTAAGAGATTAGATTTATTCAAAAATAAGTATATCTTAATGTATCGAGAAGCTAAAATATCATCTATGTTAAATTTTTTGTGTCATTTTTTATATTGAACATAATTTTCTTCTTTTAAAATATTGTGGTTTTACATACTCCCCCTTTTGTAAATTGTTTCTCTGCAACTTTAACTTTATCTTAGTAATCAATGGTTGGAAATTTTAAAAATACCTTTTTTGCAACCCCACATCTTAAAATGGTTAATAAAAAAATCATCTTAATAATATATAAAGGGAAGTACAAATGTCATACGGAATAACATAAACCAAGGTTTCCAAATAGGAGACCATGGGTGGGAAAAAGATAAAAAGAATAAATAATTATAGAGATTGATTAAGGTAATTGATCATAAGAAACTAAATAGTCAATAGAAATTTAAGGGCCTCAAAATCCGAAATCGGTGATGATCAAATAGACCATCATTCCATAAAAATTGTATGTACTATGATACTATTTTTGTTATGAGATCAGTTTTTGACAGTTGGGGAATTCAATTACCATCCAGGATAAGAAAATATATAAATAAACATACTTTATGAGTATAATTTCATTCTATATTTAATTCACACTCTAACCTCGTATTTTTTTCTAAATGATGTGTATTCCGGAATAATTCTACATGCCTAAATCATAAAAAAAAATTTTAAAGACCACATTACCATAAAAGGTATAAGAAGTTATTAATAATGTATTTAAATATTAAAAAACACAAAATTGTAAGTACAGGGTAATATAATTCCCAAAATTAATAAACCATCATATGATACAATAATCATCAAAATTAAATAGTAATACCCAAATTCAAAACTAAATCCTTCCATAACAGTATATCCAAATAACAATAATTAAATCAAAATTAAATAGCATTTTACTATAAAAGGTTACCTTTCATTTTTGAAGACCGAAAAAATATAGCGATCATTTTTTGTGCTAACATTAATCACTCAATAACCAAATAACTTTTCAATATAGTAGTTATCTATATGATTAAACTTGATTTATCAATATCCAAGATCATATAAACCCAAAAGGTTATCAATAATGCAAATCTCATTTCAAAAAAATTTAAAATTCATATTTCATATTAAACCACAACTTTACAAATACATCAACATATTAAAGTGTATCCTAAATTTTCATTAATCACATTAAGATATCATAGCATAAAACCCCAAAGGGTTGTATAAAATATTCCACCTATGATCATACTTATGCTTATAGAACTATGATGGTATCCATGAATATTAATATAAACTCACATGAAAAAGTAATAATATCGAATTTTATCTAAACCTTTACTCTGATACCAACTATAATAGTATTGAACCCACTCTACCATATTAAGTGCTGGAATCAGAAACATTACATTTTATTCTTTTATATAGATGGACGTGGCCCAATTTTCCCAATCCAAAACATACATCATCAAAAAGAAATATTAGATCACCTACATTTTCTATGACCTTTTAGGTTTATAGTTTTATAGAATTAGTAAAAACACTTACCTAAACAGTACGCATGTTGTTAAATGAGTATTTATATCACTTAACCAGGTTTTTCTTATTTCGCAATGACTCATTATAATCATACATATGAAGTCCCTTCTAGGAATAATTCTTTCAACATCATTTATTGATATTCTAGGGAACATGAAACATTAAAAGGGTGAGCTCAAATAATCAATAAGGGAAAATATAAGCATTAACAATTGAATGTCATAAAAGTGCATAAGAATTGAATAAGGGTGTAATGATATAATATTATTGGATGAGCGAATCATAAAAAACTTATACCCCTCAACAATAGTATCTTGATATATTAAAACATAAAAAAATGCTAGATTCATCAGAATCCATAATTTGGAGCCATTTTATATCAATATCGATCATAAGAAATATTATAAAACTATAGTAAGTTGTTAAAAATATTTTCAGTAAATTGAAGCATCGTATTCATAAAACAATTTTAAATCCATTTTAATTGAACAAAATATAGTTTAATTCCAATATAATCATTACCCAATGAATTTGATCACTATCTGGGTGCACCCATCGTTTAAGTTATAATGGGCTCGCCTAGTGATATTTGGGACGCCACATCATATTAGCTATAACGAGATCACTTTAGGATATCTGGACCGTACCATTGTATTATCTATAAAATATTCACCAACTGTTATCTAGGCCTCCCAATCATATAAGATATAACAATCTCACCCTGTGCTATCTGGGCCACCCCATCATGTAAGTAATGTCCAAGAACCATAACATGAATAAAATATAAATAGATTTCATCTCATTACATATCTCATTGAAGAAATGATTATTCATTCATAACCTGATTAACCCATGGAAAATAAATTGGTTCCATGTCAACCTCTTTGATTCATGATTAACCTTTGGAAAAAAATTGTTTCTATAACAATCTCTTTGAAACAAGTTAAACTTGTGAAAAAGAAATGTGTTTCATAACAATCTAAATGAAATAATATATATAAATATAAGGATATAATGCAGATGTAATCATTAAAAAAAATCCCCACTATATTATTACTAATAACAGGGGTTTTTTAATTTTTTTAATATGAATACCATTAAAATTTTCTTTAAAACCCATCTTGATAAAAATATACTTTTAATTTTCAAAATCACTATTCCAAACATATAACATTTTGAAAATACATTTATTTATAATCGTATTTTAAATAATAATAATTTCAATAATATTAAGAAAAAATTCATCTAATAAATCGTGTAAAATTTCAAAGGAAGCTTCAAAAATATGATGATCATGACTGAAGTTAAATCTGTAAATGTTGTACATGTTAAATGAACATTCTTCTTTCACTGTAAAATGTTTAAAAATTTCCTTGATTACAAAATGAGAATAATATACCCTTGAAAAAAAATTAAAAAGAAAAAATGGGTAAAAAATTATTTATTAAATCATTTTTAAAAGGTTAAATACATTTTTTAGGACATTTTTAGAAAACATTGTTTTGAAAGAAGTACGATTTCTAGCCGAAGAGAGAGGTGAAGTTCTATTTTCTTAAAAAACGTTCTCAGACATTTTAAGTATGAAAGAGTGAAAAAATGGTACAATTACTTGAAAATATAATGAATATATATAGTATAATAGAATTAATTTGAATTACAGGATTTTATTATTAGATACATAACCATACACAATCCTGATAAATGATGAGATTGTAACCAAAGACTCATATCTCTTTTGTAACATTGTATTGTATTCCCCAAGGATGAATAAAATTAAATGAGACTTATAATATAATTAAAAAAATATATTTATGATATAAAATTTTAAATTTGATTTATATAAACCACATATAATAATATAGGTCTATAACATAACAAATGTCTCAAAGAAGGAAATTTGAGGAAAAAATCCCTTTCCACATTGGTTACATTGAAACCGTAAACCCCATGAAAGGTAAATACTCAAATTGATATTTAAATACCTTTTAATTTATTTATAATAATAATAAAATACAATCATGGTATATATATACACCACACAATATAAATAAGTGATGAATATAGTGTATATCCTACAGATTTAAAAGTGAGATGAGAAAACCCTTATAGTGTGCATCCTTTTGGGTGAACATAATTTAGCCTCCATTATATTGGTATTCATATTTTTATTTACTTAAAAAAGAATCATAGTAATATTAATAATATCTTATATTATCCTTTTATAACATCTTATCACCTGTTGGTTAATAATCGTTCATTATTTTCATTGTTTCTAGTGTAAATCACCTTGTTTTCTTATGTGTGATTCATCATTAAATATTAATTTCTTATTCATATTATATAGTATCATCATATCCAGAATAATATTTATGAAATAATTATCATATTTTACATAAATTATATTTTTCATACCCATAATAAAATATTTTAATGAAAAATTATTTAATGTTACAATCAGGGAGATGGTAGGTTATATGTGTGCATGAGTAATGTTTCCATTTTTCAATGATCATTATCGAAAGAAGGTGAGTAATATTTTAACTTTCCACAATTATAATAATTTCATAAATTCCATATTGTTTAATTATTTATACATATATATATATCATTATTATGATGTTGTGTTGAAAAAATAAATCGCATTTCTTCGAGGAGGCGGTAATCCACACGCCAACAAACGACGTTATTGTTTATTTAGTGAGTGAGAAGGTAAAAATAAAATGATATATTCTATTTAAATAAATATAAATAGGACATTAATATCATAAATATTTATATTCTATCTCATATTTATTATATTTAGCCTTATTATCTTCTATGTAATGCATTATTGAAAAATGAATCACATCGCTTCATGAGCTAGTAGTTTTCCGTACACACGATCGCCATTGTCACATCCCACACAGAATGGTATGTAAATAAGTTACATATAATATAATTACTCAAGAGGTATAATTATTTTATAAATATCATATATAAACATTATATCCATCATCATACCCAACTTTGAGAGGTGGTAATGGAAAAAATGAATGACATCATTTTGTGAGGTGTTAGTCCTCTATACATATGAATGATGATTCATAACCCATTTGATAGAAGTTTTTGTGGATTTATGTCATAACCATAACATAAAAATATATAAATATATGTAATAGTATTATTATATTATATCATCATGGAATAATAATAATTTAATGGGTGGAAAATGAAATAAAACAAAAATTCTCAATGATGAACGGTATCTCCTCTTTGGGAAACTCCTTTGGGTTTGCACCAAAGGCCTTCCATGGTTGGATTTATTACATATGTAAGAACTATATGATTATAGAATGGAATTTTGGAATTAATGTTTTAGGTATTTACAGAACCCAATAGGGATTAAGGTGTGAAAAAAGGAGGATAGGTGGTGTCTTTTTATATGTGAGGTGAGTGGAACACTTGTAATTATTTTGATAGAGTGAAATCTATCCATTTTTTCTTCATGTAAATAGAACACAATAATTGTCACTTGTTTATATTCGAAGTTATAAGGTCTAAATAGGTCAATTAAATTTGTTTTTTATATGTTTTGGGTAATTTTTACACCATATATTATAAGTTTAACGACTAAGTAATCTTTATTTTTTACCTTAATCGTTGTAATTAATTTTAACAATTTTCACAAATAATTAAGGTAAAAAATTAATAAGAAATTATTATAAATAATAAATTAATATGATTTCAAATATTAAATCTATTTTTCCAAATTAAATTCATATAAGTTCCAAAAAAAATTTAATATTAATCTTGTGGACACTGTGAGACAGTAGGTTTTTAAAAAGAATATTTTTTAAAAAAATATATGATTCTATATTAACTCTATGACTAAAAAAAATTGTATGAAACTAAAGTAATATTTAATATTATAATATATATATATATCTTATTTAAATAATTCCCCATTATGGATTATTTTGATTAATTAAAAATAAGAAACATTATTCATTTTAAAATAGTTTTTAGAAAAAAATTGGTTTTAAAATCAAAAATAAACTTATACTATAAACCAATATAAAGATGATTCAAAAGTAATTAATTGGATTAAATATAAATAAATAATAAATATGATTTTTTAATTAATATTCAAATCAAATTGGGGATCGTAAATTTCTTAACTTATTAAAAAGAATGTATTTTTTTCTAAAAATTGGTATATTTAATATTCACTGAAAAATTTATATTTTCTAAAAAATAACAAAATTTCACCGAATTTATATTTTGATAATATAATTAAAAAAAATTTCATTTTACTGAATAAATTACTTAAAATTTCAAAATATTTATGATAATATTTATATTCATGAAAACCAATAAAAATAATTTTTTGAAGAAAACATATTTCTGAAGAAGAAAATGATTTTACAAAATATAGATAGATTATTTACTAAAAATTTATCAATAATTTTAATTGAGTAAGAAATATATATATATATATATATATATATATATTTCATAAGGTAGTTAACATTATTTATACTCTCCAATTTAACAGATAGATTATAACGGTAATATATAAGTTCATTGTTGGGAGTTGAATATACAATTAAACATAAAACTCTTGGGGTTTTGTGTAAGGAAATCCATAGAAGAGATTTAATTAATTTAAATATAATTATAAGGAAAATTATTTCTTTGTTAAATTCTCATAAATTTTTATTTTTTCATGTTTTTATGCTATCAAATATAATTTTCTTTTTTTAAAATCTCATGGTTTTACATAATGTGTGTCCACTCATACTAACCAACCTATTCTTAGTAACTTTTAAGACCTATTAAAACTCTTATAACTATAGGAAACTCACTAAATTTAATGTTACCATTGTTAAAGGATTGGTTATACTTGAAAATGTGTCATATAACATCAATAGTATACATCTAAATCAAGACAAATATTGATCTCTATCGCAGTTATTGGTTTAGGTCATTCTTCAATAACCTATATATTGAAGGGTCCTTAGATATAGCCACACATGATATTAAATAACCTATGGATTATACTATTTGTAGGAAAAATTATCATATTCTGAACATCACATATAATTTATCCTTCCATACTCTCTTTATCCAAATCCTAAAATTCTCATTAATTTATTCTTTTATCTTATAATATATGAGAACATCCTGAATAATTAATAGAAAATTTTTATCAAAGGAATATTTAAATACTATTTTCATTATATCCATGAAGATTAAAGCGTACCTTGTAAGTAGAAATAGTGTCATTATGAATTCTAAGTGTCCATGTCTTCTGAAGAAAACTATATTTGGTACAACTTCCCTATTTAACATTAATTGATGTTATCCATATTGAATATCATATTTCAATAAGTATTGATCCCCTCTAACTTCATCAAATAGATCATAAATATGATGTATTATATGCTTCTTATTGATCATGATCTTGTTAAGTTTGTGATATTCAATGAAAAAAAACCATTTATATATCATTATTCTTGGAAAATATGACTCTTGCAACCCAGGGTGAAGCACTTGGGTGTATATAACCCTTTTCTAGATTCTATTAAATTTTCTTCTATAATTATTCTTATTAAATAGGGGTTATTTTATAAGTAATCATTGTTCTAATTGTTAAGACTAGAATGAGTTCAATTAAAAATTTAACCACTTCTTCAAGGGGTGACAAGGTAGTTATTCTTGTAATGCACTAATATACTCATGTAAAATTGATATATCTCTAATTATAACTTCCTACCAATCCATTGAAGAAACGAGTCCCCCATTATTGGGTATCAAGACCCATATTATAGAATTTACTTCCAAAGGGATTTCATAATCATCATTTTACTAATAATTGATAATGGGATAGTTTGAAATATGAAACGATATTTCATTAACCATGTAATTAAAATAATCACTATGCAAGGAGATACAATACATACTCAAAATAATATAAAATTCTACCAAAGGAATAATATTTATATATGGAGTAAGTACCATATCATAATCCTTAATCAAAAAAGATTTGTGTGACTTAGATGTAATGATCACACCACCCTGTGGTTTCACTGATAATTCAATATCTAATGTTTCTGGTTCTGAATCAACATTCATAGTAAACATTCAACCAAAGAAATAATGAAGTGATATATAGTAAAATTAAATATTTATATATATATAGTATAGTGAATCGATGTATGTTTAACCACATCACTATCATAGTCCACTTTATTGGTAGTTATTTCATGAGATTTTCATTATTCCCTTAGTCTTAGTGGTTTTGGTAACTATTAGCCCCATTTGCCCTTGGACTGGGAACTAACTTTGAAATTCTCTAACTCAATGTATTTAAATCATTGAAGTGTGGGTTATGGGTTATTTGGGGCCCAATTATCATATATTTCTTTATTATACTCTTTTCATTTCTTCTATAGTTTTGTGCTTGGTGGCCTACATTAAAATATTTAAAATAGTCCCCCGATCCAAGGAAAAAAATCTAGATTTCTTCCTCCTTCATTTTAGGACTATAAGTGATTGATTTTACTTCCCTCAATGATATTTATAATTTTAGTTTCTATGAATATACATTTTTCTTTTCTTAACTCAAAAAATAGTTTAATAAATCAAGTTTCTCATTTTTATTTCCACGTTATGTTGATAAAAAATTTATTTATACATATAAAAATCTTATAATGATAATTTTTTTGAAGAATTTAGTAAGGATAGTAATGAAATGATCTATCTTTTTTTAACTTCAATAATAAATATAAAGATATACCTTATGAGACTCATTAATGTTTCATCATAGGTACCAATGGATTTATCATCCTTTAGTTTAATATCATGGAATTAGCTATATCCATTTTTTATGAATAGTTTAGGGAATAAATTTTTTTTAAAAAAATAGTCTTATACCATTTATAGATTGAAATTTTCCTTTTACATTTTATTCTCAATGAGGGTACACCATTGTTAAGCCTCATCCTCCAAGTAATATATGACTAAAAAACTTTTGATGGTTCAATCACTGGATAATGAGATATATTTTCTCTATTACATTGATCTATTACTTGGAAATTATTAGATTTTAAGACCCATTAAATTAGGGTGTATATTATTGTATGAAAGACATAACAGAAATTTTACCCTTCCAAGGTGCCTTCTGGATCTTAAATTTTATGTCTTTATTTTAATAAATTGAGATAAATAGTTCATAATTTTTATCATATTTTGTTCTCAATGTGCCACCATTTTTTCTCATTGGTACATTCACATCAATGTCCGTCACACCCATTTTTCGCAGAATTTCACTTGGGTTTATCCATTTAGTAAAACCAAAATAGGTTTACATGACTAATAAAAACTATTATCAGTGTGGAAATTAATATATACGTCAAAAATTTATATTATGAATATATTACTCTAAGAAACCATAATTTGAGACAAGGATACCATCGGTTCAACTTATATCACTTTTGGTTCAACCAATATTAATTTAAGAATGGTTTTCTTATAATAAATTATACAATACCCTAAAAAATAAATCCCACGCTGATATCGTCTTATATGAACTTGGATAAACATGAATATATTTTACATCATTTATAGAAAAAAAAATTATATCTCATAAATAAACCAACAATCCCCTAACTCAAATTTTTATTGGTCTAGATATGGACTACATAACATAATATTACACATCATTTCCTTAATATATATGACAAAAATCACTACATAATATGTACTTTAGCACATAATCGTATATATAATTAACTGAGAAATTTGATGCAAAAAAAGGGGTGATCTTAAATGCACGTTAATGGAAGACTGATCGATGAATCATAATGGGTTATATCATAACATGGGAGAAAGAATAAACATGGGAGAAATATTTAATTAAAAGGTACATTAAATCATAATAGATAATGTTATGTAATTATAGAACATTATAGATAATTGAATGTGATCATAATATTATAAAAGGACTAGTACGAAAGAATACAACTAATACCATGGCATGGAAACATGAGAAAATAATCATAATCTCAAAAGTCATAACATTACAATATGAAAAAACATTGAAACATTTAATAACCAGAAGAATATGTAATCATAATATTATGATATACAAAATCCATTCTCATGTGTTCAATTGGGTATAAACTTAAGCATTTCCATGCATTATGATGTGAGAAAACCTAATCATTTCAATGCATTATATTGTGAAAACCCAATAACTTCCACCTCTAACACCATTAAATCATATGATATAAAATTTTAATTAATTTCATAGAGGTCAATATAGATCCCCACTCATCATATAATTATATTCCATATACGTGTGTGCCAAAGGAAATAAATAATTCAACACATCATGACAAACTCATAGAATAAAAATGGCTTTCGGATGGTATCCCATAAAATGACATCATTTGTTGATACATAATTAAATCTCAAAAAACATTATTAATGAACTTATATAAGTAAAATTAAATTTTATACTTAATATATTTAACATTTGGATATAGAGAGGAAAATGTATGTGGAATATTTTTTATATATTTTATTTAACATAGTAGTAAAAAAGCCATAAATGTACATGAAAAAATTTATTTTACATAGATAAGTATATAATATTGAAAACCTCAATTTTAAAATAATTAAAAATAATAAAAAAATTACATTAATTAAGTGAAAGTTATGAAATATGGATTTGATGTTAATAATATACATTATTGTAGTGAAATACAAATATTTATTTTTATTATACATTAATTATTATTTTAAAAAAGAAAAGTTTACAAAAAAGGGAATATAAATTACATTGGGAAACCATGAAAACATGGAAATTGGGCTTTATAATTGGGGTTATAAATAGTGGTGGGAAAATTCATTCACAAGAAAATCATTTAAAAAGAAGATTCTTTTACAATTTTGAAAAGAAATTTAAAAATAACTTATGTCCAAAATGTTTTAAATTATCAATATTAAAAAATTGTGATAAAAATATAGGATAATTGATAATAAACAAGGAAAATAATCATAGTAGATAGAATAAAATTCATGAAATAATAATAATAATAATAATAATACGGACATGGGGGGAAATAGTCGTTAAAAATAATGATAATTATTCTTAACATAATCATATTTTTATAGAGAATGAAATCGATTAAAGAAAAAAATGATGTAAAGAATAAATTTCACCAGTGAGAATGATAAAATAACTTATATAATTTATAAATCTTAGAATAGAATAAGCTTAAAAGGTAATTTTTTATAGATAAATTTTTTGAGCCAATGAAAATAAAATTACGTCAACAAAACCCTTACCATAGATTATTTCTTATTCAGATGAACTCTAAACACATGAATATTAATAATAAACTCATTAACCTTTTTTTTAAATATAATTAATATTAATTTACTTTTATATTAACATTTTATTTATTTTCCTATATAGGTAATATTTATTTTTAGGTAATATTAATTATTTCTGTTAGTAGTTTTAATCATTCCTTAATTATTTCAGAAAAATAGATTTGGTTGCATTTCAATATTGATGAGTTGATTATTTATATAATAGTCAAGGTACTATAATTTAATTTCTATAATAATTTATTAAGTTATATGTGAGTTCTATTGGAGTTCTTTGTATGGATCTCAAAGATAAGATAAATAACACGCATGTTTCATTAATTATTAACAAATAAAAAGGTGGTATATTGATAATGAGTTAAATATTAATATTACCATTATAGAACCAAAAAAAATTATTATTTAATTATTAATATCATATCATATAGGAAATTATGTTTCCATAACCATAAATGATAAAAATATTTTTATCATTATTCATATAGGCGGTCAAACCGGCCCTAAAAAGAATATGCAATAATCAATGTATGAGTGCGATTAGGAAGTGATTTAATTATAATATCATCATCCTAGTAGTATAATGATATTATATAGGTATTATTAAGGTGATAAATAGGAATTTATAAAATTTGGTTGAATAAGATAAAAAAATGAATGGTAATATGTTATTATTTATAAAAAGTATTATTATATCCTCTTGGAAACCATCCTAGTTTTAATGAAATTTGGGAAATCTATAAGGACTAGAAGATACCAAAAATAGGATTGGATTATTAAGGAATAAAATATGGTATAGTACTCTATAGAAATAATTGTTTCCATTCTTTGAAAAGTTAGTGGGGGGATCAATTTATAAGTGTGAGGATTGGTATTTTTTAATACTTATTACTTAATAAAAAATGAAAATTCAATTTCAAGTAACGTAGATCCAAATTTGGAAAAATAATAAAGATAAGGTAATGAGGGTTCATGAAAAAACAAATACAATCATTTAGAGGTATGGTTTTATGGTATTTTAGGTTTTTATTGATAGATTTAATAATTTTAACATATTTGTTCCTTTATTGGGGTGTCCATTTCTTTACCTTGGAAAATTATTTTTATGCCACAAAATAAAACTAAACATATTAAAATTTTCAAAAAAAATTCCGAATATGAAAAATAATTATGTTATTCAAATTATAAAATTGATATAAAATTAATTCTAAAATAATAAATGTTTCACACAAAAAACAAATTTAAGATAAATATATTTTTAAGCATAAAAATTAATTTTGACCAAAATTATACATACTATTGGTTCATGAATATTATTAGTTTTTTTATTAAACAAAGTATAGTTGTGTGAATTAAGAAAAATATCGAAAGGATTCTTGTGGATACTTAATTAAAGGGAAATGACCACAAATAGTTTTTTATTAAACTAGAATAAAATATTTGTTCAAAACATTCAAACCTTGGTTTCAAGAATCGACATATTATTTTTAAAATGAAATATATTACTCTTTAATTACATTTTTGGACATTAAAAAAGGTTCCATAAATATTTAATTAATTATCATATAAAAATTATTTAATAAAAATAATTTTATTTTCAAAAAAAATATTTTTATAACTCACCAAAGAAATGCCCATTTAAATATCCCCAAAAAACCTTTTTCTAATCTTTAAATAATGAATAGAAAATTGAAGTTTATTTTATTAAATTCAAAATATAAAAATGATAAAAATTAATTTTAGTATAATAATTCATAATGTAGAAAAAAATTTATAAAATTATTTTTAAACATAAAACAAATTTTATGAATATATTTTTATTAATGCCCCTTTATTTATTTTTATTAAAATTAATTTATTAAAAAGTAAATAAGAATACATAATGATTCAAAATACATGTTATAATAAAATTTTTGATTTATTAAATTAATATATACTTTTTTTATTATCATAAATTCGACTTAAAATACCCCTTAAGACCACTACATATGATATAAGTGTAAAATAAGAAATTTTGGAAGTCATTGGTATTAATTCAGCTATAATAGATCTTTTAGTGATTTCCATGATCTTGAAATTCCAATTTAAATTATTTATCTCTATTCATACATGTCGAGGTTCAATTTTTTTATTTTATATGTAAAACCCTAATGATTCTATGTCCTTTCCATGTTTATCCCAATGATCCTTATATGGATGACCCCCATTACATGATGTCATTACTTATCCTTTGAATATTGATCTTACAATGCACTTACATTTATTTATAACCTATAATTCAATGTCTAGGTTTTTATGGTGACATTTAATAAAAATAATTTTATATTAATAAAAGTATCATGGTTTATTTTAGTTTGGTGTTTCTTGTGAAACAAGCCATTCAAAAAAATATTTATTTAAAGTGAAAATATATAGTAAAATCAAGGGATGTTATTACATAAAGACAATATCTCAGTAAAATATAATATAAATGAGCTTTTTATTAATAAGAATCATTCAATAGCACAAAAAAGGTTCCAGTAAATCAAGATATATGGAATAAAATCCCTCATTGGTTCAAATTTCAATGTCATAGGACATTATACACCATAAATATGGTAATTGGTGAACATTTGATTAAATCATAGTACAAGGTAGTAGCCTTAAACATCACATAATATTGTGTATTTACACTATAATTCACTTTTTTGTTTACCTAAATATCATTTAGGTTTATATTTTTCTAGAATTAGGTTTAAACTCTTATATAAAAACCTGTATATTACAAATTGGACACTTATGCCAAATATCCTTTTTTTACACAATATAAAAAATTTAAAATTAGATATGTTTTCTTTCATAATAAATGTTCCTGAAATTTTATTTTTCTACAGACATCCTTAAACCCTATTAAAAACATTTTAAAATGTGATATAATAACCCACAAAAATCATTATGGGACATGAATGTTAGAAATTAGTTAGTCTAGTGAAAATCATGAAAACCCCATAAAATGATTAAATTTTAAATTTCATTGTTTGAGTGTATAAAAAATAATATCTACATTTAAAAAATATTTTTTTCTCAAATAAAATCACTAAAACTAATATAAACCAAATATAATCCCATTTAGGAAACATATTTCATCATATTAAAAACATGTGTTCGCTCATGTTAAAAATAACAAGAGCCCAATTAATTCCAACAGAAAAACTACCCTAGTTAACTTCCTTGTTATATCCTTTGAAAATAAGTAACATTTCAAATTACATTGTATATATATATAGGTATCACCCATTATGTAATCTATAATGGGAATACACATTCATATAAGTTGTATTGGGATAACCCATTCGTATAAAAAGTACAGGGCTCACTCATTCGTATATGTTATATTGGGCTCACCTATTCTTTTAGGTTGTATCAGCCTCACCTGTTATCATCTATAAACATAAAGTACTAAATCATAGATAAAAAAATAATCTTGCACCTTATAATTTTAAAACCCCAGAAAAAATATTTTAAACCTGCATGAAAACCACATTTGGATATTAAAATACCCATTCCTTTTAAAAAACCCATTTTAAAAACTAAAATACATAGAAAAAAAGAATATAGGGATTTGATTTAATGAAATAATGAACTATTTTAAAGTAATCCAATACTAAAAAAATGGTTGTGGTGGAATGAAAATCATTTTACATCTTATATCTTAAAAGTGAACATTAATTTAACCTTTAGTAAAGAAATTCCAAATGTTCTATATATAAAACGTAAAAAGATTCATTTTGAAAACCATTGATGGAAATTCAGAAGTGAAATTAAATTTACCTTATAATTTATTTAGGTCCATATAAATACAACTATAAATAATTTTATGAATATGTACAAGAAATAATAATTAATTAGGAATTAAATATTTAAAATATTTTAAGTGGAGTTTTGAGTTAATGTGTCCCTTACCTCGAGTCTGACTCATCATGTAATTTCTTTCTCTTCTTGAATAGTTAAATTACATTATTTAATTAATTCCTTAAAAATCATGTCTATTACTCCTTTTATTTTATTTATTACTGTGTTATTTATAATTACTTACTCAATTAAGTTCACATCTGATGCATGGTTGATATTCGACTCAAATGTATAAGATGAATTTGGTAAGCTTAATATATTCAAAAAGGTCATTATTGCATCATATAAAGAATAATAATCATGAAATAATAATATTTTTTATTCATTATCTATAGTTTTAAAACAAACCATTTAATATGGTTAAGAAAAATGAATTACATTACAATTATAGAGACGATTGGTCATATATACAAAAGAATCTTGTGTTAATTTAACAAAGTACATGTTGGAAAGTATGTTAGTATAATATTATATTTATATAATGATAACTATATCATAAATATTATATTATTTATTTAAATAAACATAGATATGGTATCCATGTGATGTGGTTATGAAAAACGAATCACATCACCTCGTGGAGGTGGTTATCCACACAAACACATGAACGATGTTATAATTTTTTAATGGATAGAAAGGGACTAAATTATATGAAATATTATCTTTAAAAAAGGTTAATTATTTCCTAAATATAATATATATTAATTCAATACATCATAATAAACAACCATGGAGGGGGTTATGGAAAAAAACATGTCGCTTCATGGTGGTGGCAATCTACATGTACTCAAAATCGATGTTTTCATTTACCATAAAATTGAAATGGATATTAAAAATATTTGTACCAAAATCATCATTACCTATCAGTATACATAATAAAATCAATTTTTCCATCATTTATTAATAAAATTTTAAGGATGTGCTCGAATAAAAAAACATGAAATATGTCAATTGGGACTTATAACTTCTCCTATGAAATACCTCATGGATAACATGTTATGAATTCTAGGATTAGTATTTTGTGTATAGGAGGACCACTACGATGTGGGGAATGAATTTTGAGAGTGACTTGGTATGGTAATCGTAGATATAGAGAGATTCAAATGTGTTAGGAGGAGAAGATATAAGGCTCTCTTTTATAAGTGAGGGAAGGGACACTCTTGAAATTAGTTTAAGTATTAAATTAATATGAATTAATTTTCATGGTAAAATGGATCCATTTTTATATAATTCAAATAAAATATGAGTATAGGTCAAAATTAACTCATTAAATAATAATTGGATATTTTTATATTATTTTTTATCCCTTAAATCTCGGTTTTAACCCTTGTTAACCCTTTTGGAAATTATAGTGATATTAATTTTTTGTATGCATTAAGAGTCAATAAAGTTACAATAAAAATAAAAGAATGACTTATAAATAGAAAATGGTTTTTATTTTAAATCATATACGATTTTCTTGGATGAATATATGATTTTTATGAATTTTAAATCACATTATAATATATTTTTTATTATAAAATATCTTAAATGTATTTTTTGAACTATTCACTCACTCTGATTTTAAAGGCATGAATATAGTAATGGAATTTGAATATAAAAATTTAACACATCCCAAATATATAATTTTTATATATATAATTATTGAAACATAAAAACATACCAAAATAATATTACTATTAGAGTTATTAAGATTATTTACTTTACTTTGTTATGGCTCGCACAGGTATTGTGTTAGTATTTCGTTAGAATTTATGGAAATTATATCATCATAAAAATAATAAATAAATTAAGATAACAAAAATAAATTAATTAAGTTAAATATAAACAATCATATTCTTTCTCCATTTATGTTTTCCTAGATAAATGTCATGAAAACTTAATTAATATGTTATTTTGACTTTTATAGCTTTTTACAAACATTGCATAAGAATTTAGATAATTCACTTGTTTTATAAATCTAAAATTTTAATTTATCCATAAATATCAACATTAATACGTTATATTTATTAACTATGTCATTAAAATACTTATTCCTTCTGAAATATTATCATTAGGATAATATATTTTACTTTTACACTGTTAAGCAAGCACTACATTTGCATTGAAAATGAATTTCATATTTATCAAGAAATAAATTATAATTTATAGTTTACTAATTAATTTTATATGGTATTTATATTTTTTTATAATACTTGATTTATTATGTAATTTTAATAAATTTTTATATCATATTTACATCTTTATGATGGCATCAAAAATATTTTATTTTATACAACTATATTTCGTTGTTATTCATCAAATATTTAACTTCTTCTAAAAAATCTCAAAATTTCATTGTAGGATAAATTTGAATTTGTGAATAAAAAAATTATTTTTATTTCATGTAATTAAATTCCTATAAGTGTAAAAAAAATTACTTTTAATATAAATTTTTAAAAATGTTATGTAAAAAAATAGAAAAATGCGTTCTAAGCCCAAAAATAAACTTATACCAAATCAGTAATAATAATCATTCTAGTGTAGTTAATTATATTATTTATATCTAAAGGATACATATGTTACTTTTAGATAAAATGGGACATTTAAATTAATTAATTTTATGTAAATGATAGTTTTACAAAAATACATATTTTTCACTCTTCATTGAAATATCAAACTTTTTATAAAAATAAGAAAATTTCACCATAAAATAATTTCTATATTTAGATTTTATATATGAATTTCATTTTTAAAAATTTAAATTATAAAATTTATAAATTAAACATTTAAATAAACCGATATAATAATAGAAAATTAGTTTAATAAAAATAAACCTATTTCAATTTTTATTGAAAATTACTTCATGTCTTTATAATAAGTAAATAAAATATAATTCATGAATACTAATGTATCATGAAATTTATTTACTATTAACTTTACCATGGTTTTAACATTATTCCTCTCTTTTTTAAATTGAATTCTCTTAATATTATTTATTACATAAATAAGTGGGTATATTTATCTTTTTTAGAATTTTTTAATTCATATGATTCTTCTTCAAACATATGATTTCCCCACAAAACCTCAACATGATAAATTATCTTGTTCTACAACAATTCCTCTCTTTGTTTAATAATCCATACTTTATATTCCTCGTAGGAAAGGTTTTCCCCAAACTAAACTACATCAGTGATCAAAACATAAGATGTATCTAACCTACATTTTCTTAACAACAAACAATAAAGTACTTCACGTACATGAGAAAAACATAGATGTAATGCCACGTGATAAGAAACTGATCCAACTATATTCAAGATTTCATATTGTCTAATTAACCTTGGATATAACTTCCCCTATTTACATTAATTCATAACACTTTTCCATGGATATAATTTATGAAAAACAAGATCACCTACCTCTAAATAGAAATCTTTCCTATAATTATTTATATAAATTTTCTTCTTACTTTGTTTTATCCTCGTAAACTATTGAATCATCTTAACTTTCCATACCACTTCTACTACCAAATCGTATCCCAATAAATTTATTTCATATATATCATCCAAACAAGCTAAAGTTCAAAACTGCTTTTAATGTAATGCCTTAATAGGTTTCATCAGTATAATAGAATGATAAATTTTATTATAAGAAAACTCAACCAATGAAATATATTTATCAAAAATTCCCTATAAATACATTGAATAAGCATTAATAATTTCTTCCAAGGTCTAAATTATTCTCTCTGATTATCTATCAGATTGAGGATGAAAATTTCAACTAAAATTTAATCCAGTACCAAATGATATCTCATGGTCTTTCAAAATATTATACATAATCCAGGGATCACGGTCGGACACAATAAAGATAAGAACTTCATGTTACATGATTATATATATGATATTTCGTCAATAAATCTTATTTAAATATATATAATCTCAAAAATGAAGGAAAATAGTATATTTAGATATATGGTTGACTGTGTATGTTGTTGAGTACGTGCAAATTTAAAATTTATAAACCCTAAAAACTACTAGTACTATGGAAATGAGGGTGGAAATCCACAGAGAAAGACTTATGTCTTGATAGACCAAAAAAACTAAAGAAACAACAAAAATAACAAAATAACAAAAACTAAATGAAAACAGTGAAGATGATGGATGGGAGTGGATGTGAATATGAAAGTTAGATTGTGAAATGTAGGACATGAATAGAGAGTATACCGTAATGATGAATTTATGGTCCTCGGGATGTTTATAACTTATAAAATGATGTTCTCCCATTTCACTCAATTAATTTAATCATCCAATGCATATGAAAATGGTGAAAATTTATTGAGTTTCCAATTCAGTAGATCACCACAACTCGGTTAACTTCCATGAGCATCAATCTTTTGATCTTAACCCTTGAATTAATATGCTCAATATGGTGAAGATATATATTGAATTTTTCAAATTTTCATTACTTTGGTCAATGATCCAAGGTGGAAAAATTCATTTCCAAACCTATTAGTTATTAGGTAGTGTATATTAATACTCATAAATGAACAGAAAAGAAAACTAAAATTTAAAAATGCACTGAGGAATCAAATTATCAAAGCATCATGGATTAAATGATCATCAGTTCATTACAACCAAATTCCCCGAATCTATTTAACTAAGCATGCTCAAAAATAGATAAATGAAATTAAATGGAATAAATAAATGAAGCATCATCTCTAATAAAATTGATCTTAAACCTCTAGCTCCGGATCAGATTTATGCTCATGCTCGATGCCTATCTCCTACCTCTATTCTAGTGCTCAGCTGAATGGTGATGGAGGTGAATAATTAAAATTGGAGGATAGTAGAAGGGATGAGGATATGTTATTTTATAATAATGGGTGAATATGGATATGGAAGAATGAAATGGTCTAAAATGGATATTAGTGAGGAGTGATTGGGGTAATGGATAGATTGAGTATGGAATGAGATATGGAATTGATCTTTTCATGAGAATGGTAAACTGGGGGGGATGTGGAATGGAGTGAAATAAATACCCCCAAAAATTTCCCTCCCACTAGAAATGATGAAGTCCTCTTCTCGAGCTAGAATTATCCCAATGGTTCTGGAATTAGCATGCCTCACCCAACTAAATGTTCCAACACAAAAGCCTCTATTAACCGCCTAATCACCTCCCTCTACACAGAACAACAGAACACAAAAAACATACCTGAGAAGAATGAAAAAAACTAACTGAAAAATTAATATGATAAGAGTAATAAAAAAACATAGATATATACATATAAATATTATTCTAATTATTAAAATATACATATATAAATAAGTATTGGAAAATAATAATATATTATTATTACTATATAAATTTAATGTTACATGTATTATTACAATTATATTTATTTTCTATTACAAAAAATAAGGTTATATATTATATGAAAATATATATTTTTATATATTATTAAGTATATTATTATTATTATTATCTTACAAATGTTACTATATGTATCATATGATATATATATATATATATAATGAAAATAAAAAAAGGTGAAGGGGGGTGGTTCGCAGATGGAGCAGGGGGAGAGGGGTAGGGTGTGTTAGTCGATTTTGGAGAAGGGAAGGTGGCGGGTCAAAGCAGAGAAAGGGGGATGGGGGTGCACAGCTCAATCCACATGGAATGAAATGTTCAGTTTTGTAGGTTTAGCAGGGGTAGCATGCGGCGGATCAAGTGTAGGTGGCACATTCCTTGAGTTGCGACAGGGGAGGCAGGCCCCAATGATTCAACAGCGGAAGCTAGAGGATGAGAGATCATAGTTATCAACTTGAAGGGGGGTTTCATAGGTTGCTAGATATGTGTTTAAAACAGGAAAATATCTTCAATAGTACTATGGGTTTCTTCAATCTACTTTGAATTTTATTGGAATCTGTTGCGGGTGAATTTTTATGCTTTTGTTTGATGTTGCTTCAAAATTTGTTCAGATCAGCTGTGGATTTGGGATTTCTTCTATTCTATTGGATTATTGTGGACTTTTTTTTGTGTTGTTGTAATGTTAGCGGAGGGAGGAGAGGAGATGAGGGTAAGATTCTGGATTCGACAGTGTCTCTAACATTGGTCTGACAATTGAGGAAGGGGAGAAATTGAATCAGTGACTCAAGTCACTAATGTGATATGTTAGTGAGATAAGGATAATAGGAGTTGTGCCGGTGAGACAAGGGAGGGGAGTGTTGGTAGCTGGTGAAAAAATGGAAAAGGATAGATTATGTCTGTGGAAGGGTGTCAGTGAGACATGTAGGATGAGGAAGGGAAGGCGGTGTCGATAGGTATTGTATTAGTGACTCATGTGAGTCATCTATAGGGATTTGTCAGTAACTCGAAAATGGGGGTGTTGGTGACTCATGCGAGTCACTAATAGGTGTTTTCGGTGTCGGTGATACCTTCAAAACAAATAAATTAATTATATATTACCAAATGAAACAACAAATAACTAAAACATAGAATTAATTATTCAACTAAATATAATAATTTTAATAACCTCATATATTATAATCATAAAACTAATAATACATAATAATATATAGTATAACCATAAATAGACTAACAATATTAGTTATTTATATATGATTATTAACACTTATATTTATCTACATATAATATTATAATTAAATTTAATGATATACATTTATATATATATACATGTGTTTTTTTAATAGTCAGTATAAATCTTTTAGTAATGGACAAAAGCTTTATATACATAGAATAATCATATATGGATAAATATAATAAAATCCAGTTTAGTGAGTTAATGAACAACTTAACTAGTTAATGAAATTAAAGAATTAAGTTAAAATCAAAGAATAAATTGAATAGAATTAAATTTTTTAAACTAATTTAATTAATCCAAAAAAAATACTAAAACTTAAAATTTATTTATTTACAATTAAAATTAATTAATTAATTAATTTTAAGGAACTAATAAAATAATTATTTGAAAAACAAACAAAATGAAAAATTATATGATTGAATAAAAAGTGTTAAGAATTAAAATTTAATTAAAAATAAAATAATAAAAATGAAAGTTAAAAAAGAATTGTTTAATTTGAAAACTATTAAAAAACAAAAATAAACACCGAAAGATATGATTCTAACTCAAAAAACATATTTTCATCCTTTCTATACAAAGATGGAAACAATTGTAATTATTTTACAAAAAACAATATTTTAATAATAAAAAGTGAGGAAAAAGAGAAAAATAGATGTGGAAAAGAGTGTTAAAATATAGCCACCTCAAACAAACCCACACATAAATCTTTGCTTGTACTCAAAAAATGCATGCTTATTTCCTTTAGAAAAAGAGAAGGGTTTATTTTCCAACTTCATCTCAAAAAAATGCATGACTGGACTTTTAAAAATAGAGGATCAGAATAGTGTAGATTCTGGATTTTCAATAAATGTTCAAAATACAGTGTTCATTCCTCGTTTTAATTACAATATGGAAACCAATGTCAAGATAGACTCATATACTCATAAAGATTTCATACCTCTAATACGAACTTCACTAACTATCCTACTTCAATTCCATTTCAAGTTCCAATTCATAAATGGATGACATGTTAGCTAAAAGTGGAATTAAAACTGTAACCAAAGGCACCTTAATATCTGAATTTCTACTAGGTTCCAAAAATGTTCACTAATTTTTTTGAATCACTTGCTAATACCAATAAAATTATGTTTAATTAATTCAATTACTCCCTTATTTATCTAGGTTCAAAATTCCCCTCACCTAAATGAGATCGTTTTTTAAAGGGAACTTTATTTTAAATTTTCCATGATATATTTCCTATGAAGAGAACAGCGCATGTCACTTATTCAAGGTGAAATTTTATTTTATTTATTCACATAAATGTACCCAATGGACCTCTCTCAGAGACTCATCGTGGGATACCATTTTTACATTTTACTCATGTTATAAGGGACCTAACTAATTATCATTTTAATCAGTTCAATTAGGAGATTTTTTTAAAAATATTAGTCTCATAGGATCTAGTTAAAATTTCTGGCTTCATAAAGTCATTATTCTAATTCTATAAAAATCTAACATATATCACTCTCTTTTCCACGGTTCTTAAATAGAATTTCAATAAACATTGTGTGAAACTTCACTCAGATATCATTCATCCAAAATAGTTTTAGACTCAATGAAACCCTTAACTTCCAATAGGTTGGTTTCCAATAGATATGAATAATTGAAGTGTAAACTGGTGCTAGAAGACCCTTAGGTTGTGAAATAAATTTTCAAAAAAATTTGAATCAGTTTTGAAAAAATTGAAAAAAAGTAAACATTTTTTTAAAAGATGTTAGGTGGAATTTGATGTGGTAAAATTACCACTCTCCCCCAAACATAAAACTCAACAATGACCCCATTTTTTACTCTCATGGCAGAAGATAGTGTAGTTCAAAACAAATTGGACAATTCATCACTTAAAAGGATTTTAGGGGGTTGTAGTAAGGTTCAAAAAAATCCCATGTTCCAAAAATAAAGAGGAAAAAAAAACCAAAACAAAAAAAACCCACAAACCCCCAACTGGAACAACCACATTTATATTTCTAAAAAAATACTGCTTTTAATTTTTATTAGGAGAAAATGATTAAACAATTTATTTCAAATTGAATCATGATAAAAAAATTTTGTACAACAGTAGCAGAATGAGACTAAATTTGAGAACAGTGGGGTGCAAGAAGGTTTTATAATTCATTTTAATTACATTTTTAGCTCTCTAGATTTCATCATAATGCCACCCAGCAAGAAAAAATAGATCATATTTTTCAAAAAAATCAGGGGGATCCCCCACACATTATTCACAACTGTAAGAAAAATGAATTAATTAATATAAAATAATTAAAAAAACACTCCCATGATGTAGATGATTTCCATTCATTAATTTTAAGAATTCTCTCTTTGTTTACTTTTTGTTTGGACTCCAGCTTCTCCATTTAATTGCCTACAATTTGTAAGAAAATTTACATGAGACTTCGTGAATTTAATGATCAAGGGAAAAAATAAACCAGAGGAAGAGTTCGAGATTTTATCCAATGTTCTCCATCTACTAGCTTCCTTCTAGCTAGGATGTTTCAAAATATTCTGTCACCGTTAAAATATTCTCATAACCAACCATGATCTACTAGACCACTATACCTTAAGTCATTTAGAAACAAAAAACCAAAACCCATCAATAAAGATAAAAAATATTTCAATGAAATGAAGACATTATTTTTCACCAATGTAAAGAGAAAAAAAAACTAAGTGATACGAATTTATTCAAACTAAAAATGAAAACCAAAAACAAGGAATACCATGGTTTGACTCCCATGAAGATGTAGGTTTAAAGTTCCATCCAGAATTTATTCCCCAAAATAATTCTAACCATGATCATTTAATGGTTATGAATCATAATTTGGGTGGACTTCACTATTGTCTAAGACATAAAAAAGGAGTGTCACTCAAGACACCCTCATCTATAGCAACAGTCAAATTTCTCCAAATCTCGTCCTTCTCAAAAAGAGGGAAAATACTTTCCATCTCACATTGACCTGCAAAAACCACTTCATTGTCTCTTATTATGTTCAAAACCTTGAAAATCGCATATCAGATAAATAATTCCTTCAATGATTCCCCCACACATAGATTCATTCTCAAGCCTAGAAACAAAATATGAAAACATTATAAAAAACCTCATAAAATCCAAACATAGCCTACAACTCAGACAACTCAGAGAAATCCTTGAAGAATATATCAAATATATCTTAAAAAATATTTTTCTCAATGTCCACATAGGACTCAAATGATGTAAATCTTTCAAGATCAGGTTCTTGATAATCACACATAGAATCAAAATGGGCAGGTAAGAAGGTTTTAAAAAAATGAACTTGTTTATAGTGAAATTCAACAAGTTTTTTAGCAGGACTCAGACCAGAACATTCTCTATCTTTATGAACTTTCAAATATTTAATAACACAATGGAAACATTCATAAATAGTTTTAGAATGTTTAAGAAAAGACTAGTACTCACTCTCTAAAATTGGCACCAAGGAAAGAGTCATCTATTCAATAAGAGGGTGTGGAGAAATATCAGCAGTCCATAAATATTTCAATGGGATGGGGAATAGTTCTCTCTATGACCTCAAGTGGGAAATACCCATACTCATCTTAGATCACAATTTTTTAACATTGGTTCACAACAACATCCATCAAATCACAACTAACCTCATGTTGGGGCTTTTCAAACACCAAAATCTACTCCACATCATCAGAAGCATGGGGGTGAGTTTTCTTTTGGATACATTAATGATGGCACCACCAGTAGCAAGAAAGGGTCTAATTAGAATGATTGGTACACTTTCATCACATTCTATATCAAGGATTGTAATTTTTTTGTGAACTGTGAGTTTTACTACACTCACTAATAGGTTATCCACCCTCCCATAAGGTTCTATGTGTGACCTATTAGTAAGGTGAAGAGAAACCGAGGTTGGTCATGTATCCCTAAGACCCAGATTTCTAAAAAGGTAGTAAGGCATAATATTGACACTCATTCTTATGTTACACCATCAATTGTGTTGGTTACTTACTCATATTTGGCATTAAATGATAAAACCACAAGGGTCCTTCACTTTTGGAGGAAAATTCCTTAATAAGATTGAACTAAATTCATCATTGAGATCAATTTTATCATACTTCTTCCAATATTTTTTGTTTTTTATAAACCTTTTGGTGAATGAAACATATTAAAGACTTTTATCCAATGCTTTTATGAAATTTGTGTTGATGGTAAATCTTCAGATTAGTTTCAAAAAATTTGGTAATTAGGTTCATCACTTTGTTTTACTCATTCAAGGAAGGGAATGAAATGGGTATAATGTTTTAAAACATATTTATTGTTCACCTTATCATCGAAACCAACTTTATTATTTCCTTACTTAATTAATTCCCACTTCATTTTCCTTGGATCTTTAGCTTTTTCATGTGTGGGATACATATTCTGTTCCATTTAGACCAAGCTATCCGGATTTCTAGAATTGGGAATTTCTAGGTTTTCATTTTCAATTTCAGCTTGAACATTAATTTCCTCAATCCTAGGTTGTTCCTAGACTAGTTATCGATGTTTAAGACCTGACCTAGTTTTTACTGCCATCACATTTTCCCTTGGATTAGGAATTGAATTGCTCGGGATCATTCTCTTTTCTATACCAACTTAATCTCTTGCCGTTTGACTCATTTTAATTTCTAAGTTATGAATCATATTATATGTGTTCTTTCTCAATGAACTAATCTCACACAACACTTGCTAGAACATCCACTTTAACACCACTTGAAAATTAGATGACTCAGTCCTACAATGGTTTTGGGAAAATTCTTTGGGTTGGGGGTAGAATATTGGGGATATGGGTGGATGTTCTGGGTAGTGGGATGTTTGATCAACCCTTGTTATCTTCATAAAATGTTTTTATGGGTTTTATATCTAGGTTCATACTGATATGATAACTGATCATTTTCCCCTTGGTTCCTAGCTCTAAAATCCACAAACTGGGCATTGTCATCAAATTGGATAGGGATGTCAAAATTGGGACAACATCTCTGAGTGTGACAAAACATCCCAGAGTGATAGCATTGTTCCCTTAGAACCCTATCATCAATAACAACATCCATGGGGTTGTTCTCAGTCTTATGAATGGTTGTCTTTCTGGAGAACCTGTTCTGAGATTTCTAAGAATATTTGTTAAACAATTGTTTCATCTCATCAGCAGTAGATACGGAGTAATCACCACCACAGGATTGATCCACTAGGTTCTAGTTGTAAGAGGCCAGGGAATTGTAAAAATTATCTATGATAAGATGGGTACCTAACTTATGGTTGGTACTTTTCCGAAGAAGACCTCAAAACCTATCCCAAGCCTCATGAAATAACTCTCCCTCATCCTAGACAAACCCATAGATATTGTTTCTAACCTAAATGGTGGTGTTCTTGGGATAGAATTTTGAAACAAAGGCATTGGGAACCACGTCCTAGGTATAGAAGATTTCCTTATCCATATTTTGGTACCAAGTCCTAGCCCTCACCTTAAGACGTAATGGAAACAACCTAATCCTTAACTCCTCCTCACTCAGATCTCACAAAGGCAGTTGTGGGATAGAAACATAAAAATATCTAATGAACTCTAATGATTCCACTACTTCTTGACCATTAAATGATGGTAGTTGAGAAATATGATATTGTTTGATCTCATAACTCCTAGACCTAGGGGAAAAATTGATGTAGGATGGATTTCTCGACACTGTTGTAATTTAAAATTCTATAAGCTTAGGTCTCTCGGCGGCATGTACTATGGGTTGTGGCACATTGACATTTTGGGTTTCATCTACATTTTCCAGATTTTCAATTTTTATTTTCTTTTACTTCCTAAGGTCAGAACAATGTTTTTTTTTATATCACAAATTTAGATATTCAGTTCTGACATAGTTGACCTGGTGTGCATACAGAATGTGTAGACAATTTTGAGTTGTTTATATATAGTTTTTTTTAGTTTTCTATTTTTTTGTTTAATCTTTTATATTTTTTTATTATATTTTTTTAACTTGTTTACACATTCCTTCCCCGACAACATCACCAAAATTTGACAACACACATCGTTGAGTATGCACAGGTCTATAATTTATAAATCCTACAAACTACTAATTCTGGGGAAAGAATAGTGTCAATCCATAGTGAAGGACTTATGTCATACTAGGACAAATAAACTAAAAAACAGAAAAGATAAAACAAAAATTAACAAAATGAAAATAGTTAAGATTATAGAAGGAAGTGTATGTGAACATGATGGTGATATAGTGCAATGTAGGACTTAAATAGAGACCAGGAAACAATGATGAATTTAGGTCCCTAGGACTGTTTAAAAATTATAAAATAATGTTCTCTTATTCCATTCAGTTAAATTAATCATCTAGTGAATATGAAAATGGTGAAAATCTACTGTGTTTCCAACTCAGTAGATCACCACATCACAATTAACATTTAGGAGCCTCGATTTTTCTACATTAACTCTTGAATTAATCTTCTCGACATGGAGAAGATATACATTGACCTTTTATAATTTGTGGTAGTTCAGTCAATGATCCAAGATGAACCGATTAAATACCTCTCTGTCATTTAGTAGGTGGTGTATATTGATACTCATAAAGGAATAGAAAAGAAAACTAAATATAAAAAATGCACGGAATAATCATATTAAAAGAGAATAATGGATTAAAAGATAATTAGTTCATTACAACCTAGTTCCCCAAATCTTTTTAATGACGCATGCTTCAAAATGTATAAATGAAAAAAATTAAGAAAGAGATAAAGAAGAATATCTTGAGAGATTTCTTCCTCCAGCTTTAACTCTAGATCTGATTTGAAATCTATTCAAAAAGAATTATTTAATTTTAATTCTATTCAAAAAAATAAAAAAAAAATAAACCCTAAATCAAATGATTTTAACACCAAAACATATTTTCAACATTTCTATAAAATGTTGACAACAATTGAAATTATTTTACAAAACCCACTATTTTAATTGTTAAAAGAGAGGAAAAAGTGAACAATAGATGTATAAAAGAGTTTGAAACACACAGCCACATCAAAATTCCCCACACTTAAATCTATTTTAATCCTAAAAAAATGCATGCTTATTGTCTTTTGAAAATGAGAAGTGTTGATTTTCCATATTTAGCTCAAATAATGCATGATTATACTTTTGAGAACCAAGAAGAAGAACAGTACAGATATCACATTTCAAAAAAATGTAAAAAAGAGTCTTGACTATTTTCAATTACAATCTGGAAACAAGGAAAAGACAGACTCATCTACTGCTAAATATTTCATGCCTCGTACATGAACTTCACTAACTATCCTACATCAATTCCAATTTTGGTTACAAATCAAAAAGTGATTACATGTAAGATAAAAGTGGAATTAAAACCATAACCAAATACACCTTCAATTCTAACTTTCTCCTAGGTTTCAAAAATATTAGACCAATATTTTACGATCACTTCACTAGTACCACACAAATGATCATTAATTAAGTCAGTCGCTCCCTTCTTCATCTAGGTTCAAAATTCACCTCACCTAAATGAGCTCATTTTTATAGGGCACTTTGTTTTAATTTTTCATAGCCATATTTCATGTGTAGAGCACTGTGCATGTCACTTATTCATGGTGAAAATGGATTTTATTTATTTACAGAAACACACTTCGTGCACCTATTTCAGAGACTCACCATGGGATCCCATTTTATCATTTTACTCTTGTTACAAAAGACTTAACTAATTTTCATTTTAGTAGGTTCAATTAGGTGATTTCATTAAAAATATGAGTCCCTTAGGATTCAGTTAAATTTTAAAGATTCCTAAATTCATGATGTTAATTCCATAGAAAACTACCATATATCACTACCTTTTCCTCTGTTCCTAAAAAGAATTTCCATAAAGACATTGTGAAACTTCACTCAGCAATCATTCACCCCCAAAAGTTTTAAACTCAGTGAAACCCTTAACTACCAATAGGATGGTTTTCACTAGTTATGAATAATTGAAGTGTAGACTGATGCCATCATACACTCAAGTTCTGAAAAAAAAACAAATATGAATGAATCGTGAAAATTTTGAATAAAAAATTGACCATTATTTTGAAATAATAGTTTTGTATAATTTTAAGAGAAAAAAATTCCCCCTCCCCCATAATTAAAACTCAACAATATCCACATTGTTCACTCTCATGGTGGGTGCCAGTTTAGTTCAAAATAGATTGGTAAATTCATCAATTAAAAGGATGTGATGGGGTAGCAGTGAGGTTCAAAAATTGTTTTCCACTTAAGAAAAAAGAGTGGAAAAAACTGAACAAAATACCCACTAAACCTTAGCAGCAACAAGCACAGTTATTTTTCTAAAAAAATCTTGCTGGGAATTTTTATGCATGGAAAAATGATTTAACAATTTAGGTCAAATTGAATCAATATAAGCAATGTTTTTCAATATTAAAAGAATGAGAATAAAGATGATAATAGTGTGGTATCAGAAGGTTTTAAAATATAGTTCAATTAAGTATTCAACTCACTATATTTCATCATGGTAGAACCCATTAGGAAAAACATCTCATATTTTTCACAAAAACCAAGGGGACTCCCCCATAATTAATTTACAGTAGCAAGAAAAATGAATAAATTAATATGAAAGAATTAAAATAAACACTCCCCTGATGTAGAGGCTTTTTTATTCATTCATTTTATGAAGTCTCTCCATGTTTTATTTATTCTATGACTCTAGCTGCTCCATTAAAGTTCCTACAAGTTGTAAAAAATCTACACGTGACTTCAAGAATTTAAATCTCAAGAGATAAGGAAACTAGAGTAAGATTTATAGAGCTTTTTCAGTGTTCTACTTCTAGCATCATTCTTCTATGTAAGATGTTTCAATGTATTTTTACAATGGTAAAAAAATCTCACACCCAACCAGGATCCACTAGACCAACTGCACCTTGAGTCAATTAGAAACAAGCAACAAAAACCCATCAATCAAGAGAAAAAATATTTCAATGAAATTCAGCCATTATTTTTCACCAAATTAGAGAGAAACAACTAAGTAAGGAGAATTTATTCAAACTAAAACTGAATACAAAAAATAAAGAAAACCATTGGTTGCCTCTCATACAGCACTATGTTTAAATTTCCCATCCAGAATTTATTCCCCTAAATAATTCTATCCATGATCATTCAATGGGTATAAATCATTAGTTGTGTGGACTTCACTATTGTCCAAGATATCAAAAGCAGTGTCACTCAAGAGACTCTCATCTATAACACCAAACAAAATTCTCTAAAGATCATCCAGCTGAACAATAGGGAAAATACTGTCCAGCTCTCTTGTACCTACAAAAACTACTTCATTATCTCTTAGTATGTGCAACAACAGTCCCTTATAATCACTAACTGATAAATAATTCCTTCAAAACATTACTCACACTTAGATTATTTTTCAATCCAAGAAAAATAAGAGGATACACCAGAAAAACATTAGAAAATCCTAAAACAGTCTGCATCTTAGAAAACTCAGAGAACTCTCAGAAGAAAGTATCGTATTTAGCTTCCAATATATTTTTCTCAATATACACAGAGGAATAAAATGATGTAAATATTTTGAGTTCAAGTTGTAGATTATCACACACAACATCAAACTAGGAAGGTAAGGATGTTTCATGGAAAAGAACTTGTTCATAATAGAAATCATCATGTTTTTCAGTAGGACTAAACCCAGAACTCTCTCCAGATTTAGGAACATTCATATAGTCATATTCACAAGGGAAACTTCTATAAATAGGTTGATAATGTTCAGGAAAAGACTGTGACTCACTCTCCAAAATTGGTTCCAAGGAAAGCTTCTTCTCATCAATAGGAGGGTGTGGGGAAAGATTAACATCCAAGGAAAAAAACTCAATGGGTTGGGGAATCCTTAGATCTATGACCTCAAGTTGGAAAAACCCATACTCATCTCAACTGTCGATTTTGTAAAATTGGTTCGTAGCGACATCTATCAAATCAAAACTAACCTCGTGTTGGGGATTTTCAAACACCAAAATTTCCTCCACATTATCAACAGCTGGGAGGGTGATTTTTCCTTTGGATACATCAATGATAGCAACACCAGTAGCAAGGAAGGGTCTTCCTGGAATGATTAGGACCCATTCATCACATTCCATATCAAGGATCAGAATGTTTGTGGGTAGTTTGAGTTTTCCTACACTCACTAATAGGTCATCCACCCTCCCTGATGGGTGTTCGAGTGACCTATCAGTGATTTTAAAAGAAATAAACATGGTTTCATATCCCTAAGACCCATATTTTTAAATAAAGAGTAAGGCATAATATTGATACTCCCTCCTTATTCATAGTGGAAATTTATTTTCCCACTTCCTTCTATTCATCATTGAATGATTAAGACATTAGGGTCCTTCAATTTTGAAGGAAGCTACTTCAATAGAATTTCACTACATTCCTCATTGATATCAATTTTATCTGACGTCTTCTATTCATTTTTTTTCTTCAGAAACCTTTTGGTGAATGATACATGTGAAGGGATTTTATCAAAGGATTTTAGGAAATTCATGTTGATGGTGAAGCTTCAAATCAGTATCAAAAACCTCAAGAAATCAGGTTCATCATATCGTTTCACATTTTAAGTGAAGGGAATAGGAGGGGCATAATGTTTTAAAAAAGTTTGATTGTTCACCTTCTCCTAAAAACCAACTTTCTTATCTACTTCCTTAATAAATTCCCACTTCATTTTCCATGGTTCTTTATCATTTTCAGGTGTGGGTTGCACATTCTATTTTGTTTAAACCAAGATGTCCATATTTCTAGAATTGGTATTTTCATGTTTTCATTTTCAGTTTCATCTTGAACATTAATTTACTATTTCCCAGGTTGTTCCCTAACTGGTTCTTTATTTTTAAGCCTTGATCTAGTTCTTACTGCCATCAAACATTCTCTTAGACTAGGTATTGAATTCCTAGGTAGCTTTCTCTTTTCTCTACAACCTTGATCCTTGTCCATTTGACCCATTTGATGTTCTAAGTTATGAATCTTATTATCCATGTCCTTCCTCAGTGACCTCATCTCACCAAACACTTATAACATCATCCCCTTTAACTCCCCTTAGGAATTAGATGACTCATCCCCATATTGATTTTCAGAAATTGTTTTGGGATGTTGGTGAAAGTGTTGGGAGTGGGCTATTTGATCACCCTTGTTCTCTCCATAACAAATTTAGATTTTGTTTTGTTTCTAGGTTTATACTATTATGAGAATTGATCATTTTCCCTATAGTTCCTAACACTAAAATCCTCAAACTGGGTATTCTCATCAAATTGGATAGGGAGGTAAAAATTGGGACAATATCTCTGAGTGTGACCAAACATCCCACAGTGAAAACATTATTTCCTTAGAACCCTATCATCAAAAACAGTAGCCTAGGGGTTGGTCTCATTCCTATGAATGGTACTCTTTTTAGTGCACCAATGCTAATATTTCTGAGCAAGTTTTCCAAACAATTTTTTTAACTCATCAGTATTAGAGTCAAATAAGTCACCCCCACTAGATTGATCCACTAGGTTCTGGTTGTAAGGGGTGAGGACATTGTAAAAATTATCAATGAGAATATCGGGTGTTAAATTATGAGTGGTAATTTTCCTAATAATACCTATGAACCTATCTCAAGCCTCGTGAAATAACTCCCCTTCATCCTGGACAGACCCAGTGATCTTGTGTCAAACCTAAATAGTGGTATTCTTGGGATAGAATTTTGAAACAAAGGAATTAGAAACCTCATATTAGGTTTGGAATATTTCCTCATCCAGATATTGGAACCAATTCCTAGCCCTCCCGATATGATATAGTGGAAATAACCTCATGTTCAACTCCTCATCACTCAAATCTCGTAGAGGAAATAGCTTGGCAGAACCACATAAATCTCTACTGAACTCTACGGAGTCCTCTTCTGGCAGACAATTAAATAATGGTGGTTGAGAAATATGAGACTATTTGATCTCATAACACCTAGACCTAGGGGACAACAAGATGTAGGATGGATTTCTTCACACTATAGGAATTTGAAACTCCCTAAGATTAGGTCTCTCTTATGCAGACACTAAGGGTTGTGGCACATTGATATTTTTGTTTTTAGTTACATTTTCAAGATTTTCCATTCATATTTTCTTTTTCTTCCTAAGGTCAAAATAGTGTTTATTGATATCAATAATTGAGGTTGTCAGTTCTGACTAAGTTCACCTGGTGTGCATGCAAATAGTTGAGAATATTTTGAGTTTTTTTATGTACATTTTTTTTGAGTTTTTAATTTTTTGTGGTTTTATATTATATTATCATTTTTTTGTTATATTTTTTTTGTTATTAAACTTGGTCACACATGCCTCCCCAGGCAACGTCGCAAAAATTTGACCGCTCAAATCATTGAGTATGCACAAATTTAAAATTTATAAACCCTAAAAACTACTAGTACTTTGGAAGGAAAGGTGTTGATCTATAGAGAATGACTTAATTTGTGCTAAACCAAACAAAATAACCAAATAACCAAAAAAACAAAAAAAAATTAAATTAAAACAATTAAGATGATGGAAGGTATTGGATATGAACATGAAGGTGATATGGTACAATATAGGACTTGAACAAAGAGCAGACAACAATGATGAATTTAGGGTCATCGAGCTCTTTAGAATAGATAAAATGATGTCCTCCAAATATAATAAGTTAATTTAATCATCTATGGCATACAAAAATGGTGACAATGTCATAATTTCCCAATTTATTAGATTACCACATCATAGTTAACATCCTCGAGCCTCAATATTTTGATCATATACCTTGAATTGATCTCTTTAATGTTGGGGATAGATACATTGAACTTTTCTAATTTTCAAGACAACTCTCAATGATCCAAGTTGAACTGATTCGCAACCTCACCCTTAAATAAGTAGGGAGGGTATATTAATACTCATAAATTAATATAAAAGAATATTGAACTTAAAAATGCACTGAAGAATCAAATTAACAGAGAAAAATGAATGAAAAGATAATCAGTTCATTACAACCTGATTCCCCTAATCGATTAACTATGAATGCTTGAAAATATTTCATTGAAAACCAAAGGAAGAAAGAAATGAAGAAACATCTCTCATGATATTTCTTCAACAAGCTCCAACTTTGGATCTGATTTCTGCTTCAACTTGATGCCTCTCTCCTACCTCTATTCTAGTGCTCAGGTGAATGGTGATGGTGGTGAGTAATCAAGATCGGAGGATGGATGAAGGGATTAGGAGATGTGAGGATATAAGAATGGATGAATATGGATATATAAGGATGAAATGTCCCATAATGGATGTTGGCAAAGAGTGGTCCCGGGGGAATGGATGGATTGAGTATGGAATGAGAGATGGAATGGATCGTGTCATGAGAATGTTGCAGTGAGGGGGGATGTGGAATGGAATGACGTAAATCTCCGCAAAAATATCCCAACCACTAGATATGATGAAGTTATGTGCCCGAGATGGAATGATCCTGATGGTTTTGGAATCAGTTTGTGTACCTCAACTAAATATTCCCATGCACATGCCTGTCGTAACTGCCAGATCACATCCCTATACATGGAAAAGCAGAACACAAAAGATATACATAAGAGGAATGAATGAAACTATCTAAAAACTTAATATTATGGAGTAATAGAAAATCATAAATATTAATTTATAAATATTATTATAACTATTAATATATATATGTATAGAAAAATATTAAGATATTATTATAACTGTATATATTTAATATTACATATATTATTACAAATATATTTATTTACTATTATAAATTATAATAATAAAATATTATATACATCTATATATTATTATTTATTATTATTTATATTATTATTTTTATAACTATACTAAAGTTATTATATGTATTAAATGATATATATTTATAAATAATAAAAATAAAATAAGAAAAAAGAAAGGTGAAAGGTGGGTTAGTTCACGGACGTAGTAGGGGGTAGGGTGTGGTGGATGACACTAGAGAAGGAAGGGAAGTCAGTAGTTCATGGCAGAGAAAGGGGGTGGGGCTACATGGCTCAGCAAACAGGGGATGAAAGGGGCGGTGCTGGAGGTTCAACATGGGTGAATCGTGGCGGATCAGGTGTGGGTGGCACGGTCCTCAAGTGGTGACATGGGAGACGAGCTCCAGTAGTTCAATGATGGCGGCAACAGGAGGAGAGATTGTAGTGCTCACATGGGAAGGGGTTTCATGGTGGTCATTGGTCTCTGTTCAGAATATGAAAATATCATTAATAGTGCTCGGGTTTTTTCGATCTGCTTTGAATTTGATTTGAATCGGTTGTGGGTGAATTTTTTTTCTTGTTCCTGCATTGATGTTTCTTAGAAATTCGTTCAGATCTAATATTGATTTTGTATTTTTTCTTTTCTATTGTATAGTTGTGGAATTATGTTTATGCTGGTTCCACTACTTTGATAGTGTGGTTTGTAATTTTTCTGCTGTGTAATTGTTTTTTTTTGGTGTGTTGTTGTGTTGTTGGCGGTGGAAGAAGGGGAGATGAGGGAAAGATGATGGGTTCGATGGTGTAACTAACATTGGTGATACAATTGAGGAAGGGTAGAATGGGTTATGGTGACTCAAGTCACCAATGTGAGATGTTGTTGAGATAGGGAGAAGAGGAGCTTCCTCAGATAGACAAGGTAGGGGAGTGTCGGTAGATGGTGAAAAAATGGAAAAGGATGGATTATGTCAGTGGAAGGGTATTAGTGAAACATGCGAGAGGATTAAGAGAAGGCAGTGTCGATATGTGATTTATTATGGACTCATGTGAGTCACCGATAGGGATATTTTGGTAACTCAAAAATAGTCGTGTTAGTGAGGCCTTCACAACAAATAAGTTAATTTATTATTACAGAATAATATAGCAAATAACCTAAGTTAAAAATCAATTAAACAACTAAAAATAATAATATTAAAAACAACATATGTTATAAGAATAAAAATTATAATACTTAATAATATATAGTACAACCATAAATATATTTACAATATTAACTATTCATATATGATTATTAACACTTATATTTACGTACATATAATTTCTTAATTAAATTTAATGATATGCATATATATATATCTGTGTGTGTGTGTGTGTGTTTCTAATAGTAAATATAAATCTAATAGTAAACATAAAAATGCATTTATATTCATAGTATAATCATAAATTGATAAATATAATTAAATCTAGTTTTGTGAGTTAATGATGAGCTTAATTAATTAATGAAATTAAAGATTTAAATTAAAATAAAATAATGAAATGAATAGAATTAAATTTTTAAAACTAATTTATTTTATTATTGATCTAAAAACTAAAATGTAAAATATATTTACTTACAATTGAAAATGAATAAATACTTAAATTTAAGGAACTAATAAAATAATAATTTGAAAAACAAATGAAATGAAAAAAAAAAGAATAAAAAGAATTAAGAATTAAAATTTAATTGAAAATAAAAGAAGAAAAATGAAAGTTAAAATCAGAAAGAATTATTTAATTTCAAAACTATTAAAAACAATAAAAAAATAAACACTAAAACACATTATTTTAATACTAAAAACATATATTCAACAATTTTAGACAAATTTGACAATATTTTTAATTATTTTACAAAAATCTCTATTTTAATAATAAAAAGAGGGAAATTGAAAAATGGATGTGGTAAAGAGTGTGAAAACACACCCACACCAATAATCAACAATAAATCATATTGTATTGTTACCATGAGATGTATTCATTAATCTCACATCTAATCTATGAATATATTATCTTATTTCGACTCAATCACTCGAAAATGATGAAGCATCCCTTTCACTAATTTCCATTTGCCTTTAACCTAATGAAAATTTAAACATTTCAGGGTGAACTATACAATATATTTCATTATTCATTCCCACTGGTAATACTCTCAATTATCTCTGCACATTTTAGTCCATCCATGATGAATGAAAAATGGGGAACTATGATCATAACTCAATAATTATATTTTCAACTATGAATCACAAGGCACACATATTATCTTTCCAAATGTCAAAACATCTTCCTTTTCAATGTTATATTCTAGTAACATTCCTCTCTTTATCATTTCCCCCTTTCCTTTTAAAACATTTTCTTCCTCCTAAGCTTTCTTAGTTCTATCTCACAATTTTAGATGCACTGAAACCTAAAAAAATAGAGGAATTTCCTACATGATAAATTTCTTATCCATTATTCTTTAAATCATTTACTAAAGTATCAAGTTCAAAATATATCATGGTTTATGATGAATTATATTTTTAGCTCATATCATTGTCTACTTTTTATAATTTTTTGGATAGAAATGAATCATGAAATAATAATCCTTAATCATGTCTATCCATCTTCTCTACCTTCTGATCAATTCCTTCTAATAAAATATATAATTAAAACTTATATAAATAGAATATAATTTATTCTTTACTCAATAAATATGAAGCCTCCAAATTTTTTAAATAAAAATCCAGAGTAGTTAATTCCAAATCATTTATATGATATTTAAGCCATGATGTTTTAGTTAATGTCAAACATAAGAAATTACCTGATTATTCTACACTAGAAAAAAACTATGTACCTTCAATGATGCATCACTAAATATGAAAATGTAAACAATTCTATTTATTGGGGCTCTAACTACAGTATAAAAAAATCTTATTTTCTGTTCCAGGAAACAACAATCACATTTGTTCATACATATGAAATTATATACTTTTCATTTTAATAGAGTTAGTGGGATAGAGCACTGAGAAACATTTTCAACAAACTATTGGTAGTAACATTTTAATCCAAGAAAACTAAAAATCTATTTGGCATTTTTATTTATTATTAATTCTTCAACAACATTGATTTTTTTAGGGTCAACATTAATGCCATCTTTAGAAATAATATTCCTGAAGAAATAAAATTTATTACAACCATATTTAAAATTTAAATGATATTTCATAAAACGTTCTTTCTAAGAGGGACTGAAAAAGAATCCTTTTGTATTTTTCATTATGCTCCTGAATTTTAGAATATACCAATATATCATTAATAAACACAACCAATAAATATCTAAATAGTAATGATAAAATTTATTCATAATATCAATGAATATAGATAGTGTAATAGATAACCCTATTAGCATAAATAAAAATCCACAATTATCATATCTAGTATGAAATACTATATTTGGAATATGATCCTTATTAAAATTCAACTACTGATACCCTGACCTAAGATCAATATTTAAAAAATACTTCACTCCTTGAAGATGATCAAAAAAATCATTAAGATGAGGAAAAGGATACTTGTTCTTAATAGTAATGTTATTCATGTATTTATAATCAATGTAAAGTTCAATTGAACTATCTATATTTTAAAAAAATAATGTTTCATCACCCCATGTTTTAAGTGATCGCATGAATAAAAGCCTTTTCAAGGAATTATTATAACTTTTCTTTAAATTCCAAATGTTATAATTAATTTATTTAATAAGGGGTTTTGTAAATTGTCTTAGAATCAAAAACTAAGTCAATAGTAAACTCAACCTCTGCATCTATAGTAACACAAGTTGAATCATTAAGCAATATATCCACAAATGCATTCACTGTCTGAACATCAAAAAACATAACAATTTATTTCTTTTCAAAAAGACGATCTATGTAACTTTAACAACCATATCTAGTAAATTTCACACCTTATTGATACATTAAAAAAGGTATGGAATCATTGAATATTACATTATTAAATCTACGATAAATCTTAGTATGATACCAAGAATAAGATGAAACTCCACTATGGGAAATTCTACAAGTTTTTTTGGAAATACTATCCCATTGATAAAAATATAGTGATTCTAATAAATAATAGTTTCATTAATTTGCCCACCTAGATTTTACAACAAAAATATATATCCTATATTCATTCTTTGATATTAACAATTTACTATAGAAATTATCAGAAATGATGGAAGTTGGTGATCTAGATTCAGAAAAGGAATTTTCAGAATTCAAATAAACAAGTAATCTACATGAAACCACATCATAAGATATCCCAACATCAACTGTAGTAATAGTAAATGATTTTACACTCACTTTTTCATTTTATATACATAATTTCTACCCTAAGTAACTAATTTCATACACACATTATCATAATGCCCCAATTAATTATAATTAAAACATATCACCATTTTTTGGATATCTGTTTCCCTATTCATGGATTATTCAGGATGCTTTCCATTATAGTTTCTATACATATGTCCAAACATACCACACCAATAAAACCTTTCACATCCTAACTAAAATTCAATATATTTTATTTAAACCACTAAGAACATGTTAGGGGATTACCGATATATTATTTAGTTGACTTCTTCTCCATTTATTTATAAATTGACTGCTTCTTAATCTTTTCATCTCGTGGAAAATATTTGTCAGCATACTCCAACTCAATTTTCTCAGAACAATGAACTACATTATCATAACATATAAATTATCATGTTTCTAGATCTCTTTATTTCATGGTTTCAATCCTAAGTAAAATCTATTAATTTTACTATCAAGGTCCCGAATAAAACTCGGTGCATTATACAATTTGGTTTATACATGGCTATTGATTCTTCTTCTTTTTCCTTCAATTCCAAGAATTGTTTCTCCATCCTAGGTCAAATAATTGTAAAGAAATATTTCTTTAAAAAATGTTCTTATATGTATCTTATTCCAAATAATTAATCTTATCTATATCTAGTATTTTTAACCAAATAACACCACCGATCCACTTCACATTCAAAATAGTAAATAGAAGGAGTTGAATTTTGAGTTTATGAACATCCTATGAATTAAAATATATTTTCAAGGGAATTTATCTATACTTCAGCTAACACTATATTCTGGGTTCCATTGAAATCTAGAGGCTATTGATTAATAAAATTCTCAACTATTGGCATGTTCCTCAATTATAAAAATGGTTCTTTAGTATAGACCGAACCTCTATTTATATCCAGTGTAAACTGATATATCCAAGAAACAAAATACTCTAGTATAATTATAAACATTCTAGGTTTCTAATTTGAAATATTATATTCTTCTTGATTCCTTCTTAGTTCAACTTCCCTATTTCCACAGAAGAAACCCATCCTAAACAGTATATTTTACATGAGGAAATGTAGTAATCATCAAATTATATATCATTCCAATTTATCCATAGATAAGGACATTTTAAGGTCATCATATTAATATTATCTTAACCTCTTTATTTATCTAAAATATGATTCTGATACCGACTATAAGGACCTGGTATTAAACATTAAATACTTGACTATCTTTATACTAGAATTACCTTTCTTTCATACCAAACGATCATTTAGTTTTAGTGTTTTATATAATTAGGTAATAAATCAAAAATAAAATACCCATATATTATAAATTGGATACTTTTACTCAATATTCATTTTTTCCATGAAATAAAACTTTTAAAATGAAACATGTTTTCTTCTTAGTAAAAATAATAATTACTTTTAGATTGACTTTTTCTTTGTTCTTACACATCCTTAATACTTGTAAAAAACATTCTAAAACATTTCATGGGAATAAAAATCATGGTAAGATATATAAAATTAATAAATCTATTAGTCCAGTGAAAATCAATAAAAACCAATAAAATGATTTCCATTTGACATTATACTTTGATCATATGAAATAAATCATATCCACATGGGAAACACATTTTTTTCAAAAATACACCATTAAAACCCATATCATGATAATAAAAATATTTTTAGGGAACATAGACAATCACATTCAAAACCTATGTTCACTAGTGTTAGAAATAGTTATGTCCTAGTTAAATTTTTAGGAGAAACCACCCTTGTTAACTCCCTCATTATTATAACGACCCATACTTTACATACATTGTTAATACTTAAAAATTGAAGCACCCTTATTACAACATATGACAAAACCACAAAGGACCGTATAGGTATAGTGTCTTTAGAAACTGGGAAACATAAACAACTGGTTCATAAATCTTCTACAGTGTCTCCCATTTATTTCATCATATCTAGGGTCCCTTTTAGCATACTCTACTTAATATCCATATTCCTGACCTGGGGAAAAGAAAACATAAAAGGGTGAGCTCAAATGCTCAGCAAGGGCAAATAAAGGTAATAAAAATCATATCATATCTTTTTGAAAATCATAACCTGCAAAAGAGATCATAATATCTTAACATGGAATAAATCATAGAAGTGAAAATGAGATCCCCATAATCATAACATGAAACTTGAAACTTTGTGTCATGCACACATAATCATGGAAAATCATTTCTTGTCAGTCATGACTCATTGCCAAGACTATCTTAGTGGACAAAGTCCCTTTCTGAACCGAGTCACCCTCGTTCCAGTCCTGTTTCACTGAACCGGTATAACCTACCGTTCCAGCCATGTCTATCTCATGAGATATAAAACCTTTACCCAATGCATTGGAGGGAGATATATGTCTCACCCATCTTATAATGAATTTTTTCTTATGTGTGCCACATAATCATAAACCATACATCATAGCGTAACCCATGTAATAAAAATGGAATTCTTAAACAACATGACATCATAAAACAATTCATATAAGATAAAGGAATTCATAAAAGTATTTCCATCACAACATAATCAAATCCATGTAATAATAGGGATAAAAACAGAACCCTTTATTATATTAGATGGAAAATAATTTTGAAAAAACACTTGAACTCCATTCTTGAGGAAAATATCCTTTCTTCTTCAAAAACACTTTTCTTTTCATAACATGTCATACAATTATAAACATTAAGAAGTTGATTAAAAATAAACTTGTAAACTTGTAAACTTGTAAAGGAATCTTCTTGGAAATAATGTTTTAAAAATCCATTCATGCCGTATAAGTTAAAAAAAACATTATTCTCGTACTTTAGTTAGAAAAATCAAAAAAGTACCTCGTACGAAAAACGACAAAAGATTCCTTTCATATCCTTTAATAAATATTCACCGAAGGGTAAAATTGAATATAAACTATTGTATAAGGATATAAATATTACATATTGAGGAAACATGGATGTGGATGATAAAATACACCCCAGTAAATGCCAAAGTATAAACAATCTCGGATAAAAATGAGATTGTGATATTTTCCTTACCTTAGGTCTGATTTTCTTTGTACATGTCCGAAGCTCCTGTATAATGGTTTAAATAATGTTATTTACTTATTACAGAATCATACATATTGATATTATATCATATATGGTAATATTCTTAGCTTCTTGTTAGTAATATTTCATTGTTACTTGTTACTCGGGTCCTTATTGCCTTTTGTTCTTATGCGTGTTTTGCCGAATAAATTCTTATTCTTCTTTTAAGGTTATAGATACCTTATATCCATAATGGTATTAGTTTAACATATATCATATTTATTTATTCAATTCATTTATATAATTACTTTGTAATGATGATCATGTAGAACGAGTCGCATCACATCATGGAGACGGTATTCCGTACGTACGCACGAGTGATGATATCGTTCCTATGATCGTGGAACTGTATTAGAGTATATATATATTATTTAAGTATCAATATTACTTTATAATAATCATAAATAGTTACTCATTACACCATTATACCCATCCTTATAAGGTGACGGTGGAAAATAGATTACACCACGGCGTGGAGACGGTATTCCGTACGTACGCACGCGCGGTGATTTCATTTTTCCGTAGGATGGATAGAAGGTGAATTAGGGTTGTTTCATATTTATAATAACATATAAGTATGTAAGTAATTCTGATGTTATTACTTTATGATGAAACAACTAAAGAAGAAGAAGTTGAAGAAGAAATAAATTGAAAAGATCGGTAATGGATATTACCTCTTCTTTGGAAGGCCTCTTTGAATCCTCCACTTAGGGAACTAATATTGGTCTTTGAAGAAGACCAGGACCTCTAGGATTATTCTAGGGATGTGGAGAGAATAAAATGGAAGGGGTTGGCCGAGCTTGAGTGCTCAAATTGGTGTGAGGAGGAGGGGGAGGAGGTGCCCTTTTATAAGGGAGGAGAAGGGCACCTTAGGAATATCTCAAAATATTATTTTATATTAAAGTCAAAATCGGTTTATAATGGTTCCAAAGGGTCTTATTTTGAAGCTAAAGTGGGGATGGGTCGAAATAATAACAACCAATAGGATTTAGACAAGTTTAGTGTATTATGTTAACCTTATCAATTAGATTTAATTCTAAGTTAAATAATTTAACTTTTACCGTGTCTTTTTGTTTTCTTTCACTATATGGTTAATACACTTACTATAACATTCCAAAAGAACCCCAAATTGTTCATTATTAATATATATATCCTTATCTAAGTCATTTGGCCGAACCGTATATTTTTAAGAAAAAAATAACAATTAATAATATAATATTTGATTTAAAAACGATTTTGTGTCAATTTTGACACTATTTGATATATGATTTTTGTTAAAGTCATAACAGAATTATATGTTCGAACCAAGTTGATTAAATCAACAATAATATATTATAGTAACCTATAAAATTAGTGTAATTCATAAAAAGTCTCAAATTACATTTATTTTGGTGTTTATAACATCAATTATGTCAATATTTCATTAATAATATAATTACTGCATCATCATTTTGTCATAAATAAATTAAATTATTTAATGTCTAAAAATTACAAATAAAATACCATTATGTAGGAAATCTTTTTATCTTTCTAATGAATATTTATAGTCTAATTTATCTTATGTATAACCCCATATTAAGAATTATTTACTTATTAAACTTTGATTTTAACTATTTTAACACTTCTTTAAATAAAATAATAATAAATGTCCTAATCTAACCCAAGTGGGCCTAAATGGTCATATTTTATTCCTAAGTTTATTTTGGTCGAATTAAACATATCCAATAGAATTAGGACATGTGTTAGGGTAATAGTAATATCATATTTACCCTTAGTTATCCTATTTACTATTAACCGCGGTAAAAAAAAGTTATTATTCACCAAAAAATTATTTTTATCTCATTGAACCACATTTTACTTACTGATATCAACCGTGTCTGTCGGATTTTTGAAATTCCATTCACAGAAGCGGTAAAATTAAGTTTTATTCAAAATTCAGTTTTTAACCTACCACTTAGTGGTTTCACTATTCATCAAAAATTGAAAGTTTTCAGAAAAATACCAAAATTTCACCCTAGGCTAATTTCGGTATTCCGAATCCAAAAATGAAGTCCATTTTGAAAAATAAAATTTATAAAGTTTCAAAAAGTGGTTATTACTATTCATAACGGCTAGTTTTAATAATATTTTAATAGCATATCGTTGTTTAGTGAAACTCGGTATTGCGTACGACGCAAGCTATCGAGGAAGGTCGCGATTGCGTGTAAAGTAAGCCAAGCTAGTATGTAGTGAAATATTTCTTTGATGATATATAAAAACAAAATATTACTCATAAAAATCTTGGGTGTTACATTCTACCCCCCTTAAAAAGAATTTCTCCCTCGAAATTCGTCACTTTGTAACAAACAGACGAGGATACCTCTCCCTCATTATATCCTCAAGCTCCCAAGTAGCTTCTTCTAATTGGTGGTTCCTCCATAAAACTTTCACCAAGCGAGTGGTCTTATTTCGTAGGACTTTTCTGCTACGATCCAGAATCTCTATTGGTTGTTCTTCATAAGAAAGATCTTTCTCCAGCGGTACAACTTCTGAGCTGAGTACATGTGAAGGATCTGGTATGTACTTTCTCATGAGAGATACATGGAACACATCGTGAACTTGAGAGAGATTTGGTGGAAGCGCCAATCGGTAAGCTACCTTCCCAACACGATCCAGTATTTCGAAAGGACCGACATATCTAGGGCTCAACTTCCCCTTCTTTCCAAATCTCATTACCCTCTACCAGGGAGATATTCGTAAGAACACATTATCACCCACTTCAAACTCTAAGTCTTTTCTTCGGTTGTCGGAATAACTTTTCTGTCGACTCTAAGCTGCTCTTATGTGTTGTTGAATAGATCTGACCTTTTCTGCCATTTCATCAACGAGATCAGGTCCTAATAGCTTTCTTTCCCCAACTTCATCCCAGCAAGTTGGAGTCCTGTGTTTCTTTCCATAGAGAGCTTCATAAGGAGCCATCTGAATACTGGAGTGAAAGTTATTGTTATAAGAAAATTCCAGCAAAGGTAGGTGTTGATCCCAACCTCCTTTGAAATCCATAGAGCAAGCTCTCAACATATCTTCTAGGGTTTGAATTGTTCTCTCAGACTGACCGTCTGTCTGGGGATGATAAGCAGTGTTGAAACTCAACTCTGTATCCAGAGTATGCTGAAGACTTCGCCAGAACTTCGAGGTAAATCTCGGATCCCGATCAGATATAATAGAAAGTGGTACTCCATGCAATCTTACCACTTCCTTTACATATATCCTGGAAAGCTGATCTAGAGAGAAATCCTCTCTAATAGCAATGAAGTGTGCAGACTTTGTAAGACGATCAACTATGACCCAAATAGCATTATTGCCTTTGGATGTTTTAGGAAGTCCTGTGACAAAGTCCATAGTGATGTTGTCCCATTTCCATTCGGGTATGGGTAATGGTTGTAACATCCCCTTAGACTTCTGTCTCTCAGCTTTAACTTGTTGACAAACCAAGCATCGAGAGACATATTCAGCAACATCTCTTTTCATGCCATCCCACCAGAAGTACTCTTTCAGGTCCCTATACATCTTCGTGCTTCCAGGATGAATAGAGAATGAAGAACTATGAGCCTCATCCAGTAGCTCCTTCTTTAATTCAGGGATGGTAGGAACACAAACCTGATTCCTGAACTTTATTATCCCATCACAATCAAGGTTGAATTCAGGAACATTTCTCACCTTCTTTTGTAACTCGACATCTTCTTTCTGTGCCTCTTTAATCTTCACATGTATAGATGGTTGAACATTCATTTGAGAAAGATAAGATTTTTCCCCTTCCATTATAATTCCAAGATCCATCCTTTGTAAATCCATAAATATTGGATCTTTTGTGATCCTCATCATGGATAAACTAGCATGGTCTTGTCGACTTAATGCATCTGCCACCTTGTTTGCTTTCCTAGGGTGGTAATGGATTGAGCAGTCATAATCCTTAATCAGCTCCAACCATCTTTTTTGACGCATATTCAACTCCTTTTGTGTGAAAATATACTTTAAACTTTTATGATCAGTATAAATATCACACCTTTCACCATAAAGGTAATGCCTCCAAATATTTAATGCAAAGATTATCGCAGCCAACTCCAAATCATGTGTTGGGTAATTTTGCTCATGGATTTTCAACTGTCGTGAGGCATAAGCTATCACCATATCATTTTGCATAAGAACACACCCCAATACCTTCTTGGATGCATCACTGTATATCACAAACCTTTCTCCACTACAAGGCAGTGTGAGCACAGGTGCACTGGATAACCTTCTTTTCAACTCCTTGAAATTCTCTTCACATTCCTATGTCCAGACAAACTTAACTCTTTTCTGAGTCAACTTGGTGAGTGGATTAGATAATCGTGAAAAATCCTTTACAAAACGTCGATAGTATCCAGCCAAACCAAGAAAACTTCGGATCTCAGTTACTGTTGTTGGTCTTGACCATCTTTCGATAACCTCTGTTTTTGCTGGATCCACAGATATCCCCTCTTTTGAGATTATGTGACCCAAAAATGCACCTTTTTGAAGCCAAAATTCACACTTGGTAAATTTGGCATAAAGCTTCTCCTTTCTCAGGGTCTTCAATATAATTCTCAAATGATCTTCATGCTCTTCCTTGCTCTTTGAATAGACAAGAATATCGTCTATAAAGACTACCACAAATTGATCAAGATAGTCTCTAAAGACTCTATTCATTAGATCCATGAAGATAGCAGGGGCATTAGTAAGACCAAATGGCATCACTATAAATTCATAGTTCCCATACCTTGTACGGAAATCCGTCTTTGGTATATCCTCCCTTTTGACCCTTAATTGATGATACCCTGAACGAAGATCAATCTAGGAAAAGTATTGAGCTCCGCGTAGTTGGTCAAATAAGTCATCAATGCGTGGGAGAGGATATTTGTTCTTGATAGTGATCTTGTTAAGTTCTTGATAATCAATGAAGAGTCTCATTGATCCATATTTCTTCTTAACAAATAGAACAGGTGCTCCCCAAGGTGACGCACTAGGGCGTATGAATCCCATATCAAGATTCTCTTGGAGTTTCTTCTTCAATTCCTGCAACTCAATTGGGGCCATTCTATAAGGTGTCTTTGAAATTGGCAAAGCGCCCGGTACGAGTTCTATTGAAAACTCAACTTCACGATTTGGTGGAAGACCCGGTAACTCCTCCGGAAAGACATCATCAAACTCCCGTACAATGGGTATATTCTTAATCGTGAGTTTCTCACCAACCATTTGAGATAAATAACCCTCATTTAGTGGAATCAATACCCATAAGATGGAAGAAATTTCCACTGGAAGGTTATGTTCATCCTTGCATTGATAGACGATCGTAGATTGATCTGGAATATGAAATGTGACTTCCCTTCTTTGGAAATTGATATGAGCTCCATTTAGAGAAAGCCAATCCATGACAAGAATCAAATCAAATTCCACTAAAGAAAGGATCACAAGATTTGCAAGAAGCACCTTCCCACAAACTTCGATCGGAGAAGAATTATAAACTTTTGATGCGACTGTTGTGCCATTAGGTGTTGTCACAGCTAACTCAACATCTAATTGTTGAGGTAGTATGGTCATACCCTTAGAAAATTTTTCAGAAATAAAAGAGTGGGTGGATCCAGAATCAAATAAAACATTTTATACTTTAGAGTGGATGGTAAGTGTACCTTTCACTACTTCGTTATCGTACTCCACATTGCTGATAGAAATTGCATGTGACTTTCCTTTGTCTTTAGCCTTAAGATTTTGTTGACGTCGACCATCATCATCAACCCTTGGATTTGGGCATTTATTGGAATAATGCCCCATCTCCTTGAACTTGAAACATTGAAGTGTAGTAGGTTCATTCTGTGTATCCCTTCCTTTGTTTGCATCATTAGACATCTTCTTCCCATTATCGCGGCATTCAAATGCCCGATGACCTTCCTTTCCACATTTAAAACATTTACTTGTCCCTTTAAGACAACTCCCTCCATGTTTCTTTCCACACTTTGAGCATAAGGGAAAGCTCATCTTTTTTTCAATGTGCTCTTTAGATTTTCCTTTGAATTCCATCTTCCTCTTCTTATCAAACCCATGTGACTGATGGGTTACACCAATCTCCATCTCGACTTTGAGAGCACATCGAATGATTTCCTCGTAGCTATTGAAGTCCCTTATGGCTAACGCCCTTCGAAGACTTGGTTTTAAGCCACTAAAGAATTGATCGATCTTACTCTCAGGTTGGATAATAATACCAGAAGCGTACCTTGCAAGTCTTGTAAAATTTGCATCATAGGTACCAATAGATTCATCATCCCTTTGCTTCAGTTCAAGAAACTCTTTCTCCATATTTGTTCGGAGAATACGAGGGAAGTACTTATTGAAAAATAAGTTCTTGAACTCGTCCCATTCCATAGACTCAATTTCATCCCTTTGCCTCGTATTCTTAATACGATTCCACCATTGATCAGCATCTCCTTCCAAACGATACACTGCTAGGATGACTTTATCATGTTCAGAACATTGAAGAACTGAAAATATCTTTTCAGTAGTACTAATCCATTGTTCAGCAAATAATGGATCAGTAGACCCGCTGAAAGAAGGTGGACGCTGCCTCATGAAGGATTCAACAGAATGTTGCTCCTTCCTTTGCTATTTTGGAAGTCATGCATGATTCATAGCTTGAGAAAGTTGTGTGAGCATGGCTACAAGATTTTGCATTCCAGCTCCCATATCGTTTGGTTGCTCAGGAGGACAATCATTGCATTGCCCATCGTATTCCGCATTAACACGGTTCCTTCGGGTTCCATCCATTGACTAAAACCAAGAAGAATAGTGTGAGCAACACTAATTATAATAGGAAAACCACATAATTCAAGAATAAAATTTTCATGCTTAAGGTCTTATCCTAGGTTATTCATGGCCATTTCTAAAACACTAAGATTGTGTTCTATGATTAGACTTATCCTTAGGGTTCTTACTAAGGCTTTCACATCCTAGTTTCCAAAGGTTGATTATAACCTCCCTCTGATGCCAACTATAACGACCCATACTTTACATACATTGTTAATACTTCAAAATTGAAGCACCCTTATTACAACATATGACAAAACCACAAATGACCGTATAGGTATAGTGTCTTTAGAAACTGGGAAACATAAACAACTAGTTCATAAATCTTCTACAGTGTCTCCAATTTATTTCATCATATCTAGGGTCCCTTTTAGCATATTCTACTTAATATCCATCTTCCTGACCTGGGGAAAAGAAAACATAAAAGGGTGAGCTCAAATGCTCAGCAAGGGAAAATAAAGGTAATAAAAATCATATCATATCTTTTTGAAAATCATAACCTGCAAAAGAGATCATAATATCTTAACATGGAATAAATCATAGAAGTGAAAATGAGATCCCCATAATCATAACATGAAACTTGAAACTTTGTGGCATGCACACATAATCATGGAAAATCATTTCTTGTTAGTCATGACTCATTGCCAAGACTATCTTAGTGGACAAAGTCCCTTTCTGAACCGAGTCACCCTCGTTCCAGTCCTGTTTCACTGAACCGGTATAACCTACCGTTCCAGCCATGTATATCTCATAAGATATAAAATCTTTACCCAATGCATTGGAGGGAGATATAGGTCCCACCCATCTTATAATTAATCCTTTCTTATGTGTGCCACATAATCATAAACCATACATCATAGCGTAACCCATGTAATAAAAATGGAATTCTTAAACAACATGACATCATAAAACAATTCATATAAGATAAAATAATTAATAAAAGTATTTCCATCACAACATAATCAAATCCATGTAATAATAGGGATAAAAACAGAACCCTTTATTATCTTAGATCGAAATAATTTTGATAAAACACTTGAACTCCATTCTTGAGGAAAATATCCTTTCTTCTTCAAAAACACTTTTCTTTTCTTAACATGTCATACAATTATAAACATTAAGAAGTTGATTAAAAATAAACTTGAAAACTTGTAAAGGAAGCTTCTTGGAAATAATGTTTTAAAAATCCATTCATGCCGTATAAGTTAAAAAAACATTCTTCTCATACTTTAGTCGGGAAAGTCAAAAAAGTACCTCGTACGAAAAAAGACAAAAGATTCCTTTCATATCCTTTAATAAATATTCACCGAAGGGTAAAATTGAATAAAAACTATTGTATAAGGATATAAATATTACATATTGAGGAAACATGGATGTGGATGATAAAATACACCCCAGTAAATGCCAAAGTATAAACAATCTCAGATAAAAATGAGATTGTGATATTTCCCTTACCTTAGGTCCGATTTGCTTTGTACGTGTCTGAAGCTCCTGTATAATGGTTTAAATAATGTTATTGACTTATTCCAGAATCATACATATTGATATGATATCATATATGGTCATATTCTTAGCTTCTTGTTAGTAATATTTCATTGTTACTTGTTACTCGGGTCCTTATTGCCTTTTGTTCTTATGCATGTTTTGCCGAATAAATTCTTATTCTTCTTTTAAGTTTATAGATACCTTATATCCAAAATGGTATTAGTGTAACATATATCATATTTATTTATTCAATTCATTTATATAATTACTATATAATGATGATCATGTAGAACGAGTCACATCACATCATGGAGACGGTATTCCGTACGTACGCACGAGTGATGATATCGTTCCTATGATCGTGGAACTGTATTGGAGTATATATATATTATTTCAGTATCAATATTACTTTATAATAATTATAAATAGTTACTCATTACACCATTATACCCATCCTTGTAAGGTGATGGTGGAAAATAGATTACACCACGGCGTGGAGACGGTATTCCGTACGTACGCACGCGCGGTGATTTCATTTTTCCGTAGGATGGATAGAAGGTGAATTAGGGTTGCTTCATATTTATAATAACATATAAGTATGTATTTAATACTGATGTTATTACTTTATCATGAAACAACTAAAGAAGAAGAAGTTGAAGAAGAAAGAAATTGAAAAGATCGGTAATGGATATTACCTCTTCTTTGGAACGCCTCTTTGAATCCTCCACTTAGGGAACTAATATTGGTCTTTGAAGAAGACCAGGACCTCTAGGATTATTCTAGGGAAGTGGAGAGGAGAAAATGGCAGGGGTTTGCCGAGCTTGAGTGCTCAAATTGGTGTGAGGAGGAGGGGGAGGTGGTGCCCTTTTATATGGGAGGAGAGGGGCACCTTAGGAATATCTCAAAATATTATTTTATATTAAAGTCAAAATCGGTTTATAATGGTTCCAAAGGGTCTCATTTCAAAGATAAAGTGTGGATGAGTCGAAATACTATCAAACAATAGGATTTAGACAATTTTAGGGTATTATTTTAACCTTATCAATTAGATTTAACTCTAAGTTAAATAATTTAACTTTTACCGTGTCTTTTTGTTTTCTTTCACTATATGGTTAATACACTTACTATAACATGCCAAACGAACCCTAAATTGTTTATTATTAATATATATATATCTTTATCTAAGTCATTTTTCCGAACCTTAGATTTTTAGGAATAAAATAACAATTAATAATATAATATTTGATTTAAAAACTATTTTGTGTCAATTTTGACACTATTTGATATATGATTTTTGTGAAATTCATAACAGAATTATATGTTCGAACCAAGTTGATTAAATCAACACTAATATATCATAGTAACCTATAAAATTAGTGGAATTCATAAAAAGTCTCAAATTACATTTATTTTGGTGTTTATAACATCAATTATGTCAATATTTCATTAATAAGATAATTACTGCATCATCATTGTGTCATATATAAATTAAATTATTTAAGGTCTAAAAATTACAAATAAACTACCATTATGTAGGAAATCTTTTTAGCTTTCTAATGAATATTTATAGTCGAATTTATCTTATGTATAACTTCATATTAAAAATGATTTACTTATTAAACTTTGATTTTAACTATTTTAACACTTCTTTAAATAAATTAATAATAAATGTCCTAATCTAACCCAAGTGGGCCTAAATGGTCATATTTTATTCCTAAGTTTGTTTTTGGTCGAATTAAACTTATCCAATAGAATTATGACATGTGTTAGAGTAATAGTAATATCATATTTACCCTTAGTTACCCTATTTACTATTAACCGCGGTAAAAAAAAATAAAAAGTTACTATTCACCAAAAAATTATTTTTATCTCATTGAACCACATTTTACTTACTGATATCAACCGTGTCTGTCGGAATTTCGAAATTCCATTCACAGAAGCGGTAAAATTAAGTTTTATGCAAAATTCAGTTTTTAACCTACCACTTAGTGGTTTCACTATTCATCAAAAATTGAAAGTTTTCAGAAAAATACCAAAATTTCACCCTAGGCTAATTTAGGTATTTTGAATCCAAAAATGAAGTCCATTTTGAAAAATAAAATTTATAAAGTTTCAAAAAGTGGCTATTACTATTCATAACGGCTAGTTTTAATAATATTTTAATAGCATATCGTTGTTTAGTGAAACTCGGTATTGCGTACAACGCAAGCTATCGAGGAAGGTCGCGATTGCGTGTAAAGTAAGCCAAGCTAGTATGTAGTGAAATATTTCTTTGATGATATATAAAAACAAAATATTACTCATAAAAATCTCGGGTATTACAATTATTTCATTTTTAACACAAGGAACATTACCGAATGCATTAGAGAGCTATATCGAGCTCAAACACCGTATAGGCTTTATAAAGATCACCCATTCGTATAAGTTATATCGGGATCACATGTAAACATATGTATTTCTAAAGCAGAACATCGTAAATACAACATTTTAATATATCACCTTTATATCAAAAAACCATTGAAAAACTCCTGTAAATTCATCTGTAAAAAACATTCAGATATCAATTTTTTCCCTTTGAAAACCCATTTTCAAAATCTAAAATACCCCCCAAAAAATAGATATTGGGATTTTATTTGAAGAAAACATAAAATCGGTGAAAGGAATCCATAACATAAAATAATGGTTTTAGTGGTGGGAATCTATTAAAATCATATACATCCAAAAATAGCATTCTTTTTTTCATTTATAAAGAAAGTCAAAACATTTCGTATAAAGTACGTAAAAATAGTACTTTAGAAAATAATTGAAATAAAGTCAAAAGATACATAGAATTTCCTAAATAATTTATATCTCAAAATATAAATTCATCCATAAAATAATTACACTAATATTCACATGGAAATTTTTTTGAAAATAAATCATTAAAATATTTAAAATATGGTTTTTTAGTTAAGGTGTCCCTTACCTCAAGACTAACATAACATGTACATTCTTTATATTTATAAATAATAAACTTATATTAAATATTTAATTTATTAAGATCCTTTTTCATGTTTGTTATTCATATTTTCTTATTTATTACCATGTTACATAAAATTAAATATTTAATTAAGTTCACATGACATGTTTTAAAAATATTCGGCTCATATGTCCAAAATGACTTTGCATACTTGACTATGGTCAAAGAGGTAATTATTACATTGTCTCAAGAGTAATAATCATAGAATAATTATCAATTTATTAATTAATTATAATTTTAAAACCAACCATGAAATATGGTTATGAAAATTGAATTGGGTAACAATCATGGAGATGGTAGGTCATACATACACATGAGTAATGTTTACAATTGTCAAAGAACATGAGGGGAAGAATGTATGTATCATTTTGTCTTTATAAAATTATAATTATATCATAAATATCATATTATTTTCTAAAATGAATATATATATATTATCCATGTGTTATATTCATGAAAAACGAATCACATCCCTTCATAGAGGTAGTAATCCACACATAAAGATAAACAACATTATCATTTTCCAATGGATGTAATGGTAAGATATTATATTATATCTAATTTTTCCATACTATAAATTATGTAATAAATATCATATAAATTAATTAAATCCATCACAATAAAAATAACTGAGAGGAAGTTATGTAAAATGAAACACATTGCTTCATGGAGGTGGTAATCCACATATACGCATAATCAATGTTTTCATTTCTGATAGGATATAAAGGGAGATGAAAAGGGTTATACTGTAATTATAATAAAATGTGTGTTTAGAGAGTATATTGATGTTAGTATTTCAGAATGGTTATTGATTAATTGAAGGAGTTAGATGAAAAATAAACTTGCAATATATTTATTTGGAGGTATTCCTTATCCTCGTACAACCATTTGGATTACACCTTAAGCCTCCAAGGTTTAGGTTTTAGTTAGACAATGAAATCTAGGATATAGGGAGTGAATCTAGGGAGAGATATTTGTAGGGTTTTTTTGAACTATAGTTCTCAAAATGTGTGAGTAATGAAGGAGAGTAAGTGGCATTTTAGAAGTTAGGGGAGGGTCACACTTTATTTTAACACCCCCCTTAACATTTTTGACAATCATGACAATATAAGTGTTTTTTTATTTGTAAGGGTAATGAAAGTTAATATAAAACAAAAAAATGAACTATAAACATACCAATTCTGATAATTTCAATACTATACCATTAAATTCACTAAATATTTAATTTTTATGAATTTTAAATCATTTAATACAATATTGTTAGTAATAAAATATCATTAATGTCATTTTTTGAACTATTAATTTACATTGACATTATAGACACAAATATAGTAATTTAATTTGAATCTAAACTTTTAAAAAAAATCCTTAATATTTTATTTAGATCTATAAAATTCATAGACGATTATAAATCACACAAAAAATAAAAAAAATAGAGTATTAAAATTTATTTACTTGATTCTTTACTGCTTTCACAAGCACTGTCTGAGTGTTTTATAAGAATTTAAATAAATTATTCCATCATTAAAATTATAAATAAATTAAAATCATAAAAACAAATTAATTAACATAAATATAAAATTTATATTCATTAAATATGTATATTTTATCTCATATAGGTCATAAAAACTAAATCATTGTCATCTTTTTACTTCTCTAGCCTTGCACAAGACTTGCATAAAAATTTGGATAATTCAGTTGTTATAAAACTCTACAAATATAATATATCCATAAAAATCCTAAATTATGAATTATATTCTTTAAAAATTCAATAAAATAACTTTACCTAAAAAATTTTATCTTTAAAACACCATATTTTACGTTTTCCAGTGTTGCACATGCTCTAATTCAACAACGAAAATAATTTTCATATTTATCAAGATATAAATTATAATTTATCTTTTCAGAATTAGTTTTCAATTGTATTTTTATTATATTTTCATACAATACTTGTTTAATAAGTTTAATAAATTTTTATAATATATTTTTATCATTTTGATATCATAAAAGAAATTGTGTTTTATAAAACCCCATTTCCCCATTATTCACTAAATATTGAACTTCTTCTAAAAAATAAAAAAAATCACAGTAGGATAAGTTCAACATTATAAATACAAAAATTATGTTTATTACATAAAGTTAAATTTATTTAATTTAAATAGATTAATTATAATATAAATTTATAAAATGTAATGAATTTGTTTTTAGAAAAATATGTTCTTAAGCCAATAAATAAACTTATACCAAAACCATGTATAATAATGATGTTTTTGGGGTTAATTAGATTATTTATAATTAAAATTTTATTATGTTAATTTATGATAAAATTATACATTTATATTCATTTATGTAATGAATAAAATGGTAGTTTTATAAATATCTTTATTTTTCAATATTAATTGAAAAAAAAACTTGTTAGAAAAATACCAATATTAGGCCTTGAGCTTATATTTATATGCTAATTTCAGAAATTAAGTTCATTTTTTTCAAATTACAAATCAAAAAAATTATAATTTATAATTTTATATAAAAAACATAATATATGAAAACAAGTTTAATAAGAGTAAAACTATTTCCTTTTTTATTGAAAAAATAATTAATATTCTTATGATAAAAATATAAAATCTAATTCATGAATACTAATAATTAATGAAATTGGTTTATTGATAAAATTACTTGGTTTTTTACACATACGACCTAGAAGAACTCTCTTGAACCTAATGATACTCACTTAACTCTCAATACATAATAAAAACAATTTTGGTTCCATTCTGGAGCATCCGAACTCCCCCTACAAGACTTTCACTTCAAATGATGCATGTATCTCATATAATCCAAAGTAAAAAATTATAATTACCATATAAATAAATATAGTAAAATATTTATCTTTCAATATAATTTTAGTAATCAAATTTAATTTATGAAAATATTATAAGTAGAAAAAACTATCATTTTGGAAATTTCTAAATAATTGTAACATAGTAGTGAGAAAGAAACATGAAAAATGAGAATAGAAAACATAGATTTACTATTAGTAATCCCGTGGGATGAATAAAACTTGTATATCATATTTAATGTATGATATCCCACTATTTTAAGGAAGTAAAATAAATAGGTGAGGGGTAAAGTTGATTGGTTACCAAAGGATGAGGGGGTTCATAATTATTACTTATTTCAATCAATTATTTAATTCAATAGAAAATAAAAAATAAAACATGGGGAAACTAGGTACCCAGTGTCCACTAGATTCCCATTTAAATCCCATTATCCAGCTAGTGGTATATCTAAGAAAAAATGTTATATTATTTATCTTGTCTGGTACTTAGATTTATCAATTAAAAATGATATACTTCAACAATTGAGCCCATATTTTCTAATTTTGAATATCATCCTATTTTAAACATTATATCTATTTAAAACCATCAAATTTAATGAATATAACTAAATAAAATTCATACATTTGTGTTTATGTATTATTTCATGGTTTACTCTAAAACTAATGAAAAATAATTCAAATCATTGGAAACAATGAGGAATCCATGTGGATTAATAAGTTTTTCATAATACTTGAGGTTGTCTAAAAACATTTCAGGTGCCATTAAATTTAAGGTGATTGTATAAGTTATTTAACCGTAATCTTGATAAAAATCCAAATACATCCTTAGATGATTTACTCTACTTTATGATATTATATATCCCTCAAATTTTTAGATGTATTGGATTTATATATAGTGGATATTCTAAATTGAAGAACCCAAATTGATTATTGAAGCTAAGGTTTTATTTTTTGGAAATATAGTTGTGTGAATAATAGTCAATGTGTCCTCTATTCAGTGGTGGATATAAGGACCTAACCTTAAACATTTCATAATCAAGATATTTCAACTATATTTCACTTCATTTCATTCCCAATGATTTTTTTAGTTTAGTTTTTTAGAATATTAGGACATAACATATACATATAAACACACAGGAATACATTTTGGATACCATTAAATCAGTATCCATTTCTTCCAAAACATTAAATTTTTACAAAAAACAATAACATGATTTATTTAACAATTATTGAATTCATTATTTCTCATACACATCCTTATAAACTATGAATAACAATTAAAAACATGGTATGATCATAAAAGGCTCAGTAAAGGATATAATAGAAGGAAAGAAACCATTCGTCCATGAATACTTAAAAACCTATGAAATCATTTTCACAAAGACATACTTATCACCTATATATACTTACTTTGTTAAACATGATATTTCCATAAAATATTAAATAACATATATAAAACCATAATGGTATATATTTGAATTACTTACTTTTATTGTAACCCTCTTGACTACCTTATGATTTGTAACCCTCACATTTACCTTACAACGTAACCCTCAAACCTACCTTATCGTGTAAACATTGTAGTTACACTTAGACTAACCATGCGGTCAACCAACAACATACACATACCCAAGGAATTGGAAAAATATATAGGTCCCACACTTCATCGTAAAAAATTTCCAAAAACCAAAACATAATCATTAAACATGAATAATTTCATAACAAAATTGCTTTTGAATTTTGTAAAATAAAATTTTAAAAGAGAGGGTTTGAAGAAAATTCCCTGGAAAATATCATATATTTCAATTGATAATCGATAGAATGAAATTAATATGTGTATAAACTATAAATAAACATAATAAAACATAATATGAATTAATTTCATTACCAATTGATCATATTACCACATAATTAGAAAATTAGAAGGTGAATCCAATGAATGAAAACTGGGTTAATAATTCTCTCACCTCAGGTTCTTCATACATCAAACTTGTTTAAACCTCTTGTATGATGTTTAAAAGTATTTTAATAATATTTTATAGAAACATATTTATTTTTATAACACTTTATATGATAATTTTATAATATCATTCTACCCATTTATTAATAGTATTTTGTTATTTCCATTGTGTTGGGTGCGTTCTTTACATGATTTCCATGGCATGTTCATAAAGTATTTTCTTTTCAAATGGAATAGATACTCGAGAAGTGGAATGAAATGGTATTAATATGTTTACATAATCTTAAATTATTCCATAAATAATTTTTATTATATGGTATGAGGAAGAATTATTAGATAAATCATTAGTGATACTCATTTAGATCATTTTGGTGGTTCATTGATAATCACGAACTTGTTTCATCATATACCATTAATATTATGAATATAAGCCAATTAATGAACATAAGGAAGGCCATATCATACACCTTAAAAATAATATTAACCACTAAAATGTTTTTATAACCATATTTTATGGATGTAAAGGAAATTTAATACACATTGTCCATGATGTCGGTAAATCGACGCATCACGGATGATGTTATCATTTTTAGAATAAGGGGAAGAGGAGAGGAAGAATGATGATGATTGTTTCCATAAACATGATTAAAATTAGGAATATATATAATACTGGAGCTTCCAATCTTCTTATATAATGGGAGGATAATTTATTATAAGAAAAGAAAATAGATAAAAAGAAAACACAAAAATAATGAAGGAGGATATTTACCTCTTGATATATTCTTTTTGAGATCCTCCTTAAGGCCTTTGGTTTTAGGATTTGGGTGAGACCAACAGATCCTTGATGTGGGTAAGATCCTTGATAAGGGTATTGGTAATAATTTAGACAACTCTATAATCTTTAGAGGTGTGAGAGGATGAGTGGGTGAGGGTGGTATTTATAGTGAAATTGAGAGAGTTTTTAATTAATTTCAAAGGACACCTCATTTGTGGTATTTGAAAATTGATGGGACTTCCAATGACTTGTTCCCATGTTATTGCCCAAATGGAACACCAAAAATTATATTTTAATCCCCAAGATTCAACATTAATTATTACATCATTATTACATCATTATGATGTCATCAAACACACTAAAAACATAAAACATTATTTTTACTATTCACCAAAAATTAAACTACCTCAAAAAATCCCAAAAATTCACCCTAACTATTTTTTGACATGTAGAATTGAAAAATAAACGCAATGTTTTGAAAATAATTTTCTTAATATGATTAATTAAATTTTTATATAAAACTATAATTTATTCAAAAAATAGAAATTTTGAAACTATAACTCATTTTAAATCACCTTGAAACATTAATCAAGATATCCTTATGTTTTTACCTTAAGAAAATAAAATATTATTATTATTTAATATTCATAAGAGTCATATTACTATTCATAAGGGTATGTTACTATTCACCAAAAATCAAGTTGGTTATATTAGACTCTAAATAACTTATTGATCACAACTGTAGATGTCTGTTTTTCGAAATTCAAAACATAGAAGTATAAAAATTATGTTCAATGGATAGTTTATAGTTATCTCCTTAAAAAAAATCATTAAGGAGAGAATAATTGTTTCATGCATTCCAATTTATTTTTAAATCCTTGAGATGTTACATTCTCTCCACCTTCAAGAAACTACATCCTCATAATTTTCTTTACCTATTAAAAAAACGAGGATACATTTCCCTCATATCTTTTTTTAGATTTCTATGTTTCTCTTTCAACCATATAGTTTCTCTAAAAAACCTTTATATGTTGTATTACCTTATTCTTCAATACTTGTTCTATTCAATCAAGAATCTAAACAGGTTTCTCTTCATAAAAAGTATTCTATTGCAACTGAAATGCTTTTGGGATCAAAACATGTGATAAATATTGAGCATATATTCTCAACATAAAAACATAAAAATCATTAGGTTCTTGAGAAAAACTCAAAGAAAAATCTACTCAATAGTTAACTGGTCCAACTTTCTCCAAGATTTCATAAGTTCCAATGAACCATGGACATAACTTTCCTTTCTTACCAAAATGTATAACAATTTTACATGGTGAGATTATAAGAAAAGCATGATCACCTACCTTGAAATAAATGTCTTCCCTCATATTATCTATATAACTTTTATGCCTACTTTGAGCTTACCTCATGTGTTACTAGATCATCTTCACATTATCATACACTTCCTCTACTAATTTTGGTCCCATAAGCTTCCTTTCCCCAACTTCAACCCAAAAATATGGAGTTCGACATCGCTACCCATATAATTCCTCAAAAGGTTCCATATGTAAACTAAAATGAAAACTATTATTATAATAAAACTCAACTAATGAGATATGTTAATCCCAACATCCCTATTAGTCCAACAAACAAGCTTAAAGCATATCCTCGAAAATATGAATCATCCATTCTGACTGCGAATATGATTGAGGATGAAATGTTATACTGAAATTTAATTTTTTTCCCAATGACATCGGAAGGCCTTTCCAAAAATTAGAAGTGAACCTAGGCTTATAGATTGATACAATTGAAATAGGAACTCTGTGTAACCTTACCATCACTTTAAGGTATAGTTTAGAAAGATGATCCAAATACATATTATCTCAAATGTGAAAGAAATAAAAAGATTTAGACATTTGATAAAAAATAACCCAGATTGCATTATTACCTTGAAAAGTCATTGGTAGTCCCACAAAGAAGTCCAGATATTTATTTTCCCATTTCCACTCAAGCACTAGTAAAGGATGAATCACCCCCTTCAGTAATTGACACTATTATTTAACATGTTTACATGTCAAATATTTCATGGTAAAATCTTAAATAACTCTTTTTCTTCTATCCCACCAGTAATTCTCTCGAAGGTCACTATAAATCATTGTGATTCCAGGATAAACTAAAAATGGAGAACAATGAGATTCTCACAACAATTATTTCTTTATTTTGGAAACACAAGGCACACATAATCTATTTCAAAATCTCAAAACACAATCTTTATCAATGTTTAATTCAAGAAACTTACCCATTTTAGCCAATTCTACATTTTTTGTAGCTCCATGTCTGCCTTCTACGCTTTCTTAATTCTTTCAGAAAAAGATGACAACACTGAATCCTAAAACAAAATAGAGAAATTTTCTAAACCAATAACATCCAAGATAAAATTCATTAAATCATTCATCAAAGGGTCTTGTTCAATCCCTAACATATTTAATGATGCATAATTTTTTCATCTCAAGGAATCTTCCACTCTTTTTTCTTTTCCATGATGGTATTTGATCGCAAAATCTCAGTTATTTATCAATTCAAGACATCTTCTCTTCCTCATTTTTAATTAATTTTGAGTAAATATATACTTAAGAAGTTATTTCCCTGTATATATTTCACATTTGTATTTTCATAATTGGCGCCTCCAGATTTTTAAAGCAAAAAAACATAGAATCTAATTTCAAATCTTGTGTGGGATAATTTAACTCATGAGGGTTTAGTTGTCTTGAAGCATTAGAAATTACCTAATCATTATACATCAGAACACAACCAAGTCCCTTCAATGAAGCATCACTCAAGATGAAAAACTCACTATTTCCATAAGGTAGTGTCAGAACTGCATCATTCAACAAACTTATATTCAATTTTGGAAAATAATCCTCAAATTATTTTTTCGAGATGAATTCAATTAGTTTTTTAGTTAACATAGACTTTGACTAGATAACCCTGAGAATTTTTAAAAAACCCCTCTTAAAATCCTTTCAAACCAAGAAAAATAAAAATATAGATTATATTTGTGGGACTTGGACATTCTTAAAAAACTTTAATATTAGCATGATCAATAGTTATAAAATCTTTAGAAACAATGTGACCAAAGAAAGAAATTTTTTATAACCAAATTTTACACTTTCTGAATTTTCTATACAATTTCTTTTCTTTTATGGTTTCTAAAATAACCCTTATATGTTTTTCATGCTCCTATTTACTTCTAGAATATAATAAAATTTCATCAATAAAAACAACCTCAAATTTATCCATGATCTCAGGAAATATTCTATTCATAAGATCAATGAATATAGCAGGTGAATTAGTTAACCCAAACATCACAACAATAAATTCATAATGACCATATCTAGTTCGAAAATATGTTTTTTGGAATATTATCATCCTTCACCTTCATCTAAATATTCCCATATATAATGTTAACCTTGTAAAAATACCGGTCTCTCTAGAGCTGGTCAAATAAGTCATTGATGCACAGAAAAAGATACTTATTAATAATAGTAATGTTATTCAAAGCTCTATATTCAATTAAAAGTCACATAGATCCATACTTATTTTTAAAGAAAAAAAATAGGATATCCCCATGGTAATGTGCTAGGACTAATAAATCCTTTATTAATAAACTCCTATAACAAATTTCTCAATTCAAGAAGTTCCATTTGAGCCATTGGATAAGGGGTCTATGAAATTTTCATAACATCAGGAACTAATTCAATTGTGAATTCAACTTCTCGATAAGGTATAACACTGATTAACTCATCAATAAAAACATTAAGGTATTCATTTACTATTGTAACATCATTAATATGAATATTTCCCTTGTTTTCAACAATATGAGTAAGACAACTTTCATTTTCATCTTTAAATAGTGTATCCGCTTCCTTATATGTTTTTAATCGTACGCGTTCATTCTTGTATAGAAACTAAAACTCTTTCTAAAAAACAACTTATTTAGCTCTACAATTAATCATATCATGATAAACAGAAAGCCAATCCATATTCCGAATGACATCAAACTATACTAAGGGCCGAAAAACAAGTCTTGTTGGTAATTTCTTTCCACATATAACAATAGAAAGATTCTTAAAATGAGTTTTTCTTTAAAATTTCCCCTGGTGTTTACAAAATATGTTCCAGTCTCATTTTTTGAGGTTATATTTCCAAATGAGCAGAAAGTTTCTCAGAAAAAAAATAAAATATAGACTCCTTATCACATAAGAATTTAGAAAAATATGATTAAATAAAAAAATTACCTGATAAAACATCATTAGATTGCCCGATATATTCTGACATAGTTGCAAAGGATCTCACTACACCTTTCTTCTTAAAGTCTGGCTGTTTTCCATCACTGAAATCTTTCTTTGGGCCGGAATTTACAAAATGATCCATCTTACCGCATTTGAAACACTTTATAGTTTTTATAGAATAGTTGATCTTAAGATCATTTTCATTAAATTCTCTAGACATATGTCCAAACATACCACATCAAAATTAAATCCTAGTTTTGGTAAGGAATTCCCTAGGGTTATTTTTACCACACTTTTCACAAACAAGATATTGAACCTTATTATGATCATTTTTCTTTGATTGATTTTTTACCCATCACTTTCTATCTAGACGTATTCTTCTATTTGTTCTCAGAGTACATGTGATCACCATTGAACTCCTTTTCTACCCTCTCATGACATTGTTCAAGTTTCTCATAAATTTTGAATTATCATGAGTCCAATGCCCTTTGATATCATGTCTTCAATCCTGAGTAAAAATGGTCGATTTTTTTATCAATATCTAGAATAAGATTTATAGTATACCTTTCTATTCGGGTGAAGTTTTCATTATACAAAACCACTGAATCTTCCTCCTTTTTCCTCAATTAAATAAATTTATTCTCCATCCTATGTCGAATCACCTTAAGAAAATATTTTTCAAGGAAGCACTTTTAAATTTATCCCACTTCAGGGCTTCAATATCATTTATATCCCTGATATTATTGACCATTTACCACCACTGATTAGCTTTACCTTTAAAAAGATAAATGGAAAGACTAAAATATTAATTATCTGAACATCCCATAACATAAAATATCTTTTCAAGGGCTTTAAACCATCCATCAGCTACTACTAGGTTAGAAAATCAATTTAAAGTAGGAAGGTGTTTCCATAAAAAATGTTCCACTACCATCATGTTCCTTTATGGTAACTTTGGTTGTTCTCTTGGATAGATTCAGTCCCCATTTATTTACTAAATTAGCTAATCCATTGCTATAAAAAACTATTTAGTTCTATTTCCCACCATTCTTGATTGTGGATTCAGAAAGATTTTATCATCCCAGTTCTTTCATGCTTTAGTTTCCCTATTTCTTCTGAAAAAATCTATTTTGAACTAACATATCGTAGATGAAGAAAAATGGTTATAATTAAATAATATAACATTTCAACAAAAAAATGGTAAAAACCAGTTATGGTATTCTATTAACATCATCCTAACCCTTAATATTATCTATACTATGCTCTGATACCAACTATATGGACCCAAAGTTAACCATTACATAATCTAGATATTTCAACTAGATTTCATTTCTTTTCATTCCCAAAGATATATTAAGCTTATAGTTTTATAAATTTAGTAAATAAATTATACATATCAACCCATTAGAATACAAATTGGGTACCATTAAATCAATATACATTTCTTCCAAAACATAATATTTTAACACAAAACAACATCATGATTTCTTTGAAAAATCTTTAATTCATTATTTCTTTTATACATACATAGAAACTTTGAATAACATTTAAAAACATGGGATGAGAATAAAAACCTCATTAAAGGATATAAATTAAGTAAAGAAACCATTAGTTTATGAATACTTAAAAACATATGAATTCTTTTGCACAAAGACATATTTCTCACCGATATATACTTACTTTGTGAAAAATACGTTTTCCATAAAACATTAAAGAAAATATACAAAGTCATAAAGGTTTCTTGGGGAATTACTTATATTTTAACCCTCTCAACTACCATATGGTTTTTAACCCTCATGACTACTTAACATTTTAACCCTCACAGCTACCTTATTGTGTAACTATCAGAGTTACACTTGGAGTAACCATATAGCCGACCTCCAACATACACATACCTAATGAATTATAGGGATATATAGGTCCCAATATTATTCATATACAATTCCCAAGACCCAAAAAATAATATCAATACATGAATAATTTCAAAAAAACATTACTTTTGAATTTATTAAAATAGAATTTTAAAAAATAATTTTTAAAGAAAATTCCCTTACAAATATCATCAATTTGATGTGAGAATTGATATAATGGAAGGAATATGTGTATAAACTATAAATAAAAATAATAACTTATAATGATAATTAAATTAATTACCCAAATTATCTTAGTACCATATAATTAATGAAATAGAACGTTAATCCAAAGAATGGAAACTGGGATAACAATTTCATTACCTCGGGTTCTTCTAACATTAAACTTGTTTAAACCTCCATTATAATGTCTTAAAGGGTGGTATTAATATTTATAGAAAATATTAATTTTTATAACACATTATATAATCATTTTACAACCTCATTAGACCAATTTATTAAAAATATTTGTTATTTACATTGTTTCTGGTGCGGTTTTTACATGATTTCCATGGTCGGTTCATAAAATATTTTCTTATATAATGGAAGAGAAACTATAGAAGTGGAATTAAATTATATTTATACGTGTAAATATTACTAAATGATTATATAAATCATTTTTATCATATAGTATGAGGATAAATCATTATTAGAATCATTAGTGATATTCATTTAGATCATTTTGGCAGTTCTTTCATAATCACAAACTTGTTTCATCATATACCTTTAATATTTTGAGTATAAGTTAATTCAAGAAAATAAGGGAGGTCATATCCAACAATATAAAAACTTTTTTAACCATTAAAATGGTTTTGCAACCATATTGTAAGTAATTGAAGGAAATTGAAGACATATCATCCACGATGTTGGTAAATCAACACATCTTCGATGGTGTTTACATTTTTAGAATAAGAGGAATATGAGAGGAAGAATGTTGAAGAATGTTTCCATAAATATGATAAAAATCCAGTATATATATAATAATAAATATTTCATGCCTCTTGTATAAGTTTTTGATAATTGAATATAATAAAATAAAAGAGTTGAAAAGAAAACACACAAAAATTAAAGAGGATCTTTACCTATTGATCTCTTCTCCTTGAGATCCTCCATAAGGCCTTTGGTTTTGGCCTTTTGGTGAGACCAGTTGATCTTGGGAGTGGAGAAGATCCTTTTAAATGGTATTTGGTAGACTTTAGAAAATTATCAAATCTTGAGAGGTGCGATACGAAGAGGGGGAGAGGGAGGTATTTATAGTGAAAGTGAGAAAGATTTTATTTAATTTCAAAGGACACCTCATTAGTGGTATTTGAAAAACCATTGGCCTTCCCATTTCTTTTTTCCATGGTGTTGGAAACCTGGTACACCTCATATAATATTTTAATCCTCAAGAGTCTAACATAATTATTCCATCATTATTACATCATTATGATGCCATCAAACACACCCTAACCATGCAACTATATTTTTTAATATTCACTAAAAATTAAATTATCTCAAAAAAATACCAAAAAATCACCCTAACCATTTTCAATGTGTAGAAATAAAAAATTAAATTCATTTTTCGAATGTAATTTTCCAAATATGATTAATTCAACTTTCAATTAAATCAAAATTTATTAAAAAAATAACAATTTTAAAACTACAACTCATTTTATATGACCATGAAAAATTTAACAAGATCACATTATCCTATAACCTAAAGAAAATAAAATAATAATATGATTTACTATTTATAAGGGTCATATTACTATTCATATTTCTATTTATAATGGAATGTTACTATTAACCAAAAAAATGGTTCTATCGGACTCTGAATAACTTACTGATCACAGTCTTAGACGTCCATTTTTAAATTAAAAACATAGATGTAGAAAAATTATGTTTAACGAATACTTTATAAATATCTTATTAAAAAAGTGTCATTAAGTATATAATCAGTGTTTCATGACTTTAAATTTATTTTTAAAACCTGGGGTGTTAAAGTGAAGTAATTTCCTAATATAGGAGATAATAAAGTTTCTTATACAATGATGGGTAAAGGGGAGTTAAGCTAATGCTTTATGGGTAAGGCTTATATCTGATAATTTCAAAGGTGAACCTTCAATGAAATAAATGAAATGTTATTACTCTTAAAATAATAACTATCAATAATGGATTATAGTAATTTTAAAGGAGTTGGTTGTTATATTTCTTATAAGGCTATTATTAAAAAAATATGTTGAATAAAATCACTAAAAAATAGAGTTTTAGTTATATGAGCTATCTAAATAGAACAATTTTTATATATTCTAAGGTAAATATAGAAGGAAGATTGGATGTTTAGAGAAATAATCATTGAATTATTCTTTATGATATTTATTGTGTTAACTGAAGAATTTCTCTTGTACTAAGGTTCTTATAAGGAAGATTTGATGGTGGAATTTAAGTGGCAATGATGGTTATTAAAGTACTCTCAATTGAGTAATTAAATTATGTATGAGAGTGGAAATGATTTAGTGAATTAATAATTAAATACTCCAAAGGTAGTACATATATGATTCAAGAAACCTTGGTAATGGTATTAAAGAGGTTTTCTTGGGTTTGATAAATTCAAATAATTTGTGTTTTTAAGGTGGAATAGATGACCAAGGAATATTCGAATTGTTCCTTGGATTTTTTTTTTAAAGTTTTAAAATTCCACTTTGAGGCTGAAATTGGATTAGGTTTTTCGTCCTCATATATTTATATGACATTTTTTGAGAGCGCATTGAAAAATGAAAATGGTATGATCACACACTAAATTATATAAGACTTATATGTAATTTTTTAAGACTTTTGAAATTTTCATTTGACATTGAATTAAAATTAAAATAATTGTGTAAGTCTTATTTTGTGAAACTGTTGATGATTTTATAAGACTTTATTGATTATCTTTTAATTCATTGAGAAAATAATATGGAATTACTTTTCTGATCATAAGACTTTTTGTAATCCTAACACATATTATTTATAATGAATTTAGCAAGGTTATGATTACATAAGACTTTTATGGGAATGAGTATGAATTTATGTAATTTTTATAACTTACTATGTCTTATGAAATATCATTTTTTGTTTAAAAATTGGAAATTTTATTGAACTACATAGATTTTATAAGACATACTAAATACAAACAAAATATCAGCTACTGGTTTAAAATTTGGAAAAATAAAATGGTTCCAATATAATTCATAAGAAACATACTGAAAAATTCGATAGAATAATAGTTGGTGACATATATGAGATTTATGAATAAAAATTCATGATTTTTATTGAATAAAAATTCTAATGAAATTAATTTCAGGTGATGCCTATGCATGTCTTCAATGATTCAAACATCAAAAATGTGTTTCTGATTCAAGGCAAGTAATTTTGAGAATTATCTTCAAATTGGGGAGATGAAGATAAAAGGAAGATAAAATTATGATAAATAAAATAAATCTCAAATGAGGAAATTATAGAATAAAATATTCTTGAAATCGAATCAGATGACGCTAGTGTTGTGCTTTATTGATTAAAATATCACAAATGAGTTTTTTATTCTTTATTAAAAATGATATGTTTGTACTATAATGCTTTCAATAAATAAAATCGATAGATAATTATGAATTTAATATATGGTTACAATCCTAAATAAAATATTCACAACATAATAGAATTGATATTGTATATAAAATATCCTTTAGGATCGGTGTATGCACCTGAGTGGAGGTCAATCAGGTGTTGGATATTTTTACCATATTTTAATTTCTTTTTTAATTATTTAGAGAAATTGAATATTTACCACTATTATAAATTAGGATAATTGTGGATATTTTTAGTATTTTTCAAACACATATACCATATGAAATTAAGGGAAGCACACCAAGGATTCTATATTTATTTTTATGAAGTGTGGCCCCATCACAAGAAATTAACTCTTTGCAAGGATTGGTTTTTCTATGCGATCCTGAATTCACTTATTTATTATAAATTCAAATGTAAAAATGGGTCTTCAAAACCCTATAGAACTTCACACAATGTGAATTATTCTCACTATGATTATGATATATCCAACTTCACACTTGCATCAGAGAGTTACACTATTATCTCCTTGCATACCCAGCGTCTCACTACTTCCATATCATATCATTATTTATACTCAAGTGTTTTCTTCTAACCATTTTATAGTCCACCTATGAAAAAACATAGGGATTTCACTCTATAAACATAATAGATCTTATTATTCATCAAGGAAGTTTACAACTGTCTGCAAGTCTTCAGGTGTAATACATGCATCATGGATCATTTTTATTGCTCAACTTTATAAACATTCTATAGAAACTAACCAAATGGATTTCTAAACTCAAACTCGAGGTCATGTCATATTTTTAGATATTATAACTCTTTAACCTCTCAAAGACTCAAAACATATATCAGAATGCTGCACAATAGTTTTATTCTCTCCTCAACTCTCATTCTTTGTTCTTCTAACTACTTTGACTCACTCGATATGTTCTCATAGTAGTGCTTGGCCTTCTCTTATTCTTCTATTTCAATAAAAAATAGGTTCAACTTCACATTTTTGTATTATGAACTCTTCTTAGTTTATTTCTTGGAGGATCTACCCATTAATTTCCCATTACTAGATTATTCTTTCCATATCCGTTTTTTTTCATTAATATATTGGTCAAATTAATTTTTATTATATTTAAAATATAAATAATAAAATAGAATCATTATAGTGATGATATAATTTCTTTTATGGTTTATATGTGGGTTTCTCCCATGACCTCCATTATTCACTTTTCCTCAACTGGTTGTCTCTTATAAAATAACACGAGAACATATTATCTTCTCCTTGTCAATTTTTGATACTCTCAGAGCCAAAATCATTTTTATTTTTAAAAACTTTGTTTCCTCATAAAATATTTATAAAATAATGGTTTGTTGAATTCATATAACAACCATATTCTTCTTGTAAAAAAATCAGTATCAATATCATCTTTTTCAATCTACTTAAGTCGCAAAATAGCTATACATAGATCAACCCAACATCTTGAATTATAGGAACTCAAAAAAATCCAATTCAATCACTATTAAATTGGTTTCATGTGATTATAGTAATTTAATAATATTAGTTCAAATGACAATATTTTTATAATGTTTAGAACAATGAGGTTAGTCTTTAGCATCAGCACACATCACTTTATGCATTTCTGCATTTTATAATCTTGGAAGTCCTCCTTTTATAATCATTAATTTTTTAGAAATTATTTAAAAATTGATCGTATTAAAATCATCCATGAATATTAGCTTCTCATATTCCCATATTTTATCATAACTATTTTGGGATAATTTTATCTATGTAGATCAGTGTACGTATCAATAATTTTTACATTCTTCATATTCTAGAATTTATTTATTTAAAATAATTATGGTTTTAGAATCTAATACAATTTTATATTTATTATCATAAATAATAAGTTTATTTTCTCCAAAAAAATCATGAATGAAACACCCTTTATAGATTTTATGATTATTAGAAAAATGTGGCGCAATATATGAATATATAGATTCTTTTCCTATCTTTAGATTTTTTTTATTCTAAAAACTCATTTATTTCATAAAATAAACATATCTTATGAAATCAACATATCATATGGGGAAATGATATCGTAAAAAATTTAACTTATTTGTTTCATATGTTACATGGGAAATTTATAATAGAGTTTTACCATCTTACTCACACTAGATATCATATGAAATTAGCATCCTATACATGTCAAATTTCCTACAAGCTTCAAAACATCTTATGAAGCTCTCATACATGGAATGGATATCTTAGAAAATCAACCTATGACAAGGTTTCTTCCTAAAAATATTTCATATCTCTACATAAAAGATCACATATTATTATATATATCATATCATATATGTTAGAAGTTTCTTTAATCCTCTTTGTGCTCATAAATATTACTCTTTACCAGACCATTCCTAGATTCACTTCATCCTTGATAAATGTTCATTGATGTTTTTTTCACTTAGTTTAGTAGTAAATAGTAGTACCACCCCAAAATGGATTATTCCACATTATAGCCACATTTTAAATCTCATTCAACTAATTTCTTTAATTTCTATAGGTTAATATACCAACCCAGGTTAACCAAACCAGACAGCCGATCCGACCATCTTATGGAAAGGTGAAACGAAAATAAAGGAAATAAGTCTTGAATATAACAAAAACAAGATAAAAAAGTATAGCAAAAACGGAATAAAATAATTAAGAAAAACTATATAATCCCATCCAAAATAGCATAAATTAGGAAGTATAAAAAATATCCATGAAACCAATAGTCACCTCCAAACTACCTCACAATGAAGGCAATGAAAACAGATAATATAACATGCTACAACATTCCCTACCCTTTACATTTATCCCGCAATACAAATTTTACAACCTCCCAAAAGAAAAATTAAGGTGTGATCACCAGGCCTAGTTGGATACCACCACAAATTATATAAAATTTCTAATATCAATAATGAAATAGTTCTATCTTTTAAAACAAAAAAAATTAAAACACATTTTCATAAACACAACCCTAATTACAAATAAATTTCATTTAGCTTTTAATAAATTTATTTTATATTCTAAAATTTATAAATATAACTATTATAATTGGTATAATAAGAAATCATATCCATGAATCATGAGGTAATAAAATAAAAACATATCCATGAAATTCCATCATGTGAATCCATGTGATAAATCCTTAGATAAAAACGTATAACAAACAATCCATGATAAAAAAACATCACGTAATAAAAAATCATAAGCGGATAGGAACACTACGATTTGGGATATAAACTATGGAACAAAACTTACAAGACATATAAAGAGACCTAAATTATGTCAAACATTGGATCCAACTGATATCGAGTCCTTCTACACTCTTTTGATACACATAGTAAGGTTACCTATGTCTATTTCCCAACACACCGAAGGTTCCAAAAGTGCCAAGATTGTCAAATTAAATTTCAAATCCATGAACACAATTTATAAAACATTTTATAAACCAATTCAATATTATTTGATGTTTGAAAAATCAATTTTTGAATTAAATAAAATTTATTTTAAATAAAACCCTTTAAGCATATTTAATTTTCCAAGAAATGCATTGAAACCACCAATAACTTCTATTAAATGAAAAACCCCAAGGAATTTATAAAGAAAAAAATCATAAAATCAACCAATTATATAGAAACACCTACCTAAAAATTGTATAAAGCTACCCACCTTCATCAACAGCAATTGGAAACCAATAGATAATCTTTTAAAAGGGAAGGCATAATAAGAAACTGTAAAAGATCAATAGAAGAAATTATTCAATCATAAATATGAACCATTAACACAACCAACACAATAGTCATGACCAAAGTAATGATTACGAACTATAAGGAACACTTGAACAAAGAGGTAAAACACAAAAACCCAGATGATCGATCACTGAAAAATGGTTCGGAAGGGTCGATGATCTATAAAATCACCTAGAATGTGATCTGGATCAAGGGACGGAGTCTGTAGGAAAAATGAAACAATAAACTCATGTATTGGGACCAAAAACCCAGTTTGTGAGATATACATGGTGTGTAATACCATTACATGATATGAATATCATGAAGTCTTAAAACGATGAAATATGCCCTACCTTTTCTTAAAAACCTGATTTTAGCCATTACACAATGTGGACTCTAAATACATGGTCTGTAAAACTCACATCTTGAACCAGACTCATGGATTCTTCCTGGTGACCATTACACAACATGAAAACCCTTTACATGGCTTGTAATATCCTATAAGATTGCAAAAATTATGGTTCTCAGCCAAAAAATACCAAGTCAATTGAGATGTTCTCTAAAATTTGGGTGAACCCCTCAACGTCGTTAACACAGTTATACCCAAACTCCTTTAATTTAAACAAACATGCATCCCTAAAATTTATGCCATTATCTGCAAAAAAGGATATTTATCCTCCAAAATCATGAAAATTCACCCAAAAAAGGATGATAATCAATCTATGAATAAATTAGTTCTTGAAAAGAATAATGGGTTTTTACAATATCCCCACCATAAATGATTCCCCTCAAAAATCCCTTAGATTCCTAGACTCACAAAAAGTGAAGTCCAATTCTACCTCATCAATAATTCCTTCTCCCATGTCTTGGGGCTATCTCATCCACACTGCCATAATACCTAGACCAGAGGGTATGGGTTTTCCATCGGTATGACTTGCCATCGGTATCAGGCCTGTGCAGGTTTGCATAGGACAACTAGCCGACCAGCCCTGTGAAGGTGGAGTGGTAATATCATGACATATGTTGGGGAGGAGTAGTTCCATGTTTTCTTGTCTAGGTGATTCCTCTAAGACCTTCGGGTCATGTAATTGTCTTTAAGAATTCGGGCCTTGTAAGGGTTCCACCTCACCCCTTGAAAGGTGGATTATCAATAATAATAATAATAAAATGAAGGCTTTCTGGCCATTCCGACCTAAACTAGTTTCTTAACCATAGTGTTTTCTATCTCAAGATCGACATAATCTCATCCAATAACATGGTAAGGATCCATTATATGACTCCTCATCTAGGAAACATTGAACACATCATGGATAGATATCAAACTATACAACAAGTACGACATATATTACACCTTTTTCAATATTTCAATAATCTCAATGGGGCCCACTAACCTCGGTTGCAACTTACCCGGCTTACGCAAATGACAATATACCATGTGAGTTGAAACATTAAGAAAAACCGGATCACCAACATCAAACTCTAGTTGCGATCTAGTATGGTTCACATAATAGTTTTGATGACTTTGTTCCTTGATCAATCTTCAATGTATCAATTTCACCCTCTAAGTTGTCTCTTGATCAAGACTCGACCCCACCAAGGACTGCTCTCCTGACTCTTCCCAACATAAGGGAGATCAACATAAATACCTACACAAAGATTTAAAGGGTGACATATTTATCACATCTTAATAAGTATTGATATAAGAAAATTCAACCATGGGAAAATGTTTTTCCCAAGATCCTCTAAAATCAATCACATGAGCTCGGAGCATATTCTCATAAACCTGGATATCCCACTCTTTATGTCCATCTATCTATGGATGATAAGTTGTGCTTAATCTGATTTGGGAAATCATCACCTTTTGTAATCCTTTCTTGAAAATGTATTTGAACCTCAATTCCCTTTTACATACAATCATATATGTAACCCCACGAAGTATCACAATGTCTCATATGTACAATTCCCCATGCTATATCACTTTCATTGTCTCCTTGATAGGTAGAAAATGTTCCAATTTTAGGAGTCGGGAAATAATCACACAAATTGTATCCTTCCCACTTTGGGTCCATGGAAAAATAATGAAACGAACTATGGAAATCCCATATCACATCTATACTAGAATAGATAATGGATACAACAAACCAACAAGTCTCTGGTGTTCCACATTAATTTTTTGACAACTCATACACCATAATAGAAAATAAAAAATCAACTATCTCATCTACAAACACCAATAATAATGACTCAAATCATGATAAATATTAATATATCAAGGTTTAATGGACCAACAATACCAATTTCCAATGTCCATCAACTCCTACATCAGGGAAAAGGAAATAACATTCCTATTATGAAAGCACAAAGCACCCCTGGGTGACTGGGACCACTTACCTAAGGCCATTCCACCATGAAGGATTTTACCCAAGAGTTGACACTCGATGTACATCACGTGATAGAGATAAACACACTCATCAAAAGATGATTTAGCTTTCATAAAATTTGAGAACACATTTACATAAACTTATTATACTCCCAAACTCATCTCAATAAACAAACTCATTAGAGATCACTCCTCGCCTGAATCCTTCACATATTGCATCGGTAATGTTCTTCTCAATTCATCAGCAGACACAATACCCCTCCTAGTGGTGTATGAAATATCAAAATCAAAAGTATGAAGTTATTCCATCCATTTCGTTTTTGCATGTTTATAACTCTCTAGGTAAAATTATATCTATGTCTCTTATGATCAGAATAAATGACAAACTAATCCTCAAAGAGAAAATGTTGCAAAATTTTGAGTTATTTCATAATTGATTCCAAATCAATATCATGGGTAGCATAGTTATTATACTGATGTCCCAAATAGTATAACCCATAGGCCACCACTTATTTCCCACGAATCAATAAAAATCCAAAACTCATACCAAAAGCATAATAGAAAGCATTATAACATGAAACCTGTTCCTGAAAAATCAAAAATCCCTGAATTCAACATCATATTAAGCTCATCATAAGATCATAGAAACTTGTTTTTATAATAAAATTTAGACCCTTATGTATTAAAGAATCCATCTAAGATGTTAGCTTGTAGAAATTATGAACAAACTGTCAATAATAACCAACCAAACCCAAGAAGCTTTGGATCCCAAACATATTTCTGAGATTCTACCAGGACATAATTTCATGTACTATTTTAGGATCCACTAATAAACCACTATCAAATATCACATTCCCCATAAATTTCACTTCATGGATCTAAAACACACATTTGGAAATCATACCATATAGATGATGTTCATTTAGGTTTAAAATAATGATGTTCAAATAGTATATGTGATCCTCCACTGACATGGAGGACCAAAAAATATAATCCATGAACACAACAACAAAAGAGTCCAGGAACTAATGTTGGATCTGGTTCATCAAAGCTATAAACACTAAAGAAGCATTAATCTGGCCAATAGAATATCCAGAATCTCAAAATGGCCATACTGAATTCTAAAAATTATCTTAGGTATATCTTCTCCCCAGACCCTCAACTGGTGGTATCTTGACTGAAGGACAAAATTTTAAAACCAACATGCCCCTAGAGACTTGTAAAAAAGGTCACAAATCATTGGAAAATGATATTTATTATTTAAAATCACTTCATTAATCATCTGATAGTCAATACAATGTATGATTCTCCGATATTACTTTTTAACAAAGAGGACAGGAATAGCCCATGGTGACACACTTGGATGAATATATCATTTAGCCTCCAGGTCCTCAAGTTGGACCTTATGTTCCACCAACTCACCATGCACCATTCGACAACATAAAATTGAAATGGGAATCATACCAGGGAGAAATTCAATATTAAGATTGACCTCTCTTTGTAGAGATAAACTAGAAAAATCATCTAAAAATACCATAGGGTATCACACACCACTGTAGGAAGTCGACCTCCCAAAAATGATCATCTATATTAAGAAACATCTCTAAAAACATGCATGATATTACACTTTCTTAAGGAAAATAGTCAATTCCCTTTCCAATCTAGAGTCCCACTCACCCTAACAAATATGAGTGGACCCAATGGTAGACCAGAACCGTACCTGAAAATGATAAAAATCTATATAGGACTTAAGAATAATCATCCAATCCATGCTGATAATCACAATAAAGACATCAATATCAGGAATGAAAAATTTACATACCACCTAAAAGATAGCTATCATCACCTAAAAATGTGGGGAATATAAAACCATGTTCGGGCCTCTTTTCCAAAAAAGTGGAAAGATCCAACAGGTGAAGTATAAGTTTCGAGAAAAATACCAACATGTCAACCAACTTTGTTGATATAAATTAATGAGTAGAATCTGTATCAAACAAATCTATCACCATAGAAGAAGAAATAAATACCATACATATAATTGTATCTATACCTACATCATATTCCTCTGGTGAATACTACAATACATAAATACATATATTCTCATCTCCTCCATGATCTTTCTTAGCCACATGAATATCTCACTTGTCCTGGGGATATGATGCACTACCCTTGGAAGCTTCTATATGAACTAGTAGACCCTTGGTGAATTTTGTTCCAACCTTACTGCCCTAGGATATCCTATCAAAAAATCATTTCAGATGAATTGATCATCCACAAAGATGACAATTATTGGAAGCCTCTACACAATTTGAATTGGTATAACCAGGATGACCAAATAGATAGAAAAAAATATGGTGTTGTCTTGAAAAGGGCCTCAAAATTGCTCCTGAAGAAAACTATCTACCTTTGTGCTTCTATTTATGGCCAGAAGATACACCATGACTAATTTCTACACCAACTGAAGATCCACCCAAATATGCCTTTATAGTTATGTCTGGCTCAGCTAAAGATGATTTTTCTACTACCTATACAATGGTCAAAAATTACATGAGAATCAATAGGGACCAAATATATAGCCTGGGTCATAGGTCAAACCTTAGAGACACTAAGTACTCATTAATGAAAAGCTTCAGTTTCAGATGCACCAACTAAGATAAATTGGTACAATACTCTTGAATGGTATTCTCCCCCTAATCCAAGGTAAAAAAATAATGGGTCTCCACTACATGTAACATCTCAAGGTAAAACTATTGATTAAATATATTCTTGAAAGAATCCCAAGAAAGATTCCTCTGCAACATAGCTTGTATAGTAGAGTCCCAACATCACATTTCCGGTACCTTGATCACGTATGTGGAAAACCCCACCTCAAAGCCTTTCGGAGAATTCAAGTAGTTGAAGATCCTCTCCATCTACTCATGCCACCACTGCTACAAAAGAGGTCTCTAACAGCGTTGGCCTTTATCAGCATTCTTTTAGCACTTATAAAGGTCCATAATAAAAATAAATAATTAAATAAAATAAAAATTAAAAAATATTTCCAATTTTATTAATTAAATAATTATTAATAAAAATGAATAAATCAAATATATATAGATAAAAATTATAAAAAATAATAATTAGTATATATTAGATATATAGATATTGAAATGAATAAAATAAAATAATTAAACAAATAAAAATTATAATTAAATAAATTTAAAAAAATATTAAACGTTTTATTAATTAAATAATTATTGATAAAAAAGAATAAATTTAATATACATATATATAGATTTAAAATAATAACAAATAGTATATATTAAATATATATATAACAAATAAATTTTAAAAATTAAACCAAAAAATTAAAAATGAATAAATTGAAATAATTAAATAAATAATAATAAATATATAAATTTTTTATTTTTTAAATTTTTTAATGAAACAATTATTAATAAAAATGAATAAGTATAATATATATATATATTAATTATAAATAGTAATAAATAATATATGTTAAAATTAAATATGTAGAAAATAAATAAAATGTGGTAATTAAAATCATATTAATGTATTATTTATTTTTAATGTTGTTTGAGTTTTCAAATTAACATAGATTAAAAGCCGCATGTTACATTAATTTCACATACATATATATATTTAAGGCATTTTTATAAACAAGGCACACAGAAAAATATTCATCCAATTAATGAAATCTTATATAGAAACACATACACCTAATATGTATAAAATTTATTCAAATTTATGTATATTTGTAATTTCATTATAACATAGTACATTAAATATATTTTTTTAATCGGTTGCTTTTATTTATTTATTTTTAATATTATTATAGGTTGGTATTATTTATATATTTTAAATATTTAATTTTTTATTTTTTTTATTTTTCAATTTAATATTTTCTATTATTTATCTATATATATTCATTTATTATGTTTTATTATTTTTAACATGTATTCAAATTTACTTCAATATATATCTGTATTTTTTAATAATTTATATTTAATTAATAAAAGTTATCTATTTTTCAATATTTTTAAAGTGTATTCAATTTCACTCGTTTTTAAAATTCATGTATTTAACACTATATATTCATTAATAATGTTAAAAATGTATTTTTAAATAAATATTTATATATGTATATATAAATTTATATTTACTATTTATATATGTTCGGTTTTGGGGCCCGCAACGGAAGCCGGTGGGCCGGGGATTTTAAAATTCTGATCGGCAGGATGACGAAACTTATCGTCGCCGACGATCTGAGCCCCAGAGAGGTCCGAGGATCCCACGTAAATTGTAAAGAGCGTAAAATTAAAATGAAAACATACCCGTTTAAAATCCGAAGGTGCGGTTGACTGCAACTAGTCGATGGTGATTGTCTCTTGAAGGATCCAAAGAGGGATCCCTCTAGATCATCCACACGCTCTCCAAAAATCAACTAGAATGTCGATCGTCAAACTTCGGGTGCTAGCGCGACGATCTGACAATGCTTTTGACGTCCCGACGATCACCGCATCGAGAAGCCTTTAATGCATGAGAGAGATCTTGATCCGAGCTTCTTGGATTGAGAGCTTCTCTCTCTAGAGAGAAAGAGGAGAGAGAGGCTCTCTAATTTCATTCCATAAAATGAATGGATAGTGATTTTCACACCAAATAGACAGAGAGAGATAGCCTCTTCCCTTATTTATAGAGATGTTGATAAATACCCTGTAGGGTTCCCCGGCCCCAGTTTATTTCAACGTCCACTATATGAAGAATTTCTACAGACTAAAATGCACCAATATTATTTATTATTTTAAACACATACTTTTAATATATAAGAAATATGTTATGTGATGAAATTCGAGCCATTTAACATGACTCGTTGTCCTGCTTAATGTTAAACGAACCTTGAATATTAAAATAATATTCGTTCGATAAATATTTTATCATATTTTATGAACTCATAAATGCATTAAATAAATTCATTACAAAATATTCATAACTCCAATATTAATGAATTTATTTAATTTTTTTGGTGATCGACAACTTGGACAACGCTTGGACCACGTGGGGAGGCCCACTATGTCCATATACCTATCCAACTGAATAGGGTGGATTCTTCAATATGCTATTGTGTGTGACCATCTAGGCCCTTATTTTGATAGTATTGAATAAAATCAACAAACAAAGATTGAAGTCTAGCAACTCATCATAGCCCCTAAATAGATAAGGATAGTCATAGAAATGACTAACATCCTACGAACACTGACTGTGTGCGATAATCTCTTTGTCATTAAATATCTCATAAACTATGACACACTCTTGTGTCATCATCCTTATCTTGCTTTATTATTTTTAGATCTATCTGGATGGATTTGTCTTTCTACTGCTTTGGCCAATGACTTATGAAGGCAGCACCATCCTGAAAACAAGGCCTGAGATATACAACTTCCAGAACATGGAAGTGACAAATCATTTCTTAACCATTCATCCAATGTCATACCACCAATGAAGAACCCAACACAATCTAACTCACCACGACATTAATTCCATGGTTTTTGTCTTGTATCAAAGTACATAGTCAAATGATATACATTGGTAATGGTCTCAAGTCAGGAGATCAATACACAAGTACATTGATAGGAACAAAAAATGACACCCAAAACATGTGGTATTCCTATTGGCGGATGTTTCTTCATGATCTTACTAATAGAGATCACCAAGTGTGAACTTCATGAGAAGAAGTCTCAATGCTTATGAGCCCCCAGCACCTGATACTCAGACATCTACTGTGTCCAGATAGTAAGATGAATCTAGACTATAGAACATATATTTAAGATCAATGTCATTGTATCTCTAGGTTCTCATTATATCCTGGGATCTCCTATAACCTCTCGACATGACAATTAACCTTGGGACATTACCATTATTATAGTGGACATAGAAAAGTATCCACTATGATTTTAATATAACATCATGCATAGCTAACTATACACATGATATTGTAATCAAAAGGTACTGCATAGTTGGTTCTAGGGCACCCACTATTTCAACACTCCCACTTGCACTAGAGCCAACATGCTAACAAAACTTGTTAGCTACTCACATGAAAAATATCATTATTCTGCTGAGTAATGTCTTTAACTGCTGGGCCTGCCTCATTTTCACCATGTGGCATATCTGCTATATGATACCTCATTTGCTTGAGGAAAACTTCTCAAGATAAGGTATCCCCAACTATATCTTCAGCAACAGTTAGGATAATTACCTCAAATGCAGAACGTGTTTAACTTGATGCATGTTTTTTTAAATCCTAATAAATTCTTTCCATCTAAACACATCCTATGACATAATGGATTTTCCATCATACTATGACTCATATGATATCCATTTTTCATTTCATTTGGCACATTGGTTATGGGTTTATGCCGTTATTTTCAAAGCACATCATGAAATTTAATGGAAGTTTCTGCAGGTTGTAACATTGATACAACTTACATCATAACTTTGATGTATAAAATGTGAGTTTAGGAATTCCTCCGTGCTAATTTTTTTTAATAAATGTTAATATGTAATACTCTTCATCGATCCTCCTTATGAACATCAATACAGTGATGTAGATAAGGTAACATGCGTTTTGGAATTACTCCACGCTATATTATCATGATCGATGATTGTTTTGTCAAGATATTATTCGGCATGCCAATCTGAAGCAACTCATATCTCCTTACAAAACTTATGCTTCACTGGTACATTCTTTGATGACTTAAAGGAAACTTATGAAGTATCTTTACCTCTTTATTTCTTTGGAATAGTTCACAATGTCTTGTTGAACTAACCACAAAAAGCTTTGTGGCATACCTTTATTTCTAAAGGTTTTGTTGTCCAAACAAATGATATCAATAATACCAAATGTGTTTAACTGTGCCGAGCCTAAATAACATACTAGGTATATAGTTGACATGCACTTTTAGTTTTACATGACAAATAATCATATGCCACAACTCTGTAGGTCTTACATTTTATATTCATCATGTATTACCACTAATTCAAGTAGCAGTGAACTATTTGTTGAGTATGCTACCATAATCAACATTCATTCCAAAACATGGAATAATGTCTCATCATGTTCAAATAGAAACATGAGATATATATTTTTGGTTATACTCCACAACTTTTTCAATTTCAATCATTTTCTTGGAAATTTTTAAGTTATGTGTTTCTCACCGCTGACTTAGGAATCACCCTTTTTCAGCTGATTGGAGTAGACACTTTACTTCTAGTAATGTTTCTCTACTTTCTTAGTTACTATATTTAAATAAAAATATGTTATTGGCATATTATATTCAATACTGAAGAAGTATATTAAAAACATTAATATACTTGATGAATATAAACTGAACGAGAAGTGTGTACTTACTTCTTGTATTTCAGTTTTTTTAAACTTCCATGAATTCATTTCATTATGTAATGAAAATAACCTCCTATTAAATAACCTACCACTTTTCATTGAATTAAATGACAAAGGTTCCTTTGGCGTAACTTTCCATAAGCCTTTTCACCTTGTCATTCAATGTATTCTCCATAAGAATAAAAGATATTTTTATCTCCAATATTCATATTACTTGGCGAATGTTACCTTAAAGGTAATGAAGCGATTACTCTATACCATTAATTTGTAACTTTAAATGAAACTAGAGTAATTGGGTGTAAAATGTATAAGAATGGGATGACATGAAAGATTTTGAACCTTCTTTCACTTTACAAAAACTGAGTGCAACCGTCACATTCAAATCTTGCTTCACTTTCTCCTCGAAAGGATCTTGGAGATGAGACAACATGAAACATCATCTATGTCTTGATTTATTGGCCAAAACTAACATCATACTTTAATGATATAATTATGATATATCCATCATATACTTGACTCATGAGTCTCTTATAAGCAGTTTTACACCCTCGATTTTTAAGGTGACTTAACAGGTAGTGACATAAGCACCTTGAATTTCCATTATGGCAGTATTGTGTGCGTGCGGCTATACTACTATTCAGAACTTCGTGATTAGTTTAGACATTAAATTTTTATAATATTTATCATAGTTTTATTTTGGTATTTCTTTTCATTATCTACAAATATACTTTAGCATATTGTACTTTTATGTGATTACCAGTTTAGACATAATTGATTAATTTAATCATTAAATGTCTCCCAATAATTTTTCAAATTCTAGGAACCCAATATTCTAGAATCATAATACTCTTGAGTATTCTAGTGGAAAGGATCCTTAAATGTCCCTCATAGTCTACAAGCTATGGCTCCACCACTACTCGGAGGGTCCAAGGTTGGATTTTGGTTGGCCAACCACATTAACTCACGGTTCCTTGATCTGTTGAGTGAAGTCCCAACTTCAAAAATAATTTACTGATTTACTCAACGCTTGCCTCTAAAATTACACCAAACAAGCTAAGGATATTTCATTGCTACAATTTTAGTTAAGTCGACCCATCACACGAATAAGAACTCCCCAATAGTAAGAGGCACCCTCAACTAAGGCATGACTGGCACCTCGAACACCAGGTTTTGTTCAAACATGAATGATGGAAGGTTGTTTGTGACTTAATATTTTATTCGAGGGTTTTATTGGTTTCCTCTCTCGATAAATGTAATCCATTTATATTAAACTTGTTCTTCTGTGTTGTCTCCCCCACAACTGAACTTTAATAGATAAACATACGCCACTTCTTTATTCATTTTATTATCTATTATTTTATGTATTTTCCCACTCTTCTAAAACACATAAAATAATAAATAAATAATAAAGGTAAACTACTACTCAACTAGTTTTGAGCATCTAAATTACCTCAGGGCATCATACCTGAGTTGAAGCTTGACTCAAAATACAACTTTCCCCATGTCTTGTATGTTTGATTTACTTCTAGAACATTGCCTTGTCTTTCCGGGGTCCATGTCACGTCTTGGTGTACCACCTCATCTTGGTAGAATCCACGATTCGTCTTGCAACGTTGTGCACCGCCTCATCTTAGCGAGGTCCACGTAGCTCGATGTCTTCATCCGAAGTAAAAAAGATACTCACGCGCAGGCGAGGGGGACTCGGGTATAAATATACATCTTATGAATTTGACACGCAGGTCCTTATACATTTTAACCAAATATGAAAGATGATACGTTGACTGTCTATTTAATTAATTTACTAGCATCGCACGTAGTTAAAATAATAAAATAACAAAAATGCAACATACATGGGTCGATGCTCAAGACCAGCAGACAGGTAAGATAAAGCGTGATAAAAAATTAAAATGCATTAATTACGCATGAGGGTTATCTAAATTAAATTAAAGGAATTTAATAATTCAAATAATGTAATTATTTATCAGTCCTCTAATTAATTAATTTTAATGCAATAATTAAATTAATTTTTCTTAATTTGATTTAATAATTAAATTGAATTAATTTTATCAGGTATTAAAATTATTAACCAAAATTAATTTTAATTAAATTAATTTATAATCTAAAATTAAATTAATTAATTTAATTAATCATGATTAATTAAAAGTGGCAGATCCCTGAAAACACAGCTGCAAGGTCTGTTTGGGTCGGGGCAAACCTGTGCAAGGCCATACCATGGCCAAAATAGGCCGGGCCAATCCACCCAAACACGTTCCAGGTTGGGAAGGTATGCCCGGACCGCTTCGGGGCCAACCATTACCCTAAAAAAAGACTTGCAGGCAAAAACGATAACTCTCGGGTCCTGACCAATGGCGACAGTGAAGTGTGGAGCTCCTGCTCCCAATACAGAACTGGTGCCCGGCCGGGATCCGACCTAGTCAGGGTGTCAGGGAAGCCTGTGCGAGGTTGCTATGGGAGTGCTAGGAGGGTGGCCACTGTAGGTGCGTCAGTGGGAACCTAGAACAGGGGACACGACTGCGTAGGGTGATGCGGGGTGCACTGTCCTATCGGTGGGTACGGCCAGGATGTGGGGAAGTCACAGGAACCATAGAGGCAGGTGGGTTGGCACATGCAGAGGGAGCAGTTGGAGCCGGAGGTTGGAACAACGACATAACTCCAGGATGTGGGTCACCAGGGAGGGCTGCAGGCTGCTCGGGGGGGCTCCTTGTTGCACCACACGGGGAAGCGGAAGGCAGGGTACGGCCGCGGAAAGATGGAGGCCAACGGACTGCCTGGATGGCAAAGCTAGAGGCCGACTAGGGTGGTGGCTGCAGTGCCTCACTGTGCATCTGCACAAGGCCTGTCGAGGAGTTTTGGGAGGCTGGGGCGCGGTGCTGCGAGTCCACTTCAGAGGGAGGCGATCAGCATGGATCCCCCGCTGCAATGCTGTGTGAAGAGCAAGGCGAGATGGCATGTGCGGCACCGTTGGCCATGCACTGTGCATCGCGCTCCCGAACTCACGGAGGTCGTCGGCTTGGGCCGATGGCCTTAGGGTCATGCAGTGCGGGAGGAGGGGTCCAAGCGGACTCCTGAAAAAAAATGTTTGTTTTTTCTTTTTGTCGTTTCCACACGCCACCCCCACCTTTGTTTGTTTGTTTTTGTTCTTTCCTTGCCTGACCCACAATTCCATCCCCCACTTTGTTTTTTAATTTATTTAGTGAAGTCATCACATTTATTTTATGCATATCCAAAAAAAATCTAAAGGCTACTCTAAAGCCTTTTAATATAATAATAATAAAATTATTTTAATGAAATAATAATTTATTATTATATTATTATTATAATAATAAAATAAATATTATTATAATTATAAAATTATTATGCAAATTACTAAATGGTAAAATTTATAGTTTTCACAATTAAATTTAGTTTGGATGAACCGATTTTAACCTAATCGGTTCACCAGGATGAAATAAAATAGAACCCAAGATCAAACCGCACCTTCGATCCAATCCAAAAAATTAAAATGGCCATAACTTGGCCGTTCGTGGTCAGATTGGTGCGTGGTTTGAACCGATGAGACCAGTTTTGAACCCTCTACTTAATTTTAATGAAATTTTAATTGTTTGGCTCATAAAAAGCTACATGATCCCTCTGATACCATTGTTAGTTTCTAAGGGCTGCAACAGAAGCTGGTGGGCCTAGGATTTTAAAATTTTTGTCAGCGGGACGACGGAACTTATCGTCACCGACGATCAGAGCCCCAGAGAGGTCCAAGGATCTCAAGTAAATTGTAAAGAGCACCCAATTAAAATGAAAACGTACCTACTTCAAATCCGAAGGCATGTTTGACTGCAAATAGTTGATGGTGATCGTCGCTTGAAGGATCCAATGTGGGATCCGTCTAGATCGCCCACACATGCTCCAAGAATCAACGAGAACGTCGATCGTCAAATTCTGGGTGCTAGCATGGTGATTCGAAGATGCTTTCGACATCCTGATGATCACCGCATTGACAAGCCTTCAATGCATGTGAGAGATCTTGATTCGAGCTTCTTGGATTGAGAGCTTCTCTCTCTAGAGAGATAGGAGGGAGAGGGTCTCAACTTTCATTCCATAAAATGAATGAATAGTGATTTGCACACCAAAGAGAGAGAGAGCATCCTCTCTTATTTATAGAGATGTTGATAAATACCTTGTAGGATTCCTTGGCCCCTGTTTATTTCAATGTCCACTAAATGAATAATTTTTACGGACTAAACTGCGCCAATATTTATTATTTTTATCACATACATGTAATATATATGAAATATATTACGTGATAAAATCCGAGCCAATTAACTCGACTCGTTGTCCTGCATAATATTAAACAAACCTTGAATATTAAAATAATATTTGTTCCATTAATATTTTCTCGTATTTACTGAACTTGTAAATACATTAAATAAATTCAATCCAAAATATTCATAACTTGAATATTAATGAATTTATTTAATTCTTTTGGAGATCGACAACTTGGCAAATGTTCGGACCCCGTGGCGTGGACCACAATGTCCATATACCTATTCAACTGAATATAGGGGATTTTTGAATATTCTATTGTGTGTGACCCTCTAGGCCATTATCTCGATAGCAGTGAATAAAATCCACAGACCAAGAGTGGAGTCCAGCAACTCATCATGGCCCCTAAAGAGATAAGGATAGTTATAGAAACGACTACCATCCTACGAACATTGAATGTGTACTATAATCTCTTTGTCATTAAATATCTCATAAAGCAGGACGCACTCTTGTGTCAACGTATTTATCATGCTTTATTATTTGTTAATCTATCTGGATGGATTTGTCTTTCTACTGCTTTGGCCAAAGACATATAAAGGCATCACCGTCCTGATCAACCAATCCTGAGATATACAACTTCCTGAACTTGGAAGCGACAAATCCTTTCTTGACAATTCATCCAATGTCATACCACCAACGACACACCAAACACAAACTACCTCTCCATGAAATTACTGCCATGGTTTTCATCTTGTATCAAAGTATATAATCAAATTATATGCATTGGTAATGGTATCAATTCAGGAGACCAATACACATGTTCGTAGATAGGAACAACCAATGAAACCCAAAACATGTTGTGTTCATATTGGCGGGTGTGTCCTCGTGATCTCACTACTGGAGATCACCAAGTGCTAACTTCAAGAGAAGAAGTCTCAATGCTTATGAACTCCCAACACCTGATAGTCAGACATCTACTATGTCCAATCAGTATGATGTATCTAGACTATAAAAGTTATATTTAAGATCAATGACATTGTATCTCAAGTTCTCATTATATCATGAGATCTTCTATAACCTCTCAACGTGACAATTAACCTTTGGACATTACCATTATTATCGTGGACGCAGAAAATTCTGCACTATAATGATAAGATAACATCATGCATAGCTAACTGTACACATGATATGGTAATCAAAAGTTACTGCATAGTTGGGTCTACGGTACCCACTATTTCAACAATATATATATATATATACATTTATATATATTTTTAGTTACTATAAATTAGTAAATATAATTTTTTGAAAAAATTATTTATATAATTATAACTAAATAAGTACATATATTAAAATAATTATTAAATTATATAAATTTAACTCAATAATGAATATAATACATTTATATTTATATTTATATTTATAATATATACATATATAAATAAGTTGAGTTCGAAGCCTGAGTTTATTTAGGGAAAGAGGCTACATTGCAAGACATGTTGGTAACATACATTGTAGGGATGTACTCAATGAGACTCGAACTTGAGGCCTCACCAAGGCCCACTAGGGCGGCTACCACGGAGCTGCACCCATGGGGATAAATATATTTATATAAATATATATATTTTTTATGTTATTATTCATATTTTTATAAATAATTAATTATATATATATATATATTATTATTAAATTATTATAAATGTATTCGAATAATAAATATATCAATATTCATATATATTTATTAAATACATATATATATATATATAATTAGATAAATATATATAATGGTATAAATAAATTTATGATTATAAAAATATAATAAATATATTTTAATTATGAATATATTTAATATATTTATATTTTTTGTTACTTAATTTATGTATAATTATATATATATATATATCAATAATGATATAAATATATTTATAATTATAAATAAATAATTATAAATTAATAATTATAAATTAATAATTATAAATATATATATAAATATATAATTACTATATTTATAAAATTATATATTTATAATTGTAAATAAAATATATATTTTTTAAAAAAAAGTATTACTGTAATTATAAATTAAAATTATACAGTCATATAATTATAAAATTATAAAAAATATATATATAATTATATAAATAAATATACACATTTTTTATTTATAATTATAATTTTAAATCCTTTATTAGTGGTAATGTGTTAGGATTGATAAAGGTTCCTTTTATCAGCACTTTTTTAGCACTGGTAAAGATCAAGCTTTATGAGTGATTTTTTCTAAGCACTGATAAAAGTGTCCTTGATCTATTTAAAACAACCATAACCACAACTCATTTAGTCGTGATTATCTATCTCTCGCGGAACCCCCTACTGTCGGCGCTACTCCTCTACATTCTCTCAGATGAATCAAGGCTAGAATCCATGGTATGTTCTTTTCTCCTTATCATCTCTTGAAGATTGCTTGTTTGGGTTTTGTGATATGTATTTTTCCCTATTATTAAGCATGAAGAAACCTACATTTCACCTCTCTCTCTCTCACTTACCTATACCTACACAATGGCACCCCTACTCTATAAACTCATACAATCTTCATACAAGACCACTGAGAAATACATCTCCTTCTATTATTGCAACTGGTGTTGATTTTTTTTGTTTTTTCTATTATTATTTCTTATTTCCTTTTAGATAGTGTGAATTTTAATTATTTAAATCATATTTACACAATATGTTATGCCCATGAAGATGAAAAAAAAGTTTAATAGAATAAGAATAATTAGGAATATATGTGTATCTATTTTGAAAATAATCTTCAAAAAATTTAATTAAATGATTGGAATTGGTTGTTGCATACTTAATATCGGATGATTAGTGTCACATAGGTGATTTAGATGAACGAATAAATGGATTTTGTTCTTATTTAATTAATTGATATAATTTTATATTGGTTCCTTTATATTTTAATTCATTTGATTATTTTTTGTTTCTCATACAAAATTTGAATTTAAATATGAATATAATTTCACATGGTGAATATATTATTGAATAATGAGATAATGATATACCACATGCAATAATTATTAAAGGTGTTATGTTAATCTTTTCTAAAAAATGAAAAAATTTAGTTCTTCTTAGCACTATTATATTATATTTATTATTTCAGTGATTTTTACCATAAATGAATTGATAAATTCTAGATGGTTAAATAGAAAAGTGTTTGTTTTGATTACATTGTGGTTGGTGGTATGTTGTGAGGGAAATTGAATTATAATTCTAAAATGTAACATGTTAGAAGCAATAATTAAAATTTCATTTAGGTTATTTTTTAATATTAGTGGGTTTAGAGTATACATGGGATAAACATATTTTTAAAAAATAGAAATTGATAGTTTCTAATTATATTAGATTTTAGAAAACATGGGTTATATAGAATCTTGATCAATTATTATGTATTACACATGATATAATAAAAATATTAATGTTATTTTCATGTTTTATTATTCAATTAAGGAATTTGATGTTTATGAAACAAGATTAGTTATAATTTTTATATATTTAATTGATATTTTATTTTTTAGATGAAATGGTACATAATATGTATATGTTGATAGGAGAAATATATTCTTTAAATTATTTTATTGTAATTAAACACAAATATGGTTTTAAAAATATTTATATTTTCAAATTAACCAATACACATTTATAAATAATTTCTTTATAGAAATTATTATTTTACAAAAAGCAAATAGATATGTGAAGTTTTTAGTATGTCTTCATTTTTATCATCTTATAAATTTTTAACTAATTGTTTAACTAGTGCTTCTTGTTTACTTGTCTAATAATTTTTTCTCTATAGTATTTTTTTGAAAATTATTGTATTCAATGTAATCTGTATTTATTTATTTTGTTAAATTTTGATAAATCATTCCTTATAATATTTTCTTTGAATAATAACAAGATATTAATTGAAATTATTTTTAATATACCTCTCAATGCATGATTGAAATATTTTGCTACAAGAAATACATGTGTGGATGTGATAAAAACAAGTTTTATCATATATTATAATATGATGGTTATTATTCATGGACTAGGTATGGTATATTAGAATGTGAGTTATTATAGACATGTTAGTGATTTGTCTAGGGCTAGGGTGAGGGTGGTGTGACATTTGTGTTGTTTTAGATTTCTTTATTGTTTTTTCATATGTTAAGTTTATTTAATGTATTATGGAACCCATTGTGTGGTTCTTTCCTAATGAAACCAATTCTGTTAAGACTTCCCACATTTCAAATACACTTCCTATGAAAAATATCTATGTTTTACCCATTTCCTGAAGTGGATGAAATAAGAACATGTGATGGTTATCCCTAATGGATAGTCTTGGATGCTAAGGGTCTGAGGTCGAATCTCGTGGTACCTATGATGGGGTTATTTATAAAGGGAGATAACAAATTTTTTCTCCTCCTATGATTCAAATGTTAACATCTTATTACTGAAATGATTTTAATTTTACGGAACAACCATGGTATAAACATATGCTATGATTATTATAATTCAATGGAATGGAATAGAGTTAATATATTTAATTATCATGGTTTCAAGGTTAGCACACAATTAATTGACTTACATGGGTATTTTGAGTGTTATTTCTTTAAATATATACTCAAATATATGTGTTTTTTTATATTTTATTGGGAATGTTAGTAATTACTTGTTTATTTTTATACTCAAACACAAAACATGAAACTCAGTGGATATAGAGTTCTTATATTTTATATATAGGTGTGGGAAAAGTACTAGTAAAATAAATTAAATTTAGTGTAACTAAGTGGGGATGAGATGATGTTCATATGGAAATATCATGGTACTTTTAGCATTTTGAGATGAGATTTGAAACTTTAAATTAAGATGAATTAATTTAAATAGTTTTAAGGATACAACAATCATAGTCACCACGTTCATCTCCTAAGTATTATTAATTTCATTTTATTTCTTGAGACTCATCCCCCATCTAATATATGTAGATTGAACTAATCATAAAAATATTCATCCAAAATTATCACTAGTACCTAGTATGGGATGACTAATTCTCAAGGTAGTTCAAGCAACATAGCTGCTGATGAAGTTATAGAGTATGCTAATGGATTTAAATTCAATTACTCATTTTCTTCAAAATTTATGAACACTAATCATATCATATATGAGTATAAATATGGAAATATTGAGTTTATCAAGTTCTAAATAGATCATGCATGTGACCCTTATCAAATAATTTCTCTTGCTTTATGTTGCTGTTATTCAATAAAACATACATGTTTGACTACTCATTCAGAAAATGGATTCTTCACATAATGATGTTCCTAATCCCGGGGAAGAACATATAGTTTATGAAGAAACTGTCACATTAGTTGGGGATCATCATTATATTAATGAAAAAAAAACAAAAAAACATCATCACGATATTGAAAAAAATTATCAAGGAATGATGTTTGGGTATAAAATTTGAGGTTGGTTGGAATCAACACATCCAACCTATTGACCCCAAAAAGTCAACATTCATTAGTTATGTTGGGGTCACAACGAGGATGAGTGTGCTAATATATATTGATTACTAGATCCATATCTAACCTGTAACAAAGGAAATCATTTGAAAATATATAATGGTAATGTTATGATAAACTTTCTCTATTTTACCAATAAATTATATGATGAAACATTGTTTAAATTTTCATTATTCCTTAAAGAGTTATTTTATTTTATAATATATAACTAAAAAATATGTCTTAATGGATTATTTAAAATCATATAGGGGATTCCAGACACTTATTACAATTTTATATCATAGATATGTTGAGGTGAAAGTAAATCCCCACCTACCAGTTATTTATGCACATATTATCAAGTAATAAACATGGATTGTTTTCATTAATTTTCGTAATGATAAATCATTTCAGGTGTGTTTTAGTCGATAATATGTTATTTGATGTAGTTTATTTTTTCAAACATGATTCAAATTTGTTAATTTATGAAAAATCAAATGATTTTTGGAAAAAAAAAATTGCATAAAAAATAATGTACCTATAACACAAAGCAATGATGGGGTACGCTTCATTAGACAAGAAATTGGTATCTATTTTAAATCGAAAATAAAAATTTAATTACGTGATAGGGAAAAAATATGGTCCTTTTTTTATATTTTGATTGATGAATAAAAATATAAAGTCACTTCCATATCATATCATGTGCTATGGAAAAAGGCATTTGTAAATAAGTAGGGTAAACTATTTGACGAAAACACAAAAATAGTATGGGAAACATGTGTAAGTATGAAATAATTTGAATTTCTTATTCTTTATCATAGTATTATATAAAAATATCTATTTATTTTTATATTTTTTTATATGGTTTTGACACAAGAATATTATGTATCCATACTAGAAGAAAAACTTCTTTTAATAGCTTTAAAGCGGAAAAAACGATATTGTTGCATTAGTGGATTAGGTTTTGGAGTCTCTCCACAAACATATTTCTAGAAGATAAAAACACATAAATATACATATAATATGGTGATAAAATTGAAGACAAAAATTGACTCACTAGAAGATATTATTGTCTAGTCTAGTTTGGAAGATTAATGTATGAGAAAGGATCAAAGATAACTGACGATGAAACAATGATTTTCACATAAACCAAATGATCCCTCCAACTTTAAGGATAGTCATTCCCCCCAACTGCATACCTTAACAAAGGTAATAAATTTTTTCATTAATATTTCTCCTAAATGTGATTCAAACAAATTCTGATAACATTATATTAATAAAATTATGTATGGTATAGTTTAATGTGACTTGTATCTGTCAATACCCACTCACCACCTAATCGCAATGTGTATTGTTCATAATATCCTAGGAGACAAGATATGCCACAAAGACCTCCCAAAAGATCACATGAGAGTTTGGATTGTGGTATCTCATGATCTAACTATTTATTTTCTTATTCCACTTAATGATTCAGATATTACAATGGTCAATTATTGTGTTGGTCCCTTCATAGAATAACCATCTAATCTTATAATGATATATGTGGTATTTCATTAACTTGATTTTTCATATTAAAAACCTGTAACAGTTCATAATAATATTTATGATGTGAGGTATGATATTATTGATGGATAAAGAAATGGGTAAATGATGGGTTGGAGCAAGAAAATCTTGTGAGTCAACTAAAAAATCAAAATGAACTTATGAGAGTACCTTCTCCCTGCTAGTTCCATATCAGAATTTATTATCATCACAACTTTATGCAGAGACCACATTTCAATATAGAAACATATCTTACACACCACATCAAAAATAAATATTTTGAACTTTCATGACATACGCAATTGGTCTCGAGACTATAAATGAGATTCTCAGGCATGAATGGTTGGGCATCTCAGTAATGAATACATACATAAGGTATATTTTCATAATATTTATATCAAAATACTGGGCTAATATGTTTATTAATGTTAATAATTATACATATTTTTCATAGGAATTTATATTAATAGTATATAAAATGAAAAATGTTCAAATAATGATTTAGATTCATTAATCCCTATGTCATTTCAATGTAAAAACATACTTTTGATAATAAATAAATTGGGAAAGAAAGATGAGTTACTCAAAGAGTTATATCAAAAAATACCAGAAGATAGAATATTTTGGATGTCTATAATGCAGAAGTAAAACTCAATAATATAATGACATAAAATATATTTTTAATTTTTTCATTAAATATTTTTTAGGCATCATTGGACACTGATCACAGTCAATCTGGATACCCCAAATATTAATTTTTTGGATTCAGTGCATGGATAACCAACCAACTGGCCACACATGATGTGTATTATGAATTTTTAATACACTAAAACCCACATTTAATAGATAAACTTTGAAATATATGTTTTAGTCGGTGTTTTAACTACAATTTTTTTATGATCGGGTGGTATCCAAATATAGGCTAAATCATGGAATGAAGTTAGTGTGTGAAGAAATAAAGCTTATGGATTACAAAAAATGGAAACAATAAGGCATCTATAGAAATATTTAACTATCAAAACATTTCAAAAAAATTTAATAATTATGGAAACTGTTTCTGTTGTTTCTGAAGCAAGATAATGTCATTTATTATGGATATCATGTTTGAAAATTTATGAGAGACTTTATAAAGCATTAAAAGACAAGCATACACTAATAGTTAATTTCTGAAGGTAATTTAAATTTCATAAAATAATTGTCGATATTTTCTTAGTACTCTCAAGATTTACAACAACCTTTATACTCAAAACAAGATGTAAATTTCATTAGAGATGATTGGGAAGGGTATATGTTCTCAGAATGTATGTTGACAACAAATTTTGGTGACTACCACCTATTTTTGTGATCTAGTACAAGTTATTAAATTAGAAATATAGTTAGGGTGTGAATAATTAGTTTCATAATTCTTATATATTATTTTTGATCTATTTATCAAGGATAAGTATAATAGAGGAAATAAATTTGTTTAGAAGCTCTCACCAGTAAAAAATAAAATTCATGGTAAATGGGAGAGGTGGAGGCAGAGGTAGAGGCAATGGTGGAGGCGAAGGCAGAGTTGGAGTCATAGATAGAGGTGGAGGAGGAATAAGAGGTGGAGACAAAGGTAGCGGAGGATATGAATCACTATCTTGAAAATAATAAAATTTTTGGGGAATGTAGAAGAATTAGGATCAAACCAAGATTCTGTTAGAACATAATTGTTAGAAATTTCATACAACACTTATTACTTAAGATAAGGTCTATTTTGTAAGTGTTTCAGTTGGATTATTGGAAAAAGTTTTTTCACCACTTGTTTATGAGATTTTATATAGGATTTTAAGTAGAGGTATTTTTTTCAAAAGAAAAATAAACACCACTTTTTTCAAAATAATAATCATAGGCTATAATTTCTATTAGAATATTCCAATTAATATAAAATATTACTAATGTGTGAAAGAAATCCCTCACCAAGAACATACTAAACAATAATAAAAATAATATGCAGTTGCTTTCCCATCAATTCTCTACACTACAAAAAAATGACTTTGTTGTGAAGCCAATAGTCACTTTAGAGTCACACAATACTAGTCCAATCATCAAAGAGGTATATAATAAAACTAAAAATTTTGAGTAAATATGTGAGTAATCAACCACAGAAGCCTTCAGGTGTATGAGAGAAAAATTAGAGGAAAACAACATTGAGATATTACGGTCATCGAGGAGGGATGGTGTCAAAGGAAATAAGACATAAAATTAAAATAAACCTCCTCATAAAGAAATCACAAAAAATGAAAAACCCACTTAAAATGAAATCACTAAGCACTAAAAATACCAACAAACACCCCTTTAAAAAATGATATTGTAACTTGATTTGAAACCTCTAAAAATGTAAAAAAATCAGCGAATTAATCATGAATTTTAAGAAAATAACAATATAGTGGCTTTACTTTGGTAGGTGGTGGAATTATTGGGTCCATTAAACCATCAATTAGAAGCATGATAAATTATCACAAATACTCGTGAAATCTATACAAGTAACTTTCATTGAGCATGTTCAAATTTATTATGTAAAACTATCCATATTCACAAGATCATTAATAAAAAATCATTATCATTGTCAATAAAAAGAACATGAGAATAGGTATATTCCCATTTAGGATGTTATGTTATAGTTTATCATCACCCATAAAACACATATGAAATGTTTTGAAATTGGAATTAATTTATTAAAAAAGAAAACTGACATAATCAAAATCATTAAAGAATATTCTGATTGTTTATTTACTTTAGCATAAGTCATTTTTGATGTGTGGGAATCATCCACACCTCAATCCGATACACTATGTATCTGGAATGACTCAAAGTGTTCGTTATCATTTTAAAATTTACATTTTAATACAAAAAAGTGTCACTCATTGAAAACTAAGGAAACACACTTGGATTATCTTGATAATTGGGTAAAATGATTTAAATTTCATTTATTATTCTTAGTAATAATTTTCATGTAAAACAAAAACATGATGCAACCTGTATGACTCAAAAAGTGTGTTTCTAGAGTAAAATTACATTTTAGTAAAAAACACAAGTGGTGTACTAAAAACTGAATAAATGCATTATTTTTTTTTTTATAATTTAGAAAAATTATCCATAAGTCATTTGGGATGTGTAGTAATCCTCTTCACTTCAATATTACACATGATGTGATTGGTATGGCTCCAAGTGCATCTTTTTATTCAAAATTGACAATAATTTTAGTAAAAATAACAAGTGACATACTCAAAACCCCTAAAACCAATTTGAATTTTTTTGGTACTTTATGAAAATGATCTATAATTCATTTTTTGACATGTATGAATCAGTCATACCTCAATATTATACAAAATGTTTTTGGTATGACTCAAAGTGTTCATTATCAATTTAAAATTAATATTTTAACAAAAAAGTGTCACTCACTGTAAATTGAGAAAATATTCCTTGATTTTCATTATAATTTTTCAAAATGATTCATAATTACTTTTTTATGTGTAGGAATTAATCTCATATCAAACCCACACACGATGCGACTAGTATGACTCAAAATGCGTGTTTCCAGTTAAGAATTGCATTTTAGTAAAAAAACACTTGTAGCGTACTCAAAACTGATGAAATGCATTTAGATTATTTTAATACTATATTTAAGTGATCCATATCTCATTTGAGAGGTGTAGTATTCATCCTAAACTCAAAATAACACATGATGTGACTGGTATGACTCCAAGCCTGCCTTTTTATGGAAAATTGACTTTAATTTTAGTAAATAAGACGACTAACATACTACAAAAATGAAAAAACTCATTCATACAAATTTATTACATTATAAAAATGACCCATAAAACATTTGTGATGTGTAGGAATAAATATCACCTCAATCTGATGCACAATGTTACCATATGACTCAAATTGTCTACTATCAGTTCAAAATTGACTTTTTGAAATAAAAAGTGTAACTCATTGAAAAATAAGAAAAAATGATCATATTGTCTTGATAATTTATTAAAAATACTCATAATTTATTTTTTATGTTTAGGATTTAGTCTCATATCAAACCCACACACAATTCTGCATGTATAACTCAAAGTTCAGGTTTCCAGTTTAAAATAACATTTTTGTATAAACCAAGAGTGTTATACTCAAAACTAAGTAATTTCATTCATTGATTTTATATTTTAAAAAGAGATAAATAATTCATTTAAGACATGTAAGAATCATCCTCACCATAATCTGAATCATGGTTTGAATGATGTGACTCAAAGTGTTCTTTTTTATTAAAAATTGACATTAATTTTAGTTAATAATACAATTAACATACTCAAAACCAATAAAAAACAATCATATTGTTTAGATACTTTAGTAAAATGATCCATGTGTTATTTTTGATGTTTTGGAATCATCCGCACATTAATCTAATACATGATGTGCCCAGTATGACCCAAAGTATCTATTATGAGTTTAGAATTGACATTTTAATACAAAAAAGTGTCACTCACTGAAAACTGAGAAAAAAACTATGATTTTCATGATAATTTAATAAAATGATTCATAATTAATTTTTGATGTGTATGAATTTGTCTCACAATAAACACACACATGATGCAACATGCATGACTCAAAGGGTGTGTTTCCAGTTAAAATGACATTTTAGTAAAAAAACATGTGGAGACCTCAAAAAATAAGGAAAGACATTCAGATTATTTTTATTCTTAAGGGAAATGATTTATATGTAATTTGGGACTTATAATAATTAGTTTCACCTTAGTATGGTGAAGAGTGTGACCAGTAATACTCAAATTCCATTTAAAAAAAATGAAGTCAATATTTGTAAAACACAACTAACATATTCAAAACTGAGAAAACTTATTAATATGTTTTTGCTAATGTATTAAAATGGTCCATAAGTCATTTTTGATGTATATTAATCAACTACACCTCAATCTGATACATGATGTGTTCGTTATGACTCAAAGAGTTTGTATCAGTTTAGAATTGATATTTTAATAAAAAAATACTAACCCTTACTAAAAACCAATAAAACACACTCAGATTGTCTTGAAAAATTAGTAAAAGTATTCATAATTAATTTATGATGTGTAGGAATCAATCTCATTTAAAACCCACACATGATGTGACTTGTATGATTACAAATGTGTGTTTCCAGTTTAAAATGGAATTTTAGTAAAAAACACAAGTGGCATACTCAAAATAGAGAAATTGAATTCGTATTATTTTTATACATTAGTAATATGATCCATAAGTCATTTGGAAAATGTAGGAATCATCCCCACCACAATACGAGGCATTGTGATACCGATATGACTCTAAGGGTGTCTTTTTATTCAAAATTGACATTAATTTTAGTAAAAAGAAAAATGATATAATCAAAACAGAGAGAAATCATTTGGATTATTTTTTTTACTTAAGGAAAATGACACATAAGTCATTTTTGATGTTTATAAATCATACTCACCTCAATTTGATACATGATGTGCTCAGTATGATTCAATGATTTTTTTTTATTAGTTGAATATTGACATTTTAATACAAAAAAGTGTCACTCATTGAAAACTACGAAAAAATACTCAGATTGTTATAATAATTTGGGAGAATGATTAATAATTAATTTTTGATGTGTATGAATTAGTCTCACATAAAACCCAAACATGATATGACCTGTATGACTTAAAGTGCATGTTTCTAGTTTAAAATGACATTTTAGTAAAAAAACAAAAGTGGTGTACTCATAACTGAGGAAACACATTTGAATTGTTTTTATAATTTAGGAAAAAAATCCATATGTAATTTGGGACATGTAGGAATCATCTATACCTCAATCTGACATACAATTTGACTGGTATGACTCTAAGTGTTTCTTTTTAATATATAAGTGTCATTTTAGTTTAAAATGTGAACCACATCTCCAAAACTAAGAAAATGAACCTAGATTAATTCTTCATCATTCTATATTCTATTACAAAATTATTTTCCTTATAATTTTTACATTATACTACTTTATTTAATTTTCATATAGATAATGCTTAAAGATGAACAATAAATGGGGCGATATGAAAAAATAAACTACAAAACAGTCTGATACACAATGTTCCTGGTATGAATAAAATTTTAGTTTAAGATTAACAAATTCTATGGAATTTATTCTTTATATGTTATTACCAATATAATAATTGTTTTTTAATATATTTAATTTCTTTTGAACGAGAAGGGATGGCCTATTATTTTATATTGGTATATTATTTTTCTCTATAATGAAGTTTTTTTCTTGTATTTGTGTGGTAAAATTTATTTCATTTACATTATATATTTGTAAATGATTTTGATAATTTATAGTGTTGTTTGTAGTGTTACAATGTACTGTTACATCATATTATAGTATGCCTTGTTTCTAGTGTTGTAGTGTGCAATAACATCACAGTGTGGTATTCCCATTTATCAGAACTACTAAATGCGCTGAGAAATGTATCCTTTATCGGTTCGTGTATTATTTTTCATAAAGGATTCCATTATTTGATCTTGTAGAAGCACTGATAAATGGTGTCATTTAACAGTTATTTTAAAAGCACTGATAATACGGTGATTTATCAGAACATTTTTTATCACTGATAAATCACCCCTTTATCAGTTATTTTCTAGTACTAAAAAAACATATCACTTTTAACCACGCTATGATAGTAAATGATTTTTTAGAACTTATAAAGGTCTATTATAGTGTTTTTTAAATTTCTATTTTGTATTAGTGAACTCAAAAGATCCCTTAGATCCCTTTCACCATAAAATACGGGTGGATGTTTCTTAGTAAATTTATAACCATGATCCACCACATGTCCTGGGTACCCAACCTCCCCATGACCTAGAGTCTGAATAGTTTGATTTAAGGATTTTACTAAATAAAGGTCCACCAGATGATTCTCATGTATAACCTTCATCATAGCTTCCTTTATTAGATTTGTAAGATCTCTTCTCAAAGTAATTTTCTAATAAACACAATACAATAACCAATTTTATCGTGAGCACATTAAAAAATATTAGGACCACGTTTAGAGTTCCAAACAATGCTTTAAAGAAAAAATAATTTAAAGGAAGACTTTACATAAAAATTAATTTTTATATTTAAATAAACATCCCATATAGATCCTTAAAATGACCCCAAACTCTATGTCTCGGACCTGGTAAAAGTCTCTAACCACTTATGGTAACTCAAGTTCAGTTGTATAAGTGAGCTGTTAAGAACCCTTTTACGCACTTACAATCTGACATCTAACTGTCTGAACTCATATATACCCAAGACATTGAACAAAACTTAGTTGTTGTTAACAATCTTTAGGATAATCATTTACTCTGATACAAAACTATAACATACTAACCGAGGTCAACCAAACCATAGACCTGATCCATCCATCACATGGTGAGGTGAAACCAAAATAAAGGAAATAAGTCTTGAATATAACCAAAACAAGACATACAAAAGAGTATAATATGGAAGAAAAGAAATAAAAAAACCATACATTCCATGATAAAATAGGCTAAAGTAGGAATTTTGAAAAATATCCATGTGACCAATAGTCACCTACAAACCACCCCACTACAAGGAAATGGAAAAAAGATAAGTAGGCATTCTACAAGATTCTATCCCATTTACTTCTATCCTGTAATATAACCTCTACAAACACCCAAAGGAAAAAAGTTGAGTGTGATCACAAGTCCTAGTAGGATACCACCAAAAAGTTTCTACAAAGCCTAATATCAAGAATTCAATATTTCAATCTTTTAAAACAAAAACAGTTTTACAAATCATTTTTATAAATCCAAACCCATTTATAAATCATTATCAATTGGTTTTTCATAAAATCCTTTCATATTATCAAATCTAGAATAATGAAAAGTATAAGAAATAAAATAGTAAATCATATCCATTCATTATATAGTAATAAATTAATCACATATCAATGAAATAAAATCATGTGAATCCATGCGATACAGTCTTCAATAAAAACCTCTAAGAAACAATCCATGATAAAAAACCGTCATGCAACAAAAATCCATTAATGAACAAACACTCTATAATTTGGGAAGTATCCTATTTGAATCTACTTACTAGAAATAAAAAAGATACCTTAAATAGTTCAAATGTTAGATAAAATATATATCGAGTCCTTCCACAGTCTATCGATATCAATAAAACAACCATTTGTGGGGCCACACACACTAAGGTTTCTTATGTCTATTTTTAGATGCACCCAATGTTCCCAAAGTTCCATGTTTATCAAATTATATTTAAAAATCATTCTCTAAATTTATAAAAACTTTTCAAATCCATTACAAGCCATCTTAATGTTTGAAAAAACATTTCAGAATCTGAGGAAATCTATTTTTAAAGAAAACCCCTTTAAAAACATTTATCTTTCTGAGAAATACATTGAAACCACAAATAAATTATATTCAATGAATATAAAAAAGGAATAAATCAAGAAAAATAATAAATTCATCAAATTAACCCATTTTATCTAAATACCCACCTCAAAACGTTGTAATCCTATCCACCTTCGACAATGGTGATTGGAAACCAAGAGATCGTCCTTCAAAAGACATGGCACGATAAGAAACTACAATGGATCGATATAAAACACTATCCAATCATGAATCTGAACCATAAATGTATCCAGTGTATAATTCATGACCTAAGGAATGATGAAGAACCATAATGAACACTTACCCAAAGAGATGCACCACAACAACACTAATGATCAATCATTGAACGAATGATCCGGAAGAAATAGAGATTTATAAAATAGACTCTCGTGAACTTAAGGTTGAGAGAGGGAAACTGCAGGTGAAATGAAAGAATAAATTCTTTCCCAATTCCCTAAAACCCCAAGCCTGTAGACTTACATGGTGTGTAATCCCATAACACGACACGAATTCAATGAAGGATAAAAATTATGAAAAATGTGTCCACATTTTATAAAAAACAATTTTAGCCATTAAAAACCATGAAATCCAAATACATGGTAAGTAAACATAATGACCTAAACCAGATTCATGGATTCTTATCGGTGACCATTACAAGGGGTAAAATCTCATTACACGGTGTGTAATTCCCCATCAGATAAAAAACAAGCTAGTTATCTGTAGAAACCCACCAAATCACCTAGTATGTTCTCTGAACATGGGGGAACCCCTCATGGCCATTAACACATTTATACTCAGACTCCATTAATTCAAACAAACATACATACCCTAACATTAGGTCATTTCCCATTGAACAGAATATCCATCCTCGATAGGCACAAAAACTCACCCAAACAAGGATGATGAACGAAGTATGAAAAAGGGAGTACCTGAGAAGCATAACGGGGAGTTATAATGGGCATCCATATTCCCCAAATTTTACAATTTGTTGTAGAAAGAATAGTAAAGAAACTATTTTTATCTTTCATTGTATATTATAAATACCATATAAACAATAATTTTATTTTTTGGGCTACTGATGTAGAATCCAAAACATTTTACCCTTTACCAATATTATGTGTAAAACCATATCAGCATTAGTGGGTGACTTCTCACTCTATCACCTAACACACCAATCATATATTAACATTCTTGTTGACAAAAAATAAAATCAAAATCCAATAATCTCTTTTTTTGATTCCTTTATAATACATTGAATAAAAAATTATTCTAAATACCTGAGATGCACATTAATATTTTACCAAAATTTAACTTTTTATATAACCCTTAATGAAAACAAATACAATGGAGGAAAATGGGTTTTTCCCACCATTTTGATACGGTAAGGTATCCTCATCTCAAAGTAGTATATTACCATCCTTATTTCTTCTCCCCTTCGGGAGGGACTAAATTAACTTCCATTTGAGATTTAGCACCATATTTTTCTTTTCTAGAAACTTAACTAAGTAAACTAAGATCATACATGAAAAAATAGTACTTTTACTAATGAATTAATGTTTACGATATACATTAATAAATAAAATAAAAATTGAATTGTTCATTTTTTAGGGGATCATTATTCATTTTTCATCAACATTGTCCATGTTTCAATATTTAATTGAATTATTAAAATTTATAATAATGTTATATTTCTTAATAAATCTCCCTCAAGGGATTATTTCTAGAATTATTCAATATGGAAATTTTCTTCCAAAATTAATCTCAAAGATATCTTGTTATCTTTTTATATTAGGACTGATAATGATTGAATTTATCACTAATCCAATTCATCTATCTCATTATTGAATTGTTTTTCTTTCTTGTTTAAGATTTATAACTTATTTCTTAAAATTCATGTAAATATTATAATGGTCCATAATTTTAAATTTTATAAAATAGTATAATATTCTTATAAATGTTGGGTTAACACCCTTTTCAACTTTCTTCATGTGTGTACACATCTCCTCATTCATCTTCTATTTGTTCCCCAAGGCAAGCATGCTTTTTTCTTTTTTGGTTTGTTTCATAGTTATGGCCTTATATTCATATCAATATAATATTTTTATTGAGAATCCACATACCAAAACTCATAATATGTGTATCCATATCTATTGAAAAATTCACAAAAGGTATCAAAAGTTTCAAATAAATTTTAATAGAATTTATTCTCCCATTTATATGATATCTACTTTTTAATACCATTTTTTGTTTTAATATTAGATTTTCTCCCCCCAATACCACAAAATAGGGCAGGGGAAGCACTGACTTTTATCAGTGCTAAGTAGGAAAAGCTGATAAAGGGGTGCAACTTTATCAGTGCTAGCTAAAAGTGCTGATAAATGTGATCATTATCAGTCCTAATAATAGTGTTGATAAAAGTGTACCCTTTATCAACGATTTTCCTAGCACTAATAAAGGTCACATTTATCAATACTAATAATAGCACTGATAAAAGTTTTTAATAAAAAAATAATTTGAATTTATATAAAATTATTATATTTTTATTAAAAAAATAATGTTTATTTGTATACATTAAATAAACAAATGTTTATAATTAATATATATTTTTTAATAATTCAAAAATATATATATATATAATTTTTAAATTAAAAAAATTATTTCTAAGATTATAATTGTATATATATATAATCAAATAATTATAAAATTATAATAAAATACATTAAATAATATATATTTGTTATATTTATTATATTTATTAGAAATTTATTAGATTAATTTATTAGATTTATTAGATTTATTGGATTAATTCATTATATTTATTTTATTTGATATATTGACTATATTTATTTTGTTTTTAAATATATAATACTTGTTAATATATATATATATATATATTTATAATTATTGAATCTATATGTGTTTTCCAATGAATTTGGTTAATGAATATATTGATCGTACATAACATTATATTTTTAATGATATATGTAAATACATTTCGAATACATTTTTAAATATAATTATAACTATATATATATAAATAATTATAAAATTATACATATAATTTTATAATTTTATTAATATATATATATTAACTATTATATACAAATATTTATAAATATATACTATTTATAGTAATAATTATAACTATATATATATGTAAATAATTATAAAATTATAATAAATATATTTATTATACTACTTTTAAATTTGTAAATATATAATTAAATAGATATATTTATAAATATATAAAAATATTGATAAATAAATACAAAAAAATTATATTTATTTAAATAATTATTTAATTGGTTGTGAAATTGTTTTGATAATGATGTGCTTTATTAGTGCTAAAAAGGGCCTGATAATATATTTTTTACACTATAATTTTAGCACTAATAAATAGGTATTTTATCAGTGCTTTTTTAGCCCTGCTAAATATGGCCTTTATCAGTGCTAAAAAAGTGCTGCTAAAAGATGTATTTATCTGCGCTATAATTTTAACACTGATAAATATATAATTTACCAGAGTTTTTTTAGCACTCATAAAAGCCTATCTTTATCAACACTAAAAAAGCACTGATAGGGGTATGTTTTATCAGTGCATTTCATTTTTGTACTATTAAAAAATACATTTATCAACACTTTTAACAAGAAATGATAAAGGTTTTAGTGGGTTCTTTAAAAGAACCCAAATAGGCTCCTCCTCCCTCACACCCTTTCAAGCCTTTGTGGAAGGAGACCCCTACGTCATTGATCCCTCCTCCTCTGTAACCCCTCCTCCTCTTCATCCTCCTTCATGACCCTCCTCCTCCTTCTCCTCCTCTGTCGCTGCCTCCTCACCCACCTACATGGCTGCAAACTCATCCTCATCTGCCACCTCTACTACCTCCTCCTCCTCTTCCTCCATGGTCACCACTGACTCATCCTCCTCCGTCACCGCTGCCTCCTCCTCCTCCTCCTCCTCTACCACCACCGCCACTGCTGCCTCCTCCTCTTCCACCACTACCCAGATTCATCAGTAAGTTCTCATTATTCTTCATTATTAAAAGATCCATGGTTCTTCCCTCTCTTAAAATGATAGACCGAGTCTATTAGGGATAGTTATTTGGTTCGTTTTTTTATCTTGGAATAATTTTGTTGGATTTAGTTAGGTCAACATAGTTTGTAACCAGATATTGATGTTTTCCAATGTGATTCTTTATTTTTGAAAATTGTTGTGAGGTATGTTTCTTTCCTATAATGTCCAACTATCTTTTAACATAAAGAATTTGTTTTCATTAAATATTTTCATTGAAATTTTTGTGTAATAACATGTATGATTCATGAAGGAAACCCCTTGTTATATGGTTTTTGAAAAAAATTGTCTTTTGGAAAACCCTCTTATTATATAATTTATAAGTTATTATTTTAAAATTATGGTTTTATTTTGACACATGTAATGTATTTGATGAAATTATTTAAATTATTATTTTTTTGATTTATTTGGAATGAAATTTTTTAAATATGTTTGGCATGAGTTCATGGGTTGGACTTGACCATAATTAAGGGAATACGCCATTTGAGAACCTGGATATTTTTTCACCATGTGAGGACTTGGTGGATCAATGAGGGATCTCTCATGAGAATGTAAATTTGAACTGATCATGTATGGTGAGTGGGTAGAGATATAAAAGTGGCTATTTAAAATAATTTAATTAATTTTTTTTGTACATACAAAGGTTTTCCGTGTATATTATTTATGATTTTTGGATAAGAAATTTAAATGATTTCAAATGGTTTTATATAAAACATTATAACAGTTATTCTAAGTGGATTGAGTTGGGAAGTCACTGGTAAAATAATACTGAGTTTAGTCTTACCCCATTTCTTTAGAACTATTTACTATTTGAAATTATCATATATCAAGACACATAGAAGGGAATGGTATCCTAGTTCTTTAGTAATGTGTCATTATACCATTGAGTGGGAGTTGATGTCATTTTTTTCATAATCATTCATATGTGATGGATCTGTAGAGTCCTGGAATTCATGTTGAATTTTTATTAATACATGGGACTTTTACGAGTCCGCAGTTTCTGACGGCGTGCGATTCTGAGACCCGGAGTGCCCAGAATAATCTGTCGAAGTTTTGTTAAGCTTAAATTAACGCACGTAAGAAGTTTTCCTGAAAAATTGGAATAACTCTTAAACAGTTACTCAGATCAGAAGTTTGAGGGAACCATTGCACTCAAGATGGCGGGTTTACCCTAGGTGTGACTTAATTTTAGTTAGTGCGGGCCTCCTGTGAAAATCCCAAAAATGGCATAACCATAAATAAAATAATTAAATAAATTCTTTTATTTTTCAAATTCTTTTAACTCACAAACGGTAGCTCAGATTAAAAATCTGAGACCACCGTTGAACTTGTGAGGGCTTGATTTATTTAAGAAGATACTAACTTTTTCCAGAGCAGGCCACCGCAAAAAGTTAGTTTTTGGCCGCAAATAAAATAATTAAGTGAAAATTATTTTATTTTAAAATTCAAAATATCTAAATGGTAACTCATATTGAAAATATGAGAGTACCGTTGGGTTTTTTGGCGCGTTTTTCACCTAGGCAGAGCCTAACCTCGATGGCAGTTGGTCGAGGGTGACTGATATTAATTTTCCAAACTTTTTTTATGGTTTGTTCATTAAACGTACGTTTGGAATTTTATAACATTTGAACTGATGCTCAGAATCGAGATATGAGGGCACCATTGAACTCGCAATGCTGATATTCACTTAATAAGTCTTTCTCCATGACGGTGTATAGTCTGGAATAAAAGTTATTTTTTTGTTTTTTTATAAAAAAAGGATAAAATAATGTGTAGCCAAACTTTATTTTATTTCAACCGCCATGTGAGTGTGGGTAGTTGGAACCTCCACTTGGGAGTTGGTGGTGGTACCACCACACCCTAACCTCCCATGAAAGGTTATGGTGGTGGGGCCCAGCCATACCCAATCTCCCATGTGAGGTTAAATGTGGTGGGGACCACATGTGGCCACCCAACCCCTATTATTGGGAGGAGACCATAACCTCTCAACTTCCCCTATAAATGGTACCACCACCACCCCTTTTAATGGCCAAAACATCCACTTTGAATTTTTGGCATCTCCCTTAATTAATTGCTCCAACATATGTGAACTAATTATGGGTAGCCTCTTTACATGATCTGAATTAATTTTGACACCCCTTGTGCAATTAAATTGGGGGATTCGGGTTAATTAATTCGACCAATTGAATTACGTACCAATGTGATTTTAGTAACCCCACCCCCCCCCCTCTCCTATATAAAGGAAGGTTGGGGGAAGGTTTTGGGATGGCTTCATCAAGTGGAGAAATGCTGGAAAAAGAGATGTTTCACCCAACACTTGGAGGATTATGCCCCTCCCAACGAAGAACGCATAGAACGTCGTCGACGACCTTCTTCTCCGCCTTCTTCCTCGGATCCCTTCGACATGAGATGTGATAGTCTACCACGGATCGACGACAAACCTACTGGGACTTCAACCAATGATCGCACATTAATCAAAAGGTAGGTGTGTGTTTTAAGTTGTTTAACGCTTTATCCTCTCACATTGAATCAACTTCATGAGCCGCTTTCTATTGTTCTAACATGGAGGGTTCAGGCCGAACGAACACGGCCCGACCCCTCCGCAACCTTTATTGTTTTAGAACCTTGATTCGATGGTGAAATAACAACAGCATGGAAATAAGGAGATGGCGATGAAGATGGTGAATAAAGGTCACACTACCCGTGGCCTCCACGAACCGTGCCGTGGGCCGAGCGGCTCCTGACCAGCCTATTCGCGTGCCCTAACCGAAACCGCGGCCTTCCTGGCCTGCAGGCACCCTGTCCGCATGCCCCGCGCACTACCGGCGTGCCTCGAGCCCTGCCGGACACTAGGATGCCTGCCCTGGCTCCCCCCAGCGCCCCCCCCCCCCCCCTCCCTGGCACCCTGCTCGGTGCCCCGCAGAGCCCAGGATCCCAGCCGACACCCTAGGCACCTGACCAGTGGCCCACAGTGCCATGCCCGGTGCCCCGCACCTAGGCCTCCCTTCCCGATGCGTCCCAGTGCCCTGCCCATGCACCTCGGTGGCCTCCCCGCGCGCCATTCCCGCGCACCCGGGCGCCCTGCCTGGCACCCCCAGGCCCTACCGTGCCCTTCTCGGCGCACCCGCGTCCTGCCCGCACTCCGCGTGGCCTTCTGTTGGCCTCTTGGGCCAACCTGCCCAGTCGCACCCCTCGTGGCTCCGACCGAACCTGCCACTGGTCTTCGGGCCGAGTTGCCCACATGGAGAATTCGGCCCAAATTGTCCACGCAGTCAGCTAGGCTGGGCCCAGTAGACTAGGCCAAACTGAGCAGACTAAACCACCCAATAGGCCGGTTCATACCCAACATGTCATTTCGGGTCGACCCATACTAGGTTGACCCAGACTGGGTTGGGCTGCGTCGGTCCGACTAGGTCGGACCAAACCCGAGCCCATACCATTTCCTTTACTTTCTTGGGCCACATCTTTGGCATCAGACATTTGTTTGACAAACCGCCAGTGGCACTGGTATTCTTGGAGCATATTTGTCCCTTTGAGTATACCCCACAAGATTTCGGGGTATAGTTGATTCACAATCAGGTTGGTTCATACACGAATCCAACCAGGCCCCCGAAACTAAAATGCTAATAACGAACAGACCGGGCGTCTGATTAACGCGTCGTATGTTGATTTGAGACCCTTATGACGTGGCGGATCTTTGAGATACTTCTTCGTGGGACTTCATGACACTTGGAGTATCATATTGAAGCTAGTTGAGCAGACCCCCTCGGAGACAAGTGAGCAGAGTACGGAGACCTAGTAGATGGCTGAGACCTGACGATTGCTTGACCAATTTGTTTTGGAGTGACTCGACTATCCCAGTGGGGAGCGCTACTGTGTGAAGCAATAGAACCATGGTGGAGGAGTTCCGCTTTTTGAGGCAGAAGACCCATGGTACTCGATAGGAGGAGTACCTATGTAGGCTATTAGGGGGAGCGCTACAGTGTGAGGCAGTAGACCCCAGGTAGGAAGCATCTCTATGTGACGTAGTTGTCCCACTTTACTCTATATGGGGAGTAACTCAGCAGTCCAAGGTTAGTGAGTACTGCCTCAGAGTCGGGACACAGACACTGTACTTGACATAGGAGGAGTTCTCCATCAGTCGTGGTTTCGTTAATGAAAATCCTAGTTTGAGCTGAGTCAATGACCTTTGTGTATTCCTCGTGATTGAGATGGGTTACTTGATAACTTAGGTATATGTATGGGAATATACCTAAGTAATGGTTATCCGTTGAAATCATACTTTTTGGTTTATCCTAGTTGAATTTTGTGAGACCTTGAGGGTCTCAGGGTCTCTACTGAGTATTGTTATATTCACCCCTGCAAAGGCTATGCCTGCACCTCGTTGTGTTGGATACAGACAGTGGACAGTGCTGACCGAGGCGGAGTGTATGATGACTGGATAATACCCAAATGTGGACCTTATGATGAGTTGGTACTCAGAGGAGGAAGATGGACGCGGAGCACTGAGGAGGCTATATGTACCTACCCTTCAGATAGGATCTGTGGTGGATGATCCAGGATCTTCTAGACACCTTCTAGTTGTTTTCCTTTTTTGTTGTACATTTTTTCCTTTCCTTTTACATTACTGTTGGTCTTGTATTTCTGTCCCCTTTACTTTCAGCATACTTTTTACACAGTTTCTTCTTAGTGTTTTCTTCCGCTTGTACTCTGGTTGTGTTTGTTTATAGTTATAAAGGCAGTTCCTTCCCAGCTTTAGAGATTTACGCCTTTGGTGCTAGTCTCCAGCCCCTGGCATATGGAATGCAGGCTTGTGGTAGTCACAATATGGGCCTCGGGGGACGGGTCGTGACAAATTGGTATCAGAGGAGTCAGTTCTACCGTAGAACATAGGACTTTGATACTTTATTTCGGTGAAGCAATAGTGTTAAGGGTACTGAGTGTGGTTTTCAGTTAAGGGAGTCTAGTGTTGGTGTGGCGGACGACGTATCCATACACCAGGACCCTGACTACTGATTTCCGACTTAGTACATGAAAACACTGATTGCGTGTGTTTTTTCAAAAGTTTTTCTTTAAGTCAGCTCAAGCCATGTTAGATCACCAGGTATAATCTTTTGACCATGTCACATCTCTTTAGGATGCCTCCACACAGAGAACCAATTGGAGTTTTGAGAGAGTACCCGAGGACGGCCCACCGAGTGACGAGGCACCGATGCAGGGCCCTCTTTCTATGTTGGCACCTTCGGGTGGTGTACCAGCAACACCACCACCCATTGGGTAGCTGATGCCACCAGCCGCACTAGAGGACATTGCACGCCGATTGAGTGTGTTGCACGAGTTCCAGTGGCAGAGGCCTTCAAGGCTACGAGGCGAGAATGATTCCCATGCAGCAAAGGATTGAATGGAGGTGATTTCTAGAGTCCTCCACCTAGTTTAGACACTAGTAGAGCAGATGGAGATCTTAGCTACTAGTGTTACCCAGTGACTGACCAAGAGGTTGGTCTACATAGTGATGAGACTTCTGTACGTGGACCATTGCCCGAGATAGTACCTCTGGGTAGTGTGTCAGCTATATCACTGCATGTTGGTCAGTAGTTGAAACTGGCGGTACCGGTAGAGGACACTTATAGGATTAGTGCCTTAAAAGTGTATCAGCATTAGATACCCCTCAGGTTTTGAGGAAAACCCAACTCACAGGAAGAAAAGGACTAGCTTGAGGAAGTGGCTGAGAGTTACCTAGAACTTCTACAGCTTTGGCAGGATGACAAGTTGGTAGCTGAGTATTCATCAAGTCATACCGATCATTCCTGATACATGATGAATATAGTACAATCAGTGCTTCAGGGCTCGAACCTCTGATCAAGGTGTGGTTAAAGGACATCCGAGCCCGCACAATTCCTCTATGCATTTATACTTATGTTAGGATGCTAGAGAGAACCTTTGTGGTTGAATGTTCTTTGGATGAGAGGATATAGCCAGTGAATGTTAGCAGCAGGAATGTAGGAAACCAGTGCCTGTCTTAGAAACTTTAGCATGTAAAAATGTTTTGAGAAGAGGACAGATGAATCTGTAGGGCAGCAGATGTGGAAGCAGAGCTAGTAGAGCAGCATGAGGTGGTGTACATTTTGACATGTTACAACCACCCACCTTTGTAGTCCCCTCAAGGCTCAGGGAGCTGGAGAGTAGGGGAAGAGAGTATATTCATGCGGTCAAGGAGTGTGACCCTAGGGCTCTAGGAATGATTCGAGGTATGGTCTGTGTCTACTACTAGTTGTCGTAACAATAGGCATAGGTACCAAATCCTTCCTTCCTTCCACGAATCTTGTCTCAGACCTAGAGTTTTTGGTTAAACCATTGACTTGACCCTCACGTCTAGAGATACCATTAGAAGGAGACTTGATAATCACACTTACGCCGACAGTGTGATTAGACCCTTGAGGTTAGAGTTTCGGTTGGAACCTCTTGGTGGCAGCGTCGAGGCCTTATGATGTTAGATTGGGTATGGACTGGGCAACCACAGTTCATACAAAGATAGAATGTATTAGGCAAAAAGTCTGTGGTTATCTACAACATTGGTATGAGGTTTTCCTTAGTCGGCGAAAAAAATGAAACCTAGGCAGCATGTTAAACTCATGCATAGGAGGGTGCAGCCAATCACTCTTGAGTCTGCCAGCCTTAGCCTCGTGGCAGTAGGAGTTATGAGTTTTCAATTCCAAACAGGAGTGACAGAACATGGGGACATATTTTAAAAAAATGTTTCTTGGATTACCCCTCAAAGGGGGGGGGGACGACTGCTTTGGTTGGATACTACTAGAAATTCACTCCAGATTTCTCCAGATTTGCAGCACCACTTTCAGCCTTGATGAAGAAGGGTATGACCTTCATGTGGTCAGAGAGATTCTAGAAGGGATTTCAAGATCTGAGGCAAAGGCTGACTAGTTCCCCCATCTTGAGGCTTCCAGAGAAGGGCATAGCGTACTTAGTCTACTGCGATGATTCAGGGACCGGACTCGGGTGTGTCCAGATGCAAGAGCGAGCAGTGATCAAATATGGTTCTTGGCAGCTGAGACAGCATGAGAAGAACTGTGCTACCCATGACTGGGAGTTAGCAGTAGCGGTCTTTTCCTTGAAGATTTGGTGGCACTATCTGATGGGAAAATGTTTTACCGTGTACTCTAATCACAAAAGTCTCAGGTATATCTTCTCTCAAAAGGACCTGAACCTGAGACAGTGGCGATTGGTTGAGTTCCTCAAGGACTATGACTTTGAGAGTCTATACTTTTGGGAAGGTAAATGTTGTTACGGATTCACTTAGTAGGAGGACTGGAATTTAGCTGCAAGGAGAGGTGACAGAGCAGCTGTAATGGACCGGGTTTTTGGGGTCTATTACATGGTAAAAATCTGTTGTTGAGGTGTTCTGGGTGGTCTGGAAGGCCATCCCAACTTCTCAGTGACTCCTAGTGGTAAGCATGGCCTACTAGTAGCCTCGGCCTACCGGTAGCCCTATCCTACAGGTAACCTTGGGGTACCGGTAGCTCTTGGCTATCGGTAGTTATCGGCTACCGGTAGCTCATGGCTACCGGTAGCTCCTAACTCCTTGTAGCTCCCAAATACCGGTATCTCCTGGCTACCGATAGCTCCCGGCTACAGGTAGCTCCCAGATACCGGTATCTCTCGGCTACTGGTAGCTCTCGGCTATAGGTAGCTCCCGGCTACCGGTAGCTGTCGCCAACCGGTAGCTCTGGCCTACCCCCACGGGTTTTCAAATAGCGCCTCCTTTTTGTGCAAATTGGGTTTTAAACTATGTTTTGACCCCTTTAAGCCTTTTTTAAAGCCCATTAATGCCCTTTAATGGAATTTAATTAAATGATTAGTGAGCTACCATCCCAAAATAAAAAACCATGAGGTATGCGTCGGTTTAAACCGCCCCGAAAGGTGGGGTCCATTTAATGGCGTGTGGGGTGTCCCTACCGCATGGTCAACCCACAATCCTTCTTCTTAGGCGGTTTTGAGTATTTTTTATCTCTGTATCTTAACCATCCTGGGAATGGTGTATCTGAAACTTTATAACCTGATGTATTCTCTTGATTTTCATTTTTCTATCACCATGCGCTCGGAGTACCCTTCCTCCCAACGTATTTTACCCCCATTGTGATGTTTTCCTTGATCATATTCCATGGAGTTCCTGCTACTCCTATTTTCCCAGTTTCCATGTGAGGGCGTAACGTCAATCCTTGATCAGTTAGGTAGGGATGTTACCTTCATCTCTATTTTCTATGTATCATGTGGGGCGGGTATGATTTTGTCTCTATGGAAATTGATGAAACCCAACTTAATGAAGATAAATAATGGACCTTGAAAGAATAAAAAGGGGGTGTGACCGATTTCCTACTATGCTCTTTTATTATTGATATGTGTTGTGAAATATATGGGCCTATGCTCACTAAAAATTATGTTCATTGGTGGTCTTTCTCTGTGCACTAATGAACCTCGGTGTTCCTGGATTTTTAAATAACGGTAACATGGAATTGGTTAATTACGTATACTGGGTTAAATAAATTAAAAGCACCAGGATTAACCCTTTTCTGTGATAACCCCGGTTAAAGTACAGTGGAATTGAAATCATAGAGTGTGTTACATATTTTAAATCTGAAATTACCTATGTGGACATACCTTGTGTTTGGTTTTCATCCTTCACAGGCTGACTATGGGTGACTTTATGGTTTCCTTGGATGGGATTCCATGTCATTACACTTTCTCTGGTTGTGAATCGGAGGCTGTGGGGGGTTAATCTACTTATATCACGAATTGGGGAGGAATCCTCTATTCTTGAGAAACTGTTGGCTTCTAAATTTTGGGGACATGGGGTTGTGTCTCAGGGTTGTTTTTTTTCAAGACCTTGAGGGATCTCACTTGATCCCTAGTTGTTTAGACTTTACAAGAGAACCAGGCGTGAAGGCTTAAATTACCTAATGTTTGTACTTTCTGTCAATTTTTTTGTTTCATCTGTGAATGTGCCTCTTAGTTGCCCAATAGTGAATGGATTAACTCATCCTAAAATTTTATGAATGATAACTTGAACAGGGGAACTGGGAACTATTTTTTGAGTGCATGTTTTCTGAGGCAGCAGTGCTTGTGCACCTACTTGTATCTGTTTAAAGAGTCGTAGTTTGGGTTGTGTGATGGTATATATATATGTATATTGTATGTCTTGTGTTTAGTCGCACCCCACCCGCATTGGTCACTTAGTGTCGGACACCCCATTTCAGGGGGAAGGGTTTTTCCCCCTAGTTAATCTCATTCATACTCCCTCTTCCCTCAGCTATGATGGATGGAGGTGACCATACACCCAAGATTATTCGGGTAGGTTTCGTTTGGTGTGTTGTTAGCCTAGGTGTTTTCGGGTAGGGGTTCTGGTTATGGTTGGTTTTCCCCAGTGTCTTCGGAATGAGGCACAGGTGTTTTCGGGCTGTAATAGATGGTCATGAGGCCTAGGTGTGTGCGGGAAAGGATGTGTGGTTGTGAGGCCTAGGTGTGTGTGGGCGGGAAGAGCATGGTAGCGTAAGGATGTTTTCCATTAGGGATGAGCAGCTAGATAGTGGGGGAAATGGTGGTGCGGGGTACCCAAATGTTTTGTTCTTTACTATTACCTTACTGCTTGTGTTATTTGGTGACCGTGGCCATTGAGGTGGGATGGATAGACTCCTTGATAGATGTTGGTTTTTCTGCTTCTCACAGGAACTTTAGTACGTCTCCCCACTTGTGCACAAGAGCTATAGGTTTTCCCTACTGAGTATACATTGTATGATCACCCTACGTTTACTTTTAGGTTTCCAGGAGGACTTCGGAGGCTGTGTGGGACATTACTAGTCTGGATGTTGGAGTTTCTGTTAGTCCCTGTTGTTTTCTACTTCACCTTTTATTTTCTTGTTTGTTTGTACTAGGGAGTTCTTGTACTTTGTTAAGTTTTATTATTAAAACATGCATATAGTTTGGTTTTACCTTGAGTTTTCTATACTTGGTGGTGGTTGGTGTTGACTCATCCTTTCTCCCACTCTTGGTTAACTAAAAAGGGTAATGCCTCCCATATCATGAAACTGTTATACCCATGGTGCTAGTCACCACTCCAGGGCCTACTTGAGGCGGGACTCGGGGGTCATTATCTCCCCTTTAACATAAAAAAGGAAGGGCATGGAAATCTGTTGTCCCTTCCCTCTTTTTGGTGAAGGCAGGTCGTCACAGAATGGTATCAGAGCTAGAGGTTGAGGGATAGGACGGAGTCTGGAGTTAGGTACAGTGAGGATTGCATGGGATGGTAGGGAAACAATGTTAGGTGATCTTAGTTCATGAAATAGTCCAGGCAGGGCCAGCTAGGGCATGGGATATTAGGGCCCCCCATCATCTAATGCAGGGACTCTGAGACTATCAAACGACCATGTGAGACTACATTTATTGCAGGGTAGAGACCCTAGGGAAGGTACATGCATCATACTGATTGTGTTTTTTTTATTTGGGTCACCATGGCGATAAAAAAATAATAATAATAATAATAATTTCCCTTGTTACTCGGGCTTAGGCAATCTTTGTTTACCTTGCAGCTATGGCACCCAGACGTTATCCACGAGCGACCTGGGAGGTTGAGGCCCAGCGGATCAAGGCAGTTGACCAGCAGAGGGTTGACCAAGATGAGGAGGATGACTTGTGGCAGAGGACTCTGCGCTCCTTCCAGTGATAAACCCTCGAGAAGTACAAGGGCAGTGTTTCTGACTCAGTAAAGGAGGGATGGCTCGAGGAGCTAGCCATCACCTTCTCTTTAATCTGTGCTCTGAGGGAGTACTGGGTTCCATTGGCCATCAGTCAGCTAAGAGAAACAGTGCGTCAGTGGTGGATGCTTTTACTGGGAGAGAAGACGGCGGCAGAGGTCTCCTGGGATAGTTTTGAGAAGGAATTTTGTGAGGAGTTCCTCTCCTCTGTAGTAAAGGTTGAGAATAGACAAGAGTTTCTCTCCCTTCATCAGGGAAGCATGTCAATGAGGGAGCTAGGGATAAAGTTCAAAAATCTCTTGCACTTTTCCACGGATCTCTTTCTGAATGAGGAGTCTCAGGAAAGACGGTTAGAGGAGGTGCTCCATCATTCTCTTCAGTACGTTGTCACTCCCTTCACTCTTCCAACGTACCTAGCAGTACAGAAGAAGAACGAGATAGTAGAGAGGATGCACTCGAAGGTAGGAACTCCACGAGAAGGAAACCAGCTGAGTTTATCAAAGGGGAAGGCGGTCAGCAGCATGTCTCTAACGACAGGGCCTTTCAGGTTTGGACAAGTAGGCTTTAGGCCTCATCAGTTCCAGTCCCATGCTTCTGACCCTCGCACCCTTTTTTCACAGGGCCATGAACGAAATTTTTCTCTTGCAGAGTTTTCGGGCACGTCAAGAGCGAGTGTCTGACTCGAGCTCCACATGGTGGAGGTGGACAGTTTCATCACCCACCTCAGCAGCATCTGTTGTCAGCAAGACCTTTCCAGCAGCAGCAGCAGGCCCCTGGCCCTCCTAGGGACGACCTTGCGGGAGGAGATCAACACCAGGGTGCTCCTCAGGGACATCGACCCAGGCGTGGTTGGGGAGGTGGTCGACAACAGCGAGACAGAGGAGCTGGGCATGGACAGTTGCATGCCGCAGAGTTAGTAGCTCCGATGGGAACAGAGGTCGTTCGATGTACGATCAGTTTATTCAGCACTCTTTTTTCTGCCTTGTTTGATTCGGGAGCTTCGCACTCCTTCGTTACACCCGAATTAGCTCATGCTCTGGTTCTAGATGCCGAGAGAATTTTTTTCCCCAAATGTTGAGAACACCAGTTGGGGGTCATACCAGTGTATCTTACTTTTTTCAGGGATGTAGACTGATGTGGGGACCGCATAAATTCAATGGAGACCTTCTTCCCTTACAGATGCAGCAGTACGATGTCATTCTAGGCATCGACTGGTTATTCTCCATGCATGCCATCATCGACTGCTATTGAAGATGGATTGAATTCTCCAATGAGGATGGATGGTGTGTGTCTTTTTTTGGGGAGCAGAGTTATCAGGAGGGAAGTCGACACATGGAGACACTCCTTTCTATGCTGAACGGGATGTCAATAGAGTCGGCGGACGCAGGAATGATGGATATCCCAGAGGTCGTAAGTGAATTCCCTGATGACTTTCCCGATGAGGTTGTGACTCTACCCCCTCAACGTGACATTGAGTTTGGGATAGACCTACAGCCCGGTGCCCACCCGATATCGATGGCTCTTTATCAGATGGAACCTTCTGAGTTGCGAGAGTTGCAGATTCAGATTGACGATCTGATGGAGAAGGGCATTGTTTGACCCAACGTGTCACCGTGGGGTGCTCCGGTTTTGTTCATAATGAAGGCATATGGTAGTCTATGACTATCCATAGACTACCGGAGGTTGAATCAGTTGATGATCAAGAATCATTACCCACTCCTGGGGATAGACGATCTCTTCGACTAGCGGAGGGGAGAAGGTTGGTTCTCTAAGATCGATCTACGGTCTGGATACCACCAGTTGAGAGTGAAGGAATGTGATATCTTGAAGATGGCTTTTAGGTGCAGATATGGCCACTTTGAGTTCGTGGTTATGCCATTTGGTGTTACAAACGCACCAGCTACATTCATGAACCTCATGAACTCTGTTTTCCAAGAGTTTCTGGACCAGTTCGTTGTGGTGTGCATCGACGACATCCTTATCTACTCAAGATCAGAGGAAGAGCATGTTTAACATCTTAGGGCAGTTTTGGGAGTCATTCGACACCACAATATTTATGGGAAACTGTCTAAGTTCAAGTTCATAACGCGAGAGGTACATTTCCTTGGAAACATAGTGTCTCAAAAGGGAATAGCAGTATACTCATCGAAGGTCGAGGCAGTCGTTTCATGGGAAGCACCCAAGAATGTGGTGGAAGTTCATAGTTTCTTGGGTTTGGCGGGATATTACCAGAGGATTGTGCCCAACTTCTCTCGAGTTGCAGCTCCGTTGAAATCTTTGACAAGGAAGGATCGGGCCTTCATGTGGAGCAACCAGTGCCAGATAGCTTTTTCCTTCCTATAGTAGAAGCTAGTTAGTGCTCCAGTTCTTAGATTACCAGAAGAAGGGGTGTTGTTTGAATTGTTCTGTGATGCCTCTGGCCTTGGGCTAGGATGTGTGCTGATGCAGCAGTGAGGAGTGATCTCTTATTGGTCTAGGCAGTTACGTCCTCATGAACGTAAATATGCCACCCACGATCTGGAGCATGCATCTGTGGTGTTCGCATTAAAGTTGTGGTGGCATTATCTCATCATAGAGTGCTTTGTGGTCTTCTCAGATCACAAGAGCCTTCTTTATATATTTTCCCAGCGAGATATGAACTTGTGGCAGCAGAGATGGGTTGAGTTCCTCCAAGATTACAACTTCGAGGTCTCTTATACTGAGGGAAAGGTAAATGTTGTGGATGATGCACTGAGTAGGAAATCATAGAAGAAAGTATTTCGGGAATCTGTAGATGCTTGGAGAGCGATGGAAGAGTTGGCAGCCTTGCATTTGGATACAAGGGTGGATGGTGGAAGAGGTTCTTTGTTTTAGATGACTATAGTTTCCTCCTTAGTGGTTCCGGTGGAAGAGTCTTAGTGGGGGGACTCAGAGTTGGAAGTGATGCGGGATCGTTTTTATTAGGAAAAAGATCTTGAGGGATGGTTGGAGGATGCTCAGCATCAGATGCTTTTCCGTGGAAGGCTTTTTGTTCCGGAGGTGATGCGTAAAGCTGTTCTAAATGAGTTCCATGGATAAGCTATAGTGGTACATCTTGGGGTCTCAAAGATGTACCAAGGCCTGAGGGGATAGTTTTGGTGGCCTAGGTTAAAGTGAGCAGTGGTAGATTTTGTGTCTAAGTGCCTCGTGTGTTAGCAAGTGAAGGCTGAACACCGTTCCCCTGGAGGGTTGTTTCAGCTGTTAGATGTTCCCGAGTGGAAGTGGGATGGAATCTCAATGGACTTTATCATAGGTCTACCCAGGGCTCAGGGAGGCTATTATGCCATCTGGTAGTGGTGGATCAGTTGACAAAATCAGCACACTTCTTGGAGATTAAGGAGTTGATCCCGGTGAGCACCTTAGCCTAGAGGTATGTCGATGAGGTGTTGCGGTTGCATGGTATCTTGAGATATATTTCTCCGATCGAGACACGCAGTTTACCTCACAAGTCTGGAGGGGATTACAGCATGCCTTTGGCACCCAGCTACGCCTTAGCACTTCTTTCCACCCTCAAATAGATGGGAAAATAGAACGAATGATCTAGACGTTGGAATACATGTTGTGGGAATGTGTTCTGGATTTTGGGGGATCATGGGTACGACACTTGCCTCTAGTTGATTTTTCTTATAACAATAGCTTCCACTTCACCATTGGAATGACACTGTTTGAGGCCTTGATGGAAGGCCATGTCATTCACCCGTTTGCTGGACAGAGATTGGGGAAGCAGCTGTTCTTGGGCCATAAGTTGTGCAGGGCACCACTGAGAAGGTTTAGCTCATGCAGAAGAGGATGAAGGCAGCCCAGGACTGTCAGAAGTCTTATGCCAATCGTAGGAGGAGGCCCTTGGAGTTAGAGGTTGTAAATCATGTGTTCTTTAAGGATTCACCTCGACTTGGGTAGTAAAGGATTAGGAAGGGGATTAAGCTCTCCCCTAGGTTTATCGGACCTTTCGAGGTGTTGGGACAAATTTGGGAGGTGGCGTATCAGCTGTTGTTGCCACCTCAGTTGGAAAAAGTTCACAACGTCCTTCATGTCTCCCAGCTTTGTCGATATCTACACAATGACTCCCACGTCATTGATTGGGGAGAGTTAGATGTCAAAGATGATGCGACATTCATAGAACTACCAATCAAGATAAAGGATTGTAAAGAGAAAGTGCTTCAGGTACGAACCATCCCCTTGGTTCGTGTGTTTTGGAGGCATGGTGGCCTGGAAGAGAGCACTTGGGAGTGAGAGGCCTAGTTACCCGTTCATTATCCAGGGCTATTTTGACTTCCTTGTTATTTTGTTCTGATCCTTATTGAGATATTCTACCTTGTTCTTTAATATAGGAAATGCTTGTTTTTCTTAGCTATTAGATGATCTGTTCCTTGTTCTCAGTGTGTGTGTGTCCAAATGTGTGATGATGGGAAAACCTAAATGTTAATCAGGACGCATTGATTTGGATGCGATTAAACCCGTGCGGGCGAGCCAGTGCCGCCCAAAGTGGATAATATCCTGACATGTAGGAGGGGACTTCCTAACTCATGTGTTGGATAGTGTGACACGTGTGCTTGTTTTGAATGTTTGTGGTTGATAACTCTTGGGGGAGTGTTCATGAATGTAAGGAGGGGGGTTATGTTCCAGCATTCCAACAACACATGGGTCTACCCCTAAGAAGTATCTCTAGAGGGTGGTTGTTTGGACCTCTCTTTTTTTTCATTCTGGGTTGTTCTTATATTCTCGGGGATGAGAATAGTTTGAGAAGTATCTGATGTAATGGACCAGGTTTTTGGGGTCCACTACTTGGTAAAAATATGTTGTTGAGGTGTTCTGGGTGGTCTGGAAGGCCATCCCAGCTTCTCGGTGACTCATAGCGGTATCCTTGGCATACCGGTAGCCTCGGCTTAACGGTAGACCTGGCCTACCGGTAACCTTGGGGTACCGGTAGCTCTCGGCTACCGGTACCTCCCGACTACTGGTAGCTCCCGGCTACCGGTAGCTCCGGGCTACCGGTAGCTGTCTGCTACCGTTAGCTCTAGGCTACTGGTAGCTCTCAGCTACCGGTAGCTCATGGCTACCGGTAGTTGTCGCCAACTGGTATCTCTCGCCTACCCCCATAGGTTTTCTAGTAGCACCTCCTTTTTGAGCAAATTGGTTTTTAAACCTTGTTTTGACCCATTTAAGCCTATTTTAAATCCCATTAATTCCCTTTAATGGTGTTTAATTAAATGATTAGTGAGCTACCCTCCCTAAATGAAAAACCATGATGTGTGCGTCGGTTTAGACCGCCCCGAAAGGTGGGGACCCTTTAATGGCATGTGGGGTGTCCCAGCCACATGGTCAACCAACGATCCCGCTTCTTACGCAATTTTGAGTTTTTTTATCTCTATATCTTATCCATCCCAGGAATGGTGTATCTCAGCCTTTTTAACCTGAAGTCTTCTCCTGAGTTTCCTTTTTCTATCACCCTACGCTTGGAGTACCCTTCCTCCTGACGAATTGTACCCTCGTTGCGAAGTTTTCCTTGATCGCATTCTGTGGAGTTCATGCTACTCCTATTTTCCCAATTTCCACATGAGGATGTAATGTTGATCCTTGATCAGTCAGGTAGGGATCTTACCTTCATCTCTCCTTTCTGTGTATCATGCAGGGCGGGCATGCTTTTGTCTTTGTGGATATTGATGAAGCCCAACTTAATGTAGATAATGAACGACCCTTGAAAGAATAAAAAGGGGGGGTGTGGTTGATGTCCTGCTATGCTATTTTATTGTTGATATGTGTTGTGAATTATATGGGCCTATGCTCATTGAAAATCATGTTCATTGGTGGTCCTTCTCTACACACTAATTAACCTCGGTGTTCCTGGATGTTTAAATAATGGTAACAAGGAATTGGTTAATTACGTATATGGGGTTAAATAAATTAGAAGAACCAGGATTAACCCTTTTCTGTGATAACCCTGGCTAAAGTACAGTGGAATTGAAATCATGGAGTGTGTTAAATATTTTAAATCTGAAATTACCTATGTGGGCATACCTTGTGTTTGGTTTTCTTCCTTCACAGGATGATTACCTGTGACTTTATGGTTTTCTTGGATGAGATTCCCTGTCATTACACTTTCGCTGGTTCTGAATCAGAGGATGTGGGGGGGTTGCTCTTCTTATATCACGAATTGGGGTGGAATCCTCTGTTGAGGAGAAACCGTTGGCTTCTGATTTTAGGGACATGGGGATGTGTCTTGGGGTTGTTTTGTTTATAGTACCTTGAGGGAACTCACTTGATCCCTAGTTTTTGAGATTTTATAAGAGAACCGGGCGTAAATGCTTAAATTACCTGATGTTTTTCCTTTCTGCCAATTTTGTTGTTGCATTTCTGAATGTGCCTATTAGTTTCCCGGTAGTGAATGGATTAACTCATCCTAAACTGTTATGAATGATAACTTGAACAGGGGAACTGGGGACTGTTTGTTGTGTGCCTGCTTTCTGAGGCAGCAGTGCTTGTTCACCTTCTTGTATCCATTTAAAGAGTCGTAGGTTGGGCTGTGTGTTAGTATATATATGTATATTGTATGTTTTGTGTTTAGTCGCACCCCACCCACATTGGTCACTTAGTGTCAGACACCCCATTTCATGGAGAAGGGTGTTCCCCCCTAGTTACTCTCCTTCCTGCTCCCTCTTCCCTTGGTTGTGATGGCTGGAGGCAACCTTACACCCAAGATGTTTCGGGTAGGTTTCGTTTGTTGTATCGTTAGCCCAGGAGTTTTCGGGAAGGGGTTCTGGTTATGGTTGGTTTTCCCAGGTGTCTTCAAGATAAGGCCCATGTGTTTTCAGGCGGGAATGGATGGTCTCGAGGCCCAGGTGTGTGCGGGCAGGGATGTGTGGTTGTGAGGCCCAGGTGTGTGCGGGTGGGAAGAGCGTGGTAGTGTTAGGACGTTTTCTGTTAGTGATGAGAAGCTAGCTAGTGGGGGAAATGGTGGTGTGGGGTACCCAAATGTTTTGTTATTTACTATTACCTTACTACTTGTGTTATTTGGTGAGCGTGGCCGGTGAGGTGGGATGGATAGACTCCTTGATAGATGTAGGTTTTTCTTCTTCTCATAGGGACTTTATTACGTATCCCCACTTGTGTATGAGAGCTATAGGTTTTCCCTACTGAGTATACTTTGTATGCTCACCCTACGTTTACTTTCAGGTTTCCATGAGGACTTTAGAGACTGTGCGGGACCTTACTAGTCTGGATGTTGGAGTTGCTATTGGTCACTATTGTTTTATGCTTCGGCTTTTCATTTCCTACTGGTTTATACTTGGGAGTTCTTGTACTTTGATCAGTTTGATTATTAAAACATGCATATAGTTTGGTTTTACCTTGAGTTTTCTGTACTTGGTGGTGGTTGGTGTTGACTCATCCTTTCTCCCAGTCTTGGTTAACTAAAAAGGTTAATGACTCCCATATCGTGAAAATGTTATACCCTTGGTGCTAGTCGCCACTCCAGGGCCTACTGGAGGCTGGACTCGGGAGTCATTATCTCTCCTTCAACTTAAAGAAGGAAGGGTGGGGCAATCTGCTGTCCCTTCCCTCTTTTTGGTGAAGGCAAGTCGTGACAGCAGCTAGCTGCCTTACATATATCCTTTGTGGATAGGGATGGATCAGCCTATCTACAGTCTCTTATAGTCAGTCCCCCACTTCTTCAGCGAGTTATAGAGGCACAACATGGGGACGCTAACTGCGAGACACAGAGTGCTCCGATATACACAGCGCAAGCATCTGATGGATTTTATGAAGGTGGGGAACACGTCATCCTCTTTAGAGGATGTACCATGGTACCAGTTGCACTTTATGAGGAATTTTTAAGGGAGTTTCACACTTTCCCTCTAGTGGTACATCCAGGTGTGGTGAAGATGTACCGGTACCTTCGACAACAGCACTGGTGGCTAGGTATGAAGAAGTTTGTAGTGGAGTTTGTCTCTCGATGCCTCACTTGTTTGCAAGTGAAGGCGGAGCCCCAGGTACCAGCATGCTTGGTTCATCCCTTATAGGTCCCAGAGTGGAAATGGGATGGGATATCCATGGATTTCGTGATAGGTCTTCCACGTACATCTATGGGTCACGATTCGATATGGGTGATCATCGACCGACTCACCAAGTCAGCATACTTCCTACTTACCAAAGATGGTATGGGCTACCATAGATAATATAAAAATCATCCAAGAGTGGATTAAGACTGCATAGATCAGGAAAAATTCATATTCTGATGGAGACCTATGATGTTCGAGGATGGTGACCACGTCTTTCTATGGGTCTGACCTCGATGAGGTCTATAGATATTTGGCCAATGTGGCAAGCTATCTCCAAGATTTACCAGACCTTTTCAGGACCTTATTAGACTAGGTGAGGTGGCGTACCGCTTGGCTCTTCCACCTCAGCTACATCAGGTGCACGACGTCTTCCACGTATCTCAGCTGACGAGATATGTTCATGACCTGTCCTGCATCATCGACCACAGGGAGCTGGAAATCGATGATGGGGAAACTTTCACGGAGGTTTCAGTGGAGATTAAGGATCGACAGAAGCGGGTCTTGCATGAACGGTCGATTCCTCTGGTTCAAGTTCGCTGGCAGCACGAGAACCTCCAGGAGAGCACATGGGAATGGGAGGCTTAGATGCATGCCCAGTACCCCCTTTTGTTCCCTTAGATCAAGTTGTAGATTACGGGAACGTAAGTCCCTAAGGTGGGGAGAATGTAAAGACCCAAAATTCATGTGGAATTTTTTTAATACATGGAAATTTTACGAGTGTTCAGTTTCTGACAGCGCATGATTCTGAGGCCCGGAGTGCCCGGAATGATACATCGAAGTTTTGTTAAGCTTAAATTAACACGCTTAAGCAGTTTTCCTGAAAAAGTGGAATAACTCTTAAACGGTTACTCAGATCAGAAATCCAAGGGCACAGTTGCACTCAAGATGGCGGGTTTACCCTAGGCGTGACTTAATTTTAGTCGGTGTGGGCCTCCTTTGAGATATCCCAAAAATGGAATAACCCTAAATAAAATAATTAATTAAATTATTTTATTTTTCAAACGCTTATAACTCACACATGGTAGCTCAGATTAAAAATCCAAGACCACCACTGAACTCGTGAGCACATTGTTTATTTAAGAAGATACTAACTTTAGTTGGTGTGGGCCACCAAAAAAAGTTAGTTTTTGGCCACAAATAAAATAATTAAGTGAAAATTATTTTATTTTAAAATTCATAACTTCTAAACAGTAACTCTGATTGAAAATACGAGAGTACCTTTGGGTTCTTGGGGGCGTGTTTCACCTAGGCAAAGCCTAACCTCAATGGTAGTCGGTTGAGGGTGACTGATATTAATTTTTAGAACTTTTTTTCAGGTATGTTCTGTAAATGTACGTTCGGAATTTTATAACTATTGAACCGGTGCACGGAATTAAAATCTGAGGGCACCGTTGAACTCACAGCACCGATATTTTCTTAAGAATACTTTCACCTCGATGGCGTATGGTCAGGAATAAAAGTTAGTTTTTGGTTTAAAAAAAGATAAAATAAAGTGTAGCCACACTTTATTTTATTCCAGCAGCCATGTGAGTGTGGGTAGTTGGAACCTCCACTTGGGAGTTGGTGGTGGGACCACCACACCCTAACCTCCCATGAAAGGTTATGGTGCTGGGTCCCACCCGAACCCAATCTCCCATGTGAGGTTAAATGTGGTGGGGACCCCACGTGGCCACCCGACCCCTATTAATGGGAGGAGACCATAACCTCTCAACTTCACCTATTAATGGTGCCACAACCACCCCTTTTAATGGACAAAACCTCCTCTTTGAATATGTGGAATCTCCCTTTATTAATTACACCAACACGTGCGAATTAATTAAGGAGAGCCTCTTGGCATCCTCCAAATTAATTGTGACACCCCTCATGCAATTAATTTGGTGGAGCTGGGTTAATTAATTCTACCAGTTGAATTAAGTGCCAACATGATTTTATTCAAACCCTACCTATCCTATAGAAAGGAATCTTGGGGGAAGGATTTGGGATGGCTTCATCAAGCAGCTAAACACTGGAAAAGAGACACGTCGCCCAACACTTGGAGGATTACGCCCCTCCCAACGAAGAAGGAAAAGAACACCGGAGACAACCTTCTTCTCCGACCTTCTTCCTCGGACCCCTTCAACGTGGGACGTGATCGTCTACCATGGATCGACGACCAACCTACCACGCTTTCAATGAACGATCTCCCATTAATCAAAAGTATGGGGTGTGTTTTAAGTTGTTTAACTCTTTATCCTCTCACGTTGAATCAAATTCTTGAGCCTCTTGTTATTGTTCTAATGTGGAGGGTTTGGGCCGAACAAACACAGCCCGACACCTCTACAACATTTATGATTTCAGAACCTTGAGTTGATGGAGAATTATGGATGGCATGACAATGAGGCGACGACAACGAAGACATCAAATAAAGGTCGCGCTACCTGCGGTCTTCGCGAACCGCGCTGCAGGCCGAGCGGCGCTCGACCAGCCTATCTGCATGCTTCCCGGTGCATGCCCTGGCCGAAACCGCGGTCTTCTCTCCCCCTGGCACCATTCCAGTGTGCCCCGCACACTGCTGGCATGCCACGCGCCCTGCCCTGTACCCTGAGCCTCGGCTGCCCTACCCAGCGCGTCCCCGCGCCCTGCCCGCGCACCCCAGCGCCCTGATCTCACGCCCCCGCGCCCTTCCCGGCACACCGGCTGCCTGCCCGTGCCCCGCGTGGCCTTCAGTTGGCCTCTCGGGACAAGTCGCCTGAGATGCACCCCTCGCGGTGCTGGCCGAACCTGCCACTAGCCTTCGGGCCGAGTTGCCCACATGGCGACTTCAACCCGAATTGTCCACGTAGTCTGCTGGGCCAAGCCCAGCAGACTGGGCCGAACTGAGCAGACTGAACCACCCAACGGGCTGGGTCAGACCAAGTAAGTTAGGTTGGGTCGACCTAGACCAGGTTGACCCAGACTGGGTTGGGCCAAGTCGGTCCGACTGGGTTGGACCGGACCCGGGCCCATACTATTTCCTTTACTTTCTTAGACCATATCATTGGCACCAGACATCTGTTTGATGAACCATCAGCAGTGCCAATATTCTTGGAGCATAGCCATCCATTTTAGAATACCCCATTAGAGTTTGGGGTATAGTTGAGTCATGGTCATGTCGGTTCGTACACGAATCCAACCGGGCATCAGGACTAAAATGCTAATAACTAAGAGACCGGACGTCCGATTGATGCGTCGTATGTTGCTTTGAGACCCTTATGACATGGAAGACATTTAAGATATTTCGTAGTGGGACATTGTGACCCTTGGAGTATCATCTTGTAGCTCAGGGAGTGGACCATATCAGAAATGAGAAAACAGAGTACGGAGACCTAGTAGCTGGCTGAGACCTGACGACTACTTGACCAATTCGTTTTGGAGTGACTCGACTGGCCTAGTGGGGAGCGCTACTGTGTGAGGCGGCAGACCCATGGCGATGGAGCACCACTGTGTGAGGAAGAAGACCGACGGTACTCGACAGGAGGAGTACCTCTGTAGGTTATTAGGGGGAGCGCTACTGTGTGAGGTGGCAAACCCCAGGTGGGAAGCATCTCTGTATGACATAGTTATCCCATGGTACTCGACCGGAGGAGTACCTCAGCAGTCTAAGGTTAGTGAGTATCATCTCGGAGTCATGACAGAGCCACTGTACTCGATAGAGGATGAGTTCTCCAGCAGTAGTGGCTTCGTTAATGAAAATCCTAGTTTGAGCTGAGTCAATGACCTTTGTGTATTCCTCATGATTGATATGGGTTACTTAATAACTTAGGTATATGTATGGGCATATACCTAAGCAATGGTTATCTATTGAAGTTGTACTTTATGGTTTCTCCTTGTTATATTTTGTAAGACCTTCAGGGTCTTAGGGTCCCTACTGAGTATCGTTATACTCACCCCAGCACGGGCAATGCCCGCACCTCATTGTGTTGGATGCAGAAGACAAACAGTGCTGATCGAGGCAGAGTGTACGGGGATTGGATGGTACCCAGAGGTGGACCTCACGACGAGTTGGTACCAAGAGGAGGCGGAAGGACGCGGAGCACTGAGGAGGCTGTTTTTACCTACCCCTCAGGTAGGATCCATGGTGGAAGATCCAGGATCTGCTAGACACCTTCCATCTATTTGTCTTTTTTAGTTGTACCTCTTTGTCCTTTCCTTGTACTTTACTATTGGGCTTGTATTTCCAGCCACTTTACTTTCATCATACTTGTTACACCTTTTTTACTTGGAGTTTTCTTCATCTTGTACTCTGGTTGTGTTTTTTTATAGTTATAAAGGAAATACCTTCCCATATTTAGGGATTTACACCTTTGGTTCTAGTCACCAGCCTCTGGCCTATGGAAGGCGGGCTTGGGGTAGTCATGATTCGAGCCCTAGGGGACGGGTTGTGACAGGATCAATATGGGAAAAGGGTTAAAAGGTGTGTGGGAAATTCTTTAGTAGAAGATTTTCTGGAAGTATTGGGTTTTTTGATGGGTGTGGGAGTTTTACATGGGGGGATTCCGGGTAACATAATGTTTGAGAAATTTCAAGCTCTGGAAGTAGGATTATTGGAATGTAATGGATCAGATGACTAGAAGAATGAATATTATTCATGTGTGTCATGAGTGAACTGTATTGAGAGGGAATGAAGGATGAGAAATATTACTTTTGTGAATTATTTCTAATAATTGGTGGTAGATGGTGCAATATTCAGTGGTCACAATAGAATTACCAGTTTCAATGGATTCTCTCATGAAGGCCATTGTACTTCAAAGTAACTTTCAAATTGACTTGGTTTCTTATAAAAAATTTTATACTTTGTTTATCCTGAAAAAAAATTCTTCATAAACTAGTTAGCTTATTATAAAATTGTTCATAAACTGGTTGATTTGTTTATATAATTGTTTATAAATTGTTTGGTTTGTTTATACAATTATTTATAAATTGTTTGGTTTATTTTATAAAGGTGTTGTAATTTTAGAGTTTTTATGGGTTTTATTATGGAAATAATTTGGTGCCTGTTTGGAAAAGATAAGTGCCATTTTGTAAATTTTTAAATGTTTGGGTGTGTGTGTGTTTAAAACTCAAGGTCCCGTTTGGAACTTTCATAGGATTTGTGTGTTTTACATTCCTAGCCTCTAGCTTTATTCTATGACACACATCCTTGGATGCTTGATGCACCTCTTCTTATTGAACCTTTTTATGGATTAACACAACCGACCAAAATATAATTACTTAAATTGGCCTAATTCTAATGAAAATATATAATAAATATTTAAACACATTGCAACTTTATCATTTCCATCAACATCTTCACATCATTCACCCCGCCAAGATTATTATTTACACATTCCACATCACTTTTCTCTATTTGATGAATGAAACCAAACCTATTAAGATTCAATGAGTTTTGTAATATAATTCCTATATTTACATGGACACTGGTCAATGACAATTGGAAATGTAATGATATGTCCCTAGTTGGAATCATAAACAACAACTGACCTGACTTTCTACTAACCTAAGAGGCGTTCGTGATCCCTACAGAATAACAATGACCCCCTGGAAAAAAGATACAATTAATGTGGAATATTTGACCCCTAAATTAGAGTAAATTAGAAATCATATTTCTCTTAAAAACCCTACATGTCCCATTCATAAGTTGAAAATCAAGGGAAATATTAGATGTGGAAAAAATAAATAAACAAGAAGTATATATCATAGATTGAAAATAAAATCCCAATATTGACCAATAAAACTATTTAACCAAATATGTCCATTTCTTAAATCTCATTGGACCTATTTTAAATAGGTATAACATTTGATTTCTCATTTTATGTTTTTGTTTCAGTTATAAATCTACTCCTCTATGCGCCTCTCCACCGCAGCGAACACACCTTCACTGCATGCTGAACGACACCTTCATGGTAAATTTTCTCCTCTTATATATTTTTTCCTCTTGTTCTCATGTTTTTACTATTTGATATTTATTTTATGTTGTGAATTGTATGGAATAAAAAACCCTCTGAAAATTGTGGTCATTGGTGGTCCTTGTTTACGCACTAAATGAATTGCATGTTGGTTGGTACCTATTGAACATTTGAATATAGAAATTAGTAATTTACGTATACTTGGGAAATGAATGAATTCACTGGGATAGTAAAACTTCTGTGATAACCCCTAAACTAACATGTGGAATTGAGTAAGGGATTCTTTGTAATATCTGAAATTATGTTTGTTTGGTTTGTATGGTGTTGCGATTGTGAGCACAATTGTGTGTTTATATGGTGTAGTGGTTTTTAGCATAATTGCTATGCTATTTTTTCTATGTTGTAGTTCCTACACCATTTAATATCAATCCAAACCTTACCCATTTCAATGGAACCACTACTTTTTTACTAGTTTAATTCCACTGAATCGTAGAAAACCACTTCACTAGAGGACTCTATTGGACACTTTATGGACACCCCAGTCAAATAACCATAAAACCACATATAATGAATCCTTCCAACGGAAAGAACTCTATATAAAATCATACCATCTATTAGTTTAGTACCATAGTTCTTGAGTCGAGACATTATGTATCTAGAGAAATACTAAAAAACAAATTTAAAATAATGCATATAGATCACATGTGGAATACAAAAACATTCTAGTATAAGGGCTTCTCTTAGTTAGTTCCATTGATCTGGTGGTTGAGATGATGGGTGTGATCTACTTTGGTCCTGAGTAATGCATGGAGAGGTAAGAGCATTGTTTTCCATAGCTAGTTTCATTGATTATAGTTGGATTAGGACCCTAGTTGAACTTTTTTTGTGTAATTATTTTTTTATATGTTAATATTACTAAATAAAATAAGATGAATATAAATAAAGAATGGATGAATGCCAACCTGTTGGAAAAAGAGTATGAAGATGGAATGAAAGTGTATATCCAGTGTTCAAAACATCATGCATATAACCCTTCTCAAATCATTTTTCTGTGCTGACATTGTTGTTATTTAAGACAAATTAGTCCAGAGGAGTTGGAAGAACACTTGATCTATCAAGGAATAGATCGAAGTTATACATGTTGGAATAAATTGGTGGAAACAAACGAATATAGGTAGTGGCTAGGGTATCACTTCATTTTATGGACCATCTAATATGATTACAAGAATGAACAATTAAGACAACTATATAGAGGATGTGATTATAGATGTTAATGAAAATGAAGATCATATTGAGGAAATAACATGAATAGTTGAAGATGAACTTTTTGATTTCCCAAAATTGTTTGAGAAGTTAAAGAGTTGTGAAGAGACACTATTGTATGCTCATTGCACTAAATATACAACTTTTCCATCCTTACTGAAGTTGTATAATTTGAAAGAAGGAAATGGGTGGAGTGATGCCAGTTTTACGAAACTACTTTCTCTCCTAAATGAAATGCTCTTAGAAGATAATGATCTCATGAGATGAACATACAACATCAAATAAATGATAAGCTTAATGGGTATGATCTCTGAAAGAATAAACACCTGCCCAAATGACTTCATACTATTTCGGAAGGACCACATATTACTTAAATAATTCCCAAAGTGTGGTGCTTCTTGATACAAGAAATATGAATCTAGTCCAATGAAAGTTGTATGATACTTTCCAATATTTACAAGGATTAAGAACCTATATGAAAGTGAAAAGACTTTATGAAAATTGATATGGCATGAAGATACAATAATTAAAGATAGGAAACTTCTTCTCCTAACATACTCTCCTCGGTGGGAGAGAATTGATCATGAGTATCTTGAATTTAGAAATGAGCTGAGAAACCTTCATCTTGTGTTATCTTCAGATGGAGTGAATCCTTTTGGTTATCAAAGAATCACTCATATTAAATGGCCAGTTATGTTGGTAAATTATAACTTACCACTACGGTTATTCATAAAACGAAAATACATCATGTTATCTATGCTTATATAAGGACCAGAACAACTTGGTAATGATATTGATGTTTATTTGGATTAACTGATTAAGGATTTGAAATTATTGTGGGATTTAGGTGTTACGTTGTATGATGCTTACAAAAATAAATATTTCACTATGAGATCCATGTTGAATAGGATGATAAATGATTGTCCTACTTATAGAAAATATTCAGGATATATCATTAAAGGAACTCAAGGTTTACCTATTTGCGAACAAGGTAAACAATCAATTAGGTTGAAATATTAATCAAAAACCATGTTTCTAAGACATCTAAGATTTATTCCCCAATGACATAAGTACTGATCTTGGAAAAAATTAGTTTATGGAAGTTCAAAATAACATTCAACACCATATCCACTAATAGGTGATCAATTTTTTAATAAATTAAAAGATGTGGACACTAATTTTGGTTAAGCGTTTTTGAAAAACCTTACAAAAAATGGTTGGAAAAAGTGATTAATTTTTTTTGAGTTACTATATTTTAATTATCTGTATGTCAAAAAATTTCTTGATGTTATGCATGTTGAAAAAAATTTATGTTATAATATCATCAACACATTGCTAAATTCACCTAGCAAAACCAAGGATGGAATTAAGGCTAGGTTGGACATGGTTGAGATGGGAATATGAGAAGATTTGGCACCAGTGAAGGGTGAAAAGGAACATTTCTTCTTCCTGTTGCTTACACTCTTTCAAGGAAGGAGAGATATCAGTAAACCTTTTGAATGATGTAAAATTTCCAGTGCGGTATTCACCATATATCAAGAACATAGTGTCAATGAACAATTTAAAGATAAAGGGGTTTTAAATCACATGATTACCATGTTTTGATGTAACATCTAATTCTTATTGATTTATATTTCCTTTTTTCACAAGATTGTCAGCCATACATTAATGAAGCCATGTTTCGTCTTTAATACTATAGGAAATAAAGTTATAGACCCGGTGAAATTTCCATCTAAGGAAATATAAATTGCCTTTATATTATGTGAATTTGAAATTTTCTTCGCTCTATCATTATTTGATATGATATTTCATTTGATGGTTCACTTGGTGAGAGGTATTTTACTATGTGGTCCTATACATTATAGATGGATGCACCCCATTGAATGGTATATAAAGATTTTGAAAGGGTATATCAAAAATTGAAGTTAGCCAGAGGGTTGTATTGACGAGTGATATATTGTTGATGATTTCATTGAATTATGTACCAAATACCTATCTGGTGTGGAAAGAATTAGACTAACGAAATCTCATCACACTAGGTGGCATGAGGGTGAAGGAATTTCTGGAAGAGAGGTTGTCAAAATCAATATTACAGATCAGGAGCAGGCCCACCATTACATTTTTTAAAACAGTTTTGACCTTGACTGATATGTTCAAACCCACAAAGAAATTATTAGGAATTTCAATCCATCTAGGGATGAAAAATGGATATCAGATACACATAATCAGTAGTTTATTGTATGGTTTTTGACCACATTTTTAATAAGTTAGATTAAAATACAAACTCAATTTCAGAATGAATTCGATGGTTAGCTGGAGGACCAAGTATGTATGTTTTATTTTACAATGCTTATGTAGTTAATGGTTATACATTTTATAATAATGAACATGATAAAGACAATACCATGAAGAATAGTGGGGTTACACTTGTGGATGAAGCGATGCATGTTTCTGGTGACAAGGAAAAAATCCATTTTATGTGAATATGTCATAAGTTGGATTCAGGAAAAAAATATGAGAGTTGGATTATATGAAATCTCAAGTGACAATTTTTCAATTCAAGTGGGTTAATAATAGGAGTGCTATTAAAATAGATGAATTGGTTTCATGAAAGTTGATTTAATTAAGGGGAGAAAGATGAACTGTTTATAATGCCTTCACAGGAAGTAAAAGTATTTTATGTTTTAGATCCTGCAAACTGAAACTGGTCAATTGTTTTGTTATCAACCAAAACAACTGAAGGGTCAGATTAAAATTCAATAGAGGTTGACCCTTTCATTGGAGATTCACAATCATTTTGTAGTTGTCCCAATGTATATGTTGATTTGTATGTTAGAGGAGACCACAACGAAGGGATTTACATAGTCGATAGAGGGGTAAAATCTCTTCAATCTATATAAAAAAAAATAGTTCAGTAATTAGGTTATTTTTTATTGTAATATACACTGTGTTACCTTATGTTATTATCAGTACATTGCTGCTTTTATGTAATCTAATTTAAATTTAAAACCACTTCTGGAGATAATGACTTCTACACCTACTAATGCACCCAATTCTGAGGCACAACAGTTCTCTCAACCTGCTTCTAATAGTCCTAGTGCAGTGGAACAATAGGTATCTCAACCTGTTTCTATTGGTTCCAGTGCTGAGGTACAATAGGATTTTCATCCTGTTGTTGCTGGTCCCACAGGCAATAAAACCCTGGTGACACAAAAAAAAGAGCACTGTAGTTTTACACTGTTAGCCGAAATCCATAAGGAAAAAGAAAAAGGCATAAAATTTTAGGTTGGATGGAATAAATGAGACTAGCATATTAACCCCAAACATATTTAGTAGCTACATTGGAATCATCACTCGACAACACATGATGATTTATGTACAAGCGTGGATCTATGTTGTCATCAGGTTTAAGACACTAATGTGGAAAGAGATTATGGTAACATTATGAAATCATTTCATTAATTTATTAAAATAAAATAAAATACTAAAACATTGAATTACTCCACATAATCCATTGTAGAGTGCATTTGTAGTAGATGCCTCACACAAGGAGTATATATCAAGAGTTGTAGGAAGGATTCATAGAGGATTCCACACAATTTAAAAAAAATATCATCTTAATGATGATGAAGGGAAAATCAAGCCACACCAACCTACTCTTTATGAATACATGATATCCCAAGGAGCATGGGATGCGTTTAGTAGCTATCATGCAGAGCAGAATTTTCAGGTACACTATGTCTGGTAATATGTCGTTTGACATTACTTATATTCTTCACTTTAATTGAGAGTTTTTTATTTATTAAACCACAATTGAGTCTGGAAATAAGGAATGGGAATCAAAACCAGCATACCCCTACCGTAAAGCAAGTATGGGGCTTGCTTCGCTTGAGAAGTTTTGTTTATGTATTTTAAATCTAACGTAATACTTTTATGTGACATAAAAAAACACTATAAACATGTTCCTATGTTTATGTATATATTGATGAATTGAAATAAAAATCCACTTCATTCCCACACCATGTGCTATAGAAGGAGGCCCGTGTAAATAATGATGGGATACAGATAGATGAAAACACACAAAAAGTGTGGGAAACATGTGTAAGTATAACATAATATAATTTTTTTAATCACTATTACATAACAATGATTACTTATTTTACTATATTTTCTATCTAAAATAATCACAGGATTAAACAAAACCTGCACTAGATGAAGACATAAATTCAGTGGCCATGAAGCAGCCAGAATAGTATGGCCGCGTTAGAGGTGTGAGTTTTGGGGTGACACCGTGAACATATTTTCAGAAAGAAAAATAAGCGAAGGATCAAATTGAGGAAATGAAAAAGATGATAGAATCATTATCTATGTTTCAAGAAGAATTAAAATTCTAGATAGATATGATAACATGTTTCATGGGGGGAAAGAGAAGGAACAACTCAAGAACAACCTGTGCTTGAAAATCTTTCCCCACCCCCACCAGTTTTGAGGTGCGCCATTCCCCTAAACACCTGACTCAGATGAGGTAATCAATGTTATAAAAAAAATTTATGTGAAATTATAATCATATATACATTGATGCCTTTCCTATACTGATATTCTATAGGGTGAAAATGACTGTGATTTATATCTATCAACTCCCACCTAGCACCTTGTAGCAAGGTCTACGATGTTCAAAATATAGAATGACATCATACGTATCAGACCACTTCCAACATATCATGTTAGAGTGTTGATTAAGTAGATCACGTCCTGAGAACCAAGAGATGAGCTACATATTCTAAATGATGATGACGACATTCATATGGTTGAAAAAGCTATTGGAAAACTCATCTTATGGACCTCAATTATTGTAAAAAACTTGTTGACAAGAAGGTGTTCATTTCCAATTTATTTTTCAAGCTGAACCTTTGAAATTTAATGAAAAAAGGTAAAAAATTATGAATATTATTACAGAACGACAAATAGAAGGGGGTCAAATGAAAGATTGGCTAAAAACTATCTCAAGGATCAACCTACTCATTGAAAAGATCTACTGATCGAAACTTCACCCCACCCATTCTATATCATTATTTAATATCATTATAGGCTCATGTGGATACAATGTTGATATATAAACATACTCACATAGTTGATTTTGAAAAACATATGCACGAAGAGGAAAAATCATATTTTATTAGTGATGAAAATGTAAATGAAATCCTCATTATGAATGGATAGGTTCCTCATTTGTAAATGTACACATGAGGTATGTTTTAATGATTTGATTTTACAAAAGCTGATATACTATGATAATTATTAATAAATACATTTAGAATTTTTCAGAGGCGTATATATGAAAACAATTTGTAGGGATTTCCCCATGAAAAAAATTTGGCACTCGTTAGTCTTCACAACTCCTCTTCAAAAGAAGAAATAAATTCCGATAAAGAGGGTGAAATAATTTCATCCCTACTCAAATCCTTTGAAAAAAATTATGGAAGACAGACTCTTTTTAAACCCAATGATGTAGGGGTAAAACTCTAAAATTTAATCATATCAACTATATTTTCATTTATTTCATTACTTATTCCATTTTTTGTTTTTAAGCAGCATTGGATGTGGATTGTAGTCAATTTGAATACTCTAAAGATTTATTTTTTGGATTCAATGAATGGATATCCAGCAAACCGACCATGCATGATGGATTTTGTCAATTTTTAATACACTAGATCCAACATTTTAGAACTAAACATCTAGTTATATAATTTATATTATCTTTTAATGGGGATTTTTTTATGATAGGGAGGTGAATCAATATCCTCTACTTCATGGAATGAATCTAAGGCCTACAGACAAGAACACCCACGAGATCTACAACTGGACAAGTATCCGGGTATATATAATAATATTTCACTATCTAGACACAAATCAAAACAAATTACTTATTTTTCTCGATGTTTCTATAGTGTAAAAAACAAATAAAGGAAAAGGAATGTGGTAATTATGTTTGTATATTTATGAAATAGATCATATTTAATCAACCAACTAGCATCTCTAAATGAGTATTTTTAAAAATAATTAATAGTTCATTTAAAATATTTAATAATAATTTTTGTATTTATAATTTTTCAGTACTACCATGACAATCGCAAAAACTCATATTCACAAGATGTAATAGATGTGTTTAGAAACGAATGGGAATCATACCTGATGGAAGATTACACACAAATATTATGAAGGTGAATTCCAACTACTAATTTTATCCTTATATGATCATTTATATCTCTATTGTTTACACTTATTGAGCATATATGATCACCCTTTATTATTTTTTATACCCTTATGTTATGAAGAATGGTTTTAGAAATGATTTTTTTTCTAGTAAATAATAACTTAATGATAGGCTCTTATGAATGAGTTCTTTATGTTTTAATTTTTCCAAAATCACTAAACCTAAACTATTATGGCATGGATCATTTATATTCTTTATTTTGGTTATTTATGCTGATGTTTTTACTGATTTAGTTTGATGGAAGAATATTGGTTGTATATCACTCACAAATTTAATAATAAAACTAATGATTCTTCAATACTATTAGTTAACTACCTCTTAGCATACCATCTGATCTGAACTTATGATTAGGCGTCCCTGTGATTCTCTCACCTGACCCCATATTTATGATATCGTCATTCAAAAATCATTTTTACTTCTCTTAATTATATAGGATAATAATTCATACATTCAAAAGGATATGTATGAATCAGTATCATATCAAACCAACACACTATGTGACCGGTTTGACTCGAAATGCATGTTTCTAGTTTGAAATTATATTTTTGTAAATAACCCAACGAAAATAATACAAACTGAGAAAATGCATTTGTATTTTTTTGATACTTTAGGGAAAAGATCCATAAGTAATTTGTGACATATACGAATCGACCCAACCTCAATTAAATGCACAATATGACTAGTATGACTCTAAGTGTCTCTTTTTATTTAAAAATGACATTAATTTTTGAAAAAAACACAAGTGACATACTGAAAACTGAACAAACATATTAATATTGTTTTGATACTTTATGACAATGATTCATGAGTCATTTGTGACATGTATGAATCAACCTCACATTAATCAAATGCAAAATGTCACCATTATTTCTAAAAGTGTTTATTATCAGTTCAAATTTGATATTTTATCTCAAAACGTATCACGGACTGAAAACCATGAAAACCCACTCCAATTGTCTTCATAATTTAGGATAACAATTCCTACGTTCTTTATGACATGTATGAAGCATCCTCATATCAAACCAATGCACGACGTGACTAATATGAATCGAAATGCATGTTTTCAGTTTGAAATAGCATTTTAGTAAAAAAACACAACTAACATACAAAAAACTAAGCAAACACATTCGGATTGTTTTGATACTTCAGGAAAAAAATCCATATGTCATTTGTGACATGTAGAAATATACCACACCTCAATTCAATGCACAATACGACTAGTATGATTCAAAGTGTCTCTTTTTATAAAATTTTGACATTATTTTTAGAAAAAAAACACAAGTGACAAACATAAAATATAGAAAACGCATTTGGATTGTTTTGATACTTTAATAAAAAAATACATGATTCAATTGTGATGTTTAAAAAACAATCGCACCTCAATCCAATGCATGGTGTCACCAGTATGGCTAAAAGTTTCTGTTATCCATTTAAAATTGATATTTTAGCTCAAAACATATCACTCATTGAAAACCAAGAAAACCCACTCCAATTGTCTTCATAATTTAGGATAAAAATTCATAAGTTCTTTGTGATGTGTATGAAGTAGGCTCATATCAAACCAACACACGATGCGACCGGTATGACTCGAAATGCATGTTTCCAGTTTGAAATGATATTTTCGTAAAAAAACACAACTAACATAATAAAAACTGAGCAAACACATTCGTATTTTTTTTATGCTTTAGGAAAATGATCCATAAGACATTTTTGACATGTAGAAATCAATCAAACCTAAATTCATCAAACAATGTGACTGGTATGACTCAAAGTGTCTTGTTTTTTTAAAATTGACATTAATTTTAGAAAAAAAACCCAAGTGACATAAGGAAAACTAAGAAAAGACATTTGGATTATTTTGATACATTAAGAAAACGATCCATGAGTCACTTTTGACGTGTACAGATCAACTGCACCTCAATTTGAAGCATGGTGTAACCGGTATAAATCAAAATGTGTCATTTAAATTTGGTATTAAATTCTATAAAAGAACAAGTGACATACTCAAAACTAAGAAAACCCATTTGAATTGTTTTAATATTTTTAAAAAACTATCTATGACTCATTTTTTATTTGTAGGAATCAACCCCACATCAATATGATGCATGATGTGACTGCTATAACTCTAAATATATATTTTTTATTAAAAATCAAAATTTTATTAAAATTTTTTGAATAATGCATGATACCCCTTAAATTAAGAAAGTTGTAAAAGTAAAAAAGTAGAAAAGTAAAAAAATTGAGGATGATAAAAACTGACTAACAAAAAAATAAATCCAAATGCACCTTAGAAAACTAGATAGCGAATACTCATACTTTGATAAGAGGATCTTTCGCCCTGACCATGAGGGTGGCAACCCCTTAACCATGTTTTTAGAAGCACCCATGGTCCATCGAAATCATTAGAGTGAAAAATGTCATCATCTTACTTTTTTTCATTCCCATTAGGTGCACCACAGTCTTCCTCACTATTTTCAAAATCCAATAAATCAAAGGGATTATGAGTGCATACCTTTACTTTAGCTGTTTATTTAAAATTATGAGTAGGTGGAGATGTTCCATTCCCTTTACTGTCCAAGCCCTACATTACTTCCAAGGGTATATTAGAGTTTCCATACAATCCCCCTTTACCTTTATCGAATGGGGTGGCTAAAAAAGGAAAGGAGCGGATCCTTTTCCATGAGGGACAGAGGATTTGGGAACATTGCAAGAAACATGGGCTATAATAGTATCATCAATCACATTCCCTACAGAAACTTTTGAGTCAACATCAGGTGTAATGAAATCCCTCCCTTGATTAGGGGTTTCTTTGTATAAGAGAGCTCCTCCAGATCTAGTCTTTGGAAAAAAATTTATATCTAGCTTATCCTTCCCATTGTGGTTCTTGTCATATATCATCTTTTGTTCTTGCTATATGTTGAGGTCCACTTCCTCTAGGGTGAAATATTCCATGGTCGTTTGACTGTAATCTGAATCTTCAGCAACCTGGTCATAATAAAGACAACTAGATAACATTTCATTGAAAAAAACAATTTTCTTATGTTTACTTGTTCCCAAATCAGTCCAATAAATTGCAGGTTTGTCTGGAATAGACAAGACAATAGTACACAATGTACTATCATTGTTTGGAGTAGCATTCTGGGACTGGCTACCTTCTAAGTTTTCTTTTTCCAGCCTAGTGCAATCAAAAATGGGTCCACCCTTATCATGTAATGGGATAGAAACATTATTAACAGAACTCAAAGATGGGGTTATGGTCGGAGGTGGAATTACTCCAACATCAACATTCCCCTATGCCTCATTAAGAAGAGTAGCACTCTTGTCTATTCTTCTATAGTGATCTAAGTCATGTCCCATCATATGACATTGAGGAAAAATCATTTTTATTATAAATTCTGATGTAGTATGACCAATGATAGTATATTCTTCACAAAAGAGAGGCATTGTTTTTTATATTCTACTCTAAGATTAATATCATCATGCAGAGTAGAAAGCCGAATATTATCAATCATTGGAATAATTAGATAAACCTCTAACAAAATACAAGAAAATTGGCCAACATACACCATTTATGTGGAACTTTCCATCCTTATGGGGACTCCTAATGTAGATGTGATATCAAATAAAATTTCTGGATGCCATAAGATCCATTTTAAGCCATGCATTTTTACCCAAACCTGGGCATAAGTCTCCTGGAAACCAGACAGGATGAAATTTAGATTCCAATCATGTAATATCAAAGTTCCTGACCTTAAATTGATCGACCTAGTGTTCCATACCTTAACTTTAAAATTCTTCAGAGGGAACAAATGTACAAAAACCCATGGCCTAAGGAAACACATTTAAAATCGGAAAACCACCAAATGGTTGTATTCCAGTCAACAAGATCTGCATGTTTCCATAGTTTCATTCTTTTTGATAGGTTGATTAGATCCATTATAAAGAACTTATAGAGATATAACCTTTATGAAATAGCACTATTGGATTCCGAGATATGGGTCATTCCTCCTTTTCTAATAATAAACTGCATTGTCTGGCCACTAATAGCCGCAAATGAGCTGATAGTGCAACCCATGAAGGCAGTCAGGTTCCCTCCGTCTTACACCTTATTGTTCCTCGAATGGTGTCCTTGATGTGTAGACACTCGAAGGGAATAATATGTATACAAATTCAGACTTCAATATTTGAAATCATTTTATAAATTTATTATTTAATATTAATGTTTAATTTATTTCATTATTTCATTACTAACATGATATTTGTTTTCTTACATAGGAGGAATTTTTCTCTTGAGTTAGGATTCTATGTTCGACAACTAATACCATGGACGAAAATATTTGAGAGGATATCATAGATGAAAGAGGATGAAACATTAATGTTTTTAACTATTTTTTGGATAATGGTAATTGTAACTGTATAAAATATTGTTTGAAATGTATATAACAATGCGTCTTTTTGTATTCATGATGTCAAGTAAATGTATATATCATTGTTTGAGAAACTCTTGTGTCATTTGTTTCATTATTCTTCGCTTTGTTCGTGTGTAGGTGTTGTTTTGTGCATGTGTGTATGTGCTGGGTGTGTTGTTAAAAAAATAGAACATCCTAGGAAACTATGCCTTTATCAGTGCTCAAAATAATGATGATAAAGGGGGCCCTTTAGCTACACTAAAAAAGTGTTGTTAAGGGGGGGGGGGGGGCTTTATCAGCCCTTTTTAGCGCGGATAAAGGAACCCCTTTATCAATGATTTTTTTTTTGCGTGGATAAAGGGAACCCTTTATCAGCACTTTTTTAGCACTGTTCAAGGGGACCCTCTATCTTCACCATGATTAATAGCACTTTTATAGCACTGTTAAAAGAGGATTCTAGAGTTGATTAAAGGATTATTTATAGTAGTTCCCTTATGAAAGACCTTTTTTAATTATACTATTGTTAAATTTTATTCCATTACTATGTATCCCTATACCATATCATCTAAAAATACCAATATCATCCAAAACGTTTCTCTCTTTTACATTATGTAGAAATCTATCTAAATATTATAGGATTTAGACCATTCTATTTTAGGTTAAACCCCTAAAATTTTGTGCTATATTTGGGAATATTATATTATTGGGAATTCTTATATCCACCCATAATTTTTTTTTTGTTTTTAGAATTTATCAAAACCCAATTTTTTATTAGTTTGTATATTCTTTCATCTTCAAACATTAAGAATAAATTATTTCACTCATATTTATTTAGAGAGTGGGATAACTTTCTCTTTATTATTATTCTAGATAAATATTTATAAGTCTTTAATATTTTCATTCCATCACAATGGGTCGTTATGGTAGTAACACTCCATTTATATTTGTTCATTGTAGTACATGTTCTCTTCACTATATCATGGGATATTTTTTCCTAAGTTAATTCTTAATTAATAAACTCAAATTTCAATTCAATTCATTTTATGTAGCGGGATTTCATTATATATTTTTCTAATTTTATTCTTAATTCTCACTCATTTTTATTGTATTATATTTTTCCCTATTAATTTTAATTATATCTTTTATGTTGTTATATTATTTCACCTTATTTGACTTAAATTACAATTGTGAATCCTTGAAATTCACTGTAACTTCATATAGATTCTCAAATGCTTGGATTACTTTAGTAACAAAAACTTTAAACGCATCCTTCCAACAAATTGATGTTTGTAATTAATGATCTTCCTAAAAATATATTTCACTTGAATGTGAGAAAAAGTTCATCCTTGGATCTCATTGGTTTTTAAGGGAATTTATTAGGCCAATTTTTTTATCCAATGAATCTTCCATACAATTATGTTCCCCTTCCATGTATTATTGTTAATCAATAAGTCCCTTTATATAAGAAAATATATGTGTAATAACATCATTATGAATTTTATTTTGATAACCTTTGACTTTAGAATAGAAATCACTAATTAATCCATTAAACTCATATTATTCTTATATTTAACTCAAATAGTAGTGGAACCATGATCCCATTTTTATAAAGATAATTAACATTGTAAATACATTCAAATAATGGTGATACCTCTTTACCTTTTATACCATTTCTAATATTATTAGCCTATTTATTTTTCCTCTTTCTTAAGGTCCTAGATTAGACTTCCAAATATATTTTAGTGGGGATATAACTAGACTTCCCCAATTGAGTCTCTTCAATTTGAAATTAATACTTCTTAAAATTCTAATAAAAATACTAGGTCAAGAATCTATCGATCCAATTAGAGGTAAACCTAACTCTAATACCAGTTGAAATTCACCTTTGGACCAGTGCACATACATAAGAGGGATCTTCATTTTATCTAATAAAAACATATTCCTAATGCATTATATTAAATAAAATAATGGATGGAATGAAATATTTTTACAAGGTTCATCCCCTTTATAGATAATATATTCTTTATCTTGATTTGTTATTCACCCTAATCAAGGACTACCTCATAAACTAGAAACTCATTTGTATATAATTAGTATTCACAACCCCATAGTGCTTCACACAATAACACTACTTCTCAAAGTTATTACAATATGTCCAACTTCCTACTAGGGTAATATAGTCTCCCTGGGTTCTCCTAACATATCAAGAGTCTCACTATTTCCATTACATATCACTATATATACACATCTATTTCCTTTTAGAGTGTCTGAATTTGATCTCTAATTATCACCAAGATGTGGAATCTCCAAATTATAATATGATAATAATTATTGAATAATTATTTTTCCTTGTCAAGTGAAAGTTTCTAGTGAAATGAAAAATGATGAAGATGAACCACTAGATAGTTCATAGGAAAAAGTAACATAGGTTTTTTCATATAAAGAGGATCTTGAATTTCATGATAGGTTTTCAAAAAATGAAATAAAATGTGTAATAAAAAAATATTTCAAAGGTGAATTAAGACTATAAATAATGAAATAAATTATATGCCTTCTCTATATTATCAATAAGACTTATTGAAGATAAAAAAAGATCCACAAGGTGAAGCTACTACACTACTGGTAGATGTGAAGACAAATAATCCACACAAGATGAACATCAACGAAACAAAATAGTACATGCAATCAATGAACTCTCAGAATTTGAAATATAGAGGAGAAAAATTATGAAGAGTACTAGACACATTAGAGACATAAGGAAAATTTTATCTAGTTTGAGAGAAAATACTCAGTCAGGTTACACTTATTAAGAATCTCATAATTGTTCCACTTTATTCCATTACAACTTGTGCAGTATTTGTGTGATTAAATTTTAAATAATTCAAGGTAAAGTATAGTATCAATAGTAAAAACAAATGAATAAAATAGCATAAATCATGTTTTAATGATTATTCAATAAGTGATAAAAACAAGGATTATTTCACAATGTTAGATCATCAACATGAAGATCCTAAAGACTATCTAATGAAATTATCCACTAGGTAAAATGAAGTCAGTGTACCCCTTAAGGGGTAGAGAATAAAAAATATATTCCATAAATGTTTTTTTCATTGGTATTTTGAAGTTCAAGTCATATCCACCAAAGTTTAAAATTGAGGTAACATAATTATACCTCTCACCTTTATCTTGATTATATTAATAATGTGCATAAAGGGGGAGTTTTGTTGATAATGAAGCTCATAGAAAGGGGGTAAATTACATTTTCACATTAAATTTATGATTTGTTTACTAAAATTTATAGTATTATATGTTTTTTAATAAAAATATTTTATACCAACTCCATTGGTGATATATGTTCTAAGCATTATATCACACCCATGGTAGCTAATAGACAACATAGACAGCCTTGGTTGTATCGCTCTTGTTTTCTACATGGGGTTAACCCACATAGACATTGAGTAGTCCAAATAAAGTCTCTTTACAAAGAGAACCATGTGGTATCATTATTACCACAAAAAGGGTATAATATAATCCCAAATGATTTAAAAATAATAAGAAGAAATGACAAAATCCATGTATTAATCATTTTCATTTTTTTAAATATGGGGGAGAAGAGTTATTGACATTATTTAATGAAATGGTATTAACAGAAAAGCTCAAGGGAGATATTTAAAAAATCCTATGTATTTTTGATTAGTATGGTAGTATTTTTTATAAATATACAATAAGGAAACAATTTCATTGAAATACTATGTGATTAGTGATTAATAATGGAATAAGAAAGATACAAAACCATTGATAATTATTGAAGAAGGTATATGATAATGCATGGATAATTGTTATAGATTAATGAAATATATCTAGATATCATGCATTAGAAATTATCTGTGTTAAATGGGATGATTGTTATGTTGTTATTTAATGATCTCAAAGTGATTTGTTTATTGAAAAATGATATGAACCATTTTCTACAATATTATGATGTGAAAAAAGAATATTAATGGAAGGCTATGAAAAATATATATTATTTTACATGAAGATTTTGAAGAACATTATTTGAATCAGGGTATGAAAGATTAAAACTCCTGCCCCTTTGAATCTTGTTTCTTAATTAAACAAAACATTGTTCTCTCTTTCTCCTGTGGAAATCTATGAATAGAAATTAAATCATGCACATGACCTAATTAATTTACTTGGTTCACCCTCACTGGGCTATGTCGAAGGATCATAAAATGACGATGAGCTGATGTTCCAAATATACTAAATCTCACTTCCAATTATAAGGTTTGGGTTAGATCTTATATTCCCAAGATCACTGCTTTTACAAGGTTTAGGGTATCTTCACTGCATTCCCGACGGTCTCTCCCAGTGTCTCTTCCACTGGATCACTACCTGTGGGAAGGATCACTATATTTCTCTTCCTTAACTCACTACTATTAGAAGGGATCCACTAACAGTTTATAAACTTGTAGGCCCCTTAATTTGGATGAATTCATGCATCCTCAACTATATATTGATGCTCTATATAAGCCCCTTTTTCACCAATAGATTAAATTCAATTTTCCTCATACTGTTAATTAGCATAAAATACTTTTGCGAACTGTTTATGTCCCTTAGTAAACCACATCATTCCTCTATGAACATCATAGTGCATATACTTCACAGACCACCAATTCTACAAACTACTTCCACTTATTGCATCACATATTGCCTCCACGTACCACCTTTGTGAACCACTCCAACATAATACTTCCACGTACCGCTTCTATGTACCACTTCTGCTTGTGTGGAATTCCCTCTTCCATGGAATGATTCTTCCATGGAACTCCCTATTCCTTTATGGAATATATTTCTCCACAAACACCCTTTTTCGGAATTGCTTCCATGAACTACTTCACCCTTCGTATAATCCTTCCTTGCGAACCACCTTTGGACGTAGCCAAATCCCTAGATAAAAGATGTTTTTTTATGAAAATTAGTCAGATTAATGATGGGATTATAGATCATTATATAGGAAAATAGATCTGAAAAATTTAATAATATGAGATTTACCCAAATATTCAATGTGGTATAACCTTCACCATGTACTGCTCCTTTCACGAATTGTTTCCCTACATGGTCCGTGTACTGCCTCTCTTCCTTCATAGCGGCCAAAAACACGATATTTTTTTTGAAAAAAATGCCCTTCGTGGATTCTCAATTAACTGCCACTTCTCTATGAATGATAATTTATCATATATACTGCAAGCCTTCCATGAACCTCATTCTATCCCATGAACTATTTCTAAGAACTGTGTGTCGCCCCACTAACTGTTTTCCTTCCACATACCGTTCTGCAAACCTCTTTGTCAATCCATGAACTGTACTTTATGGTTTGTGTATTGTTCACCCATACGCAGAAATATTCTTTTTCCATAAAACAAACTCTTGATTTTGAGGCCCAAAATTTTGAAAAACACTAAAAAAAACGCTACCTTAAACACCTGCTTCGACAAACAAAAATCATACCCATTTACGGTCATCAGTCTTTGTAAAAAAACACAATCATACCCAAAATATACATAGAAGACACCTTAATGATTTTTTTCCCAATAGTATTAATTTGGATTTCAATATATGTCTATTTTTAAGTATTTATATTAATAAAATTATCTAAATTTTCAATATTGCACTCATTTAATTTATCAATTTTAAATAAATTTCATATGCATGATCTTAAGATTAAATATTCATTAGTAACGTTAAAAATATATTGGTAAAAAATATTTATAAATAAATATACTTATAAATGTATATTTATAATTTTCATAAATTTATAATTATAAATAAATAAATAATATTAGTTTAAAAATTATTTATATAATTTTAAATAAATTATTATATATTTAAATAATTATAAAATTATTATTTTATAAAAATTATTGTTATATTATTAAAATTATATATAATAATTATAATATTTTAAAAAAGTGTTAATTTTTAAAAAAAAGGTATTATAAGTATTTATCATCATTAAAGAAAGTGCTGATAAAGATTGACTTTATCATCACTTATTAAATTAGGGCTGATAAAATATATATTTATCAACACTTTTTTTGAAGCGCTGATAAAAGTGTCATGATATATTTTAAAAACCATAACCATCGCGAACTAGTTCATGATATCTGAACCTCTATGAGGATGAAATCTGCAGTCGATGATTCTCACTATCAAATCAATGCGTGAATATATACTAAAATCAGGTCTCCAATTATTCTGAGGTTTGAATCCAAGCCTTGAGAAATTCAACGGTTGAATGCAACCACTCCTCGAACTAAATACATGTTTTTAGATATCTCTAATTTCCCTCGGTAATCTACAATACCTAATCACCCCACATATGTTTGTCCCAACAATCCTAGTTACACTATACTATAATAAAAAAACTCAAAATTCATTTTTTTAGATATATTGAAGTATCATCTTCCCCAATATCATGTGGGTCTCCTTGAGACAACATTTCTACTTTTCACTTGAAATATATCAAACCAAATATTTGTTCATGTTTTTGTGATGTATAATAGGCTACCAATACATATATTCTATGACATCTACCTCTTTTCAATCATCAAATTTGTAAAAATTCATCCATATAGTGGTCGGTGTTGTCATTGGTTTGGAATACTACATTAAAAATCAGTTGGATGATGAAATATATGACATCATTGGGGTGATATATTATGTTGTGCATCAATTTTATGAACATTATAGATGTTTGATTTTTTTTAATTTGATTAACTACTTCTTGAAAAAATTTAATTCTTTCAATTTTTGTAAATAATATGACTTAAATAATATTAAAAAAATCAAAGTGGTTTAAGGTTATATAATCCCTAAACTATATTATATAGTAAAAACTAATTTTGAGATAAAATGTAATTGATATTTGATTTTTATTGTTAAAATAGAGTCAAAAAATAAACAATTAGAATGATTCATTTTCAAAGATATACCTCAGCATCATGGTGTTTTATGAAACAATATATTGTGTCATTGTGTGGTACAGAAGAAGAGTACATTGTTGATAGAATTTATTGCTCTCAATTCGTTTGGATTGATCATGATTTTTATAAATTTTATATTTTCTTTGAAAAGTAACTTATGTAATGATAAAGGCTTTCTATTATTAAAATTTTAAATAATATTTTCAATCATTCAAGAATAAATCTTATACCACTAGATTTAAAATTATTTGATAAAATAAAATATTAATAATGATTAATGTAAATTTAATAAATAAGTTTTAATAGAATCTATTTGCTGAAAAATATTTTATTTTTCAGAGATAAAATCAGTACACCATTATAATTCCACTTCAAGTAATATTTATTTGTTTGAATTTAATAATTTAATGACATGCTATGTTTGTTATAGATTATTAATTATATTGAATTTTATTGTTTACTAACATAAACTCTAATCCATTATTTTCCTAATGCTAATGTAATTCCATAGAGATGTGACCATCTCAATTACATGACATAAAAAAGTTTCATTACAATACATTATTATGACCTTTTATGTTAAGAGTTTAAAAAAATTAGGACAAAAAATTTACTAAAAATCATGTATTTATAAACTAATGGAAACTTTTTGGAAAAATATATGAAATGACATGATCCATAATAATCCTTCATTGTTATTATTTGTATCAATCTCCTCATGTCACATTGTTATTATTTGGATGAAGCTCTTCATGCATAGATTTGATCCCATTATTATCTATGTCAGCCTCTCAAAATGATTTTGGATCTAATTGGGAAAAAGTGTGGTTTTTTTAGAGCCTTACACCTTCATGTTTTCACCAAAATATTTTGATCACCAATGAAATTTTATTCATTTATTTTATTTTTGTTTGTAGTTGATAAAATATATGCATATTTTAAATGATAACCCACTCATTTATAATTCTTAAAAATTTCTTTATTTATTTCATCACATATTTATTAGACACTTTATATTTTTTAATTTAATCCATATAAAAATAAACCATTCTTTAAAATATTCTTTTGGTTCCACCCTTAGGAATCACTGATTATTATCCATATAATTCTCACAAATGGGAGACATTCACCTTTTATAATAAATATCTTATGTTTATTTATTTATTTATTGTAAAAAAATTAATATTTTATGAACCCAATTGGATATTTTTAATTTCTCACAGATGATTCAACGATTCAATGAAATGTGTCTTATTTTATCCTCATCCTCCTCACTCATTGATTGATTATTTGACGATATATATTATTGTTTTTTATCGTCATTATTTCATTACCATTGTCATATCCTTGTGGTCAAAAAACATTTCCCAGTAAAATCATTATCCATATAATTAATTTATTGTTTCATATTTATGTTTAATTTATTTATTTTTAGTATTACTCATATAATAATTGTTTTCTTTTAACAGTGGATTATTTTGTTAGAGCCTAAAACTGATATAGTTAAAATAAGAAAATACATCAAGAATACATACAAACATCAGAAAAAGATGAATTCATACTACTTATTTTATTAATTTTTTCATAATTTTATCAACTATTTTTAAGTTAATTTCCTTGTCGTTTTTTTCTAATACATATTTAGTTTTTTTCAAAAAAAAAATTGGGAAGTCATATTTTTCATTTAAGTATCTAAAAAAAGAAACAAAATAGATCAAATGATTATTTCTACCTATATTACCACACTTTATATTTTCTTTTTTTTCAAACTACCACTTCTGCATATTAATTCTATGTTCTTAGCCGAAAAAACATTCTTGTTGTTGAAACCCTATTCTCTTCTAGATTTCAACAACGAGAAAGTTCTTTCTTCTATAAACATATAATAAATATGAATTTTTGTACGTTCAACATAGAAAGAAAATTGAAACATGGTATCATTGGATGTTAAATTTTTTTGAGACTTTGGGATGTGTATGAATCATTTACACCTTAATATGACTCATGGTGTGAATGGTATGACTCTAGGTGCTTCTTTTTATTTCAAATTGACCTTAATTTTAGGAAAAAGGACAATTGACATACTCAAAACTGAGAAAAAATATTTTTATTGTTTTTATCCTTTAGATAAATGGTCCATACATTATTTCAGACATTTAGAAATCATCCTCACCTCAATTCAACGCACGATGTGACCGATATGACTCAATGTGTATATTATCTATTTAAAATCAACAAATGAGTTTAAAAATGCCACTCACTAAAAACAATATAAACATTTTGGTATTTATTTATAATTTAGTAAATTAATTCATAATTCATTTATAAAATGTAGTAATTAGTCTCATGTTAAACTGATACATGATGAGATCATTATTGGTCAAAGTGATTGTTTCCAGTTTAAATTTACATTTTAGTAAAAACACAAGTGATGTACTCATAACCAATAAAACTCATTAGGATTGTTTTAATACTTTAGGAAATTGAAAAATAATTAATTTGGGACATTTATGAATTATCCATTTCTTAATTTGATGCATGATGTGACCAGTATGAATCATAGTGCGTCTTTTTATTTAAAATTGACTTCAATTTAAATAAAAAGAACCACTGAACCACTCAAAACTGATAAAATTCATTAATACTGATTTGATACATTAGGGAAATGTTCCATAATTCATTTGGGAAATGTAAGAATAATTCGTACCTCAATATGATTCACGGTGTTACCGGTATGACTCCAAATGCAACTTTTTATTAAAAAATTACATTAATTTTAATAAGAAGGACCACTGACCAACTCAAAACCAATAAAACACATTCAGATTATTTTGATACTCATGGAAAATGATACATAACTCATTTGAGACATGTAAGAATAATTCATTCCTCAATATGATGCAAAATGTGACTGGTATGACTCTATGTGTGTATTTTTATTTAAAAATGTCATCAATTTTAATAAAAAGGACAACTAACCTTATCAAAAGCAAAAAATCACATTTCTATTATTTTAATACTTCATGGAAATGATACATAAGTCATTTTTGATGTGTAGTAATTTTACATACCTCAATATGATTCATTTTGAGACCAATATGACTCCAAGTGTGTAATTTTATTTAAAAATAACATCAATTTTAATAAAAAGGAATACTTACCAACTTAAAACCATGAAAACACATTCAGATTGTTTTGATACATTAGGAAAATAATATATAATTCATTTGTGAAATATAAGAATTATCCTCACCTCAATCTTATAAACAATGTGTCTATTATGACTCGATGTGTTCGTTGGCAGTTTAAAATAAATTTTAGTTCAAAAAGTGTCACTAACTAAATACTAGTTAAAAGCACTCTGATATTTTTGATAAATTACAAAAAATACTCATAAGTCATTTATAATTTTTATAAATTTGTATTATATCAAAACAACACATGATTTCACCAGTATGACTCAAGGTGAGTGTTTCAAGTTTAAAATGATATTTTAGTAAAACAAAAAAGCGATGTACTCAAAACCGAGAAAACGCATAAATATTTTTTTGATACTTATGGAAAACAATCTATAAATAATATAAAACATATAAGAATGAGAAACACCTCAATCTAATGCACGATATGATTGGTATGACTCCAAGATCATTTTTTTCAATATGTATGTATCATTTTAGTTTAAGACACACATCACATTTCCAAAACCGAGCAAAGTATCCAAGATTGTTTTCTCTTCATTTAAATAATGTATTTGTAATTTATTTCTTTGATTTCATTGTGTTTTTTGGTGATGTGGTGTGCTGACAATACATTGTAGAGTGTTTTTACAACACACTAAATTATTTCCATTTATCAGTTCTTTTTCTGTGCAAATAAAAGACTAAGGATTTTAATATCTCTCCTTTAGTTCGCGCTTCTCTATAGCTGATAAAATCCATTTTTAATGGTGTTAAAGGCCTTTTTTAGTAGTGATAGGTTCATGTATGTGATTAAATTATAAATAATCACTCTAACAGGAATATATATGATATGGGATAGGCATGATGGGGGTTACTATTCCTCTGATAAAAATATATATACATTTTATCAGTCATCTGATCCATTACCCCTTGATCATTTGATCATCGTAGTATGTTGTCTATTACCTCCTAGTGAAGGGTTTATCCAATTTTCACATGTATCATTTGACAATGGAATACTACCAATCAAAAATCAATGTTCTATACATATCATGTGATCAAACCAATGAAGTGAGACAACCTTGATCGTTTCTAATAAATGTCTTCAATATTCTTGGTGAATACATGGGAATATTTTGATTATAATTTTCTCTTGAGCATGTGAGGGATTTATTATGTGCCATTAATTCCGAAACAAGTTCAATATTTTAAAATATGATAAAAATGGTGATTAATAATAAATTAACATTCAATATCTCACATTATAAAATATGTATAAAATCTCATCATCAAGTTGTGACAAAAAAATAAACGTAACATGCGTTTAGAGACTGTAAATGTTGAGATCTTCCTGAATTCAAAATTAATTGACCTAGAATTATTCTTAGGGGTTTTAACATGTAATCAATCATGGATTGAAGGTAGTTATTTTTGTTTTTAAATTATGATATATTTCCTTAGATAAAGGTTTATTCAAATAATGATATTTGATAACACTCATGCTTTCCAGTAAACAAGAGTATCATGAGCCTCCTTGGTTCTACAAAGCTTCATGATTTTGTAAAGAGAATTCTAGGAGCTCTTTCCATGATTACAAAATCCTTCATTATCACATGATGTTTGATTGTTTCCATGAATTAGTGTATATAACCTCACTATATTACTTTGAGTAGAAATAATTTTCATGAAACTACTTTTTGTGGTGTGAAGAATAGGTTCTACATGCCTATTTTGGTTTATGTTAATCTGAGTTATGAAAATCCATCTACAGTTTTAATTTAAGAAGTTAATATACCTATATACTTTAAATGAGGTTATAGTAAACATTAAATAAATACTACATGTACATCTACTTCTACATGAATCACTTGAAACAAGGATTTCGTACATATGTTTCATATTATGTATGAATGACATGCACACCATATGTATGAATTGAAACACTTCAACTATCTTGTAGGAACATCCATGGAGAAGATTGAGTTTTATAAACCATTTTAATTGAAATAATGTGATATTTAAATCTTTAAATGAAATTTATAATACTTATAGAATAATTAGGAAAATAAATGGGTGTGTGGAATGATCATGCATTATTGAATTCAAACATGGATAGAGATGAGGATTCGAGAAGGAAGTTAGTGTTGAGGTTTTGCATGATGATTCTAAAATAAAATATTATTTAAGATGTTATGTGAATCACATTAATGCATTGAATGAGGTCATGAACTTCATTGAAATTAGGAGTATCTTCCTAACCATTTTTAATCAAAGATGATGGTTACTTTCATTGTGTTGAGGAATTATTCAAATGATCATTCTATGAATGTAGTGAGTTTAAGTTAAAGTTGGATCTTCCACTAACTTAAGAGTTCTAGGTTGGTGTGAATATTATATATATTTTTTATACAATGGAATTTGAAGACATAAAATTATAGAATAAGGTTATTTATTTGATTCAATGGCATCTAATGTAGTAGATAAATCTTGTTATGATGTTTGTTGAGAATCCTTGAGGGACATGTAGAGCCAATATAAATAAATCCATTCCAAAATGGGTGGTTAGAATATAAATAAATCTATCTATCCATTAAAATATTTGTATATTACCTATAAAAATTTTGTGTGAATTGAACTTCAATTGTAATCACTATAAATTATAGAGATAAAAAATCCATAAAACAGTTATAGGTTTTTCATGGAAAAGAGTGGGATTTCCCATTTAGGGTGAACCTTGTAAAAAACTATTTGTGTTGATATATAATTTATTAACTTCATTACATGTGTGGTTTTTTAGAGTACATATCATATTCATCCCTCTTAACTGGGTAAAAGGATTGAGAGTAAGAGGGTCTAATCGAAAATAATGTATAAACTCAGTAAAATTTTGGAACACTAATTTACCCCCCCAAATGCCCCTGTAAGATCCATCTTGGATCTAAAATCATAGTAATTTTATTTTTTATCTCTATTATATATCTTATACATTGAATAATATATTTTTCAACTTTCGAAGATATTTCATACAATGATTAAAACCTAGGTTATTCTTTAATAAGATATCCATAAATCAAAAATCAATTCAAAACCTCAGTCTTTAATTAAAAAAGGTCTAGAATTCATTAAATATTCTTCAGTTTATCTTGGGAAATTTAAAAAAAAATTAAAAAAATTCAATTAATATTTAAATTGCTTATAATCATATCAATATTATCCCCAAATCACCTACAATATATAATAAATTGTCATCCCCACTGGGTTAAATAACTTGAGAGGGGGGCGAATCAGGGTATGAAATATAAAAACCAATTTCTCTTTGGATATTGTTTCATTTAAAGAACACTCTTCTCTATATATATCAAATAAATTTATTAATATAAATTAAATCATTCACAAGACATAGAAATTTTATATAGTTCTCACTCACTAGGATACCTTCACGGAGCATACAACGGTGATGTGCCAATGTACCAAATCCACAAATGCTCACAACCAATTAAAATGTATGACCTAGATCACTTATATTCCTAGTCTCATTATCTTTACAAGGTTTTGGGTCAGCTCACTCCTTTCCCAATGGTCCCTCCCTGTGTATCTTTCTCAGTCTCACTTCCGATACAATTTACCACCTTTTTCTTCTTCCTATGCTCGATTCTATTAGAAGGGATTACCCAACAGTTTATGGATATGTTGGTCCATTCATTATCAATAATGAATAAATCCTTAATTTTATATATATGATCTATTGATGTCCAATATTCATCTCGTTTATGAATTTCACTTTTCCATAGGTTTACTGGGAAACTTCAATCTTTTACGCAATTTCACATCTTTCGTTCACTTCTTGACTTTTCCATATTTTGATGTGGTGATCCCAAAACATGCCTTGCACAAAAATTTCTATACTAAAATTAATCTTGTGTGAAATTTCTTTTCCAAAAACACATTTCCCCCTTCTTCATATTTTGGACCCAAAAATTAAGCAAACACTAGGAAACAGTGCCACCTTGTATACAAACTTTTTATACTGCCTCCAATGTCTCCATTAAATTGTCTTGGAACATTATCAACATATATTTTCAATAATATATCTTAAAATCAACCACTGGCCATATAAAACCTTTTTTTACAAAAAAACAAAATCAAACTAAAAACACTACATTGTTACCTTGAGGGGTTTTTTCCCAACAATCTCCTCTTTTCAGTTTTTGACAACTCTTCTCATTTTTATACCTCATTAAATCTTTTTCCATGTTTTTCTACCATTCTCATATTGAGATTTATATAGTGATTAATTATTTATGCAACACACACTCTAAGACCAAATTAATCATTCATAGTGTGAAAAATAAGATTAGTATGAAAATTTCACCAATGAATCACTTCATTGCCAGCCAGTCAACTAATTTCATCACAAACTTCATCTATTATGATATATATCCTTTGATCAATTTATTTTAGTATTTTTCATTTTTACAACTCTTACTACTTCACTATCTTGTGTTCTCATACTTTGGAATTATTAAAGATTTCTAAGCTAAGATTTAATAGCCATGAGTTTTTTCAACATAACATCCAAATCTCAGTATGTCACCAAATCATTTTATGGTTTTTCAAAAACCTGTGACCAAAAGTCACCCTACTTCATTGACCCCCCTATAAACTTATCCCCTTTTTTGACTAAGACATTTTCTACACTTTACTGACCACAATATCTCCCACTTTTTCAACGATCCAAAAGGCAACTTCATTGTGGTCTACACATATCAGTATATTAGGAAAACATTCCATACCTCTAAGAGATGGGTCCCAAATCCACACTTTTTCATGTGCGGGGATTCAATTGAACTCTTAGATCCAGTCGACATCATTCAAATGATTCTTTGGGTTGAGAATTTGTGATAATATCCAAAACATGTAGTTTTGTATGAACATACTCCAACTTCACATGTCTTTGATCCACCTTATCCATTATAAAATGATACTTGATTTCAATGTGATTATTCCTTGAGTGATGTATTTTATTTTTTATCATATTTATAGCAGTTTAATTATTGCAATAGATTCTGATCAGAGTCTTCACATTAACTACCATATAATGAAGTTATTTCAACATCCAAAACAATTGTGTGCATGCTTGAGTAGTCGTAATATATTCATCATCTATGGTGATATGTGAGATACAATATTTTACCTTTCTTATCCAAGAAATAAACAATCTTCCAAGATATAATTCACCACCGGATATTGATTTCATATCATCTAGTGAACTGACCCAATCTGGTTCTGTATATATCAATACCTATTGCTGACATTTTTCATTATACAGAAAACCAAAATTGATCATTCCCTTTATATATTTAAGTATTCTTTTAACTGAAATAAGGTGTATTTCATTGGGATTTAATTGATAGCTTTATGAATGCAATGTGAAAAAAAATAATATTAGGTCTTTTCACTTTAAATTATAATAGAATACCAATGATATTTTTATATTTTATGATATTAACAAAATTTTCATCATCATCACATGATGGATTCATATGGGTAGACATTATAGTTTTCATCTCCTTGGAATAATCCACACCAAATATTCTAAAAACCTCCTTGTCATATTTATATTGAGAAATGAATGTTCGATTCTTTCCTTGTGTAACCTGTAAACTAGAAAACATCAGTTCATCCATCATTGACATTTTGAACTCACTTTTCATATATTCAAAGAACTGTCTGCATTGCGCTTCATCTGATCCACTTAATATTATGTCATCTATATACACTAGAACCACTATATTTTTATTAATTTCATTTTTTACATAAATATTTCAATCAACTCCACCATGCTGAAAATCATGATTCTTCAAAAACTGATTGATCCTTTAATACCATGCTCTTGGTTTTTACTTCAAGCCATAAAGTACCTTTATTAGATGAACAAATATGTTCTCATATTCATGAATGAGAAAACCATCAAGGTGTTCAATATAAACATATTATTCCAGAACCCCATTCATAAATTCTAACTTGACATCCATTTATAAAACTTTGAAATTTTGTTTCACATCTATGGACAAGAATAATATAACTGTCTCTATCCTTGAAACGGGTGAAAATTTTTTATCAGCATGAATAACTTCTATCTGGGAGTACCCTACGATAATTATTTATGTAACTAATCACCTAATATTTGTGGGTGTGGATTGAAACCAATTCCATTCTACTAAAATCATCGATAAAGAGAATATAATATCTCCTCCCATCAATAGCTTTGGGTGAAATTGGCCAGCTGACATCAATATGCCCAAATCAAGAACATTTGTTGAACTTCTCACGTTTTCCTTATATGAAACATATTTTCATGGAATATATAATGAAATGCCCAGAATCACATAACTTATTGATGCATAGAAAATTGTGACTAATTCCTTTAACAACCAATACATCTACACAGCTCGTGTCTTTTCCATCAAACATTTCTTTTCCAATGCGATTAATTTTAAAGCCTTCATCATTACCAAATATTATGATACCTTATTTATCATACTTGATTATAATCACCATATCCTTATTTCATATCATATTCTATGTTCATCCGCTGTTAATGATCCATATTCAGTGTGATTGAATGATTTAAAATCATTCTCTACAACCACTACATGTTCGACTCATTTATTTGTGCTCAATGTTTTTTACCTCATACCTAATATATATTGATAATATTGATCTTCCTCGAAGTATGATAGACCAGCTTCATCCTGCATAACTGATAATTTATTTTTAAATTTTACCACATTTGATGAAACATTTAGTTTCTTCTTATGACTATATTCAGTCTACCTCAGAACATTTTTCTATATTTTTTATGTGAAATATCTTTCCATGTGTCGGATTACTACACACCCAAAATAGTGGCCATTAAATGATATCTCGGAATATTTAATTGTTATGGATTCCTTTTTTGGTATTTTTCTCATTTATACCTCTTGGATATCGAACAAACATTTTGTGAGTGTCCCATCTTTCCACAGCAATTTCATCTAATATAGGGTGAATTACTATGTGTCACTACTACACAATTGATTATCCTTTGGGTTCCCTGAATCTTCTAATTCTACTTTATACCCAAATCATTATTGAATCTCAGATTTGGTGCTTGTGGTGTGACATCAACCATTAGTGCTTTCTATATTCGATCATGCCCCATCCCAGCCATATCATTTGAATTTTACTATTTATTCTTTTATGATATACCACTATGATTCACTTTCATCTTTTTTGTTGCATGTATGATCTTATTTACATATTTTTTACCAAGTGTCTATAGTTTTTCTTGATCTTAAACAATTATTCATAGAATGACAACTTCCCCTTCAAGTTCTTTGATATATTTAATTTGATCTTTTCCAGTTACAGTCAAACAATCGATTTCCATTTTTTTCTTCGATTTTGAGCTTTTACTCAACAAAAATACTAAAGATCTCTATCATTTAAGGATTTAGTGTTTTAATTTATTCATTCATCTCAGACATCTCTTCTTCCTACTTCTGCATAGAAATTTTGTCATCATGAACCACTTTATTGGATTTCTTCATTTTTAATCTCCAAACATATATTTCCTAAAGAGCGGCTTCTAATTAAACCTAAAGGTCAAATCTTCCTTCAAATTCTCCTTCATCATTTTTAAATTATTCAATTGTTAAATAATTTATGAAAACTTCCACCATAGCATCTAATTCATGATCCTTGCAGTCCTCTAATTTTTCTACCTTAGATTCTTCTAAATTATCAACTTCTGTTGAAATTGTAATCTTATTTATGAATATTTTTTAAAAAAAATTCATACCTTTCACATAGGATGAATACTTATTTGAGGGAATTTCAATTTCATCATCATAATCATCTTGAAACTTTTTAGGTGACCTTGTTGTAATATGTCCAACCTTTCCACATCAAAACAATGTAAGTGGGAGTTTTACTTCGAAATTTCATTTTCCACATTGAATATTTGAGGAATGTAATGGAATAACCATTTATTTATATTCATCTTAATATCCATATTAAATAGTGAGATTATTTGTGGAATTTAATTCAACCTATTTTTATTTACCCTTTTCCACAACATCATTTTCATCATTTATCATTTCATATATGACAAGGGTACTCTATAAGTTATCTAATGTCAGCTCCTTCAGATGTTTATCTTCCAATACGAAAACTTTCGGATAGAACCGTGGTGGATGTTTTCTCAAGATTCACTTAAAAATATTCAATTATTCAATTATTTCTTTGAGACCATTCTTGTCTTCCACAACAACATTTACCCGATCAAAGAATATATCAAAAGACTCATAAGGTTTCATTTTGAGATCCTCATATCAGTTCTAATGAACCAGAATCTGTTATTATCAAAAAATTTAGTCGGCCTCATAAATATTCAGAAAATATTCCCACATACCATGTGATGAATTACATGAAATCACCTTAGAATATATTACATTGCATTGGGACCCCCCTAATGCATTTATTCCTTTAGTGTCAACATCCAATTCTCTTATAACTTCATTAGATAAAGAACCATTATAGATATTGCTAAAAATTACAAGAATCACTAATGTAAAGATATCCATTCCTAATGATCATAAGTAGTAATGTATCCAATTATTCCATAATTGAAAGTTTATTCAATTAAATATTGGTTCCCCTTTATGATTGAGAACCTCTATTTCTTCTACTAATAGAAAACCACTAACTGTAAACATATGGATCTGATAAAAATTGTTATCCCCACTAGGTTAAATACCCTTATAGGGGAGTTGAATCAGGGTATAAAAGAATAGAACCTCTTCTTATTTGGATCTTGTCTCATTTTAAAAAAACACTCTTCTCTCCCTTTCTCATACCAATGTATGAATAGAAATGAAATCATGCACGAGTCAGAGAAATTTTACAGGGTTCACCCTCATGGGGCTACGTCCAAGGATCACATAATGGAGATGTGTCAATGTACCAAATTCATTAAGTCTCACTAAGAGAATGTATAAACAGACTCATTAGGGTGAATTTTGATATCCTTATACTTGTTCCATAGAACCTGATGCTTTTCTTCTCTAACTTTTGAATCACCCTCATAAATATTCAGAAACGTTTCCCACATAGAATCTGATGAATTACAAGAGATCAAATTTATATATATTTCATTTGATTGGGATCCCCCTAATTTATTGATTCCTTTAGCATAAGCATCAAATTACATTCTATTAGCTTTTAATAAAGTACCACTATCAATATTGGCCAAAATTACATACATCGCTATGGTAAAGACATCCATTCCTAATTATCAGAACTAGTGATGCATCTGATTCTTCCAGAATTAAAAATTAATTGCATCAAATATCAGAATCCCTTTATGATTGAAAAGTTCCATTTCCTCTACTGAGAGAGAACCACTAACTTTCAACCTTTGGCTTGGATACCAATTATTATCCCCACTATGTTAAATACCCTAAGAGGGAGTGAGTCAGGGTATAACAGATTAAAAAAACTTCACCATTGGATATTTTTTTACTAAAAAACACTCTTCCCTTTATTTATAGTAAAAATTTATGAACATAAATGAAACCATGCATGAGAAATATCAATTTTACTTTGTTTACCTTCACTGGGCCATGTCCAATGAGAATACAATGACGATGTGCTAAAGTACCAAATCCACTATGGCTCACTAATGAATTAAAATGTTCTGGATAGATCCCTTCATTTCCTAGGCCTACTACCTTTACAATGTTTAGGGTTAGATCAGAAGTTTTCCAAGGTTCACTCCATGGGTCTCTTTCTCTGGCTCACTTTCAGTGGAAAAGATCACCTTATTCCTCTTCCTTTTCTCACTAATATTAAAATGTTTCACCCATATTTTGTGTATATTTAGTTCCCTTAATTATAACTAATGAATATAGCTTTAGTTGTAGATAGATTCTTATTTGAATTCTCACTTTCATCTAGTTGATGAATATTAATTTACCACAGGTTTACTGGGAAACTTCAATATTTCACGCAACTTTACATCTTTTTTGCACTTCTTAACTTTTCAATAGTTTTATCCATTGATAAAAAACATTCCTTATGAAAAATATTGAAAACCACCTTCAATATTGCATGAAACTTCATTGTACAAAAACACCTCACTCCTTTCTCCAGATTTGGGACCTAAAATTTTGGCAGACACTGGAAATGGTGCCACATTGTATATGAACTTTTCATACCTTCTCCAGTGCATCCATTACATTGACTTGTAACTTTGTCAACATATCTTGTCAAATATATCCCTAGAAATCCACCACTGACCATAGAAGCCTTCTTTTTCAATGAACACAATTAACCCAAAAACACTTCAATGTTACCTTGAGGGATTTTTTCCCAACAATCTCGGCCTTTGGGTTTTTTGAAAACTATTTGCATTTTGATACCTCATTAAATATTTTTCCATAATATACCACCATTCGCATCTTGTGATTCATATAGAAATAAAATATTTACTCAAAACACACTATAATCCCACTTCCGCCATGCTTGGTGTGAGAAACACGAGTGGCATCAAGTGTTCATCAATGAATCACTTCATTTCCAAACCAGTCAACTTATTTCATCACAAACATTATATATAATGATATATATATCCTTTTATCGATCAATTTTAGCATCATAATCGTGAAATATATTCCTACTTCACTGATTGGGTTCTCATTCTTTGGAATGATTAGTGATTTCTATGATAAGCTCTGATGTCTATGAGTTGTTTTTATGTGGCACCCAACTCTCATCATGTCACAAAATAATTAGATGGTTTGTCAAAAACTTGAAACCAATAAAAGGTTTCCACTCCCCCTACTTCACTACTCCCCCTATTAGCTTCTCCTTTTACCTTTATTAACTAATTTTATCCCCTTTACTAGCCACAATTTCTCCCCTTTTTGTTAACAAACACATAGGTTACTTCATTGTAGTCTGCAATAAGGTAAAGATCACATATCTGTATATTATGGAAAAGAACATCATACCTTAGGGAGAGGGGGTTCCACATCTACACTTTTTCAAGTGTGAGGAGTTGTCTGAACTTCTAGATACAATCTATGCCATTCAGACACGTATTTAGGAATGGAATTTGTCAGAATACCCATAAACTGTAGTTCTGTAGGCACATGATCCAACTTCACATGTCTTCTCAACCTTCTCCTTGATAAAATGATACTTGATTTAAATAATATCTGACCTTCAATAATGGATTGGATTTTTTATTAAATTTATAGCACTTGAATTATCATAACGGATTCCAATTGGAGACTTCATTTCAACTCCCATATAATCAAGATATTGCTTCATCCACAATAACTTTGTGCAAGCTTGAGTAGCTAAAATATATTCAAATTCTTCAGTTCTCAATGAAATGCAGCCTTTTTTCATTCTTAGACATGAAATAAAAAATATTAAAAGATAGAATACACCACTGTATTTTGATTTTATTTCATCTGGTGAAATAGCCCAATTTACATTTGTATATCTTAGTAACTCTTGAATAAATTTTTCATTATATAGAAAACCAAAATCCACCATGTCCTTGATATATAGAAGTATTTATTTAAATGAAATTAAGTAGATTTCCTTGAGAATTTTTTGATATATCACTTCTTGGCATGTAGAAAAAATAATATTAGGTCCTTTGCTATCAATTACACTAGATTGCTAATGATTTTCCGGTATTTTGTGATATTAACTACATTGTAATCATCACCCCATGACAGTTTCATCCGAATAGACACCAGAATTGTCTTCTCCTTGGAATTATCCATCCAAAAACTTCTGAAAACCTCCTTGTAATATTTATCTTAATAAATGAATATTCCATTCTTTCTTTGTTTCACCTATAAACCAAGGGAAAATGTCAGTTCACCAATCATTGACATTTTGAGCTCACATTTCATGAATTTGTAAAACTTTCTACACTATACTTCATTTGATCCATTCAATATTATGTCATCTATATACACTACAACCATCATCCTTTGATTAATTTCATTTCTATATAAAGATAAACATCAACTCCACCACTTTGGAAACTAAACTTCTTCAAAAACTGATCAAGCCATGAATGTCATGCTCTCAATGCTTACTTTAATGCATAAAGTGACCTTCTCATATGAAAAAAATCTTTTATCATCTTTGTGAATGATAAAAACATCTAGTTATTCAATATAAATATCTTCTTCTAGAAGCCGATTTAGAAATGCTGACTTGAGAAACGCCTGGAAAACTATGAACTTTTTTTCATAGCTATGTCCAAGAATTATCTAGCAATCTCCATATTTGTAAGAGGTGAAAATTTTTCACCAACATCAAAACCTTCTATCTTAGAGTACCCTTTCCTAAGTTTTTATGAAACTGAACACTTTGGATTCATGGGTGATTATTGAAACCCATTTTATTCTACTAAAATCATCAATGAAGATAACATAATATCACCTCCCATCAATAGATCTTGGTGAAATAGGTCTGCACGCATAAATATGAACCAAATAAATTACTTTTGTTAAAATTTTCCCTTTTTCCCTTATATGAAACATATTTTCTTGGAAAAGGTTATGGAGTGTCCTCAATCACAAAACTAACTGATTCTTAGTAAATTGTTCCTGAGTCCTTCAACAACCAAGAAATTTTCACATCTCATGTCTTTTCCCACAAACATTGATTATCCAGAGCCAATAATTTTAAATCCTTCATCATTTCCAAATCTTATGATACCTCTTTATCATACCTAATTCTGGTCAATAGATCCTTATTTCCTATCATATACGAGGTCAATCCACTATAAATGATCCATATTATAGTTCTATCAGATGCTATAAAATCAATCAATGAAACCACTATCTTTTTATATATTTTCTTTCTGATCCATGTTTTTTACTTCATACCTAATATAGATTGATAATCATGATCTTCTTCGAAGTATGATAGAACAACTTCATCATATTGAACTAAAAATCGATTTTTCAATTTCAGATCATTTTATGATACATTTAGCAGATCCTTATGACTATATTAAATTTTCCTTGACAAATTTCACTATATTGTTGATGTGAAATATCTTTCCAAGTGTCTATTTCCTCCACACCCAAAATAATGACCATTAAATGATATCCTTGAATATTGAATTCGGTATAGATGCCTCTATTGGTCTTGTTCCCTTAAATAACTCTTTTCTATGAAACAAATATTTTCTAAGTGTCTCATATTTCCAAAACAATAGTATCTAATGTTGGGTGAATTCATGTGTGTCACTATTGAACCACAAATTTTCCCTGGGGTTCTCAGAATCTCTTGATTCTACTTTATACCCAAATAAATATTTAATCTCATAGTGGATTCGTGTGGTCTAACTTAAACCGCTACTACTTTCTGTTTTCGATCAAGCCCCATGCCATCCTTATCATTCAGATTTGATTGTTTCTTCTGTTATGTTGTTCCATTATGCTACACTCTAATATTTTTATTTCTTGTGTGATATTCATTCCCTATTTTTTGTCGAGAGTCAATAGTTTTTTATAATGCTTGAAACTTTTTCACATACCGACGACTTCCTCTTCACATTCTTTAGTACATTTGATTTGATATTTTCCCATTTCAGTCCGTCTATCTATTTCTCTTTTCAGTTATTTAATTTTGAGCATGTACTCTCTAACCTTACTTGGTCTCTCTAGCATTTAAGACTTTAGTTTTTCAATTTCTTCATTCATCTTAGACGACACTTATTCCTACTGCTGCATATACATTTTAGCATCATGAACCACATTGTTGGATTTCATCCTTTTGGATCTCCAAACAACTATTTCCTCAAGAGTGGCTTCTAAATTGAGCGGAAGTTCATATCTTTCTTCAAATTATCCTTTGACACTATCTACTTCCTCTCTTATTATAAAATTTTTGACAACTACCTCCATATCATCTTCTTTGTGGTCCTTGTAGTCCTCAAATTATTTTGTCTGAAATTCTTCTGAACTATCAACTTCTCTTGAAATCATACTCTTCTTTCTGAATAAATTTTTCATAAATTTTCCGTACCTTTCAAATTAGATGAATAATTCTTCGAGAGGATTTCAATTTCATCAAAATCATCCTCTTGAAACTTATTTGGGAACACTACTACAATATTTACAACCTTTCCACATCAAAATCATGCTACTCAGAGTTATCCTTTAATCATTCCTTTTAATATTTTATGATTTGAGGATTGGAATGACATCACCTCATTTGTCTTTTAATATTCATTTTCCATCTTCAATAGTGAGGATCATCATGGCGTTGAATTCCACCACTTTGGACTTCCCCTTTTCCATAGAATCATTGTCATAATTTCTCATTTCATATCTAAAAAGGTTATTATGAAAGTTATCCAATGTCATCTCTTTATATATTTATCTTCCAATATGGAAAATTTTGGATTGAACTGAGGTGCATGTTTTCTAAAGATATGCTTCACAATATTTATAACTTAAATTACCTATCTGAGACCCCATATATCTTTTACAATAATATTTATCCAATCAAAGAATGAATCAACAAACTCATTAAGGTGAATTATGATATCCTCATATTTATTCCAAATAACCCATACATTTTATTCTATAACATTTCACTCTCCCTCATAAATATTCAGAAACTTTTCCCACGTAGCATGTGATGACTTACATGGAATCACATTCATATATATTTCACTGGATAGGGATCCACCTAATGCACTTACTCCTTTATTACCAATATCTAATTCCCTTCTGTTATCTAATGATAAAGAACCACTATCGATATTGGCCAAAATTCCATGCATCACTGCTATAAATACATAAATTCATAGTGGCAAGAAGTAGTGATTCATATGATTATTACATAATTGAAAATTTATTTCATCAAATATCGTAATCCATTTTTGATTGAAACCCTCCATTTCATATATTAAGATATAACCACTGACTTTCAACCATTGGCTCTGATACCATTTTTTATCCCCACTACGTTAATTACCCTGAGAGGGGGTGTGAATCAGGGTATGAGAGATTAAAACCACTTCCCGTTTGTATCTTGTTTCTTTGTTAAACAAAACACCCATCTATCTCTATATCATAGTAATTTATGAATTAGAATGAAATCATGCACAAGACATGATAATTTTACTTGGTTCACCCTCACTGGGATATGTCTAAAGAGCATACAAAGACGATGTACCGATATACCAAATCCACTAAGAATCACTACCAAATGAAAATTTCCAGGATAGATCGCTTTTAGACCTAGTATCACTAACTTTACAAGGTTTAGGTTCAGATCACTGCTTTCCCAAGGGTCAAATCCTAAGACTCTTTCTCTAGCTCAATACTGGTGGAAAGGATCACCTTCTTCCTCTTCCTTTTCTCACTGATCTTGGAATGGATTCACCCATAGTTTATGACTATGTAGGTCATTTAATTATCACTAATGAATACATACTCAGTTATAGATAGATTTTTTGTTGAATTATCACTTTCTTCTAGTTGATGAATATCACTTTACCATATATTCATTAGGGAACTTCAATCTTTCATGCAACTTCACATCTTTTGTGCACTTTTCCTTTTATAATATGTAGTGATACCAAAACATGACTTGTGCACAAATTTTTAAAACTCATCAAATCTTGTGTGCAATTTACTTTGTCAAAAACACATTTCTACATTCTCCATATTTTAGACCCAAAAACATTAGCAAACACTGGGAAACGACACCACCTTGTATATGAACTTTTTATACCGACACTAGTGAATCCATTCCTTTATCTTGGAACATTTTCAACATAGCTTATCAATAATATATCTGGAACTCCACCAATGGCCTTGGAAAATTTCTTTTTTAATAAACTCAATCAACTAAAAAACACTGCAATGTAATCTTGAGTAATTTTTTCCAACAGAAATGCTTTGAGTATTTCAATGTTCCCAACTACCTCAATAATATCTTTTGTATAATATTTAGATTGTCCATACTACTTTTATCACTTATTAAATATTGAAATACTTGTGTAAAATTTTTATAACAATAGTATTCAATCATAATCATCATCAAATTGTATTATGAATTTATATATCATCCTTAATTATAAAGGGTTTAGTTATCAATAAAACTCATCAACCTTATTTATTCCCTATTATTCATAATAAAATACACATAATATTCACAGATACAAGATGTTTACAAAGATCCATACTCCATTAAACTCACAATTATTCTATCAAGTTAAAATAACTTCTTTATAGGTCATGAATCAACAAATTTATCTTAACAGTGTGTAGACATTCCTTAATATGCATATCTCCTCATATCCTATTCCAATTACTCAACCTAATAAACATTTTTTATACATTAAAATTATAATAATCATCATCAAATTTATCTTTTTAAAATTATAATTTACTTAATCAATATAATATTAAAGAAATTGTAACACATATACCTGAATAATGAAATTCTCATGAACTTATTGATTTATAGCATCATATAAAATGAGTATTTTTCGAACCATCACTAATTTTTCTCTACTTAAATTAGAAAACTCTACCTTATCTTAATTAAGGTTAATCACTTATTCCAATGAATCCCAAGCATCATTTTTATTATATATCTTCAACAATTGATGCCACTAAGATAGGTCACTTCCAACCCGGATACTTTCTTCCAATAATAATATTTCTACAACATCCCCATTAATCAAGTTCCCCCCTTAAAAACCACCTTAAATTCCCTACAAAGAAAAACAACCTCAACATATATGTGAATAAAGTGATTTTTCAATGATCATTAGTGAGAACCTCATAGTTTATATTTTCTTCTCAACACAAAAAATAATTTCATTTCAATTGTTACTTTATGAAAGATATTTATGATTTCTCTATTGATTTAAAAAACAATGTACTCCTTGTCCAGTATGGTCTTCTTTAACACTTTATCCATATCTTTGTATGAGAACTCCCTATTTTTTGATATATTACCCAATGTCATCCCCGATTCCTACTTTATCTCTTTCATAATTTCTAACATGGATAGTTGGATAATCATATAGTGTTTTAAGATGTGTCGATCTTTCTTTCACCTTCCACATGGATTCTCCAGAATTATTATCAAGCTATATTTTTTCACCTTTAAAAAATATTTGACTTTTATACTCAAAATTCCTTCCAACAAATGAATATTATTGTTTTTCTTATATTTATTTTCTATTTATAGCTTCTTCTTGACTTTTTAAATAATAAAACCCATATAATATTTTTAATAGTACTTGGTGTGATCTTTCCTTATATAATAGATGAATATTTTGATCTATTTGGTATAGATTCATAATCATCCTTCTTGGGTCAGTTTATTTAACTGATACATTTTTCTCAAACACAAAGGTAAAATCACCTTACTTATTCATTTGATTCATTATTAATTTTTGTGGTATTAATTTATTAAACACTTTTAGTGTATGATTGGATAATTAGAACCATCATTATACATCAAAAATTTCCTAGTTTTGTGTAATTTACAAATATATTTTCTATGGTCCAAATATGTTGGCGATAAAAGAAATTTAACACTCTTCTATGTAATTTTATTCATCTCATCACTGCTCATCCTTGCAGTATACCATCATTATTATTCAATTCACATGTTATACAAAAAATTAATGGACCTATGTCTAATATTTTCATAGAATCAATAGTTACTAATAAAACCTAATCATATCTTTTGGATAAAAATCAATGTTTTTGATATATTTCTTTTTTTTAGTAAAATTATATTCATTTTCATCATATTTTAGGGAATTATATCTACTTTAGTTTACCATATCCACATTTTATGTAGTAGTTTATTTTTAACTATTATTATCAAATCATATGTGTTTATAATTCACTATATATCCTGCATTATACAATGAAAAACATTAGTTCAAAAAAATTCCTTGAAAAAAATGGTATAATATTTTTTATTAATTTTATAGTATATTTATCAATATATAATCTCCATATATTGTTACCAATAGTAGATATATTTTAATATAAATATTTTCTTTATAAAAATTCATGGTAGAAACTCTTATTTTATTATATTTTAATGATTGAGCTTACAAAAAATCTGTTTTTTTAATTGTTATTTTATCACGAAACACTGGATGTTGACACAATTTTTCTCATATTAAACTGATTTCATTTTATATACAAACACTTTTCTGATCTTCTTGAAATTTTTTAATACTTTTCAGGAATATTATTCACCTCTTGAAATGAGTTTTCAAGAACTTGTATCTTTTTAGATTTGATTTTTAATTGAGAATTCTTAATATTAATTATAACTCTTTTAATTTATTTTAATTCATGAATCTTTTACACAAGTTTATATTTCATTTAATAATTATTGTGAACTATATTAATCAATTACTTATCAACTATAGATCATGTTTCTTTAAGATATATATTCCTTTTATTTTTAACATCAGTTTTTAGGGAGATTTGAATGCATCCAAAACTTTTATACCAATGATTCTCCACCTATTTTGATTCTCCTTAAAGTAGGGTAATCTCCTCCTGTAAACCTCTAAAAGAAACAAAAATTAACGTAATATCTTATTTAGGAAAGTTCATTGTATTTATTTTCAATATATCCTATGAATTATCTTGTAATTCCTCAGAACCAAGATATTCTCCAATTAAACTTGGTTTCTCTCATGGAAAATGTTGACCATAAATATTAGTTACTGTATTTTCATGTAAAAAATTGAAACTCATGAGGTATAAATACTTAAAATCATCTCACTTTTTTATTTTTTCCCTTTTTATTCTCCATCAAGGCCAAATATGATTTCTCTATGATTATAGTATATAGAAGTTAATGTTTCTTCTTATTTTCACATGTGGTTATCCTTATTTAATTTTCTCATTTCCTTATCCATATAATTTTTTATAGACATAGAAGTGATAATATTAAAATATATAGTCCACACATATTATCAAAGTATTCAATTCATGATTATTTAATGATAGAAAAACTCAAGTCGTTAACTAAAATATAACCAGATTAGAAGTAGATTTTATACCTATATCTATTATGGTGTTGTCTTAATCACAAACACTCACATATATTTATAATCTTTTAATTGAAGTGAGTTTTAGGAATTTTTTTGAATTCAAATTGGTTAATTACACATAATATTCATGTTTCTTTAAATCATTTATAAAGTCTTGGATGAGTTTATTTACATCCATAGAAGCCATTCAGTTATCTTAGAAGAACATGAGAAAGACATGGAATGAAGAAGATATAGAACCTCGTGAACGTAGAGAAGAGAAGATAGCACCATCTTGTTGGCGCCACATGTACCAATGTTTTGTTACAAATAAAGACCCACTATCCATCCAATGGAGTCCCTATGAATCATCGGAGGTGAATAAAGAATGAATGATCTCCAGTAAAAACCTTCTAGATAGCCAGTGGAGGTGTATCAGGTAGCCAATGTAAGTTCCTGATTTGGTGAATTATATAGGCCACCCACAATCTATCTAGTGGATGCATCCTAGTATTTGGTAGAATAAATAAGTGATTAGATAAGATTAATTTAATATTTTAAAAAAGGCCATTATGATGGAATATTCTTAGTTCATGTACCAACTAAATTTTAAAAGTTCGTCAACCCATTTATAGCCTATAAAAGGAAACCCTTATTACCTTGGAAGATACACCTTTCACTAAAACAACCTTCTTGATATGAATCAATGAGAAACAAATTTATTTCTCAATTCCATTCGAGATAGTTAAAAATTATAATTTGCTCAATGATCACCAATCCTTCTCACAATAAGTTTTCCTCAATTTTACATCCTTCTATCAAAATAGATTTATGAGTAGCAAGTAAAGGTTTTCCTAAAGAAAACCTATCTTTCCTCAAACACCTTTCACCAATGGTTCACACTCTGAAAAAAGTGTGGGATGGGATACTTGATGATTTTTTATATTAAATAGGGAGATCATAATCCACAATTATGAGGGATGGGTTCTCTATCACCATTGAGACCAAGGGATTTATATCATTAGCCACTCTGGCTGAGTAGTGAATATTTAAGGGATCACACTGGTCTTTATCCATACCCCACATCTATTATGTTTGTCCTATATTTACTTTTCCACATTTTATCATTAAAATACATATCTCATACTTACATAATTTTGATTCTATTGTTTCCAATATTTAATTAATTTGATATTTTCATTATAAACACAAAAAGAAGTTATCGACTATCAAATATTCAATTTATAGATTTTTTTACTTATGAATTATCTAATTTGTCCAATAAATCTTATATCCCACTTTAATTTTTTAAGAGGGGAAATTCAGCCCATATTCAATAATCACCAACCAAAAATTTGTATCAAATAAGACTTTGAATTTTATTAAAAACGATTTTTTTCAAAATTAAGTTTATTCTAAAAAAATTATTTTTATTATGTCATATAAACCCCCTTCACATGCTCCAATTTTTTAGAAGAGTTATTCCTCATATTAAAAAAATTGGATATCAAATTTCTATGGTATTATTTCACATCTTGTATGAAAAATGATAATTCAGGAGTAGGTTCGCACAAAATAATTTAAAGAAAAATGGACTCCCAGTGATATTAAGAATATTTAATTAAAGAAAAAAATATATGAATGGATTATATTTTTTTCTTGAAATAAAGGATTTTAATCAAGTTTCCATATGAAAAATTTATTATGATATTTTATAGTTGGTATAAGTAACACATGAAGGCACACAATCTTCAAATATAATTGATTAGATATGTTTTGTTATGACTTTAAAATATTTACTAGGAATTTTTATAAATCTATTAAAATCAAATTTATTTGATTTTATGACATCTACAAGGTATGAAGTCACTTGGTGAGGAATTTAATACAGAAACAGTCATAAATAAATTCTTATTTTTGTTACCTAGCTCTTGGTATCTAAAATTGATGACCATATAAGAAGAAGAAGATGTAAAAAAGATGGTCGTAAAGGAACTCATCAGCTTCCTGATAAAATAAAAAATAATGATGAAATTCCTATAGGAAATGAGGCCAATGAAGACAAATAATTCAGGAAAACTATCACCTTCAAATATAAAAATGAAAAAAATAAATAGTTGAGGATCTTGACCATGATCTTTTTACCATGAATATATTAATCCACTTCTAAAATAATAACATGAAAACAATCCAAAAAATAAAATCAAATGGAGGAACTAGAGGTAATGTGCTATGAATGTAAAAAATTAAATTTATATTAAACTGAAGTGCCCCGTATACTAGAAAATTACGAATGAAAATAAGATATGTAAAAAGGCCTATAAAGTCTCTATATGGATTACAAGTGATGATTCCATGTACTGAAATTCATTATCCATGTTAAGTTACTCATGCCTGAATAACCTCATAGAACATGTTGATGAAGACATAAATGTTAGTACTCCCTTTCTTATTACTACCTCTTATTCGATTTTTCTCCTAATTTTTATCCTCTCTCATCTTCTTATACTCCTCTAGTCACCTAAATTATAAAATTTTAAAATAATTCCAAATTAAACTCAAAAATAGATAAAATCAACTTAATTATTTAAAGCTTGAACTCAAAAAGTAGTATAATCATGTGGTTCTAGAAAGAGGTTATTTCCAAAATTAAAAGGATCTTTAGTTCAAATAAAAGGAAAAACTCATCATGAAAAAACCCAAGAGCATATTGATAATATTAAATTAACCATCAGGGACCTAAAATATATATATATTTAAATTTACCCATGGTGAAGAAACATTAAATAAAATAATAGATTCCCATAAAATTGGAAATTATTTGGTAAGATTTTCTTACTGAAATCATGAGAGAACCACTAAGAATTAATTGAAAACTACTTTTGTAAAAAAATCACAAGAATTGTTTTTAATTATTATACTAGAACTGGTCATATATCTCTTAATGTGATTAAAAAACACATTATATTGAATAAAATTTCAATTAATCACTTTTTCTATATTTTAAAAAGAAATATTACTAATAAAATTTGGATTTTAAAATAATTATTGGATCATACAAGAGGACCAAAATTTATGTTGGTTCCAAATCCATAAATAAATTAATCTTTTAACGAAAGTGCAATCCATGAAAAAATCAATAATCAATTTGGTATATATATTCTTGTTTCTCAATATATGTGTTTGGTAACCCCTCTGAATTTAATCAAGTTAATAAACATAAAGGAGGTTAGGTCACATATTTTGATAAATCAATGGATAAGATAATAATTTAAGGTAAGATTAGTTTTTACAACTTATCTTTAATTAAATATATAATATTCATAAGATTCTTGAAACAAACTTTTCTAAGAATTATTTAAATGTGTCAAAGAGATTTAAAAATAAATTTTGAAAATGATGTCTGTAATGTCTTAAATTTGAAAGTAAAACTTCTTTTCACCACTTCAAGATTATATAATGATTACACAATTAATTCAAAATTGAATGTTATACAAAACAAAAAATGTTTTAAGGCATTATTTAGTAAATCATGTATTTTCACTAATGCCTTGGTCATTATATTACTCACCCTCTTGTAATAAAACTATTATCAACCAGTATGAGAACTTCTATTGATTAATTTTAAAGATGACATGGTTTTTGAAGCAATCCATCATGGTAAGTAACCCAAATCCCCTTTTAAATCTAAAATATTTATTAATTATTCAAAATAACATGAATTGATTAATCGCAACATTTTTTATCCAGTTAAAATTGAATTTATAAGAAGAAAAACCTACACTCTCATAATTTTTTATGACATTAAAAGATTCACATGGGACTATTTCTTCATTAACAAAATGGGAAGATTGTAAATCCTTAATCAATTTTTCTAAAGATTTTGAAAATGAAATTTTTTTTAAAATTATTTCAATTAATAGTGATCACGAAATAGAATTAAATAAAAACGAATTTATTGATTTTTTTTCTTTTCATAACGACAATCATTCTTTTTATACTCCTCAAACCCCTAAAAAATGGGGTATTAGAGTGGAGAAATTGAAAATTCTAAGAAGTCACTCAAACTCATTAAAAAAAAATTTTATATTCAAAAATAGTATTATTTTGGTTTAATTAATAATGAATGTTATATCGTCAATAATTTTCTTTTTTGTGTTCTCATTAAGAAAAAAAACATATGATCTTGAGAAAAATAAAAAACCTAAGATGGGATTTTCAATTTTTGTTCTTTGAAATGTTTTATTATAACCAAAAAAATAAAATCATGGAAAATTATATTATAAATACAATGAAGGAATATTTCAAGGGTACTCCAACTCAAGAAAAGTTTATCATGACATTAAAAAAGGGCTAAAATGGTGGAAGAATTTATTCATGTTGTTTATGATGAAAATAATTCAAAACATATTCCTCAAATTTTTTTAAAATTGATGTTTAAATTATCCCTTTCAAACTAATAAATTTAAATATGGAAAATAATATCCTTAAAATTATCTTCTATTAGTTTTCAAAAAATATATATCCCACCCCGTTGAAAAATAGATCGATGATTTAAAAGTGGGAACCCATACTTGTAGGTCAGTCTAAAATGAGGATGAAGACCAAGCACCCCAAAACCAGAATTATGCCCTTAAAATGAATGTTAGGTACTTTCCATGTAGGAGTGACATAATAAATTAACATTAATTAGTGTATTGAATCTTATGGAAAGTCCTAATTATCATAAATTTATTAGTTCTAAATGTTTTTTTTAAATAAACTAGAAGAATCTTGTAATATCATTAGAAATAAAGCACTTCTAGTAAAAAAAGTTATAACTAAGAAGATGAAATATAAAATGGTTAAGAATTTTTACCCATATCATGGCTTGAGTCCCTAAAAAACTTATTTTAATTTTCTTCTCATTTTATTTTTAAACCCATTATAATGTAATTAAAAGGTTTTTTTTCTAATTTTTTTTCTAAATTCTGAAAATGTTTTTTTATAAAAAACACAATTTTTTAAAAATCCTCTTTTTCAAAATTCTATTTTAAAAATTACTAAAGAAATTTATTGATTAAAATAATCTTCTTGATCTTGGTATGAGAAAACATCAAATTATCTTTGATATAATGGTTATAAAATGGGAAAAGCCGATTCATCTCACTTTTTATAACATATCTAAAATGTTTTTTTACTCATTAAAATTTAGGTTAATGATGTTATTTTTTATTCTACTATTGAAAAATTTATATTTTTAATTTTCTAATTTAATTAAAAAATAATTTTATGTTAGCTTTTGAGGTGACCTCTAATTATTTCTTGGTTTTCGAATTACCCAAAATATTAGGGGAATATTTTTAAACAAGGTAAAATACACAACTGAATGTAAAAAATTATTTATAATGGATCATGCTAACAAAAATAATCACTCCTATAAGAATGAATTGTATGAATATTTTTGTTAAAGATGTTAAAATGATTGAAAAAAAGATTTATATAAGTATTATTAGTAGTCCACATTACCTTATGGTGAACCTTACTGATATCATGTTCAATGTTTGTATTTTTTATTTTTTATTAATCAAATAAAAAGTAATCTCATTTTAAATATACCGAAATATTTTTTATTATTTAAAATTTTCTAAAAATATTGTTTCATTCTATCCAAAATGAACCTATTTTGAATTAACTTCACGTTATGATGCTAATTAAGATGCATTCCAACTAGATAAGAAAATTAATTGTAAATCCTTGATATTTTAGGAAATATATTTTTTCTAATAAATTTAATTTATTCGATATCTTGTGTTACACAAAACACTATGTTTTAACGAACCACAATATACTATCAGTATTTTTATTTAAAAATTATCAACATAACTAAGCCCTTAAATGTGGTGTTATGAATAGTAATGAACAAATTTAAAACTAGTTATAAATGTTTTATATATTTAAAATATTTTGATAAATATTTTCTTAATTTATGGTAATGTTTTTATTCTCTTTGAAAACATATTTTTTCTCAATAAATGCTTTCCATTTTTTGGGAAAAAATAAATAAAAATTATTTTTTATTTTTTTAAAAATGTATTCAAAAAAAGAAATTCATTTTCTAAATAAAAATATAAAAATTATCTTACATAAATTGTTTTATAATTTTTTGAAAAGATCAATTTTTCTATCAATAATGAAAAATACAAATTTTTATTAAAACCTGCCTTTTCTTTTAAAGCATTTACAGGTTACATTTTATTCTAAGATCATTTTAAATGTAAAATTAATTCAAATATATTATTATTATTAAAATTTATGTCATTTTAATATCTTTTACCTTTAATTTATATATTAAAATTTTTATGCTTAGAGAAAAAAAAAATTCTTTGGAAAACTGTTTTTCTACATGTATGCTGGTTTAATTTTAAATTAAACTTAGCCACTTATATAAATTGAATTTTAAAAAAAGGATTCCGTATTTGGAATAATATTAATTAATAATATATAATAATTTCAACGTAAGTTTTTTCTATAATTAATTATAAAAAAATGTAATAACTAATTACCAATGATAATATTAAAACAGGTTTACTGAGGGTTAAACTAAAAAGATATGGGTATGTTTGCCAATAAAACTTGTCTAAATCCTATTATATAGACATCTGTTAAGCATATAACAACCAAAATTATAATAAATGGTCATTTTGAATAATTTTTATTTGTAATTAAATTATCATTTTGGATTCTTTTGGAAAATTTTCAAGTAGTTTCCATGGGTGTAACTTACCGAACTTATAAAATGGCATCACTTATCCCCTCCTCTCCACACTCTAGGATTATTATTTTTTCCCAAACCAACAAAAAACCATTACATACTTATCATACCATGTTATAGATTCATTTTTCTTTTTTTAAACCCTCATAATAACTCTTTAGGTATAAGCCTAAAAGGATCTCTGAAGAAGAGGTATAAGACATAACTATGTGCTATCATTTTATTACTTCTTCCAACTGCATAAATTATTATTCAAATATATTGATATAGTAACATTATTATCTCCCTCATACATATATGTAATTATGTTAGTGTCCTAATCATGATCCATCTCATCTTACATCAAATGAGAAACAAAATTTTTGATCACGTGTACGGAAGACTACCTCATCGCGAACCGATTTAGTTTGTTTTCCATCACCACCTATCACATATAGAAAAAATGACGGATTTTAAATATTTCTATGAAATTTTTGAAATGATATATTGTTTTAAATATAATTTCAAATCTATATTTTGACCTTCTAATCCACTAGAAAATGATAATATCTCTTATACGTATGAGTAAACTACAACCTCCAAGAAGCAATGTGATAATTTTTCATTTAAATTATATATGGATGGTAATATGGAAATATTTAGTAAATATATATTATATATATGATATAAAAATTATTATATAATGGTTAATTAATATTTTTATTTCTTTCATACAAACCATTGAGTAAATGGAAACAACATTCATGTGTAATTACTACATACCGTCTCCATAAACAGTGTAATCCATTTTCTGTCACTAAATTTTATGGATGACTCCAAATATGTATATATATAATATATATAATATTTATATAATAAGGAAAATTTTTAATATGATGGATCCATAATAAATTTATAGGGACCAAAACTACCAAATCAAAAAAAATACTTGAAAAATTAAGCATTTATTACCCAAAACAATATTCTAATAAGTAACTATTAATAAATGGGTAATAAAAGGTCATAATAATATAATAAATGGTATGATATATTTTATTATGGTTTATTATAGGTTTATAATACACATATATTAATTATAATGGAGTCTCTAATGTGTGTGAAGGAAGTAGAGACTTGAGGTAATGGATTTTTTTCACACTTTTATTTTTGTGGGATAAATTCCGTATTCACCACATGTTTATTTTTTATAGATCATATAATATGATCTTCTATCCTAGGATTACACTTAAGAGTACCCTGATACCATTTGGCTACATTCCCTTCAGTGCATCTCCTCAAACCCAAAGGTTTTCGACTAGAAATTTGGGCATAGGGTGTGTCTGTGGTGAGACTATGCCCACATTAATTGAGTATATCATAGAAGATCAGTATAATGTAACATATAAACAAAAAAAGAGATAAGTATTAGAAATAATATAAGTAAACAATAGGAACATTAGAAGTAGATATTGGTAAAAAACATCTGAATAATTGATCAAAAGATATAACGTCCAATGATGATATATGCTATGCCACTAAAAAGCTAAAAACACAGATACAAGAAGCAGACAAGAATGCTATAAAAATTTAGAAAAATATAAAAAAAACTATGCAAGAATATCTATCTCTATCTCGGTCATCTGTTACCATCTCCATCCTAAGAAACATGCAATCATGTATCTGAAGTTATAATCATACCTTTTTCAACACCTACATACATAAAATATTCTCTGGTACCATTGGCACCTAAATAGTGTGTGAGATAAATCTCAGTAGGACACCACCAAAGTTGGCTATAACATCTTGCCTATGTAATATAACTTGAAATAGTGTGAATGTATGCATATATGAATGTAAATTAGTATAGTAATGTAAAAAACCCAAGTACCTCCTTCAGTCCTTGACTGGTGTTTGAATATATAAACAGTTCATTAATTATTTTATGTTTCAGTATTTATAAATAGGTCTTTTGAGCCATATCTAGCACTGAAATCGCCTTGTGATAGTACTAATAAGGTTCCAAGATATAAAAAGGAAAACTGAAATTTGATTTAATAATAAAAGGGTTCTAAGGTAATAACCAAGGCAACCAAGACCACAAGGGATGCCAACTCAATAGTAATTTCAGCTTGGCTAAGGGTTAAGAGTGTAATCGAAGGAGAATTTTCCAATGAGTTCCATGATAGTATGATCTAACCAAGTCCAAAGAATACATCCATGGTAAAATGGGATAATTTATGTTTAAACACAAGGGTATAACCAAGGAAACTCATGTCTATAAAAAAACATGCAAGATTCAAGGAGTGTATCCAAGGAATCACTTAATAGGAAAAGAGGGGTCCTACTATTTCATATAGGGAATCTACTAATTGACGAGGATTTTGTTCCAAGGTAGGTATCAACCAAGGCAACCAAAATATTTGAATCGAAATGGAATCCATAAGTTTTCAGGGAATTCCCTCAGGAATATAAAAGCTAACTCGAGTTTGACCACCCCTATAATATTAATTTCAAGGTCTGTATATAATTAGGTACCATACATTCAAATCATTTTTTAATTTAGGCCATGTGATGGTCAAACCATTTAATAAGTTCGATAAGTTCAATACTTTCCTTTAATTTATTTGACCTGGCCAAGGGGAATGAAAACATCTCTTTAAATCATTTAATCCATAACATTGAACTTGGTTCAATATGAAAACTTCCACTGAGAGTGTAAAGGGGTGAAAGGACATGCAACCAACATTCATTTCACTCAAAATTTTCAAGTCTAACATATAAATTATACTTTTCATTTACATTTAAAATTAATTTTTCTACATTTAAGCACTTACCTTAGGCATCTCATGTGTGTATCAATAGGGTACTATCCATTTAACAATTCAATAGTCACTTAATACAAAGAGGATTACCATTAGAGTGGTCATGATAGGAAACACCTGAATGGTGGATCAAAAGTATCAAAACACTAAAAACCCAAATATGGTTCCCCACCCTTCATGGGGTATTTAAAGTTGTGGATGTAATGAAGAATAATGATTAACACACATGGAAAGGGTCTTAGAACCCGGTCCTAATGACTAAAAGAAAGACATATAAATTCAATATATGACTCTGGATGAAATCAACGCAGCAACACAACTATTTCCAAAATGAAGAAAATTAAGGAATGAGTTATAAACCATCTACCTCAGACTTATATTTCTCTCATCATCCAGTATCAAAACATAGTTTATCATAGATTGGATTATATAGGAATAATAGATCAATGCCTTGAAATTGGGGCATATGATCTTATATCTAAATAGTTTCACTTAAAGGAAGAAGAATGAAGAAAGATTGAAAATGAATTGAGCACACACTGATGTGGATCCAACGAGATGAACAACAGTTGATTCAGACTCTAAATGGATGATCGATCTCAAATCCTAGTTTAGGCTTCAAAAAGGATTCAAAATGAGAGTATTTGGGGCTGTTTTGCATTTGAGAAAAAACCAAAGGAGGGGATAATTAAAACATGTCATTAAGGTAAAATCCATGTTTTTTACCCCAAAAAATTCCTTCACAGGGTTTGACCAAACCATGTGAAAATCATGCATGGGTAGTGGTAGGTAAGGGTATACCACATGGTTAGGTTGTATAGTTAGGGAAATCATGCACCAACCATGTGAAACTACACTATCAAAATTATAGAAATTATCACATAGACATGTGTCTAAACTCACGTGTTTAAGGAAAATTATACACCCTCATGATACGCACTATCTATTCTCATGTGGTTAAAACTAATCATATAACCAACCTTTCTTGGTTTAAACTAAATATGCAACATTCCATTTTCTCCTAAAAATTCAGGTTTTGTGCTGCAAGCAAGCCTCAAGAAAACCCCTAGACCTTTGCAAACTCATTATAATTCAATATTAGGTAAATAAAGGTAAATTAGAGCAAATTTTATAAGATATGTATCTAAGTCAAATAAAGTGTTCTTACAGTATTCCCCCTTAAAGGAACTAATCCCTAAGTTCACCTTCCAAGGGAAGCAAAACACTGTTTGACAATAACTCTGGCTACTAGGCATGTACTTGAACCTCCTGCTCCCAAGTATCATCTTGTACACAATTATGCTTTCATAGTACCCATACTAGAGGGATATACCAGCCTCAAACAGACTTCATTCTCCATTCAACGATGATTATAGGTTACTCCTCAAAAGAAGTATGAATATCAATATCAAATTCCTCGGGACAAAAAGTATGAAATGGGTTAGAAAGATAACTGAAAAAATATGAAATATGGAAGACGTCGTGCATAGCACAATACCTATGAGGTAATATAAACTGATAGGCTACCATCCTGAATCTCTCCATAATCTCAAATAGCCATAAGAAGTATATTAACAACTTCTCTTTCATATGTAACCATGTATTCAATATCCTGGGTGACTCCCATATAAAAAATAGATCCCCAACCTCATACTCTAGTGGTTTTTGATAGTGATAAAAATTAGATTTATGTCCAGACAGAGATGTAGACCTACACTTCATGATCAACTGAAAAAGTCCCAAAGTCTTCTAAGTGATATGAGGACCTAGTAGGGTCATATCTCATGACTCTAACTAGCATAAGGGTGAATTGAAAGGACTACCATACATGTCCTCAAAAGGATCCATCTAAATCTTCACTTGAAAGCTATTATTATAGGAAAACATGAAGAGAGGTATGTGATTCAACCAAGAACCACCAAAACCATTGATGAATTCCTATATCATATACTCTAGAACATGTATCTTCCCTTCACAATTTCCATTGGTATGATTGTGGAAGGTTATGGTTAGAATCACTGGTGTACCCATATCTTTCTAAAACTCCTTCCATAACCATGAAGTGAAAAGGGAATCCCTTCCTAAATAGATAGTACGAGGGACCCTATGTAATCATATAATCTCATGGACATAAAGTCTTTCCATCTCATCAACTAAGAAAGTATCCCTGATATTAATAAATTGGGATACTTTCTTCAGTCAATCAATGAAAATATATGCAGCGTCACTACTTCTGGGTGACCTAGGTAAAATGACTAAAAAGTCCATGGAAACATCTTCCCATTTCCATTCTAGTATTAAAAGTGGTTGTAAGAAGAATGTGGGTCACTATTTCTCCACCTTCCCCTGCTTACACGTGAAACACATAGTGATAAATCCAATTATATAATGTTTTATCCCAAGACAACAATATTGGCATCGCATGTCTTGCTGAATTTTGGAGATTCCTCGATGAACTACCCACTAAGAAGCATGGGATTTGCGTATCAACTCCTCTATCATATATGTAGTAATTCAGACACATACACATATATATAGGATTTTGTCTCTATCCTTAGACTAATCTAGATGCGGGTCAGCTCATGAAATACTCTCATAGAGAACCAATCCCTGAAGGTATGAAAATTTATTGATATTTACCCTCTTAAAGAGGGGAGAGGTAACTATCAAGGTTGATAGATAGGTGTACTCATGAATTTCATGAAACACTACATACAACTCAGAAAATAGGGCCATCAGTTTCCATTTATCACTGGCTTCCCATAGGGCTCAGGCCTGATTTTTCCAGCTTAGTGCATTAGTGACAACATTTCCCTTTCCAATCATATAGGCAAGCTGAAAATCAATGACTGAAGATATTATAAAAATATTTTCTATTTAAAAATTCATTCTATGTAATGATAAATTTGAGGCTCTTATGGTCTAAATACACCACAAAGAAATCAGCCAACAAATAGTGTCTCTAGTAATATATGGCTTGGACAAATGCTGCTATCTAAAATCTATGTATCAGGTAATTTGTCTCATCAGTCCTCAACTATTGAGATCCATATGAAATTAATCTATCCTCCTACAACATCACTTATACTATTCCAATTTATGATGCATCAAATAAGATGTTATATCCATTTTCAGGCTCTGTCAGAGTCATTATTTGTACCGAGACAATCCCCCTTTTATGTTTCTGAAAGAATCTCTCACATGATTCTTACCATAGGAACATAACACCCATCTTTGTAAGAAATGTAATAGGTAATGAAAAGTGTGAGAATTAATGTATGGAATGATTGTAGTAACCAATTATCCCTAAGAAACTCTATATATTAGAAATGTTCTTGGGATTCTCCTAGGAAACTAAAGTAATCACCTTCTTTGGTTCAATAGAGACTCCTGATTCCGAGATAATATGACCAAATAATTGAACCTTTTTTATCCATAAGTGGAACTTTGAAATCTTATGATAAAGATTATTCTCTATTAGTGTACTTAAAACAATGTCAAGGTGCTTATCATGATCGCGACGAGTTTGAGAATACACCAAGATGTTTTCCACAAAGACCATGACAAAATAATCTAGATAGGTGTGGAACAACCTATTCATTAGATCCCAAAAATAGTGGGTGTTTTCGGATGACCTAAAGGCATAACAAGGTGCTCATATAGACTATACCTACTAGGAAAATTTTTACTAGGTAATTCTAATGGCCTGGCTCGCACCTGATGATTGCCCAATCTCAGGTTGATATGTGAAAACACCCTAGTTCCTCAAATCTGTTCAAAGAGATCATCCATTTAAATTAGTGGATACCCATTATTGACTATAATCTATTTCAACTATCTTTAATCCATGCATAGGATAAGGGTTAAATCTTCATTCGTAGAGAAAATCACATGTGAAACTCAAGAGGAAGTATTGGGCCATGTAAAACAATTTTCATCTAAATCCTCTTTTTGTCGCTTGAGCTCCCTTAGCTCAGTAGGTACCATCTTATACGAGGTAATCGACACTGGATTTACTCATAAAACAAGCTTGATATTAAACTCTACCTCACTATTATGATGGAATCTAGAAATATTGTTAGAAAATACACCTGTGAAATGATCTACTATAATAGGTAAATCTACCTAAAATAAACCTTGATCCTCTCTGAAGAGATTAGTAATCCGGTGAGTCACTCCATCTAACCCATGATGTTTTGGTCTAACTCTACTAGCCTGGACATCCCACTCAACCTTATATAGAAAACATCTATCTTATGGTGATGTAAACGATACCCTATGGTGATAAAAGTATACAAAGATGTGATATAGAACTTAAAAATCCATTTTATAAATGACATTAAAGCCCATCATCTCGAGAACAAAGCGGTCCCATAATAAGGGGTTACTGCTATGTCAATGGGATAGTCCCTGTATTGGAATATTCCCTCAGACCATACTCCCAATGGTGTATCTAGGGTAATTATACCATTTTAATAATTTATTTATAGCCTGACACTTTGCACAATTCATAAAGTGATAAAAGAGTTTGACACACCTCTATCAAATAAATAAGATACTATAGTAGAGTATAACAACCCACATTTAAACATGCATTATTACATAAGATTTCACATAACACAACACAGAAGATCAATAGGTTTAGTTTATTTTGGTATTGGTAACATTACATGACAAATGAAGAGATAAAATAAAAAATCTTTATTGAAAAATTCATTTACATGACCACAACATTCCTTTGTACCTATCATTGCATAGGATAACCTGAGGACATACATAAGATGTGGATGAGATATAAAGACCAGTAAGGAAGTAAAAAAGACATAACATGAATAATACAATACATTTTACTAATAATATATATCAATGGATTATAAGAGAAACATGAACATAATGGCATGATATCACATGATCATCATGACATGGAAATGTGGCAATAACAACAACATGGTGTCAGTATGAGCCAAATCTCATCGCACATGGATTTTCATGAGTAAACCATCATTGTACATGAATTAGAATGACTAAAACCTCATTTAACATGAGTTATCATGAGTAAACCCTCATCACAAATGGCGTATCATGATACTAAACATTACCCAATGCATTGGAGTGCTATCCGGGCGCACCCTTCATATACATTTCATTTCATACATAAGTGTTCCACATAGATCATATAACATGAAATCATTAAAAATCATTAGTTATTACATGATTATGGAATGAAGAATACATATATTTAAGTACCATTTAATAATTATATTTTCATAAAGGTTAATTCCCTTGATAAATAAATGGATAAGGCATTTATTATATGATGATTTTGGCTCAAGATATTACAGTGCAATTCCGGCAGCAAAACGGTATCATATAGGAATTTATAAGTTTGTTTTATGAGAGAGAAATGGGAATATCATAATTTTTAAATGAAATAGGTTGTAATGGTATCATGGAACATAATTTCCCAACCTATGAAATATAATTAAAATGTATACTATGGAAGAAATTCATGAATGGAAATAAGAACAGAGAAATCCCTTACAGAATTTCAGCATGGTAACGGATGTGAACGGAAGGAATTAATGAAAGATAAAATGGTGTATGAACATTAAAACATAATTAGGGGATTATGGTGGTGTTTCTAAATCATACCCCAACATTTATAATTGAAAATAAATGTGTATAGAAACATAAAGAAACTTAGATAAAATGGGAAAGGAAGGAATCCCTTATAGAATTTTGGCATAGTAATGGGTGTGCTTAAAGATCATAGGGGGGATTGATGAGAGTTAAAGGAAGATATAATCATCTACAAATAAAATTGAAATTTTAGGGGTCGTGGAAAATTATAACCCAACATATAAATTTTGAACTTAAAAAGAATAATAAAAATTAGTAGCTAGAATGGAACTGAGAAGAGAGAAATCCCTTAAAGAATTTTGGAATAGTAATAGTTTAGGTATGGGTCCAAATGCGGGAGGATAAATGATAAATCATTGAGATAACATCAAATGGGAATTAGGAAAATTATTATAAAAGGATTAAAATATAACCAATTGAAATTAAAAGTATTAATTTCAAATAATGTTCCTGAATTGAAAAGAAGAGAGGAAGGAAAAGATCCCTTACATGGATGTTTGACTCCTAAGGCTTGGGAGAGGATTATTGGGAGATTGGGGGAACCTTTTGAGGACTCTAGGGAGTAGAGAAAATAATTTTTACAAGTTCAAAATGGTTTTAGTGAAGAGGAATGGGATATTGTGTGGGTTTATAAATAAAATAAGAGGTAATTCGTTATTATTTAGGTTTTGTACACTACACAATAAAATATTCAAAACCACAAACCATAAGATTTTTTTCCAATGGTTTCATCAAAATGGGAGTGGTATACAGTATTTTATAAGGCCAAGGTTCTATCATATAAAAATATTAGGTCTTCTTATTTGGAGGTGAGTCACGCACTTAAGGAAATCATTTTAAAATGTAAATATATATTATAAGTCTTGTAGGGTCCACTAAAGCATTATAAAATTAATCAAAACAATATAAAATCTCATTATTTTAAAGTTAAAACATATATTGTCCGAATATTACATTTATATTATTTTATTACATCATTATTGTTTCATTATGATGTCATCAAACACATTATATATTTATATGGTATTTATTTTTCTCCAAAAATTAGATTGTATTAAAAAATTATAAAAAATTCATCATTGAATAACTTCAAAATCATGATTCCAAAAATAATATTTATTTTATCGAAAAAATTTCTTATATATGTGAATTTTTACTTATAAACTGTTATTTGTTGGAAATTGATGTGTTTTGACAAAACTATTTTAAGACCTTAACAAAAATAATATTTAAGTTCATAAAAATTATATGATCATTTATATTAAATAAAAATTATATAAAAATTTTTTTTTATTAAAGTATTATTAATTCCAAATATTCATTATTTCTTCAAAATAAATTCTTAAATTAAAAATAAAATTTCATCTTTATCCTATAAAAATATAATTCTTATCAAACTGAAAACTTAATCATTTATTGTTTAAAAACAATAAGGAATAAATATAAATATCATTTATAATTATAAGGAGTGTTCTTATAACACTGTTATAATAAAATTATTAATAAATCCTTAATTTAATATAATAATTTATATATTTCTAAAAAGTAAAATTTTACCCAAAAACTCAATTTATCTAATTCATTATATTTTTAAGAAAAACTGTTCTCATAAAGGTATTGATGGATTAAGAATTTTGTTTATAAAAAGGGATTACAAAATAAGTAAATAATACCTTATTAAAAACCACCATATAACAATCGCATAAGACCCGGGGGTATGGTGTGCGACGGAGATAGACTCTTGGGGTAACTCAGATAACATCGCCCGAGTGGTAATCTCTATTAACATGAACTTCTCCCATAGGAGATTCTATTCATGCTTAATGTGTTGAAGCTCAGCTTGGGTTTATTCAAGAGCGAATCCCAATGACGCTACCTTCTTTCCGAGCTCTGAAAAATGAGCTGTGTATGTCCTTAGTCTACTGGATGAGGCCATCATCTCTTTTTCAATACTAAAAGGATTTGTTAAAGACTTATATTTATATCAGTTTTGTTATCACTATTCAATAGATATATTATAATTTCTAATGATACTTAACGGTAATTTAAACCCAATAAAAAAAGAGTGAATGTGTTTTTTATATCCCTAATACATTGAAATAAAGGTAATTTTATTCAAAAATGTTTGGTTCATTACAACATTCCCCCTTTAAGAAAATGTTCTCTCAAAATTTCCTTTTCCCACAGTGAAACAAGTTAGGGTAACTCGGCCTCATCACTTCCTCTGGTTCCCACATTGCATCTTCACACTTGTGGTTTCTCCATAACACTTTGATGAGGGAATCACTTTATATTTTCAGAACTTTTTCTCTATGATCTAAGATATTTAATGGATTCTATTCATAGGAGAGGTTATTAGCCATGGTACCCCTTGGAGATTGAGTACATGTGATGGGATAGGTACGTACTTCCTCAAGAGTGATACATGGAATACATCATGTGTTTGAGATAGGTTATTTGAGATTTTTAGATGATATGAGACTGCTCTAATGAGATCAAGGATCTAAAAAGGGCTTATGTTCCTTAGACTAAGCTTTTCCTTATTACCAAATATTATAACTCTCTTCCATGGTGATATGTGGAGGAATAAAAAGTCTCCAACATCAAACTCTAGGCCTCGTCAAAGGTTGTATGTATAGTTATTTTGTCAACTCTGAGTAGCTTTAATGTGTTGTTGTATGGTCTTATCCTTCTCTACCATTTATTTAAACATTTCGGGATCTAGATGTTTTCACTCCCCAACTTTACCCCAACATGTTGGTGTTCTACACTTCTTACCATAAGGGGGTTCATAAGGATCTATTTGGATGCTTGAGTGGAAATTGTTGTTGTAAGAGAACTCAACTAGAGAAATATGTTGATCCAATACTCCTTTGAAGTCCATCTAGATTTCTCTCAAAATTTCATCAAGTGTTTGTATAGTATGCACAGATTGTCCACCAGTTTGAGGTTAATAAGTCGTACTGAAGTTCATCTCAGAATTCAGACTATTTTTGGAGACTCTTTAAGAACATAGAGGTGAATATTGAATCTCGATTGGATACAATCGATAGTGATACGCCATAAAACTTTACCACTTATCTGATGTATATTCATTCCAGTTTATCAAGTGAGAAATAATATCAAATTTCAATGAAGTGTACAGTATTTGTAAGACAATCCACAATACCCCAGATATCATTGTTTCCTCTGGATGCATTTGAATGTCTAGTGACAATGTCCATGGCGATGTTCTCCCATTTCTATATTGGTATGGGTAATGGTGCATCATCCCCTTAAACTTCATCCTCCCAGCCTTCACTTGCTGACATACCAAGAACTTTTATGTATACTCACTGATTTCCATCTTCATGTTATCCCACCAATAATGCTCTCAGATATCACGATACATCTATGTTTTTATTGAGTAAATAGAGAAATTAAAACTATTTGAATCATCCAAAAGTTCTTTATTTAACACCACATTTTATGTAATGTGTAATCTTAACCCAAATCTCACAATTCCTTAATCATTAAGAATGAAATCCAATGATTTTACTTTTCTTATAGTTTCCACTTTCCTTTTAATTCCTACATCATATTTTTGAGCATCCTTTAACATTTTCAAAAGATACGGTTGAGAAATAATTTGTGAAAGGATTGATTATGATTAATTCTTTATGATTCTCATGTCCATCTTCATCAAATATGAGAAGATTGGATACTTTTCAATTATAATCAATGAATGAGTTGCTGGATCCTTTCTACATAGATCATCTTCCACTTTATTCATTTTTCTTGTATGGTATTAAATTGAGCATTCATCATATTTGATTGGATTTGAACATCTTCTATGGAGTGTATTTAACTATTTATTTGTCAATTTATACTTAAGTATTTTTTGATCCGTATATATTTCAAAATTTTCCCCCAAGATGTAATGTTGCCAAATTTTCAAAGCAAATATCACTACAGCCAACTCTGAATCATGTGTTGGATAACTCTTCTCAAGAAATTTCAATTGACTTGAAGCATAGGCAATGACTTTGTCATTTTTACTCAAATTACACTAAAGGGAGACTAATTATATTTTCAATAAAAAAATTCCCACAAACTTAAACAACTGACACAACACTTATAGAATTTTTTCCCCAATGATTTTATATCATTCTTACTGGGGAATCAATGTTCTTAAGAAACATGAAAGATATACTAATATGACATGAATTGAAATACATTACGACATACACTACATTGAAGTAGTAGTTACATGTAATTAATTCATCATTATCCATCTTAGCATAGGACTTCCCATTCTCCCTTTATCATGGAGATTATTGATTCTCATTGTGCTTCTCAACCCTACAATAGAGAATTGTATTGGGTAATGCCCAACTTCTCCACATTTATATCATAGAACTGTATAATATTCATTAGATGGATCATTGTTTCCATCCACTGAATTATCCATTTTTACATGGAAATTATATACTTTTATCCCTTCCTTTAAACATTAAAAATATTTCCTAGCCCCTTTGTTATATTCCCCTTGGTGCCTTTTTCCACACTTTTTGCACAATAAAAATTGGGTCTTTATTCACTTATCACCATTATCAGATAGACTTTCATGAGGTGTTCTATTATTCTTCTTTGATAACCTTGGGAATTCAACAAAGTACTAATTTTTTATCATTATTTTTGATATATGGTTTGGAATAATCATGATATGTCCTACTTGAACTCCCATTTGATTGGGGATCTCGTTGGGACGTTCATCACATTTCCCTTCACATCGGTTGTTAACTCGATTCCTCCTATTACTAGCCATTAACTATAATAAAAGGAAAGTTAGGGGTATGTATTTTAAACTATTAAATACATAAAGTGGAATCCAATGACAAAAAATAGATAGATTCTAAATTACATTTATCTCCTTAACTTATAAATTACATTTATCTCCTTAACTTATAAACTTCTAGGCTTCAATCTATATTATCCATGATCTACATCCCATCATATATTATTAGGGCCATTTTTTATTCCCTTAATAATGGTTCACACTAAGTTTATAAATTTACTAAAGCATACCCCCTGGTAGTGTTGAACTAAGAGTGCAACAATTCCCATTGTCATGCACTATTTCCCATTCAATTCGAGCTCAAATTGGTGTTTTTTGAGTTTTACCCCTAGATACATCTATGCCAGAGCCACCTCTCCTTGTTCATATCCATATAGAGATGTATTTTCATGATAAACCACTTAATATATACTCACCAAAATTTAAGGATGTTCTTCTTATACATAGTCTTATCTATAAGGCTTTCACTAGGGTTTTCTAATCCTAATCCCAATAATGACTAAACCTATCCTCTAATACAAACTATAACAACCATGGTCTTTATTACACATTTAAAGATGCTTTATTACATAAGATTTCACTTAGTACAACCCATAAGATCAAGTGGTCTAGTGTATTTATGTCTTAGGAACATTACATTACAACATAAAACATAAAATAAAACATCTTTTGGGAAGGATTTTTTTACATGAACACAACATTCCTTCGTACTTAGCATTGAATGGGATAATCTGAGTTTAAATATAAGAAAAAGGTGATCTATAAAGCCTAGTAAAGGAGTAAACAAGGGATCACATTAAGAATAAAATACATTTTAGGAAATATACATATCAAAGGATCATAAGAGGAACAATAAAATAAAGGCACAATATAACATGTTCATCATAACATGGAAATGTGGCAACAACATTAAAACATGATATTAGCATTATCCAATACTCATCGCACATGGATTAGAATGAGTAAACCATAATTTCACATGAATTATCATGCGTAAACCCTAATTGAACATGAATTATCATGAGTAAATCCTCATTTCACATGGCATATCATTATACTAAACATCATCCAATGCATGGGAGTGCTATCTGGGCGCACCCTTCATAAAAATTTCATTCCACACCTAAGTGTGCCACATAGATCATATAACATGAAACCATTCAACATCATAAGTTATTATTTGATTAAGTAATGTGGAATACATACACATATGTACCATTCAATAAGTATATATTAACAATGGTGCATACCCTTGATAGAGAAATGGATATGGCATTCACTACATGATGATTTTGTCTGGGAAATTTGCAGTGCAATTTCGGCAGCGTAATAGTGTCATATGGAAATTCATAAGTTGGGTTGATTAGAGATAAATGTGTCTCTAATAATTTATACATGAAATATACATTAATGGGATAATGTAAAATAATTTTCCTATATATTAAAAGGAATTTAGATTCATAATATGTAAGAAACCTTTGAATGGAAATAAGAAGGGAGAAATACCTTACGGGATTTCAACATGGTAACATGTCTACACGGAAGAGATTAATGAGAGAGAAAGTAGTTTATCATCATTAAGAGCTAAGGAGGAATGTTTTTGGGAGGATGGAAATCCTACCACCACATTTATTTGAAAATAAAATTGTATAACAACATAAAGAAAGTTGGATAAAAATGGTAATGGAATGAATCCCTTATGGAATTTTGGAAAACGGGTGTCCTTAAAGATCATAGGGGGATTGATGAGAGTGAAAGAAATATATAATCATATATAAATCAAATGAAAAGTGTGGGGGTAATGGAAGATAATAACCTAACATATAAATAGGGAAGATAAGAATCCTAATAAAAAATACTAACTTGAATGGAAATGAGAAGAGATAAATCCCTTACGTAATTTATACATAGTAACGGCTTAGGTATGGGTCTAAATAAGAGAGTATAAATGATACCTCATTTAGATAACATCAAATGGAAAATATGTAATTTATTAAAAAAGGATGAAAATATAACCATTTGAAATTAAAAAGACAAATTTCAAATAAGGTTCTCGAATTGAAATCAAGAGAGGAAGGAGAGGATCCCTTACTTGGATGTGTGACACAAAAGGCTTAGGAAAGGATTCTTGGGAGATTGGGGTCACATTGGGAGGAATGTAGGGACTAGAGGGAAGATTTTTTATAAGATATAAATTGTTTGAATGAAGAGGAATGCGATATTGGGAGGTTTTATGTAGGAAAAGAGATAGAATTCCTTATTATTTAGGTTTTGGAAAATACACACTAAAATATTCAAAACCAAAAACCATCCCATGGTTTGTTCCCATGCTTTCCACCAAATAGGAGTGGTATAAAATATTTTACAAGGACAATGGACAAACATATTATAATATTAGCATTTATTATGTGGAGATGAGTCACACTCTCAAGGAAATCATTTTAAAATGTTAAAATATTTTATAAGTCTTGGAGGGTCCGCTAAAGAATTATAAAATCAATAAAACAAATATAAAATAACATTATTTTAAATTTAAGACATATATTTTCAGAATATAGTATTTATAGTATTTTATTACTTTACTATTGATTCATTATGATGTCATAAAACACATTATATATTTATACGGTGTTTACTGTTTACCCAAAAATTTAGTTCTCATAAAATTATGAAAAATTCACCATTGGATAATTTCAATGTCCTGATTCCAAAAATAATATCTATTTTATCTAAATAATTTCCTAAATATGTAAATATTCACTTTTAAAAACCACAATTTATTGAAAATTAACGAGTTTTGACAAAATTAGTTCTCAAACCTTAACAAAAAATACATTTGACTTCCTAAAAATTATATGATCATTTACAATTAATAACAATTATACAATAATAATATTTTATTAAAATATTATTCATTCTAAAAATTCATTTATGCATAAAAATAAATTCTTTAATTAAAAAAATCAGTTTTATCGTATAAAAATATAATTCTTATCAAACTGAATACTTAATCATTTATAGAGTAAACACAATAAGGTATAAATATAATCATCAATTATAATTAAAAGGAGTGTTATTATAAAACTATTATAATAAAATTATTAACAATACCATAATTTAATATAAGAATTTATATATTTCTAAAAATTACTATTTAACCTCAAAAATCAATTTATCTAATTCATTATATTTTTATGAAAAACTATCATCATAGAGGAATTTATGGAATAAGAATTTTGTTTATAAAAAATGATTAAAAAATAAGTAACAAATACCTTATTACATAACCCCTTATAAAACACATTTAATACCTATAGGTAAGGTGTGCGATGGTGACAGAATCTCGGGGTGGTTCGGATAACATCGCCCGGGTGCTAATCTTTATTAACATGAAATTCTCACGTAGGATATTTCGTTGAAACTTAACATGTTGAAGCTCAGCTTGGTCTTCATCAAGAGAAAATACCTATGACGCTACCACCTTTTTGATCTCTAAAAAATGAGCTTCATATGGCCCAAGTCTACTAGATAAGGTTATCCTCTCCTTTTTCTGTGTTGAAAGGATTTGTTAAATCCTTATATTTATATCATTTCTGTGATCACAGTTCTACGACTATATTATCAACATTAATGATACTTAATGGCCATTTAAACCCAACAAAAAAAGAGTTCATGTGTTTTCTATATCCCAAATACATTAAAATAAAGGGAGTTTTATTCATAAATGATCGTGTAAATACATATAGGCTACTATAATAGTACTTTGTACTCTAGATGGTCATGTAGCCTGATCCTTGGTTATCAACTGTTATTCATGCAACTGACCTAATCCATAGCCCTGTGTAATAGTTGGACTACCATGAACAAAACTAATCTATAAACACTATTAGTGATCAAGATTTTGGATACCATAGCCACAACCTCTTCCTCATCTAGTCGCTTCAGTGTTACTCAAACTCCCCGCCCAAAATAGCGTAAAAGAACGTGCTCCTGAAGGTGGAGCTGGTGAAAAACCTCTTCCACAAAAAGCTGATGGATGGTCCAACGGAATCTTTATAGAATGCCCATATGTCCAAAAGTATGGCACTCTATAGGGTCTCTATCACCTTGAGGATTCAAGTTCCCTTGTCTTCCACACTATTGAAACACAATATAGCTACCAGAATGGGTAACTTAGTTTCCAATTCCCTAATGAGAAACCTATAGAGATCTCTTTTTTCTACTGGAAGAACTATTAGCCTACCTCATCCCTAATCCTCAATTAAAAATACTATCTTTTTCACTCAGGTTATTCTTAGTAATAGGAGTTTGATTTAATATTTCAAAAAAAGTATTTATGTGAAGGAAATTCACCTGAGTACGGATGTTATACACAATCCTATCCTTGAAGCATCTAGCACACAAAAGTGTATCACCTGCTAAAAGTGGTGAAAAGTGTTGTAACTCATTGAAACAAATTTTATACTCCATAATTTACATAGATTCTTTCTAGAGATTCAGGAACTATCTGGATCTATCATCTATCAACATTTGAGTAAAGGACTGATCATAGAAGGTATTCTGGAAATCAGCCCATAACATGCCATGATGGTTACCAGCTTGGGAAATTACATCCCACTGACTCTTAGCCCAGTCATGTAGCATGTACACTACAATATTGACCCTTCGATCTAGAGGAGAATTAATATTCTCAAAGATGGACAAGGTGACTTCTAGCCAATACTCAGTAGCCTATGGACTATCATCCCTAAAAAAGGTAGTATGATGATACTACCAGAATCCATAAGTTAGATCATCCATCATAGGTTCAGGATGTAGAGCACCATGCATGGACTGCATCAGATGTTAGAAACTGTCTCAAAATTGAGCTTCAGTTTAGAAATCAGGTACATAAAGTGGTGCCTAAAGTATAACTCCTAGAGGTAAGAATGTAATCTATAGGGCCATCATGTTCAGAGAAAGGTTTTCACCACCTTCCTAGTTCATGACTCGAGGAAGTTATGGTGTAATTGGTCTACAAATTCCAAGTACACACCTCAGAATAAGATTTATGTAAGTAGATATAATCTCTAGCAGAATCTAAACATGATAAAGGGCTCACTACCCATGTTATACAAGCCCAACTACCCGCTTAGACATCTAGGTATTGGTTTGTTATCAAGTGTAAACATTAAGGGTTTCAGTGGATGAAGGGTCAATAGTACCTTGCCTCATCATTTACTTGAAACCATTTCATTCAATTCATATTTAATTACTTGGTTAACTTTTTTACCTTTAATAAACATGATAAGGCGGTATAAGGACACACATATATTTCATTTTAAAATCCATATTTCACATTCCCAATTTCCATTTTATTTTATGTTATATAAAAGTACTTATAAAAATAGTTTTATGTCCCAATGAATTAGGGACCATACTTATTATCATTGTTATTAACACCCATTTTATTTTAATAGAATGACTTAACATAGTAAATTACCATTTCCAACACATAAGAGCTTAAAACACCTCATGAATTGAATCTAACAATAACTCAATCAAAACCAAGTAAAATAATCAAAATATTATAACTACTAAAATATCACTCAACAATCATAGACATATAAAGCAATGAAAAATAATGAAATGAAACTATATGTCATGGAAATATGCATGGCATGTGAATTATAGGTTCCTATAATGATACATGTAACAATGCTACTTGCCATCATATCATCAGGCCAATGATGAAATGGAATCTCAATCAGAATAATATTTAACAACATCACATAACATTTGAGTCACACAATAGTGAAATTATATCAACTATAACAGGAAAAGGAAGAACAACAATTGTAATTCAGGCAACTCATCCTTTACCCTGAACATGGGTTCGTGACACCCAAATATTGCTTATGAACATGTTCTAAGAATTACCAACCTCCATTATATTGTACCCAAATACTAAAGTAATAATGGAACCCCTATAATAATACTTTGTGATGTCTTGGACTTCAATTACACTTAGGAGTGCCCCAAGCTTGGTTGGTCACATGGCCTCAAGTGCATCTCCCTGAATGCAAGAGGCTATCGACTAGAAGTGAGGGCCTAGTGTGTGTATTTGGTGAAAATATGCCCTCATTATCTGAGTGAATCATGGAGGATCAGTATAATATAACATATAAAAAATAGTAGAGAGGTATCAGAAGAAATATATGTAAACAGTAGGTGTAGCAGAAGAAAACATGAGTAATAAATAGCTAAACAAATGATCATAAAATATAATAACTTATGATGATATATATCATTCACTAAAAATCTAGAAAACATGGATACAAGGAGAAGACAATAATGCTATAAAAAAATAGAAAAAAGGAACCAAAAACTATCCAAGCATCCTGAGCTCTAATATGGTCATATACTACCACCTCTATCTTAAGTAATATGAAATCATGTATCTGAAGAGATACACATCCCTTTTTCAACACATACGTACATATGATATGCCTGGGTACCAATGGTGACTAGATAGAGAGTGAGATAAATATCAATATTCCACCATAAATGGTGTATATAACATCTTTTCCATGTAATACAAACTGAAATACTATGCAATCATTCATATCTAAAAGTAAAGTAGTATAGTAATGTAAATACCCAAGTACCTATTTCACCCTCAGCTAGTGTTCAAACATGTAAATTGTTAATTAATTAATTTAAGTTCTAGTTTATATAAATTTGTCACATGAGTCATAGCCGACACTATCATCAACTAAGGATAGTACTAGTAAGGTTCCAAGATATAACAAGGTAACCTAGAATCTTGTTTAATAATAAAAGGGTTCCAAGGTAATAACTAAGAAAACCAGGACCTCAAGGGTTTCCAAATTAGTAGTAATTGTAGCCTAGCTAAGGTTTAAGAGAGTAATCATAAGAGAATCGTCCAAGGAATTCCAAACTATTATGATCTAAATGAGTTTAAGGAATACATCCCATGTAAAATAGGATAAACTATGTATATGACTAAGGCTATAACCAAGGCACCTCATGTCTGTATAAACCACACTAGATCCAAGGAGTGTATCCAAGGAATCCTATAAAAGTAAAGGAGGGATTCTATGGTGTCATGTTAGGCATCCACGGATAGACAAGGATTGGTTTCTAATGTGGGTCTCAACCAAGGCAACCAACATCCTTGAATTGGAGTCACATCCATAAGTTCTCAAGGCATTTCCTCAGGAATCCAGAAGCTATCCCGAGTCTGACCACCCCAATAATAATTGTGTCAAGGTCCATATATAATTAGTAACCTTTCATTAAATTTATTTATTAATTTATCCCATGTGATGGTCATACCATTTAATAAGGTCAATTCTTGTCGTTCATTAGTTTGACAAGGAAAAAGGGAATGAAACCTTCTATTTAGTACATTTAATCCATAACATTTATCGTTTTTTAATCCATAACCTTCCACTGAGAGTGGGATGGGGTGATATGGAATTCAATCCGCATTCATTTCATTCAAATTGGACAAATCTTACATATATATTATAATTTCTATTAACATTTAATATTTATTTATCAAGATTTAAGCACTTACCTAAGGCGGGACAAGTGTGGATCAACATGGTACTAGCCATTTAACAATTCAATAGTCATTAAATATAAATAGGCTTTCCATTAGAATGGTCAAGCTCAAGCACCCCCAAATGGTGGCTCAAAAGAGTCAAAATACTAAAAACCCAAATACGGTACCCCATCCTACATGGGGTGTTTGATGTTTTGGACGTAACATCTAAGAACGATTAACACATATGGAAAAGTTCATAGATCATGGTCCTAATGACTATATTCAAAACATATAAATTCAATGGATGATGCCTGATGAAATCAGTGTGATTATATCGAAATTTCCAAAATGAGGAAAATTAAGGAATGACATATAGACCACCTACCTCATACTCAAATGACTCTACTCCTCCAGTATCATCATTTAATTCATCCTAGATTGGAGTAGATTTGGGGAATGAATAAATTCCAAATAATTGATGCATATGAACCCGTAACTAAATAGAATCATTGATAGTAAGAAAAATGATGAAAGATTACAAATGAATCAAGAACATACCGATGCATATCCACCAAGACAAACAACGATTGATTCAAACTCTGGATGGATGATCAATATCAAATCCTTGTTTAGCTTGAAAAATAATTCTAAATGATAAGATTTTGAGATTTTTTCCACTGGATAAAAAAACCAAAGAATTTAATAATTAAAACATGTCATTAAAGGAGAAACCATATTTTTACCCAAAATTTTTCTTTCAAACAGTTTGGCCAAACCATGCCCAAATAGTGCACTTGAGTCTGTAAGAAAGGGAATACCCCACATTTTTCCTGTACTATTAGGGAAACTGAGCACCGATTATGTGAAACTATACTATCAAAATTGTAGACATTCTTTCATGACCATGCAGCCCAACATTCATGGTTATGGAAAACTATGTTTCCTCCTTCTTCTCATTATCCAGCCTCGCATGATTAAATCTAACCATGGGGTGTAACTTTCACAATTTTAACTAACCATGAAACATTCCATTTTCTCCCAAAAAGTTGGGTTTCGGTCTCTGAACAAGCCCCAAACACCCCCAATACTATCAAGAACTCATTAGGTATCTATATTATGTCCAAAAAAGTAAATTAGACCAAAATTTAAAAGGATCTGTACATGAGTATAAAACTAGGTTCTTATATATACATCCCGAGAATTTATTTTATGATTAATCTCATGAAATTATGGGATATAAAAATCAATATAATTTTTTTTATTTAATGGGGATAACATTTTAAATGAAACCAAATTGGTAAACATTTTACGTTACAATATCATTATTTATCTATATTATTTATGATTATGTTTTTGATGATAAAATGTTATGATTTATCATTCAAGAAACTCATGAATTTTATTTTTATCTAGCTATGTCATGAAAATATATGTTTTATGTTAGGAACTGACCCGGTTCAACCCTAAACTAGTCACCCAAATCGGTCTGGAACTAGGCTCAAGAGGCATTCCTGATCCTCTCAGGATGGAAACAAGTTCCAAGTGCATCAATGAGAACCAAAGGAAATAGTTTTTTTCTCAAAATAAATAAACTAAAGTGAAACAAAATAAACAGAGCATCCCAAAATAAATACAATCAAGAAAACAATTAAACAAAATTTATACATAAATTGAAAATAAAAAAATCGAACATCCAAGTCCAAACTAAAATAGATCACCACTAATATTATATGTGACCTACAGGTCCACTATATAATCCCAAAAACCCAACATATACCATGTTAGTTGAGTCCAATTTGGAACCTGCACCATAATCTAAAAACAAGAAGAAATTATAGGCATGAGTATTAAAACTCTATGGGCATGCCTAAATAAGTCTATTCCCTGTGAATTTACCATAAATAGAGTCGTCAATTTTAGGTTTGAAATAAAATATATAAAACTTATGTTTTTTCACCTTTTCCCATTGAAACAAAAAACAGTTCATTTCCCTTTTTATTAAAATCAGATTCTTTTCTAAGAAGAATTCATTATCATTTTAGAGGATAAGGATGATGATTTTCCTTAAAAATGGAGAAAGAGATTGTAAAAATATTTCAAAACATTTTCCATAAACCTTTGAAAATTAACTTATCACATTTAAAAAATAAGTACACCACAAACAAGAGTAGCAGTAATGATTATAGGATAAGGGAAATGTAATATAGTGCATAGGATTAGCCAACCAACAAAGCATCTCAATCATCTTCCATATACAACTTAGTACTGAATAACATGGAAGAATCTAGGATCTCATTGGATAATAAAGAACATACTAAAAAACTAAATCATCTTGTAGGCATGTCTCATCCGATGAAATAAATTCACTCATACACTCGTTGTTTACCCATCCTAGTCAAACTGAGGGGAACAATCCCAAAGTAGAGCATTGTCCATAACAAGGTCCACTATCTAGAGGAATTTCCTAAGACAGTGCAGCAATGATTCACTGAAAATCATCTTTATATGCCATATTCCCATGTCAAGACTAAAGTGGGGTGATCCAATCATAACCAAACAAGCAGTTTACCACATATACATATATCACCAACATAAGCATCACCCTGAATCGCCCCACGGAAAATATCTTACCTTTAAACCAATAGATCATGAACGATTCTAGAACTAATGACCTCTCATCCCATTCAGTATATACAAGGAAAGAGGATTGTTCATGGATATTTTTCAAGAGAACCAATTTTATACAAGTTCCAAACCAGACTCAAACACACTTTGAGAAACCACCCACTTTCAAAGGAGTCCTACACAAATTATTCAAGTCCAAAACCACTTTTAAAGTCCATTTAGGGAATCCCAAACCACCATTTAAATATCTAAATGTATTTGCAAATACAATTCAACACTTTTTGAAATCTTGAATAAGGCACAAAACCCAATGGGAGTTTTATCAAACACTTGCCGTGAAAAACCCAAAACAAACTTTTTGGAAAAATTAAAACAAAGTGACAAGCACTTCATTTCACATCAAACAATTTTTCGGAATAACATATATCAATAATTATCAACCAAATAAGGTGTGAATATAAATAAATAAAATATTATTAAATTTAAATTCCAAATGAAAAGTGATACTACCTCGAACCACATGCTCTTTAACAATTCCAACCAAAAACAACTTTACAAGGGTCCGAAGAATCAAGAACATCCACAAAAAACATTCACATCACAAAACCCCAAATTCAAAACAAAAGAAACATGAACCCTAAAACCATACAACCAAGGGAGGAGAGGAACCACCAAGAAAATAAAAGAATTGACAGGATAAATAGAGGAGAAGAATACCATGAATATTTACCACAAAACATGAATAAAACCCTAGATCTATCCCTTGGAAGAGGATGAGAGGCTTGAAAGATAATGAAGGAGCTCCCCTATATCTCATGAGCCAAGAGGGGAAGAGAGGGGTGTTTGGGGTTAAAACCCAATGATGTTGGAAAGGTAATTTCATATTTTTAAGACACTTGGGAATTGTGTATAGTTATACAACACAGTTTCCCAAAACATGAACCACTTAATGGACACATTGGGCACCCACACGGTTTGTCCGAATGGTTTGGGAAATCGTGCACTAAACGTGCGACATGGTTTTGTCAAAAATTGCATAACCATGTGCACGACTACCACATGGTTTGGATAAATATTATTGGGGCATGTATCATTGACCAGAGACACGCAAGGACCTGCATAGTTTCTCATGGAAGCCACACAGTTTGGACCAAATTGTGCACAACCTGTGAAAATGAAACATTTCAAGTTGAAAATAAACTGAAAAGGATCTCATCCTCAATAGGTTTCATGGTTACCCCTTAACTATTCACCTAAATCATGAAACTAAAGAAAAACAACCTAAAACTAAATATTTAAATCTATAATACACTAAACTCAAGAATAAAATTGAGAAAAAAAGGATAATACAATTTAAAATAATATAGCAAAAAAATAGGATGTGGAAATTCTCCCCACCATCAAGATTTCTTCCCCTAAAAATCCACAACATCTCTAGTTAATCACTAAAGAGACAAGGTTCACACATTTGCAAGATATGATTCCTCAACTTGAAAATCATCTCTTCCACCAACATGTCTAAAACACACACTTATACCTAAAAAAACCACTAACTCAAACCAATTTTTGTGAAAAAATATAAAACTTGAACTTCAAACCACACCACCTTACCATAAGAAAAATTGTTGGGCATACTAAAAAATCCCAACATCCGCCCAGACAGAAATGACTCATAATTAGAAAACTCTAATTGGAGCCACCTATTACCATGCCAACACCAGGGACCAAACTAGATTAGCAATAAAAGATGACATAATGGACTCCCCATGATTTTAGAATTTTATCTAGGTTTCCAATCGACATCACCCAACAAACACCAACACTTAAAACTAGAACAACCACAAACAACACAAAAAAGAACCAAATAAACACATCACCCCATGAGACTCACTTTTCTCTAACACGAATATTCCATTAAATATAAATTTGATAGATATACACACTATACTCTTTCCCCCCAAGTGAGAAATAATAAGAACATGGAACACAATGGAACACACCTCCACCCAAAGAGGAAAAATTCATAAAATTACCATAATACATACTTCAATTAAAATAGAGTTTCTTCAAAAGATTACAACATACTTCATCACTAAAAGTAAAGTAAAACTATACAAGAAACAACCAATATAATGGAAGGAAAAATCAAATGGAAAGAGCCTTTAAAGTGAACTTGGACCCGCATCTTACTCCTACCAATAGGCTATGGTGTCTTCTAAAGGGGTGGACATGGATCCAATTTGATTAATGTGAATAACACTAAAATACTTTTTCAAGTGACCAATGAATATAGAGGTATGGAAGATATTTATAGAATCTAGAAAATATGGCTCCTTATGACCAATCTTTCGACACTAATGAGACACCAGGGTCTTGCGCCCAGAAAAAATGAAAAAAAATCCAATGGCCTTGTTATTATGTGACCATAAACACTATCATTATGTCAATTTACCAATAAATTACTATAATTACCTTCACAAATTAATTATATTGGAGGGAGGTTGGATACCTCAAGTACTCCTACAAATATATCATCGACCCACACATCTTTCCTTGCCACATAGTCAAGACAATTTAAACTAAACTATAACACCTTCAACTACATATTGGGAAACTTTTCATTTTCAAAATGTAGTGATTTTAAGAAATCATCCTCATCCCACTTAGGTAGACAATGAAATATATCCAAAAAATGAATAAAAAACTCCAACATTGACCCACGACGTTCTTGTAGATAAAACATCAACACCTCTTTCTTTACCTTCACAACCTCAGAGAAACACTACTGGATGAACGAAGCCTTAATGAATTCCTAGAAGAGGTTTTATCGAGGCCTAGTTATTATAATCGACTTAAATGAATTATAGATTAGAACTTAATTAATAAATGTAGTGAATTAACCCTTTATAGACTCAGTTAAATCAAGGAAACAAAAGATCCTTTTTATTTTCTATATCCACTCTTCTGTTTCTAAAGGATATGCTAACCCATAAGAGATAGATGGGTTCAACATCCAAAAATAGAGGAGAAAATATTTAGGTTGATCAACTAGAGGGTCCAATAATGGTAAACCACCCATAGATACACCTCAAATATCCATAGAATCTTAAGTGTGGGTGTACACTAAATAATAAGAAAACTAAATGCTCGATAAAAAAACAACTCACCAACAAGGATATCAAACTCAAAATGATGATTAACCAACATTCCCAAATCATTGTAAAACTCAGTAAAAAACCACTGGTTAGCAAAACATCAATATATTTCCTATAAAAAAAACATTCTAAAAGAAAAAATCATGACAAGATACACCCACACCAATGGTATTCTATGTAGCCTCACACACATACATTCCTACACCAATCTGGGAACTCATCCACCCATTCCATCAATCATCTAATTTACCACACATCCTTGAGTGTGAGCAATCACAATAATACTATAGGTAAAAATAATAAATTTCCAATTTCAAAACAAAATTTTCAACAAAAGTTTCAAATACTCAATCTACTTCTTATTTCAAATTCCAAAAAACATTTTAGAAATCTCCAAAAACAATTCCCAAAAACTGTTCTATTTCAAAATTCATCTTAGTATCCAAAACAAAAAATTATGATAAATCATAGGTTTTGATTATATAAATACAATTTTTTATAAAACAATTCTCATTTAAAAAAATAATCTTATTAAATATCCATTTTATAACTATTTCTTTAAAATAAATCTAACAACCCATTTTCTATTTCCCAAAACCGAACCATTACCACTTGAAATACTATTTTCAAAATTTCAAAAAATGGGTTCTCAAAATGAATTCAAAATCAAGAAGGAACCAAAAAAACTCACATGGGGAAACTAGTGTTGATGGGTGACTTGGACATATGGTTAGAGGTAATATGTTAATCACACAAGCATCACTGAGAGCATTTCAGGATAATGTATATGGCTTCACATAGCTTTCAAGGACTTGCAAGCTCACCGAGACCATTAAATTGACTCTCATTTCTTTTTCCAAATACAAGAAAACAAAAAAGAACCAAAGAAACCCAATAACTACTGACCTCCAATAGTAACTCAATGTTCGATAAAAGGAATGTTGGCAAAATTCTTCTCTATACTTATACCCCAAGCTCCAACAGTCCTACTCCATCTACCTTGAAATCCCAAATAACAAAGGGAACTCTACAAGAAAGTTCCTCTAATAAACTAATTCACTAAAAACATTTTTCATGAACTGATCGGGTTAAACCAAAAACTGGTCACCTGAGTCAGCTCGTAACACTAGCTAAGAGGAATTTCTGATCCTCCCTTGCTTGCTACAAGTTCCAAGGGAATCAACGAGAGACAAATGGAACATTTTATTACAAAATAAATAAACCTATGTAGTTGAAAAAATAAATATACCATCCCAAAATAAATATAATAAACAAAAAAAATGATCATAATTTAAACATATATTGAAAATAAAACAAGCTAAACATCCAGATCCAAACTTAACCCAATTATCACTAAGCCTCTATTTGACCCCAAGGGTCACTCTCCAATCCAAAAACCCAAAATTTCCAAAAGCGATCAACTCAAATATTGAACCTACTCTAGAAGTTATAAATAAGAAAAAACTATAGGTATGAGTATTAAAACTCAGTAGGTGTACCTGAATAAATCTATTCCCAATGCATTTCCTTTAAATAAAAGAAACATCAGTTTCATGTTTGAAATAAAATATATACAAAGTATGTTTTTTAATATTTCCCCTTTAAATAAAAACATGTCCCATTTTCATTTTCATCAAAACCAAATTCTTATCTATGTAGGAAATATCAGTTTTTTAGAGAGAATGATGATGTTTTTCCTTAAAAATTGAGAATGGGAGTGTAAGAAAATATAACAACATTTTTAATATGCCTTTAAAAACTAAAATATCACTTTTAACAAAGAATTAAACCATAAAAAAGAGCAACAGAAATGATCAAATAATAAGGGAAATGAAATATAGAACATATGAGTAACCAACCAACAAATAATATCAATCACCTACTACAGACAACTAAGTTTTGGAGAACAAGGGAGAACCTCAAAGCATAGAGTATAATCTAGAAAATACTAAACATCTATCACATCTTATAGGAATGTCTTTCTTGATTACATCAATTCACCCACATGATTAGTTTTTACCATGTCTGGACTAACTGAGGGAAACAACCCCAAAGTAAATAAATTTCCATACTAAGGGCTACTAGCTGGAGAAAAAGCCAAAGCTAGTATAGAAATGGTTCACCTAAAATACGCTAGTTATTCCAGGTTACCGTGTAAAGACCAAAGTTGGGTAAGCCAATCATAACCAAACAAACAATCAACCATATATACATATATCACCTATACAAGCAACACACATAAGCATCACCCCAAATCACCCCAATGAAAAATACCTTTACTTTCAAATTATAGATCATAAAGGATTCCTAAACCATGGACCTCCCATAACATTCAACATATATAAGGAAATATGATCATCCAAGGTGATTTTTCAAGGGAACCAATTTTATACATGTTTCAAATGTGCATGAATCACACTTTGAGAAACCACCAACTTTCAAAGGAATTCAAAACATCTTTTTCAAGTCCAAAAACCTTGGAAATTCCATTTAGGGAATCCCGAACCACAATTTAAATATTAAAATACATTTACAAAGACAAAGAAACATTTTATAAAACATGAATCATGCACAAAATCCAAATGAATTTTATATCAATCACTTGGCGTGAAAAAACCCAATATAACATTTTCAAAAAAATTAAATCCATGCATAAAGAACTTTATTTCACATAAAAAAATTATTATAAAAAACATAATGCAGTAATTATCATCAAATTAAAGTCAAAAAAGAAAAAATAATTGAATTCATAAATTTAAAGGCTAAATTCAATGGGATCCTGCCTCAAACCACATGCACTTTAACAATGCTAACCCGAAACAACTCCACATGGGTATGAAGAAGAATTAAAAGTCACAGTGAACCTTAAAAACACAAAAACCTCAATTTAAACCCCAATAAACATGATCTCTATATCCAAATAACCAAGGGTGAAGAGGAACCACTTTGAAAATGGAAGAAGGAAAAAGAAGAAGAGAGGAGAAGAATAACTTAAATTTTTTCCTCAAAACATGTATAAAACCCAAGATCCATCCCTTATAAAAGGATTAGTGGCCTGTAAGTGAGGAGAGGATATATTCATAGGTTATATGATTCAAGAGAGGAATATAGGTGGTGTTTGGTTTTGAAACCCAAATAGTTTATAAATATAATTTAACATTTATAAGTCACTTGGGAAATATGAACGATTAGGCCGCATGGTTTCCCAAAACTTGTGCCAACCGTATGCCCCTTACTAGACACCATGGGTGCTCGTATGGTTTGTCTACATGGTTTGGTAAACCCTAAACAAACCCTGAAACATGGTTCTATCCGAAATTACAGAACCATGTGCACGCTTTCTGCATTGTTTAGCTAACCATACTTGGGTCATGCATCCTCAACCAGAGACACCCAAGGACCCACACAGTTATTCCTAAGATCTACACAATTTGAAAAAAATCATGTGCATCCAGTGAAACTAAAATCATGCAAGTTTAAAATGAAATAAAAATAATCTCGGCCTCAAGAGGCCACATAGTTACCCCTTAACCGTGCAGCTAAACCATGAAACTAAAAAAACAACCAGAAACTCAAAAAATAAATCTGGGACACATAAAAATCAAGAGTGAACTGTATAATAAAATAAAGAGACTTCTTAAAATAAAAAACACAAAAAACAAGATATGAAATTATACTTTCATTTTTCTCTTTATGTACTCAAACGTTAAAAATAATATTTTCAAGTAAAACTGACTTTAATTCTCTCTTCCATCACTAAATATCATTTCTTCATTGTCCATGTTTTCTAAAAATTAATTAATAAAAGAATTTAAAACACTCTAATGATTGTTTAAACACATTTGTATGTATGTTATAATTTTCACAACATGTTTTAAATTTAATATTTTATTCATTTTTTAAACAATTTTCTTCTTACTTTTCAAAGTAATCTTTTTTCTAACGTGTGAAACATGAATGGTATTTTCTTTCATCATGACTAATAAATGATTGAAACATTAATTTAAAATTATCTAACTCAATTTTAAAATAAAATTGTTTCTATATTATATGTTAAATTTTTATATTTTAAAAAAGTGATTTAAAAGAAAAAAAAGAATGTTTTACTCAATAAATTTTCAAATTGTTCTTTCAATTTAATTTTGAATTTAAGATGATATCCTATGATGTTAATTAATATTTAACAAATATAAAATCCCATGATATTATCCTTATTATTTTTATGTATGGTTTATTTTTATGTTGAAAATATTTTTATGAAACTCATTTCATTTCTAAAGGTTACCATATGATAAAATGGTGGCATATTTATAAAACCTGTTTATTTTCGATGGGGTATGCTATGATTAAAATTTTATGAAACCCATTTATTTTCTTAGGTTTTGATATGGAGAATGTTTTATGATATTATGGCAGACATATGTTGGATTTCAATTATGTGATGGTTGGGACCTATATCTTCCTCCAATTCATTGGGTAATGATTTTTATCTTATTGTATAAATAGGGATGAAAAGGGGAGTGAACCAAATTTATTAAGGTAATTTGTCAACTATAATAGTATTTTTAGTGAACCTAGATTATTATGATTTTTTACAGAGTGAACCCATTCCACTATGATAGTCTTGAAAATTATCCTTGACTAATAAGTATATTATTTTTATATTTATTCCAAAATTCTATGTCTCATTCCAATGTTAGGTTATCATTTATCATGTTCTTAGATTGAGTTATGATTCATGTCTTGTTAAATTCCATGATTTATGCCATGAAATAATATTTTGATATTTTACATGTAGTGTACGGTTTTGAAATGTTAAGTTCATGTTCTTATAACCTTATTATAATGCTATTTTTATATGATCATTTATATCCCTTTATTTAACCTTACTAAGAATATGAGCTCACCATTTCTTATGTTTTCCTTCCTAAGGTTATGAAGAAAGGTATTGTGTATGATATTTATAATAAGGGTGTTATTTATAAATAACATAGTGGGAGATGATTTAGTTCAATTATGAACCAGTTATTTATGCATCCAAATTTTCAAAGGCACTCGACCAATACGATCCTGGTGTGGATCATTATATTGTGAAATAAATATTCATCTAATAATATTTCATATATTTATTTGAAAATTGTGTGCAGTTATAGTTGGTATAATATCAAGGTTTAGTTAAATATTTATAAACTAGGATGAGAAAAATTTAGTGAGATCTTTAAGGATATATCTAGGTATATATCTTAGGATAAGTCTAAGGATAATCTAATGTATTATAAAATGTCATGGAATTTTGTAAAGGGTAGAGAGACTGGTTTCCGATAAATTACATCCCTTTATACATTCTATAAATTGATGTGGCTCTAGAATAGTTGTACCTAGGGGTAATAACTCTGAAAAGGGAACATTGAGCTAGAGTTGAATGTCACCTGATGCACAACAATGGGCCTTTTTACCCACATGATTTGATACTCTCTAGGGATATGTTTTGTAAATTCAGAAACTAATTACTAACCATCTTAAATTATTTAAATAGATGGTGGCCATGGATGATATAGGTTAAAAATGAGGTTTCATATATTGAAGACAAGGTTTCATGATTTATAAATACATTAATTATTGTTTTCATGATTATGTGGGTTCCCATGATGACTATTTTTTATCATAATATGATTTTTGGTTCTAGTAAATGGTAACCCAAAGGAATCATGTTAATGTTGAATGTAATGGAAAATTAAATGACCTTCCATCAAACAACCCATATGTTAATGGAGATAGAATGAAAAATATCATTGATATGCTAACAAAAATTTATCAAGCTATGAAACATGTTGAACATTCAAATGATAAATGGAGGGAAAAACATTCTTTTGAGTCCTTCATGAGGTAATGTACACATTATTTTACTAGTTCATATGATCCACTTTTTCCTAAGCAAGAAATTAGTGCCATGGAAAATATATTCTCTATTATCAAGTGTTTAAAGAAAATAAGTAATTTTTTCTATCATTTGGAAGGATAAGTGGATCAATTGTGGAATATTGTTAGGAATAAGAGGCAACAATATGAAGTTGACTCCAGGGTGTGGGATGAGTTTATTATCTTATTTTCCATAAGTACTTTCTCCATATTTTTTTAGGAAATTGGAGATGGAATTCCATTAGATAAAATATAATAATGATGAATAAATTAATACTAATGAGGTAAATTTAAAAGGATTTTTTAGGTTCACCTTTCATACTATCATCCAATAAGAATGAATGAATGATCAATTATTTAGTGTGTTAAAACTATGCATCAGATGAAAATTATATATAAGTGAACTTAGTAGATATGAATATATTATTCAATGTTCTACCAAGGTAGAAATGCATAATTGTGTTACAAATTAATCTCATGGTTTTGATAAGATAAGAAATATTTAATTCAAAGGAAACTCTAAAAACCATGGAGAAAATAGGATGAGGTTTCCTTCATGCTTTAAGTGTTAAAGGAATCACAACGAAAATTTTATTAAGGGGATAAGTAAACATGACAAGTGTGGAAAGGAAGGGAATCAGGTAATAGAATGCCGAAGTGTTGGCAAAAAGTTAGATAATGATGTGAATATATATATATATCTCCACATAATACACCACCCACACTTCAGTGTTTCAAATGTAAAGAGTATGGGAATTATGTTATCCAATTCTCAAATATAATGGTTAATGATGACTGTCCTAGTCAGTTATCTCTTAAGCTGATAGACAAAGGGGAATCTCCTAAGATCACTAATGTTTTATAAGTGATATGATAAATTTATGTTCAAAGATACACTTTTAATCCACTATAAAAATTTTAATGTCCTATTTTACTTTGTATCTAACCATTCTCTTATATCTAAATAATTTTTTGTGGTTATTAGGATTCCACCCAAATGATTACATGTTGAATTAGTAGTGAAAACCCCTAATGATATGACGATCACATCTCAAGTGTATTACTCATCTTCAATTGAAATGTGTTGGAATGTGATTCCTATAAATAATTTTTTTCTCCATATGGTTGAATTTGATGTTGTCTTAGGCATGGATTTTATTTCCCTACATAAACCTTATATCCATAACCAAGAAACCAAATGAAAATTTTATTTTCCAAACCAACCTATAATCATATATTGGTGAGATGATAAAAATGAAATTCCAATGAAAATTACATCTATTTTATGAGTCTTGATTCTCATTAAAAGGGGTTATTTATCCGGGATGGTTAGGGAGAAATTAAATATTTATAATATTCCAATTTTGTGGGAATTTTTTGATGTCTTTCAGGAAGAGTTGACTTGTCTTCCACAAAAACAAGATGTTGAGTTATCGATAAAACTCATTAATTTCTGTTGCACCTATTTCAGTGAATCCCTATAGAATGTCCCAAATTGATGAAAGATTTGAAGACAAACCTCAAGGTGAACATTGAAAAGGTATTCTTTCATCCAAGTGTGTAATCACGGAGTGCACCTATTATTTTTTTAGGAAGAAATATGGATCAATTTGACTCTGCATTGATTATCAAGAATTTAATAATATAAAAATCAGGAACAAGTACAATGTACCCCATATTGATGACTTTTTTATCAAATTTTTTTAGGATAAATACTTTTAAAATATGGATCTTCATTTAGGATATCATGAATTAAGGGACAAGAATGAGGATATACCCAATACATCATTCCATACATGGTATAGACACTATGAGTATATAGTTCTTTCCACCTAATTACACATCTATATTCATGGATTTAATTAATAAAGTCTTTAGATATTACCTTGATCAGTTTTTCGTAGTATTTGTTGACAATATTATTATAAATTAAAAGAACAAGGAAGAAAATTAAGATCAAATGATAGTTTTACTATAGAGCCTAAGGAAGGATAAATGGTATGAAAAATTTACAAAGTGTGAATTTTAAATAAAAATGGTTTCATTTGTGTGCCATATAATCTCAATAGAGGGTATATCGGTAGATCCATAAAATAATAAAGATATTTAATATTAACATAGACCAAACATGATGATAAGATTAAAAATTTTCTTGGTTTGGATGGATATTATTAATAAGTTATGTATAATTTCTCATAACTATACAATCTACTCACCATGTTAACTCAGAATGGATCCATGTTCCTCTAGACTGATAAATGTGAATAAATGTCAAGGAACTGAAGAGAAGGTTAGTCAATACACATGTTCGTACATTACCTTTTAGTGGAGAAGGTTTTTTAATGTTTAATTATGTATAAAATAAGGGATTAGGATGAGTTCTTAGGTAGAATGATATAGTGATATCCTGTGACTCCTGAAAATTGATGTTTCATTGGAAAAATTACCCCACTCATGATTTGGATTTTTCAATGGTATGTTTTTATTTAAAAACATAGAGGTATTATCTTTATGGGAAAAGGTGTGATATATAGAATTATTATAATTTTTTATGTATATATTCACACAAAATGAGTTGAATATGGTCCACATAATATGCTTTGAACTAATTAAATATTATGACTGCTCAATATATTACCACCCTAGGAAAATGAACAATGTGGTTGATTCTTTGAGTTGAAAGGATCGTTCTATACTATGAATGATTTTTATTCCAAAATATCCAATATATATGTATTTGTAAAGGATATATATGGAATCCCTGAAGGAAGGGGACAAATATTATATTTCTCAAATGAGTGTTGAACTATCTATCCAAGTGACGATTATAGAGGCTTTAAGGATGATGTACATCTTCCGAATAATTTTAGAATTATTATTGAGTTTAACATTGAATATGATGGAATGATAAGGCTCATGAACCATATATTGGTTCAGTATATACTCAATGTCAAGAGTTATTTGATAGAGTATTCATATATTTCTTCATTCACTATTCATCATGGAATTTCAAATATGTATAGAGATTTGAAAGAATATTTCTGGTGGGACGGCATGAAGAGAGATATTAAAAAGCTTGTATCTGGGTGATGGGTATATCAACAAGTTAAGGATGATACATAAGAGTATAAGGGTATGTTACAACCATTACCGATACCATAATAGGAATGTGAATACATCACTATGGATTTTTTTCATTAGAATCCCCAAAACATATAAATGTCACAATTTTACATGATTTATAGTTGATCACCTTATAAATTCAACACAACTAATCACTATTATAGAAAAGTTATTCCGAGGCCATATTTCTATATTGTAAATTAAGGAATTGGTGAGGTTTCATGGAGTACTACATTTTATTATATCTAATTGGGATCTGAGATTTACCACATAGTTCTAGAAATTTCTTTAGCAATCTCTTGATACATAATTGAGTTTCATCACTGCATATCATCTATATATAGATGGTCAGTTTGAGATAACCATTAAAACCCTAAAGGTTATTATGAGATCTTTTTATATGGATTTCAAATGTGGTTAATATCAACACCTTTTTCTAGTTGAGTTTTCATACAACATTGGATTTTACTCAAGCATTCAAATGGCTCTCTATAAAATCTTATATATAAATAATTGTAGAACTAAAACATGATGGTATGAAATTGGAGATAGAAATATATTAAGACCTGAGAAATATGAGTAAATAGAATAGAACGTTAAATCCATTAAACAAAACACCAAGGTAATCTATTGTTGATAATCATTAGTGTGATTTGGAGTTTAGAGCTTGTGAAAATATTTTATTTGTGAATTTCTCTATGGAATAAGTTTATGAGATTCAAGAAGAAACTAAATATGATTCATAGGTATATTGACCCATTCAAAATTCTTGATCTAGTAGGGATTGTATATTATCACCTATCACTTACACAAAACCTCTCTCAAGTCCACATTGTGTTCCATATACCACTCCCGATGTAGTATATACATGATCCTTCACATGTATTAAACAGAGAGGTCATACTACTTGATAATGATCTTTCATATAAATAAATTACTATGGATATCCAATATCATAGAAATAATTCTCTATGAAATAATACCATTCACCCAGCCAAGGTTTTATGGTGAAACCACCAACATGAGGAAGCTGTATGTGAACCTGAGGATATGATGAGGTAGAAGTATCCCAGTTGTTTGTACCATGGTAGAAGATTTTTTAGGGAAACTTTTATTTTAAAATGGTTAGAATGTATCAACTTGATATTTTATGGGATATATTTTTTTAATAAATATAATATCTTTGATATATTGCGTTACATGTAACCTTATGTATTAATTAACAATGATATAATCATAATATTATTATTTCAACAGGACTACTATAACTGAGGCATTAAACATGGTGGTATGGATATGAATAAACAAAATTTTAAAATTATGTATAAATTATTTATATAAATATAATATATAGAAAAATAAATAATTTTTATTCTGAAAATTTTTTAAACGCTTAAAAAATAAAAAATTCTCAAAAATGCTTTTCATTGATTTTATTGAAAAACTAATAAATTTAATTTTTACAATTATAGAAAATTTACATTAAAAAATAATTTTTTAAATCAACATGCCTAAAATATCCTATAGTGAATTTTTCATAATTTTCTAAAAATATAATTTCTTTCATCAAATAGCGAAATATAATAATTTTTATTAAAAACAAAAAAAAATTTAACCATTTACAAGTTAAATGTTTTTAAATATGGTTTTAAAATTAAAATTAGTTTAATTATATAATTATTAATCAAATTTATTTGATTTTAAACAATTTATGTTAAATTTCGATGTAAAAACATCTTACACATATGAGAACACTTTTTTTAGAAAACCATTTTTTGTCGCGTCTGCATGTTTAATTTAAAATTAAACTCTAACACTTATATGAATTTAATTTTTTAAAATACATTCCAAATTTTTAATAATAATTAATATAATATAAGAATTTAACCTTAATTTTAGGTCATAGTGAATATTAAAAACATTTGAAATTAATTACTGTGGATAAGGTTAAAACGGGTTTACAAGGGGTTACATTAAAAGGATAATGGTATGTTTTCCAAAACAACTGGTATAAATCCTTTTTAATAGAAATATTTAAACCATATACTATCCAAAATTCTAATACATGGTCATTTTGAATAATTTTTCTTATAAATGACTATCATTTTGAATTATTTTTTAAAATTTCTATGTTGTTTTCAAGTGGGTTCTTTTCCAAACTTAGAAAAGTATACCTTCTCACCTCTCCTCTCCAAACTCAAAAATCATTTTTTATTTGAAGACATACCAAAAAACAATACATAATTAAATTACCACATCTTAGATTAATTATTTTTATTATAAAAACCACAAAATAAGACTTTAGGAATAAACCTAAAGAGCCTCTCTAGAGAAGAGATATAGCTCATAACCATGGGTTATAATTTCATTTTTTTCACCTCATTTAAATATTCTTAAAATTTTATAATATAGTTGTATTATTATATAAATAATACTTAAATTTTATTATTTTAGTTTTATAACCTTTATTCATTTCCTCTTCCATGAAATGGGAAATGAAACTATCGATTGAGTGTACGGTGGACTACTGCCTCGTGAACAAATGTAGTTCGTTTTCCATAAATACTTATCAAGGGCGGATATAATGATGGAATTAATATATTTATATGATATTTATAAAATATATTAAAGGAAAATTTATGGAATAATAAAAACAGATTACATGAGTCTGAAAGATGAAATCTTATTACAATATTTATGAAAACGGGGGAGCAAATCACCAGGAAAATCATCCTGCCACGTAACACCATGGTTAACCCCCATGTTGGAAAGACTATCAGCACCCATTTTTGCTTCATGAAAGGCATGAGTGGAAATATATTTGATTTCTATGAGCGAAACAAGGCAATTCATCCAATAGGAAGTAAGCGGCCATGCATGATGCACCACCCCCTTCCAAATAGCTTGGACAATAGTGGTTGAATCACTTTCAATACAAATATTATTCCAACCTTTGTTCATAGGAAAATTCAACAACATCGATCACCCACATAATATTTTATTCTAGAGATTAGGTTGTACCACATCCTCCAAAGAAGCATTCATGACACCTTCCAAGATAGAATATGAAAATATCACCACACCCTGTAGGTCTCGGCTTGCCTTTATAGGCACTATCAATATTTAATTTGATCCATAATCAAAGAAAATATTTCTAGAATACCTCAAAGGAACGTCGATGTTGTCTATATGTAACAGCAATCCTAAGTTGGTGAATGATCTCAAAGTCACCAACATTGTTGTCACAATATGATTTTTGAATCGAGGCAGCATCTTGGATGACAATGAGAATCCTCGCCCTACCTGAATTAATCTTGAAAGATCCATTATTATAAATAATGTTATTTCTACCATAATAGATCACATGTATGAGCTTATAAATAGTAGTCAAAAAAATATTCTTGATTTTTTGAGAATATTCAAAAGCAACACAATTCTGCAATTGAGATCTTATAGAATCAAGAAGCAATGATCTGCAACCGAAAATGTCAAGAATGTAATTCCAAATAGTTGTAACTATAGCACAAGATAGAAACCAATGATTAGATTCTTATTTATGTTGAGTGAACAAGTGGAAACTAGACAAAAGATGAATCCCAAAAGATTGAAGAGAAGCTTTAATGGGGACTCTGTTATGAGTAACATGCCAAAAAAGATTAAATCTCGAGGTATTAATCCCTGGTTTGATAAAACATTTCATCCAACTTAAGATAGAATTAGAATTTATGAAATTGAAATTGTATAAAAAAATTTAATCTAGCACACCATTATATATAAGTTCCCAATGAAGAAATCCTCCGAGTTGGAAAAAGGGTAATTATGAATAACATGACTGGTGATATTAGGGAGGGTGATTTCATGAGAATTAAAAACATCCCTAATAGAGGAATTGGTATTATTAAGAAGATAATTTTGTGGAATAATGGAGATTAAAGGTGCACCAATCCCGTTGTCCAGCCAAAAAATGATGGAAGAATTAGTACTAACCATCTATCTAGAGTTTTTCATAATGTTGGTTAAGGATTGCCAAATGGATGACTAGATAGAAGAGGTGATGTAATTCAAATTTCCATTATTAATCTTAGTAAGGAATATTTTCATGATATAAGTTTTGGAATCAATGTTTTTATGAAGCAACCTCCAAGTCATCCTATCTGGGAGGGAATCATTAAAGAGCATAAGATTTTTGATCCCAAGACCACCCTTGTATAAAGGATTACAACAAGTAGCACCTGGAATGTTCACAAGCTTCCGTTCAAAATTTTTACGGGTCCAAACAATGTTTTTAATGTAAATGTTAATTTTCTTAAGAAGGCCAGTAGGCCAATTCTAAAACGTCATCGAGTAGACCATTTTGGATATAATTGTATATTTTATAAGAAAAATTCTACTGGCCATAGAGAGAGACTTAACCTTCCAAGAAGAAAGTTCATTTGTAATTTTATCAACAATGCTATAAAAGTAACTAGATTTAGTTTTCCCTAGAATATAGATACACCAAGGTAACTAAAGGGGAAGGAACCTTCCTTAATTCTGAAATAATTGATGATATTACATTTTCTATTAGAATAGAAATTCTTCCTAAAGAACACAAAGAATTTTCTTCAACTTATAGATTGACTAGAGATTTATTCATACTGTGCTAGGGCATTTTTATTCTTTTTTATATTCCTTTTATCACCTTGTAAGAATAGAATGATGTCATCATCATATAAGATATGGGTAGGAACCTTTACATTTCTAGAATCCTGGATAGGGTTAATCTTGTTTTGATCTATAAGGTGAGTGAGCAACGTGCTTAAGTAATCCTCGGCTATGGAAAAAAGAATAGAAGAAAGGGGATCTCCTTGCCTAACACCCATTGATCATTTAAATAATTCCTTAGGTTCACCATTAACAAGGACAGAGATGGATTCCTAATTGAATAAAGTTCTTATCATACTAGTGAAAGATTCATTGAACCCAAAATTCTTGAGAACCCTGATAATGAAACTCCAATCCATGGTTTCAAAAGAATTCCTAATATCCAGTTTGATGGTAACACTACCTCCTCTATTAGCTTTGTTTAAGATATTAGTGCATTCTGAAGCAAGACAGATGCAATCTTGTATAGACCTACCTTTGATAAAACCAAATTGGTTCCAAGAAACAATTCTATTACAAATGGAAGTAAGTCTATCAACAAGAAGTTTTGAAATAATTTTATAAATTGGGTTAATGAGTGCAATAGGTCAGAAAAGGTGAATCTTAGAAGCATTGTCCACTTTAGGAATAACATTAAAGAATTGGGTATTTACACCATGTGGGAGAAAACCATTGGAAGATAAAGTGTTGGAAATTTTTCAAACATCCAAATGAATAATCTCACTATGGTGTTGGATGAAACAATTTTTGAAACCATCAAGACCCGAGGCACTATCAGGATTATGGATAAAAACAATTTCTTTGATTTCATAATCAAGAGGGATTCTTAAAAGATAATCATTGTCATAAATAGTAACCATATTCATAATGATGTTAGGTAAGAAATCTTTCCTAATAGTCAGACCATTAAACAAGTTTTGAAAGTAAGAGACAACATGATTGGCAATAGCTTCCTAACTATCAAGGAGGGTGTCATCATTTATAAGAAAGTCAATAGGTCTGAAAAATTTTGTAATTATTTAGAGATAATTTTAGAACTTTATGTTCCTATATCCATCTAAAAGACATTTAGTTTTGAAAATTTTCTTTCATAGGTTATCTATATGTCTCAAAAGAGAGTTGAGTTTCAAAGAGGTACTGACTTCTAATTGAGGATCCAAAGAGAAATCAGAGCAAGTATTGGAATTTTGAATTTGAGTAAGGTCATTATCAAGTGAGGATATTTCCATGTCAAGGTTTTTAGATTTGGAACTACACCAACCCTTAAGGCACTGCTTAAGATGTTTTAACTTAGTGATGTAAGAAAAAGCATCATTTTGATGCCTCATTCCTTACCAATTTTTTTAGTAAGGTTGGTACACTCAGGTTCAGAAACCCAAACATTATTAAACTTGAAAAAAAAGAGTGGGTTTAATACTCTTAGTGAAAAGAAAAAATAATAATTTTGTGATGGTATGAGTATATCTTAGGTAATGTAGTACTGGATATAAAGCCCCATTTGTAAAGAGCATAGATATTAGTGAAATCCCAACCAAGTTTACTGGCCACTACCCTATTGTGATGTATTCTATACCAAGTGAACATAGCACTAGTGAGATGGCTTTAAATAATATTGCACTCCTCAATAGAATATTTAAATTCTCTTGATGATATATAATAGTGGTATGGTCTAATTGTTTTCATTAGAGTTAAGAATCACATTAAAATCCCTGATCACAATTATTACCCGAAACATGATTTAAATGAGGAATTGTTAACAAATGGGTACTAAAATGTCATAATTAAATAATATATGGTATGATATATATTATAATTTTTATTTAATATATTTATAATAACCCTATATTTAATATATTCTATTTTCAAATGTGTACGAAGGAAGTAGAGACTTGATGTTCGGTATTTTCGTCTTAATTTTATTTCGGTGGGACACATTCCATATTCACCACTCATTTATTTTTTAGGGTTTATATACTACTCATGATTGTATTTAATGTTTATTATCATGGAATTATTGGATCTACATATCCATATAATGATATTTATTTCATGGGGCTTAATATTAAAAAGATACAAAAGTGTTAAAAGTGTTATGTTACAATCTCATTGTTTATCAGTATTATTTATGATTTTATTTATAATGATGAAATTTTATGACATATCTCTCATAAAACACATGAATTTTATTATCATATTCTCATTTCATCAAATTACATGTTTTACTTTCACTTTACTCCCTTTAAGTATTCAATATTTCATAAGAATTATTTAAAAATAAATTGACTTTATTTATCCCTTCGGTCGAAAAATATATTTTCTTCAATGTCAATGTTTTATAAAAATATTTTAAAGAAATATTTTATCATACTCCAATTATTATTTAATTAAATTTATAGCTATTATTGAATTTTCAAAAAAAATTTAAAATGAATCTTTTTTCCGTTTTCGGAAAGAGGGTCTTCATATTTTTTTATCAAGAATGTTAAAAGAATATTTATTTTAACAGGTTTGAAATGAATAGTATTTATCACCATCATGATAGATCAATAATTTAAATATTACATTATATATATCCAAAGTTATTTTAAAATAATATGGTTTCTCTAATATATGGGAAATTTTTATATTTTAAAATTTTTATTTCAAAGTAAAAAAGTGGTATTTTCCTCAAGAAAGGTTCTGATTGATCTTTAAAAGTAATTTTCCATCTATAATGACATACTTTCATGTTATATAAGCTTTAATGGGTATATTATGCAATGATAACATCCTTATTATTTCTTTGGATGGTTTATTTTTATGATAAAAATATTATTATAAACCCCATTTTTTCATGAGTTACGCAGTGATGAAATGAGGAAAATTTTATGAACCCCATTTCTTTTCCACAGGTTGCGCTATGATGAAGTGTTTACAAAACCCATTTCCTTTCATGGGTTATTAAATAATAAATTTTTTATGAAATTTCTTCACACATATGTTTGATTTTCATAATGTGATGGGTGACACCTATATCTACCTCAAATTCATTGGGAAATGATTGATATCTCATGAGATAAACAAGGGTGGAATGGGGAGTGAGACCAGTGCTGTATGGTACTTTTTCAACTATGATAGTACTAGGAGTGAACCTTGAATACTATGATTTATTGGGAAGTGAAATTATTCCACTTTTATAGTCTTGGAAATGATCATAAGGAAATGATTTTATATGCTTATGTCTATTACACATATCTATTTCTTATTCCAATGTTATATTCTCATGGTTTATATTCATTGATTCCTTTATGATTCAAGTATTATAAATAGTTAATATTTATTCCATGCCTCAATATTATAATCATTTATATTCAAGGTATGTTTTTTAAATGTCAATAACTTGTTATCATACCTTTATTCTTATTGTTTTTCTTATGTGATCATTGATATCTCCCTTGTTTACCCTTGTTGAGCATCTTTGTTCATCCATTCTTATGTTTTCATTACCTAGGTTATAAAGAAATGTAGTATTCATTATATTTCTAAGAGGGGTACTAGTTATGAATAACTTAGGATGATGGGAGGTGGTTCACTTATGAACTAGGTATTTATGTATCTAAGCTTCCAACGTCACTAGACATATATTACTCTAGCGTGAATCATTATGTTATGAAATGAATATTCATATAATAAGGTGTAATGGATGGGTATAAAATAAGTGGGATGATATTGTTCTAGTGTAAATTTTCATCTACTTGTATAATCACTCATCTAATAGTGTAGTAATAATCAGAATTCAATTTCCCTTTTTATAGACAAAGAAAAAAACATAGTCATTGTGAGTTGTTGTGCCCAAATGTATTGATGTAACACACTCTCTTGGACTTTGGGATGAAATTTAACCATATCTCTACTAGATGAGATAATATCAATGCTATAAATATCTATATAAATCATATCCAACACTCTCACACCAAACACATTGACCTAAGATACTATTTCATAAGCGATCACTTCCAAAACGATGATATCCATTTTAATTGTTTCCCAATGGAATATCAACTCACTGATATTTTCAACAAATGATTAGCCTGTAATCATTTCAAATTCCTTAAATGTTAATTAGTAATGATTCTCTTATTAAATCCTTCATTTAATCTATGGATATCGTGAGTTCTCTTTAAAAAATTAAAATCATTTTTTAAATACCAATTTTTAAATATTTTATTTAATTATTAATTCAATTATATATTTTTTTTCTATGATCACTCGTATCTAATGTGTTTTCATTATTGGGGGTCCTCTTATATCTCTTTACTTTTAAAATTTTCATTAAGATAAATATTTCATTTTCAGATAAATTATTACCCTTCAAACCATTTTCACTTTTTTTTCAAAATTTCAAATTCAAATTTTCAAAATAGCATACCTTTATAATATTTTGTAGTGTAATTTTTATACAATATTTTATAAATTTGATTTATCTATAGTACTTTTTATTTTAAAAATTTTTGAAACAAGTTCTTATTTAAATTCATATATGTTTTTATTATTTTAAATCAAAATATTGTATTTATCTATCTTGAAGAAGATTAATGATAAGATAGAATAGTTTATATACACTTGTATATAGATTTTCACTTGGGAATCCATTTGATAAAATTCTATTTAGAAGGAATATTTTCAAATGATGGTTACACATCAAATGAATAACTCATGCAAACTATTTTAAAGAATACATCTCTCAAAATGGTGTAACCATTCCTTGATGTCCAGTGAAAAATGTATGTACCCATTATTATTTTATTATTTCCTTTTCAATTTATTTTGTAATTTTCATATTTTTCTTCACCACCTTATCTTTCTTTCTCTATTTTTGTCTTCATTTTATATTTATTTTTTTCTTCTTTTTCTATTGATATTTTTTTTCATTTTTCATTTAACTTCCCACTCTCTCATTATAATGATCTTTTTATTTGGTGATTTTTTATGTTAATAAGTGTTTTAAAATTGTATTCTTTCTATTTTTTTCTTTTTTCTATTATTTTATTTTTTCTTACTCTCTCTCCCAATATTAATTATTTTATTTTGGGATTTATTAAAATGAAAAATTGTTTTAAAAATCTTTTTCACTATTAATCTTCTTCTATCAAAGTTTCCCCCTAAGTATTTCTTCAAGATATTTATTTATTTGTTCCTTCTTAGTAATGTTATCATATTTTTTTATGTCATTTGATTTTCATGATCACAAATAGGGAGAAATATTCAGAAATAAAAGGGGATAAATTTATTAAAAAAGTAACTTCAAAGGGGAATATAAAATTAATCTCTAAATTCATGGTTTTTTTAAAAATTGAGATCTTTTATTGTATATTTTTTTTAAATCACTTAAAAATTTTATATATAGTTATTAAAATTATAATTTTTATTTTTATTTACTAATATAATTAAATATCATGTCAATATCTTTAAAATTATTCTCTATCTTTAATTATTGATTTGTGCATAATTTATCTTTTTAAGTTAAGAGTTTTTTTATCATCAAAGAGGTGGTATTTTTTTGCCACTCTCTATCGTGGTGTTTTCATGATCACAAACAGTCTCCTATCATTATAAAGTTTTTATTTAAGTGTTTTATAGTATTTTTATTGAATTCAAAGTGATGAATTACATTGAATCATTATGTTCCATTAAATCCATGATGAAGTATTCGGAAAGTCACTTTCCATTACACAAATTCTTGGATTTGTCTTAGAAGAACCTTAAAAGGACTTGGAAGGAAATATAAGGATAAAGAGGTATCTAATATTGAAAGTAGAGAGGTGAAGGCAACATTGTTATTCGGTACAGGGAATCATATTTCTAGTTCCATGGGCCAAGAAGTGTTTTTTCAGAATAAGACTAATCAACTATTTGGTGGTGAAGATAGAATGAAGTAACTCTATAAGAATCCCACTATATTATTTTTAGAGTTGAAATAATGAGTATATTCTAGTTGAAAATTTTTGGCAGTATGCGGCCAGCCCACCGACTACCCTATAGAGGCTACCGAGAATATGGTGGCGTCGGCATGTTTCCATTGTGGGTGATTTTAATATAGTCAAAAGACCATTATAACGGTTTTTTCCAGGTTCAATATACCCAGTGAGTTATAAAAGGTCTTCAATCATTTTAGAGTATATAAAAGAACCCCCTCATCTCCTTAGTAGTTTTACCTTTCCCTCAAACAACCATCTAGATCTAAATAAATAGTGAAGTGCTCAAGTTATTCATTAATATAAACATACATCAATGTTCTATTTCCCTCATGTCTCTCCAAAAATTCTCATAATATATTTTCCTCCATTTATTTCCTTCCCTCAAGGAGATTTTGGTGGTTTTTTCTAATGAAACCCTCCCTTTCTTCAACCTTTTTTCACCAATGTCTCACACTCCAAAAAAGTGTGGGATGGGTTATATGAATACTAATGATGTTAAAAAGGGAACTCAGAAGACAAAATTGTGTTGTATGTGTTCTTAGTCCCCATTGAGACAAAAGGATTATTACTATTGGCCTTGCGAGTTGAGGGGTGGAGATGTAGGGGCTCACATCGATCATTAGTCTAACTCCTATCAATTTTTTACTCAATTTAGTTTTTTCACATTTTATCATTAAACATCATATTGAAAAATTATATAATTTTTATTCGAACATTTTTTTTCTTTAATTACATTGATATTTTCTTTATAAACTCAAATCAATGTCATAAATTGTATCATATTCAATTTCTTAATTTATTATTTCAAAATTATTTAATTTTTTAATTATTATTTTATTATTATTTATATTTTTTAATAGGTGAAATTCACCAACCCCCGCCACACCCCCTATAAACATATTCTCTTACCTGTTGGAGATCATTTTCTTAAATACAAATTTTTTTCTTCATAGGATTAATGTTATTACACTGATATGGGGTGAATCGTTGTTCCTATATTTTATGAACTAAAACATTTTTTACCACTTCACCTATTATAGTGAATAAAACCCAATTACATAAATAAAAATTACTCTATATGAATGAATGTTAAACAAATACTAAAAATAAGAAAACAAACAGATATTTATAAGGTTCGCTTAGATCGTATAATCTAGTCCTTAGTGTATTTTGTTTATTATTCTATATAGACAATTAATATTTTATTATCAAGAATCAACCAAAGAAAATGAAATTTCATTGAACCCAATACCAATAACAAAAAACAGTACAACCCTCAACATGCTTTATAATCACAAACAGAAATATTTTCAATAAAAAACATGTAAAAGATAAAAATCACATTAGTTATATTTTTTTAAAAAAAAAATATGTTAAGAATAAGTCTATAGTGGATTAAATATTCACAATATTGTACTTCAGTTTTAATAATATCTTTAGTGGTACCACTTTATTTAATTACATTATAAAAATCAACAAAATAATATTGTAAAAACTCCACATTTTTTTCTTAATACATAGTATTTTGTGAGCCGTTTGATAACCATTATTAAAATTTAGTATACATTTTCACATTAGCATCTCTCTTCCTGTCATATTCTTCCTCAACACTTATGATATTCAAAAATATTATATTGGTAACATAATTATTTTAACCAACTCTTATTTTTTCCCTTTTATTTTCATTATAAACATAACATTGATCATGTGGATATTTTCTAATATTAATATTTATAATCTTCTTTAGAAATCACATCATTGTAATCATTTTTATAAAACTGGTCAAATAATATTTATAAAAAAAATCCATCTTTGAAAGTATGGATAAATAATAAAATTTTAGTTTTTGAGTCCCTATTATTATCATTCAATGATCCTCTCAAATTTGTATGATCTTCTCATTTAATTATCCTTAATACTTGGATTCTTTCTGCATTCAAAATTGTACAAATTACACACCTCTTTTCCATGTCTATATACTCAAATGAGGAAATAATTATGTTAAAGTTTTCCATCTCATGGATAAATTGTTTGATTGAATCCTTTAAATTACTCCTAATTATTTATGTATTTATAATTAATTTTCATTTTTTTGTGTTTTATATTTTTCACTATATTTTTATTCATATACTAAAATATAGATCTATTTATTCATTGTTATATATGTTATTACCTGAAATTAATGGTTTACATTTGTTATTTATCATTATGGAAGTTCTAAAATGTTATATTTTTTAAATTTTTCGTTGAATATATTTCTTTAGATAAAGAAAAATTATAGAATTTATATCAACAACTGGATATCATGATGTGTTTCCAGTTTTACTAGTTCCTTGTATTTTGATCATAACAAGACCTAAAGGAAACATAAGTTCATGGATATTAGTTTATTGGATAACTAATAATATTATATATTTTTTCTTTCACTATAAGAAAGGATAAATTGATTATTTGGGTGCTCACAGTTTGGCCCAAAGCCAGTACATGATTCGAGAAATTTTACATATTTTTTTTTAACTTTTCTATAATTTTTCAAGATATACCTTGAGATAAAAAGTAGAATTTAGCAGATCATGGATGAGTTAGAAAGATAATAAAATTATATAAATATAATTAAACTATACCAGAAGTTAAATATAACGTTTTTAGGCTCTAGCAATTGAATAAATCTATTTATATCATTGTATTATATAATTTTAAAATAAGAGCTTACTCTTATAGTTTTGATATTTTTATAATGGTATAGTACTTACATAGATGATATTATACATACATAGTTGAATTTTATCTATACATAGTTTATGATTTTAATTATATATATGAAATAATCCTTACATTGAATTTATACATATGGATATGGTCATCCTTCTTGGTGTTCAATAATACTTATGAATTAATCCTTAAAATGTTGAAATATATATGATTTATTATCCTAATAAATATTACTCTTATGATATCAAAATAGAATGCAGATTTATTCCCATATTGTTTATAGAGAATTTAAATTTATTTTCTCAATTCATATATGGTTTTATGATTCCCTTATATGCATGTAATTGATTGTGTATCTTTGGTATTATTTATCCTTCCAATTTTAATTTTACTTCCTTATTTTTCTTTTCAATATTACTTATAATAATTATTTTTATCTATAAATATGAGTCTAAAATAGATAATATCTGTACTTGTTGTCTTTATTTGTGTGTTTTATCTATCTCACATAGCACTCTAACGGCCTATTCCATGGCTCTATGTGTCTCACCCAGCTGTTCCACAATCAGTTATTTGAACATTCATTTTTATCTAGCACATCCAAGAAGCTTCCATACTGAACCAATGCCTACACCCACTAACTCTTATCCTACTCATCATCATTACTCGATAGCTTCATCTCCCACATTTGGTTTGAATACCTTTATTCAGGTTGGTTTGGTTTTGAGATAGTTTAGTAATAGAACCCTTGGTTTTAACAATGATCTCAAAGAAGAGGCAGGGAAGATAAGGCTTCCCGAAACTACTTGTAACACCACTAGATTTTAGAATATATATTTATTTAAATAATAATATTTATATAACTTGTGTTTCATGCATCACATAACTAAAATTAAACTTTATATATTTTATTGAGATAAAATATTACAATCTTAGATAAAAATTAACACATTATGAGGCTACTATAACAATCATCAATGATAAAAATAAAATAGGAATAAATGAATATATATACATATACCATAATAATATTATATTTATCCCCATATTCCATAATTAATTTCATAACCCAGAACACAAAAATGGATAAAAGGAAAAGAAGTGGAATATTAGTGGCATGGTGAGAGAGACAAGAATTTTTTTGAGAATAATGTGAGATTATATAGGGAGGTAATATAGTCTTTGAGATTATATAGTCTCTGGGATTATATAATTTTTGGACTCATGTGGTCAATGTAAATATATAGTTATTGGACATATATAACCATTGGGATTATATACTCATTGGGTATACTAACAATAAATATATTATAAAAAGAAATGATTTGATATTATTAAAATCATATTGTTCTAACAAATATATTTAAGTTGTTTTTTATTTTATCATTTAAATATTATTATGATAGTATTTTATATTTAATCATGTGAAATAATATAATAACATTAATCTAAGGGTGGTTACTTCATAAAGAATGAGTATAAATTCATTTTATACATCAAAAATGCATTTTCCTCAAATAAAGATTTTTTTTAAATTCATTTTATGGATATTATGATTAATTTATAAAACTTTTAAAAAATTTATTTAATAAAATGATAAAAATTAAATCATTATGTAAAAAAAATATTAAGAAAAACTTTTGGTATTTTTCTAAAAATATTTTTTTTGTGAATAATGAAAAATATTGATTTTTCAAGAATTCTAAATTACAAGACATTATAGTGATATAATAATTACTTAAAAGCTTATAAAACATTTATTATAGAATAAATATATATTTAATAATTAATATAATTAATTTTAAAATGAACTTTTGAGATTAGATTTCTATATTTAATATTTTGAAAATTTATGAAATGATTTTATTCAAATAAAAATTGTTTTGGTTGCTTTTATATAATCAAGTATTTACAATGTGTTATTATTTTATATTAATTTGGAAGTAAAATATTCCTACTTTTATTTAATTTAATTCAATAAATTTCATTGTAATTAACATTTTAGTTGAGTTTGGTATAAAATCATTTTTATGCTTAAAAATAGTTTTTTAAAAATATTTTCATAGTGGTTTATGTACTTATATTAAAATTAATTTTATCCACTTGTTAAAATCTAATATAGTAAAATGGATTCAAAATTTTAAATTTTGTGGTTAATATTTGGTAATAATTTCAATTTTATTTTTTTATTATGAATTTTAACCTTGGTAAAACTTTTTCGTCATGGTAATTGTTAAAATAGTTTACGGGGAGGTTAAACTATGAGAAAATGTTTAAAATATCATAACAACATGTTTAAATTTAATTATATGAGTTTATTTGAATTCATCGTTATTGTGGAAAAAATCACTCAAGGTAATGTTTTTATCACGAGGCATTTTACAAAGTAATTTTATAAAAATGTGTCAAAAGAAATAAGTTCATCCAAGTTATCAAATTGTGAGAAAGGTGAGCTTGCATGACCTTTCATGAAGGAGACTTGGGAAAAGAGAAGTTCCACACTCTATGAAAAGTAGCATGATGTTTCACACAGGGTAGGGAATGCTTTTAAATTGGAGGTTACACCCCTCCTTTTTTCATGCTCAACACTTAGAGAAAATCCGATCACTGGATATTGCTTGTAGTGGTTGCTGTGCGAGTAGTGAGTTGCGTGAAAGAAGTGAGTTGAATGCAAGTAGGGAGTTGCATGTAAGTAGTGAGTTGCTTATAAGAGTTGTGTGCTGGAAGGGAGTTGTATGTATGTAGAGAAGTTTCACTCTAGAAGGGAGTTTCATGAAAGTAGTGAGTTTTGTTCAAGTAGAAAGTGGCAGGCAAGATATTTTTCTACTAAAAAGGAACATGTTGCGTGCAAGGAATTAAAGCAGTGTGAAAGAGACCCCAAAGTTGTGAAGAAGCTTGAAGTTCACCAGTACATCATTGGTAAAGTGGTATTCCTTAGTGGATGAAAGTGGGAAATCAATAGGGCATCTACAAACCATGTTGGATACATTTATTATAGATAATTAAGGGACCTACAAGTCCATAGACGATGTGTGGATCCCTTCTAAGACTAGTGAGAAAATGAAGATGATGAAAATGATCCTTTCCACTAGAATTGAGCTAGATAATGAGACATAGGTAGTGAACCTTGTTAAAGTAATGAGTTAACCTTAAACCTTGTTAAGGTAGTGATTCTGGGAATATAATTTATCTAGCTTGAACCTTGTAATTGGATGTGAATTTTAGTGGATTTGGTGTATCGGTAAATCGCTTTTGTATGCTCCTTAGATGTATCCAAATGAGGGTGAACCAATTAAAATTGTTGTTTCATGTGTGTGATTTAATTTATCTTAATATATTGTTATAGGAGTAAGAGAGAAGTGTGTTTTTTTAATGATGAAACAATATCCAAAGGGGAAATAGTTTTTATATTTCATACCTTGATTCAACACACCCCTTAGAGTATTTGACCAAGTGGGCCTAATAATCATAATCCTATATTTTAAATATGTCAAATTTATTCAAATTTATTTTGAAAAATAAATATAATATATTTTAAATTTTTAGGGACTTATAAGTGTGACACTCCCCTCACTTATAGAAGGAAAGATCATCTACTTACTTCTTCACACACATTGATCACTCTATATCAACAAATTCTTATGAAAATATGTTCCCAACTCTCCTATCCACATCCTAGTGGTCTTATTCTCACCCAAATACCATCTTTATAAAGATTAAGGTGCAATCCAAGGGAGGTTTTTTCTAAATAATATGTATAAATATTACCCCATTGTTTCGGGACTATTTTGTTCAGCAAGTGTTGTTTTCAACAACACTTTATTTTATTATGGGGATATCATTGAGAAAAATACTCTATCTATTTATGATGATCTTGATGTTCACAAATAACCTTATTTTTTTATTCTAAGGATTTTACTTTGAGTATATTTCAAGAAATTAATATTATTTATTTCTCTATTTTGGGATAATATTTAAGCGTTTTAATCCACATGGAATATTTTTTAAACAATTTGGAAATCGTTTTAGTGTATTAGAATGTTCTGGAAACACTGTTTATGTTTTATGTGTTCGGAAATCACTTTAGCATGTTCTAGAAACAATGTTCATACCATAATTTGAGGATCATAGAATAAGGATTAAATCCATCACTTAAGAGTTATCATAAAAGTATAGTTAAGAAACCATACGTTTTGGACAGTAGTATGGAAGAAGAACCCTACATTTGTAAGGAACCTTACATTTAGGATATCAGAAATGTATGGAAGAAGAACCCTATGTTAGTATGAAATTTCATGTTTGATTCTAAAATTTATGGTTCACCAACCTTACTTTTGTAAACAACCTTACGTTGAATCATGTACCTTGCATTTAGAAGCTGATAAAAGTGTGGATTATATACTGTACGTTTGAATGTTAAAGAGAAAAGTATGGATGATCAACCTTATGTTTGAGAAAAACCTTAGGTTTGAAGAATGGATCATCAAATTGTACTTTCCTTAACAACATTACATTTTTAACCTTACGTTCAGAGAATATATTCTATGCAGTTCAACCCTATGTTTGGAATCGAAGATTCAAACACCTCTTTATTGAGTAACAGTCTTTATACAGATTATCAGGTTAATTTCAAGCTAGATTGAAATCCTGATTTTGAAGAACATATTTTAATGATTCAAATCCATTTATTTATGATTAAAATGTTCTATTTAATAGGACATTTGTATGCCGAATATTAAGGAGAGTTACGACTGCTCTGTTATTCAATCTTTTGAATATTGTGATTCTAAAGGTGAGTTTTTTGGATCCAAATTAGAAAAGAAAAACTATTGTATTTATTATATATATATCTATGTTTTATAAAGTGCATGATGGATCATCGTGAAAAAGATTAGAAGAACAAATTCCTTGAGATTTTCACTGCTACAGTTTTATAGAGATATATAAGTCACACAGATCTGCTACTACCATGATCTCTAGAAATCTTTTTTTTCTAAAGAAAAAGAAACACAATAAAGATTCATTATTTCTACATCGAAGAACTATTGTGAATCCATTTTGGTTAGATTTTCTAGATTTACTTCTATATATATTTCAATTGGATCATATCAAAACTACTTCTACCTGAAGAACATTCATTCTAAAGACGATGATCTGTTGACTGTCAGTTGCGTGTTGTTGTATCGTTGAAGAACAAATGGAAAGTATTTCAATAAAAATTCTATTTTTATTTTGAGTAACCAGATTCTCATTCTAAGCTGTGTATTCTATTTTTTTAATGAACCATAAGGCTCTATTTTTAGCCTTATCTTGTAAGGGTATCAACTGTCTGTACTCACTTGTGTATGGTCTGTTGATAAGAGAACCAGATAGTGAAAATCACCAAGCTCGTGGAGTAGATCTTTGGTGGAGTAGACTATGGGCCTTCTGTTCTCCGAACCACAATACATCCTTGAGTTCTTTAACTATTTATTTTCCCCTACATAAACAATCTGATAAAGATAAAAGGACAGACTATATCATCATCACGATTCTTAAAGAATTTGTAAAAGACACAATTCACCCCCCCCCCTCTTGTGTGTATATTGTATAACCCGATACAACATATTTATTATTATAAATCCGTAAAAATATTTTTTATCCATGATGAAATAATAACACCATTATCTTAAATATACTGATATTTTATTATTATTTGAGTACTACCCTTTTTCATATCATTTTCTATCCCATGGGAAATGAAAACATCACTCATGCGTATGTGTGGACGTCCACCTCCTTGAAGGGATGTGTTTCGTTTTTAATCCCCATATCATATGTATGGTTAAAATTATGGATCAAATGAGTATATATGATATTTATGAAATAATTATGATTCCTTAAAATAAAATATTACTTACCTTCTTACCCTACCATCCATTGGAAAATGATAACTGTGCTCATGCATACTTGTGGACTTTGTACTCCATGAAGTGATGTGATTTATTTTTCCTTTCTATCTTATAAAGATGGTTATAAGTATGGAACTAATCAATAAATATGACATGTATAAAATATTTATGATTCTTTAAAAGTAAAAGAATATCTACCTTATTTCATTTCTACCTAGTATAAAAGTGAAAATGTTGTTCATGTGTATGTACGGACTATCACCTCTATAAAATAATGTGATTACTTTTTCATGACAACCATATATGGTTGGTTTTAAAAGTGAATTTAATTTATAAATATGATAATTAAAACATGTTTTTGATTTTGGAGGCATGTTATCGTAACCAATTTTACCATAGCGAATGCATCGATGTTGTTTCAAGGTTATAAATCGAATGAACCCAAAACGTCCAACGTGAACTTAAATATATTATGGATTAACTAAAACAAGGTAATTAATGAAATAAAGGGTATAATCGTAATGTAATTAACATGAAAAGGGTTATTAATCAAGTAAATAACTTATATAATTTTATTATTTGGGAGTTAGAGAATGTATGAAGCTAGATGGAACTTAAGGTAAGGTAATATCTTTAACAACCTAATATTTTATGAAATAATTTTCATCAATTAAATTTAATTTCTTTGATATCTTTTGCTACACTCAAAACTGAGATTAAAAGAACCAAGATATAATACTAAAAGATTATTATGTAAATATGACTGTTATAACTTAACCACTAAATTAGTGGGTATGAATAAGATTAAATGCTTTATGAATTATACAAAAAACATCTCACTTAATATAAATGTATTGATTAATTATTCAAAAATAAGAATTCAATTTTTAACAAGGTTATATTGTACTTAAAAAATATATTTACTTCAAAATGATATTATTTTATTTTGAGAGAAATATTATATTTAATTTTTTACATTTTTATTATTTTTACTTCATAAAGGTATATACCTTTTTTGAATCATCATATAAAAATTAGTTTAGGGATACTTTTTGATAATTTTTTGAAATGATTGATTTTCCATAATTTTATCAAAGAGTATACAAATATCCATTTTGTTTTGAAATTCATTCAAAGAAAAATTATTTTTATTATAATTTATATAATTATATTATGTTCATTGGAATCTATTTTATTATTTCAATTGGTATAAAAGCATTTTTTTATGTTAAATGGTATTTTTTGAAAAACAATGTTTATGCGTGAAATGTGTTTTTATACTAATAAATTTAATTGATCACTTGTGATGAATTATTTTAATTAAATGCCTATATTATATTTTCAAAAAAAATATTTTAAAATTCATTTAATATTTTTTAAAACATTAGAGAAGAATAATGCATGTTTTATGCATAAAAAATCATTTTTCAAAAAAGAAATTTTAATTATGTTTTTCATTATTATTTTAAATTTTATATTTGGAAATTATATGTATTTAATTAGATAAAATTATTTTCATATTTGGAATCATGAGGTTTGAATTTTTTAAATAGTTTCTTTTTAATTTTTGTTAATGTGAACAGTAACTATGGTAAAATTTATCACCATGATAAAGGGTAAACTAGGTTAATCAAGGTTAAAAATAATTTATAAGACCATACATTCTCAACCTTATTATTATTGGATGGAGGTAATTAAACCACAATCACCTTAGGCTCTAATTATACTTATTTAATAGATGTTTTTCCTTGAAAATGACCTATATAATATTTAAATAAAGGAAAGTTACAAAATTTCATTCTCATAGTTTTAAATATCTCTTATATTTCAACATAGGGAAAAAAGGAAATTATTAATAAATATAAATTTATATTTTAAGGTTAATGAATTTATTTTCATGTTATATATTTATTTATAAGTTTATTAATTATATAATTACCTTAAATGATTAGATAAAACCATTGTAGTGTTTATTTAATTATTAAAAAAATTAATGATTTAAAAAATATTAAAATTAATATAATTTGAGTGAATTATATTGTTATACTAATTTTTAGATAAATAAAATATTATATTTATGTGTAAAAATGATATAATATAATTACAACTTTGTATCTATGTACATTACATATAATTAAATGGATATTGTCAAAATTGACAATAATGATATTTAATGAAAATAATTTTTTATTAAATTATTTAAAAATAATTAAAATCATGAAATAGTGTAAAGGCTATAAGATATGGTCTAGAATATAATCTTTTTCCATTTATGATTCAATAGTTATGTTATGAGAAAAATTATAACCCCTTAAGAGTGAAAATTATGTTACCACTATTAAGGTTAAAATAAGTTTACTTAGGAGTTAAACCAAAAAATAAGGTTTAAAATTCTAATTAATCATATAAACATTTTATTGGTTTATTATATTTAAACCATGTCCTACCCTATTGTTTAATCTCTATCCTGTTTTACGCATTTTCTTGATAATTATTTAATTATCTTTTTATCTTTTTTTAAATTCCAAGTGTCTCATTTACCTCCCTTATAAAAGGAAAGCCCTTCCTTCACTTTTTCACACCAATTTAAGCCATATAGCTTAAATATAACCTAAAAATACCTAGATAAAATTACTTAACAACATTATAGAGGTTCTGTTTTTACCAAAATACCAACCCTAGGATCCTTAAGAGGATATCCAGAGGAGTTATTTCAAAGAAGAGGTATTCCCCTTAACTGATCAATTTCTTCTTAATTGTTCTTTAAACTAAACTAAATACGTTATATTGTTCATAAAATAATAACTTTGGTCTCCTAAATATACATAAATTTTAAAATCATTATAAAAACACCTTTATTAATCATATTTTCATAAAATGGGAAGTAAAAGTAATGCTTTTGAGTATGTACGGCTTACCGTCTCATCATAGAGATAAAATTAATTTATCATCACCATATTTCATGGATGAGTATTTTGATGGGTTTAATTTTTATATTTAATATTTATGAAATAATTATTTTTATGAAATGATAATATCATATGTACCTTATTAACTTCTAATATTTTGGGAAACAATAATGTCACTCATGCATACGTTTGGACTACCACCTCTACGAAGCGATGCGATTTTCATCATTAATATTTTAAATGGATAGTAATAAGGATGGGCTATAAAATATATATATATATATATATGATTTATATTATACAATAATGATTCTGGAAAGGTAAATTAATATAGGGACCCTAACCTCAGTAGCCTAGATCCGGTGTCTACTTCATTACATTGGTATAAGATACAAGAAATCACATCTCAAATGACCGTATAGTTTAGTTGTATTTGTAAAATAGATACATACATGATTCCCATATTAAATTTTAATGTACTAATTAAAACATATATTTTTTTAGAATAAGATTTTTAACTCTAGAATATCCTTTCATATCATTCAAAGTACACTACTTGGATTCCTGGTAAAAGAAAAAATAAGGGTATGATCAAATTCTCATTAAGATTTCTGTAAAGTGGAAGATATAATGAGTAAATGAATAATAACAAATAATACATAATCAATATGTCAAGGTAAATATCTGAACACACATTCTATTTAATTTATAAGATAATAATAAAAATTAATCTAAAGAAAATATCATTGAGAAAATATCATGGATAGTAATTACTGAATTATTAATGAAGGAAATGCTTAATTATTGGATGTTAAGACCCTATACATAATTATACCTCTACTGTAAATACCTATCACATGATAGTTTCAACTAATGGGTAGGTACTGACCAAAATCTCATTTAATTAAGGCTAACTAACTTATTTGTCTCATGAGACTACTGATGCATTAAGGGGATATCTATAGCTAGTCCCCACCCATTCCTACTTTTCTATGGAATTAATCATATATCAAATGTATTATTTAATTAATAAACTATATTCCTTATAAAAAAATTTCCATGTTGAGAAAGGAATATAAATAAATAATAATTCTTACTGTCAATCATATAGATTTCAAAAAAAACACCATATGTAGAAATGAAATATGCTTTAGGTGAAAATTATATAAATGATAAATAATGTGGATATTTGGGGAGAAACTTATTGTCCATTGATAACAAGAAAGTAAATATTTGAAGGGAAATATAATGAATACAAAAAATAATCAAGAAAGATAATGTTGATACTTTCCCCAGTCAAACTGATTGTAAATCATCCATAGAAATAAAAAGGATTGTATCAACCAATATATCCCAATTGGATCATTGGAATAATAAAATGTTGATTTCATTGATGAATATAATTACCATAAAAATTTAATTAAAAAATTATTGAGGAAAATAAACTTTTCATTTCAAAAATCATTCTTAAAACTAAAATTCTACTAAATATTTTGAAAATAATTTTATATAAAAATAAAATATGAATATTATAAATAATGATTTAAGACATTGAGTGGTAATGATGGTATGAAATTACATATCTTCCATACACATTAAAACAAATATTCTTTTCACATTTTCAGTAAAAAACTTACCTAGTTTGTAAAATGATATGAATAATCCTTTCCAAACATTTTGTGAAAATTAAAACATGCATGAAAATTTCTTTAATATATCATTTTGATAATTTTAAAAATATTTTTAAAAATATTTTTAAAAATAATGGTTTTTAATGAAATCATATTTTTTATCAATTTGAGAAATAAATTCAGATTTTATTAAAATAATTTTCTCAATCATTTTAAGTACCAAAGAGAGGAAAACCGTAATATTATATGAAAATTTAATGAATTATCATAGGATAAAAAAATCTATTTATTATAAAATTATTAAATAATTTTATTCAATGGAAATGAAATAATGAAAAATCCTGATTAAAATGAAATTGTGAAATATAACCTTACCAAGATCATAATGTGGAAGTGAGAATTAACTAGTGATTTGATTATGTGTGTAAAATGTAAATCCAAATAAAAAACTGGAAATAAAACCTAAAATAATCAATTTTCATTACACATATATTCTTTTGAAATCAATGGCATTGAATAAGTAATATAAACCAATTAAATGAGATTATGTTTTAAAATACTTTAACCATTATTAATTTTCAATAATATTAAATTGGATAAAATAATTAAAATTAAAACATAAAATAAAATAAATTATGATTGATTTATAATATTACCTTTAAAACTGATAGTATATACAAAATTTTAAAGATAGTAGGTTCCTAATATTACAATATTCCTTAATTAAATGAAATTGAGATGAAATCCCTTAAATTAGACTAACTTTTAGTTGAACGTTCTTTAAACTCGTGTATAATGGTTTTAAGAATATTATTAATTTTTTAAAGAACCAAATTCATATTTTTAATATCATATATGATCCCCTTATAACATTTTACCACTTATTTTTAATAATGTTTTATTATTTTCTTGTTTTTGAGTGTTAATTTCCTTGTTTTCTCATGTGCGTTTTGTTGTGATGGTTATTGTACTTTTGTATAGGATATAGATCCATCATCTAAATAATTAAATTAATGTTGTAAACATAATATTTAATAATTAGATATTTTTGATAATAATTCATTATTGTTTTACATGTAAAATAAATCACATCACTTCGTGGAGATGGTAAGTCATAAATATACACGAGCGATGATATCATTCATTATTGTTTTATTAATTTCTATGTAAATCGTATTTGAAAAATGAGCCACATCAATTCTTGTGGAAGTATCCCACTATACACATGGGAAATGTTATCATATTTTAAATGGAATGCAATATAAGAAGGTATATGATATATAAAAATAAAAAAGTAAAAGAATTCCCTAAATTTCATATAAATGTGTTAAATACATCATTATATCCTTCCTTTAATGGTGGTTAGTGAAAACGATAACAACACAATATTTTATGTCATGTATATTCTTAAATAAATAAATTTATTCAATAGCTTATCTTTCATGAAACATTGAGCTTAAATGAACAATGATATACTATTAAATATTAACAGGATCATGGGAATAGTAATGTTGCTATTAAGAATAGTAATCTAGCCATTAGAACAATAACCTCACCTACTAAAGTATAAATAAAATTTAGGTATCCCATAAACAAAAATATGATATATTTATATCATGGAAAAAGTAAATGAATGTTTCTGAAATGATAAATTACATGTTGGCATTTTTGTGAAATGTAAATGTTTTTAAAAGTTTTATAATTAATATAATGATCTAAAAGAAAATTTATTTTCATAAAATATTTTAGTATGTAAATATTTTGTTGTATTATAATTTTAAGATAATTTTATGAGACCATAATTAAATTTTCAAAGTGTCGTAAAATTGGTTATAATATTAAAATCGATATTTTATTAATAAATGATGATTTTATTTAAAAATTAAATTTATCATATTTAGAAAATTATTTTCATAATTTTAATTCCATTTTTGAAATATATTGGTCCAAAAATTATAAGGGTTATTTTTTGGAATTTTTTTAAAATAGTTTAATTTTGTGAATAGTTGAATACAGTAACTTATGGTGTTTAAAATTATAAGTAAATCAATGAGTTATTTAGTCATGTATAATGTATGGATGATTTAATCATTCATTATTTATAACTAAAATTCTCTAGTTACTACAATTAGTCACAAGAATCAACACTATTGATAGTCTCGAGCCAAAATAATAAATAAACGATTAAAATAATAAAAAAACACCCCTCTCTTACCCTATAAATACCATCCCTCACCACCCATTCTCGTCACATATTATAAGAATTGAATATTTTGTAAATTAAGCTAAACTACCTTCCCAATTCTCATCCCCATGTCTAAGACCGACTGCCCTTTCCAAAAGACCAAGTCCATGTGTCATAAAGAGGTTCCCAATGAGACGATGTTCAGAAGGTAAAATCGTACTTCTTTCTCTTTTAATTTATTTTATTTTCTTATCTTATACTCACATCCCCTATAAAAAGTAACATGGTAACTCTAGTATCATATATATAATATAATATTATTGTTTAAATGTATTATCCATCATCAAATCCCTTCTCCTCTCCTTTTATTTTAAAAATGAAAAATAACCTATTTTGTGTCGATTCACCGCCAACGTGGATGAAAAGTTTTCAATTTCTATTACTACCTTCAAGGCTGGCCATAAAACAATTATTATGGTTAAATAATATTTTAATTTAAATATTATAATTTATATCATATTCTAGAACCAATATATAATCATAATATTAAATAAAATGACATAAGTTCATTATGGTCGTAATAGCCACCAAAATAACTTAAGACGTTTTCATCAACATTTAAACTAATGAATCGTCCTCATACCATATAACCAAATTATATATGAGACCATTTAAAATTATGTATGTTTATTAATACTAAATTATCTCACTTCTTTAGAAGTTATTCCAATTTTACAAGAACTCTCATATTTATACTCAAGGGAACCGACCATAAAACCAAGAAACAAATGCTCCCAGAACAACAAAATTAAACATTATAACTAATAAAAATGGACATAAATTAAATTAATAAAATTATAATAAATCAATTATATTTTTAATAGGTTCTTAATCAATCAGTTAATGAATCCAATTGTATTATATATGACATTATGTACAAGCATAGAATGCTTTCAGACATAAGGTAAGGATTTCTCATCTCACTTTTTCTTTTGTGAGATATATTCCTTATTCAAACATTATTTTTTGTGGTTTATATACTTCCCTTTGATATATCATATCATTAATTTACTATCATTATGGTATTCAATGTTTCATTTAATAATAATTAATTTTAGGGGCTATATGATTTAACCGATTACAAAGTGGAAAGGGTTTCCCATATCACTTTTACTTTTGTGATAAATATTCCTTATTCAATTCTTGTTTCTTATGTGTGGTTTCATGACCCAAAACCCACAAATTATACCTCTATTAAGGCAACAATGGGAGAAGATAGAAAGTGACACCTAAGGAATGCCTCTTGTATGCCATGAGTTGGTGACTAGAACTGAGGGTATAGTAAACAAAAAGATGGGAGGCATTACCCTCTAAGAGACACATTCAAAAGAGACAGAGAAGAAAAAAATAAACCAAGTCCTCCTCAGATTAAAATATAAAATAACATCCAAATTCAACATGTTTAATGTCATGCAATAACTACTTCTACTAAAAGCAAAACTGAAATTACCAAAAGAAAGGTAAAGATAACAGTGACCATGAAGCCCAGACATCTCCTGCAAAACCCCAAGATAGTAGTTACCAGCCAGATCTCCAAAATTCTATAACTGACCTAAAAAATATTTTATATATACATTGGGTGGGTATAATAGTATACTAAATATTATTCTCTTTGAATCTTATCTTGCAAAAGGTAAATAAATCATCCTAAATCACTATGAAAAAAAATGAAAATCACTAATCACCTAAACAGGTACACTAAGTTCCTATCCTCACCATGGATACACTCACCAAGTATCACAAAAAATAGCATATAATATAATAAATAAGATCAAGGGTGCCATGCTACCACTTCCACACTGGTTTGCAGCTTTTCTATCAACATTGCACATCCTGAAAATCTCTCTCTAAAAAGGGTATCCCATAGACAACTGAGTGAAGAACCACAACATGCAACTCAGGTAACACACCACAACATCCACATAACCTAAAGTTACCCGGTAGTTTCCAGGATCCATCAAATCTCCAATGACGTGTATCATATATCGGTTATTAAACCTCAATCCATTACAACTGATACACCAAGTAATGATCTTCAAGCCATCACATCCTATACACATTATACATGTAGTAGTCCTTAAGAAACTATATCCATAATACATGTGTGTGAAAAAACTACAAGCCATTAAAACCTTTTACATACATATATGGGAAAAACTAACATTCATGTGTACCATCATAAGTAACTACCAAGATAATAGAGTGGGGTAAAAGGGGGTAGTCAGCCATCCATCCTCCAACTAGGATGTTTGGGAAAATGCCCCTCTAGGGATCAGAATTACCGAGTTATCAGTTTCCCTAACCAATAAGGTGGAGTAGCGTATAGAAAAAAAAATGTACATGATATAATATATCACACAACCACACTCTGGGCATAACCTAGTATCATACCCAACTATAGTTTATGTCTCTCGTACTCCCAAATTCCACTGCTAATACTTGATATCCTATAAGCACACAACCATTTAAAGAGATTCATTAAAATACTTCATTCATTTTCAATAGTTTCAAGTTAAGTTAGTTATTTCTGAAACCATAAATTAACCATTAAAAATTTCCACATTTCATTACATTAGCATTAAAACCAAAGTTCCATGCCCTTTAGGAATAATCAAACAATTTCCATGGCTTCCCAAAATTATAACCTCCGTATTTCATCACAGAAAGATCTAACCCCATGAGTTAAAAATTTAGTCATGTATTAACATTATTAACTTCCATATTAACAGGTAATCTAGGAAACATCTTAAGCTACCAAAAAATAAAGAAACCAAGCACATCCATTTTACTCAAGTAGAGGGTAAAGGAAAGCATATTAAAAAATAACATGGTTGTCATACAATCAGTAGATTCAAACAAGAATCTAGATTTCTTATCAACGGTTAAGCCTAGATTCAACCTATTCCTTTATCTTCAGTGTCCTCTCTGAAACCCACATGCATAAAACTATGCATCTCTCCACTCCATGTGTCAAATTCTACCATAAAAATTGATCCTCCCTACCCCACATACCGCAATATCCCTCCTAGCTCAGCCATCCCAGGCTAACATCACATTTAGGCCTCCTCACCCCTCATACCTCAACAACCCTCTTGGATCATCCATCCCAGGCTTACATCACAACACAAGCTATAGGAAACAAACAAGAAACCGAGATCTTGGCCTTAAATCATGGCATCCATCCTTTACACACAATGATATATCATAAATAAAAATCACAAGGCACTAGAGCTTTATAAACAAGTGGGGAACTTAGTCCCTACAGGGCATTATCTTTTATCACAAAACCGATTCTTATTCCACCATGAATTAACTGATTCATTAATCACATGTTCCAACTACAGGGATCCTAAGGAGAAAGATATCACAAGAGATAACAAATTAATTAAGTAATTAATTCAACATGCTTTTAATTCCTTTATTAACAAGAATCAACATGCTTTAGGTTCATTAACCAATTCAATTAAACACATGTACTTGAATCAATTTGATAATCATCAAATTACAACAATAACAACAAGATTCATTAAATATTCCTCTTTAATTACATTACGCAATTAATTATCAATTAATTCTGAATTTACATTATTTACCAATTTCCATCAGAGAAACATGATAAACCACGAAAGGCATAGGTATACCACTGTCTAGAAAATCAAGATTGAAACTGATATCATTATACAAATAAGCAACATCATTATGCGATCTATACTAATTCCTTAATGTGGTTCAAATAATTATTTTTCCAATTTCATTATGATACAATGGGTTAAACCATGATAAATCTAGGACTTCATGTAAATAAATTTAAAAGAAATGAATTCCCTAGATCAAAAGGTATTCAATATTCTTCGCATGAGAATGACCAACACAAGTGATCTCTGATCACTCCTCCTACAAGAACTATATCCATATGAGGATGTTGCGACACAACCACACCAAAAAAATCCATAAAACCCCCATTAGAAACATGGGGAATAAAACTCCACTTCATGATAAAAATAATGGGAGTAAAAAGATATCAAACTAAATGAAATCTCTAGAAAAATATGGAAATAATACATCATGGATCAACCCGGGTTACCATGGTTCGGAAATGGAAGCTAGGAATTGATCATTAACAAAGGAACCCCAAAAATATTGAAAGGGGTTCATTGGGTCTCCTGGAGATGAGATAGATCCACTACATCCATAGGGTTTACAAACTTGAGAATATGTAAATGTTTTAAAACATACATTATTAGGGGATTACACAACGTGTAATCCACTTTCACATTGTGTAATCCTCAGAATTCATTTTTCACCAAAAAAACACATAACCTCTTCAATTTATTTATTTTTAAAACCCTAATATAATACACATCGTGAAACCAATATTCTTGGTTTACAATCTTCTTTCATAATGTGAAATCTCCCCACAAAAAACTTTTTGCAATCTAGTCCCTCCATACTTCCTCCGAGAACCATGGTCTTTGGAAACACACAAAGGGTTGATCCATGCAGATCCAAACCCTTACATCAGGTACCTCTCAAAACATTATCATCCTAAATAATCCAAAGTCAACCTATATAGGAAACAAAAAAGGTGATTTCCAAATAGCCACCCCATGAGATACCTCTCAAATATCACACCACCATAGGAGGTCATCCACCCCCATCCAAGAACAAGTAGATCAACATAATGAGTATAAAAACTACTGATTGAGTATTCTCCATGAAATAGTATAAGATTATACCCATATAACCTTAGGAAGATAAACACAGAAATCACATGGCATACCCTATGAATCTTCACCTCCTATTAAAAGAGAGTAATCCATAACAAGTAACAAGAGAGAGATACATTTAATAAACTAAAAAAAGGTATCCAATCACAAAATGAATAGTATTACCAGAGAAGAGATAAACATTAAAAAGCTCAGGGTACTGAGTGCATATTTGTGACTCGTGTCCCTTGGTACTCTCCTTCACGCCACCATGTTTCCAAAAGGCATGAACTAAGGGGACAACACATTCAATAAATGCCTTCTCCTGGAATTCTTGGGTCTCTACAGACCACTCCTCGAAGGTTGAATCATCATCAACATAAATCACTACCCAATAGATTATTTGAGTGTCTTTTTGAATATAAGGATAGCGCTACAACACATTAAAAAATCATGTATCTAGTTCATCTGTGGGGGAACTGCTATCTGATACACCAGTGCTCCAACACTAAGAAACGTCCAAGAAACTGGGGAGAAATATTACTCCCATGACCAAACCATCACTTCCCATGATGGGGAGTCACCTTTAGGGACACAAGATCCCCAAATTTTAACTCTACTATTCTCATCCTATGATCAATATAATATTTATGACAATCTTGTGCTACCTTTTTCCTGTCACTAATCATCAGAACCATCTCTATTGTATTATGTACCAATTCTATCCTGATATTTTCTTACTCTACGACCCTAGTCTTGCATAATAGAGAACAGAAAGATCAACCTCACAAGGATTCACTACTACAAATATGTCTTTTATCAGCACTAAAAATATCCTTTAACAGCGCTAAAAAAGCGTTATTAATGTCGGCGAAGATAAAGGGGGGGTCCCCTTTATCATTGCTCCAAAAAACGTTGAAAAAGACCCCTTTTATCAGCACTAAAAAACTGATAAAAGGAGACTTTTATCAGTGCTAAAACAAAGCGCTGATAAAAGGGTCCTTTATCAGCACTTTCTTTTTAGCACTGATAAAAGACCCATTTTATCAGCGCTTTTTTTAACACTGATAAAAGTTAAAAAAAATAAGAAAAAATTTAAAAAAACCCATCCCTCATTTAAAAGTTCTTTTCTGCTCCCCTCCAGCACCTACATGAACCCCTCCACCCATTATTAGAGCTCGTCCCAGATTCACCCATGCATGCGCGTCCCTACCTCCACCTGGATTTGATCTCGAGACCTCCTCCCTACACGCCTGAATCCTTTTCCACTCCCCTATATTGATTTGTTATCCTATTAGTGATATATCTATTTATTTATATATATATATATATATATATATTTAGTTATATTTATTCTTATAGTAATATATATTTATATTACTATATATATATAGTTATATTAATACAAATATATAGTAATATTAATATATATATATTTATAGTGATATTAATATATATATAATTATATTAATATATATATGTAGTTATATTAATATATATAGTTAGATTAATATATAGGTATATAAATATACATATATTTGTATTTTAAATAAAATGGATATTAGTTATTATTAAGATATAGCTAATATATTTTATATGTAAATATATTTTATTATTTATATTTATAATTAAATTTTTATGTGTGAATATATAAAAAATATGTATATATTGTTATATATTTGATTATAAATAGCAGTGCATTATAAAAAAAGATAAATTTTCAAAGATATAATATCAATATGAAAGTAGTATCTTGGAATTAATAGAGTCCCCACCAAAAAAGCCAATAATACCACCTTAAACGAGGCTGAAAATCCACAAAATGTTTAAAGATTGGGGGACCCCAACTAAGAACTCAGTTTTGGAGGCCTTCTAGGCCGTTTTTTGCCTCAAAAAAACCTTTCCCAAGGTCCCTATTAATTATTACAGTGTAGATCTCATCGCATTTTTCGATTTGGTATGTGGTAGATCTCAAACAGACACCCTGATCAAAAGTTATGGCTGTTTGAAGTTCGAGTTGTGTTTTCAACATATTTTGGATCTTTTTTTATTTTTTTATTTTCTAGTCTTAAAATTGTTATTGAATGACTATTACTCCATAATAATTAGAAAATTATTAATTAAAAATATTTTCTTAATTTATTTATAATCCATTTTCACTAGAAATCTTTTATATTAAGTGTAACTGTATATTTATACTTATCTAAAATATATTTAAAGTTATATTTCAAAAATATTTATTATATTTATATCAATATAACTATATATATATATTTAAAAATTCATATATATTTTTTAATAATTTTTTTTGGAAGTAGAACCTTTATCAGCACTTTTAAAAAAAGCACTGATAAAGACCCCTCTTTATCAGCACTACTAAAAAAAGCATTGATAAAGGGGTACCCTTTAACAGCGCTAAAAAAAGCGATGTTAAAGGGGGTACCTTTATGAGTGCTAAAAAAGGTGATGATAAAGGGGTACTTTTATCAGTGTTTTCTTAGTGCTGATAAAGGTACCCCCCCCCCCCTTTATCTGCGCTTTTTCGCTAGCACTGATAAAGGCTGGCACTGGCCTTGCCCAGTTTTGTTGTAGTAATTCAAACAGTGTCATACCGATGGTGGAGTGAAAAATGTTTTTGAAAAATATATCAACCAAAGGTAGTTGCCACATCTCTGAACCTCCAAAATAAAGGGCCCAAGAGCACAACATGTCTTCAAGAGTTTTTATGGTCCACTCTATTTGACTGTCCATCGGTAGATGAAAATCAGTGTTAAGGAATATCTGAGAACCAAAAGCATTCTGGAGATCTCTCCACATCTTGGAGGTAAAATGATGATCTCAATTAGAAATGATAATCCTTACGACTCGGTGGAGTCTCGACATATCCTCCAGATGCTATATCAGCAAAACCTCTACTGAGCTCGACTCGTTGATCGCTATAAAGTGGGATTATTTCACTAAATGATCCAGTATCAGCCATACAGTGCCATAGCCTCCCTAATCTAGAGGTAAACCAGAAACAAAATTCCATTGATATGTCCTCTATATTCCATTGAGGAACATCTAATAACTATAGAAAACCACTGGGAACACAATTCTCGGCCATCACCTTCTGGCAGACCAAACATTGTGACACAAATCCTACAACAGCACATTTCAACCCTAGCCACCAAAACCGACCTCTCAAAGCATAGTACATATTTTTCATGACAAGATGTACCAAAAAAGTCAAAATAGGGAAATATGTGAGAACCATACCACTCATCTCCAAAGGAATGAAAATTATTCCTTGAAACAACACTTGGTGTTATTCTTCCTTAGATCAATCATCAAGGTACTCACCACAAAAAAACTCATTCTCTCCAGGTGTCCACCTATAGATCCCCCAAATAGGATTCCCCCGCCTAGAGTAATAGAGATAACTACCCCATCATCTGAAAAATAAAACCTCTTCCCCAGACTTCTCCCATATCCATATGTAATGCTGAAAGTTATTACATTACTCTTTAGGAATCACCTAATTCACCATCTTCATCATTAGGTGACTTCCTGCTCAGCGCATCAGCCACAACATTTCCCTTCCTAGGTGTATAAGAAATATCGAAGTTGTGATCCTATAATAATTTTATCCATCGACGCTGGTGTAAGTTCAAGTCATGCTTGGAGAAAATGTACCATGAGATCTTATGATTGATGAAGACTATAAAACGATCACGGATGAGGTAATATCTCAAAAACTTTATGAAAAACACTATTATCACAAAATCGAGGTTGTGGGTGGCATAGTTACAATCATGGGGATGTAAATCCTAGAATTTTTCATCAAGATTCTACATGGAAGTGTAATGGGTTCCCCTATTGATGGTTTTGATGAGGGATATATTAAGGCCTCCCAAAAAATCCCATGCATTGGGTTTTCCATTTGTTTCATCTTCTATAAATACTTTTAACAGTTTTATCATTCATAGCTGGGTACAGACCTGCTTTCCAATGGTCGGTGTTCATTTGGGTTTTTAGGCCCAATAACTCTTAGGGACTCACATTGGTTGAGAGGATGGGAAGTCATTCTCATCAAACCCTTTTTGGGTGGAATTATTTCTTAATCTGAGACTCTCTTATAGATTTAAAATATGTATTTCCATATATTCCTAATATTGATATAGGACCAGTTACCCTAACTAAATTATTGTAAGTTGATTAGCTTTTAAATGCAATAGACTAGGATCTCTTTAGTGAACCCAGTTGTATGTATGTAACATTCGTCATCATTTTTCAGAAACAAGCAGTTTCTTATATGTTGTAGCCATATAGAAAAAGTAATTTGGACTATGAAACCATGTAAGGATGTGGTTAGTATTTTGGGGAGGGGATTGATCCATTATGAGGTGTCCTACGCATCCTATTTATTACAATAATCAAAACCCACGTAGTTCGTTAATCCCATTCAGTTTTGTTTCAAATGGAGAGGACACATGTTTGGGTACTGAGACATCAAATATTTGAGTTTGAACCCTAAGTGGGTGTCCTATGTATCCTAAGTATAGTAATATTTAGAGTTTTCATGGTTCATTCTTGTATTGGGGTTATATATTTGTGTTTCCCATGTCATTATAGAGAATCATAGTGTAGATGATATGATAACAATGACTCCTAAATCTCACATGAGGTATGCTCAGTGTGAGAAACAAGGGATGGATAAATGATCATCTCATTGCTCCTGATGTAGGGCTTATGCACCAGGACTACCTTGACATGATTTATAATGGGAATCGGTTCCCATGTAGATGTCTTACATATCCATGTTATTATAGGAATCAAAGGCATCATAGTTTAGTTTGGGTTGTGGAATTCACACTAAGGCAGCCCTTTACCATTGTGGGGGTTCACTGTGTAGATGGTATGATCATTTCCACTCTCTATGAACATGTGATCCATGCTCATTGTGAAAAAAATTGATATCAATTAATCAATTTCATTTCTTTTGATAAGGGTCTTAGATGTGATGGTTTCCCTAAATGATCATTATAGAGCTCGAACCACAGGTAGAGGTAGCCTACATATCCTAGATATGGCAGGAATCCGAATTACTGTAGTTCCCTTTATGTTGAGGCTTACACACTGAGGCCTTCCTATACTATTATGGAGTTTTATACTTCCTATTGAGGTGTTCATTGCATCCCCTTCAACCCATGTGAGCTATGATCGGGGTGAGAAACAAGGGGGAGAAAATGATCATCCCCATGGAACATAGATATGGAACATGTGTATTATAACCTCCCACGGGGTGTTCATTATAGATATTGGGCCTTAATAAGGAATCTTACACATCTTGATTATGGAGGGAATTAGATTTCATTAGTTCATTTTAGGTCAGGGATTACAAACTGAGGTTATTTAATTGACATGGAATTCTTATCTGGGGGTGTCACATATTCTAGGAGCCATCTCATGACTTGACATGAAACACATGGAGGGTGTTTCAAGAGTCAGTGTGACATAGTCTGAAGTATGTCATGTATCTCAATTGACACCTCTGGGAGACCTGGATGACATGTTAGGAGGGTGTCGTGAGTCTCAGCTGGCCTACCCATAGGGTGTCATGATATCTTGGTTTTCATACCTAGATGAAACCACGAGACTCAATATATATGAAAAAATTAAATTTTATTAGTCAGACGATGTATTTGAAGGACGCTGCAAGTCTTGGATGACAGATTCATAGGGTTTCACAAAATCAAAGTGATGTCCATTGGGGAAACCTCATGACCTTCTCTAACATGTCTAGCATATTTCACATGTTCTAAATGGCATGATAAAAGAGTTTCAAAAGATCCAGGAAACATTCCTTGGTGCATTAGTGGGTCTTTGGATGACTTACGCAAATCACATGAGTGTTAGAGACCATGTCTTTTTATTATGTCTTCCAATTCTAATCTTAGCTCCAACCCTTTTACTATGAGGGTATTATATTTATTCATTATAAATTTTCTTTGGTTATTGAATGATCTAGAATATTCATGGTATTCTCTTCAAACATCATGCAAGAAAACCTTTGCCTGACCTATGAGTTATCACTTGAATTAGTTTATGTATGGCACATGATTGCTCTGGATGCTCATCGGTGCATTATCTAATGAAAGGTTGGTTGGTCATGTGATCGATTACTCTGAGAAATCCACTTCAAGAGTTTACTTCTTGCAATATCCAATAAGATTCCAACCCTTTCTTCATGTTGGAGTGTGGAATTTATAGGCATCGCCACCCATGTTGTCTAGAACTTTGTCTAGTGTATATACCATGAGTCTAGGCTAGAGTTGGTGAAGGGATATGGTGCCATGCATCTTCACGAGTCTCCGCAATGGACCAATCCAAGTGTATCACCTGATTTTTTGTGATTGCAAGTCTCTTAAATCAATTCATCCTTTATTGGATTATATCCAATTAATATAGAATTGTTTAATCATGTGGGTGTATCGAAGGACTTCCATGCTGTTATGCTAACATATCTAAGGGCCTTCAGAAGATCCAAGTGCCTATTGGAAGACACTCACAAGACCTTGGGGGACTTATATTGTGGTCTCACAAGACAAGGATGGTGTTTCCAAGGGTCTTGCAGGACCGTGTTTTGGACTTCCTCGGGCACATCGCATGTTTTCCATCGACCGGAAGTACCTTTAACCTCATCCCTATTTCATTTTCTTTTCATTATATGACTAATGTTGGGAGTCATGCGGGATTACATGAGTAATGTTAAGGAAATTTTCTATATTATTTTTTCATGCGTTGCATGACCAATATGGGTCATATGGGGAGGCACGAACATTTCGTTGGAAACATCCATTCATTCATCCTTAATGTGCTAAAGGGTTTCCTAGACATACCTGAGGACTTCAGTGTGGTGAGGTTGACAATGAAAAGGTGTATCGCCAAGTGAGGCAGACATGTAGTCGAGGTATTTTGGTGTATCATGGGTATCCAGGGGTATGTTGCATGTATTTCAGTGACTGTGAACACCTCTCAGCTCTTCCCACTTATCTCCCTTTTATCCAAGAAAGGATCAGAAGTATTTCATGTTTGTATGAGTAATATATTGGATTTTTACTCAATTTTTTGGTGATATCTCATGTGACCAATATGGGTTATATGGAGAGTGTTTAAGCATGCGGTGGACATGGTTATTCATTTTCTCTTAGAATGTCATAGGTTTTCCTGGGGTGCATCACATGATGATGTTGACAAGACAATGTGCTTTTGCGAGGTTTGTAAGACATGCCATCGAGGCCCTACGGTGTGTCTGATGTCTTTCTACAACCATGAAAACCTCTTGCCTCCTTCCCTTTGTCTCTTCTGTTTTTTATTTCAAAGGTTTAGGGTTCATGAATGTTGGATTGGATATCATTAGGGAATTAAATTCTTCCCAATGATGGTATGACGCATGATCTCATCAACCACTGTGGGCCTCTGCCTTTGTATATCATTCCTCCTCATTTTCAAGGGATTTTGGATGGTTTTTCTTTCACATGGAAATGAAAAAACATATGTCTTTATGGTTCTCATTTGGATTTCCTCATGTGGTCATCGGTTGTCTGGGGAGCTTTTATAAGAGTAAAAAAGGTTTGTAAAAGAGGGATATATGGGACTTGTTTTGCATTATGAACTATGTTTTGGAGCCTTCACGTGACCTTGAAATGGTCACGCAGTCAGTAATAACTCATAGCCTCATGTGATCTGTAGGTCTCATCCATCCCCCTCTACCTTTTCTTTTCAGAAAAAAATAATACAAATATTTAGGCATTTTTACTTTGTGATTTTGTTGATGAATTTTTTGTGAGCATCAAAATATACACACATAGGAGAAATGTTCAAGGGGGTGATGAATTGGTTATGGGGAAAACTAATGCCCGATAGAGTCATTGGTGGTTTATTAGTGTTTTGTCTGATGTTTGGTCTACCAGGCATCGCATGGTATTCTGAAAAACAGCCTATATATAGGGGGTGGAGAGAAATTCATTCCATCAGCATCTCTCTAGAAAGACTATTTCTTGCTCAGGTTCTTTTCCACCCAGTCACAAACTACTCTTCCTTAATTTCTTTGGCATAAGATCTGTGGGCTATGGTTTCTTTGAGGTATTCACAAGATCTGTTGGAATGATTTTTTGAGCATTTGTGACATGTGTGACCATGTTTAGTTCACACAATCACGAGTCACTAGGGCGGTCATGTGTTTCACGTAGTGCACTGTGGGGGTTATGTTACCTACAAATCCTATAGAGGTCAGGTGATCAATGAACCCTTTATTTGTCCCATGAATCCCTTTATGAATCATGAAATTTTCATGGTGTCACCATAACTTTCATGGATCCATTTTTTAAAATATTTTATGTTCTCTTTTTCTGACATGTTCCTACTTACTTATTTTCTGATGGATTTATGTTCTCATCAAGTTTCCTTATCTGTGATCAATCAAAGATCCAAGATCACTAGTAATCATAATATTGATCTCCTCTATTGCGTACATACCAATAACGATATCCTGAAGGGGATCCTTCTATCCAACATTCATGATTATCCCTTATCTAATCAACATCCTATGTAGAGGTTCAGTCTACTAGAAAATTCAACCATACCTCCATCATATTTCAATATTCCATGCTACATGGTATCTGGTTCTTCCAATTTTGTTCAGTCAACCATTACCAATAATGTTCAACTAGTTATAGCTCAATCCCATAATTTTTATTATCTATTGCCCAACTATTTTTTGAGTCTGGATGGTTGTGAATTTATCCAACAACCTATTTCCTAAATCTATATGAGTATACTTTCCTCTTCCCAGGATACTCCTGGTGGCGAATGGCACTCGAAATGAGATATCTATCCTTTCATCAATTTTTCTAATGAATGGGAATGGACATTTTTTGTGATTTTGATCTATTTAGAGTTTGGTAATGATCTATACATGGTTTAATTTTACGAAGCCATGTGGATCTCTCAATTTTTCATTTACCATAATCATGGTCATATTTGGGAGATAATTATTCATTGGTTTCTGGTGACCAACACATTCCATATTGCCCATGGTGAGGTAGGCATCATCTTATGGTATATTCATCAATTAGGTGGTATTCATCTTCTTGGGGAGATGTATGAATAAATCCTCCCTAATACAGATGTCTAGAACAATCCTTTACGTACTATTATTTTGGATAGAAATATGTTATTCATTGTGAGTTAAAAATTGCAGAGAGTGTTGATGGTGCACTCAATTATTAATTTCATAGATTGGATTGGTATTTTCTTATGTGTTAGTGGGGCTATACAAATTATTATTCTTCCTCATTGGTGCCATTCCCAAAACGTTTTTTACAGTGATTGTTCATATTGTCCAATTTTAGAAGTCGGGGACTACACCACATGGGGTTATCAGGTCAACCTAGAGGTTCCTTCAGATCTTAGGTTGGCCAGTTTTCTTGTTATGTTCTGGAATATGTGGCCTTTCCCAGCTGGGGATGCATGCCCAGAAGTCTGTGTCATCACATTGGTGATGGAGGCACATCCTGCGGAAGGGCGGTGCCTTAACCTAGCATTATTATTCCTTGTCCACCTCTATCAAATTTTGGGCCATATCAAGAAGGGAAACACTCTTTATATGATCGGTGGGGCCCTCTAGTTCTTATTTGGAGAGATATGGGATTATTTCTATTGTTATTAGTACTAAAATACTTCTATGATCCTGGAATCCCCCTCCCATCCTAGATTGATGAATATCTCTAGAGTTTCTACTATGTCCCTAAATCCTATTGAGGTCAGAGGTTCTCTATTCCAATATAATAGTTTTGAATTTACTAACTTCTATGAATAAATTGGTCTAATTTTAGGTGATTAGAGTGGTTCCCTTGATGAAAGATCTTATATTTCTCCCTTTGGGATGGGGTACTCATAGTAAGGTTGGACGAGAAAATCATTTGTGATCCATACACAACTTACCGATTCAATAGACATTTTAGATGTGTTTAGAGAGTTTCTCCCATTCCTTTGGCCAATGTTTTAGGGGAAAGACATCCTATGTTTATCCACAAATTCTAGAATATTTTGTCATGTGAAGATATAGGGGCTGAGATTATGCTTTTTCCCACTGACGCTTCTACTTCTCTTATATAGGATTATGCCCAGGATTGGGTGATAGCTTATCTTAATGGTGTGTTAGGCCAGCTAATATATCATGTGGATAGGCCTCTTTTGTCCCCAATACCTTTATCTATGGAATTTATCAAATGAATTGATGATTCATGTAACGGCCCGAAATTTTGAATAAATCTTGTTTCCTATTTTCATGTGTTATTTTATTTTAGTTTTATACTCAACAAAAATGTTTTATTTGATAAACATGATTATAATTAAAATGAGACCATTGGTTCTTGACTATTATATGAACATCGGTCAATATGACCGTTGTGAACAAAATTTCTTGATTATTGTCTCTAAATACAAGTAATCTTGGTTAATTATTATAGAAAGAAGATTCGATGGCCTCACCTAGTAGTCTTGGACCGATCGAAGCCCATCTAACAGAACTTGGGAAGGAGGTAGCACCATTGGGATTTGCTCTGGACCAAACCAAGTCGAACTTCATCATGTGAAGCTAGAACGGAATTGCCTTCGCGAGAAGTTCAAACTGATAGAAATTACTACTCAGGCAATGTTGGCCGAGCCTCCCTCGGACTCTCTCACCTTATCACACCTTACACTTAGGTCCTATGCTGGTGTGATAAGGGGCTATGTAAGAAGACCGTAACTGCCTTGTGTAATCCTTTATTTTAAATAAAAATTGGGATTTCTTCTTATGATGATGTTTATGAATTTTCAAATGACCGAATAAATATAGTATGCATATTTTTTTATGAATTTTAGAAAAAGGATACTTTAAAAATGTTTATGTAAACCTTAAATAATTAAAAATATGTAATGATTTTCAAAAAATGGTCTTCTACAATTATGTTCAGTACAAAATTTGGAGTCTAATAAGATCAACTTGATTTTTGATGAATAGTAAATTATGAACAGTGATTTTATGATTAGGATTAGTAATATGACCAAATGGATTAGTAATCTCACTTAAAGAAAGTTTTAAAATAATCTAGGCACCTTGATTAAGTAATGTGATTCAATAAAATGGTTAAATAACGGTTTCATAAATTATTATTCAAGTATTAGTTTTTTCAGGTGAATAGTGTTTTTTAATTAAAAATTAAATTAAAAATATTTAGAAAATTATTTTTATAAAATGGATTCCATTTTTGAACTCAGATCACTGATATTATGTTATGGTAATTTTTGGGGTTTTTTCTGAAAAAATGAATTTTCAGTGAATAGTGTATTTATTTAAAAAATAAAATAAAAATATTTAGAAAATTATTTTTATAAAATGGAGTTCATTTTTTGAAATCAGAGAATTGGTATTTGATTAAGGTGAAATTTTGGGATCTTTCTGAGAAAGTTGAATTTTCAGTGAATAGTGAAAATACAGTTTTAGGGTTTCGGTATGTTTAATGACATCATAACGGTGTCATGATTATTTCATGAGATATTTTAAGGGTTGTCCGGCCAAGGGTGATGAATTATTGTTTTGGGGGCCTCATGTGGCCTAACTCCATGGTAAATGCCAAGGGAGAGCACATGGGTTTGAGAAAAGCACATGTGAGGTGTCCCTTGGCCATTAATGCCTTGTCCCCTCACTTTCCCTATAAATACCAAGCCCTCCTCTCATCCATTGGACTCCCCACTCCTCCCCCAAAGAATTTATGGTCTAATTACCTCCCAAGGAGTCCTCCCAAGGTGCCCCCAAGCCCTCAAGGTCCCATCCTTTGAGGTTTACGAGTTACATTTTAAGGTAAGGGATCCGACCCCTCTCTTTCTTTTTAAGTGATCTCTTTTATGTCAATTCTTTTATACTCCATGTTCTTATGTTGGAGGATGTTCTTTTATATTAATTATAATTTCCATTTTATGTTCATATTATGAGAGACCCCTCTTAATCTCATCATTTCATTTTATGAAGTTTTAAGTGGCGCCGTTAGGCTGTCGAATTTTTAAGGGATTCTTTCACCCACCTCATTCTTTTCAAAGTTCTACTTTCATGTCAAGTCTTTCAAGTTCCTTTTTATTTTGTTGGGGTATGAACTCTATATTTATCATACTTATCTTTTATGATCTAATGATTAGAGAACCCATTTTATCTCTTCAATTCAGTATTTCAAAGTTTTAAGTGACGTCGTTAGGCTGCCGAATTTTTAAGTGGTTCTTCACCCTTCTCATTTTGAAGTTGTACTTTCGTGTCAATTATTTCAAGATCCTTTTATTATGTTGGGGTATGATCTCTATATTTATCATACTTATATTTTATTATCTAATGATGAGAGACCCCATTTTATCTCTTCAATTCAGTATTTTGAAGTTTTAAGTGACAACGTTAGGCTGCTGAATTTTTAAGTGGTTCTTCACCCTTCTCATTTTGAAGTTCTAATTTCATGTCGATTCTTTCAAGTTAATTTTTATTATGTTGGGGTTGATCTCTATATATATCATACTGATATTTTATGATATAATTATGAGATACCTCATTTTATCTCTTCAATTCAGTATTTTGATGTTTTAAGTGACGCCTTTAGGCTACCGAATTTTTAAGTGGTTCTTCACCCTTCTCATTTTAAAGTTCTACTTTCATGTCAATTCTTTCAAGTTCCTTTTATTATGTTGGTGTATTATCTCTAAATCTATCATACTGATCTATTATTTTCATATGATGATAGAACCTATTTGATCTCATCAATTCATTTTTATTAAAGTTTAAGTGCCACCATTAGGCTGCCGAATTTTCATAAGAGAAATATTATTTTGTCTTCATTTCATGTTCTTCATTTCATATGGTACATATTCCAAATATCATTACCATGTTCATAAATCCTTCATATTCTGTCCCTATACAGTTTTATGGGTCATTTAATAATGTTTGACCCATGTCCCCTCTCTTTCAATGTAATCTAAAACCCCGAAACGTAGTCGTTATGCTGCAGGATTTTCGTCTCAAAATGTCTCTCTCTTTTCTCAAAATTATTTTATGTTATTAAGTAAATACTCAAAGATCTTATTTCTACAGGGGTATTCACATATATATCAAAATGTTCTATTTTAAATTCTGGTATTTACATACATGAAACCTGCTTTCCCTTTTCATGGGTTTAAAGTGACATAAAGATCATGTCTTTAAAAGCAGTTTTTAAAACGTTATGATGATGAAATGAAACCCATTTCTTTTATGCTATATGGGTTGTTTATGAAATGATTGATGATGATATACGTGGATCACATTATAATAAAGGAAAATTTAAGGGTGTGCCCTGATAGCGCTCCAATACATTGGGTAATGATGTAATCACTAGAGATTACAATTTAAGGGTGCGCCCTGATAGCGCCCCATTGCATTGGGTAATGATGTAACCACTAGAGATTACAATTTTCACAATATCTTGGTGAATAACCTTGGTAATATTTTTTAATGACACCTTGGGGATGGACCTTGGTGATATTTTCATGATTGTCTATATTAAATGATGTAGCCACATCTTAAAGTTATGAAAAATGTTATTTTTATTATGATATGCCTCACGATTTCTTTCTCATGCCTTAAAGTTCTTTTCATGGCCTTATTGAAGTATCTCAAGTTCACATGTAAAATGTTTCTCTTTTTTCCATTACTGGGCCTTCTGCTCACCCTTTCTTTTGATGTATGTCCCCAGGTTATGAGATGCAGTAATGAACCTAGGATGAACATGAGGAGAAGCCTTCAAGTGTTTAAGAAGAATGTTTTATGTTTTCATGTTTTATGTTCCTGGTTTCCAAGACACTAAACCTTAAAGATCCTCGGTTTTGTAAAATGTAATGAAAGTTTATTTGATAAAAAGGCGGGATGCTATAATTCAGGCGAGGCATCAAGGAAGCTTCCCTTCTCTAATGACGTTCATTTGGATAGTGGGTTGGATTCTATTGAGAATATTAATCTTCTAGCACAGGATATGGGTGATATTATTGTTGGGAGAGAGAAATATAGGGATTCCTCTCCTATTTTAGCACTGATTCGATTAGATAGTCATCCTTCCACTACACATACCTCGTCGGCTACCAAGACTCAATCACACCATAAGCTGATCTCAGAATGCATTCTCTTCTTGATTCCTGAGACCCCCTTGAAAATATTCTACAACTAAAGGTATTTTCTTTGCTAGTTATTTCATGACTTAGGGGAATATATCTTGGACCGGTAGCCTTTGTATTAAATTATGCAGTAGATCATCTTGAATCGAAGAGACTTGGCCATGAGTGAAAGGAACCTACATGATTTTGTGAATGATTCTTCATTTTCTAAGTAAATGAGGCAGATAGTGGAGGTACTAGAGTAGAGTTGTTAGCTGTTTTCTGAACTGCAGTCTTAGATGGATTCTTGGATGGCGTTGATATGGAGATATGAGGAGATTATTTCCCATACAAGTTCTGGCCTTTTAGAATCACCAATTTCATTCACCACTGCTCATAGAAGGGTTGAAGAGTTGAATTCTCTAGTAAAACCTCTCCATCTTGAGGCAGAAGCGGAAGAAGTGGTAAGGGAAGTGATCCCACATTCTATTCACACCTCCCGCCATACTATTTCCAATCTTTCCAGCACTGCCAACTACCATTTTTCATGAATCAACTTTTACATTGCACTCCATTTCATTTTTTGTGTTTTTTAAGTATTTAGAGAGACTCTGAGATTTAGATATTCCTCTAACCTTTTCATACTATGAATGGATGAATTTTTTGAACTTTCTATCATTCTATCTAATTTTCCTTCACTCATGTGGTGTTTGATATCTTACTACTCCATCATTTTGGAAGTCCTCGTAGCTACCCCTCCCTTGGTTTGTATTTAATGAACTTGAATTCTTGGAATTGAATGTAGAAAAATTATAACTATTTCCCTTTTGGGGATTCTCATGAATTCCCACTCTTCTAATATTCCATATTTTTAATCTAATCCATCTATCTTGAGATTACCTTATCTGTAGAGGGATCACCTAGGTATGAGATATGTACTGGGGAGTGCTCTATCTCTTTCCAAGTCTGATATGATTTGTGAGAATATCTTTATGTTCAAGGCCATATTTCGGGCCTTTCAATATTTTGAAAACTTAATTTTTGTCACGCTTTAGTTTAGGGTCTTTTAGCTCAAACCTAATATTGATTTAGTTTAGGTTATTTTAGCTCAGACCTAATATTGCTTTTGTTTAGAGTTTTTAGCTCAGCCCTTTTATTTCTTTAGTTTATTTTCTTTTACCTCAGACCAATTATTTCTTTACTTTAAGGTCTTTTTAACTCATTCCTTTTATTTCATTAGTTTATGGTTATTTAGCTCGTACCTAATATTTCATTAGTTTAATGTCTTTTATCTTGGACATAATATTTCTTTTAGTTTAATTTCTTTTATCCCCAACCAAATATTTATTTTAGTTTAAGGTCTTTTATCTCAAACCTAATATTTATTTTTGTTTAAGGTCTTTTAGATTATACATTATATTGCATTATTTTAAGGTCTTTCAGCTTCGACCAAATACTGATTTTAGTTTAAGGAATTTTAGCTCAGAGCCTCTATACGATAATGGGTTATGCTGCAGACATATGAGGGATGATCTAAAGCACTCTGAGGTGTTGGGTTCTCCTGTAGTGTTACAAAATCTCACTAGGATCATAATTCACTTTTTTCAGAGCGACACATTTGGTTGATGTCCACAAGTGCATATGTAGGAGTCATAGGAATTTATTAATATCCAAGAAAAGAGACCATGTATTTGGGTACCTTTTCCAAGGTCTATAGATGATTTTTGGAAGTAATATGGCTAGGGATAGAATACTAGGGATTGTAGGACTGCCTGTATAATTGTAGTATAAATGGTATAAATCATAACCCAAAAGTTTGAGTCCATGAATATGAGATGGTCCAGACATTCTAGGTATGTACCGTGATATCCTATAATGATAAGTTCTATCACGGTGTGGTGAAGTATCACAAGGATTGAAGCTCCATTTTTGGAAATAGAATATTTCTTTAATTGTTAGGTCAAGTACCTTATGCATTAGTATCATAAAAAGAAAAGAATGATATTCACTTTTTTTTCAAGGGATATGAAATATTTTCTAAGACTCAAATGTCTAGATGATGAAGTAGGGTATGTAAATAAAGCTATCCTATAAGGGTTATGGAACCCTAGGGTAGTTTATCTCTTAATGAGAAGCTCAATCTCTATAAATTGAGGTTTTGAATCATGTTTTATAGACCATAAAAGGATCAAGAATGGAGTACCACATTCTAGCCTTAAGAAAGGGTACCAAAATTGGTGATGTAATTTCTAGGATGTCAAATATACATGGATAGGTTAGTTCATGGATTTTAAATCATGATATAGAGTTCTCAAATCAGAATAATGATATCTAGTAGTTATATTGGGAGAATTTCAGACATTCTGGGGTGTTGAGTGCTGCTGTAGTGGTGTCAGGTCTCACAAGGATTGGAATTTAATTTTTCAAAGTGACTCATTTATTTGACAGCCATAGGTGAATATACAGGAGCCATAGGCATGTTTTCATAGTCAAGAAAATGTTTCTTGAAGTCTAATATCCTTTCCAAGGTCCATGGAAGGTTAGGATGATTTGAGACACCCCAAATCATGAAGTGTGAATTGTGGAATGTGTAAAATCCAAGGAGGGTTAGAGTACCCTAAAATTCTGGCCACCACCTATCAAATTTATTATTGTTATGAAGAGATATGAATAATATCAATATAACTTTTGAATAGACCAGTGTGTCCAGTGAGCATAGATTGGATTTTACTAGGGCTATGAAATAGATCCTTTGAGCTTTATTTCGTTCATGTTTGTGAGCTATTTTTTTTCCCAAACTCTGAAGATATGGAGTTTAGAGGGAAGAGACCAAAATTTTGATATGTTCACCCTTTGTGGGTTTTTTCTTGACAATTTCTATGTCTCTTACATTGGTATTTTAAGGTATTCCTATTTGTAACATTATGGGATAAATTTTAAGGTCGTATAGATTTGACCAAATCGTAGGCATTTTAAGGTATGACTATCATGGACCTAATATGGAGGATGATACACAAGCCCATAATCAATATATCCAAGGTCAAGATTACTTTGACATCTTCCCAAGTGTGGGACAAAAATATTTTAAATCACAGCTTGAGTTCTCTTTAGTCATGGTTAAATACCTGGGACAATCATATTGGGAATAGTTTAGACACGCTGGGGTGTTGAGTGTTGTTGTAGTGGTGTTAAGGGTCACAAGGATTGGAACGTCCTTTTTAAAAGTTATGCATTGGATGATGGCCATAGGTACATATGTAAGATCCATATGCATGTATTCAGAGTCAAGTAGAGGGTCCTTGAAGTCGGATATCCTTTCCCAAGACCATGGAATATTATGGCGACCTGAGACACAAGATACATGAAGTCTGATATATGGATTCAAGTAGAGCTTGAAATACAGTGGAAGCACCACGTACCCTGGTTGACCAAGGTAAGTCTCTCTTGGCCCTTTGATGAAGGGTGAAAATGGGATATGGTCTACAATGATTTTTTTATATGGTGGGGATGTTTTTTCATGAATTTTAACGTTATGAGAAAAGGACATTTGTCGTCCATTTTATCATCATGCGGTAGGGACGTACTTCCATGTAGTGTAATGTCATGTATTAAAGATGTACTTCCATGCAGTTTAATGACTTATGGTGAGGACGCATGAACATACATAATTGTGTGGGAATGTTGTGTCTAGGACTAATTATGGATACTTGGGTGTCACTATGTATATCACGATGATTAGAATCAAGCCACACATAGTTCTAGAAAGTCATGCAGTTTAACATCTTATAGTGAGGAAAGATGGCAACCAACAAGTAAAGTGGTAGTGTTATGGTTGTGCCCAATGATGGGGATTTGTATGTCACTATATATCTTATAAGTATTGTAGTCAATCCACACCTAGTTCTGGAATGGGAAATACTCTACCCATGTCTCACCCATGTGTAGAGGTGGGCATTATTTTCATTGACCGTTGCAGCTAGGCCCATGATTGGAGATATAGGTGTCACTACATACCCTTTGATGACAATAATAAAGCTACACATAGTTCATGATGTTCCATGAAGTTTAACATCATGCGGTAATGATAAAGGTGGGGAATCATGAATTGATGGGAACAATGTGGTTAGGACCAAGGGTGGATGTTTGGGTGTCACTACGTATCTCATTAGAATGAGAATAAAACCACACATAGTACTAGAAACTCCACATAGTTTAACATCATGTACTAAGGATGAAGGCATAATGATGTGAGTAAATGGAGATGATGCGGTTGGTCCCAAGGGTGGCAGTCTGGGCGTCACTACGTATCTCATGAAAATGAGAATCAAATCACACATAGTTCTAGAAATTTCATGTAGTTTAACATCCTGCGAAGAGGAATAATACATGTTGTGGTTGGTATGCCTCACCTTGATCATGCGGGGAATCCTTTTTCATAATTCATAATCCTACGTGAGTCATACTCGTTGTGAGAAACAAGGAATGATAAGGGCCCTATGCCGGACAAGGTATTGTGCATCATGTGGTGGATGGACCAAGATACAAGATCGAGGAGTCCATATATATCCCATTTCAAAATGAGAATCAATCCATACATAGTTCTATAATAACTATGTATTTTAACATCATGCAGAAAGGATGTAGGTGACTCAACATGAATGGGGATGAATATCATATATCCATGAAAATTTATACTGTTCGGTGAGGACATTGAGCCACCTGTCATGAATGGGGATGTTCTGGGTCTATATAGTTTAATGTTGTGTGGTAAGGACCCTAGATCACCTGACATGAAAGGAAAATAATCTTATAGTTGGACCTAAAAATAGAGGTTTTTCCATCACTATGTAACCTATTATTATAGGAATCAATCAACACATAGTTCTCAGAAAACTGTATAGTTTAATGTCATGCAACAAGGATGAACTCCATACAGTTTAATATCATGAGTTTGAAATAAACTTGTATAGTTTAACATCATGCACTTAGGAAAAATGGTGGGACATACACCAATGTGGATGACCACATCTAGAAATCTATGAAAATTATTTCTTGAAAAATCTTTCATTTGTGGGTGGTGTGACACACTCCCCATCCATTATGGCCAATGAGTAGGATCCATTATTATATACTTTATGTATGATGTAAGTCCCTTCCCACTTGGGATCCAGTTTCAAGGGATTCTTCCCTAGTATCATTAGGGTTCTAAGAGACAACACCGTTTGTCCATTAAGTAATTAATGAAGGAGATCAATTTTATCAAATGCATGTGCAATCTGGTTTTGATGGATTTCCATATTGTGCAATGTGGACAACCTTCTCTCATCTAGTCATTCCAAATCATCCAGCCTCTTTTGAGATTTTTCATCATCTGAGAGTTGTCCAAAAATGACTATTCAGAGTTCGGGAAGCTAGACCATTATGGGTAATACTAACTCGATTCCATATACCAATGTGTACGACATTACTTGGGTTGTAGTACGTGTGGTGGTATGGTAGGCCCATAGAGCATGGAGGAGTTTGTTCGGGAAAGACTTATTATCCTTGTTCACTATCTTCTGTAGTATATTCGATAGAGTCTTATTGAAGGCCCCAATATATCCATTTCCATGACCTAATAGAGATATTAGTGATTGGACTTAGTGTTGTACTATTGGTGAAGTTTCTTCAACTCCATGGAACTAAAGTTGGTGTTGTTGTGTGTCAATATTGTGTAAGGGACTCCGAATGTGGTGATGAGGTGAGACATCATAAAGCTAATTATATTCTTCATTACAACATCTTTGTGGGGTATTTCCTCATCCCATTTTGAAAAGAAGTTAGTAGTAGAAAGGATGTCCTTGAACTGCTTAGCTGGGGCTCGGAGATATGGCCCCACAATATCCATCCCCCAAATAGAAAATGGCTAGGAATATATAGTTGTATTTATCAATTATGGGGGCTAATAGATGAAGTTTTCATGGATCTGTCATGCATGACATATGTTGGTCAATTCCACATAGTCATGTATCATGGTTTTCCAGTAGTATCCCAACCTCTTGATCTAGAGGGAGGGATTTATTTGAGATTGATGGGCATCATAAGAGCCTTCATGTACTTCTCCATAATGGTGAGAAATTTTCCTTATGCTATGAACCTAAGGAAAATTTCCTCAAATCAAAATTTATAGAGAACTTTTTTCATTATTGGAACATCCTACAGAGTGAAGTTGTCCTCCCATTACTGATTCTATTCTCTTCCAGCATGATCTATCGGGATAGTCCCATCCCGAAGATAGCTAATCATTGGATCCATCCATCCAGGGGTGGTTATTGGTTTATCACACTCTGGGGCATGTTGACCTGATTGGTCTCTTCCATATCACATAAAAGTATTGATGAGAACATTATTCAATGTGTGATATAGAAGGTTTCTTCTTTCTGATCAAGGTCAGTGAGGATGGAGGATATGTTATCTATCATGTCGGTATGAGCATTCTGTGATTAGGGAGCATAATTCAAGGTGGGATCGAATGGGAATTTTGAAATCAATCCCATAATGCAGCCCATGGAGGGTAGTTCCTCCTTTATGATGGAATATTCTCATTGTATCTGCTTTATTACTAGCTCTGATTCACCTTTGGAATTAAGGTAGGCTATATGCAGATGTAGTGATAGTTCCAATCTAGTGATGAGTTCTTGATACTCAGCCTCATTATTTGTATCGCCTTCAGATAGTGAGAAATAGTAGGGAAAAGTTTCTTTATCTGGAGAGAAAAATACAATCCATAGGCCAACCTAATTGAGATTTTGGTTTTCCACTTGTACACCAACAAGACTCTAAAAGGTGTAATTAAGGTACATCTCTCATGTCTGAGGGGTGTCATGGGCATAGAATAACTCTTTATTACAGAGCTCGGTGTCTTCGAGTTTTTTTTACAATAAGATATGATATAAGGAAATCAGCTAGTGATTTTTCTTTCACTAAATTTTGTGATATAAAATGAATGTATTATTGTTGAAGAGTGACCACCCATCTGGCCAAGAACCCAGTCAACATTGGGCAAAAAAGGATGTACCTGAGCAGGTCAATATGGGAAACTAGATAGACTTCATGGTTCTGCAAGTAATGCATCGGTTTTTTCACCCTGAAGATGAGTGCGAGGAATTTATTTTTTGACAGCATAATAACATGACTTAGTACCTATTAAGGCCCGACTAAGGTAATAGAGACTGTTCTCACTCCTCGCATCATTTTTCTTCACGTGGAGGGCACCCAATTAGCATTCAATGGAGGACACGTATAAGATGGGTGACCTTCCTTCCATGAGAGGCATAAAAATAGATGGGTTTACAAGTATTAATTTATGATTTCAAAGGCTTTTTGACACTCATCATCCCATTGGTAGACAACTCCCTTCTTCATTATCCTGGTGAAGGGGAGAAGTTTTCCGATTAGGTTGGCTATGAATCGCCAAATGTAGGTGATGTTCTCTTGGAGTCCCATTAGTTATTTTATATTTCTTGGGGTGAAAACACTAAAATATAACTCATATTATCTGGTCCACCTCAATGTAATAGTGGCATACAAAAACTCAAGGAACTTGCCTGATGTTACCCCAAAAACACACTTCAATGGATTCATCATTAGAATATGTTATCACTACTTTTCCAAGATTTCCGGGAGATACGTGAAATGATCATATCACTATCAGGATTTAATGACCATTTTGTATACATACCACTCATATATCCTTCCTAAAAATGGCTTAAAGATGTGATGCATGATGAGATGATATGTGGCACCATCATTCTTTAATCTAAAGGGAATGACCTAGAAGGAGATGATCCCCTAAGGATCTGTGAAAGAGGTGGATTCTTCATCCTCTATGTCCATTTTGACCTAATCGTACCCTGAGTACCCATTCATGAAGGAAATATCTTGGAAGCCCGTAGTTTCATTGATCAAGAGTTCTGTGATCGACAATGGGATTTTATCTTTCGAGTAATGTCGATTGAGGTATCTAAATCAAATTTAGACCCTAATATGCCAATTCTTCTTCTCGACAAGTATGATATTATAAATCCACCTTGGTTATATCACTTCTCAAACAAAGTTGACTTTTATCGAATTTCCAACATCCATATCTACATTGGTGGCATGGGAGTGGTGCATTCTCTTGGGTACCCGCATATAGCCTTGATGATCATTTGGCCGTCTGAGATGGTGTGTAGTCACATATGGATTGATCCTGCTCATTTCTATATAGTTCTAGGAAAACCCATATCTGTGTTGCTTCAGAAATGAAATGTACATCTCATTCTCTTTGAGTGGAATGGAAGAACTGATCAACGTAGGCTGCAAGTCTTCTTTTGTTCCCATATTTATCTTACAAAGATAATCTATGGTGGTGGATACACCTTCCTCAAATAATGGAGGGGAATTTATATGACAATATTCATCCATTTACGATTCCATGGAGACATATTCAGGTGAATAAAACAATATGGGTGCCTCTCTATCAATATCAGGGTAAGGGTGAATATTAGAAGAGACATTTTCATACCTTTCTATCTGATTCATTATAGAGAGATGCCAGATGGGGTTGTTTTCACTGAGGTCAGGTGAGGATTGGGCCTCTAGGATTAGATCTGGTACTTCGGCCATGTTTATGGAGAGCACATAATCAGCACTGACCATGGTTCAGGGATTCACAGAGGTGGTCCCTGGGCCATTGAAAGTGTCATCCTATAAATTAGCATTCACTATTGGTTTATTTCCTCCCCTCTTGTAAAAAATATTCTCCAACATATGTGGCTCCACAAGTCTTGAAGCTGGAATTTTCACTATGTAGTATGCCAAAATTTTCATTGATAGGGTACTTCATAAATTGTTAGAATTTTGATGGTATTGCCAAGTGGTCATGGATCCAGGGCCTTTCAACGAGGGAATTGTATATGGTGTCCTGCTGGATAACCATGAACTCAGCCTTATATGCGAGTTCCCCAAATTGGACATAGATTTTGATCTTCCCAGGAGTTATTTTATCATGATTATTATATCCCTAAATGGAATCTTTATAGGAGATAAGTACCCTTCTCTATACCCCAAGCATCGTAGGTTACTAATTGGGATGAGATTGATCCCAAATATATTATCAATTAGCACCGTTTAGACATTGACATTATTGAGTCTTCCTGAAATATTCAATGGCCTGATGTTCCCTTATATGGAATTCTGCTAATCTTGATGAGTTAATGAGATTTAAACATGACATCCTAAGGACATAGTTTCCACTCAATATTCCTCGATTGTGGTGACTTATATCTCGAATTCCTGTGGGATTCAATAAGTGTCTCAATTAGTTATTTTAAAATATGAAGAAAATAAAGGATTGAGATCTTAGTTGGGACCACCACTAGTTATTTCATAACCTCATAAATTTTTTATAGAGTTTGGTACTTTTTGAGATGTGACTGCTTCTAGGAATGCGATTCAGGAGTTAGAGAATCTGAGGGAGGTGGTCTCGGTGCATGCGTAGAGGTTGAGGAAGTATCTGATGCCGGTGGTGTAGGTCTCACCAGCCTTCCTCGTTTTTTGGGTCGATCAGATTGAACACCCTATAAGCAGTCATGCAAGACAATTGGGTGAAGGCGACTACTAAAGGGTTTTGAGGCACCTCCTTGAATCTTTTGAGTCTTCTAGAGCACTTTCCCATGGGTCTCATCTTCATATATGTCTTCTATGGAGACACGACTAGAATATTGAGTATTATCATGACTTTTTTCTCCCTATTATCCTTGGTTCTAGCACATGCAGCCTCTCATTCCCTAATTATACATGGAAAAATCATATTCTAGGGTATAATAATCATCAAAGAAGGGTTTTGACAAGTGTACCACATTAAGATAACCAAAGATCATCTCTTCGTCTATTGAGGGTTTCGTTTAGTGGGGTGGTTCCTGCAATGCAGATCATACACAGAAGAAATCTGCAAGAGTTAGGGTTTGATTGGAGAAGAATATGATTCCTCTTCTTCTATCTCTTCCTTCTTTTGGTGGTCATGCCCACCCATGGGAGGCACATATAACATCTCCCTTTTAGGTCATGGTGCTATCATGAGTTTTTATATCTATGTTTTTATATAAATATGATCTTAATTAACTATTTTACAATTCATCCAATTTCCAAACTTTTACACTCACCTGGATAGAACTTTCTGCCAACCATCCTCTTCCTCTGAATGGGTGATGGTTATGAAAGCCACCTGCTCTAGATAATTGTCTAGAATCAACTTTCCAGATTTGACAATGTTGTAAAGAATTCATTTGAAGATGATGCAATTCGATCTATTGTGACCCATCCCTCTATGGAAAGTGAGGTAGTCAAGATGGTCAGTGATGTTGACTTTATCAGGCCATCTAGGTTTTAGATGAGTGAGCTTGTTATTATACATGGCTAACAATAAATAAACCAGGACTTCTTCATTTAGGTAGGAGTATACTTTGTTCATCCATTCCTCAAATCCTGGATGAACGTTATTTATATGTACTTCTAGTGGAGGGTGATTCTGTGGTGGTCGTCGTTCAGCAAATGGTTATGGGGGGATAGAGGCTTACCTAGGTGCTTTGATGGGCACCATTGCAGGCTTGAGAGTGACAATTTCAACATCTTCTTTGCCTTGATTATTCCCTTGTTTTATAGGCATGAGTCAAGACTAGGATTAGGTTTGTTTAATATCCTATTCTAGACATTGTTTTGTTTCAAAAAACTCTCAAAAGCCTCCTAGATATCTCATGGGTATTAGGGTTGTCTGCAACTCTACCATGATATTTTTAGCATAGAGTTCCAACAGTTTCTCCTATGAGAGGTGTACGCTGAGCGAATAAGTTAAACCTTTCCACCTTGATATAATCTATGTACCCTCTGTTTCTTGTGCTAAATGCATTTAATTAGGTCAAATATCCTCATTTTCCTCATTATTGAACTGAACTGATAAAGGAACTGATGACAAAGGACTTCCCATCCTATAATAGATCCCACTGGAAAACGGTTGTAGTAATCAAATGTTGACCCTATAAGAGTGTGTTAAAAAAACCTCAGTTTGTTTGCCTCCTATTGATCTTGAGGTCCTATCATCAGTCTGTATTAGGATAAGATGTGTGTAAATTTTTTTTAGGGTAACTTGCAATATCAAATTTAGAGAAGGTGGGGTTTCCAAAGTTGGTGGAGGTGGAGTATCATACACCCATTTGAGATATGGTTTCATTTATGCTACATAGGTGCACACCAACCTTCCAAGGATTCTATTCTAGTATATAGGGATTCAATGGTGGTATGTAAATCCTGAGGAACTATTGTATGATCCGCCTCCCATCCATAGGGAGTGGGTGGGGTCCAATGAGGTGGTCCCTCTTTCATCTATCACATATCCTCGATCCGTCATATATCTGAATTATTACCCTAGAGAGGGAGAGGTTGTCACCACAATAGAGGTAAGTCCCGATCATTATTTTCTTCCTCATGAATGTATATCGTATGTCTAGATCCGAACCAATTTGAATCTCATATACCACTATTTCCGGTAGATCAAGTCTGGGAGGGAGAATATTCATCTATGGATAGAGATGATACCCATAAAAAATACTGCCCCTGAGTAACTCCTCATTGAGTTTCTGGATATCTCGTATTTCATTCTCATATTATGAAAACTATTCCTCTATGGAAGAAAACTGATATGTAGTCTCATATTTGCTTTTCTATTTGCTATAATTCCACCAAAGAGGTGGAAACACATTGTTCTGTGGTGCCAAATTTTGATGCCTTCTTTGGTTCTTGGTGCATGAAATCTCATTTGGTGTGTCCAAATCACCCTCCTACTAGAGTACATGTTTCGCATCGCACCCCTCTTCATTTTTGTGTTTATCAATGTATTCCATGTTGAAAAAGATGGAATTCTCAAAGGTATATCGATTAGTGGTGGTTGTGCTATTTCTTTCTACAAAATAAGCTTATTCTACATTGCTTCCATCAAGGTCATTATTCGAACCCTTGACCTTATTTAACTATTTTGTCATGTCACACCGGTTGAGTCAGATTTCCTTTTTTGTATGCTTCTCTTATCCTGACATATGAATAGTGAATTTGAGGGGTTTTTTATTGTGATTTCCGAGTGAGATCTGACCAACAGAGGTTTTTCTTGCAGTGGGAGGAATAGGTTGGATGTTGACCATTGGTTTCTTCCTCCCAACCTAGAGAATACTGATTCCCTATGTGGTGATGATGGTGATTAAAATTCCCCCGGTCTTATGGGGTGGGGTCATTTAGGGCCACCATTGGAACTAATTGGTCTTGTTGTTAAGGATCTAATGGCTCTATTTGGGGACTTGATGATTCTTGGGATGAACATGAATATATAAATGCCCCCATACTAATGGGTTTGGGTGATTTGGAATCATTACTAATGTATTCATGGTCCTCTTAGGGGACAATGAACCTAGCAGTGATGATTGAGATATAAATTCCCCGAGCACAACCGTCTGAGGATCAACTATGACTGTTGAGGGTATGTCTTGAATCCTCTCAGGGATTGACGACCCAAGGAATGGAGGTGGTAATAGATATTCTTCTATCCCAGGGATCTAATTCTACTCCTGGAAATCTTCTATGGTAGAAGCTACTATATTCTGGGTGATGTAGCATAGCTATACTCATGTGGGAGCTGGGTGTGATGGCAGCCCATGGTGAGAATTATTCCATATGGGAATTTTTCTTGGTGATCGCAAATTCAATTTCCGTGTTTGTAATTTCCTAAAATTATCATTAGGTACCCATTTTGAAGTCATTTTGTCTATAATCTCTCCCCATTTCTGGTGTCCGGGCACCATTGAAGTGGGGGAATTCTATTATAGTGACAAACTTTCCCGAGCATTACCTGATCCCCTGATTTTGCTGAAGGCTATTACATTGCAGGATGTCATGTCTTATTCGCTCTGTTGTTCCAGGGTAGTAGAAAAGTGTAATACTCCATAATTTGCACATACTTGAATATGGATTCATTACATGGCTTTAGAGATCAGAATTCGAAGCATCATAATGAAATGGAGACAAGTGTGTTGCATATTTGGTTGTGATTTTCCAGTTTTGGATCCTCAGCCATGGAGATAGTAGCCAGGTTGAGCCTGATATAGAGTATCTTAATTTTTTGAAGGTGACACTCATATTCTAGATAAGGGAGATATTGATCCTTTAGTCACTGATTATTAGACCATATATTTTGGAATAAATATGGAATGCACTCCTTTTCTAGCTCATTTGGGATCTCATAGATGGAAGTAGTGAGGGACCAAAAGATGATGGGGAGTTTTTTTTCAGATAACTCTCTTCATATTTCAATTTTGGTCTCCTCCCCATCAGACTTACATGCCTCCATCTGGTCAGACCATCAAAGATGGATCAGATGGTCACCTGCTGATGGGATTGAAGTGTTGATGGAAGTTTATGGGGAACGATATATGGTTGACCCCATTGTTTTCATCACCTCTATGTACGAAGATGTCAGGGTTTGGATCACATCTCCATACGTATTTTTCTAGTCAAAGGGATGATTTCCTTTCCCATGGGAGATATCTCCATGAGGGGGATAACCATGGTGGATGTTAGGAGTAAAGTCCCTACAATCCATCATCACACTACCATGATAAGGACTATCATGGTAATGAATTTATTCTAATTACACTTTGATAGAATAGTCGACACACCCTTTGGTGCAGAAAATGTGTCCCAAAAAACCACAATGAAACTAACATTGATCAGATTTGGAATATGGGCCTTGTTTTTCATTGTGGATGGAATATTTCAAGCAGTGTTTTTTTTTATTTTGCAACGATATGAGCATGTTGTGTGACGGTTTCCAAAACCTATATATAACCTCTAGGTGCTATGGGTGTATGATCCCAATGTTGAGAAGTTGTTGGAATACACCAATTACTTGTATTAATATTGATAGGGATATGAGCCTATTTTGAGGCATATTTCATTCTCACTTGGTGAGCCTTAGTCAAGATAGGATTATGAGTCTGGTCTTAAGAATTCAGGATATGTCATTGGTCTTTCTCGGTAGGCATATGAGTCTGTCCTGAGGCATGTGCCTTTATCACCTGGTGATCCCTATTGAAATAGGAATATGTGCGTGGTCCGAATATGAATTCACAACCGTAATATTCTTACGGACCTCCGGAATGGGAGAAGGAATATGAGCCTCCTCTTTTATTTTTTAGAATGATGTAGGTGCAGTCATTCATCTACGGAATTAGGAATATGTGGCATGATTTTGTGATCTGCTAGATTATGCTAGGAAAATTCACTGATAGTAATATGAGTCTCTCCTAAGGATTATTCCATTTTCACTAGGTAAGACATTTCTATAACGGGGATACATGCTCGATCCTGAGCCTTTGGAGTATGCTGCTTGACTTTTTTGACATGAATATGAGAATTCCCCAAGGCTCTTTCCCCTCTAAAATGGTGATACGAGGACAGAACAGGGGTATGATCTCAATCCTAGGCCTTTGGAATATGTATTTGGACTTTTTCGATAGGCATGTTCCCCTGTCCTGAGGCATGTGCCACTCTCACCAGGTGATCCCTTATTGGAACAGGAGTATGATCCTATTTCGATGCCTCACCCTTTATCATGATATGCCAATAATGCTCTTGGGTTGGAGAAATAATGTGCACCTTCTCAAGTACAACCACTTTTTCATGATGATCAGGGTGTCGAGTTTCCCTAGTTGTTGGGATATGAGAATGCACTTATCCCTTTATCTGTAGTAGTGTCAGAATATGCCAGCGGGGTTCTTCAACTATTTCTAAAATATATTGGCATTTTAGAAAAGTGTTTTTAGGGATATAAGCATGCACATTCTTAGTATCCATTATCTGTTGACAAATATCTTAAATCAAATTAGGGATATGCACCCACTTTTTTCCTCCTTGTGCCGTCAGAGTATGCCAATGGGCTTTATGCACAAGGGTAGTAGTATGATCTTCCCCTATGATTTTTGTGGGAATATTCCTAAAAACTTGTCCCGAGATATCAGGGACATGATTCTAGTTACTGGTTCTAACCAAATTATGTTGGTGGGTGTCGTTAGTAGAAGAGGGGATATGAGCCCTCTCATAAAAATCCAACATCTTCCTCCTTTGATGACTCTTCCTTGTAGCTCGTTCAAAGGTGTCAGAGTTGGTTGTTTGTTAGATGGTACCCCTATCAAGCAACTGATTGGTATGGGAGAGATAGTGTTGGTGACGATGATTGGTAGGTACCCTCCTCGGTGACACCTGAATTGAAAGGGGTCCATATTTGGTCCCTAGGTCCATGTTCATCAAATATGGAAGGTGGTAGTTGTTGTGCTCTACTGATATAATCCCTAAGTGGTTGGTCATAGCGATGAGGGATACTGGATTAGTAATAGCCTTTTTCAGGTGATGCAAATTCACTAGATTCCATGCTTAGAGAATTTCATAGGCAGCTCCTATGGTCGGGATCATACTGTGTTTTTTGGGACTTCCAGACCATCATATTCTCCACCTGTTGTTGGAGCTGTCAGGCAGGTGAGATCACATTATGACCCATAGGGGTCACAGTGGCAGATGAGTTACCAGAGTGAAGGTTGGATGATAAATTCATTTCCTCAGGTTGGGAGTCTGTCAATGAGATCATTATCTACAATCACATAGGAAACAAGGAACAAGGGTACCGATTAATGCTCTATCATAGGCATGAAAAATTCCCAATTAGATATGCAAGATTAACACAATTGTCATGTATTCTCTTTCAGTCCATTTTTCTCATGTGTACTTGTCAATGCAAGGGTGGACTTCCAATAATCATATTCTATGATCATCTTACTACTTTGTTTGTATATATGGTTTTCAATACAAAGTGTCCAGATAGATTCATGTCAAACCTATCAATGTTTTTTTCATTTAGTTTTAAAGTAACATGGATCAACAGATTGTAACCCAATTGTTTTTTATTTACAAATATTCAATTCAAGTTCACCATTTTTGTTTCATCGGGATTTGACGTGGATGTGGAATGGGTTCCTCATTTATGGATTGATTGAGGGGTATTTTAAGGCCTCTCTCAATAGCATGCATCGAGTTTTCCATCTGTTTCATCATCCCTAGAAACTCCTAATGGTTCCCTCATGCATATTTGGTTATGGAACTACTACCCAAAGGCTGACAATCATCTAGGATTTCAGGATCAATGACTCTTGGGTACTCGCATTGGTCTAGAGGATGGTAAGTTGGGCTCATCCCACCCATTTTAGGGGGAATTATTTCTTACTATGGGACTCTCTTATATATTTAAGATATGTTCATTAAAATCTTCTTAATCCTGATACATAATAGATTTCCATAAAGAAATGATTATAGGTTAATTATATATAGAAGCAAATGATTGGGATCTCTATACTGAATCCATTTGTATGTATCTGAGGTTCTTTATCATTTTCTATTAACAGGTGATTGTTTATATGTTGAAGATGTATAACCAAGTGCTTTGGAATATGATTCTATATAAGGACGTGGTTAGTATTCTGAGGAGGGGTTTAAAAAATTATGATGTGTCTTACGTATCTTAGATATTGTAAGAATTTAAACCCACTTAGTTTGTTAGTCCCATACAGTTTAGTGTCATGTGTATAGGACATATGTTCAGGTACCGAGATGCTGAATATTTGAGTTTAAACCCTATGGGGGTTTCCTGTTTATCCTAATTATCGAGAGAATCATAGTTATCATAGTAAATTATTATTTTGGTATTATTTATTGGGGTTGGCCATGTCATTATAGAGACTCATAGTGTAGATGATATGATCACCGCAACTCCCTAAGCTCATGTAATCTATTCTTGGTTTGAGAAACAAGTGTTGGAGAATGATCATTTCATTTCTCATGATATAGGACATATGCACGGGGACTTCATTGAAATGATTTTTCACATGACATAGGTATTGAAGAGATGTCTTATATATCCTGGTTACAATAGGAATATGGGTAATACTAATTTTATGGGTTACTCGGTCCACTAATAGATGAGTTAGGGTAATCATCTATTGGGATTGTTTGAGTCTCATTGGACTAAAGGGGTGTTTCTTAGTCCTAAAAGAGGAGTTTTTTGGAATCAGGACTTAATAAGGCATCATACGTATCCGGATTATGGTAGGAATCTGAGTTATCATAGTTCGGTTTATGTTAGGGATTACACATTGTGGATTCCTTGTACCATTGTGGGGGTTTATGTTGTAGATGATATGATCATTGCTACTCCCTAAGCACACGTGATCAATGATTTTTTTGAGAAAAAATGGAAAGAAAACAATCAATTTCATTACTTTGAATAAAGGACGTAGATGCTATGATTTCCCTGAATGATCAATATGGAGCTCAAACCTCGGGGAGAGGTAGCCTATGTATCTTTGATATGGCATGAATCAAGTCATCGTAGTTCCCTTTTTGTTGGAGCTTACACACTATGGTTTCCTTTTACCATTGTGGAGGTTAATATTTCCTAATGAGGCGTTTTTTGTGTCCCTCTAAGACCACATGACTTATGCTCAGGGCGAGGAATAAGGGGGAGCAAATTATCAGCCCCATAGAACATAGATATGGAACTTGTGTATTATAATATCCCATGGGGTTTTTGGTATAGAGATCTTGCCTTAATAATGTTTCCTACGTATCCCAGTTATGTTGGGAATTAGAGTTGTCATAGTTCATATTAGTTCAATGCCTACACACCAAGGTTTACCTATTGACATGGACTTCTTGTCCGGAGGGTGTTGCATGACCCAGTTGGCATGTCCTGGGAGCCATCTCATGACCTGGCTTGACACATATGGAGGGTATCACAAGATTAAGTGTGACACATTCTAAAGTATGTCACGTATCTTGGATGACACCTTCTATGAGACCTCATGAGACCTAGACGACATGTTGGGAGGGCATATCGAGTTTTAGTTGGCCTGCTTAAAGGGTTTTGTGGGATCCTGGTTGTCATACCCAGATGCAACCACGAGACATGACTGACATGAGTGAAAATTGTTATATGAGTCAATTGGTATATCCTATGGATATCACAACTCTCTAATAAAAAAATTGGAATGTTTCATGAGACCAAAGTGGTGTCCATGGGAGAACTGTGAGTCTTTCTCTGACATTTCTAGAGGATTTTGTGCGACATGTCTTATTACTATATAATGACTTCGGGTGACTTGAGTGAAGCACATGAGGGCCGATGAGCATTTATTTCTATTTAAGTCTTCTAATTTTGATATTGGTCCTAACCATTGGGTTGCAAAGACCTTAGTTTTATTCTATACCAGTTCCATTGAGTCTCATGTGATCTAGAATACATGTGGTATGTTCTTTTAATGTCTTTCTAGAAGCCCTTCTTATGATCAATGAATGATCACATGAAGCACCTTATGTGTGGTGCATGATTACTCTGGATATCAATTTTTGTATTACCAGATGGAAAGACACCGATCGCATGATCAGTTGCTTTGAGAAAACTACAGAGGGTAAGAGACGAATAGTCTAGAGTCCAAGCATCCAGAGTCCTAGAGTCCAATCCTTTCTTCATGTTGGAGTGGAAAATTTATAGGCATCCCCCCTATTTTCTGGTTCCTTATGAAATGATCTAGAATGAGACCATGATGGAGTTAGTGAAGGTATCGGGTGCCACACGTCTTTGTGAGTCTATATAATGGACCGCTCTAGGTGTATGACTTTATTTTCAATGATTGTGGGTCACTTTGGTCAACACATCCATTATTATATTATAACCAATTAATGGGGACTTGTTTGATCATGCAGATGTGTTTAAGGACTTCCTTGTTTCATTTTGACATGGCCAATTTCCATCAAAATATCCAAATTCCTATTAAAATGCATATGAAAAATCTTGGGTGACTTGTCTCGGGGTCTCACAAGACAAGGATGGTTTTTCCAGGGGTCTTGCGGGACCACATTGCGGACTTCCTCAGGGGAATCACCTATTTGTTCAGTGAGTGTGAGTAACTTCCAGCTCCTCCATATTTTAATTCCATTGTTTGATGTGACAATGGTTAGGATTCATGTTGTATTTCATGAGTAATGTTAATAACATTTTCTCTATTTTTTGGTGATTCATTGTGTAACCAATATGGGCCATATGGGGAGAAGAAATCATTTTGTTGGAAAAATCTATATGTCTGTCCCTTATAGCACTGAAATAATAGTGTATGGTTGTATGGAGATCCCCGAGACATGTCGTTGAGGTCTTGTGGGGTCTCGCAGGTCACCAATGGCATGTCGCATGTTTTTCAGCAATCGTGAACACCTCTTGCCTCCTCCACTTTATCTCCTTTGTTTTATTTTAAAAAATTTCAGGGGACTTGCGAGATTTCCTAGATATCATCAAGGAAATTTATTTTCCCCATCGGTGTTTTGGCGCAAGAGCTTTATGACCATTGGGGGTCTCTCCTATTAGATATTTCCTTCTTATTTTCCAATGATTTTTTCAGCCTTTACCCACTGATTTTCCATGAGTTCACCACATTAACAATATGGGATATTGGGATGGAGTGTGTGACTTGTCTTGGTCAGTCATCATGTTCTCTTATAGTGCATCTCATGATCACTGTTGGATCTTGATAAGACATGAAGAAGTTGTCAGAGATAATTTTTTTTACTTTAATTCACTATATGCTAATTAATGGAGATCATGATGGCGTGCAGACATTGTCAGGGATGGTTACTTTTCTTGACTTTGACATGTCGCAAGTTCAAGGCCAACTGTGGGTGTTTTCATATCAAGACAACTAGCTAATGGGTTCACATGTCAAGGTCGATTCCCCGAATAACTGGAGAGGAGTCACATGATCATGGGTTCATTTCTAATGGTGGAAGGATTCATGTCACAAGTCATCTAAGGAAGGTTTCACACAATCCATGTTTCTTGAAGGTGTCATGCATATGATGGTTTACATGTGGGTGACAGGTGAATAATAGTGAGCATAATTAATCCCATCATGAGTGGATTTTCTGAAACCCATCATTTGATCCAATATACATCTTGTGATCACATATCCTTAAGGAAATTACAAAATCCCAGTTGCAATAGGCTTCCATTGTCGTCTACCTCATTTGGGTTCTTTTCATGATACAATGAAAATTACCCAATCTAGTATTTTGATCACCGGACCCGCCATTAAATATCTTTACAATATATTTTTTTGCTTCACTATAGATTTATATTCATTTTTTGACCGCTCACATATTTCCATCATTTGTAGAGAGTTTCATAGATTTTCAATTAACATTATTAAATACATGAATTCAAGAATCTTCTTCTCAATGGTTGAGATCTTGTGGTGTCTCCACCTTCCTCGTTATAGAGATGGAGTACTGTAGTGTTTTGCATGATGGGTTGTGCAGTGGCTCAAAAAATGAACAAAAAATACATTCTCACATGAGGGGTCACAAAGTTCCACATCCTTTTCGAGGATGTTTCTGTGATCCTTATCATTTTTGTTTGAATGATAACTGATTTATTTTCATATATGATTCTCTATGTGAGTTATATAATGGGTATTATGTGACCTGCTTCGCATAACCCATATGGGGTTTGTGATGATCTATCTTGTAGGGAGAATAAGAGATATCCTATAGGACCAAAACAACCATAAAATATTGATCCTTCTTGAGTATTTATAGAAAGATCGTCATATTACCTTTGTGCATCCGAGAATGGGAGTGTTTTATGAAGACATGGTCCACCACTTATCATACCGACTTATCTGTATTCATATCTGATAATAATGTTTTATCAAGATATATTTTTAATGAACCACAACATTTGGTATTCTTTATACATGACCGTGTATCCTCATAGAGGCTTCACATTGTCACGTAACCTTTGGGGGGGGGTCATGTACATGTTCGAGAGTTTTAATCAAACACAGGTTATTCTTGAAAAGCATATTTTCATCATAGATTCTCTTACTACACACAGTTGTCAACTTGTACATTTCCATTAATGCATACTCTATTTTCGGTGCCAATGTCAAATATTCTCCAATATTCTGATCTTATGATCTTCATCATATGGATATTATCCCCAATGACCACTTGTGCACTCGACCAAGTAGGTGTGATTCTCCTATGCTTCACACACAGTATTTGTAATGCCTCTGTTTTTTGTAAAGACTAAATTTCTGGATCGTATGGAAACTAATGTATCTTCTTTATGAGGATACTACCATATATGTGCATCCATTTGATCGACCAAGAGGTTATGGTGCTTCTTATAAGCATGATGATTCTCGGACCCCCTATAGCAGGCTCGTAAATGGTCGATCTATCCAAGATGATGGCCACCACCTATGTGTTTCGTACTTGAATCCCATATTTAGACCATATTAACAGTGTCACTTGTCCACATGGATTCTTTTCATGATCCAATTTTTTAGTGGATCCTTTTCATTTCTATTTTTATTCATTTTTTATAATTACTTCATCCCGTCAATCTTTTTTTTAATAAATTTTTTAATCATTTCAGATTTAGTACGTCAAAGTATTTATTTTATATATAAAAAAATAGTAATAGAATTATTATGGGGTTTATTTCATTGAAAATTTAATAAGATTATATTCATTTCATTTGTTTATGTCAAAATCCAATTCAGTTGTTTCGAGGGTTCAAAAATTCCATAAAGTTGTTACAAGATATTTATGTGGTATTGTAGTTATAGCTTAAAGTAAATTTGGAATTATAATAATATCTCAAGATACATTGAAAATATTCATGGTAACATTATACCATTGGATATGTAATGGAATTATATAAACATAATTAGTTTATTTGGAAGTCTAAAAAGGATGTTTTGATAATCCAAAAGATCATCAAAGTTTCTAAAACAATTTTTCAACTGTATAGTAAACATATTTGAAAACCTATAGTATTTATTTTATTGAAAGTCATAAATATTTAAGAATCCTTAGGGAACTAGTTTGATGGAAATTTAATAAGTTTTTTTATTTCATCAGTTAACATCAAAGGATGAAAAAGTGGTTTGGATGGTCAATAAATTCACTGAATATTGGGAATGTTGTTTCCCAGCTATAGTTTTCCAAAATATTATTTCTTATGTTTTAGAAAATATTGGGATTTTTAAAATTCGGATTGATTATATTATTGATCATCTAAAAATATCATTAAATTTTATAAATATAAGTTTTCTAGGTCGGAGACTAAATATTCTATTAAAGGGCTCTGAAAAATCATTGAAGTATCTAAATACAAGTTGTCCAATTTTCTAAAGGTTTATTTAAACCCTACGTTTGAAATAGTAAACATATGTATCAGTATTCCTACATTAAAAGAATGAATTCATGGAATACCTAACCAACTTTAAATTCTAAAATTACTATTCATACCCTACATTCGGATATTTAACATATAGATAATCAATACTATGTTGGGAATCAACCTTATGCTGGAAGGATGAGCATATGGATTCTCATCCCTACGTTACTTTTGATCCCTACGTTACATGTAGATGAATGTATGGTTCAAGAACAATAAATTTGTAGGAAACCTACAATACACAAAGGAACCATACTCTATATAGTTGAACCCTAGATTTGGTTTTTTGTTATCTTATGAAGGAACCGTACGTTGGACTATTCAAAGATGGAGTTTTATTTAAATATATTATCCATGATTTTGACAATAGTCTCGATGAAATTATATATCGTTATAAAGATTTTTTACAACCAATTCATAGGCTCACATGAAATGGATTATATCATTACTCTTTATAAGGGACATTATAAATATCTTTGAAGGATTTGATTTCAAATATTCATGATTAATTGTGATGCTAGTTTTTAGGAATAGTTTTGACTATATTTAAAGAGGTTTAAATAGATTTAAACATGAGTTTTATATTGTTCAACAATGATATTATTATGGATATATTATTGTAGGAGTAATTAAAATTAGTTTTAATGTATTTATTAGAGATTTATTCTACATGAATAAAGAGGAAATAGTGATATGCTTTTATTGGGGATATTTATGAAGGCTATGGACTAAATATATTTTGGGTATCCTCGGGAAGATAAATTATATTAAAACTTTGGGATATTTATTCCATATATATATATATATCTATCTTTGTAAGTTAAATAATGTATATGATGAAAAGTTGATATTTGAATACTCTATTAAAATGAATTTTCTGAAAATATTTATATTATAGTTCAATGATTTTGAAGAGAGAATTGAAAAAATTTATTCATTCTTATTCTCTCACAGTTTAAAGATGAAGGATGAATGCAAAAACATTGTCTAATTTATTTATTTTTTATTAAATATGAATAAGACTTCTCGACATTGAATATTATTTTTCTACTTCTGTTGTGTTATATTGAAGAACTAATTTCATCTATCAATTGTTACTGCAAACTGTAAAGTTCAAACTGTCTCATCAACAAAATCAATCTTTGTTGATTTTCTGGAGTATCTTCAGCTCGGACTCAATCATGGGGGAGTGTTAGCTTCTTGGGATAATCTATGGATATGTTATTCCCTGTAAAATAATAAGAAGGACCTATAAAATCCTTTTAACGTTTAAACTTCCTACACACATTTGTGGATTGGAAGGTCTTATGATAAGAGGACCTACGATTTAAAATAACCAAGCTCATGGAGTAAAGAGTAGGTGGAGTGGACTAGAGGATTTATGTTCCCAGAACCACTATATATCATTGTGTTCTTTTCCATTATTTATTTCCACTGGTCTCACAAATTTAATAGATAAGGAAAGTATCACTTCATTTAAAGAGGTATTTTTTTATATTGTCATGATTTTTAAAAGGACACAATTTACCCCCTATCTTGTGTCTTCGAAATATCCATTCTAACATAACAATTGGAATCTAATGGGGGAATTTTGGGAATATTGAATATGTATTTTTTTTCTAACAAGCTCGATTTAAAGATTCAGATGAAGAAGAATCTCAATGGAACATTTCAAAGAAGGCATGTCGATGATCTGTGCTCCTTGTTTTAATGGTGATAATTATGGATGTTGGAAATCTTTCATGACTATATATTTTAAGAATCTTGGTTTCAATGTTTGTATTAATATATTAAAACCTTATGAAATCCTTGGAGAACTGGAAAAGAGGGATGCTGATAAGGAAGCTAAGTATGATATTAATTCGAAATCCATGAATATGATTATATACGGTCTTGGTCCTGATTAATTTAATCATGTTTCTCAATGTTCTAATACATATGAGATATGGCAGACTATTGATGTTTCATATAAATGAATTGAAAATGTCATACAACTAAGGTATAATAATGTAACACATAAATTTTACACATTCAGGATGGAATAATGTGAGAGCATCACTCAGATGAATGGAAGATTAATAGAAGTTGATAATGTTGTTTCTACCTTGGGAACTCCAATTCCATAACAATATCATGTGTTAAAGGTACTTAGAGTTTTACCTTCTAAGTGTAATGGTATATCATCTTCTATTCAACAATTCACACTAGTTAAAGGATTATAGATGAAATAAATTATTGGAACCATGATGATATACGAAGTAGAGATACATGTAAAAGTTGAAAATCATATTTCTATCAAAAAAGGAAAAAGTTTCACTAAAAGTTCTGATGGATGAATTTTTTGATTTGATTCTAGTAATTTGGTTTCAAGTGAAGACCTACTGCATCATTCAAAAAAATATTTGGAATTCTATATAAAAGAAGAAAAGATAAATTGAAGTTGTTCAAAGAGAAATAATTCAGATGCTATGAGTGTAAAAATAAAGGCCATTTCAAACATGACTAACCTTTTATTAAAGCTCAAAGGAAATATGAATATAAATGAAAAGTAAATAAATTCATGGATGCTACTAGTAATGAATAGGAATATTCAAATGATTAATCAACTAAAAAATCACAAGTTGATTGTGAAAATAAAATGGTTAATCCATATATTATCGATTATGTTGATGAGTTACAATATTCTTACTCAAAAATTTCTAATTTGGAATGTTTTTCTTATAATAAACTTAATAATATTTCTTTTATGATTTAAGATAAATTTGAATCCTTAAAGAAAGAGGAAAAAAATCATAGAAAATTTTATGATTCTATTTAAATTGATAAAAATAGTTTCTCAAAACAGATTACATATTTATGACCTAATACTTCCAAATTTTCTTATGATCTACATGAAACTAAAATTGATGAATTATTGGTTGAATTTGATAATTAAAATCAAGCATCAAGTATGATTATAAAGGGAGATAATTATTTGAATCAAATTATTAGTAAAAATAATAATCACAAAAGAAAATCCAGTATTATTAATAACAGAGAAAATTCAATATTATATAAAAATTATTTTGTTCCTGGTTTGAATAAAAAAATCATTTTTACTGTTAAATGTTTTCATTATGTTATTAACATAAATTATAGTAATTAATATTATTTTAGAAAACCTCAATTTTGTGGTGTCAATCATTTTAATTATTCAAAATCATTATCTATATTTAATTATAATATGTTAGATTAAAATAAACATATTCGGTAACCTAAATAATTAATTACTAACACTACCAGACCCAAAAGTATAGGGGTGCAAAAAGGAACTTGTATTTAATATACTGTGGGTATGTTCCACTAAACGTCATCACTATATCATCAAGTGGATACTTATAAATTATGGGAATTTATAATATTCTTATTTATTATTCTATTAAATAGAATATTTATTAGATCAAGAATGGTTAATCTAGTTAGTATTGTTTATCAATTTTTAGATTCAATTTAAATGGACTAACTGTTTTATATAGGGGGTTTTTTTATTTTATCTTTTATTCCACTACATTTAATTATTATTATGAATAAATTATTTAATATTTTCAATATGTTATTTTATCAAATTAATTAATTAAATAATTAATTTTATTAATCGATTCCCATCAAACTTTTTATTAAGATTTTATATAAATGGTTATCTTGCATGTAATCATTTTTTTAACGTTTGATTGTTTAAATTAATTTTTTTGTGCTAAATTAATCTCTTGTTGTTTGTGATACATTATTATATTATTAGATTAAAATGGTTTAGTCATTTATGACATACATAAAACTTTAATTAAATTATTTGAAAATAATTTATTATTTTTATTTCATTAATTATTTTGTTTAAATTCCCTGTAAATCATTTATTTGAATTCATTGAATATCATAAATATTTATAATTGGTATTAATGGGATTAATATTAAATATTTATCATTTTTAAAGAATTATTATTATGGAATGAATTAAATGGTTTATTAAATTTATTGAAAACCCTTGCTATTCATTGAATAATATTATATATGTTTTCATGGATCCCTGATAATATATTTTTATATTTTTAAAGGAAACACGAATTCATGGGGATTTTATATTTTTTATGTATTTAGAACATAATTTTAAATAACTAATCTTTTTAAATTTTTTTTAAAATCATTTTTTCAAATTTTATGTTTTTTTAAAAAATATTATTATTCACATTCCTAATATTTTAAAAAAGGATAAAATTGAAGAAGAATTTTTTATTTGTAAAATTTTAATTTATTTTTAAAAAGGTGGAACAAATTTTTTTTCAAATTTTAAATTCTTCTTCTACAACTTGAAATTTCAAATTCATGTTCTTTATAAAAGAGGTAAATAAATTTTACTCAAGAAATCATTTTCATCCTTAAAAAGGGGGAGAAATTTAATAAAAAGTTAATGTTTTCTAATTATCAAAATGGGGGATTTTTTTGAGTGGCTTCATGTTATTCTCATTATTATTTAATTTTGATAATTACTTCATCCCTTTAGTCTTTTTTTTAATAAATTTTTTAAGGGGTTCAGATTAAGTATGTCAATGTATTTATTTTATATCTGAATAAATAGTGACCAGATTCTTATGGTGTTTATTCCATTATAAATATAAGAATATTATATTCATTTAGTCCATTTATTTACAAATCCAATTCAATTGTTTCGATGGTTCAAAAAATCACTAATGTTGTTACATGTTGTCCAATTGATATTGCAGTTTTCAGCTTAATGTAAATTCAGAATTATAATGATAACTCAATATACATTGAATGGATTTAGAGAGGATTATACCACCGGATAGATAATTGAGTTATATAAACATAATTAGTTTATGTTGAAGTCTAAAAATTATGTTTTGAAACTCTAAAATATCACCAGAGTTTCTGAAGCAATTTTACAACGGTACAATGAACATATTTGAAAACCTATAGTATTTATTTTACTATGAGTCCTATAGATGTCAGAATCACTCGGAACATATGATTATGGGAATAAAATAAGATTATCTTAATTTTATAATTTTACATAAAAGTATGAAAAGTTGGTTTGGATGGTCAATAAATTCAATGAATATTGGGAATGTAGTTTCATATCTGCAATTTTCCAGAATGTTATTGCGGTATTTTTTCAAAGATATCAGGATTTATAAAAGTTATATTGATTTTATTATTGATCCTTTATAAATATCATGATATTTATGAAATATAATTCTTTTAGGACAAAGGATAAATCTACCTTTAAAGGTATCTAAAAATCATTGAAATATCTAAATGCAAGTCGTCCGGTTTTGGAAAGGTTTATTTAAACCATACATTTCAAATAATAAATGTATGGATCAACAACCCTTTGTTTAGATAATAGACATATATAATATCTAAAAAACATTAAATTCTATAATAAATATTTATACCCTACATTCAGAGATTGAATGCATGGATAATAAATGTTGCATGTGTAATCAACCTTATGCTGGAAGGATGAATGTATGGATTCCCATCCCTACGATACTTTTTAACCCTATGTTATACACAGATGAATGTATGGTTTAAAAACCATAAATTTTTATGAACCTTACTCTATGAAAAGTAATCATATGTTGCATTGTTGAACCCTATGTTTGGTATTTTTTGTCTTCTTTTGAAGGAACTATACCTTTGACTATTCAAAGATTGAGTTTTATTTAAATATATTATCTATGATTTCATCATGATGAATGTATATATCATTATAAATTTGTTTTATGACCAATTAAAATTATTTCATGAAATATATTAAATAATTACTATTTATAAAAGAAGTTATAAATCTATTTTTATGATTTGATTTCAAATATTCATGATAAATTGTGCTGCATGTTTTCAGGAAATATTTTGGCTATATTTAAAGAGGTTTGAATATATTTAAATAGTATTTTTAAATCATTCAATGCTACTATTATTATGTAGATATTATTTGAGGAGTTATTCAAATTATTTTTAATTCATTTATTAGAGATTTATTCTACCTGAATAAAGAGGCAATGGTGCTACACTATTTTTTGTGATATTTATGAAGGTTGTTGACTCAATTTATTTTGGGAATACTAAGGAAGAATAATTCTATTCCAACTACTGGATATATATTCTCTATATTTATCTCTCTTTTCCAGTTAAAGAATATATATGAAGAACATTGGATACATGAATACTCTTTAAAACATAAGGCACTGAAAATATTCCTATTAAGGATCAACTCTTTTGAATAAAGAATTTATATTATATTTTCATTCTTATTCTCTCACGGTGTAAAGATGAATGAAGCCTACAAAAAAATTGTCTAATATATTTTCTACTGTTTAAAGATGAAGAAGCCTACTCCACATTTAAGATTATTTTTCTAATATTGTTGCACTATATTGAAGATCAAATTTCATCTGTCAGTTTCTGCTGCAAACTGTGAAGTTCAACCTGTACCATCAATAAAATCAATCTCTATTTATTTGGTAGAGTATTTTATTCTCATAATCATTTTTGGTGGAGTGTCAGATTCTCAGTCTAAGATATGGATATACAGTTCCCTAAAAAATGACCTGAAGGCCCTAAAAAATCCTTATAAGGTGTCAACTACCTTCACTCAGTTATTGATTAGAAGGTTTTGTGATAAGAGGGCCTACTACTGAAAATCACCAAGCTTGTGGAGTAGAGCATTGTGGTAATAGACTAGGGAATTTTTGTGCCTCGAACTAATATACATCCTTATGTTCTTTTCCTTTATTTATTTCCACTACTTTCTCGACTATAAGAGATAAGGAATCGATTGCTTCATTTCTAGAGGGACATTTTAATATTGTAAAGATTTAAGGAAACAATTCAACCACATCTTATGTCTTCATCATATCCATTCCAACCTAACACCCATAACCTTCATTTTCTCACACCTTCCTTTACTGATTCACTATCTCCATGCATGCTTGTGAAACATATTACAACATCCTAAGAATTTTTTGTGTGGACCCCTGATCTACATTGCGAGCACACACAAGTCCTATTATTTTGCAGGATGATGAAGATGAACCAGACCCATGCATCACCCTCCTTCCGTTGGATCTCTATTCCACATATATTATTACAATTCTTCATATGAAAATACTAGAAAAGAGGTGGGAGTTCCATTTTGGACAACTATATGTTCTGATCTGGCAGATGGTAATAGGAGGGGTGGTGCGAGGGGGATAATTCGTTTGAGGCCCTGATGGTGTGCAGTATCCACTCCAAGCACAAGAGACAAGATGAAAACTCAACATCATGAGGTTGAAGAATATGACATGAAACATCTTTTATCCATTTCCTAATACATGTGTCCTATTTTTTTTCCAAGAAAAGTGTGCATCATGCGATTATGAGTGTCAATAGATGTCCATATGAAATGACCCATAATTTCTGCATAAGCACACAACCAAACCCAAGATGCAAAGCATCACAGAAAACCTCAAACTGAACACCTTCTACTGGAAAAAAATGAACTGGAGCATAGAACAAATTATCCATCAAATAATCAAAAGTTTTCTAATATTGATCAGTCCATAAGAACACCTAATATTTCCAAGTCAACTTTGTCATAGGATTCCCTTCCCCAGATAAATTGTCTAAGAACCTCCTATAATAGCATGAAAGACGATGGAAACATTTCACATCTGACACTGCCATGGGGCTTCCTAAGACAAAACATCTTCTACCTTTAATAGATCCATAGCTACTCCCTAATGGGTACAACATTCCCCCATAAATGGACTTCTCAAGCCCAAAACCCACACTTCGACAACTTCCCAAACATCTTCTCAAGGAGAAGAAATCCCATAATTTCACACAAGTTCTCTAAATTATCCTCCTCAAACGTAGAGTACACAAGGATTTCATCAAAAACACTGCCATGAACTTTTCTAGGAACTCATGGAACATAGTGTTCATTAACCCCATGAACACAACTAGAGCATTCGTCACATTGTATAGTATCACAAAAAACTCGTAATTCCCATGACGACAATGGAAAGCATTCATCAGGATATCCTCATCCTTCACACACATATGTTGAAATCCTAACCACAAATCGATCTTTGAGAACTAACTTACACTCTTTATTTGATCTAATAAATCATCAATTTGTGGAACATGATAGTGGTTATTCACTATCACTTGGTCAAATAACTGGTAATTGATGCACAACCGCAAACTTCCATCAGCCTTATTTACAAAAAAAAATTAGTGTACCCCACAATGACACACTCAGCTAAACAAAACTACATTACAATAGACCATAGAGCTATATACAGAGCTCTGGAAACTCAGAAGGTTTCATCTTATATAGAGACATCAAGTCAGTAGACACACCTAGTTGTAGTTCAATCTTGAACTCGATCTCTCATTGGGGAGGTAATGATATAACCTCCTCAAGAAATACATCAGGGTAATCATCTATCACCCTGAGAAATGAAAAATAATGAACCTAAATTGAACTCAACATCAAATCATCCATCAATAATGACAAGGAAGGAACATGCCTCTGGCCCATCTGAGGTCCTAACTCACAAACAAACACTGATATCTCCCCATCAGTATCAAAGAATGCAACTTTCTTCCTTAAGAATTCCAAAATATCCTACATTGGATGAAACCAATTAATTCCAAGTATGATTTCATATGGATGTATCTGTAATCATAGTGAATCTCCAAAAGAGAAGTGCTTCCCTACACTAGGTCACAATATCTACCCACTTCAAACAAGGTAGCTCAAAGTCCAATTGGAGTAATAAACACCAAGGGCACTATAATTATCTCTAACTTAAGTCCCAAATCATGTACAATGATAGGTGATATGAAGGAGTGCATCACTCCTGGATCAAACAAGGAATGAACCCAAGTAGAAGATAAGAAAAGAGTACCTCAATAGATGTATGGATGAGTCAGTGTTGGAAATGATAAAACATGAAGTTGACCAAAACCTTCTCCATGACCTCTCTGACCATGCTGAAAACCACTTATATGGTTGTGCTCTACTCTATGAGGATATACATAATCTCAGAGTTTTCCTCTGCCTAACCCATCTACTCTCTACTAATCTAAAACTAGAGAAACCTATTGTAGATACCTTAGATGGAACTACCTCAATGAAGGAACCTAAAGAGGAACAACTATCACACATTGTTTTCATAGAATGGTCATGCATTATTTCCCCTTATAATATCAACCTCTACAAAAAAAACATGCATATGGTCCCTTGGAATAGGCATGTGAGTCTCCTCCCCTGGATAACTATGACATTGAGGATCAGGAACTACCCCCAGATGATCAAAAGATCTTTTTTTCTGACAACTGGGAATATTGAACTATAACTCTACTTCATGAGGAATCCAAATGACTCCCCACTCATGATGATATAGTTCTAGATAAAATCCTATCAATGACCTATACTCTCACCAGCACCTCGAGATACATCTTCAATATAAACAGGGTGACTTGGTACTAGATCTCTGGATGAAAAGCCTCCTCAAAATTCCTTTCTCTGGCCTCCTCATCCATAAACAGGCCTGAAGCATATCGCAGAAGGTTTTTAAAATGGATACCAAAATCACACACATTGGATCTCCCCTACTGAAGGGTAAGCACCTCCTGGTGGCTGGCCTCCTTCGTGGTAAAATAATGTAACATAGCTCTGAATTGGTCTCAGAACTCCTCCAATGAGACTATTGACTTCTCATGATCCCTAAGGAACAAGAACCACTACTTCCTCACTACGCCATGTAGCATCATCACAGCCAACAATACCCAGTGCTCATACTGATCATGGATAAAAATAAAAGTTATATCAACCTCCTCCAACTAGAATTCTATGATTATATCTGAAATGGAGCCCTCATACCTTTATAGAATACGGTGTTGAAACTATCAGAGTGCCATCCTTCATATGTTGTCATCATCGACCACAAATATGCGGCAATCTGCTGGTGAAACCTATGAAACATCTTCTGCGTGAACCTGATGAGTATTTCAACCTTGAACTAAGACTATGAAAGAAAGAAATTATATATCCTAAACCTAGAATATAAAAGACCTGAAAATTGATTAATTATTATATTTTATTCATTTTAGGTTAACATATACCATTTTCTACCCATTCAAACACTAGAACTGAGAATAATGATGCATGATCCTTTCCTAGGTCTCTACCTTGCAACCAGTATCACTTCATTTAGTAGACTCTATAAGCTTAAAATTATGTGCATATTATCAAAAGGGAATCAAAATACCAGTGTCTCAATTGGTCTCCCATGTTTACAGTGCTTGCTAAACTTATTTGACAAATGTTTCCCTACCATCCCAAGAAACCTCACCTATGCCTAAATGCATACTTCATTATATCCCCCAACAAGAGCTCTGATACAACTCTGTCATGACCCCCTCCCCAAAAGTGTACCCCTCCTTGGACGACAATGGGTGAAGTGAGATAGTGACACCTGAGTCCAACCTCCAGTGGGCCCCAAGTTTGTGACTAGCACTGAGGGTATAGTAAACACACAAATGGGAGGCATTACCCTCTAAGAGAACACATGAAACAGAGAGTGATAAGATAGAAACCAACCAAATCCTACTCATACTAAAAATTAAAATAAAATACATTGTCCACATATGTAATTTCATGCAAGAACTAGTACAACTAAAATAAAAACATCAAGTATCAAAAGAAAGGAAAAGACGACAGTGACCACAAAACCCAAAAAGATCCTGGAAAACCCCAAGATTGTAGTAACTAGATTGATCTCCAACCTACTCTAATTGACTTGAAAAATGTTTATATATATGTAGGGTGAGTAAATCAATACACTCATTAAGATCTTCCCTGGATCCTCGAATGAAAAAGGTAATGAAATCATGCAGAAGCACAACGAACAACCAGTGAAACAAAACTGTCGCCTAAATAGGTATACTAATTTCCCATTCTCATCATGGACACTATCAACAACTATAGAATAAAATATAATATAATATAATAAATAATATCAATGGTATCGCACTACCATATTCCAAATAGTCTTCCACTTTTCCCCAACATCGCATAACATGGTAATATCTCTCTGAAAATTATATCTCGCAGACACCTATACAAAATACCCCAACATGAAACTCATGAAAAACACTACCACATATATATAAACAAAATAAACTTGGTAGTTTTTGGGATCCACCATAGCCCATATAATTTGTATCATACATAGTGTATTATACCTCAATCCATCACAACCAATACACTAAGTAAGGATCCTTAATCTATCATAAACTATACATGTTATACATATTGTATTCCTTAAAAAACTATATCCAAAATAAATGTGTGTGAAATAACCACAAGACCTTACATCCCTATACATGAATATATATAGAAAACTAACCATTGTTCATACCATACCAAGTAACTACCAAGAGAAGAGAGTAGGGCCAAAAGGGGTAGTCATCCATCCATCCTCTCTCTGGGATGTTGGGGAAAATATCCCCCCCCCAAGGCACAAAATCCTAAGGGTGTTAGTTCACCTAACTAAAAGGGTGGAGTACTATATATAAATGAAAACTTTAAATGATATAATATAGGTCACCACCACACTATGGGAATAACCAAGTCTTAGATCCAACTGCAGCTAATATCTCTCAGACTCTTCCCCGCCACCACTAAGACTAGATATCCTATAATCACACAACCATTTAAAAATATATATTAAATTACTTTATTCATTTTCATTAATTTCACATTATTTCAATTAATTCATTAACCATTAACAATATTTACATTTCATTACATTAGAAGCACAACCAATGTTACATGCCCTCTAGGCATAAGCAGACTGAGTCCACGCCTTCCCAGAATTATAACCTCAGCAATGAGTCCCAGCAAGCTCCAACCCCATGTGTTAAAAAATTATTCATGTATTAACAAAATTATTTTCCGTATTACTAAATACTCTAAGAAACATCCTATGATACTATTCAAGAATGAAATGAAGAAAATTCAACTAACTCAAGTAGTGTGAAATTGAAATTAGATAAATAAATAACCTGGCCATCAACCAATAAATAAGTTCAAATAAGAATCCTGCTTTCATATCAACAGGTAAGCCTATCTTCAATAGATTTTGTCATCTCTGGTGTCCTCCTTAATACCCATATGGATAAATCAATGCATCTCACTACTCAAGGGGTCAACTACTACCACATAAACCAGGCCTCTATTCCCCACATACCACAATAGCCCTCCAGGCCCTGCTAACCCAGGATCACATCACATCTGAGCCTCCATATCCCATATACCACAACAAACCTCTAGTATCAACCATCCTTGGATAACATGACTGCACAAGAAGTAGGAAACATACAAGAAATCAGTATCTTGGTCCTATAGCAAGGTATCCACCATTTACACACAATGAGCTCTCACAGATCCAAATTATAAGGAATTTATCCTTTAAAGACTTGTGAGAAACTCAAGCCCTACAAGCCATTATATTTTATCACACAACTGGTTCTTATTGCATCTTGAATTAATAGATTCATTAATCATAGGTTTTAACTAGGGGCTACCTAAGAATCAAGCTATCAAAATCTATAAAAAATTAATTAAGAAATTAATTTAACATGACCTTGATTCCTTTATAAATAAGCATCAACATTCTTCGGGTTCTTTAAAAAATTCAATTAAACATGCGTACTTTTTTCAATTTGATAATCATTAGATTACAACAACAAAAATAACCATATTTATTAAACATGACTCTTTAATTACTTTATCCAATTAATTATAAATAATTATGACTTTAAATTATTTACCAATTTCCATTAGGACAACATGATAAATCAATCAAGGAATAAATATCACACTATCTATAAAATCAATAAGAAACCCATTATCATGGTACAAAGCAGTAACATCACTATACGATCGATAACAATTATTTAATCTTGTTCAAATAATTATTATCCCAATTACATTGTGATACAAGAGTATAAATCATTATATTTAAATAAATTTAAAAGAAATGAATCCTCTACCTCAAAATGTCATCAACATTCTTCTCGTAAGAATGGACTAATACAACATATCTCTGATCAATCCTCTTCTAAGAATTGCATCAATATGAGGATGTTGTGGTACAACTACACCAATAACAACCAAGATAATGCCCATTAGAAACATTGTAAATAAAATTCCATCACATGGTAAGAATAACAGTATGAAAAATAGATTAAACCATGAGAAACTTCAAGAAAATGATGGAAAAACACACCTTGGATCAACTCGGGTCACCACGGATCATAGATAGAAGATAAGAATTGATCCATGATGAAGGAATACCCAAAACATCAAATAGGGGGTCACCAGGTCTCCTGTATTAGATAGATATCCACTATAGCCATAATTTTTTACAACCCCAAGTAGCTATAAATGTTTTAAAACATAAATCATTGGGGGATTACACAATGTGTAATCCCTTTCACATCATGTTATCCTTGTAATTCTGTTTTTGTCAAAAAAACATGTCACCTATGATCTTTATTTATTTTTAAAACCCTAATATATTAAATATAATAAAACCCATATTCATGTCATGTAAACATATTTCATGATGTGAAATATCCATGCTCCCATATTTTAGCATCTCAGTCCCTCTGAATTCCTCCGAGCACCTCAGTCTTCATAAACAAGCAAAGGGTAAATCAATGTGGATCTAGGAAATTACATATGGTTTAAATAATTCCATTTAATATATCATATCATGAATATATTTATCTTAATTTAATTAAATGTTTCATTTTGTGATCATTAATTTTAGGGGAAATGTGGGTTGATTGATTATAAAGTTGTAAGGGAATTCTTAACCTAATTTCCATTTTTTGGGTTAAACTTCTACCCCATTGATTATGAAATGATTTGATTATGTGTGAGAAAAATTTCTATTATATTTTATTTTATTTCCACTTTTTTTAATTTTAATTTACATCTGATACACATAATCTATTCATTTGGTTAATGCTCACACTTTCTTTTAAAAATACTCTTTTAAATGTTTCTTTTTCCAAAATTAAAAGGAATATTTTTTAAAATTATATGGAATGAGTGGATTTTTTTCAATTTCATGATGATTTAATGTATTGAGGAATAATTTACATGTTTAAAAGGTTATTTTCAAGGAAAATACTTTATTTTATAATTCCATGGCCTCTTAAATAAATGATTTTAATGTAAAGTGGTATTTCTCTCAAGAATTTCACAATGATTTTATTAGAGTATTTACATCTATGTCAACACCTTTTTTGGATCTTATTCTTAATTGAGTTTGATCTATTATGATACCATGTACCATATATTATTGAATTTTTTAAATTCATTTTGAATTTTTATGTGCTATTTTAATAAAATTCATCATATTACATTGGATGGTTTACAATTATGTTTACTGTTTGGGGAAAGTTATTAATATTTCATGTGTTATTTTCAATATGAATGTATAAATTGATTTTTTTAATCACTTTCATATGAGGAATGAATTTTACTTAGTAAGTGACGAGAGGGGACCAATATGGCCCCTCAATGCATTGGTTGGTCTCATGAGAAAAACTAGTTTGATTAGTGTTTGATGTATTATCTAATTATGTATGGGGTCTTTGCTGAAGCCTCGATGGTATGTTTAGGATGTCTGTCATTATGCGTTCCCATATTATGAGATTATTTATTGATATCAATGTGATTATTAAACTATTATAATATTCATGGTTAAGTTTCATTATTATGTGATTATTAATATAACATTATTTTATCATCTTGTATTCCTTCAATATTAAGCTCAAGATTATGTTTTAATGACATTCACCTTACCTTATTATTTATGTTTATTTATGATAGATTCCATAATATTCTTTTCCTTACTGAGAATCTGAAATAAAACCTTTATTATGTATTATTTTTCTCAAGTATTCTAATATTTATGTTACGATTGACATGTAGGGATAATCTAGGAGAATATGGGCATTTCTAATGAAGTTATTATATTGTATTTCATTTCAAGTTGCAATGTAATAATTATGTTTATATCTAGTTTTAAAAATTTACTAGCTTATTAGGTCCTTTGGGATGTTATCACTTGTAATTAGTACCGATGTAATAAATTAATGCACCAGATCTGGGCTATTGGGGTCGAGGTCTTTACAAAAATGAATTACATCGGTTTGTGAGGTGCAAGTCCACCATACACAAGATCGACCATTATGTTTCCCATTTGATGGAAGCGGAGATGTAAATAGTTCATGCCCTTAAAATAATACCATCTCATTATATGGGATATGATTTTGTTTTTATACTAGTATTATTTAGTAATATTTAAATTTGGTGTAATAAGAAACAAATTAAAAATTCTTTTTTAAGAACGTTACTTCTTCTTTGGACAACTTCTTTAGGTTTTCACAAAAAATCCTTCCGAGGTTGGTTTTAGGATCAAACCAAGTTATCTAGGATATCGGTAGAGGATTAAAGAAGTGATTTGGGTATGTATGTTTCAAAAAAATGGATTTTGATGTTTGAATATGGGAGCATAGGGGTGTCCATTTATAAGAGGGGGAGAGGACACACATGTAATTTTTTAAAATAATCAATTACACCCATGTCTTAATCATTCCAAAAGCCTAAAAAATGTGTAATTATAGAATATTTTAGATTATAATTACTAAATATTTCCATAAAATTTGTTTTTGATAATTTTTAGTTAATTTTAACCATTATATTCATAGTTTAACCCCTCAGGGAACTCATTCCTACCTTAACCATGATAATAAATTTTTACTGATTTCACTATTAATTATGGTCAGAAATTAAGTTGACCTTATTATATGATAGAATTATTCTTATTATAAATATGGAATTAATTTTTTCCAAATTGAATTCAATTATGTGGTAGAATAAAATTTAATATTATACCTGTAGAAGCGGTGAAAAAGTGGGTTTCTAAAGAGAACATTCTCATAAGTATAGAATGTTTTAATATAAAAATTCAATATTAAATTAATTTAAATTATTTAAATTAGTTAAATAATAATATAATTGAAATAATTTTACATTAAAACAAATTTAAAATATATTTTTACCTTGTAAATTATTTAAATGAAATGTCATTTTTTAATAAAAATCAGTAATTTTCACTATTCAAAGAAAAATGAAACATTTCATAATTATCCCAAAAGTTCACACTGATATAATTTTGATATGAATATTTCATAAAAATTAAATTTTTAAAATTTTTAATAAATAATTTTAAATTATGCATGCAAAGTATGATTAACCCACCTTTTAGAGAAAATATTGTTTTTCATAAAACATATCTTTTTATTTTAAATGGTTTTTCTTTTTTATTTAAGATAAATATATAATCAATGAACATGTATAAACCATATAATTTTAATAACTCCTTTTTTATTATTCATACTATCAAATTTAGCATCTTTTTTATAATAGAATATTATATTTCGGTTCATTTAGACTCCAGGTTTCATGTTCCACAACCTATCAAAGATACTGAATTTATTTAAAAATAAATGTATCATAAAGTATTAGGGTGTTACATTATCTTATACTTTTTCTGTTTCATTTCATATATTCCATATAACTTGATGTTCCTATTTTAAAATCTTGGAGATTCACATTCACCTCACCTTTAATAAATTACATCCCTGTAATTTGATGTTTCTCTTGTAAATCAAGGGTTTAAAATTTGAAAATTACTTTTTTGAAATCACACATCATAAAAGGGTTAATAAAACTTCCTCTTAAAAGAGATAAAGATAAATAAAAAATTATATCTATAATAACACATAACTAGGTTTCCATGTAGTAAAACATTAGTGGAAAGTAATGATATGAACATGAAAGAAAATAATAAATAATTATAGAGAGTGATAAAGATAATTGATCACAAGAAATTGAATAATCAATGGAAATTTAAGGTCCTCAGAAAAATAAATCTATTATGATTTAAAATACCATTTGATTCATCAAATATTTAGGTAAAAGGATAAAATTTTGGTTTGAATATCATTTTCCTAATATTGAGCCATTCCATTACAATTTTTATTATAAAAATACGTAAATATAATTACGTGATATGTTTCTATTTAATAAGAATAATTTCATCATTTAGTTGTGATTCAATCAATTTACACTTCATCTCTTACTCAATGAGATGGGTATCCAAAAAATGATTTTTTTATGCCCGAAGCACTAAAATTTACTTTTAATAGATCCTAAAATCCATGAATAGAGTAACAAGTCTTTACATTTGTCTCAAAATATTTTCCAAATCAGATATAGTTAGTAAAATTTCTCTAATATAATAAATTAATCTCTAAACCTCAAAAGTAACAACACTAGCTCATCATTAATATTTACTTTTCAAATCATTTAATTAAAAAAATTACATATTAACCTGGACATCACATAGTCCAGACGTAGGAAATAAACCCATATTTTCCTTCAGTTGTGAGTTTAATCACCATTGAATTCACAAGATGCAATAGGTTTTCACCCATCATGTGGGTTGTCATTTTTCTAAAACTATATTAATATAATTCCTTTACCAATTTCTAATTTTGATGACCTATAATTATTGAAACATCAAAGTTAAGATAAAACATAAAGGTTACCAACACCATTAAACTTATGTATAAAAAATTTAATGTAATTCTTACTTAAATAAATTTTTCATATACTAAAACAATGGGTTGTATCCCTATAAATGTTTTACAAAAATTCCCTTAATTGTGTTATATCCCCCCACACAAAATTTCGAAGTGGGTTTTTAAGACTTTGAATTTATGATCAACCTTAAAATCAAAACCCGTTATGGTATCCATAAAACTTAAGTTAATGAAAAAATATTTGGTTTTTAAATTCAAATAATCCTTATAAGTTTCATGATTCTTTTAACCAAAATATCATTAGTGAATATACTTCTAAAAGTTAATTATTGAATCCAAATACATAAATAATTCATCTTTTTTATTTCAACATAGGTCCATCCTGAATCTAGGGGTTAACCTTTAGTATAGGTTATTAAATTAGATAATACCGAATTTATCCACATTTAAGGAAAATAACTATAAATGGATCCCAAAGATGAAATTTATTTCCTTCCATTGTATTATTCTTTTTTTTTCTCGGAAATTCATTGCTTTAATTTCTTTTTTCCACACATAGATAATTTTATCATTACTTTGAGACACCTTCTTGGGTGTCTATTTTTACATTTCTGACATGAATTAAATCAACCTTCTTTCCTCTATTTTCTCCACCTCTCAATCTCTTAGTGAACTCAATCTTTCTATTTTTTGATGATTCTAGGAGTTAACAAAGGTATAGGTTGTTAATAATATTTCAAGATAACTGATTAGGAATAATCATGATATCTTTCATTTAGGTTTCTCATAGTCCCCACATTATCCTTCATGTTTAATTTTAACTTATTTACTTTAGGTTCCATCCATTGAATAGGAGAAAAAAGTATAGTGTGAGAAACAATATTCATTTTGGGTAATCCATATAATCATTTATAGTATATCTAAATCATGTAACATTGTTTTCAATCTAAACACCTTAGGTTTAACCTAGATTATTTGTATTAATCATATATTGAAATACTTCATAATTGTTTTCAAGAAAATGTGAATTATCCAAAGCATATCTCCCAAGAGTGTCAAAACATGTGTGAAATAATGCATGTTGTTGTTGTGTGCCTAGTTTTTCATGAGTCAAGCCTGATGCACTTTTTTTATATTTATTATTATTATATACATATTTTCTAGAACCACTTCCACTTATAGTATCCAAACAGGGATATATTACCAGGATAAACCACATAGTCCCTGCCTTTCCAAAACATTAAGGTGTTCATTTATTCTTATCCTTAAAGTAAATCTTAAGGTTATGATCCCTAATTTAGGATTTCCAAAATCTATTTCTCAGGGTTTCTACTAAGTTTAATATAATACAAAATATACATAACTCGAATCATGTATCCTGGAGCTTGATTCTAATTTATTAGCTTTTTATAACATATAAGGAATCTTATCTCGAATGACCATATAGTTTTGTAGTCTCGGTAAACTAGATACATACATGATTCCCATATTATATTTGAATACAAAAATTAAAACATAATTTATTTGAGAATATAATTATTACCTCTAGAACATACTTACATATCTTTCATAGTATACTTCCTGGATTCCAAGTAAAGGATGAAAAATAAGGGTGAGCTCAAATACTCGGTAAATTTTACATAAATTGGAATCTATCATGACTAACTGAATAATAATCAATAAGTAATAATCAATATGGAAAGTTAAATATCTAATCACATATTCCACTCAATCAATAACTTGACTGTAATGATTATATAAGGCATAACCAATATGGTATTTTAGATAATTGAATAAACATTCCATTTAAATAACTACACTCTCATAAATAGATTAGGTTTAATCAATATAGGAAGGTAAAAAAATGAAAAACCATATCATTTAATCAATAAACTGAGAAAGAAAATATATATAGAGATAATATCATTGAAACAATATCATGAATAATAACGAATACATTATTAATTAAAGAAGTTATTAATTATTTCACATCATAATCTCATGACTCGTGATTCCTATACAGTCAATACCTTTCACAAGACAATTTAAAACTACTAGTTAGGTATACACTAGACACTCATTTAAATAAATATATATACATAATTTGTCTCATGAAACTAATGATTTATCTAGGGGATATCTATAATCAGGGTCCACCTCTATCTTCATGATCCTAAAATTCCTTATATATAAAATAATCAATTTAATTCATGACTAATATGCCTTGTTAAAAAAATTCTGTATCATGTAAAAATATGGATTAAAAATAATTTCTCTAGTCAGCCATATAACTTTATAAGTAAAAAAATATATCGATATTATATATAGTATAAATATTTTGAATATAAAAGATAAATAATTTGGATATTATGGGGAAATTTAATTTCCAATGATAACAAGAAAGTAAATATTTCAAAGGAAAGTTAATGATTACCAAAATTAATCAAGAAATGGAATTTAAATACTATCCCTAGTTAAAATTATTATAAATAATCTATATAAATCATATGGATGGAATAAATAAAACATATACTCATTGGATAATAGGTACAATAAAGGTTATATATTATTGATAAATATAAATACCATAAAAATTTCATTAAAACATTTTTGAGGAAATAACCATTTCACTTTGAAAATCATATTTAAAACTAAATTTTCCCAAGATATTTTGAATATTATTTTATTTTGAAATAACATTTTAAACTTATAAATTAATCTTTATAATAATGAGTGGTTATTATGGTGGGATATTCTGTATATTTCATACAGGTTAAAACTATGATTCATTTTACATTTTTAGTAAAATCCCAACATGCCTTATTTGGAAAAAGACATGAATATTACTATAAAAACATTTTTTTTAAAATTGAAACATGGTAAAAAAAATTATTTAATAAAAAATTTAGATAATTATAAAAATATTTTAGAAAAAAAATATTTTTTGAAGACAATGGATTTTTGGATAAAGTGATAAATAAAGTTATATTTTATTAAAAACATTTCCTCAGTCGTTTTTAGTACCAAAGAAAGGGAAAAGTTATTATTAAACAAAAAATTCATAAATTAAAAGTGGGTAATAAAATTAAATGGTTTTATTATACAATGATCAAATAATTTCTTTCAATGGAAATTCACGCACAAATAGTCCCAATTTAAATGTGATTATGAAATAAAACCTTACAAATATCATAACATTGAAGTTAAAATTGACCAGTGAATATATTATATAATTAAAATTTATATACATATGGAAAATTGTAAATAAAATATAAATTAATAAATTTTTATTATGCACATAATGTTATAATTTCCAATACATTAAAAAGGTAGTATAACCCAATAAAAAGAAATTGAGTTATGAAGTTATTTACAACTTGGTAATTTTTAAGTCAAAGCACCTTTGATGAAATGATTCAAATTAAAATTTATAATAAAAATAATTATGAAGTATTCATGTTATTACATGTAATTTGGGTAGTATATACATCATATAAAATAAATTATGAGCATAACATTACAATATACCTCAATGAAATGAAATTGACATGAAATCTCTTACATCACGCTTCTTTTTGTTCAAAAGTGATTTAACATCGTTAATAATGTATTTAAGGATGTTATTAATTTACTATAAAACCACATTCATATTTATAATATCATATATTATCCCCTTATAACATTTTACCACCTGTTTGTTTATAATATTTCATTATTTTCATAGTTTCAGGTGTCAATTTCCTTGTTCTCTCATGAATGTTTTTTGTGAAATATCTGATTATCTTGTTTGGGATATATATAAATCATATATAAAATGATATTAAAGTTTTAAATGTCATATTTACTCATTGTATAAATTTTTAGACATGTTCTTGGAGTTTGGACAAGGAAAATGATTCGCATCGCTTCATGGAGATGGTAGGTCGTACGTACACGTGAGTAGTGATATCATTCCATTAATGAGTAAATGAGCAAGGAATTTGGTGATATATTAATTTTACATAATCAATATCATGTAATATAAATCACATATATTAATTATATTCGTTTTGATTACATTTCATGTAAAACATATGTGAAAAATGAATCACATCGCTTCATGAGGCGGTAATCCGTTGTACACTCGAGCAATGTTTTCATATTTTAAACAGAATAGATTGTACGAAGGTATAAGAAATATAAAGATTAAATAAGTTTTATAATATCATAAATATCATATAAATGTGTTAAATCTATCATTATATAGATAGTTTATTTGTGGTGATAGAAAATGAATTACATCGGTTCGTGAGGCGGTAGTCCACCAAACACATGATCTATTATTTCATTTCCAATTAGATAAATGTGGGGTTGTATATAAGTAATTATCTTAAAATAATAAAATATTAATATATTTTATAATTTTTTTTATTATAATAACTTGTTTTAAAAATATTTAAAGGATTTATAAGAAGAAACAAAATAAAAACACTCATTTAATAATGTTACCACTTCTTCGAACAGCTTCTTTAGGTTTTCGCCAAAAGCCTTACTAGGATAGATTAATGATCAAACCATGTTCTCAACGATGTTATTTAGAGATTAAGTAAGTTATTTTAATATTTATTTTCTAAAAAATGACTTCTTTAATTCTGAATAGGGGAGGAGATGGGGTGGTGTTTTATAAGTGGGGGAGTGAACACACATGGAATTTTTGAGGATAATCAGTTAAATGAAAATATTGATGATTAAAAAACATAAAAAATGGGTCGTTATCAAAACATAGAAGTTATAAGGTGAAAATAATCCCATAAAATTAGTTTTTTTCAATTTTAAGTCATTTTATCCCTTATAGTTTTAGTTTAACCCCTTGTAAACCCATTTTTACCTTCACCGTGGTAATTAATTTTTACCAATTTCACTATTCATTATGGTAAAAATTTAATTTGAACTTATTAGATATTATAAATTATTATTATTATAAATACTAAATAAATTTTTCTAAATTCAATTCTTATAAGTGGTAGAATATAATTTAAAATTATACCCACAAACCCGATGGAAAAACTGGTTTCTAAAGAGAAAAATCTCATAAGTATGGAAGGTTTTAAGATAAAAATTCAATATTAAGTTGATTAAAATTAAATAAATTAGATAAATTTTAATATTTTTAAACTATAATTTCTTGAAAACTGATTTTAATTTTATTTTAACTATGTAAATTTTTAAAATGAAAAGGAAAATTTCAATAAAAATCTGTATTTTTTACTATTAATCAAAAAATGAATCTTTTCAAAGAAAATCCCAAAAATCAACCTTAATATAATTATGATATGATGATTTCAAAAATGAGTTTTATTATTTAAAATATATTTTATAAAATTGGTAAAAATTAATTTTAAATTATTTGTGAAAATCGTGACTAACCCGCCTTTAATAAAAATTATAGTTTGTTTAAAAATAGTTCTTTTTTCTTCAAATGATTTTCATTTTTATTTTTAATCAATTATATAGTAAATAAACATGTTTAAACCATATAATTTTAATTATTTACCTATTATTATTCATACCCTCTAATTTAATTCCTATTTTATAATCGTATACTATATTACGTTTCATTAAAACTCAGGGTTGCGTGTTTTACAAGCTATAAAAGAGATCAAATTTATCTTAAAATAAATATATCATAAATTATTGGGGTGTTAGATTATATTATTATATGGATATTATGTGTCATATATGATATATAATAGGATATTTCTATATAAAATTATTAGGGAGTTACAATTAATATTTACCTTTCTTTAATTTTATTTATTGAAAAATGAAAACAACATCCATGAATATGTACGACTTATCGTCTCCCTGAATGGTGTAATTCATTTTCATATCTCTAGAATTTATGGATGATTACAAATATATATATATATATATATATATATTAAATTTATATTATATTTATATCATGATAATTATTATTTACATTACAGAACCATGACAAATGCACAATGACTAAAGCTAACTAACAGAAACATATATGAAAAACGAAGAATTTTTTACAAGGAACAATGATTTTAATAAATAATTGTTAATAAAATGTTGATAAAAGTTTATAAGTAAATCATATGTGGTTTTCTATATATTATTATGTTATTGAATATATTTATAATAAAATTATATTTATTATATATTATTTTCTAATGCGTATGAATGAAGTTGGACCTCGGGTAAGTGATTTTTGTCTCCCTTTCATTTTTGTGGGTTATATTCCATATTCACCATTTTTTTATTTTTTTGATGTATATAATTCTCATTAATTTATTTTTATTATTATTATTATTAATTTTATGGGGTTTAAATATCTATCAATGTCTCTTTCTTCCATAGGGATAACAATTCAAATGTTAACAAAGAGATAAAAGGTTTTATGTTACAATCTCAATATTTATCGATATTTACTATGATTAAGTTCTTAATGACGAAAACTTATGATTTAAAAATAAATAAAATTATTAATTTTCTTATCCTCTGGTTATTTCTTGAGAATACATTTTTTCCTTTCATTTCCCCCTCTTTAAGTACTCAAGAGATTGAAATAATTCTTTTAAAGAAAATCAACTTTATCTCTCTCTTCAGTCAAAAAACCTTTTTCATTAATATCCATTTATTCTTAGAAAAACTATAAAATTATTACTATTATACTATGATTTTATAATACATATTTACCCATGTTTTAATTTTTAAAAAATGGTTTAAAATGAATCTTCATATAATTCTTTGAATGAGGTAATTTTTACCATTTTCTAAAAAAGTGTGAAATGAATTATTTATTTTAATGTATATGGAATGGATATAATTTCATAGAATAATTACATGTTAATTTATTTAATATTACATTATATTATACATTGTTTATTTTTATAAAAAATATTTTCCTTAATAATTGGTAATTTTTTTATTTTTTAAAAAGTTTATTTTTAATTTTAAAATGGTTATTTTTCTCAATAAATGTTCATAGTGATATTTCAAAATCATTTTCAATGTGAGATGACATCTTTTAAGGTTACATAGTATTTAATAGGGTTATAATCCATTGAAATTATACTTATTATTTCTCTAGATAGTTTATGTTTATGATGAAATTATTTTTATGAAACTCATTCCTTTTCCATGGTTTATACAGCTATGAAATGATGAAATTTTTATGCAACCCATTTATTTTTCATGGGTTATTGTATGATGAAATATTTATAAAAATCATTTCATTTCATGGGTTCTTATATGATTAATGTTTTATGATCTTATGGAACACATATTTATGATTTTCATTATGTGATGTGTTGGACCTATATCTCCCATCAATGCATTAGGTAAATATGGATAACTCATGAGATAAATTGGTTTATGAATGGGCCTAGATTTTATGTCCATAAGATTTAGTGTTGAATTAGCATTCATTTCCAAAATATTATGCATAAACACTAATTTCATTTCCATAATTTTACTAATGGACCTAGGTTTTATGTCCATAATATTATGTGTGGACCTAGTTTTAATGTTCATGAATTTATGCGTAGACCTACATTTCATGACCGTAAGATTATGGATGGACCTATTCTTATGTCTATATGTTTATATGTGGGATTATTTCATGTCCTCAACATGATGTGTAAACCTATTTACATTTATACAAGTTCACAAAATTATAAACTTAAGTGTAAGACATAAAATCATATATTATGAAAATGTTATGCTCTCATGGATTGGGTTATTTGATTCCTTTATGATTCATATATTATGAACTCAAAAACTTTACACCATGACTCAAAATTATGATATATTATATACAAGTTATGAATTTAAAATGTTAATGTCATGTTTTCATACCCTTATGTTCATGTTATACCCATGTGATCATTAATCTCTCCCTTATTAATCTATAATAAGAATCTAATCTAACCCTTTATTATGTTTCCTTTTCACTCTGTTTTGAAGAAAGGATTTAGTTTTGATATTTCAAAGAAGGGTTTTAGTAATTAATAACTTAATTATATAATCTTATTAACCAATTATTTATCTGTCGAAGTTTTTAAAGGCACTACACCTGTACAACTCTATTGTGGATAGTTATTTTATGTAATGAATATTTATCTAAAAAGATGAAATATATTTTAATGAAATATATTATTCTCTATAGTTAGTATCAATGTAAGGTTTAGTGAACCTTTGGAAACTAGGATAATAAAACATTAGTAAGAACCCTAGGGATATTTCTATGTATAGGATAAGATCCTAAATGCTTTTTGTAACTCTCATGAATGAACTAGTTTAAAACCAAGGTTTCATATGAGAAGGTCTCATGATTTAGATATATTATAAATTAATTTTAATAATTATGTGGTTTCACACTATGATTATTGTTTATTACGCTTTTATTTTTGGTTATATTCATTGTAAGGAACCCAAATAAATAATGTTAATGTTAAATGTGATAGTTAATTGAATTATTGTCCTCATGATAAACCGAGTGAAAGACGATATGGAATGTGAATCCTTGTGATTATTCATAATAAGATATCTCATAATATTAATAAAAAAATTAACTTTGGTGACTCTAATGACATTACTAATAATATAATGATGGATTTTCATGAAGACCATGGAGAAAAAAACATTTATCTTTCAAGATTTTTATAATGCAGGAAGAAACACTCTAGTGGATATCTCAAAGGAATGAGAAGAAGTTTTGAGTATGGAAAAGGACACACAAAACGTAATTTCCAAGGAAAAATGAAAATTTTGGTTAACATAATGGATGATAGTAATGGTATCCCAATGTTAAAATCAATGGTTAAATGATTTAAATTTAGAAAGTATGGGAATTATAAAAATCAATGTCCTAAGGGGAAAGCCCCAGAAGAGAATCGGCAAGGTTGTATGAGTAATGGTTTTACAAATGATAATGAAGAGACTATGATTAATATATGAAAGTTATGGGTTGTTTCAAAATTATTTATTATGTTTAAATTTTGAATCAGTATTAAGTTGAGGTTGATGAATCTGTAGACATGATTCATATTTTATATTTTTGGAATGAATTATTAGGGAATAAGATGATGAAGCATGGATAATGGTTTAAGGAGTAAGTGTAATGATACAAGTGTTTATGTATTTGGATTCAATAATTATATTGTATAAGTGTTATAAAAATGATATGCTAATCATAAAAACATAAAACCTCTAAGTATCTTTTTTAGTAGTTTTTCATCAAGGATTGGAAAACATATTTTGAATGGTACTCATATCTATGAAAAGTGATATATTGGTAAGGATATATTTTTAGAGAACTCATAACTAATGGAAATATAAAACTTAATATGTTTCAGATGTTGAGTTAATAATGTTTAGTTAGGATATATATATGATTGAAATTGATATAATTGGAAACCTTGAAATTAGTGAGTGATTTAATGAAAAATTGATTTAGGTCATCTTTGATCAAGTTTATTACAGTTTTGTATTTATGGAGTATATTAAATAGTCTATGATTTAAAATGAGGAATAAGGATTAGGTTAAATTTTTAATCTCATATGTTTTTATTATGTTTTTTGGTAATTTTTGTTAATAGTATGTTTTCGTAGAATATATGACCACAATATTCACATGTTTTCTATGTGACATTATAATCCACTTAATGTAATTTGGGGATGAATTTTGTTATCAGATAATTCTAGTTTTGTTTTTTGATTTTGGTCAGACATATTTTTGAGGAGTTATAAGTTAAACTATTTATGGAATATATTATATTTAACCTTGGGATTTATTAATGAGGTTTTAGAAATTAATGAATTATATAAATTGTATTAATGTTTTAGATTTGATAAATATTTGGAGATAGGAGAAGTGACTTTTCATTATTTTATGGATCTTATGATCATTTAAAAGTTAATTTTAGTTCTATGAGAATGAAAAAATCATCTTGGAAATTTATTTCTTGGAGTACAATATGAAGTGTAAATTTATCAAAGCGCAACCAAAGGATGAAATTGTGTTTATGATGTAGAAATAGATGATGTAATAATAGTTTCTCATAATAGTAAAAAAATTTGTGAACTTTAGGAAAAGGATATTGAAATAAAATTTATGTATTTTACCTTTATTTCCAATTATTCTATAGTCTATTCATTCATCACATATTTATGGTTTTGTGATTGTTAACTTTCTCTTGAACATGTTCTCTATCACTCTTTAACGGTCCTTGGGAGGTAATTTTCTCTTACATGTTCATATTTTAACTTTCCACTAATGTTATTCTATTTTTTGACCAAGTTATGTGTTATTATATATGAAATTGATATTTTTACCTTCCCTATTTTTAAAAGGATGTGTCTTTAACCCTTTTTACGATGTGGAATTTCCATAAATGAATTTTCATATATGAAAATCATTATTACTGAGTACAAGTTCAAATTGTGAGGACACAATTTATTAAAGGGGGGATAATGTAACACTACAATATTTTATGAACTATTTTTTTCATTTATATTTAATTTATTCAATATATTTTGTTACACACAACACCGAGTTTAAACAAACTTTGATATACTATTAAAATATAATTATTTAAATATGAAAATTATAACCTAGCTATTAAATTGGTGGATATGAATAGAAATAACTACTTTATGAATTATATAAAAAAATATCCCACTTAATATAAATTTATTAATTAATGCTTAGTAAATATGCACTCAATGTTTAGAAAAGTTATATAATACTTAAAAATTAATTCCCTTAAAATGATTTTTATTGCTTTTTTGTGAAGAAATATAATATTTATTTTTTCAAAATTTTTAAAAAAAAATTTCATAAAATTTACTATATTATTTAAATCAATATATCATAATTATCTTTTGGAAATTTTTTGATAATTTTCTGAAAAGATTGATTTTCTAGTGAATAGTAAGAAATATTGATTTGTATTTAAAATTATATTTGTGTTCCTTGTATATAGAAATTTCCATATAATTTTAAAAAAATTAATATAAAATTTTTCTAGTTAAATTTTAAATAATACAATTATGTTCATTATAATCAGTTTTATGCTTTATTTATTATAAAAACATCTTTATACGTAAAAACTTATCTTCCTGAAAACTATTTGTATGAGCGAAACATGTTTTTATGTTAAGAAATAAAATTGCTCACTATTAGTTAATAATTTTTTTGCATTTTATTTATTATATATTCCATAATATGTTTTAATATTCATTTAATATTTTTCTTATCTTGAGATAAGAATAAATCATGTTTTATAAATAAAATGAATTTTTTTAAAGTAGTTTCCATCACATTTTGAAAGCTTATTTTAAAATTAATTTTTTGGAACTTATAAGTATTAAATTTTATAATATTGATTCAATATTTGGAATGATAAGTTTAATATTTGTTAAATAATTGCATTTTATTTTTTTCAATAATAATAGTAATCGTGATCAAATTTATCACCACGATAAAGGGTAAATTGGGTTAATCTAGGTTAATAATAATGGATAAGACCATAATTTTTCATCATAATTCATATTGGATGAATTTAATTTAACCCTTATCACATTATTTTAAAAAATTATTTATTTTATGGTACAATTTCCATCTAAATGGCCTATATAATATTTATATCAATGAAATTTACAAATGTCACTCTCATAGTTTTAAACATATCTTATATGTCCACATGGGAAAAAATGAAATTCATAAACGAATATAAATTTATATTTTAATATTAATAAAATTATTTTCATGATATATATTTATTTATAATTTTTTTAAATTATATAATCACCTTAAATGCTTATATAACATTGATGTAGTAATTATTTAATCAATAAAAAAATGTAATTAATGATTTTAAAAATACTAAAATTAAAATAATTTGAGGGATTTATCATGTTCCATGAATTTTTAAAATTATTAAAACATTATATAAATGTTTAAAAGTAGTATAATAGAATTAAAACTTTTTCTTTATGTACTTTAAGTCAAATTAAATGAGTAGTGTCAAAATTAACATTAATGGTATTTTATAAAAATAATATTTTATTAAATTACATTAAACCTGTTAAAATCCTGAAAACGTGACCAATGGTATAATGTGTCTTATAAAATATAATATATTATCCATTTATGATTTAATAGTTACCTTATAAGTAAAATTATATCCTCTTAAAAGTGAAAAGGATGTTACCGCCAGTAAAGTTAAAATAGGTTAACTATGAGATTATACCAAAAGATATGGTCTATAATACCACTTAAACCCATAAAAATTTTATTATTTGATATTATTTCAACCATATCCTTCCTTAGGTTATAATTTATATCCATTTGGATTCTTTTTTTTAGAATTAATTATTTATTTTTTATACTTTTTTGTAACACCATGTTTGTCCTTTCCCTCCCTTATTAAAGGAACCCCTTCCTTCATTTTTTTACCCAACTTTATGCCTTCTAGTTTAACTATACCCTTATAAAATCCTTCCTAAACTTAATTATACACATTTTATAGGTGTTATAAATCCCTAAATACAAACTCTAGGATCCTTAAGAAGACATTTAAATGATTTATTTCAAAGGATAGGTAATCTCCTTAACTGGTCACTTTTTTTTATTATTGTTTTTACTCATATATATTTTTTATACAATTAATAAAATATTAAATTTAGTGTCCTAAATAACCTTAAATGTTATTATGATTATGAAACCACCTTAATTCACCATCTTTCTAAAAAATGGTAAGTGAAAGTATCGCTTGGGAGAACATACAACTTATTATCTCTACGTAGCAATACAATTTATTTCTCACCACCATATTTTTTATGAGATTTTTTATGGGTTTAATATTTATATAATATATTTAAGAAATAATTATTCATATTTAATTATAATATCATATCTACCATTTTATCTTAAATTTTTTTGGGAAATGATAATGTCGTTTGTGCGTACGTGTGGACTACCACCTCTACGATGCAATGTGATTCATTTTTAATTTATATTTTACATATATGGTAATAAGGATGGATTTGATAAATATATATGATTTATATGATATAATAATTATCATAAAATGGTTAATTAATAATTACCTATGTTTTGTTTCATCCATATAATACTGAAAACAATGTTCATTCATACCTACAATTTACCGTCTCAATGAACAGTGTAATTTATTTTTCTATCCCCAATGTTTTTAGATGATTCTAAATATATATAAACCGAATATATAGGATATTTAAATAATGATAAAAAAATTATTGAGATGATGAAACCATGATAAATTTACATGGACCGAAACTAAGAAAACAAAAACATACATTAAAAAGAAGCAGTTATCACTCGGAATGAGGATTTTAATAAATAATTGTTAATAAACTGGTGGTAAAATTTTATAAGTAAATCATATATGGTTTTATATATATTATAATAGTTCTAAAATAAAGGTATAATAAATATTTATTATTATATATTAGTTTCCAATGTTTATAAAAGAAGTCAGACCTAAGGTAATAGATTTTCCTCTCACTTTTATTTGTATGGGACACATGTCATATTCACCACTTATTTAATTTATTTTGTGTACATACATACCATTAATGTATTTTATGATTATTTTTATTAATATTATGGGGATTTAAATATCCATAAAATATTATTTCTTTCATTGGCCTTACGATTCAAATGTTACAAAAGAAGTAAAAGGTTTTACGTTACAATTTGAATTAATTATCAATATTATTTATGATTAAGTTTTTAATGATGAAAACATATGATCTTTTTAACTCCCTGATGTTTTATAATATATTTAATTTTAAATAAAATAAATCTCTTTTATATCTTGTGACAAATTCCAACCCAAGCCTACATTTATAGTAGTTTAAAATTCTATTTAAAAAAATAAAATACACCACATATTTTAATATTTTATGGAAGAAATAATAATTTTATAGGATTAATATTCATTTTGAAATTACTTGTAAAAACTATTCCTTGAATGATTTTTCGAAATTTTCCCTTCAAAAAAATATTTTATGAATAATAGAAAATGCAGTATTTAATTATTCAAACTATTATATATAAAAAATATAATGTAATATTTGTAATTAAAAATTTATTAACTATAAATTTTATATAAATAAAGATAGTAACATTTTGAGTTAAAAAGATATTTTTTTTTCAGAAAACCCATATTTTTTATACAACTATTTTTTTTAAAAAAAGTCATAATATCTCTCTATTTTAATTATTAAAAATAATATTTAATAATGAATTATTTTAATGAAATTTATATATTATATATCTAAATATAGGGATTCAATTACATCTAATGATTATTACTTTTAATTTAGTAAATATAACATCAATATATACTTGAAAATTTCATTTCATGAAAACTCGTTTTTCAAAATATTTAGTGAGTTTATTTTTAAACTAAACTTCACCACTTCAATGTGTTGAATTATGAAAAATATATACCCTATTTTTAATCATCATAATTAATATTATTTATTATGTTCATCTAAATTTTTTTCAATATGATTTGTAAAAATTGTAATAAATTAATTATAACGGTTAAGATTAAAACTTGTTTTTGTGCATTAAATACGCTCATGTTAAAATTAATATTCCACAAAAATATAATTTTTATTTAAAAAATTGTATTTAATATTTATAATTAGTAGTTAAAAATTATCTAATAAGGGCAATTTTTTTAGGATTAATGGATAAATTTCCTAGGTTAAAAAAATAGTCACTATAGTGAAAACAAAAATTTTAAAAGTAAGTAAATTTGGAGGATAAAGGACGTACATTTTTGAAACATGTCTCATTTTTTGTGGTGGGGTTTTTATTAACCTTAAATTACCTAAAATACATTATTTATCAATTTTTTATTCACTTGGGGTGAGATTTACGTCCCATTATTTAATAGTTTTAAGTATTTACAAAAATGACACTCCTCCTCAATTATAAAAGGGTACTCTATCCCCAAATTATTCACAGCTCTCAAGCCATTTTTATCAATGAAAACCTAAACTTTTCTCTCCCAAAAATAATTATACACATTATATATCTATTTTAATTACAAAAAGAACAATCCTAGTGTCTTTAATAGGATATTAAAGGGAGGTTCCTCTAAGATACAGTAATCATCTTGACAACACTCTTTCTTTTTATTTCTTATTTTACATTCTTAAATTATATATTAACATGTACAATATAATAAAACTGGTATCTATAATATAATTATATGTTATTATGTTTATTTAATAATATTTATCCATCTCTATCTCTATCAAATAGAAAACAAATTCATTGCTTATGTGTATGGCGAACCACAGCCTCGCGAAATGATGCAATTTGTTTTCCATCACCGACTCACATGGATAGTAATAATTATAAAAATAATAAATAAAAATCATATGTAATAAAATATATTAATTCTTTAAAATTAATATACCATTCACTTACATATAATTTCACCCATTAAGGTAATGATATCATCGCTCAAGCATACGTGTGACCTACCATCTCCACGAACCGATGCGATTCATTTTCCATATAAAATATTAAATAATGGTTATAAAAATGTATATAATGATTAAATATGATACGTATAACATTAAAATAATTCTAGATATTATTTAAATATATCCTATACACAATAAAAAAACTCTGACAACAAAAGATACATTATATAACAAATCAATTTACACCTAAAATAGTAGTAATAATAAAATATTATTAACTGGTGGATGATATGATGTTATGAGAGGATAATATATGATATTAAAAATATGAATATGTTTCTAGTATAAATTAATAACACGTTTTAAACCATTATATAGAATGTTAAATAATATTCAACTAAATAGATGTGGGAGGTAAGAGATTTCAGGTAAATTTCAATTCTATTGAGACCAATTTGTTAATATGAACCTATTCACTTTTATGTGGTGTATAAACTACCCCTTTGATGTATTTAAAGTTAATAAATATTTATTCATTAATTTTAATTTCCAATTCAATTTTATTATTTCAAGGTATTGCAATTTTAATGTTACCAAAGAGGTAAGAATCTATTTTACAATCACACTTTCTTTTAGGATTTCATTTATTCTAAATGATGGAATCATATCATTTATCCTTAATAAGATCCAATAATGTCTTATCTTATAGATACTTAACAGGTTATTATATTTTATTCTAAATTTTACTCTATTTATTACTTGATTCAAGAAAAGAAAAGTTTAGAATAATTACAAATTTTATTTCTCTTTAAAATGGACATATTTTTCTTTTCTGTCCATGTTTTATTCAAAATTAATTTAAAAAATTAATTTTATTTAATATAATGATTTTTAAAAGAAATTTTATGTTCTAATTGACTTTTAATATTTTTTGAAATTTTCTTTTCAAATTTTTTTTCAAAGGGATGTTTTTAAAAAAATGAATTTTTTTAACCTATATAGTGGTAACAAACTTCCCCAACATCATAACGGATTTATAAAATATTGATTCCTCTATATGTTTTATGTTATTTTATAATTGAAACTATATTGGGAATGTTTATTTTAATATCTCAATTTCATTTCCATTATTCTTTCAAAGGAAATTATTTTGTTCCAAAAACCTATATTCCTGATGAACATATGATCACCTCTCCTCTCTTGATTGATTTTGTGACTATTAATATTATATTGATAAAATCACTTAATTATTATTATTTTTTATTGTATATTACATTTCTATTGAAAATAAATATTATTGTATGATGGATTTGATCTTTTCCTAAACCGTATACCATTATTAAATACAGTGTTTACTTTCAAATTTATTTGATTAACTATAAAAATATTGATAAATATGTATCCTTTACTCAATGGTCATATTTTTTATAAGGCATGTTGATTTTTGAATTAAATAAATAATTTTATATATGATAAATGTGTGGGACATGAGTTTACTCGTGGGGACTATAACTATATAGTCCATCAATGCATCAGTAGGTCTCATGAGACAAATCAATCTCCCAAATTAAATGGGTTTTAACTATAGTTTTATATCATCTTGTGAAAGGTCTTAATGGTATAGATACCATGATATTTGATATCATGGAGGTAAATATTATAAATTTCCTTTATTGATAATTGTTTTATTATTATCCATGACATTAATACATTTATATTATCCATTGATCTAATTTTTTCTTAAGTTATTGATTAAATGGAATGTGTGTTTAGTTATTTGTATTTCAATATTGATTATGGTTTATTTAGTCATGATCTATTACCCTTTATGTAACACTTACATATAATTTGAGCTCACCTTTATTATTTTTCCTTTCCCTGTGATATGAAGAATAATTATTTTTGAATGAGTTTCAATGATTCCAAAACTTTTCTTTTGGTATTTTTTATATTTTACCCCAAATGTAAAATGGTTATCATGTATATATCGGGTTTCCCCAAAAACTAATAAACTAATTGGCCCTTTGGTATTTTACCCCTTGTATCTATATCAATGTAATAAAGTAGGCATTATTTCAAGGTTATTGGAGTCAGGGTTGTTGCAGTTGATATCGGAAAAATTTTAATAGTAACCTTGGGAACTAAATTAAGGAAAACATAGATTAGAGAACATAACCATATGATAGAATTTAATGATAAGTATAAAATAAAGTCTTAATATTTTAGTAATTATGATATTATGTGTTTTTTCCAATAAATACATCCTTGTATAGATATTATATATGGAATTTGTTCTATAGTAGTTGTACCTAGGGGTAATAACATCGAAAAGGAGCATTTAGATTTGAATCAATCATCACCTAGTACACGAAAATGGGGCTTACTATGCACTGGGTTTGGCACTCATGGAATATATTCTTAAGATTATTTACATTTTATTTATAAAACATTATTAATGATTTGAAAATAAAGATATCCCCAAAGAAACCAAGATTATGATTATGAGATTAAAAAAATATTAAATTTATGTTAAATGTTACACTAGACTTAGAATTATACATTATGATTTAAAATTCATAATTTTATGAGATGATCTAGTATATTACAATATTTATAAATAGTGATTTATAGAAAAAATAGAATCAATAATTATGGACAATGTAGAGATTGACCTACTAAGGAATCCAATATAGCTGGTATTGGAACTAATCAGATCATGTCTATATTGGGAAATAATAATTTGGTTATGAAAAATAACCTTTCCCAGATAGAGAAAATTATTGTTCCATAGTGTGATTATCCTATTTTGGATCACTTCATGTGGTAGAAGCCACCATTATTTAGTGGGATAAAAAATTGTGTGGTAATCGAGCAATGTATTATGTCCCTTGAGAATATATTAGTAGAACTAGGATGAAATGAAAAGAAAAATGTTATATATATAATATCTTTCCTCAAGAGATATTTTTATAAATGGTGTTATTTGATCTAGAATACTAAGGAGGGAGAGGAAATTTAACATATGGAATAGAAATATTTTAAAGAATCGTATTTGAAAAATATTTACCTTGTGAGAAATAAACTATAATAAAGAGAAATTTACTCATCTTAAATAAAAAGTAATAAGAATGTGTTGTTGGGTATGATAGTAACTTTATAAGGCTATCTAGGTATTATGCAGACTACATACACAACACAGAAATAAATATTGACCATTTCTTTGAAGGTATTTAAACAAGTCTCTAAAGGGCGATGGTCTCTCAAAAAGCTTTGTTATATGATGAAATATTTTTATGTTCCATCAAAACATAGAGGTAATTTTATAGATCATTTATATTCATAGGTAATATTGAGAATAATTGGTCATCTAAACACCATGAAAAAGGGAATTCATCAAATAATAAGATGAGGATGAATCAATTTTCTTCATGTGAAAATTACAACATGAAACATGATGGAAAATGTTTGATGGACATTGGTGTTTGTTAAAAGTGTGGTGAAAATGGTAATTTGGATCATGAATGAATGTGAGAGAAATATATCAATGATATCTACTGATTCATCTATAAATAAATGAGCCATTAATCAAATTAATTCTCTAATTTTCATGGGAATATTCCCTATAATAATCCAAGGGAAGAAGGACAAGCTTATACGACCACTATAGCTATGGTGGAAGTATCTGATGGTTTTGTGGAAGGCACTTTAATTAGAACCAAAAAATTATCTAATTATTTATTTTTTTGATCCTATCACTATTTTATTTATTCCATATTTTTTAATAAAATTATATACACTTTATTAGAAACTTAAGATGGTATTTTTTAGTCAAAACTCCTCGTGGAAGTCTCACTTTAATAATGATGTTCCATTCATCCCTAATTCTGACACATAAACATGATCTCTTTATATAATTTTAATCACACCTATTGTTGTCTTCAATATAATAATTTCTATTAACTATATTTTAAAATATTATCAAAAAATCTATTTCAAGGAGAAGGAAATTATGATTCATGATGAAAATATAGAATTACTTATCTTTAGAGAGTAGACTTTATCATTTGAGTCATGTCTAGATCCACCCCCAATAGCTCTTCTGAAAGAGATTCTTTGAGAATAAGACAAAAAAATATAGATGGATAAGGTAATCGTCAAATTGGGGTTGTGCCTATTTCACGTAAATATATTTACGTAGTTCCTAAGGAATTGATTAGACATCTATGAGAGTTTGAAGTTGAATTTTTTATTGGTTTAATCCCTAATTCACGACCAATATCAATGAAACCCTATAGAAAAGAAAATGTGGAATTATTTTAGTTAAATAAAAAACTAGAGAAATCTTTGATAATATATTTATTCACCCAAGTATTTCTCTATAGGTAACCCCTATTCTTTTTGTTGATAAAAAATGGATCTAGGAGTCTATGCAATGATTATAGTAAAATCAATGCTATTAAGATAAATAATATGTATACTCTTCCACATATTGATGACTTATTTGACTAAATTCATGAAGCACAATATTTCACAAATATTTAACTTTGCCCTAGGTATCGTCAATTATGGGTATAGAAGTAAGACATTCCGAAGATTGATTTTCAAATGAGGTATGGGTATTATGTGATTATAGTAATTCCATTTGGATTGACCAATACACTATCCATTTTTATGGATCTATTTAATATGGAATTAAAGGAATGTATTTATAATTTTAGGGTGGTATTATTTTATTATATATTAGTGTATTATAAGAGGTGTGATAACCATTAGAATAACTTGTGTATCATACTTGAAACTCTTAAAAGAAAATTGTTATATAGGAAAATAGTAAGTGTGTATTCCTGATTTGGGACATTTATTTTAATCTACAGATTTTCTCCAAGGATGGAATATCATTTGATCATGTCAAAATAAATGTATACATAGAATTGACTAAACCAAATAACATAACTAAAATTTATAGATTCATTGGTTTTGTAGTTTATTAATGTTGATTCATTCAGAATATTTATTGACTGGCTAGATCACTAACCAAGCTTACATGTAAAGGGGGTATTTTTTTTAAACAATGGTTTGTGAATAATTTTTTAATGAATTAAAGAGAAGGTTGGTTAATGATCTGATTTATGACTCTACTATCAAGAAAATATGGGTTTGTGATATTTATTCATGCCTCAAAAAAACCCCTTGGTTATGTTCTTATGAAAGATGATAAAGTTATTGCATATGCTTCGAGGAAGTTGAAGACTCATATAAGGAACTATCTAACCCATGATCTTGAGTTGGATGGTGGAATATTTTCTTTAAATATATGAACACACTAACTCTGTGCTGAAATATTTGAGATATACAAATTACATAAGATCCTAAAATATTTTTATTCAAAAAACTATCTCAACATGAGATAATGGTGATGGTTTAAGCTACTCAAGGATTATGATTTATCAATACAATACCACCTAGGGAAAGTAAATAATGTACCAGATTCTTTGAAAAAGAAGGATCATAGAGTTTTATATAAATTTTAATTGAGATTAACACTATGTTCATGTATCTAGTGAAGATTTATATAGTAATTATTAAGGAAGAATAGATATTACACCCTTTTCACAATATTTAAAACCATATTTATTATAAAAGATAACTCAATTTGATGAGATCATTTTTAGATGAAATTTAAATCTAGGAAGATGGGAAGTTAGAAGTCTTCATTTATAAAGAAGGAATTATAAAATATGTAAAGATATTATGTGTTCCATTTATACCTAATATGAAATGGGAATTTTAGGATGATACTCATAGCTGAATTTTTTCTCTATACCTTGATAACATGAAGATGTATACGGATATGAGGGAACATTTTTGGTGGGATAACATGCAACAGAAAATTATTGATTATGTGTCCAGATTTTTTATTTTTCAATAAGTTAATGATGTGATATATCATACTATATGGGCCATTCTATATCTTCCTATTCATTTTTATAAATGAGAAAAAATTACTATAGAAATTTTCATAGCACTACTAAAGATTCCTAGTAAGAATAATGAAATATGGATTATCATTGATCACCAAACCAAATATTCACATTTATTAAATATAATAAAATATTTAACTATTTATTTACTCAAAAATGTATATATTAATAAAGTTTTAAGGTGCACCTATTTTAGTTGTGTCATGTTGTGATCCCAATTTTACATCAAAATTCTGAGAGATTCTCCAAAACAATATGCATTACGAGCTTCATTTGAGAACATCCTACCATCCTCAAACTGATGGAAAGTCCTAATGAACTATAAAAACATTCTAAGACACTTTGAGGTCATGCTCACTTGACATTCAAGATATTTTGGATTAGTATTTAACATTGGTAGAGTATTCCAATTAAAATAATTTCCATTAAAATATTCAAATAAAACAGTATAAAGCATTATATATAAAAATATTTCTTATTCTAACATGTTGGGATGAAGTTGGTGAAAGGAAGATTTTAGAACCATAACTTAATGAGAAGACAACAACGAAGGTAATCACTATTCATTCACATATTAAATCATCTCAAATTAGGCAAAAGATTTACATTAATAATCAAAGGAAGTATTTTTAATTTCAATTGGGAGATCATGTTCTTAAAATTATCTCCATGGTAGGGGTTATAAGGTTTTATAAGAAGGGACAAATTATCCCCATGTATAACAAACACAATGAAATTCTTGATAGAATTTGGGTTATGTCTTATTGATTAGCAATTCCACCAAGCCTCAATAAACTACATAATGTGTTATATATGTCATAGTTAAGGAAGTGCATGCCAAAACCAATGCATGTTATTTCCTATGAAGATATTTAATTTGAACCTGGTCTATATTAATATAAAGATTCCATCCATATTCTTGATAGTTTAGAGCAAGTGTTGATGAATTGGATGAATCGATTGGTAATGGAACTTTGGAGAAATCATATAATATAAGAAGCAACATAGGAACTACATGATTCTGTGAAGAAGAACTACTATCATTTATTTGGATGATAATATCCAATAAATTTTAAGGATGATATTTTAATAGGAGGTAAGAATGTAACTCCTCAAGAATTTACGATATATTTTTGTTTAAAATGAATCAATATCTTCTATAGCTTGTGATACATGCAACCTCGATCCTCAGTTATTGAATGTGAAATTTCTATTTTAATAAAAATATAATATATTAAAAATTTCATATTTCATGGAAAAAAATTATAATCTTATAGCATGAATATCGATTTTTAACTTATGTGGTAAAAATATGCATAGAATGAATTTTTAAAATTTTCCATTAGAAATAAACTTTTATGAATAAGAAAAAATTATGTATTTAAATACACTAATATAATTTAATATAATGTATCATTATATCTGTAATTAAAAATATATTAACTAAAAAATTTATAGAAATAAATGTAAGAGCGTTTTGAGGTGAAAAATTTTATTGTTTATAAAACTAGTTTTTTCTGAAAACACTTTTAATTTAAATTCTAAATTTCAGTTAATTTTAATTAATTAAAATAATTTTTAAGGATGAATTATTTTAATTAAATTTATAAATTATATATAAAACTATATCAATTTAAAAACATCCAATTATGATTATTATTCATATAGTTAATATAAGATCAAGTTTTTCTTGAAAATTATATTTCTTGGAAAATTGTTTTTGTCACATTTTGTGGGTTAATTTTAAATTAAATTTCACCACTTATGTGATTATAATTTGATAAAATATATTAAATATTTATAATCATAATAATTAACTTTTTATAATAAATAATAAATTTAACTTAATTGTTTTTCATAATGATTAGTAAAAACGGGAATAAATTAATTAACATGTTCAAGGTTTAAACGAGGTTTTGTGCGTTACACGAACTTATGTTAAAATTAATATTTCACACACATATAATTTTTAATTAATAAATTATATTTAATATATAAAATCATTGGGTTCATATTATATAATAAGGATAATTTTATTTTAGTCCAAATGTATAAATTACCTAGGTTCAAAAACTAGTTACCGTTGTGAAAACCAAAATAGTATAATATGTAAACATAGAGGATAAGGGAATAAAATATTTAAAAAAGGTTTATTTTTATGTTTCGGAGGTTTTAAAATCCCTTTTCTTCTTTAAAATCCATTATTTCCTAATTTTTTAGGAACATTCGGTGTGATTCAATTATTGAATAGTTTTTGTTATTTGAAAATATCACACATCTTAAATTATAAAATGGTGATCCCTACCCTCACTTATTTACACATATCAATCCTGTTGGTTCCAATAAACATTGAAAAAATATATCCCAAACATCCTTATCTGCGTTATTTATCTTCTTCTCTTCCAAAATGACCATCCATATTATCCTTAATATGATATCTAAAGGAGCTTTCTCTAAGAGAAGGTAATCATCTTAACGAAGCTCTTTCTTTTTCATTATTTTATTTCCACTATAAATTATGTATTAAAACTTATAATATAATATAATTGGTATCAAACATATAATAATATTTTATTATATTGATGTCAGGAAATTTATACATCACCTTTTCTATCAAATGGGAAACAAATTCATATGTCGTGTGTATGGTGGATTATCGCCTCGCAAACCGATATAATGTTTTTACTTAACCTACTCAAATCGATAGTTATAATGATGGAAATAATTAAAATATGTCATAAATACGACATGAAATTAATTTTTTAAAACTAATATACCATCCACTTTCTTACCCATTCACCTATTAAGAGAATGATATTGTCACTCGTACATACGTAACGTATACCATCTCTATGAATCGATGAGATTAATTTTCCATGAACAAATTACAATAATGGTTATAAAAATAAATATAACAATTAAATATTATAGTCATAAAAGAAATATAATTATGAATATAGTGTAAATATATTCTATAAAAAAGAATCATAACTTTCATGAAAAAGAAAGCATGAGTTAACCAGGAAATTTACGCAGCAAACAATAGTAATAATAAAATATTGTTAATGAATTAGTGGTAAGATGTTATTTAAGGATCATATAAAATATTATAAAAATGAATACCTTTCTATTATAAATTAATAAAATGTTTAAAACCATTTAACAATAGGTTAAAAAACATTCAACTAAAGGGAGTCTTGTGGTAAGGGATTTCATCTCAATTTATATTCCAATGAGAAAAATTATTTAATATGAACCTATTCACTTTTATATGGTGTATATATTTACCATTTTGTGTATTTAAAATGAATAAATATTAATTCATGATGTTTAATTTTTCTATTAATGTTTATTATTTCAATGGGTTACAATTTTAAAGTTTCCAAAGGGGTGAGAATCTATTTTTCAAGGTCACTTTGTTCAAAGATTGCTTTTATTCTCATTGAAGGAATATTATCATTTATCCTTCATAACCTGCAATCATTTTCTTATCCTTTGGATATTTAATATGTTACTATATTTTCTTCTAACTTTTTCTATCTTTTTTACTTAAATTAAGAAAATAAATGTTTAAAATAAAAATTGATTTTATTTCTCTTTAAAACATACATTTTTTCTTCTATGTCCATGATTTTTCAAAATTATTTTATAGAATAAATTTTATTTAATAAAATAAAATTTTGAAATATTATGTTTTAATTTATTTTTAAAAATCATTTAAAATGAATCTTTCTAGGTTTTCCAAACTTTATGTTCTCAAAAAAAATAGATTTTTAACGTATATAGGGATAATAGACTTCCCCACTGTCGATTTTTTTTATAAAATATAGCTTCTTATACATGTTGTTTATGGTTTTACATATAAAAATTTCTTATGAAATATTATTTTTAATATTTCAATTTCATTCCATTTAACCTTATAAAGGAAATGATTTTATTTCAGAAACCTATATTCTAAATGAACATATGTTCACCTATCACCTCTTGATTAATTTTTTGATTGTTAACTTTCTTTTGAGACAATCACTTATATGTGATACTTATTCACTGGAAATTAAATTTATATTAAATATTAATATTCTTGTATGGTGAATATGATATTTTTCTAAACCATGTATCATTTTTATATATGTTGTTTACTTTGAAATTCATTTTATTAACTATGGAATTATTGATAAATCTATATCATTTACTCAATATGGATATTTTTTGATAAGGAATATTGATTTATGAATTAAAAAAATATTTTTATATATAAATAATTCATTGTAAATTCATTTATGGGTGGATTTAGGAATAATATATCCCCTCTATGCATTGGTTGGTCTCATGAGACAAATTAGTTGGTCAAATTAATTTAGAATTTTACCCATAGTTTTAAACGGTATTGTGAAAGGTATTGATAGTACAAATACCATGATGTGTGAGATAATGGAATCCAATATTAAACAATTAATTTATTTAGAATTTAGTTATTAATAATCATGCGATTATTTCATTTATATTATCCAAATATTTATTTTGTGATCAATTTATTGATTAAATGGAATGTGTGTTCAGTAATTTACATTTCCATATTGATTGTGCCTAATTTATTCATGATATCTTCCACTTTATGTTACCGAAAATGTGAATTTGAGCTTACCCTTATTTTTTTCTTTAATCATAATATGAAGAATAATTATTTTGAAGCTATTTCAAGTATTCCTAGATTTTTCATTTTTTAACATTTTATATTTTATCCCCTATGTAAAATGTGTATATTGTATATATCTGGTTCTATGAAACTAATAACTTGTTGTTAATTTTATATTTTACCCCTTCTATCTATTCGAATGTGATATAATAGACATTGGCTCTGATTTACTGGAGTCAGAGTTTTTACAGTTCATATCAGGGAAAGTTTAATAGAAACCATGGTAAATAAATTACGGAAAATATTAATCTTGGAACATGACACTACTATTGACTTTGAGGATAAGTATAGATGAAAACTATAATGTTTTGGTAAGTATTTGATTATTTTTTTTTCCAATAAATAATTCCCCATATAGATAATATAATTATATTTTTTTCTATCATAGTTGTACCTATGGGTAATAACTGTGAAAAAGGCACATTAAGATTTGACTCGATCATTACCTAGTGCATGAAAATGGGCCTTACTACACTCCTAGTTTGACACTCATGGGGGATATTATTAGGATTATTCACATTTTATTTTCAAAACATTATTAAATATTTAAAAATAAAGATATATCTAAAGAAATAAAGTTTAATATTCTGATAATAAAAAAATACATAAATTTTCAGCTTATGTTACGTGTTACACTAGACATAAAATTATACATTATGATTTAAAATTCATAATTTTATAAGAAAATAAAGTGTATAAAATTTTTTAGAAATAAATCTTAGATGAAATAAGTGTGTCAATAATCATGTCCAATTTAGAGATTTCCCTACTAAGAAAGTCAATAATACTAATATTGGAACTGATCAGATCATGGAAATATTATAGTAGCATAATCAGGTTATGAAAAATAACCTTTCCCAAATAGAGAAACCTTTTTTATACATTGTGATTTTCATATGTTGGATTGCTTCATGTGGTAGAATTACCCATTATATAGTCAGACTAATAATCTTGTGGTACCTAAGAAATGGATTAAGTCCCTTGAAAATATATTTATGTAATTGGGTTGTAATGAAAAGAAGAAGGTTATAAATTCATTATATTTTCTCAAGGGAGATGTTGATCAATGGTTATCTTTGATCTATAATACTAAAGAGGAAGAGGAAATAGTACATATATAATGGACATCTTTTAAAGAAAAAATCATCAAAAAATATTTCCATCATGAGAAATGGAATAAATGAAGATACAGTTCCTAATCATAATAAAAAAGGAGGAATAATTTTTTTTTACTATGAGGTTACATTTACAAGGCTATAAAGGTATTATATATATTACATACAGAAAATTTAATTCAAGATTTACCGTTTATTTAAAGGTCTTAATCCATGTCTCTGAAGGGATTTGGTCTCTCAAATGTTTTTCATCATATGATTGAATAGTTTAATATGTCCTCAAAATTGACAATGAATTATATAGATCCATTATATTCGATGGTAATCAAGAAGATAATAGATTATCAGAAATCCAATAAAAATGGAATGTTTCAAAAAATAAAATGAAGATGATACAATTTATATCATGGGAAAATTATAGAATTAAACATCATAAAAATGTTTGAATAGAATGGGATCTTGTTATAAGTGTGGTGAAATGGGTTGTTTGGATCATGAATTCAAGGGGTAAATCAACGATTTCATGTTCTTCATCTATATATAAATGGGGAATCTTTCACATCAATGTATGTAGTATCTAGGAAACATACCATAAAATAGGCCAAGGGGATAAGGCTAAGCTTATGTGATCACTTATTATAAGGTGGAAGTACCAAATTATGTGGTGGAAGGTACTTTAATCATAACCTAAAATTTAGCTAATTTTTTAATTGATTCTGGGTCTATAAAAATTTTCATATATTAAATATTTTTTATTAAAATTTGATACTTCCCAAACACCTTAATAATGGAGTTTTAGTAAAAAAATCCTAGTGTAAGTATCTCTATAATTATTATGAGTTTAGTATATGCAATTATGATAGATAAACGTGCTCTATTTTTAGAATTTATTATCATAACTATGGTAAAATTTGATATAATTATTTTTATGTTATGGATATAAAATTATGATTTAAAATTTTATTACTTAGAGAGGGAAATTATGATTCATGATGAAGATGGAGAATTCTTTATCTTTAGAGTAGAGACTTCATGATCTAAGTCGTGTCTGGATCTACCCCAAGTAGCTCTTCTGAATGAGATTCCTGGGGAAGAAGAGAAAACAAAATTTTTATATTGATAATGTAATCATAAAATTTAAGATGTGCCTATTATATTGAAATACATTGATGCATTTCATGAGGAATTACTTGGACATCCACTATAACAAGAAGTTGAATTTTATATTAATTTATTCCATGATGTATGACTAATATTAAATACATCATATAGAATATCCACTTTAGAATTATTTGAGTTAACAAAAAAACTATAGGAATTTTGTGACAAAAAATTTATTTACCCTAGTGTTTCACCATGGGGAACCTCTATTCATAACGTTAAGAAAAAATATGGATCTAGGTGGTTGTGCATTTATTATAGGGAAATCAATGTTATTATCATAAATAACTAATATCATTTCCTTACACTGATGACTTATTAAACCAACTTCAATGAGCTCAATATTTTTCAAATATTGACCTTCATTTTGGGTATCATCAATTTTGGATAAATAAGGACGAAATTCCAAAGACAACTTTCTAAATAAGGTAATGGTATTGACTATTTAAAGTAATTCCATTTGTATTGACTAAGGAACCTTCAATTTTTATAGGTCTAATGAATATAGTATTCAAAGAATATCTTAATATTTTTTTATGGTATTCATTGATGATATCTTGGTGTATTCTAAGATCTATGAGGACCATGATAATCACTTGTGAATCATACTTTATACTCTTAGAAGTGAAGTGTTATATGAGAAATTTTTTATGTGTGAATTATGGATTCATAAATCTTATTTTCTTAGAAATATTGTCTCTAAGGGTGGAATTTTAGTTGACCATGTGAAGAGAAAATTAGTTAGATAATGGCCTACACCAACAAAAAAACTAATTTATGTAGTTTTATTGGGTTGGTAGGTTACAATCAGTGATTAATTCATAACTATTCTTAATTGGTTAAACTATTAACTAGGACTACTAGTGAAGTGGTTAATATCTTTTATAAAAATTAATGTGAATAATGTATTGATTAATTGAATGGGATTTTGTTCAATGTTATGACTTTGACTCTACGATCATGAAATGAAGGGTTTGTGGCATATAATGATGCGTTGTAGTAAGGAATTTTTTGTTTCCTTATGAAAAATGATAAAGTTATTGTATATACATCAAGTTAGTTGAATAATCATGAACATAACTATGAATCCCATGATCTCGAGGTGGAATGTGTAATATATTATTCAAATATATGGAGATATTATCTCAATGGTGAAAGATGTGTGATATACACAGACTATAGAATCCTAAAAATAACTTATCACAAAAATAACTCAACATGGGGAAAATAAGATGGGTCAAGCTAATCAAGGATTATGAATTCTCAATACAGTACTACCTAGGGAAATAAAATAAGGTATTGGATTATTTAAGAAGAAAGGATCACGGATTTATGATGCAAATGAGGATTGAAAGGGATCCTATGTTCATTGAAATAGTAAAAATGGATGTGGTCATTATTGAAGAGGGGATACAACAATCTTCTTTAAAATTATTATCAAACAATATTTATTAGAAAATATAAAAAGTTCTTATTTTGATAATGAGAATTTTAAGAAGATAATTAAAGTTGTGAATAATGGGAAGTTGGAAGACTTCATTTGTTAAGATGGCATTCTAAAATTTGTAAAGAGACTATGTCTTACATATATACCTGAGATAAAAGGGGAATTATTGAATGAAGCTCATAGATTTAATTTTTCAATACACCTTGGTGGAAATAACATATATAGGTATTTGGGGGAACCTTTTTTGTGGGATAAGATAAATAAAGAAATTATTGATTATTTTATAGATGTTTAGTTTATCAACAAGTGCATTTTGAGAGATAGCACCCCAGAGGATTCATGAAACCTATTCCTATTCAACTCTATAAATGGGATGAAATTTCTATAGAATTATTCATAAGACTACCAAATACTCCAAATAAGAATGATAAAATATGGTTTATTATTGATCACCTAACCAAATATTCACATTTATTATCTATAAGTTAATATTTCCCTTTTTAGTGTCTCAAAAGGCTCTATATTAATATTGTTTTAAGACATCATGAGGCACATCTTCTAATTGTGTCTGATTGTGATCCATGTATTACATCAAATGCTACAAGGTTCTACAGATGGATTTCAATATTGATTTTTATTTGATAACCATCTATCATCCTCAAACAGATGGATAGTCTGGAAGGATAATAAAAATATTGTAAGGAATTTTGGTGTCATTTACACTTGACATTCAAGGTATATGGGATCATTATATACCTTTTGTAGAGTTTTTTTAAACAATAGATTCTATTAAAGTATTAAAATGGTGTCATATAAAGTATCATATAGAAAGAGATTTCATACTCCAACTTTTTGGGATAAATATAGTATAAGAAAAATTGTAGGCCCAGAACTTTTTGATGAGAAAAAAATGTACTGGCTATTCATGATCATATTAAATCATATCAAATAAATTAAAATAACTATGCAAACAACAGGAGAAAAATTTGGGGATTTCAAGAGAGAGATTTTGTTTTCTTAAAATTATCTCCATGGAAGGTGGTTATAAGGTTTGGTAATAAGGGAAAACTGAGCCTCATCTATATCATACCCATTAAAATTATATAAATAATTAGAGTTCTAGCATATCGATTTCCAATACCTCCAAGACTCTCAAAAGTACATGACGTGTTCCACATATCATTGTTAAGTAAGTATGTCACAAAATCAATAATAGTTATCACCAATGAAGAGGTATAATTGTAACTTGACATATCTTACTTGGAAAGGGCCCATCCAAATTCATAATACTAGAGAGTTAGTATGGAAGAATCAGACAACTCAACTAGTAAAGATACTTTGGAGAAATCATAAAATGGAGGAAACAACATGGTAACCAATGTATATTATGAAGAATAAATACCCTAATTTATTTGGAAGTTAATATCCCAGAAATTTTGAGGATGAATATTTTTGGATGTATGTATGTAACACTTTGAGACTTTATGATATATTTCTTTTTAAATAAAATCAATCTCATCAATTTCTTGTGATATGCACAACCTCGATCCCCAATTATAGTAGGTGACCTTTATATTTTAATAAAACTATAACATAATGAATGATTTAATATTTCATATAAAAAATCAAATTTTTTAGGACGAATATCAAATTTGATCTTAATTGTTAAAAATAAGCCTAGAATGAATTTTTGAAAATTTCCCATAGAAATTAGATTTTATGAATAATAAGAAATGTGATACTTAACTATTAATAATTATATTTATAATAATATATTGTAATATTTTTAATTTAAAATTTATTAAAAATAAATTTTATAAAAAAAGATAAGTTCATTCGGAGGTAAAAAATGGATATTTTTCAGAAAGTAGGTTTTTTTCAGAAAACATTTTTTATTTAAATTTTCATAATATATGTACATTTTAATTAATTAAAATAATATTTAATGATGAATGATATTAATGAAATTTAGATATTATTTATTAAATTATGTGAATTTAAATACATATAATTATTATTACTGGACATATAGTTAATATAAGATCAACTTTTTCATGAAAAATGCATTTCATGGAGAACCATTTTTAACACATTTTTCAGGTTTATTTTAAATTAAATTTTACGAATTATATGAGTTTAATTTGATAAAATGGATTAAATGTTTGGAATAAATATAATTAATATTATTTATTAATTTCAACTTTATTTTTTTCATAATGATTAGTGAAAACATTAATAAATTAATTAAAGTTGTTAAGGAAAATACAAGGTTTTTTGAATTACCTAAATTAAGTTAAAATTAATTTTACACATATATATATATTTTATTTGATAAACTGGATTTAAATTTAATAATAATTGGGTAAATATTATCTAATAATGATCATTTTATTATAGTCTTAATATATAAATTACTCACGTTAAAAAACTAGTTATCATGGTGAAAACCAAAATGGTAAAAGTAAACATAGAGGATAATTTAACAACATGCTTAAAACATGTTTCATTATATGTTTTCTAGGAGCATATAAACCTTAAATTCCCTCTAATCCATTATTTTTTAATTTTTAGGGTGCTTGGGGTTGGTGTGACTTCATATTATCGAATTTTTTTGTGTATTTATAAAAATGTCACTCCTCAATTATAAAAGCATACTCTCACCTTTCACTTTTTCACACTTCTCAAGATATTTGGGTAAACCATACCTAGAAAAATATATCTTCGATAGCCTTTTTCAAATTATATATCTTATTTTCTTCTAAAAATACCAACCCTCACACCCATAAAAGGATATCCAAATGAGATTTTACTAAGAGAAGGTAATCATTTTAACGAAACTCTTTGTTTTTCTTTCTTATTTTATAAAAATAAATTATGTAATAAAACTAACAATATAATAATAACATTATATAAAATATAATGAGATTTTATCATGTTGATGAAATAATATTTATCCATCTTCTTCTCCATTAAATGGAAAACAAAGACATCACTCGTGTGTACGGTTGATGGTTGCCTCGTGAACCGATGTAATTTGTTTTCCATCACTAACTCATATACATAGTAATAATGATGTAAATAATGAATATATATGATAAATATAATATTATATTAATTCTGTAAAATTAATATACAACCCACTTCCTTACCCTTTCACCCATTAAGGGAAGGATATCTTCTCTTGTGCATATGTAGGGCTTACTGTCTCCACAAAGGGATGTGAATCATTTTTCAATAAAAACATTCAATAACAGTTCAAAAAATATATATAATGAGTAAATATGATAATTATAACATTAATATATTTTTGGATATGATGGAACTATATACTATTTATAATAACTATAAATTTTAAGACAAAACATGCATGAGAAAACTAAGAAATTTACACCTGAAACAATATTAATAATAAAATATTGTTAATGAACGTGTGGTAAGATGTTATAAAAAATAATATATAACATTATAAATATTAATATGGTTTTATTATAAATTAATAACTATTTTAAAACCCTTATATAGGTGGTTAAATCACATTCAACTAAAGGGAATATTGGGGTAAGGTATTTCATCAAAATTTCCATTCCATTGAAACATATTGGTTAATATGCACCTATTAACTTTTATGTTGTATATATTTTTACCATTTTATGTTTTTAAAATTAATACCTATTTATTCATTATTTAAAATTATTTAATTCAAATTTATTATTTCAAGGGGTTGTAATTTGAATGTTACAAAAGAGGTAAGAATCTATTTTACAATATCACTTTCTTTTAGAGTTAATTTTATTCTCGTTGAAGGAATATTATAATTTATACTTCCTAAGATCCAATAATTTTCTTATCCTATATAAATTTATTTATTTTATATATTTTCTTTAAACTTTTCGTCTTTTTTATAATTTAATATTGAAAATAAATGATTAAAATTAAAATCAATTTTATTTCTCTTTAAAACTCACATAATTTTCTTCCATGTCCATGTTTGTAAAAAAAATTACAAAAGTAATTTTATTTAATGAAATTATTTTTCAATGAAATTTAAAGTTATACATTATTTTTAAAATGTTTATTAATAGAATCTTTCCACTTTTTTTGAAAGCGACATTTTTAAAAAAATAATGTTTTTTAAAAGTATACAACAATGAAAGACTTCCCCTGGTTTATAACCATTTTATGAAATATATATTCTTATAAAATTTTTATATGGTTTTAAAAATAAAAAACCTTTATGAAACCTTATTTTAATATTTCAATTCCATTCCCTTTATTCTTACAAAGGAAAATATTTTATAGAAAAAAACTATTTGCCCAATAAGTCTATGTTCAACTCTCATATATTTATTATTCTTGTGATTATAATATTTCTATTAAGAAAATAACATACTTGTGACCATTTTTCATTAGAAATTACATTTCCCTTAAATATCCATATTACTGTGGGATGGATACTGTTTTTTAATACTCTATACCAATTTTACATATGGTGTTTATATTGAATGTAATTTTATTAACTACAAAAATATTGATAAATATATATATTTTATTCAATATGGATATTTTATAGTAATGTATATTGATTCATGAATTAAATCATTCATTCGATGTATGAGGAATTCATTGGACATATAGTGATAGGTGGGGGATAGAATTATTTAGCCCCTTTATGGATCAGCAGATCTCATGGGACAAATTAGTTGGCCAAATTTCATAGATTTTTACCCATATTTTTAAATAATATTATGAAAGGTATTGATAATATAGATACAATGGTGTCTAAGATCATGGTGTATAATACAAATCATTTTTTTATTGATAACTCTGTTATTATTATCCATGAGATTATTGCATTGATATTATCCATAGATACATTTTTCTCAATTTATTGATTAAATAGAATGTGTGTTCAATTATTTATCATTAAATATTTTGAATACCTTATTTATTCATAAAAAGTTCCACTATACATAACCCTTACTAAGAATTTGATCTCACCCTTATTTTTTCCCTTTCCCTGGAATATGAAGACTTTTTTTTGAATGATTTTCAAGGGCATCGAGATGTTACTTTTTTATGTTTTATATTTTGTCTTTAGTATAAAATGGGTATCATGTATGTATCTTGTTCTCTAATACTACTAATTTGGCCATTTTTTTGGGATTGGAACTCTTTTATCTACGTCAACTTAATGAAGTAGACATTGGATCAAGGTTACTAGAGTCAAGGTTTTTTCAATATTCTTTCCAAGAAACTCAATAATTTTATTCTCTTCTAGTTATTTATTTAGAATACCATTTTTCCTTATATATTCCCCCCTTTAAGTTCTATAGACACCGAAATAATTTTTTTATAAAAATAAACTTGTTTCTAAATATGATTGAAAACCCTTTTTATTCTATATCCATTTTTTCTAGAAATGTTTAAAAATGGGTTTTGAACTATTCTCCTTTAATTGTTTAAAATTATATTTACCCATGTTTGAATTTTGAAAAAATGGTTTAAAAGAAATATTCTTATCATTTTTTGAACGATTTACTTTTTAAATTTTTCTACAAAAGTGTGAAAGAAATGTTTTATTTTAATATATATGACATGGATGGAATTTCCCACTCTAATGACTATTTAATGCTTTGAATATTCCATTCCAAGTTTATAATTTTATTTTCAAAGAAAATGATTACCTTAATAATTAATGTAGAATTTTTTTTAAAAAAGGTTATTTTAAGTGACAAGGATATTTTTCTTAACGAATGTTCAACGTGATCTTTCAAAATCTTTTTCCATATAATACGACATCCTTTGTTGTTATATAATATTTATTGGGGTTATTATTCGATGATACCATCCTTATTATTTCTATTCATGGTTTATGTTTATGATGGAAATATTACTATGAAACTAAATTTATTTTCCACAAGTTAAACAATGATGATATGATAAAATGTTTATGAAATTCATTTCTTTTCCATTGGTTATTCTATGATGAAATGTTTATGAATCCCATTTATTTCCCTGGGTTCTGATATGATGAAGGTTTTATGATCTTCTGGAACACATATGTATGATTTTAATTATGTGATTGGTGGGACCTATTTTTTGCTCCAATGCATTGGGTAAAGATGGATAACTCATAAGGTAATTAATTTTATGAATATACCCAACTTTCATGTCCGTAACATTAATCATGGACTTGGATTTCATTTATATAATATTTTTTATGGACCTAGATTTCATATACATATGTTTATTCATAGACCTAAATTTCATATCCATAAGACTTTATGTGGACCTGTATATCATGTTCCTATGTTTATGAATGGACCTATCTTTAATGACCATAAGATTATGCATGGACCTTGTTTCATGCCCATATATTTATATGATGTCCTGATTTAATGCCCTTAACTTTATGAGTGAACTTGTTTCAATTTATACATATTCAAAAGTGATAGGATTATGTGTATTCCACAAACTCTTGTCTTGTTTGAATGTTATACTCTCATGGATCATTTTCATTGATTCCATTATGATTCATGTCTTATGAGAATCCAATATTTATGTCATGTCTAAATATTATGATCTATGATATGCAGTGTATGAATTTGAAATGTTATAATAATGTTCTCATACCTGTATGTTCATGTTATACTCAAGTGATCATTAATGTCTCCATGTTTACCCTTATTGAGCATCTGAGATCACCATTTATTATGTTTCATTTTCCCTTAGTTATTAAGAATGGTTTTAGGTATTATATGTCTAAGAGGAGTGCTTGTTATGAAGTACTTAATGAGATAAACTTACAAGCCAGTTTTTTGTGTGTATATGTTTCCAAAGGCTCTAGAACTATAAGTTTATTGCATGAATAGTTATGTTATGTATTGTATATTCATATAACTAGATGAAATATCTATTTATGAAATTTATGGGTTACTATACAATATTTTAAAAAATTAAATATTCTCATTCTTGCTCATTTTATTCTATTTTTAGGTTCATTTAAATGTTTCAAGAATATTATTATTTATTATTAAAATCATAATAACGGTCATTTTAGACTGTATTTTTTTATTTATGAAGGTTTAAAAAAGAAAAAAATTTAATGGTTTACATATGAGTTATTTTCAACTTTTTATATATGTGAAAAAAGAATATTTTCTTAACTATATAGTTTAGCCAACATTTACCACTACTATGGAAGTTATTCATTATCAAGATTCATCTAAATGTTTAAATGGTTTTTCATAATAGATTATATTCCTTCTCTTTTAGGTATTTTCTATCTTTAGGAGTTTTCAATGAAAAAATGATATTTCTCATTATGGTTATGTCAAAATGAAAAGTATTTTTCTTATGGGTTTAAATGAGTTTTTCAATTGTTTTATAAAGAAAGAGTGCAACGTAAAAAAAATCATGATATAGTACTTGATAATTATAGTTGATAATGTGTGATCCCTATATAGCTCATGAATATGGGTGAACCAGATGTAGATCTCAAAAGAATTAGATAATGATTTAGTCTTTTAAGATGAAAAATAAATTGGATACCCTGGTTAGTTACTCTAATAGAATTAACTGGGATTTAGTTATTATTACATGGTTTAAACATGAGTGAACATTAGTTATGCATATGATAATCCAAGATACCTATTTTAATCTTGAAAAAGGTTTTTATGGAAATATTTTGATTCTTTGGGGAAATAAAATTGTATAATCTTTTAAAGGTGAATGGTTGGTTTTTAAAGAATTTTTTCATGAGTTCTCATATACCTAATGTTTGATTAATTATTTTATATTTTTCTAATAGGTTTAAAAAAAATTGATAAAATTTTTATTTTCTCATCTAGATATGTTATATTTATGTACTCAAATTTAAACTTTAAAAGGGTAAACATTTTTATGGGTTTTCACATTTTTCACTGGACTAATGGGTTTCTATTACTTTCATATCCCTAACAAGTCTTTTTATGCTCATCCAAAATTTTTAAATTTTTTTCACAAGGCCTAAGGTTGAGTAGGAAATATTATAAAATCTATCTCCAAATAAATGAAATTATCCTTGAATGAATAAAGTGCATCATGAATGAAATAGTTTTGTGAACATAAGAACACTATTTTGTGGTAAAAATAGATATTGTGTGTTCATTTTCTCTATGTAATGTAACAGTTTTCCTAAATCTCTAAAAATATAAACCTAAATGATTTTTGGAATAAAAAAATGTATCATTCGTGTTACTAAAATTATATATATTTATTGTTAAAGGAATCGGGTGTTATATTACTACATTCATTGATATTCAACATGATGACCTCCTATAAGCAGTACTTCATACTAGATTAAACTTAGTAGAGACATGTTCATGGGATATAGAAAAAAAACTCAATGGTCCTGGAGGCATTAGACATGCTCTTTTTCTATCATAGCTGTTTTTTAGTAAATAAACCTACCTCTATATGTATTTTATCCCCCTTTTACCATGTCTTTTATTTTATCCTTTTTTCTATGTGATTTTGTGAGTTTATCTAATAGTAAACAATGATTAATCATAATGATGGGTTTTTTCACCACCGTTAGGTTTAACATGGTTGGCCTCCTTAGATAGTTTCTCAAGACTATCATCTTTTACTTTTTGAGAATGTATTCCATGACAAATTTTCTTATTAATAAATCATTTTTTGGGGTGCTGGCCTGATCATGAATTTAGGATCAACATGATGAAAACCACATTATATATGGGTGTTTAGTTATTTAATATTTTTTTTCACAAATCTAAAATATCACTTTTTTTCTGAAAATGTATATGCATTTTTTTAAACAAAAAAAATCACCAATTTATTCAATAACCATCACGTAAAGATATGTGGATATTATCTAGTCTTAGGGATAGACAGAATAATGGTACCCCCCCCCCAAAAAAATTTGTATCAGTTCCTTTTAAATCATATGGGATGAGGTCTATGAAATTGAATATAGATAATTTTGATGGGGAAAATTATTTCAACCAGTGATGAATAAATATGAGTACTCCTATGGATCATAATGAAATGGTTGATTATCTTTATGGTTCTAAAAAGTAAATCACCACCCCATTCCCCAATGTAAAAACTAATGTTAAATATTTTTATGTTTTCAGATATATCATTAACAAATCTTATATCATAATGTTTTTATCTTTGGGTGATAAAGTTATTAAATAAGTCTCATATGAGTCTTCTATTTCTATTATTTTGTTCAAATTAGAAGCCATGTATGTGAATGAATATCTTTATGCTAAACTAAATAATAATATTATATTATATACTTTCAAAATTTTCCTGATAATTGATGTTCTATTTTGTATTTAGGAATTTAATAAAATCTTGTTAGATCACTCTAACATAGACGTTCAATTAGAGGATAATGACTCAGAAATAATATTGTTAACATAATTAAATGATTCTTTAGATTAAATATTCTATTATTTGTGGAAAATAATATATTAATCTCAAATAGGTAAAATATACATTGTTATCTAAATATCTTTAAAATAAGGATAGTGTTAAAGTAAACGTTGAGTATCAAACTGTTAGGGGTATAGGAATGTCTAGGATTTGTAGAGAAAGAATTTGGTCTAGAAAACATATGACTATATCTAAGAATAAAGTTATATAATGATTTAAATTTATAAAACCAGGTCATATAAAAGAGAATTATCCTAAAAAAATTAGTGACTATAAATACAATAGTAATGACCATTATTAGTTAGTTAAACAAGACTTTGACACTACTGATGTTTTGATTTCATATGTTCACGCCATATCTAATGAGTGGTCTCAATATTTTTTCTGATACTTCTACATGTGTCCTAAGAGATAATACATCACTTAAATGAGGTAATGTGAGTTGGGTGAAGTGTTCTTAGAAAATAAAATGAGTTTTCATTTTATGGGGATATTTTCGATTTTGTTAAAACATAAAGATTATACTGTAAAAAATTGTGAGGAGGTTAGATAGGTACCTAAGTATAAAATATACATCATTTCCCTAGGATTCCTATATTATAATTTATATATATTCTATTCAGGCTCTTATAGACAGAGAATATCCTATAAATCCCTTACTATCATGAAGGGAAACCTTTAAAATGGCATATATGTGTTAGATGGTAAAACTCGCATGAAATAGTTGAATAACTCTAGTGTTTTAGGATTACATAAGTCCAAAATTTTCCATTATTGGATTAGTTATCTGATTTCCATGGTTATTTATGAGATTTATAAGAAAGGGTTATTTAATTAAGTTAATCATAGTATCCTTTTTTATGAGGATTTTTTTTCGTAAAATTGGAAGATTCAGATTTCATAACTATAAAAGGATAGAGTCCCTCTTAAGATTGTTTACTGCAATAATTGGTGTAATTTTTGGATTTCTTCCCATGGTATAGGTTATTAATTTTTTAGGTTTTTTTAAGATTACTCTAGGAATTTATGGATTTACATTTTAAAGCACAATTTAGATGTTTTTTTGACTTTTAATGACTGGAAAGATAATATAGAAAATAAAATTGGTAAAAAGCTTAAGGATATTAGGAATGATAATAGTATAAATTATATGTCTAATAATTTTATATAATTATGTATCATTGAAGGTATTAAAATATATAAAACTATTTTGGAAACCCCAAAATATAATGGTTTAGTGGAGAGGATGAATATGACTATCAAATAAAAGCATTAGATACAAACTATCACATTCTAATTTATAGAAGGATTTGTGGGATGAGGCTTCCACTATAGTAGTGTACCTGATTATTTATTTTTTATCATCTACTAATACCCTTAAGAGACATAAATAACTCTATAAAATGTATACCCCCATTTCTTAGGCACCATAGGTTTTTTGAATTTATATCTTATACACCAATGAAAAATGAGAAGATGGAACATAGGATAGATAGGTGTATCATTATGGGATTTCATGGGGGTGATAAGGGTTATAGGTTATGTATATATGAACTTGGATATCAAAAATACATCATTAGTCATGATATAATTTTATATGAGTAAGGTTTGTCTAAGGAGAATAATTTTGATCCTTCTCTGTCTAAAAAACGATTTTGTCTTGTGAGATCACAACTGAACCCCAAACATTGGGTGTAGAAGTCCCCTTAGAGTCTAGATAACATCATGAACCAAGGGTTATCTCCACTGACCTCCCTCTACAGACTAATTGTGGGTGTGATTCTGAATTATACTTGAAACTTTAGGTAGAGGAAGATGATAATCTAAGATATTTTTAGCCTACCAAAGATAGAGAGGGGATTCATTAAACCACCAACATGATTTGGCCATTCTAAAATTGTTGCCTCCATTTTTAATGTATCTAAATAATTATATAGTGAGTAAATACAAACATATAAGGAAGTCATTATATTAAAAGAATCTGGAAAATGTTATCTTTCGTGAAAGAAGAGATGAACTCCCTTCTTATGAATAAAACCTTGATTGTTGTGACTAAACCTAGTAATGATAAAATTTCAGGTTAAAAGTGAATATTAAAAATAAAGGAGGATAATACTAGGGAATATAAAATTGAACACAAAGATGGATTGGTTGTAAACGGGTTACTTTAATGAAAAGGGATGGATTATAGTAAAATATTCACCCTTTTTTAAACATTATTCTGTACAGATTCCACTTTTTGCTTCTAAATTATATTTTTTTATTAGTAAATTGGATGATAGAACTACTTTTTAAATTATAACCTTGGTTAATGAATTTATATGATTCCCCTTGAAGATTTTTGAAATAGTTTCAAAGCTAATAAATTATATCTTTTATGGAATTACATATATAAAATTAAGAAATATTCAAGGAAATATTATAATAGGTTTGATTAATTTATGACTAAAAATGGATTTAATAGATCTAAGTTTGATATATGTGTCTATTTTAAGAATATATAGAAATAATTTATTTACCGTATTTTAAATATTGATGATAGCCTCATGATCTATAAAAATATAACACTCATAAATCATGTCAAAGAAAAATATGATTATGTCTTTCAGATAAAGGATATATGAAATGAAAAACAGATTCTTAGTATAAAAAAATATGATATGGGAAAATAAAACATTATGTACATCTCATAATTCTTATGTAAAAAAATTATTCATGTTTAACCAGTTTGATAACATTAAACTAGTTAACATTCCCTTATGAAAACACTTTAAACATTTCATGAATTCAAAATCTATTAATGAAGTTGAGCCTTATTTGATGAATAAGATTCCTTATGCTAGTGTAGTATGAATTCTTATGTGTAAAATGGTCTATTCAAGACCATATATTTCCTTTTTTGTATGTATATTCAGAAATTATATGGGGAAGCATGGTAAACTTCATTGGAATTATTTAAATTATCTCATTAGGTAGGTTTCTATGTTTTATAACACATTCATTTGATATAGAATAAATTATAGTTTTTTTTAGGACATTTTTATTTTTGTGTATTCAGGTTATACTACTAATATCAATACATTTAAATCTTTTACTAGTTTTTTATTTTTGGTATATAGAGGACCAATCTCATGGAAATGCAATGTGGAATTTGTATTCCCTGGGAAGTGTTAGATCCTATAGTCTTATTCTGGGTAATCCTATTTCATGGTTTTTTTCTTGGTTTTAATGGTTGTGCAGTTTCTCACTTTTTCCATAAAAGTGTTTTGATAATAAAATAGTTAATTTTTAGTCATTAGGGTAGAAAAGGGACCCTTCTATCTGAGGTCTAAAAATTAATACTAACGGTTCTTCCATGAAAAAGATCATGTGGGGAGGAGGTGTCATTTGTAACCTAAGGGGATCGGTGGTTGTGTCTTTCTATATTGTCTATGGTTAGTGGGATTCTCTTTGAGTAGAGGCCCATGAAATGATAAATGTTATTCTAATTTTTCAGGTTATGGACCTATTTTTGGAGTCCTTGGAGACTAATTCCTTGATAATATATAACTCTATTCACAAGACTCCCCCACATATTGAACCATCAGCTACGTTATCTGGATAATTAAATTTCTTCTAAATGATCAGGTGGAGTTTTGTTACACTTGGAGACAAGGTAATAAGGTAGATGATTTTATTTCCTATGGGCACCCAAGATGATGAGTTCATTTTGTATTCTTATTTGGGTTCCCTTTCTTTTGAATGAGAGTATATGGTGAGGGTCGATGCATTGGGCTTATATTATTATCTTCCTCAATGATTTTTCTTGCGTGGTGAACCTTTAAGTACCCCTTTAATAAAATTTTCCCACTTTTGATGATAAAGGTTGAATATATAGAATCAACGGATGAAATCAATGAAGATATAAATTTGAGATTCTTGATAAATGAATTATATTTATCAAATAAAATAATTGTAGTTCATTTAGTTATCCAATCTACTTTAAATTTGTCTAAAACTATGTTTTTCAATATAGATCAATGTACATAGTCAATAGAATTAATTTTTTAGAGATATAATAGAATCTGGGATGGTTTGTGTCACTGAGATACACAATAGGGACAAATAATTAGATATTTTTACTAAGTTTCTTCCCATGTAGAAGTTTAAAAATTGTTTGAAATTGGTTAAATTTGTCCCAATTTTATAATTTAGGTGTGAGAACACCATCCTTTAATCATTTTAATTTCAATGTGGATATTTATTTATTTATTCACACATGTTTTATATTCCATTTGAATTTATTTTCTCAATACATATATAAAATTTCGATTCTATTTCATGTGTGATATTTACTATTTACATGCAGTATTCTTTATCCATTCATTTTTTATTTTATTCTATAGTTTTTATTTTCCTTATCACTTTGAGGAAAGATTTCTCGTCATTGGTTTTAGTTGATGGAACAAATCAAGGGATTCATTGGTGTGTTTCTTTTATGTTTTTTCTCTTCTAAAAAATAATTTTTTTAATATAGATTGGAATAAATTTACTATTGAAATGGTGTGGGGGCCACTTCCAAATACATGGAGTATATTATAAGAGAAATAAATTTATTGACTGAATAGATTAATTTTTCAACAATGAATTTAAACTCAACCAATAATGATGGAAGGATTCAAGGAATTAATCTTATCCCCATATTTATTTCTATAAATTGGGTTGTTTTTCTCACGTATGGTAACTTGTTTCCTTATGAAAATTTATCCATGATACAAAAAGAAAATTTTGACTATATTGAATTTTTTTCTCCTATAATCACTATTGGTGATCTATTTTTCTTTTTCAAAAAATATACCCTTCAATGGAATTAGAGATCATTTTAATTTTATTTTTAATGACTAAAGAGTTTTTTGATATCTTTCAATGATTCACCAATTTTATCAATGTATTTCCCCCAATTTTAATTTTCATAATCTACCTCATCCTCACCTTTTCTAAAAAAATAATAGAATCATACTACTCAAACATTGACTCCAAAATTATTGAAGGATAATTAAAAAAATTAGTGCATCCAAATTCAATCACTCCTTAGTAGTCAAGATTCCATGGAAATCATGTAGGATGGGTAAACTAAACTAGAATCCAAGACAGTGCAGGATACTCTTACATATGTTTAATAGGAAACTCTACGGGTGGAATTGAAGAGAAAATACAATGAAAAATGTATAACCGGTCAAGGCCTTGATGAATCCTTGTTCAAGATAATCACTTCATCAAAAACATCATAAGAAATATGTGAAATCCTCTATAAATAATTTAAAGGTGTTGAAAAAATGAAGTGGATATAGCTTCAATCTCTATGAGGTGTGTTCGAATTCCTTTCTATGAAATATTCTAAAAACATTATTTAGTATCACACTCATATAATAGTAGTGGTGAACCAACTATGAAAAAATGAAGAAAATATTGATAATTTGTAAGTATGTGAGAAACTTTTATGGTCATTAGATCCAAAATATGATTACATATTTTATTCCCCATAAGAAACCAAATACTCTAATTTAATTTATACCAAATAACTCATGGGATATATATAAGTATATAAATTGAAGTTTAATAAGTGAAGTAAAATAAATAGAGTGTAAATTTATCTTTAATCATAGTTGACTTTAAATAACTCTAAAAAGTATAATTAGGGGAATTTCACTGTGATTATGTTAGAGGATTTCATATATAGGAAAGTAACTCAAAAAATAATGATGCGGTAAAAGAATCCAAAATCTAGGAGGTCATGAGAATCAAGATTTTACTCCATAACGATGTGGAAAAGATGGATGATAGGATTCAACAATCATTAGTTAAGTTCAAAAAGAAACATTTAATGTTGTAATTGTCACAAATATGGAAATTATAGAAATTAATATCAGAGTAAGCAACTTGTAGATAATGTCACTAAGAAGGACAATATTTCTAGATTATGGGATGTTACTAGAAATTCACTAATATTGATGGAATAAACATCAACAGAAAATCAAGGTATATGGTATCTTGACTCTGGAGAGAGCAACCACATAAAAATTATGAAAATATTATTTACAAACCTACATGAGAGGGATATTGGAGATATTTCAATGGTGATCTCTTAATAATATTTGTCCATGGAATGGGAGATATTTTGAACAAGAAAATAGATAAAAATAATACATGCATCTCTATTATCTACTATATACCCAACATGATGACCAATATCTTAAGTATAAGGAAATTGGTCAAAAAATTATTTCACATAATTCAAAAAATAAATAAATGGATATTACTTATGTAAAAGTAAGGATGGTCACAAAAGTTTCCATAATGAAGAACCACATGTTTTTTCTTATGATCCACCCTGACATACCATAATGTTTAATGGTGGTACTTGATAAAAATGACTGGATATGGAATCTTAGGTTTAGACATTTATAATTTGAAGGTTTGAGTTTATTAGGAAGAAAAAAGATAAATATTGGGATTACTAACATTATATATCTGTAATTAAATATGTGAAAGTTTTGTTCGAAGTGAGAAACATATAATTTTTTTGAAAAGAAGTCAAATTTGAGATCTGTTGAGTTACACAATTTAGACCATTCTGATCTGTTTGGTCCATTTAATATAAAATCAAATGGGAAAAGAAGGTACTTTATAACATTTTTTTATTATTATAGTAGAAAAAACTGGATAAAATTTCTCATGATTTTTTTCAAATTGTTTAACATCTTCAATGAATTTAATGTGATAATAGAAAATAAAATCAACTATCATATAAAAAATATATGATCTGATCAAGGTGTGGATTATAAATATAATTATTTTCAGGTGTACCTTAATAAACATGGAATTAAACACCATGTGATTACATCTTATACACATCAACTCAATGGAGTGGCGTAAATAAAAAATCAAACTATTCTCAATATATAAAATAGTATGTTTGAAGATAAATAACTGACCAATACTTTCTAGGATAAATAAGTTTTTTGTGGTTTATCAACTCAATAGATTCCCAATAATAAAACTTGAATAAAATATGTCACAGAATCATGTTAATCAGAAGACCAGTGTAAGAAATGTTAGTGTTTTTTATTCTATTGCCTATATTAGGATGTTCAATGAAAAATAAACAAAGCTTAATGGAAAAGGGTTGAAGTGTGTCTTTATTGGATATGGATATTGAGAAATGGGATATAATTTATATAATATCATCACCAAGAAGATTATATTTAGTTGAGATATTTTCATTGAAGAAAAGGAGTCATGGAAATTGAATCCATATAAATATTCATGAGGGGTAAAATTAACTTTATAATAAGAAGAGAACAATAGATAAATAATAATAGAGGAACAATGAGTTTAATAACCAATTTTTTCGTCACCACATGCTTCTAATTAGAAATTAATTGGAAAAGAAATTTCTCATAAAATACACCAAAAGAAATAAATACTTGTGTAAATATATGAAACAATATAACCAATAGAGGAATAGCTGAATATTTATTACCTATTGGTTTATTTTAATCTTGTTACCTTTGAGGAAGAAAAATTTAGTAAAAGATAGAGTAAATATATGGATGAGGAAATCCATTCCATCAATAACAACAAGATACAGTACTTAAAACACCTCTTAGAAGAGTAAAAAACTATTCGTGTGTAGTGGGTGATCAAAACAATGAGGAACTCCCAAGGTGAATTCCAATGTTACAAAGAGAGACTTGTCACTAAAGTCTATAAAAAAAGGAAGGAATTGACTATAGTGAAGTTTCTTTATGCATTGCAAGGATGGAAATTATAATATAATTTATATCAATAGATTCCCATCACCATTGTAAAATCTATCAGATAGATGTGAAGTAAACATTTATATGGTATTTTTAGAAGAGGATATATATATCCATCATCCACCTTGATACATAAAGAATGAAAGATATTTAATGGTGTAAAATTTTAAGTAGAAACAATATGTGAACATACTTAGGTGAACAAAATATGTCAGTGAGTCTAGGATTTCAAAATTTTCATCAGAAAACAACATAACAACATCATCATTGGTGAAGAATAGCCTTGGTAAATCCTGAGGATCATGTGGGATGAATTTTTAGTAAAAACCATAAAAAAACATTGTTCAATATATAGTTGTGGTCAACATACTCTTGTGATCATCTATCCCTACTTGAAGGATCCAAAGTCAAATCCCTTTGATTATCTATACATTCTTTAAAACTTATCATTAATTAAAATCATCAAATTTCAGGTGCTAGAAAAGAGGTTCGATGAATTATTTGATGTTGTGATGATCATCACATCACTGTTCCTAAGATGCATAAGGGAAATATCTATCTTGATTCTGGATTGATATAATCTCTCTCTAAGAAGTAGGATATGAGAGAGATGATCTAAAAAATGACTTATAAATAGTACTTGTTAGGAGAGACTCCTCTTCCTTTTATAGTGAGTTTACAAAATACCCAAAAAGGGTCCCTCGCATTAACTATTTTTGATTCACTATAAATGAAATCTCATGGCTACATTACTGATTCATAAATATCAATTATATTTTTATCACTTTCTTATAATATAATAAATATATTTTATGATAAAATTGAGTAATTAACTTGACTCATCATTACCGAAAATATTAAGTGAGGCTTGAATATTAAAAAAATATTTTTTCATATAATATTTTCTATATATTTATTTTAATAATTATAAACACATTTTAAACATAAATTAAATATAAATTATTCTAAACATGAATAGTATGAATCTATGTATTCCTTGGTGATCATATATCCTTGGGCATATCCTAGACCTCGTGGTGGGGGCCACAATGTTCTATATACCTCTTCATCTGAATCAGTCAGTCTTTAGAATATGCTATGTATCTAACCCTCTAGGTCCTTATCTCGATTGTAGTGAATACTATTTACAAGCTAGGAGAAAATTCCAACAACCCATCAAGAACACTAAATAGATAAGAAGAATTCATAGCAATGAAAACCTTTCAACATACACACACTATGTAATACAATCTCTTTTTATCATGGTGTTTCATAAAGAAGGATGCACACTTTGTGTCATAATAATTTCATTCATTATTGTTGATTGGCCTTACTAGATAGACTTACCTTTATTTACCATGTCCACATATTTAATAAAGCTACCACAATCCTGATAAATTGGACCAGATATATCTCTTCCAATTGAAATTGAAAAGTCCTTTCTTAATTATTCAATCAATTTCATACTGCCAATGATGCACCCAACATAAGATACCTCACTACAAATTCGTTTCCATAGTTTTTTCTTTGCATCAATGTATGTGATAAAACAATATATATTGATAATAATCTCAAATTAGTATACCATTACACATGTTTGTAGATATGAACTACCAATGACACTTAAAACATGTGGTGTTTCTATTGGAATGTTTTCCCTCATGATCTCATCTATTAGAATCCCCAAGTGTGAACTCTATGAGAATGAGTCACACAGCTTGCGAGTACCTAACACCTGATGGTCAAACATCGACTATTTCCAGTCATTATAATATTTCTAGATCATATTAAATATGATTAAGATTAATTTCATAGTATCTAAAGGTTCTTATTTTATCATGTGAGCTTCTATAACCTTTTAATATCAAAAATAATCTATGGAAATTACCATGTAAATTTTTGATGCATAAATATCATCATTATTTTGGTAAATTTACATCATGCATAACTCATTGTATACAAGGTATGGTAATTAAGAAGTACTGTTTAAGTTGGTTCTAGAGAACCCACTATTACAACACTCCCACTTACACAAGATACAACTTTATAATTATCCTTATTATCTCTCACATGATAAGATCATGTTTCTACTCATTATGGATTTAGTTATTTGTTTTCCACATCTCTGTTGCATGGATATTTTTCAATTTGTGACTTTACCTATTAGATAGAAAATCCTCTAGAGATGTAGAACCCAAGAATATATCCTTTTTCAACTATATATACTTCACATCATGACTAGTAATAGTATAAGAATTATCACTATGATTAAACATTACTTACTAGGTGTGATTTGAATAACTGGAATAAATCATTGGGTATTATGCATTACTTATTCAATTTCCTCAAAAGCCATAATGCACTTAGTATTTGTAGATATGGTTACCACTGGAATGAATGAGATTTTCCCACTCATTACCTTATCCATAATTTGATATTATATCATATTTTTCCAAAGTATAAAAATTTTATGCCCCCTTATGACTAGTATTCCTTACTCTCTAAGTACCAGGTACATATCCCTTATACTTCATCAAGTACAATTGGATAGTTATGAATGCTTCTAATGTATTTCTTCAAAATATAACTGATATTTTCTTACTATAAATATATATGTTGTAAATATAATACCTGTTGAAAGTAGGTTTCCTAGACCCAACTTATGTATGTACTTTTATTACCAATACATGTAGAGAGTTTGATATATACATGTGTTTATCTTACTATAATGGTGTAGATAATTTAGATTCCACTATATTTATGGTAAATTACTTATATTTCATGGTGTGTCAATGGGCTATAGTAGTTACCAAAATATAATTAAAACCCAAAGATACCAGGAAAGTACTCTTATTATTATGTCATATGGTATAGATACATCATACTAAAAGGACATAGATGATGTGTGACTATCAGGTTTTGGGGGATCATAATAATTGATACTTCTTCTCATGAATTTATCACATGGTTATCTTGGTTAAATGACATCTTGCAGATAGACCGTCTAATGGGAATGCCACATCATTCAGGTTCCATTGGTTGTTCCTATATATGAACATGTGTATTGGTCTCATGACTTAATATCATTGTAAATGTTTTCCATTTAATCACATTCTTTGATGAAAGGAAAAAGTATGACATTGAATTCGTTTTGAGTTAGCTTGTGTTGGGTGTGTCATTGGTTGAATATAATTGATTGAATAATCAAGATATAATTTGTCTCTTACAATTATAGTAAGTGATATCTCGGGACGCATTGATCATGATGGTAGAATATTCACAAATCTAGGGATATGGTAGTCAATGTTATGTTCATCCAGTTAGATCAACAAATAATAAAACAATAATGGATGATGAAATAAGATGTGCATTCTTCCTTATGTGATATCATGATAAAATGATATTATGTTACACAGTGTGTGTTTGTAGGATGGTTTTCAATGTTATGATTATTCCTTGTCTATTTAAGGTCCTTGATGGGTTCTTATACTTTTCTCTTAGTTTGTGAAAAGTAATCCACTACTATCAACATATGGGACTAAAATGTCACAGATAATATAATATTACAGAGCCTTCCCTATTTTGGTGAATAGGCTTATTTTACATGATGGGCCCAACTGTAGGGTCTAACCATTTTCTATGTTTTATCGGTCACTGAAAATAAATTAATTCATTATTCTTCGATTATAGAATAATTGGGTTGAATTTATTTCTTAAAATTATCCACAAGGTATTTAGTGAATACATTAGAATGATATTATAGAAACATATATTATTTTAATATTCTAGGTTCTTTTAATATTTAAGGGAATTAAGAGTAGATTTAATGACATGGTTTTATCATGAAATATATCTATTAAATATTAAAAGTAGTTGATAAAATATAAATGATGATTATGATGCAGTTAGTTTATCATAACTATTCATTTATTTCTTATTTAGTGGATGTTAAATATATGGTGGATGTGGAACCATATCTATGTATTTTTAATATCCACTATATAAGCATAGAGGATATCTTTTCAACTAGATTATTCATTCCAAAATATTGAGAGATCCACTCTCCTCATGCATCCTAGAGAGAGAAAGACTCTATCTGAGCGATAAATCTAAGAACGCCTTTGCAGATCGAATGAACATGATTGAGGTGATCATCATGATATTGAAGGAATCATTATTTCTTTGTGATAGCACCCAAAATTCAACAAATAGAATACTCTTATATTCTTAAAGCATGTTTGTGTGATCTATAGGGGTTCATCCTAAAATCCTTCATCCAACGGTCTCCGGAAATGAGCAGTTGTCGAGAACACTTCGATTTGAATGAAGTAATATTTAATTTTAAGAAAAATCTTTAATGATTCATAAAAGATCCCTGAGCCTTACTAAGGATTTTATTGCTAAATATGATGACTTTTCATCACTCTGGTGATGAAAAATTTAAATCTATGGCTCAACACCTTCTGTTTCTTGTCCTGGTGCTAGCAATTGGTATCAGAGGGAAAACATGGATTTTCAAATCCCATGAAAATTATTTTTCTTTAACTTTAAGTAAAGGGTTTTAATTTAGTCCCAATGAATCCATCTATGCTTCAATCCAATCTCATATATCCATGTTACATCTGTACCAAAAAAATTATGGATCAAAAGTGGTCAGTTTTCAAGTATTAAAATTTGAAAAACATATAGTTTTATATATGTTATTTTTGTCCAAGTTAGTTTGTGGTGGCTATTTCAATTACCTCTCATATTTAATCCAATATCTGGATGGATTCTAATCATTCGATTAGTACATTTTGGTGGTTATAATTCCACAAGTTTGTTAGAATTCATTAATTAAAAATAGGCATATTTTAGGATATTTGAATATTCAGCTAACAATCCAAAAATTAGATGTGAACTTTTGCAATAGAAAAAATAAGAAAAAAAAATTAAAAGGGGAAAGGGATTTGGGTGGAGGTTCGACATGTCTAAAAACAACTAGCTTACTTTGGAATCATATATGATGTTTTACCCACTCCCCTGCCCCTCCATTTTTTCTAACATTACACTATTGTCCTACCCTAGCCCGCCACTCATAGAAGTCATTGACATTTCCTAGTTAGTCATACCCCATCCTCTGGATAAATCTATTGTATACATGAGACTCCCTCTGGTGACCTGGTCTTCATGGACAACCTCAATCATCATCATATACATCATGGGATAACCCCCCCCCCCCCCCCATCATTTTTCTTACACCATTCCTGGACGATTGAGCCAACGTAAGTGCCTCCTACACCACTGGTCCCCACTGCCGACTCTCTCACGGCCAAGCCCACCACCACCAACGTCTACCTCGAATGCTAGTGTAGTGAACCCCCTAGCTGATGCCCCTGCCATATAGTCTGGGCCTCTATGACAATCTAGTGCCTACTATGGTTCATATTGGATCATACCCTCCACAAAACGGGTTTGGGTGGGTCTTACTGACTTGGAACAGATTAGGGAGAGTCTTTCTAACCCATATATACCCTACACGGGGTCTTACAGTCTTGGAATAGACCTCTGTGGCGTTAGCCGGACTCAAAACAGCCTTACGTGGGGTTCCGGGGCATGGAAAATTTTTAATATAACAAAAAATTAATTGTATCATTTTTTTAAAAAAAAATAATATTTTTAATATTCCTAAAAAATATTTAATTTTGGTATTAAATAAAATTAATTGATTTTTTTTATTTTTAAAATCAAAATTAAATAAATACTAGGATTGAATGACACTAAATTATTTGAATTTAAATATTTACTTTAATTTATATAAATCTATTATACTACAAATTTTAGCATTTAATTTCATCATCCTTTTATTTGATATATAGACACGTCTTGATCAGTGACTGAACCTAAGTATTTCTGAGTGACTTTTATTTTATTATTTATTAAATGTGTACGATGCTTGTAATATTTAATTAACTTTTTTATAAAGCTCTACAAATCATCCTTTTAATTAAATATGTATATGGTTTTGCGCAGCCATCTGTTCATCTATATTTATTTATATCTCCCTAGAACCCCTTGCATGTGTAGGAGTATACTTATTTTATTTGATGATAATTGTGAAGTAAGATGTGGACCATACTAAAATTAGGCAGTACCCAAGACAATAAGCAAAAACACTAGACAGGGGGTGAGCTGCAATATGAGTCAAGATTCAACTCAAGTATGATACCCATAGGAAAAGTTTGATCTATTGAGATTAAATAGATCGACCAATATTATATTCTCAATACCATTCAGGTACATAATTTCAGTTATTAATTATTTATTATTTTATACAAGTTCATCTTTTCTATGGTAACACATTAAATAATAAATATAAAAATATCATAAAAATGTGATGAATATTTTTTTATTAATGTGTATTTTTTTGTGGGTGAGAAAACATAGTATGAACATATTTAATAGAAATGGATTACATTCCTCGAAAAATATTAAATCCAAGTCAAAGAAATATTAAGTCATGAGAACATTCTTTCCTCTATATTTGAACAAAAATGGGTGTACAGTGTGATCCTTAGCCATAATTTTGGGTTCTATATACTATAGGGGAGTTCTTACGTAAACGATTGGTTGAGTTAACTAATATTGGTACGAAAGATGTATTCATAGCTAGATTTTTCTCACTTTGGAATCAAATCATTGTGTTAATCAAGGTTATGATTCTAATATGTTGGGACTTTACACAACAGATCAAGTAACCATGAATTAATGTGATTGGCCAGCCTAGTACCTACCTTATAAATCTTTGATTAGTGGCGTAACCATAGCTTGTATACATTTAAGATATGTTTCAAGTATATTTTCCACTACGATACTTTAGATATATTGTATTATGATTCTAGTATTAAGGGATACTAGAGTTAGATAATATGGTGGGATACATTAAATGATTTAATTTATTAATCAATAATTTCTAAATAGGTAATCAAGATAAATTACTAAATGATAAAGTTTATTTTTTTATTAAAAATGAAAATCACAAACACCAAAGGAATATTATCACTATGATAAGGAAAATATCATGACTGACCATAACTTTTATGAGTGGTACAGGTGTTTACGCATAGTACTACGCCAAGAGAGAAAGCTTTATGTGTTGGAGTCATTACTTCCTGTTGAGCCCCCCATAGAGAAATCAAGTTGGATAAAGATAAATGGATCATATAGATGATTCACTAGATGTATAATGTATCATGTTTTCATCGATATCTAGTCAACTGTAGAAAAAACATAGGGATGAATATTCCTACAAGATGCTTACTCATCTCCATCATTTATACTAGGAGATTGATAGGCATGAAAGTTATGAGATATCAAGTTCATATTATAGGTGCAAGCTACATAAGGGAATCAATAATAAACTCATGTACTCAATTTGATCTAGTGTATTAATAGACTTGAAGCACTTGGGTTTAAGATGAACCAATAACTAGTGACCTATATATTTCTTTCCTCCTTACCACCAAGATTTTTGCCTTTTATTATTAATTATAATAATAATTAAATGAAAAATTATCTCATAAATCTGTTGGATTTATTTCTACAACCTGATAGAGATATTAATAATTCCAATTTTTGAGTCCTTATGGTGAACAAGATGATGAAGGGAAAGGATAAGGGGTTTAAGTTTAATCCTAATCAAAAGACACCCATGTATTATCCTTCCAAATTTCCAAATATATAAAGGGAGGTAAAGTAAAATTAGGTTTTCTAATTTTCAAGTGGCAAGAAATACCTCTAGAAGAATAATTTTAGAGCTGGGAAGAAGAATCAAGGTGACACATCTACTTTAGTTATTTTTTTAATTGAATGAAATTTGTAATTATCTATAAGTTTGGTTTTGGATACAGTATGTGGATCAGACATTTATATTCATATACAAGAACCAAGTAGATTAAAGAAGATTTTAAAGTGAAAGGTGGGTCTCTATGATACAAATGGTGTGGTATAAAATCCATATAAATAGGAGATTATCATATTACTTTTCCTAGTGGTTTGTTTTTTATTTTGAAAATTTGTTCTTATATTTCATTAGTTACAAGAAGCACAGTATCATTATCAATTTTGGACACTAGGTGATTTTATTTCATGTTTGGAAATAAATTTTTTCTCTTTTATAAGGATAAAATTTCTAATATTCTTCCACAAATTTAATAGTGGATTATATATTATTGAACATGAAAATACCATAATGAAAATTAATGAAAGAAATAATGAACATGACTCATATAACACCCACCTTTGAAACTTTTGGCTATTTCAGGTTAATGAGAATAATTTATAGGAATTACATCAATCAAGGTATTTAGACGCATTTATGTTTAAACCACAGTATGTTTTTCATGCCTTTTTATAAGGTTAATTAACCAAAGCATCCTTTTCTAAGAAAGGATTAAGTTCCACTAAATTTCTAGAATTGGTTCATACTGATGTATGTGGAACATTTCCAATACATTAATGGGGTGGGTTTTGTAATTTATTTATTTTATCTATAATTATGATTTTTATGGTTATATATAATAAATGAGGTATATGTTAGATTTATTTTAGATGTTTATGAAATACCAACATGATGTAAAAAATATCTTTATTAGGAGATTAAATAACTCCACTCATACCGAGTTAGAGAGTATCTTAACCAAGATTTTATTGATCACTTAAATGAGTTTGGGGAAGTATCCCAACTCACTCCTCATTATACACCATAGTAGAATGGTGTTAGTGAAATGAGGAATTAGACCCAGATAGACATATTCATATCAATAATGATTTTGGAAACTATTTTTTTATCATTTTGGGGATACTCCTTACCAACAATGGCATATACCCTTTAACAAGTATCAACTAAATCTTAGGTGGGATTCCATATCAGTTGTGCTATGGAAAGAAACCAAACCTGTCACACATATGTTTATGGGTATACAAGGCATTTTACAATACTATACCTAGTGAAAAAAATTCATCCTAAATCATGAAGTAAATCTTTATAGGTTATCCTAAAGAAACTAAATGGTATTACCTATATAACCCTTCATATAATAAATTAATTTTCATGATCCATTCCATGTTTCTATAAATGGAAATCATTTCCATTGTAAATAGAGGGAGAAATATTAAATTTGATGAATTTGATTCTCCTGATATATGAGGGTTGGTATGGGAAAAATATCTATAACAGACGGTGGGTGATGAAGGTATTCATGAGACAAAAGTACTGTGTATGCCCACTCGAGAGGTTATAAAACCAAAGTATTATGGTTTTATTATCACTGAGTCTAATGTCACATTACTCTTTGATTATGATTAACCTCTAATCAACAAGGGAGCTATAGAATTCAAGGATTCTTTTAAATATAAATATGGAATGCATTCTGAGATGGGGTTTATGTATTAAAATCAAGTTTGGATTTTGGAGGACCATCCAGCTAATGTAAAACCCATTGGGTAAAAAGGGATATTCAAGAAAAATCTAGACATGGATTTTTAGGTAAATACCAATAAAAAGATACTATTAGTGAAGGGTTTCAAGCAATTTCAAGTCATAGACTATGATGAAACCTTATCACTAGTATTTATTCTTAAATCCATCCAAATATTTCTGTAATAGTATCCTTCCAGGATTATGATATTTGAAAAATGGATGTCAAAACTTATTGTATTAATGGTAATTTTGTTGATGATATCTATATCACTCAACCAATAGGGTTTGTTTAGTCAAATAATTCCAATAAAGTGTGCAAGCTACAGAGATCCATTTATGGGTTGAAGTAGACATCATGATCATGGAATGTTCATTTGGATGAGGCCATAAGAGATTTTTTTAAGAATGAAAGAGACCCATGTGTCTATAAAAATTTTAATAGTAATTCCATCATCTTCCTTGTATTATAAATGAAATATTAATTATAGGAAATGAAGTAAAAGTATTATAGTCAATTTTGATTTGGTTAAATAAATTCTTCTTCATGAAAAAATTAGTTATAGATACCTATATTCTAGGGATTTAGATCTATCAAGATAGATCTTAGAGGATTTTTGGGTTATTTCAAAGTACATATATTGATAAGGAAAATAAAAATTACAGTATGGAACAATCCAAGAGAGGGTTATTTCCAATGTCACATTATATCAATCCCTCCAAGAAAATGTGTTCACAAACATAAGAGGAGATTGAAAGAATGAGTAGAATCCACCATTCCTCTATAGTGGAATCTTTCAAGTATGCTATACTATGTACTAGGTTTTATATTTCATTTACTTTAATCGTATTGGGATGATATTAACCTAATCCATTAGAGATACATTAGGAAACTATAACAAAAATCCTGATGTACTTGAGGTATAAAAAAGATATTTTTTAGGGTTATGAAGGAGTTAAGGAACTAGTATTTAAAGGATACAACCATGATACTTTCCATATATATCATGACGATCTAAAATCTTAGTTAGGATAATTATTTTTCTTGAATGGTGGTTCATTGAGTGTGAGAATCTAGTAGAATCCTATGGCCATAAATTATAAAATATAATCTAATTATATAACGACTTCTGATGTAGCTATAGAGGTTGTATGGATATGTATATTTTTCTTTAAGATTGGTTTTGTGCCAAGAATTGTAGACCCTATTCTAGTTTATTGTGATAGTACTATGGTGTTGGGACATTCCAAGGCCCCCAAGTCACACCAGAGGAAAAATCATTTACTTTGGAAGTTTCATTGCTTTACGTATTTTACTTAGAGAGTTTAATTAATACTTAGGAGAGTATCCCTAGAAGATAACATAGAAGAAACCCTAACTAAGTCCATATCTCTATATAATCAGGATTATCTTGTGAGCGCTAGTGGATTGAGACTTGTTAGTAGATGGATCTAGTACAAGTGGGAATGTTGAATGTAGGTTCCCTAGACCAAACTTATATATGTAATATTATAACCAATACATGTATATATTTTTATATATACATGTGTTTTATCATACATGAATAGTTTATATACTTTTGAATCCACTACATTTATGCTAATTTCCTTAGATTACATGTCAAATCAAAGGTTTATAGTAGTTCTTAGGCTATAATGAGGACCCAGAGATATTATAGCAGTAATAATAATGGTATTTACTATTGTCTAGATACATAATATAGATAGGAAACAGATGATGTGTGACTACCAGTTTTTGGGAGCTAATAAGCATTTAGACTTCTTCTCATGATGTTCGAACTTAGTGATCTCTAGTAGATGAGATCATTAAGACAACCCCTCTAATAGGAACACCACATGTTTAGGGTTTCATTGGTTATTCCAATCTACAAACATGTTAATTTCTCTCCTAACTTGAGATAATTATCAATACATTCTTTTTTATTGCATACTTTGATGTAAGGAAAAAACATAACATTGAAGTTGTGGTGAGGTAGCTTTTTTGGGTGTGCAATTAGTGGTATGGTAGTGGTTGAATGGTCAAGATATAATTTGTCACTTTCAAGTAGAGGAAGTGATATATCAGGCCTCGTTGATCAGGATGGTAGTATCTTCTAAAATACATGGCCATGGTAGTCAAATGTAAGTCTTTCCAGTTAGATCAACAAAAAATAAATCAAGAATGGATGATAGCACAAGATTAGAATATCAATTTATGAGATATAGTAAGAAAAATATATTATATTACCGACTATGTGTTTATAGGATGGTTTTCATTGTTATAACTATTCCTTGACTCTTTAGGGGCCTTGATGGGTTGTTAGACTCCACTCCAGGTCTATGATTAGTTATTCACTACTATTAAGATAAGGGCCTAGAGGGTCACACATAATAGTTTATTCAAGAAGTTTCCCTATTCTAGTGAATAGGTCTATAGAACATGATGGACCCCACCACAAGGTATGAAAGTTGTCCATGTTTTTTCAATCACTGATGAATAAATAAATTCATTATTATTCAAGTACAGAATATTTAGATTTAATTTGTTTCTTAAAAGTATTCACATGGTATTAAGTGAATACATGTAATAACATTATATGAATGAATATTATTTTAATATTCAATATTCATGTAATATTAGCAGAAATTAAAATACAAATTAATGACTTAGGTTTATCATGTGATATATTTATTACATGTTACAAGTATGTGATAAAATATAAATGATGATTATGATATTGTTATTTCATTATAACAATTCATTTATTTCTTATTTAGTTTAAATTAAATATATAAGGGTTGAGGAACTATATTTAGGTATTTTGGACATCCACTATATAAGTATAGAGGATATATTTCCAACTAGATTATTCATTCCAATGGTTTTAGAGGTCTTATATCCTCTAACATCATAGAGATATAAAGGATTTATCTAAGTGAACGATCCAAGAATACCTTCATGGATTGAAGGGATGAGATCAAGGTCATCATCATGACGTTGAAGGAATCGTCATATATTTTCACTATAACTAGAAATTTTATAAATGGCATATGCGTGGATTATTTATTCATGTGTATATGATCTAGTGGGGTTCTACCTCATATCATTAGAGTAAAAATCACTAACGATGATCTGTTGTCGGAAATTATTTGATTGGAATGAGGTAACTATTCAATTTTAGTTTTTCAGTTTTGATAATTCACATGAGATCCTCAGACCTTACAGGGACTCATATTGGTAGAGACGATGATGTTTTATTACTCAGGTGATGAAAATTTTAAATCTATATCCCACTAACTTCAGTTTCAGGCCCATGTACCATCAATGTCTAGTTCATTTCTTGGAATATGTGGTTGATAAATCATATTAGCATATAGAATTATACATACCACATTAATCTACACATATATACTACACTAGTCTTCTTGGAGATATTTATGCCACATAGCATTGGAAATAGTTCTCTCTCAAATTGTTCCAACTTGTAATTTTCAATAACTTTTTAGTATATATATTATTGAATAAGTCTAATAAACCATTATATCTACCTCAAAATATCATTTTCCCAAGAACTAAGGTTTTTACATTAAGTTAATATCCTGAGATTTTCTTATATTCTGGTCTTAACTAACTGTAATACCAACAAATGTTTTCTATATGTTAACAAAAAAATTACTTAGAAAATAGAGGTTCTCCCACTAACATTTTTTAGACACATGGAATCGGTTAATTCTAAATGAATATTCTATAATATTGTTTCTTAATTCCATACAAAACAAGATTTTAGTAACTTACACCCCTTTTAGATTTATATTGGCTCACCAACCCTTTTTTGTTTCATTGAATAGATGGCTTCCAAGATTTTTGGTCTTGAAATCCAAGGCCAAATTTTTAATGATAATATTATATATTTATGAAATGTGAAATTCTAATGGATTTAGGAATAATTACTTGTAATTACCAATAAAGACTTATCGGTACCATGCTTGTACCATCCATATATAGTCTCACTTTAATAACCACCACAGTATTCAAAATAATATTCCCATGTATTATGATATATGGAATCCATTATTGAATTTTTATTGATCTTTATAATCTTATCAATATACTACTTGTAGGATTCATTATTCTCAATGAATAATGTACAACAAACCATGGTGAATATAAAACCATTAACATGGTTTTATCCTTCCTACGTAGTATATATCTCTAGAATATTCCTTTTCCACGAGGTCTTGTTTAAATTGTTTTGATGCCAACTACTTGTGCAGTTATGTCATTGAGTAAAACCAATCCAACCATGATCTCACTATATCAAATAGATATATTAACCCTTTTATAAAAATATAGTCTATAAAATTACTATCACTTTTCTATTATAGGTATTTAAGTAATATCCTTAGAAAACTTTTGGATAACTAATTTATATGCACATTGAGTTTCTCTTGATGAAATTTTGTTTATATCCTAACAAACTCTTTGCATCTAAACACGTATTTTTATGACATAATTGATTTATATCATACTACCACTCATATGATATCCAATTTTCATGATAGTTGGCATGTGGTTATGGTATAATGCTATTATTTTTAAAGCATGACTCAAAATATAATATATATTTCCATAATGTATATAAGTCACAACATTGATTCTCTTCTATTTACAGCATGGCACTGATTTCTATAATAAAATATGTGTTTAGGAATTATTATAATCTATATTATCTTGATCAATTTTTTCAAGTAAGACTCATCATTGATCCTCCTTCTTAGAATCATATATTTTATGTGGATAAGGCATTGTGATTTTAGGGATTATTCTACGCTAAATTATAAGGATCGATAAATTTTTAGTAAAGATACTCTTCGACACACCAGCCCGAAGAAACTCATATCTTCTCACCATGAATATACCATACTTCACTTTCACATTCCTTATACAAACATAAATAAATATTATGAAGTATATTTATCACTAGCTTGACCATGGAATAGTTTAAACTCTCTAGATGAACAAATTATGAATTATTTTATACTTGACTTTATTTCTAATTGTTTATCTTTTTCAAAAATAATTACATAAGTGTCTTGATAATACATATCGATTTAGATCGAAATAGTCTAAAACCATACTTTTTATCCTTGAAAACTACTTATTTTTTCTTGGAAAAGTATTATCTTGAAAAAAGTTGGTATTTAAGTATTATATTTAATATTCATTAGGTATTTCTAATGATTAAATAATTACATAATTATTGTTTGAGTCTTAAAAAAATTATTCATGTAAGAACCCAGATCTTCTTTTCAGATGTGTTTTTCCTTTTTTGGGAGTTTTTTAAGAAAAGAGTCATTTCTGAAAAAAAAAAATTAAGTAAACGTCGTGTACTTTATGAGTACATGCCATGTACTTCGTTACCGCAGGAGTCCATGTGCTGGCCGTGTTAGGGCCACACACATGGTCATGTGGGTGACATGGAGGCCACCTAAAGTAGAGTACGGAAAAGGAAAGTACATGTCATGTACATCAAAATTACACACCGTGTATTTTCTTTTTTTTCATTAAATGGACAGGGGTCGCGTGTAATGGATAGGGTTGTCTTCTTCTTCAGCTGAAATGTCTCGGAGCACCTGTACAGCGCTGATACTTCCTTGAGCCCCCGATCGCGCATCTGTTCTACAAATCGACCACCTCCAATTGCATTGGAATCATATCAGTAATCTCTTCCTTCTTCTAGAGAATTGTTTTCCAATTCCTCCTCTTTTACAAGTTATCATGGGTTGAACGTTTTATGGGTTTTGGTAAATCTACAATGTTATAAGGAGATTCAAGCTTTGAGGTTCAAGTATATTGATCTCCTAACCCCCGAGGTAGTTGGTTTGTGTATTTCAGGTCAAAGTCTTTGAGTTTTATGTGAAAATTCTACCAATACCCTTGAACGGGGTATTGCGTGTTTACCGTTTTGACCCTGTTGTTTCTCTGATATACTGGTATGCCTGAGTAGATGATTATTTTTTGTGAATAAGGTAATTAGTTGTTCTTTGGATGTATTTACCATGCATGTTTTTCCTGTTTTGACCTTTGGGCCTTGTTTCCTGTTAGGCTGTTGTCTGCTTTCCCATACCTAGTATTGTAGGATAGAGTGACTTTTGTTCTGACATGTTGTTATGCTATAGACTACTATCCAAGTATTTCTTGAGTTTTAGATTGGCCGTTACGCAATGCTATGCTTTCTTGACGTACACAGGGCTGTGAGAACCTGGTGTATAGACCATAGGGAAAATTGACGTTAAGGGCTTCTCTAGAGTGTCTTTATAATTATACGATACGAGACCACATGGGGAATTGACATTGAGTGCTTCCCCAGAGTGTTTATAGTTCCCCAACGCAGGCCATAGGGGGAATTGATCTTGAGTTCTTCCCCAGAGCACCTTTAGTATGATACGAGACTATAGGTGGAATTGACGGTGAGTGCTTCCCCAGAGAGTCTATACTTTAGCTGAACCAGAGGGGTGAGAATGTGTGTTCCACTTAGAGGGTTTCTTATTCATGGTAGGTAGAACCATAGGGGATAGGCTATGGGTACTTCCTAGAGGGTTTCCTATTTTAATATCTATTTTTTTCTACTTTCTGTGTGGTGTTTTGAATGGTTAAACTGTGGATTGTTTACTGCTTAGTGCTTTCTTGTTTACTGATTTCTGTACTTTTACCCATTATATACTCACTGACTGTTAAGAACATATCTTCAGGTGGTTTTCTACTGGGATTTAGTCTCACACCCTATTTGGTCCATGCTTTTGAGCCCAAAAATATTATATTGCTACAGGTATAGACAAGGGAAAGTGCCCTTAGACTTCAGGTACTTTATTGCTTTAGAGCTGGAGAGCATAAGACCAAGCCAAGGCTTGCTATGCTAAGGATTTTCTCATCTATTTTTCTTTTGTACTTTGGTTTAGTACTGTATTCAGTATGGTGACTTTTCTGGCTACTTTCCTAGACACATATGTATCATGCATCATTTACATATATTTTTTCTCCAGTTGTTTCTCTATTAGTCTTCTGCTGTCTACTATTGTTGGATATTTACTGCTTCCGCTATTGTACGTGTTTCTTACTTTTACTGTGTACTCTGACAATGAGGGAATAGTTTCCCCACTATCACAACCAAGGCCCTCGCTACTAGTCAGCAGCCTCTGGCATTCGGGGAAATGCGCTTGAGTCCATGTGACCAACCGGGTACGGGGCACTGTTGGGTGGCTTCCAGAACCGGGGCGTTACAAAGCTGTATGAGAGGGGTTCTTTTCTATGGATTTACTGTTTGGAGCCTATATCCAGGGATATGATGGAATAGGTACATGGTAATAAGTTGTTCCTGGGAGTAGCTAACCCATGTACAGGAAAAAACCAATCTACCTCGTTTAATTGCAATTTTTATGGTTTTTCAATTATTATAGTTGATTTGATTTCACCTTGAGTGATTCACATTATTTGTGATGTTGTTGTTGATATTATTGAGGTTCTATTTCTATCACAACCTGATGAGATGAGGGTATTCCATCTCATGAATCATATAGGAACTTGTTAGAAATCACATGCCATGCATTCTTGCCATGTAATCAAGGATGCATTAGCGATTGCATGTAGTTGTGATATATGTTGTGTAGAATATGCATGTTTTTGTGATAGATGCCTTGATAGAGATACATGTTGTTTGATAGGAAATTGTGTGTAAGGTTTTGTTTGAATGAATGAAAAACTATGGTTCTTGAGGTGTTATGGGCCCTCATGAACTGGAATTTGGTGGATCATTGCATTTTCTTATTGTTTATAACTTGTATAGGGTGCCAAACTTTTATTCGCGGAAAGTATGGGCCCTCACGGATTGGAATTTGGTACTTTCAATGCTTGTTTTAGTATTTTCTGGGTTCCGGAGTTGTTTCTGAGGCTTACTGTCCAGGAAAACCCAAAATACACACCATGTAATATTAAGTACACGCCATGTGTTCTTCTGTTCAGGATGAAACAGTTTTTCTTAAGTACACACTGTGTACTTTATGTACACGTCGTGTAGTCTCTGACCATGTCGTAGGCTGTGTGAACAGAAAAATGGGATGGGAAGAGTTGGGTGGAAACATGCTTTGTCTGCATTGAACACGCCATGTAGTATAATCCTAGGAACATGACCGTGTAGCTAACAACATGGGTCGGTGGAGTCTTTTCTTATTCACGTCGTGTTCCCTTGAACATATCGTGTCGTCTGACCCAGGTACCCGACCGTGTCAAGAACAATACGGGTTGGTGTTATCCTTTCACATACATGCTGTGTCTGTTAGGAACACTCCATGTAGTTTGAGCAGTGTGTTTGGACATGTCACTAACAACACGGGTCAGGTGAAGCTTGTCCATTACACGCCATGTCTAACTTGAACACGTCATGTAGTCTTGTCCTAGGAGATTTGTGTGGATTAACCATGTAGAAGGACCCAGGAAGGGGAAGTGGATTCAAGTACATGCCAGGTGTTTTGAGAACACACTGTGTGTTTCGGGTGTTACACGACCAGTTTAGGAAAAAGTACACTCCCATGTGAATGACTTCCAGGAACACGCCTTGTAGGTAGTATACACATCATGTAGTCATGTTTTGTAAAACATGAATGTTTTCTTCCTTCTTTTCTCTTCTTACACTACTTTTTTTCAGTCCTTGATAATTCTAATCTAAGATATTCACATTGCCTTGTAGAGTCATGCCACCGAGAAGTCCTCCAGTTGTACGCCAGTTGCTAGGTGGTGATAAGACACCGGACATGGCTGATCAGGGACCACTTGCAGATCCTCCTATTGTTCCAATCTTGGCACCAACAGTTATACCTGTTACCAGTGCTGATGCACAGTTTAGGGAAGGCTTCATGAAGATAATGTAGGCCTTTCAGGGAGCGCCGCCTCCGGCCCTGTTGATGGCTAATTTGACATGAGTCTTCTAGCAGCAGCATCCTCCCACTTTCTCAAAAAAAGGATGACATCAGGCTGCAGAGTCCTGGCTCGAAACCATACTGACACTCTTTGAGCATTTTGGGATGCCTCTAGAGATAAGATTCAATCTCACTACCTATATGCTACGGGATTCCTCCAAGAGATGGTGGGATGTGATCTAACAGGTGGGTCCTCAATAGGTTATCGGTTGGGAGGAGTTCCAGCACATCTTCTATGACTACTTCTATCCGGAGACCCTGAGGGCCAACCAAGCCCAGGAGTTTATGAACTTTGAGAAGGGTACCCTATCGGTTATGGAGTACTCCTCTCATTTCATGGAGCTTCAGCACTTCACACCCTTCCTGGGAGGAGGTGGGTTATTCCTAGCAAGGAAGTTTGAGGATGGCCTCAGACAGGACATCCACTCTCAGGTGAATATATTTAGGTTGACTTCCATCGCTTCCATAGTCAACCAGGCACTGATCATAGAGAAGAATCTAAGAGAATCAAGAGTTGTGAGCTAGGGTGTCTTGACTTCCAGAGTTAGTGCTCTACCAGCTAATAGTCGTAAGTGCCACAGGGAGACTACACGAGGATATATGAGTAGGCGGGATGCATCTTCTGGTAACCAGGTGGTGTGCTACCAGTGCGGGAGAAACGGGTATACGAGGCTGCAGTTCTAGAGAGATCTAGTGGAGTGCCGATATTGACGCAACTTGGTCCACCTTCAGCATTTCTGTCAGATCCTTTCACCAGCAACTGGTGACAGGGGTTTATCTATGACTCCTTGTATCAGAGCAGCTTCGCTAGTTTCTCACCTGTCTGGGAACTGGAGTTCTTTCGGCCGTTCAGGCTGAGGTGGAGGTCGTGGCCATGGTGGTCAGTCACCAGTCCACCAGCGATAGTAGGGTGGATCAGATCAGAGTTGTCAGGTAGGGTCACAGGGCCATGGAGCAGGCTAGACTTTTGCAGTGGAGAAGACCCATCTGGATCAGGATCCCGACCCCTCTCTAGTTTGAGGTATGATCCTAGTTTCCTAGGTTTTATCTTCAGCTCTTTTCGATACTGGTGCTACACATAGTTTTATATCTGTCGCTATTGTGGAGAGCCTTGGGCTCTGTATATTTTCTTCTACCAATGTTTTGACACTAGAGACTCTGTTAGGGACAAGAACATCTAGTGTATGTCAGTGCAACGAGTGTCCTCTTGAGGTTGGTGGGTGTCACTTCATTTCAGATCTTTATGTTCTGGAGATGACAGGCTATGATGTCATTCTCAGAATGGACTGGCTAGTTCCCTTCCATGAATTCGTCGACTATTATCACCACAGGGTGAGTTTCATATCACCAGAAGGTGGATCCTTTCTTCATAGGGGTTAGTGGGACATCTATACTAGCAGAGTGGGTCTAGAGAATCATGAGTTGGGATGAGTTACAACCCACATTTCTAGTCTTTATCTAGATGACCAGGGGACTTCACTATTAGACTTTCTTCTAGTGGTGGATCATTTTAGAGAGTTCTTTATAGAGGACTTTTTAGGGTCGCCTCTGGAGTGTGAGGTAGATTTATCTATTGATCTTGTTCCAGGAGTGGCGCTGGTGTCCATTCCTCCTTATAGGATGGCTACACCTAAGTTTCAGGAGTTCAAGAAGCAGTTGGAGGAGTTGTAGGCAAAGGTTTTCATCCAACCTAGTACTTCTCCTTGGGGTTTGCCTGTCCTTTTTGAAAAAAAGGATGATGGTACTCTTAGGCTGTGTGTGGATTATCAGAAGTTGAAACAGTTGATGGTCAAGAACCGATATCCCTTGTCGAGGATTAATGACCTCTTTGATCAGCTTTGAGGAACCCGGGTGTTCTCGAATATCGATTTGTGGTCCGGGTATCATCAGTTGTGCATTAGACCATCTGATATACCTCTTACAGCTTTTCGGAGCATGTATGGTCTATAAGAGTATATGGTTATGTCGTTCGGTCTCAAGAACGCGCATGTAGTTTTCATGGCACTGATGAACCGAGTGTTCCATCCATACTTGGATTCCTTTGTGGTGGTCTTTGTAGACGATATCTTGGTGTACCCTTACACATGACATGATCATGATACCCATCTTGATATCGTTTTGAGTACATTGAGGAAGCATCTATTATATGTTAAGCTCTCCAAGTTCCACTTTTGGATGGACCAGATTCACTTCTTGGGTCATGTTATCTCAGAGACAGGAGTGTCATTAGACCCAGAGAAAGTGAGAGCAGTGGTTTCCTGGGAGCAATCGAAGAACTTCTTTGAGGTGCAGAGTTTTCTAGGGATAGCTGGATACTACAGACATTTTATACAGGACTTTTCATGCTTAGAAGCACCACTAACGGGTCTGAAAAAGAAGGGTGTGAAGTTATTATAGTCAGATTCTTGTGAGTCAGCCTTTCAGGAGCTGAAAGGAAAGATGACTTTAGCACTGATACTAGTCTTGCCAGAGTCTGGGAAGAGCTATACAATTTACTGTGATGCACTAGGTATTGGGCTGGTAGCTTTGCTTATGTATGGAGATGGACTCATTGCGTACGGGTCTCGGCAGTTGAGGCCACATGAGAGGAATTACCCGACGCATGATCTGGAGTTGGCAACTATTGTTCATGCCCTATGTTGTTGGATACATTACCTTCTGGGAGAGCACTTTGTGGTTTTCACCGACCACAATATTCCTAAGTACATCTTCACTCAGTGTGGTTTGAATTTGAGACAGTGAAGGTGGGTTGAGTACCTTCAGTATTTTAACGTTGAGCTTGCCTATACGCCTGGGAAAGGCAACACAGTGGCTGATGTGTTCAGCATGAGCACTCAGATATAGGCAGTTTGGGAGGCCAGTAGTGAGTGGAAGCTTATGGATCTATTGTCTGAGATGTATTTGGAGGTGCATGAAAGACAGGGGAAGACTTTTTTATCTTCTGTATATGTTACCTCTACACTTCTTGATCGGGTACGAATGAGGTAGCTATCAGATTCTGAAGGCCTAGTCCTACGGGAAAGCATGTCAGGAGAGGATCATATTCTTGGGTGGACCATAGGAAAGGATTAGATCTTGAATTTCCAGGGATGCATATGGGTGACAGCAGATATATGCAAGGAGATAATGTGGGACTTTCATTCCTCATTTTGGAAAGTTTGTCCTGGCATCACCAAGATGTATCGTGATCTACAACGTCAGTATTGGTGGCCAGGTATAAAGAGGGGCGTTGCTGGTTTCGTCATGAGGTGTTCCACTTGTCAGCAGGTGAAGGTGGAGCATCAATGACTAGCAGGGATTTTACAGTAGATACCCATTCCCGAGTGGAAGTGTAATGATGTGCCGATAGAATTTGTGATCGGTTTTCCGAGGTCTCCTCGAGGGAATGACGCAGTTTGGGTTGTCATCAATAGGATCAAGAAGGTTGCTCACTTCTTTCTAATCAAGGAGACCTTGACTGTTGATGAGTTGGGGCGGTTGTACATCCGGGAGATTGTACATCTGAATGGAGTTCCACACTCCATTGTTTCAGACAAGGATACCCATTTTACTTCTCAGGTATGGAAAGGGCTTCAGAAGGCTTTGGGCACATAGGTACTTTTGAGTAAAGCATTCCATCCCCAGACAGATGGCCATTCCGAGCGTACGATTCATGTGCTTGAGGATATGATATGAGCATGCATTCTGGATTTTGGAGGTTCTTGGGAGAATCATATACCTCTTATGGAGTTTTCCTACAATAATAGCATCCAGGCGACTATTCAGATGGCACCTTAAGAGTCTCTATACAGTAGGCCATGCCAACCACCTTTATGTTGGCTGGAGGTAGGAGAGGCAGCTTTGTTGTGACCTCGTCTTGTTCAGGTGACCCCAGAGCAGATATAGTTGATTCATAAGAGGATGGCTACTGTTCATTCTTGTCAGAAGTCTTATGCTGATCAGCGGAGACGACCTCTGGAGTTTGAGTTCGGGGATCAGGTTTTTCTATGTGTCACATCAAGGTTGGGACTCAAGAGAATCAGGAGATAGGGTATGCTTTCACTAAGGTACGTAGGGCCGTTTGAGGTGTTGTAGAGAGTTGGTATGGTTTCTATCGGTTGCAGTTACCTCATAGGTCTCAAAAAATTCATGATGTCTTCCACGTTTCTCATCTCTGACGTTACTTTTTAGACCCATCTCATTATTTCCAACCTGAGGAATTCGAGTTGGAGGTGGATGCATCTTTCGAGGCGCATCCTATCCAGATTGTTGATTTTAGTAAAAAGGTTCTCCATGGCCAGTATGTTCCTCTAGTATGGGTGTTATGGTAGCACAGGCGAGTATATGATGAGACTTGGGAGAGGGAGGTTGATGTACGATCGTAGTGGCTGGAGTTGTTTGAGGTTTCTTCTAATACGCCACACTAGGGAAATTCGGGGATGAATTTTGTTAAGGGGGGAAATTTTTAAGAACCTGGATCTTCTTTTCTGGTGTTTTTTTCCTTTTTCTGGAGTTTTTTGAGAAAAGAGGAGTTTCTGGATATTTTTGAAGTACACGTCGTGTACTTTATGAGTACACGCCGTGTACTTCATTGTCGCTGGAGGCTGTGTGTTGGTCATGTCATGGACACACACACGGTTGTGTGGGGTGACATGGAGGCTGCCTAAAGCGGAGTATGGAAATGGAAAGTACATGTCATGTACATCAAAATTACACACCGTGTATTTTCTTTTTTTCATTAAATGGACCGGGGTCGCGTCTAATGGACATGGGTGTCTTCTTCTTCGGCCGAAACGTCCCGGAGCACCCGTACAACTCTGAGACTTCCTTGATCCCCTGATCTCACATCCATTCTTCAAATCGACCACCATTGATTACATTGGATTGCAGCGGTTAGCTCTTCCTTCTTCTAGAGCATCGTTTTCCCATTCCTCCTCTTTTGCAAGTTATTGTGGTTTGAACATTTTATGAATTTTTGTATATCTACGATGTTATAAGGAGATTCAAGCTTTGAGGATCAATTATATTGATCTTCTAACCCCGGGTTAGGTGTTTCATGCCTTTCAGTTGAAAGTCTTTGTGTTTTATATGCAAATCCCACCAATACCCTTGAATGGGGTATTGCGTGTTCACCATTTTGACCATGTTGTTTCTCTGCTTTACTGGTATTCCTGAGTAGATTATTATTGTTTGTGAATAGGGTAATTAAATGTGCTTTGGATGTATTGCGCATGCATGTTCTGCATGTTTTGATATTTGGGTCTTGTTGCCTATTAGGCTATTGTCTGCTTCCCCATGCCTAGTATTATAGGAGGGAGTGACTTTTGTTCTGATATGTTGTTATGTTGTAGAATTCTATCCAAGTATTTATTGATGTTTACTTTGGCCGTTACGCGATGCTATGCTTGCTTGACATACACAGGGCCATGAGAACCTGGTGTATAGACCATAGGGAGAATTGACATTGAGGGATTCTCCATAGTGTCTTTATAATTATACGATGCAAGACCACAGGGGGAATTGGCGTTGACTACTTCCCCAGAGTGTTTGTAGTTCCTTGATGCAGGACACATGGGGAATTGATGTTGAGTGCTTCCCCAGAGCACCTTTAGTTTGATACGAGAATATAGGTGGAATTGATGGTGAGTGCTTCCCCAAAGAGTCTATACTTTAGCTGAACCAAAGGGGTGAGGCTGTGTGTGCCACCCAGAGGGTTTCATATTAATGATAGGTATAACCAGAGGGGATAGGTTGTGGGAACTTCCCAGAGGGTTACTTGTTGTGATATTTTTTTTGCTTCTGCTTTCTGTGTGGTGTTTTGAATGCTTAAACTGTGGATTGTTTACTTCTTAGTGCTTTCTTGTTTACTGCTTTCTGTGCTTTTACCTTCCATATACTCACTGACTGTTAGGCACAGATCTTCAGGTGGTTTCCTACTAGGATTTAGTCTCACACCATATTTTTCCATTCTTTTGGTCCAAAACAGATTATATTGTTGTAGGTATAGACAAGGGCAAGCGCCTTTCGACTTCAAGTACTTGATTTCTTTGGAGATGGAGAGCATGGGACCAAGCAGAGGCATGCGATGCTGAGGAGTTGCTCAATTGTGCTTCTTTTTTACTTTGGTCTAGTAGTGTATTCAGTATGGTGACTTTTTTGGCAACTTTCCAAGACACATATGTATCATGCATAATTTACATATATTTTTTCTCAAGTTGTTTCTTTATTAGTCTTCTATTGTCTACTGTTGTTGGATATTTACTGCTTCCGCTATTGTACGTGTTGCTTACTTCTACTGTGTACTTTGCCAATGAGGGCATAGTTTCCCCACTATCACACCCAAGGTCCTCACTACTATTCGGCATCCTCTGGTTTTTGGGAAAATTCCCTTGAGTCCATGTGACCAACCAGGTACGGGGCACCCCTGGGTGGCTTCTGGAACAGGGGAATTACAATTCCAAAATTGGAATAATATATCATTTTTTCATTTGATATGTGAGATTAATTTTTTGATAATACTTAACAAAAGTTTAACTAGAACCATTAATCATCGAAATGAGAATTAGTGTACTTCTCTCTGCTAACTTAGAAATCACCCTTTCTCATCTACTTGGAGAATTCACCTTACTTCTTGTGATGTATCTATACTTACTTGGTTACTATATTTAAATACACATATGTGATATGCACATTGTATTCTAGAACCAAGAAATAAAATAGAAACATTACTTAAAACATATGAATATACCTAAAGAAGAAGTGAGTACTTTTATCTTTGATTCATTTCATTGCATAAAAACTTTTAAGGACTTATTTCATGAAATGCGAATAAAATTACTTTCTTTTTAATACATCTTTTATTTGAATTATGTTTTTAAGGTTCATTTTTTGCAACACTTTACATTGGACATTCACATTGTCTTTCAACTTGTTCTCTGTAATAACTCTATATTAAACCTTCTTTATGTGCTTATTTTCTTTGAAAACAGTACTCAAATGTTAATGAAGTTTTTTCTTCATACTTACTATTTTGTAATATTAAAATAAATTGGAGAAAGTTGGTGATAAATATATAATAATGTGATGTATTAAAATATCATGATTTATCTTTCAATTTTGAACATATCCATTGTAAACATCATCTTATTCATATATTGTTTCTTTCTCTCCTTACAAGATTCTTGGAGATGTGATAAAATGTGAAATCATCTATTTCCTAATGTTGTATCCACAACTCACATTAGACATGGATGATATCTTTATGATGTAAACATCAAATGTGTCATACATGAGTCTCTTATAATCATTTTTTTCACCCTCACTTCCTTGGGTGTCTCAATAGGTATTGGGGACTCCAACCCCTTAAATTTACTATATCATAGTGTAACATTCTAGATCTATGATGTATTTTTTATTTTTTAATATATGATTTCAATATATAAGAATAAAAAATTCTAGAAAAAATAAAGGAATATTTGACTAATAAATCCCTCACTTCATTGCATCTTTATAAAACAAGAAACCATAGCTAATTTAGTAAGCTCACTATAAGTACTAGAAATACAACTAGAGAATGACCAATTAGAAAAATAATTTCGAATGTATAACCCAATTCCATCGAATCATCCATAATTATAAAATTGGTAGTAATAAGAATAGAAAAAATATAGAGAACAAGAGGTAAGTAAAGAACCATTATGGAATCAAGAAAATAACTTTGAAAGATTTTTATGTTTCTTTAATACCTTTAGGCATATGTATTATATGAATTTTTATTTTTGACTATTTTAAATATATTCATTGGGGTTTTAGTAGCCTTTTGGTGACTTAAAAATAAATTTAAAATGAATTTAAGATGATATTTGAAAATCAGAATAATATTGTGATATTTAAAATGACATAACTAAATGAAAGTTTTTAAAAGTAGTAATAACAAGTAAAACATTGAATTATTTTTAATATAACTTTTATAATTAAAAAATATAATATATAGTTTAAAATAATAATATTTGGTAAAGAAGTTACAAATATTGTTAAATAAAAATGAAAAATTACTATACTTTTAGTTATAGTATTTATGTTAAAAAAATTGGGCCAACCTTTGAAGGGAAACTTAGAGGATTTTGGGACCTATTAGGATGGAAGTTTGTTTTTGTAATTTGGAAGAAGTTTGGGGTAAAATGTATTTTCTTTTGTTATAAAATAAAATAAATCACCTCACATTGTAATATTTTATGATCAGACTCTCAATATTAATCAGAATATCATAAACAAAATTCTTAAGTCCATTAGTTTTGGAAGAACTATTTGGGGATAAAGGGTTCATCGAACTCACCTTAGTTCTGGAATGAATTTTTTGATCATAATGATGAATTATATTATTGTCTTATTGAATATGATGTAAATATGATGATTCTTTTCTGATCTTGGAGTTCTAATAAATTATACATTGTCTAGAAAACTTGTGATTATAGCCTTATAAAGGAAAGGGTTAGAACAAGTGCTTCCAATTAGATTGAGGGTTGGTTGGTAATAAAGAAGACGTGGGAAGGATATTAAGTTACAATAATTTCCAATGAAATACAGAAAATTCTATATTGATCTTAAATGTTCCCACAATCATGAGGTAGTCATGATTACAAGAAAGAGATTGTAAAAAATAATGTTTATTAAAGTCAATGATTTTCAGTATTAGATCATTGGTATGAGATTATGAGACGTAGAATTGGTTGAAGGCCATGAAGTTTTTTCAGAATGTGAGAAGATGAAGATGCTGGATTTTAGTCAAACTAATAATCCACAAGATAAAAATACTTATAGAAATAAGTTGGTGTGTACCATAATCTTAAATAGGAAATAAGTCATTGCTGATACTTGTACATTAGCTGTGGTTTTCCACAAATCAATCAGAGGAAGAATTGTTTTTATTGGGAGTTATTCAATCCAATTAAAAGGAAAAGAAGTGGAGTTTTTTGGGACTGATGTGTGTATGAAAGTCACATAATGGTCAACCAAATATATATTGACAATGTAATCAACCATTTTTATCAAGTTGAATTGTTTATCAATTTTTTCAAGAATAAAAGAATAACTCTAATATGTTTTTCTTCACTTAGGTTAATATAAATAGAATAAAAAAATTGTATCTTCATCAAATGGGTCAAGAGACATTGGAAAATATGTAGTGTCGGATCATTATACTTGAGGAGGAAAAAATCCCTTAGAATAAAGTAGAGACTAATCCATTAAGCACAGACACCAGAAATATTCATCAGATGCTGGAATTTATCAAACACAGGATCATCTGTTCAAGGAAAATAAGAAAAGGAGAAATATTTGGAAGCTATTTCAAATTGATTTTGAATTTGGTGATGAAGTGTTGCTGAGGAAGTGAAGGAACCTTTATAACTCATGACTATGTTTATGGAAGAATGATTTCAAAGTTTTTTTTATCTTTCGATTGGTACTGAACATCATAATGAGAATTCATATGTTTTCTATATGATCAATAGGTAAGGAGGAACATAATAAATAATCTATTATCACATATATGTATTAATCATATTGAATAAATCATAATGACAATCAGAATTGGATTAAACAATGGTTAGAAATTCTAAATTGAACTAAAGTTATGATAAGATTTGAGAAGTTTCATTAAGAATCAAGACGAGTTTAGAAGTGATGAAGAAGTCAAATATCTATTCGAAATAAAGGGGAATTTTAAATTTTGGGAAATTTGGTTAAGCAAGAAAACATTTTTGATTCCCATCTAAACCATTTTTGGTACACCAATAAATAGTAGGAAGTGCATTGTGCTTTCATGTATATTTACTATTCATTGGGGTAGATATAAGGTGAAAGAACTAAAAGTTTTTAGTGAGAAGGAGTTTTCAGATAGAGCATTCATATGGAAAGTTTCTGGAAAAAAAAAAGAAGAAGAAGTAATATTTTATTTAGACGCTTTCAGAATGGATAGGGTCATCATATTAGGAAATCAGATTGAGAATTTCAGACTGAGTCAGATCAATTCATAATTATTTTAGTAGTATTTTGGAAGATTTATATTATCAAACTGATCAATCATACTGATGAATCGAACTAATCCATTGGACTTATTATTTGAAGAAGTTATTACCACTAGTTGGGTAGTAAGGTGATGAATTATTTTTAAGTTTACATTTGTGAAATTTGACAAAGAATCCTAGTAACATGTTGTTTAAGTAATTGGTGAAGTTTTCTTTCCTTGTTACATAAACTTGTATCACATCATTTAATTCTATTTCAAGCACATTAATTTTTGTATTGAATGTAGTGCTATATAAGTGTAAAAATATATCCTAGTTTTTGTATCCACACAAAAGGATTGTTTTCTAGTTGATTGTGTGGTATTAGATTGTTTCCAAACCATATGAAGGTCATAGATGCTCTTGTGGAGTAGTGAACCTCGTACGTTTTTATGTTCTGATAGATGTGTGATTGTTTTTTTCATAAAGGTAATATCTCTTTAATATGAATTGAAGTTTTTTTCAAAATAAAGTAATCTTAAAAGAAAAAGATATCATTGAATCAATCCCTCCCCATCTCAGTGATAAATTGATCCTCTATTGGAAATTTGGTATTAGATCCAAGGTTCCCTTCATTTACTTTTTTCTGGTGTTTTTTAAGATTATTTATGATGGAAAATATAAATTATGTGATGAGTAAGGGTATTAAAGTCTTCTATGAGAAGAACTATCATATTAGGAAAGATATAATGTTTCCCTATCTTATATTTCTTGGGTATCATGTTCTTGAAGCTAGAACAGATATATTTCAACCTATTAATGAAAGCATTCCTCTTACATTTGTTTCCATGAAGTATCCTAAGAATAATTTAAGATCTAATAATGTTTTACTCTCATCACTTTCTGAAAGTGAGTTTTTAAGATTGAAGGGGGTTCCAATGCCAAAGGTAACTATGATAAGCTAAAGAAAAATTATAAAGTCAATAAAAAGTTGAATAAATCCAAGATACAAATCTTGAGGCTAAAGTATGGAGATCAAAATATGTGTGAGTACAAATATATTGGTGAATTATTTACCATGGTGAATTATATTGTTAGTATCATTATATTTCTTTATGAAAAGTTTGAAGACTCAACTATTTTTGAAGAGATCTTGAGAATTCTTATTGGTAAATTTGATGCCAAAGTTTCATATTTAGAGGATAGAGATCCTGAAACTATATCTCAATATGATCTTCACAGTACTCTCATTAATTATGATATGATAAGGGAGAAATTTATTAAGGTAAAAACAAAAGTTGATCATGAAATGTATTTCAAGGCTGCCAAGAAAGAAAACCCAAATAATATTCTCTAAGAATAAGCAAGAGTTTCAAATTCTAAAAATGAGGTATATAAAAATCTTGATTAATTTTTATCCTTATTTTGTAAAAATGTAAAATTAGGTACTAATAAATATAAATAGAAACTTCCCTTGATGTTTTTTAATGTGGATTCATTAGGTATGTTGTGCAAAATTTTCCTCAAAGAAATAAATATGTGGATAGTGATGAATATGAAAGAAGTCCAAAAAGATCCTGGAAGAAACAAGTTGATAAGGATAAATATTATTCCAAAGGGAAAGATAAAAAATACTGCAAATCCAAAAAAAGAATTTTTTTTCTCTAAAGATGATGAAGAAAAAGACACCAAATATGAATCCGAAAATACTATTGAGAATTCTTGAGAGAATAAATTTATTGAAATAATTAATAATTAGGAGTTCAGAATAAGTAGTTCTGAATAAGAATAAGAAAAAGAAACTTGATTATAATCTCATCTGAAATAATAATTGAAAGAATGTCTAAAGATTGTAAGGATTGAGAATGAAATCATAAAATTGAAAAATAAAATTTCATCAAAAAACAATCAATAATAGTTTCTTAATGATAAATTCAATTTTTTGAAAGATATTGATGACTTGAAAAAAAATATTGAGAAAGAAAAAACTGGAATGAGCATCTAGACATTAATATGGATGAAAAAGAAAAATAATTGGAACTTTTCCAACAAAAAAATCTAAATCCGAGCAGAGGGGTATAAGTTTCAATAATTTTATCTCTAAAGTTAGTGAAGGTTTTTTAACAGTTGAACCTAATAAGGATCAACAAAAATCACCTTCAAAGTTTAAGAATAAATAAAAAAAATTTGTGAACAGAAGAAAGATGGAAAATTTATGTATGTGTAAAAAACCAACAAATTAGTGAAGTCATAAGTTTCTAAATAATTTGAGTTTAAAATATTTTCTAATACTTTTGGTTTTGATAAGGATAGAAAGAAATATGTGTTTAAAAATATGATTCTATATAATAATAGTAAGGTTGGTGGTCAAAAATTTTATGACAAGAAAGATAAAAAAGACTATTGAGAAACATGCGTGTAACTTTGTACCGTATGGAAATTACATAGACAAATATTATTTCTATGGATAATGCTTGTATTGTGGTGGATTTGGGAATATAGAAGATATGTGTTTGTTTAATCAACAACAATACAACTATGCCATGAATTATAGGAGGTAAATTTTTAGTGTGATTCAATCCTCTCAAAGGAATAATTTTGATAAGGTTTTTTTGAATAAATATGAGAGGATAGTTATGAAAGTTGAAAATAAATTCGAACCTCTAGAAAATATTTTTGAATTATGTGAACAACCTAGACATATTTTAAATGGATTTCCTGTTTTTTAACTAATATAAAAAATTTTCTATCCAATTCTTAGAATCCAGAAGTGAAGAAAGATAAAGGGAAAGGAAAATCTCTTGTTGTAGAAACTGCACCAAAAGCTACAAAAATATAAACAACTTGGATCATAGATAAGGGTTGTTCTTCACATATGAAAGGATACTTAAAATTTTTTAATAATATAAAAGACTTCAAATAAGGAATAGTAACATTTGGAAATGATGAATCTCTCAAAATCAAAGGTGTTGAATTGTCCATCAACTGGGAAGAAAAGTATAAATTCAATAAATATTTGTTTGTTTATGGGATGAAACACAACCTAATATGTTTTTAAAAACATTTAGGTGAAGCAATAAAAGTTATTTTCAGAATATATGGGCTTATTGTGAAAAGATAGGAAAATGGAATGATAGTTAGAAGTGGCCAAAGTAGAGAAGAAAACTTGTTCCAAGTTGGTGAGGTTCAAAACTATTGTTACTTAAGCATGATATAAAAAAATCAATTGTAGTGTAAAAGGGTGGTACACATGTTTTAGAGAAACAAAAAAAGTTATTAAAGAGAGAAAATATCTATGGAATTCCTAATATGTTAATAAAGATAGATTGGTGTCAAAAACTTTTTTATAGGAAAATTCACAAACTCTATGCATAAGAAATATGGAATTTGTTCAAAAAAATCCATGGAACTTATTCATTTTGATATATATGGGACAATGAGTAAATAATCAACTCTTGGAGATAAGTTATTTATTACATTCATTGACAAATTTACTCACATTTCTTATATTATGTATATAAAAAATTAGTTATATGCTTTGAAAATTCTTAAAAGTTTTAGGAGGAAATCTAAGAGGGAATGTAAGTATTCAGTAAAGAAGTTGAGAACATACAATGGCGGTGAATACAAAAATGAAGAGTTTAAAATTTATCTTAATAAGCATGGAATTCGGGTTGATTTCAGTACACCATAAACTTCTCAACAAAATGTTGTTGCTAAAATGAAAAAAATAGAATTTTGGTTTAAAAGGGGTGAACTGTTTTACATGAACGTCATCTCTCTCATTAAATTTGGAGGAAATCCTTGAGAATGATTTCTTATATTCAAAATAGATGATTCTATAGGCCAGGTTCTGATATGAATCAATGTGTAATGTTTTATGACAAAAGTCCTAGTTTGAAACACTAAAGAGTTTTTGGGATTCTTTGCATCATAAATAAGAAATGTGGGAACCTTGAGAGGTTTGGGAAGAGTTGTGAGGATGTAATGTTTCTTACATATACTCTAGAAGGAAGAGGATATAGATTTTTAAACAAATATATAGGAATGTTAGTTGACTCTATAGATATAAAAGTTATTGAAAAGGCCAAGGAAGATTCTAAACAAACTTGTTCTGATAAAGAATATGAACAATATGAAATAATTTTGGTTAAAATTTATGATAAGGATATAAAAAATTGTAATACTACTCTAGAAGAAAAATCTAAGTTAGTTTTTTCTAGTGATGAAGAAAAATCATTAAAATCACATCCCAAGATGAGGAAGTAAGTAGAAGCTCAAAACATTATTGGTGATCAACATAAAAAGGTTCAAAAAAGAATAACATCAGAAGATATTACAAAAAAAATCTTTTTATACAAAAGTTGATCCAAAATATGTGAATGTAGATTTTGAGCATCCAGATTGAGATAATACTATCAATGAAGAGTTGGATCAGATTGAGAAGAATGATACATGGGAACTCAGACCTATCCCAAACAATAAAAATATTATTTGTATAAAATAGGGTTTTTGAAAAAAGATTAATGAAGATGGTGAAGCGATGTGAAACAAAGAAAGTATAGTGTGAAAGTGTTACTCACAAATTGAAGGAATTGATTTTGAAGTGACTTTTTCTATAGGGGAAAGGTTATAAATTATCAGAATATTTCTTACTATAGTTTCATAATGAAGTTCCAAATTTTTTTAGATGGATGTGAAATCTTAATTTTTTAATGGTGACCTTGATGAGGAGGTTTATACCGAACAACGATTTGGATTTTTTGTTAGGAATGATGAAAGTTATGTATGTGATTCGAAGAAATCCTTATATAGGATAAAATAATCTCTAAGGGCATGATATTCTAAATTGGATACCTTCTTAAGAAAGATGAGTTTTATGAAATTAAGGGTTGATAGAAATATGTATATAAAATAAAGTTAGAAGTTTTCCATCATTTTAATTTTTTTATGTTATTGACATTATATTTGATGGGAATGATGAAATAACTTGTGAAATATTTCTTAAAGAGATGAAAAGGTTATTTGAAATTTCCATGTTGGGTGAAGTGAAATACTTTCTTGGGTTACAAATTTCACAAAAATAAGAAACACATATTTCTTTCCAAATAAAATTATGCTAAGGAACTTCTTAAGAAGTTTGGCATGTAAAATTCAAAACCAGTTTTCACACAAATTTTTGTGGGAACCATGTTGACTAAAGATGGGGAAGGTAAGGAAGTTGAATATAATGATTCTTGGAAGCAAATTAGAAGTTTGTTTTTTTACTGCCTCAAGACCAAACAATGTTTATGTTGTTACCTTATTTACAAAATTTTAGAGTTCTATAAAATAATCAGATCTATTGTATGAAAAAATAATTCTCAAAAATATCAAAGGCACAAAAATTTTCAGAATCAAGTATGATAGCTCAGAAATTATATTTTTTTTGGGTATTCGAATGTTGATTGGGCAGGAAATGTTGATGATAAAAGATCCACATCTAGGGGAGTATTATTTTTGGGAAACATTTGTGTTATTTGGCATAAAAAGGAACAAAATTCCATAACCCTTAGCATAAATAAAGATGAGTACGTTGTTACCACTCAACATGCTAAAAAAATTATGTGGTTGAAGACTCGGTTTGAAGAAAGAATTAATTATAGAAGTAAAGTTACCCTTACTCATATGTTGTGATAATAAAAGTTACATCAAACTTACAAGAAATATGTTACAACATTCTCACTCAAAACATATTGGTATCAAATACCACTTCATCAAAGAGTGGGTAGAGAAGAATGAATTGAAGATGGAGTATGTTCCTATATAAGAATAAGTTTCATACATATTCACAAAACCTTTCCCTAAGGAAGAATTTTTTAATCTATTGTTGAACATGGGAGTCCAACCTCATTCTCATCAAGTTTTAGGTATGTGTTTTTTTCCCTCTCTCATCTATTCTTTGGATAGTTCAGTCAAGGGGGATAATTGTTTCATAAATCTATCCATTGATATGTGTTAAACCATTTAAGGAAGCATCTCTATAAGGGGGTTGTGGGTCAGCTATGATCGTAGAATGTAATTGTGTGAACTATTTCTAACAATTTATTGTATTGGTTGTAGAAAAGTTTTTTTTATAGTTAATTATAAGAAGTGAAGAAAGATGTGAAGAAAAGATGAAGATTTTTTATGTGTCACTAATTTTTGATATCATGAATTGTTTTGGAAATAATTATTGTTTCCTACAATAAGCTAGCTCACATTAGCTTATAATTATTAATAAGTGATTCAATTATTGACGTTAAAAATTGTAGTGATTTATGAAACATGGTTAAAAAATCAAAGAGGGGTTGTATGGACCTAGTTGTTTGGACGTTTTTTTTTAGAAGTTGGAATAATTTTGTGCTGAAAATTATTATTATTTTTTAAATAAAATAAATCACATAACTTTTCAATAGTTAGTGATCAGACTACCAATCATAATCAGAATATCAAACATAAATTTATTAAGAAATTCCATTAGTTTGTGAAGAATGTTTCAGGGATAAAAGGTTCATCAGACTAACCTTAAGTCTGGAATGAAAGTTTTTATCATAACAAGGAAGTGTATTGGAGTCTAAATTACTCTAATTTAAATCATATGATGCTTTGATGATCTTGTATTTATCATATATCATAAGTTGTCTGAAAAAATGTGATTATAGACTTATAAAGGAAAGGGGGAATAAGTGTTTCTAATTGGATTGAGGGTTGGTTGGAAGGAAAGAAGATGCTAGAAGGATGGGAAGTTACAATAGTTTCTAATGAAGATTTTATGAAGTTATGCCCATATAAAAAAAATTCACTATCATGAGGAATTATTGATTACAAGCAAAAGTTTATAGAAGAAAAAAAAATTTGAAGAAAAAGATTCCTGATCTCAGTTTATTGGTGTGAGATCACCAGATAGAAAATGGTTTGAAGGATGTGATGTTTTATTCGAAATGTGAGATGATGAAGATTCTGGTTTTCAGTCAGAATAATAAGCACAAAATAAAAATCATTGGAGAAAGAACTTAGTGTTTACCTTAATCTGGAAAGAAAAGCAGCTACTGCTAATACTGATACATCAGACACGGTAGGCCAGCTATAAATCGAAGGAAGAATTTTTTTTTGGCATTATTGGGACCAAAATAAGTGGAGTTTTTTGGGACCAATGTGTGTAATAAAGTCATAGATAGATCAACTAGATGGATATCAACAATGTATTTAACCATTTCATTAGGTTGATTTTTTTTTCAATTGGTTCAAATTGAATTAAGGAATCTGGTATGTTTTTCTTCAATTGGTTCAAGAAAAATAGAAAAAAATGTTTAGTGCCTTCATCAATTGGGTGAAGAGCCATTAGAAAATATATGGTGTTGAATCATCGAACTATAGGAGACAATGATATATAGTAATGAAGCAGAAACTGATCCATTAGGAAGAGACATCGATAAAATTCATTGGATGCTATACTTCATGGAATTCAGGATCATCATTCTAAGGAAAATAAGAAAATGAGAAATGTTTTGAAGTAGTTACAAATAGAGTTTGAAGATGGTGATGAAGTGTTTCCAAGAAAGTGTAGGAATATTTATAAGTTGTGACTATGTTTATGGAAAAACGATTTCAAAGTATTTTTATCTTTTAATTGGTATTGATCATCATATTCATAAGTCATTAATTTTCCATATGATCATTTGGTAAGGAGAAATATAATAAATAATATATTATCACACATGTCTTTATCGTAATGAAGAAACTGTAATGACAATTAGAACTGGACATAAAAATGGTTAAAAAGTATAAAGCGAACTAAATTTGTGAGAATATTATAGAAGGTTTTAGATGAATCAAGAAGTGTTGAGAAGTTCTAAAGAAGTCAAAGATGTATCCAAAATGAAGTGTAATTAGAAATTTTTGGAAATTGGGTTAAGTATGAAAACATTTTAGATTCTCGTATAAACCATTTTTATCACACCTATAAATAGTATGAAGTGCATTGTACTTTATTTCATATTTATTGTTAATGGGTGTCAATAGAAGGTGAAGGAACTAAAATTTTTTAGTGAGATGTTGTTTCCAAACATCACATTCTTGAGGAAGTTTTCTGTACAAAATAAGAATAAGGAAGATCGTATAAAGAGCTTCTCAGAAAAAACTAGGTCATCAGACTGGGAAATCAGATTGAGATTTTGGACTATGAAAAATGTAGTTAAAATTTTTTTAGTGCTCTTCTATCAGAGTAATTTTTTCGGCTGAGAAATCATAATGATCCATCAGACTCAGTATTTAAAAAAGTTCATACCAGTTGTTGGGTCTAAAAGTGAATAATTATTTTTACGTTTTAATTTTTGAAAGTTTAAATGTTAGCATAATAACTTTTTTTAAAATAAATTGGTTGAAGTTTCTTAAATTATTATAAAAGCTTTTATTACATAATTTCATGCTACTTGAACCACATGAATTATTGTACTTAAAATAGTGATGCACAAATGTAAGGGTATATATAACTTGTTGTATCAATATGAAAGGATTTTTTCCTAGTGGATTGTGTGGTATTGGATTGTTTCCAATCCATACCAAGGACATATATACTATTGTTCAGTAGTGAAACTTGTAAATTATTAGGTTCCTATGGATTTTTAATTACTATTTTTTCAAAAAGGTGATATATCTTTAACTGGAGGAAATTGTTGTTTCAATGGAAGCGAAACATAAAAGAAAAAGATATCACTAATTCACCTTATCCTTGTCATAGTGATACATTGATCCTGGATGGGAAATATTAGGGACATATAAACCACTTAGGAAGATCCACAAGGGGTCAACCCCATGTGGGAGGCGTCTACCCAAGCCATCCTAAGGTGGTCGGGTGGAGCATAGGTACTGCCATTAGTGATATGACACATGTATAGGGCCCCATCTAGTTCATGGGGAGGTTGGGTCAGGGCCCTCAAGGTCCTTGTGTAAGGAAACTATGTGTGCTTGTGATTTCAGGATAGAGATGTTGTGTCATGTATTATAAGAAGTCACCAAAACTATTCTCGTTTCAATGTGGGACAAGTTTTAAACCGAGTGATTTAATTTGAGTCACCCATTTGAGATCAAGTTTATCTGAGTACTTTACTCTTTTATTTATTCATCTTCTCTACTATTCTTCTTCCCTGAATCTATGAACTAGTATACCTCAATGTCTCCATGTTCCACTTCTTCTCCACCACTGTTTTCCACATTGAAACCATGTCCCAATAAATGTAAATTTACTAAATTGAGTGATTAAATTAAAAATAGAACCCTTGACTCAGTTTTGGTTATAATTTTTTTATTTCCCTCCCTCAGCTTCAGAAGTAAGCTATATATATTTCCTATAATCCCAAATAATCTAAATAATAGAGTTTATGAGTATCACATAATCTTGAGGAACAAATTTGTTCTTTCAAATTTATTGAAATTTTGAAACCCCTTTTCATACTTTCAAATGCAGTAACAATGGAATCATATATATATATATATATATATATATATATATAACATCAATCAATGAAATCAAACACTTATCCAAATAATAAAACTCTCAAATGCCTTTTTATCAAAAATAAATACATAGTTTTTAACTAAATTTTCTATTTGAGAATGATTGATGTAATTAAAAATATACAAACCTGTTATATAAAACCCTCATTATTTACTCACCCAAAATACCCGACTCACCCTCCCCAAACTCATTTTTTTTCTGTGTTCAAAATCCAATAGTCTAAGTCTCATCCATTTAAGGTAAGGGAAACTTTCTTGGATATTTATTTATATTCTAAAAAATATACTATATATGTATATGTATATGTATATATATATATGGTTTTCTTTTAAACCCTTAGTAAGGGTTGTTTTCATTTTAAGTTATCAAGTTATGGAATTAGATTTTTTTTCTAAATTTACAAGGATTCAGTTTTTTAAAAAATAAACAACACAATATATATATATATATATTAGGTGGAAGGAAATTAATTTTATCTTATTATGATTATATTTTCAAAGTTTATCACAAAAATATCCAATTTGGTTTGTGATGTAAAAAAATAACAATTTATTTTGTTATTTTTTAACCTAGAATTTAAAGAATATATTATTTTATTAAAATTTATATTTTAATAGTTTTAATGATATTAGTTATTATTTTATGTAAGTGCGAGTTATAATTTCATTGGTTTTTATCATTTACAGTACATTTTAATAGAAGTTATCATTTTATATATAAAATGTTCTTTTACATCCATGAATTTCATACATAATTTAGATATGGCCATAACAGATAGATATTATTGACATTTTATGCATTATTCATAAGAATTTGTTATAAATTTCTATGCAATTATGTTTATTCCTCTTTAAATTAAATAGATCTTATAAAGGTATAGATTTCACCAAATTCTTTTTATAATTATTTAAAAATTATATTATGCTATGTAAAAGAATGTTATGATTATTTTCTTCTGTGAAAATAATCTATGTATGATTTTTAATAGTTTTCTATTTAAGAGTGAGAAAGGTCAAACCGTTAAAAAAATATTAAATTCTAGAACTAGAGTATCAAATGAAATGATGGGGTATGGGGAGTAAACCCATGAACTCAAGGGGATGTTGTCTTATATTTTATATGGATAAGTGGTCTCATGGTTTTTCTTATATCCTACTATGTAACACAAATAATTCAAAAAAGTTATTATTTTCAATAAGGAGAAATCCAAATAAGTATTTCAAAGGATTATTATTTTGGGAAATAAATGGTTTTCAAAGTATTATACACTTATCAAGGATATTTTGAAATAGTTTCAATGCTTTAAAACCTTTTCTAGGTATTTATTTTATAAAATTATTTATTTAATAAAAGGTTTCCAAATAAATTTATAAACTTTAAAGAAAACATATTTACATATATTTTTAAAACCCTTTAATGGAAAATTTAGTGTTCACCCAATGTTTTAAAAGACATTACATGTTTCTTTGAAATTTAGATGATCTTTGTTTCATATAAGGAGGCATTGTATGTGAAGAAAATTGAATAAATTTGTGTACAGTTCTAATAAATTGTAATGTAATTGACTAATTATCAAAAACCTAGACTAGAAAAGGTCCAAGAATGTAAAATGTTTTGTGATTTTTTTAGTTTTCTTTTATAGAAAAAAATAAATAGAATTTTTAATATTGAATTAAGAAGATTGATTTAGGGACTTTATAGTTGGTATCAAATATATGGTCTAGATGATTTTAGAAAATTAGAACAAAGTATTCTTCCTTAGAAAATCTTTTTCCATAACATTTTCAGATGGAAGGAAAAATAACAAAAAAAAATATTTTACCCCTACCTGATGAATTGTATGAAAAATTAAGTCTAAAATCATACTAAAATGATTTCAAACCTTTTTCAGCCCTTTGACTCTTTTTTAAACACCATTAAATGATATCCAATACACCTGATATACTTTGATTCTTCAAAGGATCAGTTTTTGTTTATTATTCAATTTTTCAAACACAACATTCATCGTATGCATGAAAAGAATAATATTATGAGGGTATTTTCAAATTTTTTACCCTATTTGATCATTTTGAGTCTCTAGTGGACTTTTTGGAAGCTTTAGAGGAGGTTGACCTATGTACAACATATATGTGTCATGCATTGTGTTTTAGTTCATATGGAAGAATCAAATTCTTTGAAACATTAAAAGATAAGTCAATTTGATTATTTTATAGGAATCAAGTCCACTCATATCTCTAAAATGTATACCCCTCATACATTTTTCTCAATATCTTATTGATTTTTTAATGAGTTTGGCTAAAAAAAATTAAGTTGCATGTGGTAAAAAGAAGACAAAGAACTCGAAAATTCTTTAAGCATTGGTTTGATTAGAAGAAACCTGCCTTTTCATGAGAATCTACAATATTTTATATTCTGGTGAAGGTATGAATTAATTGTTACAATAAAAATTTAATAACAATAATAATAATAAGGTTATTTTTGTAGTAACACCAAGTTTGATGTTTGAAAGAAGAAGAAATGGGTTGTGTATAAGAACAAATTGGGAGGGTTCAATTCAATTAAGGGGGTTTAATGTAACTTCCCAGATCTATGATGTATTTTTTATTTTTAATAAGTATTTTCAATACATAAGAATACAAAATTTAAGAAAAAACATAATATTTTATTAATAAATCATCGAATTCATTACATCTTTACAAAACTAGAAACCATAGATAATTCAGTAATCTCACTATAAGCGCACACAAAAATTAAAGCACCACCAATTAACACAATAATGTTAAATATGTATCCCACTTACCTTGAATCTTCCATAATTAGAAAAGTGTAATCAAGAAAAATAGGAAAAATACAGAGAACAAGATGAAAACAGAGCACTATTATGGAAGCAAGAAAAGAATTTCAAAAGATTTTGATGTTTTTAGAATACCATTTGGAATAGGTGTTTATAAGACTTTTTGTTTTTTAACATTGTAAATATAGTCTTCATGGTTTTAGTATCCATTAGGTGACTTAAAATAAATTTAAAATGCATTTAAGATGATAGTTGAAAATAAGAATAATAATGTAATATTTAAAAAGATATAACTTAATGAAAATGTTTAATAATAATAATAAGTAAAACATTAAATTAATTTTAATATATATTTTATAATTATAAAATGTAATATCTAGTATTCAATAATAATATTCAGTAAAGAGGTTACAAATAATGTTAAAAAAGGAAATTTAAAATACTTCTAGTTATATTATTTATGTTAACAAAAAACTTTAGACCAACCTTTAAAGGATAACATGGGGGAACTTCAACCACATAGGAGGACCCACTAGGGTTCAACCCTGTGTGGGAGGAGTCTACTCAATCCATCCCAAAGTGGAAGGGTGGCTCCTTAGTGAAGCATATGTACCGACATTAGTAAGTGGACCCATGTATAGGGCCCCTTCTGGTTCGCGTAGAGGTTGGGTCAAGGCCCTCAAGGCCTATGTATAAGACCATTTTGTGTGTGCTTATGATTTTAGAATAGAGATTTTATGGCTTGTATTATAAGGAGTCACCCAAAATCTTGTCATTTATATGTGGGATGAGTTTTAAACTTATGGATTTAATCTTATTCATTCATTTTAGATCAAGTTGATATGAGTTGTTCACTCTTTTCTCTATTCATCTTATCCATTATTCCTCTTACCCACATCTAAAAACCAGTACACCTAAATATTTTAATGTTCCACTTCTTATCCACCACTTATTTCCTCTTCAAAACCATGGCCCAATCAATGTCAATTTTCTGAATTTCATGATTAAAAAATAAACAAAACCCTTATCTTAGTTTTTTTTATCATTTTTTTATTTCCCTCCCTTAGCTTTTGAAGGAAGCTATATATATTTTCTATCATCCAATATAATCTGAATAATTGAGTTTAGAAGCATCTTAAAAGCTTAATGAATACTTTTATTCATTCTGATTTTGTCAAATTTTCAAACCCATTTTCATATTTTTTAAATGTGGTGAAAAGGGAATCATAAATACATACACACGTATATATATATATATAACATCAAGAAAGATAATTTAAAACCTGGCCAAATAAAAAAAAGTCTCAAATGCCATTTTATAAAAAAAATACATATTTTTGCAGTAAAATTTCCATCTGAGAACGACTAATGTAATTAAAAATATACAGACCTATTATAAAAATCATCATTCTTTTATCAGCCAAAATACCTGAATCACCCTCCACAAACTCATTCTTTTTCTCTGTGTCTATAATCCAATAACCTTGGATTCATCCATTTAAGGTAAAATAAATTTTCTTAGATATATTCATTTATTTTCTAAAAACATTACTGTATATATATGGTTTTCTTTTAAACCCTTATAAAGGGATGTCTTAATTTTAATTTATCAAGTCATGGAATTGGATTTTTGTGCTAAATTTACAAACAATCAGATATTTTTTTAAATAAAGACCACAATGTGTGTGTGTGTGTGCAAGGAAATTACATTAATCACATTATGAATCTATTTTAAAAGTGTATCACAAAAATATCCAATTTTATCTATGATGTAAAACAATAACAAAAAAATTGTTATTGTTTAACCTAGATTTTAATGAATAGTTGATTTTATTAAAATTACTATGTTATTAGTTTTAATGATATTAGTTATTATTTAATATAAGTGGGAGTTTCCATTTTATGGGTGTTTTATCATTTATAGTACATTTTAATACAAGTTATCATTTTATGTATAGAATGTTCATAATTGTGAATCCATTAATTTCATACATAATTTAGATATGGCCATCATTTTTAGATATTATTAACATTTCATGCATTTAGAATGATCAAATTTTAAATTTTTTATGAAATTATTCTTATTCCCATATAAATTAAATCAATCCAATGAGGGTATGGATTTATCCTATATATTTTTAGAATTTATGAAAAAAAAATATTTTCCTATATAAAGTAATGTTATGATTATTTTCTTCTATGAAAATAATTTAAGTATGATTTTGAATGGATTTTGGGTTAAGATTCATAATGGAAGAACCATTAAAAATGTTTTCTTGAATTATGGTTCTAGAGTATTGAATGAAATGATATAGTATGTGGAGTAAACTCATGACCTCAAGGGGGTGTTTTCCTATAATTGATACGACTAAGTGGCCTCATGTTTTTTCTTATGGCCTACTAAGTATCATAAATAATCCATAAAAGTTATTATTTTTAAGAAGGAAAAATCCAAATAATTATTTCCAAGGATTATTATATTTGTATATAAATGGTTTTCAATGTAATATACACTTATTAAAGATATTTAGAAAATATTTCAATGCTTTCTAAGTATTTATTTTATCAAATTATTTATTTGATAAATGTTTCCAAAGAAATTAATATATTTAAAAGAAAAATTATATAAAAATATTTTTAAAACCCATTACATGGAAATTTAATGATCACTCTATGCTTTAAAATAATTTCTACATGTTAATTTAAATGATGTTTGTTTCATATAAGAAGGCATCGTATACGAATAAAATTAAATAAATTTTTTTTACAACTTTTATAAATTTTAATGTATTTGTCAAATTCTCCAAAACCTAGACTACAAAAGTTCCTAGAATGTAAAATATTATATTAATTTTTCAGTTGTATTTTATATAAATAAATACACAATATTTTTAGTACTGAATCCAAAATTTCGAGTTCAGAGCTTTACACGTAGTACTTTGTGAAAGCACTTATAATTCTCTTCTAAATTCATGTTGGTTATGAAATTGAATTTGTACAAAATTAATCACATTGTACTTGTGGAATTATTTTCCATTTTATACAAAACAATATATAATATTTGTACATTTTTCTTGATTACTGGTCATACATTACTAATTAATTTAATAATCAAATGTATCATACTATTTTATCAAACTATAGCAGTCCTCACTACTAGACTCAGAATACTCTGTTACGTGAGTATTTTAATAGAAAGGATCCTTAAAACCTCTCTTCATAGTATAAAAGTTTTTTCTACACCACAACTCGGAGAGTTTTAAATTAGGAATTAAATTGACCATCTATAGTCAATCGCAGTTCCTTGATATGTTGGGTGAAGTCTCAGTTTCTAAAAATCGTATATATGATTTACTCAATGCTTGTTTCTAAAGTTTTGATAAACTATCCTTTTCTAATTCTTTTTTTTCTAACTTTAGTTATGGAAACTCATCACACTTGTAATAACTCTATGGTAGTAATAGTCACCCGTAAATTTTGTTGAAGCGCACCTCGTACACCGGGTTTTGTTCAAATTTGAATGACGGAAGGCATTTGTGAATTAATATTTTTTTACAAGTTTATAACTATTTATCAATGAATGAAATCATTTTCTATTTGACATGAATGTACTATGTGATCTCACTCACTAATGTCTATGAAATAAATATAAAAACATTCATCATGTGATAAATTGATTTAATATATGTATTTTAGTTTATTATTTAATGTGATCATGCTATCTTGAAAACACACAAAATAATAAACAATGCATAAATTAAATAAACATCTCGACTGATATTTAGTATCGATTATTTGTTGATCCATTTAAACTAAATGAACCAAAAATATAAATGGGGTATAATACCTTAGTCATCTCTCACTCATATCGTAGATTACACCTTGGTCTAATGTAATAGTATCTTGTCCGGATTATTGTCTCATTTTGGCATGGTTTGTGTCTTATACCATCTTTGTCATAATACATAAATAGTTTCATAAGGGATAGAGGGTCTTGAGAGTGTAGAATGCATATCAAACACATTTATATGGGAATTAAAACTATTATACATATTAAACAATAAAAAATGGCGATGTGCAAACCGTTTTATTTAAATAATTAATTACATGAATCACACACAATTTAAATAGTTAATTAAATAAATAAAATCCAGACATACATTGGTCAGGCATGCTAAAAATCTTCTGGGACACAATTTACATGATAAATAAAATTAAATATATGATAAATTTATATCAGATACAATTATTGAATTAAAATAATTCTTCCAATTTTAATTCAATTAATATATAACTCAGTCCATATTTATTTAATTATATTTCAAAATAAAAACTTAATTTTGAAATATATATATACACATACGCACACACACACACACACACACACACACACACACACACATATATATATATATATATTAGTTTTTATTTTCCCTATAGGGCACAACCTAACAGTTTCTTCCCAATGGTGGTGTTTGGGAGGTCTCTGTTTCAAGCCTCCCTGCATGCATGTAGGTAGAGTTTGGTTGTTTATTACCCTTACCCGAACCAATGTAATATTATAAATTAGTTTTTATTTACATATATACATATATAAATATATATATAAAAAATTTTCTCGGGCTCAGTGCACCCCGGATAGGATTAGTCTAGATTGGAAGGACTCTTTCTGGTAAGTTCTAGGTTAATCTGTAACCATATAAACCTATCCGACCCATTTTGGATCATTACACTTATGGAAGGAGGGTATCCTATGGGGATATGATCTATGGTTTACTGGAACGGGAGTACGTTGGTGACCAAAAATAGGGATGCGAAGCGCGGACAGGCTCGGGGCGAGGGTGATCCCAGCAAGCCATCGGGCTAGGGAAACAAATAATAAGGGGAAATACCCCCTCCCCTCACCCCACCTCCCTTCCTCACCTCATCCCACCACACCTCCTCCAAACTCATTAAATTATTCAACTCATATTCCTCACTCCACCTCCACCATTACCCTGTACTATAACTAATTTTCACACACGAACTTCGATCAACGATGTGTGGGGGATACAGTTGAGAAGGTGGCGATTGATAGTGGAGTTCCTGATAGGGAGACGACAATGGGAGACATTTATGGATGAGAATAGGCGAAGAGAACAGAAAAATTAGGTGATGGAGGTGATGATTATGATTAGTGATGAAAAGTGGTGAGCGGGTGATAGGTAAAATCTAGTGTGAACGATGGAGATGTACTGTTGATGCGATGACAAGAAAGTGATGTGCAGAAGTGAGAATGAACGATGGTGATGGGGATGATGATGACATGAGATTTTATCAAGGGAGCGATGATAAGGGTCTTGGGAATTAGGTGAGTGGTGAAAATCAGAGGGATTGAAATTTTAGGGTCTGAGGGGAGGAAGAACAAAGAGGGTTCATGAAGCTGGACGAAAGAAATTTTGGGGAAAAATTTCGTTTTGATTTTACAACCAATTGATTTTGGGATCCTTAGTATGTTAATCTCTATAAAACTCATCATTCCTGGTAAAATAGATTCAACCACAACTTCATCCTTATGAAATTTTATTCTAAAAATTTATAATGATTATCATTATTATTTTTTCAATTAGATATGTGAATATATTTCTTTTGATTGACCAAATTTCATAATTTTATTCATTGTTTTTTATTCACTGTATTTATAGTTTTTTAGTGAAATAAAAGACAACTAGGCTTGGGAAATCATTATACCTAGGCCATACTGAAGTCAAGAAAAATAAATATGGTCATATGGGGATATTACGGTAGCAGTTTGGGCCAGAAATGGTGGTTCAGTATCATACAGAGAAGGCAAGGGCTTTACAGGAGGAGACGACGACACTGAGAAGGTGGGTCAGGGTTTCTAGAGGTAGTACTTAGCGTGACATGATGTTAGGCAGCATCTAGTGAGGTAGGCAGTGGGGATTTTGGCTGGCGGTGGAGCTTGGTTTAATGGGGAGGCTAAGGGAGTGGGAGACAATAGCCGATGGAAAACACCAGGTCTCTATGCAAGTACCTAGTCAAATGGCGGGAGCCTAAGATCTGAAGGAGATCTTCCTGTGGGGAAATAGAATGTGGTGGCATGTTGCTGCTGATGGAAAAATAGGGGTGTGGTAGGTTCAGAGGTGTCTATAGAAGAATGAAACTGATAGAGGGGTGGTGACATGACCAAGAAGTGGCTCAACCTAGCCAAAGGGAGAACAGGTCGTAGGGGAAGGAGTCGACTCAATCATTGTTTCTTTTTTCATTATCCATAGTGCTGATAGTATCAGTCCATTTTCAGAGAGTGACAACTGGGAATTAAAACTCTCATCTATTTCTTGATAATACCTCTTCCAATTCTTTGAAAAATGGTTTTTCACTGTTCATTAAACTACCCATGGTTCTTATCTAGCATTAGGGGGAGTTTTGGTCCCCAATTATCATTAACCCTTTAAATATATATTTATTATTATTATTCACTATACTACACATCATCCCTATTATATATTATACTTTTTTATTTCTATTATTCTCTTGATGATAGGAACCCCACCCCAACATGAGTATTTTTTTTGTTTGCCTATAGATATACACAACAAGCCCCTTTTTAGCCTCTTACTTTCCCTAATATTCTTGGTCAAAACTCCTCAACTCTAAATCCTATAATCAGATTGTCAAAAAAAATTCTTTTTTTCAAAAATTCAACACACGTGGAAAATTAAAATTTAGAAAGAAAAAATATATTCAACTATCCCTCCATTGGAGTTTAGGTTTGTCAAAATTGCTTCTTCTTTCATATATATTGTCATATATTTACTTATATATGTTCTTCAAAAATTGTACCCATAAAAATATGATGATCTGATTTGAAATCTTTAGATGTCTATATCTCAGCCATCTGATATCAGATTGGATCATCATTAATGGAATTGTGACCATATTGACGTGCTCTATATAAATTTAAGGCCAATTTAATTTTTTCCTTAACTTAAATCATTAAATTATTACTCTGATACTAATCAAAAGTATTAATGCATAAATTGGATGTTAGTAGGCTAAATATATCAAATTTTCACTATTGATTGATGTAACAACATCGATCGCTGACAAATAACATCCCCAGTATAAGACTAAGGATCCCACGTGATGAAATTTAAGCACAAATCATAAACCAAAAAATAAATGGTTCAATATAAAGTAATGATCATCATCTCCTTATCACCAAAACTCGATACTTGAAGGATCTAAAGTAGAATACCTTAATATCATACACATGCACTTTTAAATTCCATGTGTGCATCTATATTCCTATTCTTGGTGCTAGCATGAAGGTCCGACGAATTCTATAACATCAAGATGACCACCACATCTTCGTTATTATGATGCATCAAGTAAAGCTTGATATGGTTTCTAGGATCAAGAGAATCTCTCTCTATGAATTGAGAGAGTAGGTAGAGGCTCTCAAAAATGAGCTATGAATAGTACTCACCATGAGAGCCTCCTCCTCCTTTTATAGTAAGTTTCTAAAATACTAAAAAATGGGTCCTTAACCCGGAATATTTATTACTCGCTATAAATGATGTCTTATGACTAATTTACTGAGTCATAAATATCATTTATATTTTTATCACATTATGGTAAAATAATAAAAATATTATTTTATAAAACTGATTCATTAACTCAAATCTTCATTCCCACAAATATTAACCAAACATTTAATATTAAAATAATATTCAATCATATAATATTTTATATGTATTTTCTTTAATACTTGTAAATACATTTAATAAATATATTCAATAACAGTTATTCTAAACATGAAAAATAATAATATATTTATTCCTTGGTGATTGAATATCCTAGGAAATATCTCAGATGCCATTATGGGGTCCGCTATTCCCTCTATCCCTTTTCATTAGAATAAAGAATACTATTGGATACACTAAGTGTGTCACCTTTTAGTCCCTTATCTTGATAGTAGTGAATACTATTCACTAACCAAAAGTGAAGTCTAGCAACCCATAAAATCCCATAAAGAGACAAGGAGTAGTCATAAAAATGAAAATCTTCCTACGAACGTATGTCATGTAATATAATCTCTTTTTTAGGTGATATATTATAAAGTAGGACACACACTTTGTGTCATCATCCTTTCATGCTTTATTATTCCTTAACATTACTGGATAGACTTACCATCTTCTACCATGCCCATGGATTTAGTAATGGTACTACCATCTTGATAAATTAGGCATGAGATATCTCTTCATATAAGAAGAAACAAATACTTTCTTGATTATTCAATCAATTTTATACTACCAATTATGTGCCCAATGCAAGAGACCTTGCTACAACTTCATTTCTTTAGTTTTTCCATTGCATCAAACTACATGATCAAATAGTTTTCATCAATAATAATATCAATTCAGGAGAAAATTAAACATGTTCGTAGATATGAACTATCAATGAAACATGAAATATGTGGTTTTCCTATTGTTGGGTCTATCGTAATGATCTCATCTACTCGATATCACTAAGTGTGAACTTCATGAGAGGAAGTCTCAATGATTATGAGCCCCCATCACCTAATAGTCAAATATCAACTGTTTCAATTCAGTATGATATACCTAGAACATAATAAATATGTTTAAGATTAATTTCATAGTATTTTCAGGTCCTCATTAAATCCTAAGAACTGATGTAACCTTTTGATACAATAAATAATCTATGGGAATTACCATGTAAATAGTGGATGCAGAAATATCAACACTATTATGGTAAGTGTTTATCATGACTAAATCACTATATACATGGTATGTTAATCGAAAATTACTATTTAAGTTGGGTATAAAAAACCTTCAATTACAAAACTATGGAATTAAGAAAACAAAACATGTATGGAACACTAAGTTAGATTATTACTTTCAATCAATGGAGGAATTTTGAAGTCTTTGAAGCATGATGTATTTTTTAAGATAAAAAAATGATTGAAATGTAATGAAAATAATTTTAAGGGGAAATGTAGAAAAATAATACTTTTTTAAATCTAAATGGTAGAAACTTTACTAATGTTGTGGTGTGGGTCCCATTCCCAAATCTAGGGAGACTATTACAAGAGAAATTAATTTATTGACAGAAGAAATTAATTTATCATCAATAAATTTAGATGAAAGAAATAATGAAGGATAGATTCAAGGAATTTGAACTTTATTTTTCCATAATGAATTTACATACAACCAATGATGATAGAATGATTCATAAAATCAACCCTTTACATGCAGTTTTTTTTCCGAAAAATTGAGTTGATTTTTTCTCATGTATTATAACTTGTATCCTTCCAACACTTTATTCAAACAAAGAAACAAAATTATTGGAGTCTACTATATTTTTTTATCCTACAATCTCCACTAGTCATCTATGTTTTTTTAAAAATATACCTTTCATTATTTATCTTACAGAATTCCCTCGATCCTCATCATACTCTCGTGACCTATGGAGTTGCTCTTCATGCCTAACCCATTTATTCCACCTTCTATTATTATAATGTCTCTTTTGATCTGGTCCTTCAACATGGATTCAATCTCTCACCTACACCAAAACTCATTGACAACTCTCCTACCCATCACCATTGTGTGGCCACTTCAACACTCTTAGTTGGTTCGAATACCTTCATTCGACCTGGTTTAGTTTTGATAGAGTTTGGTGAAAGAAATATTGATTCCTGATAAGATCTCTATGAAGAAGAAAGGAAAGTGAGCTTTCTAATGCTACAACTCAAATTGATCTCAGGTTTGTTGACTTTCCATAATCAATCCTCCATTATAGTAGATACTTGGTAGGTAAATCATGTTCTTGGGTGATGGAAGAATACACAATGGACTCGGAGGCTCAGAAATGGTCTTTTTCTATCGTAAGTGGGATTTGGTGAATAAACTAGGATCTATAAGTGATTTCTTACTCCTTTACCATTCCTGGTGTTGTATCCTTTTTTCCATGAGCATTCATGAATTTTTCAAGGATTGGATGATGCTAACTCCTCAAGACAGGTTTCTTCCACACCACCTAGTTCAGTAAGTTCAACATCCTCATTTAGTTTCTATAGTCTATATTCTTCTATTTTCTAAGTCTTTATTTCTCACCTGTTTTTCTTAGTAATAAATCATTTCTCACGGTGGTGTTCATATTGTGTATGTAGGATCAATTTTGTTCGAAGAACCTTATATCTTGGTGTTATTTTATTTATATCTATTTTCTGTTTTCAAAATTTTTAAATAACACCCACAATACTACAAATATGGGCTTTATTATTGCTGAAAATATATTTCATCAGTTCTAAAAAAGTACTTAAGTAATAATCACAAATAAAATATCATAGCTTTTATCAGTGATACAAATAGAGCTCATAAAATATCACATAATATGTGATAAAAAAGTTCTAATAAAGTGGTCCCATTATTAGTAATATTTCTACATTGATAAAGGGGTGCCTTTATCTGTACTTTTTAACACTTATAATGGGAATGCTTATTAGTGTAAGAAATAGAACTGATAAAAACCAATATGTAGTAGTGTGTTGTTAAAATTACCACACACTATATCAAAAAATTTAGTTTTTAATTTCAATTAAATTTACATCACAATAATAAAAAAATACCCAATGATTAAAAACATTTTAATCTTTTTCATCTATAATTGCATTGATACGTACAATTTATCACAGACATTAACAAATTCAAAAATATTATTTAATTTTATATGGAACCCCTATCAAAAGAGCTTTATCATGCTACCAGTTACCGAATAGACCACCACAAATTGAAAAAAAAAGAGTGTACCTGTATAAAAAATTATTATTTTATTAATACTATAAAGAAATAAATTAAACATAAATATGATACAATAGATTAATAAAATGTCACTTTTAAAATTAAAACATAAACATCAAGTTATACTAGACCCACCATGTGTCATATTATTGTGGGGTTACTTTCTAAACATCAAAAGATTTATTGATCATTTCCCTAAAGTGTCACGACAGACTGAGTTCATTTTCATTGTTTTGTGTATGTGATGGGTGTTTTGAAATAAAATGTAAATTGTAAATAAAAACATGCACATTGATTAATACCAGCCACAACGTGTGTTAAATTGATGTGTGGATGATTCATAAACATAATAAATAATTTATGTATCATTTTTCTAAAATATCAAGTCAATTATAGTGTGTCTTCTAGGTTTTTAGTGAGTAAAACATGTTTCTAAGTCATTTTTAAATTGAAAATACACACTTTGAGGGTTATCGGACACATCGTGTATAAAATTGATGTTTTTCCAATTCTTACACATCATAAATGACTTATGGATTGTTTTCCTGAAGTATTAAGACCATACGAGTGTGTTTTCTTAGTTTCTAGTGACTGCCACATGTTTTTATCTAAAATGTCACTTTTAAACTGAAAACACACATTTCGAGTCATATCAAATACACCATTTATTGGATTGATGTTTGGTTGATTCCTATAGGTCAAAAATGACAAAAATATCATTTTTTTAATTTATAAAAATAATATAAATGTGTATGTGACATGTGTTTTGAACTAAAATGTCAATTTTAAATACAATCACAGACATTAAGACATATCGGTCACACCTTATGTCCGATTGATAAGTGGTTGATTCCTACACATAAAAATTGACTTATGGATAATTTTTATAATGTGTCGTGGAAATATGAGTGTGTTTTCTTGGTTTTTAGTGAGTGGTGAATGTTTTGAATGAAAATTTCATTTTTAATAAGAATAGATGAACTTTGAGTCATACCAATCATGTCATGTAATACATTAATGTGTGGATGATTCCTACTCTTTTGGTAATACAACTCACACTATGTATCATATTGATGTGTGGATGACTCCTACATGTCAAAAATAACTTATAGATCATTATCCTAAATTACCAAATATAATCTGAATGTGTTTTATTAGTTTTTTATATGTGGCACATGTTTTGAAAAAAAAAATGTCAATTATAATTAAAAACACACACTTTGAGTCATACAGGTCACATTGTGTGTCAAATTTACAAATGTTTGATTCCTACATATCAATAATGACTTATGATTAATTTTCCTCAAGTATCAAGAAAATATGAGTTTTTTTAGTGATGCATTTTTTGGACTAAAATTTCATTTTTAAACTAATAACATACCCTTTGAGTCATACCGGTCACACCATTTGTCATGTTAATGTATTGTTGATTCCTACTCATCAAAAATAATTTATGAATAATTTTCTTAATATATCAATACAATTCATGTTTTTCATTTTTTTCTATGAGTGGCTCATTTTTTAACTAAAAAGAATTTTTTAAATAAAATACCCACACTTTGATTCATACCAATAAAACTATGTTTCATATTAATGTGAAGCTTATTCTTACATGTAAAAATTTACTTATGAATTATTTTTATTAAGTATCAAGACAATATGAGTATGTTTTAGTGGTTTTTAGTGATTGAAATATGTTTTTAAGTAAAATACCATTTAAAACTAAAAAAACTCACTTCCAGTCATATCGATCACAAAATTTATCTGATTTATATGTGGATGATTTCTACATTTCATAAATGAAATATGGATATTTTTCATAATAATTGAAAACAATACGAATTTGTTTCTTAGTTTTGACTATGTGACATGTGCTTTAAACTAAAATGTCAATTTTAAATAAAGACAAGAACTTTGGGTCATACAAGTCACATTGTGAGTCCCATTGATGAAAATTTATTCATAGAGATGAAAAATGACATATGGATCATTTTCATAATGTATAAATACAATCCAAATTTGTTTTATTATTTTTTAGTGAGTGATATATTTTGAACTAAAATGTAATTTTTAAACTGAAATCACGCACTTTGAGTCATATCATTAACATATTGTATCATATTAATGTGAGGATGACTCATACTCATTGAAAATGATTTATGGATCATTTTACTAAAATATTAAAATAATCCAAGTGTGTTTTCCTAGTTTTCTATGAGTGGTACATCTTTAACTAAAATTTAATTTTTTAAATAAAAACATACACTTTGATTCACACCGGTCACATTGTATATCACATTGACACGTGGTGGATTATTAAATGTCAAAAATGACTTATGGGTCATTTTACTAATTTTTATAGACTGTATGAGTGTGTTTTCTCAATTTTTAGTGAGTGGATATGTTTTTACCTAAAATTTCACATAAATTGTAAAATAAATTTTGATTCATATAGGTCACATTGTGTACTAGATTAAGGTGTGAATAATTTCTAAACAAAAAAAATTATTTATGTATTAATATCCTAAAGTATCAAAACATTCGTAATGTTTTTCTCTATTTTGATTTCATGACGTGTTTTGAATAAAAATGTTAATTTTAAATAAAAAACACGCACTTTGAGGCATACTGGTCACACCATGTGTCCGATTGATATGTTGTGGATTATTATATATCATAAATGACATAAGGATAATTTTACTGAAATATAAATACAATCCAATTGATTTATTTTATTTTTTAGTGAGTGACACACATTTTTAACTAAAATGACATGTTCAAACAAAAAACACACATATTGGGTCATATCAGGCACACTGTGCATCAGATTTTTGTGTGGTTGATTCCAACATTTTATAAATGATGTATGTATTATTTTCCAAAAGTATCAAGACAATAATATAATTTTTTCCATTTCTCTAGTGAGAGACACACATTTTGAACTAAAATGACACTTTTAAACTAAAAACATGCACTTCAAGTCATATTGAGAACACTGTGTGTTGGATTAATGTGAATTTAGCTCCCAACTATCAAAAAATATTTATGGATTATTTCATTAATGTATAAAGTATATTAGAGAATATTTTATCAATTTTTAGTGAGTGATGGGTGTTTTGAACTAAAAGGTCACTTGTAAATAAAAACACACACTTTAATTCATATCAGCCACCCCTTGTTTCAGATTAATTTGAATCTGATTCCTACACATACAAATAACTTACGGATCCTTTTCCTAATATATTAATGCAATAAAATCATATTTTCTTTGTTTTACATAATTTCAATGTATTTGGAACTGAAATTTCACTTTTAAATAAAAACACACAATTTCAATAATATTGGTCACGTTGTGTATCATATTGAAATGTAGATAATTCACATACATGGAAAATGACTTATGGGAAATTTTTCTAAAGTATCCTAATAATATGAGTGTTTTTATAGTTTTTTATTGAGTGATGTAAATTTTGATCTTAAATGTTACTTTTAAACATAAAATGTTCACATTGAGTTATATCATCACACCATGAGTTAGATTAAAGTGTGGTATATTTCTACATGTCACAAATTACTTTTGGAAAAGTGTTCAAAAATATAAAGACAATCCAAGCATGTTTGATCAATGTTTAGTGAGTGATGCATATTTTTAGCTAAAATTTCATTTGTAAACTAGAAACATGTACTTTGAGTCATTTTAAAACTAAAAACACACATTGTGAGTCATTTATAAACTGAAAAAATTCACTACTACAAATAAATAGATCAAATAAATAGAAAAAAAGATCTATGAAGAGAAAAAAATAGTACCTAAGAGCATCATCCTTAATAAATAAGTTATCAAGAATTTATTATTCACCAATAATTTTCGTCTCTTTATAGAGAACAATATGGTTGGAAAAAAAATTCTTGAGAAAGTTACCTCTTGTAAGATCCCAAACTTTTTAAAGGTATGTACTTGTATAAATTTTCATATCAAACCCTCTTTTTTGGTTAATGAAATGTTTCTTAGAAATATTAGGGGACTCATGCGTGTTCCATAGGCTCGAGACATGAAAGGAAGGAAATTCAGTCTAAAATGTGCAAGGTGCAAGGTTTGTGCATGATTAAGTAAACTGTGAGGCCTGATGAGTGAAACCTTGCAAACTTAGACAGTGGAATAACACAAAACAGGCGCACAGTTTGTCAAACCATGTGGTCTACCATGGTAACTATGTGACCCAACTTACCTTGGATAGTGTCTTGCATGCGGTTTGTTCATGGTTTTCCAAACTGTGTGGGTGAACCTTGAAGCCCACTAAATTTGGAAAAAATTAAAAAAAAATACACCTCATGATATTTTGTTATAACTCGTGATTCTCGTCCATTTCACCCCCTATAACCCTAGGGATGAACCATAGTGACCCAAACTTTCAATAGGTGATTTTCCTTCGATATTAAGCCTTTTATAGTGTCATTGTTTGTGGATCGAATCCATGGGTAAGCCTAATCCCTCTCTTTCTTCCCTTTTGGGTTTAAGGTTTTCATCTTTCTCTTATCTCCATCTGAAGTTCTAAAACCCATTTTTTCTGGTGAGATCTTTGTTGAATATTAAAAGGGAGGTTGAATCATGATCTAAGGATATGATTAGAATTGCACTAATCAAAGGATTTGAGGTAGGTGTTCTATAAGTCATATCCCATAGTTTTGTTGTATATTTTTGCATGTTTGATTTTTTTTCTTGGTTATATATTATTTTGATTTTGACTCCTTTGGTTAGATTTATAAAAATGGGTGTCTAAGTGGTGAATATAAACCATCATAGTCCCCATGGGATGCATCAAGGATGATTTGATAGAATTAGGTCCACCCATGGGGTGTGCCAACTTTCCCAGACCTAGGAATTGGTAGAAAATGTGCTAGGTCGATGTGTGATAATGTAGAGACCTTGAAGAACGTGTTGATGTGTTTTTTTGAGTTTGAAGTAGAATATTTTCTGTGCAACTAGACTTAATAATGGAATAAGTGGTTGTTTGGTAAGGCACAAAAATGGTTTAATTGGGTTAACTAAGATTGTGACATGTGATTCATAAACTATGTTTGACATTCCTAAGAGTGTAGGTGTGTATGATATGGTAATTAAGTTAAATTTATAATGGCATGTGATATGAGAAATATGTTAAATAGAATTTCATAAGGTAAATGATGAATATGTGAAATGGGTTGACATAAGGGAATTATTGAATATGCTAAGTGATCTAGGCATAAGAATTGTATTTTGTCTAAATGGGATAAGTAATGAAAATGAAAAATGGGTTAATGGGTTGTGGTATAGTATTGATTTTTCATATTGTTTGTCATGGATTATTATTGTTATATGTATTTTTTTTATTTGGTTGTGATAAGGTTTGAGTGTGGTGAATTGATGAATAAGAATGTTCACATGGCTTGAGGTGTGGGATAAAGGAATGAGGCTCCTCCCACAGGTCAAGTTGTATTGATGCTCTAACTCCACCCATAATGCATGGGTTAGGGAATGGGACAAAGCTCTATTCCTGTAACAGTTTCATTCCACACTGACTGAGGCTTCGAGTTAAGGATATTGTGATGTTGTGATGTATTCTCTCTAGTGATAAAGGGGATTGAATCATTCTCTTATATAGAATTATAAATTCCATGAAACTTTGTGTGAATGATGTAAATGCTTAACCCATGGATTAAATATTGAAGATGAACTAAGTAATGAAGAAGTCGCACATAATGAATTTGGCATAATGATTTGTTCTTTCTAAGTAGATATTGTTGACTAGTGGCCCTCAAAATTTCTTTTGTTTATTTTTTAATTATTTAATACTTTTATACATTATCTGTTATACTGGATATTTTTTAGACACTGTTGGTGGTGGTCTACTAAGTTGTACTCACACCCTACTCGAGCCATCGTTGGGTAGCCAAGAAAAATTCATGGTTGCAGGCCAGGGAAAGGGTTAGGGTTCGGTGTTAAGGTGTTGAGTTGGGCATGGGACATGCATGTATGAGGTTCCAGACATAGATTCAAGACCATTTTGGGGATTCCGATGTTTATCTTAATATTTTATTTCTTCACCCTAGAAATTTTTAGCACGACTACTATGTTTACTATTGATTGTGGTTGTACCGAGTTTTGGGATATGTAAGTTATGAATATTTATTGGTTATTGCATACTATTTCCATTGTTTTTATTTGTTACCTATTGTGTCTTACTCTAGTAATGAAGGTATAGTATCCCCATGCGACTTATCGAAACCATCATTGCTAGTCGACAACCTTTGACATACGGGGAGCTGCACTTGAGGTCATGTAGTGACCTAGATCATGGTGCTAGTTTAGTGGCTCCTGAGTCGGGGATATTACACTGCTTCATGGTATCTGTGAAAATTAATTAAATAAGTATTATATGAAATTGATAATAAATTTTTCTAAAAAATAATTAGATAATATTATGAGTAAATTAACTAAATAAGTAATAGGAAGTTTCCTCTTCATGATGTCTGTTAATATTATAATGCCATGTATTTTTCACGCATATTTCTAAAAAAATTATTTACACTTTTGAATATGTGGAATATCAATACTTCTTGTAGTACTAAAAAAATATAAAAAAATATATTAACAAATATATTAAAAGGAATTGTAATTATCAACATTAATACCTCTTCATGAATTCTATTTTATTGATGGAATACAATATCATTCAAAAATTTCCCAATGTAACAACCATAATATTTTCCATTAGTTTGTTTCAGGAAGTGCAAATATATTCATAAAAGTAAGTTATTTTTTATATATTTTTTTATAATGAAATATTATTATATATACCCTACTACTTATCTAGTTTTATATTTGATGGGATTGAGCTTATGGACCATCCTCAAATCATGATTTTTATTATACTTAAACATCACCCTACAACAACAAAAAATTCATTAAACCATTAGGTAAAACATATAACATGAATTTGTTTTAAAAAATGTTGAATGCAGTGTATTATAAAATGATAAATGTCATCATTTGTGGCCTATTTTTTTGTAATCCATCTATTGAATCCCAAAAACAAAACTTTTTACCATATAAATTGATTTTAATGAGAAATAAATGCTCTATAAAAAGAATAAAAATGAATAAGTAATGAAATAAAATAATGTATAATTGATATGACTAAATTGTGGTTTTTTACCCCCTGCATTATGTGTATTAAGAAGGCTATTTCTTTTGTAAGATTATTTGAAAACATTTATGCATATTAGTCTACTATTTTCAAATATAAATTTTCTTTTAATGGCCTTTTTCATGTAAAAGTTATGTGAGGACTAATGAGTTTAATTTTTTTTCACATGATTTTTCCTTGAAATAGTACTTATATATACACTTGAAAAAAATTATGAAAAATAATTAACTATAATTAACATAGTAGACTAGTTATTATACAAATAGATTATGAAAACACTTCTCATATATATATTTTTAATCGATAATACCATCCATCCATGCTTGAGGATTTCATATACATTATCTAAAAAAAGAAAGTCTATAATAACCTCTCTGTACATTTTTTCTTCAAAATAATTAACGGTTGTATTTCCATATCTTAAAATTGTATCCACAAGAAATTGTAATATTACTAAATTTAGAATTTGAACTAGTGGGTTAAAGGAACACTATTAAGGTATTTTTGATTGATTAGTTCATCCTTTTAATTTCCTTGAGAAGGCCTCCTCTTTCCCCTTCTATTTCTCCATATACAATAATATTCCTAGGTTCATGCCTTTTTTCATTAATTTTTTCATTTTTTCATAAAAAAATATTTTTAAAGTACATACCTCATTATAGATTTGTATTTTTACAAGATCAAATGGTCTTACAAAAGTTATAACAGCAAGTTTTTCTGTGTGAAAATGTAGATCGTTAAGGGGAAAAGGTAGCTCGGTTATTAGCTCTTGAACTACGTGGATTTGTACTCTCACATGATATTTTAGAAGTTATTTTGGTTTAGAATATCTCTTTAGATATTCAACATTGTTCCCCTCTTAAAAAATTGATGTTTGGGTGATGATAGATATAAATCACATTCAATTTCACCATATAAAATATTATTACATGAAAGGTATTAGTATATTCAAGATTTACATTTTCCAAAAACAATTATGATAAAATTGATTACCAATGGAAAGGTAGACCTCTGAGGGGAATGAATAGTTTTATTACTTTCCATAAAATTATCTAAGAACTGAAACTATCAATTATGTTTTTCTTATAAAACATTTATTTATGGATTCATATCATCACTTTAATTATCTTTTACCCGTTGTTCATTTCTTTCCCCGAAATACGATTGGGGAAACATTCCAATACTTGAACATATGATGTGGCCATATAGTTCTAGCCACTCAAAGGTCATTGAATTTACATGTTCATCAGGTACATATGAAGAAGATTCTAATATCTGAACAAAATAAGAAATATTGAAAAATAAGTATCCATTTTTATGTAATTAATATTTAAGGTGGAAATTTTTTTATTATTCCATACTTACACATGATTATCATACTCTTTGTGTGTTTTCATCTAATTGTATCTTATCTTTATTTGTGCAGGTCTCCTTCTATGAACCATGATGTTTGATTTGAGTGTAATTGTATTTTGGTTCATTAATCTACATATAAACAAAGGAATATACTAATTTTTTTGCCACATAAAATTATTACTATAGATTTAAAATACATAACATTTTTCTCATGATAAGAATACTCCATCTTATGGTAGTGGTATATTGGTTTTTATCCATGAATTTTATTTTCATCACTCAATTATTATTTCTTAAACTAAAAATCCCCAATCAAATTCATTAATATGTTTATTTTCAAGTAAATTATTTCTAATCAATATCTACCTAAATTGATTCCTTTTTATGATGGATAATAAATGCATTCCATGTTTCTTGGTTTATCATGTGTGATCATATATTTGGTGGGTGCAGGTTTACATCCCCTTCAACATATCTGAAATGATCCTTCATAATGATTTTCTATAATTATATATGATGCCTTATAGTGACCATTAATACAAATTTCATTAAATAGTAATAGTATAAATTCAATAACACTACTACAAAACTGGATCTATCTAGTTATAGGGTTTTAAAAACACTCTAAAATTTTTGTTTAAAATCCCTTTTCTAAATGCTATAAAAAGAATTATCAAATGGGGTCTCTAAAATATCTTTTTTTAACTTTATTAAATAGGGTCATTAATTACACAAAAAAAGCACTGTTAAAGGGGTCACTTTTTCAGGGCTTTTAAAAAATCAATGATAAAGGCCCCCCTTTATCAGTGATAGTAAGAAATCACTGAAAAAACTCGCATTTATGAGTGATTATATAAAATAACTCATAAATATTGTCCTTTTATCAGTTCTCATAAAATATTTCCATCAAACGAGTGGTATTTATAAGTGAATTTTGGAAACACTGATAAATACCCCCCTGTATCATCACTTTTTTTACTAGTGTTGATAAATGGTATTTTTCAAAGAAAACAGTAAAAATAATATATTTATATTGATATAATATAAAATATAATTTCTAAATATGTTTTAGATATTGATAAATATGAATTTAGACTATATATATAACATATTTAGATAAAAATGGATTATAACTCTAAAAAATACCTACAAATCCAAAAAAACATGAAAACCTGATAATAACTCTAGAAAACCTTAAAATCCATAAACACGTTAAGAAACCCTAAAAACCCTAGAATGACCATAAATTCAGATTTGGGAGTTTGTTTCAGCTCCATAACTAGTCAAATCATATCTTATGAAATGAGATAAAACAAAATTATATTTAAATTATGTGATAATCAAAGAAATAAAATATAGTATAATTTCAAAAAATTCATAAATCAAACACGAACTTTAAACAGCCATAACTTTTGATCTTGGTGTACATTTGAGCTCTACCAAATATCAAATCGAATACTATGATGAGATCTACACCATGTATTATTGGGACTAGATATTTGAGTGTTTTCCCTCTTTTCATCCCCCAATAAGACCCATAAGGCATTCGAAAAACTTTTTTTAGTCACTGACCCCAGTTTCATAAAATTAAAATGAAAATAACTTCATATCTATGTGTTTGTTAGACCTGTACCACATATCATATCAAATATAGTTTCATTATATTTAATTTGACTGGTTATTGGGCTAAAATAGACTCCTAGATCAGATTTTATAGTGGTTTTATGGTTTTTAGGGATTTTATGATTTTCAAAGTTTCCTAACATTTTTATGTGTTTTAAGGGTTTTTAGTGTTAATATCCATTTTAAAAATACATATATAAATAAATATGTATTTAAATATATATATATATATATATAAACATGTATATAAATAAATGGATAAAATATATAAAAATATATATATATATATATAAATATAGATATATCGTAAAATGTAAATCAAAATAGTATAGGGGAGTGGAAAAGGAGCTGGTGTATAAGCAGGAGGTCCTTGGTTCCAAACTCACTAAGGGCAAGGGAATGTGCTAAAGTGATGATAAATGGGCATGAGAAGCACTAATAAAGGGGGATGGTAAGTATAGATAAAATGGGGGCATAAAAAAATTATACACTTTATTAGTGGGGGCTTTATCAGTGCTTTTTTATGGCTCTATTAAAGGGGGCCTTTAACAGGGCTAAAATAATGATAAAGGCCCGCTTTATCTAAGCTTTTTTAGCACTCTTAAAAGGATCCTTTATCAACTCTTTTTTTAGCACTTTTAAATCTAACCCATTAACATCACTTACATTATTAGTACTTTTATAGCGCTGATAAATCCCTTTTACCAATGCTGTTAAAGGTCTAATTTTTAGTAGTGTTGGTAATGGATAATAAAGAGTATATCAATGTTTCATTATTTTATTTTTTAGTAAAATAGATAAATTATATCATAATGTTACAATAATCACTTCCCAAATTAGTGCATTCATTACATGAACAAAATCATGCTACATATCTACCTGAATTGGAATGTTTTTTTTGAGTGGATACTCCAATGTAACTAATGAAAATAGAATTTTGGGATTAAATGGATGTCCAAGTGAACTCCATACAACCTTTAACATTATGCCTCTACTTCTCACCTTAACATTTTTTTAAAACAATCCCACTATAACGCTCTTGTTTTTTCTCAGACATACGTTGTTCACCTTATACCATTTATTCAGTTTTAACATTGTTAGTACGTTGTTCCTTGAGATTGGTAGCAACAATATGTCGATAAACCTGTTATTCCTCTGGATTTATAGAATCATCATATTAAGAAACCTATTATTCCTTAGTATAGGAAGCATCAACATGTTGAGAATCCAATATTAGAGAAAGTGATTAAACATTTAATTTAGATTCATAGATACAGTAGTGAACACATAATACTATGATGTAACACAATAAATATTCAAAAAATTACCTGATTATTAAACTCTATTGTTTTCTTTAAATGTTAAAGGGATTATAACCATTTATCAAGTACTCATATCCCCTTAATGTGGTATCCTCTAACATAAAATACCATATCAACATTAGGAAAGCTATTAATGATTACAATGATCCAATAAAAGGGTAATACTCAGTTGAATTGAAATCTTTACTTGTAATGGTTTTGGGTGATAATAGAACAATTGACCACTTTCTATTTGTAAGATCTGATAGATAAAATAATTTTAATTCCTTTGACTCTATTATTAAAGGTTCATCCTAATACCCTACCTTACTGAAATCCACATTCATGAATCACAATTCATCAATTTTAATTTAACTCCTATTATCAATCCATTTTCATTGAAAAATCACCACATATAATGTTGTGTAGACCAACTCCAATATTTTTTTATGATGCTAATATATAACATATTTATTAAAATAGGATTTCTATACTTTGTACAAGATATAATCATCACTTCTTACACTAAATAAAGTCCAATATTTTTCATGGTAATGCATAAATCATGATTCTTTGTATAAATATTGTAATAATTAATTATATAACCATTATAACATAATACATGAATACTTGGTCCTCTTAATAACCATCTAATTCATTCTAAAATTGATTTCGGATTATTAGTTGACTCCTTAAAAATATGGTGTTGAAACCATTCAATAAACTATCAATTAAGTGTATTTGATATCCATCATTAATCCATTGATGGATTAGAATGCCTAATAATTACTTTTTGGTTTCAACATAAGGTGAAACCTATAAAAAATTATGAAAAACATAATGGTGAGTCATCTACCACTCTGTAATGGTGATTGAGACATTTGGAATTTTAAATTTCTTTAACACTTTATCTTTATTATTAGTTTTGACGAATTACTATCTATTAAAGTTTTATTAAATTCTCATGTTTATTAAATTTTTAAAATGTTTTAATTAATTAATATTTTTAATTACATATTTTAAAAATGTTATTTTTTTATTATTTTAATTATACTAATGTTTTTATATTTTTTTTTTACATAAGTTTATCTTGTTTACTAAAAAATATTGGCCATCCTTAGTGAGGAACCTTGTCTAGAACTCAACCACATAGGAGACCATTTGGTTCAACCCTATGGGAAGACATGCCTAAGGAATCCCCATAAGGAGGCTTTGGTAACAGGTGTGCATAGTGCGCGCATATCGCTTGTGTGCTCATGTATAAGACCTGCATAGCGTGCCGTCAGGTGCAGACATGGGCTAGGATCCCATTGGGCTGTAGACCTGTGTGTGTGAATAGTGTTAACCATTGATGATCCCTATTATCTAGCTTAAATCAAGGATCAGTACTGGTTGAATGATATACCGCATGGATTCCACTTCTCTAAGTTGTTGTGGGATGTTGTTTTGTGTTCACTATTCATCTGAGTTAAAAATCTTGGATATAATCACAATTGTGAGATCTATTTTCCATGAGCCATCTGATCTCTCTTCTTATCCCGCATTAAATTTTTATAAACCTTGAGTGTTCTTATTTGAACCCCTTCGTGATTATTTCCATCTTTGTTTCTCTATCATCTTCCTCAGTCATCCTTCTTCTTCCTTTAGTCTAGTTTTTGTCATAGAAAATAAATTATTTTTATTCTAGTTTTTGAATCATGCCAATGTCATGATCTTTTATTTTTTTCTTTAATCTCTCACAATACTCATTTCATTTAAAGTTTGTTGTACTGGTTATTGTGGTTTTTATTTCAACAATAGTTTCTCTTCATCTTTTTCCTCGGATTATTCTTCTAGTTCGAATCCTCTTCTTTAATGGATTCTTGATGCGTCACCATTGGATACCAATGGTGATACATGAGTCACCATTATATACCATTGGTGAGTCATGAGTCACCATTGGAACCCAATGGCTGGTCAATGAGCTACTACTAGATTTCAATACTGAGTCTTTTTACTCACCATTGGACATTAACTATGGGTCATGTTACTCACTATTGGACATCAATGGTGGGTTATGTTACTCATCATTGAAAATCAATGGTGGGTTATCATTTCCTTTTGGTTGTTTTATCTTTTATGTTCAAAGAATTGAAATAAGGTAATTCAAGCTCCATGAGAAGCTCTACTTTCTTCTATTTTGGTGCAGTAGCCTAATTTTAATTTCTTATTCTATCAGAATATTTTTTTCATATGTTGTTTATTTCTATTTAACAGCATATTATTCAGGTGTTTTTTTAGTCTTCCACCCCTTCAAGTTCAAATATTATTGGCAGAATCTTCTTCTATTTTCATCAATTAGTTTTCTCTATGTATGAAATTACTTTACTATTTAATTTTTTTGTAGATTATTCATTTATTGTTTATTCCTTCTATTTGGAAATTTTTTTCAATGATCCACAATTGGAATCTTCCAAAATTAGGTCATGAGACACCATTGGCTTCATTCAATGGTGAATCATGACTCTCCATTGGACACCCAATGGTAGAAAAAGTTTTATGGCTTCTCCTGAATCCTTTAAGGGTATAGTGGTATAAAATATATTTTTTTGGATGCTTTTATTTTTTATTGAAATTGGAATGGTAGCTTATTCTCTGTTAAGCCACCATTTGTTATTTTCAATGGTAGATTATGATCCACCACTCTCTATTTTCAAGGGTAGGTCATGATCCACCATTAGTTAAAATTTTATGTTTTTAAAATTTAATTTCTTATTTAAATTTATGTCATTAAAGATAATCATTATTAGAAAATTATTTTTATTTTATGATGAAATATAATTCAAGATTATGTAAAAAATAATAGTAACATTATTTTATGAACTTTCATTCATGAAGTTTGAAGTTTATGTCATTCTTGTTTTTCTAAAAAAATTGTATGTATAATCTATAGAATTATATTTTTATTTCAATATTTTTATAATTATAAATTGTTTTAAAAAAATTTATTAAAATATCAATTTTTTTATATTGATAATTAATGAATAAATATAAATCCTCATTATAATTTTATGTTATTTAGTGATGCTTTAACAAAAAAAAGGTAAAAATCAATTTATTTCAGTTTTATGTACCAACAAGTATCTTGAAAACATTGGACACAAACATGCTTCTATAGGATATTCCTTTTAATAATCTAGGAGATTTATTCAATGAATAAAAACACATAATTTTGCAGATCATTCTTATAATTAACTTGTGATACATCTTTGACATCATACTGCTATTAAAATTATTCACAAACTTCTATGACTTCTATTATCTTGTTGTGAACATTAAAGGACTTCATATTCAACATTTGTTTCTTCCAAGTGATCAATGATAATCATGCTTAAACTTCTTCAAAATTCTGATATTATTCTAGTTTCCCTATATTTGTTTTATTTTCATTATATTTTTCTTTCTATTTGTAACTTCTTCATGTATGGTTTATGATTTTCCCATAAAAAGAAAGTCTTTCCTTTCTCCAATTATTCCACCTCCTAAAATGAATTTAGGGCGGTGAATACCAAAAAAAAATTAGTTAAGTAAACCAGTTTGGTCTCTTGTAGGAAGAATGGGTTGTGCCTCTAGGTTATTTAAAGAGCAGGGTCTGTAACAAGGTTCTTAAACATTTAAAAGTGAGTTTATTATGGGTTACTAGTCTCATAGAGTAGTATAGGAGATTGAGGAGTGTACTATGATCTTTTTTATCTAAACCATATAAATCTTGTGTTCTTTCATTTTTATTTCTTTCTCAACCCAACTCAAGAACAATGCACTCACTACTATTTAATATTTTATAAACTCTGATTTTTTTAAATTAAAATTTTAAAATGACTAAATTCACTCTTCTAGTTATATTTTTCATCAATAAAGATCTAAAAATTGGAATTAGAGGTAGTTATATGCTTTTTTATTCTTTATTTTCTTTAATCTAATACCAAACAATTAGTATCGTAGCTGTTCAATAGATCAGTGGTCCTGATATCAAATAATTTGTATCAAGACCTTTTCTCTGATAGGATAGTCTTTCTGATTATTATTTTTAACTTTATGCTAACTAGATATCCAATAATTAATAGTCTAAGGAGAAAAATAAAATATTTCTTTTAATGTGGAAGGCTTCAATGAAAATGATGGATAGATTATAAAGAAATCTCATTTCTTTGATGAGAGTGAATATTTCTACTGGAAAGAAATAATGGAATAAAACTTAAGAAAACTCATTTTGGATCATTATACTATCATGGAAAATACATATGAGATAGATATAGTAAATATGAAGACAAATGGTAGCTAATGACATGGTAAAATATGTTCTGAATTATAAAGATTAGAATATTTTGTACTGCGCTAGAAGTAGAAGTGTCTATAGCCATGTTTCATCTTGTAAGGAAACCCATGATATATGGAGAATACTTCAAGTTACTCATTATGAGATTAAAAAGATTAAGATAACTATACTAGTAATGATCCAAGTAGAATTCAATCACTACAATATAGGAGACGAATAATCTAAAAAACTGATGTTCTATTGGCTCAAAAGTATAAGAAATGGTATGAGTGGTCATGGAGAAGTCTTGGACAACATAGCTCAAATGGAAATAGTACTGATAACTCTTCTAAATTGATGGAATATAAAGAAGGTGGCCATAAATGTGATTAATAATTTTAAGGAAAATACATTAGATGAACTTATAGGTTCTCTGCTGTAGTATGAGTTGGAGATGAAGAATATTACTACGGTGGATTCTATCCAAAGAAAAGGCATTGTATTTAAATCCAATGTCATAGATACCTATATTTCCTCTGAATCTGAGTGCTAGAAAATTGACAAGGAGATAACTCACTTCGGTAAGAAGTTTTTCAAGTTAATGAAAAAAAGGAGGAAAGAGGTAGTTCCAGAGGAAGTCCAAAAGGTACTATAAGAAATGTAATGCTAATAACAATAATTATGTTTCATAATTAACTTATTATTAGTGTATAAAGAAACTTCACATAAGGATAGACTTATCTAGACTCAAACATCAAAAGAAATACAAAGATAAAATAATAAAGGAAAAACAATATTTGTTTGGAGGTTGGGAATATTCAGACAGTTCTAACTTAAGTGGTGATTCTAGAAGTGAATAGGAGACATGAAATATTTTCCCGATGGGTATTACATGTGAGGTAAATGATTTTATATTTACTCAATTAAAATTCTATACAAATTTTTATCATAATTCTTTATCTTGAAATGAAGTTGAAATTGTTTCTAACTCATGTTCTGATTCTAATTCTAAAAATTAAAAAGTTAAGAAATTATATAAATAAAATGAAGAATTAATGATTTATGGATCCAAAATAATTGAAAATTATACTAAATTGAAAATTAAGAATAATAATTTGATAGATTAAAATGATAAATTTAAAATAGAATGTGGAAATATAAAAAAATTTATTTCACAGAATGATAAATTTTAAGAGGATTATAATTCTAAATTACTGAAACAAAAAAGAAAAAAATGAAAAGATTAAAAAATTTCTGGTTGTAAATGATAAAGATCAATATAACAAATTTATTTTATTTGTTGAAAATCTAAATAAAGTATAAAATTAATGTAATAAATTAAAGTAATAAAAAATAAGAAAGACACCCTCAAGATCCAATGAAAACATATTTACAGATATAAAACTATTCAAAATGAGAATATGGTTTAGAAAAAGTTTTTAATATTAATGATAAATTATTTAATTTTGTAAAAGGTAAAAAATAATATGATAAGATGTTGTATTTAAAAAAACTCACCAATAAGAATGGTTTTGGATACAATAGTGTTACTCCAAGTGTGAATAAGACTAACTTTGTCAAAATCTCAAAAGGAAACATTTCAAGTGTAACTCATTTGAAAGGACAAATGAAAGGAAATTATGAAAATAAGAATTTTTTAAGATTTCCATAGTCCTTTTGACATACTATAACTTTAATTTCTATTCATCGCACTAGTAAATGATTTAAATCTATTTGGGTTCCTAGGTTTTCTGGTACTAATACAGTTGGACCCAAGTTGGAATGGGTACCAGAACATTCTGCTTGATTGCTTAATTTCAAGAAATATACCTTATAAGTATAAATTAATCATGATATATAGATAGTGGATACACTATGCACATGAAAGGTGACATTTAAAATTTTCTATCATTTAAATCAAGTGATGGTGGCCTTGTCACTTTTTGAGACAACTCTAAAAGCTAGATTAAAGGTATTAGTGAGGTTGGTTTTTCTAAAATAGTTATAATTTCAAAAGTATTATATATACATGGTTTAAAATATAATATTATAATTATATCATATTTGTGTTATGATGGATTAAATGTTGTATTTGAAAATGATAAATATACTATTCTGAAAAATTATTTTGTTTTATTTTATACAAATAGAAAAGAAAATGTATATACTATTGAATTTTCTAATCCAACCAGACAAAAGGTTAAGTTTATGAATGTTATTGAAGAATATCAAAATTCTTCAGCATAAGAGGATTGGGCATGAAATTTTCAGATTGTTTCATAAACTATTAAAGCATGAATAGGTTCTGGAACTACCCAAGTTGTATAAAAGTAATTACTTCATGTGTGATTCTTATTTAAAAGGTAAACAACAAAAAAAGATTTTAGTATATAAATGAAGTTAGTACTTCTAGATGATTATAATTACTACATATTAACTTTTTTGGACCTATACAACCTTCTAGTTTTTGTGGTAAAATCTATTTATTTTTAATTTTAGATCATGAAAGTATATTCTTATGGATTTATTTCTTATCCCATAAAAAACATTATCCAGATTTAGTGATTTTTGAAGAGTTATTCAAAATTATAAAAATACTTCAATCATCGATATCATAAGGGATAGATGTGTGAATTTTTAAATTTTTAATTTGATAAATTTGTGTGAATCAAATGGTTATAAACATTATTTCTTAGCCCATTGGACACCACAACATAATGGTGTGGTATAAAGAAATAACAGATCTATTCAAGTAATGTCTAGGTTTATGCTAAGGGAATTTAATGTGCATATATAATTTTAAGAAGAAGATATAAATAAAACATTCCATATTTTAAATAGAGTCACAATTATTATTTTCTAAAATAATACTCTGTATTAACTTTTAAATGGGTTTAAACCTAAAGTTTTTTATTTCAAGATCTTTAGATCTAAAGTTTTTATCTTAAAAACAAAAGATAAATTAAACAAATATAACTATAAATCATATGAAGGAATATTTTTGGATCTTCCAATTCTATTAAATCTTATAGATTTTTCAATAAGAAAATTTTAGTTGTTGAAGAATCTGTGAATGTTAATTTTATTGAAAATAATTCTAATAATTAGAATTCTAAATATTTCAATGAAAATGAAGAGTTTAAAGAATTTTACTTTGGTAAAGATAATAACTAATATAATGATAATTAATTAGTTTAGGGGGAATATTTCTTCTAAAAATGATCCAAAGGAATAAACAACTCTTAAATATCACCCTATTGAAAAATTAATTGGTATTGTAGAATCTAGAATTCAAACAAGAAAATCTATTTTTATTTACCATGCCAATTATTCTTTTATTGCTAACTTTGTTCTTGTCAGTGTTGAAAACTCTTTAATTGATTCAAATTGGATTAATTCTATGCATGATGGATTAAATCAATTTTAAAGGAATAAAGTGTGGGATTTAGTTTCTTTTCCAAAAGGTAAACCAATTATTGGAACAAAATGGATTTTTTATAATAAACATAATGAAGTAAGAAACATAGTTAAAAATAAATCAAGAATATTAGATCAAGGTTATTCTTAGGAAGATATAATTGAATATAAAGATTCTTTTTTTCATGTTTCTAGGATAGAATCCATTATAATTCTATTATCCTTTCCTAGTTTTTAATACATAAAATTATTTCAAATGGATGTTAAAACTTTCTTTTAAAATGGAATTATTTCATAGGATGTATATGTTAGAAAACCCCCTAGATTTTAAAAAGATAATTTTCTAGATAATGTTTTTAAACTTAACATATACTTATATGGTATTATGCTAGATCCATGATCTTGGTATGAAATACTTACACAGTTCTTATTGAAAAATGATTTAGTTAAAGGTAAGGTTGATCCAACCTTGTTTTTAAAAATAATTTTTAATGATATATTAGTTATAAAAATATGTGTTGATGATATAATATTTGGATCAACAAATGATTCTATATGTAATGAATTTTATAAGTTGATGACAAATTAATTTAACATAATCTTTGATAAGATGAAATCATATATACATTTTATTGTCATTTTGTTAGGAATTTCCCATGTTGTTACTCAATAATACACCAGGAATGTGTTATTTATTATAGGAAATAGGTTTTTAGGGTTTTAATGGAAATTCAAGAAAAACTAACCAAAATTGTACATTGCATGTCATGAAACTCCATTACATGACGTGTAGTCAACATTCACAACATAAGGACAGTCTGTGAATCAAGTCATAAAATAATTTCAATCTATAAAAAGGTTACATGATGTGATTCCCTAATACACATCATGTAACTCTCAAACTCAATTTTAGATTTAAAGATATAAACCAAAGGAAGATACACATCATGAAGACTAGATACATTCCATGTAATGAGTCAATTTCAATGTTCAAAGATTTCATATGAGATTCTAACAAATTCAAATTTTCTGGAGAAAACCTAGGATCGGAATTACATGATGTGAATACCCATTACCCACCATGTAATATCTCAATTATTTACCTACAGTAGGTGCACCGTGGACATAATAAGGATAAAATTCTATTTTTTCTCTCGTTTCTCTCATCTTCTCTATTGAATTTCTTTACATTTTCTCTCAAAAACTCAGTTTGCATCAATTTTCTTCATTTTTTTACAATTATTAAAGCCCCATGGATTGATTTTTGAAGAATTATTCATCCTTTTACATTACCAACATTGTGTTATGTATATTCTTTGTCTCTATCATTAATCATAGAAAAATCTATGTTGCGATTATTCTTGTTCTTTTTTAAAGTATGTATTTGATTACAATTGTGATTGATTTGAGGATTAGATTTCTTATTCTTGATTTAATGATCTTTAATTGGATAATCTCAATTCTTGCATGTTTGTTAATTATTTAATCTCAATTTGTGTTGGTATGTTAACCATGTTTTAAATTCATTATCAAATTTTAATCGATTCTACCATGATTGGCTTGACCACATAGGGTAGGGATGGAGAGTAGGGGTGTTTTAATATAATTAATCTTGATTCTCAACTTGGTAATCTTAAGGAATAGTAATCATGTTAAATAAAAGAAATCCAAATTATTTTAAGGGACCCTTACCATGGTAAGTTTGAATTAACGACCCTAACCTGATTGGAGTAGACTAGGTTATGAAAATTATCCAATGACAATTTATTCCTTAGAATCTAGGCTTAATGAATCTAGGTTGTAGCTCTCTTCAGATCAAAGAATAGCTATCTCTTGGATAGATCTAGTTGGCTTGACCATAGCCAACCAGTGACCTCTACTTTCTTCATATCCTAAACCTTAGGACCATACCTTGTTATAATTAAGGCCATCATTTTTCCTAAACCCAAATATTGATCACTATCCCTTATTTATATTTGATCTTAATCCAAGAAGCCCCTAGTAGAAAGTTAGTTTCGGAAAAATTAATCTAATCTGACCACAACCTGCATGAATTAAACGAAATGTATGGCACCTCAAATTTTGGCATTGATTCTAAGGATCTAAAGTATAGTGCTAAGTCATGATAACCTATGTACAAAACATAGGATTACCTCATCTGGTTCCCCTTTATTTTTTATTATTTCTCTCTAATTCCACTATGTCCTTGTTCTTATGGCTTCATGCATGCATCAAGGCCCCCTGACTTGTTAATGGAGCCTTGAATGAACAAGAATAACTTACCTTCAAACCTGAAATCGAAAGGTACATATCTACACACTTCTATTCAAAAATTTCATACTGCAGTAATTCTAAAATCCCCAACCTAATGAACATTATACCAATAATACATGGATAGAAGCATGTGCAGTAAGATTGCACCGTCATAGATTGCCGCTTGTCTTCAATCCATGGTTCTATGCCCAGTATTATATACCCTCTTATACATGTACATACATTTGAAATCAAACCTGGACTCACATATATGATCCATAATATGGGCCAATTCATGGGCTTCAAAGTTAAACCCCCCTAAGCATATATTGAACTTCTCGGAAGTTTATGATACCTTTCGCAATTAAGAAGTTTCTTCAGATGACATATGACTTCCATTATTTACCTTTTAACTATGAGATAGATACAAAGATTTTCATAAAAGTAAATCACCCAATTTCATCATGAATTGGTATTATTTATCCAATAAATTCATGGACAAGTACATTCCGCCAATTTGAACTTGGAAATTGTGGAATGACATATATAATTTCGATCAATCAGATAGAGAGTTTGCATGGGAAGCAAGGGAATGTTTTAAGGAGCTTACCTAGAAGTGCCCATATCAGAGACTCGATATGTAGATTCAGCTCCAGAAATTTAATCAGTGACTCTAACTATATTCTCAAATTGTCCTTAATGCAGCTGCTGATATAGTGTTAAAGGTTAAAACACCTAAGGTGGGCCAATAAATTCTAGAAAAAATCTATCATAATTCCAGTTTGAAGTAGAGAGATCTTGGACTGCCTTGGAATGGGATACATGAAGTTGAAGAGCATACTCGACTAGCTGCACAAGTCGATACATTGACAAAGAAGTTAGAATCATTAAAACTATCAGTTGTATCCCCTCACCCTCATACTCTAGTCATGGAAATTCATTCATGTGAAATGTGTGGTGGCCCACACCTTTATCAAGATTAGACAGAAAGTGTTGACAAATAACTAATCCAAGATTGAAATCACATTTATTACATTCATCAAAGTTATCAAAGTCAATAATTTCAGTACCTGAAACAATACTTTCAACAAAGGATAGTCCAACAGAAACAACAAAACCATCAAGGATACTACAAACAAAGAAGTGGAAAGGCACCATTTAGGAACCAAGGACAACCATGATATTCACTGATGAATCATGTTCCTTGACCACCACAAAATTCAACCTAATAACCCTTCCCTATGAGAGGCCAATAGAAATTTCAACCAGCTCTACCAAGACCTTCACATCTAGTCATACCTCTACTATAAAATTGTAAAATCTACTCTCAGCCTTTTTTTAAAAGGTATATCAGAGGATAACCACCTAAGAGATATAAATAAATAACCAAAGGGAAACACTTCATGAACTTGAGCATCAAATGGAACAAATCTCAATGACCTTGTCAAAGATATTTCCAAGTAATCTACCTAGTAATACAAAGATATACCTAAGGGAAGAGGAAAATTAAGTAGTTTTGAGGAGTGGAAAAGTGATGGATTTTTAGAAACTATGCAGAGGATAAAGAAGAGAAGCTAGGAAACCCAAAAATAATACAATATTCATAAAATAAGAAGTTGATTAAAAGACAAATGGAACTTTTCAAGTGAAACCTCACGAATTTACACATTATAAAAAATATCCAATAAGAGAGAATCCTATGGAAGATGTCTATATTTATCCACCACCTTATAAGCTTCCTCTTCATTTAACAAAAATAGAACGACAAGGAATAGTTGATGGGAAATAAAATAAGTTTTTAGCGATATTCAAGAAACTATAAATCAACATTATTTTTTCAAAGTCAATTGTTCAAATTCCTATTTAGAAAAATTTATTAAGGAACTTCTTTCGAACAAAAGAAAAATGGAGGACATATGAATCATCTCAGTGAATGAAGAGTTTATACTATTCTTCAGCATAAAATTCCACAAAAAATGAGAGATCCTAGATGTTTCTCAATCCCATGCACAATAGGATAACGTAACATCAGAAGATCCTTGTGTGATTTAGTAGCAAACATCAACCTCCTATCGATGAGTGTATTCTGCAATATGGGACTCAAATAACTAAAACCCTTAAAGTATCACGACAATTGAATGAATGATAAGTAAAATATCCCTGATGAATTCTCAAAGATGTCTTATTTAAAGTTTTCAAGTTCTTTTTTTCAGTGGTATTCCTCATTCTAGACATGAAATAGTAAGGATATGTTTCAATCATCTTTGTTCGACCATTCCGAACCACTGGGAAGGCATTGAACAATGTAAATCAAGTAAGAATCATATTTTGGGTAGATGATGAACAAGTTGTGTTCGACCTAGAAAAGACAGAACAAAAAATAGACGATTCATTTAACTACCATGCTATCTTTCTCATAGATGAAATATATGGCTATATAAACAATGAAGAGGAGAGTAATGAAATGATCCCAAATTAGGATGAGGAATATGAATTTGATGAAGTAAACTATGTAGAACCTATTACAAGGGAAAATGTCCCACATTCCATTACCTTAGTCATTTAGCCACGAAAACTAAAACTAAAACCCCTCCCCTAGTACACTCAATTATTGATTTCTAGAAACTTCTATGACACTTCCAGTTATGATTAAATTCGAACTATCTCAGTCATAAGAAAAAAATTTGATTGAAGTCTTGAAAAGACATAAGAATTCAATTTATTTTGGAGTAGATAATATAAAAGGGATAAATACTACTTTATAAACCCATAAAATTATATTAAAACAAGGTTCAAAACCCAAACATCAACCATAGAGGTGACTCAACCCACCAATGAAGGAATTTTTTAGGAAACAATTACTAAAAATCTAGATGTTGGAATAATATTTTCAATCTATAATAGCGGGTGGGTGAGACTTCTAATTGTAGATACCATGAAATGTGGTATCATAGTGGAAAATAATGATGAATATGAATTGATCTCAACTAGTACCATCACTAGATGATGAGAATGCATGGAATACAAAAATCTAAATACGACCACCTAGAAATCTCATTTACCATTTCATTTCATGGATAAAATGTTGGAGAGACTTACATGATATGAATTATACTATTTAATAGACAGATATTTGGGATATAATTAGATTGTATTCAACCAATAATATTACTCTAAAACAACTTTCACATTTCCATTTAGTACCATCACCTACAGGATCATTTTATTCAGTACGTGTAATGAACCAATGAATTTTCAAAGGTGCATGACACATAAATTACATGATATAGAATACGAATTCCAAAAAAAATTCATGGATAAATTTTTAGTATATGTAAGATCTTTCATGGTTTGCCTAAGAAATATTGATCTAGTCCTACAATGCTCTCAAGAGAAGTTCTTGGTTTTAAAATGGAAAAAAATCCACTTCATGGTTCAAGGAGGCATAGTCCTTAGACAAAAAAATTCAAAGGATGACATGGACGTCTATACCACAAAGATAAAAGTGATCAAATATTTTCCTAATGCATCAAAAATCAAAGGCATAAAGAGTTTCCTAGGCCATAATGGACTCTATCGTCGATTCGTGATAGATTTTGAGAAAGTTTACCATCCTCTGACACACCTTTTATCAAAAGAAACTCCATTTGAATTCAGTAAAAAAAATAGACATGTATTCAATGCTAAAAATAAAATTTTGATAGGAATGCCTATTATTATTTCACTAGATTTGTAAAAATAATTTTAATTAATGTGAGACACCAGTGACTTTGCTATTGGAACGATTTTAGGACAGTGATATGATCATATATTCTGGATCATATAATATTTCAGTCACACACTAAATGAAGAATAGGTAAACTACACAGCCACATAGAATGGTCTCTTAGTAGTTTGTTTTTGCTTTTGAAAATTTTGTCTCCTATCTAGTTTTGTCAAAATTGATTGTTCACACTGATCATACTACCCTGAAATATTTGATGAAAAAAAGGATGTCAATACAAGACTGATATAGTGGATCATATTGCTAAAATAATTCTACATTGTCATCGAATATACAAAGGTAATAGAAAATATTGTCCCTGATCATCTATCTCGACTTCCACTAACCCTTATAAAAGAAAATAATGACCTCAACATTGAAGTGTAATTCCCTGATGAAACAATTTTTAGCATAAATACAAAGAAATAACTGTGGTTTTATTATATTGAAAATTATATCTCCACGAGATATCTATACCCAGACCTCTTATACCATCATAGAATAAACTTTTGGTCTCAATATTCACACTTCTATTGGTATGAACCACTCCTTTTCAAGTGAAGTGTTGATGGTTTATTACATCACTGCATTCTAGAGGAAAACCCAAAATGTATTAGAAATGTGAAAAACATCACCAATAGAAGAAAATCGTGGACCAGAATGTAAATTGGAGAATATTATGTAGAGTTGGATTTTCTATCCAACACTCCAAAAAGATGCAATATCTTTTTGTCAAATTTGTGAGAAGTGACAATGGGCTGGAACCATTGAAAAAAGGAATGAAATTCCCCAAAACCCAATCTTGGAAGTCAAAATTATACATGTGGGGGATATATATCATGGGACCATTTCCCCCTTCACATAGAAATTCCTATATCTTTATTATCATTGACTATGTTTCCAAATGGGTATAAGCTAAAGCTCCTGCTCATGACACCGTAAAGTTACTCATCAACTTCTAAAATAAAAATGAGTTTTCACAATTCATATTTCCTATAATTTTCATTATTTATTGAGGAAAACATTTGAATAATAATTAAGTCAAATTATTTCTTAAAAAATACGGAATTTGGTACAACATAGAAACTCCCTACCACCTGAAAACAAGCAAGAAAGTTGAAGATACAAATAAAAAAATCAAAAATATCCTAGAAAATATAATGAACACAAGTCGAAGTGATTAGAGTCTAAAATTAGATGATTCACTTTAGGCGTATTTCATTGCATATAAAACACTCATTGGCACCACACCCTTCTGATTGATATATGGAAAACCATGTCATTTCCCAATACAATTAGAGCATCGCTCGTACTTCGTAATTAAAAAGTTTAATTTGGATTGTCTAAAAGATGAAGAATCCAAGATTCTATAATTAGATGAATTATAATAAATAAGAAATGAATCTTATGAAAATTACAAGATCTATAAAGAAAAAACCAAAAATTGGAATGATCAAAACATTGTGAGATGAAAATTTGTCCCAGGGAATAATGTTTTGTTATTCAACTCACGTTTGAAATTATTCATTGAAAATATCAAATCCAGGTGGTCAGGACCATTTTTATTCGTTTACCTATTTCCTTATGGGAAGATAGAGATTTAGAAATAAGGCACACTTTAATTTAAAGTCAATGTTAAAAGGTTAAAAATCTTCCATGAACCCTCCTAGGAAGGGTGTGTCATCAGTTTGAAATTAATCTGAGCATCAAAGCATCAAGATATCGATGTTAAATGAAGTGTTTAATTGGAGAAAACTGAGTTTAGGTCCCCTAGGTTAGAATAGGATAGAATAATCCTAGGATATCATAGGGAATACCAAGAACATAGGGATAGGGTCAGATTAAAATCTGAGCAAAAAGAACCAATTACACATCTTGAAATCATAACTCATGATGTGTATTTTTATGGCCCAAACTTTTAATAAAATTTTCAAATACATGATGTGAAACCTAGTCACGCATTTTTTATTTACCTGATTCTATTTTTTAAAATCCATTGTGATCCTAGGGTTCACGACCCCACACCCCCTTCTCCCCCGCCACTCGAGCTCTCATCCCACCCTCCTCCCCTACCTCCCTTTCTCCCCCTTCCTCAAGAATCCACCTTCCTCATTCCACTCTTTCAACCCTCTCTTCATTCAACCCTACACCCACAATGGATTGAACCAAAACCGTCCACTCCCCTCCTATCAATTACTCACCTGAGCTGGATGATTCTCCACCCGTCAAATGCAGGTGAGGATTTATAGTGACAACACATTAGGTAACATCCCCCCCCCCCCAAACTCCACTACAGTCCCTAAATAACCCGATGTACTGTAGGTGGACCACTCAAGATCCAATGAGTTGTATGAAAACGAACACCCCCATATACACCCTATCCTCCACTTTTCAGACCCAAAATATCATGTGGCAATCAACCTATTGCAGGTGAAGCTGATGTGATCCAACAAAACCATTGATATGACCATCCTCGCTCACCTGCATATCTTCCAAATGGTCCTACAACACCTTGAACACCTACATATTACATCAATTATTAAGGTACTTGAGGAAACATACCAAGATATGTTTCTAGAGTTCCTTGCATCATTTGAGTTCACTATTGATGGCCTCTGCTTTAGACTAGGTGATGACCTCATGATCTTTCCTTCACGGAATTCAGCATAGACCTCTGGATTTACACTAATGATTTTTCAACATTTGATGAATTCCCAAACCTGCAACTTAATCCATCAAAGTCTGATTCAAAGAAGCTCTTAAATATGATTTACCATGATTCTCACATCGAGAATGATCTCAGTATCACAAATTCAAATTAGGTTTGAGGCCCCACACTCTGTATCCTATATCTGGATTTTACATATGATTGGTTCTCTCGAACCGAGTCTCGTGATAGCATTAGACATATGGACATCATCATCCTATCTATAGCCATGGGTGGCCCGACTGTCAACATGTCCTCTTAGTTCATGTTTTATTACAAAGATAATACACAAAGGATATTAGGAATATTGATGTGGGGCTCTTTCATTACACAATTTTCCCTTCATATCGGAGTTTTTTATGCCTCCTTGTCACTCACTTCCCATAGTACGATGGAATATATTTATTTTATTCTTTCTCAAAAGATGCAGCTGCTTACCAAGGATGGAGACCTCTACCAGTGGGCACCATGAGTAATTGAGGCTACTGATGAGGTACTTGTCGATCATTCTACAAACCCAACACCACCTACAACACTAAACTCCACCCTAGGACCTACACCTTTCATTCACACCCCTAACCCCAACCATTTTCCTACATCCACCACCACCTACCCTACTTCTCCACCCACCCCATCATATCCAGCAAATCTTTGGGCCATGCACCCAAGAATATTGAATAATCTATGATAGATCTACTAGAGCATCCACATTACCTTTGTTGAGTTCTCTCATTTACTACCCCTTCACCACCACCATCATCCCAACCAGCATCTCAGCCACCACCGGTCCTTAATTACCCTTATTCATCTACCACTCTAAACCCATCCACCACCCTAGATAATTTACCATTAGTGCTGATAGACCCTTCTACCCCGTATGAATATCTGGCAGAGTAGTCTTGGAGGGGAAAGGGACCATCCATTAACCCATCCACTAAGGTACCTTTTGTTGATCCAGCTTCCATACCCATGGTCACACTCTAGATCAATACCTCCCCACCACCCACCACTAAGGCAGCTTCCAGACCGGCAGCACCACTCTTTGCAGATGATCAGCCAGCTTCGTCTTTCATTACAGCCATTGAAAAGGCATGGAAGCTACCGCCACACTCTGTTAGAGAGTGGACTATAGATTATTTCATTACTGGCATTGATATTTTTACTCTACCCCAGTCCCCTCCTCTAATTTTTTTATGATGCTAGGGTGATACTTTTTTGTACTAGTTGTATTCTATTTCTTAATTGTATCATTACACTTCATATATATATATGGGATACTATTTTACCTAAGATTACATGGATTTTTTCAATTTATTACACTATTATAACATCCATGTATAGCCGCTATGTTTCATCTATGTTAATCGATATACCTGTGCCACCATCTTCCCTTGTTCAACAAATGACTCAGCACCTGGCTGAGGTTGAGCTCCATCTTCATGAGCTATCACATGAGATTCATGATCAGCATCCACCACCATGATCACAGATACCATTCCTTACACATCATATTCGTTCTTCATATGATTTTGAAGTGATAAATACTTCTAAAATACCATTAGAGTGAGAGGATACTTCCACGAGTAGCTACAGAAGATATAGGAAAGATGAGTCAGTGGATGATACTAAATGATAATTTGGTCCATCCGTCTGGATGATTATTTCATAATTAGCTATTTATTGGAGGCAACCAATAATTCATTTATTTTTATCATACTTGTATTTATAATTTTTTCATATTTTTTCATTTTATATGTTTCTCTATTTATCCATGAGTTACTTTGAGACTTATTGTATACACATACCTTCATTTATATCATATGTATTTCATTTATAAACAATTTGTGCAACATCATTTTTTACTACTTATAAAATGATCAAACCCTATGGACTAATGTTTTATCTGGTGTAGGATTTGTATTTCTCACCAAATTTATAGGCATCCCAAATTCAAAAGTCAAGATGACTAAAAATCCTTATATAATTCCACTCATTATAGGGAGATCTTGAATCCTTATTATTTCATATTCTAATTTCTACTTCCAAAATCTATGCTTTATCTATTATAACCCTCCCACAGTACTTCCATAGATAGTTCATACTCTGTCTCATTCTATGTGTGGGGGAGTTTCTCTTTAGTTTCAATTTTAATACACTTGAATTGTTGTTTATTTTCATTTATATTGAAGATATTTTTTAGTAGTAATCTTATTTTAAACCTAAAACTCATTACACCCATTTATATAAAATAAAATTTAATATATAAATTTTTGGAATTCCATGTTTTTATTTTGTTAAATTTTTTAGAATGACTGTTGAGTTCAGTAATTTAATTCAAATTATAATTTTTGAAATTATAATTAATTGACTTATTACTTGATTTTATAGCCTTACTAATTTCCATTTTTTATATTTAATCCCATTTCTGAGAGGATTCTGAACTTATGATTGCATATTCTTTTCTGATCATATTTCATAAGGGAAATTTGGGACATGTAAACCAATCATAACTTTCATTGAGATATTATTGAGGATATAACTAAAAAAATAAAATTTTAATATGATTAATAAAATATTGGTTGATATATTTTTCCTAATACCCACCTTACATATTTCATTCATTAAGCCAATAGTTTCCATGAATGAAATTAATAGGATGTAGTTATTCTAAGAAGATTTTCCCTTCTTACCCTGATATTTGTATAATGCATGACTTTACTTTGAATAAGTATGGGGGAAGATTTTCAACCATTAGACATGAGATGATTTTACTAGGAGATGTATTGTGGTACACTCTAGACTATTTGATTGTGATCCATGTGTAATTTTTGAAATTATATACAATTTTGTTCCTTTTAAAAATACAAAAGAAAAAGATGATTGGGTCATTTATTAGGGAGCTCAAAAATCACTATTTCCATACTGATGAATCCCCCAAAAGATCTTATGCAGTTACAGGATGGATGTGAGATCTGACCTGGACATGAATTTTGAAAAATACAAATACAAGAAAAAAAAAGAAAAATAAAGGAAAAGGACACCTTCTTTACTCACTCGATATATATTCATGGATCCAAATTGAGCAACTAGAAGCAGGGACTTTATTAGTTATGGATAACTCATTTCATTAAACTTTTCATGACATTCATGCATAATAATTTAGATCTTACCCTCCTTTTTTAGCTTGTTTTTCACCTTATACCCACCTTCCCATGGCCTCAGAGTCATTTGAACCAAATTATTGAAGCCCCCATGATTGAATTTGTATTTTTCTTTATGAAGTGGAGAAGATGAAACCAATGCAAGCATATAGTTATGAACATGTACTCAGGGTATGAGCATATCTCTAGTTTCATTTCACCCTGAGTGATGAGAGAAAATTCATTGTGGGGTAAATTTTGAATGGGTATAGAATCTAAGGAACCATTTAGAAATTATAATTAAAAAATTAAGATTTTTGTTAAATAACTGATCTTTGAGGCATGAATAATTTTCTATATAGGTATGATTGGAGACTGAAATTTTTTATTTAAACTTAGTTTTATTTACTTGGATATAATGAATGTTTCATGTTTAAAAAATTTCTTTCCTTTTGGAATCCCTATTGAGATCCCTTTGACTGAGGACAATGAATTGTTCAAGTGTGGGGGAATTTGATAATTTAAAATCATATATACATTTTCCCATCATTTTGATAAGGATTATATATGTTGTTTCTCAATAATGAACCATGTATTGGTTGTTTATTAAATGAAATATTTTTTATGTTTTCAAAGTAAAAGCTAAAAAAATTGAAGAAAAATTCCCAATACACATCATGAAACTCCATTACACAATGTGTATTCAACTTTCACATTATAAGGCAAGTTTTGAATGAATTTTAATCCATAAAGTGATTACATGATGTAATTACCTAATACATTTAATGTAACTCTCAAACTAAATTCATTCTTTCAAGATAAAGACTAATGGAAGATACACATTATGAATCCTAGATACACATCGTGAGATTAGTCAATTTCCAAGTTCGAATATTTAGAATCATATTCACACTAATTCAAATTTTGATGATTAATCTTTGGATTAGAAATACACAACATGAATATCCATTACACTCCATGTAATATCCTGATTATTTACCTACAACAGGCACACCGTGGATAGAACAAGGACGAACTTCCAATATTTCTTTCGTTTCTCCCATCTTCGCTCTTGACTTTATTCTACCTTTTCTCCAAAAAACACAATTTGCATCAATTTTTTTCATTTTTTATGATTATTCAAGCCTTTTGAATCGATTTTTGAAGCATTCTTCATCATTTTTACATCTCAAACACCATTCTACATGTGTTATTCATCTAAACCATTAATCTTCTACAAATCCATATTGTTCTTGTTATTGTTCTTATTTCAAGTAAGTATTTGATTAGAATTTTGATTAATTAAAAGATTAAATTACTTATTCTTGATTTCATATTCATTAATTGGTTAATCTAAATCCTTCCATGTTTGTTAATTGGTTAATCTCAATATGTTTTGAAATGTTAATCATGTTTTTAGTTCTTTGTCTATTTTTAATCGATTTTACCATGAGTAGCTAAACCACATTGGGTAGGGATCGAGAGTATATGTTTTTGAATTTAATTAATCTTGATTCTCAACTTGGTAAAATTAAGGAAAAGTAATCATGTTAAATAACAATTTTTTATCCAATTATTTTATGAGACCATGACCATGGGAAGTTTGAATGAACGAACCTGTCCTGATTGGAGTAGAATAGGCTATAACCATTAGCCTATGACACATTCTGCTCAAAATCTAGGATTAATTTATCTAGGTTACAACTATCTCCAGTCCAAGTAATGGTTTTCTCTTGGATAGATCTATTTGGTTTTACCACAGCCAACTAGTGACCTATGCTTTCTTCATAGCCTTAACCTTTGGACCATAACAAGTTAGAATTAAGATCATCATTTTTTAACCCTAAAATTGATCCCAATCCCTTATTTATCTCTGATCTTATTCCATAAATCCCTTATATTTAGTTATTCTCAAGCTCAACTATCTTGTGAGGACTCCTACACTAAAGGGTTTTAAACTTTGGTTCCTACCATCCAATCCAAATCCTAATGGGACCAACCTCGAACTACCACTATACTACGCCTTAATAGAAAGTGTAGTTTGGGAAAAATAAATCTAATCTCACCATAGACCATGTGAATTAAACGATGTATGCAGGTATGTCAAGATTAATGAGAGAACTAAATTTTTTCCTTGGTTTATAAATTAATGAAAGGAATGATGGTATTTGTTTAAAATGAATCCAAGTAATCTAAAGAACTTGTAAAAAGGTTTAGACTTGATTATAGTAAAACTATGAAAACACTTATGAGCACTAATTCAAAATTGGACTTAGAGGAATCTGGTATGTTGGCTGATATTAAACAATATAGAGGCATGGTAGGTAGCCTATTATATCTCACTTCTTCTAGAATAGAAATAATGTCGTCATTTTTCTTGTGTGTTAGGCTTTAGTCAAGACCCAAATAAAGTCACCTTAAAGTTATTAAAAGTTTAATTAGATACATCAAGGTTACTTTTGTACTGGACAATTCGATTCTAATGAGAATTGTTTTGAATTACTTTCTTTATCTGATTCCAAATTTTGAGGTTGAAGAACTAACTAGAAAAGAACTAAAGTTATGTGTCACTTTTTAAGAAAAAAATTAATTTCATGGAACTCAAAGAAAAAATTATTAGTAACATTATCAAAATTAGAGGCTTAATATGTTGTTGTAGCTAGTTTCTATTCATAGAGTATTTGGATAAAAAAAACTCTGTATTATTTCAATACTAGTTGCGATAAAGTTCCTATTTACTGTGATAACTCAAGTGATATTTTAATTTATAAAAACATCTTAAACATTCTATAACTAAACACATAGATGTAAGATTTCACTTTCTAAGGGATCATGTAAAAAAAGGTGATATATTCTTAGAATTTTTTTCCACTGATAAACAATAAGCTAAAATATTTAAAAAATCATTAGATTCAATTAAATTTTAAAAGATGAAATCTGAATTTGGTATGTCAAAAGTTTAAAATAACTATTAGTATGACCACTATTCTTAAATATTTATTTTTACACACATTCTATACTTGAACATTATTTTCTACTCTGACCAAAATGGTAATTAGTTCATCCTGTTTAAAAATGAATTTTCAAACTATAACATTGTATTAATTTTATTTTTGTTTACTCTCTTTCAGAGTTGTTGATTTTTTTATTAAAAGGGAATCTATTTTATATATTAATGTACTTTTTTATAAATTTCAAAAGGGAGGATATTTTTATTGAAAATTTAATAAATGATTTTTTTATTCACAAAACAGGAGAGTTTGTTAGTGTAACACCCCGAGATTTTATGAAAAATATTCTTTTCATTAATGTCTTTTGTTGTACGCTACACCAAAAGGAGCTTGCACAACACGCATCCTTGACTTTCCTTGCATTACACGCAATCACGACCTTCCTCGATAGCATGTGTAGTACGCAATACCGAGTTTCACTAAACAACGATATGCTATTAAAATATTATTAAAACTAGCAGTTATGAATAGTAATAACCACTTTTTGAAATTTTGTAAATTTTATTTTTCAAAATGGAATTCATTTTTGGATTCGGAATATCGGAATTAGCTTAGGGTGAAATTTCGGTACTTTTCAGATAACTTTCATATTCTAATGAATAGTGAAAATTACTAAATTTTAATTAAAAACAACTTTTTAATGGAAATAATTAATAGTGATAAATTATTAATTTGAGTGGTTTTAAAGTATATTTAGAATATATTTTTACAATTTAATACAATTTTTGTCATTGGATGTAATTTCACATTTAAACCAGTTATAAACAAGTGTCAATCTTTTGATAGTTATTATCTCTTAAAAACACGCTATTTGTTTTGACGACGGGAATTAATTTTTTAATTAGTTAATGTAACTGATATGTTTTGAATTTTATAAAATAGACATCATTTTTGAATTTATAATATCAAATATATCTTAGGCCTAATTTTTGGTATGTTTCTGGAAACTTTCATTTTTTTGATGAATAGTGAAACCACTAAGTGGTAGTTAAAAAAAACTGATTGTTTCATCAAACTTAATTTTACTGCTTCTGTGAGTGGAATTTCAAAAATCCGAGAGACACGGTTAATATCAAGGACTAAAATGTGGTTCAATTAGATGAAAATAATTTTTGGTGAATAGTAACTTTTTACTTTTTTACCACGGTTAAAAGTAAATAGGGTAATTAAGGGTAAAAATGATATTATTATTACCCTAACACATGTCCTAATTCTATTGGATAAGTTTAATTCGACCAAAAACAACCTTTGGAACAAAATATGACCATTTAGGACCACTTGGAGTAGATTAGGACATTTGTTATTATTTAATTCAAAGAAGAGTTAAAAGAGTTAAAATCAAAGTTTATTTACTAAAACATTTTTAATATAGGGTTATACATAAGATAAATTCGATTGTAAATATTCATTAGAAAGATAAAACTATTTCCTACATAATTGTATTTTATTTGTAATTTTTAGACATTAAATAATTTAATTTATTTATGACACAACAATGATTCATTAATTATCTTATTAATGAAATATTGACATAATTGATGTTATAAATACCCAAATAAATGTAATTTGAGAATTTTTATGAATTACACTAATTTTATAGGTTAATATGACATTTTAGTATTGATTTAAGTAACTTGGTTCGAACTAATAATTCTGTTATGATTTTCACAAAAATAAATTACTAAATAGTGTCAAAATTGACATAAAATAGTTTTTAAAAAAATATTATATTAGTAATTGTTATTTTATTCCAAAAAATATAAGGTTTGGCAAAATGACTTATATAATTTTATATATATTAATAATAAACAACTTGGGGTTCTTTTGGCTGCTTATAGTAAGTTTATTAACCTTATAGTATAAGACCACAAGAAGACACGGTAAAAGTAAACTTATTTAACTTAATGTTAAATCTAAATGATAAGCTTAAAATAGGAACCTAAACTTGTCTAAATTCCATTGTATGATATGATTTCGACACATCCCCACCTTAGCTTCTAAATATATCAATTTGGAGCTATTTAAAACCGAACTTGACTTTATAATAAAATAATATTTTTAGTTTTCCCAAAGGTGCCCATCTCCTCCCTTATAAAAGGGCACCTCCTCCCCCTCTTCCTCACACTAATTTGAGCCTTCAAGCTCGGAAAACCCCTGTCAATTCCTCCTCTACACTTCCCTAGAGACATCCTAGAGGTACTGGTCTTCTTCAAAGACCAATTTTAGTGCCCTAAAAGAATGTCTCAAAGAAGCACTTCAAAGAAGAGGTAATGTCCGTTACCGATTCTTTCATCTTTATTTCTTCTTCCACATCTTCTTCTTTAGTTGTTTCATTATGAAGTAATAACATCAGTATCACTCATATACTGATATGTTATTATAAGTATCAAACAACCCTATTTCACCATATATCCATCCTACGGAAAAAGAAATCACCGCGCGTGCGTACGTACGGAATACCGTCTCCACACCGTGGTGTAATCTATTTTCCACCACCACCTTACTTGGATGGGTATAATGGTGTAAATAATGACTTTATATTACTATTATAAAGTGATATGGATTATGAAATAGTATACATACACTCCAATACAATTCCACGATCATAGGAACGATATCATCACTCGTGCGTACGTACGGAATACCGTCTCCACGATGTGATGCGACTCGTTCTACATGATCTTTATTTAATAATGATTATATAAATGAGTTGAATGAATGAATATGATATATATTACACTAATTCTATTCTATAAATTAATTATCTATAACCTAAATATAATAATAATAATTTATTCGACAAAACACGCATAAGAACAAAAATTTATAAACACCCGAATAACAAGTAGCAATGAAATATTACTACTAAGAAGCTAAGAAAATGACCATATATGATATCATAAAAATAAGTATGATTCTGGAATAAGTCAATAACATTATTTAAATAAATATACAGGAGGTTCGGACACTTACGAAGCAAAACGGACCTAAGGTAAGGGAAATATCACAATCTCATTTTTATCTGAGATTGTTTATACTTTGGTATTTACTGGGGTGTATTTTATCATCCACATCCATGTTTCCTCAATATGTAATATTATTTCCATCCATATACAATTGTTTAAATACAATTTTACCCTTCGGTGAGTTTTTAGTAAAAGATATGAAATGAATCTTTTTTCGTTTTTCGTACGAAGTACTTTTTGACTTTTCCGACAAAAGTACAAAGAATGTTTTTTTTAACTTATACGGCATGAATGGATTTTTAAAACATTATTTCCAAGAAGATTCCTTTACAAGTTTTCAAGATTATTTTTAATCAACTTATTTTATTTTAAAATTGTATGACATGTTAAGAAAGGAAAAATGTTTTTGAAGTAGAAAGGATATTTTCCTCAAGAATGGAGATCAAGTGTTTTATCAAAATTATTTTCCATCTAAGATAATATAAGGTTCTGTTTCTATCACTATTATTACAGTGATTTGATTATGTTGTGATTGAAATATTTTTATGAATTCCTTTATCTTATATGAACTGTTTTATGAAGTCATGATGTTTAAGATTCCCATTTTTATTACATGGGTTATGCTATGATGTATGGTTTATGATTTTGTGGCACACATAAGAATGGTATCATTATGAGATGGGTGGGACCTATATCTCCCTCCAATGCATTGGGTAAAGATTTTATATCTCATGAGATAGACATGGCTGGAACGGTAGGTTATACCGGTTCAGTGAAACAGGACTGAAACGAGGAGTGAACTCGGTTCAGAATGGGACTTTGTCCACTAAGATAGTCTTGGAAATGAGTCTTGACTAATAAGAAATGATTCTCTATGATTATGTGTGTATGCCACAAAGTTTCATGTTTTAAGTTATGATTATTTTGATTACATTTCACTGCCATGATTTATCCCATGTTATGAAATTATGATCTCTTTTGAAGGTTAAGATTTCCAAAAGATATGTTCTTATGAATATGATGTGATTGATATTTCTTTTGTTTACCCTTACTGAGCATTTGAGCTCACCCTTTTGTATTTTTTCTTTCCCTAGGTCAGGAAGAAGGTTATTAAGTAAGATATTCCAAAAGGGACTATAGATATGAGGAAATAAATGGGAGACAGTGTAGACGCTTTATGAACCAGTTGTTTATGTTTCCCAGTTTCTAAATACACTATACATATACGGTCCTTTCGTGGTTTTGTTATATGTTGTAATAAGTATGCTTCAATTTTGAAGTATTAACAATGTATGTAAAGTATGGGTTGTTATAGTTGGTATCAGAGGAAATGTATAGTCAACCTTTGGAAACTAGGATGTGAGAACATTAGTGAGATCCCTAGAGATATTTCTAAGGTATGTCTAGGGATGTCCCTAAGGTTAAGTATACGTATAGGTTATAGTACTAGAATTACGCTAACGATCATAAAATTAAACCTAATATGTTAGATATTGAAGGTACTTCCCCTTTATTATGTTTTTTTCCCTATCATGATTTTTGCCTCTCACACTATTCTTTTTGGGTTTTAGAAGATGGTTGGAACCCGAAGGAACCGTGTTGATTAATGCAATGGACAATGCAATGATTGTCCTCATGAACAAACAAATGTTATGGGAGATGGAGTGAAAAATCTTATTTCCATACTTACACAAGCTATGAATCATTCTGGACTTCCAAATGAGCAGAGAAGGGAACAATATTCTATTGAGTCCTTCATGAGGTAAAGTCCACCTTCTTTCAGTGGGTATTCTGGTCCACTTATTGCTGAACAATGGATCAGTACTACTGAAAAGATATTTTCAGTTCTTCAATGTTCTGAACATGATAAAGTCATCTTAGCAGTATATAGTTTGGAAGGTGAAGCTGATCAATGGTGGAATATTATCAAGAATACGAGGTCAATAGATGAAATTGAGTCCATGGAATGGGACGAGTTCAAGAGCTTATTTTTCAATAAGTACTTCCCTCGTATTCTTCGAAGAAAGATGGAGAAGGAGTTTCTTGAACTAAAGAAAAAGGATGATGAATCTGTTGGTATATACGAAGCGAATTTTACAAGGCTTGCAAGGTATGCATCTGGATTTATCATCCAACCTGAAAGTAAAGTTGATTGATTCTTCAGTGGCTTAAAACCAAATCTTCGAAGGGCATTAGCTATAAGAGACTTCAGTAGCTATGAAGAAATTGTGCATTGTGCTATCAAGGTAGAAATGGAAGTTGGTGTTACTTATCCATCTTATAGTTTTGACAAGAAACGAAAGATGGAGTTCAAGGAGAAATCTCAGAATAATGGTGAAAAGAAGATGAATGTTTCCTTATGCACAAAGTGAGGAAAGAAGCATGGTGGAGATTGTCTTAAAGGGACTAGAAAATGTTTTAAGTGTGGAAAAGAAGGTCATCGAGCAGCTGAGTGTCGAAGTAATGGAAAAAGGGTTTCTAATGATGTGAATAAATCAAAGACTACAGAGAATGCACCACCAACACTTCAATGCTTCAAGTTCAAGGAAATGGGGCATTATGCTAATAAATTCCCTAATCCAAGGGTTAGTGATGATAGACATGAGCAACCGCTTAAGGCAAAGGAAAAAGGGAAGTCACATGCGATCTCCATTGGTGATGTTGAATATGACAACGATGTGGTGGAATGATTAAGTTTTTATGTAATGGGATTCCAGAATAAGGTTGTATATAGTATCATGGAATATTGGAATATTTATGTTTTGGTCTATTGTGGTTTTCAGTAATTTTATGGAATCGGTAACCATGAAAAGTGATTGAAATATTTTTGGAAAGAAGATGATATGCACATAATGAAGGGATAAAGAGAATCTAATATGTTTGATAGTATTCATGAGCTCATGATTGATATAAGGAATAAGTGATATCATGGTTTGAGGATATAGAATTTTGAGGATTTTGGTATGTGGAAAGTGTTATCTTTTAACTGCATTCATGTTTTCACTAAGGTTCAATGGATATTCATTCTTCAAGAGAATACATGATTAAGGTATTCACATGTTTGTAATTTGACCAACAAGATATATTTTATGATATATGGGGGATAAATGATGGCATTCACGTGATCATTTTCTTTATACTATGAGCTTGGACTGAAGTATTTTAGATAAGCCTGAAGATTGGAATGGATTATGTTGGACATAAGTTAGTATTGTTTAAGGATAAAACTTTTTTGATATTGTTGATGGGATGTTATAGTAATATAGCTTTAGAAAAAGGACAACCTTCAGGACGGGCGACAGCCCATCGCATCGGACAAGGCTGTGGGAATCGAACCCACAACTGAAGTGCGACTGGCCTTTATCGCCTACCACTGGCCTACAGGAAGTCCGTGTTTAGTAGAAACTAGTTTTATTATATTAAGTAGTATGATATATGAAGTATAAGACCATTTTAGGAACCATATATGATTAATCTCACTATAGATGGACTTATGTATTTTTTGATAACTTTTCTAACCTTTTGTTTAAGACAGATGGAATGACCCATCATTCTATCACGTGATCTGCTATCACATCACGAATGACAAATTCAACTTCATTTATTTAAGAGATGAAGTGGAAATTGTCCAAAGAATGACCAATGGTGAGACTATACTGAAATCACAAAAGTATTTCTTCTAATTCCAATTTCATCAACTTTAGGGAAACGATCTTGAAAACCAAAAATGTTGTCCTAGAGCTATTATATCTGATGAATCAGATGGTACCTTAGATCGTCAAAAATTTATGGCTTTGTGATTGCTGGCTTTTCCATAGCCATGTTCTCTACCACTCTCCATCAGAACATGATGGTTAGATTTCTCTTCCATATCCATATTTTCACCTATGTGGAAACCCAGTGATTAGTTTATTTGGGTAACCATTACGTTTCATAATTTTGTTTTTAAATATTGGTTTTGGTATTCCTATTTATGATGTGGGTTTCTATCAAAGAAACTTTCGAATAGTAAACCATTTATAACCCCGACGAATTTCGAGGGCGAAATTCATTTTAAGGGGGGTAGAATGTAACACCCCGAGATTTTATGAAAAATATTCTTTTCATTAATGTCTTGTGTTGTACACTACACCAAAAGGAGCTTGCACAACACGCATCCTTGACTTGCCTTTCATTACACGCAATCACGACCTTCCTCGATAGCATGTGTAGTACGCAATACTGAGTTTCACTAAACAATGATATGCTATTAAAATATTATTAAAACTAGCCGTTATGAATAGTAATAACCACTTTTTGAAATTTTATAAATTTTATTTTTCAAAATGGACTTCATTTTTGGATTTGGAATATCAGAATTAGCTTAGGGTTAAATTTCGGTACTTTTCGGATAACTTTCATATTCTGATGAATAGTGAAAATTATTAAATTTTAATTAAAAACAACTTTTTAATAGAAATAATTAATAGTGATAAATTATTAATTTGAGTGGTTTTAAAGTATATTTAGAATATATTTTTACAATTTAATAAAATGTTTTTCATTGGATGTAATTTCACATTTAAACCAGTTATAAACAAGTGTCAATCTTTTGATAGTTATTATCTCTTAAAAACACGCTATTTCTTTTGACGATGGGAATTAATTTTTAAATTAGTTAATGTAACTGATATGTTTTGAATTTGAAAAAATAGACATCATTTTTGAATTCATAATATCAAATATATTTTAGGCCTAATTTTTGGTATTTTTCTGGAAACTTTCATTTTTTGATGAATAGTGAAACCACTAAGTGGTAGTTAAAAAAAACTGAATTTTTCATAAAACTTAATTTTACTGCTTCTGTGAGTGGAATTTCGAAAATCCGAGAGAAACGGTTAATATCAAGGACTAAAATGTGGTTCAATGAGATGAAAATAATTTTTGGTGAATAGTAACTTTTTACTTTTTTTACCACGGTTAAAAGTAAATAGGGTAATTAAGGGTAAAAATGATATTATTATTACCCTAACACATGTCCTAATTCTATTGGATAAATGTAATTAGACCAAAAACAACCTTAGGAATAAAATATGACCATTTAGGCCCACTTGGATTAGATTAGGACATTTATTATTATTTAATTCAAAGAAGTGTTAAAAGAGTTAAAATCAAAGTTTATTTACTAAAACATTTCTAATATAGGGTTATACATAAGATAAATTCGATTGTAAATATTAATTAGAAAGATAAAAATATTTCCTACATAATTGTAGTTTATTTGTAATTTTTAGACATTAAATAATTTAATTTATTTATGACACAACGATGATGCAGTAATTATCTTATTAATGAAATATTGACATAATTGATGTTATAAATACCCAAATAAATGTAATTTGAGAATTTTTATGAATTACACTAATTTTATAGGTTAATATGACATGTTATTATTGATTTAAGTAACTTGTTTCGAACTAATCATTCTGTTATGATTTTCACAAAAAACAATTACTAAATAGTGTCAAAATTGACATAAAATAGTTTTTAAAACAAATATTATATTAGTAATTGTTATTTTATTCCTAAAAATCTAAGGTTCGGCCAAATGTCTTAGATAAGGTTATATATATTAATAAAAAACAACTTGGGGTTCGTTTGGCTTCTTATAGTATGTTTATTAACCTTATATTATAAGAACACAAGAAGACACGGTAAAAGTAAACTTATTTAACTTAATTTTAAATCTAAATAATAAGGTTAAAATAGGAACCTAAACTTGTCTAAATTATATTGGATGAGAGGATTTCGACCCATCCCCACATTATCTTAGAAATATTTCAATTTGGAGCTATTTAAAACCGAACTTGACTTTATAATAAAATAATATTTTTAGTTTTCCCAAAGGTGGCCCTCTCCTCCCTTATAAAAGGGCACCTCCTCCCCCTCTTCCTCACACCAATTTGAGCCTTCAAGCTCGGAAAACCCATGCCAATTCCTCCTATACACTTCCCTAGATACATCCTAGAGGTCCTGGTCTTCTTCAAAGACCAATTTTAGTGCCCTAAAAGAAGGTCTCAAAGAAGCACTTCAAAGAAGAGGTAATGTCCGTTACCGATTCTTTCATCTTTATTTCTTCTTCCACTTCTTCTTCTTTAGTTGTTTCATTATGAAGTAATAACATCAGTATCACTCATATACTGATATGTTATTATAAGTATGAAACAACCCTATTTCACCATCTATCCATCCTACGGAAAAAGAAATCACCGCGCGTGTGTACGTACGGAATACCGTCTCCACGCCGTGGTGTAATCTATTTTCCAACACCACCTTACTTGGATGGGTATAATGGTGTAAATAATGAATTTATATGACTATTATAAATTGATACGGATTCTGAAATAGTATACATACACTTCAATACAATTCCACGATCATAGGAACGATATCATCACTCGTGCGTACGTACGGAATACCGTCTCCACGATGTGATGCGACTCGTTCCACATGATCTTCATTTCATAATGATTATATAAATGAGTTGAATGAATGAATATGATATAGATTAAAATAATTACATTCTGGAAATGAAGTATCTATAACCTAAATATAAGAATAAGAATTTATTCGACAAAACACGCATAAGAACAAAAAGTTATAAACACCCGAATAACAAGTAGCAAAGAAATATTACTACTAAGAAGCTAAGAAAATGACCATATATGATATCATAAAAATAATTATGATTCTTGAATAAGTCAATAACATTATTTAAATAATTATACAGGAGGTTCGGACACTTACGAAGCAAAACGGACCTAAGGTAAGGGAAATATCACAATCTCATTTTTATCCGAGATTGTTTATACTTTGGTATTTACTGGGGTGTATTTTATCATACACATCCATGTTTCCTCAATATGTAATATTATTTCCATACAACTACAATTGTTTAAATCCAATTTTACCCTTCGGTGAGTTTTTAGTAAAAGATATGAAATGAATCTTTTTTCAATTTTAGTACGAGGTACTTTTTGACTTTTCTGACAAAAGTACAAAGAATGTTTTTTTAACTTATACGGCATGAAGGGATTTTTAAAACATTATTTCCATGAAGCTTCCTTTACAAGTTTTCAAGCTTATTTTTAATCAACTTCTTTTAGTTTAAAATTGTATGACATGTTAAGAAAGGGAAAATGTTTTTGAAGTAGAAAGGATATTTTCCTCAAGAATGGAGATCAAGTGTTTTATCAAAATTATTTTCCATATAAGATAATATAGGGTTCTATTTCTATCACTATTATTACAGTGATTTGATTATGTTGTGATGGAAATATTTTTATGAATTCCTTTATCTTATATGAACTTTTTTATGTAGTCATGATGTTTAAGATTCCCATTTTTATTACATGGGTTATGCTATGATGTATGGTTTGTGATTTTGTGGCACACATAAGAATGGTATCATTATGAGATGGGTGGGACCTATATCTCCCTCCAATGCATTGGGTAAAGATTTTATATCTCATGAGATAGACATGGCTAGAACAGTAGGTTATACCAGTTCAGTGAAACAGGACTGAAACGAGGAGTGAACTCAGTTCAGAATGGGACTTTGTCCAATAAGATAGTCTTGCCATTGAGTCTTGACTAATAAGAAATGATTCTCTATGATTATGTTTGTATTCCACAAAGTTTCATGTTTTAAGTTATGATTATTGTCATTACATTTCACTTCAATGATTTATCCCATGTTATGAAATTATGATCTCTTTTGAAGGTTAAGATTTCCAAAAGATATGTTCTTATGAATATGATGTGATTGATATTTCTTTTACTTACCCTTAATGAGCATTTCAGCTCACCCTTTTCTGTTTTCTTTTCCCCGGGATATAAAGAAAGGTTTTAGGTAAGAAAAAAAAAGGAAGATCTTTATGGGAGATGTTGAAGATCTTTCACCATGATTAGAAGATTACGTTCCAAGTTTCCAAAGACACTAAACTATTACGGTCATTTTGTGTGTGTTTTTGTTATGTATTAAGTATTCCGCAAAAGTAATGTAATGTCCATTTACGTTAAGCTTCGGGTCTCTACAGTTAGTATTTGAATTTAATTTAATACTTTATCATTATTATTAGTTTTGATGAATTAATATATATTAAATTGTTATAAAATTATCACGTTCATTAAATTTTTAAATGTTTTAATTAATTAATAATTATTAATTACATGTTTTAAAAATGTTATTTTTTATTCTTATTTTTTTAATTATATTGATTTCTTTCTGTTTTTTGTTACTTACATTTATTTTATTTAGTAAAAAATATGGGTCATCCTTAGTGGGGAACCTTGGATATCCCTTAACCACATAGGGGAACCTTGGGGTAAACCCCATGGGATGGCTCGCCTAAGGAAGCCCCATAATGAGGCTTTGGTAACAGGTGTGCATAGTGCACACATATCATGTGTGGGCCCATGTATAAGGCATGCAGAGTTCACCACAAGTGCAGAGGTGGGATAGGTTTCCCTTTGGGTTGTAGGCCAACATGTGTGCATAGTTTTAACCGATATTAATCCTCAATATCCAGCTTAAACTAAGGATCAATGTAGGTTGAATGATATACTGCATGAACACTGCTTCTCTAATTCGATGTGGGACACTATTTTGTGTTCACTTTTCATTCGAGTTCAAATTTCCAGATATAATCATGGTCATAGGATCAATTTTTCATGAGCTATCCGGTCTCTGTTCTTATCCCGTGTTATATTTTTGAACTCTTGTTCATTATTATTTGAACACCCACATGATTATTTCCTTATTAGATTCTTTTTCATATTCCTCATCCATCCTTCTTCTTCCTATAGGTCGTCATTTTTCACAAAAAAAATCTGTATTTTATTCTTGTTTTTGAATGATGTTGATCTCATAATCTCTTATTTTTTTCTTCAATATCTCGTATTTCTCATTTCATTTAAAGTTTTCTCAACTAGTTATCATGGTTTTTATTCTAACAACATTTTATCATCATCATTTAACTCAGATTGTTCTTCTGGTTTAAATCCTATTCTTTGGTAGATTCTTGATGAGTCACCATAGGATACCAATAGTGAGTCATGAGTCACTATTGGATACCAATGATGAGTTACGAGTCACCATTGTAACTCAACGGTGAGTTAGTGAGAAAATGCTATATTTCAACAACGAGTCTTTTTACCCACCATTGCACATCAATGGAGGGTCATGATACTCAACGTTGGACATCAACAGTGGGTCATGTTACTCATAATTGTATATAAAAGTGGGTTATCTTTTACCCTTGGTTGTTTCATCTTTGATGTTCATAGTCTTGACATAAGGTTATTCAAACTCCATCGGGTCCTCTTCATTCTTCTTGTTTGGTGAAGAATAATTATTTTGGTTTCTTGTTTTATACGAATATCTTTTCATATTTTTATATTTTTTTTATCTACATCTTATTTGGGTGGTTTCGTTTTTGATCATCCACCCTTTTGGTGTAAAGAGGATTGGTAGAAGCCTCTTTTATTTTCTTCAATTAGTTTTCTTTATGTATGAATTTGATTTCCTATTTATTTTTTTAGTAGATTATTCATATATTGAATATTTCTACTATTTTGAAATTTTTTTAGTGATCCACCATTGGACACATCCCAATGATAGATTATTAGCTATCATTGGATTCGTGTAATGATGGTTCATTAGTTTTTGTTGGACACAAAAAGGTATAAAATTATTTATTTCTTCTTCTGAAGCCTTTAATTTCTTAGTAACATAAAACAAATTTTGTTTTGGTTGAATAATTTTATTTTTTATTGAATTTGGAATGGTATCCTATGCTATGTTAAGCCACTATTGTACATTTCCAATGGTAGGTCATGTTCCACTGCTATTTATTTTCAAAAGTAGGCCATGTGTCACAATTTGTTAAAATTTATGTTTTTAAAATTTTATTTCTTATTTTAATTGATTTTATTAAAAATATTTCCTTTGTTAAATGTATTATTATTTTATGCTAAAATATGATTGGAGAGTGTGAAAAAAATAATTGTAACATTATTTTATGAACATTCATTCATATATATTGAAGTTTATGCCATGGTCTATTTTTTTATTTTTTGTATGTATAATCTACCAGATTATATTTTTATTTGAATTATTTTATAATTATAAATTTTTTAAATTTTTTATTAATATATTATTTTTTTAAATTGATAATTAATGAATAAATATAAAGCCCGGTTGTAATTCAATATTATTCATTTAGTATTTAAAAAACAAAGGAAACAATCATTTTATTTCATTTTTATGCACTAACAATTGTCATGTATACATTGGACACAAAAATTATCCTAGAGGATCTTCCTTTTAATGATATGAGAGATTATTTTAAATAATAAAAACACATACCTATGCAGATCAATCTTATAATTAACTTATGATACATCTTCAACGTCTTGCTACCCTCAAAATTATTCACAAAATTCAGTGACTTATGAAATATTGTTGTGATGACTGAAGGAATTAAAATTTGACATTTGTTACTTTTGAGTTATCAACAATCATCGTGCTCAGACTTCTTTGAAATTGTGATCATCTTTTAGTTTCCCTATATTTATTTATTTGTTTTATCTATTTATTTATATTTGTGACTTCTTCATTTTTGGTTTATGATTTTCCCATAAAAATAAATTATTTCGTTTATTTAGTTATTCCACCTCCTAAAAGGAATTCAAGGACATGAATCCTGATCAAAAGTTAGGTAAATAGACCAGTTTGGTTTCCTGTATCAAGACTTGGTTATGCCTATTGTTTAAAATGTAGGGACTGTAACAAGGTTATCACACCTTTAAAAATGAGTTTCTTAGTTGGTCTAGTATCCTCAAAGAGTAGAGGATATTGATGAGTGGACTTGGATATTTTTTTAAACAACTATAAATCTTGTTTTATTTCATTTTTATTTCTACTATAACTCAACTCAAGAACATCTCACTCACTACTTTTTAATATTTTATAAATTGTGATTGTCTTTGAAATTTAATTTTTAAAATGAATATTTACCTCCTCAAGTCATATTTTACATCAATAACAATCCAACAATTATAATATATATTATATAAATTCCTTCACCAATTTTTTTTTTGTTATGATTGGATTTTGGTAGACCAACGTTCTCCAAATAAAAAAGGTAATTAGTACAGTATTCAATGAATTCCTCAACAATATGTCTCTTTTCAGTAAAATATTCAAACTAGCATTTATTTCTTTACAAACCCTTTAAAAATATTTATATATTGTTCAATTGGGTATATCCTTCTATAATGTATAAGACCACGTAGTCAAATCACACAAACCAAGTGAGGCATCAAGTGATACTTCATATCAATTAATGGTGATGGTAAGAACATCTCTAATTCATATAATATGATATGAAATATCTTTTCTATAGTTGGAAACTTTTTTTGGTCTATAAATTTGCTATATATATTTTTGAAAAAAAAACAATTCTTGGTTAATGTATGATAAAAAAATTCATGAAAAATGAGACATAAATATCCAAGATTTAAATCTTGCATCAAAACTTTTCTGTCATGTGTTTTTTATCCATTTAAATTTAAAATCATTCATTAACATGATATTATTGATATTTGATGAATACACCCCACCCCACCCCCCAAGCCTTTACATCATTTAGGTAGTTGAAAAACTAATATCTCTATTTCTCATAATAAGTATAAGCAGTTGGAGGGAAAAAAATATGTATTCCACCATTCAGTGGTGCCAACTCTTCCCATATCCCTATGAAAATCATGTCTAACCTAGCCTTAATTTCATACTTTTTTTCTAGGAGCATTTTTTAATTGATAAATGACACTATCACATAAGTTTTAATCTATATTCATGACATCATAAAATTTTATGGATTTTAAAAAAATCTAGTACAGTAATTCAAAAAATATAACTCTTTTTCCAACCAATTTTTAAATGATTTTTCGAAGAAGTTTTACCATAATTAGTGCCCATATCTATTAATTTATCAAATAGTTGACCACCTATTTGTGAGGGTAGTGTTGTACCTTCTTCCTAATTACCATTGAATGGTGTTGTCCATGATCGGTATTTATGTTATTAAGGTATAAATTTGGGATGTCTTAGAAACAAAGTCCTTGAGGAATGTTTCAACCTAACTGAGTATGTACCATGATCACAAATGGGACACACTTGAGTTCCTTTAATGTTATATCCTAAAAAATTACTATAAGTAATAAATTCATTTATCATCCCTTACAACATGGATAGCAATATGAAATCCTCATTTATATAAGCATCGTAAAATGTAACACTTGAATAACACATTAATTTCATATCTTTGATCTATGAAACCCAATAAACACTAATATAATTACCTGATTGTTTTGGTCCAAATATAAGAAGAGATAACATAATGTATTTTTTCTTGATGCCTAACCTTGATGGAAATTTTTAATTTACCAACCTAAATGACTATGTATTATGAGTTCTACTTTCTATTCCAAAAGGATTCAATCCATCTATAGATATAAAAAGACTAAGTTTCTAAGCTCATTTCCAAATTCAGGATACTCGTGATCAATTTTCTTCTAATAAGGAGAGTTTGATGGGTAACAAAGTTTCCTATATTTATTTATTTTTTCTTTGTGTAATATCAACTATAGTCCCCTCAATTTCATATAGGCACTTAAACCATGGAATTATTGGAAAGTACCACAAACGATTAAAATTAATTGATTCATATTTATTGTATTCAGACACACCATAGTTTTTCCTTTTTTAATGGGATTATGGTCCTTGAGAAACGATATATATTGATTTTTACAAGAATGTATTATTTTAGAGATCATAACCATTGAATGTACCATTTTATTAGCATCATATGTTCAACAAGGAATATCATTCTATTATGGTAGAATATCATTCATGAGAGAAAGTATTTAAATAAAGTTAGATCCACTCTGTATGTTTCATGCTTTTACATTATATAGCTTCCTTATGGCTAATAGTGTTGTATATTTTTTTACAAGCAATATATAATATCATCTCCTAACAGCTCTTTAACTTCTAAAACAACTTTGGAAAATCACAAATTTCATATTAAACTATCATTATCATTTCTTCAATATGGTCTTCATCGCCATTTACACATGTAATCACACCTCCGATATAGTCTTCACCATCATTCACAATTGTAATCATATATGGTGATCCATAAAAAATATTATTATCCTAGTCAAAATCTATATTTAGTTCTTCCCTGTGTTTATTAAAACAATTATAACTTCAATCTATTTCATGAAATATCAAGTGTTCTTCAAACACCTCTAGACTAGCTATTCTTGAATAACAATAATTTAAACATGAATAACATATTTGAGAAGGTTAATTTACATTGTATTTGGGAAACTTGATGAACTCTTTAACCTTATCCTTATACTCTTTAGTCATATGATTGGAATCCATCCATTTTTTATTCATACCCATATTGTTTGATTCATTAATATTGATATATAACCAAATAAATAAATACACAGAAGTTATGATCAAAGAATCCTAAAATAATATTCTTTATACACACACACATACTATCATTATATTTAATATAAAATATAATTGGATCAAAAACTTGTTAGAACATATAAAGAAAAATAATTACATGAATTTAAAGTGTTATAACACTTATTTTTTATTACCATAAGTCACATATCATAAATCATTCTTTTTTTTAAATGAATTCATCAAGGTATATAATAATGTAAACTTTTAAAAGGGGTATCTATATCTCAAGTTGGTCCACTTTTTAAATGTTATTCAAGGACATTGAAAGAATTTGTTGGTAAATTTGAAGAAAAAATACTTAAAAAAATATAGATACTTTCATGTTTGTATCTCATATGATGTATTTTGACTTTTCATCCATAGAAACTAGGTTAACAGTGAATTATATTGTTTCTAGAGCATAATCCCAAGTTAATAAAAGAAAATAAATCTTAAATATTCATTTATTAGAACATGTTTAAAAATGTTTTTTTTCTTTTAATAAATCTTTATATTATGGTATTTCCAAATAAGTGGGATATGATACAATACTACACCCCTTGAATAGTTGGTAAAATCTTAACTTAGGTATTCACTCCCTAAATTTTTCATAAAATAATTTAATAAAATTTCCAACGTTATATTTTATATAGTTTTGGATATTTTGGAACATTTAAAATATTCAATATTTGGGGTTCATTAGAAATTCATATTTATACAAACTAAAAAATACATGAATGTAACAAAGTAACATAAACAACCACTTTCTCATGTACTTGTTGATCCACACACATATGTGATGATATACCAAATCCTATGTTTTTGGAAAGGGTTAAGTCTTCTCTCTTGGTGTGGATTGTTTACCAAGTGTGTAGTAGGTTACTTAAAGAATAATATGATGATATAATGTGATAGTTTTTTTTAATGTAAGTTTAAGCATTTAAATATAATATAAAATAATATTAATATATAAATATATAAATACATATATACACACATACATATATAAATACACAAACACAAATGAATAAAAATTTATATTCTTTTATACTTATAAATATAAAAAAATGAAACACACACAGATATATATATATATATATATATCAATTTGTCTAATAAAACATAATATATCATGTCATGTTTCAATAAAAAACCATTATTCAATACTGTTTGAAAATCCATCTATAGAACTAACACCTATGAATGGACCAGAGGGTACCAGGTTTGTGAAAGGAAACGAGGGTTTCATATCTCCTGATCATGGAGTAGTCAATGCTCAAACATCACATGAAGCACATGTGGATAAGCAGGTGTCTTTACCTAAAGTTAAGGGAAGAGTGGTGGATGAAGAGGATTTTCAACTGGTCCTTCCTCAAAAACCTATGACATATGTGCCGACATCTGAAGTGGAACAAAATCCAACTATTTAGGAACTCCCCCTGCAGGTGGTGGTGGATGCCAATTCTATGAAGGAAAATATGGATGAAACAGAAGGTGTTTGGAATTATCATTCATGGAGGTGGGGTAGGCATCTAAGAGATTGTGGTCCAGTATGTGGTCGAGATGATTGGGATATTATAAGATGTGGCTGAAATATGTTTATCAGATCATCTTCGAAGGACTCTTAAGTGTCAGCTTACTCTGGAGATGGAAAAGCTCAAGGAGAAAGACTATGTTCTCTTCAACAAAAGGAAATCACAATCAGCTTACTCTAAGGGCATGCCTCATTGTGTGACCTTGTTCATTCTCTTTTCATCTTTTTCAACATTCATTTTCTAATAAATGTTTTAGGAGTGGGCTTTCCTGTCTCTTAAACCTTTGGATTAAAAAACCATTATTTATATGCTTTGATCATTCTCATTCAAAATATAATTACTAGTTTGACAAAAAATATAACCCAATAAATAATATTGAATCCATTATTATTTTTGATACCTATAATTATTTATAACATTATAAACATTGGTTTCTTATCTAAAATATACCCAAGCTATTAAATCATCACATAATCGATAAAACCCATTTTCATTCCATGAAACCATGTTTATGTTTTCAATTAATATCATATAATAATAAAATAATAATTATTTTGCAAGAAATTCATATCTATAGTCTATATTTATATATACAAAGAAGAATAACTACCCAAAAATCAGGAAAATCAAGCAATACTGTGAACCAAAATGGAAAGCACTCTAAAATGGTGCATTTGTTTAAAAATAATAGGGTTGAACAATGAATAAAACTGATTTTAGATGAACATGTATGGAAAGAACCATTAAAAAAATAGGGGAAGATAAAATAAAAAAAATCATGAAAAAACACATGTATGAACGATTGTGAATCCTTGAAAACAAGTTTCAAATATCTTACATTCGGTTAAGAGGTTCAATTTTTTTAAAATAAATGAGTTTTTTATCCAGTTGTACATGGGAAAAACTCAAAAAAATCATGATCAACACAAGAAAGATTGCATAGTAATCATTTAAATCAAGTTCATAATTTCATGCCTATAGTTTTGAGGTTCGAGTTTACCAAAAAAACGAATTTGGATGCTATAGAGGATCTGTTCCATGAGAGATTGATAGTGGCAGAGGGAGAAGGGACCTATTAGGGTTTATATAAAAAATAGAAAAGGGTTTTATCAGTTCTTACTAAAAAGAACTGCTAAAAGCTCATTTTATCAACTCTAAAAGTATAGGCATCCATAAATAAAGCTTTTATCAGTGAATTCTTATCACTGATAAATTAGAACTTTTATCAGTGCTAAAATGGTACAAACAAAAGTGGTATTTTACTACACTTATGTTTTAACACTGATAAAATACACTTTTTTACAATGCTTAATCTAGCACTGACAAAAAATGAAAAAAATGAATAAATAAATAATATTACTTTTATAAATAAATAAATTATTTAAAATGAATTATAATAATTCTTTAAATTACAAACATATTTAAAATATTAAATTTTAATAAATAAATTTGTATAAATAAATATCAAAAAATGAATAAATTTTGAAAATATTAAAAATTATTAAATATAAACAATTAATAAATAATATTGAATGAATGATTATTAAAAATGAATAAATAAATTTGAATAAATTACAAAAATATTTACAAAAAGCGAATTCATAACATTAATAATGTAAATTACAGACACATTAAAAAAGAATAAAAATGAATCAATAAATTGTATTAATTTTATAAATAACAAATTATTAATTATAAATAATATTAACTATTTAAATTACAAAAAAAAATGAATTTAAATTAATTAATTAAATAAACTTCAAAGATAATAAAAATATTAAAAATTAATCAAAAAACTGAATAAATATTAATTATATACACTAAAAACATATTGAAAATATTAAAATGTAGTAAATAAATATGTATAAATAAATTTTAAAAAATGAATCAATTCAAAAAAAAATAAAAGATAATAAATATTTACAATGAACAAATAATATTAAATACAAAAATATTTAAAATTAATAAATAAAATATAATAAATTACAAAATTATTTTAAAAAATTGAATTCATAAGATTAATGACATTAATTGTAAAAACATTAAAAAATAAAGAAAATGAATAAATAAATTATATAAATAAAAAAATTATTAAAATCAAAAAAGATCAACAATTTAAATTACAAAATAATTAAAAAATACATTCAAATAAATTAATTCATTAAATTTCAAACGTTTAAAAAATATTAAAAATTAATAAAGAAAAATGAATTAATATTAATCATATAAATTATAAATATATTGAAAATATTAAAATTTATTAAATAAATATTAAAAATGAATAAATTCTAAAAACATTAAAACTGAATAAGTATTAAAAATGAATAAATAATAGTAAATTAAAGAATATTAAATTTGAATTAATAAAATTGATTAAATTAAAAAATATATTTAAAAAAGCAAATTCATAACATTAATTTCATGAATTATAAACACATAAAAATGAATAAATAAATAAAATTAATTATATAAAACAATTATTAAAGGTTAATTATCTTAAGGGTACAAAAATATTAAAATTAAAATTCATTTAAATAAATGAATTATATAAATCTCAATCATATTTAAAATATGAAAACTTAATAAAGAAAAATGAATTAATATTTTTCATATAGATCGAAAACATATTGAAAATATCAAAACTTTGTAAATAAATATGTATAAATTTTAAAAAATAAATAAATTCCAAAAAAATTAAAAAAATATCACAAATGAAAAAAATAATATAAAATGAAAAAATATAAAAACTAAATAAATAAAATATAATAAATTAAAAATATATTTAAAACAAGTGAATACATAACATTAATTACATGAATTAAAACACATAAAAATGAATAAAAATGAATAAATAAATAATAATATTGTGAATGATTGATGTATGTATTGTATTAATTGTATATAAAAAAATATAATTTATTATTAATCATTATAATTTTTAATAATAATTAAAAATATTTTTATAAAATTAAATTTATAAATATTTAAAAATATATAAATAGTTATCAAAATTTAATATTTCACAAAAATATTAAATGAATAAATATTAAAAATGAATAAATTATAAAAAAAATTAAAAATGAGAAATATTAAAACTGAATAAATAATATTAATTAAATAAATATACATACACATTAAATACATACATATACACACATACATATGCGTAGACATATATGTACACACACATATCGATATAGATACACATACACATACACATATATATACATACATGCATATGCACATGCATACATGGACACAAATTTATATACATGCACATACATACAATTATATACACATACATTCACATACATATGCATACATACACATATTACATAAACATACACATACATACACAGATACACATATACATACATACACATAAATACACATACACATACAGAGACGCAGACACATACACAGACACATACACATACACACACACACACACACACACACACACACACACACACACACACACAGAGACACATACACATACACATACACATACACATACGCATACACATACACATACACATACACATACACATACACATACACATACACATACACATACACATACACATACACATGCACATATACATACACATACACAGACACACATACATGCATGTACATCCACATGCATACACACATATATATGCATACACATACACAAACACATACACATACACACACATACATACATACATATACACATAAACATACACATACACATACACAAACATACAAATACACAAATATACGCATACACAAACATACATCTATATAAACACACACACAACACAAATATACAGATACAACACATACAAACACATATATATACACATACATTCACATATATACACACACTTATCAATGTATAAATACATCAACAAACATACTCATTCATACACATGCATACGAATATATGTGTATATTTAAAATTATATAATATGAATATAAATATATAAATTCAAATATAAACTATTAAAATAATTATATATTCATTTATAAATTTATATAATTTTTCAAATAAAATAGTAATATATTATATTTATATATAAATTTTATAATTAATGCATATAAATAAAGTATTAAACAATTTTATTGATTAATATAAATTTGATATTTATATATATATATATATAATTTATCATAAAATACGATTGATAATAATTTTTTATTATAATATAGTTATATAAATAATATTTATACACTATATTTACATATATATACTTATTTTTATATAAATCATATTTAAAAATATATAAATAAGTATATATAAATTGAATTATTCACAATTCTCTTTATTTGAATTTTTTTCACATTGTTAAAGGGGGATTTTATATATGCTAAAAAAATAATTGAAAAATTAGAACCTTTATCAATGCTAAAACCACTAAAAAAGGTACAATTTCATCAATAATGATAAAGGTCACCTTCATCAGCACATTTAGTTATCATAGATAAAATTCCCCCCATTATCTTCGTTTTTTTTAGGGTTGATAATAGTTAGCGGTTAGTAAACATGAATATATAGTAGGGTCATATTTTTTCTGAAGAGTAAATCATGATTTTATTAAAAAACGACATACCTATTGATTACGTAACCATCACATATAAATTAGTGGATCTTGTTCATTCTTAGGGATAATCGTGACAACTCTACCCCCACCAAAACATAAATATGACTACAATAGTTGTATAGATCTATCTTATTTATTTGGTATGCCTTCATGTTATGATTCATATAGGAATATATTGATAAGATTGAAATTCATGATATGTAGCATAGATTTGAGATTATAGAAGATACCCATCGTGTTTTAATGATTAATTTATTAAATCCATATAAAACGTTTGGTTGCACTGCAATACATGGCTAAAAATTTGAGTATACAACATCACTACATGAATTATAGTAAATTATGATATTTGTTAGTAGCAATTTCCAAAACCACCGCTAAATCGTCAAATAATATTTATAGTGAATTTTATAGATATGATTCAGAAAAATATCAATAACACTGATATTTAGATGTGGTTATTATTAAACCAATGCTACATGTTTTAAAAAAAACTAATCCACCTCGACCTCCCTAATCCTTGAATCCTTATCTCACCCAATACCGGGATCCCTCAATGTTGACACCTCTCCCCCTTGATGTCTCCCAATGCTGGACTCCACTCATGGATACCCTATCCCCCTCACTAATACCCTCTCCCCCTTATTGATATCCTCAATTACACTCGATGCTAGACCCCCCCCCCCACCCCACTAATACCCACTCCCCCTTGACAATGTCTAGGTTTTTCTATCAAGTCCATTTCTGACAGTGGTGTTTCATATAATGTTTCAATCAATACTATGCATGTTATTTCTTCTATAGGGTGTTGTTACATAAAATATAATGGATATGGATAGCACATGGTTATTTTTATCACAATTAATACTATTAATATTTTGTATCATTATGTATTCAACTTCGTCTACTTCATATACCCATTATTCCCCATTATTAAACCCACATTAGATTTAGAAATTATAGATGGTTATATGTAGTAGCTTTTCATTTTTTTCAATTTTTATGTATTTATGGTTTAAGTTTCATTGAGTATTCTATTTTTTTCATGTGTCTCATTTGGAATGATTCAATTTTTAAAGATATTATATCAATATGAAATCTCTAATTTATCTAGTACTTATATTAGAATATAATTAAAAATTGGGTTTTTTAGATAAATAATTCTTAAAATTGATTTTATGAAAATATGGCATGGATTGACTAATTTTACTTATTTTTTCATGTTGAGATACCATGATATGTGTATTTTTTATACTTCATGTTCAATAATTAGTAAAATATTTATTTCATCTAAATGAATAATATATTTATATATAATATTATAATTATGTTTTACATTTGAAAGTGTAGGAAATCAATTACATATGGATAAAAGTTGGATCACCTCACCTCAAAAAACATATTATTATATCATGGGTTTGAACATGTTTTGAGATTTTTCAATTGAAAATTGATCCATGGATGGAAGAATAAAATGTATATTCCCTAAATGAAAATTAAAATGATGGTTGAAGAGAGATTAAGTTTTTGAGAACATGATAATGAAACAATTTCTTTCACAAAAAGTGTGTTAGATTTTTCATGGAAAATTGAATGTTATAGAAAATTTGAAATGTTATGTATTTAATTATAATGAACAATTCAATGCCTTTATAGTATATAAAAAAATTCAAAAACATAATAAATCACTATTTCATCATAATATAAAAATGCTATCAATAATGTAGCACATCATTTGACCCACTTATTGATGTTGCCAAAATTAATTATGATTTCTGAATTGTTAGACAACCTAATCAAGATGATAATATATTAATAGATGGTATTGAGGAGAATAATACAAGGTAAAACTTAAGTGATAAAAAAACAAAGTTTTCTAAATTAATTTTATATGAAAATTAAATATTATATAAAGTGTATTTCAACTATTCTAATTTTCCTTTTCTGGTGAAGTTGTACCACTTCAAGGGTTTATTTAGAATTACAAATAAACCAATTTACATGATATTAGAATTGTTGTGTGACTGAAGCTATGATACCTAAATCATTTTATGATATTAAGAAAGATATTATTAATATTGGCCTCAATTATATAAATATCTACACATATCCCAATTATTTCATGCTTTATTGGAAAGAATATTTGATTATATAAAATTGAAAAAGATGTTGTACTTCTAGATAGAAATCAAAAAATGATAATATTAGTCAAAATATATATAATAACATAAAAAAAAGAAAAAAAACTTTTTGTGAACGTTTTACATTACTTTCCAATAAAACTACGGTTGGAAGGACAATTTATGTCATCTAAAGATACTGAAAATATGAAGTGACATTCTTTGCATAATATAAATGATAAAATCTTGTGACATCCAAGAGAATAAAAAGTTTAAGAAACCTTTGATTCATTACATCTATATTTCTCTTTCGATCGTATAAATATATTCTTCGGATTGGAATACGATGGATTCAATCCTTTTGTAACTTTATATAGTAATTAAAAAATATATCTAGTTGTTTTGATCCCTTATAATCTACCTCCTTATATGTTTATACAAAAGAAGTAATTCATCATATAAATGATTATTCCTATACATTAGATTCCTAAAAATTACATTTATTTTTACCTTAATAATTTTATTCAATAATTAGATGCGTTATGGAATGATGGTGTAGAAATATATGATGCTTCTACCACACAAATGTAAAAAATGCATGTGGACTTTATATGGACCATTAGTAATGTTCTTGGACTAATAAATTTGATCAGATGGAATATACACACTTATTTGGATTGTCCAATTTGCCACTTTTATTTGGAGACTCAACAACTACCTTATAGTATAAATTATTATTTCATGTCTCATCATTGCTTACTTGATAAATCTCATAGATTTCGGTTTAAAAATCCATGTTCCCATGGAAAAAATAATTCAAGTATTCCAGCAATGTTATTATTAGGATCAGAGATATTGGACAAATTATCAAATTTTGGTATAGTGTTTGGAAAAGATTTTCAATTTAATAAAAGTGATAAAGGAGTTATATTACCATTATATACATCTATAGAACAATAATTGAAGAAAAATAGCATATTTTCATACTTCTATTTTGGGAATTTAATTTTTTATATCATAATCTTCATGTTGTTCACATTGAGAAGAATGTGTATGAAAATGTCATTTTTTACATTGATTAATGAGCATGATAGTCCAATGGATCATTCAAATTCTCACACAGACATAGATGACATCAATATCAATTGTGGTATATTGTAAAATGAGAATGGGAAGTATCCAATAGCTATTTTTACAATGAAAAATCATCAAATAGATGTCTTCATTTGATGATTAAAAAATATGAAAGTGCTTGATAGATATTATATTAATATAATAAGATTTGTTGATTTGAATAACTTTAAGGTACATGTATTGAAAATTCATGACTCACATGTATTGATAGAGATCATTCTACCATTATTAATTAATAATTTTTCAACTGAAAAAATAACCTTTACTCTAATATACTTTTACACATTCTTTAAACAACTTTGTGTGAATACATTAAACCCCAGTGAATTGGATAGACTTCTAGATTAATTTTATTGAAATTATCATTTTGGTATGATCATTCTTCCATCATTTTTCACTGTGATGATACATCTGAGAGTGAATTTATCTTAAGAATCTAAAATTAGAGGGCCTGTGAATTGTCAATGGATTTATCCTATATATAGGTATTTTATTTTAATATTATTCTTATTAAATAATTATAATTCTCCTAGAAAATAATTAGAAACATTATTTATTAATGTATTACCTTTTAATAATAGTTATATCACTACAAAAAATGTGGTCTTAAAGGTGGTTTATTATTAGTACTTTTTATAACCACTGTTAATTGAAACATTTTGAATATTATTTAAAATATATCATTTGTTTTACAAAACCAATGATATTTATAAAATAATATTATATTTTATAGATTTTCCATTAAAACTATCTCTATATTCTTTCAAAATGACATAATTAACCCCCAACCACTCATCCCTCGACACTGACTACTGCCCCCCCCCCCATGTCATTGACCGCTAACTCCCACTGACCATCAACCCCCCCCCCCACCCATTTTCATTCACCTACTATGGCGATATCCTTTGACGGTTATTCTCCCCATAACGGTGGCCCTATTCCACATTTCCTATAAACCACTAACCCAAATGGTGGAAGAGTCCTAAACACTTACTTGTGACCTTATACTCCTCTTCTTTTCCCTAATTTCCCTCACTCTTGTTAATGCATGAGTCAAATATTGATGGGATCATATTCCAAACCTTCATGATGTCTGTTTCCCTATCCTCTCCTCATTAAACTTATTCCAATACATCTAACCCTTTTATTGTGTGGGTAATATTTATTCGTTTATGTTGTTGTTTTTTCATTTCATATTTAATTATTTTTTGGTTGAATTTATCTTCTGTCAAATTAAGACCCCACCAGTGTTAATGATGAAGTTGTGTGATGTTAAAAATTTATTATACTTGTTTGATTAAAAAAAATTACCTCTGTATTTTAATTTATAGGGTTTGGAGTTGAAATATAATACCAATGGATAATATTTTGATTAATTTACTGTGAAACACACCTTTCTATGCTGAGTGTTTTGAATATTTTTTAGATAATTCAATTGAAAACCACTTAGTGGGTGGTAGAAAAAAATATATGTTTATTGATTATAAATTAATGAAATGGTTGAATATGAACAATGTATATGAGCACTTGATAATGAAAAAAATTCCTTCTTTATATGTATATTAGATTTTTAAAGTGGAATAGAATGTTATATAAAGTCAATATAATGAATATCATGTCAACAAAACACAAAGTGACCCACTATCAGAGAATTTAATTCAAAAAATTATAATTAAGGAATTTGGATTTACCAAATAAAATGCCTAATACTTTAGTATATCAATAGGACCTTCAATTGGTCATGAGAAGGTTAATCATGCTCAAAACTTCAATGACCAAAAATATGAGTTTTATCAATCATTTGAATATGAAAAACAAGAACTGTACGAAGGGTGTTCCATGTATTCAAAGTTAACATTTCTAATTAAGTTGTATCATATCAAGTGTCTCTATGGAATTACTGAAAAAGTAGTGTCCATGATTTTAAATTTTATTTATGATGTATTTAACAAATATAAGATCCATGCATCAATTTATGAGGTGAAAAAAATCATCAAAAAACTTAGACTTGATTATAAATAGAAACACGCATTCCCAAATGATAGCACGATTTGTTGGGGAGAAGAGACTGCTAAAAAATAATGCATAATATGTTATAGAAGTAAATGAAAGTCAATGAGAAACAAAGAGAGTACAAATCAATGCAACAATAGGAAGAAGGATAATAAGAAAACTATCAAAAAGTTATTTCATTACTTCCCCCTACAACCATGCTTGTAATGATTATTCATGTCATCTAATATTGCATATACAATGAAGTGAAAGTATCTGGATAATAAAAATGGTGGATTTATGAGACATCTAAATTATTCAATATCTAGGAAGGTGTTTGATTCCTTATATCCATATTTTTTTCTGGATACTAGGAATATACTTTTTTGATTGTCTTCCCATGGTTTTAAAACGTTTGGTAATTTAATTAATAATTATAACATTTGACTAGTTGTTTTGATACTCTACAATATACCTCTATTAATGTGTATAAATAATTCTTCTTTCGTTATTTTGATGATTATTCACAAAATCAAAATTCCTAGAAATTATATTGATGTATACCATCAACCTCTAATTAAATAATTGTGGGAATTATGGGATGATGGAATGGAAACATATAATTCTTTAATGATATATATATTCAAAATTCATGTTTCTTTAATGTGTAAAAGTAGTGAATTTCCTGGACTAGGAAATTTATCTAGTTGTACCACTCATACTGGTTTCTCTTTTACTTGGAAACATATCTAGTTGGACCACTCATACTAGTATGGTTTTTCTAGTTTGTAATTTTTATTTTGATCCTCAATTATTACCTCATATTTGAATAAAGTGTTTTTATGTGTTATCATCGATTTATTTATGATTATTAAAAGTTAAAGTTTAAAAATACATTGTTTAATAGAGATATTAATTTGAGAAAGCCACAAAAGTTGTATCTGGTTAAAAAATCATGAGATAATTAATAAATTCCAATGTAGAACTTGGAAAATGTAATCAGTTTAAAGAAGGAATAAAAGGGTATGAGGTACAATATCTGAAGCATATAGAACACAATAGTGGAAGAAAATGATTATATTTTTCAAACTTCTTTATTTTTTGTTTAATTTGATTGTTCATAATCATCACATAATAAATATGTAGAATAAAATCTATGATAATTTAATTTTTACTTTTCTTAATGAGTAAGGTAAATTAAATGGTCACCTTAATGCTCATAAGGATTTGGAATCAATGAATATAAAGTGTAGTTTATGGTAAAATTATAATGTAAAGTCTCTTTTGGATTTTGTATAATGAAAAATCATGAGAAATATGTATTCCTTTGAACTTTAAATAATAAAGAAGTGACATATATATATTCATGTAATATTTCATGGTGTGTTGACTTAAAACATTGAAAATTATAATGACTGAAATTTCATTACTCAACAATTCTAGTAGAGTAGTTGGTGTCATTTGCATTTCATAATACATTATCTAGAAAAGTAACTATAGTTTAAGTTGATTTGTGTAACTTCTTCAATGATCCTTGTAGAAAAACTCTAAATCTAAATAAGTTTCATAAAATTCCAGAAATAATTTTTTTAACACTATTTCAATCAGAAATGATTTATCCCCATTCATTTTTATCAATCATGATTAATTTTATTGTTTATTTGGTTGAAGAATCTTAAATTAATGGACTATTATACTATTTATGGATGTATCCTTTTGAGAGGTACATTAATATTTATTATTTTAATCAATGAATTCAATTTTATCAAATCATTTTGTAAACAATTTTAATATATTTATTATTATTTTTATCAGGTACTTAGGTCATTTAAATCATATGTGAGGAATAATGGTCAACCATAAGGATCTATTGTTGAAGGTTACATAGCCTAAGAGTGTATGACCTTCTATTCGAGGTATTTAGACGGGATTAAGACTAGATTCAATCATGTTGGATGTGCTGATGATATATATAATAATTCTCATTATGAAAACAAGTAATTGGTATTTCTAAATATTGGATAACTAGTTGTAAAGAGGTTAAATTTTACACTGATTGAATTAGAGTTAATACAAGTGCGTAGATACGTGATAATTAGTAGTATTATTTCCAATCAAGTTATTGAATAATTTATATTTTAAAAAATGATTACTAAGGGTTTGAGAACTAGATGAGTTAGAATTAACAAAAGTTTTTAATAAATTGATTCTCGATAGTTCACCTATCTCTAAGTATATAACCATATTCATATTATTGACGTGTGTTATTTTTTCTATGTAAAAATTAACACCTTATAACTTCTTTTCTAGATAATTCTATCTGATCTATAGGAATGCTCATAAGTTGGACAACTCGAGTTACTACCTCTAGAAAGTCCTCAGCCACCAAGGGTCTAGCTCTCCCCAAAACTTGGGATTTTGGTGGATCTGGAACTCATATAGTGCACTCAACCTCTGTGCATCCTTAGCTGGAACTTTCAATGCTAGCTACTACTAAAAGGGTGGCGGTATTGCTTGTAAACCACCCGGAGGTTCTATCTCTAGTATAGGCCCCTATACTGAAGCATTGTCACTTGGAGGATCATGTTCGTGATCATGTAGTGGAATCCTGGATGGATGTCTTCACAGATGCATCCTAAAATAAACAAGATGTGTTATGGTTAAAGAGTATATCTAGGGAGCCAACACAATAATGATATAGAATTAAAATCACATTCTTATATGATGAATATACCAATGGTTTCCCTAAAACTAATGTTTTCCATACAACGAATGTTTATATAAATGAGTTGAAAGGTAAGCGATCAAATTTCTGGTGTATGGAAACACCGGCCCCTACACCAACACTAGAGTCCCTAGACTGAATGCCAAACTCAAAACACTAAAAAATATTTCCACCAACCAATATCATTGACTCTTTTCCTAAGTTAGAACAAAACACTCTTATACTACTCTGATACTTCTCTGATACCACTTTTTCATGACTAGGACCAACGGGGCCTGAACTGCGACTACTCCAAGCCCACCTCAAATATGTCTGGGGTCAATGACCAGCATTTAGTAGGCATATCACACACAAGGAAGGAATTAGAATAATGTATCTAGAAATGCACATACATCCCCAGGACCATAAAATTATAAAATAAAAAACAACTGAAACCAATGTATACATACATCGGTGATCCCACAACTCAGAGTATGACAACAAAGTACTAAAAGAGATAAATGGTCCAAATACAAACCCAACCAAAAACTACAGATAGTCCAACCTACTCCAATGATGAGTAATATTATAAAATTAAACCACACATAAAATATCTTTGTATTTCAATATCAATATATGCTCCATCATCTCTCTATCCCCCTAGGAAATCATCAAATGATTCATCGTTTTCATAAGAAATGATGCATGCAGAAAGAGACCATTCAGGGGTGTGCATAACAATACCCAGTAGGACATCCGTAAAACACCAAACACATAGCATCAAGAATATTCATCTCATAAAAATGATATAATAAACAATTTATATACACGAAACCTAGATAAACTCAAGTAGGAGACCATGCCTCTAGGCGGTCACAACCAAACTTTCATCCATATGATTCTGCTAGAAGCAATGCTCGATCCAAGAGAATCTAGTCCATGAGTTTTTCTGTCACCAAAGACACTAATCTAGAGGACATGATCCTTAGGCCCCACCTAATAAATATCATTGGTCTTTGAAGACCCTGATACTTAGATAGGGGATCACTCCCATGACTACTAGGGATACCAATAACCCAATCTGGATCAACCCTATATGTCGAAGATCATAGTCCAATGATACTATGAACCCTACTGAAATGGTTTACTAGATGGAGGATCAAAACCTTGCTCAATGAGGTCATATTGATTCCATAAATCCAACTAAGGGTATAAAATGATATAGGATCACACTCCAGTCTCATGGAGGGACACCAAAAAATCTATCTAAGACTCATCATCTAGAGGGGATCATAATATAGATACGTGGATGTAATTTCGTATTGTACCCTTTAGGGGGTGGACTAAGGGAACACACTCATCTGATATTGGTCTAAACTGAGGAAATGAAGGGTACTAAACATCCTAAAAGGGGTTACATGTTGTCTATTGGGGGTACATGACATGTCCATCCAATCCCTAGTCTTCCTGTGTGGTTTTTCCTCACACAACATGTAAATATCCATATACATGGTGTTTAGGAGTAGTACAAAGAGTGTATAGATCACCTGAAACTCTACCCATGTCGTATGGATATGCTCGTGTACATAGAACTGTGTCCGTGTACTCTAGTCATATTTCTGTACTTCAGCCTACCTGTGCTCGTATAACCTTCAAGTTCCATGTTGGGCCATACAGCATGGGTCACACGATGTGTGATAGTTTCACATGGTGTGTGACATTTAAATCTCTTTTTAAACCCTAGCACAAAAACTAGGGGATCTCACATGACGTGTGATCCCAAATTATATGTTGTGTAACCGATAAATTTCTAAAACCCTAGGTCTCTTCCTCCATCATCCACACTCTCCACTGTCGTCCTCACTATAGATCATAGATCTAGGGTTGACCAACACTCTAGTCACTATATATTGGGATCTTGGGCTTTAAATAACTTAGGAAACACTCCCATGTGTCATCTATAGTTGTACCATCAAAATAGAGATGAACGATAATCGCTAATATGTTCTGATCGTCCTATGGAATCTTCGCACCTTGATCACAAATTTTATCATGAACCCCACCTGAGTTATTGATATGTTTCACTAAAGAAATGTCACAAAACAATCAAATACTAGGTAATCATCAAACTCCGGTCCAAATTAAATGATTGCGATGAATATGCGAAGAAACAATGGAGAAATTCATAATCTACAATATGTGAGGAACATAACTTGGAGTTTTTTTTGGCCTCAATCCAAATTATTCTATATGGGAAATGAAATGAGAAGTTAATGTTCTTTTATTTAAACATGGTTATTCCTCAACCTTAAGGTTATCTGCATAACCTAGGGATTGAGAGGAACCATAGAAGAGGAGCCACAGGAGGATCATTGGAAGATGACATTGGATCATATCCGATTGAGGATCATGCACCAATAGATTACATGGATCTCATCAATCATGGAAACATAGAACCATTAGCTTCTCATTTCATTTCCCATATACCAAAATTAGTATATTAAAATATGTCTTGAACCTACTTCTAAAGTGAAAAATCATAAAATGCCCATTTTCATCACTCATAACTTTTAAAGAACTTTTCACCAAGACATTCATGTGGGAAAGTATCCCATGTTTTCTTTTTAAATATAATTTTCACACTTATTCTTTTATTCTTCAATTGATAGCCAAACCAGATGTTTCTTCCAAAATTTGAACTCTGAATAAAAATAATCAAAAAAATGTTTTTTTGAGTTTAAAAAACACCCATCAATAATTCCATTTTGATTTCACTGGACCAATATTGATTCTCATTTACTTCCACTTTCCCATATCATTAAGCATTTATTTACATCACAACACCCCTCAAAACATAAATAATAAGATATCCTGTACATTTTAATAACTCAACTTTAATCACCCATTGATTAGAATTTTATTTTGGAGCTAAGGTTCAAGAAATCATCATCCCAATTAAACATCTGTATAATTCTTGAAAACCCGCACAGTTTTATTTTGAGTTCTTCAATATTGGTCAGTTGTTATCATCAATAATATTGTTCTTTATGTTGTGTGAATCATGGATTCTTTATGTTTCTTGAATAAAAAAATTATTTCGATGTTTAAAACACTAAATATTATATTTTTTATTGAACGAATTTATTTCTTTATAATATTTAATATTTTTGAATTTTCAAAGTTTTTTAAGACTTTACAAGTAATTTAAAGGAAAAAGTCTTACACACTCTACATAAATTCATATAAACTAAAGTCATACATTGGGCCACTTAAAGTCATAGATACATATATAGTCATATTATATTCCATGAAATTTATACCCTAGAGTCTTACATGGCACAAAATCTTATGCAAGAGCATTTTAAAGTCATACGCTTGTAGAAAAAATCATAGTTTGGTCCATAAAAGTCTTAAACCAAAAGTCATACACCCCAACATAAATCCTTAAACTTCTCCATGAAGAAGCATACACACTATCCATATTTCCAAATTAATTCAATGTAAGACTATAAAAACGTCAAACCACTTCATCGGAATCTAAATCACGAAAAATTAGCTCAAAAACATGTCAATGACTTTGTTGAAAAAAATACAATAATAAAAAATCATCTAATTATTCATCCAATAAAATGGTTTATTCAATATCACTCTTTATATTTGTTTTAAATAATTTTTCAACTCTTTCTTAGGATACTCAAATTCATTACTAATTTTAATAAAATCACTCAAAAATTAATAAATCAGGGCCTATCATAGGTGATATGCATCTTTACAGCACACCATAGGATAATGAAACATTTTTTAGATAATTTTATACCTTAGTGTCAATATTTTTTTCCAATTGATTCAAGTTATTTATACTTATAATGTACCTTAACTAATTATGAAAACTAAACCTTTTTTTAATAACCATAGAAGTGGATTACCAATAATTTTACACTCTCTGTTGACAATCTTATCCCCCGTACAACAAGATATAATTAATGATTTGTAACAAAATAAATCTAAAGACTCATAGAGGTAATGATCCCACAAATTTTTTAGTTAGAGGGGAAGTCTGAACATGATTTTTTATCCTAAATTCATTAATCATATCTTTTGGAAATTATTTGGTGAAAATATTATTGACTTGTTCCTTAGTGTTAATAAAATCAAGTTTTACATCACCTTATACCACCTAATTTTTGAATAAATTATATACAAGTTCAATGTGATTTGATATAGAGTGTTTAAATATATTATTAGGAAGATCTAAAACAATTTTATTGTCATAGGAAATTTATATTGTATTCTCAACCTAAACTCTCAAGTCATATAGTTAAACTCGCGTCCTATCATATAAGTTCAAGAATGTGTGGTTGTGATGTACTGGAATTCAGTTATTCTTAATACCACTTAACATTTATTAATACTATTAAATGACATGAAAATATTGCCAAGAAAGAATTATTTACCTGAAGTGGACTTCCTATTAGTGAAATATCCATCTCAGTCAGCATATGTGTAACATTATAACATAAAATCATAAAATTTTGGTACATCAAGATGAATCCCAATGTGATATTGATATATATCATAATCCTATTAACTACCAACAATCAATATTTGTTGGTATCACTTTGAAATCAAGAATATTATATCAAAATGAAGAAAATATAAAATATGAAAGCTTTTATGTAGTGAAGTATTAGAATTAGTTTTCTATAATCCCTTTAAATAACAACAGTTTTAGAATCATATTTGATCAACTTAGTTACAAAAATTATAGAAGTAGAAATCCCCTTGAATTCCTCCATTCCAAACATATTCAATAATTCTATAGAGTATTTTTCTTAGGATAGAAAAATATTATCATACCCTTGAATGATTTTCAATTCCAAAAATTTTGGCATCTTACCAAACATAGACATCTCAAAATGCCTCTTCATTTCATTAAAAACTCCTAAAAATATTCTATTTTTCAACTATAAAATTATATCATTTACATATACTATATCAATGAGAGTTTATATGGTAATATCCTTCACATAGAGATTACCATCAACTTTTTCTTTTGAAATATTCATGCTTCCCAAGTATACTTCCATCTTGAAATACCGGGATCTTGGGGCATGTTTTAAGCTATATAATAATTCATTAAGTCTATATACCATGCTTTTATATTCATAAAGAAGAAAACCCTCAGGCTATTCAATGAAAAACTATTCTTAAAAATCAACATTTAGGAAGGTAGATTTCACATCCATTTGATAAATATTGTTTTTTTAGCTATCACTACCAAGAGCATCCTAATAGTCTTAATTTTTTCCAATTTTTCATTAGTTTCATTAAATATAACCCTTTTTATATAAGATTATCCCTTGTAAATCATCCATTCCTTATTCCTTGTGATTTTACCTTTATCATCCATTTTATTTCTTAAAATACACTTGGTTTCTTTAATGTTATTATTCATAGGTCATGATACAATATCCTAATTGGGTTTGTTTTATATTTGATCATGTTCCTTATTCGTCATAGAAATACATTCTTCATTTTCAATTTCATCTGAAATTTTTTGAGATTTATTTTGGCCCTAAAGTATTATCCTTATTCTTATTAATAAATGTGAATATTTTTGGAAAATTATATTCTCATAATAAATATGTTTATTCAACCATTTATTACCTTGCCTCTGATCCCCAAAATATTCTTCATCAATTTTCACATATAAGTCGATATCAATCAAAACATTTTCACTTCTAGCCTATTTCACAACCAATTTTTTGGAATCTTCATGTTTCTAGATTGAGTAGTTTAAACTTCATATTTAATAAACACATAAGTATTGTTCCAATTATCAATATTGTTTACTCCATAACACTCTACTATCTCATTTTGATGTTTTATTCTATATTTTTATTCACTTACATTGGAAATATGACCTAAAAATTCTATTTATTTATCTCTTTCTTCAAACATTCCTCAATCTATGGTATTTATATTCATGTAAATAGGGCTTCCAAATACTTTAAAGTATTTGAAATTATGATTTTTATGGTACCACATTTCATAAAGAGTCTTGAGTTTCTTAGGTATCAATAAACATATATTCTGAATATGCACAATAGTACAAAAAAATCTCTCCAAAATTAATATGAAATATTATTTTCAGCGAACATAATTCTTCCATGTCCACAAAGCTCCTATTTTTTCTCTCAACCATGACATTTTTTTGTGGAGTGTATGATGTGATATATTGATATTTTATTCCATGATTTGATAGAGTGGTCTCAAAAGTATTGGATGTGTACTTTTTTCCATTATTTATCCTCACCTTCATGACATAAACACCAAGTTCTTTCTTAATTTATTTCATGAATATTTTATAAAACTAAATAGACTATGATTTTTTATTCAAAAAAAGAACAGTAGTCATTTGGGTGTAGGCATTGAATGTAATGAAATAAATATCACCCTTGGTTGAATTTCTCCTAATAGGGACATAGAAATATAAATATATCAATTTTAATAGTCTAGTAGACTGAATATCCACATTTTTGTGTGTCCCTTACACCATCTTCCCTTTTAAGAATGTGTCACAAAATGATTCTATATTACTTATTAGTACGTGAAGTTCTCTCACCAACTCATTTATGGAAATATTTTTCATGTTTTTCTAGTAAAGATGGACAAGTATTATATACCATAGATAATTCTCATCATCAACACTCATATACCATGAATTAGATAGGTCACTAATTTAAACTAAGTTCCTATTTTTTTCTTTTGCCTATTTTGATCACTCTTAAATATTTTCAACTCTTGATAATACATAAGATATTTTTTCAAAAAACCTCATTTCCTTCCCAAAAAAATGGATAATACTTAGAAAATTGGTTTTTATTCCTTCCCCAAATAACACATTTTGAGATTTTGGTCATTTTGAATCAATATTAGAAATTAAAACACCTTTTATACTCAAGGATCAATCATTTGAAATTGTAGCTACTCCTCCATCATGTTATTCCATATATTTTAAGATTTTGAGTCTCCAGTCATCTGTGAAGAGAAACCAATATCAAGAATCTATGGTCTTTCTCTCTTGCTTGCCTTCAGTGACACTTCCCTTATGAATGAATTATCTTATTGATTATTATTATTCACTTATTTCCCCATTTTTTTTGTAAGAGAACTATCAAGCTATATTTATAAAGAACTTATCAACACAGTTCCCAAGTCTCTCATATCTACCCAAAATTTCCTTAAAACTTTAAAACCATTTCTGAATAGGGATCACCTATAGATTTTTTTCACAACCTTATTATTTATGGATTCATTATTTTTCACTTCAAATATTCCCCCCTCGATTCATGCCTTATTCTAGGAAAGGACATTTTTTCCAAAATGTGTAATATTTGTGGTGGAAAATACCACAACACCAACAAATAGCCATTGGATTTGAGTCTTTTATTAAATCCAAAATTTCATCCATAATATTACATTATAAATTATTTCCTTTTATATCTAAATCTTCCCCAGGTTCATATAGATTTTGAAATAGAACTTACACTATTAGGTAAAACAAATTAAAATTTTTGAGCAACTTCTAGTACTAGTTTAACATGAATTGATGTGATAGAATCCTTATCTATTATAAATGATTTATCCTTGAATTATTATTATTTTGATGTATTATTTCACCCTTTTTAACTCCTATTAATATTTAAGGAGATTTGATTCTATATTACTCATTTATTTTTATTTTAACATGAGTTTTTATTCAAGAACCTTCTTGATATTTTCATTATTAAAAACCTTCTACTTGAATTTATTAAATTCGTTAGTAAGTTCAGTATCTATTTTGAAAGTTTCTTTATTTTTATCAACTTTATTCCCATCTACTTTCTTTAAAGTCTTAACATCATTCTTCAACTTTGTATTTTTCTCATGAAAATACTCAAAATCCTAAATGATAATTTTCTAAATGTATGTATCTTCACCACTCTCCTCATATCTACTTGAGTAGTTTTATTTGTATTTTACATGATCCATAAAGTTTTTAACCCTTTTAGGTGACTCATATTTAGATTATAAGTTATAAGAAGATTCTTCCTCTTCTTCTTTGATCATAAAGGTTTTCTATTTTATTTTTGAAAATATTTTCTTATTTTCACCTATATAGTTCACTAATTTAGATCATTTTCCTCATTTTTTATTTTTTGATTTATATTCTTGGTTATCATAATCAAACTCATATTTTAATTATTTGTAAAGATGACTACAAAGTGTCCAATTCATTTACATTTGAATCATTTAAATAGAACATTCCTTTTAATGTTATAATGTTTTAGGAAATAAGAGACATGATTATATATCTTTCATTATCCATATTATCATAAATATAAAATTCACTAAATTATTTATGTTCTTATTCTTTTAGCCTAATATTTCTTATGGATTCAAAATATATCTCATTTTCACATTCTTTTTCAATATATGTGTCTTCCTTATCTCATATATAATGATAATATTATAAATCCCATATAATGAGTGAATCTCCCTATCTTCTAGAGCATATATCTAAGGATTAAATTTTTCTAGGAAGTTCCCCTTATGTTTCTTTACAATAATATAATCATAAAGTTTCTTTTACCAAATTCTCTTATTTTACTCAAAAAATCATTATCTATAGTAAAATAATCATCAATGGATTCCTCCTCAACTATAGTTATATATTCAAACCCATTTCAAAAAAAATTTAGTTATACTTGTTTCACTTTGAAAATTCATTCATAACTACTTTAAAGTTTATCCCAAATCTCATTATCAATTTGTAAACCCATTAATTTGGTAAAAATATTCTCAGTGAGAGAAAAAAAAATATTCTTAGATTTTCCATCAACTAGAAGGTTGCTTTTATCAATAAATTTCATTTTCTCACCCCTTTGAATGGGAAGAAATCCCATTGTGGATATATTAAGAAATTCAGGACCTAATGAAAATAAATATGGTAGCATTTTATTTTTACAAAAATGAAAATTATTTTCATCAATTTTGGGAACACATTTACTATTCATAGAGTTAATATTGTCCATCCGTGATAAAGATAGAACATGATAAAAGAAACCTATAGATATAATACCAATTTAAAATCTTAGTTAGATAAATAGCTACACTAATGGGGGATTATGAGTGTAGAATTATTTTTCTAATTTCACCCTTTCAAATAAAACTATATGGTTAGTTAAGTCAAAAACCTCTCAAGTATAAATCTCAGCCTCACCCGAGTGCAATGAATGATAAAGAAGAACACGAAACATCAAATTTTTTACAAGGTTTGAACTCAATGTGAGAATATAATCCTTACTAAAGCCATTTTTATCCCATTTTATATATTTTACATGTAACACCCTATGATTTTATGAAATATTTTTTTCAAATAAATTTAATTTATTCGATAGTTTGTGTTACATGCAACATTGAATTTAAACAAACCATAATATACTATTAGACTATTATTATTTAGTGTTACTGTTATCATCTAGACATTATATTGAGTGATATGAATAGGACTAACTTAATTATGAAAAAATTATGATTAAAATATTTATAAAATTATTTAATTAGTTATCCATTAATTATAAATGAAAATAAGAATCATTTAAAAATAAAGGGGATGTCTTTCTGAAAAACTATTTTTATGAAAACAACATGTGTTTATCTTAATAAATTAAATTTTACATTATTAGAAAATGATTTTGGTGAAAAAAATATTTTAAATTTCATTTAATATTTTTAGAGTCATGGGATAATAATAAATCTAGAGTTATGCTTAAAAATGTATTTTTCTAAAAAAATGGTTTCCATCGTGTTTTTCGCACTTACTTAAAAATGTATTTTTTCCACTTAGAGAAATTTTATATTTAAAAATAAATTCCAGAATTAGAATCATGTTAATCAAATTTTTTTAATAGAAACCTTTTATTTTTTTTCAATATAAATAGTAACCATAATAAATTTTTGTCACTTTAGTAAGGGTAAAATGGGTAAAACATGGTTAGAAATTTAGGATAGGACTCTAAAATTTATCTAACACTTAAATTTATCCTATTAGAAGAGTGGATCTCATAAATTTTCATCCAATTCTCAAATATATGACTACTTGGTTTCATAGTTCTTTTAATATGTCCATTATATTAATCTAAAAAATAATAAATATAGAATGTCACTCTCTTAACTTTAATATGTCTAAAATTTTTACTTAATTATAACAAGAGGATAAGTTTTATTATAAATATTTATTTTAAATATAAATTATTTCTTATAGTGATTTATTTTTAATTTTTAGTGATTGAATAATTTCCTCAAGCTTTTATGTAACCTCAACATAATATTTATTCAATTAATAAAAAATAAATATTAATGATTTTAAAAATATTAAAAGTAATAAAAATTAAGTTAATTATAGTGTTCCATTAATTTCTTAGAAACATATGAAATATTATAGATGTATTAAAATATTATATTTTAATTCTATCTTTATCTTGGTGTCTTTAAAGTCAAATGAAATTAATAGTTAAAAATTTGAAATTAATGATATTTTATAATCAATAATCTTTATTAAATGATTTAAAATTAATAAAAATATTATATTCATATAAGTTAAATGAATATTTTTTAAAATTTCAACCACATTACATTTAGGATTCATCTATCCATTTATGGAAATATTCTTAACCCTTCAATATTGAAATAGTTGTTACTACAGTTAATGTTAAACATGATTAATGAAAGGGATAATAAAAAAGACAAGGTTTAAAAAATGAAACCAAAACCATTCTAAATTTAATTATCTAATGTTATTTCATTTATATACTCATTTTATTTGAATTAATATCCATTTGGAATCATTTTTCTTGAGAATTAATTTATTATATTTTAATATTTAAAGAAATTCCAAGTGTGTCCTCTCCCACCCTTATAAAAGGATACCCCCTCTTTCTCTTCTTTACACCACTTTATGCCTTCAAATAAATAAACACCTGGTAAATTATCTTCTAAATTTCCATATATACGTTCTAAAGGTATTTTTATCTCCAAAAATATCATCCCTAGGGTCCTTAATCAGATTTTCAAAGGAGTTATTTCATAGAAGCGACAATCAACTTAATCGATCACTTTCTTTTTTTACTTCTTAATTTCACTCCTATAAATATATGGTATTTATCATAAAATAATAACTTCTTTATCCTAAATATTCTAAAATGTTATTATGATTATGAAACCACCTCTATTCAACCTATTTTCCATCAAATGTGAAGTGAAAGTATCGATCGTACGTACGTGCGACATACCATCTCCACGTAGCAATATGATTCATTTTCTATCATCAATTTCCATTGATATTCATTATTATGGGTATAATTTTTATATATGATATTTATGAAATAATTATACTTATATAATTATAATATCATATCTACCTTCTTACCATCTAATCTTCTGGAAAATGACAATGTTATTCATGCATACGCATGGACTAGCACCCCCATGAAGCGATGCAATTTTTTATTTATTTTTGTTTTAATTGGATGGTAAAAAGGGTGGATTTTATGAATATATATGATTAATATTATATAATATTTTTTATTTAAAAAAATTATTAATCAAATTTCTTTCGTTTCATCTATTGAAAAGTGAAGACATCGTTTATGCGTACGTACGACCTATCATCTCCATAAAAGGTGTAATTCATTTTTCCACAATTAAATTTTATGGACAAAAATAAATATATTTATAATTAATATATATGATATTTATATCATGATGATATTTTTTTATTATGAAACCATGATCAAATTACAAGTAATAAGTCTATCAAACTAAAACATGCAAAAAAACAAAACAATTATCACCAAGAATATTGATTTTAATAACAAATTATCGATAAACAGGTGATAAGAAGTCATAATTAAATCATAAATGGTATGATATATATGATTATGGTTTTTTAATAAATATATAATAAATATATATTTATTATGAATGAGGTTTGAATAAGTATGAAGAAATATGAGACTTGAGGTATGAAATTTGTGTTTCAATCCTATTTTAATCGGGATTATTTATACATGAATTTCTGTTGAGAAAATTGTATGATCCCTATATGATAAATCCATTAAATTTTATCATCCTATGGTTACTTTTGATGAATAAATTTTTTTCCATTCATTTTATCTACTTTAAGTATTCAAGATATCAAAGGAATTATTTTAAGTAAAACCGACTTAATTTTTCTCTTTAGTCAAAAATCATTTTCCTTCCATATTCATGTTTTCTAAAAAAAGCAATAATATTTTTAATATTATAATATTATTGTTTAAATTAATTTTTACCCATGGTTTAATATTTTAATATTATTTAAAATGAATCTTCTTGACATTTTTTGAATGTGGTAATTTTTAGATTTGTACAGAAGTGTGAAAGTAATGTTTTATTTAAATTTATATGGCGGTACCAAAATTTCTAGTCATCATGAATGATAAATGAATTAAATATTAATTTACTATATTGTAAGATTATTTTCAAAGAAAATTTTTTCCTTAATATTTCAAGAATTTTTTATATTTTAAAGAAGTTATTTCAAAATGAAAATAGTATTTTCCTTAAGAAACATTCCAATGATCTTTTAAAATAGTTTTCACGTATGATAAAATCCTTGATTTCAATTATTATTTACAAGGTATATGATCCAATTATACCATCCTTATAATTTTTATTCATGTATTTTGATTATGGTGATGATATTTTTATAAAATCCATTTATTGTCCATGGTTTATGCTGTAAGACCCCGGTTTTTGGAAAGGTATGCTTTTGTTGTATTTTGGTTGAACCCTTTGTTTTGGGGGTTAAAAATGTTTCTTGAAACTGTGAGAGGCCTTGAGGGTGTTCCAGGGGCTCGGGGCACGGAAGAAAGGAAATCTGGGCAAGACATGCTAGGGCACACGACCTGCGCACGGCCAGGTAAACCGTGAGGCCTGTCCAGGATAAACCGTAAGACCCCTCCTCCTCCAAACAGAAACATGTGCACGGTTTGCACATGGTTTTCCAAACCGTTCGGCTAAATCGTGCGACCCCTCATCCTTTGGGCATTGGCATGCACACGGTTTCTGCACGGTTTTCCAAAACATGCGGACAAACTGTATGACCACTTAAAGTTGGGAAAATTACATGTTGCCACTCCGGGATTTTAAACCCCACTCGGGATTTCCTCTCATTTCCTCCCTCTACACCCTAGTCATGAACCAAATCGCCCAAAGGCTCTAAGAGACTGATCTCCTTCGATTATAAGGCATTTTTGGTGTCGTTGGTGGCAGATTGAAGCTCCGGGTAAGGCTAATCCCATCTTTGCTTCTCTTTTTGGTTTAGGGTTTGTATCTTCTCTCCCCCTCATTCTGAAGCTCTAAAACCCTAACATTTGGGTGAGTTTTAGGTTGAATCTCCAAAGGTTGGTTAGATTGAGGTCTAAGGTCTCGATTGAGAGTGTGTAAAACCGCGGTTTCGAGGTAGGTGGTCTAAAAGTGATATCCTATAGTTTTTGGGTGTTTGTGCATGTTTAGTTGTGTTCTTGCTTTCCTTTGGTTATTTTTTGAATAACCTCGGCATGTTTTGTAATAACAATGCTTAAAATGGTAAATGGGAACCCTCACGATCCCCGAGGGATGTGTTGGGATAGACTTGACCTAATTGGGGCCATCCATGGGATGTGCTGGCTTTTCCTGGATTTAGGGATTGATATTAAACAAGTGACCTTGTTGTAATGAATTGTAGAGACCTTGATAAATATGTTGACATGATTGGTTGAACTTGGAATAGAAGTCAGGTGATGCACCTAGACTTGGCACTAACCTATGGGTTAAAGTGGAATGGGTTAAATGGTTGATTCATGGGAATGATAAATGAGTTAAAATGGGTTAATGTATAAACTGATTAAGGAACATAATGGGATAGATTATGGGTTTAATGTTGAATGGTTAGTGAGATAGGCATAACACATGGGAATTGGGTGAATGGTTAAATAATGTGAAATGGTAATTTGTTAATGGGTTAAGGCTTGATGTGTACTCCACTATGGGTTGTTGTGAATAGTTTTTGCTGAAGGGCAATGGTTTGGATGGTTGATGGTTACTTATATATAAAAATGTGCATATATCTTCGTAGAGTGGGGTATGACATGAGGATCTACGCCCACGGGTCTAGTGAAGATGAGGTTCTAAAATCCACCCTAAATGCACGGGTTAGGAAAGGGGACTGAGTGTCTATTCTCCTAACGGTTTCATCCACTCGGACTGAGGTTTCGAGGTGAGTTTATGGTTGCTATGAGGGGTCAGTCCTGGTGAGATAGGATAATGATGTGTTTACCCTCTTGCATGTGATTGTTGGACATAGAACCATGTAACATAATGTATGTGATTGACCCATGGAAATGTGGTGAAATGGTAAATGGTGATAATGGGTGTGTAATAAATTTTAATGGAAGTGGAAATGGCTTGGATCTAAACTAGTTAATGGTACCTTAAATAATTGTTTTCAATTATCATTCATATTTCTTTTGCATACACTACCTGTTTATACTAGATATTTTGTAGACATTGTTGGTGGTGTCCTACTGAGTTGTACTCACACCCAGCTCGGGCCGCCATTGGGTACCCGACCAGACTTCATGTTTGTAGGTCAGTAGATGGGAAAAGGTCCTTGCTAGATAGTGAGTGGACATGGGTAACACTTGGTGGAGGATCTGGACTTGGAGTCAGGACAATTTTGGGGATTCTGGACGTGTCTTTATTCTTGGGCTTTTGTTCACTCACGCACTTGTAGTATGACATGGCATATTTATTGTTATTTGGAATTGGTTGTTATACAATTTCCATGTTGTTGGTTATTGTTTCCACTATCTGGTTACTCTGTTGTGTCTTACTCTGATAAAAAGGGGGTATAGTCTCCCCACTTGACTACATAGACCCCCGCTTCTAGTCGGAAGCCTTTGGAATATGGGGAGGCGCGCTTAAGGTCATGTAACCACCCTGCTCGGAGCACCGGTTTAGTGGCTTCCGGGTCGGGGACGTTACAAAGTGTTATCAGAGGAGGTTTTTCTTCTCCCTCATGGAGGTCTTGTTATTTGGGATTCGTAGATAAGGGTTATGACGTGTCAGGCCTTGGTAATGAGCTTGTGCTTGGGATTAGATAACCCATGTACGAGGGAAAACCCAAGTCACCCAGGGTGGGAAATGTTTTTCTTGGTTGTGTGTTGTTACAGTTGATGATATTTCACCGTTGGGTGATACACATGTGGTTTGATGTGACTATTTTATGATATTTGTCTCGTGGCCTTAATGGAACGAACCTTAGAATTCATGCATCATTATAGGAACCTAATGAGATAGGTGACATACATTGTATTAAACAAATGGACGGGGTGGGTGTGTGAGGCAGGAAAGTAGGATGCATCATACATTTCATGAAACCAAGAAATAATGAGAAGAATTAAACAAAACAAGTGGGTAAATGATGTTTAATGGAGTAATAGGGTTTGAAACAAATTGGGAAAATTTTGTTTGGTTAGTGTCTGAAAAGTGGGTTGTTGTAGCTAGTAAAGAGCTTTTGATAAAGTCGTGAAAGATTTGTGGTATGCATTCTAAAATCTCGAGCTTGGAATTGTAGAGAAATGCCACCACCACGGCGATTACCAGTTGGGAAATGGGAGGATGTTGCTAAGAAAACTCCTCCAGTAGAGGAGCAAGAAAATTTGGCAATCAATGAAGATAGAGAAGACCAGTTCCGAGAGAACTTGGCTCGCCTTATGCAGATGATGTATCGGGACCTAGGGCGGGTTGCACCGAGTATGTTTGAGCGGATCAGGGAGTTCCAGCTGTAGCACCCTCCGACTTTCATCGGAGAGGGGGGGCTAGAGGCAGCGGAGTTCTGGTTAGAGTCTGTCCAGATGATACTGGATCATCTTGAGAACCCTATCAAAAAGCGGGTGAAGCTAGCCGCTTATATGTTGGGAGTCTAGGTGAGGTGTTGGTGGGACATTCAGGATCAAATAGAGTAGGCTGAGGGAATGTCGTGGAAGGTTTTTCAAGAAAAGTTTCTAGATAATTTCTACCCAGAGACCTTGAGACCTGAGTGGGATGCAGATTTTATGAGCCTGGCTCAGGGATCACTATCGGTGATGTACTATGGTAGTCACTTCACTAATTTGAGACTCATTGTCCCAGTGTTAGAAGGGGATGAGGTAGAAACAGCAAGGCATTTCCAGGATGGGATGAGACATGAGATCAGGTCTCAAGTAATGATCTTCTGCTTGAAGAGGTTTGCAGAGGTAGTAGATCACACACTGATCTCGGAAGGAAACCTGAAGGGAGCTTCGGGTAGTGGGCTTGTGGTGTCAGTGGGAAAGATGAGCGGTGTAGCTACCAAAGTTCAAAAGTGACGCCATGAGATCTCACAGCATGGTGGAAGTGTGACAAGTGGCTAGAAGAGAGGGTCAGTCTCTCAGAGTGGAAATCAGGTGTTCTGCTATCAGTGCTGTAGGTTGGGGCATATTCATGGTCAGTGTCCTCGACCTCCAGTTGAGTGTTGTTCATGCGGTAGGATGGGGCATGTTCAGAGGTTCTGTAGGAACCCTCGGCAGGCGGGTGAGCATGATGGTGGAAGGAAGGTACTGGGTACGGGAAGGGGATCAGTTGCCCCGTATCAGGCAGGCATTTGAAGCTCCACGGGCAATACTAGAAGGGTCGGTGGACATGGAACTCTATGGAAAGATCGCTCATGCCAGCAGGGCAGTGCATCACAGGGCATTCGGGCTGGAGCCCAGGGTAGAGGGGCAAGTCAGCTTCAGGCAGTTCAGTTTGTGCCTAGTGATGGTGAGGTTGGACCATCGACTGTTTGAGGTACGATCATTGTAGTATCTACTTTTGCTAGTTCATTTTTTGACATAGGTTCCACACATTCTTTTATCTCTTCTCCACTTGTGGTAGCATTGGGTTTAACTATGGAGAGGGTGGGTGGTGTTATGTCAATTGATACTTTTTTGGGGGTGTGGGTTGAGGATATCAAGCAGTGCAAGGGATGTGCCTTGGAAGTTGGTGGGTATCGTTTTCTATGGGATTTTTTCATTCTTGAGATGTCAGGGTTTGACGTAATCTTGTGAATGGATTAGTTGGTGTTATATCGGGAACACATAGACTGTTATCATCATAGAGTATCATTCAGGTCACTTGATGGTGATGCTTATTTCCACTATGGTGAATGGGATGTTCGAGCAGGGCGTGTAGGACCAATTGGTCAGCGGTTGAGTGGACTCATAGCTCAGGTGGATTGTCTCATGCTTAATGACAATGAACGAGGGGGGTAGTCTGTTTTCCCTCCTGCAGCGGATCGGTTTCAGGATGTGTTTCCTGAGGATTTCTTGGGGTTACCACCTGAGAGCGATGTCAAGTTCACGATCGAGTTTCTGCCAGGAGCGGAGCCAGTTTCTATTCCACCATACTGAATGGCACCGGCAGAACTCCAAGAACAAAAGATTCATCTTGAGTAGTTGGAGCGTAAGGGGTTTATCCTTCCTAGTACGTCTCCTTGGGGATCTCTCGTGCTTTTTTCAAAGAAGGCCGATGGGTCTTTAAGGCTGTGTGTTGACTATTGGAATTTGAATCAGATGATGGTGAAAAATTGGTACCCTCTTCCTAGAATTGATGACTTGTTTGATCAGTTGAGTGTTAAATCGGTGTTTTCTAAGATTGATTTGAGGTTGGGTTATCACCAGTTTAGGGTCAGGTCTTCCGACATACCGCAGACAGCTTTCCAGAGTCGGTACGGGTTGTTTGAGTTTGTGGTAATGCCTTTTGGCTTGACCGATTCACCAGTGGTGTTTATTGATTTGATGAACCGGATCTTTCATCCCTATCTAGATCGGTTCTTGGTTGTATTTGTCGATGATATCTTAGTGTACACGAAAACTCACGGCGATCATTCCCAACATCTTGACATCGTCTTGGGTATTCTAAGAGAGCATCGGCTATATTCCAAGCTATCCAAGTGTCAATTCTGGATAGGTGAGGTACATTTTCTGGGTCACATCATCTCGGAAGCAGGTGTGTTAGTGGATCTAGAGAAAGTGCAGGCAGTTGTATCTTGGGAGCATCCCAAGAGTGTTTCTGATGTTCGGAGTTTTCTAGGTTTGCCCAGGTATTACCGAAGGTTCATTTAGGATTTCTCTCACTTGGAAGCACCAATTTCAGGCTTGACCAAGAAAGGAATCAGGTTATAATGGTCTGAGGCTTGTGAGAATTCCTTCCAAGAGTTTAAGAAGTGGCTCACGACTGCACCTATCTTGGTCTTACCTGATCTGGGTAAGAAGTACATTAGGTTTTGTGATGCGTCCGGTAACGGACTTGGGGCTCTGTTGATGCAATATGAGAGGGTGGTGGCTTACGGGTCGAGGTAGTTGAGACCCCATGAGAGGAATTATCGCACTCATGACCTTGATTTGGTTGTAGTAGTGTACGCCTTGAAGTGTTGGAGGCACAATCTATTGGGAGAACGTTTTACCGTGTTTACCGATAATAAGATTTTAAAGTACATCTTCTCATAGAGGGATCTGAATTTTTGGAAAAAAAGATGGGTTGAATATATCCAGTATTTTGACTTTGAGTTGGTGTACACACCGGGAAAGTGAAATAGTGTTTCTGATGCTCTGAGTTGAATGGTTCAGAATCAGATGGTTCAGGAGTCCAGCACTGAGTGGAAGGTGATGGCTTTGTTTGCAGAAATTCACCTAGAGGTGCAGGAGGAGAGTGGTCAGGTCACTCTTTCTTCCTTAGCGATGGATTCGACTCTTTTGAGTCGAGTTAAGGAAGGTCATATTGATGATCCTGAGTGTTTTATCATGAAGGAAAAGCTTAAAGGTGGGGATCTACCTTCTTGCTGGGTCGTCGGTGTGGACGGTTTTGCTCATGTTCGTGATCGTGTTTGTTGTGCCAAAGTGTGTGCGGGAAGAGTTGATGTGTGAGTTCCATGCATCAAAGTGGGAAGTGCATCCTGGTTTGACCAAGATGTACCATGATCTCCAAAGGTAGTTTTGGTGGCCTAGAATGAAGAAATAAGTTGCGGGATTTGTGGCGTGGTGTCTTACCTGTCAGAAGGTGAAGGCTGAGCATCAACGCCCAGGTGGTTTGTTGCATCCATTGCCCATTCCGGAATGGAAGTGGGATGATGTGAAAATGGATTTTGTCGTGGGTCTTCTGAGGAAGCCATGTAAGAATGATTCAATATGGGTGGTTGTGGATAGGTTAACTAAAGTGGCTCATTTCTTACCAATTTAGGAGACCCATACAGTCGACCAGTTGGGTGAGCTGTATGTTTGGGAAATAGTGTGGTTGCATGGTGTGCTGCGGACCATAGTTTTGGACCAAGATCTGCATTTCACATTGTTTTTCTGGAAAGGGTTGCAGAAGTTTCTTGGTACGCAGGTGTTTTTGAGTACATCTTTCCACTTGCAGATGGACGGGTAGTCGTAACATATGATCTAAGTGTTGGAAGACATGTTAAGAGATTGTGTCTTGGACTTTGGTGGTTCTTGGGAGAGACACCTATCATTGTTTGAGTTTTCCTACAACAACATTTGTCAGGATATTATTCATATGGCACCGTTTGAGGCACTATACGGGAGGCCATGTAGATCTCTGTTGTGTTGGATAAAGGCTGGTGAATATGAGTTATTGGGACCAAGTCTCGTGCAGGAGGCTTCAGATAGAGTTAAGTTGATCAGGAAGCGAATGGCTATGGCTCAAAGTAAGAAAAAGTCATATGAAGATCGGCGGCATAGGCCTCTTGAGTTTGGGGATGGTGATAAAGTGTTCCTTCGGGTGACTCCAAGGTTGGGTCACCGTCAGAAATGAAAGCAGGGTAAGTTGGTGCCTAGGTATGTGGGACCATTTGAGATTGTGGAGAGGATCAGACTAGTGGCTTACCGATTGGCTCTTCCACAGTGGTATGGTGGGATTCATGATGTGTTTCATGTGTCGCAGCTTTGACGGTATCACCCTTACCCATCTCACGTTGTTGATGTTGAGGATGTGGAGATTGAGGCTGTTGAGTCCTTTGAGAGGCATCTGGTTCGTGTGGTGGATCATAGTGAAAAGGTCTTGCAAGGCAAGGTTGTGTCATTAGTGCGAGTATTATAGAAACATGGGAAAGTTCAGGAAGAAACATGGGAGTGGGAATCGAATATGTGGGATTAGTGTCCCAAACTCTTCTCTTCGGTGGATCAACAAGGCTTGGAAACTCGGCTCGAGGACGAGCCGTTATAAGGTGGGGAGGTTGTAAGACCCCAGTTTTTGGAAAGGTATGTTTTTGTTGTATTTTGGGTTGAACCATTTGTTTTGGGGCTTAAAAATGTTTCCTGAAAGTGTGAGAGGCCTTGAGGGTGTTCCGAGGGATCGGGGCATGGAAGAAAGGAAATATGGGCAAGACAGGCTAGGGCTCACGGCCTGCGCACGGCTAGGTAAACTATGCGGCCTGCCCAGGCTAAACATTATGACCCCTCCTCCTCCGGACAGAAGCAAGTGTATAGTTTGCGCACAGTTTGCCAAACCCTACGGCTAAATCGTGTGACCCCTCCTCCTTCGGGTAGTGGCATGCACACGGTTTGTGTAGAGGCCCGAATCTTGATGTACATGGAAAATACATTACTTTTGCGTAATTCTTAATACATAACAAAAACACACACACAAGGACCGTAATAGTTTAGTGTCTTTGGAAACTCGGAATATAATCTTCTAATCGTGGTGAAAGATCTTCAACATCTCCCATAAATATATTCCCTTTTTTTACCTAAAACCTTTCTTTATATCCTGGGGAGAAGAAAACATAAAAGGGTGAGCTAAAATGCTCACTAAGGGTAAACAAAATAAATATCAATCACATCATATTCATAAGAACATAACTTTTTGAAATATTAACCTGCAAAAGAAATCATAATTTCATAACATAGGATAAATCATAGTAGTGAAATGTAATCCCAATAATCATAACTTAAAACATGAAACTTTGTGGCATACACACATAATCATATAGAATCATTTCTTGTTAGTCAAGACTCAATGCCAAGACTATCTTAGTGGACAAAGTCCATTTCTGAACCGAGTCACCCTCGTTTCAGTCCTATTTCACTGAACCGGTATAACCTACCGTTCCAGCCATGTCTATCTCATGAGATATAAAATCTTTACCCAATTCATTGGAGGGAGATATAGGTCCCACCCATCTCATAATGATATCATTCTTATGTGTGCCACAAAATCATAAATCATACATCATTGCATAACCCATACAATAAAAATGGGATTCTTAAACATCATAAAACAATTCATATAAGATAAAGGAATTCATAAAAATATTTCCATCACAACATAATCAAATCTATGTAATAATAGGGATAGAAAAATAACCCTATATTATCTTAGATGGAAAATAATTTTGATAAAACTCTTGAACTCCATTCTTGAGGAAAATATCCTTTCTACTTCAAAAACACTTTTCCTTTCTTAACATGTCATAAAATTCTAACTAAAAGAAGTTGATTAAAAATAAACTTGAAAACATGTAAGGGAATATTCTTGGAAAAAATGTTTTAAAAATCCATTCATGTCGTATAAGTTAAAAGAAAACATTCTTCTTGTACTTTTGTCGGAAAAGTCAAAAAGTACCTCGTACGAAAAACGACAAAAGATTCCTTTCATATATTTTACTAAAAACTCACCGAAGGGTAAACTTGTATATAAACTATTGTATAAGGATATAAATATTACATATTGAGGAAACATGGATGTGGATGATAAAATACACCCCAGTAAATTCCACAGTATAAACAATCTCAAATAGAAATGAGATTGTGATATTTCCCTTACCTTATGTCTGATATGCTTTGTACGTATCCGAACCTCCTGTATAATGATTTAAATAATGTCATTAACTTATTACAGAATCATATTCATTGTTATGATATCATATATGGTTCACTTATGACTTTATATTACCCATTCTTTTGTAAATTCCATGTTAAAGAAGCGTTTTGGGTAAAATCGTTTCATTTATCGTAGGTGTTTGGACTCGTTGTTCTTGACATTATTATTACTTATATCATGATTTACTTACTTAAAGAATATAAAATATGATTTATATATCATATATATTTAGTATATATATATATAATAGATAGATAAATGAAATGAAACACACCGTTAATGGAGACGGTAGTCCGTACGTACGCATGAACGCTGTTTTCCTTTCCTTATTGTCTTGAATGGAAGTAAGTAGATGACATATATATATACATAAATCCAGTAGATTTAACATGTCATATATTTCATTATTATTCATTATATATACTTTATAATCATTCTGGAATGGTTAACATGGATAATGAATCTCATCGCGTCGTGGAGACGGTAGTCCGTACGTACGCACGAGCGATGATATCGTTCCCGTGGTCGTGGAATTGTGTTGAAGTGTATGTATACTATTTAAGTATCAATATAACTTTATAATAATCATATATAGTTATTCATTACACCATTATACCCATCCAATTAAGGTGGTGGCAGAAAATAGATTACACCACGGCGTGGAGACGGTATTCAGTACGTACGCACGCGCGGTGATTTTCTTTTTCCGTAGGATGGATAGAAGGTTAATTAGAGTTGTTTCATATTTATAATAATATATCAGTATATAAGAAATACTGATGTTATTACTTTATCATGAAACAACTAAATAAGAAGAATTTGAAGAAGAAAGAAATTGAAAAAGATCGGTAATGGATATTACCTCTTTTTGACGCGCCTTCACTTAACCTCCACTTAAAGAACTAAGGATGGTTTTGAAGAAGACCAAGACCTCTAGGATGATACTAAGGAAGTGGAGAAGAGATTTTGGCAGGGTTTGGCCGAGATTTAATGCTCAAATTGGTGTGAGGAGGAGAGGGAGGAGGTGCCCTTTTATAAGGGAGGAGAGGGGCACCTTAGGAAAATCTCAAAATATTATTTTATATTAAGGTCAAATTCGGTTTATAATGGTTCCAAAGGATCTTATTTCGAAGCTAAAGTGGGGATGGGTCGAAATACTCTCATCCAATAGGATTTAGACAAGTTTAGGTTATTATTTTAACCTTATCAATTAGATTTAACTCTAAGTTAAATAATTTAACTTTTACCGTGTCTTTTTGTTTTCTTACACTATATGGTTAATAAACTTACCATAACAAGCCAAACGAACCCCAAGTTGTTTATTATTAATATATATATCCTTATCTAAGTCATTTGGCCAAACCTTATATTTTTATGAATTAAATAACAATTAATAATATAATATTTGTTTTAAAAACTAATTTATGTCAATTTTGACACTATTTGGTACATGATTTTTATGAAATTCATACCAGAATGATAAGTTCGAACCAAGTTACTTATATCAACAATAATATGTCATATTAACCTAGAAAATTAATTTAAGTCAAAAAAAGTCTCAAATTACATTTATTTTGGCATTTATAACATTAATTATGTCAATATTTCATTGATAAGACAATTACTGCATCATCTTTGTGTCATAATAAATGATAATTATTTAATCCATAAAAATTATAAATAAATTCCTATAACGTATATAATTGTATTAGATTTCTGGAGACTATTCATGTTTTAAGTTTCATGAATTTTATCACTAAATTAAAATTATTATACTTATAAGATTCAAGAAAGTGACATGTTGTCACATTCTTTGGTTTTAATAATAATTAAATTATTTTCATGGACAAAAGTCCATAAAATGAATCTAATCCGACCCTTAGGTTATATGGTTCTACTTTTATCCATACAATAGGATTTTTCCAAGTGTTAGGGTAATTTTATAATCTTATATTTACCCTTAATTACCCGATTTACCTTTAACTATAGTAAAACAAATTTACCGTAGTTACTATTCACAATGCCAAAAAATAAAAAGTAGCTTATTAACATAATTTGGACCCACTGATTCCAAATATGGAATCCATTTTTCCAAATTCAATACACAAAAATATGCAGAAATTAAATTAAAATTAATCTCGTTGTCGAAAGAAAATGGGTTTTTCTTTAAAACATTGCAAAAGATTGAATTGATTTAACCTAAGAATTAATGGTAAAATCAATGCTAATGACATACATTATATTAAATTGTAAAAATATATTATATTTATACTTTAAAACCATTCAATATTATAATTTAACCACATAAGATATTACGATGAAAAAAATTGTTTTTAATTAAAATATAGTGTGTTTTTACTATTCATTAAAATATGAAAGTTATCGGAAAAATATCAAAACTTTGTCTAATGTAAATTTTTATATCCTGATTTAAAAGAAGAATTTTATTTTGTCAAATTGAACTTATAAACATGTCAAAAACTATATTTAATGTGGGTGTGCCATCAAAAGGCGGCAAAACTGCATTTTTTGAAAAATACTTATTTTACCTGAAAAATTTATTTTGTTCTTATACCATGTTCTAGAAATGTGTAAGATGAATAATAATGTTATAAAATTCAAAATTTATTTAAAACTATTCATAACGGCTAGTTCATAACAATATTATAATAATATATCATTGTTTAGTAAAACCTGGTATTGCGTACAACACACGTTATCGAGGAAGGTCGCGATTGCGTGTAATGCAAGCCAAGTCAGGGTTGCGTGTAGTACACAACTCCTTTGTTGTTGCGTATAACAGAATCCAACCATATTTTATTTATACATTCAATATATATATATATATATACAATCAATTTTGCGTAGAATAACTTCTATCAAACGAACTTGAAATTGTGTGTAACAAGAGCCAAGAAAAGTGTTGCGTATACTACAAGATAATACAGTGTTGCGTATAGCACAAGATAATCTTGGTGTGTCGTACAATAGAAGATATGAATGAAATTAAAAAGAATGTATCTTATAAAATCTCGGGTTGTTACATTCTACCCCCCTTAAAATGAATTTCTCCCTCGAAATTCATCAGGGTTATAAATCGTTTACTATTCATAAAAACCCACATCGTAAAAAGAAATACCAAAACTGAACTTTAAAAACTAAAGTATGAAATATAACGGTTACCCAAATGAACTCATCACTGGGTTTCCATATAGGAGAAAATATGGACATGGAAGAGAAATCTAACTTTCATGTTCTGATGGAGAGTGCTAGAGAACATGGCTATGAAAAATCCAACAATCACAAAGCTATTGATTTGTGATGATCTAAGATACCATATGATTCATCGGATATAAGGGAACTAGGATAACATTTTTGGTTTTCAAGATCATTTCCCTAATTTTGATGAATTAAAAGAAATACTTGCATGATTTTGGTACAATCTCACTATTGTTCGTGAATTGAACAATTTCCACTTCATCCCTTAAAGAAATGAAGTTGAATTTGTTATTCGTGATGTGTTAGCAGATCATGTGATAGAATGATGGGTCATTCCATCTCTTTCAAAAAAAGGTTAGCAAAAGTTATAAGTCCATCTTATGGTTAGATTAATCGTATATGGTTCTAAAAATGAACTTATACTTCATATATCATACCGCTTAATAAAATAAAACTAGTTTCTACTAACCAGGAACTTCATGTAGGCCAGTAGTAGGCGATAAAGGCCAGTCGCACTTCGATTGTGGGTTCGATTCCCACAGCCTTGTCCGACATGATGGGCTGTCGCCCGTCCTACAGGTTGTCTTTTTTATAAAACTATATTACTATAACATCCCATCAATAATATCGAAAAAAGTTATATCCTAACTTATGTCCAACATAATCCATTCCAATATTTTGGCTTATCTAAAATACTTCGGTCCAAGCTCATAGTATAAAGAAAACGATTACTTGAAATGTCATCAACCAAGCATGTGAATACCATCATTTATCCCCCATATATCTTGTTGGTCACATTCCAATCATGTGAATACCTTAATCATGTATTTTCTTGAAAAATGAATACCCATTAAACCTTAGTGAAAACAAGAATGCTGTCAAAAGTTAACTCTTTCCACATACCAAAATCCAAAAATTCAATATACTCAAACCATGACATAACCTTCTCCTTATATCAGTCATGATCTCATGAATACTATCAAACATTTAATTTTCTCCTTATCCCTTCATTATGCGCATATCATCTACATTCCAAAAATATCTGAATAACCTTTCATGGATACTGGTACCATTAATCATACAATTTCAAAACTCAAGGAAAGAAAACAGTGTAACAATCCTTAGATGTCTCTTTATTCCATAGTACCATGAGATTACTTATACAACATTACACATGAGTACCATGAGATTACTTATACAACATTACACATGATAAACATGTAATCATTCCACTACATTCTAAAACCATTGACCGAGCTTCAACAATTCTTTCATCTCACATATCATTTTTATTCTCTTCATCATCATCAACATAAATACTACCCATATGACCATACTGATTCTCTTCATGATACTTTCCCTTAGGGAATTGGTTTGCATAATTCCCGTACATTCCACATTTAAAACATTTAACCATTGTTGATATCGTAGCAATACCATTATCCTCATCCCTGGTGTTAACTGAACCTTTTCCTTTGCACTTACTAGCTTTGTGTCCTTCTTTTCCACACCCAAAGCATCTTCCAGTTCCTTTGAAACATTCTCCTTGATTCCTCTTCCCACATGATTTACATAGGGGAAATTGAACTTTCTTTCCTCTATGATCATCATGAAACTCCATCTTTCTCTTATTAGCCGAGTCAGGAAACTTACCAAATTTTACTTTATTGATCATATTATGAGATTTCTGATTCGGCATAATAATGATGTTTGGACTTCCAAATCCCATTTCATTTGGTTTCTCATGAAGAAAATCATTCCATTGTCCGTCATATCCTCCATTATCATGAATCTTCCTGTTTCCAGCCATTTTCTAAAACTCAAAAAGAATAGTGTGAGAGGAAAAAATCATGCTAGGGAAAACAACATAGTAAAGGGGGATCACCCTCAATATCTAACATCTTAGGTTAAATTCTAAGATCGTTACCGTAGTTCTAGGACTATATCCTATATGTAATCTTATCCTTAGGTACATCCCTAGACATACCTTAGAAATATCTCTAGGGATCTCACTAACGTTTTCGCATCCTAGTTTCCAATGGTTGACTAAACCTTTCCTCTGATACCAACTATAGAGACCCGAAGCTTGATGTACATGGAAAATACATTACTTTTGCGGAATACTTAATACATAACAAAAACACACACACAAGGACCTTAATAGTTTAGTGTCTTTGGAAACTAGGAATATAATCTTCTAATCGTGGTGAAAGATCTTCAACATCTCCCATAAAGATCTTCCCTTTTTTTACCTAAAACTTTTCTTTATATCCTGGAGAGAAGAAAACATAAAAGGGTGAGGTCAAATTCTCACTAAGGGTAAACAAAAGAAATATCAATCACATCATATTCATAAGAACATAACTTTTTGAAATCTTAACCTGCAAAAGAAATCATAATTTCATAACATGGGATAAATCATAGTAGTGAAATATAATCCCAATAATCATAAATTAAAACATGAAACTTTGTGGCATACATACATAATCATAGAGAATCATTTCTTGTTAGTCAAGACTCAATGCCAAGACTATCTTAGTGGACAAAGTCCATTTCTGAACCGAGTCACCCTCATTTCAGTCCTGTTTCACTAAACCGGTATATCCTACCGTTCCAGCCATGTCTATCTCATGAGATATAAAATCTTTACCCAATTCATTGGAGGGAGATATAGGTCCCACCCATCTCATAATGATACCATTCTTATGTGTGCCACAAAATCATAAATCATACATCATTGCATAACCCATGCAATAAAAATGGGATTCTTAAACATCATAAAACAATTCATATAAGATAAAGGAATTCATAAAAATATTTCCATCACAACATAATCAAATCTATGTAATAATAGGTATATAAACAGAACCCTATATTATCTTATATGGAAAATAATTTTGATAAAAATCTTGAACTCCATTCTTGAGGAAAATATCCTTTCTACTTCAAAAACACTTTTCCTTTCTTAACATGTCATAAAATTCTAAATAAAAGAAGTTGATTAAAAATAAACTTGAAAACTTGTAAGGGAAGATTCTTGGAAATAATGTTTTAAAAATACATTCATGTCGTATAAGTTAAAAGAAAACATTCTTCTTGTACTTTTGTCGGAAAAGTCAAAAAGTACCTCGTACGAAAAACGAAAAAAGATTCCTTTCATATCTTTTACTAAAAAATCAACGAAGGGTAAACTTGGATATAAACTATTTTATAAGGATATAAATATTACATATTGAGGAAACATGGATGTGGATGATAAAATACACCCCAGTAAATTCCATAGTATAAACAATCTCGAATAGAAATGAGATTGTGATATTTCCCTTAGCTTATGTCCGATATGCTTTGTACGTATCCGAACCTCCTGTATAATTATTTAAATAATGTCATTAACTTATTACAGAATCATATTCATTGTTATGATATCATATATGGTTCACTTATGACTTTATATTACCCGTTCTTTTGTAAATTCCATGTTAAAGAAGCGTTTTGGGTAAAATCATTTCATTTATCGTAGGTGTTTGGACTTGTTGTTCTTGAGATTATTATTACTTATATCATGATTTACTTACTTCAAGAATATAAAATATGATTTATATATCATATATATTCAGTATATATATATATATAATAGATAGATAAATGAAATGAAACAAACCGTCATGGAGACGGTAGTCCGTACGTACGCATGAACGCTGTTTTCCTTTCCTTATTGTCTTGAATGGAAGTAAGTAGATGACATATATATATACATAAATCCAGTAGATTTACCATGTCATATATTTCATTATTATTCATTATATATACTTTATAATCATTCTGGAATGGTTAACATGGATAATGAATCTCATCGCGTCGTGGAGACGGTAGTCCGTACGTACGCACGAGCGATGATATCGTTCCCATGGTCGTGTAATTGTGTTGAAGTGTATGTATACTATTTGAGTATCAATATAAATTTATAATAATCATATATAGTTATTCATTACACCATTATACCCATCCAATTAAGGTGGTGGCAGAAAATAGATTACACCACGGCGTGGAGACGGTATTCCGTACGTACGCACGCGCGGTGATTTCCTTTTTCCGTAGGATGGATAGAAGGTTAATTAGAGTTGTTTCATATTTATAATAATATATCAGTATATAAGAAATACTGATGTTATTACTTTATCATGAAACAACTAAATAAGAAGAAGTTGAAGAAGAAAGAAATTGAAAAAGATCGGTAATGGATATTGCCTCTTTTTGACGCGCCTTCACTTAACCTTCAATTAAAGAACTAAGGATGGTCTTTGAAGAAGACCAAGACCTCTAGGATGATACTAGGGAAGTGGAGAAGATATTTGGTCAGGGGTTGGCCGAGATTGAATTCTCAAATTGGTGCGAGGAGGAGAGGGAGGAGGTGCCCTTTTATAAGGGAGGAGAGGGGCACCTTAGGAAAATCTCAAAATATTATTTTATATTAAGGTCAAATTCGGTTTATAATGGTTCCAAAGGGTCTTATTTCGAAGATAAAGTGGGGATGGGTCTAAATCATCTCATCCAATAGGATTTATACAATTTTAGGTTATTATTTTAACCTTATCAATTAGATTTAACTCTAAGTTAAATAATTTAACTTTTACCGTGTCTTTTTGTTTTCTTACACTATATGGTTAATAAACTTACCATAAAAAGCCAAAAAAACCCCAAGTTGTTTATTATTACTATATCTATCCTTATCTAAGTCATTTGGCCAAATATTAGATTTTTAGGAATTAAATAACAATTAATAATATAATATTTTTTTAAAAAACTAATTTATGTCAATTTTGACACTATTTGGAACATGATTTTTATGAAATTTATAACATAATTATAAGTTCGAACCAAGTTACTTATATCAACAATAACATGTCATATTAACCTAGAAAATTAATTTAAGTCATAAAAAGTCTCAAATTACATTTATTTGGGCATTTAAAACATTAATTATGTCAATATTTCATTAATAAGACAATTACTGCATCATCTTTGTGTCATAATAAATGATAATTATTTAATCCATAAAAATTCTAAATAAATTCCTATGATGTATATAATCGTATTAGATTTCTGGAGACTATTCATGATCTAAGTTTCATGAATTTTATCACTAAATTAAAATTATTATAATTATAAGATTCAAGAAAGTGACATGTTGTCACATTCTTTGGTTTTAATAATAATTAAATTATTTTCATGGAAAAAAGTCCATAAAATGAATCTAATCCGACCCTTAGGTTATATGGGTCTACTTTTATCCATCCAATAGGATTTTTCCAAGTGTTAGGGTAATTTTATAATCTTATATTTACCCTTAATTATCCGATTTACCTTTAACTATAGTAAAAAAAATTTACCGTAGTTACTATTCACAATGCCAAAAAATAAAAAGTAGCTTATTTACATAATTTGGACCCACTGATTCCAAATATGTAATCCATTTTTCCAAATTCAATACACAAAATATGCATAAATTAAATTAAAATTAATCCCGTTGTCAAAAGAAAACGGGTTTTTCTTTAAAACATTGAAAAAGAATGAATTGATTTAACTTACGAATTCAAGGTAAAATCAATGCTAATGACATACATTATATTAAATGGTAAAAATATATTCTATTTATACTTTAAAACCATTCAATATTATAATTTAACCACATAAGATATTACGATGAAAAAAGTTGTTTTTAATTAAAATATAGCGTGTTTTTACTATTCATTAAAATATGAAAGTTATCGGAAAAATATCAAAACTTTATCTAATGTAAATTTTTATATCCTGATTCAAAAGAAGAATTTTATTTTGTCAAATTGAACTTATAAACATGTCAAAAACAAGATTTAAAGTGGGTGCGCCATCAAAAGGCGGCAAAACTGCATTTTTTGAAAAATACTTATTTTACCAGAAAAAATTATTTTGTTCTTATACCATGTTCTAGAAATGTGTAAGATGAATAATAATGTTATAAAATTCAAAATTTAGTTAACACTATTCATAACGGCTAGTTCATAATAATATTATAATAATATATCATTGTTTAGTAAAACCCGGTATTGCGTACAACACACGTTATCGAGGAAGGTCGTGATTGCGTGTAATGCAAGCCAAGTCAGGGTTGCGTGTAGTACACAACTCCTTCGTTGTTGCGTATAACAGAATCCAACCATATTTTATTTATACATTCAATATATATATATATATATACTCAATTTTTCGTAGAATAACTTCTATCAAACGAACTTGAAATTGTGTGTAACAAGAGCCAAGAAAAGTGTTGCGTATACTGCAAGATAATACAGTGTTGCGTATAGCGCAAGATAATCTTGGTGTGTCGTACAATAGAATATATGAATGAAATTAAAAAGAATGTATCTTATAAAATCTCGGGTTGTTACAGTTTGCGCACGGTTTTCCAAACCGTGCGGAAAAACTGTGCGGCCACTTAAAGTTGGGAAAAATTACAAGTTTCCACTCCGAGCTTTTAAACCCCACTCGGGATTTCCTCTCATTTCCTCCCTCTCCACCCTAGGCACGAACCAAATCGCCCAAAGGTTCCAAAAGACCAATCTCCTTCGATTCTAAGGTGTTTCTGGTGCCGTTGGTTGCAGATCGAAGCTCCAGGTAAGGCTAATCTTATCCTTGCATCTCTTTTTGGTTTAGGGTTTGTATCTTCTCTCCCCCTCATTCCGAAGGTCTAAAACCCTAACTTTTTGGGTGAGTTTTAGGTTGAATCTCCAAAGGTTGGTTGGTTCGAGGTCTAAGGACTCTATTGAGAGTGCGTTCAATTGCGGTTTTGAGTTCAGTGGTCTACAAGTGATATCCCATAGTTTTTGGGTGTTTTTGCATGTTTAGTTTTGTTCTTTCTTTCCTTTGGTTATGTTTTGAATAACCTCGGCATTTTTGGTAATAAAGATGCTTAAAATGGTAAATGGGAACCCTCACGATCCCCGTGGGACGTTTTGGGATAGACTTGACCTAATTGGGACCATCTATGGGATGTGCCGGCTTTTCCCAGATGTAGAGATTGATATTAAACAAGTGACCTTGTTTTAATGAATTGTAGAGCCCTTGATAAATATGTTGAAATGATTGGTTGAACATGGAAAAGAAGTTAGGTGATGCACCTAGACTTGGCACTAACCTAAGGGTTAAAGTGGAATGGGTTAAATGGTTGATTCATTGGAATCATGAACGGGTTAAAATGGGTTAATGTGTAAACTTATTAAGGAACATAATGGGATAGATTATGGGTTTAATAGTGAGATAGGCATAACACATGGGAATTGGTTGAATGGATAAATAATGTGAAATGGTAATGTGTTAATGGGTTAAGTCATGATGTGGATTCCCCTGTGGGTTGTTGTGAATAGTGTTTTCCGAAGGGAAATGGTTTGGATGGTTGATGGTTACTTATATATAAGCATGTGGACATGGCTTCATAGAGTGGGGTATGACATGAGGATCTACGCCCACGGGTCAAGTGAAGACTGAGGTTCTAAACTCCACCCTAAATGCACAGGTTAGGAAAGGGTACTGAGTGTCTATTCTCCTAACGGTTTCATCCACTCGGACTGAGGTTTCGAGGTGAGTTTATGGTTGCTATGAGGGGTCAGTCCTGGTGAGATAGGATAATGATGTGTTTACCCTCTTGCATGTGATTGTTGGACATAGAACCATGTAACATAATGTATGTGATTGACCCATGGAAATGTGGTGAAATGGTAAATGGTGATAAAGGGTGTGTAATGAATGGTAATGGAAGTGGAAATGGCTTGGCTCTAAACAGGTTAATGGTACCTTAAATAATTGTTGGCAATTATCATTCATATTTCTATTGCATACACTACCTGTTTATACTGGATATTTTGTAGACACTGTTGGTGGTGGCCTACTGAGTTGTACTCACACCTACTCAGGCCGCCGTTGGGTACCTGAGCAGACTTCATGTTTTCTGGTCAGGAGAAGGGAAAAGGTCCTTTCTAGATAGTGAGTGGACATGGGTAGCACTTGTTGGAGGATATGGACTTGGAGTCGAGACCATTTTGGGGATTCTGGTCATGTCTTTATTTTTGGGCGTTTGTTCACTCACACACTTGTAGTATGACATGTCATATTTATTGTTATTTGGAATTGGTTGTTATACATGTTCCTTGTTGTTGGTTTTTTTTCTACAATATGGTTACTCTGTTGTGGCTTACTCTGATAAAAAGGGGGTATTGTCTCCCCACTTGACTACATAGACCCCCGCTACTAGTCGGCAGCCTTTGGCGTATGGGGAGGCGCACTTAAGGTCATGTAACCACCCGGCTTGTGGCACCGGTTTAGTGGATTCTGGGTCGGGGACGTTACATATGCTATGATAAAATTATGAAATGTTTTTAAAACCAATTTTCATTGCATGGGTTCTGATATGATGATATGATGAATATTTTATGATAATTTTCTAAAAATATGTATTGTTTTAATTATGTGATGAGTGGGGATATAATTATATATCCCTTCTATTCATTAGATAAATTATTATATCTCATGGGATAATTATGGGAAACAAATTAATGTTCTTGATTTTCTATGGGAAACAAGTCAATGTGCTTGATATGCTATGGGAAACATGTCGATGTACTTAATACACTATAGGAAATAGGTGTTGATTGTTGATACATTAAGATGTTATAGTCTTGGTGGTTAACCTTGACATATTAAATAATTTCTATACATATGATAGTGCCACAATTTTACGACATGAACATATGGTTCATGATTGATTTATGATGATTTCTCACTCTTATGATGCATGAATTTTGAAATGATAAAGTTGTATACCATAAACAATGTTTATGATCCATGATATATTATGTATGAATTTTTTATGTTATATTCATGATGTAATGCCCTTATCTTATATTATGATTTAATACAATCATCAATTGATTTCTCTCATGTTTGCCCTTACTATACATCTAAGATAACCATTTCGTATGATTCCATTACCCATGTTATGAATAAAGATTCAAATATTGTATGTTTATAAAATAGTACTAAATGCGAAGATATTTATAGTTTATACTAAATATATTTCATTAAATAACAATATTTTGTATCTAATCTCAAAAGAAACTAAACCTTTACAATCCTCAGGAATATATTGGTGAAATGTATTGAATATTCATCTAAAAATATATAATATTTATGTATGAAAAGTATGGGTCACTATAGTTTCTATTAGAGGATAGGTGTAGTCAATATTTGGATATTTGGGTTAGAAAACATTGGTGAAAACCCTAGTGATAAGTCTAAGTATAGGGTGACATTATAAATTTTTGGTAAGGAAAAGATTATGTAGTTTTCCTAACAATAAATCCTTGTCTAGATACCATAAGGATATGCTTTTGGCACAAATTCATCTAGGGTTTATAGCATAAAAAAGAGTTGTTCAAGTATATCTTGGACATTATTCTTTTTTATGGTGAGTGTTCCCTTACTGAACATCTGGTTTAACACTTTTAGGGGATATTATTGGTTTAATTTACATTTTATTTACGAACCAGTATGAAGTATTTGAATAAATGATGACTATGGTTGACCTAGGTTAAACCTAATGTTCAATAAGATGAAAAAAAGGTATCATGATCTAGACATCCAATAAATAATTTTTTATGACTATGTTGTTTCCCACTATGAGTATTGTTTCTCACACTTCTATTTTTAGTTTTAATCAATGGATAGAACTAAAGGACATCATGCTAACAAAAAATTTGATGGAAAATGAAATGATTTTCCACCTAATAAACCAAATTCTCTGGGATCATGAATAAAAAATCATGTTGTTATGATGATGCAAATTTCTCAAGCCATAAATCATGTTCATCTTCTAAATAATAAAAGTAGGGAACATCATACTATTGATTCTTTCATGAGGTAACATCCACCTTATTTTAGTGGGTCGTCGGATCCACTAGTGGCTAAGTGATGGATCATCACCATTAATAAGATATTTTATATTCTCTAATTCAACCAAAAGTAAAAGGTTTTTCTATCCATTTATTATTTTGAATCATATTAGATCAATTATGGAACCTTATTAAGAATACAGAAAAAAAGAAATAAATCAACTCTATGAAATGAGATGAGTTTAAGATGATATTATTTAGTAACTACTTACCTCATATTCTATATATAAATATAGAGAAGGATTTCCTTGATCAAAACTAAATGGAGTAATAATCCATTGGTACTTATGAGGAAATTTTTACAAGACCTTCATGGTATGATTCTAGTTTAATCATTATCCCTGATAGAAAAATGGATTAATTCTTTGGTTTCTTAAAACTAAGTCTTAAAAGGTGTCAAATATAAGGGACATTAGTAGCTATGAAGAAATCATTCTATGTATACTCATGGTAGAAATTAAATTTGAAGATTCCCACAATTTACATGGTTTTGATAATATTAGGAATATACAGTCTCATAAAAACTAAAATAAATCACATGGTGGAAAGAAATTTCATCCACCTATATGCATGAAATACAAGAAGAAACATCAAGAGAATTTATTTAATATAAATGGTAGGTTCTTTAAATGTAAAATGGTGGGTCATAAATCCCATGAATACCAAAAGGTGATGAATTCCCTAATTAATAAAATAGATTATGATAAGATGCAATTAATGTACCACCCACACTTCAATGATTCAAATTCAAGGAGTATGGGAATTATGAAAAAATAGTTCATGAATCTGAAGGTTTATGTGAATTATCAGCATCAACAACCTATTATGATAAAAGATAAAGAGAAATTTCATGTGATCAAGACTACTGAATTGGGTTACAAGAATACCATAGTGAAAGGTAAACTTATCATCTCCTCTATAACATCTAATGTCGTATTTGATTATGGATCAACCCACTCTTTTATATCTATGGATTTTGTAAAGGGTATTTAATTACCATCTCAATGATTAGATATTGAGTTAACAGTGAAAAATCCAAATGGTATGATTGTCATATCTCAAGTCTATAGTTCCTCTCCAATTTATTTTCTTAGGAAATAACTTCCTGTAAATATTTTAATTCTCCATTTAGTTGAATTTTATGTGAATTTAGGCATGAATTAGATTTCTTTATATAGATCCCATATCAATTTCTATGGAATGAAATTCCAATTTAATAATCCAAATGAACCTACGTCCACTTATCGGTGTGAGGATGAATAAAAACTTAATATGGAAATTACTTCTATCTTACGGTTCTTAATTCCTTTCCATGAAGGAGATTTATATCAAATTTTTGGGGAGAAACTAAACATTGAATATATGTATATTATTTGAGAGTTTGTGGATTTCTTTCCAAAAGAATTTATTATCCTTCCTCTAAGTTGTGAAGTAGAGTATTCAATAGAACTCATACATGGTGTTACACCTATTACAAATACTACTTATAGAATGGAACCAATTAATTTATAGGAATTGAATAATTAAACCAAGGAGATTCTTAATATGGGGTTTATTAATCTAAGTGAAATGTCATGGGGTGCACCAGTACTTTTTTAAGAAGAAATATAGATTAATGTGGTTCTGCATTGATTATCAATAACTTAACAATATCACTATAAATAATATGTATCCACTTCCCTAAATCAATGACTTATTTGATCAATTACAAGTAAATCATTACTTTTAAAATATTTATATTCAACCTGGGTACTATCATTTGAGGGTAAAAAGTGAATAAATACCCAAGAAAGCATTTCGTATGATTTATGGATAATATAAATTTATAGTGATTCCATTTGGTCTTACAAATACCCTTGTTATATTCATAGATTTAATTAATTGAGTCTTTAGAGATTACCTTGATTAGTTTGTGGTATTCTTAATAGATGATATTGTTATATATTCAATGAGTCGGGAATATCCTAAAGATCACTTAATAATTTACAGAATACCTTGAGGAAGGATAAGTTGTATGTAAAATTCACCTTGGGTAATTTTTTTTCTTCATAATGTTTTATTATTGGTTCATATAATCTTATGTGAGGGTATTTTAGTAGATCCTTTGAATATGGAAGTTATTCAAAAATAGATCAGGCAAACCATGGTTCTTGGGATTAATAATTTACATGGTTTGGGTGAATATTATTGAAACTTTGAGTATAATTTCTCACAGCATTATAAACCACTCAAAAGTTAACTCAAAAGGGTGCCAAGTTCCTTTAGACAACTTATTGTGATGAAAATTTCAAGGAACTAAAGTGAAGGTTAGTCAAAAAACATGTTCATGCATTTAACTATAGTGAAGAAGGGACTGTAATCTATAGTGATGCATCAAACAAGAGAATGGGATGTGTTCTTATACAAAATGATATAGTTATAGATTATTCCTCCTGACAATTGAAGGTTTATTGGAAAAATTACCTAAATCGTGATTTATAGTTAGCTGGATTAATTTTTTCATTAAAGGTATGGTTGAATTATCTTTATGGATAAATATTTGAAATATATACTGATCATAAAATCTAAAAGTATATATTCACTCAAAAATATTTTAATATACACTAGAAAAGATGGTTGGAGCTGATTATGGATTATGAATTCTCAATACATTACCACCCTGGTAAGGAGAAAAAGGTGGAAGATACTCTGATTCAAAAGTATCATGATAGATTATCTATAATGTGGATAAAAAAGATCAAATTTTTCTAGATTTTAAAATAATATATATGGAAATCTTGAAGTAAGGGGAGAAATATTATCTTGCTCAAATAAATTTTCAACCAACTATACATGTAAGGATTAAAGAGGTGTAGAAGGAAGATTTAAATCTGTAAAAGAAGCTGGGAAATTTCCCTTATTTCAACCTTGATTGTGATGGAATAATAAAGTTCATGAACCATGTATACATCCCATCCATATTGGATTTGAAGAACAAGCTATTGGATGAAGCTCATAGTTTATCATTCTCTGTTCATCTTAGAAGTATGAAGATATATAGAGATCTAAAAGAGTATTTCTAGTGGGGAAACATGAAAAGATGTATTATATAATATGTATATCAGTTCTTGGTATATTATCAAGATAATTCTAAGAGAGAAAATTATAATGGGATGTTACAACCGTTATCCATACCAGAATAGAAATAGGAAAACATCACCATGTATTTTGTTTTCATACTCCACAAAATTTCCAAAGACCATAATGAAATTTGGGTTATAGTCAATCACCTTAAAAGATAAGATCACTTTCATTAATATCAAAGAAGATTTATCTCTTGATCAGATTTATATAATATACATTAATAAAGTGGTAAGGTTTCATGGAGTACCAAATTCTATTGAATATGATCGGGATTTGAAATTTATCTTGAAGTTCTAGTGAATTCATTAGTAGGTTCTAGATACAAAGTTAGGTTTCAACACTACTTATCATCCTCAAATTAATGTTCAGTCTAAGAAACCCATTAAAACCCTTGATGATATGTTGAGATTTTTTTATGGAATTCAAATGTGGTTGTGTAAAGACCCCGACCTTAGTTTCCCAGAGTCGGTGCCTTACTTCATTAAATTGGAATAATAAACAATGAATTCATATCACAAAGGAATGAATAGTTTAGTAGCTTTTTAAAACAATATATATACATAAGTTTAATATTATAACTTTAAATGAAGTATAACATAATAAATATATTGGAAACAACCATAAACTTCTAGATTATACTTTCAAGTCATTCATAATATACATCTTCGCAACCTGGGGGAAAATAAACATAAGAAAATCATGAGATCAGATGCTCATTAAGGGTATTAAATATATTAGAAGCATAAAAATAAACCATAAGGCAAGGTAAATAATTAAAACACTTTTTATTAAAACAAAAACATGATCATAATATAGCAGGAATAAAAAATGATTAAATATAGGCATATAAGTGATCATAGGAGAATGAAACTTAACTGTGGATATTATAATAGTTGCATAATTGCACATAATATCAAATACTAATCTCATAATGAGTTAATTAATAATGCAAGACGTCATAAACATACCTTCAAGCCCTCGTGAAAAAACCATACATAAAGTGGTAAAAACCCAAACTAGTTTCTCTTAAGAGGCCTATTGATGCACCAAGGGGCTATAATGGACCCCACCTAAAACATAATAATTTTAATTAATTACTCATATGAAATGGGTGAAACATAATAAAAATATACATTAATATTGAAACTAACTTATGAAAAATAAATAACGTTCCACAATTAGTAAACATAATAATTAACCATCCAAAGTAATATGGTGAATGGAATCAAGATAGCACATCCGTAGTCAAACTAATCATAAACCATTCAATATAATATGGTAGATTATATCATAAATTATTAATTCTAATTAAACATAATAATCAACAAGGGTGTTGAAATAGATGAAAATAATCTTATAAAATCATCGAGAAATTCTTGAGAGAAATAACCTTTTTACTTTTCAAAGAAGAGTTATTTGGGAAATATATTTATAGAAAACCCAAAATGAAATCAGATGGTTTTTTAGGAAAAAATTATCAATTTTATAAAAATAATAGTTTCTTAAAATAGATTCTGTATGCAAATTTAAATTGTGTAAGAAATCGAGACGTTCCCCTAAATCAGGCTTGTGTATCGGGAAGAATTGAAAAGGGAACCTTGTAAAAACAAGTATTACCCATAAATGAAATATGTAATGATATCGATGTATTATTTTGGAACATATACATAGAATATATAATAATTAATCAAAAATAAATAATCCTTAAATTGTGGTAAAGTTAGTGAAAGAATAACCTGAAGGAAAATGAAGGTTCGGGTAGAATCCCTTACCTTATGTTTGAATGTGTTCTGCACTTGACCTTAATATCCTGGATAATAAAATTAAATCCATTAATTAATTAATTCAAAACATTTTATACATTTATATGATTTATTATAATTTTAGTATGTTTTTTATAGCATTTTGATGAGTTATGAGATACATTTTTATTGATCGGGAGCGCTCGTTTCTTTGGTTTCCACGATGGGTATACTTGTATATAAGTATAGAAGTTTATGTGGAAAGGGTATAATTCTACAAAATTGTATATATATTATATTAATGAACATAAAAAATATAATTTTTTATATATATAATTTTTTTATATGATATGAGGATTAATCATTAGATAATACATTTAGTGATAATCGTTTACATAATTATGGTGGTTATTGATCATAACACACTAATTTTGTTTTATCATTTAGTATTTTGTAAATATGTTACTTAAAAAAATAAAAGTTGTAATAAATATATTATAGCCTTTTTAACCATAAAAATGGTTTCATTTCCATCCTTGAAGGAGAAATTGAAGAACGAAAATCTTTCCTCCACGAAGGTTATAAATTGGCACCTCACGGACAATGATTTCATTTTTAAAATAAAAGAGAGAGAGTAAGGAGTTTGAGGGAGGATATTCTACTAAAATGATATAATTATAGTACATGGATGGTATTGGAGTTATCATGATCATTTGGACAGTTTACTTGAGGAGTTAATAATAAAATAAATGAGCTTTAAAAGAAATTAAAAGGAAAAGGAAGAGGATTTTACCTCTTGAATACTCCTTCGTGAGAACCTCCTTAAATGGATTAGTTTTGGTATTTTGGTAAGAAAAATAGATATTGGATGTGTTAGATATAATAGGGAAGAGTATTTGGGTATAATTTTTACAATATTCAATGAATATAGGTGTGAGGAGAAGGGGTGGTGAGGTGTCGTATTTATAGTGGAGGAGAGGGGTGATTTCTCATTATTTTATTAACTATTTTATTATTTTTCTCAAGAAAAGAAATAATGTAGATTCTTATAACTAAATATAGTAATAATTTCATATTATTTCAAAACAAGGGTGGTTACATCATCCAAACATCACCTATAACTTAATATATTAGGTATTTATCATTTATTGTAAATTATCATATTTTACTATTCACCAAAAATTCAAGTATTTTAGAAAAATACCAAAAAATTCACTCTAACCACTTTTAGATGTGTAGAATTCAAAACTTTACTCCATTTTATGAAAATAATTTTATAAATATGATAAATTTAATTTTTAATTAAAACAATCATTTACTTGAAAAATACAGATTTTAAATCTATAAGTGATTTTATAACACTTTTAAAAATTAGCTAAGGTCTCATAAAATTATCCTAATATCATAAGACAAAAAATATTTATTTATTAATACATTTTATGAAAATAAATTTTATTTTAAATAATTTGATTAATTATAAAGTTAAAATTAATTATTTATGACACAAAAAAACACTAACACTTAATTAATAATTTTTAAAATATTCATTTTCCTATAATATTATATAATTATATCATACTTAAATTTATAATATGACTAAATTTTATTGATACCAACATGGGTGAGTTTATTTATTCGACTAATTTACTATTCATAAGGGTCATTTTATTATTCCTAAGGTCAAGTTACAATTTCATTGGTATAGGTTCATTAACTTCTAAAAACACCAATTATTTAATTCATTAATCTTTTATGATGTATGTATTATGTTCTCTAAGTGATTTTATATGATCTATAGTATATGAAATAAACAAAATAAAGTAAATTTCATTGATAAAGTTATAGTTCATTACATTTTCCCCTCCTACAAAACATTTCATCCTCTAAATTTCATGATTGTCACCCCATAAAAATATTTGGGTAGTTCTTCATCATATGCTCCTCAGGATCCCACATCGCCTCTTCAAATTTATTATTTTTCTGAAGTAACTTTACCAGTCGAGTCTTATTATTACTCGACACCTATTATTTAGTGTCCAAAATGTAGATAGGATCTTCACAGTAAAATAAGTCAGGTTCCAATTTCATTCTTTTCGGAGTGAGTACATGTGTTGGGTCTGGCATGTACTTCTTTAAGAAGGATATGTAGAACACATTGTGTACCTTAGAAAGGCTAGGTTTAATTTCTAAATTATAATACACAGCTCCAATTCTCTTTATAATTTTAAAAGGACCAATGTACCTGGGACTCAGTTTCCCATTCTTCCAAAATCTTATAACACCCTTCTATGGAGATACTTTCAAGAAAATGTGATCTCTCACTTAAAATTACAAATCCTTCCTTTGATTATCGTCATAGATATTTTGCATAATTTGAGCTACTTTGATACGGGATTGAATAGTCTTTACCTTTTCTATTGTTTCCTCCACAAACTCTGGGCCCACAAGATTCCTTTCACCAATTTTATCCTAACAAGTTGGTGTGCGAAATCTCTTTCCATACAATGCTTTATTTAGTGCAATTTTAATACTATACTGAAAACTATTATTGTATCCAAACCCTTACAAAGGTAAATATTGATCCCACATACCTTTAAAGTAATGTGATCGTGATCTCAACATGTATTCTAATGTTTGGATCATTCTTTCTGACGTCCCATCAGTTTGATGGTGATAAGTATTACTCAAATGAAGCTCAGTATCCAAAGATTTATAGAGACTTTTCTAGAATTTTTATGTAAATATTTGATAATGATCATACATAATTGAAAGATATTATCTATTAATTCTTAGAACATCATTAATATAGATTCATTTAAGGAGATCCAGTGGAAAATCCTCCATTATAGTGAGGAAATGTACATATTTGGTAAGTCGATCAACAATCACCCATATTGAATCATTCATTCTTGGTGTTTTTTGAAATCTAGTGACAAAATTCATAGTTATGCCATCCCATTTTCATGTAGGATTAGGTAGGGGTTACATGAAACCCCTAGAATGTTTTCTTTCATCCTTCACCTATTGACAGACTAAACATCTTGATACATAATTAGTAATATCCTACTTCATATTATCCCACCAGAAATGTTCCTTCATATCTCTATACATCTTAGTGCTACCATGGTGTATAGAGAAATTTGAGCTATGGTAATCATCCAATAACTCCCTTTTTAGCTCGAGTATAAAGGGAACACATAGCCTCCTCCCAAATTTTATAATTCCATCCTCACACATGAATTCTAGAAATGTCCCATCATTCACAACATTAATTTTCTTTGGAGGATTCTCATTATTACATTGAGAAATTTTAATTATTTCCAATAAAGATGGTTAGGAAAGTAGTTGAAAAAGTAATGATGTTTCAACCTCTTTGATAATTCCCATATACATTTTTTCTAGATCCATAAACATAGGATCTTTTTCAATCCTCATTTTATTCAAAACCCCATGAACCTTTCTACTCAAATAATCCTCTACCTTATTTTCCTTCCTTGGGTGGTAGTGTATTGAATAATAATAGTCCTTGAGTATCTCAAGCCATCTATTTTGTTTCATGTTGAGTTCTTTTTGTGAGAATATATATTTAAAACTCTTTTGATCCATATATTTCACACATATCTCACCATAGATATAGCGTCCACATATCTTCCGACCAAAGATTACAGCTGCAAACTCAAGATCAATAGTTGGATAGTTCTATTCATGAGTATTTAACTTCCTTTATGTATAGGAAATAACTTCTCTATTACACATAAGGACACAACCAAGTCCTTTCATTGATGCATCATTATAAATCACAAACACACCATTTCCCCATGGTATAGTCAGAAACGAAGCATTCACCAATATCCTCTTTAATTCTTAAAAACATTCTTCACATTATTTTTTCTATATGAACTTAACCCCTTCACCAATATCCTATTTTGTCTATTTAATGAAGTCCTTACTTATAAAAGAATAATTTGATTCACTCAATGCTTGACTCTAAAAATATAACAAGTTAGATTCATTTAATCCTTACTAACAATTTATTTAGTTCCACCCAGCACTCTCATAAGAACTACTTGGTAGTAAGAGGCACCCTCAACTTTGGCTAACGAGCACCCTGAACACCCAGTTTTTTCCAAATTTGAATTATGGAAGGTGGATGTGACTAAATATTACTTTGAGGGTTATATTATTTTTACATGATGAAAGAAATATTTTTCTATTTCATAATCATGAACTATGTGATCTCACTCACAACTAACCGTGTAATAAAAAATATCAATTATGTCACATGTTCATTTTATCTGTGCATGCTTGTTTATTAGTCTATGTGATCACGCGTAAACTACCCATTCAAAAAATAATAAACCATGAAAAAATAAAAACGATGACCTGATCATGAACCGATACTAATGGTTGATCCATTGAGTGAATAATGGATCAACCTAGACCCTAGGGGTAATACCTTGAGTCGTGTCGCTTGCAACTCGAGTTGAAGTGCCTACCCATTCAATGCATCAAACTTTACTCAGGTGTGTCACCATAACTTGGAGTGAAGTGCATCAATGCTCATCACTGTCATTATAAAAAAATACTCACATGAAGTTGAGGAGTCTCAAGAGTATAAAATACATCTCATAGAATTGTACATGTCAGACCTTAAACATATAATGACACGTAGACGACACACAAGTCACCATTTATTAAACTACTTATTACAAATAACCATTTAAATAAATAAATTAAATAAATTAAACAATCACCAAACATGCATTGGTCAGATTAGACTCATGACCAGTCTAATACACTTTAAACTCACATATTTAATTAAATTAATAAATTAAAATTAAACTTGCATTAAAAAATTTATTTGACGGAATTTTTATTAAATTAAAAATTCACTCTTATTTTTAATTAATAAATTTATGTTGTTTGGTCCCATTAATTAATTCAATTTTAAAACCAAAAAATAAATTAATTAAATTTAGCAGAAAAAATAAATTAATTTAACCCATAGATAAAAAATAATATATTAAATCCAAAATTAATATTTAATTATTTCAATTTAAAATAAAATTAAATTAATTAAATTTTGATTGTTTAAAAGTAACTGAGCCCTAGAAACCCCGTTCAGGGCCTGTGTGGGTTGGGCCAAAACTATTCCAGGCTATTCCAGGCTATACAGACCCCATGCATGGGTGTTTTAGGCTAGGAAGGTCTGCCCACACCCATTCCTAGTCGAGAAAACCAACCTCAACCAATTTCGGGGTGACCTGGTGGTGAGAAGAGGTTTACCTTTTACTTGAGCCACCTAAAGAGAAAAGTGGGGTGGCCCCTCTAATTAATTTTTTTTAAATTAAATTTTTTACTTTTCCTAAATACGACCTAAAGAAGATATGACCAACCTCTCGTTACTGACCATCAGACACCCTCATTTTATTTATTTATTTATTTGGTTTCCTATTAAACCTATCAATTAGGGTTTGATAAAAAATAATATTATTATAATTAATTAATACAATAATATAATCATTGCACCTCATAGGAATTTTCTATTTCGACCATCGCAGGATGGAATAGTGAGGTTCACCGAAATATTTTTGGGCAGCAACTTTCAGGATTTTTATTCACATAAAAATTATGTGTTTTTATCATACTTAGAAACCTGCAACACAATTTTCAACCAACATTTAAAACCTTGGATGTTTGCAACTTGGCCATCTGATCTCGAATTGTACCGTAGTCTATGGAGTTGGGACTGGAACGATGCCCTATTGTAATCTTAATGAAAATTTAATTTTTATTTGGATTAAAATATTCATGTGTCACTCTAATATTAATTGAAGGTACGAGGCATGCAGAAAAATCCCCAAAATATGGGATTTTAACATTTTTCACTGATGATTGACATGATCTCATCATCATCAGTGAAGTGTTTCCCAATAACCACTTGATGGTCCTACATGGGGAATTTTGATCATAAGATAATAACCATAAAATGCATGGTTTTATGTGAAGATATGCTCAGCGTCTAATCATCTTTGGTGTACAGTACTCAATAAATATGTAGTCAAATTACTCTAGATTGTCCACATGTACTTTAAGAAACTGTTGGAGCACTAATCATGAAAATATAGGTGCTAGTGAGGAGATTCAATGACATCTTCAACGCTCTGATGATCATCGCATCGCCTTTATTGTGATGCATGAGAGAGCTCGATCTAAAATCCATGATCTAGAGCCTCTCTCTATATAATATTGGATATAGAAGAAGAGATAGTGGCATAGAATAGTTTTTGGTTAGAGCCTCTCCTCTTCTATTTATTGTATGTTAAGGAATTGTCTGTTATTGCCTCCCAGGCCCTTGAATAATTAACACACTATAAGCGACATATTATGACTAATGTACTGAGTCATAAATATTATTATCAATTTCTTATGATATAATAAATATATTAGGTGATAAAAACATAGAAATTAACTTGACTCGTCATTCCCAAAAATATTAAATGAACATTGAATAATTTAAACTAATATTCATTCAAATAATATTTTCCATGTATTTACTTTAAAAATTGTAAATAACTTTCATAAACAAATTCCATTTCAATTATTATTAACTTGAATAATATGAATTTATTTATTTCTATGGTGATCGTATATCCTTGGACAAAACCCAGACTCCAGTGGTGGGTCCCACCATGTCATGTATGCCTATTCAATAGAATAAGGAAGATTATTGAATACACAATTGTGTGTGACCCTCTAAGACCTTATCTAAATAGCAGTGAATACTATTCAAAAACCAAGACTGGGATCTAGAAACCCATCATGGCCCCTAAAGAGAAAAGGATATTCATATAAACGATAACTAACCTATGAACATGCACTGTGTAATATAATCTCTTTGTCTTTAATATCTCATAAAGCAGGATGCACACCTGTGTCATCGCCCTTTTCTTGCTTTATTATTTTTTGATCTAACTGGATGGATTTACCCTCTACTACTTTATTCATGGTATTATGAATTTACTACCATCATAATCAATGAGTCTCATGATATATTAGTTCCTTAACCTGGAAGCGACAAATCCTTTCTTGACCATTCAACCAATTTCATACCACCAATGATGCACCCAACACAAGCTACCCTACCAGGATTTCATTATCATGGTTTTATCCTTACATCAAAGTACATGATCAAATGGAACACATTGGAAATGATCTCAAGTCAGGTGACCTATACACATGTCCATAGATATGAACAAACAATGACACTGGAAACATGTATTGTTCTTATTGGTGGGTCTATCCTCATGATCTCACTACTAGATATCATCAAATAAAAACTTCATGAGAAGAAGTATAATTTATTATAATCCCCTAGCACCTAATAGTCAAATATCTACTTTTTACAATCAGTAATATATATCTAGAACATATTACCTTTGTTAAAGATTAATTTAATAGTATCTTGAGGTTCTCAGTATAGCATGGTATCTGCTATAACCTTTTAACATGACAATTAATCTTTGGAAATAACCATTAAATATTGGATGAAAAAATATCTACACTATAATGGTAAGAATACATCATGTATATCTAACTGTACACATGATATGATGTAGTAGTCAAAAGTACTATATAATTGGGTCTAGGGAACCTACTATTACAACACCAGTAGAGATCTAGGATCACCAAGAGAAGGTGCTACATGGATAAAACCTTCCTTTTTTTGTGTTTTATGGAGGAATTGTGGTCTGAAGGAGAGTTCTTGGGAATGAAATACACAAATTCATTTTCAATACTTATAGAAGTTTTGAGTTTTTCTTTAATCTGTTTTTCATTTGATGTTATGTTTGGACCTTGTTTTATGAGATGAGTTTTTTTCCCTATTTTTTGATATGTGATGTGTAATAAATTTCTAAAATATGAAAAGGTTATAACCTAATTACTAATCCTGAAACATTAAGTGTGATGTGATTAAACCTGTGAGGGTGAGTCAATGCCACCTAGAGTAGATAGTATCTTGACATGAAGTATGGAATTTCCTAATTCATGTGTTTGGGATGGTGTAGTTCATTGGTTGTAGTGGTTGTTGGTTTAAGGTATTTGGAGGTTGAGATAGTTTTCTAGTGTTTGTGTGGAAGTATGTTTTGTGGGAGGAGACAGATTTTGTTTGTTTGGTGATGAGATTGCATGATATGTTTTATGGTTGTTTGGTTTAGTGTGTTTGAATGGTGGTAGTATTTAAGGTAGGATGATATCCTTGAGAGGTATCTCGCAATATGGTTATTTGGACCTCTTTACATCTAGGCTTGGTTTTGGATTCTGGATGGAGAGAATCATTTTAGAGGTATCTGATGTAATGGTTCATGCCTTCATGACCAGTTACTTTACCATTTTTTGGTGTTGGAGGTGCTTTTATGAGGTCTAAAGTAGGCTAAAAGGAGTTTGGATGTGAAATGATGGAAGAAGGGAGAATAAATGAAGTGTAAAGATTAAATATTGTGTAAGTTTGGTTCATGACTTGAGTAGGCCTAGTTCATGATTTGAAAGAAATCATTTGATTAATCCTTCAAGGTGGCGTGTTTTTTTATGGAACATCAAATAGAAAAACTACATGACATGAAAGGGGATTACACGCCCTGTAAATCCATGATGTCGTGTAGTTATAAAGTTTAAATTGATCAAGTTTATCTAAAAAACTATGTCACTTTTCCTTTCTCTCATTCCGGATGAGTCCCAGTCACCCTAAGAGGACCTTCATCCATCCTCTCCCCTTTCTTCGATATGTTGGTTATGGTTGATCCATGTTATAAATCTATGGTAGTTTCTTATCCCTTCATGGTGGTTTTCTTCTATTCTTCTCATGGGGATTCACTACAATGATGTTGTTTTGGTTTGGGTGTGTGTTGGACTGCGTATTGATGGTCTTTTGATACGGTATAGGTTGATCCATGTTTTCTCATGGTGTGGTTGTGCTTTTGGGTGTTTCTTCTTCTTCTTGTGATGTTTAGCGAGTTAGAAAAGCTTATTTGAGGTGCGTAATCCCTCATTTCTCTTTATTTTGTATCATATGGGAAGGGATAATTTTTTATCTATGTGAGATATTTGAGCTGGATTAATTAAAGATAAATAATTTGTGAATTGAAATTGAAATGGTAAAATGGAATTTTTCTCATGATTTTATGTCTTTTATAAGATTTTAATATTTTGTATTCTTAGGTCTTAATGCCCCCATTAAAAATTGTGGCCTTTGGGGGATTTTTTTGCATTAGATGATATGTATTGTGAGTTTTTTGGACTATTTTGATTGTTCTGATATCACTCTAAAATGGAAATTGGTTAACTACTTATATTTGGATAATAAAATGGTTACCCTGAGATTAAGGATTGTGTGATAATGCCCCTAAAATAAAGTGGAGTGTGATAAAATCCTATGTAAATTTTTAAAATGATCTTGATGTGTTGTGATGTTTGTAAATGCTTGTCAGATGAGGATGTGTGGTTGGGGTGTGTGGGCCTAAGGGTTTTTTTGTCATTCTTTTAGGGTGGAAAAGTGATTATTTTTTCTTTTCTTTTAAGGTGGCAATGTGGTAGTTGTTTGGTCATACTTTTGGGCCGGCAAGGTGGTTGTATGATGGGGATTATGATCTACTTATGACGTGTGGTTATGTTCTGCTAGTTTCTTGGGTAGTGATCAAATAAATGATTAATATTTATTGAAATGATGGGTTGTTTTGGTTAATGTGATGGAAATGGTTAATGAATAATTAAATGGTGGGTTGTTTTGTAATGACTTGAACTGTTGTAAATAAAATTTAAAATTTTATTTTAATTAAATGTCTTATTATGTAATATGGTTATAGAAAACATATGAACTTATTCGGAATTATTATATACTATTTAAAATATCATTAAGAATCGTTTTCATAGATAATATAATCATTGAATAGAGATCACTTGATTAGTATAAATATAGGGATTTAACGAATCCAATTGACATAGACAAAGGAATTTATGGCCTCAAATGGTAAGATTGTACCCTATGAAGCACATTTATTAGACCCAAAAAAGGAAATAGAATCACTGGGTTTTTCCCTTGAACAATCCAAATTTGAGATCCAGCAACTTAAGCATGAGTGAAATTGTTTATGGGATAAGTTCAATCTCATCAAGATCATGACCCAAACCATATATGTCGAACCACCCCATGAAAGTCTCACCATCAAGAACCTTACCCTTAGAAAGTTATCTAGTTTATTAAGGGGATATATATCAAGACCCTAGCAATATGAGCATGTAAATTATTTTTTATTGAATAATGAATATATTTTCATCCAATTATTGTCACTTCATAAAGTATTTTTATTTTGATACAATAAAACACAAATAATATTTTTGGGTAATATTCAAAATCAATTAAGGAATTTATTTTCATGAATTAATATATTTTTAAAATTAATAATATTTTAAAAAATATTAATATTAATAATTTTTATTAAATATAAATGATTATATAATTTTTATGAATTCAAATGTAATTTTTATAGGGGTTTGAAAATTTTTATTGTCAAAAAACCCAACATTTTAAATAAAAATCACTTATTATTTTAAAAGTGAAAATTCACATATTTATAAAATTATTTAGATAAAATGAATATTATTTTTGGAATCATAATTTCCAGATTATCCAATGGTGAATTTTTCATAATTTCATGAGACATTCAAATTTTTGGGTAAAAAAATACTATATAAATATACTTTATGTGTTACAACATCATAATGACCTAAAAAGTGATATAATAAATACTATAAATTGGATAAATGTAAAAATATATTTTTTTCTTTAAAATAATTTAATTTTATGTTTATTTTATAAATTTTATAGAGCCTTTATGAATCCTCTAAAACCGTTAATATATTTTGGGGTTTTAAAATCATTTCTTTAAGAGTATGACTCACTTCTACATAAGGAACATTACCTTTTATTAAGTTAGGACCATATACATATAAAATAATTAAAACCACTCACTTTTGGTAGAAACCATGAGAAAAAACATGGTAAGTTTTGTGGGTTTGGTTATTTTTTTATATAGAGTCTAAAACCTAAGTTTGAGAAATAATAAAGAAATACCAACTCATTTCCTATATAAACCCACCCAAGCTCCCATTTATCTTCAATACAAATATTTGGAGCATGTAATTAATCTTTCCTTCCCTCTCTAGAGTCCTCCCATGGTTCTCCAATCTCTCAACAATCTTCTTCTAATCATTTAGAGACACACACTGAAGTAAGGGGATCCTTTCATTATCATTTTTATTAAAGTTTTTTTATTCTCTTATGCCTTATATTTCTAATTAATAATATTGGAATATGAATTTACATGTCCCTATTTTTTAAAATTTGATATAAAAATGCTTATATTCCACTTTCATTGTCATCAACTAATTTTATTAATTTTTTAGTGATGCCGTTATGTTGCCGAAATTTTACCATGATTTTTCATTCCCAAACAATTGTGTACTAAATACCATACCCATTTACTATCAATGATATTTACCTTTAAAAACTTATAATTATTTGACATGGTACTTAAATTTATGTATTTTAAACTCCTTTATAATGGAATAAAATATGATAATGAATTAATCCATGTTGTATAATCTATGTGCCGCACTTAATTATGAGAATGAAATGAAAGTGACAGGTGTAACCATAATTATATAGCATTCCAATGCATTGGGAAATGTTTAGTCTCATGATAAATCAGGTTGGTATAGTGAGTAAATCTTATTGATTTATGGGAATTTTTCCATCATTATTTCATGGTAGTTATCCTTGACCCATGTCTATGATGTTGTGTTTTAAGTTGTTTCCACATTTCCCATGTTTCCTTTATGTTATTATACTATATGATGGCTCATTATTCATGTTTGTGATTCCCACTCATTTTATTCCCCATTGATATGAATATTTTCTAACTTTTATCACTTTATTATATGTTTATTCCTTAAGTGTAATTTATAGCTCAACCCTTTCTTATGTATTTCTCAAGGTTATCCAGTGCAGTTTTAAAATCCATGGAATTTTAGAAGCATGTTAAGGAAGTTTTCAATAATGTTGTTATATCCCATGTTCAAGATGTTATGCTATGTACTGAATTCCAAAAGAAACTAGACTTCTTGATCATATGGGTTTTATTATGTGTTATTTTATGTAATAAATAAAGATTTAATTTGTAATAATGATTAGGGTTGTTATAGTTGGTATCAAAGGAAACATTTAGTTAGTTTTGGGATTAAGAATAGAAAAATATAGAGAAATCTGTAGGGATAGAAATATGTATAAGAAAACATCCATAAATTTTGGTAAGTATATATTAAGTGGTTTATCAAGAAAAATGCATCCCTCTTTGGATACTATAAGTGGATATGGATCTAGAACAGATGTGCATAGGGGTAAAACCCAAAAACACCATGTTGAGCTAGAATTGGTCAGGAAATGGTGCATTATAATGAGCATTACTGCAACACTAGTTTGACACTCCCAAGGGATATTCTTTGTTAAATTCATAATATTTTTACAAACCATTATTAAGGGAATAAAAAAATACCCATAATAGTATATATTAGGAAATATATCATTGATAATATAGAATGAAGCCAAAAAAAATCATAAGTTAAGGAAACACTTGAAGTTAATACGTTATATCTTTAATTTAATTGGATTCTTGTTTATGTGTTTAATAGTTTAAAATAATTCATCCCTAATGTTACCTTTATTCTATCCAATGGTTGTAAATAGGAGGAATCTGGTAAATAATAAATTCAATGAGAAATGTGATGACTTCCCCAATGAGATTCCCAACCCGATGGGAATGGGAATCACAAAATTTGTTATAATAATATCTCAGATGACTCGGGTTATAAATAGGAAACTTGATCATAAGGATCATCCAAATCTCCCTAAGAGATAACAAGCTACAATTAAGGTGTTTATGTGAAAAAATCCTCTAACTTTCAATGGATCATATGATCCATTAATTGTGGAAAAATGGATTGAATCCATTGAGAAGATCTTCTCCATCCTTCAATGTTATGAAAAATAGAAGCTTCTTCTGGATTTTATAATATAGAGGTAGAATATAATTAGTGGTGGACATTGATCAAGAATATAAAGCTGGAGTAAGGCATTAAAGTGATTGGGTGGAAGAACTTCTGAAAAATGTTGTTCAATAAATATTTCCCTCAAACTCTCCAACCTAAAATTGAAAGGTATTTCCTTACCCTCAAACAAGAAGATGAAAAAACTATTAGGTCGTACAAGGAAAACTTCACAGGACATTCATGATACATCTCTATCTTTTTCGTTACCCCCGATTGCAAGGTTGACTGCTTCTTTGGTGGGATAAAACCTTATCTATGAAAATATTTGGGGATCCTTGGCTTTGATAGCTATGAGAAAAATTTTCGATGTTCCCTCAAATTTGAAATGGAGATAAGAGAATATCAAGGGTATCACGGGGATAAGAAGCATAAAGTATAGTTTAATTCTAGTGGTCTGATGTACAAATCTAATTGTGCCAAGAAATTTTAACATCCCACTTGTCAAAGGTGTGGAAAGAATCACCCTATAAATTTCTTAAGGGTATGTGGTGTAAAGACCCTTAAATTTCAAGGAAATTTTTTTCTTTATTTTCTTTGGAATTTTACAAGAGCGCAGCTTCTGACGGCGCCTGATTCCGAGGCCCGGTGTGCCCGGAATCATTTTCTGATGTTTGGCTCGGGTACGTTCAGTGAACGAACGTGCGGGTTTTTCTAACTTTTGAACCGGTGCCCGGAATCGAATTCTGAGGGCTCCGATGAAATCGCAGCGCCGATATTCGCTTAGAAACGCCTCTTCCGGAGTTGCTTTTGCTCGGGTGTGGTTTTTAATTTTCGGGCTTAAAGTTAAGAAATAAAATAATTTTGCGACAACTTTATTTTATTTCACTTAAGCCACTTGGAAGCCACTTGAAGCCACTTAAAGGCAGCTTGAACTGAGTTGAACTGGATAGGATGCAATCCAGAAATATCCTACCCCTTGGTAGGATATTTGTGAGGTGGGGCCCGCACGAGCCCCGCCATTTCTTTCCACTAAGAAACGCACCCGTGAAAACTCGTCTTAATGAAAGTCAACTGACGCGTTTCTTAAAATCTTAACAGACCATTTAATTGGGATGTTTCTTTCGTAAATTAAATGAGCTGTTTCTTTCGTTGAATTAATTCTACGAATTAATGGTTTGTTTCTTATCTTTTGAAATTCAAATGTTTAGTTGTGTAAATAAAATAAGGCTTAAGCTTATTTTATTTTGGGTTGAAACTTGTGGCGTGGAGAGGATTTGGAGGAAAGTGTTCTTCTTCAGCGAAGAACGCGAAGAACGCGAAGAACGCGAAGAACGCGAAGAACGCCAAACCTGCGGAGATCGACGACGCGAAGCCTTGTACCGCGACGCCAATGGATCTCCCTTCGCGACGCTTCTTCCGCGACGATCCAACCCCGCGACAGCCTTCGATCGACAACAACCAAGGTAGGGGGTTGCGCTTCTTTTTATTTTCTTTTTGGATTTCAACAACAACATGGATTTAATTATTATTAATTAAATCCGTATGTTCTTGGTCCTCAGAGATCGTCGACGCGACGCCCTTCTGCGGTGTGACGATAACCTCCTTCCGCAACGGTCAATTCCGCGACGACCTCGCATCCGACAGCGACGGCGAGGTAGGGATTTATTTTGGGAATTACCCCCCTTTTCTTTTTATATTCCCGTAATTGTTTCTTTAAAAAGTTAAAGAACTGGATTTGTGAACAATTTTAAAATTATTAAAATTGTTGTTTCCGTTCAAATAAGGAACCCGTTTTTATGAAACAATTTTATTTCATTAAAAATTGTTTCGGATATGCGTTCATGTGTTGAACTTTAATTTCCCCCGTTGTTTATATCTAACGCGGAGGGTGCGGGCCAAACGAACACGGCCCGACAACCCTCCGCCGTTCTTCGTTCTTGTGCGGATTTGACGGGCAACGATGGAACGTGCCGCAACGGATGTTTGATGATCCCACAGTAAAGAACGGAACCCGGGACGAACAACGGCGCAGACGGGAAGGAAAACGGGCCATCGGAGCGACTCCGGTGGCCCGCGGAAGCCGGTGGCGGCGCGGGTCGCCGGCGCGGCGGCGCCGGCGGCCGGAGGCGGCGGCACCCCGCGGGTGTCCAGCGCGACACCCCGCGGGTGCCGCAGGTGTCCAGCGCGACACCCCGTGGGTGCCGCGGGGTTGTCAGGCGGCACCCAGCGGGTGTCCAGCGCGGCACCCCGCGGGTGCCGCAGGGTTGTCAGGCGGCACCCCGCGGGTGTCCAGCGCGGCACCCCGCGGGTGTCCAGCGCGACACCCCGTGGGTGCCGCGGGGTTGTCAGGCGGCACCCCGCGGGTGTCCAGCGCGACACCCCGCGGGTGCCGCGGGGTTGTCAGGCGGCACCCCGCGGGTGTCCAGCGCGACACCCCGCGGGTGCCGCGGGGTTGTCACGCGGCACCCCGCGGGTGTCCAGCGCGGCACCTCGCGGGTGCCGCGGGGTTGTCACGCGGCACCCCGCGGGTGCCGCGGGTGTCCAGCGCGACACCCCTCGGGAGCCGCGGGGTTGTCACGCGGCACCCCGCGGGTGTCCAGGGCGACACCCCGCGGGTGTCGCGGGGTTGTCACGCGGCACCCCGCGGGTGTCCAGGGCGACACCCCGCGGGTGCCGCGGGGTTGTCACGCGGCACCACGCGAGTGTCCAGGGCGGCACCCCGCGGGTGGCGCGGGGTTGTCACGCGGCACGTCCGGCTGTCTGGCCGACACCCCGCGGGTGCCGCGGGGGTGTCATGCGTGGCGGCGGCTTTCCCCTGCGTCGGCCGCTCGGACGCTCGGCCGAGCCGAGCCGGACCGGCCCTGGCCGGGCCGGGCCGGGCCAACCGGGTCGGACCCGACCCGGTTTGGGCCAACCAGGGGGGGTCGGGCCGGGTCGGCCCGGGCCCGGACCCCCCGTCTTCGGACGACTTTCGTTCAAACGCCCGTAACTTGAGCTACGGGCCTCCAAACGACTCGCCGTCAGCGGCAACGCAATCTTTGGAGCGAGCCGGACATTTTGGTTTATTGCACTCAAAGTTTCGGAATACTTTGGGTTCGGCCGGTTTGGTTCGTACACGAAACCAACCGGGCCCTCGGAGCGGAAACGCTCATATCTTGAGCTACGGACGTCCGATTGACGTACCGTCAGCTTTGTTAGTTTCCTCTTAGTGAGACGGATCTTTTGGCTCACTCCGCCTGGGGTTTGGGCGCAGGTGGAGTACGGTCGGGTTGGTTTTGCCTTAAAAACCAACCGGGCCCCTGGGACGAAAAAGCCAATAACTCTCAGACCGGGCATCCGATTGACGCGCCATCTGTTGCGTTGAGTTCCTGTTGACGATACGAAACTTTTGGCATCCTTCGCCCGAGTTTTGGATACAGTTGGTAGTGGCCGGGTTGGATCGCACCCGAAATCCAACCGGGCCCCTGGAACGGAAAAGCTGATAACTTTCAGAAAGGACGTCCGTTTGACGAACCGTCAGCGGCGTTGACGATCACGTTGAGAAACGGTCCCTATGAGTATACCCTATGAGAGCTCGGGGTACAGTTGAGATACGGCTGGGTTTGGTTCGCTCACGAAACAAACCGGGCCCCTGGGACGAAAAGGCTAATAACTCACAGACCGGGCGTCCGATCGACGCACCGTCTGTTGCGTTGAGACCCCTGTGACGAGGTGGTCCTTTGAGATACTTCTTCGTGGGACCTTGAGATACTTGGAGTATCGACTTGCAACTCGTGGAACGGACCCTCCCAGAGACGAGCGTGTGGAGTACGGAGACCGTGTAGCCGACTGAGACCTGACGACTGCTTGACCGACTCGACTTGGAGTGAGTCGACTAGCCCAGTGGACGGAGCACTACTTTGTTTGGGTGAAGACCCATGGCGGACGGAGCACTACCTGTGTGATAGTGCAAACCCGCGGTACTCGTCCGGAGAGTACCTCTGCAGGCTACTAGGGGGTGTGCACTACTGTGTTTGAGTGACATACCTCGACGGGAAGCACTACTGTGTTTTGGTGGCTAGCCCGCGGTACTCGACAGGAGGAGTACCTCAGCAGTCTTAGGTTAGTGAGAAGTACCTCGGAGTCGTGACAGGACCATTGTACACTCTAGAGACGGAGCTCTTCAGTAGTTACGGTTTCGATAATGAAAATCCTGGTTTGATCTGAGACTTTTGACCTTTGTGTTTCCTCGTGATTGAGATGGGTTACTTGATAACTTAGGTATATGTATGGGCATATACCTGGGTAGTGGTTATCCGTTGATCTCATGATCCTTGTGTTTCCTCATGATTGAGATGAGTTACTTGATAACTTAGGTATATGTATGGGCATATACCTAAGTAGAGGTTATCTGTTGAGATCTTCTTTGTGGTTATCCTTGTTGGATTTAGTGAGACCTTGAGGGTCTCGGGGTCCCTACTGAGTATCGTTATACTCACCCCTGCACGGGCTATGCCCGCACCTCGTTGTGTTGGTTGCAGACGACAGGCAGTGCTGACGGAGGCCGAGTGTTCGAGGACTGGACGGTACCCGGAGGTGGACTACACGACAAGTCAGTGTCCGGAGGTGGACTTCACGACCAGACGACACTCGGAGGAGGTTGACGGACGAGAGCACTGTGGAGGCTATCTGTACCTACCCTTCAGGTAGGATTCGTGGTGGACGATCCAGGAGCTGCGCCATCTGTACCTACCCTTCAGGTAGGATCCGAGGAGGACGACCCAGGAGCCGCTTCTGTCCCTCCAGCTGTTGTCTTTTTCTGTTGTACTTTGTTCAGTTGTAGTTGTACTTTCTTTTGGGTTTGTATTCTGGCCCATTTACTTTTCAGCACTTCTTTTTGTACTTAGTGTTTTACTTCCGCTTGTACTCTGTGGTGTTTTGTTACTTTTATAAAGGAAATGCCTTCCCAGTTATCGGGATTTACGCCTTTGGTGCTAGTCTCCAGCCCCTGGCCTATAGAAGGCGGGCTTGGGGTAGTCACGGCACGGGCCCCGAGGACGGGTCGTGACAAATTGGTATCAGAGGTGGTCGGTTCTACCGCAGACTCTGATCTTTCTTTCTATGAAGCAATAGTGTTAAGGGTACAGAGTGTGGTTTTCAGTTCAGGGAGTCCAGTGTTGGTGCGGGCGGCCGACGTATCCATACACCAGGACCCTGGCAACTGATTTCCGACTTTCTGCACGAAAACACTGATTGCGTGTGTGTTTTCAAAGGTTTCCCCCCTTAAAACAGCTCAAACCAGGTCAGCTCACCAGGTATAATCGTTTGACCGTGTTACGTTGTTTCTTTCAGGATGCCTTTTCTCGGACGACTAGTTAGAGCCCAGAGGGATGTGCGTGCTGACAGCCTGTCGAGTGACGAGGCTTCGGTATAGGGCCCTCTTGCAGTTGAGGCACCAGCAGAGGCACCAGCGGTACTACCATACGTTGGGCCACCGATGCCACCAGCCCCAGCAGTAGGCGATGCCCGCTACTTGAGCGCACTGCATGAGTTCCAGCGCCAGAGGCCACCCAGGTTCGGGGGAGAGACGGACCCGCAGGCGGCTGAGGATTGGCTGGAGGCTGTGGTGGGAGTCTTCAGGCTAGTGGGGACGCCATCAGACTTCATGGTGACCTTTGCTGCCAGCCTTCTTCAGGCAGCAACAGGCAGGTGGTGGAGCCACTTGTTCCAGTTTTGTGATGGGATGGCTTTCACATGGGAAGACTTCGAGACCTTCTTCAGGGTGGAGTTTGTGCCAGTAGCTCTACACCCCGAGCGTGTTCAGGAGCTGCTGCCTTTGCCGCGTGTTTTTCGATCAGAAGCCGAGTCATCTGTGGGCAGTAGACAGATGATGCAGAGGTCCAGGAGGACCAGACCAGCAGTTGGGCGATCTCGGGTTTTAGGACCAGTGGTGCGGGGCACCCGGGGTGGGGTCAGAGCCAGGCGTGCCAGAATCAGACTGTGTTACTCGTGCGGTAGAAAGGGGCACCTGGCACGTGACTGTCCGACTCCTTGTATAGTTGATCCATAGGCTTTTGAGGAGCCACCGAGGCAGAGGCAGCGACGAATGCTTGAGCAACAGTAGAGCAGTGGACAAGGCAGTAGAGCTCCTGGAGTAGGTGGACAGGAGCGGAACTAGTGGATATGTCTCTTGTACTTCTAGTTCCATGTTGATGTTGTTTTTGTGTCTTTGTACCATGAGCTGCAATAAAATAAAGACACTTATCTTGTGATATTTTCTTTCCTGTCCTCTTTTGTGATGTTACTAAGTGGTCCTAGTTAAGACTATTGACTTGACTCTCACTTTCTAAATTCCTACTGGAGGAGACCCAGTGACCTCACACTGATGCCAACAGTGTGACTCGACCCTTGGAGGCGAGAGTGACAGTTGGATCTCTTAGTAGTTACGTCGAGGCCTTACGATGTCATCCATGGCATGAATGCATCCTTCATGCCAGGATTGACTGTATTAGGCAATGGGCGTGGTTCATCTAGATAGGGGATGAGACCGAGTTTCTCTTTTCGGCAAAGGAGAAATCATAGCATCTCTTGTGAGGCTAAAGGAGGTGCAGTTCATCCAGGAGCGGATGAAGACTGCACAATGCAGTAAGAAACAAGGAACCGGTGCCAGTCTTAGAGACTCGGGCGTGATAAATGTTTCAAGAAGAGGTAGCTTTAAATAGAGATGAGTCTGCGAAGCGGCAGACGTGGAGGAAAAGCTAGGAGAGCAGCATGAGGTGGTGTACATCTTAACATGCTACAACCACCCGCCTTAGTTATTCCCGCCAGGCTCAGGGAGCTGGAGGGCGGAGGAAGAGTGCGGCTGCATGCGGTCAAGGAGTGTGACCCAATGGCTCTAGAAATGATTCAAGGGACAGTCTATGTCCACTACTAGCTGTTGTAGTAACAGACGTCGATATGAATCATTCCTCGCTTCCACAAATCTTGTTCCAGACCTAGAGTTTCCGGTAAGCCGTGGACTTGACCCTCACGTCTAGAGATACCTTGGGAGGAGACTCGATAATCACACTTACACCGACGGTGTGGTCAGACCCTCGAGGCGAGAGTTCTGGTTGGAATCTCTTGGTGGCAGCGTCGAGGCCTTACGACGTTAGTTTGAGTATAGAATGGGCAATAACTATTCATACTCAAATTGACGGTTTTAGGCAAACGTTGGGATGGGTTTTCCTTGGTTGGCGGAAAAGGAAACCCCAGGCAGTGCAGGGTAACTCTTGCACAGGAGGGTGCGACCGATCACTCTTGAGTCGGTCAACCTTACCCTCATAGCAGCAGTCGTTTTGAGTTTCAGTTCCAGCAAGAATTGGAGACCTCTGGAGTTCGAGGGTGAAGATCACGTCCTTATATGGGTCTCACCTCGACGAGGGTTACGGAGATGTGGCCAAGGCGGCAAGTTATCTTCGAGGTTCAACGGACCTTTCTAGGTCCTCAGCTGGGTAGGCGGGATGGTTTACCACTTGGTCCATCCACCTTAGTTGCACTAGGTGCACGACGTTTCCACGTATCTCAGTGGAGGATATACGTGCACGACCCGACACAAATCTTTGACCATGGGGAGCTGGTATTTGGTGATGAGGTGACTTTTACGGAGTTTCCTGTGGGGATCGAGGATCGACAGGAGCGGATCTTAGGAGGACGGTCGATTCCTCTTGTGCACTTTCTTTGGCAGCTCGGGGACCTCCAGGAGAGCACTTGGGAGTGGAAGGCTCAGATGCGTGCTCAGTACCGCCTTTGTTTCCGTAAGTTTGTGTTGGAGCTTTACGGGGACATAAAGCCCTGTGGTGGGAGTAATGTAAAGGCTCGTAAATTTCAAGGAATTTTTTTTCTTAATTTTCTTTGGAATTTTACAAGAGCGCATCTTCTGACGGCGCCTGATTCCGAGGCCCGGTGTGCCCGGAATCATTTTCTGATGTTTGGCTCGGGTACGTTCAGTGAAGGAACATGCGGGTTTTTCTAAATTTTGAACCGGTGCCCGGAATCGAATTCTGAGGGCTCCGATGAAATCGCAGCGCCGGTATTCGCTTAGAAACGCCTCTTCCGGAGTTGCGTTTGCTCGGGTGTGGTTTTTAATTTTCGGGCTTAAAGTTAAGAAATAAAATAATTTTGCGACAACTTTATTTTATTTCACTTAAGCCACTTGGAAGCCACTTGAAGCCACTTAAAGGCGGCTTGAACTGAGTTGAACTGGATAGGATGCTATCCAAAAATATCTTACCCCTTGGTAGGATATTTGTGAGGTGGGGCCCGCACGAGCCCCGCCGTTTCTTTCCGCTAAGAAACGCACCCGTGAAAACCCGTCTTAATGAAAGTCAACTGACGCGTTTCTCAAAATCTTAACAGACCATTTAATTGGGCTGTATCTTTCATAAATTAAATGAGTTGTTTCTTTCGTTGAATTAATTCTACGAATTAATGGTTCGTTTCTTATCTTTTGAAATTCAAATGTTTAGTTGTGTAAATAAAATAAGGCTTAAGCTTATTTTATTTTGGGTTGAAACTTGTGGCATGGAGAGGATTTGGAGGAAAGCGTTCTTCTTCGGCGAAGAACGCGAAGAACGCGAAGAACGCCAAACCTGCGGAGATCGACGACGCGAAGCCTTGTACCGCGACGCCAACGGATCTCCCTTCGCGACGCTTCTTCCGCGACGATCCAACCCCGCGACAGCCTTCGATCGACAACAACCAAGGTAGGGGGTTGCGCTTCTTTTTATTTTCTTTTTGGATTTCAACAACAACATGGATTTAATTATTATTAATTAAATCCGTATGTTCTTGGTCCTCGGAGATCGTCGACGCGATGCCCTTCCACGGTGTGACGATCACCTCCTTCCGCGACGGTCAATTCCGCAACGACCTCGCATCCGACAGCGACGGCGAGGTAGGGATTTATTTTGGGAATTAACCCCCTTTTTCTTTTTATATTCCCGTAATTGTTTCTTTAAAAAGTTAAAGAACTGGATTTGTGAACAATTTTAAAATTATTAAAATTGTTGTTTCCATTCAAATAAGGAACCCGTTTTTATGAAACAATTTTATTTCATTAAAAATTGTTTCGGATATGCGTTCATGTGTTGAACTTTAATTTCTCCCGTTGTTTATATCTAACGCGGAGGGTGCGGGCCAAACGAACACGGCCCGACAACCCTCCATCGTTCTTCGTTCTTATGCGGATTTGACGGGCAACGACGGAACGTGCCGCAACGGATGTTTGATGATCCCGCAGTAAAGAATGGAACCCGGGAGGAACAACGGCGCAGACGGGAAGGAAAACGGGCCACCGGAGCGACTCCGGCGGCCCGCGGAAGCCGGTGGCGGCGCGGGTCGCCGGCGCGGCGGCCGGAGGTGGCGGCACCCCGCGGGTGTCCAGCGCGACACCCCGCGGGTGCCGCGGGGTTGTCAGGCGGCACCCCGTGGGTGTCCAGCGCGGCACCCCGCGGGTGTCGCGGGGTTGTCAGGCGGCACCCCGCGGGTGTCCAGCGCGACACCCCGCGGGTGCCGCGGGGTTGTCAGGCGGCACCCCGTGGGTGTCCAGCGCGGCACCCCGCGGGTGTCGCGGGGTTGTCAGGCGGCACCCCGCGGGTGTCCAGCGCGGCACCCCACGGGTGTCGCGGGGTTGTCAGGCGGCACCCCGCGGGTGTCCAGCGCGGCACCCCGCGGGTGCCGCGGGGTTGTCATGCGGCACCCCGCGGGTGTCCAGGGCGACACCCCGCGGGTGCCGCGGGGTTGTCAGGCGGCACCCCGCGGGTGTCCAGGGCGGCACCCCGCGGGTGTCGCGGGGTTGTCACGCGGCACGTCCGGCTGTCTGGCCGACACCCCGCGGGTGCCGCGGGGGTGTCACGCGTGGTGGCGGCTTTCCCCCGCGTCGGTCGCTCGGACGCTCGGCCGAGCCGAGCCGGACCGGCCCTGGCCGGGCCGGGTCGGACCCGACCCGGTTCGGGCCAACCAGGGGGGGTCGGTCCGAGTCGGCCCGGGCCCAGACCCCCCGTCTTCGGACGACTTTCGTTCAAACGCCCGTAACTTGAGCTACGGGCCTCCAAACGACTCGCCGTCAGCGGCAACGCAATCTTTTGAGCGAGTCGGACGTTTCGGTTTATCGCACTCAAAGTTTCAGAATACTTTGGGTTCGGCCGGGTTGGTTCGTACACGAAACCAACCGGGCCCTCGGAGCGGAAACGCTCATATCTTGAGCTACGGACGTCCGATTGACGTACCGTCAGCTTTGTTAGTTTCCTCTTAGTGAGACGGATCTTTTGGCTCACTCCGCCCGGGGTTTGGGCGCAGGTGGAGTACGGTCGGGTTGGTTTTGCCTTAAAAACCAACCGGGCCCCTGGGACGAAAAAGCCAATAACTCTCAGACCGGGCGTCCGATTGACGCGCCATCTGTTGCGTTGAGTTCCTGTTGACGATACGGAACTTTTGGCATCCTTCGCCCGAGTTTTGGATACTGTTGGTAGTGGCCGGGTTGGATCGCACCCGAAATCCAACCGGGCCCCTGGAACGGAAAAGCTGATAACTATCAGACAGGACGTCCGTTTGACGAACCGTCAGCGGCGTTGACGATCACGTTGAGAAACGGTCCCTATGAGTATACCCTATGAGAGCTAGGGGTACAGTTGAGATACGGCTGGGTTTGGTTCGCTCACGAAACCAACCGGGCCCCTGGGACGAAAAGGCTAATAACTCACAGACCGGGCGTCCGATCGACGCACCGTCTGTTGCGTTGAGACCCCTGTGACGAGGTGGTCCTTTGAGATACTTCTTCGTGGGACCTTGAGATACTTGGAGTATCGACTTGCAGCTCGTGGAGCGGACCCTCCCAGAGACGAGCGTGCGGAGTACGGAGACCGTGTAGCCGACTGAGACCTGACGACTGCTTGACCGACTCGACTTGGAGTGAGTCGACTAGCCCAGTGGACGGAGCACTACTTTGTTTGGGTGCAGACCCATGGCGGACGGAGCACTACCTGTGTGATAGTGCAGACCCGTGGTACTCGTCCGGAGAGTACCACTGCAGGCTACTAGGGGGTGTGCACTACTGTGTTTGAGTGACATACCTCGGCGGGAAGCACTACTGTGTTTGGGTGGCTAGCCCGCGGTACTCGACAGGAGGAGTACCTCAGCAGTCTTGGGTTAGTGAGAAGTACCTCGGAGTCGTGACAGGACCACTGTACACTCTAGAGACGGAGCTCTTCAGTAGTTACGGTTTCGATAATGAAAATCCTGGTTTGAGCTGAGACTTTTGACCTTTGTGTTTCCTCATGATTGAGATGGGTTACTTGATAACTTAGGTATATGTATGGGCATATACCTGGGTAGTGGTTATCCGTTGATCTCATGATCCTTGTGTTTCCTCGTGATTGAGATGAGTTACTTGATAACTTAGGTATATGTATGGGCATATACCTAAGTAGAGGTTATCTGTTGAGATCTTCTTTGTGGTTATCCTTGTTGGATTTAGTGATACCTTGAGGGTCTCGGGGTCCCTACTGAGTATCATTATACTCACCCCTGCACGGGCTATGCCTGCACCTCATTGTGTTGGTTGCAGACGACAGGCAGTGCTGACGGAGGCCGAGTGTTCGAGGACTGGACGGTACCCGGAGGTGGACTACACAACAAGTCAGTGTCCGGAGGTGGACTTCACGGCTAGACGACACTCGGAGGAGGTTGATGGATGAGAGCACTGTGGAGGCTATATGTACCTACCCTTCAGGTAGGATTCGTGGTGGACGATCCAGGAGCTGCGCCATCTGTACCTACCCTTCAGGTAGGATCCGAGGAGGACGACCCAGGAGCTGCTTCCGTCCCTCCAGCTGTTGTCTTTTTCTGTTGTACTTTGTTCAGTTGTAGTTTTACTTTCTTTTGGGTTTGTATTCTGGCCCATTTACTTTTCAGCACTTCTTTTTGTACTTAGTGTTTTACTTCCGCTTGTACTCTGTGGTGTTTTGTTACTTTTATAAAGGCAATGCCTTCCCAGTTATCGGGATTTACGCCTTTGGTGCTAGTCGCCAGCCCCTGGCCTATGGAAGGCGGGCTTGGGGTAGTCACGGCACGGGCCCCAAGGACGGGTTGTGACATGTGGAAATACTTTAGGTGAGGTAAGGATGGGAACCTAGATAGTAATTGCCAATAGGAGAAACCCACTAATGTGATGGAGGAATGCAATTATCCAATAAACTATCAGTGAATTTTTCATTACTTAAACTATAAGGAACCAGTGCACTTTACAAATCAATGCACTAAGATAAGGGTTTTCAAAGACAACCAATAACCTCCAAGTCAACAAGGGATATATTTTCCATCACAACTACTGAGGTGGATATTGAAAATAAATTAGTGATAGGTTCACTAGTTATTCATTCAAGAATAAATAATTTAACTTTTTTATTAAGGTTCTATGAATTTCTTCATATCATGAAAGTTTAGTAGAACTATTAAAACACCACCAAAAAGTATGGAAGTAGAGCTATCAATGAAAATGGAAAATGGGGAAATTATTGCATCCCAAGTATATAAATCCTCACCTGTCACAATTTGTGGTTTGAACTTCCCATAAAACCTTTTCATACTCCCTTTAGTGTAATTTTAAAAAAATATGGGTATGGATTGGCTTTCCCTATATAGATCCAACATAAATTTCCATGATAAGGGAATCACTCTTTGAATTGAGAATAATTCTATAATTCTATACAAGTGCAAGGAGTATGTTGAATATTATTTATCACCAACATCTCAAGCATGGATATTATTTCATTACGAGAAATCATATCTAGCTAAAATTATCGAGTCTAAGAAAATAATCATCCTTTAAGAAATTCCCATTAATAGGGAATACACTGATATGTTTCCCAAGGAATTACCTAGTCTTTCTCCTAGCTGAGAGGTTGAATTTTCAATCGATCTTATACCTGGGTCATTTCCGTTATCCAAAACTCCATATATAATGGATATTGTAGAACTTGGGTAGCTGAAGAAACATGTACAGAAGAATCTAGATAAAGGTTACATATGCCCAAGTTCTCCACCATGGGGTGCACCAGTCCCCTTTGTGAAGAAGGATGGGTTAATGTGACTTTGCATTGAATATTCTAATATTAACAAGATCACGATAAAGAACAAGTATCCTCTACCTCAGATTGATGACATATTCGATCTTCTACATGGATAAAAATACTTCTCTAAGGTGGATCTTAGGTCAAGATATTACCATGTTATGGTGAAGAAGGAGGATATCCCTAAGACTAATTTTAGTATGAGGTACGGGCACTATGGGTTCATAGTGATGCCTTTTGGACTCACTAATGCTCCAAAAATCTTCATGGAATTTATGAATAGTTTATTTAGGGATTACCTAGACAAATATTTGATATTCTTTATATATGATACTCTAATATACTCCAAAACCAAGGAGGATCATGAGGAGCATCTGAGAACTATGCTAAAGGCCTTGAAAAAGGAGAAGCTTCGTGAAAAGTATAAAAAATGTGAGTTATGGTTGAAGGAAATATCATTATTGGGAAATATCATCACAAGAAATGGGATATCTATATACCCTTAAAAATAGAATCAATTGAATGATGGTTGAGTCCATCAAATGTGATAAATATCTATAGTTTCCTAGGATTGGATGGGTACTATCATCAATTTGTAAAATATTTCTCATGATTGTCCAACCCTCTAACCAAGATAACTCAGAAGGGAGTCAAGTTTTCTTGGAATGATAAATGATAAGAGAGATTAAAAGACCTAAAATAAAGGCTTATCACTTCCCCCATGATCACATTACCCAAAAATGGATAAATTTTTATGGTATTCAACGATGCTTTAAAGAAGGGATTGGGATGTGTGTTAATGAAGAATGAAAAAGTCATATCCTATGCTTTAAGGAAGTTTAATGTTCAAAAATAAAACTACCTAATGCATGATCTAGAGGTGGTTGTGGTAATATTTTCTTGGAAAATGTGGAGACATTATCTCTTTGGGGAGAAGTGTGAAATATATATGGATCACAAAATCCTCAAGTATATATTCACATATAAAGAGTTGAATATACAACAACGATGATGGTTAGATCTGATCAAGGACTATGAATACTCAATCCACTACCATCTTGGAAAAGGGAATAAAGTGGAAGACACTTTAAGTAGAAAGGATACAAAAAATATATCATTGAAGAGAATTGAGAAGGATATGATCTTTTTATATTCGAAAAGTATAAAAATGGGAATCATAAAGTAAGGAACAACATAAATCCTTTCACAAATTATTGATCAGTTATTTCTTATGGAGAAGTTAAAGGATCCTCAAAGAAATGATGTGCGAATTCATAAGAAAGTGGGAACTATAAGAAAATTGAAATCCTATTAGTTCAATGTTAATGAAGAAGGTGTTGTGAGATTTGATTCACGACTATGTGTACAATAAAATCTTGAATTAAAGAAGGAGATGTTGGAGGATGCACATATCCTGACCTCCTACATCTATCCTGGTAGAACAAAGATGTATTGAGATCTATGAGATAGCTATTGGTGGGACAATATGAATAATGAGACCACCAAATATACATTAAGATGTCCTGTATGTCAGAAAGTGAAGGTGGAAAGGAAAAAATTCAAGGGGGTGGTGCAACCATTACCCATACCTGCATGGAAATGGGAAAACATCACCATAAAATTTGTCAGTGATCTTTGAAAGACATCAATAGGAAATAACACTATCTAGGTTGTGGAGGATCATCTTATGAAGACTGCACACTTCATTAAAATTCAAGAGGACTTGTTATTAGATCAACTTGCATGGATATACATCAGATAAGTGGTAAGTTTGCATGGGGCACCACTATCAATTGTTTATGGTCAAGATCTAAGATTCACCTCCAAGTTTTAGAAAAGTATCCAATATGATCTAAATATTGAGCTGAAATTCAGTACGACTTATCAAACTGATGGCCAATCTGAGTAGACTATTCATACATTGGGAGACATGTTGAGAGAATGTTATATGGACTTCAAAGGAGTATGAGACCAACATCTTCCTCTGGTGGAGTTCTCTTACAATAACATTTTCCACTCAAGCATCCAAATGGCTCCCTATAAATCACTTTATGGGTAGAGGTGTAGAACACTTTCATGTTGGGATTATGTTTGGGAATGAAAACTTCTAGGTCCTGAAATGGTTGAGAAAATAGTGAAAAAGGTTAAGACCATTCAACATCACATCAAGACTGCTTAGAGTTGACAGAAGAGATATGATGAAAATCATCAACGAGACCTAGATTTTGATGTTGGATACATGATATTACTCTACATATATCTATGGAATAAATTCATGAGATTAGGGAAGAAGGGAAAGATTAGTCTGAGATACATCATCCCCTTTTATATCCTTGATCGCATTGGAGCGGTACCTTATTGAATAGCACTCTTACCTAACCTATCTCAAGTATATGATTTATTCCATGCATCCCTCTTGGTGAAGTGCATACCAAAACCCCCACATGTACTCAATATAGAGTTGGTACCACTGGAGAATGATCTTTCCTATGAAGATAATCTAGTGAAGATCTTAGATTGTAGATATAAAGTTCTACTAAATAAGAAAATACACCTGGTAAAAGTTATTTAGAGAAAAAAAAGTTTGATGAAGTGATGTGGGAACCTAATGAAGTAATGAAACAGAGTTACCCTCACCTATTTTAGTGTGGGAAATAAAAATTTTGAGGGTGAAATTTCTTGTGGGGAAATATTGTAACTACCTGAATGGTTATAAATAAAATTTCTATTTTGATTTAATTAAATGTCTTATGATATAATATGGTTATAGAAAACACATGCAATTCTTTGGTTTTTCAATATCTAATCAGATTTAACTGATCATTAAGAATAATTACCATTAATAATATTGTCATTGAATATTGATCACATGATTAATATAAATATAGGGTTTTAACAAATCCAATTGACATAGACAAACGAGGTGATGACCTCAACTAGTAGGATTGTACCCTATGAAGCTCATTTATCATATCTTCTAAGGGAGATAGAATCACTAGGATTTTACCTCGACCAAGACCAACCTATGGTCTAACAACTTAAACATAAACTAAACCGTTTGTGGGAGATGTTCAATCTCATCGAGATCATGGCCTAAACCATTTACGACATACCACCCCATGAAAGTCTCATTGTTATGCACCATACCCTTAGGGTGTTTGTAGATGTATTAAAAGAATATGTATCAAGACCCTGCCAATATGAGTATGTACATTATTTTTTATATAATAATGAATATATTCTCATCCAATTATTTTTACTTTATAAAGGTTTTTTATTTTGATACAATAAAACATAAATAGTATTTTTATGTAATATTTAAATTCAATTAAGGAATATATTTTTAGGAATTAATGGATTTTTTAAATAAATAATATTTTAATAATATATTATTATTAAATAAATTTTATTAAATATAAATGATCATATAATTTTTATGAATTCAAATGAAATTTCTATAAGGGTTAGAAAACTGTTATTGTCAAAAAACCTATCATTTTCAATAAATGTCGGTTATTATTTTAAAAGTGAAAATTAAAATGTATAGAAAATTATTTAGATAAAATTAATATTATTTTTGGAATCAGAATATATAAATTATCCAATGGTAAATTTTTCATAATTTTCTAAGCGTTGATTTTTTGGGTAAATATTAAATACCATATAGATAAAATTTGTGTATTATGGCATCATAATGACCCAAAAGTGATGTAATAACTATTATAAATGGGATCCACTACGAAATATATTTTTCCCCTTTAAAATAATTTTATTTTATTTTTATTTGTTAAATTTTATAAATTCTTTATGAATCCTCCAAAAAACATTAATCAATTTTAATATTTTAAAATCATTTCTTTAAGAGTATAACACACTTCCACATAATAAAGGGTATTATTTTATTAATTTTTGCCCTTTGACTTATAAAATAATTAAAACCACTCCCTCTTGAAAAAAAACCATGGTAAAAAAGCATGGGAAGTTTTTTTTATTATTTTTTTATATAGAGTCCAAAACCTATGTTTAATAACTAGTAAATAAATCCTCACTCATTTACTATATAAAATAACCCAATATCTCATTTATCTTCACTAAAAATACTTGGAGAATGTTCTTAATCTTCCCTCCCCACTCTAGAGTCCTTTTGTGTTAATATCCCAATCTGATTAATGTAATAATTTTGTTGTAATTGTTTTCCATGTGTTTACTTGCTTACAAATCCGGGTTGTAGTGTTACAGTGATTCATTAATTAGTTCTTGATAATTATCTACATATTGTAAAATATGTTTTTATTAGAATAGTTACTTTATATGATGAATAAATATTATGTTTGATGATTTCAAATATGGTTTTTAGGTCAGAATAATGTGGGTCATTAGATATTTCATTTTGACACAAATGTTAATAACACTTGGTATAATCAAAGATTTGGAATTTATGATTAAATTTCAACGAAGAGAAGAAAGGGGAACTGTGGTTTAATTTTTTTGTAGGTTGTATTATGGAATATGGATAATGTTTTTTAACTAAGATTATATTAAAAAATTATCCAAACCAACCAACCAGTCGTGGGATCTAGGTACACCACTACTTAGGTGGGCACTAAGATCAACTATAGTTGTTTGCCAGTATAGTGGTAGCCCAGTGCATGTAGGGGAACCTACAATAGGTGAATGAGAAGTAGTGATCCATAGTGCAGGGTGGCATGATTGAAATTTCAAGATTCTAGCATGGGTGGTGGTAGATGAAGAAGGGTTTATGCAGTACCTAATTTCTGAACCGTTCACCCCGTATCTTGTAATATAAGGGAGAAATAAGTATCTCAACATTTCGATGTTGGTTGCACAATTGAAAATCTGATTAAATTGTAATCCTCTAATTCTATTGATCAATTTATCTAATCTGTATTATTGAATTCTCCATAACTTCTGCTCAGATGTGTGTCGTCTTCTCCAGCAAGACACCGAGAGTTCTATTCATCGATTGTCCATGAGAGATGTCAACGAATCATCCACACAATATTTTAAACTCCATTTGAATGCTCTGATAATCATAATATGATCAAAATAATAATTCAATTTCATTTTTATAATATTAATATGAGAAAACCAATGATTTACGGTGTACATAAAATTAATATTTGAAGATGGTGATAATCAAAGTTGTGAAAGTAAGGAAGTGTGCTTGAGTAGATTCATTGTTTCATTACCTATAAACACAGAGGCCTTAATCAATCTATTACTACTAATTTTTGATAAGTTCACATTTCCGAATAAACAGAGCTCTGTGAATCCCTCTAGTTTGTAGAAAGAAGGTCCATGCATTTTCTGTTCATGTGATGGTGAATATACTTACATGGGAAAACTACATGTGAATAGCACACAAGTTTTTCTTTGCAAAGAACATTATTCCACAAAGCCATCAGGGAAGCACATTATTCATATATGCATACCTCCTAGTTTGTGTGAAGTATCAAGAACACATGAACTCTCATTTTTTAATGAAGGTTTTAACAGTATTGGTATACTATTGTGAGGAGAATAGTGAGTATATGCTTCTATAGAAGGTTTGTTTGAGTTGCGCACACACACTATGAATCAGAGAGGCTATATGAAAATTTTTTGTTCTTAAGAAGGAAGAAAAAATGGGTTCTTAACTATTTTATGAAAAGGGGGAAGGTGAAAAGGTAGTGTTGTGTATCACCAAAACATGCACTCATGAGATCCCATGCATACACCATTTTGTATGAGTTTTGTGGATAGTGTGTTTATTTAAGTATATGTTAAATGAGAAACAAAAAGTGTGTGTGGTTGTTTTTTCATACAAGAAGCATGGAAAGTGAGTGTGTGTATAAAAATGTGAAGAAAAAGGGGTTCAGTTTGTTTCATACATCTTTTTGTAAAGAATTAGCATGGTACATGCATATAATACACTTGCTTTTGTGAATATGCATGCATGGAAATAATTGAGTTTTTCAAGTTGTGACGAAGGCTGATAGTTAATCATAAGATTATATTGAGTGGAATTGAAGTAGATCAAGGACAATATATCACTACACCATAAGTGAAATTTTAAGACCTATTCATAAGAGGTATTCATTGAAGAACTATTGGTATGCTAGTATAAATAACAATAGATTTTTGGGATACAACTCAAACAGTGGGAGTTAATATAAAGAACACTAGTGGGATTATAGTCTAAAGATCTCATTGAGAGATGGTCCATAGTCATAAGTTGTGATCAAGCATTATGAGAGTTTTTCTATCAGGATTTTTGAGTGATTATGTCACGACCCGTCCTCGGGGCCCATGCCCTGACTACCCCAAGCCCGCCTTCCATAGGCCAGAGGCTGGAGACTAGGACCAAAGGCGTAAATCCTGATTAAAAGGTAAGGAATTGCCTTTATAAAGTAAACAAACACCATAGAGTAAGCAAGCTGAAGTAACCACTAAGTAAACTGGGTACAACTGTAAGTACTGGAAAGTAAATGGGCTAGAATACAAACCCAACTGAAGTAAAGTACAAATGAAAAGAAAGTACAGCAACTGAAAATTAAAGCAGCAATGTCGATCCGTCCACTAAAAATCCCACCTGAAGGGTGGGTACAGATAGCCTCCTCAGCTCCTCAGGTCCAGCAGTCCTCTCCGTGTATGTACCGCCCAGTGGTCCACCTGCAGGTACCGACTTGCTCCACAAGCCTCAACCACGATCAGCGTTGTCTGTTGTCTGCATCCAACACAACGTAGTGCGGGCATAGCCCATGCAGGGGTGAGTATACACTACCCAGTAGGGACCCTGAGACCCCCGAAGGTCTCCCAGAATCCACAAAGGATAATCCACAAAGGAAAGATACAATCACAAAGTAACAAACAACTCTACTTAGGTATATGCCCATGCATATACCAAAGTCATCAATTCTAGCTCAACTTCAACATCTGATCCCAAGTTCAATATAGTCCACACAGGATAGCACAATCCAATCCACACAGGATAACACAACCCAATCCACACAGGATAGTAAAACAATCATATCAAAGATAATGATTGAAAGTCAAGACTCAACTCACATAGGTATACTTCTTCGTAAGATGATAGAGATGATCTGATGTAGCCACTGATTCATCTAAGCTGTCGGACCCATGTAGGATACAAGAACAGCTAAGCTGTCAGACCCACAAAGGATACAAGACCAGCTACTCTGTCGGACCCACATAGGATACAAGTACAGAGTCAAATACTGTCAAACCCATGTAGGATACAAGAATAGAAGTCACGTACTACTAGACCCACAAAGTATATAAGAATAGTATTCATTGTCGTCGAACCCACGGAGGATTCCAGTACGGTCGTCATTGCTGCTGAACCCACAGAGGATTTCAGTACAGTCGTCATCGTCGTCGTAGTCCCAGCTAGATCTAGGGTTCCCACACACAGCATGCTCTATTCTGGGAGGGTCCGCTCCACGATCCAAGGGGGGTCGATACATAAAATGAAACGTAGTCCGGAGTTGATGTATCCCAAAGTTCTATCTCGTCAAAAGGAACTCAACGTGACCGACGACGCATCAATCGGATGCCCGGTCTGAGAGTTATTGGCATTTCCGTCCGAGGGGCCCGGTTGGTTTTTAAGTCAACACCAACCCGACCATACTCCAACTGCATCCAAACCTCGAGTGGAGTAATCCAAAATGTCTGTCTCACTAATAGGAAACCAACAAAGTCTATGGCACGTCAATCGGATGTCCGGAGCTCAAGTTATAAGCGTTTCCGCTCCGAGGGCCCAGTTGGTTTTGTGTTCGAAGAAACCCGGCCATACCCAAAGTTCTCCAAAACCTTTAGTTTAATATATCGAAATGCCCATATCGATCCAAGGATCCCATCACAACTAACGGTGCGTCAATCGGAGGTCTGTAGCCCATGTTACGGGTGTTTGAATGAACCTGTCCGATTTAGGGGGGTTTGGGCCCGGACCGACCCGGCCCAGAACCCCCTGGGTCGGCCCAAACCGGGTCGACCCGACCCGGGTCTGGGTCCGGCCAACTAGGGCGCGGCCAGGAGCAGCTGGTGCGGCCCGGCCCAGCCGGCGCGGCCTGGCCCGGCGCGGGCGGCCCGGCTCGGCGCGGGCGGCCCGGCCCGGTGCGGCCGGTCCGGCCAGGGCGGCTCGGCACTGGCCAAGTGGACGCGGAAAGGGGTGGGGGGGGGGTTCCCCCTCATGATTGAAGAAACGGCCCCCCTGCATGGGGGGCCCACCTCTTTTCCAGCTGGGGCTTACGACCTCCAGAATTTCCGAAACCGGCCGGACGAATTGGTCGGCCGGTGTGCCACCGCAGGACCCCCGTGGGTCCCGCCTTCTATGCGTCAGCGGCCGGCGGTTCCTGCCGCCCCTCCCTGCTCCGCCACAACATTAGGCGGCGGTCCTGTCAGACCGGCGCGGCGCGACGGCGCCGCGTCCTGCCTCGGTCGCGGCCCTCCATGGTTCTCCGGTGGAGCGCGACGGCGTCGCGCCCCTCCTCCGCGGCCCGACTCCGGCCGCAGCTTCTTTTGGCCTCAACGGCGTAGCGCGACTGTGTCGCGCTCCTTCGCCACATTCCTCCTCGTTCCTGCGCGGTGCCATTGCACCGCGCCGCCTTCGTTCGAGCTACAACGAGTACAACAACAAAGGGGGAGGAGGGTCGGTCGTGTTCGTGCGGTCCGGCCCCCTCCCGTTAATTCGATAACAAGTGGCTAAAGATTTTAATTTTGGATGGAAAAATAATATTCACGAACACAAAACCAAACTCCTACCTCGAAGAAGTCGTTGAAAGAATATTGTCGCGGAAATGGCGTCGCGAGGGTGGTTCGTTGACGGCGTTGGTGAGCATCCAAGAAGAGGATGTTGTCTCACACCGGCTACAGAAAAGGGAGAGATCCGCATGTGATCTCTCCATGGTGATCCAACATTCTTCACGTTCTTCAACGAGGAAGAAGATGTTCTTCAACGAGGAAGAATATGTTCTTCAAGACCGCAAGACTTCTCTCCTCTTTTCCACACAATGAATCCACCAAAAATAAAATAAGACCTTGTCTTATTTTATTCACACACACTCATGCCAACATTAATTTTGAAAATAAAAAGATCTCATTCAATTAATTGACATAATTGAAAAGCATTTAACAATCAAATTAATTGCGAGAGTTTACATGTCATTAAATTAGGAGAGTGGGTGAGTTACAAATTAAATTGTGAGAGGGAGGTTAAATGGAAATAAAGGGGTGGGGCTCGTGTGGGACCCACTTCACTAATATCCTACCTAGTGGAGTTTGGATGTAGTGGGTCCCACTCCAACTTCCATGCATAGGCTATAACTACTTAGATTAGAAATAAAAATTGTAGCACAAATTTTTATTTCACTCATCAGTTAACCCATTTATTTAATAACCTCACCCGAGCAAACACAACTCCAAAAAAGGTGTTCATAAGACATTACCGGCGTTGCGGTTTCATCGATGCCCTCAGATTTTGATTCCGAGTACCGGTTTAGAAGTTAGGAAAACCCGCTCGTTCGTTCACTGAATGTACCCGAGCTAAACTTCGGAAAATGATTCTGGGCACACCGGGCCTCAGAATCAGGTGCCATCAGAAAGAGCATACTCGTAAAATCCCAAAGAAATTAAGAAAAAAAAATTCCTTGAAATTTAAGGGTCCTTACATTACTCCCACCTCAGGGCTTTACATCCCCGTAAAGATACATCACAAACTAGGGGAACAAATGAGGGTACTGAGCACGCATCTGAGCCTCCCTCTCCCAAGTGATCCCCTGGAGGTTCCCGTGCTGCTACCTGATTCACACTAGAGGAATAGACTGCCCACGTAGGACCCACTCTTGTCGATCCTCGATCTCCACTAGGACCTCCACAAAATTCACTCTGTCATCAATGTCGAGCTCCCCATGGTCGATGATATATGTCGGGTCATGCACGTATCTCCTCAAGTGAGATACTTCGAAGACGTCGTGCACCCGGTGCAACTGAGGTGGTAGAGCCAGGTGATAAGCCACCTCACCTATCCTGCTGAGAACCTGGAATGGTCCAATGAAGTGTGGAGATAACTTGATGCCTCGGCCAAATCTCTGTAATCCCCATCGAGGTGAGACCCACAAGAAGACGTGGTTGCCATCCTCAAACTCTAGTAGTCTCCGCCTCCTGTCAGCATAAGACTTCTGTCGGCTCTGAGCTGTCCTCATCTGCTCCTGGATGACCTGGACCTTCTCTATCGTGGCCTGGACCATCTCTGGTCCCACAGGTGCTGACTCCCCAGGGTCTGTCCAACACAGTGGTGATCTGCAAGGTCGTTCGTACAATGCCTCGTATGGTGTCATCCCGATGGTGGAGTTGTAGTTGTTGTTGTATGCAAACTCCACCAAGGGTAGGTGATCCTCCCAACTGCGACCATAGTCGAGGACACATGCACGAAGCATGTCCTAGAGATTCTGAATGGTCCTCTCTGTCTGACCATCCGTCTGAGGGTGAAAGGCAGTGCTCAGACATATTTGTGTCCCAAATTCCTCCTGCAACCCCTTCCAAAGCCGAGAAGTAAAGCGAGCATCTCGATCGGAGATGATAGATGATGGCACACCATGAAGCCGTACAATCTCCTGCATGTAGAGGCGTCCCAAGCTCTCTACTGAGTCCTGCTCTCTGATGGGTAAGAAGTGGTGCGACTTGGTGAGTGGGTCAACAATCACCCAAATAGAGTAATGACCTCTGGATGTACGTGGTAGTCCAGTCACAAGATCCATAGATATCTCTTCCCACTTCCACTCCGGGACCTCCAAGGGTTGTACCAAGCCTGATGGTACCTGGTGCTCTGCCTTCACCTGCTGACAGGTAAGGCATCGAGAAATGAACTCCGCCACAACCTTCTTCATACCTAACCACTAGTTCTATTGTCTGAGATCCTGGTACAACTTCGTTACCCCTAGATGTACCGCTAAAGGGGAAGTGTGAAACTCTGTCAGGAACCTCCTCATGTATAGCAGCTGGTACCATGGTACATCCTCTAAAAAGGATGTCATGCTCTCCTCCTATAGAGAAACCATCAGGTGCCTGTCCTGTGGAAATATGTGCACGCCGCATCTCACAATCAATGTCCCCATGCTGTGCCTCTCTAACCCGCTGTAGAATTAGAGGGGTGACTATGAGTGACTGCAGAAAGGCTACTCCATCTCTATCCACGAAGGATATCTGCAAAGCGGCTAGCTGCTCTGTCACCTCCCCAAGTATTTGAATGCCCGTCCTCCTACTGAGAGCATCGGATACTACGTTCCCCTTTCCAAAAGTATAGACTATCTCAAAGTCATAGTCCTGTAGGAACTCGAGCCATCATCGCTGTCTCAGGTTCAGGTCCTTCTGTGAGAAGATTTACCTGAGACTCTGGTGGTCAGATTAGACTGTAAAGTTCTTTCCCATCAGATAGTACCACCACATCTTTAGAGCAAAGACCACTACTGCTAAATCCAGGTCATGGGTAGCATAGTTCTGCTCGTGCTGCCTCAACTGTCGTGATCCATAGGCAATCACCGACCACTTTTTCATTAGTAAACACCCGAGTCCAGTCCCTGATGCATCGCAGTAGACTACGTACCCTACTCACTCCTCCGGTATCTTCAAGATAGGTGTGTTGGTCAATCTCTGTCTCAGCTCTTGTAATCTCTACTGACATCTATCTAACCACACGAAGGGTTTTCCATTCTTCCTCAAAGCTGAAAGTGGTGCCGCAACTCTAGAGAAGTCTGGAATGAATCTCTGGTAGTACCCAGCTTGACCCAAGAAACTCCGCACCTCCATCATGCTCCTGGGTGGAACCCAAGCTAGCACTGCCTCGATCTTCATAGGATCCACTGCAACTCCCGCCTTAGAGATGACGTGTCCCAAGAAGTGGACCTCACATATCCAGAACTGACACTTCGAGAGATTACCATAAATCTGGTGCTCTCGGAGTGTGTCCAGTACAACCCACAAGTGGTAGGCATGCTCCTCCTCAGTGGTCGAGTAAATCAAAATGTCGTCGATGAAGAACACAACAAATCGATCGAGGTAAGGCTGAAAGATCCTGTTCCTGAGACTCATGAACACTGATGAAGCATTGGTTATGCCGAAAGGCATAACCAAGAACTCATAGTGTCCATACAAACATCTAATGGTCGTCTTCTGCACATCCTTGTCCCGAACTCTGATCTGATGATAGCCTGGCCTGAGGTCTATCTCCGAGAACCATCGTGCTCCCTTGAGCTGATCGAAGAGGTCTTCAATCCTCGGTAGAGGATACTTATTCTTCACAATCACCTGGTTCAGGCGACAGTAATCGACACACAGTCGCAAGCTCCCGTCCACCTTCTTGGCGAACAAAATCGGAGAAGCCCAGGGTGAAACACTGGGTCGGATGAATCCCTTGCCCTGCAAGTCCTCCAGCTATACCCGTAGCTCTTAAAGCTCAGCGGGAGCCATCCGATATGCTAGGGTGTATATCGGGGTTGTCCCGGGATACAGGTCAATATAAAAGTCTACCTCTCTACGAGGAGGTAGTCCTGGAATGTCATCAAGAAAAACGTCTGTATACTGATCCACCACTACAGGAAAACTCGGACTCTGCACGTCAACTGCTCCTAGGATGAGGCTAGCCAACTGATGAGTGATCGGCTGTCCTCTCCTCTGTGTGAGTCCATCCTACGCTATAAAGGCTCCATTCTCACCGGTGAAGGTGAACATGCTCCCATCAGTGCGGACACACCACACTTTGCGCCTAATACAGTGGATCTGAGCATGGACTATAGATAACCAATCCATGCCCAAGATGATGTCGTAAGGCCTCGACGCTGCTACAAGAAGATCACAGCCGAAGCTCTCGCCTCCTAGAGTAAGCTCACACTTCCGACACCAATGCTTAATCGTCAGGTCTGCTCCCGTAGGATTCTCTAGCCGTAAGGATCAATCCAACGGCTCTGTCGGAATCTTCGAGCTCCGAACAAGGTCAATGGAAATAAAATAATGACTCGCTCTTGTGTATATTAGAACTACAGCAAGGGTGGAGTAGATACAGATAGTACCTCGAATCATCTCTGTCACGTCGTGGCCGTAGGCCTCCGCTGCCTAAAGATGAGCCTGCCTCTGTACGCCATCTTCCTATGGTTGGGGTGGACCTCCTGGTGGTGGCGGTGGTAGAGCCTCGAAGAGTCGCCCACCACCTGCTGCTCGGCCAGCTCCTCTGCCTCGTCCGCCTGCTCCCTGCGGACTGCCCCAGTTGACCCTATGCCTCTGCCTGGGTGGTCCCTCAACTGTCTGCTGCTCCTCCACACGGCAGGTCGGGCAGTCACGAGCCATGTGGCCCTGCCCGCCGCATGTGTAGCACTGTCTGCTCCTTGGAAGGTTGGTTCTACGCCGTGTACCCCGCACCTCTGAGCCAGTGTCCTAAGGTCATCTATCTAATAGTCTGGTCTGCCTAGACCCCTGTGACATCCATCGACTGCCATCTATAGAAGACTTAGCAACATGCCGCCCTGCGGTAGGTCTCGCTGCTGGTGTAGGCTCAGCAAGAAATATCTCTATGAGAAGGGCTCGCTCCAGTACTCATGCCTGCGTCGGAATGCTGAGAGAGATCATCGATGCCCTAATCTCATGCCTCAGTCCCTACTCCAAGGACTAGGCCCGAAAGAATGGATCACGTACCATGTCCGTCGAATAGTGTGAGAGATCGGTAAATCTCGCCGAGTACTGGGCTACCGTCATGCTACCCTGTCGCAGTTGTAGTAGCTCCTGATTATGAACCGCATTTAGGGTAGCTGGGATGAACTCTGAGCAGAAGAGGCTCTCAAAGTCCGTCCAAAAGAGATATTCCTCATCGTGCACCAGGAGAATTAGACTCCACCATCTTCCCGTTACCACGTGTAGGAGAATCGTTGTAAGGATCACCATGAGGTCAGCTGGTGTCCCTACTAACCAGAAAACTCATACAACAGCCTCCAGCCAATCCTCGGCAGCCTGAGGGTCCATCTCCCCACGAAAGCTGGGCGGTCTCTAACGCTAAAACTTGTGCAGTGCACTAAGGTCACGTGCACTCTCAGCGGCTGGGGCTAGTGGCATCGGTGGCTCGGCGGGTAGAGGTACCGCCGGTGCCTCTGCTGTAAAAGGGACCTGAACCGAGGCCTCATCGCTCGGTGGGTTGTCGTCTCGCACAAAGATCTGAACCCTAGATGGCTACCGTCATGGGGCCATCCTGAAAAGAAAAAGGTGCGACACAGTCAATACAATATACATGGTGATCTGACACAAAGTAATCACAAGGAAAACATTTTAAACACACATGAAATCAGTGTTTTCGTGCACTGAGTCGGAAATCAAAAGTCAGGGTCCTGGTGTATGGATACGTCGGCCGCCGCACCAACACTGGACTCCCTGGATTGATAACCACACTCAATACCCTTTACACAATTTCTTCACATAGAAGAAAGATTAGAGTCCTGAGTTCTGCGGTAGAACCAAACTCCTCTGATACCAATTTGTCACGACCCATCCTCGGGGCTCGTGTCGTGACTACCCCAAGCTCGCCTTCCATAGGCCAGGGGCTGGCGACTAGCACCAAAGGATTAAATCCCGATAAAAAGGGAATGCATTGCCTTTATAAAGTAAATAAACACCACAGAGTAAGCAAGCTGAAGTAAACACTAAGTAAACTGGGTACAACTGTAAGTGCTAGAAAGTAAATGGGCCAGAATACAAACCCAACTAAAGTAAAGTACAACTGAAAATAAAGTATAACAACTGAAAAGTAAAGCAGCAACGCCGAGCCGTCCACTGGAAATCCCACCTGAAGGGTGGGTACAGATAGCCTCCTCAGCTCCTCGGGTCCAGACGTCCGTTCCGTGTACGTCCCGCCCAGTGGTCCACCTCCAGGTACTGACTTGCTTCACAAGCCTCAACCACGATCAGCGTTGTCCGTCGTCTGCATCCAACACAACGTAGTGCAGGCATAGCCTATGCAGGGGTGAGTATACACTACTCAGTAGGGACCCTGAGACCCTCGAAGGTCTCCTAGAATCCACAAAGGATAATCCACAAAATAAAGATACAATCACGAAGTAACAACCAACTCTACTTAGGTATATGCCCATACATATACCTAAGTCATCAATTCTAGCTCGACTTCAACATCCGATCCCAAGTTTGATCTAGTCCACTAGGGATTACACAATCTAATCCACATAGGATAACACAACCCAATCCACACAGGATAGAAAAACAATCATATAGAAGATAATGATTGAATTTAAAGACTCAGATCACACAGGTATACTTCTTCGTAAGATGATAGAGATGATTAGATGTAGCCACTGATTCATCTAAGCTGTCGGACCCACATAGGATACAAGACTAGCTAAGCTGTCAGACCCACAAAACATACAAGACCAGCTACTCTGCCGGACCCACGTAGGATACAAGTACAGAGTCAAATACTGTCGGACCCACGTAGGATACAAGAACAGTAGTCACGTACTGCCGGACCCACAAAGGATACAATAATAGTAGTCATCACCGTTGAACCCACAGATGATTCCAGTACAGTCATCGTCGATGTCGAACCCACAGAGGATTTCAGTACAGTCGTCATCGTCGTTGCAATCGCAGCCATCTCTAGAGTTCCCGCACACAGCATGCTCGATTTTGGGAGGGTCCGCTCCACGAGCCAAGGGGGTTCGATACATCAACTGACATGTAGTCCGGAGTTGATGTATCCCAAAGTTCTTTCACGTCAAAAGGAACTCAACGTGACCGACGACGAGTCAATCGGACGCCCGGTCTGAGAGTTATTGGCTTTTCTGTCCCAGGGGCCCGGTTGGTTTTTAAGTCAAAAACAACCCGACCATACTCTAACTGTGTCCAAACCACTAGTGGAGTAAGCCAAAAGGTTTGTCTCACTAATAGGAAACCAAAAAATCGACAGTACGTTAATCGGACGTCTGGAGCTCAAGTTATAAGCGTTTTCACTCCGAGGGCCCAGTTATTTTCGTGTTCGAACCAACTCGTCCATACCCAAAGTTCTCTGGAACATTGATTGTAATATATCTAAACAACCATCTCGATCCAAGGATCGGATCCCAACTGACGGTGTGTCAATCGGATATCTGTAGCCCATGTTACGGGCGTTTGAACGAACCTGTCCAATTGAGGGGGTTTGGGCACGGACCGACCCGGCCCAGAACCCCCTGAGCGGCCCGAACCGGGTCGACCCGACCCGGGTCCGGGTCCAGCCCGCTAGGGCACGGCCTGGCCCTGCAGGCGTGGCATGGCCCCGCCGGCGCAGGCGGCCTGGCCCGGCGCGGACGGCCCGCCCCGGTGCGGGCGGCCCTCCCCGGCCCCGTGAGGGCGGCCCGGCCTGGTGCGGCCTGTCCGGATTGGCCGGCTCAACGCGGGCCGAGCAGGGTGGCGCAGCACTGGCCCAGTGGATGCGGAAAGGGGGGGTGCACTTCCCCTCTCTTGATTGAAGAACCCCCCCCCCCCCCCCCGCATGGGGGGCCCGCCTCTTTGCCAGCTGGGGGTTACGACACCCGGAATTTCCGTAACCGGCCGGCTAAATTGGTCGGCCAGTGTGCCACCGTGGGACCCCCACGGGTCCCGCCTTCCATGCGCCGGTGGCCAGCGGTTCCGGACACCCCTCCCTGCACCGCTGCGGCCTTAGGTCGCGGTCTTGTCTGACCAGCGCAGCGCGACGGCATTGCGCCCCTCCGCCGCGGCCCGACTCCGGCCGCGGCTTCTTTCAGCCTCAACGGCACCGTGCGACGGCGCCGCGCTCCTTCATCGTGTTCCTCCTCATTCCTGCGCGGTGCCTTTGCACCACGCTGCCTTCGTTCGAGTCGTAACGAGTACAACAACAAAGGGGGAGGAGGGTCAGCCGTGTTCGTGCGGTCCGGCCCCCTCCCGTTAATACGATAACAAGCGGCTAAATAATTTAACATTGGATGGAAAAAGAATATTCACGAACAAAAAACCAAACCCCTACCTCGAAGAAGTCGTCGAAAGAAGATTGTCGCGGAAATGGCATTGTGAGGGTGATTCGTTGACGGTGTTGGTGAGCGTCCAAGAAGAGGATGTCATCTCACACCAGCTCCAGAGATGGGAGAGATCAGCACGTCGTCTCTCCTTGGTGCTCTAGCGTTCTTCGCATTATTCAACGAGGAAGAAGATGTTCTTCAAGACCGCAAGAGTTCTCTCCTCTTTTCCACACAATGAATCCCCCAACAATAAAATAAGACCTTGTCTTATTTTATTCACACACACACATGCCAACATTAATTTGAAAATCAAAATATCTCATTCAATTAATTGACTTAATTGAAGAGTGTTTAACAATCAAATTAATTGCGAGAGTTGACATGGCATTAAATTGGGGGAGTGGGTGAGTTAAAAATTAAATTTTGAGAGGGAGGTTAAATGGAAATGAAGGGGTGGGGCTCATGTGGGCCCCAATTCACTAATATCCTACCTAGTGGAGTTAGGATGTAGTGGGTTCCACTCCAACTTCCATGCATAGGTTATAACTACTTAGATTAGAAATAAAAATTGTAGCAATAATTTTTATTTCACTCATCGGTTAACCCATTTATTTAATAACCTCACCCGAGAAAACGCAACTCCAAAAAAGGTGTTCCTAAGAAATTATTGGCGCTGCGGTTTCATCGGTGCCCTTGGATTTTGATTCCGAGCAACGGTTCAAAAGTTAGGAAAACCTGCTCGTTCGTTCACTAAACTTACTCGAGCTAAACTTTGGAAAATGATTTCGGGCACACCGGGCCTCGGAATCAGGTGCCGTCAGAAACAGCATACTCGTAAAATCCCAAACAAATTAATAAAAAAAATAAAACAAAAATTTCCTTGAAATTTACGGGTCTTTACAGATTGTTTTTACTTGTAATTATTTTCTTATTACTAGTGGATAATATTTGTCTCAGATAATCCCAAACACAACAAGGATATAGTCACCCACATTGAGGGAAACCCTTGTAAAAATCCATGTGTGAATTTTTAGTATTTTTAGTTGTTTTTATATGGGAGAATGGAGATTCTAAAGAACAATGGATCGATATATTAACTAGTCATCTAGGTTGATTTGAAAAGAATAAATTGTAAAAGTACATAATTGATTCACCCCATCCCTATATCAGTGATATATCTATACCTGGAATCTTGAATTGGTTTCAGAGTACAAGTTTCCCTCTATAAGGATCTGATATTTACAAAATATCTAATGTTGGGGAGTTTTAATTTGGTCAACAATAGTGGATTTCCTTTCATTGATGGTAAGAACTATTATGAATGGAAGAATCAAATGCTTCTAAATATTCATTCATGAGGCCTTGGAGTTATTGATGTTGTAATAGTTGGTCTTATTATACAAGGAGTAGATGCTCCCATGATATATGCTGATAAGAGAAATATTGATGTAGATGGGAAATCCAAAAATTCTATTTTTTATCCTTATCTGATAATGTTTTCACAAAAGTGGCTGGATGAAAAACTACCAAGGAGATGTGGGATAAACTCAAGAAAACATTATTAAGGTAATGTGAATATCAAAGAATAAAAACTTTAAATCTATAGAGCTAAGTTTTAAGATATCTGAATGAGTGATGCTAAGATTGTTGATGAATACTTTATCTTGTTTAATGAGATTGTAATTCATATCAGGGATTTTGGAGATACTTTGGAATATTCATCTATTGTAAAAAATTAATTCATAATTTTCCTGATTGATTTGATTCAAATATTTATTCCTTGTAATATGTTGGAGACTAATATCTGGATTAATTATATAATAAAATTCTCAATTATGAGATGAGAAAAACTCATTTGTTCAAAAATTAAACTAAGGAGGAAATGGATTTCAAAGCAATGAAAAGTATCAAGCTAAAGAAAAATAATGATGAATCATTCCCAAAATATGATGAGGATGAGACCAGTGATACTAATTATAAAAGAGTCATGGACTTTATTTTTAAAATTTTCATATTGGGAAGAGGAAAATTTAAAGGTGTGCTCCCTTTAAAGTGCTTTAATTATGGACAAATTGGAAATTTTGTAATTTATTTTTCTAATATAGATTTTGATGATTCTGAGAGTGATGATAATAAATAATATTATATTAAAAGAATATCAAAAAAATATAGAAAGGTTGACTATGGAAAAAATAAAAAGTTTTCGAGGAAGTACCATAAAAATCTCATGAGTAGGAGAGTAGATGAAGACTCTTTATAATGGACTCAATCAGAAGATGAAGGTTCAAATAAAAATTATAAAACCTTCATAGTACAAGTTAAGAGGAAATTTTATTCCTCAAGAAGTTATGATAAATAAGAAGAAAGATATCATGAGTACATGCTGATATCTGACCTTGTATCATGACTTGATCAAAACACTCTACTCAAGAAAAGAATCAAACTGCTAGAGAAAGAGAAAAGAAATAAAAACAAGAAGGAGAATAATCTTATTGAAGAGGTCAAAACTTCCAAGGTGAAAGTTGTAAAACGTGATAAAATGTTGAAAGATATTATTGAAAAAGCTACTGAAAAAGAAGAATAATTGGGTGAGACACAATCTAGGTGCCTTAATTCATAAAAAAACCTTGAAAAAGTTGAAATATGATTTTCATAAAACAGTTGGTGTTCAAGATGAATCATTAAAAGCTATTTTAAATACCATTCCAAAGAAGAAGGTATAAGTTATTTCAAATTTTATCAGTGATACAAAATCTATTTCATCTAGTGGTATATGTTCTGACACAAAAACTGGATTAATATGGGATGATGATGATAGCAAGGACTTAATTATGTTTTAAAATAAATGTTCTCAAATACTAAGGAAAAATTATGGAAGGAGTGTATCCATACATCAACTAGTTTATCACCAAAAAAAATTCAAGATTATGTAAGATAATGTTTCATAGGTTAATATTTGTGTTTCAATAAATTTGTGAATAAATCCTATAACTATTGGAATAATATGTCACTCCCTCGGAATTGGTATATATCAAAGGGAAGAAATTATGAAAGGAAATGAAGTAGTTCTGTGAGAAGAAGGAACAATATTATAATACAAAAGTTTTTCATAGATAAATCAACAAGTTTTTATACACAGAATAATCTTGATTATCTAAAGGAAATTTGTAAAATATGTTACCAACAAGATCATGTTGCTAAAGATTTCATGAAAACACTTCCAGGACAGTTACTATAGGCTGCTAAAGAAAATAAAGATCAAAGATAAGAAAAAAATCTGAACATTTTATTCAAAACATTTAATAATAAGGGAATAAAAATGATGGTCCAACAAATGAGATTAAAAAAATAGTTTTATGAAATCTTCCCATATTGAGATTGAAAGAAAATAAAGCCTCAGATTGAGAGGAAACTCTCGGTATGAATGTTATTTTTGAGAAACTAAAAGGTCCCTCATTATTCCCTATAATTTTTTTTTGAACTAACATTATAGGGAATCAAAGGATATTTTTTAGGATGTAATTTATGGACATCTTGATAAGATTATTATTCGTGGAGTCAATTGAATTTCATGAAATAGAAGAAAACTTTTCATCCCTTAAGGGGGATAAATTTTTAGAATCAATATGAAAATTCTGGATTGATTCAAAAAATTAAATTTCAAGATTTTCCAATAAAACTTTCATCCCTTATCTTAATTTTGTTATATTATCAATTAAGGGGGGTGGATGGTTTATGAAAAAATAAAACATGGGTAATTTTTATCATTTACACTTGAACTTCCTGATGTGTTTTTTGAAGTATGTGTAGGATTTAATTTTTCATTGATAAATATGATTATGACTAATCCCTTTAATGGGACATGAGATATTATGAGAATGATTTCACATAAATGGAATTTTATGGATAACTTATACAATGTTTGTTATATCTCTCTTGTTTTACACACCAGGTTATCCCATATAGACTTAGAGTTGATTAACTGGAGGGGCGTTGCTAAGAAAACTATGTGAGATTATTTTTATCTTTATAGTGATCACATATTTTTCATATAACTAAGACAATCATGTTTTCATAAAGAAAAATGAGGTGAGAAACATTCTCTACCCATATCTTTGGATTTATTATCAAGTAATGGGGAGAAGAAAATATTAACATTGTAAGTGAAATGGGAATTTAAAACAAATCCAAAGGGAGAGATTGAAGAACTTAATCTGATTAAGTAATAATTGTGTTGTAATTGTTGTCAATGTTTTTCATGCTTAGAATTTCATGTTTTAATGTTACATTGATTCATTGATTAGTTCTTGAGAATTATCTACATATTAGAAAATATATTTTTATTGTAAGAGTTACTTTAGATGATGAAGCAACATTAAGTGTGATGATTGTAGAGTTTTTTTAGTTTAAAAAAACTTGTGTCATTGGTTATTTGATTTTGAAAAAAAATATTCACAACACTTGGTAGAATCAAATATTTGGAATTTATGGTTTAATTTCATTAAAGAGAATAATAGAGAATTGGGTTTGATTTTTTAGTAGGTTGGATTATGGAATATGGTTAATGTTTTTTAATGGAGAGTATATTAAAAATTTATCCAAGATATCCAACCAGCCAACAGATCTAGGTGGACCATTACTTAAGTGATAACTAAGATCAAATTTAGTTGTTGGCCATCATAGTGTTAGTCGAGTGCATGAAGGGGATCCTATGAGAGGTGCATGAGTAGAAGTAGGACAATGTGCATGGTATGATGGTAATGGAGGTGGAAGCTAGCATGGGTTGGTTTCATTGGGAGTAGAGTTTATGTGGTATCTGATTTCTAAGTCGTTCACCGTGAATCTTGTAATATAAGGGAGTAGGAAATATCTCGGAATTTAGATTTGGGACATACTACTATATCTCCAATTGAACTATAACCATCCAATTCACTTGATAAATTTATCCAAGACATATAATCAACATCACTATGTCTTCAACTCATTGGTGCATCATCTTCTCCAACAATCTATCGAGAGTTCTGTTAATTGAATATTCATGAGAGAGATCGATGAATCATCCATACAAGCTTTATAGAACCATTCGTGTGCTCTGATGATCAGAATATTATCAAAATAATAATACAATTTCATTTTCATAATATTAAGATGAGAAAATTGAGGATTTGTGGTGTGAAAAAAAATATTTGAAGATGTTTATAATTGAAATCAACAAAGTAAGGCATTGTGCTTGAGTGGATTCGGTGCTTAGTTGCCTATAAATATTGAGACCTTCATCCGTGTGTTGCTTCTATGTTTTTAGAATTTCTTGTTTTCAGATAAATAAATCTCCTTAAATCCCTTTGGTTCATGGAAAGAAGCTCTGCTCATTTTCTGTTCAAGGGAAGGTGAAGATACTTTCGAGGGAAAACTACATATTTGTAGCACTCTAGTTTTTCTTTGCAAAGAAAATTATTCTGCAAAGCCATTCGGGAATCATGTTATTCTCATGTTCATACCTCTTGGTTTTTGCAAAGCATCAAGAACCCACACACTCTCATTTTTGCATAAAGTTTTTAACAATATTAATATACTCTTGTGTGAAGAATGGTGAGTATATGATTATACAGAAGTGTTGTATGAGTTTCACAAATACACTATGAATCTGAGAGGTAGTGTGATAATTTCATATGCATAATAAGGAAGAAATAGTGGGTGTTTCACTATTGTACATGAAAGAGTACTTTTAAAAGGTAGTGTTATGTATCCCCAAAACATGCACTCGTGAGATCCCATGAATATACCATTATGTATGAGTTTAGTGGATAGTATTTTTGTTTAATAATATGTGAAATGAGAAAACAAAACTGTGTGTGTGATCATATTTTCATGAAATAAGTGTGTACAATGATCGTTTGTATACAAAGTGTGAAGAAAAAGGAGTGTGGTGTGTTTCATACATCCTTTTGTAAAAACATTTCATGGTATATCTATAAAATAAACATTATTGTGATAATATTCATGCATGGAAATAATTGAGTTGTGTATGTTGTGAATAAGGTCGAAATTTAATCCAAAGACTATAATAAGTGGAGTTGAAGTTGAGCAAGGCCAAAAAATCACTGCATCAGATGTCAATGAATGTTGAAGACCAGTTCACAAGAGGTATTCATTGCAGAACTATCGAGATGCTAGTATAAATAAAAAGATATTTTTTGGGAGATAGCTCAACTAGAAAGAGTTATTATAAATAACACTGGTGGGATACTAGTCTAAATATCATATCGATAAATGGTCCAAAGTAATCAGTTGTGATCAGGCATTATGGGAGTTTTTATATCAGGGATTTCTGGAGATTGTATATACTTGTAATCACATTACTTATTAATAGTGGAGAATTTGGGTATTAGATTATCCCGAACATAGAAAGGATGTAGTCACCCACATTTTTGGAGAACATTGTAAAAATACATGTGTTTATTTTTAGTGTTATCAGTTGTTTGCATACAGGAGAAGTGAGACTCTAAAGAATAAGGGATCGAGATCTTAACCGGTCAAATAGGTTTATTTGAAAATAATAAATTGTAAAAGTACATCACTGATTCACCCCCTCCCCCTCTCAGTGATACATCCAAACCTATACTCTTCACCAAGGTACCCCCGGGCTCTCAAGAATATCCTTCCAAGAATTTGGAGTCACACACTCATGTAATGGATCCTCTCATTATCCTTTTTATTAATGTTTATTTATTATCTTATGCCTTATATTTCAAATATGTAATGTTGGGATATGTCTTTTCATGTCCCTATTAATTCCCATTTTATTCCAAATGATGAGATACCACCTTTTCTCTCATAAAATCATTTAATTAATTTTTTAGTGGTGTCATTATGCTGCCAAAATTTCACCGTGATTATTCATGCCAAAACAGTTTTGTATTGAATATAATACCCATTTTTTATCAAGGGTATTCAAATTTATACACTTATACTTCTTTGACATGGTAATTACATGTATTTATTCCATACTCCTTGATTGTGTAATAAAATATGATGATTAATGAATCCATGTTGTATGATCTATGTGGAACAATTATGTATGCGAATGAAATGAAAGTAAGGAGTGCACCAGGAATTAGATGGAACTCTAATGCATTGGGTAATGTTAACTCTCATGGGATGTCATGTTGTGATAGGGAGAAAACATGATTCCTTTATAGGAATTTGTTTGTCATGATGTCTTGGTAGTTCTCATTGACCCATGTTTATAATACATTATTTTAAGTTGTTTCCATATTTTCCATGTTTCATTTATGTTATCATGTTATATCATCCCTCATTTTTCATGATTATAATTCTCTCTCCTTTTATTCCCCATTGATATGATTATTGTTTGACATGTATCACCTTATTCCATGTTTATTTCCATACTGGTATTTATAGCTCACCCCTTTCTTATATATTCCCCTAGGTCATCCCATATAGTTTTTAAATCCAAGGAATTTTAGAAGCATGTTAATGAAGTTTTCAGTAATGTTGTTATATCTTATGTTCAAGATGGTATGCAATGTATATAATTCCCAAAGACACTAGACTTACTGATCTTTTAGGTTGTATTATGTTTTCTTTTATATAATAAATCAAGAATTAATGTGTAATAAAGAGAAGGGTTGTTATATGTGTGGTTAAATGTGGTTGATGATAAATAATGAAATGAATTGGGTAGATAATGGGAATTGGTTGGAAATGTGAAATGGGGATTGTGATTTGTGTCTTATGTCTTGTGGCTTGTTATGTGATTTTTTTGCATTTATATGTGGAAAAAAAGTGACGACGTTGTGAGTTGGTTAGTTTTTTTGTGAACCTATAGGTTGAGTTTGAGTGTTTGATACTATATATATATACTTTTATATTCCTTTTTATTTCTATATGCACATCATCCATGTCTAGGACTATGTTTTGACACCCAGATAGTCACACAAGGGGTGTTTTTTCGGACATCTGGTGAGGGGAATAGATAGCTGGGTACCCGCTCTTTACCACTTTATCTTCTAGGAAAGGTAGTTATTTCACATGTTGTGATGGTTGGAGGTCTGTTAGTGAATTAGATTGTGGTTTTGATAGCCTGAGTGTTTTTGGGTGAGATGTGATTGTGCTTGTGGGGCAGTGGATGGGGTGTTTTTGGGTGTGGTGGGTTATGAACATGCCTTTGGTGTGGCTTTTTGTGGGGTCATTCATGGTTGGATGAGGACATGAGGTTGATGTCCTACATGTTCAAGATACCTTACTACTATAGTTATGGTTGTGGATGTGTTTTCACCTAGGTGTTTTTGGTCAAGATGTGATGTGGCCATGCTTGTGCAGTGGAAATCCCAGGCAATTTCAGGTGAGGTGTGTTGTGACTATGCTTGTGGGTGGTGTAGTATACAGAAGATATGGGAGCACTAGGATGTATGACATTGGGGTGTGATAATTGAATACCAGTGGGAAAGTGGTGTGGGTTACCCTTATCAGTGTGATTTTTATTATATTATATTACTTGGAATGAGTTATTTAGAGAGGTTGGGTTTGGTTAGAATACCAGTATAGGGGATATTTGGTACTGTAGTTTTCTCATAGGAGCATTGTTATGCTTCTTTCGCATGTGCATGAGAGACTTTGGTTTTCTTACTAAGTATACTTTTATGATCACCCTATGTATATAAAATAGTTTCCAGGTCTCCAAGAGGACTACATGAATCATGCAGGACATTACAAGCATGAATCCCTGACTGTTGTTGTGTCACTGCTTTATCTTTACTTTGGGGTATTCACTTTAGAGACTTTTATTTATATCAGTTTTATTTATACAGGCATGTGGGGTGGTTTTTAATTTATTTTATATTATGTTATATATTTATTGTGTATAATTCATATTATCTTTTAATTCTATTTATATTATAGATGGTAATGACTCCTATACAAGATATTTTTATACCCTTGATACTAATCTTCAACCTGAGGCCTATTAGTGGTAGGACTCAGGGGTCATTATCTATCCCCCCTCATTGCGGTATCTTTTGAGGGAGAGTTCTTGATAGTCACATCCAATCATTAAATGTGGTAATAGAAAAAGCATAGTCTGTACAAACGATTTGTTGGTTTGGTGGAAGGAAAATAATGAAACTCCTATGGTGGGAAGCATCATATCAATTGAGTGTGAATGACCCTTGTGTTGGATGGGTTGTGGACATGATGACATTGGTCGATAGATAGTCTAGGTGACACTAGGGGTGATTTTGTGAGGTAATATTTTTGATATTTGGTTTGTTAAGTAATACCACATTTGAAATTTGGATCAGATGTTGGGTGGATTTGGTGCATTAGCATCGGTCTCAAGGTGGTTTTGGAGTGATACAAGAGTGATTCAGATCGATGGTGCACTGGTGCTCAGGTTGAGAGTATAAAAAATGGAGGAGGTAATTGGTGATCTGACCATGGAATTATACTAGGAGTCGAGTTTGGACTTCAGTGTGGGTGTTGGATGAACCATGACTCATAATATGATCTATGGTTTTAACCATGATTCGTGAAGTGAATCATGATTCATGACATGATTCAGAGGGTGAATTTTGATTCATGACATGATTTATGGGTGAATCATAGTGATGGTGTCATTTGAGATGAAAAATTATGGGTAAAAAGGGAAGTTGGTGTCAGCGTTTGGGGTATGATCACAATCCTATGTGTGAGGATCATAACTGAATGTACTAAGTTAGAGACATGTGTTCTCTTTAAGATGTGTTTATGGGTGAAATCAAGTGTTTTTATAAAATTCATCATGAGGAGGTCTGATTGGAATTCTTACATGTGTTTGGATGAAGAGAGTCATTTGGTACATGATTAAGGTGGTTCGGGGGTTAGACTATATGTTTGGAAAGAAAATTTAGTGCATCCAGTCTTGGTGTTGGGTTGTGTAGTGGAAGTGTGTTTAGCATTCAAAGATGGAACATGACTATTTGGTGGTGGTTTAGTGGGTGATTCAGGGTTCATGACATGATCTGTGCGGTGATCTATGATTCATGACATTATTCAAGGTGTGGACCAAAATTTTCTATGTGATTCCAAGGGTGAATCATGTGGTGAAACATTGTTTGATCAGTTTTGGTGAATTTAGGACTTGGATAGGTCAAGATGCATGGTTCATGGACTTCCATGAATTATAGAGGATGATAAGAATTATTCTGGGGAGATTTTAATAACTCAAAGATTTCAAAGTCATTATTTTGAGAAGGATCTTGAACTTTTCATCTAGTCGGCGGTTTTATCAGAGAACCGGGACCCATAATGTGATTATGAAGGTTTCAACAACTTAAAATAATGTTTTTAGATTTGGAATGAGGCATGTTTGGGTTCCTTGGGTGTTTGGGAAATGCTAAAGAAGGTATAAATGGTCGGGCTACTGAAATTCAGCAATTGCAGGACATTCATAGCATGAAAGGGTCAATTACGCCTTAAGTTGCCTTTTTTGGGTTCCTTCAGGAAATAAATGGTTGGTTGAGGGGAGGACCCCACTGCCTAATTATTTTACACCACGAAACAAGGGTTAATGATATGAAAATTTGGCCTAGGATTTGGGTCATTCTTCCTTGAATGGTTTAGGTCATGAACCCAAAGTTCACATCATGAATGGTGTCTATAATTTTTTTAAAACATAAAATGGGTATCAACCCCCCCCCCTTGGTCGACTAATGCACATGAGGAGGACCTTACTACTAGTTCTTATCCCCTCCCCCTTCCCTTTCCCCTTAATATGGGGTGGTTTTGAGTTTCATTTTGTGGTGATTTTGTGTAATATACTCCCTCTTTTTTCAGTTACATTTGTTTTGTGCTAATTTGGGTGACTCTGTTTAGGGTTTTAGTGATGATTTAACCAAATAATGGTGAAATCAACTAATAATGATGAGGCTTTCATGTGATATTTCTAGAGGAGGATCGGAGATGGTGTTTGTGTACTGTAAGAAGTGATTTTGGTTGAGTTAAGAAACTACCCTATTTTATTTAGGATATTTGGTAAAATTAGATGAAATTGATGATTGGTCAAGAATTGTGTGATATGGATTTTTCTCAGGAAGGTGTTGGGGGTATTCCATGAACCTTCAAAAAGTATTTAGTAAGGGTTTCAACAAGATGATGATACCCAGTGAGCTTTTTGTCAGTTAAACCTCATTAGTTTAAATTAAATTATTGATTATAATTGTTTATAATTAATTGTTTATGTTGTATGACATGAGGTAGTAGCTTAGATAGTAGTACAAGAATAAACAAGGCATGAATGGACTTGATTGTGGTGGTATGAAGAATTTATTGGGTGGTAATATCTTTTTGAAGATAAGGGGTCCATTTAATACAAATCAATACACTTTACACATGATTTCCTACTTTATGCATGTATCATGGGTCAAGGTACGAGTTTTGGGATCAAAAATGGTCAAGAGATAGTGATAGGACAATGTTGGGCCTCTTATACTCAAGATGAGTGGTTTTTAGAACTTTAGTAAATTTATATTGTCTGACAACTATGTCTCCAATTGGAAAGGGTGTTGTCTAAGTTAACATGTGGCTTTAGGTAGGTCATGGGGTACGATCGGTGATGTGAGTAGTCTAGGATAGTTTCCCTAGGATTATTTGGATGAGTATGAGAGGGTTTGGCCTTGTGGAGAAGGGTGATATGGTCCCACATATCACTCCAGATGAGTGAAACATTCTTGAGGGTGGTCTGAGGCTTGTAGAGAATTTTTTGTAGGAGTCCCTTGAGACTAGACAAGGTGTGATGGAGAGGAGTTTTCCTCTAAGTATCAGTTTGAGAGATCTCCCTTAAGATATATAAGATGGGTTCCCATTGTAGGTCATGAGTGTTGTTTGAAACTTAGTATTGGCATTCCAAGGGTGCATAGAGTGCATTGGATTTGGATAGTCCCAAGGTAGTAGGACTAACAGTGATGTGTATTTTTGCTGAGGTTGGGATAGACCTTGATGACTGCATTGGGATAATTCTTCAGGAAATTTTTTCATTGATGGGTGTTGAGTGCGGGGTAGTATTAGTGAGGAGAAATTAGTATGACATTAGAGGAACCAATGAACACCCCGATTGGAGAGGAAAAACTTGTTTGAGATGAGGGGCTTGGTCTCAAGTGACTAACACCCTGGATTATATAGTGAGCTATGTGGTATCTTTTGATACTTGCATATGTTTCTTGTTCATGTGGAACCTGGCCTTCAGAGGTTTGGATTGGTATGATTATTTGACATCCCTAAAGTCCATGGGGATGGTCCAATGTGCATGTGACCTCTCTAGAGTCTTTGGGGAAGGGTAAGTGTGCTTGTAACCTCCTCATAGCCTGTGGGGATGGATCAGTGTGAGTGTGACCACCCTTGAGTCTATAGGGATGAGTCAGTGTGCTTGTGACCTTATTATATTCTAAAGGGATGGTTCAATGTGCTTGTGAGCTCCCTTGAATATGTGAGGATGGGCCAGTGTGGATGATGGACCTTACTGCAAGATTCATTGGGTTTAAGACCTCCCTAGGGGATGTTTCATGGTGTGACATGAGGTGTGACTGATTGACCTTTCCCTAAGTGATGATTAAGTGTGTAATTCCTCTCAAATTTATAAGGTTTTTAAAAAAAACTAAATTTATCTTTATGAGTTTTGAGCTATGGTTTTTTGGGGTTTGGTTTTGGGTATTTTTAAGATAGATTTGGAATTTTTGGAAGTGGTTTTGGGGAGCACAATTGGCACATGGTTAGTAGAAACTGTGTAGATTCCATAGGTAACCATGAAATTGGACACTTCAGAGATAGTGGCACTCTCATGGTTAGTGAATGTTTTAACAAACTGTGTGACCCAACTGTATGAACTCAATAAGTTTTGGATAGTGTATCTATCATGTTTGGAATATTGTTTTCCAAACCATGTAGGAAAACTAGGAACATGATATTAATTAATTAGAAAATTATAGTTTTAACCTAAAACCTCCCTAAAAACCAGATTATTCGTCCTAGGGATAGATATATATAACTATGAGACTCATTTGGGTGATTTTAGATATTCTTTTCCACCTGGAGTTCATTTTTATAATATGTTGACTTGTTGGATCTAAATATTGAAGGTATGTCTCTATTTTTTTGTTTTTCCCCGGGATATTCAAATCTTATCTCAAAAGGAACCATAGATAGAATCTTCTATACATGAATCTGAGGTCTAGATAATGATATGATAATTTTTCCATGCATATTTGAAGGGGAAGAACCCAATTCCATCATACTTTCCTCACTTATCTTAGAGGATTTGAGACTCATTCATTAAGGAAGTTTCTGTTTAGAAAGTCTAAGCCTTTCATAAACCTAAAGGTGTTATTCCTCTTTGATATTAATTCTATAACCTCTGTGTGATGAATTTTATGTATGATTTTATGGATTTTGTGTGTTTGTATTGATTAGGGTGGTGGACCTTGGTGATTTTAGTTCTAATATGCTTGAGGTAGGAAGTCCATACTATGTTTTGTATTTTGTATAAATATTTGTGACATGAATGGTGTGTGAGTGTATGTGTATCCCTATGGGAACTTTTTTATGTGACTTTATTGGAATGTTGGTTTTTTTAATCCTTAGGATAACACTTCTATGTGACTATATTAGCATGTGGGTGTGTGTGTAGCCTTGTGAGAATTCCACTATCTGAATTATACTACTATTCTGATTACATGGTGGATATCAATTGATGAGATAGCTGAGTCATGGAATAAATTGTGATATTGTTATGATTATTTAATGACTATTTTTAATTACCTAAACCAAAGTTTCCCATATTAGGTGCGTTATTTATCACATAGAAAATAGAGTACAAGATTTTACATTCTAATGATCAAGGTTTAGTAGTCATCGGGAAACTAGATACATAATAAATACATTAAAACATGATATTGACAACATAATATTACAAATATTTATTCCTTAATGTTATCCTTAGAGATTTTCAATTATATTACTCCACTTTATTATGATTGTAAATGAGAAAATAGATTAAAGGTGGCAAGATTAAATTCTTAGTAAGGGAAAGTGTATAATGGAGTATAATAATTAACAAATATGGCATTGAAAACATCATGATTACAATTATAGACATAAAAATGAATACATAGTTATAATACATTGAAAAAAGAGAAATAAATAATCACATGGATCACATAATCACCTGAAATATGGAATTTTATAATTCCTGACATCATAATCATATTTTTGATGCCTTGGGCCAAGATAGTGTACATAAAAGGTAAGGATGCCCCCGTTATCCTGTATTAGTTGTCCCATGAGACCTAAAAGTACATTGAGGGGCTATATAATTCTAATACCCACCCATAACATAAAATTCCCATGTATTAAATCACATACCAAATGATTATAGGCTATATATGGAATAATGATCAAGGATGGATAACTTAGAAATACATAGAACATTTTCCCATTGGAAATTATCATACATTATCTTCCTGTATATAATGATAGATTATATGGGTCATTAATATATTTTACTAGAAAATGTATTAATAATAATTTATAAATTAATTCCCTCAATACATATAAGGAATAATTAGGAATTCACAATTTTCAAAAAAATACCCACAATAAGTGATTTATATGAAGTTATAGATAATAAGTACTTAAAAAGATTAAGGATTTTAAAAGAGATTAGGAAATTGTATTTCAAATGGTAGGAGACCAAATAAACACTAAAATTATACAACACTATTTGAATTTTTTTTTTTATAAAGATTATTATAATTATCCATAACATATCCCCCATGATTGTTAGACCAAATGCACAGTAAGAGCCTATTCACCATGAACTTGGATGATGACCGAGATATACATAGACAAATATTTTCATGGTTATTACCCCTAGATAAATCTATACCAAAACAACATTCACTTTCTTGTATCTATATAAGGATGTATCTTTTGGGAAAATCAATCATTGTTTACTTAACCAAAGTGCAATACTTCTATAGCTATGAGGAGGTTTAGGCATAGTAATGTCTTATGAATTGGGAATAATGTGAGTGAAAGGAATGATCACATGGGTGAGATATATTAAGGATATAAAATACAATGAAATAAACACAATAATGTGATAATAACTTGTGGATTAAAAAAATTTATGAAAATGTTCATGTAAATAGGAATTATAAAGAGAGAGAAAGTCAATCCTTACTTCAGCATAGTAATTACTTACAAAAAGGGTATAAAGTAAAAGATTTGGATGATGTATACATGATAATAATTTAATGGGGAGATAATGATGTGTATACATATAAATGAATCATATAAAATGAAAATTTAAAAGAAATTACAAATAATGAAATTTAAATAAATAATGAAGAGAGGGAAGTAAGAACCCTTACCTATATTGACCTTATTATACTAAAACCTAGCTATAAATCCAACTAAACTCTTTCAAAATAAAGAGAGAGATGGTAGAGAGACTTCTTATGAGATAAATAAAGAGAATAATTCTATTTTTTTATGTAATAATGTGATGAGGTGTGGGTATTTATAATTGTGGTGAGTGGAATTTCATGGAATAATTTTTTAATTATTTTATTTTTCCACTTTCCTTTAGCACCCCATAATAAACATTGTACATCACTATCACCCTTAATGATCCAATATATTTTTCAGTGCCAAAAATAGTAAAATATAACTTCCTTGTCCTAAATGAGTCGTGCTTACATAAATATGATTCCATATACTATTTTTACCATATTTTACCATATTCTACCATTTTTATCATATTTTACTATTTTTCCAAAAAAATAAAAATTTATACCCTTGGATAATTTTGACATCCTAATTCCAAATTTATAATCCATTTTATCAAATTCATTTTTCATTTACCTATATTATCCATTTTATGTTGTGTTGAAACATTCATTAAAAATAAAGTATCAGAATAAACACCATTTTAATTTGGTATGTAATTTACATTATAAAACAACATAAACCCTAGATAACTAACCTCTAATCAAACTAATATATTCCATAATGTAAAATTGGGAAGTGGTGGTAATTTCTTGGGGTGGATAACATTGATCAAGTGGTTATTTACATTATCTTGAACTTCTCTTGTAGACGGTTTTGCTCCAACTTCACTTACTGGGGTTCTTCTTGAGCATAGTCAAGGGTGAACCCCAGTGATGATTCCTCCTTCCCAAGATCTGATAAATAAAATTTATAAGGGATTTTCCTACTATTTGAATCTGTGATTCCTCCTTTCTATGATAATTAACTCTCATTATTATCCTTAATATATATTAATCCCAATGCACAATTCTTAATCACAATACCGCAAATGACCATATTAATAATGGTCATATAGAAAAATTATCACAATATCTAAAGATCATATAGAGCAATAGTCATATTATCTAATAGTACTATAGAACAATGGTCATATTAATCTTTATATATACACCAAAATATAAATCCCTTCATATCATTCCCTAAGTTCTTACACCATATCAATTCCAATGTTTATTGTTTTCTTCTTAATAACAATGTATCACATATAATTATTATTCTTTTTCAAGTATGATATACTAAAATACAAGATTATGGTGTTTCCACACATTGTTATATGATTTATGGTGTTGTTTTTATCTTTTTTATAAATTTAATTAATGGGTTTTTTTGTATCATTATGTGTTATATTATTATGATGAAATAATAAATTTTTCATTGTGAAACAATCTTATGATGAAAGTTTTATTTATTATTAAAAAATATTTGATATTATATTATCTATTAATGATATGGTTGATTCATGGAATAAATTTCACTATGTGTTATTATTATATTGTGGCTATGCATCGAGTGACGGTTGTGTCATGGAATAAATTATATCATGTTGGTTATATTGTGGGAATACATTGTGAGTTGGTTGAGTCATTGAATTCATTATGTTACCTTGTTCAAATTACGTAACTAGAATTGGGTTACCATCATGTGGGGAGGCATGATGGAAATGGAAAACGCTAACATGGGGTGTTGCTAGTGGGAGAAGGGTGTATGAAGTATCCGATTTCTAAGTCATTCACCCCACATATTGTAATATAAAGGAGCAAGAAATATCATGAAATTTCAATGTGGGATTAACTATTTTAGATCCAATTATACTGTTATCATTCTATTATCTCAATAAATTTAACCAATCCTTCGGACTAACATCATCGTAACTTCTTCTCATTTGTGTGTCATCTTCTCCAACAAGACACCAAGAGTTATATTCATCGAATCTCTATTAGAGACGTCGATAAATCATATATCCAAGATTTTAAACTCCATTTTAGTTTTCTAATGATCAGAATATGATCAAAATAATTATAAAATTTCATTTTTATGAGAAAATCGAGGATTTACGGTGTGTAGAAATTTAATATTTGAAGACGGTGATAGTTGAAGTCACAAAAGTAAGGTTGTGTGCTTGAGTAGAGTCATTGTTACATTTCCTATAAATAATGAGGCCTTCATACATCTATTACTACTAAGTTTTTAGAAGTTCTTATTTCAATATAAATAGAGCTCTGTGAATCCCTCTGGTTTGTAGAAATAATATCTATGCATTTTATGTACATGTGAAGGTGAATATGCTTGCATGGGAAAACTACATGTGCATAGCACACTAGTTTTTCTTTACAAAGAACATTATTCTACAAATCCATTTGGGAAGAACATTATTCTTACATGAATACCTCCTAGTTTTTGCAACATTTCAAGAACTCATGCACTCTCATTTTCACATGAAGGTTTTAATAGTAATAGTATACTCTTGTGTGGAGAATGGTGAGTATATGCTTTTGCTGAAGGTTTGTATGAGTTGTGTGTAGACACTATAAATTGGAGAGGAAATGTGATAATTTATTATTCTAAATAAGGAATAAAAATTGGGTTCTTCACTATTGTATGAGAAGGAGTAGTGCACAAAGGCAGTGTTGTGTATCACCAAAACATGCACTCGTGAGATCCCATGCATACACCATTATGTACGAGTTTAGTGGAATGTTTTTTTGTTAAAACATATGTGAAATGAGAAAAAAATAGTGTGTGTGATTGTGATTTCATACAATAAGTGTGGACAGTGAGTGTGTGTACACAAAATGTGAAGAAAAAGTAGTGTTATGTGTTTCATACATCTTTGTGTAAAGAATTAGCATGGTACATGCATAGAATACACATTCTTGTGAGAATATTCATGCATCGAAATAATTGAGTTGTGTAAGTTGGGAGCCATGCTTACAGGTAATCATAAGATTATACTGAGTGGTATTGAAATAGATTAATGCCAACAGATCATTGCATCAGAAGTTAGTGAAACTTGAAGACCTATTCAAAAGAGGTATTCATTGAAGAACTAGAAGGATGCTAGTATAAATAAAAAGGTATTTTTGGGAGAAACTCAACTGGTGTGATTCAATATAAATAACACTAGTGGGATGCCAATCTAAAAATCCTATTGAGAGATGGTCCACAGTAATTAGTTGTGATTAGGAATTATGGGGGTTTTTATGTCAAGCATTTTGATATATTGTTTGTATGTGTAATAAAAAATGTATTACTAGTAGAATCTATGTCATACATTATCATGAACACAACAAGCATGTAGTCACCCACATCGGGGGAGAACCTTGTAAAAAAATTTGTGTGCATTTTTAGTGTTTTTAGTTGTTTTCATATGAGATAAGTGATACTATAAACAAAAAGGGATCAAGATCTTATCTGGTCACCTAGGTTGATTTAAAAATAATAAATTGTAAAATTACATCAATAATTCACCTCATCCCCCTATAAATTATATATCTAAACCTAGACTCTCTTGGTGGTATCAGATTACATGGTTCCCTTTGTAAGGATCCAATATTCACAAAATATCTAATGATGGAGAGTTTTAATTCAGTCAACAATATGGGAATTCCTTTCTTAGATATCAATAACTATTATGGGTGTAAGAATCAAATTCTTCTATATATACTTTCACAAGGACTTGAAGTCATTGATGTTGTAACATTTTTTTATTCTAATAGGAGTATATTCTCCCACTACACATGATAATAAGAGAAATATTGAAGTAAATGGAAAATCTAGAAATACTACTTTGTCATCCTTCTCTAATAAAGTTTTCACTAAATTGATGGGATGAAAAATATCCAAGTAAATGTGGGATAAACTCGAGAATATGTATGAAGGGGATGTAAAGATCAAAGAAGCCAAACTTTAAATCTGGAGATCTAAGTTTGAAGATATTTGAATGGATGATGATGAGCCAGTTGATGACTACTTTATCTATGTGAATGATATTGTAAGTCATATCAGGGATTTTGGAGATACTTTGGAATATTCATCTATTGTCAAAAAATTGATGCATAATTTTCTGGACATATTTTATTCAAATATTCTACCTTGGATTAAGTTGGAGACTTATATCTTGGTGAATTTCATAATACACTTCTCAATTATGAGATGATGAAAACTCATATGTTCAAAAAGAAAAGTAAGGAGGAAACAGATTCCAAAGTAAGGAAAAGTCTCAAGATAAAGGAAGATAATGATGAACCATTCTTAGATTCTGATGAGGATGATGTTGGTGATACTAATTATAAAAGAGTCATATCCTTTATTTACAAAAATTTTAGAAGATGAAGAGGAAAATTTAAAGGTGTGATTTCTTTAAAGTTCATTAATTATGGTAAAATTAGAAATTTTTAAATTGGTTTTCCAAAGATATATTTTTATGATTTTGAGAGTGATTATCATGAAGAAGAATACATTAAAATAATATAAAAAATATATATATAAAGGGTAATGATGGAAATAAGAAAATTTTCCCAAGGAAGTACTATAAAAATATGATGAGTGGGAGAGTAGATAAAAAATCTTTATCTGGGAATGAATCATAATATTAAGGTTCAAATGAAAATTATAAAGCCTTGATAATACAAGTTAAAAGGAAAGTTTATTCCTCAAGCAATGATGAGAAAGAAGAATAGATATATCATGAGTACAACCTGGTATCTAAACTTGTAGCATGTCTTGATCAAAATGCTCTACTCAAGAAAAGAATAAAACTAATAGAAAAAAGAGAGAAAATAAATGAAAAAAATAAGGAGAATAGTCTTATTGAAGAGATCAAAACTTCCAAGGTGAAAATTGTAGAACATGAGAAAATGTTGAAAGATCTTATTGTAAAACAGGATGTAAAAGAAGGAGAATTAGGTGAGACATATTCTAGGTGCCTTAAAGCAGAAAAAAAAACCTTGAAAAATTTAAAAGTTGATTTTCATAAAACAGTTGATGTTCTAGATGAATCATTCATAGCTATTGTGAAGACCAGTGCAAAGAAGAAGGTATATGTTATTTTTTCTTTTATCAGTGATACTAAATCTATTTCATCTAGTGTTATAGTTTTTGACACAAAAATTGGAAGAATATGAATTGATGATGATATAAAGGACTTAAGTAAGTTTAAAAAAGAATGTACTCAAAGACTGAGGAAATATAATGGAATGATTTTAACCAAACAGCAACTAGCTTATCACCAAAAAAAATTTAGGATTATAAAAGATGAATTTTCATAGGTTACTACCGGTGTTTCAGTAAATTTGGGAACAAATCCTACAACTGATAGAATAATATGTCACTCCCTCAGAATTTCCATATATTAAGGGGAATAAATCCTAAAAAGAAATGAAGTAGCTCTGTGAGAAGAAGGAAGAATATTAGAATACAAAAGTTTGTCATAGAGAAATCAAAAAGTCTGTCTACTTAGAATAATATTTATTATCTAAAGTAAATATGTAAAATATATGACCAACAAGGTCATTTTGATAAATATTTCCTGAAAATACTTCTATTATAGTTACTATAGGCTATTAAATCAAAGAAAGATCAAAGAAAAGAAAATTTTTATGACTATTTTATTCAACACATAGAAGAATAAGGGAATAAAAATTATGGTCAAATAAATGAGATTCAAAAAAATATAAGATTTCAATGAAATATTCCCATATTGAGATTGGATGAAAATAAAGCCTCATATTGAGAGGAAACTCTAAGTTTGAATGTTATTTTTTAGAAACCAAGAGGTCTGTACTTATTCCGTATTATTTTATGTGTTTTGAAATAACATTGTAAGGAATTGAATGAGATTTTTTAGGCTATAATTTATAGATAGCTTGATAATATTATTATTCATAGAGTCAAATTATTTTCATGAAATGGAATAAAATTTTTCATCTCTTAAGGAGGATAAATTTTCATAATCAACATGAAAAATCTGGATAGATTCAAAAAATTAAATTTCAAGATATTCCAATAAAACTTTCATCCCTTATTGTTAATTTTATTATCTTATAAATTATGGAGGAGTGGATTGTTGATGAAAAAATAAAACATAGGGGATTTTTATCCTTTACACTTGAGCTTCCTGATGTGTTTGTTGAAGTATATGTAGGATTCAATATTTCATTGATAAATATGATTATTTCTAATCCCTTTAATGAGACTTGAGATATTCTAAGCAAGATTTCACGTACATGTAATTTTATGGATAGCTTATAAAATCCTGGTTATATCTCTTGTTTTCAACACCAGGTTATCCCATGTAGACTTAGATTTTATTAACTAAAGAGTCTTTGATAATAAAACTATGTGAGATTATTTCTATCTTTATAGTGATCATAGATTTTTCATATAATTGAGATGATCATGTTTTCATAAAGAAAAATGAGGTGAGAAACATTCCCCATCTGTGTCTTTGGTTTTATTATAAAGTAAGGGGGAGAAGAAAACACTGAATTTGGAAGTGAAATGGGAATTAAAAATAAATCTAAATGGATATATTGAAGAACTCAATATTATTAAAGTAATAATTGTGTTGTAATTTTTTTCAATGTGTTTTCATTCTTAGAAGTCAGTGTTACAGTGTTACAGTGATTCAATGATTAGTTCTTGAGAATTATCTACATATTGGAAAAGATTTTTTGATTGTAAGAGTTGCTTTAGTTGAGGAAGAAACCTTAAGTGTGATGATTATAGAGTTAGTTTTTAGTTTATAAGATCTTCTGTCATTGGTTATTTGAGTTTGACACATATTTTCACAACACTTGGTAGAATCAAATACTTGGAATTTATGGTTGAATTTCAACAAAGAGAATAAAGAAGAATTGGGTTTAATTTTTGAGTAGGTTGGATTTTGGAATATGTTTAGTGTTTTTTAATAGAGGGTATATTAAAATTTTATCCAATACATCCAACCTATCATGGGATCTAGGTGAACCACTACTTAGGTGGGAACTGAGATCAACCATAGCTAGCTGGCCATCATAGTGGTAGTCGAGTGCATGTAGGCGAGCCTACGGTAGGTATATGAGTGGAATTGATCCATCGTGAAGGGTATCATGGCAGTGGATGTGGACACTAGTAATTGGTAGGTTCTAGTGGGAGCAGGGTTTATGTGGCATATGATTTCTGAGTAGTTTACCCCATATCTTGTAATATAAGGGAGTAGGAAATCTCTTGGAATTTATATGTGGGACACACTACTATAGCTCTAATTGAATTGTAACCATACAATTTTCTCAATAAATTTATCCAAACCATCCAATTGACTTCACCACAGCTTCATCCCATCTATGTTTCATCTTCTCCAATAATCCACCAAGAGTTCTGTTCATCGAATATCCATGAGAGATGTTGAAGAATCATCCATAAAAGCTTTTCAGCACCATTCGAGTGCTCTGGTGATCATAATATGATCAAAATAATAATATAATTTCATTTTCATAATATTTTGATGAGAAAATTGAGGATTTATGGTGTGAAAAAATTTAATATTTGAAGATGGAGATCATTGAAGTTGCATAAGTAAGTCATTGTGCTTGAGTAGAGTTAGTGATTTGATTCCTATAAATACTCAGGCCTTCATCCATGTGTTACTGTTGTGTTTTGAGAAGTTCTCATTTCTTAATAAACAGAGCTCTATGAATCCCTTTGGTTTTTGGAAATAAACTCTGTGCATTTTTTGTTTGTGGGAAGGTGGAGAGACTTCTGAGGGAAAAATACATGTACATGGAACACTAGTTTTTCTTCATGAAGAACATTATTCTGCAAAGCCATTCGGTAATCACATTATTATTACATGCATACCTCTTTGTTTGTGTGAAGAATCAAGAACCCACACACTCGCATTTTATCATGAAGGTTTTAATAGTATCAGTATACTCTTGTGAGAAGAATGGTGAGTATATGCTAGTACATAAGGTTTGTATGAGTTGTGTGCACACACTATGAATATGAGAGGTAGTGTGATAATATCTTATGTGTAATATGGAATAAATAGCGGGTGCTTCACTGTTTTACATGAAGAAGTAGTGTGAAAAGGTAGTGTTGTGTATTACTAAAACATGCACTCATGAGATCCCATATATATACCATTATGTATGAGTTTAGTGGATAGTGTGTTTGTTCAAGAATATGTTCAATTAGAAACAAACTATGTGTGTGATCATGTTTACATGAAAGAAGTGCAGACAATGAGTGTGTGTATACAAAGTGTAAACAAAAAGGAGTGTATAGTGTTTTATACATATTTTTATAAAGAATTTTCATGGTTTGTCCATAGAATACACATTCCTGTGAGAATATTCATACATGGAACTAATTGAGTTGGGAAATTTGTCAGTAAGGCCTATAGTTAATTAGAAAATTATACTAAGTGGACATGAAGAATTTAAAGTACTACAGATCACTACATCAGAAGTCAATGAAAGTTGAAGACCTATTCATGAGAGGTATTCATTGAAGAACTGAAGGGATGCCAGTATAAATAACAAGAGAGCTTTGGGAGATAGATAAATTGGATGGAGTCAGTATAAAGAACAATAGTGGGATCCATTCTAAAGATCCCATCAATAGATGGTCTACATTAATTAGTTGTGATCACGCATTATGGGAGTTTTTCTGTCAGGACTTTTTGGAGATTGTATGTACTGGAAATAACATTAAATATTACTGGTGGAGAATCTATGTCTCTGATTATACCAAACATTTCAAGTAAGTAGTCACCCACATTAGGGGAGAACCTTGTAAAAATCAATGTGTGTATTTTCAATGTTTCCAGTTGTTCTCATACGGTATAAGTGAGACTCAAAATAAAGGGGGATTGAGATCTTTTCCAGTAATGGAGGTTCATTTGAAAAATAATAAATGGTAAAAGTATATCACTAATTCACCCCCTCCCCCTCTCAATGATACATCAAAACTTGGACTCTTCACCAAGATTCCCCCATATCCCCAATAATCTCCACCCGTGAATTTTGAGTCCCACACTCAAGTAAGGGATCCTCTCATTCTAATTTTTATTAAATTTTCTTTATTATATTATGCCTTCTATTTACAATCCATAAATTTGGGATAGGTCTTTCCATGTCCATGTTAATTACCATTTGATTCCAAATGATGAGATACCCCCTTTTCTCTCACCAAGTCATTTTATAAATTTTTTAGTGATGTTGTTATGCTACAGAAATTTCACCACAATTTTTCATGCCAAAAATAGTTGTGTACTGAATATAATACCCATTTATTATCAAGGATATTCACCTTTATACACTTATACTTATTTTAATTTGGGATTATATGTATTTATTCCACACTCCTTAATTTTGGAATAAAATATGATGATTAATGAATCCATGTTGTATGATCTATGTGGAACACTTAGCCATGAAAATAAAATGAAAGTGATGAGTGTGCCTAGAATTATATGGAGATCCATTGCATTGGTTAATGTTTTCTCTCATGAGATGACATGTTGGGATATGGATTAAACCTAATTCATTTATGGGACTTTTTCCATCATGATGTCTTGGTAGTTCTTCTTAACCCATGTTTATGATATATTTTTTTAAGTTGTTTCCATATTTCCCATGTTTCCTTTATGTTATCATGATATATCATACCTCATTGATCATTCTTATGATTATCACTCATTTTATTCCACATTTATATGATTATTTTCTAACATGTATCACCTTATTCCATGTTTACCTTATTATGATTTATAGCTCATCCCTTTCTTATATATTTCCCCAGGTGATCCTGTGTAGTTTTAAAATCCATGTAATTTTAGAAGAATGTTATTGAATTTTCAATATTTTTGTTGTATCCCATGTTCAATATGTTATGTTATGTACCTAATTCCTAAAGACACTAGACTTATCAATATTTCATCTTATATTATGTGTTCTTTTATTTAATAAATCTATAATTAATGTGTAATAAAGAGAAGGGTTTTATATGTGTGGTTAAATGTGGTTGATTATAAATAATTAAATGAATTGTATGGATAATATAAATTGGTTTTAAATGTGAAATGGGGGATTTGGTTTGTGTATTTTTTATTTTTATAAGTTTTTATGCATTTATAGGTGGCAGAAAAAGTGCCAGATTTTTGAGTTGATTAGTTTTTTTGTGAACCTATATGTTGGGTTTGAGTGTTTGATACTATATATATATATATATATACTATTTTATTCCTTGTGATTTCAATACGCACCCCACCCACATCGAGCACTATGTGCTAACACCCACATAGTCACACAGGGGGTGTTTTTCTGGACATATGGTGAGGATGATGGATAGCTGGGTACCCTCTCTTTACTGCTCCCTCTTCCAGGAAAGGTAGGTATTTCACAAGTTGTGATGCTTGGGGGTATGTTAGTGAATTAGATGGTGGTTTTGATATCCTAGGTGTTTTTAGGTGAGATATGACTATGCTTGTGGGGTAGTGGCTGAGGTGTTTTCGAGCGAGGTGTGTTATGGCCATACTTTTGGGGTGGCTTCTCGTGGGGTTGTTTATAGTAGGATGAGGGAACAAGGTTGATTTCCTACATGTTCATGATACCGTACTACTCTGGTTATGATTTTGGATGTGTTATGGCCTAGGTGTTTTCATTCTAGATATGATGTGGCCATGCTTGTGGGGTGCGAGCCCAAGCATCTTCAGGCTCGGTGTGTTGTGACTATGCTTGTGGGGCGGTGTGGTATCGAGAAGAGATGGGAGCACCAGCACGTACAGTGTTGGGGTGTGAGAGTGGTATACCAGTGGGAAATTGATTTTGGGAACCCTTATCAATGTGATTCCTATTATATTATATTATTTGGATTGAGTTATTTAGTGAGGTTGGTTTTGGTTAGTATACTTGTATAGGTGATGTTTGGTTCTGTTGTTTTTTCATAGGTGCATTAGTATGAATATTTCACATGTGCACGAGAGAATTTGGTTTTCCTACTGAGTATACTTGTATGTTAACCCTATGTATATAAAATAGTTTTTTTGTCTCCATGAGCACTGCATGGATTGAACTAGACATTACTAGCTCAGATCCTTGATAGTTTTTTGTGTCGCTGCTTTAGCTTTACTTTTGGGTATTCAATTTAGAGACTTTTATTAGTATCCATTTTATTTATACACGCATGTGGGACGGTTTTGGATTTATTTTATATTGTGTTATGGAGTTATTGTGGATGATTCATATTATCTTCGAATCCTATTTATATTATAGAGGTTAATGCCTTCTATACATGAGATTTTTATACCATCGATGCTAGTCGCCAACTCGAGGCCTACCAGTGGTAAGACTTGGTGGTCATTATCACTCTCCACTCATTTCGGTATCTTTTGAGGGAGGGTGTCATGATAGTAACATCCAACAATTACATGTGGTAATCGACAAAACATGGGATGTAGAAACTAGTAGTTGGTTTGGTGGAAATACAATAATGAAACTCCTATGGTGGGAAGCATCATATCAATTGGGTGAGAATGACCCTTGTGTTGGATGGGATGTGGATGTGATGATATTGTTTGATATATAGGCAAGGTGACACTAGGGTGATAGTGTGATGTAGGATTTATTGATATTTTGTTCATTGGGTAATACCACATTTGAAATTTGGATCATATGTTGGGTGGATTTTGTGCATTATCATCGATCTCAAGGTGGTTTTGGAGTGATCTGAGAGTGAGTCAGATCGATGCTGCACTAGTGCTTGGGTTGAGAGTATGAAAAATGATGAAGTTAATTGGTGATTTAACCGTGGAATTATATTGGGTATCTAGTTTAGACTTAAGTGTGGGTTTTGGATTAACCATGATTTATAACATGATTTGCGGAGTGAACCATGATTCGTGAGGTGAATATTGATTCATGACATGATTCAGAGTGTGAATTGTGATTCATTACATGATTCAGGGGTGAATCATGTGGTGAATCATAGTGATGGTGTAAGTTGGAATGAAAATTCTTGAGAATCAAGGGAATTTGGTGTCATGGTTTGGGGTATGATCATGACCCTACATGTCAGGATCATAACTGGAAGTACTAAGTTGGAGACATGTGTTCTCTTGAGGATGCGTTGATGGGTGAAATCAAGTGTTTTCATAAAATTTGGCATGATTAGGTCTGATTGGAATTCTTATAAGTGTTTGGATGAAGAGAATCATTTGGGACATGATTGAGGTGGTTCATCGGTAAAACTGAAAGTTTGGAAAGAAAATTTAGTCCATCTAGTATTATTGTTGGGTTGTGCAGTGGAAGTGCGTTTAGCATTCAGAGATGGAACATGACTATTTGGTGGTGCTTTAGGGGTTATCAATGGTTCATGACATAATTTGTGGGGTGAACTATGATTCTTGCGGACCACGATTTTCCATGTGATTCCAAGGGTTAATCATGCGATGAAACATAATTTGATGAATTTTGGTGAATTGATGACTGGTATAGGTTAGGAATAATGGTTCAAATACTTCGAAGAATTCTATATTATGATAAGAATTATTATGGGGAGTTTCTAATAACTCACAAATTTCTGATTCATTATTTTGAGAAGTAGATTGAACTCTTCATCTAGTGGGAGGTTTTATCAGAGAACTGGGACCCAGAATGTGATTCTGAAGGTTTTAACAACTTAAAATAATGTTTTTGGATTTTTTATGAGGCATGTTTGGGTTCCTTGGGTGTTTGGGAAATTTTAAAGAAGGTATAAATGTCTGGGCTACTGATATTCAGCATCTTCAAGCCATTCACATCATGAATGGGTCATTTACACCTTAAATTACCTTTTTTTGGGTCCCTTCAAGCCATGAATGGTTGGCCAAGGGGAGGACCCCACTGCATGATCATTTTAAACCATTATCCTAGGGTTAATACTATAAAATTTTGGCTCAGGATTTGGGTCATTCTATCTTGAATGGTTCAGGGTGTGAACCATAAGTTCACACCGTGAAAGGTGTCTATAATTTTTTTTAAACATAAAAGGGGTATCAACCCCCCCTGATCAATAGATGAACATGAGGAGGATCTTACTAATAGTTCATCCCCCTCTCCCCCTTCATTTCCCCCTTGATATGGGGTGGTTTTGAGTTGCATTTTGTGGTGATTCTGGGTAATATCCTCTCTCTACTCTAAGTTAACTTTATTGTGTGTTGATTTGGGTGACTCTATCTAGGGTTTTAGTGATGATTTGAACAAATAATGGTGAAATCATCTGTGAAAGATGAGGCTCTCATGTGTAGTTTCTAGAGGAGGACCTGAGGTTATGTTTGCATACTGTTAGAAATGATTTTGGTTGAGTTAATAAAATACCCTATTTTATTTAGGATTTTTGGTAAAATGAGATGAAATTGATGATTTTCCAAGAATTTTGTAATATTTATTTTTCTCAGGATGGTTTTAGGGTGCTCCATGAACCTTCTACAAGTGTTTAGACGAGGTTTTAACATGATAATGATACCGAGTGAGATTGTTTTTTCAATTATGCCTCATTGGTTTAAATTAAATAATTTATTATAGTTTATTATAATTTATTATAATTAATTATTTACATTTTATAACTTGAGGTAGGATATCAGATGCAGTATAAGCTTAGAAAAGGCATGGATGGACTTGACTATGGTGTTATGGAGAATCTCTTGGGTGGTAACATCTTTTTAGAGGTAGGGGTCTATTTAATAAAGAACTATATACTTGTTATGCATGATTTTCTGCTTCATGCATGTTTCTTGGGTCTAGGTATAGGTTTTTGGGATCAAAAATGGTTAATAGATAGTGATAGGATGGTCTTGGGGCTCTTATGCTCAAGATGAGTTATTTTATCAACTTTAGTAAATATAGATCACCTGACAACTATGTCTCCAAGTGGAAAGGGTGTTGGCTAAGTTAACATGAGGCCTTGGGTAGGTCACAGGGTACAATCGGTGATGCGGGTAGCCTAGGATAGTTTCCCTAGGTCTATTTTGATGAGTATGAGAGGATTTGGACTTGTGTCGAAAGGTGATAAAGTCGCACATCACACTCCAGTTTAGTGAAACATTCTTAAGGGTGGTCTAAGGCTTGGAGAGAATTGTGGGTAGGATGAGTCCCCTGAGACTAGACAAGGTGTGATAGAGAGGGGTTTTCCTCCAAGTATAGGTTTGAGATATATCCCTTTAGAGATGTAATATGGGTTCCTATTTTGGGTCGTGAGTGTTTTTTGAGACATTTTATTGGGATTCAAAGGGTTCTTAGAGTGAAGTGGATTTAGATAGTCCCAAGGTAGTAGGACTAAGAGTGATGTGGATTATTGCTGAGGATGGGATGAACCTTGACGTCTTCTTTGGGATGAGTCTTCGGGAAATTTTTTCACTGATGGGGGTTGAGTGCGGGGTAGTATCAGGGAGGATAGATCGGGACGACACTAGAGGACCTAGTGAATTCCCGGATTGGCGAGGAAGAACATTTTTTAGGTGAGGGGTTTTTTCTCAAGTGACTAACATCTTTGATTATCTAGTGAGCTATGAAGCATCCTCTGAGACTTACATATATTTCATGTGAATGTTGAACCTTGCCTTCATAGGCTTGGGTTGTTATGCTTGTGTGACATTCCTAGATTCCATGGGGATAGGCCAATGTGGTTGTGACCTCCCTAGAGTATATAGGGAAGGGTCAGTATTGTTGTAACCTTTATAAATTATGAAGGGATGGTTTAATGTGCTTGTGACCTCTCTTGAGTATGCAGGGATGGACCCGTGTGTATGATGGACCTTATTGTGAGAGTCTTTGGGTTGAGGACCACCCTGTGAGATGGATCATGGTGTGACGTGAGGTGTGAATGATTGAACTTTCCCTGAGTGATGAGGAAGCATGTAATTCTTCTCATGTTTCTAAGGTTTTTTAAAAAATTGACATATCTTTATGAGTTTTGAGCTATGGTTTTTTAGGGTTTGGTTTGGGGTATTTTCAAGATAGTTTTGGTATTTTTTGGAAGTGGTTTTGGGGGAGAAAAATTGGCACAATGTTAGAAGAAACTATACAGATTCCATATGTAACCATGCAATTGGATACTTTGGAGATAGTGTCACTTACGCGATTAGTGAATGTTTTAACAAACAGTGCAAACCAACTATATGACCTAAACAAGGTTTGGATAGTGGCTCCCTCATGGTTGGAATATGGTTTTCCAAACCATATAGAAAAATTATACACATGATATTAATTAATTAGAAAATTATAATTTTAACATGAAACCTCCATAAAAACAACATTCTTCCTCTTATGGATAGATATCTCTAACTAGGAGACTCCTTTGGGTGATTTTAGATATTAATTTTTACTTGGAATTAATTTTGATAAGATCTTAACTCATCAGATCTAAAAATTGAAGGTATGTCACTATTTTTTTGTTCTTCCCCACGATCATCACATATTATCTCAAAAAGAACCATAGATAGAATCTTCCATACATGGATATAAGGTCTAGATAATGATATGATAATTTTTCCATGCATCTTTGAAGTAGAATAACCCAATTCCATCATACTTTCCTCACTTCTCTTAGATGATTTGAGACCCGTTCAATATAAAAATTTCTATTTGGAATGTCTAAGACTGTCATAGACCTAAATGTATTATTCCTATTTGTTATTAATTTTATAATACCTTTGTGATAAATTTTAGGTATTATTATAGGGTTTTGGTGTGTTGGTATTGATTAGGGTGGTGGACCTTAGTGATTTGAGTTCTAATATGCTTGAGGTAGGAAGTACATTCTATGTTATGACTTTTGTATAAAGATGTGTGACTTGACTGGCATGTCAGTGCATGTGTATCCCTATGAGAACTCTTTTATGTGACTTTATTAGCATATGTGTTTTTGTGTATCCTTGGAATACCACTTCTATGTGATTGGATTAGCATGTGTGTGAATGTGTAGCCTTGTTATATTTCCACTGTGTAAATTATACTATTATTATAATTACATGGTGGATATCCATTGATGAGATGGTTGAGTCATGGAATAAATTTTGATATTTCTATGATTATTTAGTGACTATTTGTAATGCCTTGAACCTTAATTTCCTATATTCATTGGGTTATTTATCACATGGAAAATAGAGTATGAGATTTTACATTCCAAGGATCATGGTTTGGTAGTCATCAAGAGACTAGATACATAATAAATTCATTAAATCATGATATTAACAACATAAAATTTAATATATTTCTTCATCAATGTTATACTTATATATTTTCAATCATTGTATTCCACTTTATGACCAGGGGAAATGAGAAAAAAATATTAAAGGTGGCGAGCTTAAATTCTCAGTAAAGGAAGGTGTATAATGGAAGCTAATAATTTACAAATATGGAATTGAAAATACCTTGAGTACAATTATAGACATAAAAATGAATATATAATTATAATCTATTGAATAAATAGAAATAAATAATCACATGGATCACATAATCACCAGAAATATGTAATTTCATAATTCTAGACATCATAATCATATTGTTGAGCCCTTGGTCCAAGACATTGTACATAAAAGGTAAGGATGACCTTGTTATCCTGTATTAGTTGTCCCATGAGACCTACCAGTGAATTTAGGGGCTATATAATTCTGGGACCCACCCATCACATAAAATTCCCATGCATTCAATCATGTACCAAATTATTATAGTCTATATGTGGAATAATGATCAAGGATTGATAACATAGAAATTCATAACATATTTTCCCATTGGAACTTATCATACATTATCTTCCTGTGTATAATGATTGGTTATATGGGTCATAAATTGATTTTACTAGTAAATGTATTAATAATAATTTCTAAGTTAATTACCTCAATAAATATAAGAAATAATTAGGGATTCACAATTTTCAAAAAAGTGCCCACAATAAGTGATTTATATAAATTTTTAGATAATAGGTACTTGTCAAAATTAATAATTCTCAAAGATATTAGGAAATTATATTTCAAATGGTAGGATAACAAAGAAACACTTACATTATACAACATTATTTAAATTCTTTATTTTGGTTTATAAATTGTATGATAATCATCCATAGCATATCCCCCATGAGTGTCAGACCAAATGCATAGTAAGGGAATATTCAACATAAACTAAGATGATGAGCGAGATATACCTAACCAAGTATTTTCAAGGTTATTACCCCTAGATAAATCTATTCCAAAAACAACAGTCACTTTCTTGTATCTATATAGGTATGTATTTTCTTGAAAAATCACTCATTTTTTACTTAACCAAAGTATAATACTTCTATAGCTATGATGAGGTTTATGCATAGTAATGACTTATGAAATGCGAATAATGTGAGTGAATGGAATGATCACATGGGTGAGATATCTTAAGGATGGAACATACAATGAAATAAAAAAATAACGGGATAATAACTTGTGGATTAAAAAAGGATACGACAATGTTCATGTAAATATGAATTGTAAAGAGAGAGAAAATTAACCCTTACTTCAGCATAGTAATGACATACATAAAGGGTATAAAGTAAGTGATTTGAATAATGTTTACATGATAATAATTCAATGGGGAGATAATAATGCGTATACATATCAATGAATCATATAAAATGAAAATTTAAAAAGAAATTACAAATAAAGAAATTCAAATAGGAATTGAAGAGGGGGAAGTAAGAAACCTTACCTATATTGAGCTTCTTATAATGGAAAATGTCCATAAATCCCACAAAACTCTTCCAAAATGAAGATAAAGCTAGGGTAGATATTTCTTGAGATAAAAATAAAGAGAATAATTTTATTTTTTATATGTAAGAATGAGAAGAGGGTGGGTATTTATAAGTGTGGTGAGTGGAATTTCGTGGAATAATTTATTAATTATTTTATTTTTCCACTTTCCTTTAGTACCCCACTATAACCATTATACTCATCTACCAACCTTAATGATACAATATAGTTTTTAGTGCAAAAAATATTTAAATATAACTTACTTGGACTAAATGAGTCATGCTTCCTTAAATATGATGTCATACACCATTTTTTTATATTTTACCGTATTCCACAACTTTTACCATATTTTACTATTTTACCAAAAACATCTAAATTTATCCCCTTGGATAATTTTGAAATCATAATTCAAAATTTACAATCTATTTTATCAAATTCATTTTTGATTTACCTATATTATCTCTTTTCCTTTAGGTTTAAACATTCATAAAAAATAAAGTATAAGAGAAAACACCCTTTTAATTTGGTAAGTAATTTACATTATAAAACAACTTAAACCCTAGATACCTAACCTCTAATTAGGCCAATATATTCCATATGGTAAAGGTGTGAAGTGGGGGTACTTTATTGGGGTGGCTAACATTGATCTAGTGGTTATTTACACTAACTTGAACTTCTCCAGCTGATGGTTTTGATCCAACTTCACTTGTTGGGGTTCTTCTTGAGCTTGGTCAAGGGTGAACCTCAGTGATGATACCTCCTTCCCAAGATCTGATAAATTAACTTCATAAGGGATGTTTTTACTGGTTTAATCAATGATTCCTACTTTCTATGATAATTAACTCTCATTATTACCCTTAATATATATTAATCCTAATGGCCAATTCTTAATCACAATACCACCAATGACCATATTGATAATGGTCATATAGAATAATGATCACAATGTACAAACATAATATAGAACAAGAGTAAAATTATCCAATATTCCTATAGAACAATGGTCATATTAATCCTTATATATGCACCAAAATCTAAATCCCTTCATATCATTCCCTATGTTCTTACACCATGTCAATTCCAATGTTTATTGTTTTCTTCTTAGTAACAGTGTATATCATATAATTGTTATTCTTTTTCGAGTATAATCCATAGGAGTACAAGATTATGGTGTTTTCACACATTATTATATTCTTTATGGTGTTGTTTTTATCTTTTTTTATAAATTTAATTACTTTTTGTTTTTTTTGTATCACTATGTGTTGTACTATTTTGATGAAATAATAAAGTGTGCATTGTGAAAAAATCTTATGATGAAAGGTTTATTTGTTATTAAAAAATATTTGGTATTAAATTGAGATGGTTGAGTCATGGAATAAATTTCACCATGTTTTATGATTATATTGTGGAAATGAATTGAGAGATGGTTGAGTCAGGGAATAAGTTATATTATTGTATTGGTTGTGAGTTGGTTGAGTCATCAAATGAATTGTGTTTCCTTGTTTAGATTATGTAACTAGAACTGTGTTACCCATAGGGCGGAATAATGGAAAAGGAAGATTCTAGAATGGGGTGTTGCTAATGGGATCAGGGGGTATGTGGTATCTGATTTTAAGTCGTTCACCCCACATATTGTAATATAAGGGAGCGGGAAATATCTCGTCATTTTGATGTGGGGTGTACTATTGTTGATCCAATTGAAATGTAATCATCTGATTTTCTTGATCAATTTATCCAAGACATCTGATCAACTTCGTCGTGACTTCTGCTAATCCGCGCGTCGTCTTCTCCAGCAAGACACCGAGAGTTCTTTTCATCGAATCTCCATGATAGATGTCGACGAATCATCCATCCAAGCTTTGAAACTCCATTTGAGTGCTCTGATGATCTGAATAAGATCAAAATAATAATTCAATTTCATTTGTATAATATTAATATGAGAAAACCAAGGATTTACGGTGTGTAGAAAATTAATATTTAAAGACGGTGATAATCGAAGTTGCGAAAGTAAGGTAGTATAGAGTCATTGTTTCATTTCCTATAAATACTGAGGCCTTCATCCATCTGTTACTACTAAGTTTTGAGAAGTTCTCATTCCCAGATAAATAGAGCTCTATGAATCCCTCTGGTTTGTAGAAAGAAGCTCCATGGGATTTTTTTAAATACGTTTTAAAGAAAATGTATTTCATAAAAAACACTTAGGTAAAAAAAATAAAAAAATCTCTAAATGCGGAAGCGTAGCTGCCACCTTTACGCTTTGGGAGAAAGGCAGCAATAGCGCTCCCACCTTTTGGGTTAATTCGAAAGGCAGTAACCTAGTTTCTGCCTTTCTTCTAAAAAAATAAAATATTTGTTTTAAAAAAAATTATATTTTGTTTTGTTATATATATATATATAATCAGAAGAATTTATCCACTATTTAAAATCTAGAAGTACTTCCATTAATGCAATTTGGATTCTGACATAAGCTCTCACTCATGGATCCCTTTTTTAAGAGGGCTTAACCTAGAAATCATTCTGCATTTCTGATGTGGGATTCTGGTTCTCCCTTTCTAATGCAGAACATTCTGCATTTCTGATGTGGGATTTTGTTTCAAGTACGTAACTTTGAAAAACTATAAAATATAAACCATAAGACAAATATAAATGAAACTTAAAACATGGATTAAACAAATAAAGAATAGTTGAAAAAAATAATTTCATAAAAAATGATGATAAAAAATAATTTATAATCTTTCAAAACCAGCTACTTGAAGCATAAAAATGTTTCAAGTACGTGACTTTGAAAGCCTATAAAATATAAACTACAAGACCAATATTATTAAAACTTAATACATGGACTAAACATATAACAAATAGTTAAAAATAAAAATAATTTTGTAAAAAATGTTGATGGAATATAATTTATAATTTTTCAAAAACACCGACATGAAACTTAAAAATGTTTCAAGCTTGTGACTTTGAAAGCCTATAAAATATAAACTATAATACTGATATAATTTAAAGTTATAAAATGGATTAAAAATATAATAAATAGTTGAAAATAAAATTAATTTCGTAAAAACTGTTGATGAAAAATAATTTATAAGCTTTCAAGGACACATACTTGAAACTTAGAAATGTTTCAAGTACGTGGCTTTGAAAGACTGAAAAATATAAATTATAAGACCGATATAATTTAAAGTTTAAATATGGATTAAACATATAATAAATTATTTAATTATTTAATTAATAATAATTAATTAGTTAATTATTAATAATTAATTATATAATAGTTAACTAATTAATTAGTAATATAATTATTAAGCATATAATAGTTAATTAGTTAATTATTAATATAATTATAAATTATATTTATTCATTATAATTAATAATTAGTAATTATTAAAAATTATTATATAATAATTAATTAGTTAATTGGTAATATAATTATTAATTATATAATAGTTAATTAGTTAATTAGTGACATAATTCTAAATTATAATTATTCATTATAATTATTCATTATAATTATTCATTATAATTATTAATTATTAATTATTAATTAGTAATTAGTAATATAATTATTAATTTTATAACTATTAATTTTATAATAAATAGTTAGTTAATTAGTAATTATTAATAATTAATTAGTTAATAATTAATTATTTAATTAGTAATATAATTAGTTAATTAGAAATATACTTATTAATTATTTAATAATTAATTAGTTACTTAGTAATATAATTATTAAATATATAATAATTAATTAGATAATTAGTAATATAATTATTAATTATATAATTTTGTAATTAGTTAATTTGTAATTATTAATCATTAATTATATAACAACTAATTGGTTAATTAATAATATAATTATTAAATATATAATAGTTAATTAATTAATTTTTTAAGAAAGATCGAGCCAACACCCTTTTATAATTAGTTAATTAGTAATATAATTATAAATTATAATTATTCATTGTAATTATTAATTAGTATTTATTAAAAATTATTATGTAATAATTAATTAGTTAATTGGTAATATCATTATTAATTATATAATAGTTGATTATTTAATTAGTAATATAAGTATTCATTATAATTATTAATTGGAAATTATTATATAATAATTACTTAGTTAATTAGTAATATAATTATTCTTTGTAATTAATCATTATAATTAATCAATATAATCATTCATTTTAATTATTAATTATTAATTATTAATTATTAATTATTAATTATTAATTGCTGATATAATTATTAATTATATAACTATTAATTGTATAATAATTAGTAAGTTAATTAGTAATTATTAATAATTAATTATATAATAATTAATTAGTTAATTAGTAATATAATTAGTTATTAAATAATTAATAATTATATTACTAGTTAACTAATTAAATTACTAATTAACTAATTAATTGTTATATAATTAATTATTAATAATTATTAATTAAGTAAATAATTATTATACAATTAATATTTATATAATTAATAATTATATCACTGATTAACTAATTAATAATTAACTTATTAATAATAATAATTTATAATTTATAATTTATAATTAATAAATAATAATTAACTAATCGATTATTATATAATTACTAATTAACTAATCGATTATTACATAATAAATTATTAATAATATTAATTAAATAAGTAAATAATTTATTATATGTTTAATTCAGGTTTTAACTTTAAATAATGTCGGTCTTATAGTTTATATTTTATAGCCTTTCAAAGCAACATACTTGAAGCATCTTTAAGTTTCAAGTAGGTGGTTTTGAAAGCTTATAAATTATTTTTCATGAACATTATTTATGAAATTCTTTTTATTTTCAACTATTTTTTATATGTTAAATCCATGTATTATGTTTCATTTATGTTGGTCTCGTAGTTTATATTTTATAGGCTTTCAAAGTCACGTACTTGAAACATTTTTAAGTTTCAAGTATGTGTCTTTGAAACCTTATAAATTATTTTTCCATCAACATTTTTTATGAAATTATTTTTGTTTTCAATTATTTATTATATGTTTAATTCATGTTTTAAGTTTCATTTATATTGGTCATATATTTTATATTTGATAGTCTTTCAAAGTCACGTACTTGAAACCGAATCCCACATCGGAAATGCAGAATGTTATGCGCATGAAAGAGAGAACCAGAATCCCACATCGGAAATGCAGAATGATTTCCAGGGTAAGACCTCTTATAAAAGGGAGCCCTGGGTGAGAGCTTCTGTCAGAATCCAAACTGCTATAATGGTAGTACTATTGGATTTTAAATAGCGGATAAATTCTGCTGAAAAAAATATTTTTTATTTTTGTTTTTTTGTTTTGTTTATATATATATATATATATATAAACAAAACAAAAATAAAAATAAAAAATTTAAAGAAAAAAATTGGTTTTAATGGAAAGGCGACATTCACGATGCCACCTTTCACCTGACACCAAAGGGGGAATCCGTGATGCCGCCTTTGAGGCATAGTTTTATAAAAAAAATTAAAACCAGTCATTTTTAAAAAAATATTTTTTAAAAAAATGTATTAAAAAACTCAAGCTCCATGCATTTTCTGTTCATTTGATGGCAAAGATGCTTCCATGGGCAAACTACATGTGCATAGCACACTAGTTTTTCTTTGCGAAGAACATTATTACGCAAAGCCATTTGGGAAGCATGTTATTCTTACATGCATACCTCCCAGTTTGTGCGAAGTATCAAGAACCCAAGCACTCTCATTTTTTCATGAAGGTTTTAACAGTATCAGTATACTTTGGCATGATGAATGGTGGGTATATGCCTCTATATGAGGTTTTTATGATTTTCTCGCACACACAATGAATCAAATAGGCAATGTGATAATTTTATATTCTTATGAAGTAATAAAAATGGGTTATTCATTGTTTTATGTGAAGGAGTGGTGCACAAAGGTAGTGTTGTGTATCACCAAAACATGCACTCTTGAGATCCGATGCATACACCATTGTGTACGGGATTAGTGGACAGTTTTTTTGTTCAAGCATATGTGGAATGAGTGTGTGATCATGTTTTCAAACAAGAAGTGTGGACAGTGAGTGTGTGTATACAAAATGTGAAGAAAAAGGAGTGTAGTGTGTTTCATACATCTTTGTATAAAGAATTAGCATGGTACATTCATATAATACACATGCTTGTGATAATATGTATGCATGGAAATAATTGAGTTGTGTAAGTTATGAGCAAGGCTGGCTGTTAATCATAAGATTATACTGAGTGGAGTTGAAGTACATCAAGGCCAAAAAATCATTGAATTATTAGTCGATGAAAGTTGAAGACCTATTCATAAGATATATTCATTGAAGAAATATAGGGATGCTAGTATAAATAACAAGAGATTTTTGGGAGACATCTTAACTAGTAGGATTAAATATAAATAACACTAGTGGGATTCTAGTCTAAATATCCCTTTGAGATATGGTACATTGTAATCAGTTGTGATCAAGCATTATAGGAGTTTTTCTGTGAGGAATTTCTAGAGATTGTAATTGTAATAATTTTTTTTTTACTAGTGAATAATTTATGTCTCAGATTATCCTGAACACAACAAGGACATAATCACCCACATCTAGGGTGAACCTTGTAAAAATCTATAAGTTCATTTTTAGTTTTTTTAGTTATTTTCATATGGGAGAAGTGAGAGTCTAAAGAATGAGGGATCGAGATCTTAACCGGTCACTTAGGTTGATTTGAAAAGTATATATTGTAAAATTACAACACTGATTCACCCCATCCCCATATCAGTGATATATCTGAACCTATACACTTCAAGTGGTATCATATCACAAGGTTACATTTATAAGGATTCTATCATTACTAAATATCTAATGATGGAGAGTTTGAATTTAGTCAATAATAGCAGAGTTTCTTTCTTCGATGGAAATAGCTATTATGGATATAAGAATCAAATGCTTCCATATCTTCTTTCACAAGGCCTTCAAGTTGGTGATGTTATAAAAGTTGGTTTTATTCTACCATGATTAGATTCTCCCACGATGCATGATGATAATATAAATATTTAAGTATATGGGAAAGCCAAAAATTCTATTTTTTTCATCCTTATCTGATAAAGTTTTCATTAAAGTGATGGGATGGAAAATAGCCTAGGATATTTGGGATAAACTCGAGAATATGTATGAAGGTAATGTGAAGATCAAAGAATCCTAACTTTAAATATGGATATCTAAGTTTGAAGATATTTGAATGTCTGATGATGATACTGTTTATGAATACTTTATCTGGGCGAGGGATATTGTAAGTCATATCAAGGATTTTGGAGATAATTTGGAATATTCATCTATTGTCAAAACATGCACTCATGAGATCCCTTTCCTGTACCATTATGTACTAGTTTATTGGATAGTGTGTTTGTTTAAAAATATGTGCAATGAGAAACAAATCATGTGTGTGATCATGTTTTCATGAAATAAGTATAGACAATGAATGTGTGTATATAAAGTGTGAAGAAAAAGGAGTGCAGTGTGTTTCATACATCAATTTGTAAATAATTTTCATGGTATATCCATAGAATAAACATTCTTTTAAGAATATTCATACGTTGAAATAATTTAGTTGTGTAAGTTGTAAGGAAGGCTGATAGTTAATCATAAGATTATACTAAGTGGACTTGAAACAGAGCAAGGCCAATAGATCACTGCATCAGAAGTCAATGAATGTCGAATACTTATTCACAAGATTTATTCATTTAAGAACATGAGGGGTTCTAGTATAAATAATAAGAGTTTTTCAGTAGACATATCAATTGGTGTAAGTTAGTATAAAGAACACTGGTGGGATTCTATTCTAAAGATCTTGTAGATATATGGTCTACAGTAATCAGTTGTGATCAAGAATTATATGAGTTTTTCTGTCAATAATTTCGGGATATTGCCTGTACATGTAATCACATTGCTTATTACTAGTGGAGAATATGTGTCTTGGATTATCCCAAACACAGAAAGGATGAAGTCACCCATATCAAGGGAGAACCTTGTAAAAATCCATGTTCATATTTTTAGTGTTTTCTGTTGTTTTCATATGGGAGAAGTGAGACTCTAAATAATGAGGGATAGTTATCTTAGTTAGTCATAAATGTTGATTTGAAAATATTAAATTCTAAAATTACATCACTGATTCACCCCCACCCCCTCTCAATGATACATCCAAACCTGGACTCTTTTCCAAGGTGCCCCAGGCTCTCAAGAAGCTCCTCCCATGCATTTGGAGTCACACACTCAAGTAAGAGATCCTCTCATTCTACTTTTTATTAAAGTTTCTTTATTATCTTATGCCTTCTATTTACAATATGTAATGTTAAGATATGTCTTTCCATGTCCCTATTAATGGCCATTTGATTCTAAATGATGAGATACCATGTTTTCTCTCATAAAATCATTTTATAATGTTTTTAGTGACGTTCTTATGCTGTTGAAATTTCACCATGAGTTTCCATTCCAAAATAGTTGTGTAGTGAATATCATACCCATTTCCTATCAATGGTATTCACATTTATACACTTATACTTATTTTAATTGGGACTTACATGTATTTATTCTAGACTCCTTCGTTATGGAATAAAATATTATCATTAATGAATCCATGTTGTAAGATATATGTGAAACACTTAGGCATGTGAATGAAATGAAAGTGTTCAGTGTGCAAGAATGATATGGCACTCCAATGAATTGGGTAATGTTTACTCTCATGAGATTTCATTTTGGGATAGGGGTTAAAACTAATTCCTTTATGGTACTTTTTCCATCATGATTTCTTGGAAGTTCTCCTAGACCCATGTTTATGATACATTATTTTAAGTTGTTTCCATATTTTCCATGTTTCTTTTATGTTATCTTGTTATATCATACCTCATTATTCATGTTTATGATTCTCACTCCTTATACTCCCCATTGATATACTTATTTTATAACATGTATCACCTTATTCCATGTTTATTCCCTTACTGGGATTTATTTCTCACCCATTTCTTACATATTTCCCCAGGTGATCCTGTGCAGTTTTAAAATCCATGTAATTTTAGAATCATGTTAATGAATGTTTCAATAATTTTGTTTCATCTCATGTTCAATATTTTATTCTATATACCTAATTCCAAAATACACTATACTTCTCAATCTTCCAGGTTGAATTATGGGTTATTTTATGTAATAAATCATGAATTATTGGGTAAAAATGAGAAGGGTTATTGTATGTGTGGTTAAATGTGGTTGATGATAAATAATGAAATGAATTTTATGGATAATGAAAATTGGTTGGAAATGTGAAATGTGGCTTGTGGTTTATGTCTTGTGTCATGTTATGTGGTTTTATTTATGTATAAGTGGCAGAAAAAGTGACGGTATTTTGAGTTGGTTTGTTTGTTTGTGAACCCATAGGTTGGGTTTGAGTGTTTGATATGATATATATATACTTTTATATTCATTTGGATTTCAATATGTACCCCAACCATGTCAAGAACTATGTTCTGACACCCACATAGTCATCCGGGGGTGTTTTTTCAAAAATCTCATGAGGAGGATGGATAGATGGGTACCCAATCTTTACCACTCTCTCTTCCAGGAAAGGTAGTTTTTGCATAAGTTGTGATGGTCAGAGGTCTGTTAGTGAATTAGATGGTGGTTTTGATAGACTAGGTGTTTTCGGGTGAGATGTGATTGTGCTTGTAGGGCAGTGGCTAAAGTGTTTTTAGGTGATATGTTTTATGACGATGCTTTTGGGGTGTCTTCTGGTGGGTTCATTCATGGTAGGATAAGGGAACAAGGTTAATGTCTTATGTATACATGCTACCTTACTACTATGGTTATGATTGTGGATGTGTTGTGGCCTAGGTGTTTTTGGTTGAGACGTGATGTGGCCATGCTTGTGGGGTAGTGATCCCAAGCATCTTCAGGTGAGGTGTGTTGTGACTGTGCTTACTAGGCGGTGTAGGATATAGAAGATATAGAAGGACCAGGACGTATGACGCTGGGGTGTGAGAGTGGTACACCAGTGAGAAAGAAGTTCGGGGTACCCTTATCAATGTGATTCCTATTATATTATATTACTTGGATTGAGTTATTTGGTGAGGTTGGGTTTGGTTATTATACCTGTATAGGTGATGTTTGGTTCTATTTTTTTCTCATAGGTGCATTAGTATGCTTCTTTAACATGTGCACAGGAGACTTTGGTTTTTCTACTGAGTATACTTGTATGCTCACCCTGCGTATATAAAATAGTTTTCAAGTATCATGGAGGGCTACATGGATCGTGATGGACATTACTAGCTCAGATCCTTGATAATTGTTGTGTCACTATTTAAGCTTTACTTTTGGGTATTCACTTTGGAGACTTTTATTTGTATCAGTTTTATTTATACATGTATGTGGAATGGTTTTGGATTTAACTTATATTATGTTATGGAGTTATTGTGGATGATTTATCTTATCTTATAATCCTATTTATATTATAGAGGGTAATTCCTCCTATACATGAGATTTTTATACCTTTGATGTTAGTCGCCTACCTGAGGCCTACTGGTGGAGGGACTCGGGGGGTTCGTTATCTCTCTCCCCTCATTGTGGTTTCTTTTGAGGGATGGGATCATGATAGTCACATATAATCATTACATGTGGTAATAGATATATCTTTGGATATATAAACAAATTTTTAGTTTGGTGGAAAGAAAATAATGAAACTCCTATGGTGGGAAGCATCATATCAATTGGGTGTGAACGACCCTTATGTTTGATGGGTTGTGGATGTGATGATATTGGTCAATAGATAGTAAATGTGACACTAGGGTGACGGTGTGAGGTAATATTTTCTGATATGTGGTTAATTAAGTAATACCGCATTTAAAATTTGGATCATAAATTGGGTGGATTTGGTGCATCAGCATCGGTATCAAGGTGGTTTTGGAGTGATCCGAGAGTGATTCAGGTTGATGGTGTACTAGTGCTCAGGTTGAGAGTGTGAAAAATGGATAAGGTAATTATTGATATGACCATGGAATTATATTGGGAGTCGAGTTTGTACTTCATTGTTGGTGTTGGATGAACCATGATTCATAACATGATCTTTGGGGTGAACCATGATTCATGAGGTGAATCGTGATTCATGACATGATTCATAGGGTGAACTATGATTCATGACATTATTCAAGGGTAAATCATGTGGTGAATCATAGTGATGGTGTCAGTTGGGATGAAAATTCTTCCAAATCAAGGGAAGTTGGTGTCATGGTTTGGGGTATGATTAGGACCCAACGTGTGAGGATCATATGTAAAAGTACTGAGTTGTAGAGAGGTGTTCTCTTGAGGATGCATTGATGGGTAAAATGAAGTGTTTTCAGAAAAGTTGGAATAAGGAGGTCTGATTATAATTCTTACATGTGTTTGGATGAAGAGCTTCATTTGGGACATGATTGAGGTGGTTCGAGGGTCAGAGTGAAATTTTGGAAAGAAAAGTCAGTGCATCCAGCCTCGGTATTGGGTTGTGCAGTGGAAGTGTGTTTAGACTTCGGAGATGGAATGTGACTATTTGGTGGTGGTTTAGGGGGTGATCCATGGTTCATGAAATGAGTTTTGGGGTGAACTATCATTCATGGCATGATTCAAGGGGTGGACCAAGATTTTCCATGTGATTCCAAGGGTGAATCATGTGATGAAACATAGTTTGGTGAGTTTTGGTGAATTGATAACCAGGACAGGTCAGGAGGCATGTTTCAAGGGCTTCCATGAATTCTCGCAGATGATAATCATTATTGTGGGGATTTTTTAATAACTCACAGATTTTTGAGTCATTATTTAGATAGGGATCTTGAACTTTTCATCTAGTGGGAGGTTTTATAAGAGAATTGGGACCCATAATGTGATTCTGAAGGTTTTAATATCTTAAAATAATGTTTTTATAATTATAATGATGCGTGTTTAGGTGCCTTGGGTGTTTACGAAATGTTAAAGAATGTCCAAGTGGTCGGGCTACTGAAATTCTACAGCTGCAGGCCATTCTCATCATGAATGGGTCATTTATGCCTTAAATTACTTTTTGTTGGGTCCCTTTAGGCCATGAATGGTTGTCTGATGGGGGGAGCCCACTACCTGGTCATTTTACACCATGAACCAAGGGTTAATGCTGTGAAATTTTGGCCTAGTATTTGGGTCATTCTACCTTGAATGGTTCAGGGTGTGAACCAAAAGTTCACACTGTGAAAGGTGTTTGTATTTTTTTAAACATAAATGAGGTATTGAACCCCCCCCCCCGGTCAACCAATGCACATGAGGAAGACCTCACTACTAGCCCCCCCTCCCCATTCCCTTTCCCCCTTGATATGGGGTGGTTCGATGTTGCGTTTTTTGGTGATTTTGGGTAATATCATCCCTCTATTATCAGTTAACTTTATTTCATGATGATTTGGGTGACTCCATCTAGGGTTTTAGTGATGATTTCACCAAAGCATGGTGAAATCATCTGTGAATGATTAGGCTTTCATGTGCGATTTCTAGAGGAGGACTTGAGGTGATGCCTACGTACTGTCAGAAAGGCTTTTGGTTGAGTTAAGAAACTACCCTATTTTATTTAATATTTTTGGTAAAAGTAGATGAAATTGATGATTGGTTAGGAATTGTGTGATATTTATTTTAATTGGGATGGTTTCAAGGTGTTCCACGAACCTTCTACAAGTGGTTAGTTGAGGTTGCAACATGATGATGATACCCAGTAAAAATTTTGTCAATTATTCCTCATTAGTTTAAATTAAATAATTTATTATGATTGATTTAATTTAATTATTTATGTTTTATGACTTGAGGTAGGATCCCATACGATAGTACAAGCTTAGACAATGCATGGATGGACATGACTAAGGTGTTATAGATAATCACTTGGGTGGTAACATCTTTTCAGAGGTAGGGGTCCGTTTAATAAAAATCCATATACTTTTTATGCATGAATTCCTGCTTCATACATGTTTCATCGGTATAGGTATGGGTTTTTGGGAACAAAAATGGTCAAGAGATAGTGATAGGATGGTTTTTGGACTCTTATGCTTGAGATGAGTGATTTTTAGCACTTTAGTAAATTTAGATCTCCTGAAAACTATGTATCCAAGTGGAAATGGTGTTGTCTAAGTTTTAGTGGGGCCTTGGGTAGGTCACAGGGTACGATTGGTGATGTGGGTAGCTTAGCATAGTTTCTCTAGTTCTATTTGGATGAGTATGAGAGGCATTGTCCTTTTGGAAAAGGGTGACACGATTGCACGTCTCACTCCGGTTGAGTGAAACGTTCTTGAGGGTGGTCTAAGGCTCGGAGAGAATTTTGGGTAGGATGAGTCCACTTAAACTAGACAAGGTGTGATAGAGAAGAGTTTTCCTCCAAGTATTTATTTGACATTTCTTCCTTAAGAGATGTAAGATGGGTTCCCATTGTGGGTTGTGAGTATTGTTTGAGAATTAGTGTTGGGATTCCAAGGGTGCTTAGAGTGCAGTGGATTTGGATAGTCCCAAGGTAGTAGGACTAGAAGTGATGTTGATTTCCCACTAGTAAATTGATTTTCATAATGCACATACTTTCCACATATAAAATATTCAACCATTGATGAGTTCTTAGGGAAACCTTTATTTTCATCCATTGATTCAACTGAACTTTTCATTTTTCCTCAGTAATTACTTACTTTGTACCCTTCTTCTCCATATATAAAACATCTTCTCATTCCTTTGAGGAATTCCCTATAGTGATTTTCCCATAATCTTGACATAAAGAAAACTAAATCTTATTTCCCCCATGGTCTCCATCACTCGAACTCTTAGTGAACTCTATCATTCTCTTATTTTATGAGTTTGAGAGTGTGTTGAGGTTCAATTTTTTAATCATATGACGGGATAACTGATTAGGAATAATCACAATATCCTTTACTCTAGTCGTCATCTCATTTGGTTTCTCATCGATACACTTTCTATTACATTCAACATAAACCCAGTTCGTTTTGGTTTCCAACATTGACTAAAACCATAAATCATAGTGTGAGAAAAAATATTCATATTGGGAAACAACATAATCATTAAACATTATTTATAAGATTTGTAAATCATGACACATTTATTTAAATCTAAGACACTTTAGGTTTAACCCAGTTCAACCATCTTCATCTATTAAAATACTTTATGATGGTACATAAAGATTTTGTTAATTTCTAAAGAATACTCCCAGGAGTGTCAAACCAGGTGCACAGTAAGGCCAATTGTTGTGTACTAGGTAATTCTCTAGTCATGATTAAAGTTCCTTTTTTGGAGTTATTACCCCAAGATACGTTTGTTCCAAAACCATGTCCACTTATCCATAAAGATATGTAATTGATCAGAAACCACTTGCTCTATACATTACCAATATTCAAAGATATTTTTACATACATAGCCTTATCTTTAGAATTATCCCAAGGGTTCTCACTAATGTTTTATCATCCTAGTTTCGAAAGGTTAACTAAACCTTTACTCTGATACCAACCAAGAATACCCCAATCCTTTTAAATATATTATTATGTGGTTCTTAAACATAAATAACCATTAATATGACATAACTATAGTAAAGTTATAGTGTCTTTGGAAGACTAGGTTCTTAATGAATAAAACATGGCATTATTCTTTTATTTTCCATAGTGATTTCCTAAAATCCATTTGAGCTTCTAAATCAACATGGGATAACCTAGGGAATACATAAAGAATGGGGTGATCTAAAATCCTAGTAAGGGAATAAACATGATAAGGAAACATAACATGTGCTTAAAAGGTATAACAAGATATCATAAAAGATAATACACATGAGTAATCACATGAAATCATAATGTAAAGAACATGGTATCATAAGATTATGGAATTATGGGAAATGTGGAAACAAAATATAACATGACATAAACATGAGTCAAGGATAATTTCTTAGACAATATTGTTGTGAAAGTGGGTTCCCTAGACCCAACTTTATCAGTAAACTTGATTACCATATCTTGGATATAGTGAGTTATGGATGATGTTTACTTACCATTTTAGTGTAGACATTTCAACGTCCACTATTAAATGGTAATGTCCATAGATTAATTTTCATATCAAAATGTTATAAAATATCTCATGATATAATGATAACCTCAAGATACTATGACATTAATCTTAAATATATTTCCTATGGTCTAGACACATTAGACTAATTGGACACATTAGAGGTTTGATTATCAGGTGTCGGGGGCTCATAAGCATTGATACTTCTTCTCATGAAGTTCACACTTTCTGATCTCTAGTAGTTGAGATAATTATGATAGACCCTCCAATAGGAACAACATTTGTTTTGGGTGTCATTGGATGTTCCTATCTATAGACATGTGCATTGGTATCCTAACTTGTGATCATTATCAATTTGTGTTATTCAATTTTATACTTTGATACAAGGTAGAAACCATGATAATGAAATCATAGTGAGGTAGCTTGTGTTGGATGAGTCACTGGTGGTATGATATTGGTTGAATGGTCAAGATATAATTTTTCACTTTCAAGTTGAGGAAGTTATATCCTGAGCCTTATTGATCAGGATGGTAGTGCCTTTATAAATCCATTTTCATAGTAGTCGAAGGTAAATCCATCTGGATAGATCAACAAATAATAAAGAAAGAAAGTATGATGACACAAGTGTGCATACTTCTTTATGAGATATTCAAATATAAAGATATTATATTACATAGTGTGTGTTTGTAGGTTGGTTTTCATTGCTATGACTACTCCTTATCTATTTAGGGGTCTTGATGGGTTGCTAGACTTCACTCCTAGTCTATGAATAGTATTCAATGCTATCGAGATAAGGGCATAGAGGGTCACACACAATAGTGTATTCAAGAATCTTCCCTATTCTAGTGAATATGTATATATAACATGGTGGGCCCCACCACTGTGGTCCAGGATTTTCCCAAGGATGTACTATCACCAAGGAATAAATAGATTCATGTTATTCAAGTTTACAATAAATTGTATTGAATTTATTTATTAAATTTATTTATAAGTATTAAAGTAAATACATGGAGAATATTATTTGAATAAATATTATTTTAATATTCAAGGTTCATTTAATATTTTTAGGAATGACGAGTTGAGTTAATGGATTTAGTTTTATCACATAAGATATTTATTATATTATAAGAAATTTATAAAAATATAAATGATATTTATGACTTAGTATAGTATTCATAATATATTGTTTATATAGTGTGTAAAATATTTAGGGTCGGGGAGCCTTTTCTAGGTAATTTCATAACACGCTATATATAGGAGGAGAGAGGCTCTCGCAGGTGGACTATTCACTAAGATCTCTTCAGAGCTTATCTCTCCTATCCTGCTTTATAGAGTGAGAATCTCTAGATGCATGTGATCAGATCAAGCTCTCCCTCAGGCATCGAAGGAACATTGGTGTGGTGATCGTTGGGACAACGAATACATCGTCAGATCACCACCCTAGCACCTGAAAGTCTATGATCGATGCTCCTATGGATTTTTGAAGCATGTATAAATGATCTAGAGGGATTCTGATTTGGATCCTTTGAGTAGAAATTGCTAGTGAAAATTTGATAATGAATATGTGGCTTCAAATCAAACAAGGTATTTTTGGTTTAATTTTTGTTCTTAAACTTCTCCATGTGTTATCCTTAGGCCTTACCGAGGTTGTTCTTCACCGGTGATGATGATGTCACATCGATTTCTAGTGTAAAAATTTTAAATCCTCAGACCAGTTGCTTCTGCTACGCAAACTAGTACCTTCAAATGGTATCATGGTGGCACGTGAAGATTTTAAGCCATGGAAAAATTAAATTTGCATTAAATTTTTAAGAGGGTGTCATTACGGTCCCAACACCATAGAAGGATTTTCAATCCTACCCTAGATGACTAGTTTGCGGTCATTAAAAGTTTTAAATATGGGTTGAAAAATTGTTTTTCTGGTTTTAAATATGAAGAACTCATATTTATATATGTTAATTTTAACTCAAAGGTCCTGGGTGGGGATGGATTTCGATGAACCTGGGTATTTCGTCTTGATTCTGATGGCATGGATAGGGTACTCCGATAGGGAATTAATGTTGTAATATTGGGTTCTCTATACTCAGCTATGTAGTACTTTTGATTACCATATCATGTATACAGTTAGATATACATGATGTAAACTTACCATTATAGTGTAGATATTTCTGTGTCAACTATTTAATGGTAATATCCATAGATTATTTTTCATATCAAAAGGTTATAGCAGACCCCAGGAAATAATGATAACCTTGAGATACAATGACTTTTATCTTAAAAAAATGTCATAGGGTCTAGATACATCTTATTGACTAGACACAGTATATGTCTGACTATCAGGTGATGGGGTATCATAATCATTGAGACTTATTCTCATGAATTTTTCACTTGGGGATCTCTAGTGGTGAGATCACGAGGAAAGAATCGCCAATAGAAACATCACATGTTTTGAGTTTCATTGGATGTTCCTATCAATGGACATGTGAAATGGTCTCATGAATTAAGACCATTTCCAATGTATTCCATTTGATTGTATACTTTGATGCAAATAAAAAACCATGATAATGAAATTGTGGCGAGGTAGCTTATGTTAGGTGCATCATTGGTGGTATGGCATTGGTTGAATGGTCAAGAATGGATTTTTCGCTTCTAGGTTAAGGAAGTAATATATCTTAGGCCTTGTTAATTAGGATGGTAGTACATTCAAAAGACCATGGCCATGATAGTTGCGAGTAAATCCATCCAGTTTGATAAAAAAATAATAAATCAAGAAAAGTAAGATGACATGGGTGTGCGTCCTGCTTAATGAGAATCTACCCTATTCAGTTGAATAGCTATATTGGACACGGTGGGCCCCACCAATGGGTTCCAGGTTTTTTCCAATGATATACGATCAGAAAAGGAATTAATAAATTCATATTATTCAAGTTATGAATAATTGGAACTAAATTTATTTATTAAATGTATTTACAAGTTTTAAAGTAAATACATGAAAAATATTAATTGAGTGAATATTAGTTTAAAATATTCAAGGTTCATTAAATATTTTTAGGAACACCAAGTTGAGTTTATGGATTGAGTATTATCACATAATATATATTTATTATATTTCAAGAAAGTGATAATAGTATAAATTGTATTTACAGCTCAGTGTTGTATTCATAATATTATTTATAATGTGTAAAATTATTTGGGGGTCGGGGTTCCATTTCTAGGTAATTTATTAACACACTATATATAGAAGAGGAGAGCCACTCACCAAAAACTATTAACTACCACTCTCTCTTTTTATCTCTCCTACATTCTAGAGAGAGAGGCTCTGGATCCTAGAGTTCGGATTGAGCTCTCTCACGTGCATCATAAGCAAGGCGATGCGGTGATCATCGAAGCATCGAAGGCATCGTTAGATTTCAGCACTAGCACCCATAATTCGATGATCAACATTCTCATAGTTTCTAGAAGTATGTGTGGATGATTTATAGGAATTAAACTTCAGATTATATGAGAAATGACCACCAATGACAAGCATATATTGAGCATGACTTCAGATCAAATTAGGTATTTCATGGTTATTATTTTGTGCTTAAATTTTTTCACATGGGATCCTCGGGTGGTAATCGGTCAACGATTCACTGATGATGACGAGATCATGTGGATCGTCGGTGGAAAAAAAATTAAAATCTTATATTTTAGGACTTCTGGTGCATGTCTGGTACCTTAAGTTGGTATCAGAGCAATGTGTGATGTTTCTAAGCTAAAGAAAAATTAAATTTCTAATAAATTTAATAAAGGGAGTCGTTCATTTCCCAACGTCACAGACAGAGAGTAAAAGGGGGTCGGGACATTTTCATATTGTTTGGAGGACCTCTCACCACCATCGTGAAACCATCATGCAGCCTCTACTACCCTCGCCACATGGGAGCCACGGTGCCACTACCAAAGATACCCTGCCATCATTTGCACTCGTCCAGATGCGGTCATCCGAGATCTGGCCGATCTCAGACCTCCTGTATCCGGTGTCCACCTCACCACTGTTGGGATCTGTGGCGAGCTCCACCAGCCACCTATCGGGTGCCCCTACCCACCACCACATATCGGCCAAACCACGGGTTTTTTTTTTAAATACGTTTTTAAAAAAAATATTTTTTAAAAAACGCCCAGGTTAAAAATATTTTTAAAACTGCCCCTCAAAGGCGGCAGGTTAAAAAATATATATATATATATATATATATATATATATAAAACAAAAATTTTCAGCAGAATTTCTCTGCTACTAAATATCCAGCGGTACTGCCATTACAGCAGTCTGGATTCTGACAGAAACCCTCACCCAGACCTCCCTTTTATAAGATGGCTTGCTCTGGAAATCATTCTGCATTTTCGATGTGGGATTCAGGTTCTCCCTTTCCTGCGCAGTACATTCTGCATTTCCGATGTGAGATTCTGTTTCAAGTGCGTGACTTTGAAAGACAATAAAATATAAACTATAAGACCAATATAAATGAATGTTTAAATATTGATTAAACATATAATTAATAGTTGAAATCAAAAAGAATTTCCTTAAAAAAGATGATGCAAAATAATTTATAAGGTTTCAAAACCGCTTACTTGAAATTTAAAAAAGTTTCAAGTACGTGAATTTGAAAGACTATAAAATATAAAATATAAAACGAATATAATTGAAACTTTAAAGATTGATTAAAGATATAAGAAATAGTTGAAAACAAAAGGAATTTCATAAAAAAGATTGATAGAAAATAATTTACAACCTCTCAAAACCGCTTACTTGAAATTTAAAAATGTTTCAAGCACGTGAATTTGAGTGACTATAAAATATAAACTATAGAACAAATATAATTGAAACTTTAAACATTGATTAAACATATAATAAATAGTTGAAAACAAGAGGAATTTCATAAAAAATGTTAATGGAAAATAATTTATAAGCTCTCAAAATCGCCTACTTGAAACTTAAAAACGCTTCAAATACGTAAATTTGAACGAGTATAATTATATAAGTAATAATTAATAAGTAATAAGTAATAATTATAATGAATAATAATAATTAATATTTATATTACTTATTAATAATTAATAAATAATAATTACTAATTACTAACTAATTAATTATAATTATTAATTATATTACCAATTAACTAAATAATTAGTATATATATAATAATTAATAAGTAATAAGTAATAATTATTAATTATTAATTATAATAAATAATAATAATAATTAATATTTATATTACCAATTACTAATTAATAATTAATAATTAATAATTACTAATTAATTACTAATAATTATAATGAATAATAATAATAATTAATTACTAATAATTACAAATTAATTATTAATTAATTACTAATAATTATAATGAATAATAATAATAATTAATATTTATATTACTAATGAACTAATTAATAATTAATTTGTAATTAGTTAATTAGTAATATAAATATTAATTATTAATTAGTTCATTAGTAATATAAATATTAATTATTATTATTCATTATAATTATTAGTAATTAATTAGTTAATTGGTAATATAAATATTAATTATTATTATTCATTATATATGTAATAATTAATAAATAATTATTAATTAGTTAATTAATAATGATTAATTAATTACTAATAATTATTAATTAATTACTAATAATGATTAATTAATTACTAATAATTATTAGTTAATTATTATTAGTTAATTATTAATTAGTTAATTAATAATTATTAAATAATTATTAATTAGTTAATTATTAATAATTGTTAATTAGTTAATTATTAATAATTGTTAATTAGTTAATTATTAATTAATTATTAATTAGTTAATTATTAATTAATTACTAATAATTATTAATTAATTACTAATAATGATTAATTAATTATTAATTAGTTAATTATTAATAATTATTAATTAGTTAATTATTATTAATTACTAATTAATTATTAATTAGTTAATTATTATTAATTACTAATTAATTATTAATTAGTTAATTATTAATTAATTACTAATAATTATTAATTAATTACTAATAATGATTAATTAATTACTAATAATTATTAGTAATAATTAGTAATATAAATATTAATTAACTAATTAATAATTAATTAATAATTATTAATTAACTAATTAATAATTGACTAATAATAATTATTAACTAATTAGTAATTAACTAACTAATAATTAATTAACTAATTAATAATTATTAGTAATATAATTAATAATGATTAATTAATTATTAATTAATAATTATTAATGATTAATTAACTAATTTATAATTATTAATTAACTAATTAATAATTATTAATTAACTAATTAATAATTATTAATTAAGTAATTAATAATTATTAGTAATATAATTAATAATGATTAATTAATTATTAATTAATTATTAATTAATAATTACTAATTAATAATTAATAATGATTAATTAATTATTAATTAATAATTATTAGTAATATAAGTAATAATCATTTAGTTAATTAGTAATATAATTAATAATTGTAACTAATTAATTAGTAATTAGTAATTAGTAATTATTAATTATTAATTATTAATTAGTAATTGGTAATATAAATATTAATTATTATTATTATTTATTATAATTAATAATTAATAATTATTAATTATTACTTATTAATTATTATATATATAATAATTATTTAGTTAATTGGTAATATAATTAATAATTATTACTAATTAATTAGTAATTAGTAATTATTAATTATTAATTATTAATAAGTAATATAAATATTAATTATTATTATTCATTATAATTATTACTTATTACTTATTAATTATTACTTATTTAATTATACTCGTTCAAATTTACGTATTTGAAGCGTTTTTAAGTTTCAAGTAGGCGGTTTTGAGAGCTTATAAATTATTTTCCATTAACATTTTTTATGAAATTTCTTTTGTTTTCAACTATTTCTTATATGTTTAATCAATGTTTAAAGTTTCAATTATATTTGTTCTATAGTTTATATTTTATAGTCACTCAGTTTCACGTGCTTGAAACATTTTTAAATTTCAAGTAAGCGGTTTTGAGAGGTTATAAATTATTTTCTATCAATCTTTTTTATGAAAATCTTTTTGTTTTCAACTATTTCTTATATCTTTAATCAATCTTTAAAGTTTCAATTATATTCATTTTATATTTTATATTTTATAGTCTTTCAAATTCACGTACTTGAAACTTTTTTAAATTTCAAGTAAGCGGTTTTGAAACCTTATAAATTATTTTGCATCATCATTTTTAAGGAAATTCTTTTTGATTTCAACTATTAATTATATGTTTAATCAATATTTAAAATTTCATTTATATTGGTCTTATAGTTTATATTTTATTGTCTTTCAAAGTCACGCACTTGAAACAGAATCCCACATCAGAAATGCAGAATGTACTGCGCAGGAAAGGGAGAACCTGAATCCCACATCGAAAATGCAGAATGATTTCCAGGGCAAGACATCTTATAAAAGGGAGGTCTGGGTGAGGGTTTCTGTCAGAATCCAGACTGCTGTAATGGCAGTACCGCTGGATATTTAGTAGCAGAGAAATTCTGCTGAAAATTTTTGTTTTATTTATATATATATATATATATATATATAAACAAAACAAAAAAAAAATAAAAATAAAAATTTTCAAAAAAAATTAAAATTTTTTTAGGGGAAAGGCGGCATCGCGGATGCCGCCTTTCGGGTAAAGGCCAAAGGCGGCAGGCGCGATGCCGCCTTTGCCCCGAAACACAAAGGCGGCATCGCGCCTGCCGCCTTTGAGGGGCAGTTTTAAAAATATTTTTAACCTGGGCGTTTTTTATAAAATATTTTTTTTTAAAAACGTATTTAAAAAAAAAATCCGCCAAACCAAGGACCACCTACGGCGTGCCCTAGCTAGCCAGATCTGTTCAACTCGAGCATCCTTGCACCCTACCGTGAGCTGGACCCCCTACAGCACCTATTTTCCCAGCTTGGTAGATCCTTGTTGCAGCCCCAAGCATGAGGCACTCCACTCATGGTTGTGTATGGACCCAGAATTCTTTGAATTAGGTTGGGACATGTCTGCCCAACTTGGAACAGGTTTGGGCGGTTTGCTCACCCTAGAACACCTCTGCACGGGGTCTGTATCAACCTAGAATGGACTGCGGGGGTTCGGCCCAACCCGCATAGGCACTGCTTGGTGTTTTCGGGGTTCATATAATTTTTATAATAAAAAATTATTGACATTAATTAATTTTATTTTGGTTTTAAATCAAATTTTTTATATATTAATTTGTTGTTTTAAAAAAATTATGCAGGATTAATTAATTTAATCAATTGTTAAATTAAATTAATTTATTAATTTATTTTTTGGTTTTAAAATTAAATTAATAATTGGATCAGATGACGAATATTATTGAATTAAAATAAGAGTGAGTTTTAATTTAATAAAATGTCTTTATAAAATATTTTCAATGTAATTTTGATTTAATTTCTGCATTTATTTTAATACATGAGTTTAATTCCTATTAGACTGATCATAAGCCTATGACCGTCCAATGTATGTCTGGTGAATGTTTATTTATTTATTTAATTATTTAAATACATGTTTTTAATAATTAGTTTAATTAAAATACAATATGTGTATCGTCTAAGCGTCATTATCTGTATAAGGGTCTACACGTCCATCTTTTGAGTTGTATTTTATACTCCTGAGACTCCATCATCTACGAGCGATTATTATTGTATAATGATGAGATGAACAGAGAAGCACTTCATGTTGAGTTATGGTGACACCCCAAATAGTATTTTGAGGCATTGGATGGGCAGATGCTTCAATTTGAGTCACAAGCGACACAGATCAAGTTATTACCCCTAAGGTCTAGGTTGATCCATTATTCACTCAATGGATCAACCATTAGTATTGTCCCAAGATCACATCGTCATTTTATTTTTCCCTGGTTTATTATTTTGTAAATTTTTAGTTTACGCACGATCACATAGAATAATAAATAAGAATGCATAGATAAAATGAACTTGTGATGCAATGGGTATTTTCTATTGCATGGTCAGTTGGGAACATGATAGCATAGTACATGCTTATGAAATGGAAAATTATTTCTTTCTTCACTTAAAAATAATAAAGCCCTCAATGGAATATTAGGTCGTAACCACCTTCCATCATTCAAATTTGGACAAAACCAGGTGTTCAAGGTGCTCGATCAGCCATAGATGAGGGTGCCTCTTACTACAAAGGAGTTCTTATGAGAGTGGTGGGTTGACTTAACTAAAGTGGTAGTAAGGATTATTCATACCTAAATTTATATCATTTTAGGTTCAAGTGTTTATTAAATCATGTTATGATTTTACAAGATGGTACTTCACTCAACAGATCAAGGAATCATGAGTTAATGTGGTGTGTTAGTCAAATGCCTACCTTGAACCCTCCTAGTAGTGGCATAGCCATAGCATGTAGAATATGAGGGGAGGTTCTGGGATCCTTGCCACTAGAATTATCAAGTGACAGAGTATTCCGATTCTAACATAGAGGGTTCCTATAATATGATAAAATAGTGAGAGACATTTGATGATTTAATTAATTATTCAAAATGTCTAAATCGGTAATCAAGATAAAAAGTACAAATCTGACTAGTTTTATTCTTATAGAAAATAGAAATTTATACAACAAGAAATAATATGATAAATAATGGAAAAAATAAATGTCCACACTGGCATGAGTTTCCAAGTGTAGTACCGGGGATTATGCACAATACTATTGTACAAAAAATTCAAGGTGTTAGTGTCCCTAATACCTGTTAAGGTACCTCATGAAGCGAGGGTGTAAAAATGCTTATAGGAGACTCATGTATATATCATATGATGGTTGTGTAATAACACTATCATCAACGTCTGATGTTAGTTGTAGTCACTACATCAAGACATGGGTGATATAACATGTAGTCTCATCTCTGTGAAGTTTTCAAGGAGAAAGTGAAACAAGTTATGAATAAGGTGATTATTACATTGAACATATATAAATTTAAAGATAGATTATGATCTTTCAATGTATCCCTTTGTCTATCATTCTCACCCATTAATCCAGTCTTGGTTTAGGTTACAAAATAGAAAATATTGAGTAAACACTTCATTACTTATTTAGGTAATGTTCACCAAGTAAAGAAGAATATAAAAGATAGATTAATATTTAATTATTATGGATAAAGGAAAGGTGATAAGGCCAATGGAAAGAGTAATATCAAAATCATATTCATAATGTCCTTTAATCAAAGAGGTATTAACAGGAGGTTATCTTCATTTCATATCATGAAATAAAACTATGGAAGTTTAATCTAAATAAACTGAATTAAAGAAGCAAGTTATCACTTCTTCTTCAGGTATATTCATAAATAAAATTAATGTTTTAGTTTAACTTTTTGGTTATTAAATAAAATATGTCTTTCACATGTGTATATTAAAATATAGTAACCAAGTTAGTATAGAAATGTTAATAGAAGTAAGGTGTATTCTCCAAGCGGCTGAGAAAGGGTGATTCATAAGTTAGTAGTGAGGAGTATGCAACCTCTATATTTCCAATTGAATGATTCCTATAAAAATAGTATTGAGTATAATAAAAACATTTATCTCACGTGTCCTTTGGAAACAATGAGACATTATTCCAGGTTTCACAATGATTTTTTTTTTGTGTTTAATACTCAACCAATAGTTAAATGATACATGAATCATTGGCAATACCCGATGAATATAAAATGTAAGACTTATTTACCCAGTTATGGAAAGATAATTTTTTTTAGAAAAACTAAACGTACACATCCAAGATATACCCAGTATGGTATTTAGACTCATCCAACCTAAACACCTTTTTTATTATCGATGTATATACTTAGTTTTGGACAAAGGAACCTTTAGAAATAAAGGTAAGCTGCAATGATTTTGGAATTAGTTCAACAAGATAATGTGAACTATTCTAAGTTTAAGCTAGTGGTAAATATACTTCATTATATTCCTTTAAGTGATTAAGGAATACGAAATTTAAGTATGATATAATATTGGTTAGAATATATGAGTTTCTTTGGGTCATCATGTTGAAGAATATCTTGACCAAGCATTCATTGATCAATATAATGTAGCATGGATTTATTTCTAAAAGTACATTACCTTATCTAAATCAATAAATTGATGTTAATGAGGAGGATCGATGATATATTATTACATGTTAACATTTATTAACAAAATGAAGTGTGGAGAAATTCCTAAACTCACATTTTATAAATTAGATTTATGATTTAAGTAATATCAATGTTTCAACTTGTAGAAACTTAAATTATATTTTATGATGTTCTTTACAAATAACGGTGATATCCCCTAACCATATGCCAACTATAATGAAAAATGGATATCATATGAGTCAAGTATGGTATAAATTCATTATTTCAAAAGGACATGTGTTTGGATGTAAAGTGTTTGATAGTATATAAAAAAAATGACATCAAGTTAAACACATTGTGTATTATAGTAATTATCCTAAAAATTTATGAGGATATTACATAAATCCCTAAGATAGAAAATTGGTAGTCAAGTGATAGACTACATTTCTATATAAGGGTTCACATATTTTCTTGAGTAAGTGGGAGAAAAATTAACTTTGTTTTGTTCAATGATTGATATGCACATATAGTTGGCATAGGAACTAGTTCCACAAGTGCATGTGGAACATAAATGTTCCAAAGACACATACTACATAGGAAGGGTAAAACCATGGTGATGGTTTTGTATTCTCTATAGCCGGTGATAAATTATACATTGTGAATAATGATTCCTACAAGTAAGTAGTATATGTAAATTTCAATAATGGATTCCATGGGTCAAAGTGAAAAGGGGATTATTATTTTGAATACTACGGTGCGTATTCGAATGAGGTTATACATGGATGGTACAAGTGTAGTAATAGTAAGGCTCGATTGGTTATATCAAGTCGTTATGCCTAAATCCATTAAAAATTTTCATGTAATAGCTAATTTTTATGATCATTTTATTGAGTATTGGATTTAATGACCACCAATCATGGAAGGTGCTTATACGATGCAATCAGAAAAGAATGGTCACATCATAGAATGCTAATAATGGTTGCAAATTAATGAAATTCAGTTTAGGATTGAAGTTAAAAACTAGATCATAGAATATTCTTTTGGAATGAATGTTTTTCATGTGTCTACTAGAGGTTAGTGGGAGTTCCCATGTTTTCTAAGTAAAATATGTTCAGTAACATATAGAAAATAGATATTGGTCATATAGTTAGTTAAAACTTGGTAGAAGTTTATTTTACAGTGATTGAATTAAAGTAGAAACCTAAGTTATAGGGAACAAGATCTACTGAGGTATATCTATAGGTTTCTAGGACCTAGTAAAACATACATATAGTGACATGGTATTGAAAAAATACAAGCTGGAACAATTCAATAGAGAATTGTTTCCAATGTCACATGGCATAATCTCTCCAAGTAGACATGTCTAGGACATGGTAGGAAATTAACATGGTGATTTGAGTTCCATATGCTTTAGCGATGGATTAATCACATATGCCATGATATGTAAAAAAAATATTGTAAGGATATACTTTATAGAATGAAAATATCAGTTATATCCATGATTAATTCAAGTGAAAAAGTCAGAACTATCCCTTTGTACTTGAGAAAGTACAACGGGTATGTACTTGGTAAGTGGAAAAGAAAGGGTATTGGTTTTTAGGGGACACAAAATAGAATTCCTTAGATCCATGTGATCTTATATCACAGTTAGGCTAAAGGTGATGAGAAATTCAAGCTCGTATTATCCATTGGTAGTCATACCTACAAATACCGAGTATGTTACAGCTTCTAAGGTAGCTAAGAAGTAGATAAATGTAAAAATTTGTTCCAGTTCTTGAAATCACACCTAGTAAGTAGAGGATTTTCATAATATAAATTATGATACTATTACTAGCCAAGATTTCAAGTTATGAAAGTGGAAAAAAGGGATATACTTGAGGATAACATCCCATGAGTAGTTTTTACTCAAGGAGATGAGGTTGCATATAGTATAAATGCCACATGGTGGAATCATGGTAAGCCCAGTAGTTAAATATGTGATTTGATAGAAACACAATTTTAATCATGTGATAGCTAATAAGTATGGTTAGCAAGATGGATCTAGTGAAAGTGGGTGTGTTGTAATAGTGGGTTTCCTAGACCCAACTATATAGTACTTTTGATTATCATATTGTGTATATAGTTAGATATACATGATGTAAACTTTCCATTATAGTGTAGATATTTTCATGTCCACTATTTAATGGTAATTCCCATAGATTATTTTTCATAACAAAAGGTCATAGTAGATAACATGCTATAATGAGAACCTAGAGATACTATGACTTTAATCATAAACAAAGTTCATATGGTCTAGATACATCTTATTGACTAGACATAGTAGATGTCTGACTATCAGGTGATGGGGGCTCATAAACATTGACACTTCTTCTCATGAAGTTTTCACTTGGTGATCCCTTGTGGTAGATCATGAAGACAGAACCGCCAATAGGAACACCACATGTTTTGGGTTTCATTGGATGTTCCTATATACAGACATGTGTAATGGTCTCCTGACTTGAGATCATTTCCAATATATGACATTTGATCACATACTTTGATGCAATTAAAAACCATTATAACGAAATCATGGTGAAGTAGATTGTGTTGGGTGCATCGTTGGTGGTATGACATTGGTTGAATGGTCAGAAAATAATTTCTTTCTTCCAAGTTGAGGAAGTAATATATATCAGGCCTCATTGATTAGGATGATAGTACCTTCATAAGACCATGACCATGGTATTTGAGGGTAAATCCATCCAATTAGATCAAAAAATAATAAAGCAATAAAATGACGATGACACAGGTGTGTGTCATGCTTTATGAGATGTTAAAGATAGAGATATTATAGTAAACAGTTTGTGTTTGTGAGTTGGTTGTCGTTGTAATGATTTTCCTTATCTCTTTAGGGTCTATAATGGGTTACTATATCTCAATCCTATTATATGAATGGTTTTCACTAGTATTAAGATAAGGGCCTAAAGGGTCACACACAATAGCATTTTCAAGAATCTTCCATATTCGGTTGAATTGGTACATTGGATATGGTGGGCCCCACCACTGGGGTCTGGGTTTTGTTCATGGATATTCAATCACCAAAGTAATAAATAAATTCATATTATTCAAGTTAAAATAATAGTAATTGAATTTATTTATTAAATTTATTTACAAGTTTTAAATTAAATACATGAAAAATATTAATTGAACGAATATTAGTTTAAAACATTCCAGGTTCATTTAATATTTACAGGAATACTGATTTGAGTTTATGACTCGGGTATTATCACATAATATATATTTATTATATTACAATAAATTGATAATAATATATATGATATGTATGGATCAATATAATAGTCATAATATCATTTATATTGTGTAAAATTATTGGGGGTTGGGGTACCATTTCTGGGTAATTTATTAACAGACTATATATAGAAGATGAGAACCACTCACCAAAGATTATTCACTGAATCTCTCCCTATTATTCTCTCTCTCATATTCTAGAGAGAGAGACTCTGGATCTTGTAGTTTGGATTGAGCTTGCTCTCATACATCACAAGAAAGGTGATGCGGTAATAGTTAAAGCATCAAAGGCATCGTCAGATTTCCGCATTAAACACCAAAAATTCGACAATCGATGTTCCTATAGTTTCTTGAATCATGTGTAGATGATTTAGAGGAATTCAAATTTTTATTCTTCGAGCAGTGATTGACAGTGATGAGAAAAAATTGAGCATGGCTTTGGATCAAACCAAGAATTGTATAGTTATTATTTTGTGCTTAAAATTACTCATGTGGGATCCTGAGATGGTAATCGGGCAACGCTTCACCGCCGATGATGAGTTCATGTCGATCGTCAGTGGATTTTTTTTAAATCCCGTCTTTCAGGGCTTCCACTTCATACCCAGTACCTGCACTTAATTCCATCATATTGTGGAAATATCAAATAAAAATATTTATTAATTTTTTTAATTAATGTTTTTTAGTTTAAAATCGAACGTTCTAATTTTATAGGCGTTTGAAAAATGTTAAGGATATTCCCATTTGAAAAATTGGAATCACACCAAATGAAAAATAGCTTGACCTTAATTAGGTGGTATAATATGTAAAACAACAACAAAAATGTTAAAAGGGAGGGCCAACCATGTCCCCTTACCTATCCGCAGTAGCTCCCAGTGGCACCCAGTCCTACATCCGCTACACCAAACTCGACCCTCCACTGCCACTACCTCCTTCCCAGCAAGCCAGAGCACCCTACCAGCCATGATCTATCTCTTCCGACTCATTTCCCTCTACCATGACCTCCCTTTAGTGAAGCTGGATCCTCCCCTTCATCGCCTACAAGTTCCCACTCGAGATAGGGCATCCAACCACCTTTAGATCATCGTTGTGGCTCGCCCGACCACTTCCCCACTTCCCTCTATCGACAACTCCTATACAGTTGGACACTCAAATGAGGTCTAGCCTTTCCAACCCACCACTCCACTTTCCTGAAAACCACCAAGTCGATCCCACTACCAACTCTGCACTTGCTGCAGCACCATATAATCAGAAACCTCAATGACATCTCCTTCTAGTCGCATGCGAACCAGGTACCCTATGTCATCGAGGTTGGTCGACTGCACACCAAATCCACCATCCTACCCAATCACCATGAAATATTTCAGGTCCGGATTCTTCCTCATGCAACCATTATGTTTTCGCATCTACTACCAAGACCGACATCCCCCTTCCTTTAACCCCCTAGCTAGATCCAGGCTTCTGACCACTGTGCAACGACAGACAGGTAGGTATTCTTTAATTTTTTTTCAGACAGGCACATGTAACCTCTACCTATAGTGACACTATCCTTTTTCACATACTTTTACATGATTTTAAGCATAATTAACCATCAAATACAAACCAAGGATATTAAATTCTAGTGTCTTTGGATGATTAGGTACATAAAATTAAAAACATAGAACAATAATAAAAGAATATCTTTATTAATCTTCCATAATGAGATCCTAACTTCCTTTGAGCTCCTACATCTTCATAGGATAACCTGTGGAATATATAGACAAAAGGGATATGCTAAAAACTCAATAACGTAATAAGCATGAAAAAAAGCATAACACATGGGTTAAAAGACACAACATGATAACATAAAAGGAATGGATCATGGATAAACATGTGGAAATATAACATATAGAACATAGAATCATATGATTATGGAAATATAGGAATGTTGCAGCAACATATGACATAACGTAAACATGAGTCATGTATAACTGTCAAGACTATATCACATGGTGGACAAAGTCCCATAATGGATTATGTTTACTCCCTAATATCATATATGAAATCTCATGATACTAAACACGACCCAATACATTGGAGCGCTATTTGGGTACACCCATCATAACATGTTCATGCGTATGTGTGCCACATAAAAAATCAAACATAAGGAATAAACATAAGTGTTACCCATGGAATCAAATGAGTATCATAATCATTTCATAAGGCATAACCATGGGCGTATAACACTGGTGTCCATAAAAAATGGATTTAAATCATACATGAACATTCATAGGGTAAAATAGTCATAGATTATGATAAATGATCTCAACTGAAATGAAAACATGTTAAAAGAGTGTTTACAAAACTTTATAAATGGTCTACTTTAGTGTGGTTTAAGGGAAAATATTAATGAGTCTTCAAATAGAAAAAAAGAATAATTGTTTGTATAAAACCAAAAATGAACAAATATTTTTTTTAATGCTGAAAATAGTTATTTTAGACAAAAAATGGTGGCCTAAAACAGATTATGGAGTGTTATTGAAAATGGGTAAGAAATGGGGAAGTTCCCTTTGATCAGACTTGCTTATCGGAAAGAATTGGGAAGGGAATCTTATCAAAACATGTAATTAACCATAAAATAAAGATGAATTGAGATGAATAAATATTTTTGGTACATACATACAGAATATTGGAGAAGTATATAAGAATAATGAAGAATTACATTAGGGTAAAGAGAGATAAAGCGTAACCTGAAGGAAAAAATTGAGGTTCGGAAAGATCTCTTACCTTGTGTCCAAATGTGTTGTGCACTTGCACTTAATATCTTGGATAATACAATTAGATTAATTAATAATTTAATTAATAACCTATTAAATATATATTACATTTATTATAATTTTATTGAGTTCATTTATGTCCATTTTGATGAGTTATAAAGTTTAATTTCGTTGTTCTCGGAGCGTTCAATTCATGATTGGTTCCCATGGGTATAATTATAGGAGTTCTTATCAAATTGAAGAAAAACTCCAGAAGTGGAATGAAATGATATTAATATACTTCTATAATTTTAAATGGTCCCAATATATCATTTTTTCTGATATGAGGATGAATCTTTTTATGAAATGTTAATGATTAAACGTTTAGTTTATTTTGAAAGTTTTTCGATGATCACAAACTAATTTTGTTTTATTATTTATTATTATACATATATATTAGTTCCAGAACATGAAACAAGTTATAATATACATTTCACAATATGTTTTAACCAATATAATATTTTTATTACCATCCTTGAAGGGGGTAATTGAAAACAAGAAAACATCATCCACGAAGGCGGTGAATCAACATATTACAGACGATGTTTTCATTTTGAAGATAAAAGGGGAAGAGAAGATATTTGATGATGGATATTCTATTAAAAAAATAAATTTAAATATATTTATTATAATGAAGTTATAATGATATTTTGGATAGTGTGGGAAAGGATTAGGTAGAAGAAATAAAAAAATAAAAGGGAAAGAAGGGGGATTTTATCTCTTGAACATCGTCTCCTTGAGAACCTCTTTATGCCACTTGGGTTTGGTCTTTTGTTGAGACCAAAAGATCTTAGACATATGGAAGAGTCTTGGGAAGGGAATTAGGTATAATTTATAAAATCTACAAGAATTTTTAGGTGTGAAGATAATGGGTGGTGAGGGTGGTATTTATAGGGGGAGAGGGATGTTTTTTATTATTATATTTGTTAGTTTATTATTTTGGATCAAGACTATCAATTGTGTTGATTCTTGTGACTAAGTACAATAACTAGAGCATGTGAATTCAAGATAATGGACACTTACATCATCCATGACTCAACCATGACTCAAAAATTCATGTATTAGATTATAATGTTGAATACCATAAAATACTGTATTTCACTATTCATCAAAATCCAACTATTTTAAAAAAATTCCAAAAATTCATTCAAACCATTTTTTAAAATGAAGATTTAAAAAATTGGTTCCATTTTATGAAAATAATTTTCCATATATAATGAATTTATTTTTTAATTAAAATCATCATTTATTTGAAAAATATTGATTTTAATATTATAACTGATTTTATGACACTTTAAAATTTTAATTAAGCTCTCCTAAAGTTATATTATAATTATAATACCATAAAATATTAATTTATGAATCTATTTTATGAAAAGAAATTTTCTTTAAAATAATTATATTAATTATAAAATTGTATATAAACATTTATCTTTCACCAAAATATCAACACTTAATTTAACATTTTAAAACAAATTATGTACTTATTCCATGATATAAATATATCATATTCTCATTTATAAGATACCTAAATTTTATTTATACTTTCACAGGTGATGTTACTATTCTAATGGCCATATTACTATTCCTAATTGTCACATTACTATTCCAACGGTCAGGTTACTATTCCAATAGTCAGATTTTTAACAGTCATAAGGGTTTACTACCTCCTATAAATACCACTTATTCCATTCATCAATCAATTATATTTTCTCCCAAGGTTATATATGATTTCATATTTTAAATTATTATTTTATTATAAACTTTATTTTTTATTTCTATAGCTCTTCTTGTGAGTGTGGTCATTCTAGTGGATCAAGAATATCCAAATTTTCCTATTCTTATTATCTTATTTTCTATTTATCATCCTGTTGAAATATTTGGAATTTTAATTAGTTTGTTTACTAACTAATTTATAATTCTTCATTTATAATTTTTTTTGTTGGTTTCTCGATGTGATGTATGTACTTTATACTATATGACAATTATATGAAGAAAATTTTCATTGATAAAATTTTGGGTCATTACAATGCCTGAGCAGACCGACCTGAAACGGGATGGGCTGGTTCTAACTAGCCCAGAACAGATCTAGATGGGTCCACCCTAATCCAAGTTTTGTCAGGATGGTTTCAGTCTGACCCGCCCAGCCTATTCCAGTGTGCACGCTGACCTGAAAATAAAATATATACTTATATAAATGATATGTGTGTATATATATATATTTCAATATATGTAATATTATGATATATGTATAAGTAAAAAAATAAGAATAATCAATTTCATAATTCATATATCAAAATAATCTAGATTTTGAAATATAGTTAAATTAATAAATGGGACAGAATGACAAAAAATATGAATTAAAAATAAGTGTGGATTTTCAATTCAATAAAATCATCCTAAAAAATAATTTATTTTAGATTAAATTTTTATTTATGCAATTATTTTAAAATGAAAGTTTAATGTGTATCGATGGATCATGATCCATAGACTAACCAACACATGTTTGGTGTAAGTTTATTTATTTAATTATTACAATGCATATATGTAATAATTAGTTTAATAAATGACGATCAGTGAGTCATCTGTTTCATTATATGTATAAGGGTATAAATATGATAGATCTCATATTTTTATATTTATACATATGTTTTTAAATGATTTAATCCCTTCCCATTAATCAATTTAATCTTATTTGCAACATTTTATGACTTTTGGTGAGTTTTGAGCTTAAATGTGAAAAGTGGTTAATTCTGGACATTAAACAGATTTATGTTTTCCCTGTGTTTCGAGCATAAATCCTACATATTTCATCCACATCACCTGATTCCTTTTTTAGGATGAAATGGTTTTTTGGATACAAATTATTATTCTAGACCAACTTCCAATTTGAAATCCAACAGGCCAAACAAAATTGGTCAATGTGAACAGTTATTCTGGCCGGCGGAATGGACCATGACTCATTCAATTATCAATATCTCAAGATACCGACCACCAAATGGGGTTCTTCCAGCTGTGTCAGAAAGAAAACTTTACTAGGTAGCTACAAAGTAAATTTCATGGAGAAATGAGTTTATTAATTCCACCCTTCAATCGGTCAAAATATGGTTGGTGGAATAGTGATTGGCAGCTAGGAAAAGTCATGTATAATATTTCGGCCATAACTCATTCCACACGGCACAAAATTCTTTAAAACTTAATGGGTAGATGGTAGAATCCATTAATCACCTTCTATAATAAGGGACCTCGGCCTGATTCTAAGATATGGTGGGAGAACCGAAGCTATCTTTCTGGTGGATAGATCCTGGAGGAGAATATTTTGGTTCTTTCTTTTCTTTATTTTATTCTTCTTAGTTTTATAATGTATACTTCTTCCACCTTCTCCTAAATTACCCTTACCTTGGTGGGGTAAATATTATGAGTGATTTGGGAAGGTTATGTTTTCCATTTTGTAATTTTTGAGTTCATGCTCTTAATGTTATAAAATGTTTTCTCTATTATGAAGTTGGTTTCAATTGTAATAACAACTTATATTATCTTGTGCGATTGTATTTGATTTTATATTATGTTGTTACTATTTATTTGTTTAATGAAAATTATACCCCCCCACTATGTTATGGTCTATATAAAATGGAATATATCAGAACATAGTGGTGAAGTACTTCGCGATCGTCAGTACGTGTGAGATTTGTACTGAATATTCAAGATTGTTTGGTATAAACAAGACCCGATTGGGAATTGCCTTAATCAATTGAGGGTATTCACTAAAAATATTTCATAAAAGGATGGAGATTATACCAAACTAAGATATTGGAAAGGTTTAATCTCCCCAATATCATTAAACAAATAAGTGAGAGGAAGTGATTGTGAAATCTCATTTTAATCGATTTAATAAAAGAGGAATGAATAAATAAGAACTATGATAACATTGCAATTGGAAAACCAATCCCAACCTGATCACCCAACACATATCACTATTTTTAATCACATTCCTATTCAATTTTTCTTAAATCTTATAAATTATTGATTTCTTTAGTTTTGTTTCATTGTTTTCAAAATCAAACAAATTCAAATACAAAGTGACAAACATGATTGTTGTGCACTCCTCTCTGGATACAACTTAGGATAACTACTATACTATATTTTAACTTAATAAATAATAGTTTTTTCCACACCCCATGATAGGTTTGCATCAAAACATGGCACTATTTATGGGGAGGCAGTGCCACAATCTGATTATAAATATTTAACACTTTTCAAAAAAAACATAAAAAAATATATTTTTCCATGATATTTTCAAATGATCATATCTTTAATTAATGGAAAAATTACCCACAAGTGGAACAAGAAGACAAGTTTGGGTATAATATAGTTCAGATTCAAGAACTTAGAAGTGACATAGAACAACTAGAGAGAAAAGTAGAACTTTCATTTGAATCTGTTTGTGGATTTATGGAGAAACCAGAACCTAAGCAAGAACTTGAGGAGGACAAGATGGAAGAATTAACTACTGAGATACATGTGTATGAACAAAAAGATATGGATGGGTTATACATTGAGTGTTAAGAACTACTTGATCCAAATATTCCTTATAAAGTAGAAGAACCAGAACCATTGAAGGAAGATACCACAAAAGCGGTGGAATTTAAAGAAAAGACAAAGGAGCCTGACTGCCTGCCTTTATCTTGTGAAATTAAACTACAAGAGGCACCTCAAATTAAAGAAAAAATTGAAGCTGAACAAACTCGGGGAGATAATATTTTCTTAGAATCTTTTCATTCTGATTTTATTAAATCTGAATTGAGTATTACCTCTCCTTGTTATAAATTTTCAGATTTGGACAACAATTGTATTGTCTTGGTGGATGAGGAATAGAAATAAGATACACATCATAAGGAAAATATGGGGCTCACTAAAATAGATGAACACTTATTAGATGGAGTTCAAGATGATACCAAAGAGGATTTTTATGAGGAAATTGATACACAAGATTCTTACTTTGAAAAGGAGGATTCATTCTTTGTCTTACCCCCGCCATGCAAGTTTAATATCATTTTCATGGAGGTGGATTTTGTGTACTATATTCATGAAGTACTCAACAAAAATAAAAGAGTTTCAATATGGAAAGAAGAAGTGTTGGTGTTTCATATTAAAGAAACTCAACCCACCGTCAGAGTGGGTATAACCAACTAAAACTGCCCATCTAGAGGTATTCAAAACCCAGGGCCCACTTGGGGGATTAAACCAAGATTTATCCTTCTATTCTCATTCTATTTCTATTTTCTTTACTTTCAATAAATTTATTATTTTTTATTATCTACCTTTGTTTGTAGGTTTTTATGTGTGTAACACTTAGGAGCTTAACTCAACATTGCACTACCAATAAGTCAGGTTGTACCTTTCCTTTACACTTTATTTATTGCTATGATTCAATTTAAAAATATTCTTACATGTTAAATCAATTTTAATTCATTGCGGACACTGCATCATTTAAGTGTGGGGGAGGGAAACTTTGTAGTTTAGGAATTTCAATTGTCTATTTTTTTTCTATTTTTCAAAAAAAAATGTGTTTTTTTCAAATTTTGTGTTTTTTTTAAACTTTTGAGCTGAAATGAATATCATCACATATTTTGAAACCCATTTCAATGTGTGAAACAATTTATCCCATGAAACTGAGCTAAAATGAATGATAAAATTAAATTTGTTTCAAGTTCAAATTTATATTAATTTCATGAAAAGTACTCTAATTTTTTAATCCCATGACACAATTCACTGTCTCTATATTTGAAATCACTTTCCTGTGAGGCTTCTAAACCTAATTTTCATAATATTTTCTTTCACCTCATTTCTTGAGAGAACCATACCATGCTTGATTTAACCAGAATTTGATTTATTTCTGTCAAAACTTGAGGGTTTGAGGTACATGTGTTTCAAATGTTTGAGGCATTTCTTTGGTATTAAATCCCCCTTTTCAAAATAATCCATTTTATTATGGCCTGCCATGAACATTTAATCCTTGTAGCCCTTAGAAGCCATGAACAACCTGCTAGGTTAGCCACATCATAAGCCAATTTTCTCTATCTAACCTTCTCTTGAAGTGAAATTGCATAATCTAGTTGAACTTAAGTGTGGGGGGAGCTTGACTTGTGTTGTGCTACGCCATTTGGAGATACTTTGGGTGGAAAATAAAACATTGAAGATATGTTCTTGTTGCTGAAAAAAATCATTATATTGAAAGTTATGCCTTTTCTTGAGCTTTCATATATGAGAAACTATGCCTTTCTAGATCTTATAATGAAAAGAAAGTTGTGCCTATCTGGAGCTTTCATGATACGTGAAGTTGTGCCTTTCTGGAGCTTCCAATAGAGAAAGAATGTTGTGCCTATCTAGAGCTTTCAAGAAAAATTATGTTTGAGATGACTGATACTTTTTCTGCTGAAATGATGAATGGTGTGTAATTTCACCAATTTTTCATGCTGATGGAGCTGATTTACTACTAAGGAGATTGAGGAGGAGACTAAACTTGAGTAAAAATTAGAATAATGAAATTTTGCTTCAAAAAGAGCCAAGCACTCCTTATTCAGCCACAGAATTTTTCACATCTAAATCCTAAGAACCTGAAGCCACAGAACAACCCAATAAATTCCTCATGATAAACATATGTACTTGACTCATATCGGGTGGATATGTAGGAATTTATCAAGCCTATGGTGACCCTTTCATTAGAATTGGATGATAAAGAAATTTTTGAAAATTGATATTTGTGTGATGAGAAAAAAAATTCTTGTTAGGTAATTGTTTTGTGTGTGTGGGAGAATAAATAAAGAGGAAATATATTTTGAACTGAATTGAGAACTTGGAATAATGGTTGTTTATGAGGCATGATATCTTTTGTTTCTTGGTGATAAATTCTTGGATCTCAAGGATATGTGTTTTAAAATTTTCTTTGATTTAATATCGATGTTTACTTGTCCAGGAGTCCAAGTGCTAAGTGTGGTGGAATTGACAGAGCTCATATTTTCATATTTATACATATGTTTTTAAATGATTTAATCTCTTACCATTAATAAATTTGATCTTATTTGCATCATTTTATGACTTTTGGTGAGTTTTGAGCTTAAATGTGAAATCCAACAGGAAAACATAATCAATCAATGTGAAAAGTTATTCTGGCCGGTAGAATGGACCATGACTCATTAAATTATCAATATCTCAATCTACCAACCACTAAATGGGGTTCTTCTAGGTGGGTCAGAAATACAACTTGACGAGTCAAATACACATTAAATTTCATGGAGAAAAGAGTTGATTAATGTCTCCCTTCAACCGGTCAAAGTATGGTTGGTGGAATAGTGATTAGCATCCAGGAAAAGTCATGTTTAATATTTCAGCCTATAAGAAGGGACCTCGGCCTGATTCTAAGAGATGGTGGGAGAACCGAAGCTATCTTTTCAGTGGACAGATTCTGGAGGAGAAAATTTTGGTTCTTTCTTTTCTTTCTTTTATTCTTCTTAGTTTTATAATGTATACTGCTTCCCCCTTCTCCTCAATTACCCTCAACATGGTGGGGTAAATATTATGAGTGATTGGGGGAGGTTAGGTTTTCCATTTTGTTATGTTGGATTTCATGCTCTTAATGTTATAAAATGTTTTCTCTATTATGAAGTTGGTTTCAATTGTAATAACAACTTATATTATCTTGTGTGATTGTATTTGATTATATATTATGTTGTTATTATTTATTTGATTAATAAAAATTATATCCCCCACTAGGTTATGGTCTATATACGATGGAATATATTAGAACATAGTGGTGAAGTACTTGGCGATCATCAGTACATGTGATATATGTACTAAATATTCAAGATTGTTTGGGATAAACAAGACCCGATTGGGAATTGCCTTAATCAATTGAGGGTATTCACTAAAAAAATTTCATAAAAGGATGGATATTAGTCCAAACTAAGATATTAGTATGTTTTAATCTCCCCAACATCCTTAAACAAATAATTGAGAGGAAGCGATTGTGAAATCTCATCTTAATCGATTTAATAACAGAGGAATAAATAAATAAGAACTATGATAACATTGCAATTGGAAAACCAATCCCAACCTGATCACCCAACACTTATCACTATTTTTAATCACATTCTTTTTCAATTTGTTTTAAATATTATACTTTATTTCTTTCTTTAGTTTTGTTTCATTGATTTCAAAATCAAACAAATTAAAATACAAAGTGACAAACATGATTTTTGTGTGCTCCTCTCTGGAGACAACTTAGGTTAACTACTAAACTATATTTTAACTTAGTAAATAATATTTTTTGCCACACCCCATGACAGGTGTGCGTCAAAATTCCTAGATAAAAGTTTTTATCTATATTTTTAATTCTTGACACCCCCTAACATGTGTTCAAGTATTATTGTATAATGAAAACGATGATAAGTGACATACGACACACCGATATTTGATAGCTCACCAGACTATAGTTTAACGCATTTGATGGATGAGTTCTACAACATGAGTCACAAGAGATGTGACTCAAGGAGTTACCCCTAGGGTCTATTTTGATCCATTATTCACTCAATATATCAACCATTAATATCATATCATTATCACATCATCATTTTATTCATGAATGGTTTATTATTTTATGTATGTGAAGTTTTACACATGATAACATAAAATAATAAGAAATCATGCATAGATAAAATAAACTTGTGACACGATGGATATTTACTATTTATTTCATGATTAGTTGTGAGTAAAATCACCTAGTATGTGATTATGAGATAGAAAATTATTTCATTTTTTCATGTAATAATAAAACCCTCAAATAATTATTAAGTCGTAATCGCCTTCCATCATTCAAATTTCATCAAAATCAGGTGTTTGTGGTGCCCGGTCAACCATAGTTGAGGGTGACCCCTATTACTGAGGAGTTCTTATGAGAACGATGGGTTGAATTAATTGAATTTGGAAGCAAATGTACAGTCATAGCTAGCTTGATGCAATGTTAGAGACAAACATTGAGTAAATAATTCTATGATTTTTGAAGGTGGGACTTTACTCAAAAATCAAGGAGTCGTGAGTTAATATGGTTGGCCAGTCAAAATCATACCTTGAACTCTCCATGTAGTGGAGTATCCATATATTTTATACTATGAGGGGAGGTTTAAGGATCGTTTATGCTAGAATACTCAAGAAATAGAGTATTCTAATTCTAGTATAGAGGGTTCCTAGAATTTTATAAAATAGTGGGGTAAATTTAATCATTAATTAAATAATTTCTAAACTAGTAATCAAGATAAGAAGTGAAATATGATAGATTTTTTTTGTAGAAAATAGAAAGTAATACCACAAGTACACTATGATAATATTGGACAAAGTCAATTTCCTATCCATCATGAGTTTTCATATAGTAGTACAGGTGCTTATGCATAATACTACGATATCAAAAATTCAAGGTGTTGGTGTTCCAATATTATTTAATCCACCTTATGAAGTGAGGGTGTGAAAATTTCTTATAGGAGACTCATGAATGAAGTATATGATGGTTATGTTATAATTCTATCATCAAAGTAAAATTTATGTTGGGATACTACGTTAGGACATAGATGATATTACATGTTGTCTCATCTTCGAGAATCTTTTGAGGAGAAAATGAAGTATAGATATAAATAAGTGATGTTTACATTAGATATGTGTAAACTGAAAGATATATTGAGATATTTCAATGAATCCATTTCTCGTATTATTTTTACCCATCTACTCTAGTTTCATTTAAGATTACAAAATGAAAAAGATGGATAAAAATGCTTCATTACCATTTAGATAATGTTCACACAGTAATAAGAACATTAAATAAAGATTAATATTTAGTTATTATGGTGAAAAATTTGAAAGAAAAGGAGAAAAGGTCGATGGAAAGTGGAATGTAAAAGTCACCTTCGCAACATCCTTTATACAAAGAAGTATTAAAAATGAGTCTATTTCCATTGCATATAATGAAATAATTCTATGGAAGATAAATTCAATGAACTGAATTGAATAAGAAAGTAATCACTTCTACTTCAGATATATTCATCAATTACATGTAATGTTTCTATAATAATTGGGTATTCAATACAATATGTCAATCACATATGTGTATTTGAATACAAAAACAAAGTATAGAAATGTTACAATAAGTAAGGTGTATTCTCCAAGCGGCTGAGAAAGGGTGGTTCCTAAGTCAGTTGTGAGAAGCACACAACTTCTAATTTCCAAGTATAATGATTCTAGTAGAACTTTAATTGATTATTACCAAATCATTTATCTCACGTGTCCTTTAGACATAAGGATACATTATTCCAAGTTCAAGAATACTTGATTCATTATAAATACTTGATGAATATAAAATTTAATACTTATTTACCCAGTTTTGGCAAGATAATTTTTTATCATGTAAAACTAAATGTGGAAATAAATGATATATCCAGTATAATATTTAGACCTAGTAGAGATAAACACCTCAGGCAACATTAACATATATACTAATTTAGTTTGGATAAAGAAACCATTAGAAATAAAGGTATGCCACAAAGATTTCAAAATTAGTTCAGCAAAAGAGCATGAATTATTCCAAGGGTAAGCTAGTGGTAAGTATAATTCATAAGATTCCTTAATGTTTAAGGAATGTGAACCTAAAGTATGGAATATTCATGTTCCTATAATATGAGATGCTTTGGGTTGGCATGCTAAAGAATATCTTGACCAAGCATTCATCAATCAATATAATGTTGCATGGAGTAATTTCTAAACACACATTACCTAATCCACAACACGGTTATGATGCTAATAAGAAGGGTCAATGATGGGTCCTTCATTTTAACATTGATTAACAAAAAATTATCTTGGATTAATTACTAAACATATATTTCCTTATACACATCAGAGCCCTGATGTTAGTAAAAGGAGCATCAATGTTGAATTATATATGCATTGAAGTGAATTACATTATTTTCAAGACATTCATCGCAAATAATGGCATTATCCCATAACCATATACCAATTATCATAAATAATAAATATAAAATGAGTTACAGTATGATGGAAATCCATTATGTCATAAGAACATGCGTTTATATGCAATGATTTTGTTAAGATATAAACAAACTTGCATCAAGTAAAACACAAAGTGTATATAAAGTAATTATCCTAAAATTTTCTTAAGATATTACCAAATCCCTATGATATAAAATATGTTGTAAGACCAGTGCGCTGAGTCTCTCCCGCGTGAGAGTTTATCCTCCTAGGGTTTCCTAGGGTTCGATTCCCCCCCTACCTTCCCCACTCTACTCACGGCGGCGGCTGATAATCCTGAAAAACCCTCGGTTTGCAGACGGTTGTCTTCCTCGGTTGGCAGGAGGGCTTTGTCGACCTCATCGACCCCTTCGGCGGCCCTCGCCGGCCCTTGTCGGATTCTCCGTGGGGAGGAAGGCCGAACCCGACACTGGTGTTTGAGTTCATTCCTTTACACAGCACCTGAGATCTTGTGGGAGTTAGAATTTGCAGGTGGAAACCAGATCTCGAACCCATGTTCTGTTGATTTGCTTCTGGGGTTTTGCTTTGCGGTCGCCGGAGTGAAGGTTTTTTGGTCCCCGAAGCCCCGGGCTGAGTTTGACCACACCCATTTTGAGAAGAACGAAGGTTGAACTTCCGACCAGTGTGTGGCGCGACAGATCCCTGGTTCGCGAAGCCCCTGGTTCTGATTTCTAAGTCCTTCGTCTTCGCGCAGGAGTGGCGAGTGACGACTCAGCCGTGAAGTTTGGTCGCGAAGACTCAACTACGTTCTGGTTTGGTGAACGAAGACCCTTCCATGAAGGTAGATCATGAAGAAGCTGTCGCGTTGGGCCTTGAAGGCGTTTGTTCCTTAGCGTTGAAGTTGTCGAGCAAGTGTGTGCTGCGCGGTGGAGGATTGCTTCGTGAAAGGAGGTTGTGGTGTGGAGGCCCTTGACCGCGCAGTGCGGGTTGCGGAAGAAGGCCTTGACCTCACTGTTGAGGGCTGTGTGTCGGGCCGAATCAGATGGAGGCTTCACGCAGTGTTGGTTCTGCGACAGGCAGGTCCAGGGGGTTTCTCTTCACAACAGCCTGGTCGCCGTTGTTTCCCTCCGTGCTGGCTTTGACTGCGTAGTGTGGGTCGCGGAAGAGGCTGAGGTGTGGAGTTTTTGACTGTGCAGACCGGGTTGCGGTTGAAGGCTTTGATCACGCAATTGTGTTTGGGGTTTCTTTTATTTGGGTTGGAGTTTTTATTGTTGGGGTTGGGGAGTTTGTTGTTTGGGCCTCAGACTGGTGGTTTTTAGACTGGATTGGGGGTTGTGTGTGGGCCGTGTCTCCGGGCGGTGGACTCCCATGAGTGTGGGCGGGCATTGTTGTGAAGCCTGACCAGTTGTGGAACCTTGTCCACTACTTGTTGCCCGTGGCAATCAAAGCTCCAGATCATCTTGCCAGGAGATATACCCTCTCCCTCGAGGAATCCATTCAAGGGCTTGTGGGGTTGGCTTGGACATTTTTTTTGTTTTCTTCATCATGGTGTTGTCGTGCTTTCAATTGGTCAGACACAGAGCTATGGATGCAGATCTAGTGAACCAATGGCAGAGGTTGTCCATGACGGACAAAGATAAAGCGTCGATCGAGACACAGAGGAATGAAGATTTTCTACTAGGTAAACGCATGACTCTGATGGTGGTCGGAAAGTTTGTGGAAAATATCTCAGTCAACCAGGGGGGCCTCAAAAGCACCCACCAAAATCTTTGGAAACTGGAAGTTGGAGTTGCAATTCGAGAAGCAGGGAACAATCGCTTTGTCTTTGAGTTCTTCATTGAGAGAGATAAAGATAAAGTCCTTAGAGGTAGGTCATGGTCCTTTGATAATAAACTCCTCATGGAAGAATTCAAAGTGGGTGGGGATGACATCCAACACATTAATCTCACAAAATCACCCTTCTGGATACGCATCAATGGAATCCCTTTTCATGGGAGAACAGAACGGGTCATGAGAGAAATTGGTGATTGTATTGGCCATTTAGTCGAGTGGGACTGTTTGGACCCAATCCAATGGGGACCTGAGGTTCGGACTAAAGCTGGGATTGAAGTCTCAGAGCTGCTGATTAGGGGCATGTTTTTGAAAATCGATGACACCAACACTTGGATATTCTTCAAATTCGAGAAACTCCCAATCTTCTGCTTTTTTTTTGTGGACGTCTCAGTCATCTAGAAAAAGCATGTCTCTCAAAGAAATATAATGAGTCAGGTAATATCATCCTTCAATATGGCCCATGGCTCCAAGCCAAAACAACTAGATAGACCTTTATTCCAGAGAAGGAAAAACAAAAATATCGCAACAGTCTCATGATGGCCCACATAAGGAGGACAGAAACTGATCACGTAAAAGCCATTATGCTCAGACCCCCAGTTTTCCCTAAAGACTGTCCAACCACCCAAGGGAAAACTTCCAGATTTTCCACCCCCTGAAGGACAATGTATCAACATGTTCAGAGCCCATGTCTCAACCAAATGACCCTCCAGAACAAAGATCACCGCCAAAACAGATGCACTTTAAACCACCAGATTCTGATCCTGATCTTGAATTTTCCATGTCAGGTATCCATGTAGAAGGTGACTGTAGTATGTTAGGAACCCCACCACTAGGCCCAACCACCCGTCGAACGTGGAAACGGGTGCAACGAGAGGAAAGAGATGGTAAATCAGAAAATCGGAAACCCATGGAACTGAAACGACAAGTCAAAACATGTCAGCCTGCGGGGATGGACCCAAAAAGATCGAAAATGATGGGTGGAAATATAAAATCGAAGGATACAAAGGTGGAGGCAAGTATGTCCCAGACCCACCTAGAACAATGATTATATTATTATGGAACTGTCGTGGGCTTGGAAACCCATGAATGGTTTGCATACTCCAGTGCAATTGTGCCCAAAGTCACCCTAATATGGTTTTCCTGTCCGAAACCATACTGGAAAACAAGGACACCACTAACATTGCTCTGAAATGTGGCTTCCAAGGCTGCCTCTCGGTCTCCCGAATAGGACATTCCGGGGGACTCTCTCTCCTTTGGAAGGATTCTGTCGACATCAAAATTTTGCCCGTTTCCTCGAACCATGTGGCTGGAAGAATTCATGCAGATCACACCCTTCCATTGACGTTTGTGGGATTCTATGGTTGGTCTTCCCGGAATGAGAAGTGGAAATCATGGGATATTCTTTGCAAGCTTCTTCATGAGCTTTCGGGCCCTATCCTCTTCGGAGGGGACTTTAATGAGATTATGTTTAACAGAGAAAAAAGAGGTGGTGTCGTCCGACTTTCTGCACCAATGCCAAAATTTAGGGACGTGGTCTCTAGGTCAGACCTGGTCGACCTGGGTTATGCGGGTAATCCGTTCACATGGTTCTAGGGTACTACAGATGGCACCCACATCGCTGAGTGGCTCGACAGATTTCTAGGCTCTTCAGACTGGACAACTCTCTTCAGCATGTTTCACATCGACCACCTTTCGCTCAACTATTCGGACCACTACCCAATTTTCATGGACTGCACTCATGGAAAATGCTTTTGGCATGCCAGCAGACCCTTCAGATTTTAAATCTTCTGCTCAAAAGACCACAAATGTGAAGATGTTATCAGATCAAGCTGGAAGAGTATTCACACAGACGTGAGATCCAGCCTCCAGCAGGTCGCATCCGATCTGAGATCTTGAAGCAATAAGAAGTTCCACCATCCCGATCGGCACTGTGATTTCCTTGAAAGAAAATTGCATTACCTTCTTAGTCATCCCCCATCCATTTTCAATCTCTCTAAGATTGGTGCCACTCAACGAGATTTGGATGTCGCACTGCATGTTAAGGAAAGCTTCTGGGAAATGCGGGCGTGGGACACCCACATTACAGAAGGGGACACCAACACCTATTATTTTCACCAGAAAGCATCAGATAGGCGCCGAAAAAATTTTATTCCTTTCATAGCACAACCTGATGGTAAAAAAGTCTTTGAAACCAAAGGAATCTAGGAAGCCTTTATTTGTCTCTTTCAGAACCTCTTTACTACAGGAACTCCCTACATTTCATCTGAAGTGGAGGACTATATCAGAACTATGATCACCAACGAGATCAATCAGGAGCTCTCCAAAGATGTGACAGATTAGGAGATACGTCTGGCTCTGAAGCATATTCATCCTACTAAGGCCCCGAGCCCAGACAGATTCCACGCCCTTTTCTTTAAGCAATACTGGAAAATTATTGGTCCTAACATCTGCAATATGATAAAGAATATCTGGGAAGGGATAAGAAGCAGTGCCGATATCAATGAAACTATCCTCGTCCTCATTCCCCAAATTAAGAAACCTCTTGAGATCCCATATTTTCGACCTATCAGCCTCTGTAATGTCTCTTACAAGATTTTTTTAAAGATCTTAGTTAATCGGCTACGAATTTGGTTACCTGGAAACATTTCAGAAAACCAGAGCGCCTTCGTGGCTAAGAGACTGATCACGAATAACACAATTGTGGACTATTAAGTGTTCCACTCTATGAAAACACGCTCCACCGCAAAAAGAGGAACCATGGCCTGGAATCTTGATATGACCAAGGCCTACGATAAAGTGGAATGGCATTTCCTCAAAGTTGTGATGCTGAAAATGGGATTCTGTCCTAAATGGAAAAATATGATCATGCGCTGTGTTACATCCGTCTCCTTCTGAATCAATGTCAATGGGGATCTCACTCGAGCCTTCGCCCCAACCTGTGGCCTGCGCCAGGGAGATCCTCTCTCCCCTTTTCTCTTTATCTTGGTGGCTGATATTTTTTCTAACCTCATTTTCAGGGCGGTATCCTCTAATACAATCCATGGGGAAAGGGTGTGTCATATAATCCCACAGGTTTTGCATATTTTCTTTGTCGATGATTGCCTTTTTTTCTCTAGAGCAACCAATAATGAATGTAGGATGATCAGTCATGCAATCCATCAATACGAAAGGGATTATTGATAGTCAATCAACCATGGAAAATCGGAAATCTCCTTCAACTCAAGGGTGCCTCAATCCAAGAAAGAAGAGATTTATGCAATGGCAGGCATTCATATGGTTGAGAAACATCAAAAGTATCTTGGGCTACCCACGGTGATTGGCCTCTCCAAAAAAAAGTCTTTTCATCTTTACTGGATAGGATTTAGAAAAAAATTCAAGGCTGGACCCCTTAAAGAATTTCCGAAGCTGGCAAGGAGACACTCATTAAAGCCGCCCTCCAGTCCATCCCCAGCTATTTTATGTCCCTTTTTAAGCTCCCGTCGACTGTGGTCAACCAGATCCACACACGCATAGCCTACTTATGGTGGGGAATGCATGATGGAAGGAACCGTACCCACTGGATTTCCTAGGAGAAACTTTTCTCTCCCAAATCTGAGGGAGGATTGGGATTCCAAAATTTCCTTCACTTCAATAATACACTGCTGGCGAAGAAAGGTTGGAGCCTTATTAACCGTCTATTTTACCTTTGTGCGTGGGTTCTCCGAGCTAAATATTTTCCCCACAAGGAATTCCACGAATCCTCTCTTGGCCCCCGCCCTAGTTTCCTGTAGAGAAGAATTTGGGGTGCCCATTGTCTACTGGAAAAAGGGCTGGGCTGGAGGATTGGGAATGGATCAACTATTAATATCTGGACTGACCCCTGTCTGATTGATAAGGATGGTTTGCGGGCATTTTCCCTTGCCCAACCAAGTTATGAAGATGCCACAGTCAGGTGCCTCTTTTCCGACCAGGGATCAGGGTGGTGTTTGGAAACGATCAATGCTTGGTTCAACGAACATGACAAAAGAATTATCCTGACTACCCCCTGGGTCCCTGACACGGGCCCCGATCATCTCTTCTGGACCAATGACCTATCGGGAGAATACACGGTGAAATCCGGCTACCGGCTCGCCATTGGCGCTCATCCAGCTGATCAGGAAGGGGGGCCTAGAAATCGCTTTGGAAACATAACGTTCCCCCTAAGATTTGTCACTTCTGGTGGAAGGTCTGCACGGTCACCCTTCTTACAATGAGCCTTCTCGTTTTCCGACATATTTCCAGTGATGACTGCTGCCCCTTCTGCCCAAACGTCCCAAAATCCCCCTCTCACGCCATCATTCTTTTCCTAGGGGCGAAGGAAATTTGGAATAAATGGGACTCTGAATCTGATGATTTTATGGCCATAGCCCCCGACCTCCCTTCTATATTGATGCAATTATTCTCCTCTCTCTCATTGACTAAAGTTATCTCACTTCGTACCCTTGCATGGATCATTTGGGTCCGTCGCAACGATGCAGTTTTCAACCACGTCCACAAACAACCCGAATTCTAGATTGACCGGGCCTCATCATGGATTGAGGGCTGGAAACATCACAATGGACATCAAAATTTCTTTGGAGCCCCTTCCTTTTCCCCTCGATGGTTCCCGCCAATGGAAGGTTGTCTTAAGAGTAATGTGGATGCGTCTTTCCCCATGAATGGACTCGTTTCCATCGTCCTTCTGGCCCGGGATCATCAGGGACAAATCATGGAATCCAAACATGAATCGCACCATGCTTTGTGGGAACCCGTGGTAGACGAGGCTACAACCATACTTGACGGTATGATTCTCACTAAAGATCGTGGATGGGATAATATCAACCTTGAATTGGACTGCCTCATCACAATCAATGCTATCAACCACAACAACGTCGGGCTCCAGTCATTTGGCTCCCTCACCAGGAGAATCCTCTCTCTCCATCAAGGCTTTTCAAGCTGCACCTTCTCCTTTACCAAAAAGGAAATAAACAATGCGTCCCATCAGCTAGCGGCCTCTGGCCCCTTTGATGGAAACCAGCTCTGGCTGGACCACTTCCCTTCATGGCTTCGCGTTTGTACGTCTGTTGATCTTCAACATTAATAAATCCATCTTTTTTTCAAAAAAAAAATTGTTGTAAAGTGATAGAATACATTTTTATAATAGGGTGCACATCTCTACTTGAGATAGTGGGAACCATATTGACTTGGATTGATTCAATCTCAAAGATGAAAAACTAGTTGGCATAGGAATGAGTTCTACAAGTGGTGTGGAAGGGAATGTTTCAGAGACACATATTTCATAGGAAGGTTAAATACTTAGTGATGGTTTTATATTCACCATGGTCGGTGATACATTATTCATTGAGAATAATAATTCCTACAAGTAGTCATTATATGGAAAATAACTAACATTGATAAGATCAATTAAAATTCAATAATGGATTCCATGTATAAAAGTAAAAGGGAATTATTATTTTGTATACTGTGGTGGGTATTCAAAAGAGATTATACATGGATGGTATAAGAATCCTACGAATAAAGATCGATTGTAAATACCAAATCGGTATTCCTAAATCTATTAGAATTTTACTTTCCATAGCTACTTTCTATGATCATTTGATTGAAAATTTGATGTCAAGACCAACTCTAATGGAAGGTATCTATACGACACAACCATAAAGGGATGGTGACATCACAGAATTCCAATAAGGGTGAAAGTTATTGAAATCCATTTCATGATTAAATTAAGAAATTAGATCATAGAATATTCATTTGGAATGAAACTTTTTCATTCGTTTACTAAAGCTTAGTCGGATCGCTGCGCTAGCATCCAGAATTCGATTATCGACGCTCCGACAGATTTTTGAAGCACATATGGAAAATATAAAGGGATTATGTTTTGGATCCTTTAAGAAGTGGTCACTAGTGACAAGAATATGATGAACGCACAAATTCAGATCAAACAAGGTATTTTTGGTTTAATTTTTGTGCTTAAACTTCTTCATATGTGATCCTAGGCCTTACTGAGGTAGTGGTTCTCCATCAATGATGATGTTACATTGATCTATGATTGAAATTTTTTAAATTATCAGCCCACCGACTTCCACTTCATGTCATGACACTTTCAAATGTCACATGGTGGAAAAACTTCCATAATGGATTAGGTTTACTCCTTAATCTCATACATGATGTCCCATGATACTAAATATTTACCCAATGCATTAGAGCACTAACTGGGCGCACCCATCATAACATGTTCACAACCTATGTGTGTCACATAAAAGAATCAATCATAAGTAATAATATAAGAATTACCCATGGAAATAAAATGGGTTTCATGATCCTTCTTTATATCATAAACAAAGAAATTTCATAATGAAGGCATTTGAAAAATGATCATAAGGCATGTATTACCCCATCAAATGAATAGAGAATATTCTAGGTATATATGTGAGATCCATATATATATAATTTAGAAGCATTAAATAACATAAAAAGTTGTTTTCATTGATATAAATACTTTAAAAAACATTCTTGAGGAAAATAACAATTTAACTTTGAGTAACATCAAAGGATGTCATCTTTAGAAGGAAATGATTTTGAAAGATCACTTTGAACATTTCTTGAGGAAAAATATTCTTTCCATTTTTAAAACACTTATTTAAAATCTAAAACTTTCTCAAACATTAAAGAAAATGTTTTTTTAAATAATATTTGAAACTTAAAAAGGAATATTTAAAATAATTAGTTTTCATGATGGTGGAATAGTTCCATCCATGATGAATACGTTAAAAAAACAAAGATTCCTTTCATATTTTTATAATAAAAGTAAAAAAGTACCTTGTTTGGAAAATTCTAGGAAGATTCCTTTTGAAATATTATGTAAAAATCTAGTTAAGGTTAGACATGACTTTAAAAAATTGTAGTAAAACATTTTGGAAAACATTTTTAGAAAACAAGGATTTAGAATAAGAATGACTTTTGATTGAAGATATAAATGAAGTTAGATTTTCTTAAAAGCATTTTCTAAATCATTTTAAGTACTAAAGAGAGGGAAAATGTACTATTACATGAATACATCATGAATAACCATATTAGAATAAAATTAAAGAGCTTAATTATAAAATGATCAAATAATTTATTTTAATGGAAATTCTGGCATAAGCAATCCTGATTAAAATGATATTAAAACATAAACCCTTACTGCTTTGGTAACTTTTTAATCATAACTTCCCATGAATGAGGTAGATTATTTATAACTTAAAATCTCATGATTTATGAATGATTCATGATATATTATGTAAAGGTTTAGTATATACACCATTCCAAAGAAATTAGTTTCATAAAAGAATATGTGTCTCAAAGAAAGAAGTTTGAGACGAAACTCTTACAATGTTCGTATCATTGAGGTGAGAGTTAATAAATGGGGTGATTATGCATAAAAAATGCATATATAAAAAAATAAAAGTTTAAATACAACATATATCAATAAAAATTCATTTCACACATAATTGTTACATAATATAATCAACGAAGTAGTCGTATAACCCAATGAATGGAAATTGAGTCGAGAAACCCCTTACATCACGTTTTCTTTTAGTTGAGAGATATTTGACCTAATTTATAGTGGTTTATGCATTTTATTAATTTATACCAGGATCATATTATTATTTATAATATCATATATGATCCTTTTATAGCATCTTATTACCTGTTCTTTAATAATCTTTCATTATCACTATTATTTCAGGTGTTAATTGTCTTGTTTTCTCCTACACGTTTCATCATGAATATTCTAGATATTGAACATAGGATATACTTTCATAATATTCATAATTATATTAATGTTATAAATATCATTTTTTCATTATATATATATATTTATAATCATTATTTAATTTTCAACATGGAGAGTGAATCACATCGCTTCGTGGAGACGGTAGCTCATACGTATGCACGAGCGATGTTATCATTTCCTTAACAGGTGAAAGGATAAATAATTTTATTGTATATTAATTTTAAAGAATAATATAATGTTATATATATAACATATATTCATTAAATTTATCCTTTTTACCTTTTATATAAATCTTTAGTGAAAAATGAATCACATAATTTTGTGAGGCGGTAGTTTGTCGTACACACAAACGACATTATCATTTATTCAATGGATGATAAGGTAAGAAATTATATGATATATTTATTTTATATAATATTCAATTAATATCATATATAAACATAAAATTAATCCTTATTTCCTTCAATGTAAAGTGTAAGTGAAAAAAAATCGCATCGCTTCGTGAGGCGGTAGTCCGCAATACAGACGAATGACGTTATCACATTATCTACGGAATAGAAAGTAAAAAAGGGTATATAAGATATTATAGTTTATTAAGTATAATTATATTATAGATATCATATATGAACATTATATACATCATTATATCCATCCATGAGAAGCGGTGATGGAAAGTGAATTACATCGGTTCGCGAGGCGGTAGTTTGTCGTACACACGGTCAACAGTTTTGTTTCCCATTTGAGGGAGGAGGAGATGGTTGAAGGTTATGGCCTTAATAAAAAAACATATTCATATATATAAAATATACTTAGGTTATTATATCATCAATTTTTAATCATATTTGAAGAAGGTGGAAGAATAAATAAAATAAAATGCTAGATTAAAGACATTACCTCTTCTTCGAACAACTTCATTTGATTTGCACCAAAAGCCTTCCTAGGTTGGATTTATGACCAAAAAAAGGATAGTAGGATTATGTGATGGAATTAAGTAACTTATTTGGGTAGGTATTGACCAAAAAAATGGGTTTTTGAAGTATTTAATTGAAAGGAGAGTGGGTAACCTTTTATAAGTGAGGGAGTGGACACACTTGGAATTTTTCAAAAGAAAGAATTTCACCCATGTTATTCTCATGAAACAAGGCTCAAAAATATACCATGTTAAAACCTTATAAGATATATGGTAAAAATATGACCATAAATTAGGAATTAGACAAGTTTTTTGTCATTTTTAGGCCTTATCATTTTAGTTTGACCCCCCGGTAAACCTATTTTACCTTAACCGTTGTAAATATTTTTTACTATTTTCACTATTCATTATTAATAAAAATTAATTTTACCTTATTTATAATAAAATAAAATTCTGATTATAAATAAAAAATAAATTTTTCCAAATTCAACTCATATAATTGACATAATTTAATTTAAAATTAAACCCACATACGTCTCGAAAAAACAGTTTTTCCAAATAAAAACTTTCAAAAACTTAAATTGTTTTTATATAAAAATTCAATATGAAATTTATTCCAGTAACCTAAATTAATTAAATTTTAATATAATTTAACTTATTTTAATTTAAAACAAATTTCAAACATAATCTACCTTTTCAAATAATTTAAAAGTAAATGAATTTTTCAAAAACAAATTAGATTTTTTCACTATTCATCAAAAAATAAATATTTTTAGAAAATTTTCAAAAATCAAGACGAAGATAATTTTGAAATTTTGATATAAAAAAATTAAGTCTATTTTTTAAAATAAATTTTCTAAAAGTGGTAAAAAAATAATTTTAACTTATGTGCATAAAGCGCGACTAATCCACCTTTCAGAAAAATACAGTTTTTCAAAAAACATTTATTTCTCTTTCAAATGGTTCTTATTTTATTTCTAATAATTGATAACCATTGAATATATTTTATACATGTGTAAAACAAAAGTTTCATAATTTATTTATTCTTATTCATACCCTCCAATTTAATGGCTAGGTTATAATGGTCTTCTTATATAATAATATTTTAATAGAGTGTCGTGTTTTGTTCAAATCTAATGTTGCGTGCATTGCAAGATATCAAAGAGATTGAATTTATTTTAAAAATAATAATAAATTCTTAGGGTATTCCATTATATTCTAATATTAGTGTTGTGTGTCATATACGCTATCCAACATGATGTTTCTCTTTTAAAATCTTGGGGTGTTACAAGGTACAGGTCAACTCTAGTAAATACCCATCAATCCATTTCATAAAGTTCATGGTTTCACACCCAAGACTATTATGACATGATTACGTTCCTCAAAATTCACATTGACATGCCACAAAATAAAACTCAAGTCCCCAAAAATTGGATACTTCTCATTCTACTTCTCGGTAACCACATTTGATCAAATCATCTGACCATCAATTGACACCCCTAGGTCATCAATAAGAAATCTAGACAAATCATCAAGCTCTCATCAATTGATATTCATACCTACATGTTATCTATAAGACCAAATCACCACCAAATTCTGTCCATAAACCCAACCTCAAAGACCACGTTCTACTCACGAAATCCCAACACACTTCTAAAGCACCACTGGAATACAAGAAACATTACCCCTACTTCCTAAGACAACTCTTGTAAATTCCACCAGTCACTAAGATGGTGATCATTTGCACTCATCTACCCCAAGACCCTATGGTATCCTCAACTAATTAATCAACCTACCTATGGTGCTCCCCACCGTAGGATTTTTCCCATGATAACCAATTTCAATCCATGATGCCAACAACCTCTAGAATTTTCCAAAGAACTCACTTTCCATGATCCCAATACACACTTGGTGTGAACTCCAACTCACCCCACCCGCTCATCCAAAAAAAATACTGGTCAAACATCGAATCAACTCTCCATTCTTAATTTATGACGAAAATTATTGAATCTCATTCATCTAGGATGTGCACCATAACATGTTGTTTTATCATAAATAGGACTTGTCAATGCCTAAAACATACCTATCATATTATGTTGTCCAAAACCCTTTTGGAGGTTCGTATAGGTTTTGTTTGTTGACAAGTTGACGAAGGGTGATCAATTGATTCTTGGATGATTTTTATGGATTCTTGTTAATCCATCCTTACTATGAAGTGTTTTGAATCTGTTTAATGAGATATCTGTCTTGAAGTATTTGGGAAGTCTATGTCATAGTGCAATAAGTTAAGTTGTAGATGAAATCACGGTAGACTACAAAGGGTCGATTAAAATGTTTCCCACTCTCTAATCTACCTAGTTGTGCCGCAATGAAGGTTAGAAGGTTCCAAAAATATGGCCAAGACTACTCAAGGACAACACCTGAGCTTCCTTTAGACAAGATGGTGGCTAAGATAAAGCACCAAAAAGTTGAGTGGGTCAGTAAGGAGTGTGTGTATGTGATCACCTATGTGCACAAGCACAGGTGCATGTGAAGTTAGTCCACAACACAGAGCAGAACCATGGTGGAGTGGTAGTGGCATAGGTCGATACCACAAGATAATTCTAAAATTATGTTGGGGAAAATTTATTGATATAAAATTGGTTTCCAAAAGAATTTTTTATCGTGGATTTTAAGTTTTCAGGACATGATATAGTCAAATAAATCCTAGCATAAGGGGGATTTTAGAGTAAGTTTTGATGAGTTTCAGTGTCGCTGAAAAATTTAAGGTGTCCACATCATGGAAAGATGGATACTTTATAGTTATATTTAATATAATAAGAATCCATGTTATATTATAAGTGTATATACTAAAATGTGTTCATTGAGTCAAGAGGAGTTAAGAAAGACATGTGGAGATCATGGGTGAATTAAAGGGTGAATGGTTTTTGTATATCTTGTCAACTGTTGGTACCCATGTCATAGTATCTTAGACCACACTAAAGAAAAGTCTGATGAAATGAAGGTTTAATCATACCGGAGATAACCATGATATAGTATATTCAAAAAAGGATAATTCTAATCCATATAACATTATACCATGCTGCATCTAGGCAGTTTTAGTCAACTGGAATTTTTTGCCAGAAACTGAAAAGTTCAACTTATTACTTAGATCTATAAGTTTCTAATTCAGATTATATGGATCATTATGATCCCATTAATCATGAAGGACACTTTTAAAAATACTAGGAAAAGTATATTCAATCCCAACCATTTGATTGAAAAGAAAAGGTAGGAGAAGCTCCAAAATGACACATTGATTTTAGAGATCTTAAGGTTTTTTCTGGAAGACACAGAGCATGGTAGAAGGAGGAAATTCCAAGATATTCATCTCACAAGGACATCATCAGATTTTTTGTAAGAGACAAACTATGTTAGGTTCATTATTAAAATCTAAATCTTGTGAAGAAAATTAGGAAGTTTATAAAGGGATAATTGAGTTCATCTCATTATTGAGAGGTAGTGATCTTTCTCGTCTTATTTGAATAGTGAGTTTATAGGGAAAATGATACCACTCTATTATGTAAACCAAATTAAGTAGTGCATTATATTATTTTGGTGCATCAAAAAATATTCAATTTCATGCTCCTTGGACTATCTTGGTTAGGGTGAACCAAGTAAAATTATCAGTGTTCCATTTATTACTTTCATCGCTTATCAAGATAGAGTAAGGAAGAGAAAAGTATTATATCTCACATAAATAGAACAAGATCATGATAAATGGATTCAAGGGTTAAAATTTGTTCTACCCTAATTCACCCCCAGGGTAATTCCCTTGATAATATACTGAAAAGTGGTATTTAAGGGAAGATTTATGGGGTGAGGTTTTTTTCTCACAGAATCATGGAAACACTAATGGTGGTGATCACAAAGGCATACCCGTTTTTGAAGGTAAAAATTTCTAGTTATGGAAGATCATGATGTAACACTAATTTAGATAATTTAGAATTGAATTGTACATAGAATTTATTCATGTAATTATAGTGAACATGGAAAGTGGATCCTTATCATAAAGATACTACAAAGAACCAGATATAGATGAAAATATGATCAATGAATTAGGGGGGCCTATGGACACCCTTTTTACACCAAGGTAATGTCCTAAAAAACATCTCATACTATGTGATAAAAGATCTTGAATATTTATGAAGGTGATTCCAAAGTTCCAAATACAATTCTTCATGTTTTATTGAATAAATATGAAGAGTTTAGGATGAGTCTGACTGAAACTGTTGATGCATTTTTTGATCATATAAATGATATTATTGAAGAAATGTGAGGTCTTGGAGAAGATATTGATGATTCCAAGATTGTAAAAAACTATTGAAAGGATTTTCCCATGGTTTAATTACAAAGTGTCCATACTTTAAGATAAGTATCCAAAGGATATATCATTGGAAAACCTTCACAGCACACTTGTCACATATGAAATGAGAAATGATGATAATGAGTCTAAATAGAAGTAAAAATCATAGAAAATTTATTTCAAAACAATGAATTATCTCAATGTTAAAGTAGATAAAAATTAAGATATCATCAATGGTGTGATGGCCTTTATTTCTTATAACCTTAACTAGGGAAAAGGAAAGTTCAAATTCAAGATTCCACTTGTTTATTTCTGATGTTTCAAGGTAGGTCATCTCACTTCTCAGTGTTTTAAAAATGTTCATGATGATAACGATGAGAGAACTATGAAGATATATTTTAAAGTTGATAAAAAAAAGAGATAATCATAGTAAAAATATTGATGCAAAAAAATATTTTTCTCATGAATATGGAAGTTCATATGAGTTTTAAGTGGAAGAAGTTAAAGATTTTAGGGACCATGGTGAAGATTATTTGAATGGATATTATCGGAAAACAATAAATTGATGACAATGATGCCGAAGATGATGATGTTTTGGGGAATTTTGATCTGAAAAATGATCTTGAGGAAGCCCATGAAGAACTTGATAAATAGATGGATAAAACCAAGAATTAAAATGAAGTGGTTCATGACTCAAAGTTGTATATACAATAATAGGAGGGAGAGATGTGAAAATTGAAAGTTGAGATTGGAAAATTAAAATCTAGAATCTTTATCAACTCTGTAAAGGAAGTGAAGATCAAACTCAAAGTGGAAGAATATGTGTGAATCAATTAAGTCTTGACTAATACAGTGAAATAAAAGGTCAAGATGAATAAATAACTTGAAGAATAAATTATGGTTTGTTAAGGAAGTTTGAGGAACCAAAAATAATCCTTGCACGCAACATGATATCAAGTTGTTCAAAGAAACTGGTCCTAGTTGAAGCTAAATAAGTCCCAAGAGTAATCACTGAGGAGATTATTCCAATTCCAAAGGTGAAACACTTTAAAAAAAGGTAAAATATTATATAGAATGACCAAATGGAGAATATAGTCGTGCCTCATGCCAGGACACAAGAATTAAATCCTAAGAGGAAAGTGAATCTAGAAGAAGCTCAAAATCCTACTTATCAAGCATCAAGAAATTACAGAATGACATAAAAAAATTCATTTCTTTGGAAAATTAGGGAACATTCATTATATATATTCCATGGAGAATATATTTTTTGGAGAGAAACAACACCAAAAATAGGAAATCATTTTTCCATCATATTACTATACTTTTAATGATTATTGTTTTTGGTCTGAAGGATATGGATACAAGATGACCTATTGTGCCTCAAGGGTATAACTAAAACTAACTCATGAGACCCAAAAATGAGGATATCAGCAGCTAAGAAAGTTTTCCAACACATTTAAAACTAAAAATATATTTCAAATTTTTCAAGATGAATGGGAGAATACTGAACCAAAAGAGTCCCAAGTTTATCAATCTTCAAAGGAAGTTCCTCAATGATCACAGAAGAAGAATAAATGGTATGAGAAGGAAAATTTTACTGAATCCTATTTAAGTGCATCAAATAGGTTTGACTTATGGGTTCTAAATAGTGGATTCACCTCACACCTGATCAAAAATAAACATCTTATCATCAAAATAAAATATGAAAAAGTTGGAGTGGTTCACTTTGATAATATTGAAGGACTCAAAATCAATAGCACTAAGAAGGCCAAATTTTGTGGAAAAGATTTCCAGAAGATAGATGTTCTCTTAGTTGAAGGACTTAACCAAAATTTTCTGAGTCTGGGTCAATTATGTGACTCAATACATGAAGTGTAATTCAATAAGAAGTGGATATGTTTTAAAGATAAGTATGGATCACTTCTTCTAGAAGGAGAAGAAAACAAAGGGAATCTCTTCTTGATTAGTGAATAAAATTGGTGCATGTTGTCCAAAGGATATGAAAACAAGTTATGGAATAAGTGACTTAGGAACTTAAGACAAATATATTTAGAAAATATGGTGAATATTGAGGGAGAGTGTGACTTTACCAAGCTCATATGTGACAACACACATACATGCGACTCTTTTCAAAAGGGAAAAACAGTTTGAAAGATGTACAAACCAAAAATAAGAAATTCATCAAGAGTATTGGAGATTTTTCATGTGGATGTTTTCAAGTAAATTACTCCTATATAATATGATGTAAATAGGTGTTATTTTTTTATTGATGATTTTAGTAGGTTGTATAAGTTGATGGTGATTACTTATAAGACTAAAGTATACAAGTAAATTAATTTATATCGAAGAGAAGTTGAAAGAATTATAGAGGTAAAAATTCAAAAGTTTCACATCAAAAATGGTACAAAATTCAAAAATTCACAAGTGGATAATTATATGGAAAAATACGGGATTCAATATATAGTTTCAACAGTGAGAAATCCTCTAAAAATGGAGTTGTTAAAAGAATAAATCACATCATTAACAACATTGCTCAAACTATGCTCATTGAAAAATCCCTACCAGAGAAGTATTGGAAGGAAGTGGTCTTAACAATAATGTACAAATCCAATAAGGAATTTCTATATACAAGTGAAGACAAGACTCCATATAAAATGTGGTATATAAAGAATCCCATTCTGAAATACTTTCTAAGAAGCAATTTATTCATACAGAACAAGAATAATATAATGTTGAAAGTGTGTGAAAATGAAGGGATATTTCTTGTATATTCATCCAAGAGTAAGGAATATTGATTCTATAATAAATAGTTAGGAAAAATTGATGATATTTTTATGCCACTGTAACTTCAAACAAGAATATTTGGAATTCTATAAATCATATTTTATTTTCAATTCAGCATAATTTTCATAGAGTTGGTCCGAAATGTGAAATGGAAGATGATGATAATGTTTCTAGCTCAGGGGGTTTTGAAGGGATGAAGCAAACTATGATGAGAGATCCGATGATGAGGAAAATGCAATAGGACCTTCTAGTACATGTAAACAGTCCAGTAAAGATGAAATCACTAATAGAAACATATTAGGTGACTGGAAAAACCCATTTCAAACAAGAAGGATGAAGTAAAATCAGAAAACTATATTGTTATCTTAGTTGGAACCAAAATCTTTTGATGATGTTGCTCTAGATGCAAGTTGGGTTAAATATATGAATGATGATCTTGATCAAATTGAGAAAAACTAGACTTGGGAAGTTATATCGAGGCTATAATATAAAAATATAATCAAACCCAAATGGTTTTTTTAACAAAATCAATGAAGATGGCACTGTGATAAGGAATAAGGAACATCTTGTGTGCAATGGATATTCCAAAATTGATAGGATCGATGTTGATAAAAAAATTGCACGAGAGGCCCGACTTGATACCATTATATTATTTCTAGAGATAACCATGAAAAATGGTTTTAAATTATATCAAATGTACATAAAATAATTATTCTTAAATGGATTCCTTGAAGAGGAAGTCTGCATCAAGAAACTAGATGGGTTTCTCATTGATGATGATGAGAGAAAGGTGTGCCAATTGAGGAAATATCTATATAGGATGAAACAAGAACTACATGCTTGGTAATCAAGGATGGATTAGTACCTATTGAATCTTGGTTATCATAGAGGATGGGTTGATCAAAAATTCTACATCAAGAAAGATCAAGGGCGGCGAGTGGTGTTACTTATATATGTTGATGGCATCATATTTGGAGGCTTAGATGACATCCAATGCAAGATTATTTTAGATTTAATGAGGTGTGAATTTGAAATGTATTTAATCGATGAATTTTTGTTCTTCCTTTGATTGCAGATGATTCAAATTAATGGTGATTAATTTATTTCACAAATTAAATTGGTGCCCTAAACCCAAATTTATCAGTATTTTTGACTATCATACCATGTATATAGTGAGTTATGCATGATGTACACTTATCATTATAGAATAAATATTTCTACATACACTATTTAAATGGTAATGTCAATAGATTAATTTTCATATCAAAAGGTTATATGTAATATCCCATTACCGTTCTGACAGGTTCGTCTTAAACCTTGTTGTGGTCTTCCTTTTCATTGTTTGGGTAAGGGTTGAGTTTGGATTAAGAGGATACCTATAATGGTAAAGTCTGAAACTTGTTGGATTTTTCAAAATTTAAATAGGGTGTTTTCATAAATAATCAGGATAGTACATGTCGTGTAACTAGGTTATATGTCGTGTAGCTACTGTCGAGTGCAATCCACGAAGCATGGTTCATGGTGTGATGGGTGCACACTCTTAATTCCCTTTACACAATGTGAAGTATGTTCATGTCAGTTTTTAATGCGTAACAATGGGGTTTTTGTCTATTTCTAATCTCAGGCATTACATGAAATGAATAGGGGTTACACATCATGTAATACCCCAACTTTAAAGGGATGTTACAAATATGACACGTCTTCTCCGTAATGAACATTAAAACTTTCACAACGTTTAACTAGATTACACACCACGTAACACCCCAACAGTAGCCTATAAAAGGAGGTAGTGTACTTGGTTATTTTTCATTCAATCCTATACAATTACCCTTTCTTCGACCCAAATCCTTCACCAATTATTCTTAGATCCTTCCAACCCTTATGGATCCATTCCTTTGGAGATCAATCAATATTGCTTTGGCTAGTGATATATGGGTATGTGTTCTTCATTTTTCTTCATCTATATCTCTTTATCCTCTCTTGGATCATCTTGGGATTGATGGATCTATGCCTTGTGGTGTTGTATCTTTATTCTAGGTTGAGTTTCTAGGTCTTCTACACCTTATTTCTCATTGATGGGTTCCATTGTGGGTTTTGAGTTTTGGGAAGAGATAGGTGGTTCCATCCCGAATTGCCAAATTGATTATTACTAAATTGTTTGATTTATTTAAATTGTTGATTTAAATTCAATTTCTCAAAATTTATTTCAATTAAATTGATAAAAACCTAATTCCAATGAATCAAGATATTTGAAATGGTTTGCCACAAAAATTTGGAAAACCCCCAATTCCATTGAATTGGGGTGTGTTTATAGAAATTGGATGATTTAAATTTTTCAATTTAAATTGTGGATTTTATGGAAAAGGTTTCAATTAAATTATTGAATTTAATTGTGTAAAATGAATTTTGAAAAGAATGTAATTGTTTTTTAATGGATTTCAAACTTGTGAAAATGGATTAAATTGATTTGATAGAAACATAATGTTTTATCTCATGGAGAGGGCATGTTTTTTATTAAAACATGTTTTTGTTTTAAATAGAAAATTGGAATTTTGAAATTGATGAATGAGATTTAATTGAATTTTAAGTAGTCTTAAAATAAATTTCCCATCATGTAAGAGAACATGAAAGACTTAGGTAGTTTGTGAGTTATTTGGGTACACTATACGCTATTACAACATTCTAAAATATAACTATGGAGGGACAGATCCCTGGTGGTAGGGTGAAGATTCACCTCTGGACAGTGTTAGGGGAACATGAGTACACTCATTTTACTGAGATCACTTAGAGAGAGAGGAATAAAATAGTTAGTTAATACTATCATACCTACTTGATATATGACCATGATACACGCTTGTTTATTTATATATGAGATATAAATGTATTACAATGTTGTAAAACTTCTTTACATGCCTTTTCTAGAATTACATAAGTTATTTTAAGTAACTATTTTATTTAATCCATTTTTTTAGAAATATTCCATCTCTTGTAAAGTAATTCTTGTGCTTTAAAAGTATTTTCCATCATTTTGAAACTGTATAACATGTTTTGTTTAAATATTTTTTTTAAATTGGAAAACCTATTTATTTTGAAAATTGAAATATTTTTTGGATAATATATATTTGGAATTTTTCATGGAATCTTTTGTGGTATCCTATTGGGCTTAGTCATACACCCTACTTTTTCCTTCGAGGGTTTATAGACTTTCCCCTTCCAAGTTTGCGCAAAGGGAATGGGTCTCTTGGAGGTGGATCCCACTGTAGAGCTTTATACTTGGTGGGTTGTTTCCATAGGGACCTTGGGGTTGTTTACCCTATTTTTAGTACTTGGGTTGTAGTGATTTGGGATTTTTATGCCTCCTTGTATTCTAGTACATTTCTCCCAATGGATCTTTCTTGTTAGGCATATTGTGTTGTTTATTTTGCTTTAACTATGTTTTGTGGAAAATTAATTTCCAATTGCATGTTGTATGATGTCAGGTTCCATTCTCCAACCCATGGGGATTGGGAACGCCCTTCGGGATATGTTATGGCTGGTTTGGTTATTGGGTTACCAGGGCGCCTGAGCTAGTTCATGACAAAGTGGTATCATAGGAGGCTATTCAACTTTTTTTCTTGAAGTCAATATGCAATTTTTAAATCTTGTATAGACTTAAGAAGTAGTTCTGATGAAGTGTATTTCCATCTCTCACCGTAATTAAACTTAAGTCTTGATGGGTGGTTAGGGAAAGATGTCTTATGGATTATTTCTATTCTTTTACCTATTGAGATTTGTATAGAGTGAAATCCAAATCAGGTTTTTTCCTTCTATTGAGAATAATTTCTCTTGTTACTCAATTTGAGAGATAATCTAATGTCTTCCTTTTACCCACTGATGTTGTGTAACATCATGCCTCTAAGATGGTGTGAAAATCAGATCTAGGAGGAAGTTGATGTTGAACCACATCAAGTGAATCCTTAGGTGGACCCAAATCTGGTTGAGGTGATCATTCATACCGTCCAAACTCTAATACATGCACCAAATCCATTCCCCATTCAGGCTTTAGATGTGGATCCTTAGGGGGATGTTCTTCAAAATCATTCTCAAGATTTCCTTCACCAGAAGCCATCAGTTTTCAAAGGCTCCATTGACCTTAGATATGCTGAGGAATGGTTGGGTATGATTTAATGTCTTTTTCAGTTCTTGGAGACACCAAACATGATCAAGGTGAAGTTTTTCACCTTCATGAGGGAAGGACCGAGCAGGAGATGGTGGGACAAGATGGCGATGGCAAGGAAACATGAGGGATTAGAGTGGAAAGACTTCAAGGTTCTATTCACTAACTAGTTATATCTAGTGTCAATGTTTTTTACTAAGGTTGTAGAGTTTTTTAATCTTGAGTAGGCTGATAAAAATATGACTGGGTATTCAAATCATTTTGCTGAGTTAGTGTAGTTTTCTCCTGAGATTGTATCTAATGAGAGAATGAAGTCTCGACAGTTCAAGTTGGGACTTCGATAAGATATTTTTTCTCAGGTTTTATTGCTAAAGTTTACCACTTATTCTGATGTGTTAGATAGGGCGATGGTGGTTGAGATAGGCCTAGCTAGCAAGTTAGGGTTATTGGGGGTTTTTTTCCTCCTAGTGGAAACATTGGTTCCTTTAAAGTAAAATGGAAGCATGATGATTATCATGGAAGTGCTTGATGGTAGGGTCTATACAGACCCCCTACAGCACCAGGAGGGAGTTATTTGGTTTGATACCAGTGTGTAAAGCTATGAAATTCTAAGAGGGTATGCACTGAGGAACCCAAGAACTATAGTTACTAAGGATGTTCAGGGAACTTATAAAGACTTTCCCATCATTTCTCTACTTTGTGTAGTGGAACATGATCATTGACTCCTCCTAAAACTATAGGGTAATAAGATGATTCATGTATAAAAGGGTTCTATCCATAGGCATCCGGAAGAAATATACTTCAGACAGTGGAAGAGTCTCTAGAGGAAGCATACGAAGGACCCTGGACCACCCTAAGAGGAGGGGTGAATCAGGGTGTCAACTTTTTCTCTTCTTTACTAGATCTTGTTCCCACATTGGTAGGAACCATTTTTAAAACCTATATTATGGATATGTGCAGTAATTAAAACATTCACATGATGAAGTAAAACACAACACTTTTTACTTGGTTCACCGCTAAGGGCTACGTCCAAGAAGCATACACTGACAGGTTGTCAGTCGTACCAAATTCCACTAATCTTCACTTGCTATGAATTAAAAAGGCTCAGGCACAATCACTCTATCCTAGGAAAAAATACTTTACAAAGGTTAATGGATATCCCACTACTTACCTTGGATCACTTCTGCTGACTCCCCCTCGCTCACTACCTTGGGAGAGGTCTCACTCAGTTTATCGACTTGAAGGTCGCTTCAGCAGATTGGCATGAAAAGTCTTTGTCTCTATTAAATATGAGACACTTCTTTCATCAAAGTCTCAAATTGATGCTCTTTAATATTTAGTTTTATCCTTTAGTGAAATTATTTAATTCACTAGAACATCTCTATTTTTTCTAGAATCATAAACTCCTTTTATAATGTTTTTCATTTCTGCGAACTGTCCCTAATTCTATAGACTGTATCTGATCTGCGTACCATTCCTTCTCTGCATACCACACCTAGTTTGTGTACCACGTCTGTTCTGCATACCACGCTTACTCAGCGTATCATGCTTGCTATGCATACTGCCTCTCCTATGTGTACCGCCTCTTATCCATGTACGGCACCTGCTTCGCGCACCGCACCTCCTCCACGCACCATACCTGCTCTGTGCACCACCTTCATGTACCACCTCTGCATACGACCTCTACATACAACCTCTGCGTACCACCTCTATATACCTCCTTCACATACAACCTCTACGCACCTCCTTGGTGTACCATTTCTTCCTTCTATGGACTTCTTATTTAGATTCTACGAATTATTTCATCTCCCACATACCATTTTTTCTTATAAAAAATCTATTCGTAGACTACTCCTTCAAATTTCATGAACCATTTTTTATTTCGCGTACCACTTCATCCTATGTAGAATCTCTCTTGTGTACCACTTTTGGACTTAGGCGAGTTCTTCCATAGAGATGATATTTTTTTATCGAATTCACTCTACCTTAAGGATGGGATTAGAACTCCTTATATAGCAAAAAAACTCCGCATATTTTGCTAATCTATTTTACCCAAATTTTCATTGTGGGGAAAACTTCATCACATACTGAACTCCATCCACGTACTGTAAGCCTAAACTATGTACTACTCCTATTTCATGAACTGCAGCAATCCTACGAACCTTTAGCCACGTACCATTAACATTTTGCCTACCATAAGCCTTCTGGTCTATGTATTGCATCTCTTCTATGTACCGCAACTCCTTCTATTGTGAACCATCACCGCAAACCATTTTTGGTTCAGTGAACCGCTCCAAGTATAGTTCCCACTACCAGGTACGTGGTCATGAACCATTCCCAGAACATGGTACGTGGTCCATGTTTTGAGGTATTCAATTTGATTCCTTTTCCGATTTCCTTCTCCATTCTACATCTCGTTCGCTCCTATACAGAAATCCTTACATTTCCAAAAACAAAATCCCGATTTTGACGTCCAACAATTTGGAAAACACTGATGGGAAATGACACCACCTTAAATATCTACTTCGACAAGAACACCCATGTTAATCCACTATCATCTTTATTCTTCAACAATCATATGCTTTCATCACAAACCCTGTTTTTCATGATATAAAATCTTTGCTCGATCACCTTTAGCATCATCAAATTTTCCAGGGAAAGTACTGAAACTTCACAACTTCATTGTCTTCCAGCAACATCAGTCTTTCCAGTCAACACAGAATATGACTGACATCATCTTCTCAGCTTGGTATGATCATTTTTAAACTTTATATCTACACATGATTCCTCATTCAATAATGCATGTCTCTTCAGGAAGGCTCTTTAATGGTATCTTTCAACAAATACATGTTACATGATCACTTTATAACTTAAATCCCTTCAATACTCTCTGAGATGGTTTCATTATTATAGACAATGTATCAGCTTTGATACATGTACTTTAAACTTAAGATCAGTTAAACAATCATCTAAATTATCACTCTCAATAACTTAGGAGTTATTTATCATCTCCTTCTTCATTTTGATCTTCTTTGACAATTGTTGAAAAAAAATACAACCTTATACACAATGTGGTTCCAACATCAGACATGGGTCCAATGACTATGAGAGGTACCTTTACTATAGCATCGTCATTAGTGACTACCATTTTTGACATTGTTGAATTTCATTCTTTTATTTCAACCCATATTGTTAATCTTCCTAATCTTCCTATGGAAATTTTATCTTATGCAATGGATATTACTACACCCCTTGGTACGAAGAGAGAGTAGGGTCTTTGTATCCCTACTTGTGTCTTCTCTATATAAGATGTCGAATTATCTTGTACTTTTTGGTCCTTGATATGAAATATAGTGGCGTTATATTCAGTATGGATTGGCTCATTTCCAATAAATCATGGATTGATTGTTGTATTTAATGGGTCTACTTTAATACACCTAGTGTTGCGTCTCTTTCAAGGAGATTGGGACTCGAGGTCGAGCAGAGCCAGACCTTATTATCTAGAGTTATGAAAAGTTATGTCAGTGTTTTCTTTTGATATAGAGAGGCAATCTTTGAGTAGTGATCTCCCTCTAATCATCTTTGACTTTCCCGACGTGTTTTCTTAAAATTTCTCTATTCTTCCACCGGTAAGGGAAGTTGAGTTCTCCATTGAATTAATGTCTGGTACTCAACCAGTTTCAATTACCTCCTACTTCATGGAACCAACTAAACTGAAAGAGCTAAAGTCCCAGTTGGACAATCTTCTCGATAAAGGATTTATAAATTCGAGTGTGTAACCTTGGGTGGTGTCAGTTATATTCGCTAAGAAGGATGATGGATATCTTCTCTTATGTTTTTATTATCAGAAACTCATTTGAGTTATGATAAAGAACAAGTATCGGTTTCCATGGATTGATGATATGTTTGATCAGATGAAAGGTGTTAAGTGGTTTTAAAAGATCAACCTTCGATCTGGTTACTTTCAGTTAAGGATAAAGGAATCTGACATTCTGAAAACCACCTTTTGGAGTAGGTACATCTATTATGAGTACCTTATTATTCCCTTTGGTCTGACAAGTGCTCCTTCTGTTTTCATGGATTTGGTGAATAGGATTTTCTATGAATATATAGATACCTTTCTGGTATTATTTTTGGATGACATCCTCTTTTAATATAAATCCATGAAGGATCATGGGCATCATATGAAAACAATTCTTATTTTTCTGATAAATCATAGACTTTATGATAACCTTTCAAAGTGTTATTTCTCAATTTGGGAAGTGAAATTTTTGGTACATGTGGTGTCTGATTATAGTATATCAGTTGATCCTAAAATGGTGAAGGCTATTATGACTTGGGATAAACCAAGAAATGTCTTCTAAATTTTGAGATTCTTGGGATTATATGGACACTACTCTAGGTTTGTGAAAGACTTCTTGAAGTTGGCTTCTCTGATGACAGCTCTGACTCAGAAGGGGTGAAGTTTTATTGGGATGATAAATGTTAGAATTCATTTGTTGAGTTGAAATGTCTTTTGACTACTTTGTCATTGTTGACTCTTCCAGAGGCTAAGCAGGGCTATGTGGTATTTTGTGATAAATTAGGTTCAGTCTTGGGCTAAATTATTATACAGGGAGACCATGTAGTTTCTTATAGATCTCTTTAGCTTAGGATAGATGAGAAGAATTATCCTACCCATGGTCTTGAACCTGAAATTATGATGCATGTGCTTAAGAGTTGAAAACATTACCTTTATAGAGAATGTTTTAACGTGATTTAAAACCACAAAATCCCGAGTTATATCTTCTCTCAAAAATATTTGAACCTTCGCTAGAGGAATTGGGTGGAGTACCTATAGTCATTTGAATTTAACATCACCTATACCCCAGGGAAAGGAAATATAATTGTAGATGTGTTGAGAAAGAAACTTCCAACCCAGGCAGTAAAATAATCTTAAAAAGAGTGGAATTTAATGTCTCTATTTTCATAGTTGCATATTGGAGTTCAGGAGAAAGGGGATGAACTTTTTTTATCCAATGTTTAGTTGACATATTCTCTTCTCAAGATTATTCTTCATGATCAGGAGCTTGATAATGAGTTCTGTAGAATTAGATAATCTTTTTATGGTGGGGAGATAGTTCTCTAATGGTCTTTCACCAAATAGGGTGTTCTATGCTATCATAATTGATTCGTTGTTCCTTTAACAGCAAGGAAGGTTGTGTTGGGTAATGTCATAATTCCTAGTGGACAGCACACCCATGGACCAAAAAAAATGATCTATGATATGCGAATGTGGTTCTGGTGGCCAAGGATGAGGCAAGACATTTCTGAGTTTGTCTCTCATTTCTATATATTCCATCAAGTTAAGGCCGAGCACCAGAAACCTTCAGGTTTTCTTCAACCACTTCCAGTCTCTACTTGGAAGTGGGATGAAATCTCTATGGACTTTGTGGTTGTGTTTCCAAGTACCCATAGAAAGAATAATGTTATATGGGTTGTGATCAATAGGCTGACCAAGTTGGTTCACTTTATACCCATTCATTATAAAACCAAATTGGAGGAGTTGGGAAGTATATATGTGAAATAGATTGTTTATTTTCATAGAGTTTCATCTACTATAGTCTTTGATATGGATTATCAATTTACTTATCACTTTTTTAGAGGCCCTCAGGAGGTACTGAGATCTCATGTTCATTGGAGCATGTCCTACCATCCACAGTCGGATGTCCAGATAGAGAGAGCTATACATATTCTTGAGGATATGCTTCGCGCCTATGTTCTTGATTTCGATGGGGCCTGTGATGATCACTTGGGGCTGGTTGAGTTTTCTTATAATAATTGTTACCATCCTATGATAAAAAGGAACCTTTTGAGGCATTTTATGGTCAGCCTTGTAAATATTTGTTGTGTTTTTTGGAGGTTGGTGAAATTTCCTTGGTTGGACCAAGCTTGGTGCAAGAGACAACAACAAAAATTCATCTGATTCATCAGAGAATGCTGATAGCATAGATCCGTTACAAGTATTACATTTATCGTCACCATGTACATTTGGAGTTCTCAGTTGGTGACCATGTATTCTTGAAGGTTTCAACCTGTTTGGGTCATCGACGGATTGGGAGGCATGGTAAGCTTTCTCTTTGTTTTATGGGACCTTTTAAGGTTTTTGAGTAGGTGGGGAAATTTTCTTACCATTTAGTACTTCCACCGTAGTGGACATCGATACATAACGTATTCCATGTATCGCAGCTAAGAAAGTATTGTTTTGATCCATCTCACATTTTGAGCTGGAGTGATCTTAAAGTTGAACTTGATTTATCTGTGACTGAGCGACCAGTCAGGATTGTTGACTCTGAGACCAAGGTGCTTCGTGGGAGGATGATACCATTGGTTTGAGTTCTATGGAAGCATGGTTCTGATTTTCATGAGATGTGGGAATGCGAAGCACTGATGAGAGAGTAGTGTCCACATCTCCTTGACATAGAATCTTCTTCATATGCTTTCTGGGGATAGAAAGTTCTTATGTTGGGGAGGTTGTAACATCGTGTTATTGTTCTGACAGGTACGTCTTAAACCGTGTTGCGGATTTCCCTTTAATTTTTTGTGTAAGGGTTGAGTTTGGATTGAGAGGATACCTATAATGGTAAAGTCCGACACTTGTTGGATTTTTCAAACTTTAAACAGGGTGTTTTCATAAACTACTAGGATATTACATGTTGTGTAACTGGGTTTCATGTCATGTAACTACTTCTGGGTGCAAGCTGTAAAGTGTGGTTCATAGTGTGATGGGTACACACCATGAATGCCCTTTACACGACGTGAAGTATTTTTAGGTCAATTTTTAATGTGTAACAATGGCTGGTTCTTTAGTTATGAATATCAGGCATTACATGACATGAATAATGGTTACAAGTCATGTAATGCCCCAACTTTCAAGGGGAGTTAAAAAGTTGGCGTGTCTTCACCATTAAAAACATTAAAAATTTCACAACATGTAATTGAATTACACGCTGTGTAACGCCCTGATAGCAGCCTATAAAAGGAGGTAGTGTGCTTGGTTATTTTTCATTCACTCCTCTCTAATTCCTCTTCCTTTGACCCAAATCCTTCCCCAGTTATTCTTGGAGCCTTCCAACCCTTCTGGATCCATTCCTTTGGCGATCAATCATCATTGCTTTGGATGGTGATATTTGGGTAAGCATTCTTTATTGTTCTTCATCTGTGTCTCTTTCTACTAAATTAGATCATCTTGCTATTGATGAATTTATGCCCTACAGTGTTGAATCTTTCTTTTAGGTTGTGTTTTGAGGTCTTCTACACATTCATTCTCGTGGACAGGTGGCGTTGTGAGTTTTGAGTTTTGGGAAGAGGTAGGTGGTTTCGTCCTAAATTTCCAAATTGATTATTCCTAAATTTATTGATTTATTTCAATTATTGATTTAAATTCAATTTCTAAAAATTTCATTCAATTAAATTGATAAGAACCTGATTCCAGTGAATCGAGTGATTTGAAATGGTTTTGGCATGGAAATTTGGAAAACCCCCAATTCCATTGAATTAGGATGTGTTTATAGAAATTGACTGATTTAAATTATTGAATTGAAATTGTGGATTTCATGGAAATTATTTAAATTAAATTGTTGAATTTAATTATGTAAAATGACTTGTGAAAGGATGGAATTGTTTTTTAGTGGATTTCAAACTTGTGAGAATGGCTTAAAAATATTTGATAGAAACCCAGTGGTTTTATCTTGTGAAAAGTGCATGTTTTTTTATTAAAACCCATTTTGGTTATAAATGGAAAAATTGGAATTTTGAAATGGAAGAATGAGATTTAATTTTATTTTAAGAAGTCTTAAAATAAATTTTCTATCATGTAAGAGCACATTAAAGTCTTAGGTAGTTGGTGAGTTATTTGGATACACTCTACATTATTACAATGTTCTAAAATATACCTATGGTGGGCCACATCCCTGATGGGAGGGTAACAATTTTCCTATGGATAGTGTAAGGGGGACATGAGTATACTCATTTTGCTGAGATCACTTAGAGAGTGCAGAATCCTATAGCTGGTTAATACTATCATACCTACTTGGAAGGTGACATGTTTCTCACTTTTTTATTTATATATTATATATAAATGTATTCTAATGTTGTAAAACTACTTTACATGCCTTTGATGTATTTACATAAACTATTTTATTTAATCCATTATTTTAGAAATATTTCATCTCTTGTAAAGTAATGTATGTACTTTAAAAGTATCTTCTATTATTTTGAAATAGTATATGATGTTTTGTTTAAATATGATTTTAAATTTCCAAACCTATTTATTTTGAAATTTGAAATATTTTCTTTGGATAATCTATATTTGGAATCTATTATGGAATCATTGGTGGTATCCTACTGGGATTAGGCTCACACAATACTTTTTCCTTTGGGTGTTTCTAGACTTTATCATTCCGGATTTGAGCAAAGGGAAGGGATCTCTTAGAGGTGGATCCATTTGCTGAGCTTTATACTTGGTGAGTTGTGTCCTTAGGGACCTTGGGGCTATTTCCACAATTTTTGGTACTTGGGTTGTAGTAATTTGGACTTTTTTTCCTCCTTGTATCCTGGTACATTACACCCTTTGGATCTTCCTTGTTATGCACATTTTCTTGTTTCTTTTTCTTCAGCTATGTTTTGTGGAAAATTTGATCCCACTTGCATGTTTTACGATTCCAAGTGCTAGTCTTCAGCCCATAGGGATTAGGAACACCCTTGGAGATATGTCAGGGTCGGTTTGGTTGTTGGGTTACCAAGGTACCCTAGCCGTTTTGTGACATTATAGTAGTTCCCAAACTATAATGAGAACCTTGATATGTTATAAAATTAATCTTAAACAAATTTATTATGGTCTAGATGCATCATATTGTCTTGGAACAATTTATGTTTTAATATTGGGTACTGGGAACTCATAATCAATGCAATGAATCATATTTTTCCATGTATTGTTTTTGGATATTTTATGAAATATTTTTGAGACCATGCTTTGAGACAATGTATGATTCTGAGGCCTAATGTACCTAAAATAAATGATTGAAATATATTTAATATATTAATATCATGTGTGTGTGGTTTTCCTAAAAAAGTGGAATAACTCCTGAATGAGGGCTCGGGTTAGAAATCCAAGGGCAGTGTTGAGTTCAGAATGTGAGTTTTACCCTAGACGCAACACAACCTTTGTTGGCAAGGGGCATTTGTGAAAAAGTTATCACAAGTGTAAAATGAATAAAATAATTAAATAAATTATTTTATTTTGATTGTTGATACAAAAAACTATCTTCTCCTTCAAATATGATATTATGAACAAGTCAAAAGGTTAGCTTCATAACCCATTAATTTTGAGAGAGAATTGGCAAGTCGTTGGTGGAGGTTCCATTGACAAACGACAATTGGATTGAAGATCGACAACTGGTGTGAAACATAATCAGAGGATATCACTAATGACAATGACACAGCTTCATTATTTATTACTGATTAATCCAAAACGAGGTAGGATGTTTGTTTTGTTTGGATTCTTTTCCCCATTATTTATTTCTATGATGAATGTGAATCAATCAACCAATGGATTGATTCATGGATCGATCGTATTGCGGGATGAGTTTATCTATGGGGATTTATTGAGATATTTTTTTATTTATTATTTGTTTTTCAATTTTCATTCTAATGGAAACGAATTGGGGCTAACCAAACACAGCTAAGGTTCACTCTTCTTTCTGTGTTTTCTGAATTTATCCCATCGTTCTTGCGTATTCATCATTAGTGTTTCGTTTGATGGTGGTTCAACCCAAATATAAATAAATAGAATGTTATGCACCCATTTCTTAGTGTAATGATTTGATATTGTAGAAACATTCTAGGTATAACATGAGGATTGTGAACTGATGGAAGTGGCAGTGAATCAGACAGATTTGGGGGTACCTGATTATGTGTTCTTTAGCGCGCGATGATGGATGACGTGTGAGGGCCTTTTCAAATAAATTCAAAGACCAGATCCCGATGTTTGATGATAGAAAGGCTTGCTTGATGGTGTTCCTTGGTTTCTGACATGGGGTGTGGTCAAATCGATGGTTAGAGGAGCAATCGATGATCCATGAACCAGATCTGAATTTCTAGAAAATTCTGTAACACGCAGCAAGTAATTTAGGATTACACGGCATGTGGGACCCCTAGTGTGACACTAATGTTTCCATGGTGAAGTTAAATATCACAAGGTGTGTGACCCCATCACATGGTGTGTGACTAGACCTAGTAGAATGGTGTGTATCTTGGAGGGTATATAGACACGGCCATGAGTACACGGGCATGGACACGCCGGGTACTCCAACATGGATAGGGCCAGGCCAAGTGTGCATGGGAAGAGTCATGTACTTGGACACGGTCAGAAGTATATAGGTTGGGAAATGTTTTGTACTATGAAATAAACATGGGAATGGGTCATGATACATAGGTAGGACCTGATTCCAAAAGGACTTATTGTGTACTACCAGTACACATCATGTACTCCTTTAAAGTTGGCTTGGAGCCTTATCCTCTTCAGCTTGGACAAGTTTCATTAGGGTGTGTTCCCTATATCCATTCTCTAAGAGTTAGTATGGAATCGCATCTTACACATAGGATAGTGATCCCTTAAGCAGTAATTCTTAGATAGAGTTGTTGGAATCCTTCCATGAGGTCCAAAGTGAGATCCCATGTCACCATCTTTCCTTAAGTGGAGTTCTTGGTATCTTCATGAATAACACTATGTGGACAATGATCCTATACTTAGAGGTTTATTCCAGATTGAGTTATTAGTATACCCTATGTCTTTGCATGTGATCCTTATCTATTTATTGTTCTCTTCATACTTTCAGTGTATCCTTCTTATGGCGGGACCCGATGATAAGTACATCTCAGACGGATGTAATTAGTTCTACCTGACTCATGGAGTGTGTTCTCCTAGATGAGTGTTATGTGGAACCTTGAAACATGATTCCTAAAAATATAATTATGATTGTGACCTTACCTTGATACTATGTTTCTTTGTTGATTATATCTGGATATTCTTTTTATATGTTTTGTAGACATATACTTTTGTAGATCTGACTATTACTCTCATTGTTATCTGCCTAGTGATTTTAGGGTGTCGTACTCGGTATTGTTATACTTGATGTGGAAACATAAGGAGAAATGAAGTGTAAAAAAACATATAATAGTAAAATGGAGAAACAAAATAATAATAAGATCTTAGACACAAAGATTTACCTGGTTTGGGAAATGATCCCTACATCTACGGAGAGGCATAATTTCACTATGATTCGGGAACACAATTTATAGGGAGATTTCAAAGTTTCAATAACACCCAAAACAAAAGTCTAAAATGGGATGATATAAAGGAAAATGTACTATTCCAAAAACTTCAAAGGAAGTCTATTGTTCAATAGTGAAAAGGTGGCAAGAAATCTACATCATTACAGTGCCACAACCACCCAAGTCCAAGATGCTTGTAGCCTGGTGCGCAGTACGGTCTGCAAGAACATAACCCAAACATCATCCAAAATAGACTGGCATACATCGATCCAAAAATCACCCACTTGGATCCTGATCCTCTATGTTGACCTACTTAGATACCACTAATAAAGACAACTTACTTAATATAAGATCCTCCTCTTCTTCACTCACCAGTGTCATGCTTTCCATTCACAACTTGAATTTTAAGCTGATGATTCATGAAATATTAGTTGTTTTCTTTTTTGTGCTCCCATTATGTCTTCCCTTATTATACCTCTCATCCTCCATTCATCATTGTAGACTAATAGAGTCACATTAGTGCCTCAACATATATATTTCCATCAGCTTCGTCAGCATGTCTGTCAGACCATATCTTTCCCATCTTCTGTTATAGTAATGTATTATGACTTTGTGGTGGATAAAACCACCACCTTCTACAATTTTGATATCCAGCTTACATCAGTTCCTCCACAGGTAAATACATAACTTATGGTACTCCTTATGTTGTCGACATCACCTTCATGGTCAGCATCCACATACCCCTATAATAAATTTTCCTTTCCAAAGCACAGAGATACATCTTCCCTTCCCTTCAAATACCTCAGTATCCACTTCAAATCTTCCCAATGTTGCTTTCTAGGTTTATCCATGTACCTTCTCACAACTCCCACTACATGAGAAATTTCAGCTCAAGTGAAGACCATGGAATAAATTAGGCTTCCAATAGTTGATGTGCATGGAACCTTTACCATGTACTCAACCTCTTCTTTTATCTTTAGTGATTGCTCCTTTGATAGTTTGAAATGGCCTACAAGGGGAATAAAGACTGTCTTTTCCTCCAGTATATTAAATCTTCTTAGAACCTTTCCAATATAGTCAGCCTATGATAACATCAAGGTTCTAGTTTCACGGTCTCTCTTGATCTTCACCCCCGAAATATTTTCAGCTTCTTTAAGATCATTCATTTTGAACTCCTTAGCCAGCTTCCCTTTCATCTCATCAATTCTATGAATAAATGATCCTAAAATAAGTATTCCATCCATTTATAGAAGAAGTATAATATATTCAATAATAAAAGACTTTATGTAGAAACATTGATCCATGTCAAATCGTTTGTATTCAATTTTAGTCATGAATGCATTGTACTTTTTGTTCCATTGCCTGGGTGCCTACTTCAACCCATACCAGCTCTTTTAGAGTTTTAACACCAGGTCTTCCTTCCCAAACTCAACATATCTCTCTGGCTACTACATGTATCTGTCCTCCTCCAGATCTCCATGAAAGAAAGTAGTCTAGACATCAAGCTGCTCAATGTATAAATCTTCTAATGAAACAATATTGAGAACCACCTGAATGGTGGTAAGCTTCACTATAGAATAAAAGATTTTAGTGAAGTGAACGCCTTAATTTTGTTTAAATCATTTCACCACAATCCTTTCCTTGTACCTCATATTTCCATTATGTTCTTCGTTGACCCAATATACCCTTTTTTTTGTAATGCTCTATTTCCTTATGGTAGAGGTTTCATCTCCCAAGTATTGTTGTCATGTAGTGAAGAAATATCCTCCTTAATGGTCAAATCCCACTTGTTCGACTCCTTCAACTGCATTAACACTTCAAAACATTCTATTTATCCACTATCAGTCAATAAAAAATAGTGTAATGATGGTGAATACCTCTGCACATTCCTTTTCACCCTTGTTAATCTTCTCAAGTCCACTTGAGGGCTAAGATTCATTGGTTATAATGTATCATGCTCAGGTACACCTTCAAGATCCACTTTATCTTTGAACTCTGATTCTTTTTTCTCATTTTAGTCTTCAACTATATGGAAATACTTATACGTGACACACTCATTGAATACCACACTCTGTCTCCTGATGACCATTTTTTTGAGATCATCCCAAAAGCGATAACCAAACTCTTCAACACCATGTCCAATGAAGAAATATAGCTTGGACTTAGAATCAAGCTTTTTTACTTGAGTTAGAATCAATATTTACATAATCCAAACTACCAAAGACTCATAAATGTGAGAGTCTTACCTTCTAACTAGACCAGATCTCCTTGGGTAGAAATTCTCTCATTGGTACAGATGGACTCATATTGATGAGATATGTTATCATGTTCACTACATCATCCCAGAAGGTCTTGGGTAACCTTGAATGCAGCCTCATTCTCCTAGAATGTTCATTTAGTGTCTTATTCATCCTTTAAGCTATATCATTCTAATGTGGTGTTTCTAGGATAGTCTTCTCTGACAAATTCCCTTATTTTCATATAATTTTTGGAACTCATTACTGTCATACTCTCCACCATTATTATAAATCAAGCATTTCATCTTTGCTTCTGAATCATTTTCCACCATGACATTCCACTTCTAAAACATCTTAAACACATCATATTTTCTTTTCAGAAAGTAAAATCATATATTCCTCATTGTTTCATCAATAAATTTCACATAATATTGTAACCCTCCAAGGGAATTTATTGGTACAGGTGCCCAAACATCAGTGTGCACCACGTCCATCTTCCCAACCTTTGATGTTCTTCCTCCTTTTTCCAAATGATACATTCTTATACTTTCCAATGATGCAATCTTTACATAATCCAACTTCCACTAACTTCAGATATAGAAGTAGCCCTTTTGTTTCCAAAACCATCATCCCATTCTCACTCATTTGGCCTAGCCTATAGTGCCACAGTTGATAATCCCCAGTAGCATTTAATGATTCCACCATGTTCATGAAAGTCTCTATCATTTTGTACACAGTACCATTTTTTACTCCCCGAGCTATGACCATAGATCCCATTGTAATCTTCTAGGCACCACTAGTAAACATGGTACTGAAGCTTACATCATCAAGTTATCCAATAGAAATGATATTTCTTCTTAAACCAGGGATATAACTCATGTTTTCCAGAACCAGTATACTCCCACTATTGGTCTTGATCCATGCATCTCCTTTCCTCAAAATCTGTAAGGTTTCATCATCAGCAAGAGGTACCTTGCCAAAATTTCCAGAAACAAAATTGTTTAGAAAACTTTTCTCCAAAGTGTAATGGAAATACTCCCTTAAGTCTAAAATTATAGAATCCATAGGGCTATCCATGCCCAGAAGCATCACATCATTGGTTCCTTCAGTCATCATGTTTTCTCCACTAGTTTTGGGTCCCTTTCATTTTTCTCTACACTCTTTCTTGACATGTCATTTCTTCCCAAAAATCCAATAGGTATAAATAGTCCCCTTTTACTTGTCTTTGATCTTTCCCCTTGACTTTGATCATCCTCTTCGATTATCTTGTTTCACATATATTAATCTTACTTCATCATTCAGAGTAAAACAAGATAATTTTCTGGATTCTCTTCTTTGGATATCCTAATTAAGGAATAGGCCTCGTACATCCTTCAGAACCATCTTGGTATTCCATAAAAAATTTCTCATAGCTATTACAATCACTTCCCAACTCTGAGGTAATGAAGACAGCAAAACCAGTTAATATAAGTCATCACCAAGCACAATCTACACTAATGTCAACAAACTTATGATGGTTTTGATTTCATTGATGTGATCTATGGAAATTCTCCCTTCAAACATTTTTTGGTTGAACAATCATCACATCAAGTGCACTTTGTTTTCCATAGAAGGATTATCATACTTATTCGAGAGATATTTCATCATTCCAATCTTCGTCTTCTACTCTTTGATGTTGAACGCTACATTTTTTTTCTAACAAAAGGTGCACAAAACCCAAAATTTATCGATCTAGTAGATCCTACCCTAACTTCTCTATGTCTATTGGGTTTAAACCCAGAAGCAGAAAATGAATTTTCTTCAGGTAAATATAGCCTTCAATTTAAATCTTCCTGTAGTTGAAGTCAGTTTCATTGAAGTGTTCAATATTCACCTTGACTTTATCCATATCCATCATTCAATTTGATAAATCCAAACTCAACCTTTGATACTAGTTTTTGTGGAAATGTCAGGAGAAATTAAGTGTAAAATAATTCACTGAAGAGTAAAAGGGAAAAATAAATGAATAATAAGAATAAGATCATGTACATAAATATTTATGTTGTTCGGGAAATGATCCCTACGTCCATGAAGAGGCATAATTTCACTATGATTCAAGAGCACAATTTACAGGGAGATTTTAGAGTTTCATGCACACCAAAACCCTAGCCCAAAATGGGATAATAAGTAGGTTGATGTACTATTCCACCAATTTTATAAGAATTCTATTGTGCAATATCGAAAAGGTGGAAAGAAGTATGCATCGCTATAGTGCCACAACCACCCAAGTCCAAGATTCTTGTGTCCTGGTGCACAATACAAGCTGTAAGCATTCGGCCCAAACATCATCCAAAATAGATTGGGCTACACCAATCCAACAATACTCACCCCTACATAGACATTTACCACATGCGTCGTGTCTTTTACAGATGATCGTACTTTTGAAGGGGTTTTAGAGGGGCCTAGACTGTGAAGTTCTTAGTGAACCATATTGACTGAGTTGTGTTCCCGTGATTACCTTTATAGAAGTATCCTTCTATATTTTCATTTTGGACTTGTTTTCAGACTCTTTGTGGTGGATTTTTATTTGGACCTGTTTACTTTTCATTACTTTTTTCCATACTATGGTTTTGGGATTTATATGTATTTATTCATGGTTTATCAGTTTTTTTACATTTCATCATTGTATGAGCTTGGAGATGTTAGTGTGTGTGTTCAGGAACTTTAGGATAAGTCCTCCCATGTTAGTGATATGTCTACTCGATGCTAGTCACCATCCCCTGGCCTATTTGAGGTGGGCTTGGGGAATCACGGAATGTGCCCCATTGAGATGGGTCATGAAATAGTGGTATAAAAGGAGTCATTTCTACCTTAGGATTGGAGTCTATGATATTGGTTTGAGGAAACAGTGTTATATGTTTCTAGTTTAGCTTTCAGGCTAGGGACTCCAGTGTTGGTGTGGAGGCTGATGTATCTATACAACAGGTTTATGGTCACCTTCCTTTTTATTCGGTACATGTGGACACTGGTTGTAGGGAAAAAATTGTTTCATGCATCATATATGAATGGATTGTGGTTTTCATTTCCATCTTGAGTCAGTTATCCAGATATACACCTTGACTTTTGTACATCTTTTTTATTTCATGATTCCTCTGCAATGTATGTCAACTAGGATTTAGTATTAGGATCATGAGGATGATCCCATCAGTGATGAGGAATCAATGCAAGGACTTGTTCGAGAGGTGTCACCTCTAGGTGGTGCACCATTTAAACCACCTCATATTGAGATGCATATGATACTCTCAATACCAGTAGATGTGGTGTGCAGGCTGAGCACACTTCATGAGTTTCAGTGACAATGACCCCTCAAGTCATGAGGTATTCTTAACCCATAGGTGGCTGAGGACTTTCTTGAGGTAGTGATGTAATTTTTCTATCTTTTCAAGACACCATCATATCATATGGTGGTTTTGGCAGTGAGTCTTCTCCACGACTCTGTAAGATGATGGTGGGGTTTAGTAACCCAATCATACAACAAGGTGACTCTATCATGGTCAAAGTTTGAGCGTTTTTTCATTGAGTTCTCTCCATCTATGTTGAGATCTATACACGTCTAGGAGTTTCTACTGCTTTAGCATGGGAGTACAACAATAGAGGAGTATTCATCGAGATTCACCAACCTCTCCTGGTACTCGATTGATATGGTTCATTATTAGTTCTTCCAAGCTAAGACCTTTGATAGAGGACTGCACAAAGGAATCTAAGTTAGTGTTATACCTATTTGCATTCTTACCTATGATGGGGTGCTAGAGAGAGATTTGGTGGTTGAGAGTTTCCTAGATGAGCAGACACAAGAAATTATTGTCGGTGGTGGGAACTCAAGAGAATAGACTTCAGTAGAATGGATCTGACGTCAGTCTTAGCGATATGGATGTCGTAAAAATTTTAGGAGATGATCCTAGGAAAGAGGTTCTACAGTTTAGGGATCATGATATGGGTCTAGTCAGTCCAGGTAGAGGCAGTGTTACCCATGTGACAAAAGGGACATCTCGCAAGGGATTTTTCAACCCGACGTGCAGTTGATAGGGAGATAGTGGATGGGTCATTGAGGTAGAGGCAGTGTCAGGAGAAGACAGGTCCACAGAGCGATGGACTTGGAAAAGGAGATTGGAGAGTATCTAGGGGTGGTAGATGCTTCGATTTGTTACCACCACCACCCCCAAGTGGTCCAAACCATGCTCAGGGTGCTGGAGGATAGGGTCAGGGTCACCTGCAGGCGGTCGAGGATTATGACCCAAAGGATCTGGATATGATATAAGCTAAAATATATTTATTTTCTACCTTAGTTTTAGTACTGATTAACACATGTTCTATTCATTCCTTTATTGACACATATCTGGTTCAAGACTTAGATATTATAGTTGATCCCTTAGCTCGACCCTTGTGCTTAGAGACTCATACTAGAGATGATCTAGTGATCACGCACAAGTGCTGACAGTGTGACCTGGCTCTTGGAGGTGAGAGTTTCTATTGGAATATATTTGTAGCAGTGATGAGGCCTTAAGACATCATCTTAGGTATGGATTGGTTATCTATATTTCATGCCGAGATAGATTGTTTCAGGTGTAGGATACAATGTGTATATATTTATGGGACAAGGTTTTCATTTGTGGGTGAAAAGGAAACACAGGTAGTACATGATGGATTCATGTATAGTATGGTGTAGCTGGTTACTCATCAGTTGGCTAGCATGACCCTTGGTGCAGTGAATGTTATGAGTTTTCAGTTCCCTGTAGTGGTGGAAGAATATGAGGATGTATTTACTTATGATGTTTCATGCTTACCTCCCCACCAAGAGATAGACTTATGCATTGATCTACACCCTGGTATAACCCCGATATTTTTTCCAGCATATTGGATGGATCCCGCAAAGCTTCACTAACTGAGGATGCAGTTAGAGGACTTGTAGAGTAAGGGATTTGTTAAACCAAGTGTTTCACCCTGGGTAGCCCCTATATTTTTTTCCAAGAAGACAGACGAGAGTTTAAGGTTATGTATAGACTATTATCACCTAAAATGGGTGACTATGAAGAAAAATTATCCACTATCAAAAATTGATGACCTCTTTGATCAATTGAGAGGGGCACAATGGCTCTCAAAAATTGACCTCGGATTAGGCTATCACCAGTTGTGAGTATGAGATGAGGATATACTAAAGATGAAATTCAGAGGTCATTACAGTCACTATGAGTACTTAGTGATGCTCTTTAGCATAACGAGTTCTACAGTAGTGTTTATGGGACTCATGAACCAGATCTTTCATCCTTTCTTAGACTGGTTTGTGAGAGTAATTATCGACGATATCCTAGTGTACTCAACGTCCGAGGAGGAGCACGCAAGACACATGAGGATGGTTCTAGACATACTCTGAGAGCACTATATTTATGGGAAGCTCTCAAATTTATAGTTCTTGATTCATGAGATCCACTTTCTGGGACATGTTATCTCATCAGATGGTGTGCCAGTGGACCCGATGAAGGTCAAGGAAGTGCCATCTTAGGAGCCACCCAAGAGTGTGATGGAGGTACAGAGCTTCCTTGGGTTGGAAATCAATTATTGGATATTCATACCTAATTTTTCTAGGATATCATATCCCATGATATATTTAACCCCAAAGAGGTAGCCTTTTGTGTGGACAGATAGGTGCCAACAAGCTTTTCAGGAGTTGAGATAAAGATTGATGAGTGCTCTCATCTTGATATTTCTAGAGGAGGGTTTTGAGTATGTAGTATTCTGTGATGCATTAGAAATTGTGCTTAGTTGTGTTATGATGTAGATGCAGGAAGTGACTAACTATAGTTCACATTATTTGAGACCACATGATAAGAACTACATGACACACGATATTGAGTTAGTAATGGTAGTTTTCACACTAAAGATGTGGTGACACTACCTAATGGGTGAGTGGATTATCATATATTCTGACCATAACATTCTCAAGTATATATTTTCTCAGAAAGATCTTAACTTGAGATAGAGTAAATGGCCAAAGTTCCTCCAGTATTATGACTTCAAGATTTTTTATACTCCTGGTAAGGGGAACGTGTTAGTATATGCTCTCAATAAGAGATCTTGTTCGTAGTTTTTGAGTGAGGAATCTGAGTAGTTGACCTTGTTTAAATTATCCTTTTTGGATGGAGATGAAGTAGTTTACCTATAGTCTATGGTTTTTACCCCTATGCTTTTACATCGAGTTAGGGAGATACAACTTGGGGATGCCGACTGTGAGACCCTATATACTCAAATATCCAATGGACATGCTCCTGATGCATTTTTTAATGGTGGGGTGCATGTTGTTATTTTTAGAGTACACATGATGGTACCAGTGAAATTGTGGGAGGAGGTTCTAAGAGGGTATCATACATATCTTTTTGTGTTGAATCCTCATATAGAAAATATGTACCAGTATCTTTGAAATCGGTTTTAGTGATCAAGGATGAAGAAGGGAGTTACATAGTTTCTCTCTCTATGCCTTAATTGTCAGCAATTGAAGGATAAGAACCAAGTTCCAGCGGGTTTAGATTAACCCCTTGAGGTGTCAGAGTAGAAGTGGGATGATATATCCATGGAATTTGCAATATAATTACCACGTATGTCTAGGGGAAATTATGTTATCTGGGTTATTGAAGACTGACTCACCAAGTTGAACCACTTTCTAGCTATTCTGGAAAGAGTTTAGTAGAGATCTTGGGATGCCTCTAAGTCAAAGAGATAGTCTGACTCCATGAAGTTACTTCAATGATCATTTCTGGCCATGATTCTCACTTCACATCTAGGGTATGGAAGGGATTACATGAGAATTTTGGGACTCATCTATTTTTTAGCATGGATTTTCACCGCCAGACTGATGGCCAGACTGAGCAGACCATTCATGTTCTCGAGGACATGTTGCGAGCTTGCATGTTGGAATTTAGCCATAGTTGGGAGGATCACCAACCATTTATGGAGTTTTAAACAAAAAATATCCACCATTCCTCCATCGGTATGACACAATTCGAGGTCTTGTATAGGAGACCCTGCAGGTCACCACTATATTGGACTAACCCAGGAGATTCAGCACTCATGGGCCTAAAGTTGGTTTGAGTCACTATATAGAAGGTTCATATCATCCAGAATCAGATGAGGACTGCCCAGAGACGTCAGAAGTCTTATTATGACAAAAAATGAAGGCCTTTGGAGTTCAAGTAGGGGGGCATGTGTTCCTACAGGTTTCACCTTGAAGAGGATTACAAAGATTTGTCCAAGGTGGAAAGATATCTCTAAGATTCATTGGACCTTTCTAGATACTTCATAGAGTTAGCGATGTGGAATACCGCTTAGCTCAATTGTTGTAGTTATACTTGGTACACGATGTCTTCCACGTGTCGCAACTGAGGAGGTATCTGCACAATCCATCGCATGTTATTGACTAGGGTGTGTTAGACATTGAGGATGGATTTACATTTGTTGAGTACCCATTAGAGATCAAGTATTGACAGGAGAGGATACTTTGTGGGCAAGATATTCCTTTAGTGTGTGTATAGTGGTAGCATGAGAATCTTTAGGAGAGTGCTTGGGAGCAGGAGGCTCAGATGCATGCTCAGTACCCACATCTCTTTGTGTGGCCTTTTATTTTGTCTTTTTGGGACTTAAATCACCAAGGTGAGAAGAATATAATGACTCATATTTTTCTATGTATTATTTTTGGATATTATATGGAAAATTTTCAAGATCAAGAACTAAGACAACATGTGATTCAGAGGCTTGGTGTTCCCAGAATAAATGTTTGAAATATATTAAATATATTAATATCATGTGCACACAGTTTTCCTAAAACAGTTGAATAACTCCTGAAAAAAGGCCCATATTAGAAATATAAGGGAACCATTGAACTCAGAACATGGTTTTTACCTAAGGCATGACATAACCTTTTTCGGTGTAGGGGATTTGTGAAAAATTCATCCCGGGTGTAAAATAAATAAAATAATTAAATAAAATATTTTGTTTTGTTTGTTGATGCAGTGACATAGATTCTCCTTTAAATATGTTGTTATGGACAAATTGAAGGGTTATCCACATAACCCTGTAATTTTTAGAGAGCATTAGAGAGTCGTTGGAGGAGGTTCTATTGATGAATGATAACTAGATTGAATATCGTCCTTCCATTGATTCCATAGACCGCTTAATATCCGAGCCATGGGGTTTGAATCACCACGCTATTTTTGGGCTTTTGGACCCTCGAAAACTTCTTATTCGCTTTGCGACTGAATACGACCTTATCTCTCCCTGGACTAACAACAAATGTAACTGCAACAGAGATTGCTTCTTCCTCTTTCGATGGACCTACAATTTTAATTTGAGGCATGATCCTCTGACAGATCCAATCTGGGTAAGCTTCCCCAGCCTTCCACTTCCGTTCCAAAACCCCTCCATCCTTTCGTTGCTTGGTAATGTGGTGGGTAGGTTCTTATGTTTTGATGACTGATCTCGATCCATCTGCCATCCAATTTCTCTATGGATCTGTGTGGAGGTCGATGTTTTCAAACCACCATTTTATTTTGTGTGGATTGAGATTGATAATGAGTTCCAGATAAAATAGAGGGTTAGTTTTGATTATTGGATTGATTTCTATTGTCGTTGTGGTCGTCTGGGTCATCTCCAATAGGCTTGCAGGCGTGGCCAAGGAGGTGATTCCATAGGTATAGTCAGTGAAGGTGGGGAAAATGTTACTGCTAATATGAAATCCTATGTGGCTGAATTATCTTCCCCCTTGAGTTTCAATCTGGAAGAGGCTGGTGCTAAGGGTGGTCACACCATCTCGTCCCCAGTGTGTGAGAATGGACCCTCGGGGTATAGTCCAGGAATTCCTGGATCAATTTCTCTGAGGATGGGAGGAAGTTCTCTCTTGTAGTTGACTCATGGTGTTGATGGGGTCATGGATAATGGGAAATGGACCAAGGTGAATCACATGAAGTCCAAGTATAGGAGTCCATCCACTGCTTATGAAGCAGCCTTAGATGAAACCCCTCAGTCTCTCACAGAGTCTGCCAAAGATGATAAACTCAAGAGGATCTCACATGATAGGTTGTAAAAAAGGGAATCTAAAGCTCATTGATGTTGGGGACTATTCAGTTCATACTGGGAGGAAGACCAAGACTCGGAGAGATTACTCATACCTTCAAAAATTGATGACTACCCGATATTCTGGAAATGGTACACATTTTAGGGAGCCTGACTGACCATCCTTTTGTGACAAGGTGGAGGAGTTTAAAGGTGAAAAGCATGAGGATCAAAACCGGTCAAGGGACATGGTGGCATCAGAGGATGTCTAGGAGAAGTCAAGGAAGGAGGAGGTTGACCTGGAGCTTCTTCTACATTCTGAGGAAGAGATAGCGGATAATCATTTTACTGTCAATGTTCCAAAGGATGAATCTGATAGAATGTACACTAGTTTATTTCAAGTTAACCTTAATGAAGTGAAAGCTAGGTGGATTGGAAAGCAAGACTGGATCTTGGCTCATGGAATCAATGAGATGAAAATAAACCTAGATGAATACATTCAGACTTGGGATAGGATGGACGACCACTTCGAGGATCTCATCAAAGACAACCTAGATGCAAACGTAACTTCTATCGCATGGATCATACAAAGGGTGTTTAATTCAAAAAATTTAAAGTTTTTTTTGGAATAGTCCAGTAACCTCTTATGAGGTTTGACATGAGGTTGGCTTGTAATATGGTTTTATCACTTTCCCTCGAAGTGATCTCTTTTATAAAAATTTAAATTGGATGGATGGATGAACGTGAATAAATTGACTAATGGATTGAATCACAAATTGGTTATATTAGAGGATGTGTTTATCTATGGAGATTTATTGGGAGATTTGTTTTTTTATTATTGTTTCTTCGTTTATCTTTCTAAAAATAATGAATCAAGGCCAACCAAACACGCTCTAGGTTCTCCATCTCTCGTTCAACTGAAGTCGACCACATCCCTCCATAGTTATGGCCTCCACCATCGTGTGGGGTCCTCTCCGGTGAACTTTGATATGTTCAAATCTCCCAAGAAACCCCTTGTGTGTGATGTAGCACACCAATCGGACCCCAAACGGGTTCTTTCCACCTAGTACAGGCCTGGGCGGATCCTCCCAACCTATAACATGTCAAGGAATGTCTGTTTTTCATATAAAACCCTTACACAGGGTCTGTTCGGCCTAGAATGGGCTGACGTGGGGTCGGACCAACCTGCATTGGCCCTATGCGGGTTTTGGGGCCTGAATATTTTTTTTAATTTAATCAATTTTTTCTTTAAAAATAATAATTATTTTATTATTTGATAAATTAATTTAATTTTGGGTATAAAATTAAATTTATTTATTTATTGGAAGAAAAGTTAAATTAATTCATGCACCAAATAGAATTAGATTATTTCAAGTTAATTAATCCATTTAATTTTATAAATTCCATCGTACTTAAATTTATTGCATTTAATTTTTATCATGCGTACTATTACCCGTTGGCCAATCTTGAGTAGTGACAAACATTTCATGTCTATTTTATTTATTTAATTATTTATTACAATTGTTTTCGATTCTTGTAATAATTAATTAGTTTTATTGATGGTATGTGCATCAACATTTTTATGCAATATGTATAAGGAATTGCGCTTCCATTATTTTATATATTAATTTTTTACTTCCCTAAACCCCCTTGTCTGTGTGAAAGTATACTTGTGCATTTGGAGATGACGCAACAAGTCACAGACCATGAAAGTTGAGGAAAAATTCAAACATGAAATTGATACACTGGACAGGGATGAGATGCATCATGAGTCAATATATGACTCAGATACGATTCTCCTTGGTCATAGTTGATCCATTAAGTTTAAATAGATCATCCAATATTAGATGTTCAAAACCAGTTAGGTAACTTATTTCATTTATGCATTGTTTATTATTTTATGCATTTGCATGATAGTAGGAAACATATAAAATAATAAACAAAAAATACATAAAGAAAAGATGAATGTATTTCTATTAATGTTCAATTGTGATCATGAAAACATAATATGAAAAAATTAATAGAAATGGATTACATTTGATAAAAATATTTAAACCCCTCAAAGAAATATTAAGTTGCAAACACTTTCCATCATTTTAATATGAACAAAACTAGGTGTACAGGGTGCTCATCACCCAAATTTGGGGGTGTCACATGCTACCAGGGAGTTCTTATGAAAGTGATGAGTTGATTTAACTAATGTTGGCATCAAATGAGTAGTAATATCTAGCTTATTGCAACTTTAGAGGAAAATTTTGAGTAAATATTGTTTTTTATTTTAGAAGTTGGGACTATACTCAACAGATCAAGGAGCCATGAGTTAATGTGGTTGGTTAGTCAAACACCTACATTGAACTCTCTGAGTAGTGACATAGGCTTAAATTGTAGACTATGAAGAGAGGTTTCAAGGATCCTTTCCATTAGAATACTAAAGTGACAGAGTATTCTAATTCTAGTACAAAGGGTTTCTAGAGTTTGATAAAATAGTGAGAGACATTTAATGATTTACTTAATTAGTAATGTCTAATCAGTCATCAAGATAAAAAGTACTAATTTTCAAGATTCTGGTTTTCTAAAAAATTAGCAAGCAATGCCGCAAATACACTGTGATAATTATTGGACAAAGAAAATGTCCAAACTAGAATGAGTTTACACTAATAGTGAATGCACTTGCGCAAAGTAGTATATAGGAAATTCAAGGAGTTAGTGTCTCCAATACCTTTTAAGTGTAAAAATGCTTACAAGAGACTCATTTATGATGCATATGATGGTTATGTCAAATTACTGTCATCAATGTCTGATGTGAGTTGTGAATATAAAATAAGGACATGGATGATTTTACATGTTATCTCATCTCTGAGAATCTTGCAATGAGAAAGTGAAGAAAGATATGAATGGGTGACGATTACACTAGTTATGTGTAAATATGAAAGATGGATCATGATATTTCATTATATACCATTATTATATCTTTATCACCCATTTACCCTAGTTTCCTTTTAGTTTAACAAAACAAACAGAATAGAGTAAATTCTTCATTACCTTTTGGGTAAGGTTCTCCAAGTAAATAAGAACTTAAAGACAATTTAATATTCAATTCTTATAGTCAAAAAGTTAAAATACAATGCAAAAAAGGCCAATGGAAAGAGTGATGTCAAAGGAATCTTCACAACATACTTCAAATAAAAGAGGTTGGTTTTCATGTAGGAGGTTATTTGTTTCACATATCATGAAATAAATTCATGGAAGTTTAAATGAAATAAATTGAATTGAAGAAGCAAGTAGTAGCTTCTTCCTCAGGTAAATTCAGCATTGTATATGATGTTTCTGTCATAATTTTTGGGTATTGAAATAAAATATCCCAATCGCATATGTGTTTTTGAATAAAGTAACTAAGTATAAAATGAAACATTATAAGAAGTAAGGTGTGTTCTCCAAGTGGCTGAAAAATGGGTGGTTCCTAAGTCAGGGGTGATAAGTATACTACTTTCAATTGCCAAGTTTATTGATTCTAGATGAACTTTCATTAAGTATTACCAAACCATTTATCTCACGTGTATTTTTGACACAAGGATGCATTATTCCAGTTTAGGAATGAATATTTTTTGGGGTGCTTAATACTCAAACAGTGGTTTTGTAATGCTTGAATCAATGGAAATACCTGATGAATATAAATTGTAAGACTTATACACCCAATTATGGAAAGACAATACCTTTTCAAGAAAAACTAATTTGTTTTAAAGGATATACCTTGTATAGTTTCAGAATCTTAGGAGTTAAAGACCTTAGGAATTGTCGAAACATAGTTTTGGACAAAGAAACCTTTAGAAATAAATTTAATCCACAAATATTTTAGAGTTAATTCAGCTAAAGAGTGTGAACTATTCTAAGGGTAAGCTCATGGTAACTATACTTCATGAGATTTATTTTAGTGTTTATTAAGGAATTTGAAATTGAAGTATGGTATATACATGGTTAGAATACATGAGTTGATTCATACTAGTGTGTTGAAGAATATCTTGACCAAACATTCATCGATAAATATAATGTAGCATGGAGTAATTCCAAAATGCACATAACCTTATCCAAATCAGATATATGATGTTAATAAGGAAGATTGATAATGATTCTTAAAATTTAACAATGATCATGAAAATATAGCATGGAGAAATTCCTAAACTCACATTTCCTTATACACATCATAGACATGACGTAAGTAAAAAGAGCATTAATGTTGAGATTCATATACATTGCAAAAACATCCATTATTTTCAAGACATGGTTCACAAATAGAGTCATTATATTATAAACCTATGAAAACTATAATGAAAAATGGATATCATATGATTTATAGTATGATATAAATCCATTATTTCATAACAACATTGTGTTTGAATGCAAAGTGTTTGTTAAGGATATAAACAAACTTGCATCAAGAGAAACACAATGTGCATCTAAAGTAGTGATCCTAAAGTTTTCAAAGGATATTACTTAAATCCCTAAGATAGAAAATTGATATCCAAGTTATAGATGATATTTCTATATAAGAGTGAACATCTATATATGATATAGTGGGAGAAAAATTTACTTGGGTTTAGTCAATTATAGAGATGCTCAAATAGTTGATATAGTAACAAGTTCCACAAGAGCATTTGGTAAGAGAATGTTCGAGAGACACATAGCATGTAGGAAGGATAAAACCATAGTGATGGATTTATATTCACTATATTCGGTGATACATTATTCATTAAGAATAATAATGTATACAAGTAAGTAATAATGACAATTAACTAAGACTGACAAGATCAATTAAAATTCAATAATGGATTTCAAGTTTCAAAGTACAGGGTGATTATTATTTTGAATACTATGGTGGTTATTTAAGTGAGACTATACATGGATAGTACAAGCGTGGTACCAATAAAGCTCGATTTGTAATATCAAGTTATTATTCTTGAATCCATTAGAATTTTACTTATCATAGATAATTTCTACGATCATTTTATTGAACATTGGATGTCAAGACCACAAATTTTGGAAGGTGTCTATACAACACAACTAGAAAGGGATGGTGACACCATAGAATGCCAATGAGGGGTGCAAGTTACTCAAATCTAGTTCGGGATTAAATTAAACAATATGATCATGTAATATTCATTTGGAATGGTTTTTTTCCATGAGTCTACAAGAGTTTAGTTGGAGATCCATGGTTTTCCAAGTAAAATATGTTTGGTAACATATGGAAAACAAATATTGGTCTTATAATTAGTAAAGACCAGAATGAAAGTATTACTCCAGAGATTTAATTAAAGTAGAAGCCAACATTTTAGGGTACTTCATCTACTGAGGTAGATCTAAGGGTTTATTAGACCAAGTCAATGTACATATATTAATGAGGTATTGATAAATACAAGTTGGAATAATTTGATAGAAAATTGTTAAGAATGTCAAATGGAATAAATCTCTCTAAGAATACATGCATAAGAATATAAGAAGATTAATGTGGTTAGTTGAATTTCATATTATTCTATGACGAATCAATCACGTATGTCATAATATGTATAAGAAATGATATTTTCTACATAAACTTTATGGTAGGGAAATATAGTTGTATCCAGTAAAACTGCTAAAGGAATAGTCAGGACTATCCAATTTCTCTTGAGAAGTATAAAAGGTATCTATATGGTATGCAGAAATGAATGGATACTAGTTATAATGGGACAAAAACCAGTCTTCCTAGAGATCAATATGATCAAATATCGCAGTTAGGCTAAGATAATGAGTAATACAATCTCATTCAGCTAGTGGTATCCATATATATAAGTACCAAAAATGTTGCAGCTTCTAAGGTAGTTAAAGAAGCAGTGTAAAATATGCAATGATTTTTTTCTAGTTCTTGGAATCACATCTAGTAAGTAAAGTTTTATCATTGTGATAATTAATTTACTGGAACTAGACAAGATTTAAAGTTTAGATAGTGGAAAGAAGGGATATAATCGAGGATATCATCACTTGAGCAGTCTAACTCAAGGAGGTAAAGTTGTAGATACTAGAATAGCCATCCAACAGATATGCGATAATCCCCATGACTAAATCCATAACTCAATAGAAACATGATATAATCATGTGAGAGATGACAAGGTTAGTTAGAAATTTGGCTCTAGTGCAACTGGGAGTGTTGTAAAAGTGGGTTCCCTAAACCCATATTTATCTATATTATTGGTTATCATACCATGTATACACTGAGTTATGTGTGATGTACACTTACCATTATAGTGTAGATATTTTTGTGTCCGATATTTAAATAGTAATGTCCATAGATTATTTGTTTTATCAAAAATTTTATAGAAAATCTCAGGCTATAATGAGAACCTCGAGACTATAACATTAATCTTAAATAAATATCCTATGGTATATTTACATCATACTGACTGGACATAGTTGATGTTTGACTATCAAGTGTTGGGGGATCATAAGCGTTGAGACTTATTCTCATGAAGTTCTCACTTAGAAATCTCAAGTATGTGAGATCATGAGAAAAGCTCTCCCAATAGGAACACCAAATGTTTCAGGTGTCATTGTATGTTCATATCTATGGACATGTGTATTATTCTCTATACATGAGATCATTATCAATGTGTGTTATTTTATCATGAACTTTGATGTAAGGAAAAAACAATGATAATGACGTTGTGGTGATGTAGCTTGCATTGGGTGCGCCATTGGTGGTATAAAATTGGTTGAATGATGAAGATATAATTTTTTTACTTTTGAGTTGAGTAAGTAATATCTCAATACTAGTTGATCATAATGGAAGTACCTTCATAAATCATTGGTCAAGGTAGTCAAAGGTAAGTCTATTCAGTTATATCAATAAAAAATAAAGATAGAAAGGATGATGACATAAGCGTGTGTCCTTTATGAGATATATAAAGATAAAGAGATTATATTACACAATGTGTGTTCGTATGATTATTTTTGATGCTATGACTATTCCCTATGTCTTTAGGGGCCTAAATGGGTCTCTAGAGTCTTCTCTTGGTTTGTGAATAGTATTCACTGCTATCGAGATAACGTTACTTATATTTTATCACATACCTATGATATATAATAAATATATTACATGATAAAACCAAGTCATTAACTTGACTCGTAATTCCATCTAATATTAAACAAACATTGAATATTAAAATAATATTTGTTTGTATAATATATTTTCTTATATTTACCAAATACCTCATGAATACTTTTAATAAATAAATTCAACCCATTTATTCTATACTCAAATAAGAATAAATTTATTTATTTTTGGGTGATGGTTAATACTTGGACAACTTCCAGACCTCGTGGTGGGGCTCACCATTTCCTTCAACAGATTGAAGGGACGGGATAGAGGTGGTCTTTGCGACGTTTAAGGGTTCGTCGGAGCTCTACTCTAGCACCCGGAATTCAACAAACAACGAGCGTGATGATTCTTGAAGTGTGTGTGGATGATCTAGAGGGGTTCAACTTCAGATCCTTCAAGAAACGATCATTGATGACTAGTTATAGTCGAGCATACTTCATTACGAATAAATTATTCATTCAGTTTTAATTTATGTGGTTCGATTAATTCACACGATATCATTAGACTTCTACCAGGGCTCGGATTGCTGGGGACGACAAGTTTCATCGCTCCAATTATGAAAAATATTAAATCCTCATCCCATTAGCTTATACTACACACCTCAGTACCATCAATTGATATCAGAGAGATCACGTGAATTTTCTGAGCCAAGAAAAAATTAATATGCAATAAATTAAGCGAACGGTTTAAATTTGGTCTCAAAGGTTGTGACTACACATTAATCTGATCTCGAATGGCCAAGCTACAATCATCCGAAAATTTGAATACGGATTTAACATGATTTTCTTATGAGTATAAATTTTAAAGAACACCAAAATTTAAGAGCTCATTATCAGATTCTGATGTTCGATGAAATTTTGATTACCCAACACGGTAGTCGGAGACAAATCCGGTGACGTTCCTTTTCCCCAGCCATGTCTGGCCGGATATCAATGGCCATAATTACTCCAATTGGTGAAATAAATTCCACCAATTTGTGGAATCAAATTTTTGTGTGGGACAAAAAAAAATTTTAAAAATCAAATAGCCTAAAAAATGAGGCTTTTAGATTATCTAAATAAAACTAAAAGTTTTCATCCTGGTTGTTAGCGGCAAGGCTATTTGGATAAAAGAAAAAAATGTGGTTGGTGGGGAGGATTTACATAATCTCAGGTTGGGCACCCCAACCTGACCCTCAGGTTGGGTTTTGGATGAAAGTTCCCTCACTATGCATTTTTTGGGTTTTTTCACGCTGCCCTCCGGTGGAATTTCCCTTCAAATTTCCAATGAAAATTTCCAGTGCAAATTTCCACTGGAAATTTCCTCTGACGTGGCGTTCATCCATTGGAAAACCTGACCCTCATGTTCAACAGTGAACCTGAGATGATTTTTTCCCTGGCGAGGGAGGCTTAACCCGATATAATAAAACAAAACTGGGATATGGAGGAGTCACATGGATGGAATAAAATAAAATAAATGGTATTTTTATAGAAGCCTTAGCTTCCTAGGGAAGTCTATTAGGCCCAGTAGACTCCACCATTTGTTGTGCTAGTCTTCGCAGCCCATCGACGGCCCACTATGCCAGCCACCTCTGGTCTCCATATTCGAGCGACCACAGCTGGCCTATCCTGGTCCCACCACTGTAGGTTCCTCCCTCGGCTGCCGCAATCCACCGCCCCTATGGCCACTCCTCCCGAGTCCGGCGACCCGCACCACCGCTTCCTCCTCCAATGCACCCGTCGACCACCACCGACCATAGGCTGTATGCAGCAACCTCAACCCTAGTCGGCCACCTCATCATCGAGCGATGACGCCACCACTGCGTCGATTGGCCTTCATTAACCTTGTTTGATCTGACACCAGAACCACCTCCACCGGCGTCCGATCTCTCCATTTACCATTCAACCGAATCCAACCACATTCCTCTACAGTTGTGGATCCATGTATGTTCAAATCTCTTGGGCGCCCCCTGTGTCCGATGCAGCACCCTGATCTGACCCCAACTGGGTTCTGCCCACCTGATACGGGGCTCAATGGGCTTGGGCGGATCCTCCCAACCCAGAATAGGTCAAGGTAGCTCTGCCAATCTTAGAACACCCCTGCATATGGTCTGCCTGGCCCTGAATGGGCCTGCGGGGGTCGACCCAACTCGCATTGGCCCTGCGCGGGTTTTGGGGGTTGGATATATTTTAATTTAATCAAAAATTAATTTAATTATTTTTTTCTTATAAAAATATAATTCTTTTATTTTTTGACGAATTAATTTATTTTTGGGTATTAAATTAAATTAATTAATTAATTAAATTTTGTAATAAAATTAAAATTAATTCACGAACCGAATAGAATTAAATTATTTGAATTTAAATAATTCATTTAATTTAATAAAATCTCTTATACTTAAATTTATTGCATTTAATTTTTATAATTTTTTACTAATACTCATTGACCAGTCTTGATTAGTGACCAACCTTGCATGTCTGTTTTATTTATTTCATTTTCTATTACAACTATGTACGATGATTGTAATAATTAATTAGTTTTATTAACGGTCTATGCATCTTTATTTTTATTCAATATGTATAAGTTTCAATGAGTCTATTCATTTCTGTATATATTTTTTTTTTCTCCAGACCCTCTCACCTACATGTGAGTATACTTGTGCACTTGATGATGACGTTTTATGTCATGAACCATGCCAAGTTGAGGTGAAATCTAGACGAGAAGTGAACACACTAGATAGGGACGAGGTACATCAGGAGTCAAGCTATGGTTCTGGTATCATTCCCCTAGGTCATGGTTTATCCATTAAGTTTAAATGGATCAACCGACATTAAAATCTCAAGACCAGTCAGGTAATTTATTTCCTTTATGCATTGTTTATTATTTTATGCATTTTCATGATGGTGGGAAACACATAAAATAATAAATAGAAAAATTCATAAAGAAGCAATGAATATTTTTCTATTAATGTACAGTTGTGAGCACGACAACATAGTATGAAAATACTAACATAAATGGATTACATTTGTCGAAAATATTAAAAACCCTCAAAGAAATATTAAAAAACCTCAAAAAATATTACATTCGTTGAGGATGTCTCATACTACCAGAGAGTTCTTATGAGAGTGATGAGTTGTCCTAATAGAATTTGGTAGTAAAGGAGTATCCATAGGAAACTTGTTGAAACTTTAGAGGCAAGTGTTGAGTAAATCAAGTTTTAGATTTTAAAAATTGGGACTTCACTCAACAGATCAAGGAGTCGTGAGTTAATGTGGCTAGTCAATCAAACACTTACCTTGAACTCTCTGAGTAGTGGCATATCCATAGCTTATAGACTATGAAGAGAGGTTTCAAGGATCCTTTCCACTAGAATACTCCAGTGACACAGTATTCTGATTCTAGTACAAAGGGTTTTTAGAGTTCGATAAAATAGTGGGAGACATATAATGATTTACTTTATCAGTAATGTTTAATCAGTAATCAAGATAAAACTACTTCTCTTTTAGATTTTGTTTTTTGTAAAAAATTGGAAGGTAATAGGTAATTTCTATTATCATTTTATTGAACATTGGATGTCAAGACCACCAATTGTGGAAGGTGTATATACAGCACAACCAGAAATGGATGGTGACACCGTAGAATGCCAATAAGGGGTGAATTTACTCAAATCTAGTTCATAATTAAAGTAAGAAACAAGATCATAGAATATTCATTTGGAATGATTTTTTATAATGTGTATACAAGATTTTAGTGTGAGCACCATGGTTTTCCAAGTAAAATATGTTTGGTAACATATAGAAAAAAATATTATCTTTATAGTTAGTTAAGACCAGAATTAAAGAGTCTCTTAGGGGATGTCATTATTATTTGAGCATAGAATAATTGGGTTGAATTTATTTATTAAAATTATTCACAAGGTACTTAGTGAATATAGAAAAAAATATTATATGAACGAATATTATTTTAATATTCAAGGTTCATTTAATATTATTAGGAATTATGAGTCAAGTTAATGATAGGGGTTTATCATATAATATATATATATATATTATAAATTACAAATATGTGATAAAATATAAATTATTTTGATGACATAGTTCATCACAATGTGTCATTTATTGCTTATTTAGTGGGCATTGAATTTCCAGAGCTGGGAACCCTTTCTAGGTATTTGAGCCACTCACTATATAAGTAGGAGGAGAATCTCATTACAATGACTATTCATTCCAACAGAATGAGAACTTATCCTTATTCTAAAGAGATAAAGTATCTCTCTGAGTGACTAATCCAAGAACGCCTTCAATGGTTCAAATGGAGAGGATCGAGGTGATCATCACAACACTGAAGGATTCATCGAAGCTCCATGCTAGCACCCAAAATTTGATGAACGGAGAGCATGAAAATTCTTGAGGTGTGTGTGTATTATCTAGAGGGTTTTAGATTTAGATCCTTCGAGCAATGATCGTCGATGTTTGAATTCATTTGAGCATGCTTCATTTCGAATAAGGTTTTTTTAGTTTTAATTTATTTTCTTTGATTAATTCACACAAGATCCTCAAACCTCTACTGGGGAACGGATCACTAGAGATGAGAAGTTTTTTCACACTAAAGATGAAAATTTTTAAATCTTTGTCCCACCATCTTCCATTGTGTGCCTTGGTACGATCATCTAGTTCCAACAAAACCATTTGCGGAGATGTTTTTTGATATGGATTAAGGCCTGGGAGGTGTTCTAGGTGTTGTTGGGGGATGAGGAGTAGGATTGGAAAGATCAAGAGGCACTTGGGATGAGTGTAGACCACCACATATTTGGATATGAAGTGTTTCCCCTAGTTATATGGTTTTTGATAACCACGGGGAGCCTCGTGTCATAGAGCTCCTCATGGTGTCCGAGGGGTGGAAAAGTCCAAAACAACACAGGGTGCGACTTGGTATGGTGAAGGACATTTTTCCCTGGAAAGGCATAGTTATAGGGTAGGTTTCCATGTCATAGCACCCTAAACCAAGGCATTTTTCATGTCGTTTTAGTTGAGAGGTGTCGTAGTGGAAAACGAAAAGTAGGGGAGGGGCTACGACACAGTGCAAGCCATTTTCCCCTCCATGTTTCAATTTTTTAGGGGAGATTCCCATTTTATCCCTTCATTTTTTAGGGTTTAAACTCTGATTTCTTTTCACTCTTATGGGAAACAAACTAGGGATAGGCCCTCCTTCTCCTCCTTCAATTCCCCATGGTCTGGGGTGGGTTTTGGGTGTGATTTCATGGAAAATATGGGTGAGTTATTCATTCATATTCCTTCCATTTTTTTCTCCCATCATTTGTTTCTAATTTCAATGTAAAACGGCTAGGGTTCTTGAGATGATTCCACTAAAGCATTGTGGAATCATCCTATTGTTATGGGGATTTTGTGTGAGATGCGTAGAGGATGGCCTAGGATTATGATCGCACACTATTGCATTCTGTTTTGATTGAGGTACTTTACACTATGATTTTTTAGGGTTCTTTCCTAAATTAAAAGAAATTTATTTTGGATTTAGTGTTGCGTGTTAGGAATTTTTCCTGGTATGATGTTGAGAGTGCATCATGGACCTTCTGCATGTAGTTGGTTGTGGTTTCAGTGCAACAGGAGTGCCTGGTGAGTAATTAAGTGTTTATTCCTAGTTAAATTAAATGATTAAATGAATTGGAATTGTTTAATATTAGTTATAATTGATTAATTAAATATAATTTGATTATAATTAATTAATTTTGTTATTTGGATGCAAGTAGGGCCTCGAGTGGATCGACAGTAGATGTTTGGATTTGGACAAGCCTGGACAAAGCCACCAGGTTGTGAGTAAAAAGGGAATAACTCCATTATTGAAGTAGGTGGTCCCTTGCACATACTCCTTGGTAGTATACATTTTTTTATAAATTCATGTGATATTTTTGGTCTTATCACTATATGAAATCGACTTTTTTATTAAATAATTTTTTTAATTTAAAATTAAATGTCCATTTCTTAAATGAACAAAGTGTCAAGGTCGTGTGGGACTTTGGGCATTGGCTTGGTTGCATCTGCCACCAATGGTCGAGACAATGATTGAAGTGTATGCCTTAGTGTATGGACCTTGAGGGGTGTCAACTAAATTAAATGAACATAATATAGTGTCCCTAGTGTAGGAACCTTAGACACATCCTTATAGAGAGTGGGGGATTGGAATGTTTGGCCCGATTAGGCCATGTGAGAACTAAGTGATGCCTTAGAGCTACTTCACATGTGAGATGATTGTGGGAGGATTGTTCCTCCCCCAATAATATGGGATTACCTAGGTGGGTAGACTTTGTAGAGATAGATGAGTAGGTAGGGTGCAAGGACTGACCTAGTGATCACTTGGGAAGGGGATGGGCTTGAGTCCATCTCCCTTTTGAGATTTTCTTAGGAGGCCAGTAAGGCCTTCCTGAGGCGATGATGATGTCGAGGGATGGCATTCCCTCTGAGTGATGGGTGATGAACCAAGAGGCAAGAATGTGAAATAAATGATGGTGTGGGGTTTCATGACTATGACGGGACCTAGGGTGCCATAGAGGGTGCCTCAGTGAAATGTTGGCCCTAGAGGAGGTGCGTATGGGAACTGGTAGTAATGACTATGGGTGTCACCTTAGAACCTAGATCGATGATGTGAACCTGATGAGGCTTTTTAAATTAATGCGAGATGTTCTAGGTGGGATTATTTACTTACCAAGATGTATTGAGATAGATGGGATGCCTATGACATGCTCCTATGACTCCGACTTCGTGCCTGATATCAGCTTGGGATGTCTTGGATGTTCTCCTCAGATCTGGTTGGGTAACTATGATAATGTGACTTGCTTTCACAGTAGGAAAATCCCTTGAGTTATTGGATGAGATTGGGTTTCCTAGGACATTATCTTATGAATCATATGGGATAAAACTTAGTATGTCTTGTAAGTTATCTGATCCAGCCTATGTGCTACTATGTGACTCGTTTTCCCAATCAGTAAATATTATGAGTTTCTAGATGATATTGGATACTCAAGAAATTGGGATATGTCCATTGAGGTCTATATAGATTTCTCATAATTCCTTGGAATCAGTGGGATTCCTGATGACTATATTGGTTTCCTCGGATGTCAGGGAATCGACTGTTGAGTTGGATATGGATGTACACCTGATTACTCAGGATGCCTTGGAATCAATCATGAGACATGAGATACGAGATTTCCCTGTACGTCATAGAATCATCTATTGAGCCTAATACCCACATACAAGATTACCTATAAATCTTGGTAATCATTCATAGAGTCAGATACAACTATATTTTCCAAGAAACCTATTGTAATGTCTTGGGTTTTTAGAGCAAGTTGGAATCCTCAATCTGTTTGAATTTTTGGAGTTTGTTGCGAGGTCCTACTTTTCTCTTGTTTATAGGAACCTAATTTTGAGAGTTACTTTGACCCAAGGAATTTTTTAGATGGTTTTTAATGCTCGATAAGTGTCTCAAGGTTTTGAGAGGGTTTCCGGTGTGTCAAAGGCCAAAAACGTAAACTTTTCAGGGTGTACAGACTGGGGTGCACAGTTTGAAAGAATCGTGTGGCTCCCAGGTGAAACTGTATGACCCTCTATTTTTACTGGACATGGTTTGAAAAACCGTACGGGAGGGGGTTCATGACCGTGTGGTCCATTCTAAAACTTTTAGGAGAGGCTCGCGCATAGTCTCTGCACGGTTTGGGAAACCATGTGGGACAACTTTGTGAGGTGACCCATTTAGACAACAGGTGTCGCACAGTTGGCACACAATTATTCAAACCATTTGATCCAACTGTGTGCCTCATTAAAGTGGGAAAATTTACCATTCCCCCTTCTTATTTGATCATTCCTCATCTTTTCTTCTCCACCTGTGCATGCACAGAGGGGGTCTCCTTTTGATCTCCCTTAAGCATTGAACCACACTTCACATATTATCTCTAATTCAATCATCATAAGTTGCATTGGAACCACAATGGTAAGGGCTTCAATCCTTTTGATTCTCCTTTCCTTTCTTCTCGCTATATGGTGTCCTAAATCTGTGAGAGCAGTTTTACCCTATTTTCAAGGTGTTCATCTAAGATGCTGATTTCTTCCGAATTGCATCAAGTTAGACACTGATATCGGATGAGTGAGAATATACCAACATGAGTTATTTGGTGCCTATATTTCTATGTGATTTCGTAGTGTTTTGAGTGGTACATTCTTGAGTTCATCATTGGTAGTCTAAGCGATACCCTAATAATTAAATGGTTGTCTTTTAATTAATTAATTTTACCTTGTGAGATGCCAATGGGCATGATCATCCAATACTAAAAAATTTTTAAGCCTAGTGAGATGTTTCCAACCTTGGAAAAATTAGGTCGAGGTGTTTAATTTTTAAATTAAACTGGTTATATTGTTTGTTATGCTTGTGATGGTTCCATGGGAACATGAAAGACTTGACCCAAGTATTAAGGTGGTGATGACCACTTAGTTTGTGGCGATGCATTTGTCAGGTTGGGTGAGGCCTAGATACTTTGGGTAATGTTGATCACCGGTTGGATGACATGGTCATCGGATTGAGGCAATGAGTTTGTGAGGTTACGGGCACGACTTGTTTGATTTTGGTTGGTTTTGACCATCAAATTGAGTGACATGGTCATAGAGGCATGAGGTGTTGGGATGATGCAGCTTATGTACTATGTTGGTGATTGTCGCTCACCATGATTGAATGACACACCATTTGGAATCATGTGTACACATATAGGACTCAAATGATGAGGTGGTGTTGACCACTCATGTGGGTAGAGTACTTCATTAGATGCAGCTTAGGATGGTGTTAACCATTAGTATGTTTGGAGGTGATTTCCATAGAAATACAAGTGGATGGGGATGAGTCATTGGTTGACAGTTTTGAGACCTTCAGTTGGGGGCTAAGGCTCTCCATGTATTGAGGCTGTTGGGTGGGGATTATATGGGAGGAAGGACATTGTTGTTCCTCAAGACATCGATTATTGAGACGATAGTGGTAATCATTTAGAGGAAAAATATTATTATACCCTGAACCTCGATATTTGAGACAACATGGATTATTTTAATCTTAAGTCTGATGGACCAAGTACTTTTGTTTGGGTGTGCCTTTGGGTGTGCCTTTGGGATGCTAATTACCTGATTTGGACATGAAGTATCGGTTGAAACATGGTGTCAGGATACTATTACAAGAGGTTCCTGAGGTCTCTTTAGCTTATTATACATTAGGGGATTCCTTGGGCTATATACTAAGTATCCTCCCCACTATCATCATTCCAGAATTGGATAAATCAGGTGATTGTTTCCTTATGATCATTGTGCACAAGGGAAGTGGGTTATTTTATATGGCATGTGCTACTTTTTTTATTTCTTTTAGTACACATAATTTATCACATATGTAATTTAGGCACACATTGGTGTTGGCCTAGTGAGATTATTATCACACCCTACATGGTCCCTTCAGGATGAGTGTTGATTTTATGATTCTGTGATCAGGTAAAGGTTTGATCTCAGGAACTGGACCATAGGGATCTTATCATATTTCCTAGCATGGGATGAATGGAAATATACCTCAGTTTGATGCATCAACTATAGTTACTTTTGAGTTTCTATTGTATCATCATGCTTATATTTGTATGCCTTGAGGTTATCCATAGGCGAACCTTATTTCTTATTGACCTGTATGACTTGACTTGTATGCATGATTAGCTACAATTGGTATCTTTTGGTTTTTTATTCTACAAAGGGTTTTGTTTATCACTATTGTTGTTTTTTTATACTTACACTATTTTATGATGTTGCTTCTACTATGGTGGGTTACTGGTCTAGTGTTATGGTCTTTATTCCACTGTATATTTATATAGACCATTACTATTATAATCACCAATTAGTATAGTCTCCCCACTATCACCTCTTACACTCTCGTTGCTATTAGTCAGACTTTGACATATGGGGAGGCGTGCTTAAGGCCTAGCGACACACTGACCCTGAGTACTATTCAGGTGGAAAAAACAGGTCAGGGTGTTCAAAATTGTATCATAGGAGTTTCTTTTACCTCTTTTTTGTGTCTTACTATTTGGTTTATTCCAAACCAGAGATTATGATGTTTTTAAAAATAGGTTCAGATCTTGTGTTGGTGTGCCTGCAGCCCCATGCACGAGGGACATACCAAGTTACCAAAGGTTGGATTTTTTATTTTTGTTGTTTTCTTTTATAGTTGGTATGATTTCCACCTTGAGTGGTGCACTCAGGTGTGATTTCTATTTGTTATGATATGTTTCCTTTGGCCTACTATGGAAAATGAAGGGATATGGACCCTTGGATTGGTATAGAAAGGGAGGTTTATCTATGTTTTTTGATAGGCACATAAGATGATTAATTATATATGCTTGTGTTTTGATAAATTTCTTGTGATTTTCATTGGGAATATAGATTACACTAATAGGGGTTGGGTTTTTTAAAGTGTCAAAAAAGGAAGATACATAGTGTTTTCCTACCTATCCTCTCTTTGGTGGCATTATACTTAGCCCTCTCAGACATGTGGTTCTAATGAAATTTGTATTTGATGTGATATCTATATGTATATGGGTCTGGCTATGATAGGAGTATGCAGGGATGATGATATGAGGTGATGTCGATCACCAGGTGAGCTGATGTGATCATAGGATTGAGGCAATATGGTTCTTCAGGAAGGAAATGGATCTAGTTTTATGGGTGATTTGGTAAAAGTTTCAATAAATGGAATCTAAATAATGTTTTCCTACTTAGACTCCACTTGTTATCATTTTACTCAGCTACCTTAGAAGATATTTGAAGTCTAACTCTGTTATGGGTAGGCGAGTGGTCATGACGTCAGATTACTTGTGATACCTGGCTCTAATACATGCGGGTAAGGGGTCAATAGGCCAGATATTGTGGGGCATGGTTTTAATGGGGGAGTGTAAGGGTAGTGAGATTATGTTTCCTGTTATTGATTTCCCTATTTGTGCTATATATATATTATGGTTTTTTGACCATGTTATTGGTATTCAGTGGGTTTCCACCTATGCATATTCTGATGGAGCGTCAAGCGGGTGGTGATGTGGTGTTGCATGATCATGCATGGGATGAGGCCCCTGAGGGTGGGGATGAGGCCCCAAAGGGTCAGGTAATGATCCGCAGGTACAATCTCAGGTACATGCTCCAGTATTGGTGGGGAAACCACTAAATTTGACGGCTTTTTGATCATGTCATGATAAGCATCTCAGGGAGATCTTAGTTTGTTTCATCTAGGGGATTTAAAGAGGATCTCAGGGGGTGGACCCTTCCATGGAGTACTTGACCCAAGAGATCCATTCACAACACCCAAAACTATTTCAGGGTGAGGGTGGGCCACAGGTGGTAGAGAAATGGATCGAGTTAGTGCAGACCATCTTCAAACAGCTTGAGAAACCCCTAGGGTGGAGGGTGAGGCTAGCTACGTACATGATCATAAGACCATAAAAGCATTAGTGGGACCTACATATTCAAGCATGCAGACATGAGGGACTGTCTTGGAAGGATTTTGATGTCAGGTTCTTCGATTACTTTTTCCTGGATACGCTGAGGGTAGAGTGGGATAGGGAGTTATTTATCCTTTAGCCGAGAGACATGTCTGTCATGAACTACGTGAATACTTTCACAGTGTCATCTCGTTTTGCACCTGGTATGGTGGGAAATGACACATCAATGGTGAGGTGTTTTAAGGATGGTTTATGACAAGCCATTCAGATGTAGGTAAACATATTTAGGTTGAACTCATTCTTAGAGGATATGAATCAGGTGTTGATAGCTGAGGGAAATCTGAAAGACTAGTATTTCTAGAGCTGGGTGAAAATTTTAAGATATTTTCAGTGGCGATCTTTTGGATATCAAGAAGCGAGGTCGGGAGGAGTCTCATTAGGGAGTTCATAAAAAAGACTCAGGAAAATCACCAAGGAGTGGGTATTCGGTGGTGTGCTTCCAGTTTAGGAAACTAGGTCATATGAAGATGCAGTGTGATCGGGAACCAAAGAAGTTTCGAGCAGGTAGATAGGTGAGGCATCTCAAGAGTTTTTATAGGAATCCTTCTCAGATAGTTGACAATAAGGGATCAGGGAAGACTCAGGGTTCTTAGGTAAAATTGAGAGTGGTACCAAGAGGCAGTAGCCGAGATTCAAATGCACATGAAGGTCATGGAAAAGATAGTGGGACCTAGAAGTGGGGTCAGTGGTTGGTGGCTGGCACAACACTGTAGGGAGGATAGGCTTTGGAAAGTCAGGCTTCAATCTAGGTGCATGTCATTGAGCTTCTAGGGTCAGAGCAGGTTGGTGAGATGAAATTGTTATAGGTACTCAATGGGAATAGTCTAGTTTTATTTTATTTTGGCATGGTCTTTTTTATGGAATTTCAGGTTTTGGGTTCACAAGGTTCACAAGATGTATTTTTAGAACAACCAGACACAATTTAGTAGGTTGGAATCAGCTTAGATGAGTTATATATATATGAGGTGCATGGTACTGAGATTATTTATGGGCATTAATGTGATGTGGGGTTACTTGAGGTGTGTTGGAATCTGTTCATTGATGTTATATAGGTTTCTTTGAAAAATGTTATCATCTGGGCATCGGTGCGATACAGGATCTATGTGAGCTGCGATGCACCAGAAATTCTTATGGACATCTGATGAGATGCGGGACCACCTAGGTGTCATGTGAGGCATGGGAATGAGGTGGGAATATGATGAGATGTGGTACATGATAGGTGTCACATGTGACACGAGCATGGTGTGATCACATAATGAGGTTCAAGAGTTATGATGCGTCAGGAGAGGACTTTGAGTCTGGGGATGGTCGGTGGACCATCAGTTTGTTTTGAGTTTTTGGTCAGGATGTGACTGGGGTAGGTAACTCTTAAGGTGGGGATCACCTTGAGTTTTTTAACCTATGAATTTATGACCGGGGTAGATTGAGTTTTTTTAAACAAGATGAGTATGTTTGGTACCATCTTCGAGTAATGATTTATATAGCTTGGGGTGAGCTATGTTAAGGTGGGGAGATTGTAATATCCAGGGATTTTTGAGCGAGTTGGAATTCTCAACCCGTTTGAATTTTTCATGTTTGGTGAGTGAGAAAAATTTTCTATTCTTTATCAAAACCCAATTCTATGAGTTCTTTTGAACTAAGGTATTTATTTTTGATGGTTTTTAATGATCAAAAAGTTCATCGAGGTTTCGAGAGAGTTTCGGGTGTGTCGGAGGCCAAAAACCCAAAATTTTCAGGGTGTGTAGACTGGGGTGAATGATTTGTAAAAACCATGTGGCTCCTAGGTGAAATTGTGTGGCCCTCCAGTGTCATCGAACATGGTTTTTCAAACTGTGCGGGAGGGGCCACACAACTGTGTGGGCCATTCTGAAACTTTTAGCAGATAGTCACACACGGTCTCCGCACGGTTTGGAAAACCATGCGGGACAACCATGTGAGATGACCCCTTTGGAAAGTGGGTGTCACACGATTGGCGTACAATTTTTCAAACCACATGATCCAACCATGCGCATCATTAAAGTGGTAAAAGTTACCATTTCTCCCTCCCTATTTCTTTGATCCTTACTTCTCTTTTCTTCTCCACTCGTTCATGTACAAAGGGTATCTCCTCCTTTTTCTCTACCTTAGGCTTTGAGTTACACTCCACATCTGAGCCCTGATTCAATAATCATCATGTGTATTGGAACCAGAATGGAATGGGCTTCAATCCTCCTGCTTCTCTTTTACTTTTTTTCTCGCCATATTTTGTGCTAAATTTGTGTGGTCTGTTTTACCCTATTTTAGAGAATTCATCTAAAACGCCAATTTCTTCCGAACCGAAACGATTTAGAGGTCGATATCGAATGATTGAGAATTTACTAACACAAGTTAGTTGATGTCTATATTTGTCTTTGATTTTGCAGTGTTTCGAGGGGTTCATTCTTGAGCGCATCATTAGGTTGTCTGAGCGAGACCCCATGAATTAAATGGTTGTATTTTAATTAATTAATTTGACCTTGTGAGATGGTAATGGGAATGCTCATCCAAGAAAAAAAATGGTTTAATCCTAGAGATAGGCTTCAGACCTTGGGTAGATTAGGCTGGGGTGTTTTATTTTTAAACTAAACTATTTGTATTGTTTATTATACTTGTGATGGTTCCATGGGAACATAACGGTCTTGGCCCAAGGATTGAGGTGGTGATAACCACCTGGTTTGAGGAAATTCATTCATCAGGTTGGGAGAGGCCCAGATACTTTGGGTGATTTTGATCACCAGTTTCACAACATGGTCATTAGGTTGAGGTGACAAGGTCATCAGGTTACAAACAAAGATCATGTGATTTTGGATGATGTTGACCATCAGATTGAGAAACACGGTCATAGGGGCATGATGTGTCAGGATGATTTATCTTAGGTACTATGTTGGTGATTTTCACTCATCGTTATTGGTTGACACGCCATTTGGAGTCATGTGCACACAGATGAGACTCAGATGATGAGGTAGTGTTGACCACTCGTGTGGGTAGAGGTCTCTGTTAGTTGCAGCTTAGGATGGTGTTGACCACAAGTCTTTTTGGAGGTTATTTTTGTAGAAATTCATGTGGATGGTGAGGATCCATTGGTTGAAGGTGTTAAGAAAGTCGGTTGGGGGATGAGGATTTTCATGTATTGAGGTCCTTGGGCTGAGATTATGTGGGAGGATGAACATTGTTATTCCTTAGGACATCGACTATTGATTCAATGGTAGTTATCATTTAAAGTATAGATGTTGTTGGACCTCGAAAATTGGGATTCAAGATAATAGGGATTCTTATGAGCTGAGGTCTGAGGGACTTCTTAGGCATTCCTTTCAGGCATCAGTTACTTGATTTAGACATGAGGTGTCTGTTGGCACATGGTGTCAGAATACTATTAAAGGAGGTTCCTGAGGGATCTCTAGATTTTTATACATCAAAATATGTCTTGGGCTATATGCTAGGGATCATATCCACTATCGTTATTCATGGTTGGATGAAGAAAGTGATTACTTCCTTGTGGCCATTGAGCACAAGGGAGGTAGGTTATTTCATATGGCATGCACTACTTTATTTATTTCTTTTAGTACACCTGCTTTATCACAAATGTAAGTTAGAAACACATTGGTGGTGGCCTACTACATTTATTCTCACACCCTACATGGGGCCTTCAAGACACGTGTAGATTTTATCTTTCTGCGATTATGTAAAGTTTGGGGCTTAGGAGATGGACCTTAGTGATCATGGCATACTGCCTAGCATGGGATGGATGGAAAGGGACCTTAGGTTCCTACATCAGTTGGAGTTACTTTTGAGTTTTTGTTGTATCAGTATGCTTATATATGTATGTGTTGGGATTTTCCACGAGTGACCCTTCTTGATTATTGACATGTAGGACCTGACTTGTATGCATGCTTATCTACAATTGGTATCTTTGGGTGTTTTATTCTAAAAATGGTTTTGTTTTTCACTATTTTTGTTTGTTCATGCTTCTGTTTTTTGTATGATGTTGTGTCTGCTATGGCGGGTTACTAGTCTAGTGTTATGGTCTTTCTTACATTGAATATTTATATAGACCATTACCATTATCATCACTAGAGGGTATATTATCCCCATTATCACATCTTACACCCTCGTTGCAAGTCAGCAACCTTTGTCATATGGGGAGGCATGCTTAAGGCCCATTGGAACACCGACCCTGAGAATTGTTTGGGTGGAAAAATAGGACAGGGTGCTACACCTGTGAATTAGTTTATACTTGTTATGCACTGGTTTTCCTAAGATGTGCTCCTAGAAATTTTCCATGGGCTTAACATTGTTTTGGTACTATTACATGATGTTCTTAGAGACACCTCAACAGGTTTGGGTTGATCCCAGGTGTTATTCAGGACCTGAGTATTGATAGTGGTCGGTTATTTATGCTTATGCACTGTATTTTATTTACAGCAGATCATGTTACGTGCACATATAAATTGAATTAATGGTTATATACAGGGTCGTGTTGGTGGTGTCCTACTGAGTTTTACTCACTGCTTTCTCAGGCCTCCATGACACGTGGGTACTTGAGCAGACCTCATTGGTTACAGGTTCTAGTTGGAAATTGGGATTGAGGTATAACTCAGAGATGTAGTAGAGACTCATGTTTCATTATTTTTTTATTATATATATGATCATCTCAGTGGGTTATCTGTGTCTGCATGAATTCCTATTTCTACATTCATTTATTATTAATGGATATGTTTATTGCTTCAGATTACTCTTGTTTATTCAATGAATGATGTTTGGTTTATTTTTATCTACTATTACACACTCTGATATGGGGTATAGTCTCCTCATTATATTATCCTAGACTTTTACTTCTAGTCGATAGCCTTTAACATATATGGTGTACCTGTATAGGGTATGCTTGAGGTCTCAATGGAAACTTCTCCGATCCAGGCATCACTCAATGGTCGCGGCTTAGAGGAGGCTGTTACAAGTATGACATTGAGTTATTGGTGGATGTGTCATGTAGGTTGATGTTTTCTTGTTATAAATGGTTAAAGGGTGGAATGTTGACTCCCAAGACCAAGAGTTCAAATGTTTCCTCTTCCCAAGATGCTACAGTGCATTTATAATAGAAATTTCAACTTTTTTTGTTTTCTCATTTGTTTCCCTAGCCTAGGGGCTTGTTGGGATTTCCCTAGGACCGTCCTTGCCCATTTTCCCATTCTTATAGACATGTAGATTGTATGGAGGGTCTGGTTGAGGCTCCACTTAAAGAGTTTCATGTTTAACTTTATCAGCTTATGTTAGGAATGTATTTTTTTATGCATTTTTTTATATAAATGTTTATTTGGTTTTAAATGAAAAGTTTTTATCATGTATTGTATGTATTCTTGGTTATATATTTATTCTCCATTGGTTTATGTACAAGACATATATTCAATGTTGATTAAGGATATTATCTAAACCCTAAACAATGGGTTGGGTTAGGATACTATAGTATGATATCCCAATGATTACAGGACATATATTTAGTGTTTAAAAAACTAAATATTCATTTTTTAAAACATATTTTAGTTTTTAAAACATGGAATATATGTCATGTTGTTTTTTATGTTACTAATATTTCTTTAATAGATTTTAATTTATATATGTTTTGTATAATAAAAAATTCTTAAATATTTAATTTTTTAACTCATAACATGGATTTTGTGTTTAAAAAGTAAAATATTTTATTTTTAAAAAATAATAATAATTTTTAAAATGCAAAAAAAAATTGATGGATTGTTTTTTATTTTATTAATAATTTTAATTTATGAATTGTTCTTATGAATAATGAACATTTTAAATTTACATAATTTAAAAGGTGAACATATATTATATGTGTAATTTGTTTCAACACATTTGATAATTTTTAGAAAATAAAACCTATGTTTTGTGAAATGTTTTTGATTTTATTTATATTTTTAATTATACATTTTTAATTAAAAACATTTAAATAATTAATTTTCTAACACATAATATAATTTTTTTATTTAATAAACTAGATGCTCAATTTTTAAAACATATTTAATTTAATTGTTTTTAAACCAAAAAATGTATTTTTTAATTTTTTTGTTTTATTGATATATATATATATATATATTGAAAAATATTTATAAATTGAATTTTTAAAAACAGAGACCATAATTTGTAGAATTAAAAAAATGAATTAACACTTAAAAACACATCAGACCTCTTATATGATTTTATTTTTTACAATTTTTTTAACAATTTTGTACTTTTTAAAAACAGCATTTACGCACTTAATTTTTTCAATGCAGTCAACTTATTTTCTTCCCAACTCTATAATTATTTTTCTTGTGGCATTTCTTTCCACATAGAAAGCAAATAGCTTCCCACACATTTCCCTGTCTTTGCATCCTTGGTTTTTTGGAAGGATGGTGCATCAATGTCTTCAGCTTGGACTTAGTCTTAGACCCCTTTGTCTTTCTCTTCCTCATCTTGTTCACTATAAGGACTGAATAATTGGTATTCCTTATATCCTTATTAGCATGAAGAACAAAATCCAAAAGATCTAGGAGTGACTTTGTCATGTTATTCATATTTTAGTTAATAATGAATGTTGAGAAGATTGATGGTAAAGAGGAAAGAATGAGATTTTTCACTAGTTCTTGGTTCAGTTTGAACCAAAGGGCTTCAAGTCTCTCAATGTACCTAATCATTTTGAGTACATGAGATCCTAAATGATTCTCTTTTATTATCCTGCACATATACAGTGTGTTGGAAATCCCATACCTTTCTTTCCTTTCTCTATCATGATATAACTGATGGAGATGAGTAAGCATCTTGTAGGCATCTTCATCCTCATGCATTTTATACAGTTAACTAGACATAGATGAAAAAATTGTTCACTATACATCCGGTTCATCATCTACATGTTTTTTTCTATTTTTCTTTATCTGCCCTGCTTACTCTCTGAGGAGGATCAGCAGGAAGTGAGGATTTCAGTACAAAAAAGCTTCATTTCTTGGCGTAGTACTATGCACAAGTGCTTGTACCACTCTTAGAAATTATGACTGATCATGATATTTTCTTTATCCAATATAGATTGCGGTTATAATGTTTTGTTGGTGTTGGTGATTTCTATTTCAAATCTACAACAAATAAATTTTAGCAATCAGTACTTTATCTTGATTACCTTTTAGAAATTTTGATTAATTAATTATTAAATCATTTAATGTCTCCAACTATTTTATCGAACCTCAATATCCATCACTATTACATTTGGAATACTCTGTCACTTGAGTATTATAGTGGAAATTATCCTTAAAACAACTCATCACAGTCTACAAGCTTTGGCAACGCCACTACTTAGAGAGTTTCTAGGTATGCTCTAGACTACCAACCGCATTAACTTGTGGTTCCTTGACCTGTTGAGTAAAGTCTCATCTTATTGGATTTTTAACCTAGATTCCCTCAAATTTTTACCTCTAAAGTGATAGAAAGATAGCTTTGGATACTTATATTCTATAACCTATAGTCAATTCAACCAATTACTCTTATAAGAACTCCCCAATAGTAGGAGGAACTCTCAACTTTGGCTGAAAAGCACCCCAAACACCCGATTTTCTTCAAATTTGAGCAACATAAGGCTTTACGACTAGATATTTTTTTGATGGATTTTATTATTTCTTAACAAATGTAATCCATTTCTATTAAATATTTTCAATCTATGTTGTCACACTTACAATTGAATATGCAATAATAGAAAAACATAAGTCACATCCTTATGCATTTTACTTGTTTATTATTTTATGTGATCTCGTAGTAAACATGAACTTTCATAAAATATCAAATAATGCATAAAGAAAATTAATCTACTCAAATGGTCTTGAGCATCTAACTGTGATTGATCTATTTTAATAAAATCGGAGCAATCTCGACCTAGTGGGTTTCATACCTGAGTCCAATCATGACTCGTGACGCAACTCGTCCTTAGTCCAGTGTATTCACTTCTTGTCTGGAGTACTACCTCATCTTGATGGGGTCTGCATCTTAATGCATCATAATCTAATGTACAAATATACTCGCATGTGGGTGAGAGTGTCTTGGGGTGCAATATACATCACATAAATTGGACAAGCATACCCTTATACATATTAAACGAAAACACAATGTACAAACCATCATTTAATTACCTACATATTAAAATCATCACGCATATGTAATAAAAATTAAATAAAACATCCAGACATGCATAGGCTGGGTCAAATTCCACAAGACTAGTTGGCATATTAAATCAATGTGCGATAAAAATTAAATTGTAGTAAATTTAAAAGGATGATGGTATTGAAATAAATTCAAATAATTTAATTTATTCGGCCCTAATTTTAATTTATTTTTTATTCTAAAAATTAAATTAATCAATTAACTTAATTTAATACTAAAATTAAATTAAAATTTCAAATTATTAAAAACAATTAACTTCAAACCAAAATTAATTTTTAATTAATTTAATTTAAAAACAAAAAAAATGATCAAATTAATTAATTTTGACTATATTAATTTAACCCGGGCCCTGAAAACCTTGCCCCTCCCTATTGCGGGTCGAGCCATAGCTCCACATGCCCTTATCGGGCCAAAAAAAACCCTGTGTAGGGCTATTTTGGGCTAGGCGGGCCCGCCTAGACCAGTTTCAGGGCAAATAGGATTAGAAAGAACCCTTGGAAATGGGGCAGGGATTACCTCCAGCCCTCGGTCAGCAATGACATCCAACGAATGGTCCGGGAGAGTGGTAGATCTCCGAAGGCAGGTGAGGCAGAGGCCAGCGGTAGCCAGGATCTAGGCAGGGGGCCTCGATCGGCAACGACTGGAGGGACCTCATGGAGGTAGTCTAGGTGAGGTAGTACAACCGTGAAGGGGAGGTAGCCGATGATCTCGAAATAGGCAGGGAGGAGGTGGCTACCGATCCAAGCGAGGAGAGGGTCTCTGATGGGATCTGTCCACAAGTGAGGGAGGCACACCCACATGGTTCCACTCAAACCAGGGATGAGGGGTAGGAGGGAGATGGGTCTGCATCCGTGGGAAAAGAGGGGAGGAGAAGACCTATGGGGTCTTGGCCTCTTATTTTCCTTTTTTTGTCATGATCTAAGTATGTCAGGTCACTCGTGGGTGGAAAAAAGATGATCCCCTCTTACAAATTCCATGTTTGATTTTAAGTGATAGAAAACAAAACAAAACAAATCATTATAAATAATATAATATTTTTAATTCCTCCAAGTGGAATAACAAGTCACCGGCCGAATCAAAATTCGGCTACTATATTCCAACCAGATTCTGACCAAATAGAATGGAATAAAATGATGTCGATGAAATAATTTTTATGCATGAAAAATTAATATGTATATCAATTATGTTCTTCATATATTTTAATATTCGAAAATATATAAAATCTGAAAAACACTGTGTCGATCAATACACATTTTTTTGGATGGTCGTAACTTGGTCATCCGATATCGGATCGATGCGCGGTCGGATTCATTGGTATAGATTTAATACCCTCTACTTAAAATTTAAATAAAAATATTTTTTCTTGGCTTATAAAATCTAAACGATCCCTCTAATACCAATTTTTGGCATTGGGGTGCACAATGGAAGCTGGTTGACTGGTGATTGAAAAATTTTCCATCACCAGAGTGATAAAACTTCATCATCTCAGATGATTTGATCCCCAATATAGTATGAGAATATCGCATGGTTTAGTCAGACCATAGAAAATAAATGAATGAGAACCTCATTCTGATTCGAAGCGCGCAAATATGTCATTGGTAGCAGATAACCATTGCTCAAAGGATCCGACACTAAACCCCTATAGATCATCCACACACACTTTTTGAATCTTCACGCACACCATTCATTGGATTCTGATTGCTAGTGTAGAGCTCCAAGTATCTCTTTGACACCGCATTGATCACCAAGATCCTCTGTCTTCAATTCATGAAGGCAAACTTGGACCGTTCGCTCGAATCGAGCTATTCTCTCTTTGGGATTTGGGAGGAGAGAAAAGCTATCAATTCCAACTCATGAATAGTCCATTGGAATGGGCTTCTCTCCTCTTATATAGTGGATGTTTAGAATACCCTATCAGGGTTCCCCGACCCCCGTGCACTAAACATCCACTAAAAAAGTGATATAAATAATTAATTACAATGAACTAACTACGACATAAATATTATTTATATTTTATCACATACTCATAATATATATATTAAATATATTGTGTGATAATTCTGATTCATCAAATTGAGTCGTAACTCTTGATAATATTAAATGAACTTGAAATATTATAATAATATTAATACATATAATATCAACCATTGTGTTTTCTTAAACACTTATAAATACATTTAATAAATAAATTCAACCCAATTATTATGTACTTCAATAATAATGAATTTATTTATTTATTGGTGATAGATAAAACTTGGACAACACTCGAACCCTATGGTGGGGCCCATCATGTCATATATTCCAATTCACCAGAATATAGAAGATTCTTGAATATACTATTTCGCGTGACCCTTTAGATCCTTATCTCAATAGTAGTGAATAATATTCACGGACCAAGAGTGGAGTCTAACAACTCATCCAGGCCCCTAAAGATATAAGGAATATTGATAACAATGACAACCAACCTATGAACACACATTGTGTAATATAATCTCTTTTTTATACGATATCTCATAAATAAGAAAGCACACTTGTGTCATCATCCTTTCAAAATTTATTATTTTTTGATCTCTCTAGATGGATTTACCTTCGACTGCCTTAGCCATGGATTTATGAAGATACTACCATATTGATCAACTAGGCTAGATAAATCACTTCCTCAACTTAGAAGAGGAAAATCCTATCTTGATCATTCAACCAATGTCATACCACCAATGGCATACCCAACACAAACTACCTCACCATGATTTCATTTTCATTGTTTTTTCCTTGCATCAAATTATGTGATCAAATGACACACATTGATAATGATCTCAAGTCAAGAGACCAATACACATGTTCATAGATAGGAACAACCAATGTCACCTGAAACATGTGGTGTTCTTATTGGCGGGTCTATCCTTGTGATCTCAACTACTAGAGATCACCAAGTGAGAACTTCATGAGAAGAAGTCTCAATTCTTATGAGCCCACAGCACTTGATAGTTTCACATCACCTGTGTCCTATCAGTATGATGAATCCAGATCATAGGACATTACTTTAAGATTAATTTCATAGTATCTGGAGGTTATAATTATTGTTTGTGATTTTCTATAACCCTTTGACATGACACATAATCTATGTACATTACCATAAATGTAGTGGATTCAGAAGCATCGACGCTAATATGGTATGATAAAACATGTGTATATATATATATATAGATCAAACTGTATGAATGTTGTGGTAATCAAAGTACATCACAAGTTGAGTCTAGGGAACCAACTTTCAACAAGTACACAACATGTAATGACTTCCAATCAGAAGTTGTGAACTGGATACACAGTGTGATGGTTTTACACATCATGTAACCGTTTCATGTCGTGTAATGGAAAATATCATGTTTTTAATAAAAAGGTGACGTGTTTTCCAGTGATTCTAGATTTTGTGTATTACACGACATGTAATAGGATTACATACTGTGTAAATGTCATGAGTTGTGGTTTTTTTTGGGTGGTGAAAGACTTATTTTTATTTCATTCCTTCCGTAGACTAACCTCTCCCAACCCAGAGCTTACTCTAGGTGATTTTGGGTGACTTGTTCCCTTCTGGATCACTTCGTTCAGTGATTGATCACCTTTGGGGTTGGATTGCCTCTATCTAGGTATGTAATCCTTTTGGTTCTTTGTTTTCAGTTATGGTTGTGGTTTTGGATACAATTGTCTTTTTATTTGTGATCATATAGTGTTTTAAATCGATCCTTTTTAGTTTCTTGGTGTGTCTTGTCTTTTGAAGGTCGTTCCCTTGGTTTATGGTCACCGTTGTCGAAGGAATCTAGGTTTCTACCATGTGATGGTGACTGTTTATATGAAATGGCCTAATTTAATGACTTTCATGTTATTATTGATGAATTACTTTGGGTTATTCTTTTATTAGAAGTGATATGTGGTTACAAATTATTTCTTGGAAAAGAAAATGTTTTTCAAAAGGTGTTTTTACTTTGAAGATGATTTTTTTTATATGGAATGGGTTTTCAAACTCCGAAGAAGATCAGATTGACTTTGAAAATGTTTTATGAAATTGTGAGCATGGTTTGGAAATTACATTTGGACAAATTCACATTGGAAACCATAGGTGCGTCAATAAAGAGACACAGATAGGCTTAGTGTGTTTACATCGCTACTAGGAGGTAACTTTTTTTTATATTGAATGGAAGGAATTAATATCAGTTGTGATATCGACTGGTAGGACTCAATATCGGTGGGATCAATGTTGTATCTATTTAAGATTTTCTTTTTAGTGTCTAGTATGCAGTGTCCCAGAGGATAAATCAAAATATGTGTGGTGCCTTTTCATTTATGGTCATTTAACGCATGATCATTTTTATCATGGATTGTTACTCATGGATTTCTAAATGAGGTTGTATCACATAGATTTTCATGATTGGTTGCTTCATTGATATGTGTTTACTTGTTTACCTCTTTATGTATGGATATGCTTTCCTATTTTATCAATTTTACATGTCATATTTATGGTTTGAAAATATGAAAGGCTTTTAAGAAAACCAAATGAGGTTTGGATTTATGAAAATGATTTGTAAAACTATTTTGTTTTAAAATATATAATTGTTGCATTCTTGATATTAGATCTTATATAGAAATTGTGGTGGTATCCTATTGGGCTTTGGATCACACCCTATTTGTGTATTTGGGTGTTTGTAGATGTTGTATTATAGGATTCAGGTAAAGGGAAGGGAATCTTGTAGCATGTTGGATTCTCTTGTTGCTAGTGCTTTCAGTTCAGGTTGGTCTGGAGGTGATTGTTGGTCATGTGGGGATTTGACTAACTTTCTGTTTTAGCCTATTTTTGGCTTAGATTGTATGTATTTATGGTATCTCATATGTTTCTGCTTTGTACTCTGGTTGTATGTCTTGTTTTGCTGATATTCAAGACTAGTTTCTAGTATCCTGTTTTACCTATATTACATGAAGGCCTGGTTTGGGTGGATTTTCTAGTTGACCCAGGTTGGTTCGTTACATTATGGGTGTCACATTAGAACCCAGATCGATGTTGTGAGCCCGAGGAGGTTGTGGTGATGCATAAGATATGTTTTGGGTGGGATGATTTTCCTGCCAAGATGTATCGATATACTTGGTATGCCTAGGACATTCTCATAGGATCTTGCCTTTGTGTCTGATATCAGCTTGGGATTCCTTGGATGTTCTCCTCAGATCTGGTCGGGTACCTACGACGATGTGACTTGCTTTCCTGGCAGGTCAATTCCCTAAGTTTTTGGATGATATTTGATTTCATGGGACATGCTGACGCACACCTATCGTAGGGAATGGTAAAAGCAATTTAATTTTCCCAGTGCATCACAAAGGCTAACCAAGGTCATCTCACTTGAGGAGCATTCTCAATTGTTCACCCACATAAACAAATTCACTTAAACTAATTATTTTTGTTTTTTTATTATTTATATGAATGAAATGGGATTTATGAAAATAAATGAAATGAAAAAATTCAAATCTAATTAATATAAAATTCTAAACAAAATTTAATTGGTGAAGAAAGGAAGTTCTCCTGATAGAACTTTTAGGGAGCACCTTCATTGACCAGCTTCAAATATTCCTAGTGAACACACTCTGTCGTATGTGTGCACACCTTAGTCTACCCCAGTTATGAATGAAAATTCCACTTAGCGATTTCCAAGAACACCCCTCCATACACCTCCTCAATTGAGGTAAAATGGTTGTAGATTAAGAATTTATACTTTAGACAACCACAGTGAGGATTACACCCACTATAAATTATCTTCAGAATTAACAAAAAGAATATTAAAAACATGGTATTGGGTTAAAGAGCCTGATTACTCCCTCAGGATATTCCTCGGGTTAGTTATTCATGATCACAAGTATTATAGTTCATGATGATAAGATGATAAGTAAAATAGAAAAAATAAGAAAAATGGAAGAAGAAGAAAAGAGGGTATATGGGTAGACACAAAAATGAAAACAATTCATGAATTTATTAGCAATCTAAATTACAATTGAAAAATAAGACAAAAATAAAGAAAAAAAATAAATTGAGAAGAAAAGGGGAAGATTTTGGGTCATCCTTCCTCAGTAGAGATCTCCTCCTTGGTGCCTTGAAGGAATGGTATGGAAAATAGGATTATTTGAGGGGGAGGATCTCCCCTCTTTTTATAGGTAGAATTTTCCCCCCGAAAGATGATGTGTATTGGACCCATTAAATTAAAAATTCATGCATGGTACCCATCATAAAAGTTCTTCTCCATTTACATCATCGTATCTCAAAATTTCATATCATTTGGAAATTGGATTCAGGAGTTATGAATTTTTGATTAATTGTCGTGTTTTATGGACGAAGGTTTCAGAAAGCTTCCTCTAAAACAATAACATTAAGTGGAAACATTAATGACTTTCAAACTCCCTAAAATTACTTTTTGAGATTCTAATATATTTCCTCGGTCTATTCTTGGTAGAATCACCTCCATTGCAAGTGTGTAGGCCGATATGTTTTTCTATTACAGTGGTGGGGTCCACACAGTCCACCTTAAAAATTATTCAACGTCATTGATTTTTAAGGCCTATAGATGCTCGAATATTTCCATGGTCTAGGAGAAAAAGTTGGATAAAATAAAATAAGTATTCTAACAAAAAAATATTCACTCAATTTCGAATTATATTTTTCAATAAATGACTAAAATATCCTTGGTGTAAAAATCTGTCAAAAATATAGAATTAAGCATTTTTCACCATTTTGCTCAAAACACATCATAAATTAAAAATTGAACCATATAAGATCAAATTGATAATTTTGGAAGGTTAAAAAAATTAAAATTCTTGCAAAAAAATATACAAAGTATTAGCTTTATCAATTCCCCAACACTTAAATCATTCTTGTCCTCAAGCATAAAATCTCAACATAGAATTTAGAGGACACCAATGTTACCAATATTCAAATTCCAAAGTAATAAAATTTAAAAAATTTCAATGTCAAATAAAAAAATATAAAATAAACATAAAATATCAATTTAATTTATCATTTTTCAAAGAAAAAAATTAATTCATATGTTTTACTTTTCCCATTTGAAAAAATGGAACTTCTTATTTCATTCATTCAAGATTCTCGATTCATTATTATTAAGTATGCCACATCATGATTTACCTCACCTTTGAATTTTTCCTCTCATATATCATGATACAATTCAAGTATAGTTATACCCATATCATGAGAACATGTACCTTATCCATAAGCTTGTAAAAGAACTATTTTCCCTACTTTGTAAAGACAAAAGGCACATAAAATCCTAAGGACTTTTCAATAAAGGTTCAAATGACTCTGAGGCTTAAGGTTGGTAGAATTTTATGTTTTAAAAATTTAGGCTCAAGGATGAGTTTTATCTCTTAAGTAAAATGCATGATATCAAAAAGTATAATTAAATTATCCTCCTTAATGTACCAACACCCACTTCCCCCAAAACTCAAAGTAAGTTCTTGATCAAAGTAAAGCATAATGAATGGTTAATTCACCCTGTTGATTTTTTTTATTTTTTATATTTTGGTTTCTTTTTTTTAGAAATTTATGATTAGATCAAACCTCAAAACCATCACCTAACCACATACAATTAGAAGATCGTTGGTCTGGAAAATGGTGATTTTTTGTTCTCCTAAAATCACAACCCATTTTCTCTCTTTTTTATTTGTTCTTTTTGTCATCATTTTTTCATTTTTTTTAATTCAATAGGGGTAAATAATGAAGTTAAATTAATGGTTCCACAAACTTTACTATTCCCACAATAACACCCCCATACATTTTTCCTTACAAGCTAAATCATCCATTTCCCCATAAATCCCATCACCCCCACACTTCATCTTTAAAATATCATGCAAATACCAAGAGTAGGGTAGTAATGGATAAAAATGGCTTGAAACATTTCTCATCCTTATAAAGGTCATCCATGGTCTCTATGGTCTAAAAGAAAGATTGATGCAAAGGTGGTATTTAAAGATAAGGGCTTTTAAAAAGATGCCTCAATCATTTTAAATGTGTTTTTGTACAGTCATAGCTTTGACAAGTTCAAATGCAAGTTCTAGCAGGTGACATGTCCCAAGATCACTCAAGAAATATGTTAAAGAATAAATTAGAAGTACTTGGTCTAGAAATCCTCTCAGGAATGAGAAATGTGATATTTGGGACAATAACTCAATACATTATCAATAATAACAAATCATTTCACATGAACTTCAGAAATTCAAAGCATGAAAAATGGGTGGGAAATTCCATTTACACAAATCAACTAATTCCCTTAAATCATGAGTCCTCATTTCAATATCTATGCTTTATTTCAATAATTGGATTCTCCATTTTACTCATTCAATCTCATTAACATTGAAACCTAAAACATAGCATCATTTGAATCCTAAGAAACTCATGTCTCTTAGATAAGTCAAGTAAAGCATTAATTCAAGTTTGGGCATGAAATGTTTATCATTAAATATCAAAATATGTTTTGGAACAAAAAATGAAAGGATTTTAAATTATAATCATAAAGAGTGAACTCCCTTTATAAATAAAGATTTGGTTATCTTCCTCAAATGTTTGGGGCTTCCTTATACCATCATGATCCTACAAAATAAAAATTACTCAATTAATCACAAGGATCACTTCATTTAAGTTCAAAATGAAAATAGGGAGTGGGCCACATGCTGGACTAATTCCTAATAATGAATTTGAAATTTAAATTCTTAATATTGAAAATGAAAGTACTAAAAATATAGTAAAGGATAAATCTTGGTACAATATCCCAAGTGGTCCCTATCATCTTTTACTGCCTCCATAAGGCAGTAATAGTTGTTATCCAAATCATAGGGTGGATGAAGCTTCTTTGATTTGAACCACCACATGTGGCTTTTCCCAGCCTCTTCTTCATCCTTATTCTTGAGGGAAGATCTATGGATATAGTACACCAGATCCACCCCCTTCGCAATGTTGTACATATTTCATGGTGGGGGTAGGATGAAGTATGTATCATCCTCTTATTTGGTTGCTACTTGTGAACCCTTATCCTTATTTTAAAGTTTTGGATCAACATGGGCTGTATGAATTGAATGTTAAAAGGGAAAGTAATAAGTTAATTTATCTAGAATAAAATTTAAATTTGAAGTAGAAAAAATATTATCCCTTTAAAAATGATCATCCTGTATCTTTATTTCCTAAAACTTATCTTTATGGACTTCTTCATGGGCTTCCTTGAATTCATGTTCAATAATTTCAGGGAGCTCCAAGTGTTCCTTAATAGGTGGATGTTTAGTTTTTTCCTCTTCCTCTAAGGAAAAAAAGTATTAACCAAATTTGAAAATTCAAAACCATAAGGAATGATACTCAATTTAGATTGTATGAAATAAGAAAAGTCAGAGTTTAAGAAAGAATCATCTCTCTTATTTGATCCTGGTTCAATCACTTCTTCTATGGTAAGTGCCTCTTGAAGTTGGATCTTAGTGGATGGAGGAACGTACTGAGGATCCTCTATCTTTTCTTCAAATTCTATCATTTGGATGTCTTCCTCCTCTTCCATGGCTAGAGTGACATGCAATGGTGGTGGTTGTTCTTCTTTGCAAGGTTTGGAGAGATCAATTAGTTCCTCACATTCATTCCAGATGTTATACAATTCATGTTGATCTCCCACATGTTTCTCATTAGGTAATTACTTTTCTTCTATCTCTTTTTGAAATAGTTTAGTGAGGATGAATGAATATTCAGGTTCCTCCACATTTACCTCCTCTGGTTCTTTCTTCAGCTTAGGGTCATGTTTCTCTTGTGTATTATGGACATATTTTATTTTCCTTTAAATTTGACTCTTTAGTTCTTCTATAGAATCTTTAAGTTCATTCACTTGATCTCTATTGTACTATAAAATAGCTTCCTATTGTTTTTATTGCACCTGTGAGTAGTCATTCCATGAATAGTAATTGTAGTTTGGATACATCATGGATTTTTTTTTTAATTTTTGATTTTTTAAAATGAAAATTTATCGATAATGTGAAAATAGAAAAAGATAGGTAAACTAATAATTGGATCCATAACAACAGCACCAATTTTTATGCATGCCTATCATAGGGCATAGTAAAAGAAATTTAATTTTCCCAGTGTAGCATAGAGGATAACCAAGTTCATCTCACTTGAGGAGCATTCTCAGTTGTTCACTCATTTAAACAAATTCACCTAAACTATTTTTTTTTATTTCTATGAATGAAACGAAATTTATGAAAATAAATGAAATGAAAAAATTAAAATATAATTAATATGAAATGCTAATCACAAAGGAATTAGTAAAGAAAGGAAGTTATCCAAAAGAACTTTTAGGGAGAACCTTCATTGACCAGCTTCAAATATTCTTAATGAACACACTCCATCGTATGTATACACACCTTAGTCTACCCCATTTATGAATGAAAAGTCTACTTAGAGATCACCAAGAACACCCTCCATACACCTCCTCAATCAAGGGAAAATGATTTTATATTAAGAAGTTATACTTTATAAAACCACTGTGAGGATTACACCCACTATAAATTACCCTTAGAATTAACTCAAAGAATATTAAAAACATGGTCCTAGATTCAAGAGCCTAATTACTCCCTCATGATATTCCTAGGTTTAGTTACTCATGATCATGAGTATTATAGTTCATAATGTTAAAATGATATTAAGAATAGAAAATAATAAGAAAAATGGAAGAAGAAGAAAAGAGGGTATATGGGTAGACACAAAAATGAAAACAATGCATGAATTTATTAGCAATCTAAATTACAATAGAAAACTAAAACAAAAAATAAAGAAAACAAATAAATTGAGAATAAAAGGGTAATATTTTTGTCCATTCTCCCTTGGTGTAGATATTATCCTTAGTTCCTTGAAGGAATGGGATAGAAAATGGGATGATTTGAGAGTGGGGAGCTCCCCTCTTTTTATAGGTAGAATTTATCACCTGAAATTTGATTCATTTTGGACCCATTAAATGGAAAATTAATGCATGGTACCCTTCATCAAAGTTCTTACCCATTTAATTCCTCATCTCATCTCAAAATTTCTGATCATTTGAAAATAAGATTCAGGAGTTATGAATTTTTTATTGAGTGTTAATTTTTCTGGATGAAGGTTCCAGGAAGATTACTCTAAAATAATAACATTCAATGGAAACATTAATGACTTCGAAACACTCTAAAATTTATTTTAAAGACATTCCTATATGTCCTCAGTCTATTCTAGGTATAATCACCTCCATTTAAAGTGTTTGGGATGAGATGTGCTTCCATTACAGTGGTGGGGTCCACACTGTCTGGCCAAAAAATTATTCAACTTCATTGATTTTTTAAGGCCTTTAGATGCTTGAATCTACCCCTAGTCCATATGAAAAAGTTGGAGGAAATAAAATAATTATTTTAAAAAATATATTCACTCAATTTGGAATTATAATTTTCAATAAATGACTAAAATAACTTTGATGTAAAAATCTATCAAAAATCTAGAATTAATCATTTTTCACCATTTTCCCCAAAACACATCATAAATCCAAAATTGAACCATATAATCTCAAATTGATAATTTGGGATGGTTAAAAAAATTGAAATTCATGCAAAAAATGTGGAAAATATTAGCTCTATCACATGATCCTAGGAACCAGATGGGATATGGCTTGGGATGCCTTGGATGTTCTCCACGGATCCAGCCTATGTGCTACTATGTGACTCGTTTTCCCGATAGGGAAATCCCCAGAGTTTTCAGATGAGATTGGATACCTAGGGAATTGGGATCCAACCATTGAGATTTATATGGATTGCTCATGATTCCTGGGAATTAGTGGGATGCCTGATGACTATATCAGTTTCCCTGGAATCCAGGGAATAAAATTTTGAGATGGACATGCATGTACACCTAATTTCTCAAGACACCTTGGAATCAGTCATGAAACTTGAGATATGAGATTTCCCTAGATGTTATAGAATCAGTTGTTGTTCCTAATACCCACTAACTGGATTACCTATAAAGCCCAGGAATCGGTTGTAGAGTTATATAAAACTAGATTTCCCATGACGTCTGGGAATCAGTTTGTACTTGTTATGCACTAGGTTACCTATGACGTGCTCCTAGGAATTGGACACGGTCATGAAATTGGGTTGGCACTCCAAATCCATTTTTTTGGTATTTTCAAAAAGTAACTTTTAGGTTAAGTGGGAACCTCGCCTTCAATGGGATACACCACCAAACCACCACCTAGTTTACATACTACAAAAACATGATATAGCAAAAACCACCATCCCAAATTTGAAATTCAAAAAGCAACAGGTACACATATCCCATCACCTCAATTCACTAAATATCAAGCGATGCAATGCCTTGATTTTTCCCCCTAATGTTACCAATTTTCCAGTGAGAACCCTACCAGAGATCATCCCATCACAGAAAACCCACATCGTCGTCGCTTCACCTTCGTCTTCACCGTAGAAACTGATGTTCGACACCGCCCAGAAACAAACATCATCGAAACCAAAAATCCAAATAGAATTCAACATTGAACGATCATCAAATGGAAAGAGATCATGCATAGAGTCACACAAAACCTTCATTTATTTCTTTGAGGAAGAAACATAAATAAAATCTGGAAAATAAGAAACCAACTTCACAAGATAATATCGACCCATAACTTGTATGGAGCACTGATGACCACCAAACCACGCATCCCAGAACCTCATAGATTCCATTACTCTAGATATAACTGGGAGAGTAATATAGGAACACCATAACATAGTAGGGTTGATTGGTTGGGGTCTCTGAATGATTCCATCGTATATGGAGTAGAAAACCAGTAGCAGGAATAAAAAAAGAAAAGAAAACCGGCACTAGAAGCATCTGAAAACCCATAGACTACCGAAACAAATAACCAAAAAACACTTTGAACCGACACCCCAGCTCCGACCTGGAGAGGTTTAGGGGAACATGAGGTTAGAGTGGGGTTTGAACAGCCGAGGACTTCTGAAGAAAACAACCGATGATGGGAAGATCTAAATAATAGTGGGGAAAATTCCATGGCAGTGAGCCCTAGATCAAAGAAGAGAAAAATACACCAGAAAGAAAAATAAAAAAAGAAAGAAGGTAAGAAATAAGGAAAGGTGAATAATAAAGATAATATGGGTAGATCCATCACCATAGAGGAGGGTCACGGAAACCCTAAGAGGAGAAGCGAGCTGAGGAGCTAGGAAAATGGGGAACCATTTTTGTAGTATCTAATTTTTTGAACCAAACATCTTAGGTTAGAATGATTACTTTATGTACTCAGAGGCACCTCGGCACTGGTCGAAGCTAGTTTGGGTCGATCTCGAGTGTTACACAGGACTCAAGGATTGATAGTGGTTAGTTATTTTTGCTTTTGCACTGTATTTTCTTTCCAAGTGAGCATGTCACATGCACACATAAACTGCATTACTAGTTATATACGGGACCATGTTGGCGGTGTCCTACTGATTTTTACTCACAGTTTTCTTAGGTGACCATGGCACTTGGGTACCCAAACAAACCTCATTGGTTACAAGTTAAGGTTGGGTAGAGGCCTGGAATTTCTTGAGCGAATATGATAGTTTGGATGGTCTTGAAGACTAAGATTGAGGTATGACTCGAAGATTTAGTAGAGACTCATGTTTCATTGTTTTATTTATTCTATATATGACCGGCCCAGTGGGAGATTAGTGTCTCTATGACCACCTATTTCTGCATTCATTTATTATTGATGGATATGTTTATTTCTTCTTATTACTCTAGTTTATGTTATGGATGATGATTGGTTTATTTTTATGTGTTATTACACCCTCTGATGTGAGGGTATAATCACCTCACAATATTACCCTAGACTTCCACTGCTAATCGACAGCCTATAGCGTACGAGGAGGCATGTTTGAGGTCTCAATGGTGACTTCTTCGATCCAGGAATTGCTCAATGGTTGCGGCCCAGAGGAGAGAATCACAAGTGTGGCATTGAGTTGTTAGTAGATGTGTCTAGTTGGTTGATGTTTTGTTGTCTGAAATGGTTAAAGGGTGGCATTGAGTTATTGGTGGATGATTTGTTCATGGTTATTGTGGATTGATGTTGTTGATTTGAGTTTGATGAGGGATTATACATCACTTTAACTCTCACTTGGGTGTGGGGACCTTGTCACTACAGACAAGATGAGTTCTAGGGGTAGTTGGTCCTCTCATGAGTGGATGATACCCAATCTTGGTTGGTACTCATGGTCCAGGAATCCCTCGGACTTGGTTGTTGTTTTAGGTGTTTGATTTGTCTTATGATCATTCTAGGGTACATTTTGTGTTGGTTGTGATTTATTTTTTGTTGATTTATGGATGTTGCTTTCATGGTATATAGAGTTTTATAAAATTCCACGGGTGGGACATGTTTTATAAAACTCACTAAAACTTAAAGGATTTTTTCATATACATGGGATGCACGTAAAGAATTAGGGAAATCCTATTGAGTCTATTACTCACCCCCTATTTAGAGTCATCTCAAAAAACCTTAGGGAATGTTGTTTCTCGAGACAAGGAGCTCGAATGTTTCCCCTTCCCTAGCTTCTACAATACAAGTAAAGTATAAATTTCATCTTTTTTCCACTTTCTCATCTATAACCCTAGCCTAGGGGCTTACTGGACTTTCCCAAGATTGACCCTATCTACTTTCCCACATTGGTGGATGGTTAGATTGTATGCAGGGTACAAGTGTGAGGGAGTTTCTCTCCCTTGTTTATGATAACACATGATCAAGGAGGAGTCCCAATGAGGGAATGACTCATGGAGTTATGGTAGCATGGAGGGGCCAGTTAGGGCTCCACTTGAGGGGTATGTTATATATGAGGGCAAATCACCCTCCAATTATATCATATAAATCCTCAACAACGGATCAAGTCAGGATATTATAGTATGATATCTCATTGCTTACAAGACGTATATTAAGTGTTTAAAAAACTAAATATTCAATTTTTACATATTTTTAGTTTAAAACACACAATAATATATGTCATGTTGTTTTTTTATGTTATTAATTTTTTTTAATATCTTACAATTTATATGTGTTTCTTATAATAAAAAATGTTTAAATATTTATTTTTTTAACATATAACATGTATTTTGTGTTTAAAAAACAAAATATTTGATATTTAAAAAATAATAATATTTAAAATGCAAACAGAAACACATTAATGGATTTTTTTATTTTATTAATAACTTTTAATTTATGAATGGTTCTTATGAAAAATGAACATTTAAAATTTACATATTATAGAAGGTGAACATAAATTATATGCATAAATTTTTAATTATTAATTCTCAATAGATTTGATAATTTTTTAAAAATAAAACCTATGTTTTGTTAAATTTTTTGGATTTTATTTATATTTTTAATTATAAATTTTTAAATAAAAACATTTAAATGTTTAATTTTCTAACATAGAATATATATTTTGTATTTAATAAACTAGATGCTCAATTTTTAATTCATATTTAATTTAATTGTTTTTAAAAAATGAATTTTTTTCTGTTTTATTGATATATATATATATATATATATATATAAATGTTTAGAAATTTAATTTTATAAAAAAAATAACAAGTTTTGTATATTTTCAAAAAAAAAAGAATTAACAATTTCTGAAAAAACAAATCAGATATCTAATATGATTTTTTTGTATAATTTTTTTAGCAATTTTGTACTTTTTGAAAAAAAAATATGAATTAAATTTTTAAAAGAAGAAAATTTATTTTCAATTTTATTAATTTTTCTTCATAATTATGAGATTGTACATATTTTTTTAAAAAAATATTTAAAAATTTATTTTTTCAACACAAGGATGTAATGAAATAACTTCTGTTTTTTTATATTTTTGAATATTAAAATGTTACATTTATTATATTTAGAATTAAATTTGTACAAAATTTAAGGATAATTAATTTTATTTTTTAATTTTTTTTAGTTTTTAATATCAAATTTTAAAAAGTATATTTGTTTAGAGAGTTTTCTATTTCCTAAGATTTCATGGTGGAGTTTTTTTTAGTGGAGTAGGATGGCAATGAAGTACCCATTAACCATTACTCGTATATCAATATAATTATGTAGCATTAGGGTAGTGGGTTTATAGGATCAGGATAGTGAATTAAAAACTCAATCAATAAATAAATAGGATTATGATAGTTGTCTTAGGGCATCCAAAAACCCAAACCCGATTAAATAATTTTTTTATTAATTTATTAATAATATATTTTTGAATAATAGTAAAAGTATAAAATATGATTATTTTGATTTCATCTCAAAAATTTATAAATTAATTTAAGCCTAAACCCAATTAAATTTATTATTAATTTCTTAATAACCATATTTTTGTATGATCCAAAGGGAGGCGCACCGTAGGGCTTCATCAGGAAGGCAGTGGGGAAAGGGAAAGGTAGTGGGGGTGGAGGTAAATGAAAAATGAAACGTGGAGGGAAATGGAGGGAGAGGAAGTTTAGGTATGGAAGTAAGGGTGAAGGTTGGTGTAGTAGTTTCCAGTGGGAGTGATGGAGCGGTCGTAGTAGTCTTCAAAAGGAAACCACCAACAAGACTCTTATCCATGGACACTACCATGATTAGAAGTGCAAGCACAACAGGGTGCCCTGCAGCAGTCATTCTTCTCTTGAATGGGCCTAACTTTGGTTGGTGATCTTATTCCCAAATACAGCAAGCTTGGAGGAGTTTTTATAATAAATCAAGAGGAAAATAATTTTGGCTCTTCACCCTCTCAGCTACATGCTTCAAATTCAACTGGTTTGGTAAACCATATATGAGACCCCTACTTATGCCTCAAGCATATTCTAAAACTAGAACAGAAATTTAAGAAAATTTCTAAGTATATGTAATCCACCACCCAATCCCCTGTTGGGAAAGATGTAAAGTGATGAATATGCAAGAAATAAAAAAATGACCTCATAGTGGAAAAATCTTTCCCTCAAACAGTGGATGTGTAGCGAAAAAAAATAAGTGCAGAATATAAATTTGAAATCAGAAATTTTTATGTGGAAAACCCAAAAGGGGAAAACCAACAGACCTAGTCCAAAAATAGGGATCCACTAAAATAGATAAGTACATGGTAGAGACTCCCCAAAATTGTAAGGGATCTCAAAAGTAATACTCTAAAAAATAGTGGATCAAAGCCGGGGTATAGATGTAGTCTGAATGTATCCTAAAATAAAGAATTCCGCCAACTAAAGAAACTAAAATACATCTAACCAAGAAAGCATAAGATCGATGTCCAAACAAAATTACAGATGAAAAAGCACATGGATCAGATCAAAAACCACCACAGATGAAAGCCGATCAGATCAGAGTAGTTCCATTGGTTCCAGATCTGAAAACCGCTACTTGAAATCGCAACTACAGTTCCTCCAAAAAACCATCGAGAGAAGAGTCACATGACTCATATATAAAGGAGAGTCGCCACATGATATCTCATGTATCTCCTAAAAGATATCTCATATCTCCTCGAAGATATCAAATATATCACATCAATGATATAAAATATATCTTGTTAAAGATATCAAATATATATCGTCAAATATATCAAATATATCTCGTCAAATATATCAAATATATCTTAGGGCTAGATGAGGAGGTGCCCCAACAAACTCCCCCTCCGACTCAACTGGGGATCATCGCCAACACTACAATCAGTCAAAAAGTCTCAAATTTTCCTCTAGGTAAACACTTGGTCAACATGTCTAACCCATTTTCATTAGTTTGGATATTCTCAAGCTCTAACTCTCTCGAATCAAGGACATTGTGGATCCAATGATACCGAACATCGATATGTTTTGACCTGCCATGAAAAGTGGAATTCTTTCCCAAAAAAATAGCACTCTGATTATCACAAAATAAAACATATATGTTCTGATTACAATTGAGCTATCAAATAAAATTTTTAATCCACAACAATTCTTTGCATGCCTCTATAGCTACAATAAAATATGACTCTGTGGTAGATAAAGCAACACATCTATGCAACCTAGACTACCAAGATTCATATCCCCCTACAAAAGTGATCAAATAGCCTGAAGTAGACTTCCTAGAATCGATATCTCCTGCCATATCAGAATCTGTAAATACACAAAGCAGTGGTTCCCCTTTTCCAAAACATTATCTCATATCACAAGTACCATGAAGATAACAAAAAATATACTTCACTTATCTCCAATGATCTCTACCTGGATTTTATATAAAATGACTGACCACACCAACTGCATGAGATATATTAGTTCTAGTAGATACCATAGTATACATTTAACAGCCAATGACAGATGGATAAGGTATGTTCTACATCTCCTCTCTCTCTTCGTCAGTGGAAGGTGACTGACTGGTACTGAGATTAAAATGTAAAGAAAGAGGAGTACTAACCACTTTAGCTCCATCCATAGAAAATATCTGAAGAACCTTCTCAATATATCTCTTTTGAGATAACCACAATTTATTGTCCTTATTTTCATGAGAGATCGACATGCCAAGAATCTGTCGTGATGTCCCCAAGTCTTTCATCACAAAATACTGACAAATATCCTTCTTAAATCTATCAATTATAGAATCATCATGGCCAACATTGAGCATATCCACAACATAAAGCAACAGTATAATAAAATCATCATCATTAAATATCTGAACAAAAACACAATGATCAAGATATTTTTTCCTGAAACCCTGATGAGAAATTATAGATTCAAACTTCTTATACCATTATATAGGAGCTTGCTTCAAACCATACAAACTCTTCTTCAATATTTAGACATGATTCTCTTTACCTGTTTCAATAAAACCCTATGGTTCCTCCATATAAATCTCCTCCTCTAAATATCCATGGAAGAAATTTTTCTTCACATCAATCTTCTCAATTTGTAGATCCAAACTAGTAGGAAAACCAATAAAAACCCAAATGGAAGACATTTTGACAACAGGTGAGAAAATCCCATCAAAATCAATAACTTTCTTCTGATAGAATCATTTAAAAACTAACCTTTCCTTGTATCATGGAACGGAATTGGATTCTTCATTTTTAATATGATAAATCCATATATTTTTCAAAGTTATCTTACCTATCGGTTACTTCACCAACTCAAAAGTATGGTTGTCATGCAATGATGTCATCTCTTCATCCATTTCCACAACCCATATGTCCTTCTATTCACTTTACATCACCTCATCAATATATTTTTGGTTCTCCCCCTTCAGCGATGAGAACATACTCATCAGGTGAATACCGTGTAGAAATGGTATGATGTTGAGATGACCTCCAGAGTGGAACTGTGGATTCATTGATAACCCCAGAAATCGGATCATCAGAAAAAAAAAGGTGCATCAGAAATATCAACCCCAACATGTTCACCCTGAGCATTATTCTTCACATCAATGTGATCATCAGAGTCAACAATATGAGGTAAATGTGAATCAGGACTTGGCTCAAGACTGACAAAGCCATCAGAAGTTAGAGAAGTGGACTTTTCTCCCTTATTAACATTTGCAATAGTTTTGTCCTCTTTAAACATTGAATCATGACTTCTCATAAGTTTCTTCAAATTAGGATCATAAAACCTATACCCAAACTCATTGTGTTCATAGCCAATAGAAATACATTGTCGTGACTTACCATCCAGCTTGGATATTGTTGAAATAGTGGGTGCCCTAGACCTAACTATTCAGTGATTTTGATTACCATGTCGTGTATACAGTTAGATATACATGATGTCATCTTACCATTATAGTGTAGACTTTTCTGCATTCACTATTAAAATGGTAATTTCCAAATATTAATTGTCGTATCAAGAGGTTATAGCAGATCCTAGGCTATAATGAGAACCTTGAGATACTTTGACATTAATCTTAAATATATTTTCTATGATCTATATATATCTTACTGATTGGAAATAGTAGATGTCTGACTATCAGGTGCTGGGGGCTCATAAGTATTGAGACTTCTTCTCATCAAGTTCACACTTGGTGATATCTAGTAGTGAGATCATGAGGAATGACCCTCCGATATGAACACCACATGTTTCGGGTGTCATTGGATGTTCCTATCTATGATCATGTATAATGGTCTCTTGACTTGATATCATTACCAATGTATGTCATTTGATTGTGTACTTTGATGCAAGATGAAAACCATGACAATGAAGTCGTGGTGAGGTAGTTTGTGTTTGGTGCGTCATTGGTGGCATGACATTGGTTGAATGGTTAAGAAAGGATTTATCGCTTCTGGGTTATGGAATTAATATATCTCTAGCCATGTTGATAAGGATGAAAGTACCTTTATAATCTCATGGACATGGGAGTCGAGGTTAAATCCGTCCAGTTAAATCAACAAATAATAAAACAAGAAAAGGACGATGAAACATGAGTGAATCATGCTTTATGAGATATTACAGACAAAGATATTATATTACTCAGTGTGTGTTCGTAGGTTGGTTGTTGCTACTGTGAAAATCCTTATCCCTTCAGGGACCACGATGAGTTTCTAGATCCCACACATGGTCTATGAATACTATTCACTGCTGTCGAGATAAGGGCCTAGAGGGCCGCACACAATAGCGTATTCAAGAATCTACCCTATTCAGTAGAATATGTGTTTTGGACATGGTGCGCCCCACCACTAGGGTCCAGGTTTTTTCCAAAGAGATAAAACCACCAATGAAATAAATAAATTCATATTATTCAAGTTTCTAATAATGAGCATTGAATTTATTTATGAAATATATTTACGAGTTTTAAGTAAATACATGAAAAATATTTATTGACGAATAATAAATTACTTGATGTTTAATTAATATTTATGGGAATGACAAGTCAAGTTAATGAATCATTTATTATCACATAATATTTTATATATTACAAGTGATAATAATATTTATGACTCAGATTAGTAGTCATAAAATGTCATTAATAGTGCATTGATTATTCGAGGGTCGGGTTGGCATTTCTGGGTAATTACATTACACTATAAATATAAGAGAGGGGATTTCCAAACACTATTCATGGGGCTTATCTCTCCTCTCCTCTATCTCATGATCTAGAGAGAGATACTCTGGATCCAATGAGCTCGGATCGAGCTCTCTCTCAAGAATCACTAGCAAAGTGATGCAGTGATCGTTGGAGCTTCGAATTTGTCATCAAAATTCTGTGTTAGCACCCAGATTATGAAAAATAGTGCTCCCGTGGATTTCTTGAAGGGCGTGTGGATGATATAAAGGAGTTCGATGTCAGATTCTTCGAGCAGCGATCGCCAACAACGAGCAGACGTCATGCACGACTTTAGAATTAAACCAGATATTTTATGGTTTATTTTTGTGCTTAAAACCCTTCATGTGAGATCCTCGGCCTTGACCGGACAGCTGTTCACCGACGTCGACAAGTTCACGTCGACCATCAATGGAAATTTTTTAAAAACCCACCTGTTTGGGGCTTCCACTGCATGCCCGGTTCCAACAAGTGGTATCAGAGGGACGCGTATCAATTTTAAGCCCAGAAAAATTAAATTTTCATTAAGTTATGTAGAGGGGATCATTTTGGTTCAAACTCCATAGACTGCATCTAAATCTGATATCGGATGACCAATCTGCGGTCATTTTAATTTTTAAATTGGAAGAGCTCCTCCTCCCTGATGGAATTCCGGTCACCGGAATAGTGCTTTTCGGAACCGAATTCTTCATAAGAATTTTAATTATTATCATTTTGTTATAATAAAATTATTATAATAATTATTATAATTATTATAATAAGATAATAATATATTTTTCCAAATCCTAGTAAATAGTCTTTAAAAAAAATGTGGTGACCATGACCTAAGTGGATCAAGTTTACAAAAAAAGGGGGATGGAAGACTTAAAAAAAGGGATGAAGATTTACAAAAAAAAGTGAGGCAGAAGTCTTAAAAAAAGGTGACCTTCTTTCCAGGTCACTGAACAAAAAAAACAAAAAAAAAAAGAAGGTTTTTGGGGGGGTCGAGCGGCCCCCCTGTCCGGCTGTTCGCCTCCTTCCCTGCGGATCATGCAGGCACAGACACTGCCTTTCACACCAGCAGAGTCCCTCGGCCCACGCCTCCCGGTTGCCCAGCCCCAGGCCACATCTCCCTCTGCCCACAGCGTTGTGGAACACCAGGCCGGCACCCATCCGACCACTGCCTCCCTAAAGAACACTACAACGGGAGACCCCGGAACCCCATCCTCCCATGAAACTGAAAACCAGGAGCTCAAACTTTCTACCTCTCCCCGAGCTGCTCGTACAATTCTATTGCACCAAGACCAGGCATCGTGGCCGCCAGCCTCAGACCAGCTCCCACCTGCGCATTGCCGGTGCTCTGGACGCCACCCATGCCTCCACCTTCAGCACCCCGTCTGACGAACCTCCACACCACCCATCCCAATCCACCTCTGGTGCTGCCTCGCTCCCTTCTAGACACATCTGGAAGTGCTCTGCCAATCCTTCCTTCTCTGCACTGGCACCACCAGGCACCGCCGCCCCTCATACTAGCCTCCTGCCTAGCCTCCCTTCACCGGACAGACCTGCAGTGGCTTGAAGGTTGTTGACCTACCATCACAACCACCTTCAGTGGCTCCCTCCCGTGCTGCTACCTACCTCAACCCCGGTCACTGCCCGGTCCTCCTAGCGGGCAGGTAACATGAATTGTTTCGAAATAGGCTTGGGCGAGTCTGTCTAGCTCGAAATGGGCTTAGGCGGACCTACTTATCTCGAAACACCCCTGCACGGGGTCGGTACCTCCCTGATTGGGCCTGCACAGGTTCGTCCCGACCCGTATAGGGACTGCCCAAAATTTTATGGGCCCAGGTGATTTAATTTAACCAAAAATTAATTAAAATAATTAATTTAATTTCAGTTGAGAATTAAATTAATTAAACATTAATTTTTGGTTATTAAAATTTAAAATGTCATAAATTAATTTAATTAGTGATAATTAAATTAACTAATTAATTTAATTTTTAGTTTTAAAATTAAATTAATTAATCAGGACCAAATGATGACATTTGTTAAATTAAAATTAGAGAGAAATTTTACTTGAATAAATAATGCCCTCTGAATTAGTTAATTCAAGTTTAATTTTTTATTTTGCATTTATTTAATATACGCGAGTTTAATTCATATGTTAATCATGAGCTGGAGACCGAGCAATGCATGTTTGGTGCTTCATTGTTTATTTAATTTATTAATTTAATTATTTCATGCTAGTTTGTAATAATTAGTTTAATTAAATAAAATATGATCTGTGTGTCGTCTCAAGTGTCATTATATGTATAAGGGTTTGCACGCCCATTGTTATAGTTGTATATTATACCCCGAGACCCCCTCTCCTGTGTGAAAGTATATTTATATAATAACAAGGTGAGGTATGCCGCACTTCGCGCCAAGTGACGGCGACGCACCAAACAGGAGTTAGATACATTGGATGAGCAGACGTTTCTATTCAAGTTACAAGCCACACAGCTAAAGGTATTTTCCCTGGAGTCTCGATTGGTCCGTTATTCACTCAACGAATCAACCATTAGAACCATCTCATGATAAGGTGTTCATTCTTTTCTCATGGTTTATTATTTTTGTGCATGTGTAGTTTATTGCGCGATCACATAGTATAATAATAAATAAGCATGCAAGATAAAATGAACACGTGACATGATGAAATTTCTATTTCTTGCACGATAATTTGTGAGTGAGATCACATAGTATGTGCTTATAAAATAGAAAATGATTTCTTTTGTCACATTAAAAATAATAAAACCCTCAAAGATATATTAAGTCTGAACAGCCTTCTGTCATTCAAATTTGGACAAAACCGGGTGTTTGGGGTGTTAGACATGTCGTAGCTGAGGGTGTCTCTTACTACCAGGGAGTCCTTATAAGAGTGATGGGCTGACATAACTAAAATTTCTACAAAGAAATATCCATAGCTAGCTTGTTGTAATTTTAGAGGAAATCATTGAGTAAATCATGTTCTGATTTTAAGAAGCTGAGACTTCACTCAAGAGATCAAGGAACCACAAGTTAAAGCGGTCAGCCAGCCAAAACCCCACATAGAACCCTCCAAGCAGTGGCATAGCCATAGCTTGTAGACTATGAGGGGTGGTTCTAGGATCCTTTCCACTAGACTACTCAAGTGACAGAGTATTCTGATTCTAGCACAGTGGGTTCCTATAATCTAATAAAATAGTGGGATACAATTAATTATTTATTTAATCAAAATGTCTTAATCGGTAATCAGATAAAAATCACTAATCTGCTAACTTTTATTTTTATAGTAAAATGGAGAATTATACCACAAGTTTAAAACTGCAATATTATATTGGGCAAAGTAAATGTCTACACTAGCATGAGTATCCAAGAATAATATGGGGGCTTGCGCATAGTATTATGATATAGGAAACTCAAGGTGTCAGTGTCTCCAACACTATTAAACTACCTCAATAAGCGAGGGTGAAACTGCTTATAGGAGACTAATGTACAAAGAAAATGATAGTTATATCATTATGCTTTCATCAACGTATGATTCCAGTTGCGGTTGTTACACTAGGACATGGATGATATAAACATGAAGTCTCATCTCCGAGATGTTTGCAAGGAGAAGGAGAAGCAATGATATGAATAAGGCGATGGTTACACCGGCATGTGTAAATTGAAAGATCGATCATGACCTTTAAACGGATCCCTTTACCATATCATTTTCACCACATTACTAAAGTCTCGTTTTAAGTTAAAAAATGAACAAGTATTGAGTAAATGCTTCATTAACTATCCAGGTAAGGTTCACCAAGTGAATAAGAATATTAAAGATAGTTTTATCTTTAATTATTATGGTGAATAAATTGAAAGACAATGTGAAAAGGCCAAAAGGAAAGTAATTTCAATGACACATTTACGACATCCATAAATTAATTAGGTATTAACAAAGGTTATTTTCATTGAATATTATAAAATAATACTATGGAAGTTTAAAAGCAACAAACTAATAAAAGAAGCAAGTTTTCGCTTCTACATTAGGAATATTCATCAATGTAATGGTTCCTTCTACTAATTGTTTATTTAATACTATATGGTTTTTGCATATTTGTATTTAAATATAGTTACCAAGTAAGTATAAATATATTACTAGAAGTCAGGTGTATTCTCTAAGTGGCTGCGAAAGGGTGATACCTAGGCCAGTGGTGAGAAGTACACGACTTCTTAATTGCCAAGTGAAAGATTCGTGTTGAACTATTATTGAGTATAAACACAAACATTAATCTCATGTGTCTTTGGATGCAAGGAGACACTCTTTCAGATTCTAGAATGAATTTTGTTTTTGGTAAACTCAATCACTAGTTCAGTAGTACATGAATCATAGGCAATTAGTGATGAATATAATTATAAGACTTATACCCAGTTGTGACAAGATAATTATTTTTCAAGTAATACTAAAATTGGACATCATTAATATACAAAGTATGGTATTTAGGCTCGTCACAACTAAATACTTTTGGTATTACCTACGTCTTTAGTTTGGAAAAAGGAGCCTTTAGTAATAAAGGTACATCACAAAGCTTATGGAAATAGTTCAACAAGTAAACATGAACTATTCCAAGTATAAGCTAGAGGTATATATACTTCATAATATTCCTTTAAGTAATTAAGTAATAATAAATTTAATTATATGAATGGTCATGAAATATGAGTTTCTTTGGGTTGGGATTTCAAAGAATATCTCGACCAAGAATTCATTAATCATGATAATGTAGCATGGAGTAATTCCTAAACACACATTACCTTATCAACATCACGTCATTGATGTTAATAAGAAGGATTGACGATGGATTCTTACACATCAACACTGATCAACAAACATTTTGGGTGGAGCAATTCCTAAACACATATGTTATACATCAAAATTTTGATGTAAGTAGTATCAATGTTGCAACTTGCAGAAACTTCCATTATATTTCATGAAATGCTTTAAAAATAACAGTGATATCCCACAAACATATGCCAACTATAATGAAAAATGGATATCATACGAGTCATAGTATGATGTAAATCCATTATTTCACAAGGACATGTGTTTGGATGCAAATAGTTTGTTCAGATACAAACAAACTTACATCAAGATAAACACATTGTGCATCTAAGGTACTTATCCTAACGATTGCTTAGTATATTACACAAATCCCTAAGATAGAAAAGTAATAGTCAAGTGATGGACTACATATCTATATAAGGATTCACATCTCTATTAGTGATAGTGGGAGATATATTGACTTGTGTTTATTATTCAATGTTCAAGATGCACAAATAGTTGGAATAGGAACTAGTTCCACAAGATCATGTGGAACATAGTATGTTATAGAGACACATACTGCGTAGGAAGGATAAAACCATGGTGATGGTTTTTATATTCTCCGCATTCAGTGACCTATTATTCAATGTGAATAATATTTCCTACAAGTAAGAAATGTATAGAAATTAGATAAAATTGATAAGACCAATTAAAATTCAATTAATGGATTCCATGTATCAAAGTGAAAAGGGTGTTATTATTTTGAATATTGTGGTGGGTATTCAATTGATTTGATACATGGATGGTACAAGCGTAGTACCAATAAGGCTTGATTGGTTTTACCAAGTCGTTATGCCTAAATCTGTTAGAATTTTACTATTAATAGATAATATCTATGATCATATTATTTAGCATTGGATGTCATGACCACCAATTGTGGATAATGTCTATACAACTCACCAGAAAGGGATGGTCACGTCACAGAACAATAATAAAGGTTGAAAGTTACTAAAATCCGGTTTAGGATTAAAGTAAGAAACATGATCAAAGAATATACATTTGCAACAAATAATTTCCACGTGTTTACGTGAGGTTAGTGGGAGCATCAAGGTTTTCCAAGAAAAATATTTTTGGCAACATATAGAAAACAGACGTTGGTCTTATAGTTGTTTAAGACCAAAATAAAATGTATTATCCAGTGATTGACTTAATTTAGCAACCTAAGTTCTAGGGAACATGATCTACTGAGGTAGATCTATAGGTTGTTTGGTCCTATTCAATCATACATATAGTGACATTGTATTAAAAAATACAAGTTGGAACAATTCAAGAGATGAATTGTTGCCTATGTCACATGGCATAATATCTTCAGGTTGACATGTTTGGGACATGACAAGAGATAAACGTGGTGAGTTGAAATCCATACGTTGAACTGATGGATCAATCACACATTCCATGATATGTACAAGAAACGATATTTCTAAGGTATTTTTTACAGTAGGAAAACATCAGTTATATCTCAGAGCACTGTAGGGGATGTAGTCAGAACCATCTAATTGTACATTGGTATGTACAAAAGATATGTACCTGATAAGATGAGAAGATAGGATATTAGTTTTTGGATATAAAAAATAGTTTCCATAGATCAATGTGATCTACTATCACATTTAGGATAAAGACGATGAGTGAGTCAAGATCATATAAGCTAGTGGTATCCATACCTAAAAATACCGAGTACGTTGCAGCTTCTAAGGAAGCTAAGAAGCAGTTAAATGCAACAATTTATTCCAGTTCTTGGAATCGTACCTAGTAAGAAAATTATTATCATAATGAAAATTATGATATTATTACTAGCCAAGATGTCAAGTTATGACAGTGGAAAAAAGGGATATACTCGGGATACCATCTCTTGAGAAATTTTACTCAACAAGACGAGGTCACAATAGCAGAATTGCCACATGGTGGAACTGTGGTAGGCCTAGTAGCTAAAGTCGTTACTTAGAAGAAACATTATGGTCATCATGTGAGTAGCAAACAAGTTAAGTTAGCTTATAGGCTCTAGTGAAAGTGGGAGTGTTGAAATAGAGGGTTCCCTAGACCCAAATATTTAGAGATTTCAATTACCATATCATGTATACAGTTAGCTATATGTGATTTCATCTTACCATTATAGTGAATAATTTTCTACATACACTATTGAAATGGTAATTTCTAAAGATTAATTGTCATATCAAGAGGTTATAGCAGATCCCATGCTATAATGAGGACCCCGAGATACTATGAAATTAATCTTAAATATATGTTCAATGGTCTTGATATATCTTACTGATTGGATATAGTAGATATATGACTATTAGGTGTCGAGGGATCATAACCATTGAGACATCTTCTCATGAAGTTCACACTTGGTAATCTCTAGTAGTGAGATCATGAAGACTGATCCTCCAATAGAAACACCACATGTTTTGGGTTTCATTGGATGTTCCTATCTATGATCATGTGTAATGGTCTACTAACTTGAGATCATTACCAATGTATGTCATTAGATTTCATACTTTTATGAAATACAAAAACCATAGCAATGAAGTTGTGGTGAAGTAGTTTGTGTTGGGTGCATCATTGGTGGCAGGACATTGGTTGAATAGTTAAGAAAATATTTGTTGCTTCCGGGTTATGGAAGTAATATATCTCAGGATATGTTGATAAGGATGAAAATACCTTTATAAGACCATGGCCATGGAAGCCAAGGGAAATCTATCCAGTTAAATGAACAAACAATAAAGCAAGAAAAGGGTGATGACACGTGAGTGTGTCCTGATTTATGAGATATTACAGACAAAGAGATTATATTACATAGTGCATGTTCGTAGGTTGGTTGTTACTGCTGTGAAAATCCTTAACTCTTCATAGGCCATGATAGGTTGCTAGATCCCAATCTTGGTCTATGAATACTATTCACTACTGTTGAGATAAGAGCCTAGAGGGTCACACACAATATCATATTCAAGAATCCACCCTATTCAGTAGAATATGTGTTTTGTACATGGTGGACCCACCACTGGGGTCTGGTTTTTGTTCAAAGAGATACGATCATCAATGCAATAAATAAATTCATATTATTTGTGTTTAGAATAATGAGAATTGAATTTATTTATTAAATATATTTATGAGTTTTAAGTAAATACTTGAAAAATATTAATTGACAAATAAGAAATTATTCAAGGTTCAATTAATATTTATAAGAATGACGAGTCAAGTTAATGAATCATGTATTATCACATAATATTTAATATATTACAAGTAAGTGATAATAATATTTATGACTTAGATTAGTAGTCATAAAATTTCATTAATAGTGCGTTGATTATTTGGGGGTCGGGTTGGAATTTTCGGTAATTATGCATCACTATAAATATAAGAGGAGAGGAGATTGTCAAATACTATTCATAGGGATTCTCTCTACTCTCATATCTCCCATGATCTAGAGAGAGATGCTCTGGATCCATGGAGCTTAGACCATCCTCTCTCTCAGGCATCACTAGCGAAGCGATGCAGTTATCATTGGAGTGTCGAAGGTGTTTTCGCAATTCCGCACTAGCACCTGGATTATGATGAACGGCGCTCCGACAGATTTCTTGAAGCATGTGTGGAAGATCTAGAGGATTTTGATGCCATATTCTTTGAGTAGCGATTTCCAATGACGAGTAGATGTCATGCGTAGCTTCAGAATTAAACCAGGTATTTTACGGTTTATTTTTGTGCATAAAACCCTTCACGCGAGATCCTCGGCCTTGATCGGGAAGTTGTTCGCCGACGTCAAGAAGTTCACGTCGACTATCGGTGGATTTTTTTTAAATAAAACCCACTTGTTTGGGGCTTCCACTACACACCTGGTTCTAACAGATCTCTCATCTCTAAGCACATGAATAAAAGCCTTGCAACCAAAAACTTTCAAGTGATCATACTTGATCTTTTTTCCATACCAAAACTTATCGGGAGTGTCTGCCTGAAAAGAAACTTCAGGTGATAAATTGATAATATAAGTAGTAGTAAGTGAAGACTCACCCCAAAAGTGTCCATACAACTTTGCTTCCAAAAGAAAACAACGAACTCTTTCCAACAAAATCATGTTCGTCTGCTCAGCTACACCATTCAGTTGAGGTGTCTTGGGAGGTGTCTTATGATGCCGAATAACTTTCTATCTACAATACTGATCAAACAAACCACAATAATCTACCCCATTTTCAGTGTAAATACATTTCAATTTATTGCCTGATTCTCTCTCAGCAAAAACATGAAATTTCTTCAAAACATTGAGCACCTGACTTTTGGTATTCAAAACATAAACTCAATGTTTCCGTGAGTGGTCGTCAATAAATGTCACAAAATAAAGACCACCACTAAAGGTATTAGATTTTAAAGGACCTTAAACATCAAAATGTACTAACTCTAGTACCTGTGACTTTGTGTGTAAAGGATGACTTCTAAAACTCACCTGACGCTGTTTTCCAGCCATACAGTTATCAAACGTGTCCATATTTTCACTCTTCAAATCTAGAAGAAGATTTCTCTTGGATAAACAACCAATTCCTTTATCACTAATGTGACTAAGCCTCTCATGCCACAACTTGGATGAAACATTGCACTCAACAACACAAGTAGTATCACATGAAATAGAAGCTTTAGTCCAGTACAAACCTGACTGCTTCTTCCTTCCAACCACAATCAAAGAGACCTTGGAAAGCTTCCATTGGAAATCACCAAAAGTACAGATAAACCCTTCATCATCAAGAATGTTAGTAGAAATAAGATTCAAGCGAACCTATGGCGCATGTCGAACATTCTTCAAAATCATCTTACTTCCAGTATTGGTTTCTAAAAAAACAGTCCTAATACCTATGACATCAGCATGACCATCATTACCCATCCTCAAAATCCTAAAATTACCTGGGTTGTAATATGTAAAGAACTCCTTCTTCGATGACATGTGAAAACAAGCATCACTATCAACAATCTAACAAGAATGATCAGAAGCAATATTAATGGAGTCATAAACAATAATAAGATCACCCCCTGTAGAGGCAGCGACATGATCATCTCCATCGCCATTCTTCTTTGGCTGATTTTCCTTCTTTCTGTTTTCTCTTTTCAGCTGATAACAAAACTTCTTAACATGAGCCTTATTTCCACAATGATGACATTCAAAATCTCTATTTTTTGATCTGGATTTGCTTATGATTTTACTCTTTCCTCGACTTCTTTGTTCCTAATTCTTTTCCTGGCTTCTCCCCTTATTCTCTGTGACTAAAATCTCTGAAGAAAATTTCTCTTGAGTACGTCTCCTGACTTCTTCATTCAAAATAGCAGACTTAACAAAACTAAATGTCACAACACCATTAAGAGCAGAACCGGTTAGAGTAACACGTAAATTCTCCCAAGAATCAGGTAATGTGTTAACCAATAAAAGTGCTAAAACCTCATCTTCAAAATTGATACCCATGCCAAAAAACTGATCAAACCATCCCTGATATTCACTTAAGACCTAAATTATCTATATCTCAATCTCATAATTTTCTTAAGAAGAAACAACTTATTGTTTCTTTTCATAGAAGTATAGGTAGTCTTGAGCTTCTCCCATAAAGTTTTGGCATGAGAGATGTCGACAATGTGGTTCATCACGTTGTCTTCAACCCATTGGTGAATAAAGACCCAAACCATCTCATACTTGAAAGCTCATTCTTCATCTGACATCCTCTCTGGCTTTTGGGTACTAAACACCAGAAAATGAATTCGCTTGACAAAAAGTAAGTCGTCACATATGGTAATTGGTACCATTAAATAAAATCATTCAACTATAATTGGCTTCCATAATGAAAATGAAATAAAAACCAAACCCTCTGATACCAGATGTTGAGAAATATGACAAGCAATGAATGCGCAAGCAACAAAAAAATGAACGCACGGTAGAAAAATATTTCCCTCAAACAGTGGATACGTAGTGACAAAAATAAGTGCAGAATATAAAGTTGATACCGGAAATCATTACGTGAAAACCCCAAAAGGGAAAAATCACGGAACCTAGTCCAGAAAGAGGGATCCACTAAAATAGATAAGTACACAGTAGAGACTCCCCAAAAATGGAAGAGATATCAAAAGTAATACTCAAAAAAATAGTGGATCAAAGTCAAAGTATAGATGCACTCTGAATGTAGCCTGAAATGAAGAATGTCATCTATTAATGAAACTCAAATAGATCTGACCGTAAAAGTAAAAGATCGATGTATGAACAAAATTTCAGATGAAAAAGCACAGAGATCGGATCAAAAACCACCGCAGATGAAAGCCGATCAGATCAGAGTAGTTCCATCGGTTGTAGATCTGAAAACCGCTATTTGAAATCAAAACTGCACTTCCTCCAAAAAAAACCGTCGAAGGAAGAGTCGCATGACTTATATATAAAGGAGAGACACCACATGATATCTCATGTATTTCTTAAAAGATATCTCATATCTCCTCGAAGATATCAAATATATGTCGTCAAAGATATCAAATATATCTCGTCAGAGATATCAAATATTTCTCTTCAAAGATATCAAATATATCTCATCCAAGATATCAAATATATCACATCATAGATATCAAATATATCTCCTCAAAGATATAAAATATATCTCAGGGCCAGATGAGGTGCCCCAACATCCCCTACCCTGCTATTTTTGGAGAGTTTCAGAATCTAAAATGTCAACGGGTCGGTGGCAGGACGGTAAACAACAGCACAATTTTCCTCACCCGTGCAACCCTCCATTCAGCCACCCACCCAACCCGATTCACTATAAAACCCCCTCAATAGGCTGCCCTCCCACAAGCACAAAACACCATAAATCTTCCACACCAGAGACGCCTTCACCAGCATTTACACAATGGCTGCTCCTGCAAGGTGATTCATCCTAGCCCTTACAATGGTTCTGACTCTGTCATGCCTAGACAACGGCATCGCTGATAGGCACCTTCTGGACACAGTGCCACCACCAGCAATGCCAACTCTCCCCAAAATCCCACCACTGCCAAAGTTAAGAACTCCGTCATTGCCACCCATGCCCATGTTTCCGCCCTTTCCTAGAAAAACAACACTCCCAACCATTCCCATGGTTCCAAAACTGACACAGCCTCATCCACCAGCAGCACTCCCAAAGACAGTCCCCAAGATCCCGACTATCCCACCAAAACCAACTGTGAAAAAGCCCACATTCTGAAGTAATGGCCAGCCAAAACCAGTGCTCCCAACCATGACCACCGTGCCAAAAAAGGCACTTCCACCTCTACCACCAAATCTCTCGCCTGAGATTCTTCCTATCCCAACTAATCTCCTCACAATGCCCAACCTTCCAAAGATGTCCGCACCTCCTTTCATATCCCCACCCCCATCAAACTAGAAACCGGACAGTAAGGCTCCTTTTGGTGGACTCTTGGGAATATACGAACGATTTATCCATTCAGATTTGTTGCATTAGCTTCTTTATTGATTCAGATTTATTGTAATAGCTGGGAAAATGGTGTCTTGTATGGATATCAAGAACCTTGCAGTCTACATTGTATTATTTTTATTAATTTCAGCTATCATGGGTTTGCTTTACATTTAATATAAGGTTTTTATTTCTACAGTTTATACTATCCCTCGCCAATAAGGGGTTCATCTATAAAATATCGACTAAAAAAATCAGTTTGGAAACTAATAAAAATGCTCTGACAAGATAATTTCAGCATTCAAATAGAGCACTTAAGAACAAACTCACCAATATCAAACGGAACTAAGGAAGTCGAAAAAATAGGAGAGCCATCCTACATTTATTGGATTAGTGTATCCTGATCTGGTTGGGCTGAATGCTTGTGGCCTGCAACTGTTGTGGGTTGAGCTCCGCGGTGAGCTCGTTGGGGGTTGCAGGGGGCAACGTGCCCCTGCTCTGAGGGTTCGGGGGCTGAAGGGCCCGGCACATTTTTTTGGCACTGTAGCATCTCTAACCACTATAGGGGAGCTGACCGAACGACACCGACGGGCACTGTAGCAGTGTGGACTTCTGATTCAACAAAACTGTACCACTTTTGACAAAAGTGGTCGTCGTTCACTGTAGCAACACAGACTTACTTTTTAGAACAGTGATCGTCTTCTTCATTTTATAGCTCATTTTCATGCTAGGGTTACTACTTGAAACCCTCTGTAATTTTGTGCTCCAAAAATAGTGAATTTATGCCTCTCCCATGGACGTATGGATTATTCTCAAACCACATAAATCATTGTGTTCTCGTTGTTTTCTTTCTACTACATTTCCTTTCATTTTTCTCGTTTCTTTCATTGTGACTCCCGACGATTTCACAACAACTGGTATCAGAGGAAGGTTCAGAATTCTCCAACAATGGCTATGGATGAAGGCAAAGTGAAGATCGATAACTTCGATGGAACCAATTTTAGTTTCTAGAGGATGCAGATCAAGGATTATCTTTATCAAAAAAAGATGCACTTGCCACTTCTGGGTGTGAAGCCAACGGACATGGAGAAGTCGGAGTGGGAGCTACTCGATCGACAGGTTATAGGTGTTGTGCACCTAAAGTTGGCCAAAAACGTGGCTTTCAACATTAGATAAGATAATATAACGATTGGACCAATGAAATCTCTCACAAATATGTACGAGAAGCCTTCTACAGCTAACAAGGTACACCTGATGCGACGATTGTTCTTCCTGAAAATGGTTGAAGGAAGAGTTATCGCAGATCATATCAATGAATTCAATACCATCATAAATCAGTTGACATTAGTGGACATTGATATTGGTGATGAGGTATGTGCACTGGTTTTACTATCTTCATTACGTGAAAGTTTGGAAGAAACTGTAACAGCTGTGAGCAGTACTTAGGGGAATATGAAGTTGGCTCTGAAAGATGTACGAGATCTTATCCTCAGTGAGGATATGTGAAGAAGAGAATCAGGAAGATTCTCTAGTTCTGCTCTGAACTTTGAAGGAAGAGGAAGATATGTATAGTGGGATAATCATAGAGGATGATCGAAGTCAAGAGGAAAGATCAGAGACAAGTAAAAGGGGTCTGGTCCAACTTTCTGGACTTGCGGGAAGAAAGGACATGTCAAGAAGGAGTGCATAGAAAATTGAAAGGACCATGAAACCAGTAGAGCAAACACGGCTGCTAAAGGAACTGATGGCGTGCTGCTGTTGAGCGTGGACAACCCAATGGCGTCTTGGATTTTAGACTCTGGGGTGTCTTTCCATTCTACATCAGAGAAGGGATTTCTAGAAAACTATGTTTTGGGAAATTTCAGCAAGGTACATCTTGCTGATGATGAGCCCTTGCAGATTTTGGGGAAAGGAGATACATGAATCAAGACCAACAGTGGGAGTCTGTTGGTTCTGTAAAACATGACGTATATCCCTGGCTTGAGGAGAAACCTCATTTCTGTTGGACAACTAGATGATGCAGGGTTGAGTACCACATTCACTGGTGGTGCATGGAAGATCACCCGAGGAGCTATGGTCATAGCTTGGGGAGCAAAGAATGGTACTTTATAGAACATGACGGAAACTTTCATAGACATGGCTGCATCACTCAAAAGTTATATGAGATTCACAATTGTGGCACAACAGGCTATGTCACATGATAGATAAGGGGATGAAGGTGCTGACAACAAAAGGGCAGCTACTAGAGCTGAAGTCAGTTGAAGTTGTTCTATGTGAAGATTGTATCTTCAGAAACCAGAAGAAGGTGTATATTGCAAAAGGAGGCAGAACACAAAAGGCTGGAAAGCTGGACCTGATACACACTGATGTTTGGGGGCCTACACCGGTACATTCTCATGGAGGGTCACAATACTATGTGACATTCATCGATGACTCAACAAGGAACCTATGAGTTTACTTTATGAAAAGTAAATCTGATGTGTTTGAAATGTTTCAGAAGTGGAAGGTCATGGTGGAGAATGAGTCAGGAGCTAAGCTGAAATGCTTGAGGTCTGACAACGGTGGAGAGTATGGCAGTTATGAATTCATAGAATTCTGTTTTGATAATGGAATTCGATGGGAGAAGACTATCCAAAGAACACCACAACAGAATGGTGTGGTGGAGAGGATGAATAGGAAGTTGAATGAACATTCCAGATGTATGAGGTTACACTCAGGGTTTCCTAAAACCTTCTGGTCAGATGCAGTGAACATGGCAGTGTATCTAATCAATAGGAGTCCATCTGTGCCAATGGGAGAATGTCTACCCGAGGAGCTCTGGTCTAGTAAGGAGGTAAAACTCTCACATTTAAGAGTCTTTGGCAGTTTGGATTATGTAAACATTGATTATAACTCTAGGGACATGTTTGATGCTATGTTCAAGCCATGTTTCTTTATTAGCTATGGTGTTGATGAGTTTGGTTACCGCTTTTTGGATGATCACAAGAAGATGGTCATCAGGAGCCAGAACGTGGTATTCAATGAAGGTGTCATGTACAAAGGTCTTCATGTAGATGAAGATGAAAATGAGAACATTGAATCAAAGTTAAAAGATCAAGTGGAGCTTGATAGTGTATCTGATCTTGAGGGATCTAAACCGGTGGAGCCTACTACTCCAGTGGAGTTGATGAGATCATCAAGGGTGAGAAGACCCGTTCAGAGGTATTCACCATACCTGAATTATCTATTATTGACTGATGGTGGAGAACCATAATGCTTTGAAGAGGCAATGCAGCTGAAGGAGTCGAGCAAGTGGGAGCTGTCTATGAAGGAGGAGATTTCCTTACTGCATGACAACAACACTTGGGAGCTAACACCTTTGCCAACATGAAAGAAATCTTTGTAGAACAAGTTGGTCTACCGAGTTAAGTAAGAAGACGATGGAAAGAGGAGGTTTAAGGAAAGGCTGGTGGTGAAAGGCTTCCAACAGAAGGAGGGAGTGGATTTCACAGAAATATTCTCACCAGTAGTGAAGCTTACCATCATCCAGGTGGTTCACAACATTGTGGCATCAGAGGACTTGCACCTTGATCATATTGATGTCAAGACTACTTTCATTCATGGAGATTTGGAGGAGGAATTCTATATGTAGAAACCAAAGGGATATGTAGTATCTTGGAAGGAAGACCTGGTGTGCAAACTCCAGAAGAGCTTATATGGACAGAAGCAGGAACTGAGGCAGTGGAACATAAATTTTGATTCGTTTATTTCTAAAAATGAATATAAATTATACGGCATGGATCAATGTTGCTACATCAAGTCCTTTGGTGATAAATACCATATATTACTTCTGTATGTGGATGACATGCTCATTTCAGGATCTTGTATGCAGAGGATTAATGAGATGAAAGGGAAGTTGGCTGAGTAGTTTGAAATGAAAGATCTTGGAAAAGCTGGCAAGATTCTAGGGATGAAGATCAAGAGAGACCGCAGAGCTGGAACGTTGATGTTGTCATAGGATGATTACATTGGGAAGGTTCTGAGAAGATTCAGTATGATGGTAGAAAAGGAAGTCTCTATTCCCATGGCAATCCATTTCAAACTATCAAAGGATAAATCACTGAAGACGGAAGAAGAGGTTGATTACATAGTAAAAGTTCCATATGCATCAGCTGTTGGAAGCCTTATGTATTCTATGGTCTTTACTCAACCTGACATCGCTCATGTAGTGGGAGTTGTGAGCAGGTATATGACTAACCCTGGAAAACAACATTGGGAAGATGTGAAGTGAATACATAGGTATTTGAAAGGCATTAAGGAGGTATCTTTTTTCTTTGGGAAAGGAAATTCATTTCAGGGGTATGTGGATGCTGACCTTGGAGGCGATGTCGAAAGTAGGAGGAGTACCACGGGTTATGTCTTTCCTGTGGAGGAACTGCGGTAAGTTGGATATCAGAATTGTAGAAGGCGGTGGCTTTATCCACCACAAAGGCAGAATACATTGCTGTAACAAAATCTGGGAAAGAGATGGTTTGGCTGAAGAACTTCTTGGATGAATTGAGAAGAAATTGAGAGGATAATGTATTATACTATGATAGTCAGAGTGTTATACATCTTGCAAAGAACCCAGTGTTTCATGATCGGAAGAAGCACATTTAGTTGAAGTACCATTTTATCAGAGGTTTAATACTGGATGGTTTGCTGACTTTGCAGAAGAATAGTGGAACCAACAATCTGGCAGACATGTTGACAAAGTCAATGGTGATAGAGAAGTTGAGGCATTGTTGTGCCTCTGTTGGTCTCCATTGATGAATGGAGGATGAGAGGCAGAACAATGGAGGACCTGATGAGAGCACAAGAGGAAAACAGTTTGTATTTCGTGAATCTGTGAATGGAAAGCATGCCACTGGTGAGTGAAGTAGATGAAGAACTCAGATTAAGGAATTTGTATTCATTAGTTGCATCGAAGCATAGCAGTGCAGCAGATCAGGCTCCAAGTGGGAGATTGTTGGATTGGTGTAGCCCGATCTGGTTGGGCCGAATGCTTGTGGCCCACAACTTTCATGGGTTGAGCTCTACGGTTAGCTCATTGGGGGTTGCAGGGGGAAAGACACCCCTGCTCCATGGGTCCGGGGGCCGAAGGGCCCCGACCCAATTTTTTTGGCACTATAGCATATCTGATCACTATAGCGGAGCTGACCGACCGACACCGAAATTCACTGTAGAAGTGTGGACTTTGGAGTCAACAGTACTTTAGCACTTTTGACAAAAGTGTCCTCCATTCACTGTAGCAATGCGGACTTACTTTCCAAAATAGTGATCATCTTCTTCATTTTATAGCTCATTTTTAGGCTTGGGTTACTACTTGAAACACTCCGTAATTTTGTGCTCCCAAAATAGTGAATTTATGCCTCTCCTGTGGATGTAGGGATTATTCCCGAACCACGTAAATAGTTGTGCTCTCATTGTTTTCTTTCTTCTGTATTTCCTTTCATTTTTATCGTTTCGGTCATTGTCACTCCTGACGATTTCACAACAACTGGTATCATAGAAAGGTTCAGAATTCTCCAACAATGGTTATGGATTAAGGAAAAGTGAAGATTGATCGCTTCAATGGAACTAATTTTAGTTTTTGAAGGATGTAGATCGAGGATTATCTTTTTCAAAAAAAGATGCACTTGCCGCTTCTGAGTGTGAAGCCAACAGACATGGAGAAGTCAGAGTGGGAGCTACTGGATCGACAGGTTTTGGGTGTTGTGTGCCTGACGTTGGCCAAAAATGTGTCATTCAACATCAGATAAGAGAAGGTGAAGATTGGACTGATGGAAGCTCTCAAAAATATGTACGAGAAGCCTTCTGCAGCTAACAAGGTGCACCTGATGCGATGATTGTTCTACCTGAAAATGGTTGAAGGGAGAGTTTTCGCAGATCATATCAATGAATTCAATACCATCATAAGTCAGTTGAGATCGGTGGACATTGATCTTGGTGATGTTGTATGTGCGCTGGTTTTACTATCTTCGTTACCTAATAGTTGGGAAGCAATTGTAACAGCTGTGAGCAGTACTTCGGGGAATACGAAGTTGGCTCTGAAAGATGTACGAGATCTTATCCTCAGTAAGGATATGCGAAAAAGAGAATCAAGCAGATTCTATGGTTCTGCTCTAAACGTTGAGGGAAGAGGAAGATATGTGCAGTGGGACAATCGTAGAGGATGATCGAAGTCAAGAGGACAGATCAGAGATAAGGAAAAGGGGCCTGGTCCAACCTGTTGGACTTTCGAGAAGAAAGGAAATGTCAAGAAGGAGTGTAGAGAAAATCGAAAGGGCCCTGAAACCAGTGGAGCAAACACGGCAACTGAAGGAACTGATGACGTGATGTTGTTGAGCGTGGAAAGCCCAATGGAGTCTTGGATTTTAGACTCTGGGGTGCCATTCCATTCTAAATTAGAAAAGGGATTTCTGTAAAACTACGTTTCTTGAAATTTTGGAAAGGTACATCTTGCTGATGATGAGCCATTGTAGATTGTGGGGAAAGGAGATGCACGAATCAAGACCAACAGTGAGAGTCTGTTGGTTCTGTAAAATGTGAGGTATATCCCTAGCTTGAGGAGAAACCTCATTTCTGTTGGACAACTAGATGATTCTGGGTTGAGTACCACATTCACTGGTGGTGCATGGAAGATCACTCGAGGAGCTATGGTCATAGCTCGAGGAGTAAAGAATGGTACTTTATACAACATGACAGAAACTTGCATAGACATGGCTGCATCACTCAATACTGTAGGAGATTCACAACTATGGCACAACAGGCTAGGCCACATGAGTGAGAAGGGGATGAAGGTACTGGAAACAAAAGGGCTGCTACTAGATTTGAAGTCAGTGGAAGTTGGTCTATGTGAAGATTGTATCTTTGGAAAGCAGAAGAAGGTGTCTTTTGCAAAAGAAGGCAGAACACCAAAGGCTGAAAAGATGGACCTGATACACACTAATTTTTGGGGGCCTGCACTGGTACATTACCTTGGAGGGTTACAATACTATGTGACATTCATTGATGACTCAACAAGGAAGGTATGGGTTTACTTTCTGAAAAGTAAATCTGATGTGTTTAAAATGTTTCAGAAGTGGAAGGTCATGGTGGAGAATGAGTCAGGATCTAAGATGAAATGCTTGAGGTCTGACAATGGTGGAGAGTATGGCAATCAGGAATTCATAGAATTCTATTCTGATAATGGAATTCGGTGGGAGAAGACTATCCTAGGAACACCACAACAGAATGGTGTGGTAGAGAGGATGAATAGGATGTTGAATGAACATGCCAGAAGTATGAGGTTACACTAAGGGTTGCCTAAAACCTTTTGGGCCGATGCAGTGAACATGGCAGCGTATCTGATCAATAGGAGTTCATCTGTTCCAATGGGAGAATGTCTACCCAAGGATCTCTGGTCTGGTAAGGAGGTAAAACTCTCACATTTAAGATTCTTTGGTAGTTTGGCTTATGTACACATTGATTCCAACTCAAGGGACAAGCTTGATGCTAAGTCCAAGCCATGTTTCTTTATTGGATATGGTGCTGATGAGTTTGGTTACTGCTTTTGGGATGATCACAAGAAGATGGTCATCAGGAGCCAGAACATGGTATTTAATAAAGGCGTCTTGTATAAAGGTTTTCATGTATCTGAAGATAAAAATGGGAACATTGAATCAAAGTGCAAAGTGCAAGTGGTGCTTGAAGGTGTATTTGATCTTGAGAGATCCGAACCGGTGGAACCTACTACTCCAGTGGAGTTGAGGAGATCATCAAGAGTGAGAACACCTTTGCAGAGGTATTCACCATCCCTGCATTATCTATTATTGACTGACGGTGGAGAACCAGAATGATTTGAAGAGGAAATGTAGCTGAAGGAGTCGAGAAAATTAGAGTTGGATATGAAGGAGGAGATTTCCTCACTGCATGACAACAACACTTAAGAGCTCACACCATTGCTAATAAGAAAGAAATCTTTGCAAAACAAGTGGGTCTACCGGGTTAAGGAAGAACATGATGGAAAGAAGGGGTTCAAGGCAAGGCTGGTGGTGAAAGGCTTCCAACAAAAGGAGGGAGTGTATTTCACAGAAATATTCTCACCAGTAGTGAAGCTTACCACCATCTGGGTGGTTCTCAGCATTGTGGCATCAGAGGAATTGCACCTTGAGCAGCTTGAGGTCAAGACTGTTTTCTTCATGGAGATTTAGAGGAGGATATCTACATGCAACAGCCAGTGGGATATGTAGTATCTAGGTAGGAAGACCTGGTGTGCAAACTCCAAAAGAGCTTATATGGACTGAAGCAGGCACCGAGGCAGTGGAACAAAACGTTTGATTCATTTATGTCTAAACATGAATATAAACTATGCGGCATGGATCAATGTTACTACATCAAGTCCTTTGGTGATGAATACATTATATTACTTTTGTATGTGGATGACATGCTTATTGCAGGATCTTGTATGCAGAGGATTAATGAGCTGAAAGGGCAGTTGGCTGAGGAGTTTGAAATGAAAGATCTTGGAGAAGCTGGAAAGATTCTGGGGATGAAGATCAAGAGAGACCGCATAGCTGGAACGTTGATGTTGTCATAAGATGATTGCATTGGGAGGTTCTGAGAAGATTCAGTATTATGGAAGCAAAGGAAGTCTCTATTCCCCTGGAAATCCATTTCAAACTATCAAAGGAGCAATCACCGAAGACGGTAGAAGAGGTTGAGTACATGATAAAAGTTCCATATGCATCAGTTGTTGGAAGCCTGATGTATTCCATGGTCTGTACTTGACCTCACATTGCTCATATAGTGGGATTTGTGAGCAAGTATATGGATAACCCTGGAAAACAACATTGGGAAGTTGTGAAGTGGATACTGAGGTATTTGAAAGGTAGTAAGGAGGTATCTCTGTGCTTTGGGAAAGGAAATTCATTGCAGGGGTATGTGGATGATGACCTTGGAGGCGATGTCGACAACAAGAGGAGTACCATGGGTTTTGTCTTTACCTGTGGAGGAACTGCGGTAAGTTGGATATCACAATTGCAGAAGGCGGTGGCTTTATCCACTATAGAGGCAGAATACATTGTTGTAACAGAAGCTGGGAAAGAGATGGTTTGGCTGAAGAACTTCTTGGATGAATTGGGAAGAAAGCGAGAGGAGAATGTATTGCACTGTGACAATCAGAGTGTTATAAATCTTGCAAAGAACCCAGTGTTTCATGCCCGAAAGAAGCACATTCAGTTGAAGTTCCATTTCATCAGAGGTTTGATACAGGATGGGTTGCTGACTTTGTAGAAGATCTGTGGAACCAATAATCCGATAGACATGTTAACAAAGCCTATGTTGATACAGAAGTTGAGGCACTGTTATGCCTCTGTTGGTCTCCACTGATGAACGAAGGATGAGAGGCATAACAATGGAGGACCTGATGGGAGTACAAGAGGAAAACAGTTTGTATTTCATGAATCTTGGAATGGAAAGCACGCTAATGGTGAGTGAAGAATAGGAAGAACTTGGATTAAGTAAGTTGTATTTATCAGTTGCATCGAAGCATAGCAGTGTAGTGGATCAGGCTCCAAGTGGAAGATTGTTGGATTGGTGCAGCCTGATCCGGTTGGTCCGAATGCTTGTGGCCCACAACTGTCATGGGTCGAGCTCCGTGGTGAGCTCGTTGGGGGTTGCAGGGGGCAACGCGCCCCTACTCTGGAGGTCCAGGGGCGGAAGGGCCTGACCAATTTTTTTCAGCACTGTAGTATCTCTGACCACTATAGCGGAGCTGACCGACCGACACCGACAGACATTGTAGCAGTGTGGACTTTGAAGTCAATAGTACTGTAGCATTTTTGACAAAAGTGGTTGTCGTTCACTATAGCAACGCGGACTTAATTTTTGGAACAGTGATCGTCTTATTCATTTTATAGACCATTTTTTGGCTAGGGTTACTACTTGAAACCCTTTGTAATTTTTTGCTCTGAAAATAGTGAAGTTCTGCCTCTCCCGTGGACGTAGGGATTATTCTCGAACCACATAAATCGTTGTGTTCTCGTTGTTTTCTTTCTTTTTCATTTCCTTTCATTTTTCTCGTTTATGTCATTGTGACTCCTGACGATTTCGCAACACCATTTCCTATCTTACATTCAATGATCGAGAAAAGTAGCAGTCTGTGCTCAGATCCTATAGAGAAATTAAAAGCATTCAATGATTTAATTAAAATATACAAATCAATAAAATGAAAAAAAAAACTTTCATTGCACTAAATCTCCATGTTTGCAAGAAACATTAAATTGATTAATTAATGGGACAGTTCTAACACTTATGTTTCACATTAATATTGTTCTTTCATCCATGTTATATGCTTCGCCAGGATGCTTCATTAGGATGAAAAATACATAACAAAGCACCCACAAAATACTTAAGATATAATATTTTATATCTTATCTATATTTGAAAAAGGAAACAATGAATTCTTTAAAAGGGGAAGTAGCTGGTGGTGAACGGACAAAGAGAGTTGCTCAAGATGTAGTCCACCGAGATCAAGGGGAAAGGAGTCGCCGAGTTTGCGGTAGCCCATGTGGGTTTTCATCAATGGAGAGAGAGGCATCGATGGTAGATCTATGATGGGATGGGATATCATGTTTGTGGTAGCATGTGCAGTGCACCGACATTGAGCAGGTGTGAAGAAGTAGTGACATGATCAATGATTCAGGTCATATATCGAGAGTCTTCTTGATTGCGGTGATCAAGTGATGTGACCCAATTGATGATCGATGGTACATCATGATGGTGAGATCAAGAGAGAAATCCTTCAGGTATCTCAAGATGGTGCAAGGGTGATGCATGTTCAGATTTGATCTCTGAGGGAGTAGCGTTTCGTCGACAGAAGGGTGACATTTTTTCACATATGGATTTTCGAGCTTAGCATTGGTGAGATGATTTTCAAAGAGAAGGTGGAAGCGTATCGGGGTGTGGTTTTCACATAGGTTTTTCTACGTTCTCATTTGTAATTCAAGTTTGGCCATTACTTGAATTTTGTACTCTCTGATTCATAGTAGATATTTGGTGATTGTCTCATGGTTTTTTAATCCTCCGCATCGGAAGGTTTTTCCACATTAAAAGAACTACATGTTGATTTATTTATTTTGCTTTATATCACTTCCATGTTTTATAAGGTTTCTCATAAATTGTTTCGCCAGCTATTTTTGTCCCAAGATCGGGATTCTCCCACAACATCACCGACCCTGAGCACTATTCGGGTGGAAAAATAGGTAAGGGTGTTACACCTGTGAATCGGTTTATACTTGTTATGCATTGGGTTGCCTAAGAAGTGCTCTTAGGAATTGGCCACGGGCTTGACGTTGGGTTGGCATGATTACGTGATGTGCTCAATGACACCTCGACAATGGTCGAAGCATGTTTGGGTCGATCCTGAGTGTTACACGGGACATGAGGATCGATAGTGGTCCATTATTTATGCTTTTGAACTGTATTTTCTTTCAAGCTGCGCATGTCACGTGCACATATACACTGCATTACTGGTTATATACAAGATTGTGTTGGTGGTGTCCTATAGATTTTTCCAGCTAGCTCGGACGGTCGTGACACTTGGGTACCTGAGTAGACCTCATTGGTTACATGTTCACGTTGGAAAGTGGGATTGAGGTAGGACCCGAAGATATAGTAGAGTCTCATATTTCATTCTTTTATTTATTCTATATATGATCAGTTGTGTACAAGTATTTTTCATGTATTTGTATAATTTTCCAACTTAGTTTTAATTAATTAGTTTAACCATTTTTTATATTTTTAGTTTATTTTTGTAGCTCTGTAGTGGTTTAGAAATTTTGATAATTTTCATTAATTTATATACTTATATTAGTAAGTTAGTATTTTTATTAGTTATATTAATTTTATATATTATATTTAACACTATTATTATTATTAGTTTCACTAATGTTAGTTTGGTTTATTTTATTAATTCTTATCAGTATGTATATATTTTATTTCTCTATTTATATTTTATTTTATTTCATTATTTTTTTGTGTTAATAAAATGGTTTTTTTATTAGTTTATTTTTATATGTAATAGTAGTGTTATATTTAATTGAATGTGCACAAATAAATAAATAAATGTAGGTATGTATGAATATGTATATGTATTTTAATTCTCATTACTATTTATTATTATTATTATTATTTAACTTTTTAATAATAATATTTCATTTTTAAATTTGAATTTGAATTTAACTTGTTTTTATTTTTAATTTTTTTCTCTCCACTATCTAACCAACCCCTCCCCCTTTTTTTCTCCCTTCTCTCACTCCCATAATCTCTAACCCGCCTAATCCCAGCCGCTGCTCCCCTCTCCCCTTGGATAACCAGCACCCTCCTCACCTCCCTCGCCCCTACTAAGCCGCTCCACTCACCCAGTCGCCTCCCCTCGCCATCCCAGTGACCCGCTGAACCCCGCCGCCCCCTCTCTCTCTCGCCCTGCATACTCTCCCATGCCACCTCCCATCTCCATCCCGCAGCCCCACTCGCCACCTCGCTCCTCTTCCCTGTCGCGCCCCCTTTCCCCCCACCTCCCCCCTGCTTCCCCAGTACCACCCCATCGCGCCCCACTCTCCCTGCCGCTCCCACTTGCCCAGCACCCTCCTCCATCCGACCGCCTCCCCTCTCCCCTACCTAACCCACTACCCCATGCCGCTCTCCAATCACCCTGCCACCCTCTCTCCCTTGCCAGCCCCTCTGCCGCTACCCTCCTACCCCGCTGGACTGTTCACGTCGCACACCTGCAGACCCGAATTCCCTTGTCGGCCTCCTCTCACTCGGCTTCTGGTTTGCAGCGCACCGGTCACCGCCATCTGAGCAGCCGTCGCAAGTCCCTGTCACCTCGCTCAAGCTGCCTCTATGTCACGCCACACCAAGAGCTGACCAGCCTCAGCTACATCGCCAATGTCTTCCATTCTGGTGGGCACGCCGTTGTTGTGCGACGTCATCACGTGCTGAAGGTTGCTACGCGTGGCAAAAACAAATACTAACATGATCATTTCTTCGGTAACGTGGTGTTATTTCACATGATATATCATTTTATTATCGTGTTTATTCTTTCAGTCATGATGTCGGGGCGATTTTCTTAGTGTCAGGATGTTGGTTGAATAATTAAAATGACTGTGCATGTCATGCAACAGTATTGTTTGATGATTAATTTTTAATTAAAATTATTTAATTGAATGTTTATCTGTTTAAATTATTTTTTCACTGAATTAACTGCTGAAATTAAAATTGACAATTTTAATAATAATTCGATGCGACGGTCCAATAAGTTAAACCGTGTTGACTGAATGTAAGTGAAAATTGGTGACACAACTTTGTGAGAAACGGGTTGTGTCATTTCACCGTGTAGTTCGGTACTCACCAGAGTTTTCTAATTTATTTATAACACCAGAGAACGGGACCTTAAATAAATTAATAAATTTAAATTGAGCATCTAAAAAATATTTATATTTTTGGAACTGGCGATAATTAACTAGAATAAATATTTAATCACATTAAAGAATACCTTGCATGGCTGCATAGCAATTTAATTGCGACATCAGCATCCCTGACACATTTTGTTGATTTAGAGTCCATCATCATTCTCAATTACAATTTTCTTTTTATCTTTTTTCTTCTCACCTTTTAGTTTAATTAAAAAAAGAAAACTCAAAATAGGTATTTCCTCAACCTTTGTCCGTCTAAACATTGTCCAGCGAAATATTTTTAGTGAACTAGATTTCATGATCTCTGTGGTTCGACCCTGCTCACCACTTTTACAGTAGCCATTTGGTTATAAAAATTTGAGAATTGGACGCGTTGCGACGCACGTACCAAATATATGGCGTTGTTGCCGGGGAGAATAGTAGCATTAGGAGTTCCTTTAAAAGAGTTATTTAGGTAAAAAAAATTAAAAAAAACTAAACCAACAAAAAAATAGTTTAATACTCTGGGAAAATTTCATTGCAGGGATTTTCAAGACACCTAGAAGTTCAAAATGACGTGGGCCGCACCACACAATTACAACCAGTATCCTCCCTATGTAGCCCCGACTCAAGGTATGATGTATAATGATTCACCGCACATGAGATATCCAGGTAATGTCATTTATTTCAATGATCTTTATTCAATTCCATGCTATGATCCATATGAAAATATTTTTCCATGCTATAAAACAAGTCCTTATACATCTGTTGATCATTTTCAAAGTCAATGCATTCCTGAAAATTTGGAACTTGAAAATTCATTTCAAACAAATGATTCAATAATTGAGCACATGTTTCATTGTGCTATCACTGAGACCAATCAGAGGTTTTAACTTCAAGATGAACGCAATGAAAAGTTTCTCTCCTCAATAAAAGATCTAGAAAATCAATTGAAGAATTTAGTAAATCAAATGAATCATATTTTCGAACTAACTACTTCATTACCACTTGATGGTCTAATGAATCATATTTCTGAACTAACTTTTTCATTACCACTTGATAATCTAATTCAAAACAATTATTTTGAGGAGAGTGAAATAGAGGTTTCATTTGAACAACATTCACGTCTCGATTCTAAAAATGAGATTGATCCACCTTCTTTTCATCCAATTGATGACTCATATCCATCACAATATAATTCTTCCAATCTAATCACATTTGAAGAATATGAGAGTTTGGTCTTCCACCCTGTTGAACATAATGGTCCCTCAAAAAATGTGATTTCATGTCATTCTTCTATGAATTCACAACACAGCCATCCCAAAGTAAAAAAAGGACATGATCAATGTCTATCAAATCACACCTTTTGAGGATGAAGAGGATATTGAACTAGGACCATTCTTTACCATGATAGATTCATAATTGAACCAAGAAACAATAGATTGCCACACTCAAGAGGACATCACTTCAAATGACATTGAATCACCTCTTTATGAAAATCTATGTGAGTCTGAAACTTTTTCTAAAATGGAGACATCTGAAACTTTTTTGAAGTCGAAGAATCAATTATCATTGGTAGTAGAGAACACTCACAATTTTCTTGAAACAATGGAAGAATGGGATTTCTTGGAGGATCCTGAGTTCACGGTGACACATGTGCCTACAGAGAATTATGATGAGGACGGTATAGAGGGAAATTTTAAAAAAGATTTCATTCGTGAAAAAATGGAGTCATCTGCTCCAATTGATCCCACAACACTTGCTCCATGCATCGAGGCTAAAAACACTTCACTTGAAATACCCACATATGTGAACAATATTGTTGACCTTGGCACAATCAATAAAACCATCGAGCATAAATTGATTTGGAAACTAGTAGATTTCCCTGTGCTAGTAGTTGGATGTGAAAACGAATTGGGATACATCATCAACCCAGATACTGCATTCAAGGATGTGATGGATATAAGAGAACCACTAAAGGAGTCTGTTAATGACACTTCTTCACCTATGTATGTTCAAGGAGGTAATCTTCTTGATCTTTCCATTGATGGCCTTTTCCCGAAATTCAATTATTCGATGAGTCTTTATTCAGTCAAGGTATATTTGTTCCCTTGTGAGTTAGCCTATTTTCATTTCATTCCACACATTCATTTTTCTAACAAGCTTCCGTTGAGATTTTGTGCAGCTTGGAGGATAAACTCATCTTCAACGAATGGATTCCACACTCCTACTGAAAAAGAAGCAGATGCATGCTTTACATTTCTGTTCAACCCTGGTGGAGTTTTAATAACATCTGGCTGAAGACGAAGTAAACTTAGCGCTCAATGGGAGGCAACCCATCATTTGTTTGTTTTCTTTTCACTACATTTAATTTCATTTCATTTAGTTTTATTTTAAATAAAATGGAATGCATTTAACGCAATCTGTTTTCTCCCAGCACAGTAGTGGATTTAAATACATCATAAATATTTTTATCATCCACATTCTTTTGATTATGGTGTGACTTCTTTGATATGATGCGAGTATGTGTTGTCAATGTGTAGGTTTTACAGGTATACCATTTCTGGAGCTTCATCGGATACAAACAGCCAGTCCGCATCAATCTGCACTTACATAGGGAAGTGTTTTATTTTTTCCATATTTTATGCTTCCAAAAACACCATGTAAACTAACAAAAAAACACAAAAAAAACAAGAAAATTTTGAAGAAAAAAAAACTAACATTCCCGTCATTAATGAACCCACATGAAATCCGTTGTGTCACAACCCGTCCTCGGGGCCCGTGCCGTGACTACCCCAAGCCCGCCTTCCATAGGCCAGGGGCTGGCGACTGGCACCAAGGCATAAATCCCGGTAAAAGGGAAGGCATTGCCTTTGTAAAGTAAACAAACACCACAAAGCAAGCAAGCAGTAGAAGTAAACACTAAGTAAAAACTAAGTACAACAGTAAGTGCGGAAAAGTAATGGGCCAGAATACAAACTCAAACTGAAAGTAAAGTACAACTCGAAAGGGAAAACAGAAACTGAAAAGTAAAGCCGCAGCCTCGATCCGTCCACTGGACTCCCACTTGAAGGGTGAGTGCAGATAGCCTCCACAGCTCCTCGGATCCAACCGTCCACTCCGAGTACGTCCCGCCAGTGGTCCACCTCCAGGTACCGTTCTGCTCCGCATGCCTCAACCATGATCAGTGTTGTCCGTCGTCTGCAACCAACACAACGTAGTGCGGGCATAGCCCGTGCAGGGGTGAGTATAAGCTACTCAGTAGGGACCCCGAGACCCCTGAAGGTCTCCCAGAATCCACAAAGTATAATCCACAAAGGAAAGATACAATCACGAAGTAACATCCGACACGGCTTAGGTATATGCCCATACATATACTTAAGTCATCAATTCTCGCTCGGCTCCAACATCCGAGCTCAAGTACAACCCAGTCCACACAGGAAAGCAAAACGTAAATCCACACAGGATAGCACAACACAATCTACAAAGGAAAGTAAACAGGATTCAGCTCACACAGGATATACTTCTTTGTATGATGATAAAGATGATCAGATATTGACACTGATTCATCTAAGTCGTCGGACCTACAAAGGATCGATAGGTACTAACCCCCGCAATGACCCACAAAGGATCTGACCCACACAGGATCGATAGGTAACTAACCCCCACAATGACCCACAAAGGATCTGACCCACACAGGATCGATAGGTAACTAACCCCCGCAATGACCCACAAAGGATCTGACCCCGCAATGACCCACAAAGGATCTGACCCACACAGGATCGATAGGTAACTAACCCCCGCAATGACCCACAAAGGAACTGGCCCACATAGGATCGATAGGTAACTAACCCCCGAAATGACCCACATAGGATCGATAGGTAACTAACCCCCGCAAAGACCCACACAGGATCAGACCCACACAGGATCTGTAGGCGCTGGCCCACACAGGACCGCTGAGCGCTGACCCACACAGGATCGGTAGCACTGATCCACAAGGGATCGCTGAGTGCTGTAGTCGTCGCCGTCGAATCCACTGAGGATCTTTGCACAGTCGTCGTCGTCGCAGTCGCAGCCAGCACTAGGGTTCCCGCACACAGCAAGCTCGTTCGGGAGGGTCCGCTCCATGAGCCGAGAGGCTGATACATCAATTGACACATAGTCCAGAGTTGATGTATCAACAAGTTCCGTATCGTCAACATGAACTCAACGTCGCAGACGACGCGTTAATCGGACGCCCAGTCTGAGAGTTATTGACTTTTTCGTCCCAGGGGCCCGATTGGTTTTTAAGGAAAAACCAACCTGGCCGTACTCCACCTGCGTCCAAACATCGGGCAGAGTAAGCCAAAAGATCCGTCTCACTTAGAGGAATCCATCAAAGTCGACGGAACGTCAATCGGACGTCCGGAGCTCAAGTTATGAGCATTTCCGCTCTGAGGGCCCGGTTGGTTTCGTGTACGAACCAACCCGGACGAACCCAAAGTACTCCGAAACCTTGAGTACGATATACCGAAACGACCGTATCAATCCAAGGATCGAATCTCCGCTGACGGCGCGTCGATCGGAGGCCCGTAGCTCAAGATACGGGCAAAAGACCGAAAAGGTCCGAAAACGGGGGGTCTGGCCCCGGACCGACCCGGCCCAACCCCCTTGGGTCGGCCCGAACTGGGTCCGACCCAGCCTGGGCGCGACCCGGCCCGGTCGGCGGGTCGTCTCGGCAGTTACGGCCGAGCCGCGGGCGGGGGGCGCGCTGCCCCCGCCTGAAGAAGAGCCGCGGCCCCGCATGGGGCCGCCCCGTGTCACCGGACGCGGCGCAAGGCCGCGTCCCTTCCCCGCGGTCCCGCGCGGCCGCGGGACTGGCGCTCGCCGCCGCGGCTAAAGCTGCGGCGGGTCTTCCCAGCGGCGCGCCAGGCGCCGTCGTGCCAGCGTGGCGCGCCGGCGGGAACTTCTGCGGACCACCGGACGCGCTCCGGTGGTCCGTTTTGCCTGCGGTTTGCGCCTACAGCTCTCCCGGGATCCGAACTTTGCTGTGAAGGCCTCCAATCGCCATTCCGATCTCATTTCGTAAACGCCGTTAATCCACGCATCAACGAAAAACTGCGGAGGGTTGTCGGGCCGTGTTTGTTTGGTCTGCACCCTCCGCGTTAGGTGATAACAATTGGGAATAATAATCAACACAAGAAAACATAATAAGGCACAATTTTAATAAATTAAAATTGAACCTAGTTCCCCAAAAAAACTCCCGTGAATAAAAGTTCTCGTCCCGCATATAAAAATAAACGTGGATCAACTTGATGATGAGTTGATCTGGGTTCTTTGTTTTAGAAGGAAACAACCATGGGAATAAATATTATTCTCAAATAAAACTCCTACCTCGTAGTAGTCGTCGAACGAGAGTTCTTCGCGGAATTAACCGTCGCGGAAGAAAAGGATCGTCGCGTCGCGGAAGGGGCGTCGCGTCGTCGCGATACACGGCGTCGCGTCGACGATCTCCGAGGGTTAAAGAAAACACACAGATTTAATTTCACGAATTAAATCCATGTTGAGGATAAAATCCACAAAGGAAAAAAAAAGATCTGCAATCTCCTACCTCAAGCAGTTGATCGAAGATTTGTTGCGGGAGGAGAATCGTCGGCGTTCTTCATCGTCTTTCGTCGAAGGTCGGTGTTCTTCGTCGGCGACGATGCGTTCTTCGCGTTCTTCGCGTTCTTCGCGTTCTTCGTGAAGGAGGATGAAGATAGAGTTTCTTCAAATCTTCACAACAAGCAACCCGTCAACAAAAAGGGTGTTGGTCTTATTTTATTATTATGCCAACAGTTTGAAAACAAGTTAAGAAACGAACCATTAATTCGGTGAATTATTGGTAATGTCTTAACAGTCCAATTAAAAGGAGCGTTAAGAGTTTTAGGAAACGCACCAGTTGACTTTCACTAAAGAGGAGTTTTCGCGGGTGCGTTACTTAGAGGAAAAGAAACGGTGGGGCTCGTGCGGGCCCCACCTCACAAATATCCTACCAAGTGGGTAGGATATTTTGGATTTCACCCTATCCGCTTCAACTCAGCTTAAGTGGCTTTAAGTGGCTTTAAGTGAATTAAAATAAAGTTGTCGCACCACTTTATTTTATTTTCTTCACTTAACCCCCAAAAATTAAAAACCACACCCGAGAAAACGCAACTCCGGAAGAGGCGTTTCTAAGCAATTACCGGCGCTGCGATTCCATCGGTGCCCTCAGAATTCGATTCCGAGCACCGGTTCAAAAGTTAGAAAAACTCGATCGTTCGTTCACTGAATGTACCCGAGCCAAACTTCGGAAAATGATTCCAGGCACACCGGGCCTCGGAATCACGTGCCGTCAGAAACTGCGTTCTTGTAAAATACCAAAGAAAATTAAGAAAAAAAATTCCTTGAATTTTACAGGTCTTGACACGCTGTATTTTTGTTGCAACACAGTCGGGAACATACCACTTGTGTCCCTAGGCAGTTTGAGCACCTGATTCTTGTTTGGAATTCTGTGATCCTTGATCTCATGACTTAGATGATTGCTGATATTATTTCATGCTTCGAAAAATGTTTTTCAAACTTGTATATTTTTGAGGCACTTATTTGCATTCATGCTCATCTGTGTTGTCCAACATTATATTTCCATACCCGTGAGGACTCTAAGCCATTTTAAATCATCTATAATTTATCTTTTTCTTGAGGGAATCTCAACCATGTTATGTCTTCCAGAACGTTCCATGTTTTTCCATCAAAGTGATAGGAATTTTTGAAAGTTGCACTAAAATGATCGAGGCATCTATTTGATATTTTAGCCTCGTTGACCCACTGAGCCACCCATATATTTTCTCCATCGTATAGCCCTTAGAATCCATGAAGAAGTCTTTTAGGATAATCTCATAACTGATACCCTTCCCTACACATTTCGTGGATTTTTGCATGATAATTTTCAATTTAAGTGTGGGGGAGAGATTTACTCATGGAGAGGGTTCTTCGAGGGGCAGTGAGTCATTTGATGTACATGGATTGACATTATCTCATCTTGATCATATGAGTTATTTTCCATAGTAGCCACATTCATTAAATTTATTTTGATATGGGAATATAGAATTCTTTTGGTTCCAATAATGAGTACATTGGTGGTCATTATGCGGTAACCCTCACCTTTGGGGATACCTATAAAAGTAATGATTCATTACTCCAGGAACTAGAGAGTTTTCTATATGACATACCTTCATTGAGATGTTACAGCGTATACGCTACTTGCGTGTCATTCTTTGGGATTATTGTCTGACATTTATTTCATGGGGTTTTGGAATTGATACTCACTAGTTTTTCCTACCCATCTTATTTGAGTGAGTTGTGTAAAAAAAAGAGTGAAACATTGGATTATCATATGCTTGGGGACAAGCAGTGTTTTAAGTGTGGGGGAGCGAGAGTTTGAGGGAATCATTTGGATTGACATTTATCATGCATTTATTTCAAGATTCAACCAACCTTTTTACCAAAAAGATGTCAATTTTTTTTACCCACCATCCGCAACCTCAGAGACATTTGAACGTCATGCAAAGTCTTTGAGATTGGTGAATTCTTTTGATTTCCACTAGTGGAGATGTGAAATTCATGGCAAGTCTATGGTAAGCGTGCATGTGTACAAGAATTGAGCATGACTTTGATCAAATATTTTGAGAGATGAGAGTGATGGCAAAGTAGGTCACATGATACATGAGTGCACATACTTGTTTTGAAAAGAATGCAAGTGAAAGAAAAATTGTTCTTGAACATTGAAGTTTTAAATGAAGCATGATATTTTATGAGTAAAAGAGATTGAACAATTTTGAACCTGTAATTTTTATGTTTTGATTTGTCTGCGGCCACTTGTGGTTTCTTTCTGATTGTTTTGCCCAAGAGTGCAAAAGTTTAAGTGTGGAGGATTTGATGTACATGGATTTTGCATGTATTTGTATAATTTTCCAACTTAGTTTTAATTAATTAGTTTAACCATTTTTTATATTTTTTGTTTATTTTTGTAGCTTTGTAGTGGTTTAGAAATTTTGATAATTTTTAGTTAATTTATATACTTATATTAGTAATTTAGTATTTTTAGTAGTTATATTAATTTTATATATTATATTTAACACTATTATTTTTATTAGTTTCGCTAATGTTAGTTTAGTTTATTTTATTAATTCTTATCAGTATGTATATATTTTATTTTATTTCATTATTTTGTTGTGTTAATAAAATGGTTTTTTTATTAGTTTATTATTATATTTAATAGTAGTGTTATATTTAATTGCATGTGCATAAATGAATAAATAAATATATGTAGGTATGTATGAATATGTATATGTATTTTAATTCTTATTACTATTTATTATTATTATTATTATTATTTAACTTTTTAATAATAAGATTTAATTTTTAAATTTTAATTTTAATTTAACTTGTTTTTATTTTTCATTTTTTTCTCTCCACTATCTAACCAACCCCCTCGCCCTTTTTTCTCCCTTCTCTCACTCCCATAATCTCTAACCCGCCTAATCCCAGCCACCGCTCCCCTCTCCCCTTGGATAACCAATGCCCTCCTCACCTCCCTCGCCCCTACTCGGCCGCTCCACTCACCCAACCGCCTCCCCTCGCCATCCCAGCGACCCGCTGAACCCCGTTGCCCCCCCTCTCGCCCCGCATCCTCTCCCCTGCCGCCTCCCATCTCCATCCCGCCGCCCCACTCGCCGCCCCGCTCCTCTCCCCTGTCGCGCCCCCTTTCCCCCCGCCTCCCCGCTGCTTCCCCAGCTCCGCCTCGTCGCGCCCCACTCTCCCTGCCGCTCCCACTCGTCCAGCGCCCTCCTCCATCCGGTCGCCTCCCCTCTCTCCTGCCTAACCCACTACCCCCTGCCGCTCTTCGATCACCCCGCCACCCTCTCGCCCTTGTCAGCCCCTCTGCTGCTACCCTCCTACCCCGCTGGACTGTTCAGGTCGCACACCTGCAGACCCGAACGCCTTTGTCGGCCTCCTCCCACTCTGCTTCTGGTTTGCAGCGCACCGATCACCACCATCCGAACAGACGCCGCAAGTCCCCGTCACCTCGCTCAAGCTGCCTCTACGTCACGCCACACCAGGAGCCAACCATGCTCCGCTACATCGCCAATGTCTTCCATTCTGGTGGGCACGCCGTTGTTGTGCGACGTCATCACGTGCCGAAGGTTGATGCGCGCGGCGAAAACAAAGACTGACACGATCATTTCTTCGGTAACACGGTGTTATTTCACATGATATATCATTTTATTATCGTGTTTATTCTTTCAGTCCTGATGTCGGGGTGATTTTCTTAGTGTCGAGATGTTGGTTGAAAAATTAAAATGATTGCGCATGTCATGCAACGATATTGTTTGATGATTAATTGTCAATTAAATTTATTTAATTGAATGTTTATCTGTTTAAATTATTTTTGCACTGAATTAACTGCTGAAATTAAAATTGGGCATTTTAATAATAAGTCGATGCGGCGGTCCGAGAAGGTAAACCGTGTTGACCGACTGTAAGTGCAAATTGGTGACACAACTTTGTGAGAAACGGGTTGTTTCATTTTGCCATGTAGTTCGGTACTCACCAGAGTTTTCTAATTTATTTATGACACCAGAGAACAGAACCTTAAATAAATTAAGAAATTTAAATTGAGCATCTAAAAAATGTTTATATTTTCAGAACTGGCGATAATTAAGCAAAATAAATATTTAATCACATTAAAGAAAACCATGCATTGCTGCGTAGCAATTTAATTGCGACATCAGCATCCCCGACACATTTTCTTGATTTAGAGTCCATCATTCTGAATTACAATTTTCTTTTTATCTTTTGACTTCTCACCTTTTAGTTTAATTAAAAAAAACTCAAAATAGGAATTCCCTCAACTTTTGTCCGTCTAAACATTGTCCAACGATATATTTTTAGTGAATTAGATTCCGTGCTCTCTGTGGTTCGACCCTGCTCGCCACTTTTACTGTAGCCAATTGGTTAATCAGCTCAGTCATTGATTGGTGAATGTATGAGTGACTATTTCTGCATTCATTTACTATTGATGGATATGTTTATTGCTTCTACTTACTCTGGTTTATGTTATTGACGATGTTTGGTTTGTTTTTATCTACTATTACGCACTTTGATATGAGGTATAGTCCCCTCACGATATTATCCTAGACTTTCGCTGCTAGTATGCAACCTTAACGTATGGGGCGTCTGAGGTCTCAATGACGACTTCCCTGGTCCAAGCATCGCTCAGTGGTCACGGCTCCGAGGATGGTGTTAGACGCGTGGCTTTGAGTTGCCCCATTTGCCCCAGGGCCAGCCCTACCCATTTGCCCACTCCTATGAGTAGGTATATTGTATTGAGGGGCCAGTTGGGGCTCCAATTGAGGAGTTTCATGGGTAGATTTATCAGTTTAGGTATTTGTTTATGCATTTGGTTTTTATATAACTGTATTTGGTTTAAAATGAAAAGTTTTTATCATGCATCGTATGTATTCTTGGTTATATATTTCCGCTGCATTGGTTCATTTACAAGACATGTATTAAGTGTCGCTCAGGATATTGTCTAAACTCTCAACACCGGGTCGGGTCGGGATATTATAGTACGACATCTCAATGCTTACAAGACATATTCAGTGATTAAAAAACAAAATATCCAATTTTTAAAACTTATTTGCAGTTTTTAAAACACAGTATATGTCATGTTTTTTTATGTTACTAATATTTTATTAATAGCTTTCAATTTATATATGTTTCTTATAATAAAAAACGTTAAAATATTTAATTTTTTAACATATAACATGTATTTTGGGTTTAAAAAATAAAATATTTGGCTTTTAAAAAATAATATTACTTTTTAAAACGCAAAAAAAAAACTTTAATGGGTTGCTTTTTATTTTATTAATAACTTTTAATTTATGCATTGCTCTTGTGATAAACGAACATTAAAAATTTACATAATTTAAAAGGTGAGATCATATATTATATGCGTGATTTTTTAATTATACATTTTGTGAAATGTTTTTTATTTTATTTATATTTTTAATTAAAGATTTTTAAATAAAAACATTTAAATATTTAATTTTCTAGCAGAATATATGTTTTGTATTTAATAAACTAGATGCTCAATTTTTAAAACATATTTAATTTAATTGTTTTTAAGCCCAAAAAATATATTTTTTATTTGTTTTTTGTTTTATTGATATATATACATTGACAAATGTTTAGAAATTGAAATTTTTAAAACAGAGAACATAGATTATATATTTTCAAAAAAAAAAAAGAATTAAAACTCTTAAAAAACACATCACACATCACACATCTTACGTGATTTATTTTGTTTTACAAATTATTCACCAAGTACTTGAAAACATCATTTACACATTTCATTTTTTAAACGCAGTCAATTTATTTTCTGTTTTATTAATGTTTTTTCATAATTATGAGATTGCAAATAATCTAAAATATATATTTAAAAACTGATTTTTTTCAACACAAGAATGTTATAAAATAACTTCAGTTTTTATATTTTTGAATATTAAAATGATAAATTTATTATATTCAGACGTAAAGACAGCAAGTTTGGAGTTACTTTTATAGGGAATCAGGAGGAAAATAACTTTGGTTGCTCACCCTCTCAACTACACGCTTCAAATTCAACCGGTTTGGTGAACCATATATGAGACCCATATGCCTCTAGCAGATTCAACACTGGAATAGAAATTTAGGAAAATTGGTGGGAAGATGTAATCCACCACCCAATCCCCTACCCTGCTCTTTCCGGAGAGTTTTAGAATCTGAAATGTCAACGGGTAGGTGGCAGGAAGGTAAACAACAGCACAATTTTCCTCACCCGCGCAACCCTCCATTCAGCCACCCTTCCAACCCGATTCACTATAAAAACCCCTTAACGGGCTGCTCTCCCACAAGCACAAAACACCATCAAACTTCCACACCAGAGACGCCTGCACCAGCATTTACACAATGGCTGCTCCTACAAGGTGCTTCATCCTAGCCCTTGCAATGGTTCTGACTCTGTCATGCCTAGACAACGGCATCGCTGCCAGGCGCCTTCAGGACACAGTGCCACCACCAGCAATGCCAACTCTCCCCAAAATCCCACCACTGCCAAAGTCAACAACTCCGCCATTGCCACCCATGCCCACGTTGCCGCCCTTGCCAAGCAAAACAACACCCCCAACAATTCCCACGGTGCCAAAACTGACACAGAATCCTCCACCAGCAGCACTCCCAGAGACAGTCCCCGCGATCCTGACTATCCCACCAACACCAACTGTGACAAAGCCCACATTCCGAAGCAATGGCCAGCCAAAACCGGTGCTCCCAACAATGCCCACCATGCCAAAAATGGCACTGCCACCTCTACCACCAAATCTCCCGCCTGCAATTCTTCCTATCCCAACTAACCTCCCCACAATGCCCAACCTTCCAAATATGTCCACACCTCCTTTCCTATCCCCACCCCCATCAAACTAGAAACCGGACACTAAGGCTCCTTTTGGTGGACTCTTGGGAAGCTACGGACGATTTATCCATTCAGATTTGTTGCATTAGCTGCTTTATTGATTCAGATTTGTTGTACTCGCTGGGAAAATGAGGTCTTGTATGGATCTTAAGCACCTTGCAGTCTACATTGTATTATTTTTATTAATTTCAGCTGTCATGGGTTTGCTTTACATTTCATATAAGGTTTGTATTTCTACAGTTTATGCTATCCCTGGCCAATAAGGGGTTCATCTATAAAAGATCGCCTAAAAAAATCAGTTTGGAAACTAATAAAAATGCTCTGACAAGTTAATTTCAGCATTGAAATAGAGCACCTAAGAACAAACTCAGCGATATCAAACGGAACTAAGGAAGTCCGAAAAATAGGAGCGCCATCCTCCATTGCCTATCTTACATTCAATGATCGAGAAAAGTAGCAGTCTGCGCTCAGATCCTGCAGAGAAATTAAGAACATTCAATGATTTAATTCAAATATACAAATCAATAAAATGAAAACTAGCATTGCACTAAATCTCCATGTTTGCAAGAAACATTAAATTGAGTAATGAATGGGACAATTCTAACACTTATCTTTCACATTAATATTGTTCTTTCATCCATGTTATATGCTTCGCTAGGATGCTTCATCAGGATGCAAAATACTTAACAAAGCACCCCCCCCCCAAAAAAAAAATGAGGAATGCCCCAAAATTACTCAGTAATGAAATATGAAGTGAATTCACAAATTTTTCTAAAAAACATATAAAAGATTCATAATTATATGCATGAAATAAAACATTTATCCATAAAAAATAAAAACCAATAATTATATGCATAAATTATAAGGTAATCATCAGAAACAAAAAAATTGAGTTGCAGAAAACAAAAGTGTGACACATCTTGATATTACCTTATGTAGTCTTGGACTTTGCAGTTGACATCTCACGATGCTAGCCTCAAACTCCAGAGTGCCAAATGGAAATCCAAAACCTTAATTCCAAGAGCCATCCTTTCCACAAAAGCTCGTACGGTACACTGCACCCTTAAATCCTCGGATGTTCCTAAGGATTTACCATCTTGACGCTGCATTCATCAATGCATTAAGCACTTGATTGTGTCTTTTTGGGCGGAATCCTGCATTTTTCTCCAAGTGACAAATACCACGCATATATACAACATGGTTGCGGCTATAATAAACACCCCAAAGTATACACAAACAGTTGTCATGCAAACATACAGGTACCTAGGGGGGGAAGCAAAATGTCAGTACTCAAATGTAAGAGTGCCTCGTTATCACTGGAATTAAAACAACTTTGCATAAACAGTGGCCAGTAACAGGTCTACTGGTTGATAAAAGAATATCAAGATGCACACATGTTTCGGGGAGGGGGGGTCAGGGACCCTGGAGGGTCTAATCCAGGAGGGGCAAGGGGTCCCAACAGACAGTTAGTTGAGGGGCTTGATGGTCCCCACAGGTAGTTGGCTGGAAAACCCAGCCTGTGGTCCCAGCAGTCTGTTAGAGGCTGTAAAGAGTTTGTTAGACGGCTGTAGAAGATTCCCTGGATCTTCAGTTATATAGTACACGAGTGAGAGGATAGAAGGGGGGAAACTCTGTATTACGACCTTGGGCTTGGGACGGGTTGGGGACCGGCTCACCCGTAGTATCATACTGCTGTAAGTTCCTGCTTTTTCTCACTGTTTCTCCTCCATTATTCTCCTTAATACATTGAAGTGTCTTCTCTGTATTGAGTTCTTATCAAGCTGGTCCAAGCTGCTGCTTCACCACCACCCCTGCCAGGGAAACACGCCAACAATCTCATCAGGATGGCCTCGACCGAAGGCTGGGGATTCTTGAAACCACTCTCACAAATGTGGAATCAGCATTGGCATCGGCCCACACAGAGCAGGCCGAATTCCGGAAATCTCTGGCTTCCGAATTGGCAACCCTCCGCCACTTCCATCACATCGATGGCTCGTCGTCCGGAGAAAGCCCTGTTACTCACCGAGGAGCACCCGTCCTCTACTTAGGATCTATCCACATCCCACGCTGCCCCTTCTGATGCTGCTGGCAAATCCACTAGGGAGCCAGGAGCTGCAGCCCACCCCATTGCGGTTTTCCAGAATCACGCACCAGCAACCAGCCGGCTCGAATTACCACACTTTGATGGCATGGATCCTCAGGGGTGGATCGCCCGCGCGGAATTGTTTTTTTAGCTCAACCACATGCTGGATGACGACAAGGTTCCCCTAGCACACATCAGCATGGTTGGCACAGCTATCCACTGGTTACCATCATCCAGGAGATTCATCCCGCAATGACCAGGTTGACTCTTAAGGCTGAGCTTCTGGGTCGTTTTAGCAGCCTGGAAATACAAAATCCGTACGAATAATTGGCCGCCCTTCGCCATCAAACCTCGGTGCAAGAATTTGTGGAACAGTTTGAGTACTTGGCCTCTTTGATCCCCCAACAACCTGAGCAACAGTGCGTTGGCTACTTCCTGCATGGCTTCCCAAACGAAATCCGCGATTAGGTTCGTATCCATAACCCCGAAACTCGTCTGCATGTCATGCGTCTTCCTCGTCACATCGAACTAGCTGTGAAACGCAGGATAGGTCACCATGTCCGCAGTTCCACCTAGCACCCCTGGTCTACTCAAGAGGGATCTGGGGGGTCATCACCAAAGCGACCCAACTCGCACTCCCCCACCTGGCCACCTACACGCCCCAAGCGTCGCGCCCCCATCGAGAAGGGCAACACTGCCCATGAGCCTCCACGGCAACCTTCCTCGACTGGCAGAGGAGTTCGTCATCTGACTCCTCAAGAATGGGAGGAGTGTCGTAAGAAGGGACTCTGTTTCAAATGTGGCAGGCCATTTAACCCTATGAACAAATGTCAGGATTCTAAAATCTAAGTGATACTATTGGGAGACGATGAGCAAGTCCCTCCAGAAGACACTGCCGCCCTTTAGAAGCACTGGACCACCAAGGAGACCCCCCTGCAGATGCAACCGAGTGCTTAGTGCTAGACTACTATACGGCCAATACCCTTTCTCACCACCAGGGCAATGAGCCTATTTTTGCTATAAAAGGTGGAGGGCCAGCTCGGCAGAATTTCATTATTGATTCTCTTGGATAATGGAGCCGCACACAATTTCATTTCCCCCCAACCTCGCTACACTACTCAGCCTCCCTATCCAAACCACCATCAAACTGACAATCAAGTTGGATTGGTGTAGCCCGATCCGTTCTGGATGATGCGGACTTTCAGCCGTCTTTCACTGTAGCACAGCGGACTTTCTATGCGGTTGGTAAAATAGTGTTTCATCTTCTTTTTTAGCCCATTTCGGGCTAGCGTTTCTGTGTGTTAGAAACTCTGAGATGCTCCATGTAATTGTGCTCCCAAAACTAGTGAAATTTCTGTCACTCCATGGATGTAGGGATCATTTCCGAACCACGTAAAACTTTGTGTCCTATATGATTTTTTCTTCTATATTTTCTTCATCTTCAAACCTATTTTGTCGTTACAACTCTCGGCGCTTTCCACAACACGTCAAACTCAGCGATGGTCACTACTTCAGTACCAAAACACATTTAGTTGGAGTTGAGCACATATCATTGCACCCTTGACGCTCATGTGTTGGATATCGAGGGGGTTGGACCTCATCTTAGACATTGTCTGGCTTTGGACGCTCAACGACGTCCAAATCAACTGGCAGACCATGACAATGAAATTTACAATAGGGAAGCAACTCCAGATCCTCCAGGGGGCTCGCGACACCACCAACCTGCTATCCTCGCTACACGCCCTGGCCAGTCGCGGTCGAAACCTAGACCACTCCTCGAGTCTCCTGGCCTGCACCAATGATGCTCACAGTGTCCCCTGCACCCACAGTAGCAATATCGTCAGCAGTAGCTGCTCGGGCCTTTTCGCTCAATGTTCTAAGTACTCACTGGTTTACCTCCAAAACACTCTTGCGACCATAAAATTACCATGCCTCCAGGCCACGGCACGGTGTCTGTCCACCCATACCATTATCCACATTCCCACAAATCTGAAATTGAACATCAAATTATGGTGTTGCTTCAGCAGGGACTTATCCGCTCTAGTACCAATGCTTACTACACCCAGGGCCTATTGGTCAGAAAAAAGGACTCTTGGAGAATGTGTCTTGGCAACCGAGCGCACAACAAAGACACCATTCCAAACAAATTTCTTATCACAGTGGTCGATGAATTATTGGACGAATTACATGGCACAACCTACTTTTCTAAACTGGGCCTCCAGTCCGGTTACCATCAAATTCGGATGGCAGGGGTCGATGTGGAGAAAACAGTGTTTCGCACATAAAATGGCCACTACGAATATCCGGTAATGCCTTTCGGTCTCTCCAGTGCTCCCTCTACATTCCAAGCCACAATGAATGATTTATTTCAGCTGCATCTCAGTCAGTTTGTCTTCAAATTTTTTGATATCTTAGTTTATAGCCAGGAGTGTGATGCAGAAACGCTGAGAGTCGCAACGACAAAATAGGTTTGTAGATGAAGAAAAGACAGAAAAAAAAAATCACATAGGACACAAAGATTTGCGTGGTTCGGAAAATGATCCCTATGTCCACGGAGAGGGATAATTTCACTATATTCGGTAGCACAAATTACATGAGAGTTTTTCAGAGTTCTCACACACAGAAACCCTAGCCCGAAATGGGCTAATAAAGAGGACGAAGCACTATTCCACCAACCGCACAGAAAATCCGTTGTGCTACAATGAAAGGCGGCTGGAAGTCCGACTCGCTACAGCGTCGCGACCACCCAAGTCTAAAGTGCTACAGTGGTCGGCAGATGGAAGTCAACGGAGCTACAATACCAGTGTCTCCAAAGTTCGTTCTGCTACAGTAGACGTGTCAAAGTCCGCTCTGCTACAGTGCTCTGTCGGTGTCATCCGGTCAGAGTTGCTACAGTACCCAAAAATTTGGATCAGGGCCCTTCAGCCCCCAAAGCAAAGGCGCGTCAACCCCCAATAAGATCACTGCGGAGCTCGACCCGCAAAGTTGCAGCTTGGTACGCAGTATGGGTCGGAAGCATTCGGCCCAATCATCATCCGGAACGGATCGAGCTACACCAATCCAACAGAGTGGGACTCCCACATTCAGCACTTACGAGCAGTTCTGCAAATTCTACATGACAACCAGTTCTTCACCAATGCAATGAAACGCACTTTTGCTAAACAAAAGGTGGAGTACTTGGGCCATCTCATTTCCCACGATGGTGTTGCTATGGGTTCTTCAAAAATCCAGTTCATCCTAGATTGGCCGACCCCTCAATCAGTTCGTGGCATTCGCGGTTTTCTCGGCCTGATAGGCTATTACAGAAAATTTGTTCAAGATTATGAGAAGATAACTCCGTCCCTTACTAGACTAACCCGGAAGGTTTTCAGTGGTCTTCGGAGGCACAGCAGGCATTTGACATGCTCAAACATACCATGACAACAGCCCCAGTACTGGCAATGTCGGATTTATCTCGACTCTTTCAAGTGGAGTGTTATGTGTTGGGTCGCGGGGTGGGTGCGGTCCTCATGCAAAATCAACGCCCCATCGCTTATTCCAGTAAAACGTTAGTTGATCGCAACCTCTCAAAAATCCACATACGAGAAGGAGATTGTGGCCTTAGTCCTCACCATCCGACATTGGCGCCCCTAACTTTTGGGTCATCCCTTTATGGTATACTCTGACCAGCACAGTCTCAAATACCTGTTGCAACAGTGAATCACCTTCGCAGATCAGCAATGCTGGATTGCCAAGTCATTTGGTTATAACTTTGACATTCTGTATAAACCCGACCGAGAAAATACAGTCGCAGATGCTCTGTCCCGGAGAGATGCGTTGTCTGCTGGTTTACTCAACGTTCCCTTCACCAGCAGAATTATTCAGCAATTCCAATCCAGCAGCGCCTCCCCAACAGGTTTCCAGTTTTCGCATGTCACCCTGCTGTACCACGGGCAGCTTGTCCTCCCAGCCTCTTCCCCTTGGATACCACACCTCCTCAAGGAGTTTCATGCCTCCCCGCAGGGGGGCTACTTGGGTTTCTGCCGCACTCACCGGAAGCTAGTTGCCAACTTATATTGGGCAGGCATACGCCTCCAAGTGCAGCAGTACGTTCGGCAGTGTGGCATCTGCAAATGCTACAAATATTCCACACTATCTCTAGTGGGCCTCCTCCAACCACTCCCCATTCCGGCAACCATATGGAAGGACCTCTCCACTGACCTCATTACCAGGTTACCCAAGTCAAAGGGGAATGATGTCATCATGGTCGTTGTGGACAGGCTTTCAAAGTACAGTTATTTTATCCCATCAAAGCACTCATTCACAGCTAAGGGGGTCGCCGACATATTTGTGAAAGAGATCATCCGCCTTCACAGTATTCTGAAATCTATTGTCATTGACCGGGATTTTTTATTTTTGAGTCACTTCTGGACGGAACTCTTTCGGCTACAAGGAACAAAATTACAAATGACTTCCACTTATCACCCCCAATCCAACAGCCAAATGGAGATTGTCAACCGCTGCTTAGAAACTTACCTTCGAGGTTTTGTCGGTGAGCAACCGAAGAACTGGTCTTTTTGGCTACCTTGGGCAGAACTTTGACACAATATCACTTGGCATTCCTCCATCAAATCCTCCCCCTTTGAAGCAGTATACGGGCGTCGCCCCCTGCCCTGGTGACCAGGCTGCCTAATGAAATCCAAGTGGAGGTTGTAGCCTCTGCTTTACTTGATTGCCAAGAGGATCTCAAACAGCTCCAGCATCATCTATCCCGTGCACGGAATTGCATGAAACGTCAAGCAGACCATCACCATCGTGACATCTGTTTCCAGCCAGGAGACACAGTTTACCTCAAACTCCACCCCCACCGCCAACATTCAGTTGCTCCCCGCATCCACCAAAAGTTGTGCTGAAGCCTGAAACCGTCCTTGCCAGGCGCACCAGCTCTCCAACTGGGGCAACTACACCCCAGAGACTAATCAAATGGAAGGGTCGGTCTGCAGAGGACGCCACCTGGGAAGACGACTATGTGATTCAAAATCAATTTCCCTCTTGGAACCTTGAGGACAAGGCTGCTCTTTCAGAAGGGGTGACTGTTACGGCGATGGGGGATCAAGGAACTTGGAGAGTCTGCTCCAGGAGGGGCAAGGGGTCCCCACAGGCAGTTAGTTGAGTGGCTTAATGGTCCCCGCAGGTAGTTGGCTGAAAAACTCAGCCTGTGGTCCCAGCGGTCTGTTAGAGGCTGTTAAGAGTTTTTTAGACAGCTCTAGAAGATTCTCTGGATCTTCAGATATATAGTACAGGAGTGAGAGGTTAGAAGGGGGGAAACTCTGTGTATTACAGCTTTGGGCTTGAAACGGGTTTGGGACTGGCTCACCCGTAGTATCCTACCGCTGTAAGTTCCTGCTTTTTCTCACCATTTCTCCTCCATTATTCTCCTTAATACATTGAAGTGTCTTCTCTGTGCTGAGTTCTTATCAAAAACTCTTCTAATCCATATCACTTATGATGATCAGTGTGAAAAAACCAGTAGTTTTGGTTTTGTTTATAGAAAAACACAGAAGAAAATCATCCCAATAAGTGGCACAGAATCACTTTAATATGGAAACATTTAAGGTCCGTATGACAGCACTTATTAAAAACTTTTTATAGTATTTATCATTTATAATAAGTACTTCTGTAGTAAGGGTTTCCAAATTGCATATTGAACATTTTTTTCACGGCTTATTTAAGTGACTTTTCCCTGAAATTTAAGTGCACTGTTTTTTAGAAAAAGAACAAATACCACTTATTTGTTTAAATTACTTATAAGCAGTTTTCAATAAATTCTGTCAAACAGAGCCTAGCCATCCATGTAAAATCAGCCTGACAACCCAGGGGCTGGCCAGATCAGACCAGCCCGGCCTGGTCCCAACCCCGTTTTTAAATTATTTTATTATACTAAATTTTAAATTAAAAAAATCCCCGGGCCAGACTGTATTTAGAGTCTTAGCTAGAACTTACTTCGGGGAAAACACGCTCCAAACAAATAAATGGTTCTGCATTAGAAGCAACACAACAGTGTATGTGGTTAGCAGGACAGAATTCAAGGCCAATGGAACAAGACAAGGAACCCCGAGCATTCTCTTCAGAAGGCATCCCAATTCTGCATTCGGGGGAATTAGATGATGCCTTGTGTCCGCCATAGATATGTACAGCACCAAGCTAAGGAAAACCAACATGGGAGATGCAAATGTTATGATAAACATCAAAATCCCAGAAAGTAAGGTCGAGTGTCTTGAAATGCCCTGCAAAGTAACAAAACAATGTTATGATAGATTTATCTAACATATAAAGCCTTTGATATTGAAATGGAGGAAATTTTCAAAGAAAATTTAATTTTCTTCTAAGGCAAGCAAACATACAATAAAAGCTCCTGCAACATCAATTGTAGCAAGGGTATTGCTGTTTCCAAGGCCAAAATGGCCTGCCATTCCAAGATAATAAAGAGCAACAACCTAGAAGAAAACATTAGCATTCAGCATTAATTGGAAGTTTAGAGTATAAATACAATTTGAACATTTAAATTAGCTTATATTAGCGTGTTGACATGTAAGTGAAATTTCAGAGACAAAGAAAAATAAGTTTTTAAACATATGTTAGAAGGTGCGTATTGAGTCATGTCCCACATCGGACATTATGTATTAAGTCATCACTATTAATCACTATAAATAAAGGCCAAGGCCTCCCATAGGAGGCATCTTGGACATTGGATTACAAGCTCCTCCATTCTAACATGGAATCAAAGCAGTTCCGTAACCCTAGCCCTCCATCTCTCCTCTTCCTTTTCTCTTAGAAAAAAAAATCATAGTAGATTCCCCAAAGAGGGGTGGCAGCCCCCAGCCGACCTAACCAGGCACGCCTCTTGGATCAGCACGACAAGCATCATTCCCCTCGGCCTTCTTGGGTTTGCACGACGGGCGTCGTATCACCTGGGCTTCTTTGCGAAGAAATTAATTATTTGTGGCTGATTCCACAAAAACCTGAAGAAACGCGTACACAACGGGAGCAGTTTTTTTTGTTCATACTTCTTCATGGTCTCAATAATAAATTTTCAACCACTGTCACAAAGCTACTAACCAACCCCACTACCTAGCATCCTTGGTGGTTTAGAATAGACTTGTTCGAGCAAACCATCACCAGAACTCTATCAATGTTGATTCCCCAGATCGAAATGCAATGGTTACCTGTGGCAATAGTCGTGGAGGTGGTCTTATCAGTAGTCGTGATCGGCCCTCTGCAAAAAAACATTGAACTCATTGTGGTAAAGATTACCACACTATTGATACATATTGGCAACTAAATGGGCGCCCAAATGGTTCTTCAGCTCCAAGTCACTATCGCTCAGGCTACTCTTTCTATAGACTCAACCTGCTTCTTCTTCTTCTAGTGCGACAGTTACCCATAGCGCGCTCCACCACATGGCTTCTTGATTCAGGTGCCTCCAAGCATTTGACCGGAAATGCAGGTATTCTTCAATCTTACCACCCATGGTCAACCCACTGCCCACCACTTGAGCCTACTGCCTAGCACCAATGAGGCTCCAATTGCCCTGTTGCGCCCACGACACACTCATTTGCAGCAGCTGCTCGGGTCCTTTCACTCTGTGTTCCAAGCACTCCTGGGTTTACCTCCCCGTGCTCCCGCGGCCATAAAATCACCCTGTTTCTAGGCCAAGGCCCAGCTTTGGTCCGCCCATACCGTTACCCACATACCCACAAAACTGAAATCAGGTGACGGCATTGTTGCAGCAGGGACTCATCCGTTCTAGTACTAATGCTTACTCCAACCTGGTCCTCTTGGTCAAAAAAAAAAAAACTCCGCCTGGCGAATATGTGTTGACTATCACGAGCTCAACAAAGCCAACATTCCAAACAAATTTCTCAACCCGGTGGTCGACGAATTGTTGGATGAATTACATGGTGCAGCTTTCTTTTCTAAACTGGACCTCCAGTCTGGCTATCATCAAATTCGAATGGCGGAGGCCAATGTGGAGAAATCAACATTCCGAACACATAATGGCCACTACGAATTTCTGGTAATGTCTTTCGGCCTTTCCAAAGCTTCATCTACCTTCCAAGCTACAATGAATGATTTGTGTCGGCCCTATCTCTAACAGTTAGTCCTCGTTTTTTTTTTTTTTTTGATGATATCTTAGTCTATGGTCAGGCATGGAACTCCCACATTCAGCATTTGCAGGCTGTTCTGCAGCTTCTACACGACGACTACTTTGTCAATGCAGAGAAATGTTCTTTTGCTCGATCCCAGGTGGACTACTTGGGCCGCCTCATTTCTCAAGACGGGGGTTGCTATGGATCCTACCAAAATCTAGGTCGTCCTTGCTTGGCCAACCCCGCAATCAGTTCGTGGCGTTCGCGGATTCCTCGGCCTAACAAGGTATTACCAGAAATTTGTTCAAAATTACAGGAAGATAGTCAATCCCTTACTGGACTAACCCGGAAGAAATAACTCAAGCTTTTGTGATCTGAATACACAGTCTACTTTTCTCCAAAAAGGTAGTGTCGCCAACTCTTAAACGCGTGCATCAAAGCTACAAGTTCGAGGTCGTGGGTATGATAATTCTTCTCACGTGGCTTAAGCTGATGAGATCCACAAGCAAATACATGATCGCCCGGCATAAGAACGCAGCCCAAGTCTAAACCCAATGCATCACAAAAGACCACATAGCTCTGTCGGGCCTCTAAAAGAGTCAACACCGGTGCAGTAGTCAAAAGAAGTTTCAGCTCAACAAAAGAACTCTGACACTTATCATTTCAAGCAAATCTCACCCCCTTCCGAGTCAGAGCAGTCATCGGAGAAGCCAACTTCGAGAAGTACTTCACAAACCGACGATAATATTCAGCTAAACCCAAGAAGCTTTGAATCTTGAAGATATTACGCGGTTGCTCCCAAGTCATAACAGCCTTCACCTTCTCATGTTTAGACACCACGTGTCCCAAAAATTTCACTTCCCGAATCCAGAAATCACACTTTGAAATCTTGGCATAAAGTCGGTGATTTATCAGTAGACTCAGAACTGTTCTTGGATGATGCATATGTTCCTGCTCGGACTTGGAGTACACGAAAATGTCATCCATAAAGGTATCCAGATACTCGTGGAAAATCCCGTTCATTAGAGGCATGGAAACTGCAGGAGCATTTGTCAAACCAAAGGACATAACAAGGTACTCATAATGGTCGTACCTGCTCCGAAAGGCGGTTTTCTGAATGTCGGATTCTTTCATCCTCAACGGATGGTAACCAGATCGGAGGTCGATCTTTGAAAACCACTTCGCCCCATTCAACTTATCAAACAAACCATCAATCCGTGGCAAAAGATACTTGTTATTTACCGTAACTCGATTGAGCTTTTGGTAGTCAACAGATAAACGAAGAGAATCATCAACTTTCTTAGCGAAGAGAACTGACGCCGCCCAAGGTGACACACTCAGGCGTATAAAGTCTTTCTCAAGAAGATCATTCAATTGGGACTTCATCTCTTTCATTTCAGCTGGAACCATTCAGTAAGAAGGAATTGAGACTGGTTGAGTGTCAGGCATTAAGTCAATGGAAAACTCAACTTCCCTTACTGGCGGCAAACCAGAAAAATCAGAAGGAAACACGTTGGGAAACTCGGCGACATTTGGAGGGAGATCATCGCTCAAAGATTCTCGCTCCAGATCAAAAGCAAACACTGATATTACTTCCCCAATTTTGGATAAGAAGGTCCGGCTCTGCTCGACCTTGGGTCTCATTCTTCTTGAAAGACAAGAGACAGACCACTGGATGTAGTAAGGTAGACCCGCCGAAGATAACAATCAATCCAAACTTTATTGGCAATGAGTCAATCCATCCCGAATATGACGTCAAGAGATTTCATGTCGAGAACCAAAAAACTCCAAGTTAGCTCGACATCGGATAGAGAGAAGACACAAGCAAGATTACAGAGACCCCGCTCTCTCTTTGTAACAAAGGGTGTAGTAATATCCATTGCAAAAGATAAAAGCTTCATAGGAAGATTAAGCAGATTAACAATACGGGTTGAAATAAACGAGTGAGATGCACCACTATCAAATAGAGCAGTCACTAATGACGAAGCTATGGTAATGGTACCTCTCACAGTTGCTAGATGTCTGCTTTCTCTGGAGACTCTTCCACTGCATGAAGTCGCTTCGTTCCGGATGTTTGTGGCCAGAAACCTTTTATACGTGAACCATTACACGTCGTGTAACCCAGTTAAAAGGCGTGTAACCCTGTTACATGGCGTGTAACCCTCCGACAGCCTGCAGAAAACGCCGGTTAAAGTTGAGTACAACAAATCTCTGATTTCACCATTATAGGTATTCTCCCGATTCATTCTCAACTCTACCCAATCAACAAAAAGAAAAAGGCACAACAAGGTTAAAGGCATACATGTCAGATCGGTAACGGGATGTTACATGAGGTACGGATTTGAATGCCGAATTTCTACACTTTTCATACAAAGTGAGACGTCCCCCTCATTTGATAGGTATCGTTGACTTTTGGACAAGTAGAACTACCTTGCTATGAGTCGATCAGACATTGCTTGTGTTGTAAACAAAGTGAGTTGGTTTGTAAACCATCCTACGAGACTACAATGGGATGCAATGCTTCACATCATTAAATAAGTCAGGAGGAAACCGGCCATGGAATTGTTGTACTCTGATCATGGGAACAATAATGTGGAGTTGGGTTGCTTATTTTCCTGAAAATCCATGTCTAGATTTTTTGTTTTCGGTGGTGACGAAAGAAGCAGACCACCGTATCTTGCTCAAGTGTTGAATCAGAGTCTCAAGTCATGACACATGTGATCCAGAAATCCCATGAGATCGATTATATCGTTCGGAAGCTCGCCCGCATATGATGCGACAATCAAACAACAATAAAGGTAGCTACAAATCTTGTTTTCCATGCAACGACTAAACATGTCAAGATTGACTACTACTTTGTTCAAAGAACTATAAAAGAACCCAGCTTATGCTACATAAGAACTACAAAGCAAGCAACCGATATGTTCACCAAAGGAAAACATAGGACACGGGGAAAGAATTTTGTGCAACAAATTAAGCATGATAAATATATATGTTTCAGCTTGAGAAGGAGTGTTAGAGGGGTTATATATTTATTTAGTATACGATGCGCGTCCAAATTCATCATGTTTGACCAAGTCTATCTTATCCTCTTATCAATTTTTTATTTCCCACCTATCTCAAGACCTGTATCTTTTTATCATGCTCTATAAATAAAGGGACTCGGTCTCACTCAAGAAACACGGTTTTCAGAATCTTGACTCTAACAATAAGCATCTTATTATGAAAAGCCATTAACATCCTACATTAAAATACAAATCTAAAAAGAATAATGGCTTTTAGATTTGAATCGTTCAAAAGGTTGAAGAATAACCCCTAGTAATGATATAGGGAGAAACAAGCATGGTGGAAAAGGGAGAACTTTGGTGGCACACAACAAATAGGCTCAACAAGCAGCATGGATGAAGAAGACGATAAAATGAAAAAATATATATATAGGATTTAAGATTATCTTGTTCTAAATGGTTTCAATGAAAATATGATCTTCAATAGAGCTAATTGGCGACGTTTGATACATGTAGCCGACCCCATTTAAGTGGGTTCAAGGATTTTTTGTTGTTGTAGTAAGATTTTCATGTTAACTTCATTATTGATAGAGTACGGGATAGTCTAGTCAGACCTCCCATATTGTTTACTTATCAGCGTAGAGGGTCTCGGTAGTGATAGTGTGGTATTGGGGGGTTTACTACCAGGGGAAGTACTGTAATTTGGCATTTAGTTTGGTATTGTTTGCGAAGGGGTATTAATAAGCAAGTTCCTTCGCTGGGAGGGGACACAAAGGATTCTCAAGGAGTTGGGGCGGTTAGCCTTGGCCTGTGGAATAGAGTGCTTCCCGGAAGTATGGTGTTTTCATTGAGAGAACAAGACGGCCACAAATTCGGATAGAGAATAGTTCGTTGGAAATGTTGTTGGACGAGGGATTGCGAAACCGTGGTAGCTTATGCCCATTCGAATGGAGAGCAGACTTAGGTGGAAGCTGGTTTATAGCAGGAGGAGATACATATGCAAGAATTATTGGCAACAATGAATTGCCTTACTCAGAGCCAGTCGGATTGAGGAAAAAGGAAAGTCTACCGTGGCTGAAGGAGAGAGTAGTATGCGATCGGAGGCAGTGGGGGGCAATCGGAAAACTCCAGCGGGTGACGGAAGCAAGGCAATGCATAACATAGAGAAGGAGTTGCGAACGGCATTCAAACCGGTGGAAATGGCGACCTTTATGGAGGAGGATCCGGTAACATGGATGATGAAAGCTGAGACCTACTTCTCAATCCACCAGAAGATTCCAGCTAGAACTAGAACAGACTCTGGGCAGACTCCAGACCTCCAGGGAGCACTCTACTCCACTGGCCAAGGCTAACCACCCTAACTCCCTGAGATTCCTCGATGTCCCCTCCCAACGAACAGGCAAGCATATTAATACCCTTTCACAAACAATACCAAACCAAATGCCGAATTACAATACTGCCCCTGGCAGTAAACACCCCAATACCAGATTAACACTACCGAGACCCCCTACTCTGATAAGTAAACAATATGGGAAGCCTGGCTAGACTATCCCGTTCCCTATCAATTATGATATTATGTTAAAAAGAAAAAGAAAAGTTCAAATTTCACAAATAAAGAGAACAATGTATACATTAACAAGCATCCCTAGCATATACCAACATACATTTTAGATACATAACAAAGTAATTATGTTAACAAATGAAATGTCGAAACTGACCTCAACCCACTGCTTATGAACAGCGCCGCCATAAGAATAATAAAACAGAGTTGCTAGGATTTGCACAAAAAGTAATAGTATAGGCATTGAGTTGACTGGTTGTTGTAGTAACAGTTGCAATAGACACCAACTGAATACATACACCCACCCAATCACTTGTGTGCAATCTCTTAATCCCTCCAGAAGCCCGGTGTTATGACAGCTATATGTTTCAAAAGCGGGCATGATCCATGGTAAAGTTACAACAGCACAGATGTTCAAAAAACCGAGGCATGAATATATAAATTGTGCCATTAAAGTTTCCTCAAAGCACGAAGCAGCAAGTGTAAGGTCCTCAAATTCCATAATTTGTTGCAAAACCAACAACCCAGGAGCAAGGAAGATAAAACCAACCACGAGAACAAATTTTCTATTCGACTTCATAAAAGAAAGAACAGATAAGCTTAAGCAATTCAGTGAGATTCCCGAGATTATCCTTGTCAATTTTACATACCGACCCCCAGCCTGAATGAGCCACCTTGATATGTCAGGAAAATAAGTCCAATTCACTCCTCCTTGGTGCCAACCTCTCAGAATCCTCCCAGAGATAAGAAACAAAGCAATGCAACTCATTTGGATGTAGCTTCTCTTAGTTACTTCCTTGGTCAAGTTGGCAGAACTTTGAGCCATTAATGCTGGAAAGGACTGTATCGTCTTGCGGAAAAAAAAAAGGTAATATGTGGATGTCACATAGTGCCAGATATACTGCTCCTCCTCAACCAAAGAACTAGATCCCATACTAAAAAGTAGGACTAGGATAGTGATGAAGATAAAGGTGTCATCTAAATGCCAACCCTTCATACTATCGGTCAATCCAACAAAGATATGATCTTCACCAGCATAAACTTCACTGCACAAATCATATAGAAGAATCCAAATGGATAAAACTGAAGCCAGCATAGCTGAAACCCCAAAAGCTAGCAGGCTGAGTGGCATCTGCAATACTAATAAATTGTTGATATAAAATGAAGTAAATAAGATCAGAAAATGATGACTGTGATTGATTCCTTTTTAGCTTCTAATGTGGAAAGAACTCTAGTGAACACAACAGCATTAAAGAATGCGTACATCAGTCGCTCTGTGGGATAACCACTCACTGGCAGTTCTAAGAAATTTGTGGTATGATGCAGCAATGCTACTATAGTCTTCACTGGTGTTATAACTGTTTTAAAAAAAATACAACAAAAAATAATCAGAAAAGCTTTTAAATCAGGTTGTTTCAGAAATAAAAAATTAGTTCAGACAGTCTATTATACCTGGAAGTTTTTTTAGATCTAAATGAATTGTGAAGGAAAACAGCATTCTTGTATAAGCAGCAAAGTATCTCATCCATGGTACCACTGCATTCAGGGACTGTCGATTCTTTATCATAGTTACAATAATCAGAGGGGAAGCTTGGACATGATAAACCAGGTAACTGTGCTTGGATTAATCTAAATAACTGCCAAGAATTCAATTCCATTGCACGTAGCTTCTGATCATCTGAGGAACATTAAGAAAAGTGTGTAAGGCTGGAATATGGTTGATATGCAAGTCCAACATCAGGAATTTAAGCCTCGAAATTCACTGGTAAGAAATCCTCCATGGCACCCATTGACAGTTGGTTTGGAGTAAATGCTCCAATTTTAATATGGTCTGCACATGTCACATGTGTATACACTGGAAATCGATATAGAATGTATTAATGAAACATCTTTTCACAGAGAAATTAAGGCATTTTTTGGTCTTGGTCTGGATTGCCATTTTCCCAATAAATAAAATCAAGCTACATTGGGCTGCCGTTTTTAAGAGCCAAACCCAGTTTCAATGAACATTTCACAAGGTTAAACCTCTCATTTTTCCTGAAAGCTGCGAATCCAAGTGAAGAAAGTTGGGTATAGTGACTCCATGCTTAATTCCCTCACATCTTTGTATGACAAAGAAGTTGTATTTTTTTTTTCCAGCCAAGGATAACAAAACAAGAGCTGTCAAGCTACCGAACGATGGAGCATTGAGGAATAAGCAGTCCAGAGTCTCAGACTACATCAAACATGCTTACATTTGAATAAGTCGCTTTGTGAGGTCTCCAGAATGCTGAGCATCCCCATTAATATTGCATTTTAAAAGGCCAGTGAATCTTTAAAGAGATTTCCTTCTTTAATAACTTCAGATTATAGATGGAGTAATCCAAAGAAATTTTTAACATTTATATAACATTAGGAGAGAAGAAAGTAATATAAATACAAACTCAAGATTTTAATTTCAGTAATTTTAAACAATCTCAAACACCTTCAAGGAACTCAAAACAAGCTACCTCACAACAGAAAATTCATTTCAAATAAGGAGAAAAGGCATTAATATTTCTCCAACTCCAAACTTTTAATTATAATTGTTAGAATGTATCTAATATGTGGATGCTCTAGAAACTTTCTTTTTAACTAGGTCTCACCTATCCCCTTATACCGAGAGTTTGAATTTTGTATCTCCCGCCTATCACAACTCTTGTACCTCTTTATTTCTCTCTATAAACGAAGTTATGGGGTCACCACCCACCTCTCCTCTCAAGCCCAACCCCGGGGTCCTCAACAACCCTAGTCACAATGACAGTTTGAAGCCGGATGATCCCCAGCACCCCTGCTCCTACCTCGACGCCTCACAAGGTTGTCCCACCCCGATGCGAAATGACTTTCCTTCTACTCCCATCTTCCAATTCAAAGGAGTTCCAGCAGTGGCTTTCACAGAAGCTGAAGTTTCAATGTTGGTCGCCAACCTCCGCTTCATGCTGGTTGAAAAGTTTCTCGGTGGCCGTCGAAGCATGGTGTAGCTGAAACGGTCACTTGAGCTTATTGGATTCTCTCGTTTTTTTGCGGCGCTGCTCAATGAAGTCATGTCCGCCTGCACTTCAAGGATGAAGAAGAATGCTATAGATGTTGGATGTGCGGTACATGGAGCTTCTAAGGCAACCAGATGAAATTCCAAAAACTGTCTCCTTCCTTTCATGATGAATCTGAATCTCCAATAGTGTCTGTTTGAGGGCTCCAGGTACATCTCTTGAAACCCGACACTCTTTTCCCTTTCTCGCTCCATTGGAACCGCTGTCAAGATAGATTCCTCACTCAGTCTGAATCCAAAATGGTTTTTTTGGGTTTCTTCCAGTTTCTGCACTTTGAGAACACCCCTTTTTTTGCTCTCGCAGCAAGCACCTAGGCCATTCTCCCTCTTCCTGTGATTTAACATTACCTAAATCTGTTTGGATTCCTAAATCCAACCCAATCCCAGCTTCAATAGATCCTACTCCTCCAGTTGCTCTGTCACGTTCCATGTCAGCCACTGTGATTGTTACACTGGCTGCTATGGGTGCTTCGACCCAACTGGAAGAGACACTTGTACCGATTCCTCTTTCCCAACCCTCTGTTCCCTTCTGTCCAAATTCTCACAATAATTCCTCACCTTCTCTTTGAGGGGCAGTGGACCAGCATGCTTCTCCGAATCGCTCGGCCCGCCATTCAGATTCTGTGGCGCCAGCATCATCCCTTCCCACAGCATGGATTAACACTGAGGAGGGCATCCCTTCAACCCATACACAATATTGTAGCTGATAAAATGCCCAAAAAGGGATTGTCGACTCTGGGGGCTTCAACCTTGTCGCACATCACACAATCTTTGTATCGGCTGATGTAAAAGGAAACATCGCATTGCTCAGTGACCCTGATGTCTCCCATCAATTTGACCCAATCAACTGTATAAGGTGAGAGATGAGGCGTTGTTTCCAGGTGGAGTCGCTCAACAGCTTCCTTGGAGATTAAGTTCACTTGGTTTCCCCCGTCGATAATCAACTTGACTAACTTCTTATTAACACGACAACGAGTTCAAAATAGACTATAGCATTGGGAATTTTCCGCCTCTTGCTCAATGGTCAGCAAAAAGTGCTGGTCTCGGGATTGATCCTGTAGTTGGCGGAGTTGTGCCTGAAATTGTTGTTGTAACTGAAATTGATCCAGAGTTCTTTGCATGGTCTAATTCAGAAGAGAGAGAGAGATTCTCCAACATCGTCGTCGTTGGCCATGACCAATGAAGCAGATGCAAGTGTGTGCGGGGATGGGTCCAAGCTGGATGGAAGCGGCTTGGGCTGGGGAGCAAGTATCCTTACTGTTTATTTTTTCCCTCTGTTTTTTTCCCTCTTTTTTAGGTTTTCTTTTCCGCCTCCTTACTTTTTGTCTCTCTCTTTTTCCCTGTTCCATTCGCGTGCTAAGCGCATCAACTTGGGTGCCCAAATGGGAGAGCCCACAGTGGGGGTCACGCATAGAGGTGTCGAGCGCGGAAGGCCTATGCACAGAGGACTTGCGCGGCAGGAGTGAGCGCGACGGGACTGGATGCGCATAGGGGTGTCACGTTGGTGGATGTCGCGTGCAGCCAGGGGGTAGCACGCACAAGGGAGTCGCGAGCTGGGGAATGCCACGCGAAACAAAGGTCACGCGCGCAAAGGGGTTTCGTGCAGAAGGCTTGCGCACGGGCCTAGGGTGTCCGCCCCAACAGGTGAAGACCGGCGCAGATCAAGTTGTAGATCACAGTGAGATTTTCTCCATCAATCCGATCGAATTTTAATTTCTCTGCCCTCTTTTTTTTAATAAACTTCGTTCATCGCTATTTTTTTAAAACGTCGTCTCTTTTTTTTTTATACGGAGACAGGGCGTTGGCCGACCGATGGAAGGCACCGCACGGGGTGACGCCCTGGGTCTCTGAGTTGGACCAAAGGAACTGCGGGGGAGTCGCACTACGCTGGAAGAGTCTTCACATTTGGTGGCGGCGCAAACAAATGGATGGAAAATCTTCGGATCTCAATCCCAGGAAGGTTGAGATCGCATGGGTTGTTGTGCAGTGGAACTAGAACAGATGGGTACAAGCAATCTGATGGCGGCGAACTCACTCTAACACCAACTGATATAGCACAACGGAGAACTCGCTCTGATACCAACGGATGTAGCACAACAGAGAAGAAACTAGATCCTTGCATGATGAACTCGAGAGGAGAATAAAAATAACACCCACAAAGGAGATAACTTGCCCCTAAAATATTATAAGCCAGAAAATACATTAAAATAAATAAGACTCAAAGGCCACGAGGGCGCTAGCTGCTACATTGGAGGGGCCCCGAAACGGTGCAGCATCAACGATAAGCCATCAACTTCAACTCTACCATTCCTTTCTCTGACAGTTATATATCCAATCTGATCGTGGTCTTCGACGATCTCGCAATCTTCCCTAGGATCCCCATTACGAATAGGGGATCCCTGCTTGTCCTCGAGTTTAGGTTCAATGGATTTATGACCATCCTCTTTGGAATCCATAACTTTCCCCACTGATCTAGTCACCATAGGCTTAGGTAAGAAAGAATAGCCCTAGTGCCCTCTGGTTTTCTTCCCAGAGTTGCCTTTCTTACCCTTTTTCAGTCTCGAAACAGTTGGTCTGCCTGGAACACCTCTTCTTCAGCAGATGAGATCAGAGAAGAGGCATCCTTGGTGCCATCATCAGAAGAGGTATCGACTCCCACCACCTGAAGTTCCTCCCGATCAAGGCTAGGAACTAAGCTTGAAGTCCGATGATACTTCTTATTCTTCCTATGATACACTATTTTTCCATCCCCACGTCTCTCGTTCCGAGCAATTCTCCTTTAGTTCCTAAGTTGTTTCAAATCTCCAGGTTAGGAGTCTGAACTTTTGAGTTGTTTTTGCTCGAAATAGTTTGGCTACTGGTACTGTGTGTAATTCATTAATGATTTCTCCCTCATGTTTCAGATCAATCTATTGAAAAACTGGTCTATGAATTTTCAAGCCTATTAGTCTTTTATAATGAAAAGGACTAAATTTTCATTTTTTATGAAATGTCTACATTCTAACAAAGGTTGATAATACTTATTCGCCTCATTTCTCACATTTCTATGGTCGCTAAAATGGTTATAGTGTTACTTTCTAGATTAAGATTGTTTAGACATGTTAGAAGTAGACCTAGGGATGCACCTGTTTACAGGGTAAACTTAATGACAAATTCACTTATTATAAGTAGAGGTAACCTACAAGGACTCTTAAACGAATCATTTAAGATTATCTTGTTCTAAATAGTTTCAATGAAAATACAGTCTTCAATAAAAATAATTGACGACGTTTGATCCATCCAGTCAACCCCATTTAATTGGGTTGTTAGGTCCATTAGGTCAAATACCCTGAGAGGGGGGGTGAATCAGGGTATGACAGATTAAAACTCCCCCTTTTGATTTTGTTTCGTTGTTAAACAAAACTCTCTTCTCCCTCCTTCCTGAAGCAAAGTATAAACAAAAGTTAAAACATGCACGAGACACGACAATTTTACTTGGTTCACCCTCAACGGGCTACGTCCAAGGAGCATACAACGGCAATGTGTCGATGTACCAAATCCACTAAAAGTGCACTGCTGTTTACAAAGTTCGGAGCGGACTCACTGTCCCTCTTGGTTTACAACCAATTACAATTTGAAAGCTCACTGCTCTCTCAACTGAATTGTGTTCACTGCTTCTTCAGAAGATCCACTCACGGTTTATAGACTTGTAGGTCTCTTCATTATCTCAAATTAATGCATCCTCCAGTGTATGTAGATGCCCTGTTGATGTCTCACTTTCATCCACTGATAAATACAACTTCACCGCAAGTGTACTGGGCAACTTCCAACTTTCGTGCGACCCTAGGTTGACTTGCACGATACTTTAAGCACAACGTGCAAGTGTTACCTTTGTCACGGAAAAACCAACTTGCGCACTACTCCAAACTTGCGCAACACACACCCTTTTACGCCCAACTCACTATTGGCACACAACTTCTGAATATCTAACTACTTGTTGTCGTCGTCATCTCTCATCAGTGGCTCTTAAGTCGATTAGATATCAAAAATGTTTTTCTATATGTCTGCATGGATGAAGAAGTTTATATGGAGAAGCCTCCCGGGTTCATTGCTCGGACGAAGAGATTTCACCTTCAGAAATCCTTATATGGGCTCAAGCAGTATCTATAAGCCTAGTTACATCAATTTTATATTGTGGTGACTGACTTTGAGCTTTCTCAGATCCTGAAGGATCCATCAATGTTTTATCAACGGTCGACTGCTAGAAGTATTTTGTTGGTTGTTTATATGAATAACATTGTAATAACAGAGTAATTCTGCAAAAATTAATCAACATAAGTTGTCACACCCCGACCTCGGATACTCCTTCATTTTATTCTTTTCCCGATGTTGGATCTTTTGGCTGAGTTTTGGTTTGAGTTCCTAACAAAAGTCCTTGTGTTTTCACGGTTTTGGTTTCCCTTTATACCTATGATTTGTTATTGTTATAGGTAATGAGATAAAGTTGCATGTTGGTGAGTTTGTGACACCCACGGTGTCACTACTTTGTGTTTAAAACATTCAAGGATCTTTGGGTGGGTCTTTCCCTAGTGTTTGAGGTGTAATTTGGGGGGTTTTGGCCAAAATTTTTGGGGTCACACGGTTTGAGCACGGCCTGGCCAAACCGTGCAACCTAACCGTGCGAAGTTGAATAAGTTTCCAGTAGCCCTCGCATGGTCTGCGCACAGTTTGACAAACCGTGCAACAAAACCGTGCAGCCATTTGCGGGCTTAATAACTTTTGACGTGGAGCTCCGTTTTAAGTGATTCCACCTCCAAAATGAAGCCCTACCAGTTGGGCATCGACCAGAGGCGCCTCCCCCTTCATTCTCCATTGATTTGGGTCATTTTTTGGGAGATTTATCACCAAAGGTCAGTGGTTCTTCATCAAATCTTCCTCATTTCTCTTCTCCTCTTTCCCCTCTCGTTTCTTCGCTCTCTCTTGGCTTGGAACCCTTTTGGCCAAACCCTAGGGTTAGGGTTGGCTGATTTTGGTTCCTTTTCTTATGGTTAGGGTGTGCGGATTGCTCGTGGGGCTTCGATCTCCCTCTCCTTGATGTTTTACTCCATCCACACATGATTTGAGGTAGGTGAATCCAACTTTTCCTTTCTGGGATAATCCTTTGGCACTTGCATGTTTTCATTAGCTTATTAAATGTTATTCCCACCTCTATTATACCCATTGGGTAGATATAAATGATGATTTGGTGTTGATTGATTTTGTTAAAAATGGTTTCCTAAAGAGATTTGTGTGAAATGTTTAGGTTTAAGGCACATATCGTGCTTGTTTTGAAATGCCTTGCTCTTTTAAAGTGGAATTAGGTCTTTTATGAGATTCTTAACTCTTATGTTGTGTGATGGAGCTTATTTGGTTGTGAACTTGGTTTTGTGGGTGTAATTTGGAAATGGTGTTGCTTGATAGGTGGGTTTAAAGGTCTTTGAAAGGAGTTTTATGGAAAAAAATGGGATGGTTGTGTTCTTTTAAATAATGAATGGGTGCACTATAAGCACACATGGATGTTCCCTCAAATGAAGATGACACTTGAAAAATTGTATTCTTACAAAATCCTGATTTCTCAAATGACTCTTGGTTTTCAAACAATGTTGGTTCCCTTGGGAGACTTAAAGACGGTTTTAAATGGGGTTTTGATAAAGGGTTGCTTAAAGTGTTTTGGGAAAGCTTGGTTTTAAATGTGTTCCTCAAGTTTTGGTCCGTTTGGCCTTGGAACATGCTTTGTGTGAGTTTGGAATGGTAAAGGCCTGTTTGGCAATTGTGAAGAGTTGGGGTATGTGTTTGGAACATAATGGCCCATTTGGCTTTTCATATGTAGAAGCGGTGTTGGTGTGTTGTTTTGGAAAATGATTGGCATGAGGGTCTGTTTGGCATTTCACCCTTCAAGATGGTTTTAGAAATGATTTAAAATGTTTTGGTAAATGAATTTGGGTTTGTAAACATAAAGGCCCGTTTGGCATGGTTTTAAAGTTGCATGTTTCTCCTAAAATGTGAAAAGGGTTGTTTAGAAAATTCTTGGGGAAGTGGTGTTCCTCATGGTTTTAGAAGTGATTTGTAAATGTTTCGATGTGCATAAGATTTCAAGAATGGGTTTGTGATGTGAAAGTGGTGGCTTATGAAATGTGATGATTGGTTTGGTTGATGAATTGTGGTATCATGTGATGCAGAACTTGTTTGAGCACAAAAGGGAAACCCAGATATCTAGGTGGGCGGACTTGTAATAGTATGCTAGTGATCCTGTGGGGTTTGGCCCATGTTTCACGTAGCAAGTTTGACGATTACAACACTAACCAAACTATGATGATAATGTTGGGGACCACTAGGCTATGGGTATGTTCCCTACTAGTGGTTCGTGCACGAGAACGGATATTTTTATGGTTACTTTTCACCGAGATACGAGGTACCTGGGGCTCACAGCTAGCTAGTGCCTAGGGGTGTTCCCGTGACTAGTGCTCAATGACTATATTGCACCTCCCGTCGGCATACGGTAAGTTGGGATGGTAATTTTAAAAGAAAGTGTTGTTTTTAAAGTGGCATTCATTGAAACTGTTTTTCATTTAAAGTTGTTCCATTGAAAATTGTTACTAGTATCATTTGGTTTTGGTTTTTGGTCATAAAATGGCATCTGGTTTTGAAAATGATCAGTATTGTGTGTTGGATTTTGAAATGGGAAAATAATGTTGTTTTATTTAAAATGTGAAAACCATACTTTTGTAACTGTGTTTCAAACTTGTGTTAATGGTTTGTTCTGGGAAAGGAAACTCTTGGATTCAGTGGTTATCTTTGGCATCCCTACTGAGCATTTCGGTGCTCATGCCTATCCTATCTTTTCAGTTGCAAGTCCAGCTTTTGTTCAGGCTTCCTGGTAGGTGCTCATTGCAGAGCATGTTCGTTTTAGTGGTTAGAGATGACCAAGAGGTCACATGTAGTTTTTTTGTAGCGTGGATTCATTTTCAGTTTGTTCCTCTTAGTTTCCACTTGTTCGGTTGTATCATGTATTTGGACCAACTGTTTAATTCTCTATGTTAAGTTGTTGGTTCTCATGGCTTGCTCGATTCTATTTATTACTTTGGTCCTGGTTGATTTCTTTTGGGCTTAAATCATTCTCAAGTGTATGTTTTGATGCCCGACACTAGTTGTCAGCCCGTGGGGATCGGGAACACCCTTCGGGCCATGCCACAGACCGACTCGGGTGACCAGTTCAGGGTCGACCCGGGTTGGTTCGTGACACAAGTTCTTCGTTCATCCACACTTTCATACTAAGGAGTTAGATGCTAGAAATATTTTCTAAGCATTGAGAGGTCTCTCGATACACAAGAGGTTGTTGGGTTTAGTGAAGATTCTTTAGTTTCACTGGACAGAATTTTTCGGACGGTGATCATCGGACAAAGATCATCGGACGGAGGTTTCCTATTGAGCGGTTTCAGAGCAGTCGGGCGGAAAAGTTTCACCGGACAGAGTCCATCGGGCGGTGTCCACCGAGGTGGCAACCCAATGCTTGGGCGGCACGCTTGGATACCGGCTATTGGCGGTTTCATCGGAAGGTTCAGCAGTGTATCGAAGGTTGCCCTGATCAACGGGAGGTTGACCGTGAATCTCGGGAGGCGGTGCAACCAGTTCACCAGATGAAGACCTCTATAAATAAAGGTGGTGGCCCAGTAGAGATGAGTGGGGTTTTCCTTTTGTGCCAATAAGAGTTTCCGACTTCATTGTCTGAAGCTTTGTAAAGTGGAGAGGAAGTGAGCGATGAGTTTTGTATTCGTTTGTATCTCCTTGATGAAAAATGTTTGCAGTGTTCTCTCGTGGATGTAGGACGTTTGTCCAAACTGCGTAATCTTGTTTGTTCGTTTATTTTATGTTGTTTGTGTAGAGTGTATTCGTCGAGTTTGCATGGTGATTAGATGGGCTCTCATCCTAATTCCAGTGCAAAGACTCGGGAGGAGGCAGTTATCAGACAAACCTTTGTCTGGCGGTTCCATTGGTGTTCATCCGGTGGTGTATTGAGCTTCTGTTGCGCAAGCTGAGACAATCGAAAGGACGCTTGTCTGGTGGTATGACAGGAGTCTGTTCGGTGTACGAAGTGCTCGTTGTGTCTGTCCGGTGATCGGATGGAGTGCTCCTCATCCCCGTCTTTCCCTACAAAGGGTATCAAATGGAAGGTTTTACTTCATTCACGGCATTCAGGTTTCTCCTATCTTGGTTTTACTATTATCGACAGGATGACTTCAGAGGAAGGGAAGGTTTGTATCGACGGGTTCGATGGAACGGACTTTGCCTTTTGGAGGATGCAACTGGAGGATCTTCTAATACAGAAAGATTTGGATGCTCCTTTGTCCGGTGAATGTCCTGAGAAGATGGACAAGAAGGAATGGGAGCGGTTGGACAGGAAAGCCTTAGCCTTGATAAGGATGTCACTTTCTCGAAATGTTGCTTTCAGCGTTCAAGAGAAGAAAACTTCTACAACAGTTATGAAAGCATTGGTTGAAAACTGCTCTCAACAAAGTTTTCATGATGCGAAGATTGTTCGGTTTAAGGTTATCAGACAGAAGACCTGCAGTAGATCACGCGAATGATTTCAATATGATCTGAGGGCAGCTCGAATCAATGAAGGTAACTTTCACAAACAATGTATGGGCTTTGCTTCTTCTATCTTCACTTCCAGAAAGCTAGGATGTCATGATGACAATAGTGAACAACTCGAGAGGGAAGACAGATCTTGTGTTTGATAACATTCGAAACTTGATCTTACTATTACCGGACGGGGACGGTCACCTCAACGGAAGGACCATCACAGGATGTCTTCGTATGATAAGTCCCAGAGAAAAAGTCAACATAAATCGGCCGGTACAGGTCCTACATGTTGGCTTTGTGAGAATAAGGGACATATCAAGAAATATTGTACGAATCGAACAGAGGCTTCAACTTCCGGACAGATGAACTTTGTCAGTGCAATGGACATAGGCACCAGTTTGTTACCGAGTGTGAACATTCCAGAAGAATCATGAATTATTGACTCGGGTGCATCTTTTCATTCAACTAGTGAGCAAGGTAAAAGATGTTAGACAAATTCCAAGCCTCTAGAAGAACCTCGTATCAGTGAGACAACTTGATGATGTTGGTTTCGGAATGGTGATTGATCGCAAAGTAAAGAATGGAACCTTATGCATGACTGAACGCAAGGATGAAGTTGCGGTGATCGGAATCATTTCATCGGACGGTCCGAAAGTTTGGCACTGTAGGTTTGGTAACCTTAGTAAAAAGAATTTGAAAGTTCTAGCGGCAAAGGGCATACTTAAACTCGATCACACGGACCCCGAAAGTTGAAAGTTGTATGTTAAGGAAGCATAAGAAAGTTTCTTTTAACTTGGACGGTAGAAAACCAAGGAAGCATAAGAAAGTTTCTTTTAACTTGGATGGTAGAAAACCAAGGAATCAAAAGTTGAAACTTGTTCGTTTTGATGTTTGGGGACCTGAACCTATTCATTCCAATGGAGAATCTTTGTACTTTGTGATCTTCATTGATGAAAGGTCTGGGTTTACTTCCGAAAGAATAAATCTGACGTTTTTTCGGCGTTTATTCAGTGTAAGTTTTTGACCGAAAGAGTGTGAACGAAAGTTGAAGTGTCAATGAACAAACAATGGTTGGGAGTACACCGAACACAACTTTCGTAACTTTTGTCATAGGAAGGGTATCGGGCATGAGAAGACAGTTTCAGAAACTCCATAACAAATTGGAGTAGCTGAAAGGATGAATCAAACTTTGCAAAAGAAAGCCCGAAGTACGAGGCTTCACTCTGGAATGCCTAAGGGAATTCGAGCAAAAGCTATAAATACGGCAACATTTTTTATGAACAGAAATCTGGCTTCAGCCATGGGACAAGAACTTCCGGAAGAACTTTGGTCTAGTAAGAGACCAGAGGTGAATCATCACAAAGTCTTTTGAAGTATCATGTATGTTCATATCAATGCTAAAGACAGAGATAAGTTGGAGACAAAATCCAAAGTGTGCTTTCTCATCGGATATGGTGATGGGAACTTTGGATATCATCGGTGAGATGATGAAAAGAAACAAATCATCTGAAGCAGAGAAATTTTCAACGAACTTCTGTGGAAAGATCGGAGCTTGATTGAAAATGAAGTTTTGGTTCAAGACGATCGAACAGAGGTTATCGAACGAATTCCACATCTGAAAGCTTCAAGAGAAACTTCAGAAGTTGGCGCTCCGACAGTCAGTCTACCGGACGAAGAATGTTCGGACAAACATGTACTGGAAAAAGAATGTTCGAATGAACGACTACCGGACAGAGAGGTTCCATCGGACGAACCTGAGGTTGTGATGAGAAGATCAACTCGTGTCAGAAAACCAGTTCAAAGGTTTAGGGATGATATAAACTTTCTACTTCTAACAGACGCAGGAGAATCGAAATGTCCGGAAAAAATAGCTATTCTCAGAGACTTGAGACAATGGGAGTCGGCCATAGGGGGAGAAATGGATTCCTTAAATCTCAACAATACGTGGGAGTAGGTTGGACTACCGGAAGGAAAACGAGCTCTGGAAAACAAATAGGTTTTTCATTTGAAAGAGAAAGCTGATGGAAGTAAGAGATACAAAGCAAGGTCATGGTGGTGAAAGGTTTTCATCAAAATGAAGGATTTGACTTTTCTGAAATTTGCTCATCAGTGGTAAAACACACAACCATTCGAACAGTGCCCAGCATTGTTACGCCCGATGATCTACGCTTTGAGAAGATGGATGTAAAAATAACTTTTCTTCATGGAGATTTGGAGGAAAAAATTTACTCATACAGCCCAAGAGTAATAAAGTTCATCGGGAAGAGAATCTTGCTTGTAAGTTGAAACAACGTCTTTATGGCCTGAAGCAAGCTTCGCGACAGTGAAATCAAAAGTTCTACACTTTCATGCTTGAGGAAAGTTTCAATTGATGTGATTCCTATCATTGTTGTTATCGGAATCAATGGGACGGTGGAACATATATCACCTTGTTGTTGTATGTTGATGATATGTTGATTGCAAGTCTGGAGTTCCATCGGATTGAGGAATTGAAGAGGAAGTTGCCCAAAAGGGTTGAGATGAAAAACCTTGGACAAGCCAAAAAAACATGAGGATGAGAATTGAGAGGGATGGGAAAACAGGCTCTTTGGTTTTATCCCAGAAGGAATATATCGGGAAGGTCGTCGAGAAGTTCGGAATGACCAGTTGTAAACCTGTTTCAACCCCCCTCGTCGAACACTTCAAACTTTCTAAAGCTCAGGCACCATCAACGGGCGGAGAAGTTCGTTACATCAGAAAGGTATCTTTGGCTTCAGCTGCTGGAAGTTTGATGTATGCAATGAGATGTACACGACCGAACATTGCTTTTGTAGTGGAAGTTTTTAGCCGATTCATGTCAAGTCCCGGACAAAAACAATGGGAAGCTGTGAAATGGATCATTTGATACTTGAAAAGATTGGAAGATGCAACTTTATGTTTCAGAGATGATGATCAATTGAAGGGCTTCGTAGATGCAGAATTTTCTAGAGACATGGATTCATGGAAAAGTATAATAGGTTTTGTGTTTACTTTTGATGAAACAGCAGTCAGTTGGATGTCTTGGTTGCAGTCAGTTGTTACTTTATCTACAATAGAAACAGAGTATGTTACTACTACTTAAGCAGGAAAAGAGTTGATATGGTTGATGTGCTGGCTGAAGGAATTTGGAAAAGGATTGACATTCAGAGTGTCATCCATCTTGCCCGCAATCCAGTGTTTCATACAAGAACGAAAAACGTTGACCTCAAATATCATTTTATACAAAGTTGCTAAAAGATTAAGTGTTTGAGGTGCAGAAGATTGTTGGAAAGCAAAATCCTGCTGATATGTTTACAAAGATAATAGTCCAGGAAAGTCTGAGGCAACATTGTGTCTCAATTGGACTTGGCTGATCGGATGGAGAGGAGAACACTACATACATCGGACAGAATTAGCTCAGGTAGATGGTTGAAGGAGGTTAAAATCCTGAAGCAATCTTCAAGTGGGAGATGGTTGGGTTTTGTTAGGTTGTCAAGCGCCCCACGCATTTATTTTTCTATATTATTGCCCGCGATCTACGATCTTTCCCATGTTCTTCGTTCTAGTCATGAATATACTGATATCGAGGCATTTTACGATGTTGATTATGAAGGATGTTCATCATTTTGTAGATCCACATCCAAATATTATATTTTTGTTGGAGGCAGTCTAATCTCTTAAAAAAAACAAGAAACGGACTATTGTATCATGCTCGAATGTTGAGTCAGGATATCAAGTCATGGTTCATGCGGCCACGGAGATTTTATGAGTACACCGGCTGCAGGAGATTGGCTACTCAGTTGGAAAGACTGCACATGTTTGGTGCAACAATCAAGGAACCATCAAGAATGTGACCAACCCAAGTTTTCATGAGCAGACAAAACACATTGAGGTAGATTGTTCCTTTGTTAGGGAAAACTATAAGAGGAAGGACCGCACATTTGACTGCGTTCAGACAACAGGACAGTTTGCGGATGTGTTTATCAAAGGGTTCCAGAATCATCAGTAAAACTTTTGTACTAAAGCTGAACAAGATAAATTTTACAGTACAAACTAAAGAGAAAAAATGAGTACTTTGCTCCATGTCAGGTTGGAAATAAAATTTTGCACATGTCACATGCACAAACTATGCCATTGCATCCTGATTTTAAGGGAAATAACCATACAGCCATACTGATTATTTATCCTAACTGTTGTACCCCAGCTTGCAATAGACTTAGATTTGTTGTCCACACGGGTTAATTAATGTGGTCAGATATTTTAGAGTGTGCTTGAGATTTTGTACGGCTCATGCATGTCATAACCCATGATGTGTTTTTGTAATGGAGGAAGGTCACGATGATTTTACATCTCAGAGAGCTCACCATATACGAAAGGGATCTCATATAATTTGGTGAAGTTGTACTGTAGCCTGGTTGATGCAAAGGAAATAAGGTTGATTGCCACTACGACACTGAAGAAAGACCCTATACAATATGATTTCGTATTTGCTAAGATGGGGATGTCATATACTACAAGATGGGTCGCAGAAAAAATTGGTATGCTAAAAATAAAAGTAGTATACTACGAGACAGGTAACTCGTACAAAACGAGAAGCGGTCGTATTTTATGACATGGATCAAATGTACACTATGATTAATGGTTGACACTGGATGCTATGAGAGAAATCACACTATACAGCCCAAGTAGAAAGAATTTTACAAGAAAAAGGTGGCTAAACCTTGGAATGAACTGAGCCGTATCCTATGATTGAGTTGTCGGATGACATGACTATGGCTTGTATTTGACGAAAGGCGGAAAAAATCGTTTTACGCCGGAGTTACGGCTATGTCATACTCTGCGACTTGGAAGGAATCAGTAACTACGATATATTAGCAAACTTATTCCAGTGAAGAAGAAATACGACTGATAGGAGTTGTATTCTACGACAGACAGCCATAGGCTATGACATCAGTGAATCGCATGCTAAGATATGAAAAAAAAATGTCAATTCTTCTTTGGACAACCCAATTCGTATCCTACAAATCATAATTATGATACAAAGCCATGTTTTCCACCCTTTAACCAGTATAAGGGTTTTGCCTATTTTCAAGGGATTCGTTTGTTTGTTGATACGACATCTCAAAATGAAACGGGCCAGTTTAAGGGATGATTTAGCCTGAGAAATTTCAAGAGATTTATGAATTTTTAAATATGGAAGATCAAAGACTAATTAAGAGGATTTGAACAAGGAGAAAATCATGGAAATGATATCAAAGAAGATATTCTATGGGAAATTGCTTTGGAAACCTTGCTGCTTAAAGGCGGAGGCTTTGAAGATAATTGTTGGACCTAGTTATCTGTACTTTAGAGTCTCACACTGCTTTCCTTTATCTTGTATTATTTTTCCTCTAACTATAAATAAAAGACTCTAACTATAAATAAAGGACTCTACCTCTCATTGAGGTAAAGAGTATGGTTCTACATGGTATCAGAATAATCCCTCCGCCCCATTTTTTTTTACCCCCTCCGCTGCACCCCAACGTCGCCAGCATTTGCCGCCAGCTTCCGTTCAGGCCGCCCGCCACCTCCCATTGCCAAGTCAGGGCCTGCCACGCCCCGCCACCCTCTCCTTTGTGCCCCAGCCCTAGCTGCCTTCCATCCTGAGCGTGACCCCGTTGCGCCTCCCAGGCTCACCACACCGCCCATGTGGCTCCCCCGGCGAGTGCGTCTGTGCGAAGCATGTTGCGCCGCTTGATGGTGTTATCATTCTCTGACATCTGATCCTGGCGGTGATCTCCCTAGCGTCGCCTTTCCAACAGGCCTCTTTCGTGGGCCTTTGCTCGTGCGACATCGGGGCTCACGACGTTTGTTTTACGGTGGGAGCTTTTGTGGTCTGAGGTCTACAACGTCGTTTGGGCGTTGATCTGGTCGGCGCTTTCGGATCGTGATGTCGGGTGTCATTTTCTGGTGAGAGCTTCTGTGTATTTTGGTCTCCATCATTTCTTGGGTGTCAGTTTCTGCTTGACAACCCTTGGTTAACTCCCCTCCAGGCGCAATCAAAGCTCTTTAGGCGGCTCTCCTAACGCACCTACTGTTATGCGCTTCTCCGCGTGCACGCCCAGGCTCCTCGCTCCAGCATCTCACACTGCTCTTGATTTCTGCTCTCTTCAGGTGCACCGCCGTCCTCTTGCGCGTTTAAGTCACACGATGACCCTTCATGCCGCGTTCCCAGCCACTCGCCCTGTCCCCTATGGCGCATCTCTCCAACATCATGACATCATCATAGTGCCCTCGCGGTTTCATCCTCCTACCGTTGTTGAGGCCCCAATTTCCTACAAAGGCCAGATTTCCCGCTTCCGACTATTCCTGCTGAATTCCACGCTCAACCCTTCCTGCTGGCTTAATGATAACTTGTCGCCTCTTCCCAATCTCCCTCCTGATATGGCACCTTCCTCACCACCATCCGATATTCATCACACCCTGGAACTATCATTGGCTGAGATCACGCTTATACACTCTCATCGAGCCACCTCACAACTTGCTTCCTCTTCAGTCTCTGTTGCTCAGACTAGTGGCCCTACCGCTTGTGTCTCTCGTAATCGGACTGCTTGGATGTTTGATTCCGATGTTTCTGACCATCTCACTGGTGATGCAAGTATGTTTACTACCTATTGTCCGTATACTAGCGCCACTGCAATAACTGTTGCTGACGGATCCACAATCCCTATTGCGGGATTTAACACTTGCTCCTCAACTCCCAGTATTCGTCTCGATTCAATGGCTCATGTTCTTCGCAGTCCTTTTAATCTTCTTTCCATTAGTAAGCAAACAAAGGACTTGAACTGTGCTGTTATTTTTACATCATCTGGCGTTGTTTTTCAGGAGCGGTCGACGGCTAGAGAGCTTGGTAGAGGTTATCTTTGCGATGGGGTGTACATGATCGATATCCCATCATCCCTTGCTTGCTCGTCCACCTCTGCTCGTGCTCTAGATTTACATTTTCGTCATGATCATCTACCAGCTTCAATGTTACGTCGGCTTTGCCTTCATTTCAGTATGAACCTATCTTTCCATTGTGAGTCTTGTAAGCTTGCTAAACATCATCGTGAATCTTATGTTCCTTGTTTGATGACGCTTGCGTCTAAACTTTTTGACTTAATTCATTCTGATGTATCTTTTATTGATAACTCCTCTCACATAACGCGGCTTTATCTCCTTCATGATTGTTCTGAGGTGTGTGGTGTTTTCAAAACATTTTATCATGAAATTCACACTCAGTTATCCGCGTCCATAAAATTTCTCCGCTCAGATAATGGATGAGAATATTTATCTTTTTCCCTTCAGCAATTTCTTAGGGATCACGGTGTCCATCAAACATCTTGCCCCGATACCCTCGGCGAAATGGTGTGGTCGGGCGTAAACATCGTTATATTCTGAAAACTGCTCATGCCCTATTATTTCACATGCAAGTGCCTCTTCATTTTTTGGGATGTTATTCTTACTGTCACCTATCTTATAAATCGTTTTCCTTTTTCTATCCTTCAGGGGGCTCTGTTTCAGGCTATGTTCCCCTCTCCCCCCCCACCTTTTTCCACTTCGTGTGTTTGGGTGTCTCTGTTATGTTAGTGACACCCATCCCTATCTCTCTAAATTTTCTCCAAAAGCCCTCTGTTGCATGTTTCTGGGCTGCTCTCGCACCAAAAGAGGATACTGTTGTTTCTCTCCTAACCTTCAGCGTTATTCATCTCCGCTGATGTCTCTTTTATTGTAAACACTTCATTCTCATCCTCTCCACCCTCTCCCCACCCCGATACCACCATCGATGACTGTCTTCCTCTCACCATTTACTCACATCTGCCTTCGTTGTCCTAATCTGTCGTTTTGGCTTTGTTTGCTCTAGTCGTCCATCGAATATGCCCCTTGCTCGGACCGAGGAAGTCATTTCCCCGACTCTGTCGGTCGTTCCAGCTATGGGCACAGATGAGTTGCCTATTGCATTGCGGAAAGGTACTCGTTCTTGTCAGAATAATCCTATATACACCACTTCCTATAAAGGCTTCTCCACTCTGGACACGATATTTATTTCTCGTACAGTTGTCGACGCTCAATCTCACTCTGGTTGGCTTCAAACAATGCAGGATGAATTACAGGCATTGGATGATAATCAAACTAGGATCTGGTCCCCCTTCCAACAGGTAAAAAGGTTGTTGGCAACAAATGGATTTATACAATCCATCTCAATGGTGATGGTACTCTTCATCGCCTTAAAGCACGCCTGGTGGCCAAAGGCTTTGCTCAGACATATGGTGTTGATTATTTCGACCCTTTTCTCCGGTTGCTAAAATGGTTTTTATTCGATTTTTCATCTCTCTAACAGCTGTTTATCATTGGCCACTTCATCAACTTGATGTCAAGAATGTGTTTTTACATGGTTTTCTTGACGAGGAAGTCTATAAGCAACAACCTTATGGCTTCGTTGCCTCAGGGGCCGGTTCTCATGTTTGTCGGCTCCGTCGGTCTCTTTATGGACTCAATTAGTCACTCCATGCTTGGTTTGACCGATTTTGCAATGTCATCATTACACTTATATCTCAGAGTATGAAAGATCACGCCATTTTTTATCAACAAAAGTCATATGGCTACATCCTATTAATTGTGTACGTTGATGATATCATTATTACTGATAGCAACTCGACTGACATTGTCCATCTCAAGACTTATCTTCACCAACAGTTTCATATTAAAAACTTGAGTCTTTTGACGTATTTTCTTGGCATTGAAGTCTTTCGCTCTTCAACCGACATCTTTCTTACACAACGGAAATATGCGTTAGATATCTTACAAGATATTGGCTTGTCTCGAACAACTGTCGTTGACACTTCTCTTGAACCAGGTGAAAGGTTCCTCCATGAAACCACTGACCCATATTCTCATCCATATAGGTATCGTCGTCTTGTAGGCAAACTCAATTATCTTACAATGACTCGTCCAGATATTGTCTACGTTGTCAGTGAGGTCAGTCAATTCATGGATCATCCGACAAAATCTCAATGGGAAGTTATCCTCCGCATTGTCAAATACATTAAGAAACACTTTGCTCGTAGTCTTCGGTATTCACATCACGATCATCTGAGCATTGAGGTCTTTCGTGATGCTGACTATGATGGGTGCTTATCTATCCGGAAATCTACTTCTGGGTTTGCAGTCTTTCTGACTGGTAACTTAATCTCGTATCGAAGCAAGAAACAAACCATCATCTCCAGATCCAGTGCTGAATCTAAATACCGTGCGATGGCCACAGTCACTATCGAAATTTTTTGGCTTCGTCACCTGCTTCAGGAAATTGGTTTCTCGCCACAAACTTCTACTCATATTTGGTGTGATAATCAGGCAACCACAAAGATTGTTTCTAATCCAGTATTCCATGAACGAAGCATATTGAAATTGACCGTTACTTCCTTTGTCATCACCCTGAGCACAAGCATATCACCTTTACCTATATTCCAATAGCTCATCAGTTTGCAAACATCTTCACCAAAGACTTGTCGGGAGCTCGATTGGATTCTCTATAACCCAAGTTGAGAATATAGAGCATCAACGACCCAATTTGAGGGGGAGTGTGTACGGTCTTTGTGATGTCTTCCCTCTGTTTTTTGTTTATGGGACTCTTTTTCCAAGTTATACCTATTCTAGCTTGAGGGGGATGTTAGACCCGGTTATGTGTATTTTAGAGTCGCATTACTTTCCTCTATCTTGTATTATTTCTCCTATCTATAAATAAACGGTTTCACCTCTCATTGAGGTAAGGAGCGTGGTTCTACAATAATAAAGAGATTTTTGGAGACTACAGGAGAATTTAGAAAACTCAAGGTTGTCGGTGCTATCACTGAACATTTGAAGACTTTAATATGTCAGAGGATTCATGTTTCATTGTGCATCCATTTGAAATAGTATTTTCTACTTCATCGTTTATTTTACTGATTGATTTCCCACAACGGTGAGTCAGTTGTTTTAGGTATGTCTTTGGGATAAGTGATCTTGTTGCGGAAAGCAACAAAAAAGGTTTGCAGATGAAAAATCAAAAGAACGAGAAGATCACAAGACGCAAAGATTTGTGTGGTTCGAGAAATGATCATTGCATCCACGGAGAGAAGGAATAACTTCACTAATTCAGGAGCACAAATACAAAGATAAATTTTAGAATTTCACACAGCACACAGAAACCCTAAGCTCGAATGAGCTCATAAAGGAAGATGATGGCGCTGTGCTACCAACAGCACAGAAAGTATGCACTACTACAATGTCGCAGCCACTCAAGTCCAAATTGCTACTGTGTTAGATTGAGTGATTTGGCCCAACTTCATCCAAAGAGATCGGGCTACACCATTCCAACAGATCTCTCATAAATTATGTACTCAAAATTAAATAGATTTAGTGATTTGTGTATGGAAGTAGTGAAATCTTCATACACCTTGGATTAGTCTTCATATTGAATGTGAACCAAGTAAATATTGCCCTTATGTGATTCCTTTGCTTTTCATTAGGGTTGACTAAACAGATCTAAAAGAAAGTGTGCCAAATAAGTTGGAGATAAGATCCACTCAAGAGAGGGAGAAAATAAATGAAAAAGCAAAATGATGGATTAATCTTTCCTAATATAGAAACATATGCAAATACATCTTTGCATATAGAAAAAACAAATAGGCACAAAGTGATGGAGAGAGAGGGGGAGAGCGTGTCACAAACCCGCCAAAGAACTGAACGCTGCTTCAATCAGAACACCAACACTGTTCTTAGGAATCGGGACACCAAGAAGAAGAGCCAATGTAGGTGTAATATCAACCTAGATCGCCAAGAAAAAAAAGATCATGATGGGTGAATCTAAGCACCTTAAAAATGAACTTCATGACTAAATAAAGCCTCAAAAGAATAGAAAAGGTTAACCTTTCCATTGACCTACTTGACAAACTGTTTTGGGAGCGGCTGATGCGCCACTAGAAATTGTTGATCTTGGAAAAACAAACAGAACCAATGAGTCGGTTTCTTCAAAAGAAGAGCCCCCATGGTTTCCACTCTCAGTCATGCCATGGTCACTGACTAGCATCTGCAGTTCAAATCCACAAAGAAATAAAGCAATACATTCACTTTTTAATTTGAAACAATTTTCCAGGCAGAAGAAACCATACTAAAGCATGTTTTCCTTAGCAGTTGCGATATAGAAGCACCTATCTATGAAGGTTTTTTTTTTAGATAAGAAAGCACGACATTTTTTCGGTACAAAATTTTTCCATTCTCAGCATCTATGAATAAATGAAACTAAAATCTATAAAATAAAAAACACAGAAAAAAGATCATGGATACAAACGACTTGTATACAATAAGAGAGAGGCATGTTCCGAAATTAATCAGACTTGTTTAATGGATAATAAATAATGTCATTATCATACAGTTCTCTTTTCCCGTTAGCAGAATATAAAAAGGCTATTTCTCAAACTACTTATCTTACAATCAAATAATAACGACCAATTAACAGCCGCATTATATTTCCATGTACAGGGAATAGCTAATCCCAGCAAGTTTGTACGAAGTTAACTTAATACCAGCAATGCAAGATAGCACGACAAAGGTATCACCAACCAAAAGGGTCCGTCCTTGCTTTTGAGGCAGCATGGTACTCAAATGAATCATTTTAACCACTTCATCCATCTCCTTGAGCTTTGGAGTCATCAAAGCACTAAAATATGACAGCAAACTCCAAAATTATATCAAGAATGGGAAAAGGTGTTAGAATAAATTACAGGCATTAAAAAATGTAAATTTTCACAGCATTCCATCACTTCCAAAAATATAAAAGCAGGTCAGTTAACCTTAAAAAGTGATCAAGAAATACCTCAAAATTTAAACATATCGCTAAAATTCAATTGTATAACAAAATTTTGTTCAAGTTGTAATGCTAGATTTACAAAAAAAAAAAAAACATGTAGAATAAATATTTAAATTCTCATTGGACATCTTAAAACTCCTGCAGTTTTAACTTGTTTTACTAAAAAATCTAAAAACTGACCCAGGAAAGAATTTGAATAGATAGAAAAAAATGTCACTAAAATTCACTAAAATTTTGCATGTGTCCAAATTTTAAGTGAACCGACATTTTTTCCATCAAGACAGCATCCAGATTATAGAATTACCTATTGCGGCCACCAATATGTCCAACATGATCCAGTCCTAAATAATGAAGAATCTGAAAAGCAAGTAAGAAAAAATTGACATGCATGAACACAAACATACAAATGGCAGAGAAAATTTCGACAATAAGAAGAGAAATCCAAGGATAAGAAATACACAAATGTTAAACAAAATGCTCTATTGATTTAATTGATAAATCAGAACAAATTTAAACCAAAAGGATGATCTTGATTGAAGTGAATAAACAGCAGCCAGAAGCAACCAAAGTAACAGGACTTCAACCAAAACCCCAAACAAGTACTCTAGTCAATTTTATTATTTGAGGCATAATATTTTTTACTTTTAATTGACTAATATAGAGGTCAGGTCAAGCCTGAATGATATCAGATTTTATTTTTGTTCCTTCCATTGTTTTTCGGAATGACCAATCTTTAGAAATCATTAGAGTGTGTGTTAAGTCAAAATCCCACATTAGACTTGATTATTGTGTTTTCATTACTATTCTCTATAAATAAACTCAAATGCCTCCCTTAGGAGGACATCTTGGTTATTGGGTTACGGGCTACTCCACTCAATCTTTAGAAATCATTAGAGTGTGTGTTAAGTCAAAATCCCACATTAGACTTGATTATTGTGTTTTCATTACTATTCTCTATAAATAAACTCAAATGCCTCCCTTAGGAGGACATCTTGGTTATTGGGTTACGGGCTACTCCACTCTAACATGGTATAAGAGCAACCCTAATTCAAACCCTCCCTCTCGTCTCTCCTCTCTACGCCTAGGTTTTCCCAAGGATCCCCCCTTGCAGGGTGGGGGTGGCGGCCCCAAGCCCTTGGCCATCGCCAGTCAGCCGCCCCTTGCCAGCGCCTCTAGCAAATGTCAGCCCCACCATCAACGTGCCCCATTCCCTGCGCACGACCCTCCCCTTCTCCTCGTCACCCATCCCTGTTGAGCCCCACCTTCCTCGTTGCACCCCCTACTACATCGTCAACCAACTAGCGTACGCGACTCCACCCTGAGAGTCTGGTGCAATTGTTGACACCGAAATACGCGTGTCGCGAGAGGCGTCAAGGAAGGCACGGTCGGTTCGAAACAAATTCGGGCCAAAACGGCCCAAAATCCACTTAAGTGTCTGGTTCGCGAAGGTCACAAGCTTCGCAAATGACTCCAATTTGCGAAAGTCCTCAGCCTCGTGGAGCATTGGCAGTAACCTCCGCGCAGTGTAAGTCTGGTTCGCGGACCTCCGGTTCGCGAAAGTCCCCGACCGCGCATAGCTTTGGCGTTAACCTCCGCGCAGCGCAAGTCCGATTTGCGGACCTCCGATTCGTGAAAGTCCCCGACCACACGGAGCTTTGGCGGTAACCTTCATGCCGCATAAGCTTGGTTCGCGAAAATCCTCGGTCGCGCGGAGCTTAGGCGATAACCTTCGCGCGACGTAACATTAGTTCACGAAACCCCATCATTTCGCGAAGCTCGTAATCTCCCACGAAAGCCTCCATATTTCACAAAACCAATGTCCTTTCCGCTGTCGGCCTATAAATACCCCCAATGTCTGACATTTAGGGGACGCAATCTTTCAGCTTCCAAAAAAAGCTCTGAATTTGCGAAACTCAAAAGCTTCACGAGCAAGAGAGAAGATGGATTTCCAAAGGTAGCCATTTTTCACGAAACCACCTCTCGTGGGTTTTTAAGAACTTCAACCCATGATGGAGATGCCTTTCATGAAGGTCCACGACCTTCGCGTAAGAAGAAAGCCCTTTGCGACTCTTGGGGTTTCGCAAAATAATTATCCTTTGCGAAACCAACCTCATGGGAAGCAAGATTTCACTCTGAGGCAGGGTCACCCTATTTCACGAAACATATTCTTTCGCGAGACCCCTGACCTTCGCAAGACACCTAACCTTCACAAAACCCATCCTCTAGGCCTCTCCATGGTGCCTCCTTTCAGCCAATACTCTTTCGCAAAAATTGAGTGTCCGGGGCCCCCATACCAATCTAGGACCGATTCAACCGCACCCCGAATCTCTGTGCGACCGATACCACCTACCTTTGTGCTCGCCCACTTCACTTCAAGCGCGGCCTGGGCCATTACCCTACCTTTTGCTCTTAAGCATAGGTACCCTAACGCCTCTTACTCCTAAGCATAGGCACCCTAACGTCGAGCATCCTGGTTATCACTCCTCCACGACAATGTTTACGCCATGCCCCATCCAAAGGTACATGAGCAGTGGACATGTAAGCCCTAAAGGTGGCATCAATACGAGAAACGGCTTACCTGTCTCGGTAGAGAGCGCTTTATTGTAACATCCTCAAATGATAAAGGGTTAAATGACTAAATGATATGACTCATGTCAACAAGGTGCACCTTCCTTTTCGGGAGCCTGTCTGATTAGAACTCCACAGTTAAGCGTGCTTGACCTGGAGTAGTGATCAGGATGGGTGACCTTCTGGGAAGTTTCTCAGGATGTGTGTGAGTGAGAACAAAGCACACTGGAAAGGACATGTGTTGGCCTGTGGGGACAATCATTAGTCAGATGACCCGTTCGGGCACGTGGTCTGCGGGGCAACTGGGGGTACCTGGTAGGCCAGGACCCGATGGTCATGTTAAGGCGGGGTGTCTGTGCTGTCACCGGGACCCGGTTGTCACATTTGGTATCAGAGGAGGAACTCAGCCTTAAGTGCGGTGCACTGCCTGGGTTGAGATGTAGGGCTCACAACGAGGGCGTTGCGCTCTCTGATTTATGTCTTCTTTAAAGTTTATTTTAAGTACGTACTTCTTGTCTGTGTAAGTGGTTTTCATAAACGTAGGATTTACATGTCTTAAGGAAAAGAAAATGCCTTGATTTTAATGAAGTGTTTTATCATCTTCAAAATAACTGCTTTGAGAAAGAATTTCCTTTAAACGTTTTAAAACCCCTTACTGAGCATATTTTGCTCACCCTACGTTTTTGTTTTAAAATTTTCAGGCATGGATTTGTACTAAAGAAGGGTCAATGGTCATTTAATACACATGTGCATTAATTAATTCACCCCTATCTATAACATATTTTTATTTTCCTTTATTGACTTATATATACTAATTATCTTAATTTCTATAATTAAAGATTTATATTAATGTTATTAATACAATTAGACATTTAACATTAATAATTATTTTCAAATTCATAATTAAAAGTGCATTGATGTAAATATTAACATTATGAAACAAACAATGAATTAGTTATATTATCATTATTAATGTTGTTGTTAAATAAAACATTAAATTAAATAACATAATTAATCTTTTTGAACCTTTCGGGGGTATTCAACTCTTAGCTTCAACGGTCCAATTGAAAATTAAAACATTAGAGGATAAGTGGATCATAGGGGATCCAACGGTTATATTTATAGCCGTTAGTGTCTAACGGTCGGATAGGTGTTCTATAAAAAGCCTGGTCTCGGGGTATCCCACACTCAAGGAGACTGAAAGAGAAAGAGGAGGAGATGGTTCGAGTTATTCCTTTGGTGCTCAGCACGGCTGCGGTGGCTTCGGCCATCCTTATGTTTATTGTGATGGATGCCAAAGACCCTTACCGTCTTCTCGGGGTTCTTGTGGTTCTAAGCGGTTTTCCTGTAATTTTAATCGGGTTTTTAATTGGAATCTTTGGTTAGCTAAGCTTCTTGTTTGATCACTGTAAGTTGTAGTCACCAAGATGTTCCTCATTTGAATAAAAGAGTCTTTTATTCATTTTGATGCGTTTTCTCTATTTTATTATTATTTTTTTTATAAAACGATTGTTTGTTCGATTAATGGATGACATTATTTCCCCCATCAAAGAATTGCGTCCTCGCAATTCTATTCATAAAAAGAAAAACAAAAACCCCAGTCGTACAACATTACCGAAACAGGGGATCCGGCTCGGTTAACAGAATACCCAAGTTGGTACACAGTTCTTCCGTTTCCCTGGCCCAGATGCACTTTGAGCAGTATGTCTTGAACACCTGCTCGTGTGTACTACACACAGGCTTCCAAAGGGAGGCTCGTGCGGTAAAAAGCTCGGAAACGTCCGAGTGGACAAACTCCCTGATAACTCTCCGAACTACATCACACTCGAGGTAATCGAGGGGAATGATGCGATTGAGGAGACTGAAATTTAAGACCTGAAACATAAAGGCTGCACTAAGGCGGCCATCCTGGGCAGCTATGAGGAAGCAAGCTCTGGCAGAAAAGTTTTGCGCCAGAGTAAAACACTGAAAGAGACCCTCTTAGTACCTTCCCCTTCGCCTATAGCAGGGGAGTTGGACAGTGACAATGAGATGAAAAACACGGTCATCCCCCTGACACGAACGAAGAATCTCAGGACTGTTCGCTAAATCGAGCAGACGTTGGCAAGACCCTTGCAAGTGGAGAAAAGATGGATAATCCCCCATGCATGTCCTGATCATAATAACCTCTACTAACTCATCAAGTAGTGATGAGATGTTCGTTTGACCAGCCATCTGAAAAAAACATTCGAAAGAAAACACTTATCAACACTGATAAGGTAGAGGCAGGAAAGAAAACAGGAAACTTTCTTTTACACAAAAGTTTACATATCAAAGTCTGAGTTTACTAAACGAACACCACAAAGAGAGGCAAAACTCTCTAACTCTTCAAACCACACACAAGCTGAACAGACGGGGTTAAACTCATGGAAACATCTATGACGCCTCCTGAGTTTAGCATGAGGGGTATGGAGTTGGGAAACATCATTATACACTTGTTGCCTAAGAGACAATCGGGTGGACTCATCTTCCAACACCCCAAAGTCCATCAACTGGCCCCAGAAGCCGTAGTGCAAAATCTGGCACAGGTAAGCCGCTCTGAGGTCTCCGGCAGCAGCACCTTCTTGAAAGGGGTTATCGAGCATCGTGCCAAATTCTTCGTCAGTCATGAACACTCGGAAGAGTCCCTCGTGGTACCTTCCCCGACGTGCATAAGAGGGAAATTGGGTCATCATCATTAGGAGATAATTCATCCTCAATTTCCCTCTTATGCACGTCGGGGAAGGTACCACGAGGGACTCTTCCGAGTGTTCACGACTGGCGAAGAATTTGGCACGATGCTCGATAACCCCTTCCAAGAAACTGCTGCTGCCGGAGACCTCCGAGCGGCCTACCTGTGTCAGGTTTTACACTACGGCTTCTAGGGCCAGTTGATGGACTTTGAGGTGTTAGAAGATGAGTCCACCCGATTGTCTCTTAGGCAAGAGGTGTATACTGATTTTTCCCAACTCCATACCCCGCATGCTAAACTCAGGAGGCGTCATAGATGTTTCCATGAGTTTAACCCCGTCTGTTCAGCTTGTGTGTGGTTTGAAGAGTTAGGGAATTTTGTCTCTCTTTGTGGTGTTCGTTTAGTAAACTCAGGCTTTGATATGTAAACTTTTGTGTAAATGAAAGTTTCATGTTTTCTTTCTTGCCTCTACCTTATCAGTGTTGATAAGTGTTTTTTTTCGAATGTTTTTTCAGATGGCTGGTCAAACGAACATCTCATCACTACCTGATGAGTTAGTAGAGGTTATTATGATCAGGACATGCACGGTGGATTATCCATCTTTTCTCGACTTGCGAGGGTCTTGCCAACGTCTGCTCGATTTAGCGAACAGTCCTGAGATTCTTCGTTCGTGTCAGGGGGATGACCGTGTTTTTCATCTCATTGTCACTGCTCAACTCCCCTGCTATAGGCGAAGGGGAAGGTACTACGAAGGCCTCTTCCAGTGTTTTACTCTGGCACAAAACTTTTCCGCCAGAGCTTGCTTCCTCATAGCTGCCCAGGATGACCACCTTAGTGCAGCCTTTATGTTCCAGGTCTTAAATTTCAGTCTCCTCAATCGCATCATTCCCCTCGATTACCTCGAGCGTGATGTAGTCCGGAGAGTTATCAGGGAATTTGTCCACTCGGACGTTTCCGAGCTTTTTACCGCACAAGCCTCCCTTTGGAAGCCTGTGTGCAGTACACACGAGCAGAAGTTCAAGACATACTGCTCAAAGTGCATATGGGCCAGGGAAACGGAATAACTGTGTACCAACTTGGGTATTCCGTTAACCGAGCCGGATCCCCTGTTTCGGTAATGTTGTACGACTGGGGTTTTTGTTTTTCTTTTTATGAATAGAATTGCGAGGACGCAATTCTTTGAAGGGGGAAATAATGTAACGACCCAAGAAACTGTGTTTTGAGTAATGGCAAGTTTATATTACAATGTTATCCATTAATCGAACAAACAATCCTCTTATAAAAAAATAATAATAAAAAAATAGAGAAAACGCATCAAAATGAATGAATGGCTCTTTTATTCAAATGAGGAACATCTTGGTGACTACAACTCACAGTGATCAAACAAGAAGCTCAGCTAACCAAAGATTCCAATTAAAAACCCGATTAAAATTACAGGAAAACCGCTCAGAACCACAAGAACCCCGAGAAGGCGGTAAGGGTCTTCGGCATCCATCAAAATAAACATAAGGATGGCCGAAGCCACCGCAATCGTACTGAGCACCAAAGGAATAACTCAAACCATCTCCTCCTCTTTCTCTTTCAGTCGCCTTGAGTGTGGGATACCCCGAGACCAGGCTTTTTATAGAACACCTATCCGACCGTTAGACACTAACGGCTATAAATATAATCGTTGGCTCCCCCATGATCCACTTATCCTCTAATGTTTTAATTTTCAATTGGACCGTTGAAGCTAAGAGTTGAATACCCCCGAAATGTTCAAAAAGATTAATTATGTTATTTAATTTAATGTTTTATTTAACAACAACATTAATAATGATAATATAATTAATTCATTGTTTGTTTTCCCAAAATGTGAATGATGTGAAAATGTTATATTTTTTTTTATGCAAAACAGTGGGAATTAATATTATTATTTTCCACTATTTATTACACGTTTTTAACTTGAGCAAGTAAATATTTATTTTATGAATGATTATATTGAATCTGGTGGGGATTTTTTTTTTAGTCTATGAAAATATGTGTGCAAACTCTTAGGTTATGCTGCGTCGAACTTCAAGTTAAATGTATTATACTTACCCCTAAATTTAAAATAAGTAATAATAATAATGCAAATGTTTATTTGACCTTTTTATAATTAACAGTTTTGAAATGATGTCAAATTATGATTTCATTTCCGAAGTTTGTTTCATAATGTTAATATTTACATCAATGCACTTTTAATTATGAATTTGAAAATAATTATTAATGTTGTTATGTTAAATGTCTAATTGTATTAATAACATTAATATAAATCTTTAATTATAGAAATTAACATAACTAGTATATATAAGTCAATAAAGGAAAATAAAAATATGTTATAGATAGGGGTGAATTAATTAATGCACATGTGTATTAAATGACCATTGACCCTTCTTAAAATAATAAAAGTGATTAATAATTGTAGGTTAATAATAATAAAGTTCATATAATAAGGGTAATAAAAAAAATTAAAAGTATTGATGTTTTTAAAAAATATATATATAAGAAAACGCAGGGGTGAGACCCGCGTTTTTTTAGGCGCCGCTCCCCGCTTGTCCGCCCGATCCGGCGCACTCAATCACGGTCGTCCGTAAATTTTAATGTTGCGTCGCTTCTGAGTCGTCCGATCAAGTTCCGGTCTAATCCTGGCCGCTTTTCTTTTTTTTCGGATCTCTGTTCCCCACATGTCTTCTTCTTCCTCGCGCGCCGAACCAGCAGCTAGGGTGGAGTTTTTCTTCTCTTAGGTCGGCGAGTGGACCCGGCTGTCTCTTGTTTTCCACGGGTTGGCACCGCCCCCGGCTTTCGGATGCTCCATCTACATCACCGCGCAAGCCCTGTTCTTAAGCCGCGGTTTGCACCGAAGAGAAGAATTTTACACCGAAGGCAAGGAGGGTTTTGGCACCGAGTCCTCTTAGATCTTCGACCACTGATCCAGCGTCGCCACCTGCTTTGTCTTCTTCTCCTCTCCAAGCGTAGGTAAGGGGAAAAAGAGTCTTGCTTTGCGTTTTTTTTTAGCTTCGGTATATATATATATAAGTTTATATATATATACCTATATGTATATACACCTTGTACCTACACACGTGTATGGCCTGGAGAACCGTTCACAACCGCCTCTGCATGGAGAACCCAAATCGGGTTAAGGGAAACCTTTGTCTTTTTTTTTCTTCTACGGTTTCGGTTTATGATTATATAAGTGTATATGCATATATGAACATTGTGTATATGGCGCTTAATATCAGTTTTATTAAGTGTATCACTTAATTTTATGGAACGTTTTAAAATATAAACGTAAGGGTTTGTTGTGTTGGGTGTTCTCCATGCTTACACGTTGTGCATTTACGGTTCTGTATATATGTATATGTTAGGTTTTATAAAACTTTCAATTTTAACATGTTTTACGTTTTCCAGTGGTTAGCCGATGTCCCTGTTGCGTAAAACCCTTAGAAGGAAGGATATTCAATTTGGTGTTTTTTTTTTGAACTCACATATACATCTACGAGTATGGTTTCATGGAATTTTTATTAATGATGAGCTATTGTTATGAAATATACGATGTCAGCAACATTTTTATCAACTATGTTGTGATTATGCAAATTATATAAATATGTTTTCATGTATAAGATTTCATATAAATTCCAAATCAAAACTATTTTGAGTTTCATGAATTCAAAATGATATTTATTGGTATCCACAACACACATATAGGAGGACACCTTGTTTTGTGTTAAGTTGAATTCCATGTATATTTATAAAACCCTATCTGCCACCTTTTCTTTTTTCTTCTTCTTTTAGTGATGAATATATGTTAAGAAAATTAATGTCTCTAAGAACATGTAAACCATGAAATGAATCAAATGAGTTTTATTTAATTGAACCACAAAAACATATATACACATACACGGCTTCGTGTATATATATATATAATTGTGGAATAAATGTAATTCAAATTAAGACTTCAAAAAGAAAGTATTTTATCTAAAGTATACAACAGTTGTAAGGATAACATCGATTTGGTGTTTACTTCAATTTTCATCCATTCCTAGAAATTCGATTAGTTACATGAAATGCCTCTTGTTTTATTTAGTTTATGTTTTTAATTACTAGCATGGTATGTTTTTTTTTAAATGTGTCTTAAAGTCAGCATTAAGACTGGTAGTGGCTCATAAATGGAAATGATGTAATTTTACATGGCCATCCATTATTTTAAGTGATCTAATTATTATTTCATGTGCAAGAGTTTATTGTTTTAGTTCATAAACATCACTGTTTAATCTGAAGCCAAAAGTCTAGTTCTTTTTACATTTACGACATGATCCATTTCAAGTTATGAATATGTATGTAAAAGGGGTTTTGATTAAGAATGTATGAATGAAACCCTATGAATGCAAGTCGACGTCAAATATGTGAGGGATGTATTGGACTTAAATGATTTATGGACAGGTGCGCCCGGAATTATACAGCGCTCAAATGCATTGGGTAAAGGATGAGTCTCATGAGACGTTATGTGTGACGGTCTTGGCGGTTAGCCTTGGCTTGTGCTACCATGGAAACGGGATGGGCGGTTAGCCTTGACCCGTATTAAGTATGTTTTATGGTCTTGACGCAAGGTCTTGACAAAGTCCGACATTATACATTCCCTCCGCATGTGATGATAAATGGTCAACTAAGGGATGGTTCAACTAACAGGACATCCCCTAGTTGGAATTTTCCCTTGACTATGAGAATGAGATTATGAGATATGAACTGTAACACGTGTGGTATGCTGTTATAAGAATTTTATGTGCCAATGAATCATGATATGAACGTTTTCCCTGCTTACACACAATCTTTTAGAACTGAAGTAATTTGATTGTACGCTATGCATCGTCTATTCTTCACATGCTCCCGCTCTCTGATTTATGTCTTCTTTAAAGTTTATTTTAAGTACGTACTTCTTTTCTGTGTAAGTGATTTTCATAAACGTAGGATTTACATGTTTTAAGGAAAAGAAAATGCCTTGATTTTAATGAAGTGTTTTATCATCTTCAAAATGACTGCTTTGAGAAAGAATTTCCTTTAAATGTTTTAAAACCCCTTAATGGGCATATTTTGCTCACCCTACGTTTTTGTTTTAAAATTTTCAGGCATGGATCTGTACTAAAGAAATTTTTCAGAAGCAGCTGATTTCTCAGAGTCTGTCACCATCGCACACCTTACTCTTAGGTCTTATGCGGCTGTTTTAAGGGGTTATATAACAAATAAGTAGTACTACGTTCATGTACATTATTTTTGTATATAATAATGAATATAATTTCTAGTCATTATTGATACATTGTAAATAGTTTTTAGAGTACAAATAGTGTTTTTAGTTATTATTTAATTAAGAATTCTATTTTATTAAATTAAGGGATTTTTGAATTAAATAATATTTTAATAAAATAATATTATTATTATTAAATTAAATTTTATTAATTATAAATGATATTATAATTTTATGAATGCAATTATAATTTTTATTAAGGCTTGAAAGCCATTTCTGTCAAAACCCGTGAATTTTTTATAAATGTCGGTTTTTATTTTAAAAGTGAAAATTAACATATTTAGAAAATTATTTAGATAAAATAAATGTTATTTCTGGAATCAGAACGTCGAAATTATCCAACGGTGAATTTTTCATAATTTTCTGAGTCAGTCAAATTTTTGGATAAAAATTAAATACCGTTTAAATATATAATGTGTTTTGTGACATCATAATGACCCAATAGTGATGTAATAAAATACTATAATCTTTATGTTCGGCCAATATATGTTTTACCATTAAAATAATGTGATTTTGGGTTTGTTTGACTTACTTTTCAAAGCATTAATGAACCCCTCAAGACTTATTAAACACCTTGTCTTTTTAAATTAATTTTCATGGGAGTGCGACTCACCTCCACATAAGCAACCCTAATATTTTAAGAAGTTCGGACTTTGCCCTTATAAAATATTGTTTTCCTCTTCCCTTTGCCAAAAACCAGGGGAAAAACCATGGGATGGTTTGTGGTTTGGATTAATTTAATGTAAGGGGACCCAAACCTAAAGAATAAAGAATTCTCTCACCTTTCCTATATAAACGCACACAAGCTCCCACTTCCTCCTCACCCAAAGCTTTTGAAGTTCGTTCAACATCTGCCCTACTCTCTCTAAAATCCTCCCAAGGTGCCCCAAGCTCCTAAGAAGCCTCTCACAAGCCTCTCTCTAGCCTTTGGAAGCACACTTCCAAGTAAGGGTTTTTCTTCCTTTCTCATTTTTGTCAATTTTCTTTAAGTTGTATTGCCCTTTTAATTTCAATTATGAATGTTGGGGTATGATTTCGCACCTCCCCCATACTGCCCTATTATTGTTTGAATGATGGGAGACCCCTTTCTCTCTCATTAAATTCCTCTCATTTACACTCGTTACTATGTCGAAATTCCGAAAGAAACTTCTCTCTCTTCTTTTACATTCAAGCAATAATTTTGTATCATTAATCTAAATTCCATTACAATTGTTGGGACATGTATCTATATGACCTCCTTACCGTCCATTACATGTAAATATGATGAGGAACCCATTTCTCTCTCATCAACCATTTTTATGAATTCTTATGTCACGCCGTTACGCTGCCGAAATCGCACCGATTTTCTAAGCCAATGCCATTGTGTAGTGGATACCATGCTCATTTCTCCATCAAGGATATTCACCTTTATGCACATTTACTTATTGATTACAAAGTTTCATGTATGAATTCCACATTCCTTTATCGTGGAATAAATGATTATGTTTTATGAATCCATGTTTTATGATCCATGTGGCACACTTATGCATGAAATGAAATGTTTAAGAAGGGTGCGCCCTTATAGCGCTCCAATGCATTGGGTAAAGTATAGTATCATGATACGTCATGTGCAATGAGTGTTGACTCATGCTAATTCAAATGCAACGAGGGTTTACTCGTGCTTCATGTGCAATGAGGATTTACTCATGCTCTATGTGTAATGAGCCTTGACTCATGCTAATTCCATGTTAAGTGTTGTTGTCACATTCCCATGTTATGATTATCATGCTTTATCATGCCTTTATGTTCATGTTTCTCTTGTGCTCTATTGATATGCATATTGTCTAACATGTATTGTACTCCTAATGTTATTCCATGTGTATTCCCTTACTGGGCTTTATAGCTCACCTTTTTCTTATGCATGTCCTCAGGTTATCTCATGCAATGCTAAGTACGAGGGAATGTAGTGGTCATGTAAAGGAAGTTTTCAATAAAGATGTTGTATTTCATGTTTCGAGTTTTTATGTATTGATCTTAAGCCCCAAAGACATTAAACCTCTCGATCTTCTTTGTTGTATCAAGTGGACACGATCCCCCTCAGGGTGTAACCCCCATCCACGTCTAAGCTGCACGACGTAAAACTGCCTAGCTCCACATCCTAGTCGTACGACGTTAAAATGTACGACAACGCCCTCAACAATGACATTAAACTGTAGTCTCACCTCATGCGACGAGCACAGGATCTCCCATGTGCGATCATCATGGGTTGTCACTGTAGAATGGGAAACCCCCTTACCTCAAGGTGAGCCGGAGGCCATCTTTTATAGATTGAGAAAGAGGAATACAAACAGGAGTATTCCGATGTGAGACTCGGAAATACCCAAAATAATAAAAGAGGGTTTAACACTCCCCCTCAAGCTGGACATGCCCGGCTTGGACAACGAGTCCCACAAAAAAAGAAAGATGACCTCATACAAGACCAGACACACTCCCCCTCAAGCTGGGTTGCAGATGTTGTGGATGCCCAGCTTGGAACTGAGCGAGGCTAGGCGAGCCCCTGGGAGGCCTTTGGTAAAGATGTCAGCAAGTTGGTCCACCGTCGGGATGTGGCTAAAGCTGACATGATTGTGCTCCAAGTGGTGTCGAAGAAAGTGGCAGTCCACCTCAATATGCTCTGTGCGTTTATGGAAGACGGGATTCGAAGCAATCTTGATGGTTGCCTGATTGTCACACCAGATATGAGCAGATTTATGTTGAGGAAAGTCAAGCTCCTGGAGGAGTTGTCGAAGCCAAAGGATCTCCGTAGTGACGGTGGTCATGGCACGGTACTCAGACTCCGCACTGGATCGGGAGACGACACTCTGTTTCTTGTTGCGCCAAGAGATGAGGTTGTCTGCCAAGAATACGGCAAACCCAGAAGTAGATCTCCGAGTAGCAAGACAACCAGCATAATCAGCATCACAAAAGGCCTTAATATTTAGATGAGGATGCTAGGAGTAGCAAAGACCACGGGCAGGATCTCACTTGATGTATTTAGCAATGCGGAGGACAGCATTCCAATGAGAGGTGGTCGGATGCTCCATAAATTGACTCATTTTACCAACAACGCAGGCAATGTCGGGACGAGTCATGGTGAGATAATTGAGTTTGTCCACCAGTCGACGGTACCGCACTGCATGGGGATACAGTTCTGAGGAGGCATAAAGAGACCCTTCCCCAGGCTCCAAAGGAGTGTCCACAGCAGGGGCTTGTGTCAGCCCAGCATCCTGCAGAATATCCAACGCATACTTCTGTTGGCAGAGGGAGATGGTGTCCGAAGAATAGGATACCTCGATGCCTAGGAAGTATGTGAGAGGACCGAGATCCTTAGTATGGAAGTGCTGGTGAAGATGCTCCTTGAGGTGGGTGATACCAGCAGAGTCGCTGCCGGTGATGATGATATCATCCACATAAACAACCAATAGGATGCAGCCAGCGGATGTCACCCTATAGAACACAGTGTGGTCCTTCATGCTACGAGAGAGCCCAAAGTCAGTGACGACAGTGCTAAAGCGGTCGAACCAAGCACAGGGAGACTGCTTGAGGCCGTAAAGAGAGCGGCGAAGTCGAAAGACTTGAGACTCGGCGCCGGAGGCACAAAAACCGGGGGGTTGTTGCAGATAAACCTCTTCCTCAAGAAATCCATGGAGGAAAGCATTCTTGACATCCAGTTGATGAAGAGGCCAATGATGATGAGCCGCCAGAGAGATGAATAACCAAACGGAGACCATCTTGGCAACTGGAGAGAATGTATCAAAATAGTCAATACCGTAAGTCTGTGTGAAGCCCTTTGCCACAAGGCGGGCTTTGAGTCGATGGAGAGTGTCATCAGGATTCAACCTGACTGTGTAAATTCATTTGTTGTCAACCGCCTGTTTGCCTGCTGGAAGAGGGACAAGATCCCAAGTATGGTTTTCTTCCAGAGCCTGCAACTCATCCCGCATTGCTGCTAGCCATCCCAGGTGAGATTTTGCATCACCAACTGTGCGAGAAATAGATACTGTCTCCAGAGCTGACAGACCCCTGTATGAAGATACAAAAGAGGAGTACTCTGGCAAGAGCGGGTACCTTTCCGGAGAGCAATGGGCAAGTCGTCTGGTGCCGAGGCAGGAGCATCAGACGAAGCGGGGACGACAGTCTCATTGGCCGGTACGGGGGGCACAGTCGATGGGCGACGGGAGTAAACTGTACCAAACCGATGAGCAGCAGGAGGCAGCACTGGAGGAGGATGGATGATGAGTGGAAGACAATCATCGATGTCAGTATCTGGGTGGGGAGAGGGAAGTGAGAATGGAGAACTCTCAACAAAAGAGACGTCAGCAGAGGTGATATAATGTCGTAGGTCTGGAGAGAAGCACCGGTATCCGCGCTGAGTGCATGAATAGCCGAGGAAGATGCAGCGGAGATATTTTGGAGAGAGTTTGAAGAGGCCGAGACGAGTGTCACGGGCATAACAGAGACATCTAAATACACAGAGTGGAAGTGAGTGAGGATGGAGAGAGGAGAACAGAGTCCGAAAAGGAGTCTCCCCCTGAAGGATAGAAGAAGGGAGTCGGTTGAGGAGGTAGGTGTAGTCAGGATGGCATCGGTCCAAAAGCGGAGTGGAACCTGCATGTGGAATAGGAGGGCACGAGCAGTTTCCAGAATATGACAATGTTTCCGCTCCGCCACTCCATTCTGCTAAAGTGTATCAGGACAAGGTGTCTGATGAATGATGTCGTGATCCTTGAGAAACTGCTGAAAGGAAGTCAATACATATTCTCTTCCATTGTCGGAGCGGAGACATTTGATGGAGGTGGAGAATTGAGTATGAATTTCATTGTAAAAGGTCTGAAAGGTAGGAAAAACTTCAAACTGATCACGAAGCATGTAAAGTCATGTCATGCGGAAGTAGTCATCAATAAAGGTGATATAATAGCTATACCCAGACTGGCTCGGAACGCTACAAGGACCCCATACATTGGTATGAACAAGATCGAAAGGATTCACCACACGGGGTTCCTGTCAAGGAGAATATGTTACCCGATGATGTTTAGCAAACTTGCAGGATTCACAATGGAAGGATAGGTGGGAACTGAATTGGGAGCAAATTTTATGGAGGATGGAAGCCGATTGATGACCAAGACGAGAATGTAGGTCAAGAGCACGGGCTGAGGTAGATGAGCAAGCGAGATATGGTGGGGTATCGAATATGTACACCCCATTCCGAAGATGACCTCGATCAAGCTCCTGATTCGTCTTCTACTCCTGAAAAACAACACCAGAAGAAGTAAAAGTAGCGACACAATTTAAATCTTTAGTGAGTTTGCTGATCGAGAGAAGATTAAAGGGATTGTGAGAAATATGAGCAACCGAATCCAGGCGAATAGACGGGGTCAAGTGGCATGTGCCAAATCCGATGATGGGGATTGTTGATCCATTTGCAATAGTAATTGTAGAGGCACCGGTGTACGAATGATCGGTAGTGAACATACCAGAGTCCCCTGTGAGATTTTCTGATGCACCAGAGTCTACCATCCGTGTTGTGGGTTGTTGAGATACACATGCGGTAGAGTTGTGAGTCTGAGCAATGAGGGCTGGAGAAGAGGACGGCGGCACAGTCACCCAATAGGATTGTATCCAGGCAATATCTTCTATCGAGAGTGTCGTTCTGTAACGGGTGCTGGATGATGGGGAATGTGGGCGACGGCGGCCGAAGTTGGAGGCCGACGGAAGGTGCCGCAAGTCGGGAGTGCTGCTGAGAGCGCAGGGAGGCAGGTCGGGAAGCGTCGAACAGGTGTACAGGGGGCCGGCAACATAAGGCGTGCACGCGGTGCTGCGACTGCGTGGATGAACGGCCATGGGAGGTGGGGCTGAGCGCGGGATGACGACTGGAGGTGCGTCGGGTAGCAGGGCCGTGGGAGGTGGGAGCTGCATCGAGCGGGAGTCGGGTGTCGCCGGGAAGCTGCTGGAGGTCGGGGCCGGATGAATTCTGGAGCGAGAAGCATCGTTCCATTAGGTGAGGGTCGACGGGATCCGTTCCAGCAGATCGGTTTCGCACCGGTTGATCGCACGGAGGACGGGGCAGGGCTGCTACCGGGATCGCTGAGGGAAGGGAGGGTCGGGATCGCCGCTGGGAAGAGTTGGTTGGGAGGCGCTGCTGGGAAGGGTGCTGCTGTGGAGGGCGGGGCCGGGAAGAGAGGTCGCAGCCTTCGTCGGAGCGGAGCGAAGCCGACGGGAAGGGGAGCCCCTGTCGGGACCTGGTGGAAGGACGGGAAGGCGCCGCTGGAGGGCTGGTCGTCGAAGGAGCAACTCTGCAGAGGGCGCGCAGGACGGCGGAGCCGATTGTCGTTGGGAGTCCGCAGGAAGGGGTGGCCGCGTAGGGCAGACCCGGTTGGCCGCAGTGCCGACGGGAGCGGAGCGAAGCCGGCGGGCAGGGGGCGATCGCGCCTGGACGAAGGCGTCGTGAGTTACGTGCTGGGAAGGCAGGGTCGTCGCGCGAGAAAGCGGCGCAGCAGAGGAGGCGTTGGAGATCCGACGTGCAGCAGGGGGAGACCACCGAGAGGGAGAAGCCACCGAGATCGCGACGGGAGGAAGGGGCTGACACGCGCTGCGGGGAGGGGCGCCGGGAAGCAGGCGATGGCAAGGGGTGAGGGCCGCTGGGTTGCCGCCGGGATGGGAGGGGAGGGGCCGCATAGGGCAGACCCAGGAGGGAGAGGGTTCCACTTAGGGCAGAGCCGGGAGGGAAAAAAATATCTAGAGGGAGGGCCCGGGAATAGGTTCCCTCTGATACCATGTAGAATGGGAAACCCCCTTACCTCGAGGTGAGGCGGAGGCCTTCTTTTATAGATTGAGAAAGAGGAATACAAACAGAAGTATTCCGATGTGGGACTCGGAAATACCCAAAATAATAAAAGAGGGTTTAACAGTCACCTTCTCCCTCACCATGGGATGACCCTCCTTCGAGCAACTTCTACATGTAAGCCCCACAACCATCCCTTGTTGACGCACCTTTCGCGACACAAACGTTATTACCGCATAACGATAAACTGCATGGACCAGTCATATCACACAACCTTAAACTGCGGCATCGAACTACGTGAGTTTTGATTTATGTCTCTTAAACAGGCTATGTAGAAAACCTCCATGAGTTTCAATCCCGACACCCCAACATCGCCACCAAAACCCCTGAGTGTGAAATCCTCCCCCATGGGAACACACTCCGCCAAACCCTAAGTGTGAAATCTTTCCCCCTGAAAAAACACTCCACCAAATCTCAAGTGTGAAATCTTCCCCCATTGGAACACACTCCACCAAACCCCGAGTATGAAAACTTCCCCCCTAGGGGCACACTCCACCAAATCCCAAGTGTGAAATCTCCCCCCCGGGGACACACTCCACTCAACCCCGAGTGTGAAATCTTCCCCCACTGGGGACACACTACACCAAATCCCATGTGTGAAATATTCTCCCCCCTGAGGATACACTCCACTACCTTCCAAGTGTGAAATCTCCCCCCTGGGGACACACTTAACCACCCTCATGTGTGAAATTCCCCCCGAGGACACACTCCACCAAACCCCCAAGTGTGAAAGCTTCCCCCTTAGGGACACACTTAACCACCCAACTGTCCTCACAAGACATTAAACATGTGACCCACATGTCCCCACAAGACGTTAAATTTGTGACCAATCTGTCTCCACAAGACGTTAAACTTGTGACCTGATCTAGAATCCCCACCCCCATACAATAAACATGGGATGACTGAGGTTAAAAAGCCTCAGAAAACCCTCAGGTTGTCCTTCATCACCTTAGCCTTCCGATAAGTCATCGCGGGTTCAAACAGCCTCCCAAAAAGATGCACCTCTCTCACGATGTTATAGTCGAGGTCGAGGTTGACAAACTTATTAAGCCCAACTCTGTCAGGGAGGTCCAACACCCAAGGTGGCTAGCCAACATTGTCCAAGTCGGGAAGAAAAATAGGCAGATCAGAGTCTGCATTGACTTCCAAGACCTCAACTGCCATTGTCTGAAGGATGATTTTCCCTTTTCGATGACAGAGCTATTGATTGATGCTACAGCTGGTTTCAGACCCTCTCATTCATGGACGGATACTTCGGATACAATCAGATCTAAGTAGCCCCAAAGGATGAGGAGTCCACCGCCTTCAGGGTGTAGGATTCGGACACAACAGAAGCGTGGCGGTTGGGAGGGCCCAACTTTGCTTTTGCCGTAATCGATGACCAATCTGGGATCAATACGACGATGAACGCCAGTATCCACAGATTAAAATCAAAGATTTAGACAAAGAGAAGAAAAGCGTTGGATCTGAGAAAGAGGATCTTGCACATCATGTTTATAATCAATTTATTAATTTCTGAAGAAATTAAATATTTGGGTCTTTGGAACTTTTTTCGTTGATGATCATTGATCGTCCGGAATGACCCTTCTGGATTGTCTTCGTTGCGCTCGCGTGGATCCAAAGTAGAATCCCTCTAGCGGTGATTCACACGTGCTACAATGGTCTCCGAACAACGTCACTCATTCTCCAACTGCTAACGCGGCGAAGCGAATGTCTTGCGTCGATCGTTCTTAATCGCTCGTTCTTCGGTCTTGAAGAACTTCTCTCATTCTTGAGAGGGAGAGATGAGAGGAGTCGAGAGAGAAAAATTTTGGCTCAACAATTCTCAATTCATCAGGGTTTGGCACAATAGACGAACCTGCCTATTAATCGACATGGGGTTTCAATTACAATATTTAATTGCGAAATAGCAATTAAATGCAATTATAACTACTAAAGAAAACTCATGCCACATAATAACAATAACACCACCATTATTTGTGGTGCGCAACTTGCGCAAAACATAACCATAAATGAAATCTCGTGCCACATAATGATAACAGTATTATTATCATTTCTTGTGCCAACTGGATAAACATTATTTACCGACTTGTAAATAATTAATTTATCAACGGACACGGTCTTGGTCCATTCGAACTCCTCTTCCATTTATTGAACTCCCGAATAAAATATTTTATTCTCTTAAATAAATATCTTTATTTACAAACTACTAAATAAATATTTATATTAAATGTTCAATAAAATAAATAAATATATTTTATTCACAATCTGGTCAATAAATATTTATTTAATTTATGCGATCATTTTAACTTGAATAAAATTATTCATTGGTCTTAAGAATAATATTTATTCCATTAATTAAATTCAAATAGAATTTAACCGAGACCACCAGAAACACCTAATGTGTGGCCCTCTAGGATTCTTTCTCATTAGCATTAGGCGGGCTTACCTAAAGTCCAAGATTATTGTCTAGCAACGGGTCATGGCACTCAAAAGAACTTAAAGTTGCAACGACGACATCCACATACGAACGTTCACTATGTAATATAATCTCTTTGTCACAATATCTCATCAAGCAAGGTTCCATGATAGTGTCATCAACCTATATGTTTGATATGTCATTCTTTGACTGCCTGAAATAAACTCGTCGTTACACCATGGTCATGGAATTTAGGGCGACGGTTCTATTTCAAAGGGTCAAAATATCAACTTTCATAAATGGAAAGGACAAATCCTTCCTCGACTTATCCATTAATAACATGTCATTCGTGATGCACCCAACATACCCAACTTCCCGCCAACATATGGCGTGACGGGGGGAAGGCGACCGGGGTGAGGGGAGGTGGGTCGGGGCGACGAGGTGGGGGGAGGCGGCGCAGGGCGACGGAGTGGGGGAGGAGGAGGCGAGGTCGGGGCGACGGAGTGAGGGAGGAGAAGGCGGGGTCGGGGCGACAAGGTGGGGGGAGGCGGCGGCGGGCGACAAAGGGATGAGGGAGGTCGAGGCAAGAGACGGACGAGGGGGGCGAGTCTGGTGCCGATGGCGAGTCGGGAGGATGGAGTCGACGATGAACCAGTGGACCAGTGAAAGGGAAGAAGGGAGGTGGGGCGTCTTTTAGCGCATCGGGCTCGAGGGAGGTGGGCGGTCGATGCATCAGGTAGTGGGAGGTCGGACAGTCGACGCATCGGGAATGGAGGGAGGTAAGTCGACGCATCGGGACTGGACGGTCGGACGGTCACTGCATCGAGTATAGAGTGGTGAGGGAGCCGAGGCAACAGTGTATGGAGTAGGGAGGTTGGCGGTCAGTCGCTGCATTGGAACTTTAAGTTGTAGGCATGCGGAATCGATTGCTCGAAATTTTAGTTGCATGCGGCGAGAAAATAATTTATATCATATGTTTTTTTATTTAAATTTAAAACAGCCTGATGGACATGTTATTTTAAATCAAACAATAAATTTTATTTAAGTTAATTAATATGTAAAAAATATTATCTTGTAAAATATTTTACCTAAAAAACGGGCTCGCAGGCTAACCCGCACCCGCGCGGGCTTACCCGCCTAAGCCCACACCCGCGCGGGCTTAGCTCGCATAGGCCCGCACTCTAAACGGTCAAAATTTTTTGGCCCGCCCCGCCCCGTTTCCGCCCCATATCCGCAAAGCCCGCGGGCAGCAGACCCGTTTTGCATTGTTAGTTTTAATGATAATCTTAAAGTTTAAGGACCATTACACACGCTCGCAGATAGGAATATCCGATGACACCAAAACATGCGGAATTCCTACTAGCGAGTTTGTTCTCATAATCTCCCGTCATTGAGATTACCAAGTGCGAACTTTTTAAGGAGACTCATCCGCTTACGAGTACTCGCACCTGACGTTCTGTATATTATGTGTTTCATCATAGTATGTCATCCAATCACAGAACTATATTTAAGAATATTCTCATAGCACTTCAAGGTTCTCATCATAGCGGGGAACTGCTATAACCTTATTAATGCAACAAATACTCTAGGACATTATTAAATTAGTCATGCAGAACAATGAACAATATGTAATAAGATGTTTAAAACTGCTAATTACGTGCATTCCCCTCCTGTCATCCTCCTTGATAAAGCATCAGCCGCGTTATTCAACTTCCCAGGTTTGTAAATAATGTCAAAATCAAATCTCAGCAACTTAGATTGCCAACATTGTTGGTCAACTGAGACTACTCTCTGACTAAGCAGGTGCTTTAGGCTCCAGTGATCGATGTGGACCTCAACCCGTCGTCCCATCAAATACTGTTTCCAATGTTGCACTATCTGCACTAACGCAATCAACTCCTTTTCGAATATGGATTTAGTCGGGTTATTATCAAACAATGTCTTGCTAAAGTAGGCTAAAGGCCTCTCGTCCTGCATCAAAACTACCCCCACCCCAGTTCTAGAGACATCACACTGGAGTACAAATATTTTGGAGAAATTTGGCACACTCAATACTAGAGCAGAAGTTAAACTTTCCTTGAGCCCTTCAAATGTTGTTTGTGCTTCGGAAGTCCACTTAAACCCTTCTTAGTCAAAGCTATTAGTGGTCTTGCCACCTAGCCATAATCTTTAATAAACTTCCGATAGTGCCAGGTCAGCCCCAAAAATCCCCTCACTTCTTTCACGTTCCTCGGCTCCCGCCACAATCTCACCGCCTCAAGTTTCTTTGGGTCCATTGCTACACCTGCAAAAATTATGTCCCAAATACTCTATCGTCTTCCTCCCAAAAGAGCACTTCTTTTTGTTTGTTACCAAGGCATTTGCCGCCATTTCTCGTAGCACCTCCTGCATTAACCTCATTTGTTCTGTCCATTCTGAGTTGTAAATATGGATGTCATCGAAGACACCAAAACTCCCTTAACCATGGCCGGAATATGGCATTCATAGTTCATGACAAGATACTCGTAATGCCCTTCGTGGGTTCTAAATGCTATCATCTTGATATCTCCTTCCTCCGTACAAAGTGAAATCCAGATTTCAGATCAATTTTGGTGAAATACTGTGCTCCACACAATTCATCCATCAGCTCCTCTATTACAGGAAACGGGTATTTATTTGGCACTATCAATCCATTTAACACCCGATCAATTTTTGGAATATGGGCTTGTTCTATTTCTGATTAACCCCGGCTCCAAAAGTTCCCGCACCTGCTTTTCTATTTCATTCTTCATATGAGAAGCGTATTTATATGGTTGTGTGTTAACTGGATCAGCACCCTCTTTCAAATTGATAGCATGGTCAATTTTCCTCGTTGCCCGCTGCAACCCCTGTACCTGCAAACTCCCTGCTTTTCTAAAAAAAATTTGCAAGGCTCATAATGCCTCTTGAGAACTTTGCACTCCCTGTGATGTAATCCTCCTCTTCCAGTCCAGTTCCATCATCTTGTTCTTCCAATGGGTGGTTACATATCCCAAAGTCTCAAGCCAAGATATCCCCAGTACTAAGTCCGATCCAGTAGTATCAAAAACATATGCATCAATCCCAAACTCCTCTCCCACCAAAACAATTTTCAAAGCCTAACATATCCTTTCCGATATCATCCGATGTCCATCTCCCAAACGTATACCAAATGGTTTTGTCTCAGCTACATGCACTGGAAAATATTAGTCAATCATTTGGAAATGAAATTATGACTAGCACCGCTATCCGCAAGAATCAACAGGAGTACTCCTCCTACAGTGCCTTCCATCAACAAAGACTTATTACAACCAGTCGGAACTTCCTCCATTCCACTCGTTGTAGTTCCGGACATTTCTAATTCTTACATGTCCCCAATCAGCTACGTCTTCCCCCTTCAAACTTCTTGTTTCCACTTCTATCTCCTCCTAAGGCTCTACACATTCCCACACCATCAATTTATAACCCTTTTCCGGGCATCTATGGCCAGGATGGAACTTTTGTTCACAGGTATAACGCAATCTTTTAGACCATTTTCCTCAAATTCTTCTCGTGACAAGTTTTTAACACCTTTCCATCCTAGCGCATTGCCCCCGCTTCTGTTTTTCTCTAGCGTTTCCCTTGTCAGAATAAGTTTTACAGAATTTGTGTTCCAACTCCTCACCTAAGTTCCGGAAACACCGTTCCTGCTCTGAATCTCGGGCTGCCTAATTACCCCCTTTACAATCAATTCTCGAGTTAGCAACCGAGCCTTGCTCCGTGGTTCGTGTGTCATAATCGTACTTTCGATTTTCGGTTTCAACCCGTCAATGAACATGCGCATGTACCACCTTTCGGATATATCGTAATGCCACACGCTCAAACTCATCTATATACGTGTCCACTGCCCCAGTTTGTCGCAATTGCTTCAGAAATATCACCAGATCCTCCTCCGCTGCATTTCCAAACAGCCCTAACATCTCTTCCTTGAGTTTCCCCCAAGTAAGCCCTAAGTTGGTCGCCTTCAGCAGTCATCCAATACTGGACTAGTCATTCCATACACACCTGAGCCAAAGGAATCTTCAGTTCCTCACAAGTCTGATAGATGGAAAAATATGTTTCGACTCTGGTAATCCATGTTACAGGATCGTTGCCAGAAAAAATTGGCATCTCTACCTGCCGAACCACTGCGCGTAATTCTTCCTGCTTTGCGTTGCACCAACCCCTGCTTTCTCCCAATTCTCCCTTCATTCATTTCCTTCCTCTTCCGTCCGAATACTACTCCTTTCTGTCTCTTCGTCTGCCGACATTCCTCTATCTGCTCCCTGATCAGAACTCGCTGACTGATTGCGTACGAACTGATTGAGCTGGCATAAGGTCACTGATATGTCCGGCACCTGCTTCTGTATTGTCATCACTGTCGATTCCAACTTCACTTGACGTTGGAGCCCTGTTTTCGATTCTGACACAGCCGATTCTAAATTTGTGATCCTACTCTCCACTTGCGTGTTCATACACGTCATTGTGCACTCGTTGCAGGAATCTCTCACAAGAAACTCTCTCTCCAACCGGAGAAAAATACAATGAGATGTTGTCTCTCAATGAAAGCACCAAGTTGATATGGTTTCTACAAGGAAAAGAGATTTACAGAAGAATTTCTATTCCATTAAGCTTGATTAGTCCTCTATAAGGTGTACTGTATGGAATAAACCAGAGGATCCGTACTCTCTCCTGGGAAGAATCTTCTTCAGGCCCAGGCTCACGCCCCCGTAACTAACAACTCAATCGATACCCCCTCCTCCACCACGATCCTCTTATATTCCCAACATTTATTTAATATGTTGCATTTACAACTCTACCCCTTGGTAATTTTAAGAGTTATTCCCAGACTCCTCCCCATTACATACTCCTAACCTATGGTAAGTAAAAATAACAGGTGGTCTAGTCCGAGCCTCTGGTAAAATATGAGTAGACTCCCAGGAATTCCTATCACATCCCATCACTAACAACTCACCCCTCAATTTAATAGCCACCTTTTCCTCAAGCTGAAAATCCGGAAACTACTCCAAAATACTTTTTGCATCCTCCTAGGTAGATTCTTCGACTAGCAAACCCTTACATTTGATGACCATGCTTCAACTTGGTTGCTAAGATCTTATTAGGTTCAACCCATTTATTAGACTCACTATCCCATATTTCAGGTAGTTTTGCCTGAAAGATCACCAACAGCTCGCTTAAGTTGGAAAACATAAAATACAAGATGTATCTAGGTAGTTTCTGACAGAAAAAATTTGTCAGTTGTAGCCCTCAGCTGATCTAGTATTTTGAAAAGGGCCTATAATATCTAGCACCCAGCTTAGAACACGATTTCTTGGATTTCGAAGTCTGAATATTGGGTCTTAGCTTAACAAACACATATTCACCAGCTTCAAAATTCTCATCTCTCCTATGCCTGTTGAAAAATTTAGTCATCAACTGTTGATCACTGTAGATTTCTTCTGAGTTGGACTAGCACCACATCTCATTCCACAATTCACAACAGACTCGACTTGAGTTTCCCTGTTAATATAATGCAAAATTGTGGGTGGCTTCCGGCCATAGACAACTTCAAAAGGTGTCAGCTTAGTAGAAGCATGCGAAGTTGTATTATAACAATACTAAGCCCATGGTAACCACCAATCCCACTTAAGAGGTCATTCAAAATCAAAACATCGCAAATATGCCTCCAAACATTTGTTGGCAATCTCAGTTTGTTCATCCATTTGTAGGTGGTAGGATGAACTCATTTAGAGTTGTATCCTCCATCCTAAAGAGTTCCTTCTAGAAATTACTGAAAAATGAAGGATCACTGTCATTTAAAATTGAACTGGGAATGTCATGTAATCGGGCGATCTCCTTGACAAAGCGCTCAACCACCACTTTAACTTTATATGGATGTCTAAGTAACACAAAATACGCATACTTAGACAGGTTGTACAACCACCAAAATCATATCAAATCCATGGGCATTTCATCCCAAACCAAATTCAATATTGGCAATGGCTAGAGCAATCCTGTTGGCGACAAAACTTGGTATTTCTGCCACTGGCATGTATCACATCACCTTACAAACTTCAAAATGTTTTGCATCATTCCCTTCCAAAACAAGCCTCCTGCCAACCTTTTGTACGTTTTAAGATAACCTGCATGTACCCAACGGCAAACGAATGGTAATGATGCAAAAATCTTAGGATTGGGATTGAATGCCTTGACAACACCAGCCTTCCTTTATAATACAACAGTCCCTCTCGATGACCATACAACAGTCCCTCTCGATGACCATACCCAGGCCTGGAGCCAAGTTGTTGTGTGATGGATGTAACAACACTCAAAAGCTCCCTATCATGTTGTAACTCATTCTTAACAATCTCTAACTCCATTCAAAATGGCTAAGAAACAGCTCAACAAAGCAGTTTGTCTTCAGTGGGGCTTGTTAATCTCTCCTCTGCCAACCTGGACATAGAATCTGCAGCTTGATTAACCCTTTCTAGCTTATATACTGCTTCAAAATCTAAACCCAACAACTTGGTCTGCCAACACTGCTGGTCAATGGTATGCATCCTCTAACAAAGCAAATGTTAGAGAGCCTTATGGGCAGTGTATACAACAAAATGTTGGACCATTAAGTATTGTTTCCAACAGCTAACTGCTAAGGCGAGCCATAATCCCCTTTTCATAGACTGACTTAAGAGAGATTAACTACAACCAAAGCTTTACTAAAATAAGTTATCGACTAGCCTTCTTGCATAAGGGCAGCACCAATACCTTTTCCCAATGCCACATTCTATAACAAAGGGCTTCAAAAAATCTGGAAGACTAAGTAATGGGGCAGATACCATACAATGTTTTAACTCCTCAAATGCTTGTTCTGCCCTCGCATTCCACAGGAAACCATCCTTCTTGGTCAAGTCGATCAATGGCTTAGCAACCTTCCCATATCCCTTGATAAATTTTCTGTAATAACCTGTAAGACCCAAAAATTCTCACACCCCCTTTACATTTTGTGGCCTAGGCTAGCTAACGATACACTCTGTCTTCTTTAGATCCATAGAAACCCCTTCCCTTGAGATTATGTGCCCAAGATATTCCACAGTTGGCTTCGCGAAAAGACATTTCTTCTTATTTAACTCGGGCTGGTTTGTTTACAGCAGCTTGAAAACAATATCAAAATGTTAAAGATGATCCAACCAAGCTTCACGATAAACAAGGATATCATCAAAGAAAACCTGAACAAATTTCCTCAATATGCCCCTGAACACCATGTTCATGGTAGATTGGGAAGTTGTTGGGGGATTCATAAGCCCAAAAGGCACCACAAGGTATTCATAGTGTCCCTCGTGTGTTTTAAATGTTGTCTTACTGATATCTTGAGCTTTTACCCAAACTTGACGAAATTCAAACTTTAAATCAAGTTTAGTAAAAAATCTTGCCCCGTGCAACTCATCCAATAACTCTTCTATCACCGGAATTGGGAATCTATCTTGAACCGTCAACTTATTTAAAGCTATATAATCCACAACTATTCTCCAACACTCATCTCTCTTCTTAACTAAGATAATCGAGCTTGCATATGGATTGTTGTTGTATCTTATTATTCCACTTTCCAACATTTCCACCACCTGCTTCTCTACCTCATCTTTAAGATAATGTGCCAACTTACACGGCTTATTGTTCACAGGGACAGCCCCATCCACCAAAGTTATTGCATGGTCCATTATCCTACGCGGCGGTAACCCCTTTGGTTCATCAAAAAGGGTCTGAAATTACAACATAACTTCCCTTAATAATTGATGGCAATGCTCATCTCTCTGTCTAACTTCCCTGCCTGAAAATATTAACACGGTATTCCAAACTCATCCCTCCAAGAGAATTGCCTTCTTTTGTAGTATTTGTGGCAAGCTCTCTGGTTTATTTTGCAACTCAGTAACCCCTTGCAACATGATTTCTTTTCTTTCCCACATAAATTCTATGGTTTTACGACTCAAATTTGTTAAGACGAACCCCAAAGTCTTTAACCACTTCATCTCCAAAACCAGGTTTGGTCCCCCTGTATCATACATGTAAGCATCAATCTTTATAGTAAAATTTCCCACACATAACTCTACCTCCCGGCAAACTCCTTGTGACATTGCTCTATGCTCATCACCCAACCAAATTCCAAAAGGCTTTGTCGAACCGATTTTCACATTAGCCATTTTAGTAAGTGCTTTAGACACAAAATTATGACTTGCACCACTGTCAACAAGTACATAATTGGTACCCTCGAAATGTGTCTTGTGAATAACAATGAATTAGCTTTTTCTTCTCTCATACTCCTGAATTCAACCTGTTCTCCCGTTTTCTTCACTTCTTGATCATTTTCCCCAAAATTATGTTGTGTTTCCTCCACTGCCTCCTCCCCAGCATTCGGTTCTTCAATCTCCCACACTAATAACCTCAAATGTTTATGAGGACATTTGTGCAAAAGACTATAAGGTTGTCCAAAGTGAAAACACAACCCCTTTTGTTTTAGTTCCTCCCTCTCTTGCCGACTGATAGACTATGCTCCACTCGACCTTTCTTCCCTAACAGTTCTTATTTCATCTTCTTTTTTATTCTTATCAATAGTTAGCCTGTTGGATGGAAAGGCACCATAGGACCAGTTCCCCGAGGTACTTGTGGAAACACTTGTTTTTCCTCGAACTCTCCTTATAACTCCTACTCCAACTAGTTCTCTCTCAATTTTCCTTGCATGAGTAACCATCCTATACTTTATAGGCTCATTTGTGAACACTCTATTCTCAATCTCAGGTCAAAGGCCTCCCATAAACAAACTCATGTACCACGATTCAGGGAAATCAGGTATTCCTCAATGTTACCTGTTCAAACTCTTCAATGTACTCTTCTACCAAACCGATTTGTCGTAGTGTCTTCAAAAATCTTATTGAATCACCCTCTGTTGTCTTCCTGTATCTTTCCATAAGCGTTGGTTTCAACTACACCCACTTCAGACCTGGATTAGTACTCTGTCGAGACATAAACAAATAAAGAGTTGGCTCTACATACAAATCTGCGACAAAGGTAATTTCATGTCCTCTAGTGTCTGATTAATTAAAAAATAAGTTTAGTAATTCAACCAAAAGGATTTTCCCCTGTAAACGAAGGCAATTCTACTCTCTTTGAAACACTCCTCATACCATCAACCACGGTCATGTCGTCTGGAAATGGGCTTCCTTCTTGTCTCCTGCCGACTACCATATTTTTGTCACCACTTCCATATAGAAATGTTGTGGATGCCTTACTTTTCTTCCCAGATTCTGAACCACGGTCCACCTGCAAATCCAGCCCCTTGATCTTCTCGATCGTCTGCTCCTCCATATCTCGAATCCTAAGAGCAACTTTTTCCTCAGTTTTCCGCAATTGATCATGTACAATTTGCTGGAACTCAATTTTTCCTTTAACCAACTTATCAAAACTAGCTTGAATGGCCATAATCAACTGCTCATATACCTGATCCATCTCCTCGTTCTTCCGTTGTTGATTCTCCAATGTCGATTCAATGGTAGCAATCTTGCTCTTCATTCTTGTCTGCATCCAGGTTGTTTTGCATACAGAATCAACGTTCTCTCAATGAAGACACTAAATTGTTACGTATCTTGATACAAGAAGACACCATAGAAGTATCTAGAAGGAGAAATCAATTTGCATTCAACTATTCTGCACAGCTGCAGTCGTGATTTTACAGCAGATGGGGAAACAGAATTACAGTAAAAGAATTCAAGGAGAGACTACCTCCTTGAACTCCTTCGTTGCTGCAAGTGGAAGATTCTAGAGAGAGACCACCTCTCTTGGGCTCTACTTCCAGCAGGGCTTCTTTCAGGAAAAATGAAAAGTGAAAGTCTCCCCCAGCCAATCCAACAGTTATATAGCTAGTATTATCCCCCAACCAACTTGCCACGTCATCACGCCCTCCCTATCCTTCCTTCTACAATAGGTATGCAAGATAGGAGGTCTAGGCAGCCTGACTGAAACAACCATCCCATCGCTAACAAATGGTGCATGAAAAATATTTGAATAAAACAACAAATGTAATACCATTGTAATTTAGAAAAGAAAAAAAGAAATGAACAGCAAAAAAAGCACCAGAATATTCCAGTCATCCCTGTTAAGCTCATCCATCAAATGTCGAGAAACATTCTTATCAACTTGTACAGTATCTTTAACCTGTTCAAATAGTAAGAAATATTAATAATGGGGTCTTAAATGAACTTAGCAATGTTGTAAGTCAAAGAATCATCTATTTGATACATATAGCTAGATAACAACCGCAAAACCCCCCAGACAAGATATTTCATCAAAGAATTAAAGAAAATTGCTGAACAACTGTAACATGCATGAAAAGTAAGGAAGTCGGAACAAATAAAGAAGGAATCTAGAAGATTCACATAGTTTCCTTCAACCTA